>CM057004.1:114198171-117110671 GCA_029891345.1 Dryococelus australis | reverse complement strand
TATGACTGCGTTATTTATACTTGAATGCACTGCATTGCCATGCGAACATTGGCCTGTTGATATTGCAGCTCTTGACCGTGGCATGCATGTTTGCAGAACTTTGGTCGGCTCAGTTTATTTGAATTGCAGTTATCATTGTTGACTGCCGGGTCCATGTTGCTGTTTGTGTTTCTGTAGGCCATGCCGTCCTTGTTGACACGTAATTTAACGTGACCTGTAAAAAATTTGTTTTTGAAATTCCTGAAGCGCTCCACAATGTCAGTCTGGAATTCAATATCCTGGTTCGGAAAGAGGTCGCAGTGTTTGGCCTTATGTCGCATGTAAAAACAAAGAACACGTGTATTTTGCGGCTCGTTACGCAGATCGATAAACTGACCTACCTCATTGCGCGATTTGTTATGTGCAAATATTTTTTGTGTTGGCGTTTGTACCGCTTTGCTATTGCGCATGTCAACAACTTGTTACAATGCTTTGACTGCCTTTCCTTCATTTCTCTGAAAATCATTTCCAATTCGGAGTTATTGCTGCAATTTTGTTTAACGTGAGTTACTTTATTCGGCTGATGTGGGACCTTGCTCCTATCTCCTGCCCTTCTGTGGGTACCGAATGTATTTCTCTGTAACTTGATCTGTACTGCCACTTTTTAACCTCATCTTGCTTTGTAGGTTTTGCGTCTTGTGTAGTGATTTTGTTTGTTTGCGTAAGGTAAGCTAATTGTTGATTTAATATCAGTAACTCCTCTTGGAGTTTGGTTTTGTCTACCGGTTTTGCCTAAGTTTCAATAACTTGTTTGTACCTGAAAATTCCTAATTCCACAGTTTTTATGTTGTGTAGCAGTTGCTCGAGGGTGTAATTTTGTAACGGTACTATTTTATCGGCAACTGTTGGCAATAATGATTCCCACATGATTCTGATAAGCTCTGTCTCTGGCAAGTGCGTGTTACATTTGTAAGTGTAGAAAATTAAATCTTCTACATGAGCTTGGCAACTCTCTCGCCTTCTTTTTGTTTTTTGCTGCGTAGTAGGTAACTGTTCGCACTTTTTAATTTCATCTAAGGGCGTGAAAATAGCTTTCAAAACTGACTCAATAACATCCCATGTTATGTCTTGTGTGTATGTGTAGTAAACAGTTTTGTATGCCCGTTTTACTGTGCCTTGTAAGTAAAATCTCAGGCGTCTACGTTTTCTATTTCTGACCAACCATTTATTTCACTAGCTGTGTTGTATGTGTCCAGAAGTTCTGTTATGTTTTCATTTATGTCCCCTGAAAATGTGGGTCTTTCTTGCGGCTGTTGTACTACAATCTGTACTGCCTGTGTGGTGTTTACTCTATTTTGTGTGTCTGTGTTCAGTGCATCTACTCTGTCATAACTATGTTTTGGTGTCTCACTGAGGTGTTCGGGGATAGTAACTGTAAATGTATGGCTTGTTTGTAAATTGTGTAATGACCATGGTCCGAGGTACCCACTTGTGCTTTCCTCAGGTGTGTCTCTGTGTGTTGTAGTATCTCGCACCCGCTTTTATAGTACTGCCCTGGGTTCCCCCTCTTCCTTGTGCCTCTGCTACAGTGTCCTGCCTGGCCGCTACAGCGGCGGTTCATTCGACCCTCGGGACACGACCGTAGCAGAGTGCACTCATTGTAATAATATTTCGTATAAAAACCATTTATTCCTAGCCATTACCAATACACCCATTTGCTCCTATTTTTATTCATATGAATTATAAATTAAATATGTTTTGTAGATAAAATAAATGTAAAGTTCAATTAAACCAAAAATAATATATTTTTATGTTAACACAATCATTTTATGCACATTTGGAAACCAATACGCACATCACATAGATGATATTTCAAAGGTCTGATTTAAAAAAGGTGTGAAGAAACCACGAATAGACTATAGCCTCCATCTGCAGCAGTATATTTAGAGCTGCCAGTATCGCTGAAGAAACGTGGCTCACGGAAGGCACTTCCTTCGTTAACCCTCGTAAGAATGGCAAGACCAGCATAAGTGTGACTGGTTGAATTGGATAACAGCTAATCTGCTGTTTTTTTTTTTTTTTTTTTTTTTTTTTTAAATCATGATTTTCATTTTGTATGAAATGTGTTTTGAGCAATAGATGAAGGTGAGGTAGATCGCTCATTTATCGTCTTCTGCATATGTATCCAAATTTAACCTACCCCAAAAGAACATGACTGTCAAACACATCATCAAAATGATTAAACGTGTTTGTTTATATCTTAATTTTATAATGACAAGCGCTATTATATTAATAAAATACTTTTAGCAAATTGAAATTAATTTAAACTGCATTCTAGATCAGTTAGAGGCAGTATACAATCAACTCAAAGCATTTGTTTAGTATGCATTGTTCACCCTCAAATCGAAATCCACCCCATTTCTACCAAACATATTGTCAGAAAAAGCAGTTTAATATGTTGCAACATGAAATTGGTTGTGTGCAGCCAGTGAGAACGTTTTAGTGGTTTGATCTGTCATTTTCTATTATATGCCTAGTCTCAAAAAGATAACTTAATATTTACAAATAAGTGCACGTGCAACTGGGAAATGAAAATGTTTTCCTGTAAATGACAGTTTTATGGCGATACGCCTTTATTCGAATCAACCCATCATATATTTGTGATGTATCCTTCAGGGACAGTAGAACCCATCTTGCTCTTGTACTTACAACGGAATAAACAAAGAGAACAGAAAATGCTACGAGCCTCAAGATATGGGAATTATAAAGAATTGCTACTTTACTAAAAACAAAAGAAAATTCATGGAAAATGGTTAAATTCAACTAAGTTGCTGCGGCCCCACTATTGATGCTCTAGCCACTGAGCTACATGTGCCCGAGTTGACCTCTTCCCTTCCTCATAAGCCTGTTTGCACGCTGCACCAGGTTCCGTAACACACACACACCTACCTACCTCCCTACCTACCTACCTACCTCTCTCTCTCTCTACCCCTCTACCTCTACCTCTCTCTCTTCAGACAGTATCAGCAAGGAATGGAGCAGAGTGAGCATGACCACGTGCGTGTGTTGCAGAAATCCGAAAATAGACCCTGTGAAATTTCTGTTTATTTAATTTGTGCAATTAAAGGACAAAATAACATTACACAAGGGAACACAACTAATAGACGCCTGCCATCGCACCCCTAAAGCCCTCAGTGTTTTCAAAGTGTCTTTTTTGTAATTATCTGTTATGTTCATTCACGTGTCTTTCAGCTCCACATCATCCACACAATGTTTTGGTATAATGAATAATATTTACAGGGTTAGTTTTAGAAGCAATATGTAACAACTGGCACGCAGGGTACGTGTCCGATTTGCAAATGATGTGGGCTAGGAAGTAATGCAGAGTGGGGTGCCAGCCCACCAAGCAGGCAGGCACGCCGCTCGGAGAGAGTTCAGTAGTTCGTCATTGTGGGGGGTGTGCCACATCACGTCGGGGCTCGTGTTTCGCGCACTCAAGCATCCATCACCATGCTAGACTGATCATTTCACAGCAATAGTTTATTTAGCATACCGGAACCTTTTCGTACTCCATCTGCCCGAGACTTTACCGCCCCTCGCACCAACCCAGTGCTTGCATCGACTGGGTAGGCTTAAATTGTACTTAATTTACTTCATGTCACCACGTGTTTTTTCAGTGTATTACCCAAGCTGATGAGTTTGTAAGCAGCACCAAACGTAAGCTTTTCCTGACGGGAATGTAATTGTGTAACTGAATAAATCGCAGCAATGATGAGTTACCACGTGTGGTTTATTTCCAGTTCGTCGTAAGGCATTTAAGGTACAGGCCTTCTCCCGCCAATTTTCTCAAAGTGCAATTTACTGTGCAAGTATGTTTGAAATGGTCACGAGTCTGTGTAATAAGTAACACTGCTTCATATGGGCATGTGGGGAGCCCAGATATCCCACAATGCAACAAGTGAGGGAATTATTCAGTCAGTATTCATTTTTATTCTACGAGGAGACAACAACTGCACTTGGAGGATTTGCCGTGGTCGTCGACTGAACAACCCTGAAGAATGAATCAACAGCTGCTCTCAGACTTCACAATATTGTCAACCTGACAATATCTGATGCTCTGGGTAATTATCTCCACAGAAATTCCAAAACTGTATTCACCGCTCCTCACCTAACCAATATCCTTATTTATATAGTTTCCAGCCTCCTATGCATTAGACAAGCGTCAAACGGCTTGCCCTAACATGAGGCTGTTTCTACCGCCATTTCAACACCTTGACTAATGTCAAATGTCGCTCAACTTTGGTGCAAATCCTCGTCTTAAAACCTAAGCAATTTTTCCTAAAATAATCCTGCACCAAAATTAATTTTCCAAATTTTTCTTGCAAGTTTCCATGGATTTACCCACAACGAGGGAAAAGCGTGGTCAAACAGGCTACCTGCACAACACGTGGCAGCGTCGAGACGCCTTCTAGACGCCCCCAATGATGCCGGGAAGGACGCCGGTAGTTAGTGAGAAAAGTGCACCAAAACAGCTTAGTGCCGCCATTACTTTAGCACAATTTGGGGGGAGGGGGTAGTGGCAAGGACCCGCCATCTTGGGACAGTGACGTGACAGCACCAGCAAAAAGGACAGGGCGAGTTGAGCACGCCAACCCACCCCTCCACTCGCATCACGCCGTGAGAAGGGAGAAGGAGAAACGAGAAGAGGGAGAAAAATCTGGCCTCTCCTCCCCCCATGTTCTCTGCCGTGTGCCGAGCGGAACAAGTGAGAGCCCGCCGTCCGCTGACCCCTGCCCACATCGTGCAGGATCACCGAGCTCCCACGAACTTTTGTACTGCGCTACGGTGGTTCCGCGCTCGTATGGTAGTGTTGTCATACCACCATGGCTGGCCAGATGCAGTACGGTGCACCGGCACCACTGTGTCTGCAGTGTCTGCGTCAAAAACCACTGGACGTAGTAGACAGATACGAAATGGGGACCCGGTTTTGCAAGTGCGACTGAAAGACCAGCCCAGCGAGCAACCGCGGAGAGGAGCTAGTGAAATAACATTCAGACAGTATCAACAAAATTCACCTCAGGTACATTTGTGTGGAAGATTGTTATGCATAGAATCGGGAACCACACCGAGCATGTGTGCACAGTGCCATATGCACGTGCACCCAGAATGCATGAGTCCCATGGAGTCACACACCGCAATCGGATTGTGGTTCATTTGTGATGAGTGCGGTGCTGCCAAACAGAAGACAGCATGGGAAACAATATGCAAGCAATGCAAACGAACGGGGATTGCATCACCACAGTAAACATGGTATGTCACGTCGAGAGTGAAGGAACAGACGAAAAGGGAGTACAAGCCGAGGAAGTACTCTGCAATATCGAGGATGTCTGCAACCACACGTCACCTGCGGGCGGGGCCCCTGTGACACCTGTCATTCATCCGGCACCGCATGGCTAACATTCGCAACCACTGCCACAATCCTACCCCTGTTACCTCTACCACTCCCACCTATGACGCCTTACCTACCACAATTCTCTGCCTACCAACCAATACCAATATTTCCACGTCTTTTCCGGCACCTACACCACTAACTTCATTTCCCAGGCCCAGCCACGGAATCAACACAGCTCCGAGTTGGCCAGCGGAGCAAGAACAGCACAGGAAACAGAAGAAACTTTTCGTTTTGATTTTAACAAGCAAGAGAGTATTTCCCGTAGTTAACAACTGCGTGCCTAAGTGTAAACATTGTGCAAACTCACACATATATCACTGCAACTAAGAAGGGCATTCATTTCAGTTTCATCATGCAAGTATGAAGGGAGTTCATCACATTTTTCATCGCGCAAGAGTAAAGGGAGGTCATTTCAATTTCACCAATGCAAGTAAGAAGGGAGTTCATCACGTATATCACTCAAGTAAGGATAGTACACAGCTACATCGGGATGTATATAGCACCGCAAGTAAGAAGGGAGTTCATGTCATGTTTTCATCATTCATCACGCCGTTTGTTTTAGCAACATTGTGCTCCTGACTCGTTCTGTCATCAGCATTGTACATCCGACTCATCCCGCACTTCATCATCATACAAGCAGAGTTGATCGGTGGGTCGTCAATCCCCCCTCTGCAAGTGACATCATCGCCGCCATCGTGCACACGGAGTTAATCGGTAGTCTCATAACTCCCCTCCGCAAACGATGCCATTTATCACTGGATGTCAATTCCCCCCTTTGCCCATGATCCACGCAGTTGGGACGTACAGCGCAGCAAGACAGCCAGACCACAAATGTTCCAAACAGCAAGTCGTTACCCACATCACTATCAAAGAGAGCAAGCAGAAAAGATCATCGTGTACAGTTGCAAGCAGAGGAGGTACTGTACATACAACACAAGCAAGCAGAGGAGGTAGTGCAAAACGTAAGCAAGTAGGAGGAGGTACTATACATACAAAGCAAGCATGCGGAGGAGTTTGTGATGTGTAGAAAGCAAGCAAGCAAGCACGAGGCAGTGTAACATGTACAGATGAAAGTGAACAGGAGAATCAGCATGTAAATAGCAAGCGAGGAGAAAGGGCTAGGGCCAACCACCTACTTGGTAAGAAGGACGAGCAAGTATCACCGAGATGCTATACATCTGTCACCTGGAGACGTCAGCGGCGATAACGAGGCCAGTGACATCACCCACGGTGGCGCAACACCTGCCGAGTGCACAGAGCAAGGGAGAGAGGAGGAGAGTGGGGCAACACTTCCCACAGGAGGTCCACCACCAAGTGCCAACATGTCGCCGACGTTGGACGAGGCCACTTCCCCCAGGCATCAGGATGACATCGGCCCGAATGACGGTGGGTGTGTCGCAGCAAGGGCCGACACCACCTCAACATCCGCTGGAAACAGCGCACAGCAAGCAAGAGGGGAGATCCACGCACAACACGGAGGAGGCGTACAAGACCTGAAGGCTCACGACGGCGCCGTCAAGTACAAGCTCCATGGGAGAACAACAAGTACAGAAGGTGGGTCAGAACCTACCCAAGGCCACCATCAGTGGGTGCCCAAGACGCAGTGGCGCCAGTTAGGGTGCATCCGACGGCTGGCTCCGCAGATATTGATGGCGTAGCGGCTACCAGCGCAACCCGAAGAGATCCGGAATTGCAACTAATGGTGACATCCCTGGGAGGGGGTACCTCAGGAGACGATGTGACGCCCGTCAACGGGACGCCTGTCGTCGAGGAGGGCAGCACGACAGAAGATGCAACTGTGCCAACACTAGCTGGAGAATCACCCTAGGGTGATGCCAACCCCCCAGTAGTCACTAGTCCGACTAGCTACCGGCAGCAGCGAGGGGTTGCACACGAGGACAGCAGCAGTGGCACGACGACGGAGGATTGTGCGACTCAATACGAGGTGCGTCACTCAGCACGTCGAAGCCGCACGTACGTAAACACCATGGCAACTGCAAGATCATGTGGAACGACGGCAGCAGCCAGCGGTTCCAGAATGTAGGGGACTTGCAAGAAGCCCCCATGTGCTACGTCCACGATAGGCAGACACAAGGAGGTGTGTCTGTCATCAGTGACGTGTTCTGTTGCAAACAGTCTCGCAAAGTGGGTGGGGGGTAATGTGTGCTCATGTTGTCCCCTTCCTCTTACCTCGTTTGCCCGCCGCACCAGGTTCCGTAATGCAGTGTGCCAGCGTGCGCTCTACGAGTGCAGGTGCAGATCAGAGTGAGTGCGACCACATGCGCGTGGTGCAGGAATCTGAAAATAGACCCTGTGAAATTTCTGTTTATTTAATTTGTGCAAATAGGGCAAGATATGGTTGTGCAAGGGAACGCAACTAATAAAGACGCCTGCCTTCGCAACCCTAAAGCCCTCAGTGTTTTCAAAGTGTCTTTTTTGTAATTATCTGTAATGTTCATTCACGTCTCTTTCAGCTCCACATCATCCATGCAGTGCAATGTTTTGGTATAATGAATAATATTTACAGGGTTAGTTTTAGAAGCAATATGTAACAACCGGCACGCAGGGTACGTGTCCGATTTGCAAATGATGTGGGCTAGCGGGGTGCCAGCCCACCAAGCAGGCAGGCACGCCGCTCGGAGAGAGTTCAGTAGTCGTACGCCATTGCGGGGGGTGTGCCGAATCACGTCGGAGCTCGTGTTTCGCACGCTATTGCAACCATTACCATGTTGGACTGATCATTTCACAGCAATAGTTATCTAGCATACCGGAACCTTTTCGTACTCCGGCTCCCGAGACTTTACCGCCCCTCGCACCTCGCACCTACCCAATGCTTGCATCGCCTGGGTAGGCTTAAATTTTACTTAATTTACTTCATGTCACCACGTGTTTATTCAGTGTATTGCCCAAGCTGATGGGTTTATAAGCAGCACCAAATGTAAGCATGTTACTGAATAAATCGCAGCAATGATGAGTTACCATGTGTGGTTTATTTCCAGTTCGCCGCAAGGCATTTAAGGTATGGGCCTTCTCCCGCCAATTTTCTCATAGTGCAATTTACTGTGCAAGTATGTTTGAAATGGTCACGAGTCTGTGTAATAAGTAACACTGCTTCATATGGGCATGTGGGGAGCCCAGATATCCCACAATGCAACAAGTGAGGGAATTATTCAGTCAGTATTCATTTTTATTCTACGAGGAGACAACAACTGCACTTGGAGGATTTGCCGTGGTCGTCGACTGAACAACCCTGAAGAATGAATCAACAGCTGCTCTCAGACTTCACAATATTGTCAACCTGACAATATCTGATGCTCTGGGTAATTATCTCCACAGAAATTCCAAAACTGTATTCACCGCTCCTCACCTAACCAATATCCTTATTTACCAACACCTTGGCAGTAATTGCCGGCCTCCTACACATTAGACAAATGTCTTGCCCGAACATGTGGCAGCTCCTACCGCCATTCTGACAGCTTGACTAATGCCAATTGGGTGCTCTAGCCACTGTGCTACTGTGGCCCCACTATTGGGTGCTCTAGCCACCGAGATACTGCAGCACCACTATTGGGTGCTCTAGTCCCTTTGCAACTGCGGCAGCGGTAGCTCAGTAGCTAGAGTACTCCATAAGGGCGCCATGGTAGCCAAGGGGGTAGAGCACCTATCAGTGGGGCCGCAGTAGCTCAGTGGCTAGAGCACCTGACAGTGGAGCAAGAGGTAGGATTTCCGGAGAGGCGAAGATAGTTTATGGGAAGTGTGTTGCGTGCCTGCTGGACAGTTAATTCCGGGGGTCTGACTACCATCTTGGTACAATCAGCTGATTAATGACAGTGATGTGTTGATGATTAACGAGGGCACAGTGCACATAGTTTACGCTGGAATTAAGCACATAGTTAATGGGAAGATGATGAATGTCCTCGAGTTTTCTTAAACAGTCACTGTGTGTGTGCACGTGCAAGTGTGTCTGTGTGTGTGTGTGTGTGTGTGTGTGTGTGTCTCTCTCTCTCTCTGTATTCTGCTGTATGTGCGCAATTAGAATGTTGTTGTAACGGACTAAATGCTGGGTGAATCAAGAGAATGCCTAGTCCTCCGACATCCTGCATTATTATCTCTTGTTGGGTTTACTGTTTGAGACCAGACTCCGAGCTAATATACACCACAGCTTCTCTGATGGAACGTGCAAACGAAGAGAATATACATGTCAGGTATGGGAAACAATTGCATATGAGCTGAATTGCCCCACCAGAATTAACAGTCATGAAGAGTGGCACTGTGACATGGAAGACTCACCTATGAAGTGTTTCTAGCTGCCAAATATGTATAAGAAGCAATGATTGTCACACGTGCAGTCAGTGCCAGTGCAGAGAGATAACATTGAGCTTCTACCTGTGGTCAGTGCAGTTTCCAGGAGAGAGAACCGCTGCCACCATGGGCTTCGACATATGTGCTGTCCAGTTCCGGCTGGAAGATACTAACCTCTACGAACGCTATGTGGGCTACCGGAGAGTAGTGGTCAAACCAAGGCTTGGGTACGAGTAAATACAGGTATATGATGGTGCAAATCATATGTGGGTTACCAGGACGCCTGAGACGAGTTTCACAGCGAGGTGTGGCCATGCAGCACGTATGACATGTTCCACCGCCAATTTGTCCCACAACAGTCAACTATTATCCAATTAACACATTCTCAAAGTACATGCAGACTTTGAAGATATTAGCAAACAGTGTGCAGACAGGCAGGTTGACTTTGCCCTCTGCGATGACAGCTGTAAAATCTGGCAATGGACCGAGGAATATACTGGTCACATACTTACTACTACAATGGGAAATGGCAAGTGGATTCTGTCCTGCTCAGCAGGAGTATGCACCAGTACCATATATAAGTGAGTAATTACTACAAGTGAACAGTATGGATGCAGAAGCTGCAACCACCGAAGTCGACTTGATATGTAACTAGAAATGCAGATGCTGGGAAGTTGTTTGTGCCCTTGTATGTCTCCTGCTGTGAGTGTCCGAATGCCTGAAGTAATGTTGTCACATGTGAACTATATAAGAAAGGTGTGTCCGACTTGCAGCTGTCAGTGCAGCACCATGAGTCTACCATTCGTGCCAGAGGACAGGTACATCAACGTGATGCTAAGGCAGGGAGGTGTCGCATACACCGTACTGGACAATGCCGGGAATGGTATCTACCATTCGTTGACAGAGTGAGACTCTCCAATGTATAAACAATTGCAGGTGGAGTGCATGCGGGCGGGGAGGTGTGTGGTCCAGCGCATGTGGCCCAATACGCCTCTTCCATGTGGCTACGACGAGGTGTGGGCATATGCGCTCCTGTAATGTCATCCACGCTGCCAACGGTGCTCTTGCAACGCTGCCCACCATTGCCGAGGACACCTCAGTAATGCAGATCTTAGACATCGCCAAGGGCGACCTCCCCTTAGATGGCAGTGCACCGCAAGACACACAGCCAGTGGTAATCTCACAACTGGAATATGCCACCAGCCAGCAGACTCCCAGATGCAGGTCGGCACCCTCCCAGGTTGGAAGAAAACGCTGCCGCCCAGCTACTGCTGGAGGTCGCCAGGAAGAAGACAACCAACCAGCCAAGGCATAAGCAGTCGGAGGTGAGTGCCTCCCAGAAGATGGTAGGATTGGGGGACTTGGTTGGACAATATCGTCACCAGCCAGCCAACACCGAAGCACAAGAGTGAAGTGCTCCTAAGGTGACTCTCCGAATCTGTATTGCCGAACATGTTAGTTTTTCCAATAGTGTATGTGGTCATACAGTAGTAGGGGTCACAAATGGTTTTTTTTTTTTTTTTTTTTTTTTGTAAAATGAATCATTCACGTCTTTTCCATATTTGCGTACGTTCTATACATATAACATATCCCTTGAATTATAGTTCAAAGTGTAACCATTGTTTAAAAAAAAAATTATCACCTCAATTTTCCACATATATATATATATATATATATATATATATTACAGCTATATATATATATATATATATATATATATATATATACAGCTATATATATATATATAGCTATATATATATATATATATATATATATAGCTGTACCTCTGTGTGTGTGCATGCGAGAGAGAGAGAGAGAGAGCGAGAAAATCAGTTGCTATGTAAAAACAATATGGTATATAAAGCATAAATATGAATGTATTCCTATACATATACAGCTATATATATATATATATATATATATATATATATATATATATATATATATAGCTGTATATATATATATATATATATATATATATATATATATATATATATATATATATATATATATATATATATATATATACAGCTATATATATATATATATATATACAGCTATATATACAGCTATATATAGGTACAGCTATATATATATATAATATATAGCTGTACCTCTGTGTGTGTGCATGCGAGAGAGAGAGAGAGAGAGCGAGAAAATCAGTTGCTATGTAAAAACAATATGGTATATAAAGCATAAATATGAATGTATTCCATTGTGTACTCATTCCACAAGTCAGTAGTGTGTTCCATAGAGATAAGAAAATTTATCCCGAAACATAAATGATGGTACTTTTCTTACATCCACATTATCTGTGAAGGGTAACAGATATGTAGTGTGTATGCCTGCCAGGAACACACGTTCTCACACCAAGTACGTTGTACGTCATTATATATCTGGAGTGGTAAAATACTAGTATTGTGTCAGTATTTTACACTGCCCCATTCTGTTCTTGTGCATCAGTCTGGTAATTGTCGTGCTCGGATTGACACAGTGTGTGTGACTGGCTGGCTACAAGTACTGTGATGGTGAATATTGTCATGTACGAAAATAATTTATAACACACACAGCCATTTTGTTTACAAATATTTTCCTTTCCTGCACTCTAGTGGTTGACTGGAGAGTGAGTGTGCCAGCAGCTGTCTGTAGGGACCTGAGTATGAGACTTTCAACAGGTGATTACTTGGGGAAAACACACAGCATCGTAGTTATCACAGTAGAACTGCTGGACTGCTGTATGGAAACACCTGAAAGTACGCACATCGAAGGTTCAAGCGAAGGCAGGGTCGATGGAGTATGACTGACTGTAATTGCAAAGGCACTGTACATGAGCGCAGGTCGGACACGAGTATGACTATATGCAATTACGAACATGGCATGCTAGTTTGCATTGTGCGTGTTGATAAGGTGGCCTCTTTTACTTCTTTACACTTGTACATGATCCACTTAGTTCAAGCACTTTCTGCTGTGTGCATGCAAGGTACACACACTTATTTCGCCCTCACCGTATTTTTAGGTCTTGTATATGATAGCTCTTTGTAAGGTTTTGGCAGTGGGGCCTTGCTTCCCCCGACGAATGAATGTCTGTTGGTGAACATGTAATGCTAGTGTACATTACCACACACACTATTGGACCTGTGATCCCTTATTTTCTACGATGGTACACTATCTCCACAGCCATCAGCGTACAGGAATTAGTTCCTTTTCAATAGCATATGTAACAAGTAAGTATGTTTTGTCAAGGGATGGTGATGCAATACTTGCAGGTGTTGTTTCTTTCTTGGTCTGTAATGTATAGTGTGCTTCCAGTGAGTTCACGACGATGAGATGTGCTTGCGACCTGTAGGTATTCTCAAACAGCTATACCAGTTATGGTAAACCTATGCTCTTTATGTTTCGCATCTGTGGATTATATAAAGAGTTGTGATACTCGTAATTACATTTGTGTCAAACTATTCATGGGTAATTCTGGTTTTGTAATGAGCGCTACATTTATACTGACGTGTGCGATACCTCCTCCTTACTGGTCATGGATAATTCGTAATGAGCATACCATTCTTGCATTATAAATGTTGAGTAGTATTTGCTCAAACAGTTTTGTCTATCTATCTCTATATCTATCTATCATATATATATATATATCTCGTACGACTACAGGTGTATGTTCTTTCTAATGTGCTTGTGGTACTAGGTTGTCTAGCATCATCGAGGGCTGAGTGTGTAATGTAAAGAGTGTCCCACAATACAGTTTCAGTGCACAACGAACCACGAGTGCTGTAGGTGCAGGCTAGTCTCAAGTGGGAGGGGGGTACTGAAGGTGCGAGTGTAGGGTGGAAAGAGAGTATGACTGCGAGTGCAGTGTATGACTGTCTGCAAGGTACGCACGCTGAAAGTTTGGTACAGGGTATGATTGACTGTAAATACTAGTATTTAAGTTTTGGTACATGAGTGTAAGTCTGAGTATGACTGTACGTACACACTGGTCGTAGGTATGACTGCCTGGATCGCTCGGTAGGTGTGCAGGTCGGAGGAATATCTGTGAGAATACCTCGGGTCATGAATTTGGGCTGCCCGGAAGGCTCTGTACTCAAGTTTAGGTCGGAGACATAGTACAAATACCTGTTCGGTGCTACTGATGGCGGATGATTTCAGTTTGTACGAAGGTCGTTCTGACCAGGGCGGTCTAGCATCGTATAACACACTGCGCTTATGCTGGTTCGTAAGTACTTATAAAATACTTTTTTTCTTTACAACGGTGTTGGCCCTCCCGTTCCCACACTTCACAAATGGTACTTTCTTCGCCTTAGTGCTCGCACATTAGTTGGTAAATGCTGTTTGCATAAGTGTGTAGTGGTGTCACCTCTCTCTTGGTTTCGTTTCAATCGGTTCGTAAGGATCGCCAGGTCGTGTCTAATGATTGTTGGCAAGTACTTTAATTCCTCTCGGAATGGAAAGTGTGGGAGACTCAGCTGGTCCGGAGCCCTGACACACACACATTATATATATATATATCTTAGTTCCTTCACTTCTACTTGTCAGTCAACCCCTTGGGCTGCCTTACGAGTCACGAAACCACGGTCGGCTGCTGCTAGTGTCCTGAGTCATGCTTTCGGTTTACAATGAGATCATTCTGTTGTGTTGATCTGGTCTTGTCTAGCATCGTACAGCACCCCTGGATTGTGCTAGTTGCTAAGTATATATAACTGTTTTTTCCTTTAAATTATTTTTTCTGTTTGCATGGGCGTGTAGGCCAATGCATGTATTTTAACCATACAGTGTCTGTCGGATATGTAGGGTGATGTACACCATTTCATCTCCTCACAAGTCTTATGCTATGGTGGTTGAGTGGCCAAGGCATTGGACTAGTAACCCAAGGGAAGCCTGCAGGATCCCCCGTACCTCCTCCTGTATTTTTTTTGATGAGTGCGTAGGCACGTGGATTCTTCTCCAGTCATGCAATGTCTGTCAAGATCGTCACTGGCTTAGGCGATTCTGGGAGGTTAAAACCCAGTGATGACATGTTTCTTGTCTGATGTGTGTGTAGGCCCATGCGAGTATTTACTTCTAAACGCACAATGTCTGTCGAGAATGTCATAGGCAGGCCCAGAAGGAGAAAAGTTTCTTTTCTGGTGAGTGTGTAGGCTCAGGTTATGATTTGCTAGTTGTTTCTAAAACGATGGTTCGAACATTACAGGCAACTACGTTTATATGTGCTAAGAGCACTTGGCCCCTCGATCGTTTTTGTCGTCTTGGGCGACGTTATGGTTTTGGTGGTTGTATCTCAAACGATTTGGAAAGTACAGACAATCGTGCTTATAAGTGTGCTTAGAGTATTCCGCAGGCTGGTCGCGGGAATACGCTCCCCATGATGCAGGCAGCCAGCAGTGCTCAGACCAGACGAGCGCTGGGTTGTTGCCATCAAGGGACTTTGATTAAGTTTGTAACCGGTTATAGCGCCTATATGTAGGGATGTTGCGACATTACTGATGCGAATAAATATTGATACTTTTCTTTCGATATCCAATATTTTGGTATTTATAATGTTATCAGCATATTTCTTGTGGTATTTTGCCACATTTGTAATTAATTATTATGATGTAAAATATGACATTTTCTAATGACTTCTATTGTACAAAAGTTCAGTATTTTGATTTTAATTAATGGTGCATATCTTCATATTTTCTCACAAAAATCACATTTTTTTATGTTTGTTAGTATCAATATTTTGTATCATTATTATCAATTTATTTTAATATCTTATGAAATATCGATACTTTAAGATTCTCAAGCAGCTCTAAGTAGGTCAACATTTGTGCATTAATGGAAATTTGGAAATATCATTCGATATTCTGGGATATCAATATTTTGTTACGGTATTATTGGGATATCGATACTTTTATTCAGTATTGATGCCGAACGATATTGATAGAATTTGATATAGCAACGTTGTTTACCTATAGAATGATCCTGCTGACTGTTCCAATTTTTATTAAACTCTTCTGAGACTTCGCGTTTCCATTTGGTAACACTTTACTTACTACAGTGTACCTCTTTGAAATATGCCTGCTTTTGCCAAGAGGCATTACTAATACATTGCATAGAATGCCCACAAGTGATGATGACTGTTGGTATTCTTAGTGGCGCCAGCCTTAAGCTTTTATCAATTGCTGTATGCACTCATATATTACTACAGAATGATGCCCTGTGAACCACTGCGTGCTGACAATACAAAAATTTTGACATTGAGATTAAAAAATCTAAGTAATGTTATAATAGTTTACATGCATTTGAAATAAGAGTTTACGTCAATACAATTTTGGTTTAGTTTCTATGACAGAGTAGTCTGGCGAGTGTTAAAATTGTGCGTGTTTGTGTAGTGACCATCTCCTGGTATTGTTCAACCACAGAGTGGGTCGGTACAAAAATAATCCCCCACCACCCTCCAAACATCCAAGGAACAAAGAGTCAAATTGTGTGCAAAGTTTGCATTTATTGCTTCTGCAACTTTTGACTAAATGCATCTATTAAACACTGTAAAAACAATATAAAACATCTTACACTGAAAATAAAATTTATATGAAAGTTCAAAATGATCGGCCTCTTTGCACACGTGCGGAACACACGACACGTGAGCGCCGTCATGGGCTCTAGCGCCGCTGGCTGTTAGCTGGTGTCAAATGACCCCTCCCTCGAAGGCCAAGACGGTGCGAACGTAACATTGCTCTGGCGGGCTCTGCCCGGCTGGTTGTCGATTGAGGGCAAAGAAAACATGGCCTCGGAGGTCATCGGTTTCTTCTGAGTTTACGGTGTGTGGGGATGTAGGCAGGAACAACAATATGGGTACATGGTGGTGACTCAACCGCCTCTTGCGAGTGCTGTGTTGCGACTTGTTGACACTTGACGTCACACTCACTGACCTACTAGTATCCCCAAACCCTTTCAAACTCTCTTGCCTTACTAGGCTCTCCTCTGCGGGAACTGGAAAGCCTCTAAAATGCGTCTCGCCTTCACAAGTGGTATCAAGATTTACATTTACACTTTGGTTACAACCAAATTCAGCTGTGCCCAGGGGAACCCTTTAAAACTCAATTCACTGGCACTGGTTGTGTTGACATTTACTTGTGCACTGATGTTACCACTTTCTTTGTGTACACTGGAAACCCCTTAAACTCGCACTGATTTTTTTTTTTTTTTTTTTTATGTATTTACAGAAAAATCCAGAAACTGTGTTGCAGTTCCACTGGTTTCCACCTCCTCACTACTAGGTGTTGAGTGTTCAGTCGGTGCAAAACCCTTAAATAACCGTGCACTACTTTGGCTGGGTGTTCCAGTGTTAGTGTTGTTCTCCTCAGTGTACGTGTTGTTGCTCTCCTGTGAACTCCCTGGTGAAATTCTCCGAGCTTTCTCGCGTTACTGGGCGTAGTGTCGTTTCCTTGCTTCTCTTCCCTACAGGCGGTCGGGCTATCCGCAGGTCGTCACGGTGCCATTTCGTGACACATCTGGGTCCCAGCTTCACTAGATAAGTGGCATTTCCCATCTTTTCCACCACTCTCACTGGCCCTGCCCATCTAGATGCCAGCCCAACACAGTACTTCTTCGCCCTGGCTTATAACTGGTTCTTTCTTACATACACATATATCCCGGGTACAAGTTCGGGTTGCGGCCTTTTGCTATCCGGTACCCACACATTACCATAACTGAGCTGGTTCGCCTTGACTTCATGTATTTGCACCTGGTATTCAGAGATTTGTACAGGTAATCTGGGCGGGTATGATCCTCGCCTAACCAGACACTTAATTGGATTTTTATGTCCTGGTTTCGTCTCTCGGCGGGGTTTAGTCCTGGGATGGTAGGCTGGGGTAGTACGGTGTTCTGTTCCCCACTTGATACAGTACTCCCTCCGTTTTCGCCCTACAAACTGCGTTCCATTGTCCGTCAACAAATATTAGGGGTGTTTCCAGTTGGGGAAAAACTCGTTCTGCATTATTTGTGCCACTGTGTGCGCACGAACTTTGCTGACTGGAAATGCTTCGGTCCAACGGGAAAACAAATCTGTGGCAACAACAAGAAATATTTTCCCAGTTTTCGTACGCAGGTACGGTCCCATGATGTCGATGGCTACTGTTTTGAATGGCTCGGTTGGAGGCCTTGGCTGTTGTGGAGCGTCGCCATCACTCTCCGCGGCTTACGGGTGTTACATGTGACACAGCTCTGTACATATTTCCTGACATCTCCCTGAATCCCTGGCCAGTGAAAACATTTCTGCATGTTCCTTCAGGTCTGCTCGGATCCCAGGTGTCCATGTTCCAAACTGTCATGTGCGTATTTTAACACAAGTTTCTCTCTCGGTACATACGTCCGCCATCGCACACAATTACCAGGTGGTTGGGTTTGTATTTCCCTATCCACTACCCTCCAGTGTTCTGTGTAGCTTGTGGCACAGTGTTGTCGGCGTTGCGCGGCCTCTGGGGAATTCTCTTGTGCAGTGTGTACCTCTTTTAACACGTCCCGTACATTCAACGAAACAAGTTCGCCAGATGGTGTGGCAGCAATGTTTTGTACAACGAGGGTTTGTAATTCCGCAGTTGGTATTGCACGGCACGATGGTAGCACTTCTTCCCACTCCGCATCGCCAGTTACCATTAGATTTGGGCAAGGATTCCTGGACAAGGCGTTCACGAGCTCTTTGGTTTTTCCCACCACGTGTTCTACCTTGAAATTGTACTCCTGCAGTAACAGCGCCCAGCAGGCTAGTTTACTTTTTCCGTTATATATTCCCTCTAACCATACAAGGCATCGGTTGTCAGTTTTGAGTGTGAACTGCCTTCCTAGCAAGTACGGCCGGTACTTCCGCAATGCATGTACAATGGCCAAATATTCTTGTTCGTTAACGTGATATTTACGTTCTGTGTCTCCGAACTTTGCACTGATATGTTTTTCCCAGAGTGTTCCCTCCTGATACAGCATGGCCCCAATGCAGTCTTGACTGGCATCTGTTTGTACAACAATGGATAGTTCTGGGTTGAATCTAGACATCGGATTACAGTTCTGAAATGCAATTTTAATGTCTTGAAATGCTTGATCGGCTTGAGGTTACGTTTCTCACATAACAAAGCAGTTAACGGTGCAGTGATTATGGAGAAGTTTGGAACAAATTCCCTTAACCAATTAAGCCAAAAAACTTCCTGACTTGTTTACATGATCTGGGTAGTGTTGTTGTTCTGGTTCGTGTCCGTTTTCTGTTACATAATGCCCTAGAAACTCCATTTTACTCATACCCAACTTACACTTTTCCACTTTGCACATAAGTTTGTTACGTTCGAGCCACTCAAACACACGGCTCAAATGGTGCAAATGCTCTTCCCAGCTGTTAGACCAAACAAGTACATCATCCAAATATGCCATCGCAAAGTCTCCAATAAATCCATCCAATACATTAACCATTAAGTTCTGAAACATTGCAGGGGCACACTTTAAACCAAATGGTATGGCTGCAAACTGAAATCTACGTCCATCTGGGGTAGTAGAGGATGTTTTATTTTTTTCCTGTGGGAGGCTAGGCACTTTCCAATATACAGACTTTAAAATCAAGTGAGGTGAAAACGGTAGCTGGTCCTGATGTTGACAAAGTCTCTCATGTTTATGACTGGTGGCGGCATGTTTACGGTAATCTTATTCGGGGGTTGAAAGTCGACACAGAGTTGCCATGTGCCACCTTTCTTTGGAGCAAGGGTAGTACCTGAATTATAGATACTTTGTGTAGGTTCAATAACATTATCGTTGAGCATCTAACATACATGTTGGTTGATAACAGTGCGAAAGAAAATACTTGGGTCTCGTGGCTTGGAGTACGCCGGGTCCTCGTGCGTGGTAACAATTGTGTGCTCCATGACGTCAGAACGCTGCAGCTTCCCCTCAATGAGGAACACACTGGCATACTGGTTCAGCAGATGCTGCAGACGTTGCTGTGTAGCGGGTACCTCATGCTCGAAGTCAGCAAGCGACACAGAAGTTGTTGTAATTGTTGGCGTTGCTCCCATGGCATAAACAGTCCATCGGCCACAAGTCCCTACGTGTAGACGATTCAGGTGCAGTTCTATCATGGTGTGGTTGTCAACAAGCCGTGGCAGTCCCAAATACACTTCTTCGCACAAGTCCGACGCAATGTAGGCATCGCACTTGGTACGCAGCTCTCTAATTCCTACAGTTATGTGCATCACACTTTTCGCTTCTCCCTGGTGGTGGGTGGTAGCGAACTGCAGACATCTCGGTGGCACCTGTCGTTATTACTTGTACTAAACCCTCACGCACAAAGTTGTGACTAGCGGCAGTGTCAATAACAGCCGTGACATTTTTCCCTTCAAGTTCAACACATACTCGCAGTGCTTTGACGGTACTGTCAGTAACCTGGAACACTTTTGCACCTTTATTAGGCGGATTGATACGACTTGGTGGCGAGATTGGCGCAGGTGCAGTTTCGCCAACCTCCCGACTTAAGTTTTCCGACCTGTTGCCCTGGTAACTATTTCCCCTGTGTGGTGGTGGGAGTTTCTGTGTCCTCGGTTCTACCTCATGAGTGTAAACACTGGCAGCGGTCGCATAACATTTGGCAGCACTGTAGGTGTTGATGTGTGAAAGTTTGATCTCTGGGATTGGTATGCCTGTCCCACTCGCTCGTCCTGCTCATACAAACACGCTTCGCGGATAAACTGTTCGACACCTGCCCTTGTTGCCCGTCTCATATACGGCCTAATGTCAGGTGCTGACAATGTCACAATGATCTCTAAAATACAGCGTGTCGGCTGACCTGAGTTCAAATGCTTGAACAAGCCTAGCTTATGTTGTATAAATTCCTCAATACCCTCACGTTCGCATTGCTGTTCATGGTACAGTCGCACCTGTGCCTGTATAGCATCTCCGTCCGTGTCGAATCAGCCTAGCACTCTCTCACAGAACTCCTCCCACGTGACTCGATAGTCCCTGACCAAGTTCCACCATGTGGCAGCATTCCCCCTTAACCTGTTGGCACTTACCTCAGTCCAATCATCCCTATGCACGAGATGCCTATGTAATTTTTCTTAGCACACTGCAAGGAATGTACCTGGGTCTTCTGAGCCATGTCCCGCGAAAGTTGGCAGTAATACATTGCGATCTGGTCCTGTTAAGCCCCGTTGCGTGTACGTAACAACTACTGGCGGCGTACGTTTCACCTCTGGTGTTGGCGGTGGCGCGATCTCGGCACAGTTCGTCTTGCGGCACTCGTCACAGTTTATAACACAGTCGTGGTAGGTGGTAAACTCTGCAGGCCCTATGCATCGTAAATGTGAGTCTTTCCTACACTGTTGGCACTGTGCCCACTTGGTTCCTGCCCCGTCACATCTGGTACGTGCGCACACGCGCTGCTTTGACAACGTAGAGACGTTGTTGGATTTGCATTGACACAAGGGTTGCTCCCACATACTTCCCTCAAACAAGTTAATTTCACTCAATCTCCCACAATGCATGCATCAATCGATCGGCATGTCTAAGTAGCTCGCGTTCACGGTTGTCGACGCGGATGTCTTGAGGGCTTCTTGCGGTCAATCAGGCGTGGTGTCCGCCATCTTCTTGCGGTTGACGCGACACGGATGAACACACTTGGCCCCACTTGGGAACGCCAATTGACGCCGTCGGGTGAGACACGAGACGAACGATGACACAAATACTTACTGGTAATTTGGGCACCAGCGGTGCTTCCCAATCACCACACTATTGAGACTCAGGGTTCTCACGGATGTTGTGGGTTCTGTGTGTCCGTCTCACCCGTGCGTACTTACAAACACGTTGGCATTACTAAACTTGTATTAAACATCACTGAAAATAAACAATGGATACACATATGTGGCTAGGACACTGTCACTACTGAATAAAAGAATTTATTTCACTGTAGACTTGTTTTTATTGATATTATTCATACACATCAACTTGCCAATGAAATGATTATCTCGGTCATGATTAGCCAATTCCACTTGGGTGCTCTCCAGCCCATAATTAATCTAGCGCACGCCTAGATGGATGATCTCACTGAGGTGCGTGAAAGCATAGCCTTCACAAGGGAAGAGGGCCAACAGCCGCTAGGGTGGACCGGCGGATTTTCCCTGATGACAGGACACGGTGAATTACAAATGAAAACCCTTAATACACATTAACACGTGTGATTACTCAGAATCACTAACGCAAACTCATCGGGGCTCGCCCTCCAGTACATGGGAAGTGTGGTGATGGCGTATACATAGAGCCGGCTAGGACGGGAATAATTGCACTGTACACTAATTACACAATTACATAGACCCTTGAATGATACATGAAATAAGATCGGACAAAAGATGAATATTCACAATAAACACATACGTATGAAAACAAGCTTAGATGGAGCTGGATGAAGTTCGTAGCGGACCACGTGGTGCAGGTGAAATTGCAATATTTCTGCGTGGAAACGGCAAACTAAATTCAGATAAAATATTATTCTTATTGAGAAAGTGATTCTCTTAATGATTAGAGTGGTTACAGGCTTGTAACATGTCTGATGGTGGTGAAATATAACCGACATAGAACCCTGAAATAAATTATTGCACATACGAAGTTACATAAATAAGCTCTTAAAATGCAACGATGGCATACACAAAGACTTGGCTTAGGTCGGCCACGTGGTTATACGTGATGTTGCAATATAATATTCAAACACGAAAATTACCCTTAAATACATACATAAAAATAAAGATCTTAAAATTGCGTGTAGCAATAATGCAGAAGTTACAATGAAAGGCCATAAACATAGGCAGATGGCGCCTGATTCAAAACGTGCAGGACGCATGACCTCTCCGACATCTTTCTCCTCCTTCTCCTTGATTAAGTTTAAAATGCCACAAGGGCGAAATAAATTAATAAAGCAGAACTATAATGCTGGGAAAACGTCTGGCAAAACGTACGCAAGCAAAGGTTGTCTGGTAAACTAAATTAACTATGGAAACCTAAATCAGTGAACAAAAGTTGTAGTGCGCACGTGACAGTGTCTTACCATGGCCGCCTACGGGGTTCACATAAGCAGAAGTGCTATGCAAGCTGAGTAAATATTCAATTATTGAAAATAAAATGGCACAAATTAAATTAAGTATTGTTTTACTTTCTATAATTTTCTTACGAATTTCAATATTCTTCTAGCGTCTCTTTATGGCGGCGGTCATGCCAGAATATTAAGCTTGCTTGAATTTAATGTGCCTTTTCCATTTGACTGGTTGTTCCTTCGTTTTAATATTTTACATCTTAGGCCGTACTTTTAAAGAAATGACACAACACATATCAATAACAAAAGGATATATAATACAGTTCTTTACTTCACAGTTGTATCAGTGTTAAACACAGTCGCAGCAAAATATTAACATGCATTACATGTAATGTGTTATGTCGTGGAAAACAATATAAAATAACCGTAAGAACTATCATTACTTCAGGCATTTTTAAAACGTCATAAACCTGACCTAAATACTGTCAGAGGCCTAAACTGTGAATATTCACACGGAATGGTTTTTGGAATACGACAGAATTCTTTGAAAAGCTTTAAACATTAAACAACACATTTGACAGGTATAAAAGTAGAAGTCACATTTCAATGTTTATGTTTAGGTGTAGCGAAAGTATACAAACACATGTACACACACAATGGAATGTAAACATTGATTCTGACAGACGCTACATGGCAGTCACATGGCATTGTTTGTTTACATTTGGCGGAAGGATATGAAACAGACCTGCAAGTAGATATTTAGCAGGACTCCGAGAAAGTTTCTTCCAGTAGGGAATGGACTATTGGTCGAAAGTTTTTTTATGTAATAGATGTAAAACACCACCTACTTGATTAATCTGTGAATTTTGTGACTCTGCAATTAAGCTATGTTGAACGGGGTATAGCTGCCTGGGAATTTAATTATTCTTGTGCCTGTCAATTACTGATGTAGATAATTTGCACGTTTGAGGTTTTGAAACGCGTGGTTTCAAAGGACGACTCTTCTTCACGTTACTGCGATGGTCTAGTGGTTAGACTGCTCACCTCCCACTAAGGCAACGTGGGTTTGCCCTGCAGGATCGCTCCCAAATTTTTACATGCGGGAATCACGAGGGACGATGCCGCTGGATGGCCTGGTTGGAGAGTTTTCTCCGGGATCTCCTGTTTTTTCCACCCCTTGCATCCCGGCGCTGCTCCATGTTCGCCTCGCTTCACACTCATAGACTTTCAACACCTCAATGTTAAGGGCTGCACAAATCTTTCAACTCCACTTAATCACCCAACAATTGCCTCATCGCCTCTATGCTAAAGGCGCTCAACTGATGTGCAGTGCAGTGCAGTGCAGTGCAGTGCAGTGTTTCCGTTGGCAACTCGCTTGAACGTGACTAAGGCATCGCCCTACAATTTTATGGTGCATTAATAAAGATAAAAGTATCATGCGTGATTGAAGACAACTCCAAAGTTTATGTATAGGAAATATAGCGCCTAAAAGTGATTCAGAAAACACAATTTTTAGCCATATTCAAGGCAAAAAAAATCACCACAGTTCTAATGAGAATTTGAAATTTGTCTTCAGGTACGAAATGTTTCTTCAAATATTTTGCGTTCAGATACCGCTGCAAAATATTCAACCGTTTTTTTAATCACTCGTTTTTTTTACCAAACCTCTGCAATGCAACTTGAGTTCTCAAGTCGCATTGTTTCAAGAAAACACTTACATTTTTTGCTGGAACATATTTAATGTAATTATCTGCAATTGCAGAAGGATATTTTATGATCAATCCAGCTATCTAGAATTGATTAAAATTAATATCTATTGCAGTCATATGAATAGCAATAGCAAACAGTTATATGACATTTTGAGGCATTTGAGAAAAAATTAAGACATATTTATGAACAGTATGTGAATAAATAATGACATTTTTTCGTATTACTATTTTGCATTTTTGATCTTTGCTTGGTAGTTCGTTATGATTTTCATAGAAAAACGTTACCAATTACTCTACAAGTTGCACAGGTCTTGATTTAAAACATTTTCCTGCCTAAAAATGTTGGAGATATTTCATTTATACGTAAATTTTCAAACGTATTTCCCCACGAGCCTGGTATTTATGTAGCACTGCTGAAAATATTTTCACATATTTTAAACAAAGTTGGTTTCCTCGCATGCCAGGGTTTAGACAGGTGAGAGAGTTCTTGGAAACGGAGTGTAGAGAGTGGGGAAGGTTTAGCTGCTCTTAACATTGACGGCTTGAGAGCAGATGACGTTGATTTCAGGTGAGTATGGGACAGCTTTGGAATGCAAGGGCGGGGGAAATGGCAGATCCGCGAGAAAACCTGCCGACCAGCGACATTGTCCAGCACAATTTCCACTTGCGAAAAATCTGGGAGTGACCCCACCGGGATTTGAACCCGTTTTGCCTAGGTCAGAGGCTAGTAGTCTGACCACTACACCACCGTGCAGCCTCTTCTTGGAAATATAAAATAATACAGTCCATTCACTGCTATTCTAGTTTTCCTCAAAGCCATGGAGGTTCAGTTTCCACCTCTGGTGTACACAAACTATGATCAATGTTTCGCGACAGATTTTGAGTAGGTACTTGTACTGCAATTTGCCATTTACAGTCCTAAGTATTTTTCATGGTCCAGGGGATTTTTTTACCGGATAGTTTGAAAACTCACAAAACAAATTGTGGTGTGGCTGTATTGAGTATACGGCCGTGGGTTTTTGGTGAATATGTCAGAGTAAGCGGGTACAGGTTTTCTTTTGGATAAGGAAATAAAATGAAAATAAAATGAATACGGGCGTGCAGCAGTAGCCCTAAAGTCACTAGTCCTAAAATTCCATTCCCCTCACACCTGGCAGCAGCCTTAGTCATAAAGCCCTGACTTTAGGGCTACTGACTGGTACCCATGGATACGTGGTTTTTATGACTCAAGTCGACAGATCTAGACAAGAACTTTCGTTTGACCTGGAAATAAGCATGCCGGCACATCGTAGTTGCGAGATGGACTGCCCAGACATTTCCTGCCGACTCGCGAAATTGCAGCCCGCGCCTCGCACTTGATCGGTGCCAACCTGAGGCCGTTAGTGCATCGTAGTCATAAACCCAATATAATAAGACCAGCATCTATTTCTATTGTGTTATTAGGCACAAAGTTACAGTGTCAGAATGGATCGCCCTGCAAGCGTTACATTGCAGTTTCTGTCCTGGTATAGGCTGTTCACAGTGAAGTGAGCACTTTTGACAGCCCTCTCATTTCGAGTAATAGTCAATAAATATATTTTATTTTAGCCTCTTACGTTAACTTCCGAGTGTGGTGGAATATACACACTGTGTTTATTACTTACATTGCAATATTTATTTTAAAAAGTGGTGGAAAGATAAAACATGGCTGAAAGGAAAAAGTAACTATGGCTTCAGATGTGTTCACTTTACAGTGAACAGCCTATACATCATGTGTCGGTCTGGTACTAAAGATGTATTCACGTGGAAATATGTTTTAATCATGTTGATTATTTTTTCACAGCAATCCTTCTCCATGATGTGTTCTTAAATGATGTTGCCACTCACCCAGTGGGATTCCGGCTAATGCACCTCATTCGTGCACAATCAGTTTAATAATATTTTGCAAGAGAATATCTCTTATTAGGCATTGCCAATACACCTATTTTCACCCCGTTTTCGCTCATATTGATTACAAATTAAATATTATAGTTCATAAGTAAAATATATGTAAAAGCTCAATTTAATTTTAAAAACAGATAGTTTTATGTTAACAGAAGTATAAAATGCTTACGACAGGTGGAATTTTTAGGAAGCAATCAAAAAATCATACAAAATACAATATATGAATAGTTTATCTACTGTAGCTAGCACAAATGCTTTAAAGGAGGAAATATCCACGTCACCATGGATTTACGTACAGCCTAGCCCTCCATAAGTTAATTTCTAGATTCAGTACTAGAAAACCAAGTCTGTCAGTGCACAGGGAAATTCTTAACAGTTATTCCAAAACACAGATTAATTTTTGTACAAGATTCCCATTACATTCATATTCTGTATTCAATGGTTGCTTTATTATTGTTACGTACCTTCATTTTTAATGTAATGTTTATTTTTAATTTTAGTGTATGGTTGTAATGCAAGATTCAAATATTAGTAAAAAAATAAATAAACAAGGTGGAAAGGATGATACTCCTTTAAGAGGCAATTCCAGCGCTTCAGGGGCATTATGCAACCCGCAATATCCCCATTTAATGCAAGAGTGATTTTGTTACGGTTTCATTAACAAATTTGGTACGTGATCACAAATTATTTAATTTGAAATGCAGTTGTTTCAGTTTAAATGCATTAAGTTATTACAATTCAGCCATAACTAAAGGTTTCATTAAAAAAAATTTGAGAAATAAAAGGAGTAATTAATATTATAATAAAATCCCTGCCTTGCGCCCGATTTTTAAGAACTCACTGTTCAAACAAGAGCAACTGCATTTTTAATACAATTCCAAGATAATTTTTAACTCTCAGTTTAATTTCATTGCTAGAACCATAATGAAGTTAGCAATGAAATAAATGGGGTTATTGCAGATTGCGTGATGCGTCTGAAGCTCTGGAAAGGCTAAGTATGTAATAGCACATTCGTCTCATTATTCTGGCCACTGACAAAACTGACCAAACAGTCATTCACTGGGATGATCCACGTTGGAATACCGACAACTGATATTTCCAATAGTTGCATCAGGTGGTTACGTTGTCTTAAAGAGTAACTGAGAAGATGGAAGGAGTGGAGAGGTATCGTTGAATTTGAATGAGCACAGAAAGTGTCACAAGATATTGTTTCCACCGTACTGTTTCCTTGCGTGGGTGTCGTTAGGTATGTTGATATTCAACATTTGGAATTCTGATCAAGTTTGTGTGTTTATATATGAAGCATTAAATTCGTTTTTGGAAGAGAACACTTTTTTTTTTCTAGTTAAACATTTTGTATTTAAGTTTGTAATATCCCCAAAAGAAAATCGTCAAAGAAAGGAAAGACTTTGACTAAATGCTTATACTTGAGCGCTCTTACTACTTGGGGTGAATATTATAGATCTACCAGCTCTATCATATAAAGAACTTGTCTATTCGGTATGTAAATAGCTGTTGTGTAATTGGAAAAAATTGTTAAGCACATCAAAATTCACAGTTTTTAGCATGAACGTCATAAAGTATATATATTTAAATTTTACAACTTCAAAACTAAAATCATGATGTTACAAGTCAAATTAATCTTATCAATGCTGTTTCTGAGCAAAATTCTGGTAATAATTATGAAGTAATGTAACAATATCCAGGAGTGTTTTATTTTTTTTTATGGGTAGAGAAAGATTATTTTAAGTCTTTACTAAGCTTGACGCGTGCAGCTTATACCACTATTAAATACAATTACGACTCATCGTTCATCACGTCAAGTATACCCTTACTTCAACCCACATACAGTCGATACCGCAAACCAATACACGGATGTTGCACGCCGCTAAAATCTACCGGGCAGCCGAACACGTGGTTTCAAGGTCGTGCAACCAGCGAGTATGCCGCCTCCCCCCGTACTGAGTGCATACAAGCTGTCAGCCACTTCAGTCACGGCCGAGTGCTACCGAAGATCCACGAAGCAGAGCGCTGGTAAGAGGGTTCTCACCTCCCACACCACGCTCCCGACAGAAGGACGTCATACGCATTCTCCGCACCCCGTCACGGCTGCCTACACTTCTGATTATATAAGTCCATGTGCTGCGGGGCTCCAGCAGTCATTCGTATTTCTTCTCTAGAGAAAACCCAGAGCACTCCTTAGTGCTGGGGCTTCCAGCAAACCTCGAGTCTTCACAGCCCTCGTGGCTACTCCCCGCGATGACAACAGTCTTCGACAACCATTGAACACGAATATAACTTGCTATGATAGCAAAGGAGCTTTAACTTCTTTTTGTCTCTTCCAGACACCCGCAATTCGACAGTTTTAGTTCAGTAGTTATATATTCAATTTTCTAGCCTACACCTGGCTAACATAGGTTACCTTCAATACTCCATCTGCTTGGTAGGAGATAGCACGGGTCACAGTGTTTATTGAGTCCTCAATAAATACAGCTTTGTTCTCTATCCACACACTTTTATTTCGAGAGCAACACCTACTTTGCCAGCTAGGAATAACTCGCACTGTGCACTGCCGATAGGAACCAGGTACATTTTACATCCGAACTAGCTTGACTGAGGACCCCCTTCTGGGGACCTCCAGTCTGGTAACACACACATTAGACGGCCGCATGTTGCTTCCTGCTATCCCGAGCAGCCAGGTGCTGGAGGGAAGGAACAGAGGAGCTGCGACCACTAGGAATACAAGCAAGGAGATACAGCAAGCCTAGGTTATATAACCTACCAGAGTACCTAGGTGCTGTAGGAGGTATTGGCTAGGGTATTGCGGCCTGGCCTTGCTGGATATCGCATGCAGTAGACGCATTGGTGGCCCCACGGCTCAACGTCTCTGATCTGCCCGCTAAGGTGGGGGATCACCAGGGATACAGAGCTCGTGCTACCAAGTGGCTACTGGACAATACTATTATAGGAAATAGTTTCTTGTCCGTAGTGCACGACGTGTATAGTTTAATGGTGAACCAAACTATATACCTTATAAGATAAGGTATGGCCGACAGCGTACGGAACAAAAGATCTCTCATCTAGCTGCCAAGCAGCGTAATACCTTCGCCCCTCCTACGAAGGAAGACGGCGGAATGGGACCGCGCCACCTCACTAAGATTACGAACAATCCCGCCTGCTCCTACTGGATGTGCTACGGATCTTATCCAATGCACATCCGTACGAAACACGCATTTGGTCTAGCGCACTAAAACCATATGATAGTGTCAAACAATCTATAACCAGGCACACGTCAAGTGATTTTCTGGCACCCAATGTGGGTCGTCAGACTATTAACTGTATGCAGCGAACGTCCGAACTAGACCAACCAGGACCCGGAGAACTAAGGGTCAAGCTGAAAAAACCAAGTGGAAATCGGTGAGTCCAAGAAATACCCCGTGGTGCCCATAGCCATTAACATGTCAGCTTCAGAGATCAATGCCACCACAGGCGAGAACCGTGACTCTAAACATGACATGCCCGAACCACAGTGTAGCCATGCCGACTGTCCCGGTATTGGCTCACTATGTTCCACCACGTATGCCTAGGCTGGCCTGACGAGATCCGTGAGACAGAAGGATTGGAATAAAGATGCAAAGCCTGTCCCCAACAACCTACTAGCTTCTGTCACGAGACCACCTTCCCTGGCAGAGGCATCAACCGGATACTCTGCACGTCCTGCAGCGAACCATACCATCACCTGTGCATAGGATGGCCCGACGAGCGCGTCTCTATGCCAGGTATGGCGTATCAGTGCGAGAGGTGCACACAAAAGCATATCTCCCACTCCTGCCAGTCAAAACCATTCCGTATTTATATACAACCTGGAACAGCACCCGGTCTCCCAGCGACCGGGAGAGACAATGACATCCAAATCACAGATTTTGCTGGCCGACCTCATGAGGCCTTTACACAAAAGTGTGAAAAGAAGTTCCAGGAGACCAACCTATGGGCAAAGCAATGGGTAGACAGGGCCCAGTTGCATTTAAAAGGACTGGCATTAACGTGGTGGAAAAGATATGGCAAGTTCCTGACCGACAGGAAACAATTCAGCAATAGATTCACTTCCGAATTCAATGGCAATTCGCAATTCTACAGCTAGACCCAGGGTATGGATGAAGAGGCAGAATTGGTTATAAGAAACAAGGTGCGGATTTACCACCGCCTTTTCCCGGCAGTACAAGGCGAAGAAAATTGTGCACGCCTCATAGCTCGAATGCTATTACCGAAGCTGCGTAGTTTTCTACAAGCCCCGAAGATGCAGTCAAAAGCGGAGCTGATAGAATGTGCACAGGAAACAGAGCGCAATTACGCAGAGCAAGCCAATCTAGACCATATGCAGGTAGACAAGGGGAAGAAGAGGAGAACACCAACAGGCCACGCGCCCGCCCCTACGCCGCATCTGAAACCCCGACCTTGACTTCCCCTCCCCTCTATCACATGCCGCCAAGTGTCTGTATTGCGCTGGCCGACATCATATCAGAGACTGCCCCACGAAGAAAGAGAGAGCGATCCCAGAACCCGAACAAGGGAAAGAAGAACCAGCAGTCACGCTCCTGAATTTAACCAAAGAGCTTGTTTCCCCTGAAGTGCCCAGTGTAAAGGGCCGCCTTAACAACGTAAATGACGTGGCGATGTTAGATTCGGCTGCCACAGGTAATTTTATAAGCAGCGACCTACTCACGTCCCACCAACGAACCCAAAAACCCCCGCAACAAGTAAAGTCAGGCTCACACAACCGGATCACTTGCTTCCGGTCGAAGGAGGCATAAGTTAACGATCGGGATACATCATAAAACCCTCATTAACTGAGAAGGCAGCCAGCCGAATGCTGCCCCTCCCTGTACCCTGATCCGCCTCCCACAGTTGCTGGTAGAAATGAACCAGCTGGACCTATAATCATCAGACAAAAACTAGAAGTCAGGCCCGAAGAGCCCATCGACATCATGTGCGGCCTCAGTCCGAAGAGGCCCCAGACCAAGAGCTTTCGAGGCCCCCTAAATTCAAACGAGACCCAACACCCCAAAGGGCAACTCCCGTCATCAAGCCAATGCCAACGAAGATGCCCGAAACCCCAACCCCAGAACCCAATGGGGAGCCATCCTATTCTCCACCCAGGAGAATAGAGATGCAACAGCACCAAGGAGCAGTCTCTGTTAAATCCCTGCCCTTGATGCCTACCAGCTATGGCCACAGTCACCATCAGACCTGACCGGGCCACCCTTAGTTGCACCGATGTGTCTTGGCGAAGTCCCAGAGACAGGGGGTACAGCCAGACACCCTGCAGATCAAGTCGGATTAGCTAAGAGATCCAAACCACCAACAGTGAAGGAGGTGAAAGCAATCAGACCACCCTGCCTCCCACCTGGTGCAACTCCCGAGCCAGAAATCTAGAACGTGCAAGCTTCTATGAAGCTGGTTCCTGACTACAAGGAGCTAACAGACCCACCACTAGACCACCGGAACATGCTCTAGACGAGAGCACGGAGGCCGCGACTAGACCACTGGATGAAGTCCACGACGTGAGCCCGGAGGCTTGCGCCACTTACTACTGGAAGGCGAACACGCCATGGAGATAATCCACACACTGCAACCGCAAAAAAAGTCCGGAACAGGAGGTCTAGGTCGTTCCAGCTTCCACAAAGCTGGCCACTGTTCCTGCCGACAAACTGAAACAGACGTCGAGCATAGTCTACAGCAGTCTCAGTCACAACCTCCTGCTATGCAGGAACCTTCACCCGTTGGTGCCATTGAGCACGAGAGGGCAGTTCTGCCTCCCACTCAACTGGTCGCCACAGATCAGAGTGCCGATGCCTCTTACTACCCGGCCCTGCAGCGAGACAAACTACCCGTAGCCAAGGTCGAGCGCGGTGATCCGCAACTCCCTTGCGCTGTCACAGCAGGCGCCGAGACCGTCAACGCCTCCCACTACCCCTCAACTGGAGCAACCCCCTCAGGAGGTCGATATTTCTCTCCCTACCACTGCCTCATCGCGGGACCTGGACACTGAGACCGTTGATGCCTGCAACGACCCAGCCCTATGACGAGATGCGTCCCCAGGCAACGTGGAGAGTGGTCCCCTTCCGCAAACTCCATTGTTCTGCACCAGCGGAGAAACGTCCTGCCCTATGGGTAGGAACCCATGCAGTCGGGGTGCAGGACCTTCCTGTGTCACTCCCCTGTACTGCCTCAACGTCCCTTGTAGTTGCGCCCTCCCCATCAATTCCGACAGAAGCAGACGCCACGACAGAACGTGCTGAACCACGACAGCTGATGCTACTTCATGCCGCCAAGGCAGACTCGACACCTGACCGTACAGAGAACCATCATGGCAACCCACGTCGAGGTCCACGTGGCCATACGTGGACCTCGACGTTTTTATCGTAGTTGTAAACCACTACGATAAAAACATTACAGGACTCATTATAGACCTGTAGCAATTAGTGATATTTAATATAGCAGACCAGTCAGACAGTGAGATAGGAAGAGACACTCACATTTAGGCTAAATTAAATATTGTGTATTCAGTATAAGTGCCCACCCAGCTGTCATCAAGCGGGTGAAGTGTAGAAAACTGTGAGATAAATGCAACAGACAGTTATTTAGACACTCGACTATATGCAAACTGAACTCATAAATACAGCAGTCATAATGCTGTATGTAATTAAAGTCAGTGAAAACAGATGTTTTACACCTCACCGACGACAAGGTTCTGTAGGTAAGTGGCCGACAGCCCACATAAAAAGGTAGCATTACTTAGAGACACTCACCATAATGCCTGTACTTACTACCAATAGCATATCATGTATAGACGCTCACCTTAGTACCAGTGATAGTTGAAGACAGACACTTCGACGAAATACATGTTAGAATTAGCCTACAGTAAGAAAAGACTCCTGCAAAGGAATTAGTAATGTCAGGTTTTTGTAATATTGATTTGATGTGTAAGTACATTTTAAATATAACTATGAGTTTGGACAGTGTACATGTGAAGATCACCTACAAGAAGAATGCAGTTTTGTAGGAATGTGTCTTTATGCTATGCTTTTGTTTGCTCATATTTTTCTAGTGTATTTGTTTGTTTGCAATATCTTGTGCACCAACTCAGTATCAAAACAAAACTCTAAACCTCAGCGCTCCCATGAACTCACTACGGTGAATCCAGGTGCAAGATATTTTAACTTCCAAATATTGCAGTGTTATGTATGTTTTATTTAAAGAGATCAATGTGTGCCAATTGTCCGTGTTCATGCATTTTTTTTTTTTTTAGTGTACTCGCGTTGTACATTTAGCTGGCCAACCCAGGTGTTGAAGGGCCTGCGGTTGCCAAACTCTCACACTGTCACATGTAACTGTTTAACTTGCTGTGCGACACACATGTCACCCTTGAAAATTTTTCCTTTTCTTTCTTAAATCACCACAGAAAGCTTCAGGATAGATAGTGGCGTTTCCCCACTTGCCGTCATTTCAATTTGCTTTTTATTTCAGGTTCGTGTTGTATATTCTCTTGTAAATATCCACAGCGCTATGCTGAGTTTTTGTCGACGGCATGCAATAATAAAGTAGGCCAGTGGGACACCCGATAACTCGCGTCACTCCTGATAATCTAATCAACAAGGGGGCAAACACATTTCTGACGAGTCATCGCTACACGCTGCCTGGGCGAGGGGAAGAGAGGAAACCTGCCTGCAACGAGAGAGCAGAGCAACGGTGTCTGTGTTCCACGCGCCTCGACTTCCCCGACTTTCTTCACTACTCTTACCTAATTCTTCCATACCTTCCAGGCAGGGGGCGTACGCCTTTTTCAACCACCTTTTCACGATGAGTCTTCATCGCAATTGGGGGGGGGGGGGATTGACGCCTGCAGCTTATAACACTATTAGATACAATTTATGACTCATCGCTCGTCACGTCAAGTATACCCTTACTTCAACCCACATGACAGTCGATACCGCAAACTAATACACAGATGTCGCACACAACTTAAATCTACCGGGTGGCCAAACACGTGGTTTCAAGGTCGCGCAAACAGCGAGCACGCCGCCTCCCCCCGTACTGATTGCCTACAAGCTGTAGCCACTTCAGTCACGGCCGAGTGCCACCGAAGATCCACGAAGCAGAGCGCTGGCAAGAGGGTTCTCACCTCCCACACCACGCTCCCGACAGAAGGATGTCACACGCCTTCTCCGCACCCCGTCACGGCTGCCTACACTTCTGATTATATAAGTCCAAGTGCTGCGGGGCTCCAGCAGTCATTCGTATTTCTTCTCTAGAGAAAACCCAGAGTACTCCTTAGTGCTGGGGCTTCCAGCGAACCTCGAGTCTTCACAGCCCTCGTGGCTACTCCCCGCGATGACAACAGTCTTCAAGACCCATCGAACACGAATATACCTTGCTATGATAGCAAAGGAGCTTTAACTTCTTTTTGTCTCTTCCAGACACCCGCAATTTGACAGTTTTAGTTCAGTAGTTATATATTCAATTTTCTAGCCTACACCTGGCTAACATAGGTTACCTTCAATACTCCATCTGCTTGGTAGGAGATAGCACGGGTCACAGTGTTTATTGAGTCCTCAATAAATACAGCTTTGTTCTCTATCCACACACTTTTATTTCGAGAGCAACACCTACTTTGCCAGCTAGGAATAACTCGCACTGTGCACTGCCGATAGGAACCAGGTACGTTTTACATCCGAACTAGCTTGACTGAGGACCCCCTTCTGGGGACCTCCAGTCTGGTAACACACACATTAGACGGCCGCATGTTGCTTCCTGCTATCCCGAGCAGCCAGGTGCTGGAGGGAAGGAACAGAGGAGCTGCGACAACTAGGAATACTTACAACCAAGGAGATACAGCAAGCCTAGGTTATATCACCTACCAGAGCACCTAGGTGCTGGAGGAGGTATTGGACTGGGTATTGCGGCCTGGCCTTGCTGGATATCACATGCAGTAGTAGTATTGGTGGACCACACGGCTCAACATCTCTGATCTGCCTGCTACAGTGGGGGATCACCAGGGATACAGAGCTCGTGCTACCAAGTGGCTACTGGACAATACTATTATAGGAAATAGTTTCTTGTCCGTAGTGCACGACGTGTATAGTTTAATGGTGAACCAAACTATATACCTTATAAGATAAGATATGGCCGACAGCGTACGGAACAAAAGATCTCTCATCTAGCTGCCACGCAGCGTAATACCTTCGCCCCTCCTACGAAGGAAGACAGGCGGAATGGGACCGCGCCACCTCACTAAGGTTACAAGCAATCCCAACTGCTCCTACTCAATGTGTTACATATCTTTTCCATGCACGTCCGTACAAAACACGCACTTGGTTTAGTGCACTAAAACCACAATGATCATGCCAAACAGTCTATAACCGGGCATGCGTCAAGCTACAATCAGACATAGCCTTCAAAGTGTTCAATTTAGATTAAAATAAAAATTTTCTCAAACGCTCATTTCTTTACTGGGGTTCGAACCCAGAACTTGTGAAACACTCAGGGCATGCAGGTCACAGGTTGAATAATTGAAGATTGGAAGGAATGTGAACCAGCTATAAAAATTAATGATAAACAGACATGTTTATATATGGTTATTAGCATACACACTATAGTACGTGTTAAATCATTTAATACTGGAAGAAACATTTATTGTAAAAGAAAATTGTGTAAATTTACAAGCAATTTTTTGGAAGCTGTTTGCCAAGGAGAAAAATTTGATTGCTGAATGTTTACAACTACTATTGATTTTTAAAGGTTTAAGTACTGCAGGCTTCAAGCACATAATAAATATACAGATAAATAAAATGTTTTGTGTGTTTTGTAAACAGTTTATTTTAAAGATACAATATTTTACTTGTAGTGGTACACAATCATTCTTGGCAGATAATATTAAATCTTCTGTGGGTGTTAGTTATGGAAACAAAATGAAACAATGGAACACAAATGTATATTGACAAGTATTAGGTCACAGTTGCATGTATTACGTGTGGAAAGACAGTTGTGGAGTGGTACCGCAGGTAAAATATCCATAGTTGGTTTGTCCATTTGCGATTTAGAGCAGGTGTGTTTACTGAGCGAGTATTCAGCTGTATTTCGTTAAGGTTATTAAATTTACCGCTAGAAATATCTCGTACGTGTCTTTGCTGGGATTCAAACCCGAAACCTAATGCACAAGCTCCCATTGACGCCTGCGCCACACATCTTCCGGTTCGGACCGCCTGTTTGACGCTGGTTTGGCTCCGACCCTTCACAGTGAAGGAACCGGTGTTGGTGCCCGTAAAACTACCCTTCGATCGTCTCCTCCAGTCTCTCTGGCCGTGAGTCATGCGAGAAAATAACACTCCCGGGTCGTCCGGAGAAAAGTCAACACAATGGTACTTCAGTGAAACAAAATATTGTGCAGTTAGCAGAAACATTTTTTAAAATGTTCGTTTTGACTGCACGAAGTATTGTGTCACAGGATAACATCGTTGAATATACACTTCCTATTCTTTAGTCACATAAATAATTATGGTAAACCTGGTGCACATATGTTGTTGCAAGTTGATCTGCAGTCTCTGTAAGTGATAGCTAGTGATGTATTTCAAAACTTTTAAATAAACCCAGCATATAAAAGGAGTTACACATATCTTTACTCAAATTGTCTACGAGAACGAGGGTGGATGTGGTTACGGTATGTGATGACGTGATAACTTTTTTCAATGAACGTCTAGAATACATATCTTACTACGGGTAATTTTTTTACCATGTTTGCAATGTTTTGTTTCCTGTATGTAGAGAAATGTTGATATTATTTATTGCTGGCGTCATCTAGCACCTATGGCCCGTAGGTTAGTTGTCCTATTTAAGTTTTTTTTTCGAGCTCAATTCTGTTTTTCCATGACAGACATCTGCATCGCAATGGTGAAGGTCCAAAATTTTCCATCTGGTCATTCAACCCCATTGCACTATTCATTCAAAGCTCACAGTAAACATACTGATGTATGTGACGTGAGAAATTGCCAGCACAGTTCTAGGTATGAAGTTTCCATCAACTGATAAATGTAAAGAATTATCTTACGTGTCTTTGATGAATTTTTCTGCTCAGAGGCTCACAGATAAAACTAAATAAATCCATTGAATGTATGTCAGAATAGCTACCTCATGCTAAATGTAGTTTAGCGAAAATTCCATGTGTATGCAATCATCTCAGGAGAAACGTTTGGAGCTGCATGACCAACTCACTGATAGCATATTAAGAATTAACTTTAATTATGCTTTGCTATGCTGCTGTTTGTCTCCTACATACATAAAAATATTTTCTGCAAACACCATCATGAACGTGTCATGTTATGCATACCTTGATACACTGGCCACAGTTTAACAGTGCAAAGCTCATGGTGTACAGGTTTATCTTCTCTAAACCTCTGTTAAACCTAATACAAGGTCCTAAGTTCTTTTTTAAATAATAGAATTCGAAGGAGGATATAACGTCTCATATGTTCTCCTGCATTGCAAGCGAATATTTATAATTCACATAAGTATATTTTGGGTGTACAAAACACAGTGTATGTGTGTTGTGAGGAGCTGGTGGGTTGTAAGGGGGGGGGGGGGGGGGGTTGAAATTGCCAATATAGCATAGCAATTACCATATTTCTTTTGGTTTGCTAATTCATTTTGTATATGGAATAATCGCATATTTGGGCCTCGCCTTTTTGAAAGATTTAAAAATAAAAACTTTCTTCATGTTATCGCTTTCATAGATAATAATCCTTTTAACAGATTTTGGCCGCAATCATTAGTTAAAGTAAGTCAACGTTAGTTGCTTTCTGATGACAACTGGAAGTATGAAACAAGGACTTATTTTAACAATAGCCATTCTGTTATGTTTTTAAACATGTTTCACTTCATTCTGTGCAAAACTTTTCATTCAAATTATTTAAAAGTTGTTATATTTTTAACTGCATTAAAATATTACAGTGTGGGAGATATACACACCCCAGCACTGTACATTTGCACTTGTGCTGACTTCCAAAGAAAATTTAGCTTACATCTGGCTGAAAATTATTTTACATAGTGTGAATTTGGACTATATTTGTATGGTGTTTACGATAACGACTTCAGGAAAAAAAACCTCTCATGAAAATATTTTCTTGTAGGCCTAGCACAAACGCTCTTTTAACATGATAAATATCACCATAATGGTTGGTACAGTGAATTACTTTTACACCAGTTAAACACTGTTCGCAAGAGTCAAAGCATTCCCTACTACGTAAGGCACTGAAATATTGTTACACAAGTGTAATGTTTAAAAGAGGGTTAACTATGCTACATCAGTAGAAAATATTTGTTTTGCAGCACGGTACGATTGCTTCCGTAAATGGAATTACATAAACTTTTGTAAAAGGCCATGTGATAAGTGACGTATATTTAAGAGCGAACAAGTTATGTGATATTTGCATCCACGGCCTCAAGATTATCTATCAAGAGAGTATCCAGAATTATTTATGTCTACGGCCATGGCTTCAAGGTATGTATAACACTAGACATCCAGAATGACTGTTTCCTTTAATTGGGGGGGGGGGGGGGGGGGCGAGATTATCACACAAAAATTTCCACAAGGGGTTTAGCTAGAATTCGTTTTTCACGATTTATAAAGGAAGATGGTTGATATACCGTACTGAGAGAGACATTATGTATGCGCTAACCTTTTCTATGGTAACCTGAATGTATAGGCTGTTCACGATAAAGTGAACACTTTTTAAGGCCCTCCCAACAGGCATTAACCACTAATAAATATATCTTATTGCAACCTCAGGCATTAAATTTTGCATCAATGCAAAAAGTGTATACACAGGGACCGTACGAGCCCACCAAGCAAGGCTACAGACCCTCTAAAATGACATAGGAACATGTGCAATAACATGTAGCGTGCAAGAGCAGATCGGAGAGCGAGGTGATAGAGTAGTAGGGATGAGGCTGTCGTGGGCCACTATTAGAATGACATGGGAATGGGGATGGTCTATAAATAGATTATCAGTTTAATAGGTTTGATTGTCTTATGTGGATTAAATTACGGATAATCCTACGTAAATGATTAGGTATTAATACCTTAATCCTCTTTTTTTTTAGTTATTTAAATATTTTTTAAATTGTCATTGGTGTTGAAAGGGTTAAGTGTCATAAGTGTTATTTTGGGGGAGCAGCTTAAGTCTTCACCCTTCGAAGTCTGGTGACCGATTGACCTTGGAGGGATAAGGAAGGTGTCGGAAGTGACCACACGTCCGTCCAGCTCGCTGTCTTAATGAAGACTGAGCACTGGAGCATCCTAAGCGTTTACCGTTTGATGTCTGACAAGTGAATTTAGGTCTGAATTGTGCAATTAGAGAAATGAGCATTAAAAATCCAGTGTTTGAAAAATAATGATGTTTGACCTACACAAATACAGAATTTGAATTGAACAAATTACAACCACCGAAAAGTAAATAAGAAGGAAACAAGAAATGCATAATGTGGCGAATCAGTTGCGTCACTAGGGTATTTGAATATTTTTAGTAACTTTGCCCATAAGTTGGTACTATTGCCATATATATATATATATATATATATATATATATATATATATATATATATATATATATATATATATATATATATATATATATAATATACACACACACATGCATACATACTACACACATGCACGTGCACACACACTTTTAGTGTGTGATATTTTTCTTGGTCGGTCAAATATTACGTCTTAAATATATTTTGTTAATACTTTGCATATTTATTTTTGCTGCTATACAGAATTATCTGTGGTAGATAGGTTTTGCATTTATATATAATTTTATTTTTCCGTGCCATGTACTGAAGTGTAGAGAGTCTCTGCCGCAGTGCACAACGAGTGGGCGTATCGTCAAAGGCCGGGCATGTGCTGCATGGAAAGTCGTGTTGCATTCTTTGTGAGTCGAGATTGAGCTGCCGAGCGAGCAAGGTGCCTGTAGCTGTTGCTGCCAGCTCAGTGTGTGTCAGTCACCGTCCGGTATCGTCTTCACGTCCGCCAGCTGTGAAATGGCCGTTTTGTAATAAATGTTTTATCAAGAGTGTTCGTGCATAAAAACCCCTGTTATAAATTCCCAGATATATGAAATATAATTTGCGCCGCTGAAATTTACAGCGTACTATTAAAGTGAGCACGTATTATACGAACATGGTGCATAATGGCTGAGGTTTTGCAATGAGTGTATTCATCCTGGAAAGCCTGCATTTTATACCTGTCCATGCGAGACGAGGCGGTCAGCTCTTCCATCCAGTGATGGTGCGACGGCATGCAGTGACTTCCTGACTCCGGCGGGGTCGGCAACAAGAGCTGGGGCCTTTTCTGCATGGCTGTTTCTTCACCGAGCATACTAAGAGTGTGCCGCTGCCGAGGTATGAGACGACATAGTTTTGGTGGTGGTCCCGAGGTCGAGGACGTATGTCTTAACATATGGTTGAAACTTTAGTACCTGGGAAGTTCGATCCACTCGTGTAACGACTCTAATTTGTACCACACATTTGTACTATTTTAATATTCATTATGATGTATAGTAAATGGAAGTACTGGGCTAGGAACTGGTGCAGAAAGTTATGAGATATAGCACTATATGAGATTAACCAACAGTATCATATTGTCTTAAGTGCACAAATAATTTACAAGCATTTTACGGAAAAGTGATCAAAGCAATTACATGCATGTGTACAACTGTGGCTTTATCAAGTTTTCCCATTAAATATTATTTACCACAGAACCCTGCTGTAGGCGAACATTAATTATGAAATACCTATTAACATCTGTGTATTTATGAAATACCTATTAAAGTCTGTGATTGAAAGTTACTCTGCTGATATTATGAATGATTGAAATTTATGTCTAGCATTAAGAATAACGTATTGGGTCACGATGCGAGATTTTTCTTAAGACGAGATTGCTTTCTGCCCTGCAGGGACGTGTAGGGGTTGAAACCTTGTAGTGTGAATGAGGTGGATTTAGAAACTCCTGACACCCTGCGGGGTGTAGTTTTCAAATGCCGCCAAGTCAAATCTGGCCATGCGTACCTCCAGTTACATTCATAACAGCAGTTAGAAAGTATTTTAAATTACAAATGAATATTAATTCCGTATACAATAGTGTGAGGGTAAAAAAATAGAACTTATTAAATAATATTTGCTTACATGTTACCTTCCTTAACTACATATTCAGATAGTTGAAAAGTTTGATTAAATCAATATGGCAGTTATCCTGTATTAAGAAACGGAATGACGTTTTCAGTTTATGTCACAGCATAACTGACTACCTCTTTTCTCGTCATTAAAAACTGATCATTTTTAAAATAGTTAAAATGCACTGAGAATACATGCCTTATCCGTGCCCCCCCCCCCCCCCCCCCAAAAAAAAACTCATTTGAAACTGTAAAAAAGTGCAATATTGAAAAAGAGTATTTATTGTTCTTTTAGAACTGCAACAAAGCAGAGAAAGAGTCTGTATAGCTACAAGTCTTGCTGCGCTGGGTCTGTTATTTGCCATCTGACCACACTCGGTAATGGCTGCATTGCGGTCGAGGGCATTACAAGGAGCCCAGGTAGCAGTTCCGCCCCTTGCATCGTCAGACAAACTGACACCATAACTGCTTCGATGCTGCTGCTACCTAGTGACAGATAGCTGAACTACTTGTAGCTAGTTCCGGACATTTCTTAGTATCGCTGCCTGCTCCCAACTAGCGTTCCACCTTAAGAGAAAACTTCCTGCCTGAATGGTAATATTAACACAAAAAACCTACCTACCTTTTATGTAATATCTTGCAATGTCTGTTTTGAAATGCAGTCTACATATTGTTACGGGCTGCAGCTGGCACCAGCCGCCGGCTCCCATTATACATGGCCCGGGGTGACACACCTAGTCTCTCCCCTCTCCTCAGAAAGACGTGAGCACTTCCTGGTTGCCCCACTTCTGGGAAGCACATGAATGATGGGCAGCGGTGAGACTAGCTGATGTCACAGCACCTCCTCTCCCCTGCTGGAGATGCCAACAGATGTAGTGACGACAGAAGAATATTCTGGTGAGACTGACCTGTGTCACAGGCCCTCCTCTTCCCCCAGCTGAGGAGGCAGACATCTGTAGTACGCGCAAGAATATTCCGGGAATTAGGACGCTCGGTGCAGCACGCGAGTTACAGAAACTTCCAGGTGACTACCTACGACACTACATATACTGCCGCAGTCGAGCGGCCAGTAGTCTCGGGTGAAGACCATCTAGCCAAGTGCGGGCGAGAAGACGAGTATGGTGCAATGCGAATGAGGTGTTCTTGGTGAATGGACAAGAGGATGTAAAAACGACGAGTGAAGCCTACTGTGCATGAGGGCGCTCAGAAGACTCTAGCCACTAAACCTCATTTTTTTTGTAAGAGGAATTTTTTGGAGGGGAAAAGGGAAGGTGAGGTGAGGTGAGATCCTACATACTGACAAAATATATTGGGTTGGGGGAGAGGGAAGGGTTGAAGATGGTTACATCCACAGCATGGGGCTCGTTTCAACTGCCGGCCCGCCACATGAGGCAGGTAGCCGGCCATCTTCAAGGCAATATCCTGGTGGCTCTCATGTAAAATTTGCCCCTGCACCATGTATTTGCAAAATATAATTCGATTTTTGGTATTACTGGTAATGATAGATATATACAACCTTCAAAATTTTTGCGGAGAAAATATGTACTCGTTTTTTAACACAAATATATAACCTGTTTCTTAGAAAGATAAGAAACCTTAATAAAAAAAATTACTGAAAAACAAATTGTTACATTTGCCTTGATACATAGCTTGAGAGTATCACTTCTCACACTTAGGTTTTTGTTTCAAGTTTATATCTTCAAAATCAGCTTCAGAAAACTGTATTTCTTTGACATGTATTTCTTTGACATGTATTTCCTTATACTAAAATTTCACTGATTTCAAACCAGACAACAGATTTAAGGGAGCTCAGGAATCTAAATCTGTTTTTACCTTTTCAGAATATTACATCTTTTTTGTTGAGAAATAAAATAGAAATATAAAAAAACATATATTTAAAAAAAATCAACAAAGTATGAAAATGGAGAAATATGACTTGAAAAATAAATAGAAATAAACAAAAGGAATAATTTTAATTTTGATATTACTATTTTCCATACGATTCTCATGAGAGAATGACATTAATACGTGAGGATATAACTCAATGGAATTGTTCATTTTATAAGAACATCTTGAAATATATTTTGTCAAAATTCCTTAAACTATTTGTCAGTGTTTCAGTTTCAACACTTTTGAGATCCAATTCGAAAATAAAATAGTTAAAAGTTAAAAAGCCTTATAGCAGGTGAACCAAATGTTGGATTTCAATCAATTGCAACACTTTACCTGAACGCGACGTTTACAATAGCACAACTTTTTGAAATTTGCACGTATCAAGACTTTTAAGTTGAAATTCTTATACGGTGATATTTTATTCATATGGTCTTCAATGATTGTGAGTGACATGCCATTTTCTACCATTATCACCACGTGTTACAAAACATCATAGCAAAATTACTTAAAGAAACTCTGTATTATCAGAAAGAAAAATATGACGTATACAGTTAGCCACATTATCAAAAGACGCAAGTTCTTAATATAGTTAAGTGTTCAAAAACAACACTGTATTGGCAAGCAAAAAATTAAGTTATTTTGCATTCTGGATTGTGCGTGCACTGTGTTCCTTTCCAGCAGCATGTAACAATTACATGGAAATAACTTTTTAATGTGTGTGTTGGGAATTTACGGAGCAACAAACAGGAGGAAACATCTTTTGGCTTTTCTGGTTTAATTAAGCACTTTTTGGAAGCCCTATTTAAGATATACTTATTTGCAAGTGTAGTATCCTACTGCAGTACATAAAATTAACATTTCCAAATACCTAAGTAGGTACTTCATTCATGCGTTGACTAAGAAAAACCGAGTTCTGAGCGACTAGCAAATTGGGGAGTGGATAGTACACCCCAAAAACAACACAAAATATCCCTATGAACATATTATGCCCTGAAAAGTCTACAGTTTCCAAGTTAACGATCTTCCAATGTCGTCATACAGGATGTATTCATACTAGTCTTCCCGACATGCTGATTCGAGTAGCTGTAGCCAGCAGTGATACGTCACTCTACAAGAAGTGTGTTCACCTTGTGCATGAATGCTCGTCTGAACATGCCGGATCATTGATTGTCTAACATGTTCAAATAGTCCAGGAACCGTGCGTTATCTGCTGGCAATCTTGTCCCACAGACCAATTTATTCAGAGTCCACAAATGTTACACGTAGAGGTAGGTACAGATTCAAACTCAGTCATGAGTTTCTCGGACGTAACATGATATCACATAGGCAGTGCTCAAAGTGTAGACTGAGTGCTGCAAACATATTATTATGTTGCAATGAAGTTCATGGAAACAGCTGGCATTGGATTATTATGTTACCAATATCTTCACAGAATGAGGACAATGTGCAGTAAGAAAAATATTTTGTTAAACCTAACAAAGTTTGTTTGGCGCACCCAAATGGTACGTACAGAAGCAATGAAACATTTTATTTGCTTGCCTGAAACTTCATGATTTGGTTGGTGCAACTGAATATTTGTTTGGCTCTACATACGTTGTGTAAACAATTTCAGTTAATTAAAAAAAAGTTAAAGCCAGAGAGAGGTGCAAACCTAGATCGCTTGCGTCCAAGCGTTATGCACTACCAGCCTGAGCTAATATGACTACTGATAAAATGGGAATGTTTCTAAATACATGTGTTTCAAATACTGGACAACACGCATAAAAAATTATATTTTAAGTTTTACATCTTAACTTTTAATTTCCTGTTGAACTTATTTTATAAGGATTTTATATCCATTCTTAAACAGCAATAATCATACTAACAAACACTGTTGCTATTCTTAGTGCCACGAAAGTAACAAACTCACTCATGAGCTGTATTTTCAAAGTCAATCAAATGAGTGGCCAAACAAATGACGATAAAACAAAATATTTTGTTGAGAGTCGAATATATTTTGGTCCAACACAGAGATGTTTATTCAGGCGTGAATGGCGCTAAGACCAAAATCTTCCAACTCGACTCTAATGGCACGGAGGTCGTACAGTGCTGTGCGTTCGATGACATAACACGAGCAAGGCTTGTAAAGGAACGTACCTTGAGATATGTGAAGAGCGGCTCTTCCTTCTCGCAGTTCACCTTAATCTTCTTGAACATGGTGAAGTTGCACTCAAAGCCGCCTCCAGGCCGCACATATGTCACTCCATTCATAATCTCCGTGGCGTTGGCGCCAGGCTCTTGCTGCAACACACACCAACTCACTCTCACCACGAGAAGATTTGTCGAGTGTTTAGTGATGGGATAATCGCATAAGTTTTGTAATTCGAATGAATCAATTACTATTATCTTTTTAATCAAATAAATATTCCATAAAAATAATTGATTGTCTTGTTCTAATCAATACATAAAAATTCACCGCAAATTATATATATTTCTTTAAATTTGATTTAAACTGTTCTCACTCTAATTTTTTCTGTTTATTTTTATTAATATCTATTTTGAAAAATTTATTGTTTCAAAATTATATCTTATACTTCTAATAATGTGAAACATTACGCCATGTGGTGGGCATGGAAATGGGTTAATTAGGTTTTGGGGCGGTGGAGGAGAGGTCTGGAATGGAGTTACTCGACTAGGCGCCGGCAAGGCGACGCCGAGATGGTGGATGATGCTCAGCATAATGACTGTCGATGACCTCAGGATTGTGGGCCATGCGCCCGGACGAATCTCCACCGATGAAGTTGTTGACCTCTGCCCCAATGATGCTAATCCCATTAAGCTGTATTATTGTCGTTTGCTAAGCGGTAGCCGGTGGGTCGACTATGTACCATCCTGCTCACTCCTTTTGGCGGCTAAATTTCACAATGTATTAACACTCGCGTACGTGGATTGTTAGGGCCAACCACATGCCCATAAATACACGGAATAACCTGCTTATACATATGCACTAGAAAAAACTGAACATAATCAAGAACTGACGTGATATGAGCGGGTGTTGTTAGGGCCCGTCCCCTTAAACGCACAAGGCAGTCGAAATAACTTGTGCACTGTCCAGTTCACAGCTGCATTTATTCGACGTCACTACACATCCCTCTCAGGAGAACACTTCGCATGCGAATGATAGTGGCTAACACAACACTGGCCACTGTGGTTAAGCTGCCAAACCATCTAACGACATACAATGAGTTTACGGTAACCTAATGCTTCCCAGGGCAATGCTATTCCCACGGGACGTGAGGGTGGTGTACCAGGAGGCTAAATGAAAGAAGGTTCCAGAAGAATTACGTCTATTGAAGCTAACTGTCCATGCTCAAACGATGAAGGCTGCCTGGCGCACGGGAAACACGGGAGCTTGCAACACACGTACCACCATGGTACGATGCTACTCGCTGACTGACTCTGCCGCGTGATGCACAGGCTGGCCTCTGCTGACCCACGTGCCATAACAGAACTACTTTTTGTTTCAAAAATTACATCTCCTGCTTGACATCATGCTACTTGCCAAAACTTATGTCAAAAATTTCTTTACAAAACTCAAACACAAAACACTAATGGATGATGATGGACATAGCACTAGAAGAGTGATGAAAAGAACACACATGACACACAGACTCAACAATACACTGAGAACAAAAAAAGTAAACAAGCAATAAATCCTTTAATAACAATAACAGAATAATTACGGCGTGGGCCCTGGGCCTTTAGGTCCTGTTATTGAGGGTCTACTTTCATATCACTCCGCCGTAGTTGTTCTCTGCAACCACTAGCTGTGCTGCACCGGCGTGCCCCCCATGTTGCACTACCCTGCACTAATGACCTGGTCACGCACCAGCAACCCGGCGCACACTCCACACGTCCGTAAAGCGCGCATCCCTGCTCCGGCTACGTTGTGGAGTCCCGGCCGGACAAACTGTCTTACGGGTAAGGGGGACATAGCACACGTCAAACATGTACGTATCTGCAATGTTTTGTTTTGTTTAAGTATTGACGCATGCCAACATGCATCGTAGCACAGGTACGCGCTCTACAGAAGACTTTTCCCACCTATGAGTGACCAGAACTCGGAGCAAGTCATTAACAGTGGCAAATGTAATTTCACGTATCGAGCAAGGAGACTCCACGCACTGGACAGCTGACTACGTAAAAGTAATTGACGTGCTTAATTACGAAATCTATAGCCCGCTCGGAATATAGCACGCAAACGCCACTGAATAAATTAAATATTTTTGATAATCCTCTACCCTACTATTAGCTGCGGAAGAAGTTCCAGCAAACCCGAGAGATGGCAGCACCCCTGTGACCTTGTGACGTGTTTTAATTAGTCGTCACCTCCAAACCGGGAGATAAGAAATGAGTGAGTCTCCCGCAACCCTCGATATCCTACCCCTGCATTGGAAGGCTATGCTACCCCCGCACACCGCAAGATTGCTGATCAGAAGATTTTTCGTATACAAGTAAGTCCGGAGCCACGATCCAGCCGGGCTCTCTCTGGCCGAGCAAGTTTGCGAGTTCTCCCTGGTCTGAAGAAGACTCTCTCTCCTCTTCTCAGCCTGAGAAATGACTGCAGCACCCAGAAGCCTGCAAGACGACTTCTCTCTCCTCTGCAGACTGTGAAGGCTCCACCACCCCACAACTTGCGTAAGGCTCGTCTATCACTGCACCCGCTGACCATGAGGGCAGCACCATGCCAGAGGTACACCTACTCTCGCACCTTGCACCATCTACAGCAGTCAACTTCCGTGACTCTGCGGTAGCAGGTCAATGCGTCTTAGTTTACCTCCTGGATAAACTCTAGTAAAACTAGATTACGCTGTGAATTGCGTTACTATACCGTGAGTACATTAAATATATTCCATACAACTTTAGCCAGTTAGCTATTTTTCTTGTAATTGATTAGCCGGGGCTTTCCCTTTCATATTCACGTAATAAAATTTACGTCAAACTTATTTGTTCATTTACCATAATTTTTACATGAGAACCTATTTCATTAATAAGTACAGTTATCAGTGTTTTATAAAACTTGTATCAGGTACTGTAATTCCTGCTGGAGGCGAGCTGTGTGGTACGCCAAACTCTACAGGGCCCGGAGTTTGCAGAAAGCCTCAGTCTGCAAACGACACGCTGAGCTCCTGGGTTTCCGGTGGATCCGCACTTTCCTCCAGTGGCGTCCCAATACCCAACCACTCTTTTACACGTCAGGGCCTTGGGTGTGTGTGCATAAGCCACGTCCCCAAGACTGCACGTTTGCGGGGAGGTCACGGGACTGGACCAATGCATAGTAAAAAGGGTGGAGTCCAGTGTTGACGTTGGCGTAGGGACGCAGTGCTCTAGAAAGGGCTCTCATAGCCAACCCCATTAAAGAGGACGTAGGTAAAGTCGAACCACAGACTCCGACAACTGAAGCAGTTACTCTGCCAATATCCCCATTTATTCCCCTGGAGCATTAGAGCCCATTGTATAAATATCTAGGCACCTGCTGGCCAGAGTACGATTCACAGGGAGATCAGCTTGCTCAGACAGAACCTCCACCCCCCAGTAGCCAGTGTTACACCTGTTCATGCCAACCCCGATAAGACCCCTACCACTGCTAGTATAATAAAGTTGGCATCCGGAAAACTCATATGGGTTCGACTCCTGCCGGAGTTGGATCTACCCAACTTCTGCGTAATCAAACTAGCGTCGAGGAAAATGGTACAGGTTTGACTCCCGCGAAAGACAGTCCCCAAACCACGTGCGGCATCACCCCACACGAATTACATTCCCACACGTCAACCCATTCTGCCCATTAGAGAAGCCCCGATTCCCGCAGCCAGGCCATACACCTCCACCCTTACAATCATTTGAACTGCACTGCCATCTCGTACAGCCGGAGACAACTGACGTCCCGAATATTGGCAACCGTAATAGTGAGGAAGATAGAACTCCCTGGGTGGGAAACTATCTCATTCTGCCTCACTCTGGGGTTTGACTCCCCTCGAATCAGACGGTACCCTTCCATTAAGCGGCCACCCACGGAATCCAAACCCTCTACGACTCGCCGGGCCAATAAGGCTAGCCTATCACGCCGCAGTAGGCTTACCTAAGATCTCAAGAGGGCAGTCAGCATCCTAACCACTTACCCGCGGCACGCGTCAATTGGCGCCCAACGTGGGGCTTACAGCTCCAAGTAGCTCAGCCTTGGGAGCTGGGACTGCGCCAGTAACCCCCCCCCCCTTGACGACTCCTTGTAGAGGAGCCAGTCAATGACTTCGGAGAGTCACGATAAACACCCCATGGTGCCCAGAAATCCGACATGTCGGACTTAGAAACGAGTCAGCCAGAAATGTGTGGCATTCCAGCCGAGGTAACTGCAGCCGGGTCAGTAACGCCCCTTGCCCCGTCTCAACCTGCACAGGCAACAGCCTGAATTTAATCCAGTGAAGCTACTGCCACCAGGATTACCATCACACGTGTACAGGTTGGGAAGAGAAGACGCAGCCCATTACACAGACGGCTTAGAATACCGTTGCAAGGATTGTAGACGGGAAAACCCACAGGTATGCCAATGGCCCAAGTGTGAGGGCCAGGGGAGGCATATGGTTCACTGCATACTATGCAACCAGGAATTTCACCATGCCTGCACGGGGTGGACGGACGAACGAGTCTGAAACCCCGGCAAGGTTTACAAATGCGAAGTCTGCCGCAGGGAGCAACCATATAAACAACGAAACCCAACCCACAGCCCGGTCATCCCAGGGCTGCCCTGTGAATTAACCTTACCAAATTTTCACGGGAAATCATATGAAGACCCAGAAAAATTAATTGCGAAATGTGAACAGGAACTGAGGGAACACCTCGTTCCCCGCAAACAATGGGTGAGCTGAGTGCTCCACCAGCTTAGTGGAGCGGCCAAGAAATGGTGGGTAAAATATGGGGAATTTGTAGAAGGGTGGCCCTAAATTAAATCCCAATTTGTGTCACGTTTTTCTGGAGACAAAATCCTTTCAGATTTAATTACTGACTTGCACTACTGCACTCAACGTAGTGATGAGGAAATAGAGCTATTCATTCGGCAAAAGGGTTTATCTGAAGCAGAGCGAGGACCAGAGGGTGAAATGCATAACCAGCAACCTCCTACCCACGTTGCGAAACCTATTAGTCATGCCCCGGCCCAAGACGGTCGAGGAACTCTTACAGAGCAAGGGAGCTAGAGAAGAATGAACGCCCCCTTCCCGGGAAAGAACAGATGGCACACGCCAGGATCGTGGGCCCAGCCTCCTTTCCCAGACCGCCTGCAGGAAATAATGTGACCTCGCAACCGCCTTACCCCATTCTTGGTCTTGCCTGGAGCGGCATTTTAACTGGTACAGCCAGAGGCGGCCCCAGGAGGTACAAGGCTCGCCTCCCAACCCTCCAAATTCACAGCCGCGAAACACAGAAACACGTGGTCCCTTTTGTGGGAACAGACACGGAAGTGAGCCGTAACACGACCAATGGTAGGCCTTTAAACCATCGCCACGTTTGCATATGTCCTACACCATGTATAAACCCCAACCCATGGCCAACTATGGCCATATTAAGGTCAGAGTGTGCACCAGGCTGAGACAGAGCCCCCTGCGAAAATCGAACCCAGAACACCCCTGAGGCGGTCAAAGTGTCCCCCTCCACCTCGCGACAGTAGATCGCTCTCGCAGGACTCAGGGAGATTAGATAGTCTCCTCTCTCCCGTCCTACCGCTCGTACCTCCAGGAAAAAGTTTCCCCAGTTAGAAATCCGTATTCATCTCACTCTAGTAGTAGCTCGCAATTCGAACCCCGCCGGACACCACCTCACTTCCAACCCGAGCCATCGGGTTGCGACCCAGCGGAGCGCTCATCACCCGAGAGCCGACCTGTTAGAGCTACGTTAGTGAGGGAACGCCCCCTTCTACCTCCACTGAGAGCAGGAGAATTAGACCGCGAACCCCACTATTCCCTGTTCTTGCCCCTCCCCTGGTTTTAGAAAGCCAGGAAACACCCCGAGGCCACGACTGCACGTGATGCGCGAGTCTCCCCGGCCTTCTTTTCTGCGGCTGAAAAAGCGCCCACCCCGGAACTGGATGTGGCAGAATACCCGCTCCCGCCAGGATCAGTGCCGGCAATGCCTCCCCCTGAAAAGGTGGAGCCCCTCCAGGACAGGAACATTAGGACGTACGTGCAACTACCCTACCCTTCCCAGGCAAGAATGGAGAAAGAGGACGAGCCAAGGATAAAAGTCTACCGCAGCCCTCGTTAACAACAGTGGAACAGTCGGTCAACATGACAACCGAACCCAGCAGCTCTTCGGGATAGGCTGGAGAGGAGGAGAGTTGTGACCGCCCCGACCGCGACACCAGTGAGCGTGCTTTACCGGTCGCCCGTGGACACTAAGGCAATCCGCAATATCCCTCCACCGTCGGGAGCGGACAGTGAAAGCCAGGACCAGGCACCAATCACCCACGCTGCTGCCATGGAACTACAAAAGTCCACTGCCACGAGGGCTCAAAGTGAAGCACATGTCACCTATAGGACGACCGCAGTTAAAGAAGCAGAGGATACCAGCAGCTCAAAGGCTGCACTTGAAGCGGATGTCACCAGCACACACGAAGCTGACCCCATACGGTCTGCAACCAACAGCCCCACATCACGAGCGCACCAGGCGCATGTGTCACGCCCCTGGTCGCTACAGACAGGTGCCATGGAGGGAAACTACTGCATTCCGCTTGCCTGCTGCCCTTACTGCAGTGCCACGCAAACGAGGGCACCCGATGAAGCGCCGAGCCACCACACGCCAGCGCCCTCCACCTGCTACAGCATCAGTGTCAGTATTTAGACTATCTAACGCCTCCCTCGTAGTAAACCCCAGTATATAACTTAGTAGGGAGTGATAGATGATAGGAATGCCTGAACACCATCTACACGAGAATGCAAGAACTCATAGATAACTTAGTAGGGAAGGGAAGGCTAGGTGTCAATGCGCACCACATATAAATCCTAGCCAGTTAGAACAGGCAGTGCAACAAGAAGTACCTGCGTCACCATCCAAGAGTAAATATTGTTTGTGTACCCTGTGATTTTGTAATTTGTTTTTTTCTCTAAGGTTGAGAATTAAAACCAGAATAATCACACTGATAGGAACCGAGGTTCCACAAAGTAAAAAGAGTGTCCCACTGAGCATAGTTGATCTCCTTTCAATGGCCACCAGTAACATAAGAAAGTCAGAGAATTTATGTTTTTGCACTAAGAGCTTTTGAGCCCTAGTTTGCTAAACGGAAAGTTTTGTTTGCCGGAGGAAAAATTAATGTAGCATCAAACCCTTGAGCAGACTGAAAAGTTGATGTTTGCATTTCCCCAAAAATTCCTCAAGTGCTCATGTAACGTAAGCATTTAAAAATAAGAAAAGAAATTTTGGTCTTGCAATTTTGAAAATACGACATGTTTAACATACCGCCACTGAATCCCGTGAGCGCTGCTAGAAAGTGTGATCCCGAAATCTAAGACTAACAGCAGGCCTGTGAACATAACCACGACATAACACACTCCATTCCTCGCAATGCGACTGGGTGACACTGATTAACGAACCCCCTGTAGATTAAGTAAGAGCATGAGGTGACAGCTCGCTGTGAGCACGCCGTAATGGCCACCCAGAAAATTCCCAACCTTCATAAAATTTAAATTTTAAATCTCTAAAATGTCAGTAGCGCAATATGTCGCTACCCCTGAAAATTTATAATTAGAGAATCGCAGAGTGTAATTTGTGTAAAGGTCGTATACCTCGTAAAACTCCCTGTAGTGTTGTCTTGTAACGTCAACTAATGTAAGAGTAACTAGTTTTCACTGAGGTGAAACCCCCGTGTAACAGAAACACAACCCAGTAAGACAATTGTAGGTTGGGTGAATTAGCATTGACACTGAAAATATAATTGACAACCAGATTACAATCCTGATATTGAGATTATTAACAACAGGGAATTCAATAACAGCACACGCATTTAATATAAGCCAATGGCCATTACATAAAATAAATTAAAAAGGCCTTTAAAATACTTCTCGTAACATTGGTTTCCAAGCTGTCTATATGACAAGTGTTAAATTTATATCAACATTTCCATATAACTAGGCCGGACACCACCGGTCATAAACAGTTACATCAAATTTTTACAAGTATGAATATTTTCACCTCCAGTATACCATTTGGGAGGCTTATAACTATTGCCACCACATAACCAGGGCACCATTAAACCACATAAAAGGTGGTTCCACGGCATCACGCCCACATAATCTCTTGGGCAATGGATAACCAATTCAATTCAATAATTCAATAAAATAGCAACAGTAATACACAGAATATAGCACACACTAAACCTTTAAATATAAATCGCTATAAAAACCACCAGCATGTGATATTTCTCATTGGTATCACAAAACATGCAACTGTTAACTACTGGTAATGGCACACAGCCGCCTCTTTCAATCGCATGTTACCGCGGCCATTTAATGGTTGAATTCAGATTGCAAATTGCAAACCACTTAGCAGATTCATTACACAAATTTTAACACCTTCAAATCCTCACCCTTCACTTCACTTAAGACAACAAATATTTTTTTCCCAGTGGCTTGACCATTCGCTACCGCTGGCTGACTGTGGGACCTAATTGTTAAAACATGAACCAAATTCACATACAAAAATACCATGTAAAACATTTATCTGGGAATAATTTAAGGGTCCAGCCCTTCATGCAAACACTGTAATAAAACCCAGCATTAGAACAGCCTCATAAAGCATTACAAATAAAATTCTCATAATTTTTGATGCCAAAAGGGTACTTATAGAGCCGGTAAGCTCTCCATACAATGTCAGTTATTTTCCTGCAGAGTACAGTAATTCCATGTAAGCATAAATATTTTGCAGTTCCCAATTTCTATCAACCCTGTAAATAAAATGAAGCATTTAAAGTGACCCAAATAAGTTACTATTAACAAATATATTGCAAAAAGGCTGAGTTGTGGTGTCACCGTAGCCTTTTACGAGTGCTTGGCACATATCAAAAGGGGCAAGCTGCGCTCAATCATATTAACATTACAACTGGAACATCCAAAAAACCAATAATACTGAAAACTAACACAGCTTGACCACACATTAAGGAAACTACTATTTTGCATACAATCTCGGCAGCCCACCACGACTCGCCTAGTGGAGAATCTGCATAACACAGTTGAAGTTCATGGCACAGATGCCTAAACTTCTCACGTCGGTCAGAATTAAACATAGTGAGATTCCTACATGAGCGTGCCCTGGAAACTGTCACGGGGCCAAACCAAGTAAACCAAACCAGATATCAGACGAGACAAGAGGGAGCAGAGCTTGTGCACATGCTTTTATAATTTCCGCCAACCCCGTGACATCAGAGGGGTAGAAGAAGGAAAGAGGGAGGGAACAGGTAGAACAAAGGCAGGGGATATCAGACCTCTTCCGAAAGTGTCGATAGCCAGAGAACGCAGTTCAGAGACAGTGTTTATAAGGAACAACATATAACACAATGTTATTTTTCCCTTACACTGCGCATCCATGTTGGTTGACATCAGGTAAATTGCCGGACGGATAGTAGTTGCGGTTTGATTTGTGTCGAGTCTGAGGTTTAGGATTTACAAGTGCTTAAACGCATGTTTTATTGCAATTCATGTTGTTTGAAGTGTTAAATCTAATAATTGTGTGAAATTACGAGCGTTTATATGCTGCTATAGAAAGGGAAAAAGTTAAATTATAATATATGTGTGGTCAAATGGATAGACATTGTGGTATGCGTATTCATATACCCCGTATGATTGGCAAGTGATTAGGTGAGTATTAACTTAATTAAGATAATTTTTCTCCGGAAAAATGTTGGTAAGTGTTATAATAATTCCACTCAATTACACAGAACACAAATTAACTAGGTACATCAACATCTGACCAATAGAAACGCCAAAAAACGATAGTGGGGGCAGTTATGAAGGTCAGAGAAATTGTGGCGTGAAACACATTATGTACCCACGTAATGTAACATTTATTCACAAAAATACTGTAAAAGTGTAGCCAAACATTATGCACCAAGCCAGAGTCCCAGCGTCAGCAGGGTACTAAATCCCCAAACTAGTGATTCAAGGCGCCTGCAATTATTTTAGGTGGTGATGCGAAGCGCAGCGCATCAGCGAAACTTGGAGTTTCCCCATATATGATCGTCGTGTGTAGCCTATTTGAACTGAGAAATAATGTGCGTGTGTTTTGGAATTGAACATATTTTTTTTACTATTTGTAATATTACTGTAATACTGTTTCATGAAAACATGTTTAATTGCAAAAATATGGAACTGAACATTACCTAAGTTGACAGGGTTACCAATACAATTTAGAAATACGATAGTGGGGAGGACTATGAACTGGAGGGAAATTGAGGGGTAAAAGTTTATAATTAAAACATACACACTACGGAATATTTATACCCCACAATTTCCCTGATCTTCATAGCCCTCCCCATTATCGTTTTTTTGGGTTTCTATTGGTCAAATGTTGATGCCCGTAGTAAATTTGTTCTCTGTGTAATTAGTAGAATGGAATTATAACTTACTACTTTCCAAGATTTATTTATTTTTTCTTCCAGAAAAGTTCCTATTCTTAAGAATTATCCAATTATGTGCAGCTTATGTGGCTCGCCATTACAAATTATTGAAGAACAATGCATTCACACAGGAAACAAAGTGCATAAACTTTGGTCTTCAGGTTTAATTTAGTTGTGTGTGGAAGTTAAGTGTAACGCATGAACTGGACCGTACAAAGGCTTGTTATTGACGAGTGCTATTAGAAGTATTTATTTCCATGTTACATGTTAAATATGATTGTAAAGAAATATGAGTGTGTCTCTGCAATTGTGCACAAATAAGAGTGTTTTGGTAGTTAAGACACATTACAATAGAAGTTAATGTGTGTGTGTACGCGAGTTATCAGCAATATATCATAATATCTGTCACTTACATAATTTATAGTGAAGATTTTGCATGGTAAATGCAGTGAATTGTAATGTGAAGTATTGCATGTCAGTGTGGGGATCGAGGTGCTTACGTACTTCAACCGCCTAGCCGTATCACATGCAAAATAGCTACCCAAATAATACCCAACTTCACAATAGCTTGAAGTTTTTACTGTGATTATGTGTAAATGATATTCAAGTGTAGCTCTCTCGCCCAACACTATGCACCGAGCCAGAGTGCCATTCGTGCGCGAGCCGACATGCATCGGCACACACACCCTGTTATGATTCAACAAGTTCCGTTAGGTCTTCCTGCAAACCTAATTTTGTAACAAAAATTATACATCATTTGTATGTTTTACCTCTAACTTTACTGATCTTCAGATCTATTGCCTTTGGTAGTATGTATGAGTATTGTCATTCCCCTAGTCAATTTGTGTTCAGTGTGATGAGTAATGTCGAATTATACCATTTCCCATAATTTATTTATCAGAAAAGACACAATTCTTAACAACTTCGCAGTTTTCAAATGGTACAATTTGGCGTTTAAAGTTTAGCATCAAATAGATCGCAGACAATAAGGGTTTAGGCTAATTTGCAACTCTACACGTGAAACCAGTGATAGTCAAGTAAAAAATTTAGTATTATCTAAACATGTTAATTACAATAGGAACAATGATACAGACAACAAACACGAAACACTTTCATTTCTAGTAAAGTTAAAACTAAACTTCAAGTTACACGATTGTTAATCATTGGCGCTGCTCTCTCTGAAGGATTCAAGTTGAAAGACCGCATTGCACTGTGCTGCAATAGGCTACAACACCACACACATCATACAACACACAGTAAGAGTTCAATTTCAGTCGGGCACAAACAATATCAACTTACATAAATAAATTCACGAAGGTTTATGTGGTTGGCCCTGGCCGTTGGCAGGGCCGCTGTGGTTCTGGTTGGCGTGCAGTTCAACTTGCGTTTGCAACAACCTGGTCCGCCTACGTGTGTAATGCTGCCACAATAGAACTTGCTGGTCATCTATAAACCTAGTGCACTGAGCGTTCACAACTTCGCGTCTGAAATGTTCGTACTGCAGCAGGTCCAGGAAATAAAGACACATGGGATACTTCAAGTAGCGAGCATATTCCGGTTCCTTCCAGTACAACAAGTACTTTAAATAATTTATGAAATTTTGTTCTTTGAAATACCCACGCTGTGCTAAAAAGTTCAGGTAGTTCGGATTTGCTAAGCACTGGACGAATTCTAGCTCCACTTGAAATCTCAGACGCTGTTGTTCTTCGCTGTCAGGTCGATCGGAGACACCTTTTGTGGCCATTCCAAGCAACACTAAGTACACATCAGATAAGTTCTTCCTATCAACCAGTACAGCCGACTTCTGAGCCTTTTTTGATTCTACATAATTATCTTCTTTGGTCCCTTAACATTTAGTTAATAAATATCATTTAAACATCAAACATTAAACCAAAGATAAAACATAGTAACCAACGTTACAGAATAATAACGCAATTGAGCAAATACAAATTCTTTTAAGATCAGAAAGAGATCTGAATTTTTCTAAAATTCTAATTATTTTATAATTAATCCGTACGAAAGAACTATAATCACAACATAAATGTACAAATTTATAGGACAAATCAAGGTATAGTTAATTAGAACAAATTAAAAAAAAAACTCATTATGAAATTATTTATGACATAAAGCAGTACCCCATCGCCGAGCGGAAATTCAATCAGCTAGAACCAAGTCACGGGGGAGGAGTGCGTGTGTTAGGCTCCGGTGTGTTCCGCGCACGCCGGGTGACCATCAACTTTTCGCAAACGGACATGTAATTTTTAATTACCTCTTCATCAACTCGAACCTTCATTTATATCGTTGCCGATAAGCCACCTCCACTCCCTGATGGATTAACATCGCCCCGGGGAGCTTAATGTGCAAGTATACATTTGATTGACGTAAGGAATTTTTCCGTTTCACCACACAGCTGGTCGAATAGCCGAGTGTACTTAGTGTAACGTTCCCTAAGAAAAGTGGTGAAAATTTAATTTAATAAATAACAAGTTGTGCAAGACAGTTGTATATTCGCTGTGCAAGCATTTAAGCGGACAGGACATAATCATCCCGCTCAATCAACATGTAAGTCTCATTTGTCAGTGTAATCAGTTTGTTCCGACCTGTTTGGGTGTGTAGGAGGTCCTGACAGCACATGAAAATGAGTGTTAAGAGTAGAGTATTTTCTCACCAATGCCAAAAATTGTGTATAGCTGACCGATGGGGTATCGTTTAGGAAACAACTTACATCTGAAGCCATAATCTACAGGCAGAGGACAACAATTCAGCAGCTACGGTGAAGAGATAGGTCCCGGGTTGATGGCCTGCAACCCTGAGGTTAAGAGGAGCAGAAGCATCTTTTGCTTCACCTGATGGCGTCTGGCGCACTGGGTATTTTGATATCACCACCACGGCTCCAAAAATATCCTGTTCCAACCTTTACTGGCAACTGCCGTGCGTCAGATCCTATCACTGATGATGAACCATATGCATGTCAAGTGGCTTGCTCTTACGTGTGGATACTCATTAATACCAATTATCCAAAACCTCAACGAACCTATAATATTCCTTACTAAATTTTGTTGTCATATTTCTGGCATGTCCGTGCATTGGTATCACCATCTCGAAGATACAGATACACTTATGTAGACTCCTCTGAGTGTTTCGTCTACCTATGATTGCTTTGGCAAATATTCCTGACCTCCCGCAACATTTCCAGTATCAGAACCAGTCATCACAATGGGAGAATCTACGTGAAAATCAGTGGTAAATTTGGCGCCAATCAAGCATCTTTGTCCAGAGGAAAACCACAATTTTGAACAACCAGCATGCCAGAAATGTGACATCAGCCAGTGCCGCCATTTTGGGATACTGCATCACCGAGGGGAAGCGACCACCTGCCTTCACCCCTCCAGCCCCACCACTGGGCCACTCCACACATATTGTGTCACATGGGTGACAGCCACGAGCTGAGAAACCACATGGTCTGGTGAAGCGAAACAGCTCAAACATGATGTCCGACTTTCAACCCGCACCGCACTCGCGAGCGCGGGGCATTTAGACTTGCGTACTGCCAGTGGCAAACAAGCCTCGCTATGTACTGAGTGTTTGAGACCACTGCCGGCAACCGATCCATGATCATTCCATCTACAACAAGAAGAAATGTGCATCTACCAAGACCCAGCTGTAGCCAATTATATGCAGAAGGAGATACAGTAGATTAATGCAGAAATATGCAACAGCGCCATGGCCCGTATCATAGTGGGACGGTCGGATGATGTATGTAGCACCTGTCTGAAAACACATGTATTTAAAGGATATATAAATCCTGTCTGCCCACTACCTTTATGCAAGTGCCAGTAACTGCCAAGGACATGGAGCCATCATTATCCCACCTCCGGAAAGAACTGAGAAAATGTGAGCACACGAACTGGTGTGAGGGCACAAGTATGGCCACCATTGCATGCGCTCAGAGCAAGCACATCTATCACGACGAGTGCATCACTACGCAAGAGCAGGCTACAATCAAGACAATCAAGGACTGCCAGTACATTCAATATAAAAATACATTTCCGAGCCAACCACAATCAAATTTCCACTCTGGCCGGACAGCACCCCTGTGTTAACAAGTAGCAACAGTGTCGTGCCATCAATTCCATCACCCGTCGCGCACGTCCAAATGCCAGGGGCGACAAGAGAAGTGAACTGCAGGGTTTTCAACCAAGGAGTCATGGTATAGCAACCCCCATACTCCAGCAAATACTACCAGAACCACCACAACAGCTCACCTCACTACTCCAGGAGGCGCCAGCGACCGCAAAGTTTTCATCAACCGCCACTACATGACCTTGGGCTAATGGGACATGCTTGCACAGTTGCCAAAACTCTGACAAGCTTTCAGTCATTACCCACATATGCCGGAACGGCAAATGAAGACCCAAATGTATTCTTGAGAGACTGCAAGAAGAGACTGAACCGGTGTGGCATGGACCAGGAGAATTGGCCACACTGCATTGGGGAGAAGCTCTTCAGCGATGCCCGAAAATGGTGGCATAGGATATGCAATACGGTATATATAGTGGCAGGAGTTCAGTAGTGTATTCAAGTGTCGCTTCGCCAACACCTTTACTTCGTTGCGGGCGCGAAATCAAATGAGTATGGAGGAACAAGGCAAGAAGACATTGTACGACTTTATAACTCATAAGATTTGCCTGATCAGTGTACACCACCCGGAACATGCCATGCGGACGTCCTGGAGATTGTGGCCAGCTCCGCAAGTTCTGAATACCGGGCCGCGTTCGCCCCAGTCATCCATGAGACAGAACAGGAATTTATCCAGACTGCATTATTGCTCGATGTCAGTATTACTGCCCGACAGATCCATAAACGTAATCCAGCACAGCCACGCAATGATTGTGACATCGGGAAAACCAAAGACAGCAACAAGGAAACAGCATTCAGAGTGCCGAAACAGTGATGCGGGAAAAGAAAAGTGTAAATATGAGACCTAGTGCACATGAACAGGCGGGTAAACATCTAGGTGTTCCACTCACACCTGGGGTACCGAGGACACTCCACCCCCCCTCCCAAAATCGAATAGAGTGTGGTGTGGAGGGCCCCAATGGAATTATCATTGTCCGACTTGGGCAGACTACGTCCAGCCGAGGGACTCAAAGGCGTCATAACTACACCAACAGCCGCCACAGGGAAATTGACCCCGGGATTGGAATTCTTGATGTGTCCACACCAACCAGTCCTCGTCCAAACGAGTTCTGACTACACAGCAGATCATTCTCGTCGAGATCATCAGCAACCACAGCAGTTTTATTCGCATCGACATCATAAATAATCACCCATGCCGAGCACTTATAGACACCGCTGCATACTACAACTTTGTGAATGCATCTGTCATAAACCCACGAGATATCCGGCCAGTTCAAAATATAATACAATTAACTACCCACAACCACACGAAGCAGGCTGCGGGGGAAGCAATAATAATGTGCAGATACAGGACATCGACACCAAAACAACAGCATTGTGACCAGCGAACTGAGGGAAGGCATTATCCTGGGGATTCCCTGGCTGATAGACCAGAACACCATAGTCGGAAAAGCTGCACGGCGCATCCATTTTGGTAAGAAGGAGCGACGCATCATGTACAAATCGGAAGACAGTCCCGCCAATAACGCACCCTCTGTCCAACTGGATGACCTAGATCATAAGTGCCCCAACAGTACCAAACCGCCAGACTGCTGGATGAGCGACGCAATGTCTTTACAGTCGCCGACCTCCTGCGACACAAGGCATGGCATCACACCAGATTCCTCTTACAACTACATCACCCATCTTCAACAAACCACGCCGGTACTATCCCCACCAATTCAATGTTATCCGAGACCAGATCGTAGAAATGCTACAGGAAGGCATCATTGAGCCGTCTGAAAGTGCGTACAACTACGCAATAACTCTAACACCAAAGAAAGACCACTTCTGGCAGTTAGGTGTAAATTTCCATCGCCTGAACCTGGCAAACTGTAGTGCACCAACACCTTACATTATATCCAGGACGCTCTAAACAATCTCGGGCATGCGAAGGTATTCACCAACATTGACCTTCGCAGTGGCTACTCGCAGATCCCTCGGAAAGCAGTTGATCGCCACAAGACTGCCTTCACTGCACCAGACGGCCACCGCTTTCAATTCTGAACCATGCCTTTCGGATTGAAATGTGCGCCGTCCACATCCCAGACTATGATGGTTCGAGTGCCTGAGGGGCTCATAGTACAATGCACATTTGCGTACTTAGATGACATCATTGTGTGGTTGGCATCATAGCCAGAACACATCCAGCACCTTTCACTAGTATTTGAACCCCTTGCAATAAACTGTCTGAACTGTGCAAACCGTAAGAGCCATATTGGAAAACAAAACATCTAGTTCCTGGGACAACTCATCAGTGAGAACGGGAGACAGACAACACCAAACAGCTCAACCTGATAGCAGACTACCCCATCCCCACAGCGCAGAAGCAGGTACACAAGTAATTTGGCTTAATCAATTTGCTGCCGGAGTATATCAAAGACATTGTCATAATTACCACCCTGCTGACTAAGCTACTGTGCCCGAACGTCAGATTCAAATGGCAAGTGGCACAGCAATCCAGCTTTTATAAGTAAAAAAGAGTTTCTGCGAGTGTCCAGTGCTGGCGCTAGGTTCCCGCCAGACAACTGTTTGTACAAACTGACACTTCCGAAAAAAGACAAGGAGTTGTCATCTTCCAGCTTGGAGACAATGGGGAAAGTAACATTATCGAATTCGGCAGTGCGAAGTTTGGCCCAGTAGAGTGGCGGTACGACGTCAACGAATGTGAATGTCTGGCTGTAGAGTAGAGTTTCAAGAAATTCCAACACCTCTTGAAATACTAATGGTTCACAATACGGACCGACAACTGCTGCCAACTGTGATTACTCAGGATGCAAGAAATCCGCAGCAAGTTGACATGCTGGGTGCTAATATTACAGGCATATGAATTCGAGGAGCAGCACATGGCGGGTGCGGAGAATCAGCTGGCTGACCATTTGTGATGCTCGCGAGGGGAGTCGATTGCCAAGGACGAGGAGGTCTGAGAAAAAATGCTACCCCCCTCCCACCATTGAACTAGTACCGCGCAAAACCCATACAGTAAGCCAATATTGGTGTTACCCACTGCATCCTTATTGGTGATGTAAGAAGACAGGTAATATGTGTCCAAGAAACATGCCAGATTTCACAAAATTGGAAACTTCCTGCCATTAATGCCATACACAATAGTGGTTTGTGTTTAATGAGTGTATACAGTCACGTGTAAACAACACCAGTGAAATGTGGACGACGTACGTGGCGGAAGCCACACCGGACTTTGTTTTGCAGGACGCTCATTCCAATAATTTAGCGTAACACCCAGGAGCCGCCCAGACAATCCGTAATGTGTTGAAACATTTTTCTGGCCAGGTTTATCAAAACATGTACTGAGGTATGTCCGGGAGTGTACTACGTGTAACCATTACAAGAGCAGGAGAATGGACGGGATACAATATCTAAAACCCAGAATATCAACTGAACCATTTGAAACCTTTCAATTAGATTTAATGGGTCCCTATCCGCGTAAGCCTAAGGGAAAACGGTTTATTGTAGTTGTAACAGACCTGTTCTCACGTTGAGTAAAGGCCTACCCGGTATCCAGTGCCCGCCCATTGCAAAAAACTGTGGAAAACAAATTCTTCGCCAGCTGCGGTTTTACCAAGACACTTCTCAGTGACAATGAAACGTAATTCATAGGGAAAGTTTGGAGATAAATGTGCATGAGATGGGGCGTGCAACATCACACAACTGCAGTTTATCATTTACGTGCAAACCAGACAGAACGGCATAACCAAGACCTGATAACGCAACTACATCTGAGCGTGGGTGGTAACCAAGTTTCCTGGGCTGAACACCTGCCTGCAGCATAATTCACATTACGAACCCGCGTCAACTTGGCTATGGATATGACGCCTACCCAGCTGCACCAATACCGTTACCTTCCTCTCCCCGGAGAGTTCCGCAGAGGTCAAGAGATCACGCCACCAGTTCCACGGAGGAGAAGGAAGAGTATTTTGTATGTAGTGTTAATTGTATGCAGGCCTATGAATTTAATTATTTCTTTGTATTTTATTGTGCAAGCCAGTAATGTCAGTATCACAGATAGTAATTCCAGTAATAATTGTAGACCACGAGGGCCGGTACACATAGACCACGTAACGTAAGAAACACGTGGCCAGCTAACCTCACTTTTGATTATTTCCATAAAGAAGGATATTTCTGTAGGCCTACACCTAGATAAGCCAGAATCCAAACTGAATGTTCCAGTATCAGTTTCGTTAAGGTTGCCTTACTTCTAAGTGTATATTTACGTTTGTATTTTAATATTTTTCTTGTGCCAAGGGTTTTATTAAGAGAAAGAGATGTTGTTTTAGAATAGTTATGTAATCAACAGGGCCATCACACATCCCAATTATTTCTACGATGTCTCATATTTTTATTAATTCGTGTTTTTTTCATTTCGCATGACATCATGTGGGGACTGGTCAGCCCGCACAAGGAAGAGTAGCAGCATCTTCATTTTTCGTGGGCAGAACGCTTGTCGCGCTGGTCTGGGCAAATTCACCGTTTTCTACCAATCATTTAGTGTATCAATAAATTTATATTTATTATGGCGCCTTAACATGAATTCAACCAACAGCCCGAAGCGAGTTCCGCCCCACAACCTGGTCCATCTAGTACATAGCCGGGCGTATTTTGCATCCTAAGACATGTAGGGCTTGTGCCCAGTTTGCTGTTTAAGTGCTCGCCGAGCTATAGTGGTGATATGTAAACTTTAGTGCACTTCAGGGAAAAATGTAGAATAAAGGTGTGTAAAACGCTGTAACTGTATACTTTATTACTGTAGCCCTCATAGGATACCATAACCTCTTCACGTGGGTTGACTGGACGCGATAGGGTTGTTTGGGATTTACAAAGGTGGTGAACAGAATTTGGAAAAAGGTGTCAGTAATGGATACCCAGTAGGCACCACACATCGCTGTGGCGGCGTAAATGATGTTGCGGTAGAGCTGAATCCTCGTAAACTTGGGATGCTGCAGGCCAATCACCCGGGCCACATTCCCACTCAGACCTTACAGTAGTTTACCTGATGTGGAGGCCTCGTTATTTTCTAAACAAGGGGCTTTTTGGGTTGCCCAATCACTGCTTGGTATTACAAATTAAATATGATGTCGATGTAATCAAAACACAACGCCCTACGCGTGGATTGTCAGGGCAAAAACCACACGCCCATGAATGCTACTCGCGGTACTTTGATTAGGATGCAGCACACATTCAAATAATACTTATCCTTAAATTCACATAGGTACTTCCATCAGGAAATGGAGGGTTTTAAGGGGGCTCTTGCCATGAAACGTCTTTCGGCAATTGAATAAAGGCACTCATCAGTTCATGCTGTTTAAAGCAAAATTGAATATTCCCTTCAGGAGAATAACTTATACAATTGCTCGCTTAGAACATGTGGCGACGGCTATGCTGTAGATAAAGCCCTAGGTTTACATTAAGGTTAGGTTAGGTGATAAAATGATAAACACCCCAGATTATGCCATTCCTGTGGTGGCGAGGGGGTGTATCCCGGACAGTGGAAAGGAAAAATGGTTCCTAATATCCTTAACTATTGCTGAAAAATGACTGGTGATAGGGATTGATACCATCCGGGTGGGAAAAGCACGAGTGCGGTTTCACAAGTACCTCCCCCTCAGGGTGTGACTTGTTGGCTGACTTCCCACTGGTGTGCGAGAACTGGCGGTGGCGATCCACGCGCCACAGAGGGAACTGCTTACACACTGTGACTGGATGAAATGGGGTGGACATAACATTGGTGGCAGTGAAAATAAACATTTGCTAAAGAAAACAATAATACTTTAAAATGACAACATAGCCATAAAGGCTTCTAAACATATTGCACTTCATTTACAGGTCATGAGTCCTTATCACGTTTCGAGAAATGTGGTTAAAAAAATGTTACAACCCTTTTCAACGTAATACACACGTTCATGTAATATTTCGCCCTCTCTCAGGCTGGTAGGCGCACATAGCGCTACACTCCCTGCTCTGCAATGCACTTGTTCGATCTTGCCCACTCTTGCACTCACACTAAACTACACTGTTCGCTGGTGATAAGTCGTAGAGAGCAACTGTGTGCTGCGGTTGGGAGCGGTCAGCGTGACAAATGTCCTAGGGTGAGGAGCGTCACACGCCACTCTTAATAAGTATGTGATTACTTAATACATGTATGGGCATGGAAGAGGCCCCAGGGCAGCTTACAACGGTTTAGTGGCATATACGGGTGACCGACAACCCATACTGGACCAGGCAATTCCGGATTATAATGTACCCAAGCATCTAGCAAGATGCAGGGCATCAGGGATGGCAACGGGACATTGGCGCAACGACCCTGAGATAACTACATCAATATCAATGTGCTATACGACTGCATATTGCTGGTGCCCATCCCTGATAATAATACGTTACAATTAACCAAATTCCATCCCAACTAATCCATCCTATCCCTGATGCAAAACCGTAAGCACATCACTGTGTATAAGTACTTAGTGTTTTGTATTTTTGTTTCTTTCATTACCCTATTGTGGTATCTATTTGTTGTGTTATTATGGATTGCAAATAAGTGTAGAAGAAAACTTAGCATTTTTTTTGGCCAGCTTGTTTTCATAAATGACCAAGTGATATTTGTCATGCAGCACCATGTGCACCGGTGCGACTAATACGGAACATGTGTTTTTTTTTATGTAAACAGGAATATCGCCATTGCGATACAATGGTATATGTTTATTATTTTTTGACAGGTTTTTAATAGTGTTCCATAATTATTATGTATTTAGTTGTGTGCAATAAGTGGACGAATGTAGCTGGCGAAAATGTAAACAAACCACGCAGCCACATGGGAGACACTGTACACGTGGAATATTAACTTTGGTGTCATCTTAGTTGTTTTATTTAATGCGCTAACTTGTGTTTCTTAATTTGAGCTATTTTCACAAACTGAACAGTAGCAAGACTAGTATCATCTTGAACAGAGCCAGTATTCAACTTACGTGAATTATAAACCATGAACCACAGTAAACTAACTTCTTTACAACGTGCCAAAAATCAGCCCAATATTCATAAATGTTCTTTTATGTGTAATTTATCCACGTAGGGTATTTTGATTGTGTTGAGTGTAATAAAATAATATTGTGTATATGAATGCAAGGTAATCCCCGCATGAGCAGGACCTTGCACAAGAAAACCGTAAGGCACCAGAGTGAGGTTAGGGTGCCTTACGTGGTAAGTTATGTTACGTTTACATATATATCTTAAAGTTTAATTGTGCCTAATAGTGTTATGTTTTACATGTATGATATCCATCTAGGGCCATGTTCATTCATTTCATCTCATTTAAATATTGTGTTAGAATAAGTTGTTGATCACGTGACACTGCGGCGGGAGTTGGCGCCAGAGAGCAGGCAGCCCACAGCCATGTTAAGTAGTAGAGCCAAGGCTGCTGCATGAGACGGACATACGTCACATGCTCTCCCCGGGCACTTCATCGTTTGTACCGACCATGCAGTATTCAATGGGTTTTAATGTAATTTCTGGAACCTTTCATTTCGTTTTAGCCCGGCGACTGAGCCATTGCACAGCCCAGCCCATATTTAATATAGCCAGGATGTAACTCATGTAATTTTTCATGTAGGCACTTTGCCACCTTTTCACAGTCCTAGTGAGCACCCTACTTTAACAAAGTTCCCGGTGGAATCGGTGCTGGCCTCACGAAACCTCCCCTCCAGGTGGCCGATACCTATTAAAAGGTCATACCTGGAGCGTTACTTTCTAACCAAGCTACTTTAGCCCCCACAAACAAAAAGTTAAATCGGCTCTTTTGATCTCAGGTAACCACCAGGAACTTTGCAATTTTGAAACCGCCATGCTGTCCGAAAATATAAAAGAACACTTCAACTAAACTACTCACTCATACAACTAACTACAATCTGCGACTGCAGACATCCTTACTCGTTTGAAGTAAAGCATGAAGGTATCCCCATAACTGCCCTCTCGGCTCAGTGCACCTGGTTTGTGCAGGACTAAGTTTTGGGGGATATCCGGTAACCAGTAACATCCCCCTCCACCTAGCCACCTGATGCAAGGGGCTTGTATGAAACTCAAAACTTCACTTCGTAACGGCACTCATGCACATACAGACGCATACAAAACCATCTCTGCCCTCTTTCCGCTTTACAGTTGTCCGACATATTAAAACATACAGGTACACTGATCTTTGTCAATTCAATAAAATTGCCAGAGCATTGCTCAGCGGCATGACGTCATTTCCAGGATTGTCTTAATCGGTTTATGTACTACTGGCCAGGTAGTTGAAGGCTCAATGGGAAGGAACTCGGTTTTCCAATACCTTGCATTTGCTCTATCCAGATTGAGAGATTCCTGAACTCTCCGACAATTCCTCCCAGATTCTTCCTCCACCCGGCCAGGCCCCTCCCAAGGGAGGGGCTTGTCACATCTGTGAGGCATGACCAGACTGGTGGTAGAATGCCCTCCGAGGAGAAGAAATAGTACCTGACCACAGTGCAACCGTTGAAAGGCTTACTGTAATCAAAGGTACGCCTCCCGTATGTGCGGATGGCATCCTGAAGGGTGTCAAATTCAACGAATCTTTTACCCCTACACCAAAAACATTCTTTAATCAGAGTGACAAGCTCTGCAGGTTTAGTTGGCAGGCCTGCCTGGGCGACGACAAGCCTGTCCACGGTCTCCATCATAGGGAATAAAACCCTATCCCCCCTCTATGTTCCTTATGACAAGGGCAAGAGCAGATGTCAGCATCATCGGATCTTCCAACTTCGTTAGCATCGCTCCCCTGATCAGCTCGTTATACAGCCATTGTGGGTCACTTGGATCCGACTGTGCAGCCCAAGCCTGTACAGCGGCATCAGCCATGTTCTTTTCGTCCGGCCAGTCAATATCTATTGTTTTGGCTTCCTCTGTTGTTGCCATCGATTTCCTCATGAGGACCTTGTGGAGGAAGACTTCCCTCTCAGCCTCGGTATTTCGTGGCTGATCGGTCCGTACCTCCTCCACAGGTACCCCCGTTGACCATACCTCACTGGCTCGGGACATGGTACAGACTGTTCTTCGTCTGCTATCGCGTTTAGGCTTGCTCATGTTACAAGAAACATGAGCAAAGCTATCCCATACAAATACCAAAGGGCTCCACGTACACGGCCAAACAAGGTGGTTCTCGCTCTTGAGAACCTTGTCCACTTGGCATACGAGGTTCTAGGTCTATAACTTGTGTTATAGACGTAGACCTGGGTAGCTTTTGTTCCGTTTTCAGCCTTGCTTCTGTCTTGTAGGGGGGTGCACAGCGGGTTTTCCCATGTACCCTTAAAGGCAGTTGTTCTGGTACTTCCAAAGTTAGAGGGAGGTTAATGGGGCCACCCCCTACATCCAAGATTACGACTGGGAAGATGTGATCACCCATTGAAGTTCACAACATCTTTCTCAGTCTCATCCCTCCCGTTGTCTACCTCCGACATGTCCAGGTCCCTACTCAACCGAGGGCCAGACCACCTGACATCAAACTCCTCCCTTCTTTTACCGATCCATGTTAGATGTTGTAACAAGTTCCTGGTGTTGTCCCTGTCCAGAAGCATGGGCCCGAGACGGAGAGGTCAATGGATTCCTTCACATTTCTGTTTTATATCCTCCACTTTGGAGCAATCGAGAGCATGGGTGGAGGTGTTCTCCACTCCACACACTACGCACACATAGGATCCCCAACAAGGCGCAAGGAGGACAACTTGGCTGGGAAGTTTCCGTGACCGGTTAAGTACTGGACGGAGTAGTGACCCTCTTCGAGCCACTTCTCCAGTCTCAGTCTCCCCTTTACAATAGGAAACAGACCATGTGTCAAACGACCCTTGGTACTAAGGTGCCAACTGGTCTGCCAAGCTGTTAGAGTGACTTCTTTCATTTCTTTCCATTCTGCTGTGGGATTGGCTCCTCGCTTTCTCCTACATGAGATAGTACCCATTTGTACCACCAGCAGATCCAGAGGGATCTCTCCAGCAATAAGCTGGAGAGCATCGCTAGAAGTTGTCCTATAAGCCTTTGTGATTCCCAGTAGTGCAGCTATTTGAGCACTGTTAATAGTTCTCTTGCCATTGACTCGCTCTGCCTCTGGGTACCGCACCCCATACGCGTACGTGAGGATTGGCAGGAAGACAGACTTTAACATCCGGTGTCCGAGCCCCACTTTGCAAGTGCCACCGCCCTTAGCCGGTGAAACATTGTGGTGGCCTTAGTCACTGCATAGTAGACGTGAGCATGGAACGCCAGACGACTTTCCAGGATGACACCAAGATATTTCATCTCAGTGACCATCCTGATCACTCTGCCCCCAAATCTGATCATGGGATTTCACTTTAGGTTGCCCTTAAGCAAAATGGCATTGATCTTGTCTACTGAGAGGTCCATTTTGAACCTCCCAGCCCACTCTTCGACCATAGATAGAGCCATATATGTCTTTTCTTCCAGTTCTTTCCGTAACCAGGCAGGGACAAGGAGCAAACCGTCATCCGCATACCCATAGACCTCGCAGCCCTGTGGGAAGTCCAGCTGAAGCAGCCCCTCAAAAATCACATTCCACAATATGGGACCAAGGACTGAACCTTGTGGAAAGCCCTTGGTCAGCACCTTCTCTTCTGTATGCGAGCCCATTTCCAGGGTGCATTTACGATCAGTCAGGAAGGACTTAATCAATCCATATATATATTCCCAGGGCACTCCAACAAACGAAGTTGCCACAGAATCTGTAGCCATCAAGCATTGTCAAAAGCTCCTGCGATATCCAGGGATATCGCTATGACATAGGTTTCGTTGTAGGTTTTCACCTGTTCGACCATGTCAATGATTGCCATCTCGGTTCGTTTCCCTTTCATAAACCCATACTGGCGAGGATGAATACCATGCACGATGTCTAGGTATTGCATCAGCCTCTGGTTTACGAGGCGCTCCAACGTCTTCCCAATTACTGGAAGAATCGTTATTGGCCTGTATGAATTGGCCTTTCTCGGGTTCTTCACAGGACCCTTATAGATAACTATAAGGTGTCCTTTCTTCAACCATGAGGGAAATTTTCCTTCAAAGAGGCAATCATAAAACAAATCCAACATGTCATGGCGTATACGAGGATATGCATGAAGGAGCATTTCCCCCATCATTCCATCGCATCCTGGTGGTTTTCACAGTATAGTCCTTCTGACTGTCGCATCCAGATCTTTAAGAGAGAAAGATGCGGTGCGCTCGGTTTCAATTGGGCATAGCTGTTCAGCCCTGACCCTCTCGTGATACTTGGTCTCCCCTACCGCAGTATCATCTAGCAAAAGCTTTTCGAGCAGATGACGAGTGATCTCATCGGGAGTCTACAAAAGATTATCATCGGAATCAAGGGCGGGAAGCACCTCAGTACCTCTGACCTTTCCCGTCACCATCCGGTAAACCAGTCCCCAGGGGTCTTGGTTTCCCCTATCCGATACTAGCTCTTTCCAAGCTATTTATCGTTTCTTCCTAAGAAGTCACCGGTACTGGGCTCTGGCAACATTGTACTGCTGTGCCGAATGTTGTCTAAGATCAGGGCGATATGTTCTTTTGAAGCGCTTTCGAAGACATTTTGCCTGTTTGCGACAACATTCCAATTCATCGTCCCACCAGAGGTGGTGAGGGACCTTTCTCTGGGTCTTGGGGATGACCCGATCACAGTCAGCCATTACCATTCCCCTATCTTATCGGACCATTGATCTACAGACAAGAGCAGCTTGTCTGCTCTATACTGATTCAGGTAATACAGAAACACTCTGTCAAACAGAGGCCAATCCGCTTTAGTCATGACAAAACGGGGACATTCTATTCTGGGTTGTCTAATACCATTGATCTGGATGGTGAACAGGATCATATTATTGTCGAGACTCTCCAGTCCCCAATACTCCCAGCAGCACGCGCTATCGGCTCATTAATGTCCAGATACGATTCTGTATAATGGGCAAGGGACACGTAAGTTGCCTCGTGTCCCGGTCTGTTGACCAGCTGCAGGTCTTTCTCCATGAGGTATCTTATTACCTCCTCGCTCCGGCCATCCATTCTTGGGGAATTCCACAGTTCCGACTTGGAGTTGATATCCACACCAAGTATGATCTTAGGATCACTGGCTCTCGTCAGTATGTTCTCCCACTGACATAGATGTAATTCGATCGGATCCTGGGGCTGGAAGTACGACAAGACATTTGTCATGCCTCCCCCTCCCAACACCCCACCCCCCTCGGCAACAAACGAATACACTCATGATGCGTGTTAGAAAGAGCCTCCAATGGAACATAATTAATCTCGGGGTTACACACCCAGATTCCTGCTAATGGATTTTTCCCAAAGAGAGCAAAACGACCGGGAAGATTGGGCACTTTCCTTCTGAGCAGGTAGGGTTCCTGCATCAGCACCAAGTCTAGATGTTGCTCCTTCACAATCGTATGCAGTTCCATAGTAGGAACTGCAGCTCCCTGCAGGTTAATCTGCCCAAACCATAGCAGTGCGCGACTACTAGTCATACCGAGTCCTGTCGAGCTCCAATGCCATCATCCTCTGATGAACTGGACAGTCCGAGGAACCAACCGGGTGGGAGCAATCTCTGCTTGTCCCTTACACAGTTGGCACATTTGGGCTTAGCATCCTTGGCTTTACACTCCAAGAATTTGTGCCCCCTCTCAGAACAGTGGGGGTAAACAAGCTCGCCTTTGCATTTTTCCTTTATGTGGCCGTACCTCTGGCACTTATAACACAGGGTAGGCATCACGTAATCCCTTACTTTGCACCTATGGAACCCTATAAATAGGGTTCCACAGTCCACCAGTAACATTTTTAAAGGAGGTGTGACTTCCAAGACCAAGTTGACAACTTCCCTGTCACGAGAGCCAGTGCAGAAGCGCACTGAGGCATTCTTTCTTAGCTCCTCATCTGTTAACTAAGCAGCCCTGAAGTTCTGAAGACGAAGCATCTCCATGAATTCAGGACCATCGTATTCCCGCAGCACATTATAAATGATGACCTTGGGACAGCGCTTTTTGGGGTCAGCCACCCTTAGTCCCAGCTCTTCCATCCTTTGCGCGTTCCTGAGCTTTAGAAGAGTCTGCTCGTTCTCGGCCTCAAGAAGCACACCTCCCTTAGACACTTGCCGGATGTTCTTTATCCGGAGCTTCTCCCTAACCGGATCAAGTAATTTCAGTTTTGCCTTGGTCTCTTCCGAGCGGCATTTCCCCTCCTTAGGGTAGACCAGCATGGTAATCTTCGGAGGTTGCCTTCGCCCCCTTACCTCCTGCCACTGGTTCTCCTGTGGCATTTCCTTTGCTTTCCTCTGCTTTTTACAACCCCAGCAAAGGACTGAGATTTTGCCTTGACTGTAGCTCTCTCAGTGGGTGCTGAGGATGTACGTCCCATGCTTTTGAAGGCCCTGGACTCACCTTCCAGTTGTGCGGATCGCACAATCTGGAAGTCCAGCAATTCCTTCAACCTCATAACCTGTGGGAGGAGGAAGTCAGCCAATTCTTTATTGACCTTCCTGCGCTTACAGGTGGCATACTCTATAATTTCCTCCACAGTTGTGGATGCCTCGCCCTGAACAGTTTCTGCCTTCAATTGGGTTGTTGTACTTTGCCTAGTTACTGCATCATCAAAACCCGGGGGTTGCCCCTTTCCCACCATACTTTGAGCAGTTTCCTTGACAGTTTCTGTCTCAGAATGCTGAGGCAGATGAGTTACATTTGACAGGCTGCCTTCGTCCTCAGCAGCTACCATTAAGTCAGTGATCATTCACTCTCATTTAGCGTAACACTCCTTGATCAACTTTTCTATCATTCCGAGATCCTGGGCCCATACCAGGGGGAAAACTTTAAGGCACCAGGCCAGTTCATCCTTGGTGGGGGTCATAACCTGGACCCAAGCTGTATCATCATCTATGAGGCATTGTACATAGTACAACGCCTTCGTTTCCACCATGTTTTTCGGCGGTGTGACCACCTGGAGAAAGCCACGCCTTTCGTTGGTAGAGCCCTTATAAGGCTTTGATGGTGGTTCCTGGAGCATATGGTACAAGGGCTCCCTACTAACCGCTTGCGTTTCCAGAGTCATCTTAATAGAGTATATGAGGTGTTAAACCTCGAGGCAAGGCCTCTGGCTGGGGCTAGTGGTCGAAAACCATCGCCCCACCCTGGTACAGTTCTTTACCGCTTCTTGCACTGGCCACTTAGCCGGTTTAGGCCTTATGGCAACACACAGATGGGGAAGGCTACCGGTTGACTGACTGCCTTAAACTCGTTGCCAACACTCGCCCGCGTTGAGGGAGGACAGTGCGCAGTACCAATGACAAAATCGGGAAAATTGCTTTTTACTCTCCTGGCAGTAATCTGCCTTAAGGAGAGGAGTCGTCCAAAGAATTACCTCAACTGTAGCAGAACAGTTTTGAGTTTTCTCAGGTTTTATGTTCGTATCCAATCACAAAACGGGTGGTACCCTGAGAAACCCTACTTTAACCGAGTGAATTGTATAAGTGCTTTTTGAAGGTAAACTGAATAAATCAACATGTCGCGTGAGCCACGGATTGTTATTTAATTCACTGGCCACTTAATGGCCATATAACTTGCAAAGTATATTTTTCTTAAGGTGTAAAGCGGCCTGTAACAGTCTGGGAGTGAGTATGAACGTATTAGAGTAGCTCTTATAAGTCTCACTAGACAAGGCATTTGGATATATCACGGAATAAATTTCACAACTTTCTACAATTTCTGCAACAAGATGTCGGGCATCGGGGGGCCGCATGTAGGCCTTAGACCCCACTTCCCATCTGTACATGTGCTCTCTACTGGAAATTTTGAGACCCCAAGACAACTATGGTAGTATTTTATATCCTATCCACTTAACCTTTTTCTCCTCGAAGGTCCACCATTTTAACATCAGTATATTATCATATCATGCATGCTATGTCCATTCCATTCCCCTATCATTTTTGTAAGTGTTTTTGTGGGCAGAGTTCAGTGTGTATTTTTGTGTCATATATAATACTCATGTAAGCAGGTACGCTCATTATGTAGGATAATGTGTGCAAGGAAGTAATTCCACATGGCACACGAACCTGCTAACACCTGCTTTTGCACCATGTTGGAATTTCAGTTAGTGTCGAGCATCATCGATAGTTGTTTGCATGTTGCCGCATTCCACATGTTCCAGTACACGGGCAGCATACATTTGCTTAGAATCATCATTAACAGCAATAGTGTATTTAGGTTCTGAAACCCTTTTCGCACCCCCGCACGGAACACCAACCCTCAATCCCCAGAGCTCACATTGCCTGGGGAAGCATAAACTACTTCCGTAATGGTTATTTGGTTAAAGTATCGTTTTTGCAGTGTTGCTGCCGACGGCCAGTTAAAGCCGTGAACGCATGTATGTTGCTTCAACAGAAGTGTTAATTGATCGCCGAATAAATGCAACAGAAGAAATGATATGAGTATAATTTATTTCGTTAACTGAAATACATGTCAAGGCACTGCCCCTTAGAATGCTTGCAAATTATTGCAAGTGTTTCAATATGTTTTTCAAGGTAAATGTTATGTGTATTGTATTTGCAATGTATGTCAGTGAAGGGACGTGTGGTCAGCCCGAATTGTCCTCAAAGCAATGCACATGAAGTCATAAACCATTTAGATGCCAATTGGTCTGTCAGGGTGTGTAGCCAGCTATAATAGGTTACTCTGATGCCTAGCGAGGAATCGGCGCTGTTAAACCCAAGTGCGGGTATGCCAATTTGCTGCTAATGGGTTGGTCACAGAGTCTCGAATGTGTGAGTTATATATGGTGGGCGCCAGCTAACCAATCGAGAAGGAATCTGCTCGGCTTAAGACGAGACTCTTGAAGTGGGTCATGGTTGAAAGTGTTGGGCTAAATGACCCTATGTTCCCTGGTATCTGAATACGGAGATGTAATGTGACTGCTGCAGACTTCAATTAATTATAAAAATACATACTCGAATTGGGCTATTGTGGCTTCCCCACATGCTGGCGGTGTGGAAAGGGATGAGATTGAGTAAGTGAGGTTTTCAGGAGCAGGAAAATTAATTGCCAGGAAATTTGGTTTGTAATTATACTCTACCCAGGTTCCAGGTATTGTACAGCGACAATACCGCGATGCTGGAGAACTGACCCTGTTACCTCTAGAGTTGTGCGCAGACGACCAAAGGCTGTAATCCTTCCGACATGGTGCTCCCCCTTATATTTTTCAATTTAATCCCATTGACGGTTGTCAAGGTGCCACACATTCGGGCAGCCATTTTTACGTTAGTAAACGTGGACGGCAGTGCGAGGTGGGAGTGTCTCAGTGCTGCAGTGGGTAGAGGAGTAAATTTTATTTGGTGATAATAGGTTCCAGGGAAATCTGGAGAATTTTGGATATAGTTGCCCAGGCACCAGGCATCACTATCATGATGCCATACTATGGTAAAGCATTCTCTTGTTGTCTCGGGGTCGTTCAGCCAACGACCAAGACGGTATTGTTCCTGGTGTGCTGTACTCCTAGTTGAATAATAATAACTGATGATAAGCAAGTGGTTTGTGTGCTCCATCATGGCCTATTCGGGCTAGCCACATGTCCCCAGTTACACATGAAAACAGAACGATGAATTAAATATATACAAAAGCTAACACACTTGGTACAATAGACAAAGGTTACAATTTGGCGGGAAGTAGGGCCCACGCCCTTAAAAGTCCGTAGACTCACCCGAAATACTAAACGTTGTTTTTAGACGTAAAATTTATCAGGTTACGCTTTACACTTACTATGACATGCACCAGGATTAAGACTGCCGGTAAGGTGACACTGAAAAACGTAATGTCACTAACAATAATTAAGTTAAATAAAAGCTTTCCCAGATGATTCAAGCACTGGGGAAGTGGAGCAGAGGTATCCAATGCGGCTATAACGAAATAGTTCCAGTAATTAAATCTATTGCAGGTTAATGATCAATTCACAATGATTGAGTGCCGCTTGGGCACGAAAATGCGAGACACACCACACACGCAATCTGCTTCCTCCAGATGCTGAGATGTTACTAACTATGTAGACTTGACACACTGGCCAGCTTGCCGTGCCGGCGAGTCATGTGGAACTACTTTCTAGTACAAATGCTAGAATTAACAATTTAATGCACTCTAAAAAGACACTTAATAGCTCGTTCACAACACATTTAAAAGTAACATATGTGTCATGCGCCAGGGTACAGACAAAAGGGCTATACCAAAACCCTCATTATCAAAATGTTCCCAGCAAAGACACAAGCTGTGAAAACAGTGGTCCTTGTTGGTTACGAGTGTATACACCTAAAATTCCACATAACGTGCAAAAGGAATGAAACAAACAGGCCGAACTCAAAAGATTTCAATGCTTCCATTTTAATTTGTTAATAAAAGTATATCAACAAAGGTTAAAAATGTTTACTGTGTGTTTAATTCGAAAAAAGTATGTAATTTAAAGATAGACTCTGTATTTTTGTTGGTTACTAATTAAAAATATTAATTAACATACTTACTGTACTTTCAGGGAGAGGGGTTAACTTAAATTATCTATATAAAAGAAAACAGTTTTATGGCCGACATGACTGCAACAAATGTATTGTATATAAAAAAAATATCAAAAGCTAAATAATTGTAAAGTTCAACAACAAATAAAAATATTTCAATAACAACTTAAGATCTTACATGATGTGTGCCACGTCTCCTTCTTCATACACCGTTCGCCCAGCCTTGCACCAACGCCACCACTACAAGGGGATACAGTGTAAGTGATAAGTGTGCAGTGATGCGCCTGTGCGAATGGTGCAATGAGCACAAGTGCACGTCGGGCTATGAGTGCAGGTGCAAGGGAGTGCAACACCAGGCAAGTCAGTGCAAATAAAAATTGGGTCCTGACAATATATATGTAGAAACTTATGTCCTAATAAAAACCCTATTTACTTTGAGCCAATAAAGAAGTGCTATTGTGTTTTGTATTTTCTTCACATTTGTTTTAACCATTCATGTCATCCATTGCAAGTGCTATATGTTGGGGATTTTAGGTGGAAAGGTTTCAATTTCTTATATATAACACGGAGCAGGTAAGCCTTAATTAATGCAAGCAAGAGTGGTATGTCGTGTACTGTAGAAAATAGTTCCCGCTTGATGCGCTAACCCCCACCCAGGAGACGAAGGTGTTAAGCCGGCCATGTTAGTAGCGTTTGAGACTCGCAAGGCCACAGCTGCGTTGTGCGCGTCCGGTGGCATTCAACTTTGCAACCAACCATTTTCACTGCAATAGACTCTATTTTATATCGGAAATGTTTTCTTTAGCTGTCGGAACGCCTCCCCTCTCCCCCTGTTGTTTGCATTGCCCAGGGTGACTTAGATATCACAGTAAGTCTTGTATGACGGTAAGTCATTTTTGTTTGTATTGTTCTACTGGCGGGCAGAGCCAGTGCAATGTAAGTTTTCTCGAACTGAAAAATGTAATAACTGGCACTGAGATACGTGTGGAGCAATAATTCAGCAAATTTTTATTTGTCTAACTGCAAGGTTCTTCAGGACACATGCCCTCAGAATAACCACTCGTTATTATGCAAGTGTTAAGAGTGTTAAAAATGTATTTTCGTAATATTACAAGTTCATCGTGTTTTGACATGTGATCAACCGATAGTCCAACCGATACTACTGGTTAAATATTACGTATGTGGCGTGTCACCCTCCGAGAAGTTGCCGATGGAATTTCAGTAAAAATATTGTTCTTATATTATCTACATGATGAAAGCAGAGAATCAGTATGTTGAATTTTATGTCCTGTGTGAATGACCCACGACCCAGAGAATAGATGAGTCAGCTCGTCTAACATTAAAACTGCTGGGACAATGTCTGTCACCCTGTGTTACTACGTCAACATCTTGACCTCAACCTTGCCGCCATAAAATTTCCCTTCACCCATCCATTTTCCTATCACAAGGCATCATACTATCAGTTAATAATATTTTGTAATGATTTTTTGTTACTGTCCTCCTTTGCTTTCATACTTAATAATGTTTTTCTTTGTCAAACTGTTATTTGGAGATCCCCACAATAAATATATGAGGCCGGACAATAAACAAGATGGAAGACTTACCATACAATTATGTCCGCTTAAGGAGCATACATTTTAAAAATTAGATTCTCTCTGATACTTGCACTTACAGTTATTGGTGAATTTCCGAATTTTTCTTCAAAACTAATTACTCAGGGTGATAAGTTCTTAAAGTCCATTTTTCAAGTTTTCGCGAAGGTCTGTTTTAAAAACACATGCATAAAATTTCTAATTACATAAGAAAATAAAATTTATGGCCTAGTGTTTTGTTCATTACATTCATCAGTGTTTTATTTCGCAGGGTTTTTTTATATAATTTTTTATATGTATGTTTCATTTGTCTACAAGATGCAAGGTAACGTAGAGCAGGTTGTTACAGAAAGTAGTGCCGCTCTGGCACACAGGTCAGCCAAGGCTCACTCGCACGTCAGGCAGGAACAATAGTCATTGAGGAGCATCGGACACAGGTAGTGTTTGTGTCTTGAGTTCCGGCAGTTCTCTCACTTGCCGGGCGGCATTCAGTATCTTTGGTATGGACATTTAATTTGCAATAGAATCTTAACTTATGGAATCTTTTCGCATATAGATGCCTGGTACATCACACTCCTCTTTCCCACGGGAATTGCAACGCCTGGGGAAGTTTAACTTTACTGTAAATTCTTGTGTTGTAAAATGTTTTTCAGTATCACTGTACTGGCCGGTTCTCGCCACCTTTTGTTGTATTAAGTTCTTTCCTAGGCCGAGATGTAATTTCATCAGAATAAATACGTCTGAGAACTGAACGGCATGCCATTTATTTTCGATCGCTCTATGTGTGTCAGGGGACAGACCCTCCTATTCCCCACTCAACCAACTTTTACGTCATTCATTTCTTTTGCAAGTGTCAGTTCAAACATTGTTCCATATCTTATGGGCGTGTGGTTGGTCTTGACATTCCACACATGTCAGTGTAAATTTTCCCGCCAAGATCAACAATGGTACGTAGTCAATCCAAAGGTTACTGGTTAGCAAACACCTACAGAATAATTCATCAGGAGTAACACTCTATGGAGCAGAGGTCACCAGAATCATCGCCGAGGAGATTGGGTCCGGCTGGATGGCCTGCAACCCCGAGATGAGAAGAGTCAACAATCACTTTGAAGTCGCCTCGACGGAATCTGGCATCTACCAGGTAACATCACATCCTAGACCTCACCTTCACTGCCTCAAAACCATTCCTACACCATTCCGACACCTCTAGCGGTGTTAAGCTATACAGGCGCACGCAAGTGCCTGGTAGAGTCCGGTGTCGTGGTCGGCATCAATGCCACTCGTACACTGCAATTAACTTTCAACATAAGCACACATTACATAAATCAAGACTTATGTGATTACATACATGTGGCATGTATCTGGCGGAATAAAGGTCCAGCGGCCTTAAGTCTCGACAACAGGTCAGAATATAAGTACACAAAAACGGGCATGCGAATTTGCTGCTCTGTGCATGCATTAATAAGTGTTTACGTGTTATTTTAGGCTTGTAAGTGCATCGAGTTGTTACCACCGGGTCTTGATGCACATTCTCAGAATGTGCAACCACTCGCAGTTGTTTTCATTGGTCCTCACAATTTTTCCTTGCATGATAGTGCATTGTTGCTAACTATTCACTACCAATACTGGTAGCTCGTCGAGCCTCGGTTCGGCTCCTGGTGTGGCCTCAATGGTTTTGCATGTAGCGTGTTGTTCACCTTGGGATGTTTGCGTGTTTGCAGTAGGTGGTAGAAAATCGTTCCACACATCTTTGTTAGTTGTTACTGTTGCCCCTGTTGCCCATGACAACTCATCCGCAAGCTGGTTTTCTGCTCCTGGGACATGTTGCATCTCGAAGACGTAAGATTGCAACAATAAAGCCCACGGCACGAGTTTACTTCTGGTCTCCTTCAGTGAGTGAAAGCAGAGTAGGCACCTGTTGTCTTTGCACAGGGTAAAAAGTGTTGAAATGTGTTATGCATTAGTTGCTACATTACTTTTTTTTTGTTTGAGATTGGCTACACTCAAACCTTGTTTTATTACTGGCTATACTTTAGTTGTGGTTACGAAATCGTGGGCGCTTTGTTATTGTTCTTGTGATGCGGAGTTATTTGGACTTTATTAAATTATAGGCTGGTACTCAAGCTTTTATTTCTAACAGGTTATAGGCCCTGAAATCACTAATAATGCTCTTTATATTTTTGTTTAAAATAAAAACATGTAAGTAATAGTGTGTATGATGTAACTGGTGCAATGTCGCAGGTAGAAGAATTTACGTTACCACAGTTAAATACAAACAATTATTCTCAGTGGTCAGTGCGAGTGTCGGCAGCACTCAAAAAAAAGTCTTTTGAGAAGCTGTGGAACCAGGTTATAATAAGGCCGACATAAAGAATTTATCTGTTGAGAAAAGAAGGAAAAATGACTGAGCATTAATTTTATTAACCTTGGTGGTGAGTGATACCTGTCTCGATGACATTGAAAGTTGTGAACTAGCTACCGAATCATGGAAAATTTTGAAGGTATTCAGACAAAATATTGGTTGCTTCACATGATTATGATTCTTAAGGAAATGGTGAACACTAAAAAAACAGATGATGTCACAGTGCAAGAATATATGTCTAAAATACAGAACCCAAAACGAAAACTAATCAAAGGAGGGCTGCATTTAACGGATAAGTCACTGGCAATGTTCTTCTTGATGGGACACCAATTAGAAAAATTTGATGGGTTAGTGAGAGCAATGGAAAAATATGAAGATAACTTCACTCCAGCAGTTGTGAAGGCCAAACTGCTCCTTGAGGAGGAGAGGATAAAGAAAGATTATCAAAAAGCGCATAGGGAAGGCGCCAAAGCCATGGCAGTAAAACAATAACTCCTTAACAGGTACCCCAATTTTGACACCAAGAGAAAGGTTGACTACAAACCAAGAGATCAAAGAAACATTTTTTTTTTTTGCGTGTTATGAGCCAGGACACATAGCGTGGTTTTGCATCAAGGTCACCAAGCAGGATAATGCTCCTAAAACTGAACACCAGAAACAAGGGTCAGGATATGGTGACCAGGGGTGTTAGCTAGGGAATGCACAAACTGTGCAGTATAATTTTAATGCTTTATGTACTAGCACCGTAAAAATGCCAGACTGTAAGAATTGTTGGTTACTAGACACAGCAGCAACACATCACAAGACACCAAACAGGGATATTATGATAAACTTCAACAGTGATGTACACGGGGAAGTTGAAGTGGCAAATGGACAAATGGCAAAAATAAAAGGTGTAAGGTCTGTGACAATGAAGTCGAAGGACAAGCATGGAGGGTTTACAATTGAACTAAGTGATGTCTTTTATGTTCCAGATTTATGTAATAACTTAACATCTGGGAAACGGTTGGATGCCAAGGGAATGGAAATTAGACTCATGCATGGGGTGTGACAGTGTTGGATGATAATGCTGAAATCTTTAAGGCATTAAGTAGTAGTGAACATAATGTGTATATTGTTGAATGTGAGGCATATGCAGCAGCTCAGAAGAAGGCACATGCAACAGCAAAATCTACAGTAACATCTGAAGCTTTGCACACAAGATTTAGGCATGTACAGGTATTACCATAAGTTAGTGGCCTTCAGGGGATATCTTCAGTGAGTTGCGATGTGTGCCTGGAAGGAAAAATAAAATTCCAAAAATTTCATATCAGTAGTAGGATATTGGAGCCATTAAATCTTGTCCATTCAGTTGTCATAGGCAAAATTTCCCCTGCTTCTCTCGGAGGTGCTAAGTATTTTGTGGCATTTGTTGATGGTTACTCTTGGTATACCCATGTTGCTGTAGTGAAAAAGAAAAGTGACACATTCAATGAGTTTTGCAAGTTCCACAGTAGTGTCGAGAAACTGTAGGAAAGAAAACTGAAGTCATTGCAGACAGACAATGGAGGAGAGTTCATAAACACTAAATTTAAGAAACATTTGGTAGACAAAGGAGTTCCGCACAGACTAACAACACCCTATACTCCACAAAAAAAAATGGCAGAGCAGAAAGAGTAAACCAAACAATCATAAGCATGGTTAGGTGCATGCTAATTCAGACTGGCCTTTCGTCGAGATTTCTGGCAGAGGCTTTTTCAACAGCATGTTATTTAAAAAACAGGTGTCCATCATTCGGGGGCAAATTCCTTATGAACTATGGTTCACAGAAAAGTTAACAGAAAATAAGGTGAAAAAATTAAGGGTGTTTGGCTGTCAAGCTTGGGCAGTAACTCTGGCGACGGACAAGCTACAGCCTAGAGCAGAAGAATGCATCTTCCTTGGTTTCAAGGAAGGTCTCAAGACTTATCGTCTTTGGAGCCTGAAAAGGGAGAAGATAATTGTTTCAAGAGACGTGGTTTTTAAAGAGGATGTGTTTCCGTTTAAAAACAGCACACCATATGCAAAATAAATGCACAAAGAACATGAAATTCTGCATATTGAGGCTGAAGATGGAATAGTTAACCTAGTTGGAAGAAATGCCCGAATAATTGGGTGAGAAGCATCTAGATGACCTAACAAAGCAAGCTAAAAATGGAGAAAGGTAACTCTGTGTGGAAACTGGAGAAGATAATATTTCACAAAGCGGCACAAATGACTCTGAGCATGCAGACAATGAAATAGAAGTTAGATGATCAAATACGAGAAGTGTTTCAAAAACTTTCGGGTTTCGCAGTGTTGCAAAAGGTGCTGAGAGTGAGAACCCACAAAATGCAAGGAGTGTGCTGCCAACCCCAAATCCAGACAAATGGCTTGAATCTATGAAATTGAAAACTGAGAGTTTGAAAGACAGCAACAGTTGGAAATTGGTCAAAAGGCCAAAGGAGAGAAATGTGATAGGTTCTAAATGGGTTTTCAAGGTGAAGAGGAATGAGGATGGAAATGTAGAAAGACATAAAACTAGGCTGGTGGCACAGGGATTTGGACAAGTACCAGGAAAGGATTTCTATGAAACATATAATCCTGTTGTCAAAAAGGAGACCATACGACTGTTGATGGCTGTGTGCATTCAAGGGAAGCAGGACCAATAACACCTGTATGTGACGGCAGCATGCCTTCACAGTCCCTTGAAGGAAGAGGTTTTCATGGAACAACTAGAATTTTTGTGGAAGAATCGAGAGAAGCATATGTGTGGAAGCTAAAAAAAAAAAGCTTATATGGCTTACACCAAGCAGGAAGAAACTGGAACACATACCTAGGCACACATCTTAAGAAATTTGGCCTTAATCAGTCTGAAAATGACTCATGTCTATTTTGACAAAATTGGCGGTCTGGTTCTTGGAGTATACGTTGATGAAATACCTGTGTGGGGAGAGAGAAACAAGATCGAAAAGCTAAAAATGTATTTGGGAGAGAAAATGGACTTAAGATCTCTTGGAAAAACTACTCACCTTTTGTCAATGAGGGTGAAAACACGTATATAAGGTGTTCTGGAAATAGACAAGAATAATTATGTCAGGCAAATTCTGTAAGAGTTTGGCATGGAGAATGCTAGCGATCTACCTACCCCTTTGGAAATGAAGCAGATCAGTGAGATGCAGGTGAGCCAACCTTTTCCTGAACATGTATACAGGAAAGCTACAGTGCCAATTTAACAGCAATGTGACACTTCAACACTAGTAGGAGGTGCAGCACATCTCCCGGTATCTTAAGCGTATAGAAGACCTTTGTATGGTATATGAGAAGCAGTGGAAGTCCATAGAAGTGTATGCAGATACTGACTGCGCAAATAGCCCAGAAAACAGGAAGTCCTACAGTGGTTTCGTGATAATGCTGGCAGGTGGAGCAGTGGCATGGCAAGCAAGAAAACGACATAGTTTCGCTCTATCAACTGTGGAGGCAGAATATGTCGCACTAACAGAAGCTGTGAAGGATGTGTTGTGGGTCAAGAGTTTACTGGAGGAGATAGGGCAGAGTGACTTTGTAAGTTAATCGTGTGAAATACAAGGAGCTATTTCACTTCCAAACAATAGAATCACTTCCAAACTCTCAAAGCACATTGATGTAAGGCATAAATTCATTAAGGAAAAATAGAGAAGAGGTTAATCAGTTTAAAGTATGTGGTAACTAGCAAGAATGTAGAAGATGTTGTGATTAAATCATTGTCCAGAAAGAAAACTGAGGTATGTGCAAACAAAATTGGACCTAGGAAAAATGTCAATGTTTGAATGATTTGTGTCTATTTGTTATAGTCATGTGTTTATGCTTTGTTTCTTTCCACGTGGATTTAGCATATGTGATCATGTTCAGGGTTAGTTATTTTGTGTTCACTTTTTTTTTGCAGTACACAGAGCACTGATACACCACAAGGGGAAGTGTTGAAATGTGTTATGCATCTGTTGCCGCATTACATGTTTTTTTGTTTAAAGTTGGCTACACTCAAGCCTTGTTTTGTTCCTGTATATACTGTAGTTGTGGTTATGGAATGGCGGGTGCTTTGTTATAGTTCTTGTGTTGCAGCATTATTTGGGCTTTATTAGATGATAGGCTGGTACTCAAGCATTTATTTCTAACATAATGGTGTTTCATGTAGCGTGTTGTTCACCTGGTGATGTTTGTGTGTTTGCAATAGGTGGTAGTAAATAATACCACACATCTTCGTCAGTTGTTACTGTTGCCCCTCTTCCCCATAACAACTCTTCCACAAGCTGATTTTCTGCTCCCGGGACATGTTGCACCTCGAAGTCATAAGATTAAAACAATAAAGCCCGCCGCACGAGCTTGCTCTGCCCTCCATCAGTAAGTGAAAGTAGAGTAGGCACCTATTGTTTGTGCACTGGGTAATAAGTTGGTATTCCAGATACCCCCAGTATCATTTCACAGCTGACACTACTGCCAAAAATTCCCTCTCGTTAAAATCATAGCGACTCTCTATGTGTCCGACTTTTGCACTGCTATATTCAATTATTTTACATTCGTTTTTGTCCCCCAATTGAAACAAAACGAGGCTTAGGCCCTTCTCACTAGCTTCGGTTTTCAAATAACGTTATTAACTGTGATCATGATGATCCAGTGTTGTGCACTTTCGGAACCTAACCTTGAGATCGTAGAAGCAGATGTCATGTTGGTAGTCCTCTGAAACTTTTTACTTGGAGAGAGAATGTCTGTGAGGGGAGCTGTTATAATTGCAAAGCCTCTTATATTTTCTCTTAGTCAATTTACAAGCCCGAAGAACTTTCTGAGTTATTTACACATGCGTGGTGCTTCGTACTGGTCGATGAGTAATAGCTTTTCGGGCATTGACCTGCTGCCATGCTAGTCGACTAACATGCCAAGAAACTTGAAACATGCTTTTCCTATGTGACACTTTCTGTTTGCACATGTGAGATTGTTGATCGCTAGGCATTCCAGCAATAACAATAGGTGCTTGACACGATCCTCCCAATTCTCCGACCAGATAAAGACATCACTCTGGTACACAAGGGCAAAGTCGCCCACGTACCTGTCCAGCACTCTAACGAAAATGACCTGAAAGGTGGCGGGTGCACACTTTAATCCAAATGGCATGGCACAGAATTGGAAACATCGCCTATCAGGGGCAGTAAATGCTGTCTTATGATAGTCCTCCGATTTTATAGGCACTTGCCAATAGCTACTGCACAAGTCAAAATATGTCATTATTATGGCCTTACCTAACATGTGCAGTGCATCTTTGATGCTAATGTAGGGTGGTGGTGCACTTTTTGTAATGTGGCTAAGAGGCCAGAAGTTACTACAGAATCGCCATTTCCTGTCCTATTTAGACGCTAGTGTGATAGCATTGTTGCAGTGACTGTTGGTTAGTTCGATAAACCCTTCGGCCAGCATTTCGCTAATTTGATCTTTAATAATTGCACAATGATATGGTTGAAAACTATGGGTTCCTGCAAACAGACGGTGTTCATGATCAAGTGGAATTGCGTACTCTGCAATGATGGTATAGCTTAGCTGTTCTGCGGCTGCAAAAATGTCCCTCCTTCCATGAAAGATTGTCTGTAACATCTCCCCGTAGGCTTCTATTAGTCATGGTATGCCAAGTAAGGCATCATCTCTTAGATCGGCCGACACAAGGGCAATAGTGATGGTCTCCACATCTCTAATGCGAACAGTGACTATCATATCCCCAATTGCTTTCCCTGTGTTCTGATGTGTGGCGAGTTGTATGACCTGGTTGGCTGGTCTGATTTTACTCCGGTGAATGATTTTGACTGGTACAAAATTATTTGAAGCTGTGATATCAACTAATACTAAACATTGTTTATTGTTCAGGGTGACTAGTATCCAGATCATCCGGTGTGTGCCTTTCATAATCTGTTGGAATATTAATTGATGTGGTGTTTGAATTACTGCTTACTTGATGAATGGTTGAGGTGGTGTTACACTTTTCTTGTTCTGCGAAGATGTCAGTGTTAAGTGATTGGTGTTTTTCCATGGGCATATATCATCTGGCCGGACTAACCCATTCGTTCATTTCCCACTAGTGGTGCTTTGTTTACACTGTTTTCATCTACCTTTTCCTTACATTTGGGACATTCCCTATGCCAATTATATTGCTGCCTAGTTAAATATTTGCATGGGAACGAAGGATGTGCTTTACCACTGTGTTCCCCTGTTGTTTTGTCGCCTGACATAACCGCACCTTGACGCCTAGCGGGGAATGGCCTGGTGAAACCCAAGTACGAGTGGACCGATTGCTGCTAGCGGGGTTGACACAGGACCGAAAATGTTATTTAAATAATATCCAGTGGGCGCCAGCTAACCTCCGAGGGGAAGAGTTATCACGAGACTCTTCTGCATGAAATCTGTCCTGGAACTTCCACAAGGTGACCACTGGGAAACACCTGCTCTTGACAGGTGGCTAATACCAGGCGACAGTTGTTTGGCATCTGCGAATCCTAGTGCAGAATTATTTTGTTTATCCCCTGCCCACTGGCTGGAGTCCAGGTGTCATACATAGTTTTCTTTGGTTTCACCCTCATCAGTATGCTGGCACATGGTTTTCAGTGATGTTGGTGCGACCGGAACTTCTCCTCTAAGAGCAGATGTGCCATTCATGAACCGAAGGGTCATGATGCAGAATTTAATGCTACAATACCCGTACTAGCTAAGGGTCATACCCAATGGACTCTTGAAGAACTGTGCATATTAGCGCAAGATGAATTTTATCTTCCTCCCAGCATCAGAAATATCAGTCAGGTGCTGGTGCCCGAGGTTCATCGGAAAGGCCTATTTTTGGAATGTACTTTCGAGTCCATCAAGAGCCAGTGCAAATTTGCCAGGTAGAAAAACTTTTGGAAGGCTAAACTCCTTGGTTCTGTAGATGTGAGAGATTTGGAACCAATTAAAGGGTCGATATTGTCCACCTCCTGGATAGTGTCAGATGCGAGGATGATTCCGGCTAGAGATTACATCTTGTACTTACAGATTGTAAGTAATAGTGCCAACCAGGGTAAGAACTAATCGTGGGAAGCGCACAGATGGAGTCTCCCGAAATGTCGAGTAGGATACAATGAGGTCAAGTCGGCTTATTATATCTTGCAAACAGTGTGTACGAACCCATGAAGCTCGTATGGCGAGACACAATAACATCGTTCAGCTGGTGGCTGATCGATGCCTGAAAAGAGGTTGGAGCATAAATAAAGAACCATGCTACCGAACATCTGCAGGACTGAGAAAGCCTGATATAGTAGCTGTTGCTAAAGAGAAAGGAAAGGCCGTTATCTAGGATGTCCAGATTGTCCAGGCCAACAATCTTTGTACCCATGCCACAGCAAAACTGAAAACTTATTACTCTGAATTCTAAAAGTAAATATATTATCGTAAAATTAAGTTGAATTTGAAGTGTGCTGAGGTCGTGTCATGGTACACATTTAATTCACAAAAAAATTAACTTTAATGCGAACATTTCATTATATCAATTTTCTCAGAGGGTAATTAATTTTTTTTTTTTAATACAAGTCAGTTAACGATTTGGTAGCTATATACTTATATTCTTTTATGTTTTCAAAAATACATTAAATTTATATAAATTTGAATTCCGTTTATCGTTAATATTTTATAACAAAACAAATTTCACAATCTCAAAATTAATAGAATGTGTCAAAAGGAATGGGGCCTTGCACAATTAAACTTATTTTAATGTAATCAATTGACAAACTTTGTAAATGGCATCCAGCCTTCATGTATACTGATTTTAAACATATTATGCAAATTAATTTATCGGTGACAGTACAGTTATTCACATAATAACAGTTCCTCAAAAGCAAATAGAAAATATTTTGCCATATCTGTAGTGCATCCGAATAGTGTTCCACTTATCCAGTTTCCCTGATTAAATGTCCGCAACATGTCTACTATCAGCACGGCCTGCCGGCTCTGTCAAGTGTCGCTCAGCCCAGCGGACTAGGAAGGCCGGGCACGAGAGGAAGAAGGCGACATTCACTGAGCCGGAAAGGAAGACATCGGGGATGCAAATTTTTGAAATCAATAAACCTTGAAGACAGTAGACGGTAGAACCAAGGCCGAAAAGAGGAGGTAGAAACACGAATCACAAATCAATCAAAGATTCTTGATCCTAACACAGTGCGAAAGGTGCATGTAAGCCAGCTGAAGGCTTATGTGCAGAGAAATTGATTGGTCCCCTTGTGTCTGTAATAGTTATAAGATATTTGTATTCTCCATTTGTAAGTGATGCAATGCATTTTCATTCCCTTTATCCTTTCTGTTTTTATGGTATGGCAGTTTATCCCTTTTCCTCATTTCCAATTTTTTTTTTTTTGTGTTTTACCTGTTTTTCCTCGAAGCATTCGGAGGTGGCGAGGCGGCTGTAATCTTCATCTGGACTGCACAGACGCTCTATGCTGGAGTTTTTGGCACTTCTGGCAAACCCCCTCCCCCCTCCATCACTTCCTGACGTTCCAAGCACTCGAGAAGACACCTGGAAGTGAGCTGTAGGAGCCTGGTCTACATTGTATCATCCCCGGGGATGATTCCCAATCGTCGAATTGTGCGGTATCAACTGTCCACTTTAACGAATAAGAGTATTTCTCGCTTTGTTTGTGGCTTATCTTGTCCAGCTTTGCCATACTGGCTTCTCCTTTCTTCAATCTACTCTTCGAACTGTTATTTGTTTGTATGTGAACTGTAACTTGTGTGTATTATGACCAGGTGTTCAGGGTGCTTTGGAGTTTTTTTTCTAACTGTGTTTGGACATAAAGAAGTTTTTAAGGGTGGGGGTTGCATCGGTTGGCCGTTGTTAATGAGCCTTATTAACATTATCGATGTTCGCCTATTGGTGCGCCATCTACTATGTGAACTTTGGACTGTGTTATTATATGACTACACTAGCGCCGCGCAACTTCGCTCTTATTCCGCATTGATGTCAGCGCTCGAGTCGACTTCCACGTAACGTTCTCGATTTCACTCCCTATTCCTCTCTTTACCCCTACCAGTTTCCCCTCCTGTATGCGTCACAATATTCGAAGTTAATATTTTGATTGTAATTATCGGCCGGCACTTGCTACTTCTCCCCGAGCCAGGAGGGTACGACTCAACCTTTAGCCATGATACTTCGTTAGAGCCGACGAGGAACTGCTTTATGGCATAAGGATAGATGGGGAACTTCGGCAGCAGCATGCCACGAAAATGTAATATCTCGTCTTTTTGGTATAATTATAAAAGCTTCTTAAGTCGGCGAGAGCTGCATAGAGAGAGTTTCTACAGTCGTGAGTTGAAGGCATAGTTATTGATTGGCCATATATATATATATTGGAGTGGTGATATTTTTTTAATACTTCTAATAATATTTTTTCTCGAGTTTACCTTGTATTTTCTACCAGGCAAGCTCATGGTGCGGTGTGCCCAATTTGTCTTTTGAGTTAACCACATATTTTTATGAAGTCCCTTGCATCATTAGCTCACTTCGCAGAAATTTTATTTATTTAATTTTTTGTCCCCCCCCCCCCCCCAGGCACTATTCGGGACCTTGATTAGTCTGTAATCATTTATTATACAGTCGCCCTTGAATAGTTTGTTGACTGTGAACTTTTTAATTTAAGTTTTTAACATGTTAAACTGTAGGCGCTTTGATGGGGCTACAGGCCACCGCCTTTCAGCATGTGTATTTAAATTTCTAATAAGTGTAGCAATTTTAATATGTATGGAAAGAATCTGGCGAGAAAGTATATTCTAATAGTGAATTATTTTTCTTAATATTGATTCGCATGTGTTAAAAGTGGTAGGTCCTTCGCTCATTTTTCTGGCAGTTAGTTACTTTGTAGATATTTATATGGATTTGTCTATGCCGTTTTGTGCCTTTAAAGATTTATAATTCGTGAGGTTTTAAATCCCGCTCTCATACGAAGTTTTCCCGAGTTTTTGCCGACGTACGAAAGCCAGTTGCTTGCCCCGTCGGAACGAACTAGGCCGAGCGTGTTGCTGCCTTCACAACAACACGCCTCGCTGTTTGAAATTTTAAATCCTTTTGATAAAATAATGCTGTCATTAGACACTCGCTTTATGTTTGCATTGCGCACGTTGAACCCACGTCGTTAGTGCAAAAATTACCCATGAACCAGACGAAGTTTGATAGCGGTACGTTCAGGCGTGAACCTGGCCTTAGGTGTTTTTTAAAGGAGGTTTGAGTCGTCTGGTGGAACATTACATTTATTGTAACGAAAATTATTGCATGAATCTTACAAAGTCTACGTGCCTAACCGCACATTTTTTGAGTGTTATATATTTTATAAACGTGGTCGAGTCACGATCATGGTACCTGTTTTAAAACCATCAACAATCGTATTTTTGAACAAGTATTGATTTTACTTAACGTCAAGTCCATTAATTTTTGATATGAAATGTCTTTATACAATAAAAATTGGAAAAGAATTTTTGTTTCACACATGCTTGTCTCAAAAACTGGAATTTGTATATGCGTATATTGGACAGCGCCATTTTACGCCTCAGTCCCGAGCGTTTGGTTGAAAAGTTACGTTTTTGTGAAAAATGTACGTGGTGGATTTTGCTATGAGCCTTTAATAACATCTACTAACCTCTGTTTCCACGTACGTTGGACGGTCTGCGTTGGTAATTACGCTTCGGGTAATTACGTGATACCGACACAAGGAGCTGAACCAGCAGCATAACGATCTATCGCCTCATAAGAAAATTGTCGACTACCCATTACCCAAACATGGTCGACAGGCAGGCGTGCCGCGCGACAGTAGCGCTTAATCAACGGGGGTGTGGTAAACTACATGTACTTCTCAGAAATCCACGCGCACGTGATAGAGTGAGTGCGCACGCAGCCGGGATGCCGCTGACGACACGCACTGTGATTGGAAGACAGTTTAAATTTTGAAATTCAGCACCCCAGCAGCAGTGAACTGCACCGATTAACGAACTTTTTCTCTGGGCACTTCGACGCCCTGTGATTGGGCGATTCAATCATGTAACCCCACTAAGGGGAATTAAATTTTCGGTGTATAAATAGTCCTAGAAGGGGGTTGTCTTATCAGAGATGGCTACCTCGTGGGGACGAACACCTAGCTGTAATAAGTACTATTAAAAAATATTTCTTAAAAATGTAAAAATGGAAAGAAAAAAAAGTCATGTATGTAGGTCGGTAAGGCAGGTACGGGAAGGATCAAGTTGCAGATCCGTAATAAGAGATTTTGAAACAAACCAAAATGTTTACCAGTATTAAATTATGAATTTCTTTTTCTTTTAATAAAGGTAGAATTTTAAAGGAATCATTGAATTTTTAATAGGCCTAGTGTCCTTTAAAATCTTCAACTTGGTAAAAAGTTCGAAATACTCGTTTGGCCTAAGTGTCATATGTCAATGGCCAGTAAATGTTAAAAATGATTTAAAATTGACTTTTTTTTTTTTTTTTTCCTTCCGTGAATCGTTGGCCAGTAAATATTAAAGAAATTATGAAAAGACCATTGCTGCTTTTGGTGGCCTTCAGATTTTTAATGGCCAATAATGCATCAAAAATAATTCTTCAAACAGACATGGCATGTCGCTTGGTGGCCTTTTTGTACGTCTATTGGCCTGCAACTGTTTTGAAAATCATAAAATAAACTTTGTCTTTTGGGTGGCCTTCTGCTGCTTTGGTTGGCCATAAAATTGTAGAACAAAATTCATACAATAAATATTGTGGTTTAGGTAGCCTTTGGCAGTTCTATTGGCCATAATTTTTAACTTTAAATTTGATAAAAGGAATTTTCCCTTGACAACATGCGCTAAGCTAGAAAATAAAAGATTAGTTTTTTACATATTCTTAAAGGAAAAATACAGAACTATTAAAAAAATCTCGTATGGGATATTTTAATTAAGCAGCTGTTGGCTCTTTGATGTATTCTAGATTGTTGTATATTTTATTTTGTCTCAACATATTTATAAATAATGCATATATTAGATAACTGGGATGTAAATAAGGCTAGGATTGCCAACCCAGTCAGAGTAAATATATACAGTAAAAATATACTTATTCTTTGTCAGTGTCCACTGACTTGCATTTAAAGTTTTGTAATATTGAATACTAAAGTTGCGTTGGAGCAAAAAATTGTAATGAATGTATAACTTTATGTAGAATGTTCTATTTACTTGTATGATCTCTAAACAACAGAAAAAAAAATCAAAATGAAATATTAATAAAATACAGGAAGTTAATTCGTGATTTACTTATTGTAGTATTGTGTGTGTGCCTCCCATTCTTGCAGCGCATTTTACTCATAAGGGGTTTTCTGAAGTTTTCCAATTTCCCGTTTTTTTTATGATAATTTGGGCTTGTGATTTTTCCCAGCGCACTATTTCTTTCTTAGCTGTAAGCGCCTGTCATTAGTGTTTATATTGATTTTGTTTTTCTTCAAATTTGAGCCAGTTTCTGGTGTAACTGGTATTATAATTTGAATACTGTAACCACCACGATTATGGATGGCGATAGGATAATCTCATCTTATCTCCATCTTGTTCTCAAAGGGTCTCGAAGCTCCGCCGATAATAAGCGTGTTTTCTATTTTAATTATTACATCGACCCTGAAATCATGCTAGGAACGAGTATAATAGCCGACGGTATACGTGTAGGCCTAAACAGTCTGAATAGGGCTAATTAACATGATATCTGCACACCATATAAATTTGAGGTATTTCCACCGCCATTTCTTAGTGACTGTTGGTCCAGCGGTGAAGTATCCTAGGTACATGTAAGCAGTTACAATATTAAACAGCATCTTATAGCTTGTCACGAGACGCTTGAGAACTCTTAAATTGCTCTATCGTGTTTTATTTTATTTCTAGCCAGGAATTTTCTTTATTTAATGTGCAAACTTACGAACTAATATTTTAATTTCTTGTATTTGAATAATTTTGGGACTATAGCCGCTTTATTATTTTACACTGCAGAGCATTTGTTTATTTATTTTACATTAGAGGCACAGTGAAAGACTTTGCTGCAGGTTACCTAACACTTGACACATAATTGGAATTTTTTACAGACATGAGGTAGACATTTGTTTATTTTAAAGCTGCTGCGTGCTAATTTTGTTTTCTCACATTTTGATTAAGTTCATCAAGGTGAAAGTCTAGTTGGAATCTGGTTAAACATTTCTTAGCATTAAATATTTCACTTCACCATTGGATGATTTTTTATTGAATAAATATGTACATAGTTAGCCGTCTCCTTTTTCCAGCTGTGCCTATGAGCTGCATCAATGGCATATATGGGTTGGAGCTGGAGTAATAAGGGAATGGTCTCCCTTGTGAACGAACTACTGCAGTGCTGTTTTAATTGGCTGGTAAGTGAATTGGTAATCAGTCATCCATGTCATACTGTATCCTTACATCGAGTGTGTATCATATTGCAGTGTTGATAGTTAGTATGTAAATCTGCCTGCCATCTACATATATTAATTATACTGCTGTATTCCTGTTGTTTCCCAAATTTTACATTGGCGTCCATGCATGGTGCATAATTACCTGGCCTGCTATCTGAATGGTTCCTGTATTTCTGCTCTGTTTCCAAATTATTACAACATGAAAATGTGTGCGCTACATTATGGCAAAAAGATGCATTGTATAGAAAAATACTAATTAATCAAGAACGGAAGTTTTTTTCACAAAAAAGCTGTTTTTGAAGGGCCGCTGTGGGCTATCGGAAGGGAGGGGAGGAAGCCGACCCTCACTCACTGATCCCCCATTCTGCCTCTTTGAATCCCCCTCCCCTACCCTAGGAGTGAGAGGAATAGAAAGGGGGGGGGTATGTTTTCCATTTTGTGGGATTGTAGTGCATCCTATATTTCACCTTTTCGAGTCTCTTTATGGTGAAGCCAGTATGGGCAAATGATAGTATGCTCGCAGGTCTTAAGTATTAAGTGTCAAGTCGTACTTTCACGATAATTACTACTGCATGTCAGGATGTGCGAACGAGCACATGCCGAGGTTCCCAGGCAACATTGCACCATAAATAATTCGTACGGTTACCTGCTACATCTAAAGTGGCTCAGCCCAGCCTGCAGTTTCCGCGGGCCCGACCCCTGGTTTTTATTAATTGGTTTACAGCTTTAACATGCCTGGTCTAGAACACCTGGAGTTTATATTAGAAGTGTGAACAGTATCGTGATTAAATCTCAATTTCTATCTTAAAACTCAATTCTTCTCTATGTAATGATTCGGTAGACTATGAAACTGAAGTCCACTCCAAATAATAGACTAATACTGAACAAAAAATTGCGATCGAGTTCACACAAACACTGCTTATTCATCTCTTGATTTTTTTTTCCCTACGTGGCAAAGTCACTTATGTGAACTTGCCTATTGTGTGGAATTGTATTCGGTAGCAACATTGGTACGTTATGTTATTTTTGCGAGCCACCCAGCTAAAACCAATTCCCATGTGGCTAAATTTCCCATTCCGTTACTGTCTATGGTTGTTTATTTCTTTTACCTTTATATAATAAATCAGTGCTTTATTTACTTGTACAGAACATATCTAGAACATAATCACTAACAACTGCAAGCAGATACAAGAGTTGGTGGGACAGATACTCTATGTGCTGACAGCACTTCTGAGATGTAGTGGAAGAGGAATTCCACATATTTATAAATTCATCGACAAATCCACCAGTGGTTTAAACACCAGTATTCAGCAGTTGAGGCATTTTCGAACATCAGGTTGAATTTTCTTCGGTATTTGTATCTGCTCCAAGACGAAATTAAAATTATTTCGCACAAATTATATCTCTTCCTCACTGGGTCAAATTAAGCAAAGTAAGACTTATTGAATATATTAAGCCTAAAGTTATTAGGTCAGAAACAGCATGAAACTCGACGAAGTCTGCCTGCAGTATCTCTTGCAGTCTGCCTGCAGTATCTCTTGCAGTCTGTCTGCAGTATCTCTTGCAGTTTATCTGGGTACAGTCCTGTCTATTCTCTCCCAGTGCAATCTGTTCAAATAGCTGGGTTTCTTGTAGCCGTTGTTCAGGCTTGCAGATATGTGGTACACAGTGCTTCAATGTGGTGCGAACAGTATTCTAATCGAATCTCTTTCATTTTGTCAACAAACTCAATTGCATTTCGTGTTTCTGTACACTCACAAATTTACATACACATATGTATTGGAACAGTACTGACACGCAAAACGGAAGTAGAGTATGGATAAACTTGATTCATTTGTCTCCCAATACTTGCAATCTCGGTTAGAGTGTTGAGCATTGATGTGTACATTTGGTTAAGGGCAAACAAGATATGCGGGGCTTTAAAAAGTACTGATTGGTCAACCAAAAAGTGGAGAGCTTTCACAGGCAATTCTGTGTGTAGACTGCGAGCTTTCACAGACAATTCTGTGTTTAGACTGCAGTACCTATGTGGAATAATATTGAAGGTTAAATTTTTTATGTAATGAAACTTGTACTGTATTTGGAAGATTTGGATGGTCAAAGTTATTTCCTCTCCATTCTGGATTTATATTTCTTGGTGACTTTATTTCCAGAAACATTATTTAAAACAAAAGCTAATTGGAAATCAAGTTGATTTATGTGCCATTACTTCTAGGCCTATTACATTTGTAACCAAAATCGATGTTCAATGTGTATGTTATTAATTTTATCATGAGGGGAAGGGTTGTAAAAAAGTGCAATAAAATACTTTTCGTTTCATGAAATGACATTTGTATTTACATGATATAGAATCTAAGTACAAGTATTTTCATTAATTTATAATTTAAGACATAATTACATAACATTTTGATTCATACAAAAATACAAACAAACTCATCAGACACATGTTACTGTGAACATCTATACAGTTACAGGTATGGCTGGCAGTGGGTGTTGCACACACACTTGCCCTAAGTCACATGAGAGGAAAGGAAAAAACTGTACATCATATTATTAAGAGTGGAAATACTATACAATACTGAAGCTTTGGATGGCACAAGTTTATGCAAGAAAGAAACGAACCATAAGTTGTGAAGCCTTGAGGAACCAACTTCATACTGGGAGTGACTATTATCAATTACTAAAATTAAATGATTCCTGCTATAAAGTTGTTGGTAATACACCCACTCCTCAGAGCAATGTTCTAGAATCTAATAATTTTTTGAAGTAACAACTGAAAATAATCAAGAAATAACCTGCAGCAGCATGGTTACATATTTCGAAACAACACTATTTTTACATGCGCCAAAATGTTTCAAGTTTCCTTGAATGTGGCATTGGGCAGACTGCTTGCTCCGGTCCTTCCCTTCTCACACCAGTTATCTTCAACAAATACTGTGATGAAACTAAAGCTGTGCCCTTCCATCATTGGCCATTCACTTCCTTGACTCTCCCCTAAGAGGATAAAATTGTGATCAATTGCACTACACATTTTGTCCACTTACATCCAATTAGTGTCCATAAGTTTGTGCCAGCCATTGTTTACATTATGCCGTCCTGATAGTCAGGGGCGCCTTTGATGGGAAATACCAAATGCCAAAAGCTTTCCAAGTACATCCATTATGTGTTAGATTAGCGACACCTGTAGTAACATGCAAGTATATATTAGTGCTTCTATGTATCAAGTGTGTTGGGCGGCGAGTAAATACATAGCGACATATATCAGATTGCACTATTAATTTATTATTGTTATAAATTGATTTTATTGGCGGTAACATTCAGAACAGGTACAGTAAACAATCATTATGATGGACAAACAATTTAATAAGTGTTGTTTTATTTATCGATCTACTTTCTTGGGCATTAAAGCATTACTTTGAGGAGTGGGTGTAAACATACATACTTAGTTTGCAATAATGTTTCCAAGATTCATTATTTGCAGGCATATATTCAAACAATTTATACCGCTCCATACTGGGTCAAATGTAGCGAAGAAAGACTTATTAAAAAAATTAAGCCAAAATTTATTTGCTTAGAAACTCAAAAGTAGAATTTTGGAATGCCTGAAAACGCAATGCTGGATTAAATGTTATAATACGCAAATATGAACTGTGCAAATTTATTTCGTATTACACTAGTTTCCAATACCACGGCCCAGTTTCACAGCAGGAACTCGAAAAGCTAGATTTGCAATTTTATTTTAGCATACGTTTATTACGTCGAGAATTCTTTGATTTTGTGATAGTAAATAAGCTATAAAATCAGACTGAAATCCCACAGAAAAATCTATTACAATTTAGCAGCACTGATAGAACTAAACAAAATGAATTTAAGTAGATATTAAGAGATTATTCCTGCATTTTATGGACACTACGCAATCTGCAATATCCTCATTTACTTCAAGATTAATTTCTTTACATTTTATCAATAAAAGCAACAAAATATTATGAACTACCTTTGTATTGTGCTAAATGTGTCGCTTGTTTGAAATTCGTCCTCTCAAATCAGGAATAAAGCATAGTTTCATCACAAACATGAACAACAGAGGAGCGTTTATAAAGATTTTGATGAAAAACCATTATCTATTGCCCTGATTTCGGAGAATGCGCTTCAAATAAAGATGACAGAGACTGTAATTCCAGCCAAAATAATTGCTAGCTTTGTATTACTTTTATTTCTAGAACCATAATAATATTAGTTTATAAGGAAAGAAAAGTTTCATTATGCCCCTGGAATACTGTAATTGCCTGGAAATAATAAAGAAACTTAAATGATAAAAATATTTCAATCACTGGTGTGTTTAGAACTCTTTATTTGTAAACATATAAATGAAAGGCAGTTCAAAATAAAGTTATTGACATTACTGGAGCATAACATACGGTTAAGGGCGTGTATAATTCATGATATTTTTAGACGGACTTTACCTAAAACACTTAGGATGCCATATCGGTTTTATAAATAACTAACGCTGCCTGGCCACATTCAGTGCTGTACGTTTGTACCATCAGCAGAAACGTCAGTTTTGGGAACTTGTGTTTCATGTGTTGTGTGCCGTAAATCACTAGTATCATAACAACGGGGAGAAAACATAACTATAAAAAAAGAATTTGAGTGATAAACAAGTGACTGTCAACAACGTCCGAATTGATACCTACCAAGTCACGAATTTACAAAATAACGAAATAACGAAATTTGTCAATTCGGACACGGCCTGACACCGCGTTTATTTATATTCAGTTTATTTTCTAAGAAGTTTGATATACGGGGTGCATGAAGTAGCGTCCTATGTCCATACAGAATAATTATTTCAGCCCCAGGATAGATACGGGAAATATCGTACAATACGTTGCAGTTGGCAACCCTAGGTGTGCCGCCGGGAAATAATGGGAAGTTTGCACGCCTCCATGAATGAAGCATGTTTTCCATATCGTTTTAACTCTAATAAAAGCAAAGAAAATGAAATAATAGCCAAACTACTTTAGCCCACACTGTGTTCCATCCATGGTAATTATAAAAGTACAAATAAAATAAACTACTGCTTTTAACATAAATTTTTCACTGACAACTATCAAGCCTCAATAACAAAGCTGTTATACAATTATAATAAAAGTCCATAGTTACATCACAGAAAGATATTTCTCTTATAATTACACGATTCACAGTAATCACTTTCATATAAATACTCTACAATTTTTTACAGTTTAAGGCACATGTTAAGTGTGGCATGCTTGCTGAATTGCAATGGCACAAATACATATTTGTATAGTTTCTAAAAATATTACATGTTGAGCCTAATTTACACTTAGGATATGTTGGTATCTATGTGATAAATCTTATTGCCTTTCGAAGGATATACAGAAAAGTATCAATTTCATTTCCTTAGGAAGGTATCCACAAAGCCCTGCAAGCAGTCCTACTAAACTTATGTGTTTATATTTGTTCTAAAATTAAATGCATATTTTATGCTTTCTAGCTTGGTAAAAACTTAATCTATTAATTTCACCACTGTGTGCAATAGCTACTTTAGCTCAAATACAGTATAAAATATGAACTTCTACTGTGTCAACACCATGTCCCTAGAGCTGTCAAATCTACAGTTGGTTGCCGCAGTTTTGTTACTTGTCAAGTTACACTTTATGTTCATTTCTGTTACTTACCGAGTTTCGCAGTCACCATTCAGACAATAATGGAGATAAACACGTGATCCTAGTACAGAACAACATAACTGCTACTAATTCAACAAAACAGGCGCTGTAACTTAGCCCGTAGGCATAACATGTATTTTCATGAACGAGTAATGACTGGTGCAAGGAAAATGTACCTATGAATAAACTCATTCCCAGTACTTTGATTATGTGTAATAACGTGTGTGTGAGTGAGCGTGTGTGTGTGTGTGTGATGTTGACATTATTTTGGTTTACTTTGTCTGGCTTGAGGACGTGCTAAAACTTATTTTCGAGGTGTATGATTCAAGGCCTGTTAATAACTCCACTAAGTACTTGTCAAACTGAAGCGGCTCATTTTTATCTCATCCAGTTTTACCTTTTTCGTAAGTTTTCAAAATGTTACAAAACTCTTTAAGCCTGTGTTTCAATTATAGAACTATAACTAAAAAAATCTTGGTAAGAAAATAGTTTTTGGGATGGGCAGACCGCCCTTTTTTGCAACTTCTTACATTTTATAACATTTTAAAATGTTTCTCACAGTGGGAAATTCAAGCACACACAAGTTCATATCGATATTGTTTTGTTCCATCAATACCCTTCCAATTTTCGGGATATTCTTTTGAATATTGATATTTGAGTTAAAAACGTATTTCAAATGCGTTCTTAAAAGTTAACTAATATATGTTGAAAATTTTCTCTAAAGAAAAATATTACGTTTTTTTTTATTACAATAAGGAACACAAAAGTATCAAATATGAACTATTTGTAATACAAATACTTGGTATTTTCATAAAGTACGCTGAGCATTGTAAACTCATAGACTAATGTGAAATGCATTTAAGGAACACATATTAAGTACATAAATATATTCGGAATGATTGTCCATAGTAAAGAAAATCTCCTCTCCATTAGTATTTACGATGCAGTAATTGCTTGTTGTAAATGTATTACAACTGGAGAAAACTAAGTCCCGTAACGTGCCAACAGGATTTCCATTTCGACAAGACGTGGACTTGTAGGATGACAAGGATAAGACTGGATTCACAACAGCCCTACCGCATCCGTCAGTCGTCCCTCCACCAGTCATCCATCTGTCGTAAGGATAAGACTGGATTCACAACAGCCCTACCGCATCCGTCAGTCGTCCCTCCACCAGTCATCCATCTGTCGTAAGGATAAGACTGGATTCACAACAGCCCTACCGCATCCGTCAGTCGTCCCTCCACCAGTCATCCATCTGTCGTAAGGATAAGACTGGATTCACAACAGCCCTACCGCATCCGTCAGTCGTCCCTCCACCAGTCATCCATCTGTCGTAAGGATAAGACTGGATTCACAACAGCCCTACCGCATCCGTCATCCGTCCCTCCACCAGTCATCCATCTGTCGTAAGGATAAGACTGGATTCACAACAGCCCTACCGCATCCGTCAGTCGTCCCTCCACCAGTCATCCATCTGTCGTTTTCGTCCATGGAGTTAGTAACTTCGGGATATTTTTTTAGTTTAAGATATAATTTGGTTGGAAATACATTTTGAAGAAAAAATCATTTTGGGGGTATAGTTTTTTTTTTTTTTTTGGTGATAAGAATTTGTAGTGGATTTGTTTTTCATATTAAATTCCTGAATTTATTACCACGGATAAATAAACACTGATCCGACATCTTGAATTTCATTACAAAGTGTGTAATCACGTGTACGGTATATCGTCATAAGACGGTGGCTCATCCGTCCGTACGTTTGGTAAATATTTGACGGATGGGCGGATAGACAGAAGACGTTTCCCTAAGATGGGTTGACGATGGAGTGAGTGACCGAAGGAGGGACGGACATGTCCAGCCTACAGCTCGGACATGCCACACACGTGGTGCGCCGTTCTGGCACACACTGTAGTCCAGGAGTCACTCACGAGGGTAGACAAAGCGAGGCACAGTCAGTGGTAGAACATGTTCGCGGGCAGTACGAGCTGCGACAAGCCGTGCAGAAGGCGGGCATACCAGTGCACGCCGACGACAAAGGAGGCGGTTGGAGTCCTGCTGACCACGAGGGGTTCGTCGCCCTGCCAGCATGTCGCGGGGTGCCCGACCACACGCAGTACCCTCCAGAGGGCGTCGCGGAAGTTAATGGCGAGCCTGAGCGGCGCTAGTGTCCAGTGCGCGAGGGCCTGGCTGCTGACGACGGCGTAGCAGGACGCCAAGAGGCCGTCGACGACTACCGTCCCGTGTCGTGTGAGCGGGGCGAAGACGCCGCGCCTCAACACCGCGCGCGCAGACACGACGGTGTCCTGCCCTGCTCGGCCGTCGTCGCCTGCCGCCAGGAGGACGTCCCCGGCCCTCACATCCCCGGCGAAGACGAAGCCCGCTGGTGAGGCGAGCAGGTGTGCTGGGGTGACGGTGAGGTTGCAGCCCGACGTCGTCGCAAGCTGCACGAAGAGCCTGCTGGAGGCGGGGTCGCGGTCCAGGAAGGTGAGTACCTCGCTGAAGAGAAGCCTGCCCGTGGTGGGGTCGGCGGCCAACACCTGTTGTCCCGGCCGCAGGTCCGACAGCGGCGCTGTGTGTCCCCCGGGTAGTGTCACCCGCGAGTCTCCAGGAAAGCAGCCCCCTGACTTGGCCGCCTGAGACGACTCTGCAACATCACGTCAACCCGCCTCATCAGCTGTGCACTCACTACTACGTACACTGTAGTAACCGTAAATTGAGCACATTTGAAAGCCCTCTCGTCTGGAATAATAGTCGATAAATATATTTTATTGCAACCTTGGAGGTTAAATTCAGATTGCGGTGGAATATACACACTATGTTTATTTCTTACATACTAGTATTTATTTAAAAAGGTGGTTAAATAATAAAACATGGTAGAAAGAAAAAGAAACTAGGGCCTCAAAAGTGCTCACTTTACCGTGAATAGCCTATACTTTGTCATTCAGTGCGCCCGTTAAAAATATATATAGGCAGGAACAGTGACTTCTTCTAAGGTTCATTTCAAAAATGTTCACTTTAGCGTGAACAACCTTTACATAGACTGTAGTAACGGTAAAGTTAACACATTTCAAAGCCCTCTCATTTCGAATAACATTCAATAAATATGTTTTACAATAGCCTTACATGTTAACTCCCGAATGTGGTGTAATAAACACAGTGTGTTTATTACTTACTACTTAAATTACAATATTTATTTAAAACATGATAAAAACGAAGGAAGAAGTAACTAGAGCCTAGAAAACGCTCACTTCATAGCGAACAGCTATACGTGAGGGGGGGAGGTAGGGGGGAGTCGTCACATCCCCACGGCGCCGAAGTGTAGGGCGGTACACTCTTAACCTCGATACACTTGAAACTGCTCCAGTTCCACGAATTCGACTGCTCAATTTGAACCCGGGAAATTCTTATGATCAACTTTTTATCTGCTGGTATACACTGTCCAAGAAGGTATTTCTACTGATTCCTAGCGAAGTGTACTGACCTAGCAGTAAGGCTTCTGTGCACTACGGCTGGTTCGAGTGTACGCCGATCACGCAGAACAGACAGAGCGGTAAACTGTAACGGCCAATCAGAAGCCGCCCTCGGTTTCCGCGCGTGAGTCGGGCAGAAAAGTTGAGCTCACGCCGATGTTTTCTACTCGCGCAAAGAGCTGACTCCGTCGATATTTCCCAGAAGTCAGCTGGTTCACATATTTTATACTACTGTCTTGGATAGCCGACGTGTATTCAAGTAAATGTAAATTATATAATAATAATTCAACGTACGTATTTATAATGAAATACATGAATATAAATGTTAATTTTATTCAACACTTGTATTAAATAAACAACAGTTATCACTAAAGAGCAAAATATTTTTTGGATGTAAAATTAACATTACAATCTCATGAAAATGATTCAGGAAATAACTCGCGCTATAAAGGAATTAATAAACTACGGCAGAAACATGGCAGTATCTAGTTTGTTATCTATAAATAGTTTTAGAATCTTGGCGTTACAAATCACGAATTCGACGGCAAAATTGCTGCGCAGAAAATCTGCTTACATGTGAACAGCCATTGGTTCTGCCTGCGCCGTCTGTTCTGCGTGGTGTACATGTGAACAGCCATTGGTTCTGCCTGCGCCGTCTGTTCTGCGTGGTGTACATGTGAACAGCCATTGGTTCTGCCTGCGCCGTCTGTTCTGCGTGGTGTACATGTGAACAGCCATTGGTTCTGCCTGCGCCGTCTGTTCTGCGTGGTGTACATGTGAACAGCCATTGGTTCTGCCTGCGCCGTCTGTTCTGCGTGGTGTACATGTGAACAGCCATTGGTTCTGCCTGCGCCGTCTGTTCTGCGTGGTGTACATGTGAACAGCCATTGGTTCTGCCTGCGCCGTCTGTTCTGCGTGGTTACATGTGAACCAGGCACAACATAATCCCTGACCTCAAATTTTTTCATTCCATTTCGTAACTTTGTAAATATTCAGCTATTCTTCATCCTGTCATCCTGGTAAATATAGGCCTATACATATTGTAAATAATTCTGTGTAAATGTCTTTTTCATTTCTGATTGTTAGAGATGATGGCTTATCGCGGGAAATGTTGAATGTTTGCTAGGATTCAACGTACTGTACACATGTCCTACAGTTTTCTTTCCCTATTGGCTGCCATGCATGTATGAAGCTACCACTTCATTTCACTGGGCCAATGAGGATTCTGATCCTATAACGCAGGACATTCGTGCTTAGTCAGCAAACAATTTAGCGGAGTCAGAACCTTGTTCGTCTAGTCATGAAAGAATAAACTAGCTAGCGTATTATAGAAGATATACTGGCTTAAAAAAATGTTCGTGATTTCCATCGTCTCTCTACTAATTGCACATATCATATCTGCATGTATATAGTCTATTCTTTTCCCTGCATGTACACAGTCTTTAAATTTCTTAGTTTAAGATAACTCATATGTCTATTTGTAAATAGATTTTAGATATTAAGTCCCCTGTTGTAAATATCTAAATAATTGTATCGTAATTGCTGACCACCCAGATTGATGTACAGCAGGTTTTTTCCAATTGTGTTTTTCCTGTTAACTATAGTTAGAATATGTTACAATTAATTAGTTTACGTCCTGAAGATTAGTGTTAAGAATGTCAATGTGAGCTCGAAAGAGCACTCGCTGCAGCGAGCTTATTAACAACGTAAGGCTAGTACACATAACGTACTTTTTTATTGGATGAGCTGATAAAATTATACAAAAATAACACCAATACGTGAGTATATAACAGCAGTATATAACAGTGTACAGTAACAGTGATAACAGCAGTATATAACAGTGTACAGTAACCGTGATAACAGCAGTATATAACAGTGTACAGTAACAGTGATGCGCCAAAGGACGGGTTCTATAACCACAAATACTAATTGCATTTTTCCATACACACATACCAGGTACGCCGTTTAAGATGAGTAATATAAGTAACTGTTACAACAGAGAGTGTCATACAATTTTCTAGTTAGTTACTTAATTCACAGCCTCTAATGTAGAGAGGGGAGGTGTAATGACGATGAAAAAAAGTTGTAACAGCCGACAGGTAAATATTGTGAGTGATGATGAGCGAATTATTTGGAAATTGCGAACATAATTGTATGATACTGCTGATCCATACTACAACAGGACTAGTACAACAACACTCGTAGAGCACGGCAAGACTCAATAGAAGTGTACGCCAGTGCTTCCGAGGGCATTTCCAAGCAAGCCCCCTTCTGGATTGCGGTGCTATATGCTTGGAAGCGAACATTCCAGGCGAAGTATGAGCGGGTAAGTCTGACTCGAGTACACACAGTCCACATTCGCGCGCCATCTCACGCTGGATTGCAGCAGCCACTTCACCTGACTTGTGGATTCTCCACCCCTGGTCAACTCAAACTTTAGTATATCTCTAGAGAGAGACTCTACCGGCTGGCAGCTGCGAAATTCACATAGAAAATCCCATGTTACGGAAATTTCGCTTCATTGCATTAATTTTAAAGACATGCGCTTCAAACGAAATTTATCCTTCACGAATTGTTCAGGAGAAGTTTCGTACACCGGAGATGCTTTTATAACACGTATAGCCTGTTTGCAAGGTTTTCTTAACATTTATGTTTTGCAAAAAAGTACGTAATGCCCATCTATATTGAAAATATACACTCGTAGGGATCTTATCTTAAAAAAATTCGTGAAGAATAGATTACATTTTGTTTGAAACGCTTATATTTACAATTATCGCGCTGAGGCAAAATTTCTTTAACATGGGATCTCCTATTTAAATTTCGCAGCTGCCTGCCGGTAGGCAGGGACCTTAAGTTGGTTACAGTAGAAAGCTACACAGGCACATCTATACCCACGTGCCATCAGAATTTTGTTTAATCTGTTGATAAAATGGAAAATTAACTTATTCACTAATTCAAAACCGTTACATTTAGAGGGTTAATTTTAGCCAAAATGACCGTAAAATGGGGGTGGAATAGATCAGCAGGGGCGAGATTGATAACATGACAGTTTTGTGTGCATGTTTATGTCAGGTGCCTTATCTGACATTAACATGTACTTATAAAACAGGTCCATGTGATCACTCTCACCCCTGTAAATCAATTTCACTCCACTTCGCGGTATAATTAGTTACGTTGTTATGAAAGCACTGCCGAGGAAAAGTTACTAGGTAAGATTTATAGGCAGGCCTGCCTATAAGAAAGATATTTAGTGGGCTTCGATTCTTGGGAGCCCCCGACCAGCAAGGCCAACCCTTTATTTTTTTTTTTAATTTCTTTTCAGCTTTAAGGTGCAGTTAAGGCATGACAGCCTTTTCTTACACTATATCCATTAAAACTACTTTCTCCTTTAAATTAAATTTTACACACAAAAAATGATAATACATAATTAGGGCAACGGACTAGTACAAGATACAAAAAAAGTACAAAATATAAACAAGTGTACAACAATTTAAAGAAAAACAAACGCTGGATGGAATAAAATATTTAAAAAATGAGATAGTAGCGGAAAAACAAAAACCACGTAAGTTACAATTAGTCCACAATGAAGCGTTATCGCAGCCACGCAAGCGCGAGCACAAGCGCACACACGTATAAATGAACTTTCTGAGAGTGTTAGGGCCTGTCTACATTTCGGTTACTCCAACCTGTGTCTTAGGACAAGGATGCGCTGATTGGTGCATGTGACCCACTGACGCCATGGCACTGTCCCAAGCTGCCGTATCCCAAGGTGATAGAAAAAGAAGAAGGCATTCGTGAAATGTTTACGTTATTAATGTAAACAATGAATGTGCAAAGTGGGCTTTCTCAAAAAACTAATATAATGAAATGGTAATAAATAATTAGGGATGTCTTCGTTCGATCTGTACAAGTTTATTTGAAGGGTTAAACTTGTGAAACGTAAGTTTAGAAACTAAATTTGGATGTGACCTGGCGAATTTATTTAAAATAAAATCGTTAAGGCGTTTATTATAAATCAGTGTTCAAATCAACCATTTTGTAAACTATAATAAACAATAATACAGCAAATTTAAACATCACTACGCAACAACTAATAATATGCTGAATTTAGTGCGATCTAGTTTCCGATTCTGAAAGCTCACTTCGGACAACGCATTTGTAGACCTTATTCGGACGGCGTCAATGTGACGTCACTTGACGCCGAGTTTCACGCGTCCACGTCCTCAGGAACAACCGAGTGTACACACGGCCTTAACCTCATGCACTGAGATGTCTCAGGTAGCATTCATTTGTTCCTTAATTACATTAAAAAAATTTAATACAGTCTATTCGCGGTTTATCCATACTTTTCGAATCTAACCTTTTAAAAAACCAATCCCTTTTTGACGTGTTTGTCTGTTTCCTAATTGTGTCATGTATCACAAGCGTTTCATAATTTGTTAAAATTAAAGTAATTATTTTGTTTTTGATTAAACTTAAATTTTTTGTATATCTTACGTATAAATTATGATCCTTCATTTGTAATTAATATGAATAAAATATAGAAAATATAGGTGTGTTGGTAATGACTAGTAAGAAATAGTTCCCGTGGCAAAAATATTATTAAAGTGAGTGCGCACGAATATGGTGCGTTGTCCCTTTGGTGCAATGTTCTAGGCTTGGTTCAGCGTTGTTTGTACGAGGCGGAGGAATATCCTGGAAGTAGAACTTGAGCAGGGTTTCAGGAAAGTTGGAAGCAACTGTGAATGGACTAAAGTCGTGTGTTCCAATTGCGAACTGTTTCACGAATCCATGGGGAAGCTGTACGTGATAGAGCTTCTCTCCTGGAGCTCCATTTCATTTCACACTGCGTATAATGAGAAGATTCTTGTAAACACGTGTACTCTTAATAATGTGGTATTTATAGGGTAACAGGGCATTCTCAAACATGTTTAGATAGCATATCCCCTACGAACTGACATTCATATGTAGCATTAAGACGTAATGCTTACTGATAAGCATTGAACGTAACGCTGAGAGCCTGCCTTACACTTCAAATAACACTCGCCTACTCTCAAGACGTCGATGTTAAGAGTGCGATGGAGCTGCGCGTCTTTATTCCGGCGCAGCTCCACTCTCACCTCACTTTACCCTCACCGGCTCTCAGGACCTCGATGTTAAGAGCCGCCCAAATCTCTTCGCTCACTCAATTTTGTGTTTGGAGAATATTAATTTTCACACACGTCTTACCTCTCTGCCAGCCAATCACGGACGTTCAGTGTCGGAGTAACTTAAGTCTGATTAGCCCAGTCGAGTATAACGTGTCTTCTCACACAGACTCGCTGCCAACAGCCACAGGGAATTTGCAAGTGTGCACGTACCAAATTGAAATACATCCTGCCTGCGTGTGTAACTCTATTCTCGAAGAACCTGTGGCCCTAGTCATATGTGACTGAAGTTTGAGTGGAGTGAAGGTATTTGACTGGCTCTTAACATCAAGGTCTTGAGAGCCGATGAGGGTGAAGTGAGGCGAGTATGGAGCAGCGCCGGAACGCATGGGCGGGGGAAAACCCGTCGACCAGCGACATCAACCCGGCACGATTACCACGTGCGAAACTCCGGGAGCGACCCGGCCTGGGAATCGAGTCCGACTCGCCTTGGCGGGAGACGACCGCTCTAGCCGCTGATCCACCGCGGCCCCAGGTCAGACGTGCGGCAATGAGCACGCGACCTTCCACTCCCGGCGGCCCAGAGCAAACAAACAGCCACACCGAAACAAATGAACGCCGCGGTCTCCCACAATCGCCGCGGAGCATCGCCCTAATGTGATGAATTAAGTCGGACCTACCTCAAACACCATAAATTGAACACGAGCTCGGGGCCGCAGCAACAACTACCCACACCCCCCTGCCACCACGCACAATGGAGGCGTCGTAAAACTATCGAGGCCGCCGCCACGGAGCCATAAACGGTAGTAAATAATGTCCCGCGGGGTCTGCGCGAGTTAGTTGTGGTCTACTCCTTCCTTGCGCCGGGGCAGGCTCTTCCATTAAGCCCACGAATCTAAAATCATTTGAGGTCCGAACCTCTAAAAAATTTTTGCCAACCTGAATTTTTGCACTTATATAATCGAATACGATTAATAACACATAAAAACTTGACCATGTGCACCAAATCGAAAACGTGCAACAAAGTCATAAGTAACGAGTTTGTGCAGAGTTCCACAGAACTGCAGCTGTTGGGCGTAACTCTCACCGTACACTTTATACAAACAGTTAAAAATTATCTAGAAACGACTTTCTACACACCGATGTAAAGAAATATATTTAAATGTTATGTTTCCCGTACACTGTAAAACAATAAAGTGAGAGAATGTATTATTTTATGACTGTTACGTCTTAAAATTACATTTTAAAAGGTCCAAACACAGAGTTACACTCAATCCTATCCAATTTGCTATTAACACTTCCTCCAGGACCTGCCTAGTATCCTTAAAACGTCATTTTAAAAGGTCCAAACACAGAGTTACACTCAATCCTATCCAATTTGCTATTAACACTTCCTCCACGACCTGCCTAGTATCCTTAAAACGTCATTTTAAAAGGTCCAAACACAGAGTTACACTCAATCCTATCCAATTTGCTATTAACACTTCCTCCAGGACCTGCCTAATATCCTTAAAACGTCATTTTAAAAGGTCCAAACACAGAGTTACACTCAATCCTATCCAATTTGCTATTAACACTTCCTCCAGGACCTGCCTAGTATCCTTAAAACGTCATTTTAAAAGGTCCAAACACAGAGTTACACTCAATCCTATCCAATTTGCTATTAACACTTCCTCTAGGACCTGCCTAGTATCCTTAAAACGTCATTTTAAAAAGGTACTTTACCTCACAAGTTTGGTAATTACACAACTTAATTTTTTAATTCCACTAAACCAATATTTAAAACTCTGGTGCCTTTTTTTTAAACTTCAAAGACGCCCGCCAGAGGGATGGTATCCAAGAGCTGGTTTTTTCAACAATCTCTGCAAACTTCCCTTGCAATCTCCATTTTTAAGACGGAAATACCACATTCTCACTCTCGGTCATTCAAAACACCACACAACAATGCACCATTCAGATGCAACCAGGCCTGAGGATATTCTCTCCACCTACTTCCACGAACGTGGCGGCATTGTCCTGGACCTCCAGCCTCTCAACATAAGCAGCCGAAGGAGCCTAGAGATACTAACAGACCAAATGTTGGGAGTACCGTTTCTACTGTAGTAGCTGTACTTCCTCTCCTCCACCCATACAACCTCAATCCACACACCATCACACCACACCATACGCCATCATTCCCAACCCTTACTATATATATATATATATATATATATATATATATATATATATATATATATATATATATATATATCATTAATATTATAAATGGGAAAGTGTGTTTGTTTGTCCTTCTTTCACGTCAAAATGGAGCACCCGAACGTCATGATTTTTTGCACAGAGTTAGTTGGTAGGCTGGGAAGTGACATGGGCTACATTACATCTTTAACAAAATTAATTCTGACATTTTGAAAGATGTACAAGTAGAAATAGCGGAGTATTTATCAGTAGACACAGTCATGGACACAGAACATAGCACTACATATCCTGTAGAGTTCCCGAGTTCTCTACAGTTGTCAGGTGTGCCCTCACATTAGCTCAAATTAAAATTAGGCGTTCTTGTGTTTTCACGGCAGTAATAAATATATTGTTACGTGTGTTTCGTTAACCACTGCATGTGAAAGGGCGTGGCGTGGCTGCGGCGTGACAGTTAGACTAGATCTGTGTGTATGCGTGATTTCAAATATTTTATGTGCACTATTTTTACGTTTTAACTGTGAACTGTTTTTATGACAAAGTTAACTATTTACATCCATGTCTGTTTATTTATTTATCACAACGCTGTAACTTTTCCCTACGTATTTGAAAGACAGTCGTGTAACGTGATTGGCCACAGTCCCAACAAAATACTAAGCCCAACCCGATAAATTTCAATAAACCTAATAAACAGTAAGTAGCAATACATAGAACTATGAGCGGAATAAATGTTACAGTAGGCTTATTTGTGTGCATGTTCACCGCTATCTTTTAAATTTGTATGACACAAAATAAACAACACGAGTTGTTGCTTGAATTTAATGTCCGTAAGAACTATCGTCAATTCAGGCATTTTTAAAACGTTATAAAGATGATGTAAATAATGTTAGAGACCTAAACTGTGAATATCCGAACGGAATGATTTTTGGAATATGACAGAATTCTTTGAAAATATTTAAACAGTAAATAACACATTTTACAGGTATAAAAGTATAAGTCACTTTCCAATGTTTATGTTTAGGTGTAGCGAATGTTTACGAACACATGTACACACACAATATAATGTAAACACTGATTTTGACATAAGCTACATGGCAGTCACATGGCATTTGGCGGAAGTACACGAAACGGGCCTGCAAGTATATATTTAGCAGGGCTCCGAGAAAGTGTCTTCCAGTGGGGGATGGACTATAGATAGGCGTGGCTGCCGCGCCGAGCCAGGTAGGCACACTACTGCACTCGGACAGCTCTCGTCATCCTACGGAACAAGCTACCCTCTTCACATATATAGCTACCGATCTGAAGCTGAAACAATAAGCAACAAACAATATTCCAGGTATTTTTCACTTAGGGTTTTCTCTTCCACTACAAATCGTTAACTAATTTCTGTAACTGTCATAAAATAATACAGTCTCTCACTTCATTGTTTTACAGTGAACGGTTAACATAACATTTAAAGATATTTCTTTACATACGTACGTAGAACATTGTTTCTAGATTATTTTGGACTGGTGGCTTAAACTGTACGCAAGAGTTACGCCCAACAGCTGCAGTTTTGTGGAACTCTGCACAAACTCGTTACTTATGACTTTGTTGCACGTCTTCGATGTGACACACAATTTTGAGCGCTAAAGTTTTGATATGTTACGAAGCGCAATCGACTCTTTAATTTGTGATAACATTTAGCTTTGGACAAATTTTTTTTAGAACACTTCACGATTGTGTGTCCCAATCACTTGCAATTCAGGCAGAAAGGGAGTACCTCACACCTATGCAGCAGCCAATGAAAAATCAAGCCCGGCTGTAGTATATACATTACTGTGAAGTTTAGCCCGATCCCTAGTTATGCCGTACATCTTAGGTGTCTTACGAAATACAGACGCGCACTACAGATGTATAGGTTACTTCTGATTGGCCAGCCCAGAAAGAAAATTACTTGTCATAAAGATACGCAGCAAATGACAAAAAGAAAATTGCTGATATGTGTTGAATTGTAACACGCGCGGAAATTTGTTCGCGAAACTCGGGTGTTCCTGTATACTTACGGAAAATAGCGTGCACGCACTAGCGAGTGTTGCCCAAATTATAACTTAACAAGCCTTCACAGAACTGCCGAAAGTGCTTCCGTTTATTGGACAAACTATGCCAGGCGCTGGTTGGAGAACGGCGGCCTAACACTCCGCTGGCCGGCGACGCCACTTTGCTGGCGTGTGCTGTTGACGAGTCCATTGCCGAGGCACGAAGGTGTGAGTGAAGTTCAGTAGTGACAGCGGCCGAGTGCGGTTGGGCGAGAGCTGCCACTCGTGTGCCTAATACTTGAAAAAACCTAAGTCGCGTAGCGCGGTATTTAAGCGAGCGAGTGAAGAGATTTGGACGCCTCTTAACATTGAGGTTTTGAGAGCCGATGCGGAATTTAAGTTGAAGTAAAGCAACTGCCTATGGAGCACTACACCCGACTATACCTACAAAGTGAAGAACTCGTACAAAAAAAAGTAGTACAGAACCATCAAAATTTTCAGAAAAGTGCGATTGATGATGTATATGAAAGAAGAATGTCGACCCTACATATTTTGCAACATTCTAAAATATTTTACTAAAACGTATTATTTAATTGTAAAAAAAAAAATCGATTAAAATAGTCTGTATTTTTGACAAAATTTAAGCACATTTCCATTCTGGATGCTTCGAAAAGTAGAATTTGCAAAAAAATCTTCTTCAAGAAAGTTTGTCATAATATTTACTATGATAATGTGTAATAAAATCATAGTAATAATGTATCGTATCATTTTTTATATTTAACTTTATTTACGTCAGTTTCAGCAATAAATGTTTGTGACAAATGGACGCACATAACAATTATTTCCTACATTATTATTACAATTTACTTACACACAATTATAGTAAACATTATGACGATATTCTATGGCGAAAATTTTCTTGCAAATTTTGCTCTCTAAAGCATCCAGAATGGAAACGCGCTTAAATTTTGTAAAAAATATAGACTATTGTAATCGATTTATTTTTTATTTAAAAAGTACATTTTAGTAAAGTATTTTATAATGTTGCAAAATATATACATTCTTCTTTCTTATACAGCATAAATGCACTTTACTGACAAATATTATGGTGTCTGTATTACTTGTCTATGAATTCTTCACGTTGTATAGTCAGGTGCTGTGCTCCATAGGCAGTGACTTTATTTCAACCTTAACAGCGCTGTAAAGGCTGTTCACGATAAAGTGAGAACTTTTGAAATCAACCAAAGAAATAAGTCACTGCCCCTACCTGCATATATTTTAACGGGCGCCCTGGGTGACATGCGCCTAGTAAAGTTGATAAACGATGGATAGAAAGTAGTTTAATATCTTAACGTCGAATAAAAAATGTTAGGTAACCAATTGTGATAAGTAAAATTATTTCTTTCGCTTCCAGTTTTTTAAATGCATCGAAACATAAAAATGAGCAGATTTTTATAATATATATAAATCAAAATAATATCACAGTTTGACTTGACCGACGCGTGAATAAAGTGGTGAGGCCCATGGCAACGTTAATTTCACATAAAGCGGAAGGATACACAACGTGCATACAAGTAGATGTTAAGCAGGGCTTTCAGAAGTGCTCACTTTACCGTGAACAGCCTATAGTAGAGAGCAATGTTATCAGTTTAGCCTGTAGTGTCACGTGGTTCCCCTCCCTCCAGCGGCGAGTTTGTCATACGGGCAGCAGTGTCGCATCTGTACACTAGGCTACTCTAGAACGTGTAGGCGCGGTAGGAAGGTGGCGTGGGTGGGGCAGACAACAGGTGGAGTTGAAACGCTCCGCAGGTGGTCGCGTGCTGATTGGTCGACTGGCGAGGCAAAGGGCTCGCTACTTAATCCCATTACCCCGGGGGCGGCGGGCGGCCCCCCGAACTGTCACTCCGAGTGCCGCCCCATGAACAGTAGGGCCACGGTCAGCCAGAACGTTGACCTCGGCACGGCTTTGTCCTGTCCTCTCGCCCCTGACAGGAGGGTGGCAAGTAAGTGGGTTAAGGGTAGTTGCTGAAAGTGGGCTACGAGGATGGACTGTCGGTGTCTCCCTCTACGACTCCGTGTCACTAACTAGGAGGTTAGCCGCCCCTCGCACAAGGGCTGGACGCCTACTCAGCTCGCTTTCAGAAACGAGCACTCCACCAACGTGAACATATCAAAATAAAAGTACGTATTATTTATGACATGGTTCGCAATCATCGTGTACGTAAAAATAAAAGCCCCGACGTACACGAGAAACTTGAAAAACGGCATAAAGAATACCTACTTCCATTTTGATACGTACTTGTTGGTTATGTAAACCGTAAACCGACTTGTACTTTCATGTATAGGCTGTTCACGGTAAAGTGAACACTTTTGAGGCCCTAGTTACTTTTTTCTTTCAGCCATCTCTTATCCTTTAACCACCTTCCTAAATAAATATTGCAATATAAGTAATAAATAGAGTGCTTATATTCCATCGCACTTGGAAATTAACATTTAATGCTAAAATAAAACACAAGAGTTCCATTGTACCAGTTAAAAGTACGTAACACGTTCCAGTAACAGGCTACGGTGAAACATTTCACACATGATCCGAAAATTTCAGTAAGACGTTCCAAGAAATACCGTTTGTGTATGCGCACAAAAAATAACTTCTGTGCGTGCGTTGGTTTAAGTGAGGATTTCCAAGGCGTTCCAAAAATAACGGCATACTGTGACGTAGGTGAAGCAATTGGATATAGGTGGTTTTACTATGGACTCTAGCCGCCATCTTGACAGTAACCCAAAACATTGTGTTTACATTAGAACGACGTTGAGAGAAAGGTTAGATTCGACTCACTTTGTGTTAAACAGAGAAGCTCATGAATTTATATTTAAATTTGTAACACTAACAATGACTCGAGACGTTTGTTTCTAATATCACTTCATCTCCTTTATACATATTTAATGTCATTATAGTAAATGGTTTCTGGTAAATAAATTCAAATCCCGTTTTAGTTATTCCCTCTCTTTACATTACATTAGCTCTCTGTTATGATACAGTTTTATACTTATTTATACCTTATTGTAGGGTACAATTTTGTTTCTTGCATCTACAATGTTGGACAGGATTAAGTTACCCTTGATACATTACTAAAACACACAAATTTTAATTTTTGCTGAATTGTCTGCACTGGACAATCAAGTATTTTAGAAATTTTTCAAAAGAAAAAAGAGGGAGGGGCGGGAGACATTTATGGAGACTTTTATTCCCTATATCTACAAAAATTGTGTTACATCTTTCTCCAAAAGTGCAATTTAGTACCAAAGACTTAAGCCCCGGCTACAGTCACCGTAAGAATTAACAATAAGAAATTGAATCCACACTTGTATATGGCACCAGCTGCAACACAGCATGACGGCGTAAGATGGCGGCCTGCTCGCGGTAGCAGAGTTAAAAGGATTGAATATTTGCAATTATTTTACGCCGGCCAATCACGAGGCAACATTTCAAACCACGAGAGTCAGTGCAGTGCAAGCTTATAACAATAACATAGTTATTAAATGGATTTTGCGATAGAGTTCAGATTTCCGTTTATTTAAATAGTCAACGCAACATGTATACCACAATATAAATATCCCGAAATACGATTCCCACGAAACTTTTTTCATCACAAGTAGAGAAACAAAAATAAATATCAGGTTAGCCAACACACTGTTTGTAAATATCCGCGATACACGTACAGCCTGCCTTATTTTTTTTTTGTGCTCGTTTCTCATTGGTCGTGTAACAGTTTTCTTACAGCGGCTGTAGCCAGTTCATTCTCATACTTCCCCCGGTAACGTTACTGTTACTTTGTTACGGGAACGCTACGGTGATTGCAGCCTAGGCTTTAGTCAGTCAGTAGCCACAATTTTAATTCAACCCAACATGTTAAAAAATTTCACATTGGGAGAGATAACTACGATAGGATATTATTTCAATAAATACACTTTTAGGGATAGTAAGGGAACCTAAAATGTATGAAAACTTATTTGCCAGCATTTTAGGTTACTTAGGGTAGTTGAATTATATTAGGCTACATTGTTGAACTGCAGTGGGCGAAAGACGCATGCACCGCAATGATATCGATAACAAGTGCACATGCACTAACCACTGCCAAAGTGGTCAATATACACATACACACTAGTGACAACATTTCTTTGTTGTTACCTACCAACATGTGCAATTATTATTTAGAGTGTGAAATTCTCCTCTGAATACATTAAAAACTATTCAGTTTCAATATCTCAGAACCACGCTGCAGAAACTTGACAAACGAACACTACTCTAAGAAAAAAGCGTTGTCGCTGAAGAAATGAGGTTCCACTCCTCCCCAAGGGGGGGGGGGGGGGGGGGGAGGGGGGCTGCAGTGGGCAAGTGGGAGGACGCTTGCCTTCCATCAATGTGATCCACGTCAGTTTCCCTGTGAGGTTACTCACAGATTTTCACATATAGTAATTGTGCTGATTGATGCTGCTGGCTGGCATGTTTTCTCGAGGTTTTCCCCACCCTTGCATTTCACTGCTGCTCCATATCTGCCATATTTCACCCTCATTGGCTCCCAATACCTTGGTTGTTACAAACCACCAAACCTGTCTCAACTCCTCCCGTCTTAAGATGATGGAGGCCGTGGTGCTGTAGCGGCTAGAATATTCGCTGTTTCACGAAATATAATTTACACACTTATTAATTCCAGCAGCTGTACAAATATGTAAAGACTACATTTGGTTCCAGTACAAGTTGTTATAATTCATGTACAGATAGATATTAAAGTATAAATATGTAAAGTCTACATTAGATGAAGTCTCCTTATATCGGTGTTATTCTGCATTATAGAAATTTATCTTTATGTAAGTATTCTTCTACGGAATAGAAGGCCTTATTTAAAAAGTATAATTTAAAAGCTCTTTTTAATTTCTGTAAACTATTAATTTATTTCAAATGACTGGGTAGGTTATTTATTAGTTTTGCCCCAGCACAGTATGGATTAGATGTAAATTTTGAGGTTCTGTAGGAGAATAGGTGAAAATGATTAGCTTCTCTGGTGTAGTAATGGTGTATCTTATTTTAATTTTAATATTTTCCATGTAAATGAGAATACTACGGTACATATACATGCATGGAAGAGTGAGAATTTTGATATTTATAAATAGCAGCCTACAATGGCTTCTTATTCCTTATTAATCTCACTATTTTCTTCTGTTATCTAAGAGCTTTTTTTCATTTTGTCAATTTACCCCAAAATATGATTCCATAATTGATTATGGACTGAATATTTGAGAAAAAGTATGCAAGTATTGTATTATTATTACAAATATTTTTTAAGGTATGCACCGCAAAACACATTGAACTCTATTTTTTACAGAAACTATCAACATGCTCATTCCATGTTAAATTACTGGCTACAATGAGCCCTAGAAATATAGTACTATTTACTGTCTCTAACCCGTCCTCTTCTATTGTTGTATGTTTATTTCTCTGCATGAAACTCATGAGCACATATTTGTTTACATTCAATATTAATGTATTATAGTGGAACCAACTGGATATCTCAGTCACTGTATGTTGTATATTTCCTTCAAGAACAGCAATATTTGAACTAGTTACCAAAATGTTTGTGTCATCCACAAACATTATAGCTGAGCCATTGGTTATTTGTTCTGGAAAATCATTAATAAATATTAAGAATAAAATTGATCCCAGTATTGATCCCTGTGGCACTTCTACTCGAGTAGTTCTGGTATTGGACATAACATTTGCATAATATCTTATGGAGGTGATCTGTTTTCTGTCTTTGAGATATGATTTAATCAGATTATTGGTTACACCTCTTACTCCACACTGTTCAAGTTTTTGTAATAAAATATTGTGGTTGACACAGTCAAAAGCTTTTGAAAGGTCTGTGAATATACCTGTTGAGAATTGTCTTTTATCAAAAGAAGTTAAAAAAATTTTCAGTAAAATTGTAAATAGCTTGTTCTGTGGATCTGCCCTCTACAAAGCCATACTGATGCAATGAAATAACCTTATTTTTTATATAGAATTGGGTCAGTTTATTTCCTATCAATTTCTCTAAATTTCTTTAAAACGGACGTAAGAAGAGCAATAGGCTTATATCCATCAATGCCTTGTCACTTTTTTTAGTGTATTGGTACCACTTTTGCATATTTGAGTTAGTCAGAATAAATTCCCTGGGCAAGAAATTCATTGAAAATGTAAGTCAAAGGCAGTTTTATTAAATAAGAACACTTTCTTTAGCAGAGTCATAGGTGCCTCATCTATCCCACAGGAACTTATACTTTTGACATTTTTAATTACATTTATGTCTTCTTCATAGATAGGTGTGAAAAACAGCGTGTTAACATTCCAAGTGTTAGATCTTTGGGGTATGTGTGTGCTGGACTAATATTTGTAGCTCTGTGATGATTTTGCGATTTTAGTAGGATGTTTGTGAAATAGTCAATAAAACTATTAGATATTTCCTTGCTATTTTCGATGTTAATACCACCAACTTTCAAGGAAAGGTTAACATGTCCTTGCCTAACTTTCAATTCATTATTAATAATGTTCCACATTGCTTTTATTTTATTTGAGGATGAGACAATTCCCCCCCCCCCCCCAATTGTATTTCTGCTTTGCTACTCCGAGTAACTTGTTACATAATTTTTCGTATTGTTTACAGTATAATTTTTGTTTTTCCCCTGGGTTCTTAACATTTTACGCAATGTTTTTAACCTCTGTCCTGAGACTGTCAGACCTTTACTAATCCATTTTATGTTTGAGCTACTGCTACATTTTACAGATTTGAGTGGAAAGGCATGATTAAGATGACAAAGAAATGTATTAATAAAACGGTCCCAGGCAATTTTGGTCCAGTTAAGCATAATCATCATCCCATATTTCTCTTACAATTAGGCTTTTAAAAAATTTAACATTTTCACCTAAATATCGATGATTTATCATCAATATTAAAATAAGCTTATGTCCAATTAGTTGCCCTCAAAATTAGAATTTTAAACATCTTTAAGAAGGTTGAAATAGAGTTGAAAGAAAATCACGCGATGTTTTTGTATATTTCAGATGGTGTAGTTATGGGGAAATATTGCCTTTATCTAAGTTTTATTTATTTTGACTACCTTTAGAAAACGACAAAATGTATAAACATGACATTTACTGTAATGATTGCAGCCTACCGTAACCATGTAAACACAAAAGTAAACTTCATTTATTTAACTTAACATCTTGTCGACAGCAGGTTCATTAGAGAATGGTAAACCAAGAACACAAAGAAGGGAATACAAAGAAGGAATTGTCCTTATTATTGAGTCAGCACAGAAATAGCATGGAGTGAGTTCGAGAAACCATGGGAATTACATATCATGAAGGCTAGATTCAATACATGTTAAAAATACGAGAACTGATTTGGTTGTAGGCCTATATTCTTGTATTGATAAACAGCTGACTTCTTGTTTGTCACTGCAACTCTGCTAACTTGGGGAGAAAAAAAAATTGTAAGAGTGGAGTTTTTATAAGGTGTAGCTTTATATTGGTTTACGAGATGATTTGTCATTACTAACAAATGAATTCCATAAACTCCTCCACTGAAATAGCAAATCGGCATTTATAAAAATACGTATCTGTAGTTTTATAAGAGTGCATGTACGTCTAACTTACATGTTAGACCTTCAATTCATGGCACGTTAGTAATCGCAACCGCACTTGCAAAAATTAAACACACTGCAATTGTTCATTTACAAACTCCCCATACATACAATAACTGTGCGATATCTTTCACGAATGTATCCACGGTATACACGAATACACTATAAACACTGGACTCGCATGGCTGCTTCACTTGTAACATACTCGCAGGCGACTTCAATAGCGTATTATATTCACTCCCCATACATACAATAACTGTGCGATATCTTTCACGAATGTATCCACGGTATACACGAATACACTATAAACACTGGACTCGCATGGCTGCTTCACTTGTAACACACTCGCAGGCGACTTCAATAGCGTATTATATTCACTCCCCATACATACAATAACTGTGCGATATCTTTCACGAATGTATCCACGGTATACACGAATACACTATAAACACTGGACTCGCATGGCTGCTTCACTTGTAACACACTCGCAGGCGACTTCAATAGCGTATTATATTCACTCCCCATACATACAATAACTGTGCGATATCTTTCACGAATGTATCCACGGTATACACGAATACACTATAAACACTGGACTCGCATGGCTGCTTCACTTGTAACATACTCGCAGGCGACTTCAATAGCGTATTATATTCGATTTTAGTACGGTTAAAGTTTTATTACAACTTTTAAAAGTTCCTATAGTCGTCAGAAAATTATTTCCTGGAATATTTTGACAAATATATAGGGAATGGGAAGCAAATCAACAAAAACACCATATACAACACTTCCATTTAAATGTAAATAATTCATAAATTTACATATTTAACGGCGAAATTTATATCTAGTTATCTGAGACAAACACACTCGTGCTTTATGTATATTGTCGTTTAGGTCAAAAACCGTCGTATGTTTATTTATGTCGATTTAAATACTCGTCAAAATACACGTGAAAGATAGGCCGATACAATGTTTTTGGCTACTGTTGATCACGCGGCCTTTATTTTACCGGAAAACAACCGTCTAACTATAAACTGGTTTCACTCGTTAATGCCGCACGGTATAGGACATAGTCACCCCCTGGGTATACACAGCGGAACGTGTTACTCGTGTAAAACGTTACTAAATAGTAACAGTTTATTATAATTGTTACGTTGAATAATGCCCATCCCTATCGCGCTCAGTCACTTCTACACTGCGAACTGTTACTTTTTTAACGAGTGAAGAGATTTGGGCGACTCTGAATATTGTGATCTTGAGAGCCGATGAGGGTGAATCGAGATAAGTATGGAACAACACCGGAAACAAAGGGGCGGAGGGACGGGATATCCCCGAGGAAACTCACTGACCAGCGGCATCGTCCGGCACGATCACCCCACCGGGACTCGAACCCGGTTCGCCTAGGCGGGAGGCGAGTAGTCTGACCGCTACACCACCACGGCCCGACCTGGTTTAGGATTTCACAAATTGCGACATGCCGCTCCTGTGCCTTCAATTAACACTCAGTCTAAAATCAAACTCGGTGTTTCGACTTTCTGAAATTTCTACGAATAAATAATTTTTTACTTAAAATGCTCATAGTTAAGCTAAAAAAATAAGTATTAATTTTCAAATTATTATTAATTTTATTTAAGTTGGCATTTATTTCGTTTGGCGTACCCATAAAATATCGACAAAATATAGAAACAAAATTAGGGTTTTGGACAGACCAACCCCCCTCCAACCACCCCCCACCGCCCCGCCCACTCCCCCCCAAAAAAATACCAGACAACAACAAAAAAAATGTTGATATTGACATGAAACTGTACAATAACTGTTTTAAAACGGAGGTGAGATATCATAATTGTTTAAAATATCTATTTTACTTTATATTGTTTCCTAGATGATGATAAGTGTACCCCCCCCCCCCCTTCTTCACCTAAATTCATGAACCGAAATTCTAGATATATACACCTACAAAACCGAAAGTCTAGATCCGTTCTTGATTTTAAAATATGTCACTCGCAGAACGTGACGATGTGTGCGTGTATACGCACTCGGACGGCAGTACGTGACGAAGTCTGCCTACTGTACTCCGCGCCGCCGTCTGGTGCTATTTCTAGCCGAGCGGGCGGACACGTGACCAGTACACTCCGCTAATTGTTCGCCGAGGCGTAATGGCTTGTACGACACGAGGTCCGAGACGGCAGAGTAGTTGTCCCGGCCGCCGCTAGATGTCGCGCCCTGCCTGCCTACCGGCGAGATTTACTGCGACTTTACGATCTCCCCCTCCACGGCAGCTGGTCGCTTGCCTTGCGCGGCGAATTAATCATTTTCATAATAAATCTCCGTGTATTTTACTCCTCCGCCTCGGGTTTACGCGAGTCGTTCGACCCCCTACTTGTTCCCCCGAGACACGCCATTTAAAAGGCAGTAAAAACCGCTTAACCGCGCGCGCTTTCCGTTATAGGTTTTCAGTCGAGCTGCATCGGAGCAGGTTTCCCCGAGGCGAATACCGTGACGTCATAAATCTTGGAAAGCTCTCGCGAATACGTGTGCTGCGATATCGGCATACATACACTTTCTTCAACCGCACGTCTCGCTCAGTATAGGCTATTAACAGTAAAGTGAGCACTTTTTAAGGGCCCTCCAAACAGGCATTAACCACTAATAAATATACTTTATTGCAGCCATGGACGTCAAATTTTGAGAGTGGAGAAAAGTATGCACTGGGCTTATTAGTAAAGCAGCAATGTTTGTATTGAAAAGTGGCAGGAAGAGAGATATAGGCTAAAAGGAAAATTATAGCAGGCCCTTAAATAGTGCTCACTTTAACGTGAACAGTCTATATACCTTTCCACTTCACACGAAATGAAAACTGGAAAATATAACACGCGAGTTATAATAATAATAATAATAATAATGTTGCAGTTTTATACTGGTTTAGAGCTACATGTTGCCAGCTGCGAGAATGCATGACAGTTCGGCGCATTTGTGCACTCGGCTGTTTATGGTAAACTGAGCACTTTTGAAAACCTTACTTTAATATCTACTTCTATACACATTGTGTATCATTCCGCCATGTGTGAAATTAACATCCCAGTGGGCCTCATCACTGTATCCACTGTGTCGGTCTACTGGAACTGTGAAATTATTATCTATCATAAAAGTAAATATTTTACAAATATTCTCATTATTGCACTTACATGAATTTAAAAATAGAGAGCAAAAGCATTAATTTTGGTTACCACAAATGTTTATCCAAAAATTCAATGTCCGGATACGGAACTACTTTTCTTCTGTGCGCTCGTTAAAATGTACGGAGAAAGAGGCAGCGATATTTTTCAAAGGTTGATTTCGAAAGGCCTGGCTTTATGGTGAACAGCCTTTACCACGAGCTAACTCGTTCACGTCTCACATACAGAATATGTGGAATTATGGCTGCTGCTGTGGATATCCAGGATGTAGCACCAATGCGGCCATAGCCTCTCCCTGTCAGAGATCAACCACTGTTTACAATTAAATCTTCAACACACTCGACATTTTATATTAATAAAATATGAATACCTTGAGTATATTCTAGTCGCGGTGGTGTAGTGGTTAGACTACTAGCCTACTGCCAAGGCGAGCCGCGGAGTCGCTCCCGGCTTTTCTCATGTGGAAATCGCGCCGGACGATGCCTCTGGTCGGATGGTTTTCTCGGGGTTATCCCTCCCGCCCTTGTATTCCGCTGCTGCTCCATACTCCTCTCACTCCACCCTTCTCGGCTCTCTAATGCCCATCATGGTTCGAAATTCAATCCGAGATCGCATCTAAGATCTACACAGGCAACTGTTGCACCATTCTAGTTCAGAGGTAGACTGGAGATCGAGCTGAAGGTCATTTCGAACTGCCGAAATTTGTGATTCGAAATCTCGATCCGAGAGCAGCATTCATTGTAGTAAGTTTGAAAAAAAAATACGGCAACAGATATAACTACGTTCTCTTGTTTTCTTGGGAAATTAAAACAACATTATACGCACCTGAATATTTTTCAGTAAAATTCGTACAACAATAATTCACTTAAAACAGATAAAACATCGCACATCTAGTCTATCTATAGTGAAAAATACACCTACTTTCATGACGTCATATATTACGAACCAATAGCAAACTTTTGTCTCATAGTTAATCTCGATCTCTCACGTTGGAACCAAGATCGAAGGATCGGAGATCACTGCCCCGAAGTGTAAAAAATGAGCAGATTTGTAACATCTTTACCTTCCTAATAATCACACAGTTTCACATGATCGATGCATGAATAAAATGGAGGCCCATGGCAACGTTAATTTAACATAAGGCGGAAGAATACACGAGGTGCATACAAGCATATATATAAGCAGGGCTTTCAAAAGTGCTCATTTTACCGTTAATAGGCTATAAAAATAAAGAACAAGAAAAAAAATACTTACATTGACGAGAGGCGAAACAGAAATATGATAGCTCAAATATGATTAAATGTGAAAATGATCAGTGGTTTCATATTATGTACATATCTTGAGCAGAAGTAGAGACAAGGTAATGCTTAAAGAAATTTAAATTAAAATAGCACAATAATACTGATCTACAATAACGCAAAATTTGTTTCATAATCGGCATTAGCAATCATAAATATAAATGTGCATAACCTATAAGTACGCGAGAGGAAAACAACATATTGAATCTCAGCTCATTAAAATAAATAAACTGACCTATAATAAGAACTTACATTCCATGAAAATTAAATGCAGCGACACATTAAAATTTGTTTGTTTCTTTGTTTGTTGGTTTTGAACTCGTGACCCTAAGCCTCTAGACCCATTAGCCTATAAGGGCTATAGTCTTAACCACTTTACCGGGAATCCGGACGGGTTTCTGCCAATACGGCTAGTAAAAAAGGGCGTGGGTTGGATTTGAGGTTATGTGCTGTTCACGGTAAAGTGAGCACTTTTGAGGCTCTAGTTACATTTTCCTTTCAGCCATTTTTTATCCTTTAACCGCCTTGTTAAAACAAATATTGCCATGTAAGTAATACACACTGTGTGTATATTCAACCGCACTAGGAAGTTAGCGTCTAAAGCAACAATCAAATATAGCTACAGGCTGTTCACGGTAAAGTGAGTACTTTTGAAAGCCCTGCTTGAGATCCACCTTGTATGCACTTTGTGTATTTTTCCGCCTTATGTAAAATTAAAATTGCCATGGACAATGTTATTCATACGTCGGTCAGGTGAAACTGTGGAATTATTGGAAAATTCAATGTTACAAATCTGGTCAATTTTATACTTCGATGCATTAAAAAAAATAAAGCTTAAGAAATAATATAAGTTATCACAAATGGATACCTCACACTTTTTATTCCATGTTCAGATACGGAACTTCTTTACATCCATTATTGCCAACCTTACTGGGCGCATATCACTCAGCGCGCCTGTTAAAAGATACTGTATGCAGGCAGAGGCAGTGACTTTTTTCTAAGGTTGGTTTCAAGAATGCTCACTTTAACGTGAGCGGTCTTTATTAACTATTTTTTTCAAATGGAAAGGCTTTCAAAAGTGCTCGCTATAACGTAAATAGCGTATAGAACAATGTTTATCCAACAAATGCTTTGAAATGTTTGTATACTTCCTGTAGCCAATTTGTAATGCAGTTTGATCAAATTTCAACTGGTAAAAGTATTTTCTTAATATAATAATGCTTGTCACTTAAAAGTTAAGATATAAAGAAACACGTTCATCACTGTTGACCATGTGACTTTGACAGTTGTGTAGGATTGGGGTAGGTCAGTGTCGGGTACATGAACAGCAGACGAATAAGCGGCCTAAAGGCTGTTCACGATAAAGTGGGCACTTTAGAAATGAACCTTAGACAGTCACTGCACCTGCATTCATATATTTTAATGGGCACACTGAGTGACATTCGCCCAGTAAGGTTGGTAACGATGTATGGAAAGTAGTTCCATATCATAACGTCGAATAAAAAGTGCTAGGTAACCATTTGTGATAACTTAAAATTAATTCTTTCACTTTCTGTTTTTGTAATGCATTGAAGTGTAACAATTGGCAGAATTTTAATGCATTTACCTTGTAAGTAATTTCACAGTTTCATTTTCCCGACGCATGAATAAAGCGACGAGGCCCATGGCAATGTTAATTTTACATAAGGCGGAATAATACACAACGTGCATAAAAGTAGATCTAAAGCAGGGCTTTAAAAAGTGCTCACTTTACCGTGAACAGCCTATACCTTACCTTTGGTGTATGGTGCTCGGCGACCTAGATCCCGAGCTGAGGGCCGGGTCGGGTACAGTTGGAGAGAGGATCTAGGAGTCGCTCGGACGAAACGGGACAGCGCATTCAAATTTGTCGCGCGCGGCGCGATGGTATGTTATTGGGTGGAGAAGGGGAGAGGAGGTGGTCGCCCTTGGTGGGCCCGGCCGAGCAGCGGCAGATACACGGGTTTTAATTGGCCGGGAGCGCAGGACCGGCAGATAGACATCGGCCCGCATCACTCACGTCACGGCGGCCGAGGCACGGCATTTGTCGCCACGTCGCCCTGGCAACGGCAGAGCGACACAACGCGCACACTACCTCCTGCTCCTGGCGGCGTACTTCTCAACTACCGAGAGATATGCTGGTATAGTCAATTCACGGTTTCTTCGGCCTTTTGAATCAAACCTTTGAAAAATATCCCCATGTACGGCCTGTATCACAAGCGTTTTATCCTTGTGTTCATAAGAGTTACTTTTCTTCCTGTTAAATTGAAATGATATTCATATTTTATCTATGAATTATAATGCTAAATTTATAAATAACTGGAATAAAAATCAGGGAGAAAATAGGTATGTTGGTAGCGCCTAGTGACAAATAGTCCTTATACAAAGTACTGTGGATCTGAGTGCGAGGCATGAATGTGGTGCGTTGTCCTCCTGGTGTAATTCTCCAGGATTAGTTAAGCTTAGTTTGCACGAGGCGGAGGAATATCCTGCAAGTAGAACTTTAGCATGGCTCCTGAATAGGTTAAAGTAACCGTAAATGTATTACACCTACACTGCGCGCCAGATACTCGCGAGCTTCGCAATAGATGAGTAGACATCCCCGAGAAGACCCACAGGCCATGCGGCATTGTCCTCCTCGGAGGGAGGGCGAGTAGTCTGACCACCACACCACCGCGGCCCCTTCACAGGAATGGAGGGACGTAACCAAGGGTGAACAGCCAGGGTTCGGATGTCCACGCCTGGGCGTCACTGAAAATGCCTCGAATACATTAGACAGGCTGCGAGAGGTGGAGGTGTAACATAGCAGATCACATTAAGTACTGTATGACAGATAACATTCTCCGTGGTGACCACGTTTACCTATTACATGCCATTCACTGTTACTTCACACTTTTATGAAGTCCAGCTAAAGTTCTACTTTCAAGATATTCTTCCGCCTCATCTATATCAAGTTTAACCGTGTATAGAAAATTACACCAAAGGGACAGCGCACCTCATGATACAATTTCGCATAAGAATTTTTTTTTTCTTGACATCAACAACGCAACTATTTTTTCTCTCCCTGTTTTTAATCATTTTAATAATAATTAAATACTTTTATTTGTTGATAAAATATAAGTAAAAGTTGAATTTAACCAAAATAAGGTTATTTTATGCTTTCATAATTATAAAACGCTTGCAATACATGACATGTTTAGGAATAACCCAAACATGTAATGCATGGTGTGATTTTTCAAAGGTTTGATTCAAAAAGTGTGATAAAACTACGAATACACCACACTTCTTCATATTCTCAAAGACTTCCTCCACTGTCCATGAGAGTACACTATAATCATTTCATAGATACACTTTCAACTTTGAAAACTAATTTATCTTCGCTGTACTGTACTTACTGAGTAAGTTAATATTTTCCGATCAGTAAGTAGCCATACTATGTTCTCAGGTAACCTGCTCCTCCTCCGAGAGATAGTGACCAATAGCAGGGCTGCTTCCAACCGCAGTCCACTCACAGGTATTTGGCGCGCGATCGAGTTCACACATCAGCTGCTGAGAATGCTCCACAGCTCAACTCAAGTGAACCCCGGAGAATATGTGAAAGACGATCACTGCTGCCACACGTGTTGCCTACCAACGCAGGCGGTCGCCCTACACTTCTCAACATTTAGGCCGTGGTTACACGAGAGCTGTTAAACACAGTCAGCTAAATACATCCGGTAGCCATTCCTGAACAAGTTTAAAAACAGAACGTGTTTTCACGGTCACACACCCAAAGCAGAATGGAATAAGGAAAGTTTAACCTCAACAAACATGGAACTTAAAATGTATGATATTTAATTATAATAGTCTCCAACATTTATCACTATTGATCTTTTCAATTCTTATGAAACCTACACTTTTACTGTAATGGCATAATGGGTGGGTAATAGAACATTCAACCTTAAACTTGAGTTAATTCAACAAGTGCAGAAATTACCTCCAAATTCAGCAATATTTAATACGCTGCTTGTTTACTTGGAAGCAGCCAATAGGAGCGCAGCAGAGAAGAGAAGTCGTTTGAAACTACTTATGAAAACTGTTCACTTTGAAGGAGAAACAACTGCGATCGGAACTCGCTCGAAGGTAATGTAACCTCTTCAATACCTGGACTTGTTTAAGTGAAGTAGTTCTGCCAGCATCCCGTGTATCCGCAGCCTTCCTTAGCGGTTTGCTCGGGAACGGATTGTCGAGGCCTCTATTCTGTACCTTTTTACCGTAGCTATATAAAGACATCTACCACTTGGCCATCTTCACGAGGCGAAAAGATATCTTGTAACTCAATATGTCGCCGTAATGTTATTTCGAATGCCTTATATAAAGATAGGTCAACAAGGTGTCTTTATGAATGAAAGTGGAATAAAAATGGCCGACGTATTGAGGTCAATTAAAGCTAACACGTTCCACAGAGAAAACAAAAAGCTTTAAAATGCCTTACAGATGAGAAATATATTCTGTTATACTTCCGCACAAATAAATGGTGTCTGGAATACCTTTAAAAACCGGATTTCATAATTCGCTAGCGACTCTCCAGCACTTAGCTCGAATGTAATAAAGGATTAGGCGACGGGTCCGCATCTCGTGTACTCTAAATGAACTAGGCCCATCTGAAATCTTGTATCCACAGAGAGAGAAGTAAATTTATTTTAGAAGTGTTATTCAAAAATGTGTTACGAAATAATTATAATCATAGTTGAAAATTTACTATACTAACAAAATGTGTGACAGACTGTGTGTGCATAGCAATACCAGAAAAAAAAAATTCAACAAACAGATCGTTGATTTGAGAACACAGCCCGCTGCGTTGCCAAACGCACTAGCCTATTTGCGCAAAGATATCGAATAACGATATATGGCTCACAGAATACCACATACAGGCGCTTACGAGTAACCATCGTTATGGCCCTACTAATTATAAAGACAATCACATGGTAACTGTGTTTCAGCAAGCTCAAGTTAGAGAATAGAGCCCTGACCAGTTGACTGTATTGACTTCGTGAGCTCACGCGAATAACGAAGTGTATCAGACAATCGCGCAAGTTAAAGCTGCGTGATGGTTAGCATAATGTTCGTATGCAACATGGGCAAACATTTCTTATACTGACTGCTACGTTTCTATAGTCTCCTACGGCAGTCAAAGAAACACACGCAACATGGGAAAACATTTCTTATACTGACTGCTACGTTCCTATAGTCTCCTACGGCAGTCAAAGAAACACACGCAACATGGGCAAACATGTATTATACTGACTGCTACGTTTCTATAGTCTCCTACGGCAGTCAAAGAAACACACGCAACATGGGCAAACATGTATTATACTGACTGCTACGTTTCTATAGTCTCCTACGGCAGTCAAAGAAACACACACAACATGGGCAAACATTTATTATACTGACTGCTACGTTTCTATAGTCTCCTACGGCAGTCAAAGAAACACACGCAACATGGGCAAACATGTATTATACTGACTGCTACGTTTCTATAGTCTCCTACGGCAGTCAAAGAAACACACGCAACATGGGCAAACATTTCTTATACTGACTGCTACGTTTCTATAGTCTCCTACGGCAGTCAAACAAACACACACAACATGGGCAAACATTTCTTATACTGACTGCTACGTTTCTATAGTCTCCTACGGCAGTCAAAGAAACACACGCAACATGGGCAAACATGTATTATACTGACTGCTACGTTTCTATAGTCTCCTACGGCAGTCAAAGAAACACACGCAACATGGGCAAACATGTATTATACTGACTGCTACGTTTCTATAGTCTCCTACGGCAGTCAAAGAAACACACACAACATGGGCAAACATTTATTATACTGACTGCTACGTTTCTATAGTCTCCTACGGCAGTCAAAGAAACACACACAACATGGGCAAACATTTTTATACTGACTGCTACGTTTCTATAGTCTCCTACGGCAGTCAAACAAACACACACAACATGGGCAAACATTTCTTATACTGACTGCTACGTTTCTATAGTCTCCTACGGCAGTCAAAGAAACACACGCAACATGGGCAAACATGTATTATACTGACTGCTACGTTTCTATAGTCTCCTACGGCAGTCAAAGAAACACACGCAACATGGGCAAACATGTATTATACTGACTGCTACGTTTCTATAGTCTCCTACGGCAGTCAAAGAAACACACACAACATGGGCAAACATTATTATACTGACTGCTACGTTTCTATAGTCTCCTACGGCAGTCAAAGAAACACACACAACATGGGCAAACATTTATTATACTGACTGCTACGTTTCTATAGTCTCCTACGGCAGTCAAAGAAAACACACAACACATGGGCAAACATTTATTATACTGACTGCTACGTTTCTATAGTCTCCTACGGCAGTCAAAGAAACACACGCAACATGGGCAAACATTTATTATACTGACTGCTACGTTTCTATAGTCTCCTACGGCAGTCAAACAAACACACACAACATGGGCAAACATTTCTTATACTGACTGCTACGTTTCTATAGTCTCCTACGGCAGTCAAAGAAACACACACAACATGGGCAAACATTTATTATACTGACTGCTACGTTTCTATAGTCTCCTACGGCAGTCAAAGAAACACACGCAACATGGGCAAACATGTATTATACTGACTGCTACGTTTCTATAGTCTCCTACGGCAGTCAAAGAAACACACACAACATGGGCAAACATTTATTATACTGACTGCTACGTTTCTATAGTCTCCTACGGCAGTCAAAGAAACAGATGCCCTTCAAAAAACATCGTGGTACTGTAAGACTAGTTGGATCCCAAAATACAAGAGGCGGGGGGCATAACATACTGATTAACACTTTCCGCTAGTCTCGATAGCAGGGTAGTGTACGCGAATATCGATACTTCCGCAAGACGCAGTGGACCAATAACAGACATGTGTGGTTCCATCAAATGAATTATGTGAGGATAAGAGAAATAAAGACATGGCGTCAGCGAATTCCAGCAGCCAATGGAATGTTTTGCTCTTCAGATACGCAGAAACATATAGCGTCTAGGGTGTTGGAAGCGATCATTTTATTACATAATTTCATGAAGTGTTGAAAGTGCCAAAAAAAATCGCTATACTCCATTCACGGTTACTTATAACTTTTCTGAAGCCCTGTTTAAGTTCTGCTACCAGCATATTCCTCCACCTAAAGTAAACAAAGCTTAACCATGTTTAGAAAATTACACCAAAGGGAGAAAGGACCGCATTCTTGTGCACTCAGTGTAAAAATATGCGTCGGAACTATTTCTTAATAAGCATTACCAACACACCTATTTTCTACCTGTTTTTATTAATATTAATTATAAATTAAACATTGTTAAGTTAAACATAAAATATCAATGTACGTTCAATTTAATAACAAGCACGGCTTTTTGTGTAGACACACGTATAAACCTCTTGTGATACATGACTTATTTACAAAACAAACAAACACGTCATACATGACGTGATTTTCCAAACGTTTGATTAGAAATGTGTGAAGAAATATCGAATAGACAATATTATATTTATCAGATGAATGCGGCGGCAACTCCATGGCAACGACTGGCAAATAGCGAGCCAACACCAGGGTCATGCAGAGAAGATCACTGCCCTCCTTGCGTCGTTTGCACACGTCACTAACACTGCCGAAACAACTGACAAAATTATATCACGTATTGTATATTTTTTTTACACTTTGAAGTGGACGGATTTGGGCAGCGCTTAACATAGAGATCTTGAGAGTCGATGAAGGCGAAATGAGGTAAGTATGAAGCAGCGTTGGAATGAAAAGGGAGGGACGGGAGATCCCGAGAAAACCCGCCGACCAGCGGCAACGTCCGGCACTACTCCCACGTGCGAAAATCCGGGAGTGGCCCCGCCGGGAATCGCATCCGGTTCGCCTTGGTAAGAGGCGAGTAGTCTAACCACTACACCACCTCGGCCCATAAACACTTTGAAGGCCACGCCCGATCGAACACTTGCATGAATGTTCCTCTACTGATAAAGAACAGTACTTGCCTGTATACCGTTAAACCCTTAACCCTTTCATGCTCATAATAGACTAGACAACAGTCAACATGTTGCACAGGAAGGTTATATATGACCGGTATTGTACTCTGCGGGGGCTCACTGTCCAATGAATGATCTTCCCTGTGTGTAACTGATTCCTAAACCACGCTACTGTTCTATAGGTTATGACTGATTCATATCTCTGATCATCACGACTACAGGTTATTGATTGTAAAGCAACGATTTCTTCGCCAGCTGAAGTACAGCACGCATAAAAAATTCCTAATTTGCAACACCATAAATTATAAATTAATGTGGGAATGAAAGGGTTAACATATTATCCCGAGTATTCTCGTTGACGTATGTTGTGTTGCAGCACTTTTGAGGCCCTAGTTACTTTTTCCTTTCAGTCAGTATGGTCACGTGCCTAGAATAGTTACGATGTAACAAATTTTTGCTATCAACTAAACCACTACAGCCCCACTTGGAATAGCTCTAGCCACTTTGCCACTGAGGCCCCATTTGATATATATCTATCCACTCGGCCACTGCGGCCCCACTTGGAATAGCTCTAGCCACTTTGCCACTGAGGCCCCATTTGATATATAGCTATCCACTCGGCCACTGCGGGCCCATTAGATATAGTTCTATCCACGAACCCACTGCGGCCCCACTTGGAATCGCTCTATACACTGGGCCACTGAGGCCCCATTTGATATATATCTATCCACTCGGCCACTGCGGGCCCATTAGATATAGTTCTATCCACGAACCCACTGCGGCCCCACTTGGAATAGCTCTAGCCACTTTGCCACTGAGGCCCCATTTGATATATAGCTATCCACTCGGCCACTGCGGGCCCATTAGATATAGTTCTATCCACGAACCCACTGCGGCCCCACTTGGAATAGCTCTAGCCACTTTGCCACTGAGGCCCCATTTGATATATATCTATCCACTCGGCCACTGCGGGCCCATTAGATATAGTTCTATCCACGAACCCACTGCGGCCCCACTTAGAATCGCTCTATACACTGGGCCACTGAGGCCCCATTTGATATATATCTATCCACTGGACCACTGCGACCCCACTTGATATAGTTCTATCCACTAAGCCACTGCGGCCCCTACTTGGAATCGCTCTAGCCACTGGGCTACTAAGGCTCCACTTGATGTGAAATTAACAAAAATGCTGAAGCGAGACATTTAGAGTAAAAAAAAAAATGATATTCCATTACCTTCATATCTCTATGCAATAATCTCTATGCATTAATACAAAACTTTCATACAGGAAAAAGTAATTAAAGAATTAGTTTTTAGGGTAAAAGGTAATGATTGCGTTATCTGGTCTTGCTGAAATTCGAACTTGACCTGTATTTTACCCTGAGGATTCCCTCTGCAAAATTTGAAGTACTTCTGTTAAGTTTCAAGGGACTTGAAGTATTAAAGACGGACGGAGATCGTCTCCTTATATAGGAGGATGAGAGAGATTTCAAAAGTGCTCAGTTTACCGTGAACAGCGTAAAGGTGGCATCAGGGTCGTTCCTGTACGAGGTCTGAAGCTATGACCCACACGGGCAGAGCACTTTCCTCGTCATTACTATTGGTTGTTATGACAAACCAAGACTACTTTATAATTGGTAGCTTCTTAAGTTCTTGTTAAACGGATGTAGATCCGTGGAACAAGGTTTTAAAGTGTCAGTTTAATCAAACTGCATTACAAATTTCTTAAAGGAAGTATATACACATCTCAAAGAACTCGTTTACATACAGTGTTTTAACCGCGATGGTGTAGTGGTTAGGCTGCTCGCCTCCCACCAAGGCGAACCGGGTTTGATTTCCGACAGGGGAAGCCCCCGGATTCTCGCATGTGGGAACTGTGGGAGACGATGCCACTGGTCGGCGGGTTTTCTCGGGCTCTTCTGTTTCCCCCGCACTTGCATTCCGGCGCTTCTCCATACTCGTATCGCTTCACCCTCATCGGCTCTCAAGACCTCGGATGTTAAGATTCGCCCTAATCTCCCCACTCCTCATATTTGTGTACGCCAAACATGCGTGGGTGTGAAGAGTCTGTCCGGCTGCTCTTGTTGACGTCTCGTGTTTTTAGCGTTCCATTCACATTCACCGGAAGCCTCATGGCGGTGGACATTCCCGATGTCAGGTCAAGATGCCTCCAGCTCTTGCCCTCCGTCGAGAGTTGCGAGGGCAAATCGTTTACTGAGTACGTTCCGGCGGGTTGTTCTGATCTGGAAAGTTCCTCTTACATAAGAAAAACCCGGGCAAATAAACCCTGTCAATGTCTTCGAATGGTTTATGCCCCAAAATTTAAAATGTTGTAGTTAGAGATGATAGTTTACCGCGGGAAATGTTGACTGTTTGCTAGGATTCAACGTAATGCACACATGTCCGACAGTTTTATCTCATTATTGGCTGTCACGCATGTATGAAGCTACTACTACTGCCTCATTTCACTGGGCCAATGATGATTCTGATCCTATAAGGTAGAACATTCGTGATTGGTCTGCAAACAATTTAGCGGAGTCAAAACCTTGTTCACCCAATCATGAAAGAATAAACTAGTTAGTGTGTTACAGAAGATGTGTTGGCTCAGAAAATGTTCGCGATTTTCCTTTATCTCTAGTTAGGGTGCGTGGTAGTAAACCTAAAAACGTTTCTCCTACAGTTACTTGAGCTGGCCGTAAGCCTAAAACTCGTGTACGTGGAAGTAATTTCACCCATAAGCACTAGACGTGCAGTCGTTTGTCCTGACAGGATGCCGTTCGTACATACGTACTACAGCAAGCCCTCACGGGGTACACTGTGGTCCAGTGCTAGTCCTTCAACTAGGCCAGCATCCTAGTATCAAGTCCACGTCATCCCACGAAGTTGACCTGAACTTCCCCTTGAGGGAAGCCAGCTTGAGGGAGGGATAATGCGGGGGGAGGGGGATCCAAAAGGGGTCCGCATTCCCCCCCCCCCCCCCAACCCACCGGCTGACCCGAACTCAGGATTGGATGAACATGAAAGGGGAACAACATCATTAAAATCTCGCCCCCCCCCCCCCCTTCCCCGGACCATCTCTCAACATCTACCTATTAAAACAACACTGAACATGACAACTGTTTCCCCGGGCAGAAATGGTCGGGGAAAAACGGATGACGAAAACTGCGATGGACACCGGAATGTGAATTCAGAAAGAAGTGTAGGAATGAAGGACAGGGATCTCGTACGAGATCAAGAGAGTAGGTATTGGGATGACTGTGTGTGTACCCTCGAGGAAAGACTGCAGTGTGTCTAGACTGCGCTCGGGGGCGAGGTGGCGGGGAATGTTTCTGGTTACAAGGCATCCCCCAGCCACAACTGAGTCCCTATACACTCGAGCGCAATGGGCCGCGAATCCCGTTAATGGGGATACCATCGTGTTTAAAATAAAACGTGAAGGACAGAGCGCGGCTTGCGAGTAGTCAAGTATACGAGTGAGTAGTTTAGTGTAGTGTTTCTTCTTAACCTTCCGGACAGCATGGCGGTTTCAAAATTGCAAAGCTTTCAGTGGACGCTAAAGATCAAAGAGCCCATTTAGCTTTTGCTTTTGCAGGGGGTTAAATGTAACGGTTAGAAAGCAGCGCTCTAGGTATGACCTTGTAATATGTATCGGCCACCTGGAGGGGAGGATGGCCAGGCCAGCGCTCGTTCCACCGGGAACTTTGCCACTTGTAAATGCTATTCGAGAAAACGTGTTAACTACGTACATTAACAGGCACTAGACCTGCACTCAGCAGACCTACATTCATTTGAACCTAAACAGCATTCGGCCTACTGTCACTAGACCCAAAGTCATTTCTGCGACAGTTATGTCTACCGCCTGCTATCCTGTAGTTGTAGATGATGAGCTGAGTGCAAGGTGTATGGACTGGACAACAGCGCAGGTACTCTGGAGCCGACTTGACCACTGTTACGTACGGAGGTGGGACATAGTAGAAGGGGAGGGGGGGAACCAGTCGATGGAGGAAATTCCCACAAAGAAGGCCAACGCCTGGCAGCGATTACGAGTCGCCCCTCCCCCGGCGAGAGGTCCGTGGAAGACGCCAATAAATCTGGCCGTGGCTGCAGCACCGGCCATTGGCGTAAAGCGCGTACCCACCAATCTGCCGCTGAGTTATGTCCGCCGACCTCCGCCCTAATTGCCAATACGAGCGGCCCTCCCCACCCCTCCCCGATCTAGCACTTCTAGCGGAGCGACACGACACGCCATCCTTACACCACAAGGCTACGGTACAGCGAGGCTGTACACTGTACACTATCACCCCTTCAACAGCGAGGCTGTACACTGTACACTATCACCCCTTCAACAGCGAGGCTGTACACTGTACACTATCACCCCTTCAACAGCGAGGCTGTACACTGTACACTATCACCCCTTCAACAATACGTATTTGTCTTATTGCCACAAATGTTTCATTATAGAAGCATTACATTTCGTATTTCTCAACGCATTTTTAACCTGATTGTTAATAGGTGTTCTCTGGTTGTCATTAAAAGGTGAGAATGAATTTATGTATACATTTTTTTATTAAGTTAATTGTTGCATAAATATTAGTAGTAGTTTATATATTATTCCTGTAATGACGGGTAAAGTAATTAGTAGAGACGATGGAAAATGGCGAGAATTTTTCGATCCAACATATCTTGTATAACACTAGCTAGTTTATTCGTTCATGATTGGGTGAACAAGGTTTTCACTCGGCTAAGTTGTTTGCAGACCAATCACGAATGTTCTGCCTTATAGTATCAGAATCCTCATTGGCCCAGTGAAATGTGGTAGTATCTTCATACTTGCATGACAGCCAATAGGGAAAGAAAACAGTCGGACATGTGTGCAGTATGTTGAATCCTAGCAAGCAGTCAACTTTTCCCGCTATAAACCAACATCTCTAGTAATTAGCTGAGCTTCTACTGTCGCGTTCTACAATAAATCCTCCTAAATTCGAATCAGGAAGAAATAAATACAAAGTTCAATATTGCGAGTAACATGGGCTTTCAAGGGCGTTAGTCACGAAGAAGGTATGTTCAACTTTTAGACATTATCACTATAGTGTATTCGCAGTTTCTTAGCCCTCTTTGGATCAAACCTTTGAAAAAACATCCTCTGTATGAAGTGATTGGTTGTTTCCTACATATGTAACGTATTACACGCGTTATTCAACTTTTACTTATGTTTTATTTATAAATTATTACAGCTACCTGTTTTTCGCCAAACAAACATTCAGGACTAGTTGTACTCCAAAACACTATAGAGCTCAGATCCACTTTTGTGATTGGATGATTTCAACTGTCACGCACTACAGGTGTCTGTCCGCGAATCACGGACCCCCAGTGTCGGAGTTTCCCAATTCTGATTGGCCCAGTCAGGTAAGCAACAAAGACACGAGGCCAATAACCAAAGGACAACTGCACGTGCTGTATAGGACATTGCAGTCTAGCCATCACGTGAATCTTTTCGCGAAAAACAAGGGGCCCTATAAATTATAATATTTCATTTACTATTAATATCAATTTTAAAAAACGCGAGAAAATTAGTGCATTGGTACCGTCTAGCAAGAAATAGTTCTTATCCAAAATAATATTACATTCAGCGCGCCCGAATCAGGTGCTGCCTTTGGTGTAATTTTCTACACTCGGTTAAGCTTTGTTTGCATGAGGCTGTAACGTATGATAATCCGGTATTTATGTCAACGTATTAATTTTTATTTTTATTCCATTGCAAATTTACTGTTTATATTTACATGACGGTTATATTGGCAGAATTCTTTGTTATTTAGTTACTCTATATTCTTGAAATGTTTTGAAAATGTTTGCTTATTTTATTGTTTACATCTTTAATTGCAATTTTAGAATTGAGTATGACCACTGATGAAAATATTTTCACAGCCGTTAAATTAATTTAATGTTTTAATGCAGCTATTTGTTAAAATAGCATGGTTAAAAGAAATCTATTTAAATGTAAACATTTATCGAAGGAATTTTTGGAAGTGCTTGGCCTATTATTCTATGGCAAATTCAATCAGATTGTTGAAAAATTATCTCTGATACTTTAAATACGGCATATTGGACCCTGAAGATCGTCGGAAATCTATAAAATGTTATTAAAAGTTAATCCTACGGGCAATATGTTATTCGGGGCAATATTTTATGCCGCCAGTGTGAGAATGTCGTAAAAAGAAGAATATCCAGATAATTAAATTGCCGAAAAAGTGAATCTTGAGTTCGTATTAGTAACGGAAGATAAATCCTATTCACGATAAAGTGAGCACTTTTGCAATTAACCTTATAAAAAGTCACTGGCCCTCCCTGCACATATTTAACGGGCGCACTGAGTGACATTCGTCCAGTAAAGTTGGTCACGATGAAGGAGAAAGCTGTTCCATATCTTACAATCGAAACAAAAGTGTTAGGTAACCATTTGTGATAACATAAATTATTTATTTCCCTTTCTGCTTTTTTAATGCACTGAAGTGTAAAAATTAGCAGATTTTTTTTATATTCACTTTTCTAATAATATTACAGTTTCACTTGACTGACGCGCATGGCAATGTTAATTTTACATAAGGCGGAAGAAGACACAACGTGCATACAAGTAGATGTTAAGCAGGGCTTTCAAAAATGCTCATTTTACCGTGAACAGCCTATAGCAATTAAATAGCTATCATTAACTACGAGGAGACTTGAGGCTTCCGAAGGACTACTATTGCAGCTAAGTAGAGCCTGATGTAAGTTGCGGATGGCAGCAGTTCGACTCAATATGATTTTCCTAACACAGTTTTCAATAACCCGTTCTACAAACTTTCCCTTATACAGTTTGCCTACTTCCCTTATACAGTTTGCCTACTTCCCTTATACAGTTTGCCTACTTCCCTTATACAGTTTGCCTACTTCCCTTATTGTTTGCCTACTTCCCTTATACAGTTTGCCTATTTCCCTTATACAGTTGGCCTACTTCCCTTATACAGTTTGCCTATTTCCCTTATACAGTTTGCCTACTTCCCTTATACAATTTGCCTACTTCCCTTATACAATTTCCCTACTTACCTTATACAGTTTGCCTACTTCCCTTATACAGTTTGCCTATTTCCCTTATACAGTTTGCCTACTTACCTTATACAGTTTGCCTACTTCCCTTATACAGTTTGCCTACTTCCCTTATACAGTTGGCCTACTTCCCTTATACAGTTTGCCTACTTTCCTTCAGAAGTACAACATTACGCTTCTACCTAATTTTTTTTATAAATTTGAGCAGTCGAGTCAAAAAGTGGTATTTGCTCATCAATGATGTACAACTCAGTGACACAGTTTAATTTATTGGACAGTAAATAATTATTTTTCTATAGAGTAAAAAGACTAACATACGCTGCCAAATGTTAACTGTAGTTACAGTGTTATACTGAGTTGAGCGTTTTGGAAATTGAGCTGCATGTATTTTATACATGAACATTGATTGCTTATGTTTCTTCGCCAATGCAATAATGAAACGCTTCAGGTGGGAGGCGAGTAGTCTAACCAATACACCACCGTAGCCCGCTAGGAGAGACAAGTGTCCAAAGTACAGCTCAGGGTACAGAGGCCACAAACGCCTAGGCACTCAGGAGATATTCTGACTACAGGACACGTGCGTTGCGGCTGCTGAACACGGAGTGATTGGCGCCATGGTTATCTCGCATACGGAGAGGTGAAGGGTACACCATAAACAGTGTAAAAACTACCTGGACATAAAACAATTGCAAACTCCGTGCAATTTACTGAGTAGATAGAAAACTATTTCTACAAGATTAGAGGATGGGAAAGGATATATACATATATATATAATGGTCATTGAAATAACCGACCTCCGTGGCGCAGTCGGTTGGTGTGCGGGAGGCTCTGGGTTCGAACCCCGGGTAAGGCATGGGTGTTAATTTAAGTTAGTCTATAAAAGCTTTCAAGCATCAAAACCGGGGGACTTAAAAAAGTACAATACAATACAAAAGTCATTGAAATACTGGGCCACAGTGGCTGAGTGATTAACACGCTCGCCTCCCACCAAGGCGATACGGGTTAAATGCCCGGCCGTGAATCGTGCCGGACTATGCCGTTGGTCGACGGGTCTTCTCGGGGATCTCCCGTTTCCCCCGCTCCTTCATTCCGGCTCTCTTCACTCATTCATTGAAATACCTAACCCGTCCAGTCACGTTCCAACAAGTCACAGTTCTCACCAGGGAGAAGTACAAAGCTTGTTCCTTGTGTACAGTACCGAACATAAATATCCGTCACGTGCAACATGTACTTGACCATGGAACCTGCTACTGGACGGCTTGCAGAATAAGATTGGTACATAATAGGGATGCTATCGGAAAATGTATCGATATTATGTTGGTGATTTATAAAAGTGTCGTTTTACGAAACGATACATCGAAAGAATAGTATCGTTTTTCGGAACATCGTAATACGATATTTAAGTACGGTATTAACACACTGAGGTCTGCACACATTTACTGGCACTTAAGACAAATTACAAATGAGTCACCTATATACACTACTGCAAGAACACTGGTTCTGTTGGTGTCTGTGTTAGAACTTACCATTGTCCTATTGGTCCATACCACACCGGACACTACCCTGTACTTTACAGCGTTCATTATTGGCCGGTCATCAACCAACGGAGAAGCGAGCTGATATTGACCCACTCAAATGTCCTTTATCGTATAAAAGTATTTACAATCAATCATGTCCCGTTGAGTGGCTATAAAAAAGGAAATTCTATCGTTAGCATTATCATTTTCACTGCACTGTGGTGCTCTTGTGAGGTCATGCTAAAAACTAGCCGGACAAAAACAGCACATCCAAGCGAGTTTTGTTCTGAAAAACAAAGAAACTTTGAAATTAGCTTTGCTGGAGCTACACTCGAGTATAGTCTACAAAGTGTTAAAGGGCTTGAAAAATGTTTAATTGTTTGGGATATTACATACTGACGACACGCGGCATTGCAGAATGCCTGTTTTCGGTGCATGTTAACAAAGCAAACATAGGAATTTTTTATTTACATCTTTGTATTCAAAATGCGCTTATAAAAAGCATTGCAAAAATATTAATTTCCATACCTGGAAAAAAATATTATTTCGATAAAATATAGTTGGAATATTTCAAAGATTTGTATCGATATGCCGTTCATTTAATATCGTAATTTCGATATATCGATATTTTTTCAACCTCCCTAATTGGGGAAAGGGGTAAAAGGGATGAAGGGTTCTTTCTTTTGTTTGTTCAGATTGGCTTTGTTTCATTTGTAGTCAGTGGGGCGGGTGTCAAGAGTTGGGTGTTACCTCACGTCTTGTGGGTGGGGGTGGAGGGGGCGTACAGTTGAAAACACACCCCCTTCTTTGTCTTCAATAGACACCTGAAACGTATGCCTTTAGCAACCAGAGTGTGGATATTTCCACTTCCAAGAGGCAGTTGCTGAGAAAGAGGACGACTTCTGATTGGCTCGTTAGCTGCCCCTCTGGGCGGAGTCCCGCGTGCGTGGGAGGTGTGGGTTTCAGACTACCAGGAACTACCAGGAGCTACCAGGAGCCCAGGTAAACTTGTGGCTCGTGACTTACAACAGCCGTCATCGAGGAATAACCAGAACAGAACACTTCCCACAAATACCGTCCGCCAAAGCCGGCAGCGTCATTATGGGGAAAGTTCGCACACAAAGCGCTGAGAGTGAAATATTTGTGTAAAGCTCTGCCTTTCCGCCACAACACCTGAGAACATAATGCGTGCACGCACAACGGTTAGGGCCATATTACACTGTATCAGATTTCCTAAAAGCTTGTGCAAGGTCTGCCATAGCTGCCGTTATACCGGCCTGTACGGCACCCGTCATGACATTTTTCGCAAGGCGCTGCCAGATTTCATCACAGATTTGGTCATTGGACCTGTCCTATTTTCCGTGGCAGGTTCCATACCGGCTCTCGTACCTGGCCAATTACACTGCAGTTCAAAGGCGTACAGCGCTCCACGTGGCACTCTGTGAAACCACACTTCAGTAAATATTTCGTGTGTTTAGAAATGGCGGCGAAATTTTGGTCAACCGAAGATATCATCACTTTATGTGAAAATTACTGTAGACATTCATATCTCTTCGATTGATAACTTGATGTTAAGAGCCGCCCACTCCACTCAACTACGCGACCATCGTTACAAACGACGAGTTGCATCACCTAACAACTACTTTCGCTGAGTGGAATCATTTACTGTTTACCACCTACTCAATTTGCGCGCGCATCGACTGTGCTCCGTGCCAGTACGCCAAATGTTGTCGTGTAATATAAATATTCCATACCAGCCTGCATAGCCCCTGGTATACCGGCTCCCGTACCAGGCCTTGTAGGAGATCGTACCAGAACCAGGTACGGCAGCAGGTATCGTGTAATATCCGCATTAGGGTCGCCTGTTTTTTGCGAAATATTTGCACGCGTGCTATACTCCAACTTCGCACGTGCCCACTTGCAAATTTCCTTCGGCTATTGGCCACGTGCCTGTGTGAGAAGACATGTTAAGTTGCCCCGGCATTGAACGTCTGTGAATGGCTGGCAGAGAGGTAAGACGTGTGAAAGTTGACATCCTGCAACCACTATATTGTTTATGAACTATCGTATTTTGCAATTCAACTATTCCTAGAATCTTTTCGCGAAAAACAGACGGCCCTAACAGCAGTTGATCGCTAGGGACACCCGATTTTCGCGAAAATATTTCTCGACTAGTTGTATTTCAAAACACTATCGCTGAGATACACTTTCGTGATTGGATGATTACTTGCCACGCATCTTAGGTATCAGCCCGCGAACCACAGGCTTCCATTAGAGCAGTAACTTAGTTCTCACTGGCCGGTCAAGTAAGAGAACTTCTTCTCACTAAGGCATACATCACCCCTACAGTGTCAGTCAGTACCCTATTGAAATATATCTTGGGCGGAAATATTTTCGCGAAATTCGGGTGTCCCTAGCTATCGCTTTAAAAAAGTGACAGGATTCAAGTTGCTGTATATCTGACTGTTTTATTTCGTCATTGGCTGTCACACATGTATGCAGCTACTATCCACAATGAGGATTATCATGTTCTTAAGACAGAACGTTTGTGATTGATAGAGACCTGCAAAATCTGCGTTATTATTTAAGGACAGACTAAACTCCAAGTTACTGTGCTTTTGACCAACTTCGGCCATTGGCCAAAAATATGTCTCACACGCCTTGGAGAACTCTTCGAGCCAATAATATAAGTTCAGCGGTGGAGTGGCCAATCTCCTTCGAGGAGATCAACCAGATGTGTGACGTTGACTACAGTGTAGCGGCCAATGAAACCGCGAACTGTGGTCAGTTGTTTGTAAGACAGTGGTGGAGTCTATTATGCCACCGAAATATAGCGCAGTAGATGTAAAAGGTGGGTCCTGGACCACCCCACGTTTTCATCAAAAAATGCAAATTTACCCCAAAATCAAGCAAATGTACTACTTCTTTCAAAATGGCGTGCAGGTTTTTTGTTACCTTAAAATCAAGCAAATGTATTGATTCTCAAGCAAATTTTCACTTTTTTTATAGAATAGAAATGCCAATTTTGCAAGCGAGCAATCTAAACCAAGCAAATAAAGCTATAAATAAAATAAGAATATACAAATTAATAGAATTTAAATATTATAACAGAATTCAATATCATTTATAGATTTTCCATTTTTCATTTCTCTTAAGACTTTATACATTATAAAAACTTGTTTATCACTTATTAATTTTAAAGCATTTTTAACAAAAAGCCATACAGATCGATCAGGTAATCTAATTTTATACTTACAATCTAGAATGCAAATAGTTTTTTTTTACCAAACTTAGATTCATGAATTTGAAAGTCCGTGGCTTCATACGATTTATCAATATCCAGATCCAGTAGTTTAATGTAGTCAAACGAACTGTTTAACGTCTTGAGAAGTGATTACATTGTTGTGTTATTTACAAAAAAAAAAAAAAAAAAAAAAAAAAATTTAAAAAAATATTTTTTCATTCTCTTAATAAATCGATTTTCTTAATAAATACAATGGAAACTAATACCATATCTAAGCAATGTAAAAAATGCGTCGAAGTATTAAATATAGAAAGTTTTCACGAGCATAAATACACAAAAGATAAGTATATTAACACTTGAAAAAATGTTATGCTGAATAAGACAAAAATCAATGAGTTAAAAAAAAAGAGAAAGTACTATGGGAATGCGTAAAACATATTTATAATCTACAGCTCAAAAACCACAAAAATAGTAAATCACACAATACAATAATAGGTATTTTAAATGAAATTCAATATAATAATTATCCAACAAAAACATGTAAAGTATGTAATGAGAATACATCTATAAAATTATTATCTTACAGTAAATCTTGTAAGGATCAACTACAACTATATGTAAAAAAAAGTTTTAGTGAATATCTTAAGAATTATCATCTTAATAAGAAGTTAAATATGATTTCCCAATAATTTTAACACCTTTTCGATACTATTTCACTATATTTATTGTTATTATTTTTCATTTTGTAATTTAAAATGCTTTAACTTTAAATTAACAAATATGGAGGCTTCTAAGATAACTAGTGTGTTGAGCAGAATTACAGTTCGCAAGTTGTCAGGTTTTGGTAAAAAATTACAAATTCCATATTATAATAATATAAGGAAAGCTGATTTAATTTCATTTATTGTACCAAGAATGTTAGATTATCAAACAAAAAAGAATTTTAGCAATTTACCCTTTTCAAAAATCAAAAATGTATATAAACAAGAGAAAAAGGAATTAAAAGAAATATTCCCATTTTCTACTAATGTTTTCTCACAACCTAATAAAGAAGATAGAAAAGAAACAAAATAAATGTTCCCTTATTATACTAATGTATTCGTTAACAAATTAAATAGAGAAACCAATAAAAATTACTTAGTTAATAAAACTTTTAAAAGTAGGATATCACCATATAACTTTGAAAATACCTTCAATTTTAGTACAGCCTAATCATTTTTGACTTCAATAAAAAACAAGGTAGTTGAGAAAATACATGATCATCTTTTAACATTTAGAGGATTGTACACCAGCATTAAATTATATATCAACTGTCGTAATCATGAAAATAATCAAGTAGAATGATTTACATTTCAATCACCAAATTATACAACATTGAATGAAGGAGATATTAAAAGGATTTATAAATGCATAATACAAGAAATAATTATACAAATTTTCTGAATTCCAAAAGAGAGGGGTCAGGATGGACTTCAGATAGAATAATGGGAATACAATTAGTTATAAACGCGTATAATGCATTAAATGCTGCATCATATATTGAACTACCTGAATTTATAAAAAATAAGAAAGCATGCATAAATGTCAAAAATAATGATAAAAGTACATCCTTTAGCTGTAAAATCTGCATGATTTCCAGCAGACAGCCATTCAGATAGAGTAACCAAAAAATGTGGGGCTTGAAATCGATAAAGTAATAGATAAATATGAATATCCTATTAAAATTGATGATATACCAAAAATGAAAATCAAATTGACGTATCCATTAATGTATACTCTACTGAAGATGAAGGTAAGAAATCCTTGGTAAATCCACTAAAACTTACGAAAAATAAAAAGAATAAACATATAAATTTACTTTATTTAAAAAATGATACAAACTCACATTACTGTAGGATTAAAAATTTATCGAATTTGCTTGCAGCACAAAAATAATAATAAGAAAAGTAAAACATATATGCGATGTGTGCCTTCAATTCATTTATTCTCAAGACAAATTAAATATGCACACAGAAGATTGTTCAAAAAATGAAGCAATAAAAATTCAATTACCTTCGAAAGGAGAGCAAATATTTTTTCAAAAATTATAAACATACAATGAAGGTTTCATTCACAATATGTGCAGATTTTGAATCAATTCTAAAGAAAATATCAACGACCAAACCAAATCCAAAAAAAATTTATAAATTTAAGCTAATCAAAAAATATCCAGTTTTAACAGAGGATGATATTGATAATGGCCTTTATAAAGATATATTTAAAGAACGACATAATCTTACTATTGAACAAATAAATAACATTGATTTAAAGTTAAATGAAGAATCATATACAATGAAATATCAATTACATGAAGCATCTAGTTTTTGTTATTATATTGTATCTAGTTATGGTGATTATAAACCTCCAGTTGTATATCGAAATCCAAATGCACATAAAATTTTTATATAATCAATAAAAATGGAAGTAGAAGAAATTGGTGAAATATATTCGCAAATTGAGCCAATGCATCCACTAACAAAAGAAAAAATACTTTTTATTAAATTTAAAAAAATGTACTGTCTGCGAATATGAATATACAGATGATAATAGAAAAGTACGTCATCATGATCACATAAGTGGAAAATTCATTAATTCTGTATGTAATGATTGTAATCTAAAATTACAACTACCCAATTTTGTACCATTTATTCCCATAATGTAGCTGGTTATGATGCACATTTATTAATTAAAGAACTAGGATATAATGATAAAAAAATATATTTATGGCAAATAATGAAGAAAAGTTTATACATTTTGGGAAAAACACAGGAAATTTAAAAATGAAATTTGTAGACATATTTAAATTTATAACCAGCAGTTTAGATAAATTATCATCTAATTTAACAAAAGATCAAATGAAACACACAAAAACATTTCCAATGAAGATCAAGTTAACTTAGTTATAAGAAAGGGTGTTTATCCATATGATTATATGGATAGTTGAAAAAAATTTGAAGAAACTGAATTTTCACCAAAGAGTGAATTTTATAATAAATTAAACGAATCTGATATAACTGACGATGATTATGAACATGCAAAATGTGTAAGGATTCAATTTAATATTAAATATCTTGGTGAATATTACGATTTATATTTAAATAGTGATGTATTAATGTTGCAGGTATATTCGAAAATTTTAGAAACACATGTATAAATTCATATGATTTAGATCCAGCGTGGTATTTTACAGCACAAGGTTTATCGTGGGAAGCAAAGTCAAAAATGACTACAACAACCACTAGATTTATTACATATCTATTATATGATTTAATGTTTTATAAAGGAATTAGATGTGGAATTTCACAATGTTGTGAGCGATATGTTAAAGCTAATAAATATTTAGATGATTGTAACTCTAATCAAGAATCAAATTATTTAGCATATCCCGATGCAAATAATTTAAATGGTTGGACAATGTCTCAATATTTACCATATGGTGGTTTCGATTGGATTTATTATACATTATATAATTTAGATTACTGGAGTGAAAAGATATTAGATTTGGAGGACGATTCAGAGTATGGTTTTATATTAGAAGTTGATTTAGAATATCCAAAATAACTACACAATTTACATAAAGATCTTCCATTTTGGCCAGAAAACAAGGTAGTTTCAAAGACAAATCAATCTAAATTACTAACTACTTTAGATAACAAACAAAAGTATGTCATTCACGATCATAATGTAAAACAATATCTATATAATGGATTATAACATACTAAAATACGTAGAATATTATAGTTTGATCAGTCTAATTGGCTGAAAAGGTATAGTGATGAAACCAAAATACGGTGATAAAATTGAGTTGTGTTATCAGGATACCGATTAATATATCTATAACATGACACAAATAAATTATGAAGTTATAAGCAAAATGAAAGACGAATGAAATGGGAAATTAATAAAATTATTTGTTGGTTTAAGAGAAAAAAATGTATGCATATAGTTGATAATAAAGAAAATAAAAGATGAAAAGGTGTAAAGAAGTGTGTTGTTAACAACAGAATTACATTTGATGACTATAAGAATTGTTTGTTTTAAAAGAGAAAATAGAATATAGAACAATGAATCTAATAAGCCATAGAGATATAAAAATTTATAATTTTATTAATGAGAGGTTGGTATGCATTAAATTTTCAAAGAAAAGTTTTATAAATTGTTAATAATGAATCGCACAATATTGACGTGATAGATTTTTAAACATCTTTAATTTCTAAAACAATATCAATATCAGCACCATCGAAATCAATTAGTTTAATTAGTTTACAATTTTTGTTTCTAATTTCTAAAACAATGTGGTTAAATTGCTCATTATTAATTGTATAAATTCATTGGACATGGAGGCTCATAAATCATATAATCTCCAAAACTAAACACAGTTTTTGGTGGAAAACTAGCAATTATATAATTTTCTAAATGATTGGATTCGTTGTACTTTATAAACATTCCACAAGCCAAATTACAATTAACATTTATTGTTTCAAATGCGTTAAAATTAGGTAACTTAGTACCTACAAACATTTTGTCTTTTTCAATAGTTGTATTTCTCTAAAAGCCAAGCATATCAGATAAATTATCAAGTTTAATGTCAAATTTAGATTTAATTGTTATTCTATTTTTCACATGATCTGTTGATAATTCAATGTTGTTTGTTGCAAATGGCTCAATCGAATTTATATTTTATCTCAAAGAGTCAATATCATATTGACTTTTAGGAATATTTGTAACTACATTTTTATCAACATTAGGACTCATGTGTTCAATTGTTGTTACAGTATTGTTGTTTAAATTCGTTAATAAAAATTTTGTATGAAAACTAACTAATGCAATCGATTTATCTTTATGATTTATATCATGGTGAAGTTTCTTCTTTAGTATAGAACTATTATTTGTTAGTTTAAATACATTATTATCCATTTATTACCAAAATGATCTTATTAAATGGAGAAAGTTAAATGGGGTGTCAGTGCTTTAATTCATGAAGATAATTCCAAAATTAAAAATAATGCTGAATTCTTGTCTGGTAATATGAGGGCTATAATAGCAGGTCCAAGTAATTGTTGATAAACTAATTTGATGATAAATTTTGTTTATAATGTAGAATGGATACATTTTAATAAATGTATGTTTGTTAAAAAAAGTTTAAATCAACTAAATGCATTGAGTTACAAAATTGTTTTAATATGTTATCCAAAAAGTTTAAAGTTAAAAAAAAATGGAGAATTTTTAAATAATACTGAGGAAATGGTACCTTTAGATCAATGTGAAAACGAATCTCTAATTTTATTTCATGATGTTATTTTAGACAATCAAGACATTGCTCACTATTATTTCACTAAAGGAAGGCATAAAAATTTAGATGTATTTTATTTAGCTCAAACTTATTCAAAAGTACAAAAACAATTGATAAGAGATAATACAAATTTCTGTATGTATTTGGACAGGATTGTACTAATTTAATACATATATATATAACGATTTTGTTGGTGGCACTATGTTTTATGAAAAATTTAAAGAAATTTGTTCGAAATGTTGGGGCAAAGATTATGGCTTTATTACACTAGATTAGAGTATAAAAATAAAATAAGGAAAGTATAGAAATAAAAATTAAGATTTTATTATATTTTAAAACTTTTTGTATGTTGATCAAGATGATATAACAATACAAACACTACTAAAAGTTAACTAGGAGTTCACCTTCAAAGGTAATGAAAATCTACTAAAGGCTGTTCACGATAAAGTGGGCACTTTTGAAATCAACCTTACAAAAACGTAGCTGCCCATGCCTAACTTACTTCAACGGGCGCACAGAGTGAGGTGTACCCAGTAAAGTTGGTAACGATACATGGAAAGTAGTTCCATATCTTAGTGTCAACTAAAAACTGTTAGGTAACCATTTGCGATAATTTAAATTATTTATTTTGCTTTCTGCTTTTTTTTAATGCATCAGAGTGCAAAAATTAGCAGGTTTTTAAAATTTTTACTTTTCTAATAATTTCACAGTTTCTATGGACCGATGCATGAATAAAGTGATGAGGCCCATGTCAATGTTAATTTTACATAAGGCAGAACAATACAAAACGTGCATACAAGTAGATCTGAAGCAGGGCTTTCTAAAGTGCTCATGTTAACGTAAACCACCTATATATATAAATATATATGTGTGAATATGTGTGCGTATGTGTGTATCAGTGAACCTAACCTCTATTCATTAATTTTGTCTTCTAAAAAAGAAGAAGCAAAGAAATTTAAAAAGTGGATTACACACGAAGTTATTCCTTCAATTACAAAACATGGCGAATATAAGATTTTTAAAAATGTAATGCATTTATACAAAGGTCAAATTAAGTATTTAATTAAATGAAGTATATTCTTTAAGTTTATGGTATTTCTTAAAGATTAAAATTGTCCCCAAAATATTGACATGATCACAAGAAAATAAAGAAAATTTATCTCTCATATTATTAAATGTTTTAAACATTTACACTATAAATAACAATATACTATAGACAATTATAGAATAGATTTATATTTTCCTGATCTAAAATTAGCTATTGAATGTGACAAATTTAACCATAAAGATAGAAATGTTAATTATGAAATAAAGAGGCAAAGGATATAAAGTTCCAATTAAATTGCAAATTTATCAGGTTTAATCCAAACTAAATAGATTTTGATGTAGCCGATGTGGTTAATCATATTGTATTGCATTTAAATAAAATATATTGTTTATCAGTGAATTTGGTCTATGTTTTATAAAATTATATTCTACATTTTCTCAATTTCTTTACAAAAAAGAGTATACATATAAACACTTATTACAACTCGCCAATTTCACTTGCGCATAGTTTCGCATATAAAAATGGACTCAATTCTAGACATAATTAACAACAAACTTATTTACAATGGTAAACAAGTTTCTATGATTATTGATGAGAATAATAATACTTGGATTTATGGAAATCAAATAGCTGAAATATTAGGAAATGAAAGACCTAGAAAAGCTATTAATGATCATGTTAGAGAAAGATACAAGATGCTTTATAAGAATTTAGATAGCACTAAAATGGTGCTATCTAAAGATGTACATCCAAACAACATATTTATTATGAACCAGCTATATAGCAACTAGTAATGAAATCAAAATTGCCAACTGCTTTATATTTTCAAGACTGGGTTTACGAAAAAATATTACCATCAATTACAAAATGTTGTGAATATAAGATTAAAAAATATGTAAGGCAATTATGTAAATGTCAAATAGGCCACATTAAAAAAATGAACAAAATTAAAAATGACAAACTTGATGATTTAAGAGATATAAATAAAATATAAGATGAACGTACAGAAAATTTAAGAGAATCAGTTCATATGGCCTTCGATGTAAGAAATCGCAGAAATGAGGAAATCACAGTAATGTCTCCCCATGTCATACAACAAACAGCAGATCAAAATTTAAATCCAACTTTTGTTCTTTTAAAATTATTAGATAATAATTTAGAATATGATTACTATGCCATAAGAACTCGAATAAAATACGTTCAAACAGAATTGTGTAGAATAGAAGATAGACACCCTAATTGCGAAAAATTATTGAGATTTGATTATATTCCAAATTCTATAAATTTATTCCCAAGAATGAAAGAACATTGAATGCTCACATTAACTGTTATTATAACTACTTTTATATTATTGGAAATAATTATACTCAGCAACAATTGATTAATGGTACAAATAATCTTTATCGAATTGAGTACAATTAATGAATCTTACCTATATTCTTTTATTTTATATAATAATATAATTGTATATAATACTGTTAAAGAAAAATATCTAACAACGTTTAAGTATACGTATCCATGAAACATGGACACTAGATACAGATGATACTATTCAAATTTATACAATTTTTATCAATGAATTTGGTCTATATTTTATAAAATTATATTCTTCGAATTTTTTATTAAGTTTTTTAGTCTCTTATTAAAAAAGAATACATATAAAAAACACATTTCCCTACTGACAAAATGGCCGAATCACTAGAGAAACAATTGATCATAATGGCCTTGGTTTTGTGGTAAAGATGCTGCTGTAATATTAGAATATTCCAACACAAAAAAAAACCTCTACAAAAATATGTTATACCATAATATAAAGTTTTTTTTAACAGAATTAGTTGGGACCCAATTTGGTTCCCAACTCGAATATCATGATGGTAAAGCAATTTACATATCTGAACCTCGTTTATATGAACTTATTTTTATATCATGCTGTAAAATTCTAAAGTATTTAAAAGATGGATATTTGAAGATGTTCTTCCATAAATTAGAAAACATAGAGAATATAAGATTTAAAAAATATAATGAATTTATACAGAGGCCAAATAGAGCATATAAAAATGAACGAAATTAAAATTAATCATTTAAAGGATATAAATGAAATCAAATATGATCATATTAATCATTTAAGAGAATCAGTTCATATGGCTTTCGATGTAATAAATTCCAAAAAATAAGGAAATAAGAGAAATCACTACACATGTTGTACCACAAATGCAAAATCAAAATTTAAATCCAACTTTCATTATTTTCAGATTATTTGATGATAACTGTGAATATGATTATTATGTCATTAGAACCCAAAGAAAAAATTATCAAGAACAATTGTATAAAATTGAAGATACATCCAAATTGTGAAGAATGCTCGAGATTTGACTATATTCCGAATTCTATCAATTTATATCAAAGAATAAAAGAAAGAATGAATGACCAGACTGACTGTTCTTGCAGCTATTTAAATATTGCCAAAAATAATTATACTCAACAACAATTGAGTAATGATGTAAATAATCTGTATCGAATTGCATAAGAAGCTTATTTTTATTTTTAAATTTACAAAACATCTGTTTTGTTAATCCATGAGTTATGAGAAATATCAAAACCTACAATTTACATAAATTTTATTACCTTTCATTTTTTAAACTTTTTCAACCAAATATTAATTTGGATAATTAGTTTTCATAATTTCGTATTCATAAAAACTACCTAATATTTCTTCTCCTTTAGTGTCTTTTAGCTTGTAAGTTGGTATATAATAATTTAAAACTTTACAAATGGTAAACAATTCTGTTGGCCAATTTTCAATATAACCATTCTCGAAAATTTTCGTTAGTTTGCTTACACAAACGACATCGTGAACTTTGTACTTCGGTTTAGTAATTGTGCTTAGAAAATTTGTTTGCATTAATTTTTTTCATTGGTCTTATTAACTTCAATTGTTTTCATTCCAATAGTTCTGTGTTTTGTGTTGTATTCTTTCACTAAATCGTCTAATATTTATCCATTTATAATTGCCATTTAAAGCAAATTTCTTCCACATTTTATTCTTCGTTGTTCAATTAAAACTTTCTACAGAACTGTCTTTAAGGTCACTGAATGTAGAATAATGATTGATGTTATATTTTTGCATAAGCTCTTTAAATGATTTATTATAACATTCTGGACAATTATCGCTTTGTAAATGATGCGGCTTTCTTTGCTTCACTATAGATTCTAAAGTATTTACTACATTTTAGCTGTTTTATCTTTAATAGCTACAGCAAATGCATATTTTGAGAAAACATTGATAATTGTCATAATATATTTTTTATCAATTATTCACATGAGATATTCCTTTCAAATTTCCAATATCCATCTCCACAAGATCAATTTGCCATAAATCATCAATTCCATACTAAATAACTTTACTCCCTGGGAAAACATTTTTGAGCAGGTTTATATAAGTCATTAATCATTCTTTCTTTTACTTCTGGCAAATTTAAAAAAAATGTTGATTTATAAGAATTGCACGAATATACCTATAATTATATTCACACCATCATCATATTGAGATATAACATTTTTTTATTTTAAAAGTTAAATTATTACCTTTTTTAGCATCAAAAGGTTTACTGTAATCTATTTTTGTAGTTCCCTTAATAACTGTCGTAGTATCATCAGGTAAGAAATTATCAAGTAAAGTAATTATTTTATAAACAATACAATCCATCAAAAAGTAAAGAAAAGAATAAGTTTATCTAAGTGAAAAACATTCTTACTTTTAAGAAACTTTACAAAAAAAATAAAATATCTATGATTTTTCTTCCAAGCATTTTTCAACTGATTGGTTTAAATTTTTTAATTTATCAGCTATTTCTTTATCGAAATATCTTTAATTGAGCGCATCATCTCCATCTATAGGATCAGCCAGACTAGTAATACTACAATGTCGAAAAGAAACATAATTTCTTGTATAAGTAAAAACTTTACTTATTTGATCTTGTAAAGCAGGAGAAATAGTAATCTATTTTGAATCTACATATGTTTTTTAATCAGAAACAATAGTTTTATATTTCGAATCTACGTCCTTGTTTAATACATAATATGTTATATATATATATACACTTCGAAATATCTGTTATTGACAGTGTCTTTATTATTTTTTGATAGGGTCACCTATAAATAATGAAGAAATTATATCGTGAAACTTAAAACCTTTAGAAAAAAGATGCAATACAATTAAACATAGATGTCCACAGATACCTGAATTAAAGTTTTGAATTAGATCATCATTGTAATAAACATTGCTATTTTTGAAATACTTAATTAAATTACTAGGAATATTGCCTCCAAATGAATCGAAATAGTAAACATCATTATTTTCTTTAAAATAGCATACCCAATGAGTGCCAGGATTTGTTGAAATGTTAAAATTAACCACAGCACATTCATTCATTCATTCATATAGAAATTTCTGAAATTTTTATGTATGTAATATTTTTACATATCTTCCAATATCGATATTAGATAGTGGGTATATATTCAAATATTTTTTGGCCATCCTCTTTTTTTTAGCAACTACATCACTTCCTGCTTTATTTTCCACTGCCAAATTGTCTCTCTGTTGTGCTTATAATTATATAATTATATATATATATATATATATAGTTTGTTCAACAGAACTATAAACTACACTAGCTCCTCCAGCTAAAGCACCGAGTGCACCTAAAGCTGCAAATAAAATTGGTAAAATTGGTAGAAATCCTCCATGATGTAAACCTTTACCAGTTTTTTTCTTTGGCCATCTATTTGACTGTCGGAAATGCTAAAGTTAATTTGAAACTTTTACCTTCTTTCACTTTTATATTTCTCTCAATTTGATCTTTTGTTAAAACTTTATCTATGCCCAAATCTTTTAATTCCTCAAAGGGAATATCAAAAATTATATTTGTTATCCTCATTTATATAAGCAAAAAAAAAACGTATTAAATCACACATTTGAATGCCCCAACTAAATTTTTTTGTAAACATTGTTGAGGCAACAGCAGCAGATGCAATTTTTTCTCCAATTGTAGTATTTTTATCTTACATAATTTCTTTAGCTTCCTTTTGCAAAATTTCATCAGCTTCGTATGTCTAGATTCTAAATCTTTATGATCTCTGTAAACAATATAGAGATATTTGCAAGCTTCGTTTAGTTTATTTATTTCTGAGTCTCCAATTTCTAATCTTTCATCTAATTTTGTAAATGATCCACAGTAATTATAACCACGCAAATGGATTTCAGGTAAATTTAAATTATTTAACGCCCAATTTATAATACCTTTGCCATGGTGTTCAGAATTCCAAAATGAATGTGAAATTACATTAAAAACTCTCATAAGATACGAAATTCCTTTATTTCCAGCAGTTTCTTCACCATGAATAACTAACAATCTATCAATTAATTTTCTAACATCATCCGTCCAAATATATGTTTTTGGCAAACTATTGTATTTTTTTATGACATCGTCAGTTCTAGGAGATTTGGCCACTCTCTCTGGTGTGCCTGACTGTGATTTTAGCCTCCTTAGGTCTATATATTGTTCATAAATGGGGATTATTATAATAATATACTTCCAACCTCCATTCGAAGACACCTTTTTATTAGGATTATATTGTTGGAATGCAGCATTGGTTGTTTTAACAATTCTGCGTAATTTTCATAGTCATTAAGAGTGTATTTAACCTCGAGAGCTTCTTGATCTTTGTCTGTTAACAAATTACAAAGTCCTACTGTTAATTTATATTCTTTATCCTTAACAGATAGTGAATCCTTATTTATCATTACTTTTGTATCACCAATGTAAAAATTTTGCTCAACTCCACGTAAACCAAATTTTTCATCAATAACATATATTCTTTTTGCAATTTCTATTCCGAGATTTATAGTAGAAACACCTGCTATAGGTGGCGAATCTTTTAATGGAGTAACACCCAAATTAGGTGATTTCAGGAATAATTTTCATTCAAATGATGTTTCTTCCAGAGTTGGCGGATAATATAAATTTTTTGCTGCAACAGGAACAAGTGTATTTATTAAATTTTTGTTTTCTTCACTTACTCGTTCTATTTTTTTTTGCCAATATTTCGTAATTCATCAATCAATGACAGCTCTTTTTTCTTCATTCTTTCACGTTCCGCTTCATTGTGCTTTTTATAATTTTTGAACCTCTCGGTGAGTTAATTTAGCTCGAGAAATATCCTTTGATTCTTTCATTTATATATTTTTTCTTTTAAATGAGTTATGAAAGTATTGAGAACTTCGAGAGGCAAACTTTCCCCCCAGTGGATCAAACTAGTGGGAATTTAAATGTTTACAATAATAGAATTGAGTTTGATATTCCTATAGATGGCTTTTATTTTCCAAATGACTCTTATTTTTATGAGCAATTTCAGTTACTAAAGAGAGACAAGGTTGCAGCAGACGGTAAGGCGGCAAAATATGCAAAAGAAGACGACATTGATGTTTGTTCTAACTTTTTTTCCTTTTCAGTTTTCTCGAGTAGAAATCTAAAAATATGGAAATATTATTGAAGCTGTTGGTAATCCTGGATTAACTTCAACAATGATGAATGTTTTGTTAAGATCCACAGGTGAGCAAAATTATTTAGAGGCTACTGATTTTCATAGTTAACAAATCTGTACACAGTGATAGAATAAATGAAATAATCTACACACTGGGATATCTGTTTGGCTTTATCAGAGATAATGCTGAAATTTACTGGATAGGTGGTTATAAAATCACTTTTTTCCATAATTCATCTGATAACAATTGTTTATATGTATATGAGGACACAGCTGTCACACCTCCGACAAGTTATGTCGATCCAGGTAGAATTGATATTCAGAAATTACAAATTATGTGGCCTATTGTTGAATACGAATCTAACACAGCCATTGCAATTAAAGAAAAAATATTCAAAGAGCCTAAAATTCCTATTAGTTTTAATTATTGGCAATTTTTAGAAAAATAAGTACCTGAAGGAACAACTTTTAACTTTGATATAAAAGATCAGTTTAATAATTTACAATTCGACATGCCTGATTTTGTAATTGTAGGCTTTCAAATTAATAGAAAAAATTGTGCTGAATAGTATGTCCATGCTTCTATGTTTGATCATTGTAATGTGAGAAATATTTATGTTGAAAATGGACGAAACGAGATTTTTCCAAAGGAAAATTGGAATCTAGATATTGAACATGGTCTTTGCAGTAGATAGTTTCTTGCTTATAATGATTTTAGAAATTAAAAAACCAAACTAGATTCCGACTATAGAAATAATAAACTTTATTATAAACCTACTGTGAACTATGATGATGGTAAAACCAATTTTTATTAAGTTTGGGAGCGAAGGCCATTATATGTTATTGATTGTTCATATAGAAAAACAACTATATTTAAAGATAAAACAAACAGAAAAATTGGTGTTGATTTTAACAAAGCTGTTGAAGCACATACGATTTGTAATGTTGTTCTAGTTAGCCAATGTAATCTAACTTATGATTATATGAAAGAGAGGATTGCTGAAGATATATAAATTTTTTATTTTATTAAATGGAAAAACCAACAAATTGGTTGTTCGATATTTTAATACAATATTTTAGACTTATAGTTGTGTGGTTACATTTAAAACTTTTACGGATTTTTAGAAATATAGATGAATTTTTGATCGAATTAAAAAATCTTAGTTCTAATTAAAATTTTCTCATAGTATCACTCTTTTATAAAACATATATATTTATTTTTTTAAATATTATAAGTGGATCAAATTATAGATCTTTTAGAACTTTGGGAAAGTGGATATGAAATTATAAAGACGGCAACTTTCATTTATAAAGAATTGGACATTGTTCATTTCAAAATTGTTTTAAAAATCAATAAAAATTATTTAAGAGCAGATAAATTTACTAATTTTAAAGACGATGTTTATGATATGGATTGCTGTGATGGTTGAGATTATGGAATCAGTAATGGCTATGCTTCAGATTTTTCTTTATTTTTAGACTTTAAAAAGTCTTATTGGTGTTTTACTTTTGCTGAATACATTAAAAATTATATTCATTTGTATATTTTTATTTGATGTTTAGCTTGATTTAGATAGTTCGCTGGCAAAATTGGCATTCCTAAAAATAGTGTGAAAATTTGCTTGAAAATCAAGAAATTTGCTTGAGTTTAAGGTAGCAAAAAGCAGCACGCCATTCTGAATAAAGTAGTAGATTTACATGATTTTTGATTGATTTTGGGGTAAATTTGCATTTTTTGATGAAAATGTGGGGTGGTCCAGGACCCCCCTTTTACATCTACTTAACGCGAACATTGCACATCTCTACTGATTGATCTGCAAAGGTCTTGGCCGCGTTAAAAACTCGATCAGCCAATTATAAAATGATGGGGACGTGCAAAATTCGCGTTATTTTCTAGCAAGATTCTAGCATTCACCGCCCTGCACATATTAGAGTCGGTGCGATTTGTTTATTGGCTTCTACACTGATGACACATTTTCCTTTTTGACTTGATTGGGCGTGACTAATCCAGCCTCTCGTTAGATGCTTGCTGTTGGTGCAATGTCGTTCTGGGCGTCTCCGAAAAAACTGTAGTCCAATGACAAACGCAGTACAAAAGAACAAATGTTTGGAATCTATTTTATCTTGAAATGATAACGCGAATTTTGCATGTCTATAAAAGGATAAACAAGCTACAGTGTTATAGAAGATATGTAAGTTCAAAGAATTTCCGAAAACATTATGGCGTCATAATACTGTGAACGAAGAAGTGAAACGGTGGCTGTCTAGTCGCCTAACTCCAAACACAAAACTCGCCCCACCCAGCAATATGGCCGAACGACGCACGCCAATCACCGCCTGCAGCCAAATGGCAGCTGATAGGGAAATTTCGCGAGTTCAATGTCCTGCAGGCTAGACTCCACAGTCCTGTGTAAACTCGAGCCTCAGATGTTTGTTCATTGGCTGCTGCCCCACAGAGTAGCCAGTGTTACTTCACACCTGGCAGTATGGCACTCGCTACTTGTTTCCTTGCAAGTCTGCTATTGGCTCAGAGTCGTCCAGGGCGTGTCTAATAAACTGCGATCCAATTGCAAAGTCAACTTCAGTGTACACGTGTTTGACGTCTATCTTAATATGGCATCTTCCGCAACATGCAACAGCCAATAAGGCACAAGCCCTCATCAAAGGAACAGTCAGCATGTTGCACAGGAAACTTATATTTGACCGGTACTGTACTTTGTGAGGCTCAGTGTCCAATGAAAGTCCCCGTGGGTAGCTGACCACTAAGGACCTGAAACTACAGTTCTCTTTCGTTATGTGTAAATACTTTATGCTCTAGAAATATTTCCATATTTGACACACGTGAACTGCTTTGTAAGGCTTGGAGGGTGAGCTAGCTTCTAGGCTACATTCAATTTTCAAACTATGCTTTAAAATTTTAATAAAGTGGTTTAATTGTACGAAATTATCAGCGTTCGCTTTCATCCGCTATTCAACAAGTCAGTGTAAAACCTTGTTGGATATTTATTAAATTTTGCAGTAACACGAAATATTTTGTTCTGCCTGCTGTTTTTAATGTAATATAGAATTCGGTTGCGGCAACATCAATATAACGACAAACAGCATATGTGGAAATGACTTATGTTCTAGAAATACTTGCATGTTTGTTATACGTAAACATGTGGAGCGGCGCCGAGAAGAACAACATTCAAGATACATAGAGGTAGTGAAATTTCGCGAAAATATTTCAAGACACTGCAGGGTCGTTTACCTATCTTGATTGGCGGAATCCCTTTTTGACACGTGTTAACTGTCTGCGCATGAATCACGTAGGAGCCGTACCTATGTTGGCGAATTCTGAGTGGCCCGGTCAAATATCAAGCAGACAGCAACCACTGGCAATAAACAGACTGCTGTTGTGAGCTCATAGTGTTGAAGTCTACTATGTACTCGTATTTTTCCCCACTAGCTCTAAAGATACACCTTGAACGTAACGTGACACCTGTCACTTCTCGTCACATTAGTCATATATTGCAGATGATTATAGGACCTCCCTCGCCAGTGGATTATATTTATTGTAACATATAATTATTATATTAAACGTATCATTTCCACATTACTCTATAATTTCTGATGTTGCAAATAAGACATTTTTTGATGTGTACTGAAAGGTCGTACCTTAATTCATTTTAAAAATATCATAAGACTGCTGCAAATAAAAAATATGCACACCTTTCTTCATTTAAAATTTGCGAAAATAATTCATAGCGTTATCTTAATTTTTTTTTTTAAGTAACTGAAGGTATCTTATTTCAATGTGAATAATGTAATTTCGGCAAATGAGTTTGTTTTTAGCGTTTTTGTATGCACGTCCCAAAACCATTATAATTGTGATTTTGACATGCGATTATGAAAAGAAAAAAAAAAGCTGTATATAAAAGTGTTTTATGCGATGAAATGGTAAAGGCTGTTCACTATAAATTGAGCACTTTTGAAATCAACCTTAGAAAAAATCACTGCTCTGTCTGCATATATTGTGACGCGCACTGAGTGACATGCGCCCGGTAAAGTTGGTAATGATGGATGGAAAGTAGTTCCATATCTTTAACTTCGAATAAAAAGTGTTAGGCAACCATTTGTGATAAATTTATTTATTTATTTCGCTATCTGTTTCTTTTAATATATCGAAGTGTAAAAATTACAAGATTTGTAACATCATTCTTTTCTAATAATTCCGCAGTTTCACTTAACCTACGCATGAATAAAGTGATATGGTCCATGTAAATGGATATTCCACAAAAGGCGGAGGGATACACGCCGTGCATACTCTGCATGTACTTCAAGTTAAACAGCAGCCTACTTCGCAGAAATATAAAATAATGCAGTTCTTCGTGCACAACGCCCTTAACTAGGGATATATAAATGTCGCGGGTTGAACGGCCTGTCTTATCGAGCCTTGGCCTCTTCTTATTGGCTGTTGGCTCAGTGGTGGCACGGTATTCGGTGCTGGTTTCCTTGCAGTTCTGTGATTGGCTCAGAGTTCACCTGGGCGTGTCTGATAAACTGTGAACCAACTAAACACATGACACCAATGTACAAGTGTTTGAAGTCTAGGGTGTCCTAAAATTAATTCGCGGAATTTCTCGGTCATTACTAGACGCGAATTAATTTAAGGACAAATTAAATTTTAACCGCGTGTACCACGAAGTTTGGCTGCTATTGGACCAAAGTTTGTTAAGGCCTTATCACACTATCAAATGATTGCCTCCAACTATATTTGACAATAAAATTTGAGAACAAAATACGGATATCAAACTTTTACTTCCAACAAATGTTATCGAATAATCTTGAATGTGTTTGAAAATGTGTCACACTGTTTAATTTTTTTATTGGGAGAATCTAATTTGAAACATTTTTTTTTTAAATTATTTTCATAGTGAAATATTGCCCCCCCCCCCCCCCAAAGTGTGCGGTCTATTACAGGAAGAAATGTAAGTGATGTTGTGATTCACTTTAGTTTCTTTACTAAATTAAAATTATATTTATAAGATAGGGTCTATGTTTCCTGCACAATGACATAAATGCCTCTGAGTTCGTATTATTATGTGCAATATTCATTAAAAATAGCATTTATGTCCAGACAGCTTCTACATAAATTAATTATATTCATAACGTACTTCGTTTCTAGCAATTGTTCGTTATTCTGAGTTTCTTGACGGCCATTTTGTCGGGCACGATTCTGATTGGCTGAGACCGCCAAACATGAAAAATATTTTAGAACCGATCCAATTTTCAAATGTTTGATGGAAACTGAAGCAATCCAACTTTCTCAGACAAATATGGCGCCGTTTATGACGATTCAATGACGTCATAACTGTCCAACTTTATTTGACCAAACTTATTGGAAGCAGTTTGACGGAAAGATTTGACAGTGTGACAGGGGATTTAGACACGCCCCGGATGAGTTTCGACCAATAAGGAACCTGTATAGTGAAAGCAAGGGCCGAATCCCATGCTATAGGCTGTTCATGGTAAAGTGAGCACTTTTTAAGGCTCTTATAAACTTTTCCTTTCATCCAATTTCCATCATCCTGCTGCTTTTTACTATAAACATTGCAATGTGACTAATAAACACATTGTATACATTTCACCACTCTCAGAATTTAATGCCTGAGGCTGTAATATGATGTATTTATTAGCGGTTAATGCCTGTTGGGAGGGCCTTAAAAAGTGCTCACTTTATCGCGAACAGCCTATACCTGATCAGTAGTTAAACTGGAGCATTAGCCAATGAACAACTAACTGAGGCTCAGGTAGACAAGGACGTGTTGCGAAAGGAATCCGCGAAAATTCCGGCGGGCGTCTAGTCATTGTTGTAAAGACAAGCGGGGGCGAGCGGACAGGTATGTAGGTGGTCCAGTTGCCTGGTGAGCGGAGTGTAGAGGCGGTGCCCCACTGCGGAGTGGAGGGGAGTGTACCCTGGAGAGACAGAGGGAGGTCAGGCCGGCGTGTCATCAGTAAATCACACGGGCGGCCAGCATGGAACGTCTGCGCTGAGGCAGTATTCGCTTCTCCAGATCGTAGCCGCTCGATATGCGGCCGAGATACCACCAGATAGCTGGCTCTTAATGGCGGATAATGGGCCGACAGTTAACATACAAACACACACGCCGGACTGGACCTCGCCTTCCACCCTTGTTGTAACAACAGCCCATGTCACTCGCCGCGCCGAACACACTAACAAAAAAAAAAAAAAACAACGCGAAAGACGGTATCGCACACATCACCGCGGTGACTCAGCGGATAGACTACTCGCCTCCCACCAAGGCGAACCCGTTTCAATCCCCGGCCGGGTCATTCCCGCATTTTCGCTAGTAAAATAGTGACGGGCGATACTGCTGATCGGTGGGTTTTCTCCGGGATCTCCTGTCCCCCCCCCCACTATAGCAATCCAGCACTGCTCCATTCTCACCTCTTTTCACTCTCATCTTCTCTTAAGATCCGCCCAAATCTCTCCACTCGTGCCAGGGGATTTCAAGTATAATCCATTCGCGGTTAACTCACACTTTTATGAAGCCTTGCGAAAGTTCTACTTCCATGATATTCCTCCGCCTTTTGCAAACAAAACTTAACAAAATCTGGAAATTACACTACAGGAACAACGTACTGTATTCGCGCGAGCTATTTCTTACCAACTCGCCTATTTTTCACTCTTTTAATTCATAGTAATAACAAATGAAATATTACAATCAATAAATAAAATATTAATACAAATTCATAGTAATAAATGAAATATTACAATTAATAAATAAAATATTAATACAAATTCATAGTAATAAATGAAATATTACAATAAATAAATAAAATATTAATACAAATTCATTTTAACCAATATTAAGGTACTTTTATGAAAACAATAATAAATCGCTTGTACATTACATATTAAGAAAGAACCAACATGTCATGCAGGCATATAGCTTGGTTTTTCATTTCGAGGGTTTCATTCGAAAAGTGATAAGAAACCGCACATACGACTATATATTTTTAAATGGTAATTACAGGCGACGTTCATAAAGGCTGATCACGATAAATTATATTTAAAATCATCCTTAGAAAATAAAAGCCACTGCTCCTCTAGGCTATTCACGGTAAAGTGAGAATTTTTACTTTCAGCTAATTTCTATCTTTCCGGCACTTTTTGATACAGGCCTACCCAGTGTGTGCATTTTACCAGCATCAAAAGTAAATGCCTGAGTCTGAAATAAAATACATTTATTAGTGTTTGATTATCTGTTGAGAGGGCGTTAAAGAGAGCTCACGTTACTGTGAACAGCCTGTACCTGCGTGTATTTTAACGGGCGCACTGAGTAGCATGTCGCCAGTAAATCTGGCAACGATGGAAGGAAGTAGTTCCATATATTAACATTGATTTTGAAGTATTAGGTAGCCATTTGTGTAACTTAAAATGTATTTCTTTCGCTTTCTTACGCAGGTTATTATTTGTTCCTTCCTGTTTCTGCAAATCACCACAGGTAGTGTAAGTTGTTTGTTCTTGTCCGCGCGTGTTAGTTAACACTTTCATACCCGGTGCAGACGATTGTCAACTTGTTGCACAAAAAGGTGGTATTTGGCTAGTCCTGTACTCTGATGAGTTGGTCGGGAAGTCGATGGGGGGGGGGGGGAGAAGATGTAACTGATTTGTAAACCACGCTAATGTCCTGTGTTGTGATTGGTTCATACCACTGACCACCAAACACTTGGTTATGCAACGAAACCAGTTCTTTGACAGCTGAAGTACAACACTCACTCATCAAAAATTATCTAATTCGTAACACCAGAAATTATAAATTAAATGTGGATAAGAGTGTTAAGTACTGTATACGGGCCTCGTCCTGAGAGTGTTACGAGCAATATTACGTTGTAAATAAAACAGCCTTGCTGTGGAGAAATTTTTAAATGTATTTTTGTTAGAGTGCAGAGTTGAAGCCCCAAGTATGGAACCTGGGCCCCACCTCGTATACCAGGCGTCAACTGGCCAATTTGCCGTCGCCCGTCTGGGCCCGTAATAACGCCCAGGTAATTCATACGACTGCCCCCACCCCACCCTCTCCCCTTTCCTTAAGGGGGTGGAACAGAACTGCCCTCTCGGCCGACACCACCTACATGCTCTGAGCCAACATTTCTTCTACAACACTCTAACTAGTTTGTTATTTCATGATTTTAATGAACAAGGATTTGACTTGGCTAAGTTGTTTGCAGAGCAATCACGAACGTTCCGCGATACAGTATCAGAATCCTCATTGGTCCAGCGGAAATGGGGAAGTATATTAATACATGCATGGCTAAGTGTCGGACATGTATACAGTACGTTGAATCCTAGCAGACACTCAACTTTTCCCGAGATGAATCGCCATCTTACTAGGGCTTACGCACCCTAATAGCCGCTGATATTTTTTACTGTGGCAACTGAAAATGTTTCTTTTAGTGCTACCTAAAAATTTAAATATATATCAATAGGCAACCTTTAATTTACAAATAGCATATCCAAAGACTAGGTTAAAATAATATTTTAACTGTGAACTATTTCTTACTATAGCCGTTGCTAACACATCGTTGCCCTCGCTGTTTCTAATTCGTATTTAATACGAAGCAAATTTTACAAGTTATAGAAAGTCAAAGTTTCATTTATTCAATAATACAAATCATTAAAGATGATCACAGTGTTATATAGGCTATTTGTGTTATAAAAGTTATTTAAAACACAGGTTGACGTTTTACTACTAAGGTGGTTTTTCAAAAGTTCGTTTCAAAACATCCGAACAAACACTGGATGTACTATACTTTACTTGTTCTATAGTTCACTTGCAACGTCACTGAAGCCCTCCTGAAGTTCTACTTTCAAGATATTCCTCCGTCCACACAAAGAAAGCTGAAATATGAATACGAAACTACACCATAGGAGTAACGCACAGTATGTACGCGAAATCAGTTTAATAATACTTTGCATGAGAATTATCTCGCTAGGCATTACCAATATACTTATTACCTCTCTGTTTTTATTCGCATCAATTTTAAATGAAATGTTATAGTTTGTAAGTTCAATTTAATCACAGATAAGATAGGTCTGCTGTTATTTTTTACGGAAGTACATAACTCTTGTAATACAAGATATAAGTTAATTGGGAAACAATAAAATACGTGAAGCTTGGGTGATTTTTCAAAGGTTCGATTCTAAAAGTGTGAAGATATCTCGAATAGACTATACGTGGACATTTATTTAAGGATGGCTGAATAACCCTGCGACTCTAGGCGGAACTCATTTTCACGCAAGAAAGTAGTTTCTCTTGTATTTCACTTCCGACTGGCGATTACGTCTCGTGGAACGTGTGGAGTAGGGGGGGAAGTACATTAACTCCTGCTGTTGTAGATTGAATTCCGGCGAGAGGAGAATCAACAAGCAAGAAGTTAACACACAGCACAGCACAGCATCGCAGCGGTGAAAACACATGTTGGGCGATTGCCATCAGCTTCTGATTAGAGAATTAAGTAATACCTGCACTGTGTAATTAGACAGGTCTCGTCTTCTCGACCAATCTACTCCACACACGACGGCGCTAACGCACTTTTCACCCCCCCCCCCCCATCCCGCCGGGGCATTTCCGTTTTTAAACCCACGCTATTACGAGAACGACGAAGAAAATAATCCAACGGGCCATTCTATACGGCCAAGCAAGGGAGTTGGAACGTTCGCGGGAGTTTGTGCCCCGATTAATTTCAGAAACGCGTGTTTCGGAAATTGAGAGCTTAATTACAAGCTCCGGTTAATTTACAACTTGCCGTGAACGATTAAACAAACCGTGAAAGTCGTATATCAGCGAGATGATCAGTTCTGGGCCCGCCTTTGTCACGAGTTGAGGCCACGAGAGCAATTAATTGATAAAATTGTTTACGTGGGCTGAAAACGTTAATAACAAAGTCTCCTTTGCCTTCCCTTGCTACAATTTCTACCTTAGTTCTCTTCCAGGTCGATAAAGACGTTCCTACATTTGATACTTCAACTTTTCATCATGAATAGCTAATTATCTAAAAAAAAAAAAAAGTTATCGATATGATATAACACTTATTTGTAAAAACTCGGGGATGAAAGTATGTTCTCATTACCAGTGTTGCAACAGGAGACATTTTCCTTCCAAAATGCCCTTATAAGTGAGTGATGAAGAGATTTGGGCGGATGGGGGTGACTGACGTGAGTATGGAGCGGCGCCGGAATGAGAGGGCGGGGGAAACGAGAGATCCCCGAGAAAACCCGCCGACAGACGGCATCGTCCGGCACGATTCCCACTTGCGAAAATCCTGAGTGTCCCGGCCGGGGATTGCAAATTTTCCAAGTGTTTGTAAGAGTAAAAAAAATTTATCTTGTAGAACTACCCGTTTGTAAATTTGAGCAACTGATAATCAGCGACAGATAACTAATTAAAATAATCGCTGAATTTCACTGATTTATATGTGATTCTCAGTGAAGGTGAAGAATTCCGCCTGTATAAATCACTTGTCCCCAGTTAATTTCCTTGATTCGCCAATCGGCAGTAGCTTATGAACTGACTGTCAGTGAATAGTGTTTCAGTGATTGAGATCACTGATATTCGGACTTGGAGGGTACTGGGCGATACTCACCGGATTTGACGGAGCAGTGTATGTGCGCCCGGGACTCGTAGTAGACCCAGTCGAAGCCTGCCTCGACAGCGAGGCGGGCGAGCATGCCGTACTTGGAGCGATCCCTGTCCGACGTCGTGATATCTACAGCACGTCCCTCGTAGTGCAGAGAGTCAGCGGCGTGATGGGACTCCTCATCCCAGCCTTCAGTCACACGCAGCTTCACCCCTGGCCACTGGTTCATCACCGAGATGGCCAGCGTGTTCAGCTTCTCCATGCACCTCTGTAACACACGGTACACCACACTCACACTGGAGCAAGGAAGGCATGCATGCTGGCTGCCGACAAAGACAAACTGGACCAGGTTGCGAGGTCAAAGAAAACCACATTACACAGAAAGTAAAGGAAGACATGCTGCATGACAGAGAAGAAGAAAGACAGCAAGCTGAAAGAGAGACAAAAAGAAAGATTAGCTCAAACACAAACAAAAAAGGGCTTAAAGGGGGCCAGAAATTACAAGCTGAAATAGACACAAAAAAAGGGCCAAACTAATAACGAGAGAAAGTGAAGGAGGAAGAAATAGATAAACAAAAAGGTGCAAAGAAAGAACAGCTTAAAGATAGAACAGAATACAGGCTTAAAGCACGAAAGATAGATAAGTATAAACTGAGAGAAAATAGACAAATAGGAAAAACAGAGATAAATCAAGACAAAAGGAAAGAGCAGTTGACAGAGAAGAAGAGGAAGAGAAGCTGTAAGAAAAACAGAAATGAAGTCAGTATGAAAGCAAGGTACAAAGACAAGTAGAAAATGAGAAACAATACAGGAGCAGGAATAAGGAAAGAAAGTGTGACAGAAGAAAAGAAGCGTTATATAAAGGAGACACACTAAAAAAATAGAAAGTCTAAACAATATAGGAATAGAAAGAAACAGACCACACCAGAAGGAAGAAAAGAGAGACTGCCTGCAGAGAGACAAACAGACAGAAAAAGTTGAGTAGGCATGGCTTAACGTCTCGTCGACAGCGAGGTGACTAGAGACGGAGAGTGATTGGTAAACAGAACCCAGGTCCTTCCGAGTGCGAGCCAGCAATGTCATCACTGCACCACCGCGGTCAAGGCACACAATAGGAAAAAATGAAAGTCAGCAGAAGACATAAAAAATGTAAAATAAAAATTGGGCATTTGAAAGAGAAAGACACGAGTAACTGAAAGAGAGATCAAATGAAAGACAAGTTCAAACAAAGATACAGCATAAAAAAAGAGAATATAAAACAGAAAAAAGAGTAACTGAAAAAACAAACACTAGAAGAAAGTGCTAGTGAAATAAAACAGAAAGAATTGCAGATATAGATACAGAAGAAAAGTACAGACGGAAGAAAGATAGAAAAGCTAAAAGATAGGCGGAAATAAAAACAAGCAGAAAGTCAAACAGAATGGGAAAAAAAGTTCAAAGAGATTTAATTTACAAGAGATGGATAAAAAGAAACACTAAAATAATGAAAGAAAAGAATAAAGTAGCGGCAGAAAGATATGCAGAAAGTAAGGAATAAAATGAGTGAAGAAAGAAATAGTAGCACAATAAGAGAAACACAGGAAAACGTACAAGACGGAAAGAATCACGACAAAGAAGAGGAGCAGAAAGAGACGGAATAAAAGTGACATGCACACAGAAAAAGTAAAGAAATACAGGGGAAAAAAATATATAGACTCCTTGAAGAAAAGACAGACACTGCCTCTAGAGATAGGAACAGAACCGAAAAGAAAGATATATAATAACAGAAGAAAGTGCCTCTAAATATATATAAAATTTACTTATTGCATTTAAATCCTTGTTTTATGTCGGGAGGCTACCAGGGGAAAGACTGACATACCGAGGTTACATATATACAAACGGCACACCACCACGGCCCAGTCGGGATTCGAACCCACTTGTTACCACAAAAGTGCCTTCGAGACTTTAGCCATTAAGGCCGTGAGACACATGCTACTTCTGAAGAGAAGCACACTTCCCTTGAAGTAAAAGTTTTAATACAGCAATCTGTTCAGCATTGTTACAATGGTTTAAAACACGGCTTTACGGGAGAATACATATCGTAAACATAGCGCTATTTAAAGTGATTTCTTGCTGACATTGGCATTTTTCAACGCCCACATTTATGTTACAGAAACCAAATTTGTGAATGGGTAAAAAATATCAACTTATGTCAATTTTAAAGATAACTATCTCAAACAAAATACATTTTGGCGCAACTTTTTCAGAAAAGATTGCTAAACAAAATTATTTTGAAAAAAAAAATGTATTAATTTTGTTTTTCGTTTAACATTGATTCCCCTTTGAAGTTCGCGGCTGCCGACTTGGTAGGGGGTTGAAGTGTTTGAAATCCTGGCTTTTTACTATTAAACCTGCCCCCAGTAAGTTTACGTACGACAAGACACCATACCCTAGACGAGGCCGGAATGGTACTTTAATAAGTTACCACGCCTGCTGTAAATATTATTTTCGAACCCTCCAGTATAGATAAAACCGCTTACTCGGACTGCCGTTTACTAAAACATACTAGCAAGCACACGAGCCAAACTACGATAGGAGCCTGTATTGAACTTAGCTACAATCTTTTTCACCAATAAAATGATAGGCAGGCGCAGCACTACGAGAACACTGCATACCAGTTCACAACCCTGCGCGTAGATGCGATGGCGCTCTTTTAGCGCACACTAGTGTAAAATTCGCGTTATTATTTCAGGACCGACTAGACTCCAAGGACTTGTACTTTTGCATTGTGTTTGCCATTGGACTACAGTTTGTTTGGGGACACCTTGGACGGCTTTGGACCAATAGCAAGCAACTAACGAAAGACTGGTCCAGTCACATCCAACCAAGTCAGAAGTGTAAATGGGTCCGCACTGCTGCAGAAGCCAATAAACAAATGGCACCGACTCGAAGATGTATAGGACGGTGAATTATAGCGCGCTGCCAGAATATAACGCGAATTGTGCAGGTCTGTCTCTACTTATAGGCTACCGCACTTCTCGGACAAAAAAGGACGAAAACGATGCAGACCATAGACTAAAGATGACGTAGACAGCCGCTTATTCGTCTTCTGCAAATGTACCCAACACTGACCTACCCCAATCCTACACAACTGTCAAACTCACATGGTCAACAGTGATGAACGTGTTTGTTTATATCTTAATTTCTAAATGACAATAACTATTATACTAAGAAAATACTTTTACCAGTTGAAACTTAATCAAACTGCATTGCGAATTGACTAGAGCAAGTATGTAAGCATTACAAAGCTCTTATTTACTAAACCGTGTTTTAACCTCAAACCCAATGCACGCCATTTTTTCTAGATGTGTTGGCAGAAAAGCAGTTCAATGTTGGGACACGGAGATTGGTTGTGCGCAGCCAGCGAAATTGGCCTCCCTCATCTTTATTCTATGATGCAGACGGGCAGGCGGGAGGCTTAACCGTGGGCAGTCTATAGACACTTATGCATGCCGTTCAAAGGAGTGAAGAAGAGAGATTACGTTGAGTGTAGTGTGTGTGGCGAAGTGGGACTGCGATAAATCCCCACTAGTGTCTCGAGAGGCGGCAAATGTCCAGGGCTGACAAGCGACCCCGCGGAGACAGTGTTAATAGCGCAGCGGGCCTCAAGAGTATGAGATGTGGTTGGGTGCAATGGAGCGCGATGGCCCGTGTAATGGCCGCTCCGAAGTGGCCGACCGTAAATTGAAAGTGACGCGAACACAAGAAATACCGCCTGCAGCCTGCCACACCGCGGCTTATGCAATAAGTCGTACACTGCTGCCACTCTGGTTGTCTACTGCACAGGCGCTCCCGCCGTACAGATCACGTTATAGGCAGAGCCACGAGTATTTCGCGAATACATTCGGAGACGAGGTACACTCCAAACAATTGTTCTTTCCTCCTACTGTTCTGATTGGACGGCAGATCTTTAGACACGCCCCGTTTAACTGTGAGCAAGCAAGAAGCAGTAGTGTGAGTGAGTGTTTAACAGCCCTGTACAGAGGCCTAACTTGAGCACAGCAACCAATAAACAAACGATAATTCCTCGAGTGTATAGAGGACCATCCAGCCTAGCGTGCTGTCAACTCAATCCGCAAAATACTCGGGGCTCTAGTTATAGGCTATTCACAGATATTTCCAACATTTTTTAACATGCTCAAGTTCTTCTTCCAGAATATTCCTCCGCCTAATGCAAACAAAGCTTGGCCATGTCTAGAAAAATTACACCCAAGGGACAACGAACCTAATTCGCAAGCACTCGAAGAAATAACATTTCGCATAAGAACTATTCCTTGCAATGCATTACCATCACAAACACAGTATTTTCTCATTAGTTTTATTCATATTAAATATAAATAAAATATTTATAACTTTCGATTCGTGTTGAAATCTCGCATCAGAAAAAAAAAATTTCACACATTAAATATTAATTTTTATACACAGTGAAACACCTACAGAACGAAAATTGAGTTATTTTGTATTGTTTTAAACAGAAAGAACTGAAGAATAACCCAGCACATTTATGGGATAATACCGTGAATTCAAGGAGAGTTTACGGAAGGTCCGTTATTGAAACTACGTGTCCGTAGTTTTCCGTACAACGACAGAAAAATATTTTAACGGTATACTGGCGAGAAAGAAAAAACAATACTCAATCCAAAATCACAGAGTAGGTAAGTACACGGAAGAGAAATAGCGTGGCGTCTCGTATGATACGTGGCTGAGAGACTGACTGTGTGAGGCTCCCAAAGATGGCTCTTGTCTACTGCGTGCCGCGAAACCTTCCCTATTGGCTGGATTGCTGGCTAGCGAGTAAATTGCCAGGCGTCCCGACATGTCGCGGGCTTGTGACGCCATTTCGCTGACCAGGGTGCGCGGCTGGTTGGAGTCGTGGAATAACAGTTTGTTTCCCATCTGTATTATTATAGGTTGTTCACAGTAAAATGAACACTTTTGAAAGTCCTGCTTACGATCTACCTGTATGCACGTAATGTATTCTTCTGCCTTATGTAAGATTACCATTGTCAAGGGCCCAATCACTTTATTAATGCGTCGGTCAACTGAAACTATGAAATCATTAGACAAGTAAACATGTTACAAATGTGGTAATTTTTATACTCCGGTGCATTAAAAACACAGAAGGCGAAAAAAATAATTTAAGTTATCACAAATGGACACAACACTTTCTATCCGACGTTAAGATATGGAACCACTTTCCATCCATCGTTACCAATTTTACTGGGCGCATGTCATTTATACGCCCGTTGAAATATATGCAAGCAGGTAGTAACTTTTTCTAAGTGCTCGCTCACTTTATCGTGAACAGCCTTTAAGTAATCTGCACCAAAATGTTTTATTTTAATACATTTTAAGCTAGATTGAAGTATTAGTTATTACAAAAGGCCTACTCAATATTTTCTGAAAGCACCGACACCGAGCTCTCAAATAACATATTACTGTATTACCGGAAGTGGAAAACAATTATTGGAAGCACTGAATACAAGGTACAACTTCCGCTTAGTTAATCTGGTTCTAGGTTGGGAAGGTGAGGCTGGGGTGAAGAACGAAACCAAATATGGAATCACAACTAGAAATCTACAAGCAAGTTGCACAAACAATTATGCGAGTGTTTTCGGTTTAAATGTAATTTATGTATAGTAACGATTCTTCAAGTTCCAGACGTCGAATAATGGAAAGCGGCTTCTATCGCGTGACTTCAGCTCGAGAACAAGGTGGTGCTCTAGATAGAGCACGCGAGCTCTGGCACGTTCCTGTGACTGCTCGACGACAAGGCAGTCAATTTGACGACCGGATGGTACAGACAGCAAACAACTGTTGTCAACACATCTCAGGCAGCAACAGCTTGCGGTCACACGCGAGACAGCCAGAGGACATCTCTGTCATCACGGGGCGAGATACCACAAACAACTGTTGTCAACACATCTCAGGCAGCAACAGCTTGCGGTCACACGCGAGACAGCCAGAGGACATCTCTGTCATCACGGGGCGAGATACCACAACCAATACGTTTTACTAAGGCGCCTTCTACAATCACACGTAAGAGGACGAGGATGACGTAGTACGGATACACGTAAGAGAGCTCGGCAACGTGTAGCCAATAGGAATATAGAGTATTCGTGGCCATTGTGGTATACACGTCAGTCAACAAGTGCTTCTGTTTGGAGTGGTGGTGATTTTCATTTATGTTTTACTAAGGCGCCTTCTACAATCGCACGCAAGAGGCCGAGGATAACGTAGTACGGATACACGTAAGAGAGCTCGGCAACGTGTAGCCAATAGGAATATAGAGTATTCGTGGCCATTGTGGTATACACGTCAGTCAACAAGTGCTTCTGTTTGGAGTGGTAGTGATTTTCATTGATGTTTTAATAAATAATTGCACGTGGTTAGTCAGTAGTATTTACGTCTTTCGAAACACTGTAAAAGTATACAAAACGAAATATGTATATTATAAAACCTATATCAGTAATTTGCAACAGCTGAGTATTTTTTATCTCGTAAGTTGCAAGACCGTACGTTTATTCCTATTGTAGAATGGTTAAAATTCATCCCGAGTCATATGTTTGTTCCGCTCGGGTTTCCAAGTCCGTTTTCTTGCGTCTCCGTGCATTGTAGAACGGACCTAAAATAGTGGATTAAGTCAGTTCCACGGTTGAGAATTTTGGAAACGAACCTATGAGAATACATTTCCAGCCCTCAGCTACATATTTCAACTAGCCACAGTGACATGTTGACAATACAGTAGGCAGCAACATATAGTAATAATATCCATGTGTGAGTGAACTTCCTGTTGAAAGTCTGACGTTTTCGGACACTGCGCTCACTTGATTCCCGACTCTTTTATGAATTAAAAAAATACGTACATTAGCATTTCAGTAACTATTTACCTTCAGGGTAATGTTAATTTTGTAAAAGGCGGAAGGGTATAAAACTGCCTGAAAAGTATTCCTAAGCAAGGATTAGAAACTGGTCCGTTAACCGTGAACGTCCCACAAAGAAGGAACAGAGTTTACAAAAACAATCATTTGTGGAGCAACTTAACCAGACAACTCGCGTCATCTATGGAGGAATTGCGAATAAATTAATGTTTACTGATCTGAGAGACTCAAATGCGATCAGTGAATGTAGTAATTCGTTATTCCAGGAGTTCCTGGAAGAAAAGGATAACGTGCCAAAATATGAAGTTCCTAAACGTATGCTAGGTTTACATTATGTTAGCTCAGCCCAATCTACGTATAACAAATAATTAGCTTGAGTCTAACTGGAGACTCGAGTTGTAAGGAAACATTCCGAATTAATGCCTTCCGTCTTCTACTAAGGGACTATTTTGTGAAGTTCACAAGTATCATCAACTATTTACTTACTACATATTCTGTCCTTGCGCGATTGCAAATTTGAACATAATGAAAATGTATTCAACAACGTTATAAATTAATTAAGCTGTTAAAAACTTCAATATTGATATATTTTTTGGCAATTATACTGGACGCCATCTTGGGTAACTCAAAATGCCCAAGGGTTGTGTTAGTACACTCGAGGCATATTTGGATTCAGCACCCTTGAGTTATATGAAAACATCTTATGTGACAATTTGTGTTCTTAGATGTTTGTCTAGACTACATATACTGCAACTCTGTCGCTTGCTCGGTGTATGGGCAGCTAATGGAAGCTTTATTTAGGTTGTAACAAACATCGGTTAAACCGTGGCCATGTTTTCCCCTTCGTTTTCCAGAAAAGATGGCCATCATAGACACGACGCCCGGGTAACGGAATGTAAAGAAATTTGCGCCGCCGAAACAAGCCAACCAGTTAGACCGCAGTGAGAACAACTACCTCGACACTTATAAAATATGAGTTCCAAACTAATATTCTTGAACAGAGGAATCTCATAGGTCTGCTGTGATTAGTTTCGGCACTACACGCTATTTGCTGCGGCGCTGTCCGCGCGACCTTCATTGCCAGATGTCAGGTAATTCGCGAATACGGACTGCGCCACACGAGTCCACGGTCAAAAATAAGTATAAAATGTTCTCTAGTCAAAATGCGCAAGGGCCTTAGTTTACGAGAAACACGACATTAAAGTAGACAAAATGACTTCACTCCACGTTAAGCACAATGTACATCATCAGCATACAAAATGTCTAGACGTCATAACAGATGCTCGAAGTTTGCTCTGCCCATAGCACTGCATGTTGTATGCACGCAGCATGCAGGGAGCTTGGCCGCCGGGTGCACTCATGTCCTAATGCTCACTGCGTGTGAACTCCATGGCCTCCTTGGTATACGCTATTCACGGTAAACTGAGCGCTTTTCAGAGCCTTGCTCACCATCTACATGTATGCCCATTGTGTATTATTCCGCCTTATGTAAAATTAATATTGACATGACCTTCATCACTTTATCCATACGTCTGTAAAGTAAAACTGTGAAATCATTAGGAAATTAAATATTTAAAAAATCTGCTAATTTTTACACTTCGGTGTATTAAAAAACCAGAAAGGGAAGGAAATATAGTTTAAGTTATAACAAACGATTACCAACACTTTTTATCCAACGTCAAGATATGGAACTACATCCCCTCCACCATTACCAACTTCTTTCTGTTTTTTTAAGTGCATCGAAGGGTAAAAATGAGCAGATTTGAACAGTATTTACTTTCTTAACAATTTCACAGTTTCATTTGATCGACGCATGGATAAAGTGACGAATCCCATGGCAATGTTAACTATACATAAGGCGGAAGAATACACTACGTGTATACAAATAGATCTTGAGTGCTTATTTTCCCGTGAATGGCCTATACAGGATCATTCTCAATTAGGGAAACTTCAGGAGGCGATTCTTCATGGAAAAGTAAAAGGAAAACATATGTGACACTTTATACCTAAACCGAATATTAAGGGAGGTATGAGCCCTTAAAAAACGAGGTTATAAATAGTATTTTTTGCAAAATATCGGCTCTTGCTTAGAAGGTCCCGATAACATAGAATAATGTTCCGAGAGTTATAATTGTATTTTACTCCATTACTGATATTTGCCAAAAATAGGGTTTAAAACCTCTTATTTTAAGGTCTCGTACCTCCTTTAAGGGCAATGGTGCATGAAAGCAGTATATTTACCCTATTTTCGATATGTCGTTTTCCAAAGGGTTTGTCGAAAGGTTCGGCTCGACAAGACGTAAATAATAATTTTCAACGCCTTTTTGCGTCGTTAAATATTTACTTCCGTCATTATTCTCGGAGCACTGACGGAAGAAAAGAAAGAATTTTTGTTTTCTTATCATCAGTCAGTGCTCCGAGAATAACGAACACAGTGAATTTGTAATAATGTAAAAGGGTGCTCGAAATTTATATTTAAGTCTCGTCGAGCCAAATTTTTTTTAAAAACCTCTGTAAAACAAGTTGTGACAAAAATTATATAAATATACGGTTTGCGTGCAGCATTTCACTTAACATTCGGTTTAGGTATAAAGTGTCCCATTACTTTTTCATGAAGAATCACCTTCCGAAGTAAGTTTGTCGGGCTAATTGCAAATCAGCCTGTTTACGTGGAAAGTGGGAGTTGACCGCGGAGATGTAGCAATGCCGGCGCCACACATGGGCGTGTCCGCGGACAGAGACGTCCCAGCTGACGAGCCTGTCTGTCCGGCGCGGATACAAGACGTGCAGTGAGGAAGCAGCATTGTTCCCTGGCCGACGAAGTCGTGGGGGAAGGCCACAGCGAGGGCGCCTCTTGATTATACACTGCTTACGACACACTCCATACTCAAGTTCAGTCACGTCGGGGCGTGGGCCCACGCAGCTTCAGGCCCCGCGATACACAACGACGAGCGTTAAGGATCTACCTTACACCACATGTCGGATCACTGCTCTGTAGCTAGGAACATGCATAAATCACGTTATAGGCTGTTCACGGTAAAGTGAGCACTTTTAAAACACTAGTTACTTTTCCCTTTTAGCCATTTCTTATCCTTCAAACATTTTTTTCAAATTAATATTGCCATGCAAGTAATAAACACAGTGTATGTATTCCACCACACTCGGAAGTTTACGTCTAAGACTAAAATAAAATATATTTATTGACTATTATTCCAAATGAGAGGGCTTCCAAAAGTGCTCACTTTACCGCGAATAGTTTATATTTCTCGGCATCGAACTAACATTCACAGTACTGTATATACTGGAGCCGACGTCGTCCCTTCATTGGCTGCTGCCCAGATGTGATGTATGTACTGGAGTCGACGTCGTTCCTTCATTGGCTGCTGCCCAGATGTGATGTATGTACTGGAGTCGACGTCGTTCCTTCATTGGCTGCTGCCCAGATGTGATGTATGTACTGGAGTCGACGTCGTTCCTTCATTGGCTGCTGCCCAGATGTGATGTATACTCTGGAGCCGACGTCATTCCTTCATTGGCTGCTGCCCAGATGTGATGTATATACTGGAGCCGACGTCGTTCCTTCATTGGCTGCTGCCCAGATGTGATGTATATACTGGAGCCGACGTCGTTCCTTCATTGGCTGCTGCCCAGATGTGATGTATACTCTGGAGCCGACGTCATTCCTTCATTGGCTGCTGCCCAGATGTGATGTATATACTGGAGCCGACGTCGTTCCTTCATTGGCTGCTGCCCAGATGTGATGTATATACTGGAGCCGACGTCGTTCCTTCATTGGCTGCTGCCCAGATGTGATGTATATACTGGAGCCGACGTCGTTCCTTCATTGGCTGCTGCCCAGATGTGAAGTCACTCCCTATTATGAGAGACCTGTACGTGGTTGTGGCACACGACTGTGGAGTGTTCATTTATTGGCGAGAGTTACCTGGGGCGTGTCAAATAAAATATGGTCCAATGACAAACGTACTGCAAAGGAAATAGCGCTTTGAAGTTTAAACTGCACTGAAAAAAATATTTGTGGCCGCCACAAAATATCTTTTTCAGTGTGTCATCAAATAATAACGCGAATTTTGCAGGTCCTTATCTATAGCTTATTTCAATGTAAATCTTAAAATAAAAGTATTGGAAAAAAATTACACGGTAGCGGAGAAACTATTTTCATCTACATTTATACGTTTTACTCATATTTCATTTTAAAGAATCTATCTTAGGTTTCATTCCACTCATGTTGGGAACAAAACGAGATATGACATAATTAGAGCAATATTATTTTCAAATTGGATTCTTGCCGCTTACAATAACCAGATAACGCGTGGATAGAATTTTGCGACTGTATTTGAAGGCATTTGTAAAGTGTAAATGAACTATGAGAAATATTTAATTATTTCCTTAAAAATTACGTTATGACACATAATGGAAAGTTCAAGAAGGTAGCGAAACCACGCCTTAAGGTCACTGCCACTGTCTGTGCTTGCGCCTATCAGCATCTCACATATAAGCATATCTCACATATAATCATATCTCACATATAAGCATATCTCACATATAAGCATATCTCACATATAAGCATATCTCACATATAAGCATATCTCGCATATAATCATATCTCACATACAAGCATATCTCACCTATAAGCATATCTCACTTATAAGTATATCTCACCTATAAGCATATCTCACATATAAGCATATCTCAGTAAATAATTGTTTTGGGAATACGAAGGATTTCCCAGGAAAGGTAACTAAAACATAAATCACTTTTTATAATTGTTAATACATTCAAAGAGAAGGGTTGGGGAATAGTGAAACCTTAGCTTAAAAGGGGAAAAAAAGTATTTATGGTTTAATCAATTGATTCACATGTACTGTTACAGCTCGAATCTGCGAGAAATTCTGTCTCCCGCGAACTGCCTCATATCAATCAAGCATATCGCAGAGCTGGTAAAAACTTGTTGCAGAGCTGCTTCCTTACAGTCATATGTGACCTTCCTTTGGCTCGTATTAACAGAATATCAAGCATACAAATTATGTTGCAATTTAATAAATAACGCGGACATTTCATTAAGTTTTTGTATTGAACTATTCGATTGTTTTACAGCGTTTGTTCAGGAAATGATGCAATGCTTAGTAACGTTTCTATAGGCTGTTCATGGTAAAATGAGCACATTTGAAAGCCCTGCTTGAGATCTACTTGCATGCACGTTTTATAGTCTTACGCTTTATGTAGAATTAACACTGTCATGGGTCTCATCATTTTATTAACGTAGCGGTCCAGTGGAATTGTGAAATTATTAGAAAAGTAAACAATTACCACATCTGCTCATTTTTTTACTTCGATGAATTTAAAAAAAAAACAAAAAGCGAAAGAAATAATTTCAGTTGTCACAAGTGGTTACCTAGGACTTTTTAATCGACGGCAATGTATGGAGCTACTCTCCCTCCATCGTGACCAACTTTACTGGGCGCATGTCACTCAGTGCGCCCGTTATAATATATGCAGGTCGGGGCAGTAACTTTTTATATGGTTGATTTCAAAAGTGCTCACTTTATTATGAACAGCCTTTAGAAGTGTGCAGTAGCAATTTTAACATTTGCAGCCGGATGTATAACAAGTTATCTATACTATGTATAACAGAAACGTTTCCATTAAAATGTTCAGCACGTCATCAGCAGTTATAAAAAACAAACATGCACGCGCGCGGAGAACCTGTTTTGTCGGGTTGTATCTTGGATGCCAACGCCACAACGGGTGACTCTTGTTGCGAAGCGAAACATTATAATACAATATGACCTTGCTTTTCATAACTACAATGATTATGAACATCCCCTCACGCTGCAAAAACCTGCTGAACTTGACTCAATGCCTTGCGTTCAATAATTACAGTTGAAATTATAGTGTTTAATTAAGAAATTTGAGTGGCTCCTAAACAGGATCTGACCAAATATCCTGGCACCGAATTAATAATAAAATAATAATACTTAACATTTACATGAACATAGGTAATAAAGATCTTAACGTAATAGGTAGGGATAGGAAAAATTCGCTAGTCCAATGACCTGTAGGCTAGACTCCACAGTCATGTGTATTCTCTAGCCTCAGATGTTTGTTCATTGGCTGCTGCCCCACAGAGTAGCCAGTGTTACTTCACACCTGGCAGTATGACACTCGCTACTTGTTTCCTTGCAAGTATGCTATTGGCTCAGAGTCGTCCAGGGCGTGTCTAATAAACTGCGATCCAATTGCAAAGTCAACTTCAGTGTACACGTGTTTGACGTCTATCTTGTCCTGAAGTGAACTCGCGAAATGTTCCTATCTCCAGTAATAGGGCCAATGTGAGATATGGGAATCGTACCAGCGTACATAAAAAATAATTTTGTGGAAGTCTATTGGCAAAACCCAGCTTCAGTGGATAGTAACATACGGAATGAATTACGTGCAGTTTCTTCCCTGTTAATTTTAAAAAAAGAAAGTGTATGCACGAAACTTTACATAGTTCAACTTCTTACACACCGATTGTGGTATTTAAAGGCCTGCTACTTTTCTCAGTAAATTATGAAAGTAGTTCTTTGGTTTAGGTTCTTAATAAACATTTAGAGGTCTGTGTACATTTACGGCATGACGCGAAATTTCTGGTCAGAAGATTGCAATATATAAACCCGCACTATGTTCTCATTTTGTACAATAGGCCAACCAAATGAAATGTTTTCGTGTTCTATTTATTTAAAAATACCTCCGCTATATAAAAAAAATGTTTAAATAAAAATAATTACTTTTAAAAATAAATAACAAATTACTATGACAATTTACATACTTCGAAGGATTGGTCAATGTAGCCATTCGGCACAGGCCAATAGGCTGCATAATCGAGAATTCGCCAGCTCACCTGGTGCGATTATTAATACACTAGCGCCACGCAGGTGATAACATTAAATCCAAGATGGTGACCTCTAGCAATGTATAAATAAATAACAAACGAAAAATCCAAGATGGATGTATACGAGTATGGGTGGTGGCCTACTGACTAATTAACCAATGAGAGACATTAGAAGGGGAGGGGAATGTTAAAACAAGGCGCTTGATTATAAATTTTTTTAAATATTTTTTATAAATTTATATTTAAAATGTTTAAATAATCGTTTCTAATTTTTTAAAATAAATTTTTGGGATTTTTTATTTGGGTTCAAGGTCAAAGGTCACTGGGGTCTACATCAAAGGTCAAGGTCACTTCTCTTCAACATGGCGGACAATATGGCTGATGGTTACTCTGACTCCGGATACTGGACTCCTTGTATTGATTTGGCATACCCAATACTATAAAACCAATATGGCCGCCACTACTCTGTCCTCGAAAACTATCCCCCTACATCCGTCCGATGGATCGAAAATTGCCTTTTGGGGGATTGTTTTTGCAGCTGTGGGATCGGTGCTTTTGTTTTTATATAGAGAAAAACGGGAAATTTTGAGGGGAAAAGGGAAATGTTCAATAAGATACGGGAAATTTAAAGGAAAGTGGTAGCTTTAGAAAGAACTTGGGAAATTTTAGGGAAAAATGGCCGTTAACTTGTAAATGCCTAGGAAATGGCGATATTTTATTTCGTGTTGTTTACGTAAAGCCTTTAGCCAATAAGATTAAAGGAAAAACTGAAGAAATAATATGTTGTATTTATACGTCTTAATTATTATATTTGCTAATGAATCACTACTTCACTATGATCAAGTTCATTTCTAGTTGTGTGACACTGGTTGAACGTAAGATGTGTACATTCGGGCTGTTCGATATTTTGATATATCGATAATTATCGTTAAGAAAAATAACTTATAGATCGATATGTAACGTTGAGAAATATCGGTATATCGATTTTTCGATATTATCGAAGTCTCCGGTATTATCAAAGTTTTCAAAATTATAGAAGTTTTCTGTATTATCTATAATTTCACTATTATCTATAGTTTTGATACTATCGATTATTTCGATATTAATCTATGATTTCGATATTGCCAATAATTTCGATAGTATAGATATATCGAAAATACCGAGTAACTGTTTGGAAAAATATCGATATTAAATAGTTATTATTCCGATCAGCCCTAGTGTACATTCACCTTGAGCCACACATGTTTTGTGAGTGGACATAGATGGTTGTGGAACCACGAGAACTGGGAGGAAGAAGGAATACCGCCAATATATTTTTTCTGAAAGGAATTCGTGCAGGAAGACGGAGAACTGTGATGACGATGATGAAAAGGTCCTGACGGCAAGAGAGAGAGAGAGAGGAGGGAGAGCGGCAAGCAAGGAGAAACTTGTACAAATAAATATAAAAAAGGAGGCAATGGGGCTAGGGAAAGGGATAAAGGGGGCGGGGAGATGGCCCCGCCTCTTTCGGCGGCTCGGGCGATGTTGCCAAGTCACCGTGACAGACTGCTGCCACGAGTGTAAATGTGTCTGTGTATGCATGGGCGCATGCCTTCACGTCTTTACACGATTCAATACTTCGACATTTGACTGTAGTGCATACGTTTCCATCGCTTTTAATAAATCGACACTGCACAATACAAATGTGAAGTCAAACTAGATACAGATGAAAATCAGTGTAGGAAACTTAGTAAAAATGTTTTATCTTATGTAAATCATCATAAACATCCAATAAAGTATTTTATGCGCCTTTTTTTAAATAAACCGAGACCTTTATGGTATAATTTTTTTTAATAAAAATTATCAATTCATTTTATGTGTTTCCTCTTCACGGGGCCGCGGTGGTGCAGTGGGCAGACTACACGCCTCCCCACTAGGCGAACCGGGTTCGATTCCTGATTTCCGCACGTGGATCAACGCCGCTGGTAGGCGGGTTTTCTCGGGGATCTCCCGTTTTCCCCCGCCTTTGCATTCCGGCGCTGCTCCATACTCGCATCGCTTCACTACCATCGGTCATCAACGCCCCGATGTTAATAGCCGTCCAAATCTCTCCACTCCACTCATTTCAATTCCAAGAATTATTTTCTTTGTTGTGTTTAGAAACGCATCATACTTTCATGTTTACTACCGCCGACTGCATGTTGCACGTAGAGGCGATGAAGCAATTAGCTAGTGAGCGAGATTCGGCCTTACAGCTCACGCGTTCCGACGGAATTACGCAGGCTGCATTGTTTTTTGTAAGTGAGATATTCGCACACGAGGAAGAAGGAGCACCAAATAAGGAAAAATCTCTGCGTTGTTACCAAATCGTGCGATTATTATTTTTATTACTCTAGAAGCAAAACTGACTTCCGAATACATTTTAAAAAAATATTAATTTCTAATATGTCAAAATTACGCAGCAGAAACTTAACAAATAAAACATTGTTTACTTCTCGAGATGTTTCGTATGGAACTCGATACGTCGCTGTCAAGGATAAACGCTAAGCAGTTATTTTGTCGAGAATCAGTTAGAGGTTATGCGGGATGAATATTACTGTAAAACGATTTTCATTTCAGTATGTCGTACCGATTCCATGGTAAGTTTGTCTTGTTTGGATTAAAAGATGAAGTCTGGACATTTGGGTGGCTTTTACCAACGAGGTCTTGAGAGCCGATAAGGGTGAGGCGAGTCGAGTATGCAGAAGCAGCGGAGTGCTAGGGCGGGGAAAAATGGAAGATCCCGAGAAAATCCGCCCGGCACGATTCTCATTTGCGAAAATCCGGTAATCACCGGAAATCGAACCCGGTTTCCCTAGGTGGGAGGCAAGTAGTCTGACCACTACACCACCGCGGTCCTTTGTTGGAATTAAATTTTTGAAGCTTATCTTTGGGCATAAGACTTTTCTTAAATGCTATATTGTGTACAGACACAACTATAAGCGAAGTAATCAACTGGTTTTTAATCACGTGTTTTCTACTAAACATCTACGTATAGGCTGTTCACGGTAAAGTGAGCACTTTTGAAATCAACCTTTGAAAAAAAAAGTCACTGCTCCCACATGCGTATATTTCAACGGGCGCACTGAGTAACATGCGCCCAGTAAAGTTGGTAGCGATGGAGTGAGTTATTAGTTCTATAACCTAACGTCAAATAAAAAGTGTTAGGTAAGCAGTTGTTATAACTTAAATTATTTCTATCGCTTTCTGTTTTTTAATGTCTCGGGGAGCAAAAATTAGCAGATTTTTTTAAATATTTACTTTTCTAATGGTTTTACAGTTTCACTTGACCGACGCAAGAAGAAATCGATGAGGCCCGTGGCAATGACAGTTTCACATAAGGCGGAAGAACACACAACAGATCTTACGCAGGACATTTTACCGTGAACAGCCTATACCTACGGCACAATATCATTTTATTAGTGAAAGTCTGCAGCAAGTATAGTGCATGTCCCTGTAATAGTTCTGTGTGTTGTATATTTTGAAATACAGCAGTGCATAAGAAAGCCGTTTTAGTTTTAAGATATGTTTGTTGAAGGGGGGGGGGGGCGGTTCGAGAATGGTATTTCATAACACTTTAGCTCTGATACACTTCAGCGATTGGTGTCTGCACGCGAATCACAGGCGTACAGTAGCGGAGTAACCTCATTCTGATTGGCCCGTCAAGTGACAACATGTCTTCTCACAAACGCACGCCAGCAATATGCACGAGAATACTGCTCGTATGCCTATAAAGTATTGAAATGTAGAGTGCGCGGAAAATTTTTCGCGAAATTCTAATGTAAGTTTTATTTTCGTGGTCCTGTATCGGTATAACAGGAATACGTTTAATGGTTTTATATATCAAATAAAAGCTCTTAAGAAGGAAATGTCCAATACCGAGGCACATAAAAATTTCGCGTTTAAACAGCATGTAGATTGGACACTACTGGCTTGTGTATTATCAAACCTAAACTGTATTCTGATTGGTTGTTGCCCCAATGAACAGACAGTTTCACTTCAGATAAAGTGGCTCGGTATTCGTCTGTTGTTTCTTTGCAGATCTGTTATTGGCAGAGACCTGCAAAATTCTCGTTATTTTCTGGAAGCATGCTATAATTCATCGTCCAGTACATATTTGGGTCGGTGCCATTTATTAATTGGCTGTTGCAGCAGTGATGACACATATACCCTTTTTACTTGTTCGGACGTGAGTGGACCAGGCTCTCTCGTTAGTGGTTTCCTATTGGCAGTCCAGGGTGTGCCCAGACAAACTATAGTCCAATGAAAAACGCAATGCAAAAGCACACGTGTTTGAAGTCTAGCCTGTCTTCAGATAATAACGCGAATTCTGCACGTCTCTAGTTACTGACTCAAGAGTTCGCCTGGCGTGTCTGATAGACTGTGGCCCAATCGCAAACGGAGTGTTCGAAGGCTAGTTTGTCCTAAGATGTATTTGGTAATTTTTCCAGTCGCTAGCTATACCTAGGGGCATCTGTTTTTCACGAAAATATTTCAGGAAAAGTTGTATACCAACGGGTTTTGTTCAGGAACAATTGGATCTTCTGAATTGTCATTCGTCGGGACGTGCAAAATTCGCGTTATTATTTCAGGACTGGCTAGACTCCAAACACTTGTACTTTTGCATTGTGTTTGTCATTGGACTACAGTTTGTTCGGGGATACCCTGAACGGCTTTGGACCAATAGCAAACAACTAACGAAAGTCTGGTCCAGTCACGTCCAACCAAGTCAGAAGTGTAAATGGGTCCGTACTGGTGCAGAAGCCAACAAACAAATGGCACCGACTCGAAGATGTATAGGACGGTGAATTATAGCGTGCTGCCAGAAAATAACGCGAATTGTGCAGGTCTGTCTCTACTAATGCGTCTTATCCGTCTGCCCGAGAATCACGGCCGGTCGGTATTGCAGAAACTTAATTCTGATTAGCTCACTCATTGGCAAAGACAAGCGGCCAATAGTCAAATGAAGACTGCAAGTGTGCACATAGGATATTGAAGTCTAGCTTCGGTGTAAATATTTTCGCGAAAAGCAGGTGTCCCTAGCTATTGCAGAAGAAACAGAGCGGGAGCTTGAATGAAGGATGAAGGAAGGAAGGAGCTAGACGACGAGGCACGCTGTAGGATATAAGCTGAGGCTAGCGCTGTGGTCCAGGTCCAGCGTGCAGATAGACATCAGCGGGAACAATAGGACCATAGGTTGGCAGCATTAGCATGCGGCCGGACCTCAACTCCGCTCTTAATGAAGCGGTATCTGCGACCCGGCCTCAGTCCGGCTCAGCGGGCGTCCTAGCGACTATAGGCTGCCCATGGTAAACTGAGCACTTTGTGAAGCCCTGCGTAAGATCTACAGGGAGAGTCGTTTAAAAGAGGCCCCGTGGGACATGTGTGTAACGGAGCGAGGGAATGAGGAGATACAGTCCAGTGTGACAACATACCTAGAGTAGGTGCTAGTCAATGGCGGCCACTTCCAGCACCTACTCTAGGTATGTTGTCACACTGGACTGTATCTCCTCATTCCCTTGCTCCATTACACACATGTCCCACGGGGTCTCTTTTAAACGACTCACCCTGTACTTGTATGCACGGTGTGTACTCTTTCGCCTCATGTAAAATTAACATTGCCACGGGCCTGGTCACGTTATTCATGCGTCTTTCACGTGTTACTGTAAAATTGCTATAAAATGAAATACCTTATAAATTTACTGATTTTTACATTTCGATGCATTTAAAAAACAGGAAGCAAAAGAAATAATTTATGTTATCGCAAATTGTTACCTGACACTTTTTATTCGACGTTAAGATATGGAACTACTTTCCCCGCCATAGTTACCAACTCTACCGTACGCATGCCACCCAGTGCGCCCGTTAAAATATATGCCACGCAGGGGCAGTGACTTTTTCCTAAGGTTGATTTCAAAAGTGCTCACTTTATCATGAACAGCCTTTATAAGCAGATAGGGGGCAGTGACATTTTCCAAAGATTGATTTCAAAGGCGCTCAATTGAGAAGAGCCTTTGGGGCGCGGCTACACAAAGGATTGTGGAGTCTATCTTCTTGGCAAGCGAAACCGTGACATTTCAGGCTCTCTAATTATTTATTCAGGATATTGCTACACTTTCTTCCATACTTTATCAAAAACTATTTTCCCTCAGTATCATGGTTTTATACTATTATTTTATATCACAACGAAGCGATGATTGCTATGCTAAACACATAGAAAATAATTTCCGCCTCTTGAATACCGTGACAATTCCGTCCACTTCAACGCGCCATCTTATTTTGCCGTAGAACAGGCGCTTGACTTCGTATCTGAACAAATGATTTAGACGGATGTTGTATTCGACCACAAGCAATGGATTTCCGCGAAATAATTTAATACCACATTCTGTCCCGTGTGAACTTTTCCAAGGAAGAACTTCTCTATTTTCCGTTAACAGCTGTCTTTAAGACGAGCAATTGACGTATTTCACTGCGCCACTCCGGCGAAGAGGAAGACTAGAAGAACGTGGTGAAAAAACAAAGGTCACACGATGGAAGTAGGACAAGGAGGTTTCAAGGTCATCTGGTTACGGAGACTTGCTCGTTTTTCGTAAACGCAGAGTGTGTTAAGTGAAGAGATCTGGGTGCCTCTATGTGGTTGAAGTAAAGCAGCTGCCTATGGAGCACTGTACCCGACTATACAACGTGAAGAACTGCCTATGGAGCACTGTACCTGACTGTACAATGTGAGGGGCTCATAAAAAAGTAATACAAACACCATGAAAATTGTCAGAAAAGTGCCATTTATGCTGTATATGAAAGACGAATGTATATATTTTGCAACCTTATAAAATATTTTACTAAAATAAACTTTCTAAATGAAAAAAATTAATCGATTGCTAAAGAGTCCGTATTTTATAAAAATTTAAGCGCATTTCCGTTTTGGATACTTCGGAAAGCAGATTTCGCAGGAAAATCTTCTTCAAGAAAGATGGTCATATTTACTGTGTCATATTTACTGTTTGTGACAAATTGACGTACTTAAAATCAATTATAAAATGTATTCCTTACATTATCATTACAATTTTCTTACATACAATTACAGTAAACATTAATACGATATTCCACGACGAATATTTTCTTGCAAATTCTGCTTTCTGAAGCATCCAGAATGGAAAAACGCTTAAATTTGGTTAAAAATACAGACTATTTTAATCAATCTTTTTTCTTTAAAAAGTATATTTTAGTGAAATATTTTATAATTTTGCAAAATATATACAGTCTTTCATATACAGTATAAATCGTAGTTTACTGACGATTTTAATGGCGTCTGTACTACTTTGTTTACGAATTCTTCACGTTGTATAGTCGGGTGCAGTGCTCCATAGGCAGTTCTTCACGTTGTATAGTCGGGTACAGTGCTCCATAGGCAGTTCTTCACGTTGTATAGTCGGGTACAGTGCTCCATAGGCAGTTCTTCACGTTGTATAGTCGGGTGCAGTGCTCCATAGGCAGTTCTTCACGTTGTATAGTCGGGTACAGTGCTCCATAGGCAGTTCTTCACGTTGTATAGTCGGGTGCAGTGCTCCATAGGCAGTTCTTCACGTGGTATAGTCGGGTACAGTGCTCCATAGGCAGTTCTTCACGTTGTATAGTCGGGTGCAGTGCTCCATAGGCAGTTCTTCACGTGGTATAGTCGGGTACAGTGCTCCATAGGCAGTTCTTCACGTTGTATAGTCGGGTACAGTGCTCCATAGGCAGTTCTTCACGTTGTATAGTCGGGTACAGTGCTCCATAGGCAGTTCTTCACGTGGTATAGTCGGGTGCAGTGCTCCATAGGCAGTTCTTCACGTTGTATAGTCGGGTGCAGTGCTCCATAGGCAGTTCTTCACGTGGTATAGTCGGGTGCAGTGCTCCATAGGCAGTTCTTCACGTTGTATAGTCGGGTGCAATGCTCCATAGGCAGTTCTTCACGTGGTATAGTCGGGTGCAGTGCTCCATAGGCAGTTGCTTTACTTAACATCTAGGTAATGTCAGCAGGTGAGGGTGAAACGAGGTGAGTATGGAGCAGTACTCGAATGTAAGGGATATCCCCGAGAAAACCCGCCGACCAGCAGCAACGTACGTCACGATTCCCACGTGTGATGATCGTGGAGCGACCCCGCCGTGACTCGAACCCGGTTCGCCTCTGTGGAAACAACGAACAAATGCTTCACGTGGAGATACGTGCGTGGCTCTTAATTTTCTAGACTCGGTTAATCTTTCTTTGCACGACGTGGAGGGATATCGTGAAAGTATAACGATGGACTCGCAACCGTTGGTCGCCTCCGCCAGTAGCCGGCGGACACGTCATCTTCAACCAATCGCTGGGCAACTTTCTTTTCTATCCGTCAAATATTTACCCAACTTAAACTTTCTACGTACGGACGGGACGAATCACCGCCTTCTGACGATATTCCTTAATAGTGAACGCGCTCTTTGAAATAAAATGCAAGGCGGTGGATCTGCGTTTCTTGGAATTTGGTCATAAATTCAGGAACTTTAAAAATAAAAATAAAAAATCAGAGTAAATTCTTATCACGTGAAAATATTCCTCGCTTGAAAATGTATTTCCAACCAAAAATATACCTCCAAATAAAGAAAGACCACGATGTTAAGTTGTCACACTGAAATAATGACGTACAGGATGATTGACGGGCTGAAGGATTGTTGTGAATCGCTTTCAGCTGACGGACGGGAGAGTGACGGATACAGAAAATATTCGTTTTAGTGCTACAAAGAAGATTCAGTGAAATTAGTGAACATGTTTCAATATAGAAGCATTACATTTCGTGGGTCTGTGCGAATGTTTGTAGCTGATTGTCCATAGGTGTTCCCTGGATGTCATTTAAAGGTGAGAATGAACTAATGTAAGGAATTTAGTATTAAGTTAACAGTTGCGTAAATATGCATTAATAGTTCATTTTATTACATCATTAATAACGGGTAGCACAATTATAGGCTGTTCACGCTAAAGTGATCACTTATTAAGGCCCTCTCAAAAGGCATCAACCCCTAATAAATATATTTTAATGCAGCTTCAGACGTTAACTTTTGAGAGTGGTGAAATATATACACTGCGTTTATAAGTCATATTGCAATGATTACAATAAAAAGTGGAGGAAAGGTAGAAATTAATTGAAAGGAAAATTTTAGCAGGGCCTTTAAAAAGTGCTCACTTTACCGTGAATAGTCTATAGCTAAGCTTCTAAGGTCGCATTTTTCAATAAACCCTCCTAATTTTAAATCAGGAAGAAATAAATAAAAAATACAATATGGAGGATGGCACGCCCTCTTAACTTCTTTCATGTCCATTGTAGAGAATCGTGAACACGTAGCAGCACAGGAAGGTTATATATGTCCATGTACTGTACTATGCGAGGCTCAGTGTCCAATATCTTCCCTGTGGATAACTGATTCCTAAACCAAGCTACTGTGTTACGTTATGGCTGGTTCACATCTCTGATCCCCGAGTACAAAGACTAAAGTTTATAGGTTGTGATGAGGTTATTTGCCACCGTAAGTACAGCACACATGAAAAATGTCTAATATGCAAAACTATAAATAATAAATGAATGTGAGGAAGGAAAGGGTTAACTTGAGCAGGGCTTGATGGAGTAGGAAGTAGTTGTGAATGTCTGTTCGCGGTTTATTCACACTATTTGTATCAGTATCAAACCTTTGTAAAACCACCCCTTGCAAGACGTGTTTAGATATTTCCTAAATACGGCATGGTATAACGAGTGTTCTATATGCTCTGTTAACATGAAAGTATGTTATTTTTCTTTTAATTGGAATTTTTACATGTATTTTAATTACAGAATAAAATATTTCATTTATAATAAATGTGAATAAAAACAGTGAGAAAGCATATGGGTTGGTAGCGCCTAGTACGGCATAGTCCTCGTGCAAAATGTCATTACGACTGAGTGCGCACGAATTAGGTTCGTTGTCCTCCAGGTGTAATTTTCTACACTTAGTTAAGGAGACTATGTAGCTGCGCGTCCAAGGTCAAGAAGCGAGGGAGCGATACGGGCGACAGTTACACGCACTTCTAGCGCCTCATCGCTCCTACGCGCATGGCGTGCAGTGTTTCCGTCGTCACGCTGTGCCGTACAAATTAGATCCGTAACATGGGGATTTTATTACACGCGATGAAAGCCCATAGATTAAAATACGACCATTATATTTGTAATTTTCTGTTGCCGCTTAAGGAAACTGCACAGGCGAGTTTTAAAAATGCGATATTTGACCATTTTCACGATTTTTCTCCAAGAATATGCTTAATATGACAAAACCAAAGGTAGGGCCATAGATAGTATTGTACTGTATAGGGTGTTTTCTAACGTCCCGCCAGTTTTATGCTTGAAAGCTTAGCAGAGGACAACTTACAGACTACTTATAACCTAACTTAATTTAACACCCATGCCTTACCCGGGATTCGAACCCAAAGCCTCCCACACCCCAGATAGATGACGCATCAACAGACTGCGCCACGGGAGGTCGGCTGGGGCCACAGATAGTTGTTTTTTTTTATCTTTTCTGACAAAAAGTCATATTTCCAGACCTTTTATCTACCGAGATACGCGTGTACGTGCAAACAACTACACAGGACTCTTAATGGGAATGGTGCGTGGAAGAAGCGTATTTACCCTATTTTCGATATAAGTAGTTTCCCAAAGAGTTTATTGAAATTTTTGGTTCGACGAGACGTAAATAATAATTTTCAACATCTTTTTTCGTTGTTACATTTTCACAGTCTTCATTATTCTCGGGGCATTGGTGGAAGAAATGAAAGGTTTTTTTTTTTTTTCTTATCTTCAATCAGATCTCCGAGAATAACGAACGCAGGGAATTTTTTACCATGTAATAAACATGTTCAAAATTGTTATTTACGTCTTGTCGAACCAAAAATTTTAAAAAATCCCCTGTAGAACAAATTGTGACAAAAATTATATAACTAGACGATTTCCGTGCACCATTCCCCTTAAAGTTGGCTAGCATGAGCCTGAGGAATATCGCGGAAGTAGTTGTGAACATAGTTAGGTGAAGGGGCTGGCTGTGTTGGACGCTATCAGCAGGACGACCTGGTGTTGACTTAACCCCGGGCCTGGTGTTGACTGTCGTTCGGCGAGGTACAGTGTATGCTCACCTGCGTCTCGACACCGGATACCAACAGCCCCGCTCCTCTTACACCAGTAACACTAGCCTGCACCCACCTACACCCCCTGCGACGTCACGCGCGCTTCAATCACGCGCCCTCTACTGGGAAACACGACACGTATCGCCGCCTGCCCCCCTCCCTGTCCGCGGTCAAGTGAGCACGTTTCTAAACCCTCTCGTTCCGAATAATAGTCCATTAATGTATTTCATTTTAGTTTTCGACGTTAACTTCTGCACTGTGTGTATTACTTACATGTCAATACTTATTTAAAAAGGTGGTTAAAGGATACAAAATGGCTGGAAAGATGCAGTAACTAGGGCGTCAAACGTGCTCACTTTACCGTGAACAACCTATATGACTCAGTACATGCGGACAAGCCTATACAACTGCAGCGACACGTCGTTATACACACATTACAATAATAGTTTATAGGCTGTTCACAGTAAAATTAGCACTTTTAGAAACCCTGCTGAGGATCTGCTTGCATGAACTTTATGTATGCTTTCGCCTTATGTAAAATTAACATTGCCATGGGCCTCATCACTTTATTCATGCAGCGGTCAGGTGAAACTGCGAAATTATTAGAAAAGTAGATATTTTACAAATCTGGTAATTTTTATACTCCGGTACATTAAAAAAACCAGAAACCGAAAAAAAATAATTTAAGTTATCGCAAATGGACATCTAACAGTTTTTATTCGACGTTAAGATACGGAACTACTTTCCACCCTTCGTTACCAACGTTACAGAGTACATGCCGCTCAGTGCGCCTCTTGAAATAGATGCAGGCAGGGGCAGTGACTTTTTTCTAAGGTTGATTTCCAAAGTGCTCACTTTATTGTGAATAGCCTTTATAAAACATATAGGAAGCTAAGCGTTAGCGGAGATCCACTCCCCTGCTGGTGGCACGGTATTCCGGACAATGACGTCACCAGAAACTATATACAACACTTAGCAACACACACTTGACGTCTTCCACCACCATGAGGCCACCCCAAAACCACAAACTTATGCATGTACACATTATATGATGTGAGCTATCATATTTTCTTATAAATATTATAATTTTTATGGATATGTGAGATAAGCCCTTCTTACTCCAAGCCCCTTCAATTTTTTGTAGCCTCCACAAAATAAATTAGTGACCTCTAAGAATGTTGTATTACCACAAAAGAACTTGGCAGGACCAACAGCATTATGCAGCCGCCAAAAAGTTTTGTTACAGTGCATCAAGGCGAGCAGGGTACGATTCTCGACGGATTTTCTACGGGACATCCCGTTTTCACCACCCTCGCATTCCAATGTTGCTCCATACTCACCTCGCCTCACCCTCATCGGCTAATAAGGTGGCCGCCTGGTTGAAGGAGAGTTGCACGTCTGAGGCCTATAAGCGAGGGAGTGCTAGGGGCGACCGAGACATGCGCATCATCCCTCTCATCGCCTCTACGCACAGAGCACAGAACTGGCGTGCAGTCTTGCCGTCGATAACGTGCCTCTATAGAACTTTCAGCGGAGACCCTGCCATTTTATGACGAAATTAATAAAAATAAAGGTATGGCGCACGTCCCTATTCCTTAATGTTTCGTATTGGAATGTTCACACCTAAAATCGACGGTGAAAACACTCGTTTGAGCCATTTTTACTATCAGAAAAACTTACCTTAGAGAGAAATAGAAGAACTGAAAAACGTATAGAGACACGTAACGTTTCTTAAATGCTATTCGTAAGCAGAGCTGACTCGGAAACTTTAGACGGTTTATTAATAGAACGTTTTCTGCTGGATCTCTGCACACAGTACGGCGGCGGCTGCCTATACCCAGGCGACCTGCCACCTGAGGCCGCCTGAAACAGCTCCATTTTCTTTCTATTTAGTCCCATCCTCCACAGCACCAAGGATGGCGGCGTTCTAACACATTACTCTGCGAGTCAACTTTTCTCGTTGGCTGTCCCAAAAACACTTGAGCTACTCTCGAGTATCTTGCCAGAGTACAAGTTTTAGACGCATTATTTCAGCGAGTAGCCAACGAGAAACTGAAAATGATGGAAGTTTAGTAGAATTAAACGAACTCAAAGAACATGTGGGACATGCTAGTTGCAGACACACGCAGGAAAATTACACATTGTAAGTGATCAAATATGGATTTTTATTTAAAAGTTAACTTGTATAAGGGTTGCAATTTTTGACGCAATATTTATTATTAACTTATGGCAAGTAAAGATATTTATGTAAGCATATATTAAATAATTTTATGGAAAACCAAAAAATAATAATCTGTGAAAAGTGAAAAATATGTTTTGGCATTTACATTAGTTGCTTAATCAGTATATATTTGTAAACATATTGTGCTGTTTATATCAGGCACGTTCCTAAATCACGTTAACTCTTGATTACCAAGGCTGTTACTCTCTGTTATGTTACTGTGCTCTTGGAGTTATGTTTTCTAACGCCACCCAAAACAACATCAAACCACGTCAGAAACACGTACGTACTGTAACATCAAACCAAGTCAGGAGCACACGTACGTACTGTAACATCAAACCAAGTCAGAAGCACACGTACTGTAACATCAAACCAAGTCAGAAGCACACGTACGTACTGTAACATCAAACCAAGTCAGAAGCACACGTACGTACTGTAACATCAAACCAAGTCAGGAGCACACGTACGTACTGTAACATCAAACCAAGTCAGGAGCACACGTACGTACTGTAACATCAAACCAAGTCAGGAGCACACGTACGTACTGTAACATCAAACCAAGTCAGAAGCACACGTACGTACTGTAACATCAAACCAAGTCAGAAGCACACGTACGTACTGTAACATCAAACCAAGTCAGGAGCACACGTACGTACTGTAACATCAAACCAAGTCAGAAGCACACGTACGTACTGTAACATCAAACCAAGTCAGAAGCACACGTACGTACTGTAACATCAAACCAAGTCAGAAGCACACGTACGTACTGTAACATCAAACCAAGTCAGAAGCACACGTACGTACTGTAACATCAAACCAAGTCAGAAGCACACGTACGTACTGTAACATCAAACCAAGTCAGGAGCACACGTACGTACTGTAACATCAAACCAAGTCAGAAGCACACGTACGTACTGTAACATCAAACCAAGTCAGAAGCACACGTACGTACTGTAACATCAAACCAAGTCAGAAGCACACGTACGTACTGTAACATCAAACCAAGTCAGAAGCACACGTACGTACTGTAACATCAAACCAAGTCAGAAGCACACGTACGTACTGTAACATCAAACCAAGTCAGGAGCACACGTACGTACTGTAACATCAAACCAAGTCAGAAGCACACGTACGTACTGTAACATCAAACCAAGTCAGAAGCACACGTACGTACTGTAACATCAAACCAAGTCAGAAGCACACGTACGTACTGTAACATGTTTCCAGTCGCTACGGATCGCAGTTAAAGGAAAACAATTTTAAACATTGCAGCGTCGAACGGTTATAAACAACCACGAAATATGACCTCACAGTTAAATCGACTCGAGGAGGTTTGGGGGAGGGGGGAAGTTCCGGGTCTGTGGCGATCACTACAAAAGAAATTTTATTTTATGTCCACCTCTTGCCGTGGCGAATGAGCAGAAAAAAAAAGTTATGTAGCGACTATTTTTTATATTGGTGTAGTATTCTCGAAGCCAGTTGAGGAACACACCCCATATGCTCCTGTGATGTAGAAGGAAAAAAAAAAGGGGGGGGGGGGGAAGGCCAGACAAATGAGCGTGACGGCTCGGCCATCACGAACGGAACAACCTCGGCCCTGGAAAAGAAAAGGAACTCCGTTTATAAACGGCGCGGCGTGTTAGTCATTTCGCCATTTATTAATTTTAACCTCACATACTATGCCGCGCCATCTCTCAGCGCGTGGCGGGAGACTACGAGAAACTTCGCGTTGTGGCGACACTACGATCAAAACCACTCTTATTTTTGTGCCCTTTCATGCAAACGTGACGCATAGTTATGTATGTGTGTATTGGTGGGCGAGTGTGTATGTGTGGATGAGTGTAAAAGAAGAATACGTGTGTAATTTTTTTGTAATCTCTTTATAGCATAATGTTTTTTTTTTTGTAAAATTGTATTTTAAGGTTGTAGTGGTAAAGCTGTTCTTCTGTCAAGTGCATTCATACATATTTGATATTGACAGATCTGTTAGGTTAACAACATTCGTCTAGGCTACCTCCCGTGGCGTAGTTTGTTCGTGCGCCACCGATATTGGTGCGGGAGGCTCTGGGTTCGGATCGCGGATAAGACATGGGTGTTAATTTAAGTTAGGTTATTAATTAGTCTGTAAGCCGTCCCTTCCCAAGCCTTCAAGCATAAAACCGGGGGATGTTAAAAAAAGTACAATATAATACAATATAAGCATTCGTCGATTTTTTTCTTTATTTACATTGCCGTATCGAAAATTTCATTTTGTATTTAGAATTATTACTTATCATACAAAAAAAGAAAATATTACTTGAAATCTGTGGTTGAGTGGTAGACAAGGCCATGTGGCCTTAACTTCGCCTCATAAATAAATACGATATTATTATTATTAACTTGCGCATGCGCAATATTGCGTTTTTTCTCTATTTAATTTTTTGTTTTTAATTTTAACTGTATTCGTCACAGAATGGAGAAGTACCTCGGTAGGCGATATATGTCATGAAGGTTCTTTGTTACGTGAGCGTGTTTGGCCAAGTAAATGACTGCTTAGTTAACAGGTCTCGAGCCGTCTTTATACTGGCTAATGCACGCTGGGTTTTGTTTCTGTATTGGCTGTGCTGCCGTTTATCGCTAAAGGCTGTTCACGGTAAACTGAGCACTTTTGAAAGCTCTGTTTTATGTATGTTGTGCACTCTTGCACCATATGTGAAGTTAACATTGATATGGGCTTGATGATTGCTTTATTCGTGCGTCGGTCAATTCAAACTGTGAAATTATTAAGGAAGTAAACACTTTACAAATCTGCTTATTTTTACACACTGATGCATTAAAGAAAACAGAAAGCAAAATAAATAATTTTAATTTATCGCAAATAGTTTACCTAACACTTTTTATTCGACGTTAATATACAGAACTACTTTCCATCCATCGTTACCAACTTTGCTGGGCGAATGTCACTCAGTGCGTATATTAAAATATATGCATGCAGGAGCAGTAATTTTTTTCCAAGGTTCATTTCTAAAGTGCTCACTTTATCGTGAACAGCCTTTATAGTTCGCGATACACAGCGAGTAGTTCAGTTGTACCCAGGCAAAGTACACTGTTAGAAAAATTCTGCTAAATGTTGTTTATTCTGTTAGCAAAAAAATTGGGCGTGGCTGTGTTGGGGACACGGCCGTTAGTTTAGCGTGAGCACGTCTACGTTGACGCACTCGGACGCCCCTTGATGTTTATTTTACGTTCCAGGCATCGCTTCACTCGATCATATTGGGTATTATGGGTATCACTGGATTGCTTTTGAGATGCTCTTTCCAACCGTATACGATTTCTGTATTTCGACCTGGCTTTTTGACGATTATAGGCCGACATTTTGTTAAGTTTTCTTAATGTTTTACATTAAACGCATATAATTTCACCACAACCATGCCACACAAATGTTTTTATACACGCAATCGATTGATGTTGACGAGAGCTTTCGATTGAAACTTAAACGAGCGTCGTAGCTTCTCCTAGTCAAAAGTTATACTACGTGCAAGTTATGAGACGCGGCGAAACTAACTCAACCCCCCCCCCCCCAAATGCTTCTCAGTCGTCACTCAACATAATATATTCTTACATCGTTTGGCAATCGAGTGGAGTAATTGAATTTTGAATGTAGACGATAGATTCGGAGCTGCAATGCCAAACTGTATCCCCCGATTTTGTTATCATCGGATTTTCTGGATTGCTCCTACTATGGTCGCAAATTTAAAGACTTATTCACGTCAAAATTTCCACGTCACAAAACGCTACTCGAACTCGTGCAGTCAGTAATGTGCGACAACTTAATGAATCCTGATGATCGGAGTTTGTTCACTACTGGGCGCTTCTCAAACAATAACACACACAGGACAAGAGAGGCCTTGGCCCGAAATATGAGACAAACATTCCCATCTACCTGCCTTCTCACAGAAACGATAACTGTGTGTGCAAACACGACCTCTTTTCACTTGAAAAAAATATTTCTTACCCAAAGACATTGGCCTCGCAGCTCTTTCTTTCTTTTCAAGATGTCGAGGCCAGGAAACCTTAGCCGAAACAGGCATTCCATCCAAGTCTGGTCATTGCTAGAAACTGTTTAATAAGTTCAATATGTTGCCTATTTTCTAAACTAACGTAGATCGCGACGGAAATTAAGAATCATCCTGCATCCATTTATGTCCTCGTATGCGTAAAAATAAAAAGATAAAGGCTAGACCTACCATGCAAACAAAAAAAAACAAGCAATGAAAAATATTTGCTTTACACCCAACCACTCACATAGGGCCTAATACAAAATCAGGGGCATAGTCTACACGCAGTGTCGTCACACTTTTTTAATTAAACCTTTGAAAAAAACTATACTATAGGCTGTTCACGGTGAAGTGGGCACTTTTTAAGGCCCTTTCAACAGATATTAACCACTAGCAAATGTATTTTATTACAACCTCAGGCGTTTACTTTTTATAATGTACACACTGTGTTTGCTAGACACAAGGCAATGTTTATATCAAAAAGTGCTGAAAAGTTAGAAATTGGCTGAAAGTAAAAATTTAGAAAAACCTTAAAAAGCACTCACTTTACCGTGAATAGCCTATAAGTAATATTTTACCTCCATACTGAGTCTCAGTTTCATATTTGGTAATATTGCATTGTAAATGCCAACATTTTTTTTTCTCAAGAGTATCATGGTAATCAGTACCTTCATTTTGTTAAAGCCTCGATTTTTATAGTAATAACTTAATATCATATAAATGTATTCATTTAAAAATGTCAGAATAGACAATTTTTGGAACTTTTCATTTCCTTACGCTAGAGGCAAGATTCCGACAACTCGTAGCCCCGGTCATGTTTCTACCTATAGCCTATTCACGGTGAAATGAAATGAGCACTTTTGGAAGCCCTGCTTAGGATCTACTTGTATGTACGTTATAAATTCTTCCGCCTTATGACAAATTAACATTGCCATGGGCCTCATCACTTTATTTGTGCGTCGGTCAGGTGAAACTGTGAAATTATTAGAAAATTAAATATTTTACAAACCTGGTAATTTTTACACTCCGGTGCATTAAAAAAACAGAAAGAGAAAAAAATTAATTTAAGTAACCACAAATGGACACCTACACTTTTTATTCGACGTTAAGATACGGAAATACTTTCCATCCATCGTTAGCAACTTTACTGGGCGCATGTGACTCAGTGAGCCTGTTGAAATATACGCAGGTAGGGGCAGTGACATTTTTCTAAGGTTGATTCCCAGAGTGCTCACTTGATCGTGAACAGGCTGTATCGTCGAGTATTGGAGCTACTGGCAGGTGGTAATGAAGGATCGTGTTTACAAAGACGCCACTGCATCTCGCGCGAGTACATGTCGGCCTGGAGGCAGAAAGCCAGGCGATGGACTTCCACAACTTTACTGCGCGAGTCAACTTTTCTCATTGACTGTCCCAAAACACTTTGAAGTAGATAGAACTAGCCGATCCACGTGATCTTGGCTGCTGGCTGGGGACGAGCTGGCAGCCATATTGGTGACGTCACGCCGCCCTTTTCCCTTCAAAAAATCCTTTTTTTTTCCCCCTTCAAAAACACTCAAAATCGTTAGAATTGCTTTCGAAATTTCCTGAATTTCCATCAAATCCCGAAAAATTTCCCGCAAATATGTGCTTTGCCCAGTGTGGCTGACATTTGCGCAATGCGGCGGTATCCGGCGGAAATCAAGCAAATGCCAGTCGGATTGTGCAATCATTTACAAGCACTTCACGCTCTATCGTTCCATGCCATCACCACCCCCCTCTGGTCCGAAGAATGTTCCAGTTCATTGCTCCGTCATGAAACTTCATACACTACCTTGTTACAAGCATATATGTACTCTACGACGTATGTTAAGTATGCACATGCTAAGGATAGCAATACAAATCACGCCGACATATATACTAATTGTACATATATTAAACTCACTAATCGCGCACACATCAATCACCCCGCCATCTTGCCTTGATCCAGCGCCATTTTGGATTCCCGCCCACGCCTGCTCAATCCCTTGATTTTTTCATATTACTTCTGGTCTCCTATTATCTCTCTTGCCTTCTATCATTCCTTCTTGTCTCCTACCCCTATCCTCTCGTTCTTGCTTTTTACGCCCTCCGCCATTAATTCCCGCGTCTGCCACTAGTCGTCTGCTGTAAGCAGTCATCTCTAATTCTCGCACCCACCACCAGAGTGTGTTAAGTTCTACCGTTTGCCGCTAGGAGCGCTGGTATCGATGCTGCCATTTTATGTATTGGTAATCACATAACCTGCAGGAGCGCGCTATCATCGAGGAGGTGAGTTCAAACAGTGACCACCAGGAGCACTGGGAATTATTTTCAGTTGTTTGTTAACTCAAAAATGCAATAGGCATGCGGTATCATTACGGCCACCCTTCGGTTTACAATATATTTGTTGGAGATATAGTTCATTGCGATTGTTGCACGATGTGTTCGAAAAATCTATTTGGTTGCAAGGTCCAGTAATTTTAAACCATTTAAATTAGAAGGAGTGTCTATTTTGACATTTATTGCATGAACTGGAAATGAGTTTTTATAAGAATATAATATCTTTAAATATGTCTCAGGAATACGAATAACCCATGGACCGAGTTCATTGAGGATGTTGACAGATATCATAAAATCCCTTTCTTTATTAGTAGACAAGAAGGAATGATAGAAGGCAAGAGAGGCAATAAGAAACCAGAAGGAATATGAGAAAACCAAGGGATAGAGCAGGCGTGGACAGGAATCCAAGCTGGCGTGGGAGACGAAGGCAAAATGGCGGGGTGATTGACGTGTGCACGATTAGCATAAGTGCGATTGATACATGTACAATTAGCATTTATATGTGTGCGTGATTGGTGCCACTGTCCTTAGCATATGCGTACTTGACATACGTCGTAGAGTACACATATGCTTGTAAAAAGGTAGTGTATGACGTTTCATGACGTGGCAATCAACTGGAACATTCTTCAGACCAGGTGGATGGTGCTGGCATGGAATGACAGAGCGTGAAGTGCTTGTAAATGATTGCACAATCCGGCTGGCATTTGCTAGATTTCCACTGGATACCGCCGCATTGCGCAAATGTCAGCCACACTGGGCAAAGCACATATTGGGGGAAATTTTACTGGTTTTAAGGGAAATTCAGGAAATTTTTAGGGAAATTCTGGCAATTTGGAGCGTTTTTAAGGGAAAGGGGGAAAAATGACTGTGTGACGTCATCCAAGATGGCTGTCAGCGCGTCCCCAGCCAGCAGCCAGGATCTCGTGAACCTGCTATTTCCATCTGCTCTTCGAGTAAACATTTTACTCGCTCTTGGCGGTACTCCAAAATTGCAGAGTAATTACTTTGAGCATCTTGCCAGGGTAAATTTTTTATACGCCACTATTCAGCGAGTAATTAAAGATAAACTGAAAATGGCGGGATGTTTTCGAACTAAAATTGAAAGGAAATGTTGGTAGTCTGGTTGAGAATACACACGGGAAAGACAAAATGACCAGCGATAACATTTGTATTTTTATTTACAAGTAATGTTATATCATTATCGAATGGTAAGAAAAGCAGTTAATGTATATAACTATTTTTTTGGAAAAGAAAAAACTAAGAAAGTGATAAATATATTTTGTAATTTACATTGATTGTTTAATCAGTACATGTTTTGTCAACGCAATATACTGTTTACACTTTTGAGGTCCTAGTTACTACTGTATTTCAACCATTTTTTATCCTTTAACTACTTTTAAATAAATATCGATATGTAAGTAATAAACACAGTATTCATATTACACTGCACTCGGAAGTTAACTTCTAAGGCTAAAATAAAATACCTTTATCAAGAATCATTCGAAATGAGAGGCCTTTCAAAGTGCTCAATTTATCGTGAATAACCTATAGTTTCTAAACCACGTTTAATCTTACTTCTCTCAGCTGGTAATTTACTCTAGGAGTAACGTACTGAACTGCCGGCTAGGGGGGTAGGGGCGTAGCACTCCGAACAACGAGGCACACGAGCAGGCGAGATTTATCGCAGCCGCGCTAAAGACGACAAAGTGCCAGCACAGATGAGATATTCCCGCAGAGATAAATCCAGCGCCGCGGTCCAGGCAGGGAGTTTGTCTCAGCGGGAGAAGGGGGGGAGGGGGGGAGTGTCGCACCCCAGGACTGTGCTGTGCCACTCGCCTCACAAAAGGCGATGTGGTTGGCTTTGGCGGTGTCTGGAGCAGGACAGGGGCCTGGCTGGAGCCCTACAGACCGCTACTATTTCACCCGCTACATACCTGCACGGGTGGTCTCTCCTGCACCCCCCCCCCCCCCCACACACACACACAGACCTTCCTCTTAACTTTACACCTCGCCGACAACACTCTTGCGGGCGTTGGAACCAAAGAAATTAATAATTATTAGTTTTTGTACTAAACATTGTTCTACTTTTAGCTACACATTATATGTTATCAAATTTTATTCCAATAAAAAAAATTACACTTTATATTTTTTTAAATAATTTGATGTCAAATTCATTTTTGCTGCAGCCACTATAACATATACTAACCAAGTTGTAAATGTGACATATATGTAATCACCAAATAACAAACCATAGGCCTATATATGAATAAATGGTTATATATAAATAAATAAATTTTTGCATAACTTTAACTTATTTTTAAATGTATTAAATGCTATTTGGTTATTACACATATGTCACGCGGTAGCCCATGCCATTAGTTTACTTTGAAATTTTTTCATTTGTACAACTTTGTTAGTGTGTGTTATATTAGCTACAGCAAAACAGAAAAAAAAATTGCATTTGAGATCAAATTATTCCAAAAATATAAATTGTAAATTGTCTTTATTCAAGGAAAATGCCATCACATATATAATGTGTACAAGTTGGACAATGTTTCGTACAAAAATAATAGTTATTAATTTTTTGGGAGTTCAACGACGCTATTATTAAAGTTAAACTCGGGAAAAGTTGACTGTTTGCTGGAATTCAACTTACTGTACACATGTCTGGCACGACAGTTTTATTACCGTATTGGGCGCCATGCATGTATGCATGTATGTATGTAGCTACTACTACTACTACTACCACCTCATTTCACTTGGCCAATGGTGGCCTATCAGTTTCGGTGTCAAAATTCACTGACTTTTCCAGGTTTCCTAGGCGAAGTGCTGGCTTAAAATGTGCATATGACATAATTTATTGTTCAAATTCTATAATGCACTGAGAATCGTAAAAGCATTACCTTTGTGCACCAGCTATAATAATAAACTAATAATAATACATAATTAAATTATACCAATGGGAACCTAGATTTCAAGAAATATAATTGTAATGCTTTTTGGCGAACAAACCTCCTGAAAATAGCATCTCGTGTACAAATATGTTATGTTTAACAATGGATATGGCCTAGAAGAGTTGGCGATACAGTTTTATCATAAATATATAGCAAAACATGATATATGTATATGTAGATGTAGCCTGTGACTATGTTGTTAAACTCCCTACGAAGATACAAAGGCGAGTATTGGCAACTTAAGAAAGAAGTGCACTATAAAGGTAACTTATTCATATCCATTAATAATACACAGGCTACTTACGGAACAGTTGAACATAGTTGGAAAAATTTTCGACACGTCTCTAATGAAAATTTTTTCAGTAATTTAAAATACAAACTTCACACTTGAATAGTATTTTTAAAAAATTTTCCCTGGCTTTTTATAAATTTTACAAAATCCCCTGATTTTACCCGGCTAATAGAATTCCCTGACTTTTACAGGTTTTCCTGGCCTGCAAACAACTTAGCCGAGTCAAAACATCGCTCACCCAATCATGAAAGAACAAACTAGTTGGAGTGTTATAAAAGATACGTTGGCTCAAAAATGTTCTCTGAGCATCTTGCCAGAGTAAAACTTTTACACGCGCTGTTTCAGCGAGTAACGAATGACAAACTGGAAAAAACGGAAAGTTTGGTAGAATTAAACACATCGGAAGACAATGTGAACATTCTGTTTACACACACACACACACACACACACGCACACACTCACGCGCGCACACACACACACACACACGCACACACACGCACACACACACACGCACACACGCGCACACACCGCACACACACACGACAACACACACACACGCACACACGCGCACACACCGCACACACACACGCGCGCACACACGCACACACGACCACACACGCACCACGCACACACGCACGCACGCACACGCCACGCACGCACACCGCCACACACGCACCACACACGCACGCACACACGCGCACACACACGCACACACACGCACGCAGCACACACCGCACACACGCACCACGGCACGCACACACACGCACACACGCGCACACACACACACAACGCACACACACACACACACACACACACGCACACACACGGGAAAATTACAAATGACGAGTGATAAAATTCGTAGGCTATTTGTATTTATAAGTTAATTTTTATGAATGTTTATTTTTAGACGTAATGTTTATGATTAATTTATCGCAAGAAAAGCTGTTTATCTATATGATTAACATTTTGAAAAAAAGAAAGAATTTTTGGAGAGCTAGTTGGAATTTACATTGGTTCCGTAATCAGTAAATATTTATAAACACAGAATCATACTCTTTCCAAAACCACTTCTACTTTTTTTCCCTCGGTTGTTACTCTCTGGCGCCTAGCAGTGCGATAATACTTGATGCCAACCCTGCCAGCGACGAGTGATTCCCGTTAATACTCTAAGAGAAGTGTGGATATGGGACTAAGTTTACTGGGGAGAAGCGCCGTTAAACGGGGAGACAGAGAAGTTGACCGGCGGGGTAATCCTCGAGGAGGAGTGTGCGAGGGCGCTGGGGCACAATGCTGGAGGAACAAGGGCTGGCTGGTCCCAGGGCGAACGACCTGCCGCCATTGTGCGCAGTGCTGACACTCATCCCTTTCCGCAGGGTGTCGCGCCCATTAGCCGGCACAAGGGATGCGTTCGCCAGGGTCGCCAACCCTGCACGTCCTGTTCCCCTGGCCTCAAACACACACACACTCGCCGCCCTCCCATACTGCTGATTTCCACTGGTTCAGTAATCTCACGCTGTGTCCGAATTCGCCTGAAGTACATACTTGTGCGTACCTGTCCCCGGGAGTGACGTCGTAAGCGATGTATGCAACTATACAAGTAAACGAAGATGTATACTTCTCGCGTACTTGCTGAATATGTGCCGCCATTTTGAGAAGCAACTTTTAGGTTACAATATATTTTCCGACAATTATTTTTAGGGGTACTGAAATCTCGCGGAAAAATTTCAGGACAAGTATTATTTTACGTTCGTTTATTAATCTTGATTGACTGAATCACTTCTTGACATGTGTTAACTGCCTGCACACGAATCACTTGCCGAATTCTAAGTGGCCGGGTCAAACATGAAAACGCCTTCTCAAGCTGACAGAAACCAATGACAATAGACAAACTGCTGTTGGGAGCTTGCTTGTAGTATTGCAGTCTACCGTGTACTCATATTTTTTCGCGAAATATCACTAGCTCCGATTATTTTATTTAAAGTTTCTAATAGGGCAACATTACTACTTCGTAGACATTGAATTTTGAACTGGGTAAAAAAATTATCGCCAGGTTAACCTTAAATAAAATATTTAAACAATAAATTCGTATTAGGTCTGTGTTCCTAACCTACAGCGGCTACGATAAAAAATAAATCCCAATTGCACTTACTGAAATATTATTTAATACTTGATTTAACTTTAACAACTTCCGACAATTGTCAGATTCTTGCTGGGAATACATGCACATTAAAACCGGTTAGCTGGCTAATAACAGTTACCGAAGCCAATTTCCGAATTCATCAAGTTTGGTGGCAATGGTAAGTGAATTATGCAAGGATGCAAGTAAGCAAGTATATACGTGAATTCGGACAAGGCCTCGATAACCTCAGCTATCGTTCCGATACTTCTGACGACCACGACCACTGATTGTGACTGGCAGCCGTTCTCTGGGTGGCGCCCTGCGCGAGGCTAAAACGAGTACTGACAACAATGACAATTGCTGGAGCTGGATAACGTTGTGTAGTCTCTGTGAAATATTTGTTGGCGGGACTTTCAAATATGAGTCAAGAACTAACTAAACGTTATTGCAGAGGATGGTGCGAATTACAGGGTTGTTGTGCCCATAGAAGACGCACGAAAAGCATTGGAAAGTAATTATGGGATATAATAATTGTTTCCCCCTAATCTGTGCAGGTAAGAACTTCGCAAGTGTGGAATGTACGTTTTTATATAAGTAAATTACCGGCCCGTTTATTTATAAAATATTCTGCGGTAGTATAACTTACGTTACATTGGTTTTGTTTGTTTATATTTACAAGCTCTCTTTCCGTTCTACTGCCCAGTGTTCCGAAACTGACAAATCACTGGCACATGCGAAATATTTACTGATTACTGATACTGTTCCGTCACTGCTGACGGACAATGGCGAAACACCAGTGATCTCAGTGATCTTCAGCCGTAGCGGAACGTGGCGACTGAAGACGACGCAGTATAGTCCATTCACGGTGATTTCCAACTTTCCTGACACCCTGCTTGACTTCTACTTCTAGGATATTCCTCCGCCTCACGCGGACTAATCTCAAGTAAGAATACATATTCATCAACTCTAGAGAATTGCACAAAAGGGGCAACGCACCGTATTTATGCGCACTTAGTGTAATAATAGTTTACGTCAGAACCTTTTCCAACTAGGTATTACCAAGACAAATATTTTCTCACTGCTTTTGTTCACATTAATTATACATGAAATGTTATAACCTATAGCAAATTTCTAGTCAAATTTAAACTTAACCAAAATTAGATACATTTATATAAACAAACATATAGTAAAGTTGAAACGAGAAGATAGTCTGAAACTGATAACATCGCTCTCTACTAAAGGCTGTTCACGATAAAGTGAGCACTTTTGAAATCAACATTAGAAATATTTATCATTATCCCTGCATGCATATATTTTAATGGACGCCGGAGTGACATGCGCCGGGTAAAGTTGGTAACGATGGATGGAAAGTAGTTCCATATGTTAAGTTCGAATAAAAAGTGTAAGGCAAATATTTGTGAAAATTTAAATTACAGCTTTCGCTTTCTGTTATTTTAACGCCTCGGCATTTAAAAATTAGCAGATTTATAAAATGTTTACTTTTATAATAATTTCACAGTTCCACTTCACTTGACCGGCGCATGAATAAATGGATAAGGCCCATGGCAATGTATTACACAAGACGGAAGAATACACAACGTGCACGCAAGTATATCTTAAGCAGGGGTGTTAAAAGTGCTAATTTTACCGTGAACAGTGTATACCGCGATGTAATATACCGCTCTGCCTGGCTTACGACAACTGACACACAGGCGGAGCAGTTCTGACGCAACCGCTCTCAGCCGCTGTCGCTACACGCCTGAACAACCTCGCGTTATCCGTGCGGCGGTGGGCTCTCCTATCCCGTCCCGACTCGCCCCTACGCGTTTCCCACTTCTGCGCAATACTTCCTCATTTCGGGTTTCACTATACAGCCGACTCTTTCATTCTGCGCATGCACCTAACAATTCACTCGTCCTTCGTCAGTACAGCCACAGAGTACCCAATAACACAGAACGGAACAAAATTAAATTTTATCAGTACCCGGCTGTTGGCTCAACTTAACTCTATTATAAATATTTAAAACAAAGTAAAGTTAGTTGACTTATTATTGAAGTTTTTTATTAGTTATAATAGCCGAAAGGAGGATTTTCGGACATTTTTAAATCCCCCCTTCCCCACATTGATCCCAATCAAAATTCATGAACTCTGCTTTACACAGTCCAGATATATTAATTAAAATTATATTTAAGGGAGGGGGTTTTAATTCAAAAGTAAGTATAGCATTTAACATTTAATACTTCTTTAACCTATCTACTATATTATAACTAGAATTATAAAATGTTATGTATTATTTAATTAATTCTGACTTATGGTCGGAAACCACTGCCAAAAGGACAATTACTACGGAAAAATTGAAAGATTTACAATTATATGGAATCTTGACTACTTATGTGCGCCTGAAAATTTCTAAGGAGTCCTGCATTCTGATGTTACGAATACAGGAAGGCGGCAGTTCGTCGGGCGCCGGTGAATTGGTTATTCAACTAGTTTCGAACCTACTTATTTATTATAAGTCTCTACCAAATGTTTGAATTAACATAGACTGGTGAGCCTACCTCATCCCTCGGTCATTCACCGTGGCTTTCTGGGAGATAGCTGGAACACGGACGTCTCACCAGTCCACCATAGCAAGCTACGAGGTCCACCATAGCAAGCTACGAGGTCCACCATAGCAGCTACGACGTCCCCCATAGCAAGCTACGACGTCCCCAATCAAGCTAATCACCTAGCACTAAGGTCCGCCATAGCAAGCTACGAGGTCCGCCATAGCAAGCTACGACGTCCCCATAGCAAGCTACGAGGTCCACCATAGCAAGCTACGAGGTCCACCATAGCAAGCTACGACGTCACCATAGCAAGCTACGAGTCCACATAGCAAGCTACGAGGTCCACCATAGCAAGCTACGAGGTCCACCATAGCAAGCTACGAGGTCCACCATAGCAAGCTACGAGGTCCACCATAGCAAGCTACGAGGTCCACCATAGCAAGCTACGAGGTCCACCATAGCAAGCTACGAGGTCCACCATAGCAAGCTACGAGGTCCACCATAGCAAGCTACAGGTTCACCATAGCAAGCTACGAGGTCCACCATAGCAAGCTACGAGGTCCACCATAGCAAGCTACGAGGTCTACCATAGCAAGCTACGAGGTCCACCATAGCAAGCTACGAGGTCCACCAGCAAGCTACCAGGTCCACATACAAGCTACGAGGTCCACCATAGCAAGCTACCAGGTCCACCATAGCAAGCTACCAGGTCCACCATAGCAAGCTACGAGGTCCACCATAGCAAGCTACGACGTCTACCATAGCAAGCTACGAGTCCACCACAGCAAGCTACGAGGTCCACCATAACAAGCTACGAGGTCCCCACAGAAAGCTACGAGTCCACCACAGCACTACGAGGTCCACCACAGCAAGCTACGAGGTCCACCATAACAAGCTACGAGGTCCACCATAGCAAGCTACGACGTCCACATAAGCAAGCTACCAGGTCCACCATAGCAAGCTACCAGGTCCACCATAGCAAGCTACCAGGTCCACCACAGCAAGCTCTGAGGACCCAGGAGAGACCTGCTATTTCCAATTCTACAGAGTAGAACAGCCGCTGGCCACAAACACTGGCCAGCAATAATGGCGCCACTAGCCAGCAAGATGTGGGGACGCCGTTGCTAGTCAGCGTCTGCTAAACTACTCCACCAGCCGGACGCCCAGCAATAAGGGACCTTTCGCAGGGCGCAGTAGCCAATCAGCACACATGAGACATTCTCAAAGCCTAGCGGCTGCCAATCAGAGAATGAGTATGCCCACGTCAAAGGAACCGCCACGCCACCTCGACTCTGTGTACATAACTACTGTGTGATACACGTGTCAAGATACACTGGCTATGCAATGCGAGTGAGCGAATATATCTAAACGGCTCAACTTCGAGGTCTTGAGAGCCGATGAGGGTGATTGAGGTGCGTATGGACCAGCGTTGGAATAAAAGGGCGGGGGAAACTGGAGATCCCCGAGAAAACTCGCCGACCAACGGCATCGCCCGACACGATTCCCAAATGCGAATATTCGGGAGTGACTCGGCCGGGGATTGAACTTGGATCGCCTCTGTGGGAGGTATGCAGGCTAACCGCTAGGCCCCGCTGTGCAGTGTGCCCCTGTGCCTTCCCGTGACCTTTGTTTCCTTCCTGAGAAATACCCCTTTGCGAATGAGGACGTACGAGTTCATTCCTACCTCGAGTTCCACACTACGCGAGGTTCATCTGTTTTTGTGACGTCAGAAGGTTTTTACCGTGGCCGTGCAAAGTTCTACACAATATGAAAGTGAATATTTTTAAGTGGTGCGAACACTAAAACAATCTAGGGCTCGGGAAGGGCAAGCGCCGCGGCCCTTTGTGGTAACCAAAAAAATTTTATTGGTGGCCCCAAAATTCTTTTGTCAATGTAGACATCACAAAATATTTTGTAGCGCCAACAAATGACGTTTGCGATTACCAACAATTAAAAACTAAAATAAACATCGCTGAGAACGGGACTCGAACCCTGGGCCCCTCACACGCGAGCTCAGTGTGTTAACGCTGCCCCACCTTGCTTGACGTCAGCGCATTCTCTGGAGCATGTAGATAACATCACGACAATGCCTGCACACATCACCGCATTGAAAGTTAATTTTCTGGAATAATTTACGTGTGACTTCACTTATTTAGAAGAAAGGTAGGTGTGAAATAAACAATTACGAACACGTACAAATATGGTGTCGTGGCCAGGCAGAGGTGGATAATTCGAAATATGCCAGCCAGAGCGCACGCGCAGATTATAACGAACGTGGTTTTGCAGTCGCAGCAAAATTTTACTACTGGGGATGACATTAATGCTATTGCTGCCAACATATTTTTGGTGGCACTCAATAAATTTATTGATAACTAGCTGACCCGTGCAACTTCGTTCGCATGAAATTTAGGACATTTTTTCTTATTTTTGAAATAGAAATTTCGCTTCGCTTAGGTTTTATGAAGTGATTAAAGTAAAAACCACCATAGTTTCACCGCGGTTTTTTAATGTTTAAAGTAGTAATATTGCTTTTTTCAGGTTTAATGGAGTTATTAAATTACCTCAGCCATCGATTCGCAAACGTTTTATGGTTCCAATGAAATAGATACCCAGCCACTAAGCCACTGAGGCCCCACTTGATGTAGTTCTATCCACTAAGCCACTGCGGCCCCACCTGGAATCGCTCTATCAACTCTCAATACGTTCAGTGGTGTTTGAGTTAAATCCGGCCGGACAGACAGACAGACACGGAAAAAAAATCAACATTATATATGACTTAGTAATCAATTATCATGTATGTAAAAATAATTAAAAGTGGAGAATTCGAAAATCGCAGGCAGATACTTCTATTTTATTTATTTGTATAGATAAACAGTTAGTGGGCACCACTCTCCCTTTTTTTTACCAGCAACAAAATTTCCCCAGCCATTGGCTGGTGAATTCAAACATTTAGTGTGTGACGTCACATCCTGGATGCATTTTTCAAAGACGCGAAGCCAGGTAAAGGGCCACTGGCTGGTGAATTCAAACATTTAGTGTGTGACGTCACATCCTGGATGCATTTTTCAAAGACGCGAAGCCAGGTAAAGGGCCATTGGCTGGTGAATTCAAACATTTAGTGTGTGACGTCACATCCTGGATGCATTTTTCAAAGACGCGAAGCCAGGTAAAGGGCCACTGGCTGGTGAATTCAAACATTTAGTGTGTGACGTCACATCCTGGATGCATTTTTCAAAGACGCGAAGCCAGGTAAAGGGCCATTGGCTGGTGAATTCAAACATTTAGTGTGTGACGTCACATCCTGGATGCATTTTTCAAAGACGCGAAGCCAGGTAAAGGGCCATTGGCTGGTGAATTCAAACATTTAGTGTGTGACGTCACATCCTGGATGCATTTTTCAAAGACGCGAAGCCAGGTAAAGGGCCATTGGCTGGTGAATTCAAACATTTAGTGTGTGACGTCACATCCTGGATGCATTTTTCAAAGACGCGAAGCCAGGTAAAGGGCCATTGGCTGGTGAATTCAAACATTTAGTGTGTGACGTCACATCCTGGATGCATTTTTCAAAGACGCGAAGCCAGGTAAAGGGCCATTGGCTGGTGAATTCAAACATTTAGTGTGTGACGTCACATCCTGGATGCATTTTTCAAAGACGCGAAGCCAGGTAAAGGGCCACTGGCTGGTGAATTCAAACATTTAGTGTGTGACGTCACATCCTGGATGCATTTTTCAAAGACGCGAAGCCAGGTAAAGGGCCATTGGCTGGTGAATTCAAACATTTAGTGTGTGACGTCACATCCTGGATGCATTTTTCAAAGACGCGAAGCCAGGTAAAGGGCCATTGGCTGGTGAATTCAAACACGACCATGGTTAACACTGACGAACGTACGTGATAACGTTAAAAAAAAAAAAAACCTCTCTCTTCTATATAAATAACATACTTTGACTATCTTCAATTGCATTAAAACTAGGTTAGGGGAAGAAGAGCGCGAACCCCTCAAAGCATTTGCATAAACAGAGCTCTATAGGCTGTTCACGGTAAACTGAGCACTTTGGGACGCCCTGCTTAAGATCTACTCGTATGCACGTTGTGTATTCTTACACCTTTTTACAAATCTGCTCATTTTAACACTTCGATTTATTTAAAAAAATACACAATGCGAGAGAAACAGTTTAAGTTATCACAAATAGTTAACTAACACTTTTTTTTCGACGTAAACATATACAGGTAGGGGCAGAGACTTTTATTCTAAGGTTGACTTCAAAAGTGATCACTTTATCGTGAACAGCCTTTACCTTATTTTTGGTTAAATCGAACTTTTGCTCATTTCATTGATAACCAATATGAACAAAGGCAGAGAGGAAATTGGTGAGCCGGTAATACCTAGTAAGATATACAGTTCTTATTCAACATGTGGTGCGTTGACCCTTTAGTGCAATTATCTTAGCTTTTGTTTGCAAGAGGCGGAAGAATATCCTGGAAGTAGATCTTCAACAGGTCTTCAGGAAAGTTGGAAGTAACGGTGGATGGATTATATATAATAAGCCGAAAAATTTCCTTCTAGGAAGTAGCGTGACTAGGATACAGAGTAGTCAATAATACAGAGGTGAAATATCCGCCTATTCAGCGAACTCCGACCATACACGCCAGCCTCGACAACAACACGTCGGGAAACGCCATTGGCTGATCAGCGCCTTGCAACTTAAGCTGGGTTCACAACAATCCGTCGGCCGTCAATCCTTCTGCACGGCAAAATTTCTGTCTGATAACTTAACATCGTGATCTTTCTTTCGTTGGAGGAGAGAAACGTCTTGGGGAAATAATTTGGTTGTGTAGTAAGAATTTATACCGACGTGCCGTTTAGCAACATTCTAAATTCCTGAATTTACCACCATGGATAATACTTATGTACAAATCCACAGCCTTGCATTTTATTTTAAAGTGCATATACGCATATTTGGAAGGCCCATCCGTGGTCTGCAACAGAGGTGAAGGCATGTTGTCCCATGCGGAGCGAGACGAGAGAGGGCAGTGTCGGCCGGTTCACACGTCCGGAGTTGTGACGGCGGTGTTGTGCTGTCCGGGGTTCGGAAGGACGGACAGCTTGTCAAACAGCACAGCCACTGCTGTAAACACTCCGACAACAAAGCACAAGAAGGCAAGCGACGTCTACCCTTCCACGCACATGACAGCTAGGAACACCATAGCCGCACACAACATGGCTCCAATCACCAGGGGGGTGGGGCTGCAGCCCCACGAAATGATATACATTTTATCAACATTTCAATCATATTTGTATATTTGTTATTACCTACATGACACACATTTTTTGCACCCTATATTTAAATGGTAATCATTATATTTATTTATTTGTTAGCCTATTAATCACACATATGATTACATCTTATACATCAAAACTTCGTTTTCTGAATAAAAGGGGAGGGGAGATTGTCAAGTACATAGTTCCTAAAAATATGAGCTAGTTTGCATATATAGTTTCTATTCTTGTTCGTTCTTTTTTTATCCTTCCACTGTGACTTGTGAACTATGTAGTATTAGTAACAATATTAATACTCATTAACTCTCCGAAAACAATTTCTGGACACGCCCCTGGCTCAACTCACACCATTCCGTATTTATTATACCATACATACGCTATTCTCGGTTCACTGAGCACTTTAGAAATCAGCATTTGAAAATGGCACAATGACAAGCGAGCACGTTGTAGAGTTGGGAGGTGCCGCGGTGGCTGAGCGGTTAGCCTGCTCGCCTCCCACCAAGGCGAACCGGGTCAATCCCCCCCCCCCGCTCTTACATTCCGGCGCTGCTCCGCACATCTCTTCAACCTCATCGGCTCTCAAGACGTTGTTAGTTAGGGCTCTGCTTCTCCCCTTTTTTTAACCTTTTGCAGAAATTCTTCATTTTGGCGTCATAATTTCCGAATCATAGTAATTACTGACAATGTACGATTACAGATTATTTACATTTTAAAGAGTTGTTCAATAATTTTGTACGTAATTTTAACTGCGCGTTACACCTGCTTGTAAAAAGTCTGCAACATATTTTTATCTTATTAATTAAGTCCTCGAATTTTTACAAGAAGATGGGCCTAACACGCTAATAAAATTACGTCAAAATTTTTTAAAAACTTGCAAAATGTAAATTTTTTATAATCGTACAATGCCAGTAATAACTATGAATCGGACATTATAACGCGGAAATGAAGAATTTTTGCAAAGAGCGCAAAGGGGGCGAACCGGGGCCGTAAGAGCCGTCCAAATCTCACCACTCACTCAGTAAAATTTGTAACGGTTGATGGGGGGGGGGGGGGAGTAGGCCTAGTTCCTCGTCTTGACGTCGAATCAAGTGGCAGGGAAACAGTTAGGAATACTGTTACATGCGGACACCTGAGGGGCGTATCTGAGTTCGTGGGAGATGGAAGACTTAGTAACAAAATTAAAGAAAATAAATTTGGTAATTTATTCTCTCCACTATTATTTACAACATTAAATTATCCGTCTCCAAATTTACTCTTTTTATTGAACAGTGAGCGTAATATTGAATGTCTATTTCAACTCTAATTAACGTCGTTCTTAATTGTCTCTGTTGGTTACAGTCAATTAACTCATACTCATTATTAACAAGTGTTCAGTCTATCTGTTGCTATCATTTATAATATCATTCCCTCGCGCATCTAGTCCGAAAGTTCAGCCTGCCAGCCGCACCCTCCACTGCTCTATACTCGCAGTCGCAGACTTCCCTTCCGCTGGTCGCTGCTCGTCTTCTATCGCTCGAAACTCACCCACTCATTCATTTGTTTATCCACTCCAACTCAACTCAACTCCCGGCCCGGAGGCGAGTCGCAATATTTATAGAGTTTGGCCCTACCATCTGAAAGGTTCAACGCACCCCGAGTTTAGCTGAGAGATCGACGTCAGTAATCCAGCGCATTCTTCAAATAAATACAGAAATCAACACCACCAGGGTCCGCGGCACACGTCTGAAATTCGAGACCCGTCACTGACTTGCCGTCGCTATCGTATAACGACTCTCTGTCCTCTTCGCTAGCTCGTGCAGGCCGAGGGGCGAAGCAGTGAACGTGTAACTGTAATAAAAGGATTTCTTTTTTTCTCTGCTTTATTATACATGTAAGTGAAATAATTAAAAAATTAGTAAAAATTTACTTTCCTAATAATTTCTCAGTTTAACTTCAGCGACGAATAAATAAAGTGATAAGGCCCATGACACGGTTAATTTATATACGATGGAAGACTACATACACACATACATGAGATTTGCAAATGGTTTTCGTCACATTTCCTCAATAAAAGTTCGCGAACAAATTACTGAAACATCACGTCAAAACTATTTTATGGTTCATATTTAGATGTCCCTGATTTTCAAGGAAACGTTCCATGAATACTTGTAGCCTCTTTCAAGGAAACGTTCCATGAATACTTGTAGCCTCTTTCAAGGAAACGTTCCATGAATACTTGTAGCCTCTTTCAAGGAAACGTTCCATGAATACTTGTAGCCTCTTTCACAGCACTTTGATTCAAAATCGCGTTCTTTACTGGGTTTTTTTTTTTGCGTGTCTTAGAAGTTTGCTCGTTAATAACAGACGTCCAATATGGCGGTAACATATTCCTTGTCAGCCCAAGCAAAAAAAAAAAATGAAATGTCTTCTCGCCAATACGCGAGGCCGAAAAGCAAAGTAAAACGGCGCATGTCCACGTGGGAGACAGCATTTTGGTGGCGAATGTTTATAGCGAACATCAGGTGCACGCACCTAGCCTACGTATGTCTACGTTTAGTCACTATCATTACATCCATCGAGCTGACGGGCTGCTATAGTCCATTCCTCGCCACTTCCAACTTTACTGAAGCTCTGCTCAAGTGATATCCCTCCGCCTCGTGCTCTCAAAACTTAACTAAGTCTAGGGAATTACATCAAAGGTACAACGCATCGTATTTGTACGCACATATTTAAACATTATTTTACGTAAGGACTATTTCTTATTAGGCATTAACAATGCACCTTTTCTCTCTCTAATTATTCATATTAATCAGAAACCAAACATAATTGAAAAATAACATACGTATATGTAAAAGTTCGATCTAACAGTAAATAAGTAACTTTTACGTTAGCAGAAGTAGTTATAAAAGGTTTGTGATACTTGACATACTTATGAAACTACCAACCACGGTGAGATGAGATGAGATGAGATGAGATGAGATGAGATGAGATGAGATGAGATGAGATGAGATGATACTAGCAGCTTCCAATCCACAACTGTAAAGTGAGCTCTTTTGAGACCTTAGATAATTTTTTCTTATCAGCCATTTTTTATCCATCCGCTGTTTTTTTTTATATTTATAAATATTGATATGTAAATAATAAACAGTGTACATATTTTACCGGACTCGAAAGTTAACGCCTACGGCTGCAATAAAATTGACTATTATTCTAAATGAGAGGGCTTGAAAAAGTGCTCACTTTACCGTGAACAGCCTATAATCTGGAAATGGCGTCTGCGGTGAATCAGCAGTAGCAGTTGCCGTCATGTCATGTCATGTCACACACTGTTTGAAAGATAGCTTCACACTAAATATTCTCGCGGCTTACCATCTTCTCCAGCTATCGTAATTATAAAGTAGAATATTCTCATCCTCCCCTCCTCCACCTCAACGAAAAATTCTTCAACTTGGGTGATGTTGGGGGAGGGGGTGCTGTTCGGATATTTAAACTTTTTTACGTTGTCTTTTACGGTTTTTCCCTGTCTCTTCTTAGTTATAGTCTTAACTATAAGTAGGCCTTAGGGAGGTAGTCATGGCCCCAATCGCTGGCCATTGCTGCCCAATCCCTCTCTGTCGCGTTGCATGTCTCCTTGCATGATTTCCTTTCCTCGTAGGCGTAAGGCATAGGCCTGAGACGCAATAAGTTCCCCCGCTACCCACCTGGCTTCCACTTAACACTTAGTAATATGGTGGTTAGAAAAATAAATCGCCATGAACACAATTCATTAAGGAATAATTAAACACACGTATGCCTTGCTACAAGACCGAAAATTCTCGTAACAGAACCTCGTATGTTCCATCTGGATAAATATATTGATGTTGTCGTGCTGTAACAACAGATGGACTCACAATGTCCAATGAAAGTAGAACACTGCACAAATACACGCGTGCATTCACATTCCCACCTACCGGACGTAGAAAAAAGAAGTAGAGTAGCTCAACATTCTACTTCTAAGTACGTACGGCTGAACTTTCAACCAACCAAAATGTCCGGTTAAAAATAATACTATTATTTTAACTAAAAACATCCAGGTAAGACATAAATATACGTAATTCTGTTTTCTTTGTCCAACATTTTGAAATTGCACTATGGTTTGCACAAAGCCTGCAAAAACAAAACACAAAATAATAATCTCGCTTCGTAAAGTATGTACATTAAAGAGAGATTGTAACTCGACCTTAAAACTCATATGCCTAATTACACGGTTAAATTCGCTGGCCTGTTGAATATGTTTAAGAATTTCAAAACTGGCATCCTCCTGAACAGAAAGAAATGTTCCCGCTACTAACATGTAGCAGCGCCACATCCTTTCCCTTGCCCCCTGTGCGAAGCGCAGTATTATAAGAGCATCGTCGGCCCCCGGCGAAAAAGCGAGCAGTTAACACATGAGTATCCGCGTGACACATAACGCGTGCCGCGATAGGGCTGTCAGAACTCGCGTCTCTCCCGTCCTTGGACAATTCGATATCTTGGAATAGTCGCTGCGAGAATTCGCCCGACCTTCACTGTCAGCGCGACTGGGCACGAGGAACCTTCTGGGCCAGGTCAATTGAGCTATATAATCCACCCCATGCATCTGTGTCGAGAGTCTGGAATTGTGTATGGCCTTGAACACTTGGTGTGATGTGCCGTCGGAACTACGAATGACATCGAAGTGACGAGCGAGTGAATTCTCCGAGCATCGAGAGAGTAGAGAGAAAGAAACATCTTAATAATATAAATAAATAAATAAATTTTATTTATTTATTTATTTACAATCATTGTTTACTATATTAAACTGACTATATATACTAGTAACAATTAACCTATAATTGAATGCAATATTTAATGCTGATCTCAATTACATACTAAATTATTTTCCACTGTTTTTATACTGACTAGTCACTTAAGGCGATCGCTACCTGGCGTTTGAAATGCGATGTAGCGTGTTTGAAATATGCGTTTCTTTTTTTGACGGAACTTTTAAATTTGCCCCCCCCCCCCCCCCAAACATGTTTACCTACGGAAAGACATCGCCCACTCTTGAAAAATTATTTCCAACCCTTCCGACGCAGCTTAGTTTTATAGGACGCGACTCTGTAGCAAAGTCCAATGCATGCCTCTATCTTAGTTCTGCATGACAATAAACATTTTGATCGCATGTGTAACTAATCGTGAGGTTGAGGCATCCCTTACAATCTCAGTCACGCTCCAGACGTACACGTATGGTTTATACGTTACTGTTTATACGTTTCTTACAACCATCCGCTTCGAGAGGGGAAAAATTTTTTTTTATTAAATATGTCAACTCGATAAGACATTAAATTTATTACGTTCTGAGCTGATTAGAAATAACCTGATTCCAAACTTCTAATTTGCACTATTAATTTATCGTTAGAAAATAACATTCCAATAAATTTCTGGATTTGCTTTCCTTTGAAGAAAAAAATTTAATTTCATTAAAAGAACGTCCGTCACAGAGTTAAATAATGTAAGCATTCTAAACAAACAAAAATTGTTAATATTTCTTTCTTTTTTTGTTTAAAAACTTTCTGGTTTGGAGAAAGCGTTGTTTATAAAAGGGCTTCGGAAATTTACGTGCGGAAAATGTTTGAACCGAGTATTGACAGCGGGTGGATGACTCTGGTTACAATATTTACCTGTGGGTGTGTCAAAATCGTTTCTCGTGTAGGAGAAATAGGTTAAGCCCACACAAAGAATATTTTTGGCGGGGCAGGGAGCTTCCTCCATCACCTTGCCTTTTTTCCCCCGTCGTCCCAGGAGGACCTGGACTCAGAACAAGAATGCGTGTTGTACCTTTTAAAGTTGGTAACCGTGGTAGAAAGATAAAGGGGGGGGGGGGTTCCGGTGGGGAGGTAGAAGGCGGTGTGTAAACATCGACTCCGGCCTGGCACCGAGGAAGCCTTGTGTGGCGGCAAAGTGCCGGTCCACCCCTTACAACAACTCTCACTGACTGACCACCCTGATGAAGAATCACTCCACATTGTTGGGAGATATGACGCCGCACAAAGGCGCGGTCCCCCCTACCTACCACCGCCTTTTCAAACGGCTTAACTCATTGTTGGTTTGTTGTTCGCGACAAGACCAGCAAACCGACCCCCCCCCCCCCCCCCTTTTTCCGCTTCGCTGCACCCACCCCACCTCCGCGCCAACGTAGCCACTCTTCGACAGTTTAAGCGCTCAGGGATCGTGTGTCAGACGTTTGGCATGCCGGCCAATTGACAATGGGGAGAGGGGAACAAATGCCTCACGCTTGCCGAACAACCGACCTGCACGTAATTACACGTAGGACAGAGTTATGTTGATGATTATTCAAATACTCCTGAAATCAGCTTCCGCCCAGAGTGAGTCAGATTTACGGCTACGCGTTTAAAGTTAAATTTGTATGTCACTGAACATTAAAGAGGGAAGCGGCGAATGATATTTAAAACGCGAATAGAAACACGTGCCTGAGCTTACGCCATTAGCCATTATGGCGTTCTACAATGTCACGCAAGAGGACGCGTATTGGCTATTCACCATAAAGTGTGCGCCTTTTTAAGGCCCTTCCAGTACGCATTAAACGTTATTATCGCAGCCCTTGGCATTAAAGTTTGCTGGTAGTGAAATATATACACTGTGTTTATTAGTTACACTACAATGTTTATATTAAAAAGCATCAACAAGACAAGAAGATGGAAATTCGATTAAAGGAAAAATTTAGAAGGGCCTTAAAGAGTGCTCACTTTACCGTGGACAGCCTATAACACAATCTACAATCACACGTAAGAGGACGAGGATGACGTAGTACGGATACACGTAAGAGAGCTCGGCAACGTGTAGCCAATAGGAATATAGAGTATTCGTGGCAATTGTGGTACACGTCAGTCAACAAGTACTTCTGTTTGGAGTGGTAGTGATTTTCATTGATGTTTTACTAAGGCGCCTTCTACAATCGCACGCAAGAGGCCGAGGATAACGTAGTACGGATACACGTAAGAGAGCTCAGCAACGTGTAGCCAATAGGAATATAGAGTATTCGTGGCCATTGTGGTATACGTCAGTCAACAAGTGCTTCTATTTGGAGTGGTGGTGATTTTCATTGATGTTTTAATAAATAAGTGCACGTGGTTAGTCAGTAGTATTTACGTCTTTCGAAACACTGTAAAAGTATACAAAACGAAATATGTATATTATAAAACCTATATCAGTAATTTGCAACAGCTGAGTTTTTTTTTTTTTCGTAAGTTGCAAGACCGTACGTTTATTCCTATTGTGGAATGGTTAAAATTCATCCCGAGCCATATGTTTGTTCCGCTCGCGTTTCCAAGTCCGTTTTCTTGCGTCTTCGTGCATTGTAGAACGGACCTTATTGCACTAAACATGTAGCACCAAGTTGCGGGACTAGTGAGATGTGAGTTCAAGGTAAAGGCTGTTCACGATAAAGTGAGCACTTTGGAAATAAACCTTGGAGAAAAGTCACTGTCGCTGCACGCATATATTTTAATGGGCGCACTGAGTGACATTCGCCCAGCAAAGTTGGTAACGATGGAAGGAAAGTAGTTCCACATCTTAACGTCGAATATTAAGTGTTAGGTAACCATTTGTGGTTACTTAAAATTATTATTTTTTACTTTCTGGTTTTTTTATGCATCGAAGTGTAAAAATGGGCAGGTTTATACAGTATTTACTTACTTAATAATTTCACAGTTCCATTTGACCGGTGCATGAATAAAGTGGTGAGGCCCATGGCAATGTTAATTCTACATAAAGCGGAAGAACACGCAACGTGTATACAATTATATCTTAAGCAGGGCTTTCAAAAGTGCTCATTTGACCGTGAACAGCGTATAGCACAGTTGGGCGTCGACTGCGGGAAAGCGAAGACGAGACGACTGCGGACTAAGAGAAGCGTCCACAAGACCTCGCTGTTGCACGGATGTGACACGCCAAGAAGGGTGGTGGAAACATTCTGATAGCGTGAACAAGCCTTCATTCGAGGGCCTGCCTGAACACGCCATCACACATGAGCTGTAACTAGGACAGCCAGTTGCCACAATCCCCGGTAAGCCGGAATGCCCTCTACCAGCAAGTGAATCAGGCCATGTCAACATTTGAAAATAACAAGCCACGGTCCATTTATTCCATGGATGCTGTACACAGTCAGTTAGGCAGAGAATTAGGAAAAAGCTCTAAGTCTTGAAGTTGTAAGGTTTGCTAAATGTAATGTTTGAATTTATTGCAAATCAAGTTTGTTTTTATACTTTATACACATTAAAGTACGAACTAGCATATCACGATATGTTTTATTCGCTGTCAGCTCCCACTTTTTTTTTTAACTGGCGCATGAATTCTTCAGTCATTAGGCCCATGGGTGTGTGAATTGTACATATGGCACAGGTTACGCAGGGAGTTGAATTAACCGTTAACAGTGCATACATTTTCGCTTGATGGGCACATGTAATAACCTAGTCCATAGTAGTGTACATGTTAATGTGTAATTATAAAAGGCATACACAACATGGGCAGTAAGTAATAAGAAACTACGTAGTTTTCCTAAGGGGGTCTATTTTAATCGTTAACCGACCATACCTAGTAAAACCGCACAGAACGATACAATGGACAAGAGGAAATTAAACCAAACGTGTTTCGTTGTTTCTTGAAAATGTCATTCATTACAATAGTTTTATACATATGTTAACACAAAAGTATTTTCCTGGTTAAATTAGACTTATATTGCATAATATATTTACAAATGATGATAACACTTCATTTTTTAATCAGTAATAATAAAAACAGGGAGGAAATACGTGTGTTGTAATTTTCTCGTTGCGAGACCAAGAACGTTTTGTAGCATTATACAGTACGTCATCTGCAACATCTCAAGGGTTTACAAGACTAAGACGGGCTCACAGATAGGGATTTATTTGACTTGATTTGTTAGTCTGCGTTTCGTCAACATACTGTACGGCGGCCAACAAAGTCAGGAAAACTACAGGTGTATATAGGTCGTTCACGGTAAAGTGAACTCGCGCGAACAAGTGTGACTAGGTAGCAGCGTGTCTTTGTCGGAGGACATTGTGGGGTTAAGACTGGGGCAATCAGAACTACGATACTCCAGCACCGAACGTCTGTGATTCGCGGGCTGGCATCGCGCACGCTTCAGCAGTTCAAAAACATCCAATCGCGGAGGCGGATCCAAGCTCAAGTGTTTTCAATTACAACTAGGTAAAAACTCCTTTTGCCAAAAATCGGGTGTCTCCATACACTTACCACGACAAATTTCACACATCATTATTTCAAATAATCCGCTATATTCTTAAGTGCCCTGTCTATAAAACATAAAGCAACTGTTGCATCTGCTCCACGAAAGGGTCAATATTAAAACAAAGAGATTGTTGATGGTGGGGAATATAACTCAGTGCCAAGTGGTGCAACGGGAATGAAAACGAAAAGAAAAAAAAATGTTCCTACCATATAAAATCGGAGCAAGATGTATTTTTTTTTTTTTTACAAAATAGGTATCTGTTTACATCGTATAGTTCAGGGCACTACACTGATAAATTAATTAATTAATTTTTCCGTCGAATAACTTTTGAAAAATTGCTTGACCAAATCATAATGTTATTAATGAAGTAAAAATGCTGTTAACGAAATCAAACAAAATAGCTCAAAAGCCAAGGTCATTTTATGATAAGCTAAGGAAGACTAAAATTAATCTGTTCAAAAATTCAGGGGTTGTTACAAATACAATAGGTAACAAACCATAATTAATTGAACTCACAAACTGCATGCCACCCCCCCCCCCCCAAATTGAGCTGATTACGACAAACGCAACCAAGGGTGAAAAACTGCACATAAAAATGCTTCACCTAAACAAAGTACATACTACATTTATGTTAGTTTTAAGTTAAAACATTTTTAGGTAAAGTTAACACATTTTGTTTGTTTTTTGCTCGTAATTAGGGCTAGTTTCGGTAATGGGAAAAAATTAACAAAATTTTTTGTTTAATTCAATCACCACCATTACCAAAAAAAAATCGATCATTACAAATTACAAACATTTAACGTATTTTCTTAAAAAGAATATGTTTTTAAAATGAAAAAACTTTAATATTTGAATACATAGCCTACGGGTTACTCATAGCATTCTTCTCCAGTATATATTAATTCAGTTTTAGACGTGTGTTAATTTTTTTATTTGTGAGCCGCAAAAACAGCAACATTGGAGTTTTGACGTATAGATGAGCATGGCGACAAACATGTTCGGCACGAATGTACTATAGTGAGATATTTGCAACTGACTGATTGGTACTCCAGGAGCCACGTGCACATTTCTCTGGAGAAGAGACTGTCTCGGGTGTCAATCCATCGATCACCTGCACGCAAGCATGCAGTGAGGTGAGGTGATTCTTCATGCCAGATGACACAGATAGACCGCCGCACAGTAGCGACAAGTTACAAATAGCATCCGCACGCTCAACACAACAACGACACATATCTCACACATCGCCGACAATTACCAACACCACTATAGCTTATTCACGGTTAAGTCAAACCCCTCTCATTTGGAATAATAGTCAATAAATTTATTTTATTTTAGCCTTAAACATGACAATATTTATTTTAAAAGGTGGTTAAAATATAAGAAATGGCCGAAATGAAAAAGTAACTAGGGACTTGAAAGTGCTCACTTTACCGTGAATAGCTTATACCACTGTAGAGAATGGAAAATTTCGCCCATTCATTTATTGACAACTAGGCGTTTGTGTTACGTTATTGGCCCGTGACTTTTTGCACGTCTTACAAGATTTTCGAGCCAATACGAAACCCATGACCAAAGTAAGGAACGAAAGACGCGCTATCCAGTAGGTTATTTCCTCAACACGAAAGCAATTTGTTTTATCTCTGTAATCATTTGTGATGGGTTGACTTTCGTTGGTACTTCATTTTTGTAGCTTTACTCGTCACGTCATAATTATGACCGACAAAAACTCGCTTATCCGAAAGCCGATTACAGCAAGTACGTAGAGGGAGTCGAACCCGGAACCTGGAGCGAACTCTGATGCGGATCACGTCAGTCTTTTGAAAATGGAGCTGAACTTCCGTTACTGGCGAAAGACGACACAAAACGTACCGCGTTTCGAGATATCTCTTGTGCACGCTGAAAACATAAAAAAGTGTACAAAGGAAGAGACTAAAAGTACAGTTACCAATTCCAAGTATAACAACCGGGACACACGTCTTATTAATTCGCTACAAGTAACAAAGTTAAATTTAAAAAAATAAGCTTTTATTTAAAATACTAACCGATAATACGTTGAGCCTCCTGGGAAAATAACAGTGACAAATAACAATTCGTCAGAGCTCGGCTAAACACTATTCCTTTCGAGTCAGAAATCGATTGATCAGACTGCGAGATATGAAGATGGCCGCTTCTTCAGCCAGGCCACAGCGGATGAATGATGATGGCGAGGCAACAATCATATTTTCTCTTCCGCGCCTCTTCGTCGCTTAGCAGCAAGCTGTGTCGCGAACGTCGATTAGAACCTCCCGCCTCGTCGACCGAATTCCATCCTACTGTACCATGGGGTCGGCAGGAAGACCCGCGCCGGGGAGGGGGCACTTACCCCCCCCCCCCGGGAGAAACTGTATTATTTTCTATCAAATGTGGAGTAACAATATTTATAAGAAATACATTTCTTATTAGCAAAGTTACTTCAAAAAGCAAGTCCTGCTGGAAGGAGTAATTGAGTCCTTCCTGGTTTTCAATAATTTTACTTAAATATTTTTGTTCATTTGTTTTTAATATTGTAGTGTATATTGTTAACAATAAACAAATTTATTGACATTACAAGTAGTGGACGTTTGTTGCATGCATTTAAGGTAAAACCTAACCTAGTTGTAAATAGCACTCTCCTCTGAAGAAAATATCTCCTAATAGCCATGCCTTGCCTTGCCTTGCCTTGGAAAAGCTGAGCTGGAGACGCCCATGAAGTGTACACATACACCTTGTACAGCCTGCGACCTCCCCCAAGAGGTTACACCCGCCTTTCCTCAAGCCCTGCGCAAGTTCTACTTACAAAATATTCCCCCGCCTCGTACTAACGAAGCACTCCGTCTAATGATATTTTGAATAAGAACTATTTCTAACCGAGCACTGTCAACGTGCCTATTTTCTCTCTTTCCTTTTCGTATTAACTATAAATGAAATATTGAAATTTATAGAAAGAAAATAAATAAATGTTCATTTAACTAAAAATAAAATACTTTCATGTTAACGCAAGTATAAAACGCTTATGATGAATTATAGTAAGGAAACTACCAAAACGATGACACGTGGGGTGATTTATCCAAGGTTTGATAAAGAAAAGTGTGAAAAAATCGCGAATAGACTCTACTATCGTTTTCCGAATTATCAGTATAGTACACACAAGCTCTGCCCTTGATAAGTACACGAATTTGCAGTGGACAGATTTCGGCGGCTATTAACATCGAGGTATTGAGAGGCGAGAGTAGTGAGGTGAGTAAGAAGCAGTGCCAGAATGTAACAGCGGGGGAAACGGGAGATCCCCGAGACAACCCGCCGACCAGCGGCATCCTCTCGGCCACGATTCCCACTCGCGAAAATCAGGGAGCAAACCCCGCCGGGAATCCAACCCAGTTCGCTTGGATGGTACACTAATTTGAGTACCTACTACAGGCTGTCCACGGTAAAGTGAGCACTTTTGAGGTCCTAGTTACTTATTACTTTCAGCCTTTTTTTTTTTATCCCTTAGCAACATTTAATAAACACAGTGTGTATATACCACCGCACACGGAAGTTAACAGTCTAAGGCTAAAGTAAAATATATTAATGACGATTATTCCAAATTAAAGGGCTTTCAAAAGTGCTCAATTTATCACGAATAGCCTTATATATATATATATATATATATATATATATATATATATATATATATATATATATATATATATATATATATATGGGAATACTTATAATATAGGTAATTGCCTCGCCATACTATTTTTATAAAGCTATTTTGTGAAGGTAAATACCTCGCTCGTATTTACAAAGTAATTAAATAAGTATTTATGGTAAAGTCAGAACGCTCCCCATATGTGCCGTAAATGGCACGCGGGCGTTAACAATCTATTTGATTTGTCATGGGTTATCCTAAGGGTTTAACAGATATTTGCGGCTCATGCAGTTAGACTTTAATTAAGATCTACTGGTACACCAATAAGATTTATTCTTATGTGATTTACCGACATTTTTTTATCTTTATACTGTGTTACGTTATCATAACCCAACTATAAAACAACACTCCTGTCTCCACACTAGTTTATGTTAGTGCGGGCGGACAGTGCGATTAGTATAGTGCAAATAAACTGTGACACGTCCAGATAGCGAGGGAAAATATGTTTTGAGGAAGTTAGGCACCTACTAATAATATGCGGATACGGGGGCCACGGTGGTTGAGCGGTTAGACTACACGCCTCCCACCAAGGCGAATCGGTTTCAATCCCCGGCCGGGTCACGCCCGGATTTTCACAAGTGGTAGTCCTGCCTGACGATGCCGCTGGTCGGCGGGTTTTTTCGGGAATCTCCTGTTTGCCCCACCCCTGCATTCCAGCGCTGCTCCATTTTCACCTAATTTCACTCTCATCGGCCATCAAGACCTTGTTGAGAGCCGTCCAAATCCCTCGACTCAACTCATTCGGATACAGTCTTGCCGCGCCGCGCATTCAAGTCTCCACTCGCGTGTCCGCGCATCGAAGTCTCCGAGGCGTCACCCGGTACAAAGGCCGCTAACTAGCGAACTAGCCCAGGAGAACGCCGGACCGACTTCAGAAACACACCAAGACGACTTTGTGAAGTAATAAAGAAAATCTGCACGTTTTCAGGTATGGAAAAAGAAAAAGAAGAGGCTAGGAACACTTGAGTGATAGTTCGAAGGGCTTGATCGGCTCGCTATAAGTATTTTGTTTGTCTGAGGCCTAGAAGTATAAGGAAGCGCTAAGGGCGACCGAGGCATGCGTATCATGTCTCATCGTAGCCTCTGTGCACATGTCGCTCAGTGGCGTGCAATCTTCCCGTCGGTAGCGTGCTTCTGTGACGCTTTCAGCGGTGACCTGTCATTTCGTGATATCATAGAACTAAAAATAAAGGTGTGATGGGCGTATCTACACCTTTTTGGAATTTCTGCTAGAAACCACTGCGAAAACGGTTGGTTTTAGTCGTTTTCACTCGTCCTGTCTTTCCTTCGTACGTCTCCCGACTGCAAGCTGGGGTAGCGGGCATTTAACTGCAGTCTACAGTATAACATTTCTTCTACAAGTCCACGAGTCTACAACTTGTTGACTTGTAGACGTGGCAACAAGTTACGAAAAATGATCTACAAAAAGAGACATGTGAAATCCTTCCTATTGTTAGATGGAGTCGCCCTTCGTGGTTTTTTAAGTAACGAATGTTTTTTTTGACACGAATACGTCTTAAAATTTGCGATCATAGTGGAAGGCAATCCAGAAAATCAGATGATAACAAAATCGGGGGATACAGTTTGACATTGCAGCTCCGAATCTAACGTCTACATTCAAAATTCAATTACACCACTCGATTGCCAAAGTATCAAAGAATATGTTACGTTGAATGAGGACTGCGAATCAACGCACGGGCGGGGGTCACAATTTTGAGTTCGTTTCGCCGCGTAGTATAAATTTTAACTAGGAGAAGCTACGACGCTCGTTTGAGTTTCAATCGACAGCTCTCAAGATCAATCCATTGAGTGTTCTAAAACTTATTTGTGTGGCGTGGTTATGGTGAAATTATATGCGTTTAATGTAAAACATTAAGAAAACTTACGGTCGTGTCCCCAAAACAGCCAAATTTTATTTGATTCAAACGGAACTGCCCACAAATACGACTGAGGGACTTATGAAGTTAGTTATTGGTCACCTAAGAGAATGACTCGGCAGAGACCACGCCGCATTGTTAGTCCTCATTCTCCTCCTCCACTCTTCTCTCTCTCTCTCTCTCTCTCTCTCTCTCTCTCTCTCTCTCTCTCTCTCTCTCACACACACACACACACACACACACACAAACAACGTCGAACAAATAATCCTGTCCGGAGTGATGTAAGCACAATGTATCTGGCCATTGTATGAAGCGGGACATTACCAGTCGGCGCCATAACATTGCTCTCCGCGACATGCAAATACAATTCATACCCACAAACTACTTAGCCTTGTATGGCATCGTACTGCCTCCTCTGTTCATGGGCACAGAGAGTGAACTGCACAAGTCACACTCAACACACTGCGGAGCACTGGATAAGAGACGATTACAATACTTTGTTGCACCTGGAGGGATTCTTTCCAGACAAATATTTCCGACTTCCTACCAATAAGCCTGCAACCAGTGAGTTCAAATGGCGACTCACTTTTATAGTCTGACAGCGGTTTCTTCGCATTTCTTAAATCAAACCTTTAAAACATCATCCCAGTGTATGACGTGTTTAGTTGGTTCCTAATGTCATGTATCACACGTGTTTTATAGGTAGGGCGTACTTGTGTTAAAATAAAAGTATCTTATTTTTGGTCAAATTGAACTTTTACTTGTATTTTATCAATAAATTATAATAATTCGTAATTAAAGAATATTAATAAAAATGGGGAGAAAATGTGTGCGTAGGTAACGCATAGTAAGAATAGGTTCTAATGCAAAATATCGTTGTAGTGCATGCTCATAAATGAGGTGCGTCGTCCCTTTGGCATCATTTACTAGACTTGTTAAAATTTGTTTGCACGAGGCGGAGGAATATCCTGAAAGTAGAACTTCAGCAGGGCTTCAGAAAAGTTGGGAGTAGCCGTGGATGGACTATAGAGTGGTTCTTTCTCTATGAAACCATTTTTAAGACAGCTGTTTCAAACAAAAAAAAAATACTCAACGCAACTTTCTTAGAAAATACAGCGCCCCTTTAAATAATTTTTAAAAACTGGATACATTCATCAATTTTTTTTTTGTATAATGTAACTTTAATATTACATATTATAAAAGGAATATTAAATATAACTGTTGGCAAGATTTCTTAACGACCTGGTATTCCTTAAGAAATGTCACGTACAATAGTTTTTTTTTACGGTTATCCTTAAAATGGATGCATTGAAAAAATAAATTTCTTTAGAATTGATTCCTCATTTAAAGTATGTGGCTATCGAAGACTTGGTAAGTAGAAGCCTTAACTCGATGATAATGTGAATGCACACAACAGCAAGATGAGTTTGTCTGTGAGCTATATGGCCCAGCATAGCATACAACAAAAAATGCTGTTTATAGTTTACGAGACAGTTTTAAAATATTGTCAATTATAGAAATACCTCCAATGAGATATCTGTGACAATACCTCCGACCAAAGTAACAGGAAGAAATTGTACGCCGTTTAATCCTAGTCTTACAGTTGCTTAATTAACTAATTGAAACACAATCACTAGAGATAATGGTTTATCGCAGGAAAAGTTGACTGTTTGCTAGGATTCAACGTGCTGTACCCATGTCCGACAGTTCTCTTTCCTTATTCGCTGTCATGCTTGTGTGGAGTTACTACCCCATTTCACTGGGCCAATGAGGATTCCGATACTACACGGTAGAACTTTCGTGACTGGTCTAGAAACAACTTAGACGAATCAAAATCTTGTTCATCCAATCTTGAAAGGAGAAACTAGTTCAAGTGTTAGAAGATAAATTTTGGCTCAAATAATCTTCGCGATTTTCCATCATCTCTAACAATCACTGACGTTTTCTTGTTCTTCAGTTTTCGCAAACGAAGGTATTCTCCGATCATAAATATTTCTAGGCGAAGAGCATCGAAGTACGATGGCAGCCTTATCACACCGAAATGACAAAGAAAATTTCCTTTAAATATATAAGTATAGTGGACATAGCCACTTCTTGACCCCAAAACTTGACTGCCGTCCGTTATTTATTGCATTATGCATAGAGTTATCCTAAGGTTTAATACGGACACTATATTGGCAGAGAAAGGCCTCGCCAGTTGTTTTTCGTGTTCAGTACTTTATTTTGCTGCGTCTTTGTTTTTTGCTCCGGAGCGAAAGCTGCCGGGGCGGGGGGGGGGGGGGGGGGGACGAACGATTTGAGAGCGCCCTTCTGGGAACGTCGGGGCGTGGGCGGGTTTCGTGTCGTTACCTCATACATATTGGCAGTGCCCAGCGGTTGGCAATCCTGCCGCAGTGGCGCACCAAGTGGTCTCTACACTCGCCTCGCGGTCCAGTTACAAGGGCCGCGGTGGTGTAGTGGTCAGACTACTCACCTCCCACTAAGGCGAACCGGGTTCACTTCCAGGTGGCGGGATTTCACACGTGGGAATCGTGCCGGACGATGCCGCTTGTCGACGGGTTTTTTCGGGGATATCCCGTTTCTCCGCCCTTGTATTCCGGCGCTACTCCATGCCTCGCTTCGCCCTCATCGGCTCTCAAGACCTCGATGTAAGGAGCCGCCCAAATTTCTCCACTAGCGTCTCAAATAGACCATGTGACCATGTTAGCGCTCGAATTATGTGGCAAATACACTTGATCCCCACATATCTCCGCAGCATCGTATTCTGTTTCCTTTAACGCGTTTGTTTTCGTGCAAATTATAGTAAATTCGGAACAACACAGAAGTAAACATTTAACAATCAAGACCTGGCATGTGCTTTTGACGTATTTTCTTTGCACTGGAATGCACTGTATTGAAAACTATTCTCGTAAAAGAAAAACAACTTCTTAAAGATATTAATGAATGCTATACATAAACACACAAGCATATGTACATACATGTAAGGGATGATCCTGGACTATATAGGTACAAACGCTGTGGGGTGATTCTCTATGCAAAATGAGATATAATGCATTATGGCCTATGTATGTCCTGCGGTAATTTGTGAGAAGTAGATTCTCTTGAACATCGATAGTTTAAATAGTTTTAATTCGACATTCTAAAACCTACTTCACGCGAAAGAACAATTGAAGGGGTTGGTGTAACAAACAGTCGTGTCATTTTTTCATCAATAGGGTTGTGTGTGTTTGTTGCAGCTCCTGGTCAAGACGCATCGTTCGGTGAGACATGCAGTCGTTTTCCATGGTTAAGAGTAGAAATATAAAGCTTTATCGAAGGTAACTGTTTGTTGCTGTGAAATAACATTTGGAGCAACAAACAGTCATGAGTTTATCATGACTGTTGCCCCGAATCCAGATGTTAATGCATTATCTGGACAGCTGCAATCAGTGCCATTTCTGGATTTGTCTGGGAACCTCTTGGTAGTTAGTTATGGGTATAGTAGACGTCTGCGCCACATGATCAGACTCTTAGAAACCAATGCTCCGTAGTAATACTTAGCAGCACTACAGTGCGCGCATGTACAGTGCAATAAAAGATATTACTTTTCTCGTTGTATACATGTTTTGGCATATTGGTTATTTATTGTGATTATGAAAATGGATGTTTCGGATAGTGATTCCGGTACTATTACCGTCATGAAAGGCAAGAAGAGACAATCGAAACAAATGGAAGAGAAATGCCCGTAAAAGAGCCTGTGCTCGAGGTGGATCGTATGTTAGCGCCAAAGGCAAAAATGTTGAAGCCAAGAAGCAGGGCCCATCTTGTGCATGTAAACGTTTGTGCTACAGCAAGTTGACAAATGATGAAAGAGATACTATCTACACACAACTCCGTGACACTGGGGACAAAATCGCTCAAGACAGCTATTTAAGTGGTTCCATACAACCCATAAAGATTTCAAGGTGAATAGATACAACTAAACTAAATAGAGAAAAGAGAAATGTATCATTAATGTATAAAGTAGTTTATTTAATACAGAATATTCATTGTGTCTGCTTCTCAGGAGATCAAACAGAAGAGAGTATGATGTTGAACCTGGTGAGGCCGAATGTTTAGATGATCCTGGGACAAGTTCTGCAGCTGACGCAAAGCAAAAAAAAAAAAGATGTCCTACAGTTACTATTATAAGGTAGGCTGATTATATTTTTATTTCTCATTTTACGTGTGTAGCACGTTTTCACAAGCCATCATGTAAGCACAATCATAATTATTATTATGCTAGCATTATGTACAGTCGTAATACACATTAGTAAAAAATATAATATTTCAACACAGAGAGTTGAACACATATCGCTGGTAAAGATGTGTGAAACCTTATTCACTGATCTACCAGTGACATACTGCTGCAGAGTGAACCCATTTTTCAGTTTTATTATTCATTTTGTGTTTCACTTGTAATATTGTTGGGATTGTTTCTGCCGACATTACGCGAAAGCGACATAAATATATATGTATATGTAACTGGGTTTATTAAAATATATGATTCAGTATCTATTTTTGTAGATTCATGTTGGCTCAAAAACGGTGGTGGTTTGTAAGGCAGCATTTTGCAACTGACATGTTGTTGATAAGTGCAGAGTTCACAAACTTGTAGTTCATACTGCTACAAATGTTTCTCCACGTGTTGATCAACGGCGGTGACATTCCAACAGGCCACAGAAAATCACGGATAAGATCAACAAGCAAGCTGAGGATCACATTCCCTCATCGTCCTTCGCATTACAGTAGGAAGGAGTCAAAAATGAAGTATTTATCGTCTGAATTAAATATCACACGAATGTGGATGATGTACTTGGAGAAACGTAAACCAGAAATGATTTTGTTAATGAAGGCCAACAAGGACTGTAAGCCACATGTGATGTACGATAATTACAACAGATTATTTAATACAAGATTTAATCTCCTTTGGAACTCCAAGTACAGATACATGTCAAATGCGTGACTCTTTAAAAATACAGTTGGATTGTTGTACAGCAGACAATGAACGCAGAGTGCTTGCAACCAAGCAGGAATTACACCTAAGGAAGGTTGAAGCATTTTATCACGACTTAAAGGAAAAATCATCCCTCTCGAAGAATGATTTAAAGGTCGAAACATTGTGTTTAGATTATCAATAAAATTTGTCCGTTCCACTTCTGACAACAAATGAAGTATTTTAAGCAAGACAAGTCTGGGTTTTCACGCGTTCTCAAATAAAAATAGAGACTTTGATATGTATGTTAAGAGCACAGCTCGGAAAGGATCAGCAAAGGCAGTGTCATTTTTGAGACATTATACTGAGAACACGTTAACAAAAGATGTGCGTTCGTAGTACCTTTTTACTAATAACTGTGCACGCCAGAACAAGAAGAGTCTAATGGTTTGGTTCCTGTTAACTCCGGTGAATCGTAACATTTTATTTAGAATAGTCCATCATTGACCTGAACTTGGTCACAGCTTTTTGCCCTGTGACCAAGACATCGCGCATATAAAAAAGAAAGAAGAGGAAGAAGGCGATATATGCACCTGAGCACTGATACTGAGTGGTAGACTTTCACATTCATCGTGTTTCACAGAACAACTTACAATAGAAGGCCGTTCTCAATATCAAAATACATGATGAGAAATATCCTGATGAAGTTCTTGTCAGTGAAAGCCATGCTTATGTCCAAAGTGTATTGAAAGTTGCTGTAGGAATTGATGCACTTCAAGCTCAGCATGCATATGATACAAGTCTTCCATTAAATCCTCTAAAATGCAATGATGTGAAGACGCTTGCTCAGAAATATGTTCCTTTCTACGAGAACCTGAAGAGTGTGATGACGACTAGTGGACAGAGGTTTCTATTTTTTTCTGACATACATTGATTGTTGATGCATAATGTGTTTTTTGTTTTATAATATGGACTTCAACAATAACAAAGAGTATTATAACATGATATAAATGTTCGGTATTTTGCTATAAATACCATACTTGGTGCTGCTTTCACATAGTTCAGTATTCTCCCTGAACACAGGTAATAATACATTGTTGTAAACCTATTTCAATTAAATAGCAAAAGCTAATCTGACTGCAAAAAAACTAATTCCTGTGTAATTGGGTTGTTATAAACCTATGCAACTTACTATTACATAATAGAGACTACTTTTACAATATCATATGCATTTTTTAATGGACACGAAAGGTTTTTGGTGCACCAAAGAGTTATCTGCATAGTTTTTGTGTTTTTATTTTTCAAGCCAAATAGAAAAAAATAATAATGCCACTTCCTTGTTTTAAGCACTTTCTTTCCAACAGTGTTCAAAGAATGACAATATAATATTGCGATCTTTGGCAAAATGGTAGTTAGCTTCTCCTGGAAACTTTGAAGAAATCTACTTGATTGTTTGTTACACCAATCCCTTCAATTCTGTGAATACTACTGTCTTGAACCGAGATCTGAAACCTGGGAACAGTTGTCGGGTAATATCCCCCATCCCTTGACAAAATATGGGCTGCCAGGTTACTACCCAACAAATGTAACCCATGGTTGTTTATAGTTTTTTATGACGTCATATTCATGTGTAAATTAATGTACAAAAGACATTGCCTAGGTGAAAGAACTCTCTCAGCGAAAGAACTTTTGTCGAGGAAACGAAAGTTTGCAAGGATACCTGGCAGCAACCAGCTGCATACACACGCAAATACACACACACACATAAATTCATATATACACATACAAAGTGTAAAGAAGAAACCTCGAAACTATCTGGAATGTGGTTCCCAAACTGGATACAAGTAACACTGTCGAGGGTTGTTCGAACCAATCATCATTAATACGCAGTGCCCTTTCATCATTAATACACAGTACCCTTCATCATTAATACGGAGTACCCTTCATCGTTAATACGGAGTACCCTTCATCGTTAATACACAGTACCCTTTCATCATTAATACACAGTACCCTTCATCATTAATACACAGTACCCTTCATCGTTAATACGGAGTACCCTTCATCGTTAATACACAGTACCCTTTCATCATTAATACACAGTACGCTTCATCATTAATACACAGTACCCTTCATCGCTATATTCAAATCAACCAGCCAACCCACGAAGCCAGTCGGCAAGATTGTTTCACAGCACGAGGTTCCATATTCAAATATCGAGTAAGCCATTGCTGTGCGTGTGTCGTTTTTACACTTAAATTTGGGTTATGTTAATAACTTCTCTCCTTTTTTTCTCCTAACGGCACAAACTCGGTGGCATTAATAAATCCATACTAAAAAAAAACAAGTATGCTTATCAAGTATTTGGCTAATAAAATTAGATTTGCCTTATAAAACTACATAATTCGTTCGGTCACGCGCTGATTTGTGAATTAAATTGTTGCAATCATTATTGAGGCCGTACTTACTATTTTTTTGCTACCAACCATGCCATTTTTATCCTTCCACCACTTTTTAAAATAAATATTTCCATTTAAGTAATAAATAGCGTATATATTTCACCGGAGTCGGAAGTAAACGTCTAAGGTTAAAATAAAATACATTTAGTGAATACTATTCCAAATGAGAGGACTTCAAAAAGTGCTCACTTTGCCGTGAACAGTCTATAACAACTGATGTAGAAAATTCTACAAATCACAAGGAAGTGTCTCAAAGTACTGGTCACTGATACTTCGCTGCGTACAGTAACGGCCATTACTTTATGATATAGGTTATTCACGGTAAAGTGAGCACTTTTGAAAGCCCTCTCATTTGGAATAGTGGTCACAAAATGTATTTTATTTCAGCCTTAGTCGTTAACTTCAGAGTGCGGTAGAAAACACGCACACTATCTTTATTACTTACGTGGCGATATTTATTTTAAAAGGTGGTTAAAGAATAAAATATGGCTGAAAGGATAAAGTAATTAGGGTCTCATAAGTGTGTACTTGACTGTGAATAGCATATAGTTCACAAGAACTTGCATTTCTATCAGCCTCTTAACATAATTATCTACAATATGTGTCACCCTGAAAGATTAAAGCGGATTTGTTAAAAATCTTGGGTATCGCAGAAATTATTTTCGTTGATTCCACGACCTAGATATGAAAGTTGGGTAAATGATTACGTAATAGTTAATGCTGCGTGGTTGGCAACGCCAAGTCTGACCAGCAAATAAAAGACTCTAACACTAACCAGGGAGTGCCAACTGTTTCCCTCACACAGGTTCCTAGTACCAACCATCTCTGCTGCATGACGTTTCATAACTTACCTCCCGCTAGCGTGTTTCAGAACATTTAGAAAGCTAACCTTTCACGAATCCCACAGCAGCAATAAAAAGACTCGAAGCTATCTCATCGTGGTTTCTTCAAAGTGTGGTCATTTAAAAAGTGCACTTTATGGATTTTTTTTTCCCTTCCAGTCGAAAACATGTCTTGTTATGCACCTTCTCGTAAAAATAACTCATTCCAGGTTCCTCGCTGAAAACATTCGCAAAAAAAAAAAGTCTTAGCTACAGCAAGTTTACCTCGAGTTACTCAGCAATAGGGAACCTCGTAGAAAGTTTTATCATCGAAGTACCATTACTTCAAAGATTCCTCCCCGCTGACTCTTCATACGTTGATGCATCTTTCCCAGTTTATATAACACATTCCCGGTTTATTCATACTTTTTAAATGGACCCTTTGAAAAAATACCACCATTTATGATGTGCTGGTCCCCCCCCCCCTTTAAATATCTATATATCTCACGCGTTTTGTACTTGTGTTGACATAACAGTCCCTTATTTTTGCACTGTTAAAAATTTCCGTACATTTACGGAAATTTACAGTGTATATACGGAAAGGCAATCCGTAATGATGGAAAAACGGAGTTAAGTCCGTAAATATAATATACGGAAAGTCTCCGTATTCCCTTTGGCTTCGAGTTACGGGGACGAACAATGCCGATTCCACACGAAGCTTTCTTCGCCATTGTAACAAGAAAATTATAGTTTCTGCGACAGTTAAGGTTATCCACGCGACTATGATCTATTCTTTCAAGCATTAAACAATAGCATCAGGCGTCTGTGACATTTGGCGACACTAAAAATACACTAAACTTAATAGAAGCTGAATTTTTGCGTTTGTCTTTTAAATATAAATATAAAAGATATACCACAATAGTAAATTGAGCCCTGCCCTCATAGCTCAGGGGTACAGGTAGGTCTCACCAGAGCTTCGTCAAAACAAAGTCACGACAATGTCAAATGAAAGTTTAAAAAAAAAATTAAGAAAATGGTTGTAGTCGTGGACTGATAATTTTTTGACTCGGGTTCAAGCCTCGCTTAAGTACAAAATATTTTTACTTTTTTTAAATATAATTTTTATACACGGTAGAACACCCACATAACGAAAATTAAAGATACTTTCATTATCTCATTTTATTTAAACGGAAAGTACAGAAAACTAACTTGGAAATTAACGCAGCGGTTTCGTGAAATTTACAGAAAGTCCGTTTCTCAAAATTAATGTGTCCGTAATTTTACGGAGAGTTTACGTACACTTCTGGATGAATTTTTACCAGCACTTTCCGTAAAATGAAAGGAATTTTTTTAGTGTAAAGTGTGATTAAATTGAACTTTTACTTCTATTTATTTGGTCTCCAAATTATATTATTTCATTCATAAATAATATGAATAAAGCAGAGAGAAAATGCGTGTGTTGGTAATGCCTAGTAGAAAATAGTTCTCATACAAAATATGATTACACTGAGTGCGCATGAATGCGGCGCGCTGTCCTTTTAGTGTAATATTGAAAACATAAGCGGCGTGTTACAATTGACTGCTCTGGGTGCGCACTGAAAACTGGGAAAATGCACGTGTCACGTGACTGCCAGAAGAGTGTGTAATATGTTTGCACTGACCACTGGAACACGCCACGAAACCAGTGCAAAACATTTGCGACAATATATCACGTTTTGGAGGAAATGCTTGAACTACGATGTTGGTATAGGCTGTTCACGGTAAAATGGGCACTTTTTAAAGCCCTGATTAAGATCTACTTGTATGCACATTGTGTATTCTTCCGCCTTACGTGAAATTAACTTTTCAATGGGCCTCGTCACTTTATCCATGGGTCGGTCAAGGGCAACTGTTAAATTATTACAAAAGAAAATGTTTTTCCAAATCTGCTTATTTTTACACTTCGGTGCATTCAAACAAACAGAAATTGAAAGAAATAATTTAAGTTATCACAAATGGCTATCTGGAACCTTTTATTCGACGTTAAGATACGGAACTACTTCCCATCCATCGTTACCAACTTTACTGGGCGCATGTCACTCAGTTCGCCAGTTAAAATATATGAAGGTAGCGATTGCCACTACTTTCTAATGTTAATTTCAAAACTGCTATCGTGAACAGCCTATAATTGGAATACGCTATTAGTTAACGTTTGTTTGCACGAGGCGGAAGAATATCCTGGAAGTAGATCTTCAACAGGTCTTCAGGAAAGTTGGAAGTAACGGTGGATGGATTATATATAATAAGCCGAAAAATTTCCTTCTAGGAAGTAGCGTGACTAGGATACAGAGTAGTCAATAATACAGAGGTGAAATATCCGCCTATTCAGCGAACTCCGACCATACACGCCAGCCTCGACAACAACACGTCGGGAAACGCCATTGGCTGATCAGCGCCTTGCAACTTAAGCTGGGTTCACAACAATCCGTCGGCCGTCAATCCTTCTGCACGGCAAAATTTCTGTCTGACAACTTAACATCGTGATCTTTCTTTCGTTGGAGGAGAGAAACGTCTTGGGGAAATAATTTGGTTGTGTAGTAAGAATTTATACCGACGTGCCGTTTAGCAACATTCTAAATTCCTGAATTTACCACCATGGATAATACTTATGTACAAATCCACAGCCTTGCATTTTATTTTAAAGTGCATATATGCATATCTGGAATGTCGTCAGCAGGTTGTGGCCCGTCCGTCCGTCCGTCGAAAGTTAAAGTTTGAGATATATTTGACGGATTGACGGATAAAAAATTAAAGTTGCCCTGTGGTTGGTCAAAGATCACGTGACCGCCTGACGTTCTTACGTCAGGCGGTCTTACGATCTTCAACGTTCTTACGCAATTCTAATGCAACTAGAATATAAACCAGCTGGGAAAAATATTTCATTCATTCAAAAGGATGACGCTGTGAGTGAGTGAAGAGATTTGGTTGGATGGCACTTAACGAGGTATTGAGAACCGATGAGGGTGATAAGAGGTGAGTACGGAGCAGCGCCGGAATGAAAGGGCGGAGGAAAAGGGAGATCCCAGAGAAAACCCACCGACCAACGGCACCGTCCGGCACGATTCCCACGTGCGAAAATCCGGCGTGACGCGGCTGGGGAGGCAAGCAGGCTAACCGCTCAGCCACCGTGGCCCCATGGCGCTGTCGAAAAGCCAAAAGTGAACAAAACCGCTGGGGGGGGGGGGCATGTTATTTTAATAGTAGTCTTGTCGACGGGCGAATGTGCAGGTGAAAGTAAGTTACATAATGCCCAGTCTACGGTAGCCAGTGCTCATGTGCAATGCCCACTAGAAACATAAGGTAGACCGCATATTCGTCTTCTGCGCATGTACACAACATCACAAAAAACATAAGTCACATGGTAAACAGTGATAAACGTGTTTTATGTCATAATTTTATAATGACGAGCGCTTTTATATGGATAAATCATTTTTACAATTTGGATATAACCAAACAGTGTTAGAAAGTTCGCGTTATTTTTTTTGGCATAAAGCTAATATTCACTGCGCTGTATATAATCAATCCAGCGTCTTTTCTCCATTGGCTGCTGCCCAGATATGACGTCATTCCCTTTCTGGGTGAAACGTGATTGGGGCGCACGAAAGTGAGCTGCTCATTTATTGGCGCAGAGTTACCCGGGGCGTCTCAAATAAAGCATAGTCTAAGGGCAAACGTATTGCAAAGCTAGGAGTTTTTTAAAGTGAAAACTGTCAAATAATGTGTGATGCGAATTTTGCAAGTCTACAAATTGGTTAGAGGACGTGTACAAACATCTCAAAGCACTTGTTTACTACTATGGACATTTCACGGTAAACTGAGCACTTTTGAAAGCTCTGCCTAAGATATACTTGTGTGCACGTTGTGTGTTCTTCCGTTTTATGTAAAATTAACGTTGGCCTGGGACTCACTTTATTAATGCGTTGGTCAGGTGAATCTGTGGAAATATAAGAAAAGTTAATCTAGTTACAAATCTTAATCTAGTTACAAATCTAGTCATTTTTACACTTCAGTGCATTAAAAAAATTAATAAGCGAAAGAAATAATTAAAGTTATTACATATGGTTACCTAACACTTTTTATTCAACGTTAAGATGTGGAACTAATTTCCATCCATCATTACCAACTTTACCGGACGCATGTCGCACAGTGCGCCCGTTAAAATATATGCAGATAGGAGCAGTGACTTTTTTCTAAGGTTAATTTCGAAAGTGGTCACTTTATCGTGAACAGCCTTTAAGTTTAAATCGTGTTCTAACCTCAAATCCAATCCACGCTAGTCGTGCTGGCAGCAGATACACTGAGACTATCTGTGCGCAGCCAGCAGGATCGCTCTACCTCATCTTCAGTGTATGGGAGGCGCGTGAGGCGGTTAATAACTAGCAGAGAGGGCGTTGTTTTATTGCCGGCCATTCGTCGTAATTGGCCTATAAAACGCGACGCCGAGTGGACCAGCTGAGAACCCGCCGCCATCTTACACAACACGGCGTGGTAGGGGGGAGAGGAGATATTACACGGTTGGGGGGTGGGGGGGGGCACTGTGACGTCACACTCCCGACATCGCTATTCGTCCCTCAATAACACCCTTACTGTCGTCGAGGTTTATATATATATATATATCAATCACGTAGTTTGTAGGCATGCACTGTACATGAGTTCATCAATTTTCTCGCAGCCAATAAGCAGCGTGCCGCATGCTCGATAATTTCGGTATATAGGCTGTTCACGATCAAATGAGCACTTTTGAAGCACTAGTTACGTTTTCCTTTCAGCCATTTTTTACTCTTTAACTACATTTACGAAATTAATTAATATTGCCATGTAAGTACTTGGAAGTTTTAGCCTAAGGCTAAGATAAAATATATTTATTGAATATTATTCCAAATGAGAGGGCTTTCACAAGTGCTCGCTTTTCCGTGAATAGCCTATATTGACTGAACTAAACCACCTCACCCCTTCGTGCACCAACAATGGACTCTCCCAAAGCACCAACAATGGACTCTCCCGAATCGCCCGACGCGTTTTGGTCTTCTGAGCATTTTACTTCTCATTTGGAACGAGCTGTAGGCCTACATTTACGGGCGCCCAGAGAAACAAGCGCCCTCCCACAAAAAAAATTGTGAATCTGTATAACTAATATATTTCTTGTTAAATTGTAGTAGTCGTGATAGAACTGAACACCCTGGATAGTTGTACTGCTAAGTAGGGCTAATAAAATAAATTTTAAATAAAAGTACTGAAATTATTTACTATGATTTCACATTTCTTTTTTTTTTTTTCGTACGGACAAGTGCAAAATAACAAATTTGTAAAATATTCACTTTTCCACTCCTTAATTGCACGGTTTCACTTGGTCGACGCACGAATATAGCGACGAGATTCACGGCAATGTTAATGTTACGTACGGTGGAAGAATACACAATGTGCATGTAGTCCGTTCACGGTTACTAAAACTTTCTGAAGCCCTGCTAAAGTTTTACTTCCAGTACATTCCCCGGCCTCGTGCAAACAAAGCTTAACCTAGTCTAGAAAATCACACCAAAGGTACAACGCACCACGTTCGTGCACACTCTGTATAATAATATGTTTCATTAGAACTACTTCTTAAAGGCTGTTCACGATAAAGTGAGCACTTTTGAAATCAACCTAAGAAAAAAGTCACTGGTGCCGTCATATATTTTAACAGGCGCACTGAGTGACATACGCCCAGCAAAAGTGGTAACTATTGATGGAAAGTAGTTCCATATGTTAACGTCGAATAAAAAGCGTTAGGTAACCGTTTGTGATAACATAAATTGTTTTTTTTTTTTTTCGCATTCGATTTGTTTAATGCATCGAAATATAAAAATGACCAGATTCGTAAAATATTTTATTTTCCAATAATATCACAGTTTCACTTGACCGACGCGTGAATAAAGTGACGAGGCCCATTGCAATGTTAATTTTACATAAGACGGCAAAATACACAACATTCATACAAGTAGATCTTAAGCACGGCTTTCAAAAGTGCTCATTTTACCGTGAACAGTCTATACTAGGTTTTAGCAACACACGTATTCTCTTTTTTTTATTTATATATTAATTATAAACGTAAAATATTAAAATTAATACATAAAATATAAGTCTAAGTTCAATTTAATAGGAAATAAGGTATTTGAAGTTGATATAAATAAGTATAAAACACTTGTGCTGCATTGCATATAACAAAGCACGTCACATGAGGGGTGATTTTTTGAAAGGTTTAATTGAAAAAGTGTGAAGAAAAAGTGAACAGACTATACAAGTATGTACAATACTAATCAGACCTTTCAACAGAGAGGAGTTAACCGTTTAGCTGGCTAGACCTAGAGTAGTAGTTGGCAAGAGAGGGAGGGCAAGATGGCCGCTGCGGTGCGTGTTTGTCCCCCGCTCAAGGTCAGGCGAACACACAACAAGGGAGCTCCTTCAGCGGCTCTTCGTTATCTCTCACGCAACCTGGAGGCCAGAGAGAGAGAACATTCCAGGCTCTCGCCACCTCCGGACACGCGTACGCAGCTCAGCTCAGCTCACGCACGCACACCAAATACTGCCGAAGCATAGGGATGTTGCGATACTACTGATATGATACTATCCTTTCGATACCGGATTATTTTGAAATCGATACTCTTATTTCGATACTTTACCAGTATCGTATCAGTAAATGATTCGATACAATACTTTTATTTGGAAATTCTTCTAGCTGTTAATTTTGTACCCTTTTAATCAAAGTGCCCCCAAATTACAAAGATGTGTTTTCCTACACATATTTGTATTTTATATATCCTTTAATTAAAATGATGTTTAAATATAATTAATACTAATAAGTGCCGCGCTATTTATTTTTTCGAAGCACACAACATATATGAAAATATACAAATTCTGTAGATGCCTCAAAATGATAGAACCATCTAAGTATTGGATTATAAATATATAATTCAGTAGACACATACATATATATAAATAATGAAAAGTAGAAGACTGACAAATTAATTTAAAAATACTGATAAGATACCGGTATCGATATTTTTCTTGTGATACCGGTATCGAAATATGAGTATCGATACCATTATATTGCTTCCTCTTTCGATCCTAGTACGAATGCTTTCAGGGTATCGCAACATCCCTACCGACGCCACGCCATCCACACCTTACATTCCCTCAGCCGTGATAGGGGGCCGCGGTGAGCCAGCGGCTAGAATTACTAGCCTCCCACCTAGGCGAACTGGGTTCGATTCCCTGGCCGGGCCGCTCCACGAAATACGCACATGGGAATCGTGCCGTACGCGATGCCGCTGGTTGGCGGATTTTCTCGGAGATCTCCCGTTGATTGCCGCCCTTGCACTCCGGTGCTGCTCCATACTCACTTCGCTTCACCCTGATCAACTCTTTAGACCTCGATGTTAATGGTCCTATATGCCTTCGCTTCCAAGATCAAGAGAGTGATACGGGCGACACTAACACGCACGTCTGGCGCCTCATCGCACCTACGTGCAGTGTTTACGTCCTAACGCTGTACTGTGTAAACTAGATATGTAACTGTGGGGTTTTATTACACACGATGAAAGTACACAGATCAAACTACCTGCGTATAATCATACTTTTCTCTTACCGTTTAAAGAAACTTCATAGGCAAGCTATAAAAATGTGACATTAACCACTTTCACGATTTTTTCCTTCGATAATACACATAATATGATAAAAGTAAAAAAAAAAAAAAAAAAAAAAAAGCGATATAGACAATACTTTTTTATCCTCTGTGGCAAAACTTCGTATTTCCAGAACATTTATTTACCGAGACAAGCGTTTAGGCGTAACCAACGATTTCACAGAAAACGTTTCAGTACATAGGACTCTTAACCCTTTCAGTGACGGTGTGCTGTATCTGGGACGTTGCATATGAAGTGGCTTGAATGTACTGCACTGTACACAGCAGAACATACCGTCCAATGAGAGAGCTTCCCTACGTGTGGGTGACATCGTCCACTGCTGGGGAACTATGTTCCGTAGCTTCATAAAGCACTGCTGCCAGCAACATAGAGCACAGGTGGGAGACATCGTTCACTGCTGGGGGGACTATGTTCCGTAGCTTCATAAAGCACTGCTGCCAGCAACATAGAGCACAGGTGGGTGACATCTTTCACTGCTGGGGGGACTATGTTCCGTAGCTTCATAAAGCACTGCTGCCAGCAACATAGAGCACAGGTGGGAGACATCGTCCACTGCTGGGGGGACTATGTTCCGTAGCTTCATAAAGCACTGCTGCCAGCAACATAGAGCACAGGTAGAGTTCTGTTGGTGCCGATGTAAGGCAAAGCCTTGTCTGGATATCAGTACAGTTCCGAACAAAAGATTTGTTTGTTGCAACGTCTAACATTATATATTTATTCCTGACTGAAAGGGTTAATAGCTGCCCACGCATCTTCATTCCATCCGTAATTAACGAACTAACCCGAGTATACCCGTTCACGACTGACATGTGTTGCAGAATAAGAGAAATTAAGGTCATCCCTGTATAATTTCAGAAGCTAGCACCAATAGAGAAATCCCCTTCCTCTCGACAATCCTATTGGCTGCAATTGGTACGCCAAGCATTTTATGATTGGTTGCTTCTCGAGACCACTGACCTGCTGAACATTCCTTCCATTGGTTCCATACTGGAAGCTGTCATGAAAAATTCGTAAGTACTATTCATGCCATAACATCTATTTATTGCAACATCTGAAATGAAAATTACTGTGTTGGTTAAGAGTTTAACAGATCAGTAAAATAAGAAAAAAAAAAGAAAGTGGCATAACAACGTCTTCAAGTTAAAATCGCGGGTAGGTAATTTGTAGTGGCCACAAACTGAAAAGCAATAGTTTCTGCTACTGAAAAAAAGTGTAATTGCCACAACAGGTAGTCGGTATTTTTAAATGCTGAGTGACTTCTGTGCAAAGAACACGCTGTGGAACCTGAGCATTACCCACGCCCACGCCGCGTTGAAGATAAAAATTTAAATTTAAAACAGATATTTCAACACAACGTTTGGTTTCAGGAAAAGAATTTGGGCGGCTCTTAACAGAGGTCTTGAGAGCCAATGATGGCCATTGAAGTGAGTATGGAGCGGCGCCGGAATGAAAGGCGAGGGGAAACGGCGGGACAGGCGAGAAAACCCGCCGACCGACGGCATAAACCGGCTCGATTCCCACTTGCGAAAATCCGATGAGCAGGCCGGGGATCGAACGCGGCCCCTGCAATCAGAGGGTCGGTACGGCTACATGAGAGGAACCTACGTGCTCTCGTGTCCAGAAGTACTGTGCTGAGACCAGGTGAGATCTGCCGTCATCTTGACGTTCCAGAGAGGACAAGGTCGTCACACTCCACTTTGGCTAGCTGACCTTCTGACCGGCAGTCACGACATATCGCATTCCTTCAGTGTCATACGAAAGTCACCGCTACTTGGAGTCACTGATGGCCGCGTTTGAGGTCGAAAGAGAAGATAGCGTGCGATATCTGCTCAGCACTTTCACACTTCGATGTATTTAAAAGAAACAGAAAGAGAAAGAAATAATTTAAATTATCACCAATGGTTAACTAACACTTTTTATTCGACTTTAAGATACGGAACTATTTTCCATCCATCGTTACCAACTTTATTGGGCGCATGTCAGTCAGGGCAGCCGTTAAAATGTATGCAGGTAGAGGCAGTGACTTTTTTCTAAGATTGATATCAAAAGTGCTCACTTTATCGTGAACATGCTTTACTGTACTTCGTCTTATAGAAACTTTGACCAGGCCTGGTGCAAGAGCCGGTACAACAGCCGCTGTGTGAGCTGACATGGGAGGCTCCTATTACACTAAGGGTTGCGGTGGTGTGGTGGTTAGACTTTCTTTTTTTAAATTTATTTCATTGACCCTACTTAGCTGTCTAGCCATCCAGGATGTTCAATTATACCATGACTACTACAATTTAACAAACAGTATATAAGTTATATTAATTCACATTTTTTTGTGGGAGGGCGGCTATTCGTCTGGGCGCCTGTAATTTAAGCTACGAATTATATTTATGTTCGAAAGTATCATTCACACTTCCTAGGAAGGTGGTGAGCTATTCTGCCCCGACCGAGACATCTCCCCGACGGGTATCCTTTCGGCCGCCCCCGCCGGAACAGATCAGGGACCGGGATTCCCACGAATCCGCCCGCGCGACCAGACGCCGTCGGGCCCGCACACAGCTAACTAGCCTTTCGGCCGGTCCGTCATGGCACCCAACGGTCGAACTCCCCGCCCACGAACCCGAAAAGGCCCCCAGCCCCATACCTATATGTACTATTATAGTTTGTTATTTTTTTCCCCTCGCCCACCGTTCTGCTCCAACCTAAGCATCGTCCAGAACATCGAAGTACCCATTCTGGACACCCAGGCTTTCGTTTCTAGGCGGACGAGGGAATGGAGCTCCGCTCCTACGCCTCCCCCCCCCCCCCAGTCGCTCCGCCTAGGCGAACCTGGTTCGATTGGTTCGATTCCCGAGGGGGTTCACTCCCGGATTTTCGCAAGTAAGAATCGTGCCTGGCGATACCGCTGGTCGGCGGGTTTTCTCGGGGATCCCCCGTTTCCCCCCGCCCTTTTTTTCCGGCGCTGCTCCATCATACTCCCCTCGCTTCACCCTCAACGGCTCTCAAGACCTCGCTGTTAATAGCCGCTCTCATCTCTTTGGCGTGAATGGTTAATGCCAATATTATCCAACAGACTGTCCTCTGGTTGAAACACAAGTACTGAACACAAACAAGTACAGTGCATTCCAAAAACCTACTTGATTGCAACAGTTGAACAACACTGCAGTACGTCTATCGAGTGTCTCATTCTCAGAGTGCAGTGTGCGGTGTAATGGGCATTCACTCTCTCTTTCCAAAGCACGATTTCTGTCGTTAACGCTGTCTTTGTTCCTGCGGGCGCTGTTGATTGATAAGTTATTTTTTGCAACTTCGAAAAAGAAAACTATCTACGTTGCGTGCGCGCCGTCCAATCACAATGATAGGGTTTCTCACAGGCTTTAGTTTCAAAGGAGCCGCTAGCTTTATGTCGCAGGATTGGATTCCTTTACGAGTTGTCAGGGAGGTAAACAGATCAAATTTATCTCAATCAGGCTGTTTCGTTCACCGCCCATTTGTTTCTCAGTTTGCCAGTTACGTGACAAAGCTGAAGCAATCTGGCAACAGTGAGCGCCATAAGCCCTGAATTGTAATCTAAGCATGAGACGGACTATAGTTGGTGCGTGGGGTGGAGCGAGGACGATATCAAGTGTGCGTTGTGTAGGCGGGCAGGTACATTCCAGTTGCAGCGAGAGCAGTAATCTGCTAATAAAGATGGCATCAGGAGGGGTTGGCGTGTGTTTAAGGCATATTAACTGGTGAGGCCAGCCCGCTGTGGGGTCTCCCAGGGACAATCAGATGATACCCCGGGCCTCCCTACCTCGAGGATTAGGTTACCTGGGGTCGTTAGGCAAATACTGCGCGGCATGCACGTCACAATATTGTGTCAGCCCAGGGCATCTCGCCGGCACTATATACCCCGCCACAGAACTCTGCTCCCCCTTCGTGTATGTGGTTACTTCACACTTCGCCAACAAACATAACCTTTGAAACATCACCCCATGCCTGTCTCATTGTTTACTAAATATGTCATGCATCACGAGTGTAGACGTTCTAAAAATAACGGTTAAATTATAGTAACGTCTTACAATACCACATTGTGGCAGTTTTTTTATAACCGTTACGTTAAATAGCGCCCATTTCTAATGAACACAACCTGGCAGTCTATATAAGCGCGTGTAGTGTAGGGTAGGTTGGGGCTCCACACTGGTTAGTCCAGTGTCAGATAATTCCAAGGAAAATACGATCCTGCCCCCCTATCTACTAGAATTTCTCTTCCTGCTAATAAAGAACATGGACCATATCCATCTGTTTCCTGTAGCATGTTCTAATAATGCATGTAACAGTTTACTGTTGACTGGGTATTTACGGTGCCTGTGGCGGTATTTCCCAGTCTCTTCTTAGTTCTAGTTTTAACTATAGGTAGACTAAGGGAGGTGGCCATGGCTGGCCGATCCCTCTCTGCAGCGATGCACGCCTCCTTGCATGGATCCCCTCCCCTGTAGGCGTAAGAGGCTCAGCCCTGAGACGCAATAGCTCCCGTCCCTACCTCGGCCGTACAACTAACACTTAGACCCAGGGTAGGTTAGAAACGGAAGGTTTGATGGGCCAGGACGGACGAGGGCACGCTGTAGATATGGAGTCTGGCGATGGAGACGGGGTGAGAGATGCAGCAGGACACGTGACACGGGCATTTGTAACCCGACACTGGATGTTGATCCATCACGAGCATCAGACGACCAGAAGTGTGTGAGGACGGCGCGATAACAGGGCCCGTCTCCTGCTTGGCGCCCTGGGAGGCCAGGGGCGTTCCTTTACCATCACTATGGTAATACAGTAGTTCATTGCGACCAATCGATTTAGAAAAATCGATTGTCATTCCTTGCATTCATATGTATATCGATTTATTTTCCGATTATTATTTCTGCTGTATGTTAGGCCTAAATAAACTCTGGAATATTAACAAAATACATATATGCAAAATTGCATTTTATTATAATGTTTATGGGGCTGCGGTGGTGTAGTGGTCAGACTATTCGTCAGGTTCGATTCCTGGCGAGGTCCCTCCCGGATTGTCGCAGGTGAACATCGTGCCGGACGATTCCTCTGGTCGGCGGGTTTTCTCGGAGATCTTAAGAGCCGGCCAAATCCCCCCACTCCACTTCTAATGTTTATGCTAAAAATATAAATTATGACGAGCAAATAATCTGTGAATATTAAGCCTTCTGTGACACAATTCGCCTTAGTTATAAGCCTGCCCACGTACAACATACAGCTCGCGGCAAGGCCATATTATACACGAGCACGTGCCCCATTAACCCAATCACAGCCTTTGTACAAAACTGTGTACATAACTCACAAACACATTTTTTAGCCGGCCACTGTACACACTGCGAGGCTGAATGCTCAATGATTACAGATGAGGAAAATCGCGAAAATTTTTGAACTAACATATCTTCAATAACATTCTAACTATAGACTGTTCACGGTAAAGCGATCACTTTTTAAGGACTTTCAAAAAAATTTCTTTCGCAATTCCACTCTTCCTGCGGTTTTTTAATATTAACGTTGTATTGTGACCAATAAACACAATGTATACATTTCAGCACTCTCCAAAGTTAACGCCTGAGACTGCAACAAGATATGTTTATTAGCGGTTAATGCCTGTTGGGAGGATCTTGCTCACTTTACCGTGCATAGCCTATAGTTGATTCTTCCATGATTGGATGAACATGGTTTTGACTCCGTTAAGTTGTTTGCAGGCCAATCATGAACCTTCCACCCGGTAGGAGAGAGGAATATCCTGGAAGTATAACTTACTTGAGAAAGTTTGAAGTAACTGCGAACGGAATATAGCAGGCCTGCAGTATCGCCATCAGCCACTGCGACTTCCAAGCTGAGTAGGGGGGGGGGGAGGTATTGTTGTCCCTTGTAAGATGTGTATGTGCGTGTGTGGCCGGGTGACCCACAATCCTCGCGTGACCTCTGGCAGGGCGGACTGCTACTGTTTGGACAAGCAGACCAGGAGGGGTATGGGAGGGGCTGTCGCCCTGATATACGACCCATTCTGTGCCACTGTTCTCTTGGGCGCCACAACCTCATCCTCCTCGCCCTAGGTCATGGTCCGACCCGCGACATATCCCACACCTACTAGACAAGTACACGGGCGAAATGGGGGCCGCGGTGTCTCAGCGGTTAAGACTACTCGCCACCCAACTTTCTCAGACAAAAATGGCAGCATTTATGACGTTTAAATGACGCCACAACTTTCTAACTTTATTTGACCAAACTTACTGGAAGCAAGATGGAGATTTTTGGACATTCGCCATTGCGATGCGGAAGTCTGTCATGGAAAAAACCAGACTGAGCACGAAAAAAAATGCTTAAAAAAGACAGGCGGCGATAAAATATTGGAAGTAGTTTGACGGAAAAATTGGACAGTGTAACAGGGGCTATACAGCTGCACGATACAGTGAGCACACCTTTGAAACCATCCACAGAAAAATGTCACTGTTCCTACCTGCATATATTATAACGGCCGCACTCAGTGGCTTGCACCCAGTCATGTTGGTAACGATGGACGGAAAGTAGTTCCACATTTTAACTTCGAATAAGAAGTGTAAGGGAACCATTTGTGATCACTTAAATTGTTTCTTTCACTTCCGGTTTTTTCTCAGTGCATTGAAGTGCCAAAATAAGCAGATTTTGTAAAAAAAATTTACTTTTCTAACAATTTCACAGTTTCACTTCACCATCGCATGAATACTGTAAAGTGACGAGGCCCATAGCAATATTAATTTTACATATGGTGTAATAATACACAACAAGCACACAAGTAGATCTTAAACAGATCTTTCAAAAGTGCTCAGTTTATCGTGAACAGCCTATAGTCAGACGTGGTGTGGCTCAATTCAGGTTCTGAGGGAAATTTTGAGCGTTTTTCAGGGATAAAAGGGGAATTCCGGAGGTAAAAATGGGAAATGGACGCTGCTGACGAGGAGTGACATAGGAGGTTTCGCAGCCTCGGCACCGCAGCCAGCAGCGAGGTGAAGCTGAAGAAATATTTTACAACTACTAACTGTTATGGCGTTAATTACTTAATGTTTACACTCTAATGGCGAACGGTTCTCAAGAAAACATGCGACCTTTGAAAGGCAGTCGTAAGCTGCCACTCAGGTATAATCCATTCACTGTTACTTCGCACTTTTCTGAAGCCCGCGCTCAAGTTCTATTTCCAGGATATTCCTCCGCCTCGTGCAAGCTAAGCTTAACCAGGTCTAGAAGATTACACCAGAGGACAAGGCGCCGCTTTCTTGCGCACTCAGTTTTAATGTTATTTTGCACGAGTACTATTTATTATAGGCCATTCACGGTAACATGAGCACATTTAAGGCCCTTCCAACAGTCATTAACCGCTCATAAATAAGTTTTACTGCAGCTTTGAACGTTAACTTTTCAGAGTAGTGTAGCGTATCCACTGTACGTATTAGTCACATGTCAACGTTTACATTAAAAAGTGGGAGCAAAATAAAAATTGCCTCAAAGGAAAAATTTAGCAGGGCCTTATAAAGGGCTCACTTTATCGTGATTAGCCTATACTAGGCGCTACCAACACAGCATTTTTCTCACTATTTTTATTCGTGTTTATCGTGTGTCTAAGTAAATGTATACCGGTTACAAACGTGTTACAGTTTGTTTCAAATCCGCTTTTTTTTTTTACGAAACCACTAATTGTGTTCCCATTATAATGGGACACGTTCAGGTGGGTAGCCGATGTGAAGAGTGCACACCAGTCGAGCGCCTTGCACGTAGAGGCGATATTGCTTTACATACGCCGGTCGGCGTCGACCTTAGCGCCTAGTTGCCTCATTCTACTAACGCCGTCCTCACTCGGCAGCCGCCCTAGTGCTGTTCGCAGGCGCAGATTTAAAACACGTTTCCGTCCCTGAAGCGACGAAAGGGATCAGTGGGCCAGTTAGGTACACACATGTATAGGAAGACTGGAGTGTACGTTCTCCAGTCCAGTTCCAAGGTCAGTCAGAGATGCTGTGTAGGAGGTAGGTATCGTTATCAATAAAGGTGCGTGGCTGACTTCCTGTCGGCCAGACAGGTTATCAGCTGTCTCCTCGCGTGGGCCGTCCCACATCAGCATGAGCTATCTGCACACAGGATACAGCGTTGCCACGTATCACCTTGTCTGATGGCAGTCGGAGCACTTACACTTATTACGGGACCTTCCTGGTAAACAATACTATAGGCTCTTCACGGTAAAGTGAGCACTTCTTAAGACCATGTAGAATTTTTCCTTTCAATTAATTTCTACCTTTCCGGCAATTTTTAATGTAAACATTCCAATATGACTAATAAACACAGTGTATAAATTTCATCAAGCTCAAAAGTTTACAAGTCTGAGACTGCAATAAAATATATTTATTAAGGGTTAATGCCTTTTGGGAGGGCCTTAAACAGTGCTCACTTTACCGTGGACAGCCTATAGACGCCTCAAGGTGACGTCCTGCCGTAAGGAAGTACTGCGAGGGCAACAAGGATCCCGTGTTTTCTGTTTCCTCAGCATTTTAAACAGTCACTACAGGGTTTTAAATAATATAACTATTTGTTAACAAAAGGTCGAACAATATCTCTATAATTAAAAACATTATTTTAGAGAAAATATTTTATACAGAGCTACTTCAGAGCGATTTTTGTTGACTTGAGCATGTTTCAACGGCCACATTCATGTTCGAATAATCAAATTTATAAATAGGGCAACAGAATGTACATTAAAATATTACATAGTTTTTTTTTTTTGTAATTAGAAAATTGCAATGAGACTCGTGCCACTGCTAGGGCGGCTGCCGTCTCGCGAACCTCGAAACAGTGCCCAAGCGATGTATCGAACCCATAACGATATGATCAGCATGTTTCGAAACAACAACTACAAGTTAATATCGCACAGCCCTACAACAAAGTCTATTATAATTGTAATTACAGGTTCTTAGTTCCGATGTTATGACAGTGATGCTTGCAAGACCGAGGCTGCATTTTCCGGAATATATATTCCTTTCGAATTTTTCTCAAGTAAGGTGACACATATTTAGTGCTGCCACTAGTCATGTAAAGTCAGTTTGGAAATAAGATAATCGATAAGTAAAAACAGAGCTTTAAAGAAATGTAGGCTCGGAGCTTGCCAACGTAGTCGACGTGTGTCTACACACTGGCTCTAGTCGCGATGTAGGGCGAGTTAACATAGGACTCTATAGAGATGAGGTAGAGAGATCTCGCCGGCTGCGCACAACCAATCTCCGTGTCCCAACATTGAACTGCTCACCTGCCAACACGACTAGCAACGGCACATATTCGATTTGACGTTAGTGTTTAGTAAACAAATGCTTGAGATGTTTATATAGGCCTACTTCCTCTAACCAATTTGTAATGCAGTTTGATTACACTCAAAGTGGTCAGGTTATTATATTCATATACAAGTGCTTGTCTATAGAACATTCAGATATAAACAAAGGCGTTCATCGCTGTTGACCATGTGACTTTGACAGTAGTTGTGTTCTTTTTGGGGTCTGTCAACGTCGGGTACATGGGCAGAAGAAGAATAATCGGCGGGCCTTATCTTTAGTCTATGGAGCAGCAGAGTGTTCATTGTGACCGCGGGGCGAACACTCAGCAATGCCGATGATAGAGGCGGCCAGGGTGTTTATGGCTACGAGAGGGCGCACTACCTGCGGGTCATTAGGGCTTTATTGGCAGCGCGGGCCCGTGTTTGTTTATGACAGGAAGGGACTCACTTGACCCTAGCACCAAGCACAATGCCGCACTTTACCACCTGCGCTTACCTCGGCGTTCAAGACCTGGGACATTAGCCCTTGCTGAGCCTCGTGCTAATACTCACCTTCCTGGAAACATTCTCACACACAACACAGGGACTGCCAGCACGGACGACAAGATACTGAAGAACTTGAGATTGTCGGGCTGCCACGCCTCCTACTAGACAAACCTCGCCACTTGAGCGCCCTATTGCCCTCTGTGTGCCACAGAGTTATGGTCTATTCGCAGTTTCTTCACACCTTTTTGAATCAAACCTATGGAAAATCGCAGCACGTATGGCATGTTTGGTTGTTTTCTACATATGCTACTTATCGAGAATGTTGTTTACTCGTGTTAACATAAGAGTCCCTTATTGTTGGTTAAATTAAACGTTTAATTATATTTTATTTAGCGTTTATAATATTCCATTTATAATTAATATGAATATACAGAGAGGAAATGCACATTTTGGTAATGCCTAGAAACACATCGTTCATATGCAAAAGTTAACGTCTAATGTTAAAATAAAATAAAATATATTTATTGACTATTATTCTAAATGGGAGGGCTTCAAAACGTGCTCACTTCACCGTGAATAGCCTATACTACCTACTCTTCACCCTCCCCCATACCTCGCTCGGATTCTAATCGACGCAGCAGCTTCCAATATCGGGGTTTCCACTGAGTATGTCGAACAGTACCGCGTTGTCTCTGAACTATTATATACAAGACGGAACTGAACTCTACCGACAGAGTTTCTCAGATGATTCCTCTACAAAATAACGGATAGAATATATCTGCTACGGTTATTCCGGGAGGGTGTAAACACCCTTGGCAATGTAGCTGAAGCAGATATTACTTGTTGGTAACCAAGACAGGATAGATCAATCTCTGAGTTATGGATAATGCATTATCGATCGACGAAGTACAGACCGTACAAAGTTGAGTGCCAATATCAACCCCTTCCACAAAGAAAGAGGGGGAAGTAGCCCATTTTATGTTAAATGTAACCATCCGGAATTGTCGGGTGTTCTCTACGGCGAACAAAAAGACTTGCAGTCCAGACCAGAGAGAAAGTTGTTTCCTCATTAAAAGCAGCCTACGTACAATTGACGCCCTTAATGATGTTACACAGAAGTACGAAATATAACCTGCAAGTCACCACAGTCCGTCTCATGCTTACGATTGCTGTACGGGGCTTATGGCGCTCACTGTTGCCAGATTGCTTTAAGCTTTGTGACGTAACTGGCAAGCTGAGAAACATGGGCGGCGGCGAAGGAAATGGCCTGACTAATATAATTTTTATCTGTTTACCTCCCTGACATTTCGTAGAGGAATCCAATCCTGCGACGCAAAGCTAAGCGGCTCCTTTGAAACTAAAGCCTGTGAGAAACCCTATCATTGTGATTGGACGGCGCGCACGCAACGTAGATAGTTTTCTTTTTCGAAGTTGCAAAAAATAACTTATCAGGCAACAGCGCCCGCAGGAACAAGGTCGGCGTTAAAAAGACAGATATCGTGCTTTGGTAAGAGAGAGAGAGAATGTCCATTACACCGCACACTGCAGTCTACGAGTGAGGTGCTCTTATTTTCTTATAGATTGGCAACATGCTTCGACTGCATCATTGAAATTGTAACGATATTTCGAGTGTAGAGGTCATGGCATAGTAAAATATGAATTATTTATTTTCCCCACATATTTAAGTACTGAATGTTACAAGCATAAGACCGGACACACGTCAAAATCGTACTGCTATTGTGTCATACACATAACAATTCAATTGAAGAAATGAGAAGATTTGCACGATATAATATCCACCTCTCAGCTACCCCCGGACGTGTGTTAGTAATAAAAAAAAAGTTTGCATTTGAAAACAATTGTTTTTATTGCATATACATTTTTGTTAAAAGTTTATTTCCTCTAAGTCCCACATTTATTCTATAGCAGTTTTTAAAAGTAAAGCTAAAAATAAAATACGTCAAAGCCTTTCAGTCTCTGTCGATACATTTTTTTTTCTTCTGCAAATGCTCCGTTCAATTGTATTTGTGCAATTTTCCGGGAAACAATCTGAACGAGCGGTTTCATTACTGCATGCACAAAATAGCCGTTATTTTTCTTGCCATTGTCTACTGCCGCCACAGCTAAGGAGGCATGTTTGGCGAGGAACGCGCTCAGAGTTCTACTGAATAAACTAACGCTAGCGACAATTCTATATTTGAAGGACGGTAGGTGCGTAGGTAGGTAAATGCTATTCACGGTAAAGTGAGCAGTTTTGAAGTCAACCTTATAAAACAGCCACTGCCCCAGCCTGCACATATTTTAACGGGCGCAATGAGTGACATGCGCCAAGTCAAGTTGGTAGCGATGGACGGAAAGTAGTTCCATATCTTAACGTCGAATAAAAAGTGTTAGGTAACCATTTGTGATAACTTACCATATTTATTTCGCTTCATGTTGTTTTTTAATGGTTCCAAGTGTAAAATGAGCAAAATTGGAAAAATATTTACTTTCCCAATGATTCCACTGTTTCACTTGATCGACGCATGGACAAAGCGATGAGTTCATAGCAATGTTAATTTTGCATAAGGCGGAATGATACACAACGTGCATACAAGTAGCTCTTAATGAGGGCATTCAAAAGTACTCGTTTTACCGTGAATAGCCTATAGGCCTAATGTCTCGTCGGCTGCGAGGTTATTAGAGAAGGCGCAAGTTGCATAGGGAAGAGGGATTGGGGAAGGATTTGTTATGGAACCATCGCAGTATTCCAGCATTCGCCTGGAGAGATTTCGGGAAACCATGGAAAATCGTAATCAGGTTGACAGCACCGGGATTCAAACCTAGGTCCTTCTGAATGCTAGTCGAGATGTTAACCACTGCGCCACATCTCTCAGTCTATGTTTGTTTCAACATGTCACAGCGCTGTGCAACGTAACATTTACATTCCTGCGATTCAAATAAACCCGGAGCGCCGAATGACGGACTAAAGAATTTCTCGTCACATCACGCGCAAGGCAGTATTAATTTTGTTAATGCGTAAAACGGATACACAACAAAGTACAAAATTAATTAACAGTGTTTTCAAAAGTATACAATGATACGTAGCAGCACGCTAATTGTCGCGAAAGTATATCGTAAATAGTATTTAAAAAGTTTCTGATTAAATCTGCGTTCGTGTATCTATGATTTTAAATACGGCGTGCCTTAAGTGTTGCATATTTCCACTTGCGGGAATCGTGCCGGACAAAGCAGCTGGTCGGATGGTTTTTTCGGGGATCTCCCGTTACCCCGCCTTTGCATCCTCATCAAGATCTATCTCGCCACTTCACTTGCGACTGAGAAACTAAGTTGCTGCTTGCAGCATAAAAGATAGACAAAAGTCTGTAACCAGGCACGAAAATGCGTGTAAGTATCAGAAGTAAGCTACAATGTAACAATTTGTTAAGACATTTATAAACGCTATATCAAAACATCTCGGCGAACAAAACAGTTTGGGTTGTCCATTTGCACTCATTCTGGTGCAAATTACTACATTTATGAAGAGGCGATGTATACCGTTCCCTCGGCCAGTTTTCACATCACAGGGGATTGTGAAACCTACACAGCAAAAAATGTCTGTACTTGTTACAAGCAATTCTTTGCAAACCAGTTGCCAAAGATTTTCCTATAAATCTACAGCTTTGTATGTTTACAACCCATTATTTTGGGGAACATATAAAACTATTTATGTAGCTCAAGATTTGAACTTGAAGTCTACAAAATTTGCTTGTTAAAATGCAACACTAGTTTTACACATTCTCCACAAAGGTTATGTGAAATTTACTTTAATTAATTCGTAGTGATCCAAAACTATATTTGGCAACTAGTTTCAAAAGAGTTCCTTGTACAATTAAAGAAAGTTTTACACTGTACCCTGCGCCCACGGAAAATCAGGTGTTACTAACCCGTGGAACTACTATAGGCTGTTCACGGTAAAGTGAACACTTTCGAGGCCCTAGTTTTATCTTTCAGTCACTTTTATCAAAACTATTTTGCCATGTACGCGATAAAGTGTGTATATTCCAGCGCACTAGGAAGTTAATGTCTAAGGATAAAATAAAATATGAGAGGGCTTTCAAAAGTGCTCACTTCATCATAAAGCATCCGCGAACCGCCCGTCACAAGGAACATCTGACATCAGCGAGTCCAGTTCGGAAAACGGTTCCACGCCGGGCTATGGAGGTCGCACAAAAACAGAGGATCCTTCCAGGGGGAAGTTGACTGATGTTTTCCGAAAGATCGTTAAACGGCGCGTGACAAAGGGTCCAGGGGGGTTCCGCTCTCGGAGAGAGCAAGTGTTTTAAGATTTACGAGCTTTCCAACTGTAGAGAGGATGTGTGGGGGGGGGGGGGGGTGGCAGTGTTGTGTCACAGGCAACTCGTGGGAAGAAGGTGCAGCGCCGAAACTCACCCCTAGACGCGGCCCTCCTGTCCAAATATTGTGACTCGGCAGGGATGAAACGCGTGGACAAGGGTTGCTGGAGAGGCAAGGCTGATCCCCCTCCCCACTCAAAGGTCGATAGCTATCTCTCCTTCCCGCCTCCTTTGTGACGGGCAAACCCGAGATCAAGAGAGGCGAGGAATCAATCAACTGCCTGTGAGAGAAAGGGCACTTATCAAGGTTCCTCCGTCATAACTGCATATCAACAAGTCACCTGTCACACGTCTCTACTACTCTTACTGAGAAACTAGAGTCGAGAGGCTTGGCCGATTATTACGGCTCTCCGGGTGACTTAACTTTTGTTTTGGCGTTTTTAAGACTAGGGTTTAAATTTTATTGTATAGCTTAAAATAAATTATGGCCGAACCACTACAAGAAATTACACGAGATTTCATCTTATTCTGTTGACATTAACAATTAATTTGAACTGTAGCCAAAAATGAGAATTATGAAAATATTTTTAATTTGTATGTCAACACACATAAATCAGATATTCGTGAATTTCCCGTTATTAAGTATTGTAAATTAATTTTTCAATGGTTTTTGATACTTTTCTCAAAGCAGTACTTGATGTAATAAAACATAATTATAAAATACCCTAGAAATAAAGCCCATACCTCGGTAAAAGTTTCCCACGCAGTCTCGGGCGGAATCTTGCACGAGACCTGCTATCCAAGCTAGCATGCAAACAGGTGTGGAGGGTTCTTTGCAATAACCTATACAACGATACCTGTTGCTACACAAGTAAAGACGAGTGCATTTTTCATGATTTACTTCTGCGACTGAGATACAGGAACTATTTTCACTCTCTACTTCAGCATTGTGTGTTTATACACACAGTTTTCTTGTTATGAGTGCTACTGTTATGTTAGATAAACACGAATGTTTACCATATAATTTTCACATAGTTGAATCAACAGACACTTTCAGGTTCCTTTATTGACTATTTATTTGTGTTTAATGGTCTCATTTTCTATCTCAAAATAAAATTAACAAATTGACTACCACCCTCTCTCCGATTGGCCAAAGTTTCAACCTTGTAGAGAACCTTCCACTGAACATTACACACGACCAATTACGAACACTTCCGTGAAAACGGCCAAATCTTCCATAGAACCATCCACACAAGTAGGCATGCAAGGTTGCATGGAATCATCCACGTAATCTTCCATCGCGACACGCGGGCTTGAGATAAAGACGACAAGACACGCCAGCGCCTCTGAGCCGCCGCTCGGCGCCATCACACTGCGTATCAGTGCTGACAACACAACGTATTGCACATCCCCTCCCCCCTACCCATAACACACACTGCTTTCTTTGAAGGATCTTCAAGAGGAGGGTAAAAAAAAAAATATCGCTTCTACGTCTTTGAGCGGGAAACTTGGGCGACGCCTTTCCACTATCTACAGCCTGTTCACAGTAAACCGAGCACTTTTGAAAGGCTCGTGTAATATCTACGTTTCTCCTCATTGGCTTACTTTCCGAAGGAAAGAAGGTTCGTGATATCACTTTCCTGTTTGCGTATCTTTGTTGTATGGATGTCTCCCCCATGCCACTAAAAGCTTTCGAAGCATAAACAGAATTTCACCAAACTCACACATAAAAGGTCTGCGTATTACGGTCATCATATCAGACATTTATAGTTGACAAACACATCATCATACGCTTAATTTCATGGCAGCCATTTTAAAATTTAGGCGACTATGCCATATCAAAGGAACGATTCGACCGATTTAAACAAAATCTTGTATTTTGAAAGGGCATAATGTAAGCATTAATTTTAAAAATGAATCTTGTCGTTGGGCTACTTAAAGATGGATATTGTTGTTGGTCGACCATTTTGGAAGATAGCACTTACATTAAAAAAAAAAAAAAAAAACAATTAGTCACTGATAATTAATGAGCCCACTTTCCTCTACATCGTTGCAAATACATTTTAGTAAAGTTCTTGAAAGCTTAGATGGCAGGTAGGCGTTGACGTGTCTCATTGACTGCAATATCAGTACAGATGAAACCGAAAAGATGTGAAACAGAACGGAGATAACTAACATACACGAGTGACTTACCCGGGATTAGAATTCAGACGAACTTAACTTGCAATCAACTGCGTCACGGAGGTCGGATTCGGAGCATCAACTTCGGATGTAATCAGTCGACAATATTTTGAATGATGGGGTTCACTAACCTGATTTATTTACAGGACCATCGTTTTGAAAATAAGTGTCCGAGCCACTAAAACACATAAGTTTACATGGCCTACCATTGAGCTACTTGTGTGAAAAAAATTTGATGGAATCGGTTGATTAGTATCCGAGATACGGCATTAAAACATTTTTTTAAATTGGGCTATCATACGAAATCGCTTAAAAAGATGCGGTGTACACGATAACGTCAGCATAAAAAGTTCGATCGAAATTGTTAAATTTTCATATAGATGCGCCAAAGATATGAAAATATTTGTACATCCACCATTTTTAAAATCACTGTCTGGCCCCATATAAAACATGTAACTATACTCGGCCCTCTGTAGGTGTGCAACATTTTGTAGAAACTAGTCGAATTATTCCGCAAATTTGACAAAATATTCAGTTTACTCACCTGACACTACTTTGCAAAAAAAATCCGGCAAAGGAGGATATCCGCATGCATATCGGTTGATTGATCCTCGAAATATGGCATCAAATCTCCATTGATCATGCGACGATCTTCATAAATGGAGGGGAAAACTTTTCCATATTAGCACATTCGATTATTGTTATAGATACAATATACAATGTAAATTTTAAATCTGTTAAATAGTTTCGTAGATATAGCATACTAATAGAAAATTTTTGTATACGCGCCATGCAGAAAATAAGAGACTTACATACTTACAACATATACATTAATATAGCCTACCACAATAACAACTTATTCGCAAAATTTGAAAGAAAAAATATCTACTTTTGTAATAATTTCACAGTTTCAGTTGACCGACGCATGAATAGAGTGCTGAGGCCCGCGGCAATGTTAAGTTTACATAAGGCGGAAGAAGACACCGTGCATGCAAGTAGATCTTAAGCAGGGCTTTCAAAAGTGCTCACTTCAACGTGAACAGCCCATACCTTGGTGGGCAGGTCGTTGGTGCATAGCCAGTGGTGTAAGTAGGAAGAGGGGGAGGATGTTAGAGACGCAGGTTTCCCACGGGGGTCGGCCTGATTTACAGCGCGTCACATGTTCCTGCGGCGTTTAGGCACGGTACCCTTCACCTGTAACTGGGACACAATGGCCCCGCCCGCTGTCGCAACAAGGGCTCCCCCCCCCCCGGGGGGGGGGGAGGGGCTACACGCAACTCCACCAACTACGTACACAGACCACTGTTGCCACCACATTTATATTACAGACTGTTCACGGTAAAATGAGCACTGTTCAGATCCCTGCTCAAGATCTACTTCTATGCACATTATCATTGACGCCATCGAGTAGGTCAAGTCTTTGCTGCTGCACATTGATGAAGTGAGGGGAATTTTTACGCCACTCTATATGCATGTGATTTTAATAAGTGAATCGTGGTTAAAACCTAGCCTTTCATCAATGCTTGTTAACCTATCGGGTTATAAAATTTTGAGTAATGACCGTATAAATAAGGGCGGTGGTGGAGTGGCCATTTACGTTAGGGATAATAATAAACATAAAATTCTCTCATCTTCACCCTCCGAGTACACAGGGAAGCCAGAATTTACCATCACTGAGTTAACAATCCCACCGAATAAAGTTATATTAGCAGTAGTTTATTGGCCACCGAAAGCCGCATATCTGTCTGACTTTGAAGAAGCGTTGTCAAATTTGATTGCGGGTTACGAGCCCTGCCTTATTATGGGAGACTTCAATATAAACCTTCTGTCTAACACAAATGAAGCCAGTAAGCTACTAACTACCTTGTTGTGTATGAATATCACAGTGTGCCCGCGTGGCGCCACTCACCACACAGCCTGGATTCACCTAATGTTTACGTCTAAACCCAAACTTATTCTGACGCACGGGCAGACAGCTGTTCTACGTATTTCATTTAATGATCTTATATTCCTGTCATATAAACTGCGTATTCCTAAATTTAAACCCCGAATAATTACTTATAGAGATTTTAAAAATATCGATACTGAGAAGTTGAACTGCGATGCGGCACTGATGCTATGGCATGAAATAAACGTGATTGATACTCTGGACGCGAAAATTTCCCGTTCCAGTCAGATGGTCACATATTTGTATAACAGGGCGGTGCTACTTACTAACAAAACTACCTGCTCCGTGGCTGACGAATGATATTGTTCAGCTGATGAGAAAGCCTGACAATGTTTACACCAGATATAAACCAATGTCCCCATGGGCAGCTGACAGTTTAGTAGAACAGTACAGGATGCTGCGCAACAAATGCGCACAGTTGGTAAGGCGTGCTGAAATGCTCTACTCACTCGACTCATTTCGTTCATGCCGAACCTCTGGTGATTTTTGGAAAGGGATCGGTAAATGTTAAACATTTCAACCGTTACTTTGTAGTCTTGTTGTTGTAAACAGGTTGTAGGGGATATGACAGGACACTACTCATATAAATCATCATGAAGTAGTGTGTGATTGAATCTCGACGTGTATCTCTAAAGGAAACTCACAGTCTAAAGCAGAAGGATCGGACTGTGTTAGTATTCGTACATTTTATTACCTGTCATTACTAACATTATCAACGACTCGCTGTCAGCTAGTTTCTTTCCCACTTCTTGGAGATATGCCGTAGTGAAACCATTTGCTAAGTGCATCAGTGCGACTGCCTTAGACGATTTCCGGCCCATTTGAATTTTACCAGCATTATCAAAAGCATTAGAATTCCTAGTACATCAACAAGTGTATAAATATGCGAACGACAACAAATTATTCGACAGTTACCAATCCGGATTCCGTAAAGGACATAGCACCTGCACTGCTTATAGATATCGCAGACTCTATCAGAATGACCATAGAAAGAAGTCATTTAACTATACTGGTTTTATTAGACTTCAGTAAAGCTTTTAATGCGGTAAATCATGACTTTATTCTGCAAAAACTTAAACTATATTTTCATTTCTCAGATAATGTAATACAGTGGATGACTTCGTATCTTCAAGGTCGTCATCAATGTGTAGTCATTGAAAGTCGACATGGCAACCTATGAACTTAGGCATTCCTCAGAGTAGTGTGCTTGTACCGCTTCTTTTATCCTTATTTATTAATATCATCGATGCTAAAAAAAAAGTCATCGTTTATACGCGGATGATCTCCAGTTGTATTCATCTGCTTCTCCGAAACTAATCAGCTCTTTAATTAAGGACATAAATAATGACCTTGAATCGAATCGACACACCTTTGGTAGAGCAGAAATAAGTTAAAATTGAATACTGCGAAGACACGATGTTTATTAATCGCTTCTCGTCGAATATTAAACGAACGTTATAGATTGACTTTCCCTGACATTGTGCTAGCTGGTGAGATTATTCCTCTGTTGAATGAGATGAAATCGTTAGGCGTTGTTTTCAATAAGACACTTTCATGGTCGGGTCACATAAACACTGTTTATCGGCGATCATACGCTGTACTATACATGACCTCTATAGGCTTAAGAATTTTCTACCACTTAAAGGAGAAATTAATATTGGCACAGTTGCTGATTCTCCCAATTTTTGATTATTGTGACATGGTTTATGGAGACATCGCGCAAAATTTGGCAGCCAAACTTCAACGCACACAATTCTTGTGTAAGACTTTTGTTAAACCTAAAATCACGTGATCCCTTATCTCCTAACTTTGATATACTAAACTGGTTGTGTCTGGACAAGCGAAGTTAGCTCCACAGTCTCACACTAACGTATCCTCGTATATTACAAGGCCAGAATACTTACGCACTCGGCTGAAAACCTTGGAGGTTGACTACACTATTAACACGCGTGCATAAATACATCTCTGTTAAACATTCCAGCTGACAAAACCCAGGTATATGCAAATTCAAATCCGTAGAAGTGAGGAACTCTACAACACACAACTTTTCAGAGCATTGCTGCCAAGTGCATTATAAATATGCGCCAACGATTCCACACACACACGCATTATTATTCCATATTATTTTTAATATTTTCCTTCTTAACTATTTGTATACTTTGCCTACACCTGTTCATTTATACATTCACTTTGATAAATGAGTAAATTATTGCTGTCCATTTGTCAATTTATTTTTATGTGCTGCTGCATTCAATTTTCATGATATGTAAGTTATTATTATAGATACGTTTATTTATTTTAATGAGCTAAGATTCAATATGTTGTTTACCTCTCAGGTACTTTATAGGTTATGCACATTTATATTTATGATTGGTAATGTGGATTATGGAACAAATTTTGCGTTATTGTAGATCAGTATTACTGTGCTATTTTAATTTTTGTTTCTTCAAATATTGCCTCGTCTCTAGTCCTGCTCAATATATGCACATAATATGAAACCACTGATCATTTTCACATTTAATACTATTTGAGCTATCATATTTCTGTTTCGCCTCTTGTTAATGTAAGTATTTTTCTTTGTTCTTTATGTTTACGTATACGCACACTGTGTTATATCTGGTTAAGTGTAAGAGAAGGCATTGAAGCCTTTACTTCGCCAGTATAAATAAAGTCGAAACAAATAAATAAATAATTACATTTTGTGAATCTGCTAATTTTTACACACTGTTGCATTGAAAAAGCAGAAACATAATTAATAAATAATTTAAACTATCACAAATGGTTACCTAACACATTTTATTCGACGTTAATATATGGAACTAATTTCCATCTATCGTTACCAACTTTAAAGGGCGCATGTCACTCAGTGCGCCCGTTGAAGTTTATGCAGGCATGGGCAGTGACTTTTTTCTAAGGTTGATTTTAAAAATGCTCACTTTATCGTAAACAGTCTTTAGTGCATTTCAACTCCTACCTAGCCGGCAAAACTGTTATAGGCTATTCATTGTAACATGAACACTTTTGAAAACCCTCTCATTTTGAATAATAGTCAATAAACGACGTTAACTTCCAAGTGCTATGGAATATAAATACTGTGTTTATTACCTACAACGCAATATTTATTCATAAAGGTGGTTAAACGATAAAAAATTACTGAAAGGGAAAAGTAACTAGGGCCTCAAAAGTGTTCACAATACCGTGAATAACCTATATCCAGCTGTCAGTGGATAATCTTGAGAATTTATTTTTTAAAATGTCGGTAGAATTTCGAGACCAGTTTTCTTAGAGGAAAAATTGCATTTTACTAACTGAAGCATCCAAATATTCAATTAACGCATGCATATGTAAAACAGGTAAATATTTCTGCCACATTTTTCTAATTACTAGCCATGACCTGGTGGCATAGTTTTGTAATGCCTCAAAATGTTCACCAAAAATTTGGGACCATGGTGTCAAAAATATTGATGTGGTACAATTTTCGAAGCAGCGTAACCTTGAATCTCAGTATTTTATTTTTATTTGAAAACTAATTGCATTTATAAAACACCTTACAATTATAAATTAATAGGGAGAAAAATCGAAATTGTGAGCGAACCATGGACTGCAGTTTGCGAACATTAGTTATAGGGCCGTTCACGAAAAAGTGAGCACTTTTCTATCCCTAGTTACATTTTCCTTTCAACCAATTTATATCCTTACACCAGTTAATGTAAACCCTGCCATGTGAGTACTAAACACAGTGTATACATTAATGATACCCAAAACAAACGGTCCAAGGCGATAATTAAATGTATTTATTAAATACTATGTCTGATAAAAAAAAAGCTTCTAAAAATGTGCTCACTTTAACGTGAACGACCTATACTTAACATGAGTTTGTTTTTTTTAACTTGTAAATTCGTCAAAGGAACTAAGTATAAAAGAATTACATGCTATTATCTAAAGTTTAATGGCCTAGTGGAATTATGTAACTGAGGATTGGCAAGACAGAGACATTCTCAGTGAGCGCTCAGTCGCCGTAGTGTGACGCGCTTAGCTGTCTGTCTGGACGGAAGGTCGCACACTAGAGTAGTGTAGTCTGTCTGTAGGGAGGGTCGCACACTAGAGTAGTGTAGTCTGTCTGTAGGGAGGGTCGCACACTAGAGTAGTGTAGTCTGTCTGTAGGGAGGGTCGCACACTAGAGTAGTGTAGTCTGTCTGTAGGGAGGGTCGCACACTAGAGTAGTGTAGTCTGTCTGTAGGGAGGGTCGCACACTAGAGTAGTGTAGTCTGTCTGTAGGGAGGGTCGCACACTAGAGTAGTGTAGTCTGTTTGTACGGAGGGTCGCACACTAGAGTAGTGTAGTCTGTCTGTAGGGAGGGTCGCACACTAGAGTAGTGTAGTCTGTCTGGACGGAAGGTCGCACACTAGAGTAGTGTAGTCTGTCTGTATGGAGGGTCGCACACTAGAGTAGTGTAGTCTGTCTGTAGGGTGGGTCGCACACTAGAGTAGTGTAGTCTGTCTGTAGGGAGGGTCGCACACTAGAGTAGTGTAGTCTGTCTGTAGGGAGGGTCGCACACTAGAGTAGTGTAGTCTGTCTGTAGGGAGGGTCGCACACTAGAGTAGTGTAGTCTGTCTGTAGGGAGGGTCGCACACTAGAGTAGTGTAGTCTGTCTGTACGGAGGGTCGCACACTAGAGTAGTGTAGTCTGTCTGTAGGGAGGGTCGCACACTAGAGTAGTGTAGTCTGTCTGGACGGAAGGTCGCACACTAGAGTAGTGTAGTCTGTCTGTATGGAGGGTCGCACACTAGAGTAGTGTAGTCTGTCTGTAGGGTGGGTCGCACACTAGAGTAGTGTAGTCTGTCTGTAGGGAGGGTCGCACACTAGAGTAGTGTAGTCTGTCTGGACGGAAGATCGCACACTAGAGTAGTGTAGTCTGTCTGTAGGGAGGGTTGCACACTACAGTAGTGTAGTCTGTCTGTACGGAGGGTCGCACACTAGAGTAGTGTAGTCTGTCTGTATGGAGGGTCGCACACTAGAGTAGTGTAGTCTGTCTGTAGGGTGGGTCGCACACTAGAGTAGTGTAGTCTGTCTGTAGGGAGGGTCGCACACTAGAGTAGTGTAGTCTGTCTGGACGGAAGGTCGCACACTAGAGTAGTGTAGTCTGTCTGTACGGAGGGTCGCACACTAGAGTAGTGTAGTCTGTCTGGACGGAAGGTCGCACACTAGAGTAGTGTAGTCTGTCTGTATGGAGGGTCGCACACTAGAGTAGTGTAGTCTGTCTGTAGGGTGGGTCGCACACTAGAGTAGTGTAGTCTGTCTGTAGGGAGGGTCGCACACTAGAGTAGTGTAGTCTGTCTGGACGGAAGGTCGCACACTAGAGTAGTGTAGTCTGTCTGTAGGGAGGGTTGCACACTACAGTAATGTAGTCTGTCTGTACGGAGGGTCGCACACTAGAGTAGTGTAGTCTGTCTGTAGGGAGGGTCGCACACTAGAGTAGTGTAGTCTGTCTGTACGGAGGGTCGCACACTAGAGTAGTGTAGTCTGTCTGTAGGGAGGGTCGCACACTAGAGTAGTGTAGTCTGTCTGGACGGAAGGTCGCACACTAGAGTAGTGTAGTCTGTCTGTACGGAGGGTCGCACACTAGAGTAGTGTAGTCTGTCTGTAGGGAGGGTTGCACACTACAGTAGTGTAGTCTGTCTGTAGGGAGGGTTGCACACTAGAGCAGTGTAGTACCAAAACCTTATAAAACAAGACAACACATGATCTCGTTCCTTACACCATCTCCCACATTCCTCTGGTACGTATGTTTTCATATATGGTTCCGCTGATATGTTACTATTGCTGGCAACACGTGGTTATAAAATGAACCAAACTCCGGACTGGGCTGCACTTGGGCTGGAGTCATGACGGAGCGAACATGGTTTGAAAGTCGCGTTTGATGTAAAGTTTTCAATCCGTACAGACATGTGCGAAGATGAAGTGAACACGGACTGTGAAAGTTGTGAAGTGACATCTTCCAGCAGCTGTGCGAACTAGAGACACACGATACTCGCAAAATAAATAGATGATAGTTTATCTCCTTTTTGTTTTTGTTCCGGAGTACTGTTGAAGCCAGTATTTTTCTGCTCTTACCGAATCTAAAATTTCCCCTTTTCTATATTTTTTTAATATAATTTAATTTCAATATTTATTTTTCCAACATTATGCTTAAAAAATTGTAGGCGTATGTCTATTTCGGCCCAAACATTTCGCATTTCCTTTTTTTTTATTATTGTCCTTGTAATCTGAAATTTACTTAAAAGCTAATTTTATTACTCCGTACGTGCAAACATGTGAACAATACACTTACAAAATGGTTGCATTTGTTTTTGCCTCACTGTCAGCAGTGTTGAGAGAGAGAGAGAGAGAGAGAGAGAGAGAGAGAGAGAGGGAGGGAGAGAGAGAGTAATATTAAATCCGGATTCTATACTGAGTCCACCTGCTGTCCACTCCAAGTTCAATCCAGATTGAAATGCTACTTTAAACATACTAATTTTACACGCGACCCACTTGTAGCTACAAGTTTTTTTCCTAACTTTCTGCGCGGCCTTGGAGCTGTTGCAGCGATAGGAAAGAGATAATGAAAGAGTGAAGAGATTTGGGCGGCTCTTAACAGCGAGGTCTTGACAGCCGACAGGGATGAAGTGAAGTGAGCATGGAGCGGCAGGGGAATGCAAGGGCGGCTGACACGGGAGATCCCTGAGGAAATCGTCCGGCACGATTCCCACATGGGAAAATACGGAGGCGACGCCGCCGGGAAACGAACGTGGGTTCGCCTTGGTTGGAGGCGAGTAGTCTAACCACTACTCCACGGACGACAGCAGTTCTCTCCTTGGTGTATGGTGGTAGAGAAGAGGGAGGGAATTGTGGCAGCACTGACTCGCGGTGGCAGCTCGGAGGAGCCGGCCGTTGTGATATTATTTCACTTGACAAAATGTCATTTACATGAAGGTGACTTTAATGAGCGAACAAGAAGGAAACACGGTGATCATTATGCTACACTTTGTCAGCATGGGAATGATTACGGCGGGGCGTGTCCAGGCCCTCGGACACGCTCCGTGAAGAAGACAAACGCAAATGAGAAATGGGGGAATGAGGTGAAGGAGCTGGCATTTTAACTATGAGCTATACCGCGCGCAACAACGACACAAGTCTTATACTTGTGTGAAACAAGGTCGGCGGGCGGCAGGTCCCTCCGACTCTGGCAAGTCCCTCCGAGTCTCCACCTGCAAAGCACACCGTTCAACTGACAACATATTAAAGGTCCTTACACAATTGAAAACTTTAACATTTGACTTTACGTATGCTTTCCGACATGTTGTTTCTTATGGAGCTTGACACAATGGAACTGTTGAAATTTAAAGTCAAAGTCAAGCAGCCATTTTGCCGAGAATCTAACAGAGGTTATGTGGAAAGTGCGTAATTTTATTGTAGGGCGATTTAAATCTCGGTGTATGAAACTAAGCTCGTCTTAAATTATATAAATGAATATAATGTGAAGAGGAAATATATGAATTGATATATTTTAATAAAGTATAAACAAATGAGATTTTGTTTTGAAATAAAACTTTATTATACATTTTAAGCTTATTTTTAAAAACGGCACGTAAAATGCATTCCTGGATATCATAATTAATCACATAAGATACATATTTTTACGGAGCTCGCAGAACTGATGTCAATATTATATTGTATATTTGCGGTTTGATCAGAGGAAAGGGGAATATAAAGATTGTAAGGAACTTAACACTCCGGCCTACCTAGTTATTAAAATGCGTTGCAGTGTGTCTGCAATTCCCGCGCACGTTCGAGACACTGTTTCAACACCCTGCAACATGGCTGCAAACGGCTTTCCCAGACTGCTGTCCCTCACAATACAGTCTACGTACCAGATTCACGCGAAACTACGATAGAGGACTTTGCTGCAGCGTCGCGTCCAGTAAAATAATACGGCCTTTGCTTAAAGTCCCGCAGTTCCAGCGGCACGACGGGAATATTGCACGCGAGCTCGCAACTTTGCGCGTAGAGGCGATATTGCTTTACATGCTCCAGCCGGCGTCGACCGCATCGCTTCATTGATTCTTGCCTCACGCACACGCACGCCCCGCACGAGGCGACAGCATTAACTACAGGTTGTTCACTGTAAACTGAGCACTTTAGACTGTGTGTAGAGCTTTATATTTTCACGCGGTCCTTAGATTGGACGGCAGCTTTCAGCTTGGGAGGTTGCCGATCAGCACCTCACAGCGCAGTACTCGAGATATCCTACTTCGTTATATTTCTCCCGTGTTATTCGCTACTACAGGGAAATGCACTCTCGACTTAAGACCACCAAGTCTAATCATAGCGGGGGCAGCCAGGCCCCTTTGCCATCCAGGCGTTTCTCATTTGCAATGCAGGTGTAAGGAGAAGCTAACCCCTTCCCCCTCCCCATACCACAACCATCAAAATATTCTCGGCGTAAGCTATTTAGTTTTAGGGAAGCTGAGTACTCCAAGCAAACCCTGGTTCCCAATGCTGATCCCCCCCCCCCCTCCTCCACACAACCCGGCCTGCACAGATTCGCGGGAGGAGGTAATAGTGAGGCTGTTACCTGTTTTGTCCCTGGAATTACGTTAATTTAGAAAGAAAAAAAAAAAAACAAGTTAAGTTATAGACTGGACGAGAGTTTGTTAGACTCCCGGCCAGCCTTTCCTTGTGAAAGAGGAAGCTAAGCCTGAATATCCCGTGAATTAAATCGCGAAGGGTCTGTGTAAAGGCGTTGCCTGCAGTGAGTTGAGGTGAGGGTGATTGTGTAATGAGTTGCTGAGAATATACTAGATATCCTACAATTAGTTGTTCACGTAAGTAGGTCTTACTGTAAGGGATAAAGGAGGGAAGAGAGAGAATAAGAACACGTAACGACGTGCTTCATCACAGAGCGCTGTTGACTGGACCAAGCTACCGGCTGTCAACTTCCCCATTTGTTACTACTGTTACCGTTGGATATTTACGTCGCCTTGTTTGTCCCAGGGAATATGTATGTAGTTGACAGGGAGGGGGTAACTTAGCCTCACCAGGCTCCTCCCAATGATTTAAACTCACCGCCACATGCTACGGCTAGTAAGTAGTTAAGACTGTTCAGTGGTAGGAAGGTTAGAATAGTGTTATTGCCTTTTCTTTGAGCATGAATAATTTCTAATTCAATTGAGCAGTAATACAATGCTAGCCTGAATACCAACAAACGAACGCTGTTCACACATAACTACACGGCTATAAAGAAAGCTGTATGAAGGACAAAAACAATGAACTGCTCCACTCTCCACCTGGGAATTTATTTCAACAGATCAAAAAAGAAGCAATAAAGGGAAAAAATCATTCACTTTTTTTAATGACACATATTTAGATACACTATAGAATGAAACTTTTCTTGAGGGAATTATTCAAATGAAGAACACTGCGCCCATCCTGACCGATTCCAAGGCACAACACTTGACGACTGGTGTTGAAGTCAATCGTATATTATCAGTCGGTTCACCAGAAGACTGCGGGAAGAAAATAAGTTCCGACGTCACTCCGAATTAAATTCTGGATTTCTACACGTAGCAATGGGTCGTCGTCCTCCTCTTTCTCTCACGGGAGTCGCGGTTGCCGAGTGGTTACACCGTTCGCCTCCCACCAAGGCGAACCTGGTTCAATCCCCGGCCAGGTCATTCTCGGATTTTCGCATGAGGGAATAGTGACGGACGAGGCCGTTGGTCGGCGGGCCCTCTCTCGGTTCTCCAGTTTCCGCTACCCTTGCATTCCCACCCTCATCGACACTCAAGACCTCGTTATTAAGAGCCGCCCAAAAATCTCTAAACTCAACAACTCTTTCTCGCACAGGCTGTCGTTCGTCGGGTAAGAATTTAACAATTTATGTTCATCTGTCTTAGTGGCACAATACGAATGTGGCCGCTCCGATAGTGAATGTCTGCGATTTGTGTGTAAATACGTATATAGGCCGTTCACGGTAAAGTGAGCACTTTTTGAAGCTGTTTCATCAGACATAATAACCAATAAGTACATTTCACTGTGGCCTCGGACTTTTGGTTTTGGGTATGGTGAATGTATACATTGTGTTTTTTGCTCACTTGACAAGTGGGGGAACGATATAAATTGGTTGGAATAAAAAAAATAACTAGGGCTTCAAAAGTGCTCACTTTATCATGAACGGCCTATAGTACCTAGTAGAGCGAACACTTGCGCCGAAAATGGAACTCCATGTCCTGTAGTCGTAACTGCAGTTAGGAGAATAAAAGCAAAACCTTTCCACAAGCACAAACCATGAACATTTCCAATCACGTCGACCAGACACATCGAATACGCGGATCAATTATATGGACGTTCTCTACAGCAGAGAATGCAAAATAATTTTAACAAATAACTAAACGATTTCGATAATAAAAAGGGGGGGGGGGACGTTACTTGAAGACTGCACTCGCCATGAGCTAAATATTATAACCCAATCAGAACACTATGTACATGGCATTACGCGAAAATTTCAAAATTAATCAATCAACTGCACGACACATCTTCTAATTACTACATGATCACTAACAAAGATACGAATTAATTTGACAGGCTCTTATGTGCTGAAGAATGAGAGCAGTCGCTTCATGATGTAAGCAAGTACATCATGGTGGCTCCTACTCACCATGGCTAAGATAATTTGACAGGCTCTTATGTGCTGAAGAATGAGAGCGGTCGCTTCATGATGTAAGCAAGTACATCATGGTGGCTCCTACTCACCATGGCTAAGATAATTTGACAGGCTCTTATGTGCTGAAGAATGAGAGCGGTCGCTTCATGATGTAAGCAAGTACATCATGGTGGCTCCTACTCACCATGGCTAAGATAATTTGACAGGCTCTTATGTGCTGAAGAATGAGAGCAGTCGCTTCATGATGTAAGCAAGTACATCATGGTGGCTCCTACTCACCATGGCTAAGATAATTTGACAGGCTCTTATGTGCTGAAGAATGAGAGCGGTCGCTTCATGATGTAAGCAAGTACATCATGGTGGCTCCTACTCACCATGGCTAAGATAATTTGAACAAAGACAGACGAAACAAGGAAAGACTAACGATAGGTGGCGTGGAGAGCTTAGCTCAGACGACTCGCGTCGCAGGGGAGGGTAAACTATCAAGTAAACAGAAGACCAGTTTTTTTTTTTTTTGTAAAATCCCTTGGTGAGCGCAGTATTAAGGCCCCTGCACAAAAGAAAACCTTAGCATTTGACTTCACATTCTCTTTTCTTTGTCGAAAACAACAATTCAAAATCGGTTCTGTGATCTTTGTAACAATGTGTAGGTATCTTGTTATGCAAATCATCATATATTTTCCAGTAATGCATTTTACGTACCTGTTTTCAAAGTAGGCTTAAGCATTTATATTCAAATTTCATTTCAAAACAAAAGACTCGCTTGTTTACTTTATTCATAAGTAGATATCGATTCATATAAATGATCTCCTCTTCACATTATATTCGTTTCACTTTTATTTTATTTAATGAGCTTGGTTTGATATCCCGATATTAAAATCGCCTTGCAATTAACACTCATTCCACCTTTGGAATTAGATTTCGACTTTTCGAAATGGTAAAGTTAAGCGTGTTTGACTTTACCTTTGGCAGTTCCATTGTGTCAAGCAAGCTCTATAGGAAACAACACGTTGGGAACAAAACGTAAGATCAAATGCTAAAGTTTCCAATTGTGCAAAGGCATTTTCACGTGAAAACCGTAGAGAAATGCAACAGAGTACGTCAAATTCAATATTTTAGCGTTTTATAGGATCTGCAAATAAATTATAAAAGCTGACTCGTTTACAAAAAAGAGAAATTCGCATTGAAATATGATACAACTTACGTCAAGAACTCTTCAGAATTATAATATACAATTTTTTTCGATAAATTAAAAAAATATATATTTTTTGAACGAAAAAAAAATTTAATTTTTATTTGTAGCAATCTACGATTTCTGTAAAATGAATTTTGCCTTAAAAAAAAAAAATTATGACGTCAATTCAGTCAACTTTGTTAATTTTCTGTAAATGTCTAGTTTTTTTTATTAGTACGTAAACATTGAAACTGCTATTTCATTATTGAAGAAAGAGTACTTACAATCGATGGGGAGTGGGTGCGAGATGCAATACAGAAAGTAACAACACGAGAAATCTGCTACGCTGCAACAGACATCCAGAGGAAAGACATACAGTCGACTTTAAAGATCAGCTATGCTACATCACTGAACTTCCACTCGTGAACCACAGAAAGAGATGAATGTAAACCACATAAGTGAAGGAAATATCAAAAAAGTACAATTATGGCAAACAGTAACTAAACAAAACCGAAATCTACAAATCACTCTTTACACAGGTTCTGTTAAACAATTAAATAAAAATATACAAAAAATAACTTTAATATTATAATACTAGACAAATAAAACACAATACGTAATGAAATTAATAATATATTTCTCAAATTAAGGCTAAAGGTATTGTTTATTACATTAATTAAAATGCCAAAAAAAACGACACATTTAAATGATATTGGTAATAGTCTTCACTGACTTAGTCGCCGAAAATTAGGCTTATAAACATTATTTAAAAACAGTGACGTATTTTGATCTGCCACATACATAAAAGCCTCCAGACATTAATAAAAGTACTTCTACCATCAGTGTATTCGTGTGCTGTTTCTGGTTCTTCGAAATCCAGTCCCCCCCCCCCCTACGTGTCAATAGCCGCAGAAGTTGACGACGAGCCAGGGAGCAGAGGAGGGACAATGGTGTGATAGGCGGTGTCCGGTGTCTGGTTGACACCAGCGACTGTCGCTTGGTCGTTGTCCGGCCCCGCTGTCCGTCTTGTCTTTGTGCTTGCTCCGGCAATTAAGAGCAACCGCCAGAAGACGCATTCCGCCACCGACCGCAATCAGAGGGAGGCGCGCGGTGCATTGTGGGCCGGACCTTCCCACCCTCCCCCCCAACATCGATCCGCACGAACAATGGACGCGCCCGCGATCGCAAAAAAACAAAAACCTTCTGATCATGGCATCCTCCTCATCCTCCTCCTCCTCCTCAGCCCGAGCCTGACAGCTCGTCGCGATTTATACCCGCGCCGGCCGGCAATTAATTATTTTAATTAGGTATTATGCGGCGGCGTGACGAGGAACTATGTTGCGCGAACTGGTAAAAAAAGAAGAAACACTCCCGGGTCGCCTCGGCGGTTCACATAGTCGGCACTTTGTCGCCATGTCACCGGCGGACACGTGCGCTTATGCCTCCCCCCCCCCTCAACCACCAAACTTTCTATTACCAACCTCGTCCTGCGCAGGCGATCACTTCTCCCCTTTTTCCTTCACGAAGGTGGCAGTCGTGTATTTGTCTCCAGTCGAATTTGCGGAGCTGAGGTAGAAATCCTTTTTGCTCTCGGACGAGACCAGAGTCTGCTTTTTATCTCCGGCATTCCACAGACGTGTAGATATGTCACTTCTCTCGACGTCCTCTCGGCAGCGTATTTTTTTCCCCCGAGAACGGCTACGACGGGTATTCTCGTCCGGTCATTTTATTTTTTTTTTTACGTACGGAAATTCAGGTACAGAATGTTTTAAGTAACGCGGGGACGTGTGTGGGCGCGCTTTCGTGTTTGTTATTACCGTCGTAAAATGCAATGGTGGGCGCTGAGATGGCGCACTAGGGCGACAAGAAGAACTGGCTACTGGCGTGCGTGCACGTCGTGGCTCGCTCGTATTCGCGAGATCAAAGGTTCGATCTCTTCTCGCCGAATTCATTACGATTATTACCTCCCCCCTTTGCGAGGATTCCAGCCCCCATCCCCCCCCCCTCCCACCACCTGCTCCAGGTAAAAACTAGCCATTCGAATCCCGAGTAACCTGGTTGCATGCGTAACCGAAAACCGATACATTACCTTATGCGTGGACGCCACTATGTAGGCGTACGTTATGCGTGTGCCTGGGTCTTCATCAAAGGTGCCGCCTTCCTGTCGCTGTGTGTGCCGCGGAAGAATACACAGCGCGCATACAAGTAGATCTTACGCAGGGCTTTCAAAAGTGCTCACTTTACCGTGAACAACCTTATAGAGGCCGTGAGCGACATTTTCGAAGGTCGATTTTAAAAGTGCTTAGATAACCGCGAGTAGTCTTGCTATCCCCGAGCTGCTGCTGCTATTTTTTTTTTTACATGCGTTATATTACAGGGACCTGCATTATTGAACTTCTATTCAGGCTAGCCATCAATAAAAAGATAGGATCGCAGTTTGAAGATATGTAGCACACAGCATGAGAACATTACACACCAGTTCAGCACATAGGAGCGATTGAGCACTTTGATACACGTGGCTTGGTCGCCCTTATTGCTCTTGCGATTCTCGGCCTCGCTAACATCTCCACCGCCATCATGCATTTATCGATTTTTCGCCAAAGTTTCTATTTCAGAAGGTGTATTCAAGTTTCCCGCGCGATATATCCGGAATAACAACTTCTCAAACTTCATCGCACTGCCTCAGCTTCGCTACATTTATTAATATTTAGTTGGTAACTGTCGAGGCGAAACGGGAAGTTATTTCTCGCGAACGATTACAAAGGCGATAATATCAACAGTAATCAAGAAATACTGACCTCAGATGATGCGCTATGCAATGCTCTGTGGTTTTTCGTACCAAAAAACATGATACAAAACTGTATTTCAAGAGTATGGCAAGGATTCCATAAATCCAAGATGGCGGGTGGGAATCTTGACTTAAAAGGGAAAGTATCGCGGCCGTTTTACATTAATGTATATTCCTCCATAACTTAATTTCCAAATTCAATATTTACAAAACAAGCGCTTGTCAAGACATCGAGAACATCTTAACGGTTATTTCGAAATCAAACTTCTTTTTCTCCCGTTACTCATTTCACATATATAACTGAAATCAAAGTATCCTTCATTATCTAATATCTTATAAAATATATAAATGCATCTTAAGAGCCCAGACTGTGTCAGAAGTAATCCTGGAGATCTGACAAGTCTCTGCACACTGGGCTTAGGCTAACGTCCTATACAAAACACGCGAGTGAGAGAAAAGATTTGGGCGGCTCTTTGACATCGAGGTATTGAGAGCTGATGACGGTGAAACGAGGTGAGTATGGAGCAGCGCCAGAGTTTAGGGGCAGCCCCGCCTATCAGCGGCATCATCCGCCACGATCCCCACATGCGGAAATCCGACAGCCGTCGGACACCGCCAAAGAGGCGGGAGGCTAGTGGTGTAGCCACTAAACCACCGCGGCCCCTTATAGAACACTTGTTTTATATCACATCGTGTTTTGCAGCTCATTTCGCACGGTGATAATCAAAAGACAAAAACTATCATATTCCTCCAAAATAACCGACTGTTTATGGAGGCTCGGAACAAAACTGCCGACCAGCATTGTCTTCTTATTAAAGGCTGTTCCCGATAAAGTGAGCACTTTTGATGCCCATAGTTACCTTATCCTTTCAGCTAATTATTTTATCATTTAACAACATTTTAAAATGAATATTGCCATGAAAGTAATAAACACAGTGTGTATATTCCATCGCGCTGGAAATCAAAGTCTAAGTCTTCAATGAACTATATTTATTGAGTATTATTCCAAACGAGAGGGTTTTTTCAAAAGTGCTCACTTTACCGTGAACATCCTATATATATATATAATCTGTGTTTGCATGTATATGAGAATCTCAGTAAATACATAGTCTGAGAATATGACTTTTCTTTCCAGGAAAGATACAAAATAATTTTCAACAGCCACAACTTGTCACTTGTATCCTTTTTCATATATTCAGAGAGAATAAATAGCGAATAGTTTAAAAATAGCTTCTTTACGGGTTTTCCTACACAGCTTCCATAAGGGAAAAGAGAAAAGTACAAAGTCGTTATGGTACACTGAAAATTTTTTTTGTAATTTTTACTGTAAAATTGTTTGTAATTTTACAAATGCTTGTAAAACCACTCGTTTCTAAAACAAACTACAAGCGCCGTGTTTGTAGTAGAACCCAAAAAATGTTTGTACCATGCTGAGCCGACCCGCTTCCACGAGCTGCAGCAAGATGGCGGACACTCTACCAACAACGTAAAACCGTATATAGCTGTCTGTGCAAAACCTATGGGTGATGTCAAGTGCAGCTGTGTGCAAAAAGAAATGTATTGCGAGTTTGAATAACGTTAAAACAACACAAATAATAATAATGAAACGACAAATTCAATAAGACGTCACCTCACTGCTAATTTCCTGTTAAATGTTTCCTAGGTACACATAACTATTTTAAATGATATAAATGTATGCTTTTAAAACAAAAAACTTGCTTAAAATTTTGTAAGTACTTGCAGGCATATTTAATATAAAAATAGGTTTTAAGTTCGTTAGTTAAGTTGGTCATTTGGTTAGGGTTGCGGGCTGGTTATACAACGGGTGTGGGTTAAAGTCCCTATACTGGCAAAGTATTTTTTTTTAAATTATATTTTGAAATATTTAGGAGAAAAAATAATTTTATGCACCCTTCTCAGTAGTGTAGGAGTTGTAATATTTGTACAATTGTAATAGTACAAATATATGTTTTTGCAGATTTGACAAGAGAACTGTTTGTAGTTTTATGAAGCAACTGTTTCCGAGAATTTTTCTTGTAAAAAGGACAAAAAAGAAATGTTAAGAGTGTAGTTTCATCCACTGACTTTCATCGCGTACAATATTCTACTTTGACAGATGTAGTTTGCGATATACTCAGCTTCTCAGCCTTGGGAGCACCCGTGCAATATTCTACTTTGACAGATTTAGTTTGCGATATACTCAGCTTCTCAGCCTCTCGCAGCCTTGGGAGCACCCGTGCAATATTCTACTTTGACAGATGTAGTTTGCGATATACTCAGCTTCTCAGCCTCTCGCAGCCTTGGGAGCACCCGTGCAATATTCTACTTTGACAGATGTAGTTTGCGATATACTCCGCTTCTCAGCCTCTCGCAGCCTTGGGAGCACCCGTGCCAATGCTTCCGTATCTGTCAACTTGAAGGTTTTACACACATTTTATTTTTTTTACTAGAATTCCCATTATATAAGATTGACGTAATTGACCGCGATGGTTAATTCCTAGGTAATGAACATGTGAACACCTCATCATAACAAAAGCACTGCTTGTGAAGGGATCACAGATAACCCTTTGTAGCTACCCAGTAGCGACAGCTGTCCAGATAAGACTCGCTCATCATTCTCACAGAACAATGGACCAGTCGTTCAACATATTACGTGGGCTACTGCCACAAATCACCTTGGGCATGCCTAGGTTCGTGAAAGATGGGCGTTCTAATAAAACAAAACAAAATTAATTTAAATTATTTATGTATTTACAATGGTATAAATATAATTGCACGTCCTTAATATTAAAATCTTATCGGAGAACGCGAGTTTAAGTTATTTTCAATTATAATTAAATCCTAGTCACTGTGTCTTCATTTCTATTTATTAATTCATTACAAATGTAAGATGGAAATATCTGCTGCTTTGCATTCAAATAATCCCAAATATCCGTCGCTTACGAAACCAGAACCACTTTTATAAGCCTGCACGCGGCGATAAAATATTCCATAAAGGCGGTTCACGATCAAGTGAGCACTTTCCAAATCGACCTTATAAAAAGTCATATGCATGTATATTAACGGGAGAACTGAGTGACATGCGCCCAATAAAGTAGGTAACGATGAATGGAAAGAAAGTACTTCCATATCATATCCCTACCTGCATGTATATTAACGGGAGAACTGAGTGACATGCGCCCAATAAAGTAGGTAACGATGAATGGAAAGTAAGTACTTCCATATCATATCCCTACCTGCATGTATATTAACGGGAGAACTGAGTGACATGCGCCCAATAAAGTAGGAAACGATGAATGGAAAGTAAGTACTTCCATATCATATCCCTACCTGCATGTATATTAACGGGAGAACTGAGTGACATGCGTCCAGTAAAGTTGGTAACGATGAATGGAAAGTAAGTACTTCCATATCATATCCCTACCTGCATGTATATTAACGGGAGAACTGAGTGACATGCGCCCAATAAAGTAGGTAACGATGAATGGAAAGTAAGTACTTCCATATCATATCCCTACCTGCATGTATATTAACGGGAGAACTGAGTGACATGCGCCCAATAAAGTAGGAAACGATGAATGGAAAGTAAGTACTTCCATATCATATCCCTACCTGCATGTATATTAACGGGAGAACTGAGTGACATGCGCCCAATAAAGTAGGTAACGATGAATGGAAAGTAAGTACTTCCATATCTTAACGCGGAGTAGTTTTTTTTATTCACTTTCTGTTTTTTAACGCATGGAAATGTAAAAATGAGCAGATTTGTAAAACATTTTCTTTTGTAATAATTTCACAGTTGCACCTGAGACCGACGTATAAATGAAGTGACGAGGCTCATGGCAATGTTAGTTTTGCATAAGGCGGGAGAATACACTATGTACATACAAGTACAGAGGCGCCGTGGGACATGTGTGTAACGGAGCGAGAGAATGAGGAGATACATTCCAGTGTGACAACAACATACCTAGAGTAGGTGCTGGAAGGGGCCGCCATTGACCTCGAGGCAGGTGTGCAGACGACACCAGAAGTTGTGAAAGGCACGGGCGAGGACATGCTGCGGGATGCCATCGACGGGGCCTCTTTTTAAAGGACTCGCCCTGTAGATCTTCAGCAGGGCTTTCAAAAGTGCTCATTTTACCGTGGACAGCCTATACAAGGTCGGTTGGAAGCTTGCATGCAAGCAGCTATGGAGAGTTCTTTGCCATAACCTCGTTACCGCGCAAGTAAAGACGAATGCATCTTCTTATGATGTTACTTCTGCAACTGCTGTTCAGGAACTATACTCACTCACGACTTCAGCATGTTGCGTTTATGCACAAAGTCTAATCGTTTTGTTGTTATAACAGGGACTTTGTGTTAAAACACCAATGTTTACAATAATTTTCACACGATGCTGTTTTGCAATCAGTAGACAAGTTTCGTGTTTTTTACTATTCATTCGGATGTAGTAGACGTACGCTGTTTCTCAGAACAAAATTAACACAATGACTTTACCCCTGTCCGTCTGAATGGGTAAAGTTTCAATCTTGTAGAAAACCTTCACTCGAACATTGCACACGAGCTATTACGAAAACATCCATGAAAACGACCAGGTACCGGACCATCCATACAAGCAGCCATGCCGGCTTGTAAGTTATCGTCCATGAAAACGACCAGGTGCCGGACCATCCATACAAGCAGCCATGCCGGCTTGTAAGTTATCGTCCATGAAAACGACCAGGTGCCGGACCATCCATAAAAGCAGCCATGCCGGCTTGTAAGTTATCGTCCATGAAAACGACCAGGTGCCGGACCATCCATACAAGCAGCCATGCCGGCTTGTAAGTTATCGTCCATGAAAACGACCAGGTGCCGGACCATCCATAAAAGCAGCCATGCCGGCTAGTAAGTTATCGTCCATGAAAACGACCAGGTGCAGGACCATCCATACAAGCAGCCATGCCGGCTTGTAAGTTATCGTCCATGAAAACGACCAGGTGCCGGACCATCCATACAAGCAGCCATGCCGGCTTGTAAGTTATCGTCCATGAAAACGACCAGGTGCCGGACCATCCATACAAGCAGCCATGCCGGCTTGTAAGTTATCGTCCATTAAAACGACCAGGTGCCAGACCATCCATACAAGCAGCCATGCCGGCTTGTAAGTTATCTTCCATCGTGGCACACACGTCTTATGTCCGGTTGCACCAACATCTTCACCGATCCGAGATAGAATGATCCTTGGTCCGAACCAGGATCCAGTTTGATCTTGTTACCAATGTAAAAGTGTTGATCCAACGAAATTTCATGATTCAGGATCTTCGATTCGTCGATATTGGTTCCAATGTGAGACATCGATACTAAGTATGAGACAAATTTTCCTATTGGCTCGTAATATATGACGTCGTGGAAGTAGGCGTATTTTTCACTATAGATAGAACTAGATGTGCAATGTTTTATATGTTTTAAGTGAATTATTGTACGAATTTTACTGAATAATTTTCAAGTGAGTATAATGTTGTTTTAATTTCCTAAGAAAACAATCAAACGTAGTTCTATCTGTTGGCGTATTTTCAAACTACATTTGTCGACGATGGCTGCTATTCTCGGATCGAGATTTCAAACCACCAATTTTGGCGGTTCGAAATTAACTTCAACTCGATCTCCAGTCCAGCTCTGAACTCGAACGGTGCAAAACGTTTTCTGTGTCGATCTTAGATCCGATCTCAGATCGAGTTTCGAACCACGATGGTGCAACCAGCCCTAAGCCTTAAATAATTACACCACATTTATGAGCACTCAGATTAATAACATTTTGCATTCCAAGTACGTATTTCTTGCTAGGCATGACCAACTCACCACAAATATGATACTTTTACACACAGAAGTATAAAACGCGTGTGATATACAGAATTAGAATATATTCGCGGTGACTTCACGATTTCTGAATCAAACATTAGAAAAACCGCCCGATGAGTAGTATGATTTGGACGAGTCTGGCACAGTGTATTTTAAATGGCAGCCGCAGCGGCTTGATTGGATTCGTCTTGTGCGGTTGCGTAGATTCGGGAATTTTCACTTAAAAATTACCTTTTTTCCCCGTCAAAATCGACTAAGTTTCCTTAAAAATGTCCCTTTTTTTCCTACGAATTTCCTGTTTGTGCCCGGAGCAGGCGAGGTGGACTTGTGGCTCCGACGAGTGCATACTACTCCCATGTATGGCGTGTTTGGTTTTTCCTACAAATGTAATGTATCGCAAGGTGTTTTTATACTTCTATAAATATAAAAACCGTCTTACTATTGGTTATATTAAACTTTTACTTGAACATCTTTTTATAATTCACAATTAGTATCAATAAAACCAGAGAGAATCTAGGTGTGTCGGCAATGCCTAGTACGAGATAGTTCTCATGTAGGCCTAAAATATATACTAATATATTATTAACAGGTAATGTGAGTTTGTTTATTTGTATATATGTATCGGGCAATGCGGAAACTACAATGCAGATTCTTATAATTCTTTCACTATTAAAAAGCTACATTCTTCCAGATGGACATAGGGTATGTTTAATTTTAAAAAAATCCATGAGAAATTTTAAAATTTGTAAACCAAATCAGAGAAAAATGAGCTACTTGGCTGCTGTCTAAATTATTCGAAGGTAGTTACGTGTAGTCACGAAGTCACGGATAGTCACAGGTAGTCGCGGGGAGCTGCACTATGTATTTCAATAACTCCATAACACATGAGGGAAGCGATGGCGGGCTGCTGGTATTATTAATATACGAGTGTTGTCCATTTGTTGTAATTTTCTAGACTTGGTTTAGTCTCGGCTTCAGATCATTTGACAAATTCTTCGTTTTTATATAATAATTTTACTTTCAGTGTAATCATTTACAATATTTCATTATAGAAAATTTACATGTTTAATATTTTTGTTGTGCTTAGTTTTCAATATGTGTTGTTTGCTAGTTGTAAGAAGACGGGAACATATTTATATGATATTGATACGTTCTCTACTATCTGCAGCCAGAAAATAGCATACGGTGAAAATCAGATACAGAAATACAATTAAACTAATTACAAAATGTAAACTTTATGTAACCAAACATTTTCAGTAATTTTTGTGAAATGTAAATCAGCAAGTGGAGACGAAAAATGCCTGTATAGTAGGTGGAGCCCTAAGCTTTGTTAGCACGAGACATAGGTATATCCCGAACGTAGAACTTCAGCAGGGCTTCAGGAAAGATGGAAGTACGTGTGACTGGAGTGTATATATAGGAAAGAAGCAAACAAGTCGTATAGGCTGTTCACGGTAAACTGAGCACTTTCGGAAGTCCTGCTTAAGATCTACTTGTATGTACGTTATGTATTCTTCCACCTTATCTGAAATTAACATTGCCGAGGGTCTTATCCTTTATTCATGCGTCGGTCACGTGAAAACTGTAAAATTATTAGACAAGTAAACATTTTATAAATCTGGTAATGTTTACACTCCGGTGCATAAAAAACAGAAAATGAAGAAAATAACTTAAGTTATCACAAATGGACACCTAACACTTTTTATTCGACTTTAAGATATGGCACTGCTTTCCATCCCAGGTTGCCAACTTTATTGGGCACATGTCACTCAGTTCTCACGTTGAAATATATGCAGGCAGGAGTAGAGACATTTTCTAAGATTGTTTTCAACAGTGCTCACTTTATCGTGAACAGCCTTCAACAAGTGTTTTGATTCACAAAGTGAGAAGAGAATGCGCGTCTCGCCATTGCTGTAGGAGTACGTAGTTGCACGAGAAGGAGGCTGGGTGAGGTGAATGAGGTAGGAATAGGGGGAAGGGGGAGTGACTTCGTGACTGTAGACGGCCCGCGGCGGGCGGCCCACCACAAAGAGAAAACAACATCGCGGAGAGAACAGCCGCCGCCTGCCCCTCACACACACAACATGACGACGACGTCGTAGAGGAGGAGAGGATAAAAAGAGAGTAAAGGAAAGGAAGAGAAGGAAGGTAGATAGAGGGAAGGATGCGGGCTGCAGAGCGCGGCCGCAGTCCCCTCCAGACATAAATGACGCCTTGTTGAGATGAAAGTTGCCATGGCGAGGTGAGGCTGGAGTACAGTCTGCGGCAAGATGGTGGACAGCCACCTGCCAACACTCTAACATCTCGGCTCTCGCCCCTAGCGCCGGGACACAGGCTGTTCCCCGCAGTCATGTTAAAGGCTGTTCATGTTAGGATGAGCACTTTCGGAATCCCTCCTTAAGATATACTTGTAAGAGCGTTGTGTATTCTTCCGCCTTATATAAAATTAACATTGCCATGGGCCTCATCACTTTATTCATGCGTCGGTCAAGTGAACTGTGAAATTATTAGGAAAGTAAATATTTTATAAATCTGCTCATTTTTACACACTGATACATAAAAAAAAACAAAAAGCAAAATAAATAATTTGAATTATCACAAATGGTTACCTAACTTTTTATTCGATGTTAAGATATGGAACTACATTCAATCTATCGTTACCAACTTTACCGGACGAATGTCACTCGGTCCGCCCGTTGAAGTATATGCACGCATGGGCAGTGTTTTTGTTCTAAGGTCTATTTCAAAAGAGCTCACTTTATCTTGAACAGCCTTTAGACCTACCATTGTCATGGTACTTGTGTTTTTTAATCTGGAGTACCATGTACCATGACGAGGTCGTCATCGTACGCAAATGTACAATAATCTAACTACAGTAAAGATATGAATTTAATTACTCAAAAGTACAATAAACGATAATCATTTTTTTTTTTTGCTTGCGAATTAAAGTTAATTTTTTGTTGGGTTTATGACGATATTCTGTTGTTCCTTTTAGTTTGCCAGTCCGTCGTTTAGTGTTCCCAGTCAGGTTGTGTTCTGTATTATGCGCGGGTTTAGCACATTATAGTGAACAAACACTTTCCATTGCAGTGCAGGCAGAGATTGTCATATTTTATAAACGTGGAATAATTATTTTGTGATTTACAAAAAAAACGTATTTTACAGTTATTTCTTTTAAATTCAAATATTTCGTTTGTATTTAATTTCACTAGTGAAGCATTTAAACAAATGTATAACGTAAAATTAAATTGTGATATTACACATTTGTTATAAATGTACCATAATTTTGTGCCGCCAGCGTAACATTATTTTGAATGCCTCGTACCATGCTAGATGAGTTATTATCTAACATCCCTGGTTCACAGTAAAGTGAGCAGACGAGCTAGTGGCTGCTCTCTCTCCGGGACCAGCGATGACGAGAGGTGCTCCTGCGAGTAGGGCGGGACTGTGGCAGCTCAGTTCAGGTGCGACGACTATGCCCCAGGTGGTGGGTAGGGGATCTCCAGGCTCTGGGGTGGCTGGCAATATGCCAACACCAGCCCGTGAACCAACTGGCCGGCGAGAGAGCGCCGGATGTCGTCGTGGACGTCGGGAACCTGGGTGGCTCAGTACGAGATGGCCAAGTGCATCTGCTGGAGGCGGCTACAACGACCAAGGCGAGGTGCCACAGGGCGAAGTGTGGTGAAACTCACTGCTGGATTGTGCGGGCTGCCGACTGCGGATGCGTTAGGAATGGAATGGAATGCATCGGACCTTGGAAGCACCCCTGACGTCAGCCCTTACTCCTGGGCCAGCGGATTAGCCACCAGCACTGGTAGGTCCCCCGGATGTCCCGCCGAGCTCTAGCTAGAGCTCACCCAAGACCGACGGACTATTTTGGAGTATGGAGATGAAGTGGCTCCCCGCCTTCACCCACGCTGTGGACACACTGGTGTCGGCGCAGAAGAGCGAAGATAGGTGACATGAGTGGTTGAGTTCTCCCGTATTCCGACGCACTCGACGAGGAGGGGGGCGATGCATTCAATTGCTGCTGTCAATATAATTGTGATGGTTCGCCTGCACTGAAATATTGGCTGCAGTTCGACCTCAAGGGCGCCTCCGCCACCAAGCCTCACCCCCTCTTTTCAAGATTTTCAACATCACAGGCTCCGTACTGAAACGTCTTCTGTGAAATCGTTGTTTCCGCGTAAACGCGTATCTCGGTAAATAAATTTTCTGGAAATACCAAGTTTTGTCAGAAAGGATAAAAAAAAAAAAAAAACTATTGTCTATATCGCTATTTTTTTAACTTTTGTCATATTATGTGTACTAATGGAGGAAAAAATTGCGAAAATGAACAAATATCGCACCTTTAAAGCTTGCCTATGAAGTTTCTTTAAGCGGTAAGATAAATGCACGATTATACGCAGGTAGTTTGACCTGTGTACTTTCATCGCGTGTAATAAAACCCCACAGTTACAGATCTAGTTTACACAGTACAGCGTTAGGGCGGAAACACTGCACGCCTTGCTCGTAGGAGCGATGAGGGGCTAGACGTGCGTGTTAGTGTCACCCGTATCGCTCCTTCACTTCTTGACCTTGAACGCGCAGGTACATAGGACCCTTAAAGAGTATCGAATCGACACAGCATCTGTCTCGTGTAGTATTTTCAATACTGCATGAATAAGTTTTGAACTTGTTTCCTGTCGGGAGTGGTTTTTACGGTGCCTATGCCAGTTTATCCCCCCCCCCCCCCGGCCCCTCAACACTCTTAGCAACTGCCTCAGCTATAGGTACACTCAGAGAGGCAGGAATGGCGGTCTTAATAAAATAAAATAATTAATTATAATTTCCTTATTTTATTTCAGCAAAATTCTCTGAACTCAGAATCCCACAATAAATCGAAATCACTTACTGTTCACAATTGACACCAATTAAAAAAATCTATAATTCCAACGAATCAATCAATGAAATTAAATAATTAAAGATTAGTCCCAATAGACAGTGTATCGAAATATTCAATTATTTTATAATTTATGCATCCATATTTGACAGTTCGAATATTTACAAAAAAAAAACAGTATTACACTTCCATTCAGTCCCACCCCAGTTCAATCCATGTCCCGCCAGTCGCAATGTTATAGAGTCCTCCAAGCTCCCTCACGCACAGTAGGCTTCACTCGTCGGTTTCACACCCTCTCGCTCATTCAAGCCACGAACACCTCACCCGCCGTCGTCCCGCAATCTCCAGTCGTCGTCCACAGTTCACTTCGCTCGCGCACACTCGACCAGACGGCCTCCATCAAAGACTGCCAGCCGCTGGATTGCGGCAATATATATAGTGTCTTAGGCCGCCACCTAGAATCTTCCCCAACTCGCGTGATGCGTCGCGGAGGACCGAGGCGCCAGCCAGTCTCACCAGAACATTCTTGTGTCGTCGCCAGACCCGTCGAAACCTCCAGCAGGGGAGAGAGGCCGTGATGCAAGCAAGGCGCCGAGCAGCGCGACAGCCCGACGGCCGCTGTCCATTATTCGCGGGTTTCCCTGATAGGGAGGTCAATAGGCAACCCTTGTTGAGGGGAGGGATGAGGTGTGTCCACCGCCACAGCGCCGGGCAGCAGCGCGTAACAATACTGACAGCAAGAATTACAGAAAGATATGGAGCCGGTTTTTGGTGCATGTTGCCAAAGTAACCATACAACATTTAAATTTAAATTTCTGTATTGAAAATAGAGCTTGTTAAAAGAGTATTTTAAGAAATATTAATTTTCGATACGTGAAAAGAGATTCAGATTCCGATAAAATATCATCGGAATACATCGACGATCTATATCGATACATCGTGGTGATAATACCGTCTTTTGATATACCGATATTGTTTCAACATCTGCAGTTCACGGTAAAATGAATGTTTATGAAATCATTCTTTGAAAAATGCCACTGCCCATGTCTCGGATATATTTTAACGGGGACGGCGTCTAGCATGCGCACAGTCAAGTTGGCAACGAAGGATGGGAAGTAGTTCCATATCTTAACGTCGAATAAAAAGTGTTAGGTAACCATTCGCGATAAGGCAAATTATTTATTTCAATTAGTTTTTTTATGCATAGGGGTGTAAAAATTAGCAGATTTTAAACACATTTACTTTCCTAATAATGTTACAGTGTCACTTTACCGATGCATGAATAAAGTGCCGAGTCCCGTGGCAATGTTAGTTTTTACATAAGGCGGAAGAAGACACAACGTACATATAAATAGATACCAAGCAAGGTTTTCAAAAGTGCTCATTTTAACGTGAACAGCCTATAACAACGCCACGGAGGGGGGTCCCTTTTTTAACGTTGAGGTAGAAATAGTAGGTAAATATTTGTGCCGTCTGTTTACGATATTGATTATACCGTAAAATAAACTTAGTTAATGGTACGGTGGCTGAGCGGTTAGACTGCTAGCCACCCACCATGGCAACCCGGGTTCATTCCCGGCCGGGTCACTCCCGGATTTCCACTAGCGGCAATTGTGCCGGACGATGCCGCTGGTCCGCGGATTTTCTCGTCGGGGATCTCCCGTTATCCCCCGCCCTTGCATTCCGGCGCTGCTCCATTCTCGCCCAAATCTCTCAACTCAACTTATACTTAGCGCGCGAACTGGATAGTGGTTTCTGCGATACGCGTTTTTAAAATGAAGCAAATATTTCGGACTACGACGGAATACAATTTTCAACGAAACCAAGCATGTTTATTGCAAACGCTATTTTGAACGTTTCCAACAAGGCCAAAAAAAAAAAAAAAAAAAAATTCAGGTTTTTATTGTTCAAAATATTCTGGGTGAATACCTGCAAAATTAGTACAGGGTTCCATTGAACTTTGCTGTAGACTTTGCACCAATAAAAATATACGGTCACCGCTTGTTTAGACGGGAAGCCTACACACCAGTTCGGAGCCTTGCACGTAGCGGCGGCGAGCACTTGGGTCCTCTTGCCAGTTTTGTTTAGACGGGAAGCCTACACACCAGTTCGGAGCCTTGCACGTAGCGGCGACGGGCACTTGGGTCCTCTTGCCAGTTTTGTTTAGACGGGAAGCCTACACACCAGTTCGGAGCCTTGCACGTAGCGGCGACGAGCACTTGGGTCCTCTTGCCAGTTTTGTTTAGACGGGAAGCCTACACACCAGTTCGGAGCCTTGCACGTAGCGGCGACGAGCACTTGGGTCCTCTTGCCAGTTTTGTTTAGACGGGAAGCCTACACACCAGTTCGGAGCCTTGCACGTAGCGGCGACGGGCACTTGGGTCCTCTTGCCAGTTTTGTTTAGACGGGAAGCCTACACACCAGTTCGGAGCCTTGCACGTAGCGGCGACGAGCACTTGGGTCCTCTTGCCAGTTTTGTTTAGACGGGAAGCCTACACACCAGTTCGGAGCCTTGCACGTAGCGGCGACGAGCACTTGGGTCCTCTTGCCATTTTTGCCTTATCGCTTCCTTGTTTTTGTGCATCAAAATAGGAAAACATGTTAAGGTGGACGGGTGCCTGAAGTCAGGTTGTGTTTCTCACAAGAGCATCGTACGAATGGTAAAGAAAGTTAGGTAAAGTCCCCCCCCCCCCCCCTTACGTTTGTTGGATGCCATATTTGTTTTCAACCCAAGATGTGGAAGACAAAGCAAAGTGGTGGCTATTTCATTGCCCATTGGGAAACTACACGACACAACATCTCGAGGATTGTTGCATTCGTGTGGTAAACAGAAGATGATCTAATCATTGGTTCTTTATAGAAGGTTCCTCACCTCGCTTTATTTACATGAAGGCAGAGGCCAGGTATCAACATGGAAGGCAGTGTAATGAAACTGCAGACTTGTTGAAGTTACGTCCTTTTAAAAAAGCGTTGGGGAGAGGAACAACATGTAATGTAATGCCACTGCGTACGAGAAACTTTCCAGACTATTGCTTCTGCAAAATATAGGATGTTTCAGCAAGATTCACTCCAGAGTTATAGGATGTTCACAGTAAATTGAGCACTTTTTGAGGCCCTACTTACATTTTTCTTTCAGCTAATTATTTACCCTTTAAACCCCTTTTTTGAAATAAATATTGCGATGTAAGTCATAAACACAGTTCTTATATTCCACCTTACTCAGAACTTAACGTACAAGGCTAAAATAAAATATATTTACTGACTATTATTCCAAATGAGAGGACTTCCAAAAGTGCTCACTTTACCGTGAATAGCCTATAGTAACGTAATCGCAATACAGGTTGCCCACGGGCTCAGTGCTGCCATCTCGTGTTGGTGTAGAATATCCTAGTCACGGGTAAATATTTTTTAATTTCAATAGAAAAAGTCTAAAATCGCTATATATATATATATATATATATATATATATATATATATATATATATATATATATATATATATATATAAAAACACACACACACACGCACACGTTTAGCAATCATATTGTGGGTCAAAGGAACAGCCGGCATCTTTGACAAATCTTAGCAATAAAGGAATGTTAAACATGAATACAATTATCCCATTACCAGTTTCAACATTGCACTTTTAATAACACGCTATAACAGGGAACGACAATTTGTAATTTGCATACCGACTTAACAGGAAATATCGGCTTTAAATACCAAGGTAACGAGGTGAGGTATATTTGTAACGTGTTGACGTCGAATCAACAATACACGAGGGAGGCATTGACTACAGTTGAGAACACAGTAATTGAACTGCAGTAAAGTTGCTCATGATGACGTAATGTAACTGTACCTGCAGAGACCCAGGCGCTGCAGACGTCGATGGAGGCGGCAGTCTTATGTACCTCTCTCCTGTTACCATTATTATAGGCCGTTCGCGGTCAAATGGGCACTTTTGACAGCCCTGCTAACATCTACTTGTATGCACGTTGTGTGTTTTTCCGCCTCAACAAAAATTAACATTGCCGTGGGTCTCATCACTTTATTCATGCGCCAGTCAAGTGAAACTGCAAAATTACTGGAAAAGAAAATATTTTACAAACGTCGTAATTTTTACACTTCGCTGCATAAAAAAAAAAAAAAAAACAGAAAGCGAAGGAAATAATTTAAGTTATCATAAATGGTTTCGTAACACTTTTTATTCGACGTTAAGATATGGATCTACTTTCCATCCATCGTTACCAATTTTATTGGGCGCATGTTAAAATGTATGAAGGTAGGAGCAGTGACTTTTTTTCTGTGGTTGACTTCCAAAGTGCTCACTTTATCGTGAATAAGCCGGGCGCTCATAACCAAGCACGAGTGTGCGTGTACGCAGTTAATGACGAACATCGACTGACATCCGCGGAGACCCTCGTTTGGCCCCCCCCCCCCCCAATCGCTCAACGACCAAGGCTATTACTTCTTTACCGCCTCGTAAAGTGAGCAGTAGGTGTCGTCGCAATTACTCGTACAAGCGTGTGAAGCATAACTTCTTTAAGTCTTGCGTCCAACACGAACATCGTAAGACAGCACACACGAGCGGTATTAAGGTTCAAATAAGGCAACTGCCTATGGAGCACTGCACCCGACTGAACCTACAACGTGGAACAACTCGTTAAAAAAGTAGTAAAGACATCATAAAAATTGTCGAAAAAGAGCGATTTATAATGTATATGAAAGAAGAATGTATATATTTTGCAACATTATAAAATATTATACTAAAATATACTATATTAATGTAAAAAATTAATCGATCGGTAAAGTAGGGATTTTTAACGAAATTTAAGCGCATTTCCGTTTTGGATGCTTCGGAAAGCAGAATCTACAATAAAATCTTCTTCAGGAAAGATCGACTTAAAACATTTACTGTGATCATGTGTAATAATGTCATAGTAATAATGTTTCATATCATTTTTTGATCATCTTTATTTACGTCAATTTCAGCCATGAATGTTTGTGACAAATGCACGCACATAAAATCAATTATAAAAATGATTTCCTACATTATTATTACAATTTTTTTTACATACAACCATAGTAAACAAAGTAAATAGCTTTTTTTTGACAATTTCTATGGTGTCTGTACTACTTATGAGTTCTTCACTTTTGTAGGTATAGTCGGGTGCAGTGCTCCATAGGCCGTTGCTTTACTTCAACCTTTAAACTTACAGAGTAGAAATTCCTGCCTGGGAGTTAACTTAATGACGCGTGTCTCTCGCGCGGATTCAAGGTCACTGCGGAGATGCGACGAAGAAAGGGCGACACGCCGAACTCAGCTGCCTTATAGCGTTTGTGTGTGTGTGTGTGTGTGAGATCACTTCATAAGTGGCAGTAAAAAAGGGGAGGAATAATATCAGTTTAGTTATCTCCAGTTGACGATACCAAGTGACAAGTCGCCTCGAGTCATTGCAGTGCGCCTACAGCATGCTGCAAGTGTGCGCATCGCGCTAGTTCACGCGGTGACGACTATGATACTGACAGGAGCTCACCAGCACTGACTAGCGACACCTTTAGGTACTGATTCTGCTGATCAGTAACGGAGGACTGGTGGTACGGCGTCTGGGTTGGAGGCTTCTACTGACGTGCAGATTGGTCAGGCAGTCTCGGTAAAAGCAGACGACGCAACATGGCGACGATGGGTAACGAGCAAGCTACGTCGTTGTCACACGCAGAAGTTGCAGGTGGAAAACATTCTTCGATCTCATCATCGATTGACGAGCCTGGATCAGGCGAAAATGACAAAGAAAAAATATCCATCCCTGTTTACGGCATGTTTATATTGCTTCGTCGCGATATTCAGCTGGAATAATGGCAGACGCCATTATTCCAGCTGAAAACTGCTGACGAGAGTTCCACCTGGTTCCAGTACTCAGCGCTACTGGAGTGCGATCCTTTTGGATTGCTACAGGTCAGTGCTTTCAGCGCCAAATGGAATGTAGCCTGTGTAGGACAAAGCGTCAACGTTTCTTGTCGGTCCTATTAGGACGGAATGGAGAGTTGTGCACAATTACTGTCTTTAAATCGGAAAAACAGCATTTGTAATGCAGTTCTGATAGATTTATCAATTACTTTCCCAACAATGTTGGCCTCAACGACTCTTCACTAACACTATATCTCGTTGACTGTACGACCAGAAATGACCCAGGTGCCAAAATGCCTGCACAATCCTCAGAGACCTGGCAGACTGCACATCACTGACATGTGATGCACGCCGTACTTGAACTGCATCGTACCGTGTCGGTGATCATGTGTAATAAAATTATAGTAATAATGTGACATATCAATTTTATAATTAACTTTATTTACGTCAGTTTCAGCCATAGATGTTTGTGACAAACGGACGCACATAAAATCAAATATAAACATTATTTACTACATTATTATTACAAATTTCTTACATACAATCATAGTAAATATTATGACGATATTCCACGACGAGGATTTTCTAACGAATTCTGCTTTCTGAAGCATACAGAATGGAAATATGCTTAAAATTTGTTAAAAAAATACACACTCTTTAAATCGATTAATGTTTTCAATTTAAAAAGTATATTTTAGTAAAATACTTTTTAGTGTTGCAAATTATATACATTTTTCTTTCATATACAGCATCAATCGCAATTGTATGACAATTTCTATGGCGTCTGTACTACTTTTTTTTATGGGTTCTTCACGTTGTATAGTCTGGTGCAGTGCTCCATAGGCAGTTCTTCACGTTGTATAGTCTGGTGCAGTGCTCCATAGGCAGTTCTTCACGTTGTATAGTCTGGTGCAGTGCTCCATAGGCAGTTCTTCACGTTGTATAGTCTGGTGCAGTGCTCCATAGGCAGTTCTTCACGTTCTATAGTCTGGTGCAGTGCTCCATAGGCAGTTCTTCACGTTGTATAGTCTGGTGTAGTGCTCCATAGGCAGTTCTTCACGTTGTATAGTCTGGTGCAGTGCTCCATAGGCAGTTCTTCACGTTGTATAGTCTGGTGTAGTGCTCCATAGGCAGTTCTTCACGTTGTATAGTCTGGTGCAGTGCTCCATAGGCAGTTCTTCACGTTGTATAGTCTGGTGCAGTGCTCCATAGGCAGTTCTTCACGTTGTATAGTCTGGTGCAGTGCTCCATAGGCAGTTGCTTTACTTCAACGTTAAGAACACAGGCGTAAAATGACTGCCTACACGGCGAACTTAATGTGCACACGTCGGTCAGATAGCTCGCAACATGTGTCGGAACGCCGTTTGCCAATCAGCGCCTGGTGAATTGACGAGAGGTTCATTTCAGAGCTGCACGTATAGCCAATCAGCGATTGGTTACACCTACATCAAACAAACCGCCCCCTCCATTCGAAAAAAAATGGGGCGTGGCTGTGTTGGGGACACGGCCGTTTGTTTTGCGTGAATACGTCTACGTTGACGCGCTCGGACGCCTTGATGTTTATTTTACGTTCCCGGCATCGCTTCACTCTATCATATGGGGTTTTATGGCTATCACTGGATTGCTTTTGAGATGCTCTTTCCAACCGTATACGATTTATGTATTTCGACTTGGCTTTTTGACAAGTATAGACCGGCATTGTGTTTTCATAATTTTTTTACATTAAATTCATAAAACCACGCCACACAAATGTTTTTGTACACGCAATCGATTGATCTTGACGGGAGCTGTCGATTGGAACCTAAACGAGCGTCGTAGCTTCTCCTAGTCAAAAGTTATACTACGCGGAAGTTATGACTAACTCAAAATTGCGATAACCCCCCCCCCCCTTCCACGCGCGATGCTTCGAAGTCATCATCACTAAACGTAACATATTCTTTGATCTTTTGGCAATTGAATGGTGTAATTGAATTCTGAATGTAGACGATAGATTCGGAGCTGCAATGCCAAACTGTCACCCCCGATTTTATCATCGGATTTTCTGGATTGCCTCTGACTTTGGTTGCAAATTTAAAAAACGTGTTCACGTACAATAAAGTAATTATACTGCTACAGTCAAAGTAAGGAAAAGGCTCTTGTGGCTAGACTTTTACAAAGTAGTCATTACAGTTAGGTTGTTCACGGTAGACTGAGCGCACTTTTGAGAGCCCTGCTTAAGATCTACTTGTATAAACATAGTGTATTCTTCCACCACGTGTGTGTACAATTAACACTCCCATGGGCCTGACAACTTTATCCATGCGCTAGTCACGTGACACTGCTGCGACTGTAACCTATGTCAATTCCTATTCTAACACGTATACATCAATAAACACTAACTTTAGAAACCATAAATTAATTAATAGATCAGCAGCCATAAATTTAAACATTATACTCGAAATGCGTTGTAACTGCTGGAAGTTTGCCACTTAATTTATGCGCAGACAGACTGAATGAGTTGCCATGCAATTTCAGATACAAGTCATATGCTAACTTATTTGATTTGGTATATAAACTAAGTAATTGAATGTGTTTTCACTATTCTGCAGATGTTTCAGAACAGTCTATTCATTCAATTATTCAAGTGGTAGAAATAATTATTTTTGTGTTTATTGTTTTGAATAGTCTTGTTAGTGAAGACTATAGGCCGGTTGCCATGGACAACAAAGTTTGTTGAATTTTAACGAAGTAGCCGCCCGGTGATTGGCCGAGACTTTTAGCGTCACTTAAGCCTTAGCTGGGTCTTGCGTGGCCATCTTGTCTTGTGTTAGACGGATCGTGACGTATGTCACGATCCTGGTAGGATTTTAATTTGCAGTTCCAGGGAAAGCGACGCGAGTGCCGCAATCATATAACATACTATCACGAACAACATCCGCGACGGTTTAGAAGCAAAGAAGAGAGTTTGTTCGGTCTGTGAGCTGCGGAATATGTTTAATTTAGTTCGCCTTCCGCGGATGAACGTTCATAAGGGACTGTATATTCCGTGAGCCTATAGCCAGGGCAGCTTGCGAAGATGTCTCGCGTGTTATTCACGGCTGCAATTCCACGTCTGACAAAATCACGTATTGGCTTGTGAGTTAATAAGATTTCTGCCTCAGCAAGTAAAGTTTCAGTTGGGATGGCCGCCGATTTAATTTGCATACGATACCTCTGCGTGCGCCATTTTACTGCAATGACGCCAAGTGAATTTGCATATTGGTTTCAACCTGCAATCCCCGCGTGCCGATGGCCCTGCTCCCAATTACATTGGTTTGAGCCTTAATTAATATTTTGAGAGAGTAATTATTTTAAAGGGCTATATAAAATATCTCCTGAGGATTATATCACAAGTTTTAATTACTTCTGTTACGGCCACTCCAGGCATTTTAGGTGTAAGTCATAAGGAATGTTTCTAGTTATTGCAAATAATATCAGAGTTAATATGACATTTGGAGAATATAATTTCGTAAGATTTAATTATTTGCAATAAATTACCATTGCACGCAAGTCATTTGGAGAGTGTTATTTCTAGTCGTAAACCCTAGTCGTTTTATTTTTTTGGAAAGGAGAATGTGATTTTATGCTTTGTTATATCGCTGTCTCCACACCGATTGGCCGTGCCTATTATGGTAAGCGGTTTGGGAAAATAAATTAAGGTAATTGTGTTCACTAAACTTGACGAAGTTGTGGAAGTTGATTTTTAATAATTTACCCCTAGTAGATGTCACATTTTACACGCCTACTCAATACTCCTGGACCCCTATGTAGCCCACGACAATCACACCCTTACACATATGTGAACTTACATTAGACCTCATACACAATATTCCGTCACATAAAGAATTTGGCGCCCCTACGCGGGGCCCGACACCCTCCCTAAGATTCTACAAATCCTCACAACGTAAAATGTTGAAAACGATACTCCCCCCCCCCCCCCAAATTCGCTGCCAACCTAACTACACTCGCATGCCAGATTGTAAAATAGCATATTGTTACAAGACACCCTAGGGACTTCTCCGAGTTAGTGTGGAATGAAATAAAAGAAAGAACTAATCTTGATTTCGTAATTTATTGACACGGCTGTTATTTAAAACATTAAACAATCTCCACGATTCCTCTCGTTATTCTCGGTAAGTTCCAAGGTCAAGAAACGAAGGAGCGATACGGGCGACACTAACACGCACGCCTAGCGCCTCATCGCTCCTACGCGCAAGGCGTGCAGTGTTTCCGTCCTAACGCTGCACTGTGAAAACTAAATCTGTAACTGTGAAGTTTTATTACACGCGATGAAAGTACACAGATCAAACTACCTGCGCATAATCGTACTTTTCTCTTGCCGCTTAAACAAAAACTTCATAGGCGAGCTTTAAAAATGCGATATTTGATCATCTTTGCGATTTTTTCTCTCTATTAATACACGTAATATGATAAAAGTAAAAAGATAGCGATATAGACAATAGCTTTTTTTAAAATCCTTTTTGGCACAACTTCGTATTTCCAGAACATTTATTTACCGAGACACACGTTTAGGCGCAAACGATTTCACAGAAAACGTTTAAGTACATAGGACTCTATGTTAGTTACAGTAACATAATTCACACTTATTATTTACACGAATTCAATCTGTCTATTACCATCATCTCAAGTGTCTTTCACTCAATCATCCAGTGAAATAGTCCCGCCCTCTAGTCTCTCTCTCTCTCTCTCTCTCTCTCTCTCTCTCCCTTCACTATACCGATGCTCGCAGTGCCAGACTCCACTCTCGCCGCCACTCGACACTGCTGGCTCATCGCCTCTCTGTCTTCACACACCTGCAGCCGCTCAAGGTCACACAATCCTCTACACTCTAAACTGTCAGCTCGGAGGTCCATCGCGGTTTAAGTAGTCTCGCTGACGCGATGTAGAAGGTTCCCCGCTCCCTGAGTCACGCTGAGAGAATACAGGGCGATGTCCCGAACATTCTTGCATCAATGACTCCAGAAATTCAATCCGCCGAAGGTCAGAGGCGCACGAGTCACGATAGGCTTACCGCGGTGAAACGTAGCGGCTTGCCTTTGTGAATCGCCACCCACTTCCCATATTATTCTCGCCTGACATTCCTTCGCTGTGGCAAGCAGGACGGGCAAGGGACATGTAACAATATACCGTATACAATATGTAGGTGATTATTTTATGGTGAGCAGAATTGACTAATGAAATATTCTCTGTAGAGACCTGCAAAATTCGCGTTATTATTTGGGGACACGTTAAACCTCAAACACGTGTACCCTTGCAACGAGATTGTCATTGGACCATACTTTATTTGACACACCCCGGGTAACTCTGCGCCAATAAATGAACACTTCACGTTCGTGAGGTCCAATCACGTGCATTTCAGTCAGAAAGGTAGTGGCTTCACATCTCTGCAGCAGCCAATGGAGAAGCGATGCCGGCCCCAGTATATACAGTACTGTGAAGTTCAGCCTAGTGGCAAATAATAACGCGAATTTTGCAGGTCCCTATATATGAGTTTGACCGTAGTCACAGTTTAATCATAAAACATTTGTTAGTAACGAAGATAAACTACGTGTATAATTTTAGTTATTAATAGACTACGTGTATGATTTTAGTTATTAATAGACTATGTGTATGATTTTAGTTATTAATAGTTAACACTGAGAATGTTAAAGATGTGACCGTTTGTCATCGTCTCTTGTCCTCCCACCAGCACGCACAATACGCAACAGCAGAGGTGGCGCATGGGTGCCAACATTGAAGAAGTGAGGGTGGGTGAGGATGGGTGAACTAACGAATTTTCCTCATACTTTTCTTCATTTTCCTATCTCGAGACGCTGACAGCTGAACGGGTAACCGAAAAGAACTAGCGGTGCGGAATTCCGCCGGAATTTCATAGGAAAATACGAAAATTATGTATCCGCGAAAAATTGCAAATTACTGGAAACGGTCAAATAGAATGAAATAAGTATTTATAGTGTTTATTAAAAAATAAGTATCTCGGAAAGTTTAAATTACAGAATCTATCTTGTATAGAAATTTGTTAGTGTCTGTCATACCTAGGTTGGTAGTGTATTTGCGATATGTTTACATGATGGCTGGAAATAACACCTCGGCCCAATGCATTGGAGTATCGCCACTCTACTTAGCTGTTATTTATCTGAGGATGTGTGAGGAAATATTAAATGATAATTTTTAAAAATTACTTTTTTTTTCAATAATAGCTAGTGCAAAAGTGGGGGAGGTGTTCAACTTCGCCCTAACCACCCTCCCTTCTCCGAATCACCGCAATTGAGTAAGAAAAGTGATTGACAATTCCATGATGATTATATGAATACTGGTGTATACAGGCTGTATCTGAACTTCGTGCACAAAATGAAGCCACAGCAGTCGTGGGCAGAACATCCTAGTAACGAGATGTCCGGGAAAGCAATCTTGTATTACTAAAGTAAAGTGAAGATCGGTGCAGGGGAACACATGGTATGTACTTAAGTGTAGTGCTGTGCACACTGTACTACACTAATTTTATTTTTGTATTGAATAAAAATACATTTGTTTTAAAAAATATAATAAGTCCACTCAACTGAGTGTACTATTTTAAACTCCGCCAAATTTCAACGTCGCTTAGTGATACAAGATTGTTTTTCCGAACATAATGTTACTAAAGTTTTCTGGTTGTTTAAACTCCCAGCACTGTTGCGCCTAATTTCAACGTCGCTTAGTGATACAAGATTGTTTTTCCGAACATAATGTTACTAAAGTTTTCTGGTTGTTTAAACTCCCAGCACTGTTGCGCCTAATTTCAACGTCGCTTAGTGATACAAGATTGTTTTTCCGAACATAATGTTACTAAAGTTTTCTGGTTGTTTAAACTCCCAGCACTGTTGCGCCTAATTTCAACGTCGCTTAGTGATACAAGATTGTTTTTCCGAACATAATGTTACTAAAGTTTTCTAGTTGTTTAAACTCCCAGCACTGTTGCGCCTAATTTCAACGTCGCTTAGTGATACAAGATTGTTTTTCCGAACATAATGTTACTAAAGTTTTCTGGTTGTTTAAACTCCCAGCACTGTTGCGCCTAATTTCAACGTCGCTTAGTGATACAAGATTGTTTTTCCGAACATAATGTTACTAAAGTTTTCTGGTTGTTTAAAAGCCACGGAAGCTATGGCTTCATTTCCGCACGAAGTTCACACTGAGAGAAAATCGAACAAAATATTTGTTTGTATATTTAGCGGTCTTGGCAAAATATATTGATGAGCAAACAAAATTTTAAAAGAAACAAAATTACTTTTGTTCGTCTAACAAGATGTATGTTTGAATAAACAAAATCTCTATGTTGGGCCAAAAAGAATTAGACTGTCAACTAAATGTATTGTTGAATCAACGGTATATATTTGTTGGGCCACTCATTTGACTGCCCTCGTTCGAAAATACAGCTCGAGTGTTTGTTTGTATTTTCTGTGACAATTATGATAGTAGCCGCGTTTGTTAGTGCATCTATTGATGCTTAACAACCGCATAAACACATTAATAAAACAATGCAACGAGAAACTGACAAGTTGTAAAACTTGAAATATTTGTTAGCACATGTTGCCCAATATTTGCACTATATCTATGTAAAATCTTTCCGACGTCATCACTTGTTACATCGGCCCAAAATTGTTTAACATACGTGTAGAAAAACAAATCTTTAGTTGCACCAACCAAATCTTACAGTTTAGGGCAACCAAATGAGAACAACAAAATAATTTGGTTTCAGCTAACCAATTTTTTCATTGTCCCCATACAAACAACAAAAATTTTTATTTGATTCAACACAACATTTTTCTCAGTGCAGATACATCCTATATATGTACATAGAGAGAGGGAGAGAGGGTAGCACGAGGCCCAAGAATCTCATGGCGTGCCTGTCCTTTGTGGAACATCTGTCTTGTCTGGCGCTGACCTGATCAGCCCAGCCTCTGCTGTGTGTATAGAGACATCAGCAAGACAGAGAAGAGGCGCTATGATTGCGTGGTCCAGGGCGTCATAATTCAGTTTGGCTAATGACAACGGCCGGCGCAGAAGACTCGCCAAGCACGAACCACCTACAAGTCGGCGGGTCGGGTCGGCCCGGCTCCCGCTAGGACATCGACACTTTTTGCCGTCGGACTCCGGAGATTACAGCGCCCAGGCGTCAAGCTTGGCGTCCCTCCCCTTTCCCCCAACGACCACCTAATCAGCCCCCCCCCCCTTTACCCTCGAAAATGAGCTTGTTGCCGACAGGTTTATTCCATCCACCGACTTAACCAGATTTTCTTGGAATTTTCTACCATGCTTTCGTCTTTTTATTGTTATTAAAAGTGGACGTGCGCTGTCTACTTTTTTTTTTGGTAAGTACTCGTTCCTTTATCTTCTTCGCCTCTGGACAGAAAATGAAAAAAGCAGTCCTGGGACACCCCCTCCAGTCCCCTCGCACACCCGGGATTCTCTAACCCGGCACAGCCTGCCGCATGTAACGAGCTGCGAAATCACTTATCTGTAATGTGCATGTTCTTGCACGCCACGCCACATCCCATTTAAAATTCCTCATCTAACCCGACGTCCTGCAAGCATTTCGTGGAACAGCGCTGCTACACACAGCGAGGGGGCCGCGGTGGTGAAGTGGGCGGACTACTAGGCGAACCGGGTTCTATTCCCAGCGTGGTGACTCCTGGATTTTCGCACGGTCCATACTCACCTCACTTCACCCTCGTCGGCTCTCAATACCTCGACAAGCCACCTAAATATCTCCACTCCACTAGCACACCGCCTGTTTCTATTCACATCTATTAATAGTGGAATATTATAATTTAGTAAATTTTAACTAATAATAAAATAACTTTATATTAGCAGAATTATAAAACGCTTTTGACACATGAAATATTTTGAAAGCAACCAGACACGACATGCACAGGGTTATTTCCAAAGGTTTGATTAAGGTGGCAAGTCGGCTGGGTATAGGTCGTCGAACTGTGTGCAGAGCTCCAGCAGAAAACGTTCTATTAATAAACCGTCTAAAGTTTCCGAGTCAGCTCTGCTTACGAATAGCAATTAAGAAACGTTACGTGTCTCTATACATTTTTCAGTTCTTCTATTTCTCTTTAAGGTATGTTTTTCTGATAGTAAAAATGGCTCAAACGAGTGTTTTCACCGTCGATTTTAGGTGTGAACATTCCAGTACGAAACATTAAGGAATAGGGACGTGCGCCATACCTTTATTTTTATTATTTCGTCATAAAATGGCAGGGTCTCCGCTGAAAGTTCTATAGAGGCACGTTATCGACGGCAAGACTGCACGCCAGTTCAGTACTTTGCGCGTAGAGGCGATGAGAGGGATGATGCGCATGTCTCGGTCGCCCCTAGCGCTCCCTCGCTTATAGGCCTCAGACGTGCAACTTTCCTTCAACCAGGCGGCCACCTTAAGGGGGCCGCCTACTAGGCGCTAGAAATGTGTTGCAGTGTGTTGGGAAATCCGTTTTTTTTTTTTACGAAGCTATTCCACGTGGGCCCAATGTGCTAATTTACGAAAATAAAACAAACTTCAGGAGATGACGGAATGTCGCTTTCATGACACTACGCATGTTAGAAACACAATTTCCAAGTCCAACATAACTAACAACAGTATTTTCAGACTGCCGTATGTCGAAATTTGCTGACTTGGTCTACGCGAAACTCAGATACAATTCTGCATTAGACTTTCCATCAGTAAAATAATATAGTCACCGCTTACAGTCCCATAGAAAACACGGCTAGACAGAAAGCTTGCGCGCTAGTGGCGATGCAGCACTTGATGTGCGTGCCAGTGTCGCCCTTAGCGTTCGCTCACTCCTGTGCCATGTGTCAGGTAGGCGGCCCCCGTTAAGAGGAGTGTGAAGTGAAACATTTTTGTGTGAAATTGTTCTTTGCGCGTATTCGCGTATTGACTCCACGTTTTTACTTTTAACATATTAAGTATAAGTACATTCATGGAGAAGAAATTTGTGAAAATGGTCAAATATAGCATTTTTGAAGCTTGCCTATGTAGTTTCCTCAAGCGACAAGAGATAAGTACAAACATACTGACGTAGTTTAATCTGTGGGCTTTCAGTGCATGTAATAAAATCCCACTGTTACAGATCTGGTTTGCACAGTACAGCGTCATGATGGAAACACTGCACGTAGGGGCGATGAGGCACTGGGCGTGCGTGTTAGTGTCGCCCGTATCGCTCCCTCGCTTCTTGACCTTGGATGCACAGGTTCACACTCCTCTTCTAAAGGCGTCAAAATACGGCGAGTAGACTATAGAAGTGTACAGACGCCTGCAGCTGCGTCCAGGGAAGGCAGAAGTCCAGCGGGCAACACAAAACGAATTACGTTTGCTCACGTGTCAGTGAAAAGCCAGCAGCCACTTCCCTGGAGCTGAAGTTGGTTAGACTTTTTGGGGGGGCACCCAGGTGTAGTGATGACGTCACGAAGGGATCAGGAGGGGGGACGGCCATTTTCCGCAGGCTGGGTGAGGAATGCGGTGTCGGGCGGGCACAACAGGATCAAGTGGCTCCGAGGACAAGCCTGGGCCGGCCAATGAGCAGGCGAGCAGCCCGCTGACCCCCCTCCCCCTCATACATCCGTGGCCCAATCACTCACCGCCACTGCTCTCTGATCAGACCGCGCCGCCTGGAGCCGCCACCCCCACACCGCAGCCGCCAGGCCACAGAGCACGTCACAGCACAGAGCTGAAACTGCCACTTGTAACGGGAACTACAGCAGCATGTGGGTACACAGGTCGCCAATCAGCGCCTGGTAACTTACTCGCCAGCCGGCACAATAGCCAATGGAGAAACGTTTGCGAGTTAGGTAACCATATGTGATAAATTAATATTAATTCGTTCAATTTCTGTTTTCCTAAATGCATCTAAGTGTAAAAATTAGCAAATTTGTAAATTATTTACTTTCTTAATAATTGCACATTTTCATTTGACTGACATGAATAAAGTGATGAGACCCATGGTAACTTTAATTTCACATAAGGTGGAGGAATATACGACGTGTATATAAGTAGATCTTACGAAGGATTTTCAAAAGTGCTTATTTTACCATGAACAGCTTATACCAACATGACTATAGCTTTATATTTTTGAAATATTATAGTTCATAAATGTTATATTAGGTAAATATGTGTGTGTATATATATATATATATATATATATATATATATATATATATATATATATATATAATAAACAGAAATCGAAGTACTTTGATGTTACCAAAAGCATAAAACGCTATGAAACAACCAAACATGTCATAAATGAGGTGTTTTATCAGAGATTTGTTTCAAGAAATATGAAGAAACCTGGAATAGACAATATCACCTAAGCATTCTGGGCTCTCGTTTATTGGTTAACTAATTGTAAAGAAAACAAAGCGGTATTTCAAACACAGAGACGCAGTTGAAGAGGCAGGTAGTGTTTGCGCTGGAGTGGCTGGGCTGGCGCAGCTAATGACAGGGGGCCGGTAACCCGACACCAGGGCGGAGGATGCACCAATATTTGCCTGCGTCCCTGCCCGAGGTCCCTCCTGGGACAAGCCACTGTCCCCCGGCACAGCAAACATTCCCCGAGTGCCCGCTGTCTTCTATGTGGGGCGACCTACTTCCCGTACACACAGAGCACGCAACAACTCTATAAAGCCCATTATACACGGCCATCTTTCTTGTACAAGAAAGTGAAAGTAAAGGTGAACAAGTGCCTACCAGCTCGTATGCACGAAATTGTGTGATCCATACACACGACACTAGCGGGTCAGCAAGAAAGTGGATGGTTGATGTCAACTATAGGCTATCCATTGCAAAGTGAGCACTTTTGTAAGCCCTCTCATCTGAAATAATAGTCAATAAATATATTTTATTTTAGCCTCGGGTGTTAATTCCCAAGTGCGGTGGAATATACATACACCCTGTGTTTATTACTTACATGCCAATATTTATTTAAAAAGGTGGTTAATTGGTAAAGAATGGCTGACAGAAAAAAAGTAACTAGGGCGTCAAAAGTGCTCACTTTACCGTGAACAGGCTAAACGTATGATTTAGAAGCAGGTATTGGGGTTGTGGGGGTAGTTTGTGCATTATCAATAGCATCTGCTTTAAAAAAGAATAAAAGATTTAGTCCAATCAGACATGTTTCAAGCACTAAATACATACAGATGTAGAAAATGTAAGATCACTCACAGAATTATTGATGATAGTGGGACTATTAAACATTTTACCGTATTAAAATTCATTAAACATATCTGCTTATTGCCTGCATCAACAAAATTATGTTTTGTTTACATTCGGCTTGTACAAGAAAGATGGTGAAAAATAGTTACGTCCCTATATGGCACTAGCTAGTATACAAGCTCTTGTGTACTAGTAACTAGCATACTCGGCGGCCGTTCACATGATACAAGTCCGGGTGTACAAGAATGTGCTCACTTTCTTGTACAAGAAAGATGTCCGTGTGTACTAGGCTTTATGCCCTGTTGCACCATCGTGGTGAACAGGAAACTGTTGCACCATTCGAGTTCAGAGCTGGACTGGAGATCGAGATGACGTTCATTTCGAACCGCCAAAATTGGCAGTTCGAAATCTCGATCCGAGATCAGCCGCCATCGTCAACAATAGTAGTTTGGAAATACGCCAACAGATAGAACTAGGTTAGATTGTTTTCTTGGGAAATTAAAACAGCTTTATACGCACTTGAATATTATTCAGTAAAATCCGTACAACAATAATTTTCTTAAAAAGATAAAACATCGCACATCTAGTTCTATCTATAGTGAAAAATACGCCTACTTCCATGACGTCATAGCTAATGAACCAATAGTAAAATTTGTCTCAATCTCTTGGAACCAATATTGACAAGTCAGAGATCCAGACTCATGAAAATTGGTTGGTGCAACACTTCTACATTGGAACCAAGATCGAACTGGATCCTGGTTCGGAACTAGGACCATTCGATCTCGGATCGGGGAAGATGTTAATGCAACCGAGCATTAGAATTCGAGAAATGGAATACTCCAAAGACACCTAATCCAAATGGTTCGCGGTGTAATCAACCACTTGTGAAGTTAACGTTTAAAAACTAGTGAGTGAAGGGATTTGGGTGGTTCTTAACAGCGAGGTCTTGAGAGCCGATGAGGGTGATCGATGTCAATATGGAGCGGCGCCAGAATGAAGGGGGCGGGGGGAGATTCCCAAAAAAAATCCGCCGATCAACGGCATCGTCCGGTTCGCGCCCTGGTTGGAGGCGAGCAGGCTAACCGCGGCCTCCGGGAGAAAGAGAGGCGTGTAGAGTGGCGCGAGGTTACACACTTGGCGATGTAAACAGGAGAGTGAGTGTAAACAAGAAGGCATGGAGACAGTTGCAGGAAGGTGTGATGTGATGTGATGACTGCTGGTGGTTACGGCGAGGCTCTTGACGTGACAGGCCATGTGGGAGCTTGTCACAGGGAGAGCGCCTCACTTCAGCACTGACGACCTTCAACGCCACTGGGAGAGTCCAGTCGCACACAGAACTCCAGCCTTAGCCGCTTTTCAACAGTACAGCACTCATCATTTTAGTTTCAGAGGTATTATTGATAATGTCCGATTATAGAAAATTTACAATTTATTAGATGTTTGATTCGTCTGTACCTTATTTTCACTCTGCGTTATTTCCTATTCTTGCAAAATGGCGAGAAATTATTCATAAAATATAAATATGTTCTCGACTTTTTGCTACTAGCAGATGACACACAATTAAAATCACACAAAAGTATCAAACAAATTGGGAAATTAAATTTTTTTTTTATAATCGTCAGGAATAACTATTAATCCGAAAATATGACGTGGAGTTTCTGGAAAAGGGTATAAGTCGGGCCTTAATAATACATAGGTGAGTCGGTTTGACATCCCGAAGACCTGCACACACTCTGTAACTGTACCCGGTTGAGTAAGACACTGCACTGCACTGTCTCCTCTTCTGATCGTCGTGGCTTGTGCATTCCTTACTTCTCCACGGCTTCCTAGCAGTTTTCTCAGTAAAACCTGCCCTCCTCGCCATTCAGTAATGCTCTGACTTTGTACAGTAAGCCTTTACCCGAGCACTCCCTCATGGGTCATCGCTGCCACTATTCATACTCTTACAATCTTTTCCCAACTCTGGTAGCAAAATTGTTACAGAGTTGGTGCAGTTCTTTATCTAGTATTATTCTTCCCATCTCGAACTGCAATCGTTTTTGGTCCATAACTCCCTACAAACATTCTCGTACATTTTCAATCTTCAGACATTCCATAAACACATGCTGGAGCTATCATCGACTCAGAGAGTGGAGGAGACCAGTCCCAAGCTGTATAATTTAGCCTTGGGATTTCCATTACCAGTGCACACTATAATGGATCATGTTTAACCATTAACTTCCAATTCTCTCTAGCACATTAAGCACCAACTCATAAGATGTTCTCCCTTTCTCAGAGAGAGTTCCTCCAAACTTCCAATGAGAGAGAGAGAGAGTCGCATGCTAGATGGCGCAAGCTACATGTTAAAACAGCGTTCGCCGATCAGCGCCTGGTAACGTTACTCCCAGCAGGAAGCCCAGCCAATAGGATTACTTTGTACGACACGCAACAAAAAAAAAAAAACGAAGAATTATATTGAGCTCTGTTCCTAGCCAGTGGCTATTACAGAGTTTACGATGACTTTTATTAAATTATGATTGAGAACATGAAAATGATTATATCAGCTCGCAGCACGCATTAGCTTTATCTCATAGAGAGACAGTGAGATATTTTGGAGAATTTGCAAAGGAAGTCATCAATAGATTAGAAGTATCTGATGTGTGGGTATTGATGAAGAGGTAACAGAGGATTCTTCATGTAATATCTCACCCCTGGAATTGGGAGTAGAAAACCGCTATATAAACTTTGTAGTGGGAGCGGGACCACTACACAGCCTGGGCACAACCCTGAAGAAAGTCGTAGGCATCTTTAAAATAATTTATCAGTAGGCAACTGATGAGTTGAGAGCCCCTTGCCGCCTCCCCCTTTTTGAAAGATGAACTGTAGATAACATAGTTACCTTCAATGGACAAAGACCCAGGCGAGATAACAAGGAAACTAACCAGGTAATATGCAAGCTATATCAATGGCGAGAAAACATGATCTAGACAAAATTCATAACTTAAGTACAGTCTACAGGGGAGGGGGATGTACAGTATGTCCGGAGGCGGCTCCCCCCTCCACAGAGGGATTGAATAGAAGCAGTTAGTGCCGCTATATAATGGCATGGATGTAAATTAGAATATATTCCGGGGAGTGTGAGGAACTGGGTGGATGGCATGTTAAGCACGCCACACCATCACTCCAGACTACCTGGATGTTCATGTAAAATGATAAAATCAAAGAGGTGGGAAAACTGAGTGGTGCCGATAGCTAGCCAAAGGCCAAACGAAAGAAAGGGGAAATTAAGTTCGAAGTAAAGCAACTGCCTATGGATCACTGCATCCGACTATACCTACAACGTGAACAACTCGAAGAAAGTAGTACAGACACCATATCAAAATTGTCAGAAAAGTGCGATTTATACTGTATATGAAAAAGAAAATGCATATATTTTGCAATATTATAATATATTTTTAAAATATACTTTTTTAAATGTAAAAAAAAAAAAATCGATCAATAGAGTCTGCATTTTTAACAAAATTTAAGCATATTTCCATTTTGGAAGCTTCAGAAAGCAGAATTTGCAAGAAAATCTTCAAGAAAGATCGTCATGGTATTTACTATCATTGCATTTAAGAAAATTGTAATAATAACGTGTTATATCAGTTTTATAATCAAATTTCTTTACGTCATTTTCAGGCATAAATGGTCATGACAAATGGACCCACATAAAATCATATTACAAAATTTTTTCCTACATTATTATTACAATTTTTGTACATGCAATAATAGTAAATATTATGATGATCTTTCTTGAAGAAAAATCTTATTGTGAATTCTGCTTTCTGGGGCATCCAGAATGGAAATGCGCTTAAATTCAGTTAGAAATGTGGACTCTATCGATCTATTAATTTTTTACAGTTCAAGAGTATATTTTAGTAAAATATTTTATAAAGTTGCAAATATATACATTCTTTGACATACAGCATAAATCGCACTTTTTTTTTACAATTTTCATGGCTTCTTTTGATGAGTTCTTCACATCGTATAGTCAGATGCGCTGCTCCATAGGCAGTTGCTTTACTTCAACCTTAACATCTAGGTCATGTCAGCCGGTGAGGGTGAAACGAGGTGAGTATGGAGAAGTGCCGGAATGAAGGGGAGGGAGGGAAACGGAAGAACCCCGAGAAAACCCGCCGACCAGCGGCACCGTCCGGCACGATTCTCACGTGCAATGATCGTGGAGCGACCCCGCCGGGAATCGAACCCGGTTCACCATGGTGGAAGGAGAGCAGTCTAACCACTACACCACCACGGACCCTACCTAACTCAGGGAAAATGTATATAATTCCTTCTCTGCAAAAATTGTTAGTTGTGTGAGTAGAGGACAATGTAATTACGTTTTAGATTTCAATTTTGAAGTTTGTCAACTGGCAATAATGTACTGTACATATATCTTTGCCAAGTGAGAGGACCAATACATAAAGTATTTGTGTGTTTGTAATGGGCACTCCTGTTAAGTCAATATCGATGGACGGAATGAAATGGCCCTGCTTGCTTGGTCTATTACAGTGTAATTTAATGCAACTTCATTGATCGCATGTTCGTCATGTCAAAGATGAAAAATTATGGTATTGTGTTTCAGTATTCCCGAAAAAAGGACGGGGGGAAATGTAAAGATACTGCCGAAAAACAGGGAAAAGTAATCGCTTTTCTCGAACACAAAATAAACAAAACCACAACTAACGTGTCAGTGTACCATGCTCCACCGTCCTGTTTCTCTCTTTCTCTCTCTCTCTTATATATATATATATATATCCCTCTCTGATTGGCTAAAACCTGACGCTTGTAGGAAACCTTTCCAGTGCAAATTGCGCCGGGCCAATAATGAACACGTCAGTGAGAACGAAGGTTGCGGCCGCTGTTGGACGACTTGGCTTCCCTGATGGAGTCACGTCTTGGTTCTCAACCAAACTAAAGGGCGCGGTGGTCTAGTGGTTAGACTACTCGCCTCACACCTGGGCGAACCGGGTTCCACTCCCGGCGGGGTCGCTTCCGGATTTTCGCAAGTGGGAACCTTCCCTTGATTAAGCCGCTCGTCGGAGGGTTTTCTCGGGGATCTCCCGTTTCCCTCACCCTTGCACTTGCACCCCGGCGCTGCTTCATACTCACATCGCTTCACCCTCATCGGCTCTGAAGACCTCGATATTAAGGGCAGCCACAAATATCAGCACTCTCTTCACTGATCCCGGTAAAGATTCCACATTTCCCTGCCACATAAAATTCCCTGATTCATCCCCTGTTTTCCCTGTGCGTGTGGAAACACTATTAGAGGTTGTTCACGATAAAGTGAGCATTTTCTAAATCAACCTTAGAAAAAAGTCACTGTCCCTGCCTGCATATATTTTAACGGCGCCCTGAATGACATTCGTCCAGTTAAGTTGGTAACGATGGATGGGAAAGTAGTTCGGTATCTTAACGCCGAATAAAAAGTGTTAGGTAGGATAACCATTTCTGTTAACTTAAATTATTTCTTTCGCTTTCTGTTTATTTATACATCGATGTGTAGAAATGAGCAGATTGGTAAAATATTTACTTTTCTAATAATTTCACAGTTTTCCTTGACTGGCGCGTGAATAAAGTCATGAGTAGAGGCAGACCTGCATAATTCGCGTTATTTTCAGGCAGCACGCTATAATTCACAATCCTCTACATCTTCGAGTCTGTGCTATTTGTTTATTGGCTTCTGCAGCAGTACGGGCCCATTTACACTTCTGACTTGCACGTGTTACAAGTGTTTGGAGTCTAGTCGGTCCTGAAATAATAACGCGAATTTTGCACGTTCCTAGTGATGGGGCCCACGACATTGTTCATCTTATATAAGACGGAAGAATACACAACGTGCATACAAGTAGCTCTAGCAGGGCTTATGAAAGTGCTCATTTAAACAAGAATAGCCTATAAAGGATGAAAAAAGCGGAAGACGAGCTCGTGAGCGGAGCGTATCTGCCGGGGAAAGTGAGGGTCATCTGGCGGCCGGAGAGTCCACGGTCTCAGCCAGGAGTGTCTGTGGGCTCCGCGGCCGCCATCCACGCCCACTAGACCCGTACGGAACATTCTGTATATAGTAGGGCTGTTCCAAATATCGATACATAGATAATTATCTATATTAAACGTAACTTATCGAATTATATCTAACTTTGAAAAATATCGGTATATTGATGTTTCGATCGTAAGTTTTCAGCATTATCGAAATGTTCGGTATTATCGATTATTTCGGTATTGTCAATTATTTCAATATTATCGATTATTTCTGCAATATAGATTATTTCGGTATCATAAATTATTTCGGTGCTATCGATCATTTCGGTATTATCAATAATTCCCGTATTATCGATGATTTCGGTATATGGACTACCGAAAATACCGAGCAACTGTTTGGAAAACTACCTATATTAAATATTTATGATATCGAACAGCCCTAGTATATAGCCCATTCACGATTGCTTTCAACTTTTATGAAGCCCTGTTGGAGATCTACTTCCAGGATATCCCTCCGCCTCTTGTAAACAAAGCTTAAGGCCCAGTACACAATAACTGGTCCGCGGACCCCTAACTGCTGCACGTGACTCTCTGACGTCATAGCTCGCCATCCCAATGTCCCAAGATCATTCGCCGGCTTCAACGTTAGTCCGTGGACCGTGGTCGGCGGACTCCTAACTGCTGATTGCTGCACGTGACTCTCTGACGTCATAGCTCGCCATCCCAATGTCCCAAGATCATTCGCCGGCTTCAACGTTAGTCCGTGGACCGTGGTCGGCGGACTCCTAACTGCTGCAAGTGACTCTCTGACGTAATAGCTCGCCATCCCAATGTCCCAAGATCATCCGCCGGCTTCAACGTTAGTCCGTGGACCCTTAGTCGGCGGACGTTTTCCAAATTGTTTTTGTTTACATTTTATCGCGCGCGAACAGTAAAAGTAAATTGCGGGCTTAGCTTGGGCCGGCGTCGAATTTGGTGCACTCTGGTGCCAGTGTTGGAAAGCTTAACTTCGGAACGTCGTTATTGTAGACAGGCACGTTGGGACACGCGTCCGCGGACGACGTAGGTCCGCGGACCTTTCCACTGCGGACGAGCTATTGTGAACTAAGCCTAACGGAGCCTATGATATTTCACCAGAGGGACGCTGCACCGCATTCCTGCGCGCTCTGCGTAATAATATTTTATATGAGAACTCTTTCTTACTACGCATTACCAACACACTTAATTTCTCCCTGTTTTTGTTCATATTAATTATAAACTATACGTTATAATTTTTAAATAATATTAATGTGAAAGTTCAACTGAACTAAAAATAAGGTAATTTTATACTAACCGGAGTATAATACGATTGTGATTCATGACATGTTTATAAAATAACATAACACGCCATACATGGTGTAATTTTTGAAAGGTTTGATTCCAAAAGTGTGAAGAAACGGTAAACAGATTATAAATAAGTTGTTCACAGTCAACTGGGGGTTTTTTGTAAACTTGGCTTAAGATCTAACTGTGTACTCACGGAATATTTTTTTCGCCATATGTAAAAATTAACAAGATTATAGTTGGCTTGGAAACGTAGTTCATGTTAGGGCCATGTGAAACTGTTAAACTAACTACAAAGTAAATATTTTACAAGTTGGCCGGTCATTAAACTTACAGAATTAAAAATAAATAAATAAATATATATAAATATATAAGTTCACTTTATCGTGAACAGCCTTAATGTGGTGTTCTTGTGTTGAGCATTCTTACAGCCAGTGAACAAGATGCTGCGTGGTCCATGATATTGGTATCAACCATTCCTGTCTACAAGTCAGACGAGCCACAAGAAAGACTTTGCTGTGTACAGTGGCGCTCATGAGCTTCATTCATGTGCAACGTGTCTACAATTGTGGACATTGTGAGCGAACGAATTTCAACTGCTGCTTGCCCAGGGCGTTTATCCCCGGAGCCTGTAGGCGGGTGTGTATCTACGATGATTACGGTGATATTTCTCATTTATTTTGCACTTTGGTTATCTGGGAGAGGTTTCGAATAGTGTCCCCTTAATGCAGTTGTTAGTTGTCAAATCAATATAGTTTTCAAAATATAACACTCAAATTCCAACACAAAGTGTTGAATTAAGAGTCCAAGCGCGGCTAACTGCATTTGTGCTACAAGCTTCGAAAGGAACAGACACAACTTTTCCTCTACAGTTTTTGGTTTAAACTATTTATTAAATGAATGTGAACTGGTTCACTTGAATGAACAAATATATATTTACGACAAGTCTGACCCCTATTTTCAACTAAATTCAGAGTGCCAATACTCGCTCACCTGTTTATAAATCGCACTCATAGTGAACCAGTATGTTCTGCACACCATGCAGATTGCATTAAATGCAATTTGATTGGAAAAATATATCTAGGAGTAAAGCCTAGTATGCTGCAGAATTCGGGAAATTAAGATTTTTGACTTTTATATTTTGAAAACTATAATGATTAGACAACTAATAACTGTATTAATGGAGCACTTTTTGAAAGCTCTTCCAGTAAAGTAAATAAAAAGAAAGATTGAAACATCACCTTAGCAGTTGAAGCTGTTAAAAATCGCAGAATGAGTCAAGTGAAATGATTTTGAAACATACAACAATACTCTATTCGTGGTTTCTTGACCCTTTTTGAATGAAACTTTTGACAAATCTCCCCATGTATGACGTGTTTAGTCACATATGCCACTTATCACAGGCGTTTTATAATTGTCATCATAAAAGTTACTATTTTTTTTCTGTTAAATTTTAATGTTATTCATATTTTATCTACAAATTATAAAGCTTCGTTTATAAATAATTTGAATAAAAAACAATGAAAAAGCAAGTGTGTTGGTAGTGCCACCTAGTAAAAAATACACTGAGATAAAAAAATTCGTTGTTTGGTGGAACAAAATTATTTGTTTGTAAAGAGGCAATGAAATATTTTGTTGCTGAAATAAAATTATTTTGTTGTTCTCATTTGGTTGCCGCAAACTGTAAGATTTGGTTGGTGCGACTACAGATTTGTTTGGCTACTCATACATCAAACAGTTTGGGTCGATATAAATAAAATTGACAAGTTCGACCAAGTTTCGAACCTAGATCACTTGCGTCCGAGCGCTACGCCTTAGCAATTTTTTTTTTTCCACCGTTACCCTTTATTTGACTGAAGATATGCCACGTCGGAGGAGCCAGGGCGCTAGCCCGCCACCCTACCCATGAGCTATTAGGGCAGAGCGGATATCTTGGCTAATGTGACGCCGGAAAGATTTTACATTTTATATACTGCAAATATTGGGCAACGTCTGCAAACAAATATTTCAAGTTTTACATCTTTACTTGTCAGTTTCTTGTTGCATTGTTTTATTAAACTATTGTTAAGCGTCAATGGATGCACTAACAAACACAATTACTATCCTAGTTGTCACAAAAATACAAACAAACTCTCGAGCTGCATTTTCGAACGAACGCAGTTAAATGAGTGGCCAAACAAATAACAGTTGATTCAACGAAATATTTAGTTTACAGTCTGATTTTTTTTTTTTTTGGTTCAACAAACACAGAGATTTTATTTATTCAAACATATGTTTTGTTAGACGAACAAAAGTAATTTTGTTGCTTTTCAAATTTTGTTGGCTCAACAATATATTTTGCTCGATTTTCTCTCAGTGTAGTTTTTATAAAACACAGTGTTACACTGAGTGCACACGAATCTGAGGCGTTGTCCTCTGGTGTCATTCTCCAGACTTAGTTAAGCTTCGTTTGCACGAGGCGGAGGAATATTCTGCAAGTAGAACTTTAGCAGGGCTTCAGAATAGGTTACAGTAACCGTGAATTTATTATACTTAAAAACTCCTCGAGCAATTCAGGCGTATATAAGTAGAGACCTGCAAAATTCGCGTTATTATTTAAGGACAGACTGAACTTACTCTGCGATTTATCTACTACAGTCATTGGCCAAAATATGTCTGACATGTCTCGGAGAACCCTTGAGCCAATAATATAAGTTCAGCGGTGGAGTGACCAGTCTCTTTTAAGGAGCTCAAGCAGATAAGTGACTCAGATTAAAGCGAAGTAGCCAATGAAAGCACGGACTGTGCTCGCTTGTTTATAACACTGTGGAGAATTTATTTCCTGTCACCGCAGGATACGCGAACTTAGCACGTCTCAATATATAAACATATTTTGATTATGCGTGTGAAGAAATTCTGCTCCACTTTCTAAACACTCGAACAGTTCCAGAAACATAGGACATAAGTTGAAATAATCAGAAAATGTTGATAAGTCGCTACTTCAACTTAAATAATCTTGAAAATATGGCCATTGAATTTGAAAATACACAAATAAATGCATTCAGAAAGATGAACATTGGAGGAACATAATCCGTAACGATCCGGCATGAATCAGTTTTGAAACAGCATCCAGTAATACACCTCCAATTTCATACACAGTATTTTGGTAACGAAATAAATTCTACTCGCGTTTTGCCTCGATTATTCTGAAGACTGGGTTGGTTTCGTCTGTGATTCACTCTTTGCGATTTTCAACTGCAACGATTTTATACAGTTTGTTTTTGGTTTTATTTTCGTTACGCTATATCTTCTCTATTGTTCTTTTCACTGAACTTCCGTTTCCACTGCGTGATAAAACTGACATAAAAAAAGAGGCGACAAATTTAATCCACGACTAAATTACCTCTCAGTTTTCTGTCTCTCTCTCTCTCTCTCTCTCTCTCTCTCTCTCTCTCTCTCTCTCTCTCTCTCTGTGTGTGTGTGTGTGTTTCCATGTGAGTAAAGAATTCGGAGGAAGTATAAAATACACGAGCAGCAAATAACGTGTATAAAAAGGCAACGTCCGAGTTTAAACTTGTCATATGTGAATATTGCCGCTGGTAATGAACAAACTTTCTGCAGCCACGATGTACTTCAATTTGTAGCACATGGGTGTACTTGAAAATGATATTGAAATATGCGCGGCCATAGCGCCTCGTGTCGCGCAATCTCGGACTTCTACACCTGCTGAGAGAACATTTGACTGGAGCGTTCGCACATAGCCTGGTAGACTAGTACACTACCAGGCTGTTGGAACGACTTTTGGCCTTCTTCTTCTTCTTCTCATGTCCCCAACATTGCCTCGGGATTTGCATGTTTCCAAAACAGAGGAATTAATGTTTGTTTAGTACGTTTAGTTTCCACGAAACTCATTTAAGTTGGCAGCAAATGGCAACTCCAAAATGGTAGTAAACAGCGCCATGGCGCCACCTTAAGGTTGAAGTAAAGAAACTAACTGCCTAGGAAGCACGGCACCCGATTGTACAATGTGACAAACTCATAAAAGAAAAGGTACAGACACCATGAAAATTGTCAGAAAAGTGCGATTTAGGCTATATAAGAAAGAAGAATGCATATATTTTGCAAAATTATAGTATATTTTACTAAAATATAATTTTTAAATGTAAAAAATAGTCGATTAACATAATCTATATCTTTAACGAAATTTCAGCATATTTCCATTCTGGATGCTTCAGAAAGCAGAATTTGCAAGAAAATCTTCGTCATGGAATATCGTCATAGTTTTATTATGATTGCATGTAAGAAAATTGTAATAATAATGTTGGGAATAATTTTTATAATTGATTTTTTATGGGCGTCCATTTGTCACAAACTATTATGTCTGAAACAGCCGCAAATAAAGTTAATTATAAAATTGATTTGATTCATTTTACTATGACGAAGATTTTCTCGCAAATTCTGCTTTCTGAAGCATACGTAAAGAAAATATGCTTAAATTTTGTTAAAAATACAGACTACTTTAATCGATTATGATTTTACATTTATAAAGTACATTTTAGTAAAATCTTTTATAATGTTGTAAAATGAATACATTCTTCTTTCATATACAGCATAAATAGCACTTTCCTGATAATTTGTATACGGTGTCTGTACTGCATTGTTTACGAGTTCTTCACGTTGTATAGTCGAGTGTAGTGCTCCATAGGCAGTTGCAACATTAAGGCCAAAATAATACCGGAAAGCATTACAACGAAGCTGTCATCCCTGGCATTAAAGGAGTGTCTGACTAGCTGGCTCGACTTCTCAGACAAAACAATATAAACACAAACAAAGTGCCTTACTTTAGGGAGAGACAAGGCCCTATAGCAGAAGACGTGGTGCATTCAGAGTTCCCTGCTCTTGCCTGCCTACACATAGGGAAAACTGACTAGCTGGCTCGACTTCTCAGACAAAACAATATAAACACAAACAAAGTGCCTTCACTTTGGGGAGAGACAAGGCCCTATAGCAGAAGACGTGGTGCATTCAGAGTTCCCTGCTCTTGCCTGCCTACACATAGGGAAAACTGACTAGCTGGCTCGACTTCTCAGACAAAACAATATAAACACAAACAAAGTGCCTTCACTTTAGGGAGAGACAAGGCCCTATAGCAGAAGACGTGGTGCATTCAGAGTTCCCTGCTCTTGCCTGCCTACACATAGGGAAAACTGACTAGCTGGCTCGACTTCTCAGACAAAACAATATAAACACAAACAAAGTGCCTTCACTTTAGGGAGAGACAAGGCCCTATAGCAGAAGACGTGGTGCATTCAGAGTTCCCTGCTCTTGCCTGCCTACACATAGGGAAAACTGACTAGCTGGCTCGACTTCTCAGACAAAACAATATAAACACAAACAAAGTGCCTTCACTTTAGGGAGAGACAAGGCCCTATAGCAGAAGACGTGGTGCATTCAGAGTTCCCTGCTCTTGCCTGCCTACACATAGGGAAAACTGACTAGCTGGCTCGACTTCTCAGACAAAACAATATAAACACAAACAAAGTGCCTTCACTTTAGGGAGAGACAAGGCCCTATAGCAGAAGACGTGGTGCATTCAGAGTTCCCTGCTTTTGCCTGCCTACACATAGGGTAAACTGACTAACTGGCTCGACTTCTCAGACAAAACAATATAAACACAAACAAAGTGCCTTCACTTTAGGGAGAGACAAGGCCCTATAGCAGAAGACGTGGTGCATTCAGAGTTCCCTGCTTTTGCCTGCCTACACATAGGGAAAACTGACAAGCTGGCTCGACTTCTCAGACAAAACAATATAAACACAAACAAAGTGCCTTCACTTTGGGGAGACACAAGGCCCTATAGCAGAAGACGTGGTGCATTCAGAGTTCCCTGCTCTTGCCTGCCTACACATAGGGAAAACTGACTAGCTGGCTCGACTTCTCAGACAAAACAATATAAACACAAACAAAGTGCCTTCACTTTAGGGAGAGACAAGGCCCTATAGTAGAAGACGTGGTGCATTCAGAGTTCCCTGCTTTTGCCTGCCTACACATAGGGAAAACTGACTAGCTGGCTCGACTTCTCAGACAAAACAATATAAACACAAACAAAGTGCCTTCACTTTGGGGAGAGACAAGGCCCTATAGCAGAATACGTGGCGCATTCAGAGTTCCCTGCTTTTGCCTGCCTACACATAGGGAAAACTGACTAGCTGGCTCGACTTCTCAGACAAAACAATATAAACACAAACAAAGTGCCTTCACTTTAGGGAGAGACAAGGCCCTATAGCAGAAGACGTGGTGCATTCAGAGTTCCCTGCTTTTGCCTGCCTACACATAGGGAAAACTGACTAGCTGGCTCGACTTCTCAGACAAAACAATATAAACACAAACAAAGTGCCTTCACTTTGGGGAGAGACAAGGCCCTATAGCAGAATACGTGGCGCATTCAGAGTTCCCTGCTCTTGCCTGCCTACACATAGGGAAAACTGACTAGCTGGCTCGACTTCTCAGACAAAACAATATAAACACAAACAAAGTGCCTTCACTTTAGGGAGAGACAAGGCCCTATAGCAGAAGACGTGGTGCATTCAGAGTTCCCTGCTCTTGCCTGCCTACACATAGGGAAAACTGACTAGCTGGCTCGACTTCTCAGACAAAACAATATAAACACAAACAAAGTGCCTTCACTTTGGGGAGAGACAAGGCCCTATAGCAGAATACGTGGCGCATTCAGAGTTCCCTGCTTTTGCCTGCCTACACATAGGGAAAACTGACTAGCTGGCTCGACTTCTCAGACAAAACAATATAAACACAAACAAAGTGCCTTCACTTTGGGGAGACACAAGGCCCTATAGCAGAAGACGTGGTGCATTCAGAGTTCCCTGCTCTTGCCTGCCTACACATAGGGAAAACTGGCTAGCTGGCTCGACTTCTCAGACAAAACAATATAAACACAAACAAAGTGCCTTCACTTTGGGGAGAGACAAGGCCCTATAGCAGAAGACGTGGTGCATTCAGAGTTCCCTGCTCTTGCCTGCCTACACATAGGGAAAACTGGCACGACACTCATCACACTGTTAGAAATAAGGAAACTTTTACGGAGATCTAGAGCTAATTTACGGAGAGGCACTCTGTAATGACATAAAGGAAATGAGCTCCGTACATTCAAAATACGGAAGCCCTCCGTATTATTATGGCTTCGATTTTGAGACACGAACAATGCTGATGATACCTGAAGCGTATAAAGCTCATCTTGACAATACTACTACGTGTAAAATATTAGCAGGTGAGTAGCGAACCACTCATGGAGTCCCAATTGGTTGATTTTTGCTCGAAATGTTCTGTATTACACAGTGAAACACGCACATAATTAAAATAAAACAATTATTTCGTAAGCTCGTTTTATAAACTGCAAATAAAATAAAACAAAACAGCAAGCGCTGTAAGACGACTTGAATCTTCGTGGTTGTTTTGTATTGTCCGTGGTTCTGCAATAACCAAGAGAGGGGCGTTCGCCACTTTCTATAAACTCCATATTTACGAAATCCTTCGTGTAAATGTGTGGTAGGTGAGTGGTTCGAGTTATTGAAAGTTAATTTTTCGAGTAGTGTTCAAATCCCATTACAAAACAAAATATTTAAACTATTTTTTTTAATTTACTTCTTATACACACTGAAAAATATTACTAAAATAAAACTTTTTTCTTACCCCTGTTTGCAAACCTAAGATAAAAACAAATTCGCAAACATGGTGAGAGAGGTACATATTGTGTCGTTTCCCATGTTTAGGAGCAGTGAAACTTCGTGAAAATATTTCGATGCAAGGTATATACGAACATACTACAGGTGACGTTTGCCTTCCTTGATTGGCACTTGTCCGCTTCTTAAAACACCAATCACAGAGAATCATTTCCGAAGTTAGCGGATTCTGATGGGCAGCAGCGAATGAGTGGCAAGTAACAGATTGTAATATAAAGAGTGCTCAGGTAGCTTAGAGAAAAATCACTGGCTCAAGTAATCAACGTTATAAAGTATTCGCACAGAGTAGTTAATAATACAAAGGTAAAACAACCGCTTATTCCGCGAACTCCAGCCGCACACACTTGACAACTTCCATAACATCGCGGGGCCGCGGCGGTGTAGTGGTTAGATTACTCGCCTCCAACCAAGGGGTCGCCCTAGGATTTTCGCGTGTGGGAATCGTGCCGGACGATACCGCTGCTCCGCGGGGTTTTCTCGGGGTTCTCCCGTTTCCCCCCACCCTTGCATTGCGGCGCTGCTCAACACTAGCGTCCTCTCAAGACATTCCACTCCGCCTCTGTGATGGCAGGTGACCTCGACCCCGGGAGGTCAGTCTTGCTGTCAAGTCAACTCGAGGCCGGCGCGCACAAGACGACGTGAAATACAGCCTACTTGACACTCGACCCCCCCCCCCCCCCTCTCTCTCTCTCTCTCTCTCTCTCTCTCTCTCTCTTCACGCGCCGCACACAGACAATGTGCGAGGCTCAAGTTGGGCCGCACACAGACAATGTGTCAACACCACCTCCTCAGCGTGTGGTAGCAGTCACGTGACTCGCCTTCCATGTACAACGCCGTTCACATCCCGGCCATAACACGCGTGCATTTTCCACACGTTGAAAACATGGCGGACATTGACCGTACATCGGCGGATTTCCCCCTGGAGACACCCGTTTCCCTCCACCACCACGTTCAGTCATGCTGGAATCACAATAGCGCGGCACGACGCGAATAAAATAATCCTCCAGCCAATCAGGGTCGATACTTCTGTGACGTCAACGCGACGTATAACGCTCGCGCCACAAGATTCCCGAATAGAATATATTAGAAGTTTATTCGCGTCGCGGGCGCGACAGGTCTGCAAATATGTCCAAGCCGCAATATTTTTGGCGCTATAAAGTTTTGCATGCGCTATTATTTACCATATTAATAAGCAAAGTATCGCATTTTATAGCCTAGATGTAATTACATACATATTTTCATGCTCAAGTACCAGAGGAAATCTAAAGAAATTTTTGAAAAGAGTGCCAAATAAGCTAATAATGGAAACTAATGGCCATCGTAAAAGAGGTTAGTATGCAATAGCAAAAAACAATTTTAAAAAAATATTTACAAATGTTTATCGCGAGGCGGTAAAATCACGTTCACATTAACGCGAATTTTCGTTGTCGGGTCGCGCCCTTCGCGTCGCGTATTGGCGCCGAAGAACCCTTCCGTAGAGCAGTATAATTTTTAAAATCTGTTGCAATTTCGTGTTTCGAACAACCAGCGAACAACGCGCCTGGTGTAATACGTAATTATCTTAGCACCGACCGTCCACAGACGAGAACTGCACGAAGCTTTCACAGAACGTATTACCCACAGGAATGACTTAAAAATCGCTGGGCTTACGGCCAATCGCTAGTAAACAATATCAAACGCCTCGACATAATATCCGGTTGTAAGGAAACGTTCTGACAGCGATGGAACATAGCATAAGCAAGCTTCGCGTGTCTTCTGTTTCATCAGAATTTTAAACGGTAAATATATGGTTTTGATAGAGCAATCTTTAAAAAAAAAAGATACAGCATTGTCGCTACTGATAAAAATACTATTTTATACAAGAACAAATATCGTAAACAGAGAGCTACTTACAGGGATCACATTTATGTTTCTACAACAAAGCAACAACAAAATAACAACTTTCAAGTGTGCGTGTGTGAGTGTATATGTGCAATACAAGGAATACATACAAGCACAGCCGTCTGTGCAGTGGACACGCGGATGTAGATAGTATTGCCTATGTGCTAGGCAGACGAATCTTTGCGTGTGGGTGGGTCCTGGGGAGTTGCTACAAAAGGACAACATTTCTACATCAAAAGTTCGGAATTCCTGACTAAAAGAGTTGCCAGGAGAAATAGAGTGGCCACGCTGTTATTTCCTATACAAGGAGAGATATTAACGTGAGTTCACTCTTACGTTGACGATCCCATTAACATAGAACAACGATCGGAGAGTTGTACTTACATTTCACTATGTTTCAGATATATTGCAAAAATACGTTTCAAAATCTCACTTTTCAAGGACCTATAACTCCCTTACTGTTTAGTTTAGCAAGTACGTTTTCTTTTTTTTTTACATAAGGAATCAGCTCACGAAGCATGTCGAATCTCCGGTAGTCACGTCAAACACCAGCATTTACTTCGCAACAGTTCTCTACCGCCGATAATCACATAGTTAGAGATTATGGAAAGTCGCGAAAAAATTTTTGAGCCAGCATATCTTCTCTGTAACACTCTTAACTAGTTTATTCTTTCATGAGTGGAGGAACAAAGTTTTGACTCGGCTAAGTTGTTTGCAGACCAATCACGAACGTTCTGCCTTATAGTATCAGAATCCCCATTGGCCCAGTGAAGTGGGGTAGTATCCTCATACATACATGACAGCCAAAACGGAAATAAAACTGTCCCACATGTGTACAGTATGTTGGATCCTAGCAGACAGTCAACTTTTTCCCGCCATAAACCATCATCTCTACTTGCTTGCAACACCATAAATCTTAAATTAATGTGGGAATGAAAGTTTAAAGTGTTAAGGCTCGTGGAAATGTTAATTTTTAATTTGGAGGAAGTCTACACAATGTGTAAAATAGTAGATCTCAAGCAGGACTTTCAAAAATGCTCAGTTTACCGTGAACAGCTTGTAAGTAGACACCTGAACATTTCCCAAGTTCAATGACCTGCAGGCTAGACTCTACAGTCTTATGTTAAGATATGCCGATACCAACAGCCCATTGGTTGTCTGCTGTCACAGTGGAATGCGACAGTTTGATACCGATCTCCTGGAGGTGTCAAACATCGCGGGCACCAATGACTTAAGTTATATAAACGCACGTGTTTTGACTTAAAATGGATCCGCGAATTCTTCAGGTATCTACTAATAAGATGTTGTTTCGCATGTGTATTGCTACGTTCTCTGTGGTCAATGACGTGGGGCAACTGAAAAGTATCCATTGTAGGAATGGCTACCATTCCGGATTTTTGTACCGACATTCACATACCAAAATATCCTGAAAACTGTCCACAGTCGGAATGTTTACAATTCCGGTATGTGTGTTTTTTTAGTTGTCATCCACAAAAGCCTGAAAACTGCCCAATGGCTGAATGGTAACCATTCAGGACTCAAGTGTGAAAATATGTTGACAATATTACAGTAATATTACAAATAGTACAAAAATATGTTAAATTGCATAACACACACACGCATTATTTCTCAATCCAAATAGGCTACACACGACAATCATTTATGGGAAAATTCCAAGCTTCGCTCACAACTAAAAAACACACATACCGGAATTGTAAACATTCCGACTGTGGGCAGTTTTCAGGATATTTTGGTATGTGAATGTCGGTACAAAAATCCGGAATGGTAGCCATTCCTACAGTGGATACTTTTCAGGATGCAGTAACGCAGTGCTTTGCTAACAAAATGTGAATGATTACCATTCTGCGCAAGTATGGATACAAAGTTTCCGGAATAGTAACCATTCCGAATGGATACTTTTCAGGTAACCCCCCCCCCCCCTCCCCCAATGTCTTGAGTAGTTTGGTGTGGCTGAGGTCGCAAGGACAAAGCTGCAAGGGAACTCTCAGGCGAGAATTAACGTTGCCGTAAAGTATATTTAATTAAGATTAATCAAGGCGCTGCTGTGTGATGGAGGAAGAGGATGCGAGCAGGCCCAGACACAGCTGTCCCTATTAATCAATCACGCCGGCGGCTAACCACAGGCCGCAGGTAATTGACGGTCATCTTGCCCAGGGCTGCGTCTCCAGCAACTGCACTACCTGCAAGCCGCGCCGACACATCAAAGAAACCGCCCTCACACTTCGCTTCTGCGAGCTTGTCTATTCTATACAAAGAGCTCATTTAAAATCGTGCATCACACCAGGCCTAACTCACCTGTCGTATAACATGTGCGTGATAGTAAAGACGGGGGAATTCTCTCTCTAAGTTTATGATACCAAGCGGTAAGTCGCCTCGAGTCATCAGCTTACTGTGAGCCTACAATTTGCTATATGCTATTCGCAATAAAATGAGCACTTTTGAAAGCCCTGCTAAGATCTACTTGCATGCTCGTTGTGTATTCTTCCGTCTTGTGTAAGATTAACATTATCGTGGGCCTCATCACTTTATTCATGCGTCGGTCAAGGCAAACTGTGAAATTATTAGAGACGTATATACTTTAATCAATTTGCTCATTTCTACACTTCGATGCATTAAAAAATCAGAAAGGAAAAGAAATAATCTACGCTAACAGAAATTTATTCGACGTTAAGATACGGAACTACTTTCCCGTCGATCGTTACCAACTTACTTTGCTATTATCAGTAAGCGCAATATAAAAGTCTATCGCAATTATAATTCATCCTTAAAACAATCTTTATATTGGTTACAGTCACTTAATCCACACATAATTTACACATATTGAGCTGTTGTCGCCATGCACCCACGCCCACAGTCCCGCTAGTATATATATCCCCTCCACTGTAAAGATGCTCGCAGACTTTATACTCGTTTTTCACTGTCGTCGCTCCGCTCAACCTCAACACATGGCTTTAAAAGCCGCACAAGGCTCCAGGCTCTCTACCACCAAGGAGATCCGGGTTCAATCCCCGGCCGGGTCACTCCGGGTTTTCGCATGTGGGAATCGTGCCTGACGATGCCGTTGATCGGCGGGTTTTTCTCCGCGGATCTCCCGTTCCCCCCCCCCCCACCCGCCCCTTTCATTCCTGCGCTGCTCCATACTAACCTCAATCCCCCTCATCGGCTCTCGAAACTCTCACTCCAGGCTCTCTACTCGGATATACACTGATCAGCCAGGATATTCCCTGCAGCCCTAGTTACGCTGAGGGGCGGCAACCAGAGCATTCTTGCAACGATAACCCAATGCATTCGGTTTCACAAGGGCAGGTTCGGCACGAGTCCCTATAGCCTTATCGCGGCACGCGCGGCAGTTTCCCCTTTGTAAATAGCCGCGCGCTTCTTGGTTTACCAATGATGCCGTTGTTGACACGAGGGCAAGGGAATCGACGCCGAGCGGCCGCCGCATTAACAATACACTTTATAAATATTCCCGTCACTTATAGTGAGGAATACTTATTACAAGTGTGGCGCACTTAATTTGTTTATAGACTGTTGGCGGTAAAGTGAGCACTTTTTAAGGCCCTCACAACAAGCATTATCCATTAATAAATATATTTTATTGCAGCCTCAGGCATTAAATTTTGAGGGTGGTGAAATGTATACACTGTGTTTATTGGTCACATTACAATGTTTATATTAAAAAGCAGCAGAAAGATGGAAATTAATGAAAAGAAAAATTTAGAAGGGCCTTAAAAAGTGCTCACTTTACAGTGAACAGCATATATGTATATATATATATATATATATATATATATATATATATATATATATATATATATATATATATATATATATATATATATATATATATATATATAAAATAAAACTTACAATAAAGGAAAACGCACATTACAGAAATACATTATAGCGCCAATTAGAACGTGGCCTCAAGACTGAGTGGAAGACATGGAAAAATATTTTTTCACCACAGGCTGTTCACAATTAAGTGAGCACTTTTGAAATCAACATTTGAAAAATGCCTCTGCCCGTGCCTACATGTATGTTAACGGGCGCAATGAGTAACATGCGTTCCGTCAAATTGGAGTTAACTATGGAAGGAAAGTAATAACATGCATTTAAGTTGAATTAAAAGTGTCGGGTAAACATTTGTGAAAACTGACATTAATTCCTCTTGCTTCCTGTTTTTTTTTTTAATGCATCCAAAGTATAAGAACTAGCAGATTTGTGAAATATTCAGTTTCACTAATAATCTCGCAGTTTCACTTGACCGACGCATGAACAGAGTGTTTGAGCCCATTGCAATGTTAATTTTACACACGGCGGAGTAATACGCAATGTTCATGCACGTAGATATAAATCAGTTTACCGTGAACAGCCTTGGGTGTGAAAGCAGATTCGACTTGTCCAGATGTGGAGAGAAGAGCAAGTTTGCCGAACACCTACTAAGAGGCGTGTAAGCGGACATAACAAACCATTAACACTCCGCCCGAAGAAGAAGAAGAGACCCACAGCGACGCCCAATGGACTCTTCACAGGTTCCCGATAGAAGGTATTTCCACGAGAACGATGTAGCAGCGTGTTAATAGTTAGTAACGTCGCCATAACGCCAGCGGGAAGTCCGGCTGTGCGGGATCATGCGAGTTCTTTTTATATTTATTTGAGCAGTATTTTAAGGTGTTTATCGCGCTGACGTTAGCTGTCCGCAAGAGGACAAACAAGCAGCGGGATTTACTGCGGCTCATAAAAACAACATGTAAATGTTGGCACAACCTGCCGCCTCGTAGCCACACGTGCCACTACGACACGCTGAAAGAATATTATGTAGAGTGCGCGCCCGACAGCCGCAGCCTGGCTAGGGGGTCGCAGTGGCTGAGCGCGCCTCCCACCAAGGCGAACCGGGTTCAGTCCCCGGCCGGTCGCTAGTGGGAATAGTGCCGGACGATTCCTCGAGGATCTCCCGTTTCCCACGCCCCTTCATTCCGGCGCTACTCCATATTCACTTAAATCACCCTCATCGGCTCTCAAGACTTCACGCAGACCATACTCCTCCGTGTTACAACATTGGACTGCTTCTCTGCCAGTACGACGATTACGGTTCGTTCGCGGTTACTTCAAACACTCCTGAAGCCCTGCTGAAGTTATACTTCCAGGATATTCCTCCGTCTCGTGCAAACAAAGATTAACCGATCCTAGTAAATTACACCAAAGGGACAACGCACCGCATTCGTGCGCGCTCAGCGTAGTAATATTTTGCACAGGAACTATTTCTTAATGGGTATTACCAACACATCTATTTCCCTACCGTTTTTATCCGTACTTATTATAATACAAATATAATAGTTTACTACAAATAGTTATGTTGATACTACTATCCGTTAACAATATCTATATAGTACCTGTAACCCAGCAGATCGCTGTCACTATTTTAACAGTCTTAATGGTTCCTAGAACTACCCCCCCCCCCCCCGCCTAGAACTACCCCCCCCCCCCCCCCGCCTACGGTGTTTTTAACTCTATCCTAACTTGAAATATCAGTAGTCCTTGACCATGGATATCTGTGGCGGTGGGCATCAAACGAGTAGAGCGCGGGAAACTTCGCAGTTTAAAATTCCTGTTTGTTCATTGGCAGCTGTCCTAAAACAGCAACAACAGCCGGTTGTACCTAACCCAAACCATATTTAAACATACCATACTTCCAAACACAGAACAAAATTGTCATAAACATGTGCATTCACGTGTCTTTGTAAGTTTTGATGCCAAAGACATCGGCTACTCTGTCCTGATTGGTCGTCGCAGTCTCACAAGTTTTACTGAACATATAAACTATTAAGGAAATCCCTACAACACGCACGACCTGCTAAATTGTATTGGAAACCGATACATAAAATAACATTTTCGTTTCTTCTGTACGTGTCAAAACACATCATTTAAAGTTTAATTTTTGTATTGTAAACCCAGGTTAAGGAAGGCAGTGGCTACTCTTCTACTCGCGGTGTTTTCACACTTCTTGAATCATATACTAAAAAAAAAAAAAAAATCAGCCTATTCATGACGTGTTCGATTGTTTTCTAAATATGCCTGCATTTATCGCAATCGTTTTATACTCGTGTTAACACACAAGTATCTTCTTTTTCGTTTAATTGAACAATTATTTATATTTTACCTATAAATAGATACCCATAAAAATTCGGGTATTCATTTGAGGACTTCAAACTCATGTACATTTGATTTTCTTTTCTATTGGATCGCAGTTCGTTAGCCTGCGGTTAATCTGGCAATGAACAACCTCCGGAGGCTCGGTTAAACAAATGACTATGTGGAGTCCAGCTTGCCAAATGAATCCGTGAAATTTCCGTGTCCCTAAGTAAGAAGTATAACATTACATTAATAATTAATATTGTTACATGAGGACACCTGAGAGGCGTATCTGAGTTCGTGAAGGATAGATATATCAATATAAAAATAAAAGAAACTAAATTTAATTTCCAATTAATGCCCTCCGCTATTATTTACAGCATTACAGTATCTGTCTACACTTTTACTTTTCTTATTTATCAGTGAGCGCAATATTTCATATCTGTTTCAACTCTAATTACCTTCCTTTTTAATTGTCTCTTTTAGTTACAGTAAATTAACTAATACTAACTATTACTCAATATTAGTGACACTCGAATTTCGCGAAAAAATTTCTCGACCAGTTACATCTCATAACATTTAGGCTCAGATTCATTTTCGTAATTGGATGGTTTCCGTGTTACGCATCTTTGTCTGCCCGCGAATCAAAAATACATAGTACTTAAGTTACCTAATCCTGATTGGCCAGTTATGTAGAAGAAGATGATCTCACAAAAACACGCCGCCAAAATAAGCAAAAGAATACAGTTGGTATCCCCGTGGGGTATTGAAATCTAGCGCGTGCGGAAATCTTTTCGCGAAATTCGGGTGTCCCTACTCATTATTAACACCTGTTCAGAACTTCAGTCTACCTGTTGCCATTATTTATTATGTCTTTCACTAACGCATCTAGTCCAATAGTCCAGCCTGCCAGCCGCACATTTCACCACTTAATACTCGCAGTCGCAAAACTTGACTTCCGCTCATCGCTCGTTCTTCTATCGCTCGGAACTCAGCCACTCATTCACTCAACTCCAACTCCACTCCCGGCCTGGAGGGCTGTTGCAATATTTATAGCTTTGGCTGTGAACATCTGGAACGTTCAACGCACCCCGAGTCGCGCTGGGAGAACGAGGTCAGTAATCCAGAACATTCTTCACACAAACTAAGAAAACAATGCGACCAGGGTCCGCGGCGCGCGTCTGTAATTCGAAACCCGTCATTGCCTTGCCCCCGCCGTCGCTATCATATAACAACTCTCTTCCCTCCTCTTCGGTCGCTCGCGCGGGAGGCCAAAGGAATGCGAACGCATGACAATATAAATTAAAACATGAAGAAAAAATGTCTGCAATCCCTAGTAAGACATAGTTGTTATGCGGAATATTGTCAGAGTGACTGCGCACGAATGCGGTGCATTGTCCCTTTGGTGTGTAATTTTCCAGACTTGGTTAGCTTTTGTTTGCATGGGGCGGAGGAATATCCTGGTGCAGTGTTTAGTAAAGGCTGTTCACGATGAAGTGAGCACTTTAGGAATGAGTCTTAGAAAAAAGTCACTGCCCCGGCATGAATATATTTTAATTGGCGCAATGAGTGACATACGCCTACTAAAGTTGGTTACGATATATATGGAAATTAGTTCCATATCATAACGTCGGTTAAAAAGTAACCATTTGTGATAACTTAAAATAATTTCCTTCGCTTTTTGTTTGTTTTAATGCATGGAAGTGTAGAAACGAGCAGATTTGTAAAGTATTTACTTTCTTAATAACTTCGCAGTTTCGTTTGACTTACGCATGAATAAAGTGATGAGGCACATGGCAATATTAATTTTGCATAACGCGATAGAATACACCACGTGTATACAAGTAGATCTTAAGCAGGGCTTTCAGAAGTGCTCGTTTTACTGTGAATTGACAGTATGTTGGTGAGTGTAGGGGTAGCGGCGTCCTGGCCGGAGAGTACAGTACAGAGCCGGGGGGTTAACACAGGCCGGCCTAGGAAGATGCCCTAGCCACCGAGAGGTCCGGCGGGCAGCAAGGTCGCCCTACTTGTCCAGCCGCGAGCTTGTGTTTGTACTGTCACGCCCCAGTCTCTCTCAGCTTCGGACACTTGCACACTACTCCAAGGTCAACGCTCCATCCTGCCTCTTATATCGCTCTTACACAGCTATACGCTGTTCACGGTAATAGGAGTACTTTTGTGGCCCTAGTTACTTTTTTTCCTTTCAACCAATTCTTATACTTTAAACAACCTTTTTAAAATATATATTGTCATGTAAGTGATAAACACAGCGTGTATATTCCACTGCTATCGGAAATTAACGTCTGAGACTAAAATAAAATCCTTTTAGAGAATATTTTTCCCAGTGAAAGGGTTTTCAAAAGTGCTCACTTTAAAAAGAGCACTTTTGATAGCCCTGCTTAAGAGCTACTTGTATTCACATTGTTAAGAGATAGTCGCTTATCACAGGAAAAATTGTGTGTTTGCTAGAATCCAACGTACTGTACACATATCCTAAATGGCGTAGACCTGCGGAATTCGCCTTATTATTTCAGGCAGTTTAAAACACTTTTACCTTTACAATACGTTTTCAATGGGCCATACTTTATTTGACACGCCCACTGTAAATCTGCACCAAACGACCACAAAATTGAAGAGTGACCCCGCCGGGAATCGAACCCGGTTGGCCTTGGTGCGAGGGGAGTAGTCTGACTGCTAAACCACCGCGGCCCCACAACTCCAAAATTATAATTTCGTTATAATGGTGAATTGTCAATAAGTAACCATAAACTAAATTGACGACAGGAAAAGAAATGCCAGTGTAAACAGTGGCCAGCGTAGTAGGGAACGTGTGCCATGTTAATGAAATGTCGGTTTCCTAGGTATGGAGTGCCGGTCGGTTGGCAGCTCAGTCACGTGACGAGGTGTATGGACACACAAGTTAGATAGGACGTGTGTTTGCTTTCCACATGAGCGCGGACAGTTGAGAGACGGATTTGGTTACGTATCTGGACCGCGTAAGTAAATCACCGGCGGCAACCACGTGCTCTGTCTACAAGCGCGACATTCGCCTGGAGATAGTTGACTTCCAAATGGACGGGCGACAGTGAATACCGCTCTTCACTCCATCAACACTTTACGGACGATGTTTCAACATCGCATGCTGTCAATATTTGGCAACATTCCTTGGCCAGCCAGATCACCTGACTTCTTCCTGTGGGGATTCTTCAAGAGTTCAGTGTTCGCAACACGTCCGCCTGACGTCATCGCTCTAAAACACTTGTGCGTGTCGTGTATCCCGTCCACACGAGTGTTTGCGGCTTGACGAGTAGTCGCAAGTAGTCACGGGTAGTCGCAAGTAGTAATGGGCAGTCACAAGTAGTCACGGGTATTCGCAAGTAGTCACGGGTAGCTGCAAGTAGTCACGGGTAGTCGCAAGAAGTCACGGGTAGCTGCAAGTAGTCACTAGTAGTCACCAACAGTCACAAGTTGTCACTGACAGTCGCAAGTAGTCAAGGGTAATCGTAAATAGTCACGGGTAGTCGTAAGCAATCACGGGTATTCGCAAGTAGTCACTGGTAGCTTCAAGTAGTCATTAGTAGTCACCAACAGTCACAAACAGTCGCAAGTTGTCACTGACAGTCGCAAATAGTCAAGGGTAGTTGCAAGTAGTCACGGGTATTCGCAAGTAGTAACGGGTAGTCGCAAGAAGTCACGGGTAGTCACAAGTAGTCACTAGTAGTCACCAACAGTCACAAGTTGTCACTGAAAGTCGCAAGTAGTCAAGGGTAGTCGCAAGTAGTCAAGGGTAGTCGCAAGTAGTCACGGGTAGTCGCAAGTAGTCACGGGTAGTCGCAAGTAGTCACTGGTAGTCGTAAGTAGTTAAGGGTAGTAGCAAGTAGTCAAGGGTAGTCGCAAGTAGTCAAGGGTAGTCGCAAGTAGTCAAGGGTAGTCGCAAGTAGTCACAGGTAGCTGCAAGTAGTCACTAGTAGTCACCAACAGTCACAAGTTGTCACTTACAGTCGCAAGTAGTCAAGGGTAGCCGCAAGTAGTCACAGGTAGTCGCAAGTAGTCACAGGTAGTCGCAAGTAGTCACGGGTAGTCGCAAGTAGTTACTAGTAGTCACAAGTAGTCGTCGGTAGTTACAAGCTGTCGCAAGTAGTCAAGGGTAGTCGCAAGTAGTCACAGGTAGTCGCAAGTAGTCACAGGTAGTTGCAAGTAGTCACAGGTAGTTACGGGTAGCCGCAGGTAGTTGCAAATATATAGGTATGTATTTTAATAACTCCATAAAACCTTACCGAAGCTATGCTTGGGTGCTAGTTTCCAATAAATAGCCTAAACATGTGGTGCTATGGTGTTGCAACCAACAGACTACAGATTACATTGTGCATGTGTGTTCCTGTGACTGTTAGTGACGTAATGTTGTTTATTAAAAAGGCGTCCCAGTACCTCGAACTTCAATATTTTATACGTGACCTCCATCATAAACTGGCCAACTTATGTACATTTGAAATTGGTAGATCTTCATTGCCCCACCCCGCACATGCTGTAGTTCTCAGACCCTACTTTTTCCCGCACAGCCAAGATGTGGTACATCTTCTTATCAAAACTTTTTCGGTACACGGAAACCGTGTCTGCACCGATTCGACACATCGAGCCCATAACATATTAACCGATTATAGTGATAAATAGGAAAACCTGGTTGTTTATTGCAGTGTTATGATTATGAACAAAATTCAACTCCGAAGACTGTAGTAGATAGATTACAGGGGACGCGTGACAAGGTGTCGGGGGGGGGGGGTTACCCTCGGCGCGATCAGCCATATTGAATTGCGTCACAGCCAGTGGCATCTGGCAGAGGACCAGAGGTGAAGTTTGACCTTGACGTTTGATCTTGGAAAAAACTCAAAATTTCTACAATTTAACTTAAAATTTCCCGAATTTCCCTCCAAATCTGCACAATTTTCTACAAAAAGTTTTCTTACCCAAATTTTCATGAGTCACTCAGTAAATAAACAGCATGACCCTGTTTCAAGAATGTTCCAGTTCATGCTGTCATTCTGTCTTGGTACTTCATGCTCTGTCATTCCATGCCAACATTTCAAGAATATTCCAGTTCATGATCTGTCATTCCACCCAGGGCTATAAGTTTCGGAGCCATCTATCTTGGATTACCCCACAGCCACTATCTTGGATGACCTTGACCTACATTTTTCAGCTTGGATGACCTTGACTAAATTCACCATCTTGGATGGCATTTATCTACATTCTTAATCCTGGATGATATTGACCTTGACGTACATTCGCCATATCTGACTCTTCACAAGAATGACCCCTCGCAAGATCTTGTGAGGGATCATTCTTGTGAAGAGCCAGCCTTGTGAGTGGTCGTTATTGTGAGGGGTCAGAGATGGCGAATGTAGCTCACGGTCAAAGTTATCCAAGATGGCGAACATAGGTCGTCATCCAATATGGCAACTGTAGCTCAAGGTCATCCAATATAGTAGCTGTGATGTAATCCAAGATGGCATATGGCTCCGAGGCTGCGAAACCCTCAGTCCTGGATGGAATGACAGAGCATGAACTGGAACATTCTTGAAACAAGGTGGTAGCATGGAATGACCGAGCATGAACTGAAAAATTCTAGAAACAAGATGGCATGTAATGACAGATCATGAAGTACCAAGGCATTATGACAGAGCATGAACAGGAATATTCTTGAAAGAAGGTCATGTTAATTTTAGACCGAGTGAATACTGCTTACTTTTCATTTCAAAATTTGGGCAAGGAAACTTTATTCGAAATTTTGCAGATTTGGAGGGAAATTCGAAAGATTTTGAGGGAAATTCTAGAAATTTTAATTGTTTACCAAGGTAAAATTTCAATGTCAAATGTCAAGGTCATCGAATATGGCGTCCATCCTACCGTCGTACACCCCACCCCCTGTCTTACAAGGCAGAATGACATAGTGTGAACTGGAACATTCTTGAAACAAGGTCATGCTATTTTTAGACTGAGTGACTCATGACAATTTGGGTAAGGAAACTTTTTGCAGGAGATTTTGCACATTTGGAGGTAAATTCTTAGTGTTTTCCAACGTCAAAGGTCAAGGTCAATTTCACTCCTGGTCTCCTCAGCCAGATACCACTGCCGGTTGCTGTGATGCAATCCAATATGCCTGATCGCTCTGGGGCTCCGACATCCCACACTTCTGTTCCAGATTCCCCATAATCTATCTACTAACTGTTTTCCATGGTAATAACCATAACAAATGCTTACAAATTAAACGAAATGTTAACTTACATTAACACAACATGACTTTGCCTCCTTTGATTTTTACAATGAAAGTAGGTATAGGCTGTTCACGGTAAACGAACCGGGCACTTTCGAAAGTCCTGCTTAAGAGTTAGTTGGAGCTGCGCATCCGAGGTGAAGAAGCAAGGGCGCGATACGGGCGACACTAACACGCACTTCTAGTGCCTCATCGCCCCTACGTGCAAGGCGTACAGTGTTTTCGACGTGACGCTGTACTGTGTAGTTGCACTTTATTACACACGATCAAAGAACACAGATATATACTACGTCCGTATCTTTGTACTATTGTTTCGCCGTTTAAGGAAACTACACGGGCAAGCTTTAAAAATGAGATATTTGACCATTTTCACGAATCTCTTCTCTCCAAGAATATACTAAATGTGACAAAAGTAAAATAATAGGGGCATAGATAATTATTGATTTTTATATTTTCTGACAAAAAGTCATATTTGCAGAACATTTATTTACCGAGATACGCGTATTCCGCATCAACTGTTTCACAAAAAACGTGCAGTTCCATATAACTTAAGATGTACATGTATGCACATTGTGTACTTTTCGACCTCATGTACGTTTAACACTGTCACGGGCGTGGTCGCTTTATTAATGCGTCGGTTAAGTGAAATAAATAAATAATCATAAAAGTAAATATTTCACTAATTTATTTATTCAAACACTTATATGCATTAGAAAACAGAAGGCATAGTAAATAAATTCAATATCCACTAATCTTTACCTAACACGTTTAATTCAGCGTTAAAACTGGAACTACATTCCCCCTTTGTTTCCAAACCTTGCTGGGCGCGTGTCAGTCGGCTTGTTAGTTAAAATATACGCAGCTAGGAGCAGTGACTGTTTTCAAAGATTGAATTCAAAAGTGCACATTTAATAGTGAACGCCCTATATATGAGACGACATCTAGCGAGAGTCTTAAGAGTTATATTTGGCAGACCCGGTAAGATATGCCGTTTGGCGGCCACTCTCTAAACTGCATACTTAACGGCAAATATGTCACACTTTTTTTTTTTATTTAGTGTCTCCTGCTTACCGGGAAGTGCGTCCCTCATGTTATGAAACACGCTGTATAAAACGAGGCGTGATAACGCAAGTTAATGCATTTGTGATAAACTTAAGTCATGGCGTGCTCGAAAAGGTGCTGTGTTGTCGAGGGCTCGCAATCAAACGAGAGAACAGTGAAATTAAACTAGAACACAGAAAGAAAAGGCAAGGCTCTTGTTATTTGATTTAGGACTCAGTAAAAAAATTAATATATGTCCGTGGTTACACGAGTGCTCAGCTGAATACATTCAGCTAAATACATCCGGTAGCCAAGCCAGAACAAGTTTAAAAACAGAACGTGTTTTGGTGGTTACACGCCCGAAACAAACATGGAACATAAAATGTATGATATTTAAATATAATAGCCTCCAACATTTATCACTATTGATCTTTTTCATTATTATGAAACCTACACTTTTACTGTAATGGCGTAATGGATGGGTATTAGTACATTCAACCTTAAACTTGAGTTAATTCAACAAGTGCGGAAATTACCGCTAAATTCAGTAATATTTAATACGCAGCTTGTTTACTTCGAAGCAGCCAATAAGAGCGCAGCAGAGTAGAGAAGTCGTTTGAAACGACTTATGAAAACTGTTCACTTTGAAGGAGAGACAACTGCGATCGGAACTCGCTCGAAGGTAATGTAACCTCTTCAATAACTGGACTTGTTTATGTGGAGTAGTTCTGCCAGCATCCCGTGTATCCGCGGCCTTAGTTAAAGCTACACTCACAGTAACTTAACCCATTCAGACCCACCTTAATTAACGGTTTCTGCTGTTGCAAACAAAATATTTTAAGATGCGTGCTGTATTTAAGTCGGCACGACACTTGTTTCTTTGCCACAGCCAATGAGATGTAGAGTATATGATCGGCTACAGTCATATGAACCAATCATGACATAGAGCAGTAAGACGGTTTCCGAATCATTTACCACCAAGGTAAGCCGAATCATTTACCACCAAGGTAAGCCGAATCATTTACCACCAAGGTAAGATCATTGGTTATTGAGCTTCGCAGTGTGCAGTACAGACCACAAATTACCTACAAGTGCGTAGCATACACAATTGTATACACCGGGTCTGAATGGGTTAAGTGTTAAACAAAGTGCTAAAGGCTGTTTACGGTAAAGTGAGCACTTTTGAGGCCCTAGTTACTTTTTCCTTTCAACCATATTTTATACTTTAACCAAATTTTTAAAATAAATATTGCTATGTAAGTGGTAAACACAGTGTGTATATTTCACCGCACTCGGAAACTAACGTGTAAGACTAAAATCAAATATATTTATTGACCATTTTTCCAAATGAAAAGTCTTTCAAAAGTGCTCACTTTACCGTGGATAGCCTATATCAGTGGTAGTGACGTGGACTGGATGTGACTGGGCCGAACTGTCATACGACTGGGTGTGTTTGTTTCGCAGAAAATAAATGACGCGCCCGTTCTTTTCATGCGCAAGAATCCATTCCATGATTGGCTGAGTGAGGCTTTCGGAATTGTTCGTGGGTGTGTCTGATAGGCTGCGAAAAGTTCCCCAATTCCCTCAAATGGTCATTTCACGTTGTTAATAACTCAAACGCAAATAATTCCTAATTTTCAAATTTCTTTTCAAAACTGTAAAAACACTGCCTGTCCTTCACGAATCTTTGGAGGTACGATTTCTTCGTCAGATAAATAACCCTCAAAAATCCAACTCGTACAAATACATACATGATATTAAAAAATAAAGGCAACAGGTGTCTCTTATAACAAGTTAACATGCTGCAATTTAGTTGGTATATTATAACTGTTTAAATACAGTTACCAGGCTGCAACTATCTTTTTTAAGTGCTGGAGTAATTTCTCCAAAGTTAACAGCCAGCAAAATATATATTTAAATCACTGCTGCATATATTCAATTAAAACAGTCGCAAAATTTTAGGTGCCATTGGTAGGAACGTTTCGCGAGTTCATTTCAGGACAAGATGGGCTTCAAACACGTGTACACTGAAGTTGACTTTGCAATTGGATCGCAGTTTATTAGACACGCCCTGGACGACTCTGATCCAATAGCAGACTTGTAAGGAAACAAGTAGCGAGTGCCATACTGCCAGGTGTGAAGTAACAATGGCTACTCTGTGTGGCAATGAACAAACATCTGGGGGTCGAGTGTACACAGGACTGTGGAGTCTAGCCTACAGGTCACTGAACTCGCGAATTTCTCGTATTCCTAGTTATGGCACGAGCGAGCGGCTGCCACAGGACTCGCAGCAGATGATGAAGTGAAGTGTTGCTGCTGTGCTCAAGGCAAAGTGCGTGCGCGTGTGTGAGCCATCACCACACACGCCATGTTGACTCGACATACTTGTTATCAGCTGACGGGTGTTGGAAACGCGCTGACCCAGCAGTAGCGTGGTCGTGGCTCCGCTGCAAGACGCAGTCTGTCTCCTTTCCCGTCTCGCCGCCAGCTCAACACCTTCATCACATACCCGCCTCTCTATATATAGGCTGTTCACGGTCAAGTGACCACTTTCCAGGCGCTAGTTACTTTTTACTTCCAGTCATTCTTATCCTTCAACCACATTTAAAAATAAATAATCCCTTGTAAGTAGTACACAAGAGTGTGTATATTCCACCGCAATCGGAAGTCAACGTCTAAAGCTGAAATAATATATATATATATTTATTGGCAATTAATTGAAATGAGAGTGGTTTAAAAAGTGCTCACTTGACCGTGAACAGCCTATACCTGCGTGTATTTGAACGGCGCACTGAATGAATGCTATGAGCCCCGTGATCTTGGCAACGAAACCCGGAGTGAAAGCTGATCCATGTACTTAGGAATATACACAGGTGAAATGGCCGTTCCTACAGCGAACTGCAGCCGCACAACATGGCGGCAAGATGGCACCACTGGCCAACAACATTCTCCAATCAGAGCCTGGTCGCCAGCCCAGTTAGCAAGGGAACGTTACTTAGCACGCAGTACGTAGTCGGTTCGTTAGTGTTGCCACTGCTCTGGCCGTTCCTACGGCGAACTGCAGCCGCACAACATGGCGACAAGATGGCACCACTGGCCAACAACATTCTCCAATCAGAGCCTGGTCCCAAGCCCAGTTAGCAAGGGAACGTTACTTAGCACGCAGTACGTAGTCGGTTCGTTAGTGTTGCCACTGCTCTGGCAGCTCACTTCTATTTTTTTTTTTAAGTTTTCTGGAATCCAATATGTTTCGGGGGGGGGGAACATCACCCCCCCCCCACCCAACACATAGGAGTCACTTCAACTTCAGGAAAAAGTCACTACCCATGCCTTCATGTATTTTAACAGGCATACTGGGTGGCATGCACCCAGTCAAGTTGGTAACGATGGCGGAGAAGTAGTTCCAAATCTTAAAGGCGAATAAAGTGTTAGGTAAGTATTTATAGCGAATTAAATAATTTATTTTGCCTTCTGGTTTTTTTCCCCTAATGCATCGAAGTGTAAGACTGAGCAGATTTGTGAAATTTTTCTTTCTTACAATTTTACGGTTTCACTTGACCGACGCATGAATAAAGTGATAAGGCCCAAGATAACATCAGTTTTACATAAGGCGGAATAATATACAACGTGCATACAAGTAGCTCTCAAGCAGGGCTTTCAGAAGTGCTCATTTTGCCGTGAATAGCACATAGTGGTGGTACTTCTCTACCCACTAATAAAGAGCATGGTTCCTACATACATATATATAAGAATTACAGACGCCATCACAGACGAGTTTAGGAAAAGACGCCTACAGTTCTACGGACACGTACTTATGCAGGATGGGCGAAGACAGACTCGCGAAGAAAATGTTCAATATCGTCAATGCAAGTAAATTAAATACCAATTGGATGAAAGAAACACAAGAAGACCTGGAACGTCTGAAAATCTCAGAAGAAGAAATTAAGGACAGGAAAAAAGTCAGAAATATAATTAGAAACAAGAAAATTGAACAAGAACCTAAAAAAGAAATGATAGGGAGAAGATGGACAGAGGAAAGGAAGAAAAAACATAGTGAATTAATGAAGAGGTTTTGGGAAAAAAAAGGATAAGAGAAAAAGGAAGTGAAGCAGTGATTGGCTCAAGTTCACACGCTCTCTTAAAGGAGAATAATCGGAAATTATATATATATATATATATTCTCCTGTAGCATTCTCCAAAGGCAGCCCCGCGCAACTACTCAGCGGTAGGTAAGTGGACTTAAACGTCTGGTCGACAGCGAGATTATTAGAGACGGTGCAAGTTGCACAGGGAATAGGGATTGGGGGAAGGAAGCGGTAATGGGAGGACCCATCTCAACATTCGCCTGTGGAGTGATTTCGGGAAACCATGGAGAACCGAGATCAGGATGGCAGGACCGGGAATCGAATCCAGTCCTCCCGAATGCGAGTCCACTCATCATACACACCTTTCTGTGAAGGAAAACATTTTTTTTTGTATACAATTCATTCCTGATAAATACTGGCTTGTGTAAATATTCTGTAAAACATACAGTTTCCTTAAAACTTTTAACCAGTACTAAGTTATATCTGTTTACAAAAATATTTGTTTTTTTAATAACCTGTTCCATGCAAATGACAATTTATACAAAGTTCTAGATGGAGTTTAATTGTTTCATTTGGTGAAAAATTATGTTTGTTTAGTATTAAGTCTTGTAATTCTAGGTGAAGGTTTTATTGCATTATCATACATATTGTGAATGTCATTTAAGTTGTAGTAATAATGTATAACAAGGGCGAAAATATTAATAAGAAAAAATATTTTTTGTATAGTAAGTTACATAAATATCCAAGATATCTGTTGCAATAGATATATTCGACCTTACTAAGAAATTTGGTTTAATGAGTATAATTCATTACTTCATAAATCGGTAGACTGTTTGAAGTTTTTTTGATCAAATGTGCTTTCGCTAAATTTACTTGTGAAGTTGGCAAGAGAGAATAATTTGTTTCTAGATTATTTTCCATGCGTGACTAACTGAATTGCAAACAAACTATAATTGTATTGTTATATACCTATTAAATTATATTAAACACACTAAAAGAACCTTATTCTATTAAAAAATTATCATTTAGAACAGTAATTGTAATAAAAATTCGAATTATTCTAGCTGGTTTTAGACGTACCACTTCATTTTTGGGAGACAAAAACTTTGAAGTCCACCGATATATCGATATTTTTCCCGATATATCAAAACCCGATATTGATATGTTAAAAATACATCGTTTTGATATATATCGAAGTATATTTTCGAAATCAACATCACTAGCTGCAGTTGGCTATACTGCGACTGGGCGAGGAATCACACACTTGGGCGTACATCCTGCGCAGTTGTACGGCGTCTGCAAGGAAGAGACTCCGCGAACAATGGCGTCGCCCGAACTATAGGCTGTTCACGGTAAAGTGAGCACTTTTTGAGGCGCTTCTAAATTTCTCCTTTCATTCTATTTCCATCTTCCTGCTGCTTTATGATATAAACATTGCTTTGTGACGGTTAAACACAGTGTACACATTTCACCACTATCAAAATTAAATGCCTGATGCGGCAATGAGATATATTTATTAGTTGTTAAAGGAAGGGCCTTAAAAAGTGCTCACTTTACTGTGAACGGCCTATACCATTCACAATTCCATTTCACACCCTCAGTCCTGGTTAGAGACCCGAGAATTTCGCGGGTTCATTTCTATAGACAAGTTGGAATTCACACACATGTACGTTCATGTTACGTTTGTAATTGGTCGACGTGTTGTATGACACCTCCTGGAGATAAATGAGACTACAACAAACATGCAATAAATTGTGCGCCCAACCACAGCTTTTAACTACCTCAACAATCAACCAGTAAACATTTGATATCTGTATGAGTGTATACAAGACTATGAAGTCTAGCCTACATGTCACTGAACTCGCGAATTTCTCGGGGTCTCTAATCATTATGTTCCACCTATACATGGGGACGTTTCATGGGATGTGGTTGAATGAGAGATCCCTACTATAGGCGATTTACGGTAAAGTGAACACTTTTGATAGCCATCTCCCTTGCAATAATTGTTCATTTTTATTGTGGTCTTAGGCGTTAACTTCCGAGTGCGGTGGAATCTACTCGCTGCGTTTATTACTTTCATGGCAATGTTTATTTTGAAAGGTGGTTAAAAATAAGGAAATGGCTGAAAGGAAAAAGGACCTAGCACCTCAAAAGTGCTCACTTTACTGTGGACAGCCTATAAGCGCCTCAGCGTGACATCCGGTCTTGCGGAAAGATTACGACAGCGATGGAAAATACAATGAATAAACTTCGCTGGTGTTGTTCTGCTTTATCAGCATATTAAGCGGCGTCTAAGGGGTGTAGTAAAATTATATGTTCGGAAAAGATACATCACTATCTCCATAGTTGATAACACTATCTTACAGAACAATAAAATATCGAAAATAGAGGCCAGTCTCTTGGTACTTTTCAATAACCAAATTTATGTTTCAATAAAAAAACTTATGAATTAACATCAAAATAATGATTTCCATTTCCTTCCCCAAAAAAACTACATTAAAATATTCCATAGTTTTAATATAGATATACATGGTTTATCGCGGGAAAAGTTGACAATTTGCTAGGATTCAACGTAAGGCACACATGTCCGGCAGTTTTCTTTCCTTATTAGCTCTCATGCATGTGTGAAGCTACTACCGCATTTCACTGGGCCAATGAGCATTCTGATACTGTAAGGTAGAACGTTCGTGATTGGTCTGCAAACAACTTAGCCGAGTCAAAACCTTGTTCTTCCGGTCATGAGAGATTAAAATAGTTACAGTGTTATAGAAGATATACTGGCTCGGAACATTATCGCTATTTCCCATCTTGACAACACATTCATTTTTCTCCTAGCATAAATATACTGTTTCCACATGTGTCGGCAGATTGTTTCAGTCTCTTTAATTACGATGTACAACACGTGTCTTACAAGTTTTGAATTTAAACAAGGGAATCTTCAGTGGGACGGTACGGCAGTGTGCCCTTGAAACTACGAATTCTTTCGGGCGCAGTTTCCCTCGGGATTGTTCTGTCTATTCTAAGTCAATATTTGCTTCCGTTCGGCTTATCTTTCCGTACATACGCTATTTATTTTACTGAGTGCTCTGATCAATTTCCCATCACAAACCGCTTTCCACAAGAACTTAAAAAATAAACATCGTAAAAATACTTCCCCGTAAAAAGAATAAAAAGTATCCTGCAACTAAGGCAGCTGATAACCAGTTTTTAAAAGCTGACTACATAAGAAATACGTAACAGAAAGTATTTCTGCCAAATAATATTATTTAAATTGTAATTATTTTGAGCATCCCAACTTTTCCACTGAACATAAAAATAATTTATCTACGGTAACCATGTTTTAATACTGCCGTGTAATTTACCGCAGTAAATAAAACACATCAAAATAACAAAAACGAAGTATTCGGCGAATATAATGCCGTCTAGTATTTTCCATCACAATCAAAAATGCTGACAACAAATACATGACTAAAATAGCAATACTAACAAGGCACAGAAGTTACAAGAAACGGAAGTGGCAAGAAATATGCGGACTGTACACAGTTTTTCATTGCGAAGGTTTTCGAATTGTTCGTTTTAAAAATTGTGTACTCAAAGGAGAACGTATATTCATTTGGCTCTATGAAATTTGTTATTTGAAGTAAGTTGACAGATATTACTTTAAAAGTACATCATGTGAGTAGCAATTTCTTTACTTGCAGTCTCTGTCACAGCAATTACAATGGAAAAACATTCCTGCCAACTGAACACATTTATTTGTGGTACAATTGGTTTTTACCGGGCTCATTTACTTTTTATTTCAAGCCTCTTTATTCATTAGGAAATGCATTCTTAAATAAAGGATTTGTCGTAAGCAATATACAATATGCGTCGTACAAAATTTAACCAATTTATCTGAAGCTAAGTGGAAATATTACTCAGCATATTTCAGTCAGTACCTACACTTCTAACATATTATATATAATTGTTTTCAAGGTATATTTAGTAAATTTTGAATATATATTAACGCACAAAACCACAATTTCATAATTGTAACGTTATAAAAGTAGCGTGCATCCATCAGATAACATACTAGTTTATTACATTTCTGCAAATCATTTTCTAAAATTATGTGTCTGAGTTATAAGAAAAAATAGACCGGAGTGGAATCGAACTTTTTTAAACACTGCACTTGTGTGTTGGTTAATCATCAGTTTGTAATTATTTATTGAAACATAGTCATGAACAGCTAAATTTTCTGTCAGTAATTAATTTCATTTTTCTAGGCGAATTCGAGTTCACATACAGCAAATTTCATTATAAAATTGACGTACTTTGTTCACTGTAAAAACTTTCCCACAAACGGTAGATGCATTAACCATAGCTAAAGTTCTTAAAGGTGCCTTTCCAGCTATATTACTTTCCAGCTATATTACTTTCCAGCTATATTAAACTCTTGGTTTTTCTAGCATGTTTATATTTTTACATGCGGGCGCCTGAGGAACTTATTTGAGTTCGTGAGGGATCGAGGTCTTAATAAAGAAACTAAATTTGATTTATAACTTATTCTCTCCGCTATTATTTACAAAATTAATTTCCTGTCTCCATTTTTACTCTTTTTATTTAACAGTGAGCGCAATATCTAATGTCTATTTAAACTCTAATTAACGTCCTTCTTAATCGTCTCTGCTCGTTACAGTCAATTAACTCAAACTCATTATCAACATGTGTTTAGTCTATCTGTTGCCATCATTTATAATGTTATTCACTTACGCATCAAGTTCAATAGTCCAGCCTGCCAGTTGCACACTTCACCACTTTATACTCGCAGTCGCAGACTTCCCTTCCGCTGGTCGCTGCTCGTCGTCTATCGCTCGGAACTCAGCCACTCATTCACTCATCAACTCGAACTCCACTCCTTGCCCGGAGGCCTGCCGCAATATTTATAGTGTTCCCCTGACCATCTCGAAGGTTCAACGCACCCCGAGTTACGCTGAGAGAAGTGGTCAGTAATCCAGAGCATTCTTCAGATAAACGCAGACATCAATACGATCAGGGTCAACAGCTTGACGGCAAGAAATTATCGTGTCGGCTCGCTTTTATGTGTAACTGATACGCGGCCGCCACTATCACATAACGAATCTGCCCTCTTCGATCGCTTGCACCGGGCGGGCTAAGGTCAGCAGCGCAGACAAGCGACACTTAACAACATTTTTAAAAAAGAAAATTCTAAAAGTACATCTATACACAACTAGCTACTGCCTTCATATAGCAGTACAGACACAACAGCTGAACAATGAACTCATATTTACATCACAATATTGATATTGCCAAATTCTGACAGATTTAAATTTTAACATAATTATGAGCTCGTAGTTCCGTTTATACTGCCGTGTAGAAATGTTTTGGATATTTTTTTTGTTTGAAACAGCAACGCCCTCTTGGATTTATGGGATTTGTTCCATACTCTGGGAATACAGTTTTGTATCATGTTTTCTTGTAAAAAGAGACCACAGAGCACTGCCTAGTGCATTTTCGAAAGTCAGTTATTGCTCTGTAATCGTTCGCAAGAAATAATCTCACGTTTCGCCGGGGCAGTTACCAGCTGAACATTAATAAAAGTAGCGAAGCTGTGGCAATTCGATAGAATCTGGGAAGCCATTATTAAGGATCTATTGGGCGGGAAATTTCAATACACCTTCTAAGATGGAAGCTTTGGCGAGAAATTGATACATCCCAGATGGCGGGTGGAAATGCGCCTTAACCCCTTATCCCGAGCGAACTCGCCCACATGTGACGTGTTGCAGAATATATGAAATAATGGTAGTTTCTGTGCACCTCAAATGGCCCGATTTTCAAAATTCGAACACCATTATGTTCCAAACTCATGGCATAATACATAAAAAATACATGATCAAGGATATTCAAATTTAGGTTAGGGTAGGAATATTGCTTTTCATTTACTTAATACAGCCATTTTAATTAGTTAGATCATGCTAGGTTAGGTTAAGCTATCTCAATAAGTGTAGGTGCGTGTAGGTGACTTCAATCACCTTACAACATATCTTTAACAAACACCAATAAATACAGAACCTTTCCCTAGGCAACGATATTGGTCGTTGCTGACACAGCAACTGCATTTTAATTGGTTGCTTCTTGTACCATGGATCAATTGAAACCCTTTCCATAGGTTCCAAACTGTTAGTTGTTATAACAAATTTGTATGTAGGTACTGTAAGCACCATACATTCCCTCTTTTGCAATACCTGAAATGAAAAATTAATGTGTACATTAAGGCGTTAACGCTGATTCGCCTTTCGAACACCACGGCTGCAGGCTTGCTAGACAGTCTCCTTAAGAGACGTCAGCCGCCATATTGAACGTTTTATTTATTTCCTCTTGATTCACACTTAGGAAGATTTATTGCAAAATTTTACAATTGAAGATTAGATCGCTACAGTGGCGCCACAGAGTCTATGGAAATTCAGCTCTGCTCCCTCCTGTTTCCTCCCCTCGTTTCCCTCCCCCCTCCTCCCGCGTCGGCGTTGTTTTAATATGGGGGTAAGTCAAAATAAGTCAAGTCATTAAAGTCAATTTACTGTATTTTCAATATTTTTAAATATCATTTGCCATTGTACTTCAATTATTCATTGCACACTTTGATTTACGTCAACTACATATAAGCAATTTAATCAGGCCTAATACTCATTTCGTGTTCCGATTTTAACTTGCAGTATTCATGTTTAGGTCTTTAAATATTTTCTCGTAATGTTTTGTAAAACCAATGGTACTGCCTACTGATGTAAATTTTTTTAATCAATGGACATAATTAAAATTTTGTTCTGTCGCCTGATTATTTGTGTCTCGGCACAATATAATTAACTTTCCTGTCATTACGGGCATAGTATATGAACTATTAAAGTATATTTACGGACCAACTTCATACGAAATTCTATATAGCTATAAATTCATTCTCATGCTTTCTCCTCTTTTAATGACAACCCGGGGACGTATTATGAATTATTAACAGTGTTAAGAGTAGCTACCATAAATACATCAACTTCAAACAATAACAATAAACCCTCAGTACGATTACAAACGGTCCAGAATAGAGTCTTGTACAAGGCCACAAGCGTGTGCAACAAATTGCCCATTGATATCCGTAATGTCAAAGATCCTAAATAATTTAGAAGATTATTGAAAGACTTTTGGTTGCCATGTTATTTTTACTGTGTCAAAGAATAGATGGAGGTGAGTAATACGCGTGGGTCTATGTAGCGTGTGTTTGTTTATTCTGTGTGGTATTATTGTTTAAACATGTCTTTTAATTATGACAATTTTGTATTAGATGATGTTATGGTTTTGCCATATGTTATTGTATAAAACAACGTATTCCATAGACTTGTGGTTTTCGCTATGTTTATAAGACTCAACGGAACGAAAATTAATTAAGATAAATAAATCAGGTACAAAAATTTACACAACCATTAAAATGAGTACTCTTGAAAGCCCTGCTTATTCGACATTAACATACGGATAGGGATAGGAATAATTCGCGAGTTCAATGACTTGTAGGGTAAACTCCACAATCATGTGTATACTCGAGCCTCAGATGTTTGTTCATTGGCTGCTGCCCCACAGAGTAGCCAGTGTTACTTCACACCTGGCAGTATGGCACTCGCTACTTGTTTCCTTGCAAGTATGCTATTGGCTCAGAGTCGTCCAGGGCGTGTCTAATAAACTGCGATCCTATTGCAAAGTCAACTTCAGTGTACACGTGTTTGAAGTCTATCTTGTCCTGAAATGAACTCGCGAAATGTTCCTATCCCTACACATGGAACTACTTCCCATCCACCGCTACCAACTTTCCTGGGCGCATGCCACTCAGTGTGGCCGTTATATGTTCAGGCAGGGACAGTAACTTTTTTCTAAGGTTGATTTCAAAAGTGCTCACTTTCCCGTGAACAGCCTTTATAATGAAACATTTTCAGTTAAGACATTGACTCTCATGTTATGACACTAGAACGAAAGACTAATGTCTGTACATGAGGCGACACAGCCCTCCAACTACGCAGTGCACAGTACAATGTACGGTGATTGCAAGGGGGGGGGGGGTGGCCTTGGCGCGGTCGGCAGAGCACGTGGCCGCAGTGTTGTTGTAGTGCAGGTGTAACGTCACACCTCGAGTCGAACACCTGAGTGACGAAGGGGAGTAACCTAACCCCCACGGGACACTGATACCCACTACCATTCTTCCGGTCGCTTGCCGAGGGAAGAGGGAGGGCGTATCCCTCCGCCCTGCACCCCTACGTCACAGAGCAGACGACTACGCAGAGGCGAAATGGCGTGCAGCTTCCTTTCATCTGACCATCTGCACACTGTCTCAATCATACCTATGAAAAATCACCCCAGGTATGAGGTGTTGTTTACCAACTATGTCGTGTCTCACAAGTATTTTATACTTCTTTTAACATAAACGTAACTTATTTCTAGTTAAATTGAACTTTTTCCTATATTGTATCTATACATTATATTTCATTAATAAACAAAGTGAGTAAAAACTGAGAGAAAACAGGTGTGTTGATAATGCCTAAAGTCTGTTCACGATAAAGTGAGCACTTTTGAATTAAAACTCAGAAAAAAAGTCACTGCTCCTACCTGCATATATTTTAACGTGCGTACTGAGTGACATACGTCCAATAAAGTTGGTAACAATGGATGGAAAGTAGTTCCATACCTTAACGTCGAATAAAAAGTGATAACTTAAATTATTTCTTTCGCTTACCGTTTTTTTTTTCATTACATCAAAGTTTTTTAATTAGCAGATTTGTAAAATATATACTTTTCTAATAATTTCCCAGTTTCACTTGACCAGAGCATGAATAAAGTGATGGGGCCCACGGCATTGTTAATTTTACACAAAGTGGAAGTATACACAACGAGCATACAAGTAGATCTTAAGCAGGGCTTTCAAAAGAGCTCACTTTACTGTGAACAGCATATAGTAATAAATAGTTATCATGCAAGATACTATTAAACTAGGTACAATGCTTCCTTTGGTGTAATTTTCTAGAATTAGTTAAGCTTTGGTTACATGTCATGGGAGGATGTCCTGCAAGTAAGTCTTCGGCAGGGCTTCAGAAAAGTTTAAGTTACCGTGAATTGACTATACCCATTCTCTGATAGGCTGCGCCAAGCTCTGGGAACGGACCTCGTGTCTGATTGGCTACTGCGCACTGCGGAAGACGCCCTATTGGTCTGGCGAATAGCTTTACCAGGCGCTGATTGGCGAACAGCTGGTGGCTCCATTTTGCTAGCGTTCTCGGAATGAGCGGCTGTTTCACATCTGTATTGTCTGGTACTATGTGAGTACACGAAGAATAAATTAATGGCGAAAGACGTCGAAGATATTGTCGAAGAGTCACTCACATGCAATATATGAATGTAATCCATTCGCGGTTACTTAACATTTCTCTGAAGATCTACTAAAGTAAAGTTCTAGTTATATGTAGCGCCGCCTGTTTTTCGCGAAAATGTTCCACGATTAGTTGTACTACAAAACACGTTAGTACAAAAACAATTTAGTGGTTGGAGGATGTCGACCTTCACGCGTCTTACTTCTCTGCCAGCCAATCACGGACATTCAGTGTAGGGGTAACTTAAGTCTGATTAGCCCAGTCGAGTATAACATGTCTTCTCACACAGACAAGTGATAACAATAGCCAAATGAAATTTGCAAGTTCAAGTACAGCCTGCCTGCATATACAGCTCTTCGCAAAGAAACGGTGGCACTACTTATAGGATATTCCTCCGCCTCATGCAAACTATTTTTAACTAAGTCTTGACAATTACACCAGAGGACGGCGTAGCGAATTCTTGCGCACTTAGTTGTAAAAATATTTTGCATGAGAATTATTTCTTAGGTGCTTTTCTCGCTGTTTTTATTCAAATTTATTATAAATTTAATATAATTAATTAATAAAATTTAGGTAAAACTTCAATTTAACGACAAATAAGAAACTTTCATGTTGACAGAGAGATAATACGCCTGTGGCACGTTGGATGTCTTTAATGCAACTGACTACATTCATGTTGAATGTCTCACATGAGCTGTTCAAAATGTGCACTATGTGACTGCAAACAGGTTGCGATAAGGCGTAGTCTACCATGGCGTGTTACCACTGCATGCCTGCAGGTTCATATCTGTGTTGATTAGTGGCATCAGTTATCGCCTGTAGCAACTAGTCTCGTGTGTATGTAAACCCTACTCTTCAGGCAGCCCCAGAATAAAAAGTTCAACAGGGAGAGGTCTGGAGAGCACGTCGGCCATGGAACTGGCCCACCTCTTCCAATCCACTTGAGTGGATACACAGCTGCTGCACCTAGTCTATTTACGTCACAGTATCCGTAAACAAACACCATGTATGCTTACTCTGCACATGTAAACATTCCTGGCATTGTTTCACAACCGCTCGCCTCGACACGCTAACAAAGACTGGCCACGCCAGCCACACTTGCAGTGTCTGTGTACGGTCATATTGGCCACATTTTGAACAGTTTGTGTGGGACTTACAACATGAATGTAGTCAATTGCATGAAAAATATTCGGTAATTCCAATTTGTGTTTTATTGCATTTACGTCACTGTAACTCTGAAATGGACCTGCATAGCCTACTTGTGTACATGACATTTTTTGTTACCAATGACCTGTATAACACGCTGCCGAAGTATATCGGTTATCCTGTGTAGACACGAACAAATGTATCGCCTATCGCGTTGGTATGGCCTTGGGCAATACTCGCAGCAAAGTGTGTGAGACGTAGAGGAGTGTAAAGAGAAAGCGCCAACGAACATTTCTCTCTCTATACCCTCCCTTTCGCCCCCCCCCCCCTGGAGTTGTACAATCAGCTAGGAGGTTGGCGTGAATTGAGTGCACCATAATTGCAGACTCGAAAGTTCGCGACATCTCTAGGAATGCGCAATGACTCCGCCTGACTGGCTGCCTGGCGCTGGAGCTGCCTTACAGAGTGTTTGAAAACCTGGTTTTATGACGAGACTATTCAACGACACCCCAGTATGTTTACCTACGAAGAAACAATGGTGCTTTAGTTACCCCGCCTGTTGTAAATATTAATTTTTAGTCCACCAATATAGTTAAAAACAGCTTTTTCAGACTGCCATATCTTAAAACATACTAAAGACTGTTCACGATAAAGTGAGCACTTTTGAAATCGATCTTAGAAAAAAAGTCACTGCCCCAGCCTGCATATATTTTAACGGGCGCACTGAGTTACATGCGCCCAGTAAAGTCGGTGACAATGGAGGGGAAATAGTTCCACATCTTAACGTCAAATAAATAGTGTTAGGTAACCATTCGTGTAAACTGAAATTATTTATTTTCCTCCCAGTTTTTTTAATGCGTTTAAGTATACGAATATAAGGTGGAGTAATAGACAACGTGCGTACAAGTAAATCTTAAGCAGGGCTATCAAAAGTGCTCATTTTATCGTGAACAGACTATAGCAGGACACGAGCGTAACTATGATAGGAGCCCGTATTGAACTTTGCTACAAACTTTTCATCACTATAATGATAGGGTCACCGCTAAAAGTGCCATAGGTAGAGGTAGCACTATGAGAACACTGCAGAGCCCTGCGCGTAGGGGCGATGGCGCTCTTGTAGTGCGTGCCAGTGTGACCCTTATAGCAAGGTGCAGGATCACGTCGGTATCCAAGCCTGGGGAAGATTCCAAAACAGATTGTTAACAACTGTAGTCCGTAAGACACAGCACCAAATATTCAGCGTATATCTCGCCTCCCGGTTGCACGGTATTCCCCATAATTACTGCACCAAGAAACTTATACCATTCTTGGCAACACCTTCCACCTCAACGTCTTGAGAGCCGATTAGGGATTAAAGGGCGGGGGAAACGGGAGATCCCAGAGAAAACCCGTCGATCAGCGGCATCGTCCGGAACTACTCCCGCACGCGAAAATCCGGAAGCGGCTCCATCGGGAATCGAACCAGGTTCGCCATGGTGGGAGGGAGAGTGATCTAACCACTACACCACCGCGGCCCCACAGCCCTTGTGATTGGCGAACGGCATAGGGACGTGTTGCTGGAGTCAGCTGTTGTTTCACTTCTACGTCCTCAAGTATTCTGTGGTTAAGCCCACACAAACGTAGTAACAATTCTAAATTAAAATTGTTAACCTGTCTATTTCTTGTATAAATGTTCCCTTGGGAGAGGTTTCTAGATCTAATTCCCTTACATAAATATAATTAGTAAATAAGTAATTCCTGTCAATCTAGATGGTAGATAGTGTGTGAATAATAATAATAAATATAATTTTCGAAACTAAATTAATAAATGTTTCTCCTGAGCCCTCACTAATAATACACCACATATCATTATATAAACAATAGCATAATCTAGTACATTGATGTCGTCTGGCCCACAAAGACATCAAAATTACAGATACACACAAGAACAAATAAACTGAAGGAACAACACCTACACTATACAACACCTACACTATACAACACCTACACAAACAACATTACACAGACACCAAACTCACGACGGACATCTTACGAAAACGACAACCGTCGGCCCCCTCTGTCTCCGGAGAGGATGGCGGGGTGAGGGTTCAAGGTTGGAGGCAGAGGAATTTTAAACGTTGACATTTTAAAATTATAACGCAAACTTTTTCTTTTATACTATTAAAAAAAAAAATAAAAAAATTTGAGTCACTAAGACCACAGTTATGGCCTTCAGTTGGCTACTGGTGAAATTTTAACATGCTCTGTTCTGTGGTTAAACTTTGCTGTGCTGGTGTGCTTCCGCCCAAGAATGTGTTTTCTTTTTCTTATTCATCGCCGTAATTTACGTGTTTCCAGTCCCGTTTTGAGGTTATGTGCGAGTCACTGAAATCAGCTTGCGCCGGGAGACCCTTTCCAGTCGTTCCGAATGGCCGTTTCACCTCTCCGTGCAGTTTAAATGTAAAGTGGGGCACGGTCGGTCTTGAGCGTACGAGGGGTCGGCGAGTGTGTGTGAAGGTGGTTGGAGTAAGAGGAGGGGGGGGGGGGGGGAGGTGCGTCCCTCCTCAGGTTCGGGACTCTTGTTAACAGTTTTAATGGCGGCCGGGATGACTCGTGCCTGTTCCCAGGGGAAATGCCTCCTGGATGAATCCCTTTGTCGCCGCATGGAGGCCTTGGAAGAGAGACGACCTGATGGAGGTCGGTAATGAAGTTTCGGTCTCCCACGGTGTTGTGGGTCCCGGCAGGAGGGTGGCATAAGGGGGGAGGGGTAGCAAGATGGAAGTCCCCTCGGCCCCTTCCCGGACTACAGAGCAGCCATAAAACTGGAGCTAGTCCGGGACCCCGGAGCTCCAACTTCTCCGGAGTCCACTCGCCACACGAGGCCTCACCGATTATCATAAGTCCTCCCGCGCGGCCGGCCATTGTTGTTGACATTCCATCCTCGGGGTGGCCCCGTCGTAAATCCTCCTGCGAAGACGCCCCTTTCTACATAAAAAAAAAAAAACTCTTTAACTTCCCGCCTTGGGGAGAAAAAAAAAAGCCATTTCGCGAAGCTCCGCCCGCACTGTCGGTGGGAATTAATTACTAGTCAAAGCAGCCTGGGTTTTACGTCATCCACGATGATCCCACCAACTCCGTGTGTGAACGTTTGCGGAAGTGTTGCGAGAGGTGGGAAGTTATGGCCAGCGCTGTACACAGTGAGGGATCAAAGTCCAATGCGTAGAGATGGTGATTCTACGCAAAAACATTTCGTGTCAAGGCAATCTCGAAACCTCTCTGTGAATAGAGCCGCGAGTATTTCGCAGCAGGCTAAACTTCACAGTTCTATCTATATACACTCGAGACACTACCGTTTGCTTATTACTTGCTGAGATCAAGTGAGTGAGTACGTTGTACAGAACTATTCAACGCTCACTCATCACTCACACTACTACTTCCTGCTTGTTACTTGGATCACAGGGCGTCCAATAATAATAGTACGAGAGAAGTTTACCTCTCCACAGAATGAATTCGCGAAATACTCGGGGCTCTATATATGGTTTCCTAATACTTCTATGATTGGGTGACAAATTCGCATCTTTCCGTGTGTGAATCATGTACATGCAGTGTTAGAACAAATCAAATCCCATTGGGCCTGCAGTCGAACGAGGAAACAGTACCTCACATGCACTGCAGCCCGTAAGAGAAGAAGTGACGCAAATATAACAGCTGTTAGCAATCGTCAAGATAAGCGCTGAGGTCAAACTACTCTGCTCAGATATTCAAGACAGGGGGCGTTGACGCCACTTCTTATTAATACAATTACCCCGCAAATAGGCAAATAATCTGCTCTTATTGAGCTTAATCTAGCCTTCGCTTGTCCCGAAGTCTCTCGTGCCTTAGTCGCCCTAACGGGAAGTATAATTACCCTTATCACGGCGGCGTCAACGATGAGGCTCTCTCGACAGCGGGCTGAAGCAGGACCACGGCAGGTGGTCCTCTCGGCATGCTATCCTCGGGCAGGGCCTCCGGCGTCGCAGTCAAGATGGAGCCCAGAGCCGCCATTGCCCCGGACTTATATACCGCCTTTCCGACCTCGCGGTCATTCCCCCGGAATTTGTTTCCACAAACAGCGGCTCGGCTGGCCGAGTCGCCCTGCACCTCACATCAGCTCGCCGCTTGCCAAACCTTACCGTGACCAGCCACAGCAGTTGGAAAATACAGCTCGAGAGTTGGTTTGTAATTTTTGTGACAATTAGGACAGTAACAGTGTTTATGATACATTTAATTATGCTTCATAATGGTATAAACATCATAATTAAACAAGTTCAACAGGAAAATAAAAAGCAAAACTGTGGAAAACTTTATTTATTTATTCGCGCACGTTGTCCAGTATTCGAAATGTATATATTTAAAAGCATTCTGATTTCATTAGACAGTTTAGCCGAGACGAGATCGCTATAGGATTAGCGTTCGCTCAGACGACGACGATTCAGGCCCGAGTGTCACACGCGGAATTCCAACATTTTAAATATTTTAACCGAAACTGTTTGATGTGCTTAGAGCCAGACATCTTTAGTTGCATTGTTTGGAGCAACCAAACAAACAACGAAATAAATAGTTTTCAGCAACAAAATATTTCATTGCCCCTATACTTACAAGTGATTTGGTTGCAAGATGAACTGGCAGAATTGTCGAGTTTCTACCAGTGAAATATCGCAGAACACTTAACATTCACTACAACTTGATCGACTATTGTGTACGTCTCGGGAGAGCCTCCGTCGACGGCGGGGAAGGTCGGCGCTGTCGATAAAGACTCCGGAGATCAATGGTTCGAGGCCGGCCTTGGGCGCAAGGTAAGTACTTGTGTAAGTCCGAGCGTGGTCGCCGAGCCATTGTGCACAGGACGTTAATACTGCTGTAAATCAGCCGCCAGGATTTAGTTACGGCTCTCGCTGCGCGGCTCGACTGCAGTCCGCGCACCGGCCACTGACAACTGACTATCGTAAAAGTCTCGGAGAAAATGTAAAAACATGTCGCGGTTAACTCACCTCAAACACGCCTCCGGTGCCATGTTACTGCATACGCCAACAGAAAGATTTGTTTGACACGCAAGCAAATATGGACCGTAACATTGTGTGTAGTCCTTTAAGGTTTCAAGGCCGATAGTTGTTTAACACTCAAGGCTTACCTGTGTGGACAGCGTAAGGTGAACACAGAGGGTATTTTACTGAGATAGTGCTATTAAATGTCGTACTACATCACTAAATACTATTCTAACACAAAATGAAACAATACCCACAGACACACATCATGCGGGATTCGAACCCGGCCGCCAAAAGAACTCGACCACAGATGTTTATGCCTCAATATAACACGAGGATAACGAAAATCGAGAATATTTTTTTAATAGTAAAACCACAATAAAACTACTTAAATGTTCGGTCAAATGAAATGGAACTTGCTTTAGCAACACTATGAAATTTCACTTTAAATACTATTACAAGATGCCTGAGAGGTGTATCTGTGTCTGTGAGGAATGGAAGTATTAATGAAAATAAAATAACTAAATTAGGTTTTAACTTATTCTCACATATATTATTTACAGCATTAATCTATCATCTCCACTCTTACTGTTCTTGTTTCTCAGTGAGCGCAATATTTAATGTCTATGTTAACTCTAATTAACCTCCTTAATGTTTCTGTTTGGTTATAATTAGTTTACTCATACTAAAAATTAAGGCTTTTTCAGTCTGTCTGTTGCCATCAATTGGAATGTTTCACTCATGTATCCAGTCCACTAGTCCAGCCTGCCAGCCGCACCCTTCTCTGGGCCAATGCTCGCAGTCGCAGATTTTCCTCCCCGCTGGTCACTTCTCTCGCCGCTCGTTTCTCTTCTCGCTCGTCGTCTATCGCTAAAACTCCAGCCACTCATCCACTCATCACCTGCCGGCCGCCGCCGTTTATCATCATTGTGGCTACGCCCCTCAGAGCGGAGGAAGTACAGAAGTGTAAAATTGTGACGGGCCTAAAGGCCGGCAGTTATTCAAACTCAACTGCTGTCGCACTTTTATACTCGCTAGCCTTGACCTGAAAAGTTCGAGGCACCACGGAAATTTTATCAGCTGAAAGTCAGGAGTGCGCACCGAAAAAGGATTATCGCGGCGGCTCGCTTTTAAAACAAATACGCGCTTCTAAGATTATCGTTCGCTTGTCATTCAAACTTTCCTGAGCCACTCGTCGCCCGTTATCATATAACTTCTCTGCCCTCATCTTCGCCCGCGCGTACAAACCAACAAGCCCATAACGATACGTTAACACTTATTCCTACGTTATAAACACTTACTACTAACTAAAGCAGTGACCAACTGCTGTTTCTGAACCCAATGTGGTGACGCCTCTGCTGGATGAAAAATCGAGGGGCGATCTTTCACAAAACTCTGCGCCTATGGACGCGGCCACAGCCCACAAGCCAAGAACACACAAACAACGGCCGCGAGACAAATATCGATATTATTTATACTGGTACATAATTGCAAAAGTATCTTATTACGAAATGATATATCGAATGAAAAAATATCGATTCCCGTACAACCGAATCCGACAGACTTTACAAATGTAACATTGCTTGGAAAATGACATATCGTGGACACGAGGCATTGGAGAAAAACGTGGCGCCTGTTTTTTGTGCATATTGCCAAAATAAAAATGTTTTAATTCAATTTTGTATTCAAAACAGAGCTTACAGAAAGAGCATTTTAAACATATTTATTTCTGATACTTAAAAAAAAATAATAATTTCGATAAAATATGGCTAAAATATATCGACGACTTATGTCGATACAGCGTCATTTCGATACATCGATATTTTTTTCCAACATTCCTACCGCGAAAACCCAAGAACTATTCGTGTTGGTACTGTGGTCGCGACGTGCACAATTATCGATGTTTGCGACATCGATGCCGGGGTTTCCCGCGCTCACCACAACCACCGCTGGAAGTCCCCGCTCGCGCAACAGAACAGCTACCACTGCAGAAGAGCAACTGCAGTCGGCTCGAGACACACACACGAACCAGCCAGCGATACCGGGGTTTCCCGCGCTCACCACAGAACAGCTACCACTGCAGAAGAGCAACTGCAGTCGGCTCGAGACACACACACGAACCAGCCAGCGATACCGGGGTTTCCCGCGCTCACCACAACCACCACTGGAAGTCCCCGCCCGCGCAACAGAACAGCTACCACTGCAGAAGAGCAACTGTAGTCGGCTCGAGACAGACACACGAACCAGCCAGCGATACCGGGGTTTCCCGCGCTCACCACAACCACCACTGGAAGTCCCCGCCCGCGCAACAGAACAGCTACCACTGCAGAAGAGCAACTGTAGTCGGCTCGAGACACACACACGAACCAGCCAGCGATACCGGGGTTTCCCGCGCTCACCACAACCACCGCTGGAAGTCCCCGCTCGCGCAACAGAACAGCTACCACTGCAGAAGAGCAACTGCAGTCGGCTCGAGACACACACACGAACCAGCCAGCGATACCGGGGTTTCCCGCGCTCACCACAACCACCACTGGAAGTCCCCGCCCGCGCAACAGAACAGCTACCACTGCAGAAGAGCAACTGTAGTCGGCTCGAGACAGACACACGAACCAGCCAGCGATACCGGGGTTTCCCGCGCTCACCACAACCACCACTGGAAGTCCCCGCCCGCGCAACAGAACAGCTACCACTGCAGAAGAGCAACTGTAGTCGGCTCGAGACAGACACACGAGCCAGCCAGCGATGCTGCGACCGTCACGGTGATACGTCGAACTCGCGTTGAAAGCACATTTACCCCAGTGGGGGTCCCGCTTTCAAAGTGGATTTTTCATCCACGACTTCTACGTCCATGCCCATTCAAAAGCAAATAAGGCGCCGGTGGCCGAGCTTTCATTTCAGAACTATTATTATTTTTTTGGTAGGAGACAGGAAATAATTTTAACCCGAACTGTCTTCTAATGCATGCCTCGTCCCGAATGGATATCTTAGAATACGTTCGTTATGAAGTAGAAGTAAAAATAGGAATTGTTATTTGAAGAGACGAAACGATAGTAACAATAAATAAGGAACTCCACTAATAATATGACTCGGGGGTCCGAGGCGGTGCTTATAATAATAACAATAATATTATTTATAATAAATTGCCTTCATTTGGCGCAGTTAAGGCATATCTGCCTTCTCTTACACTGGACAATTTTTTTTTTTAATTTCCACTTGCTTATTGCCGTTTAGAATAAAAATAATATTGGTTAGAAATTAACAAACATTGCAGGAAACAAACAGTCGTTACCAGACGTCAATGGAACAGGTAACTAATACTAAATAGTGACATGCTTATTTAGGCACTGAGAAATCTATTAATTTAAGTGGTGATTATAAAGTTTAAACAAGTCCATAGAAACTAATGAACGCGCAGGTATTCGGCCAAAATATTCACCATATATACAATGGGGGTGGAAATCCCACTACCCATGCATACAACTCCAAGTCCGGGTCAGTGATATCAATCAGTGTAGTAACATTCACTGAAAGTCAGTTGATAAGCTACTGTTGTCCGGCGAATCAAGCAATTTAACTGGGAACAAGTGACTTGTAGCAATGTATGTCATGACATTCAGTGGGAATCACAGATACACAACTCTCACTGTTCCAAGTTGAGAGTGTGAGAGTTGCGCAATGCACTGGTGTCAGAACCTCGTAGAGATGGCCGTTATTTAACGTAACGGTTATAAAAAAAACTGTTACAAATTGGTAACACGTTACACAAGTAACACGTCCCGTTGGTTAAACCGTTATTTCTGGCACGTCTTGGATTACCTCGACGCCTTTCTACTGCGCATGAGTAGAAGTTATTTTTTTGGAACGTCTGGCTTTGTTTAATTTTGTTCTTAACGTAACCTCGTATGTCGAAATGATATTTAACAAATCGTAATTCAAAGCCGACAGTTTCTATTAGAGAAGCTTATTTTTGTGAACAAATATAATCGTAAACATGTGCACACGTACATCTTTCTAGTATTATTTATACATACTTACGTTACTGTAAATAACAGTTTCCCGCCAACAACACAGACTGCTCTGTCCTGATTGGCCGCAGCCGCACAAGGTTCACTTACGTTTCGGCTGGCAACTGCGAGTGTGCGCATGCGTAAATGTTCCTTTTTTGGAACGTCTTGGTTGGCAGCAGTGCGCATGCGCGCGAACGTTATTTCTTGGAACGCCGGACCTTGGAACAGTGAACAACGTAATCGTTATATTCCGGAACGTCGGGACAGGCGAGAAATGTTTCTCACTAACCTGGAACGTGTTGCTTGTTTGGAACTGTCCATCCCTGGAGAGCAGTAGTGCTTGACGAGGTGTGTCAGCGAGGCAAGCAGGATGGGAGGCTGTGCGGGAGAAGATATGGAGGCGCTGTGCTGGGAACACACGGCCGATAACGCTCTCCTTATTTGACTTGGGCCGTCGTCGCCTCAAAACCATAGAGTAGAGATGACGTAGACAGACCGCTTATTCGTCTTCTGCGCATGTACCCAACACTGACCTACCCCAATCCTACATAACTGTCCAAGTCACATGGTCAACAGTGATGAACTTGTCAGTTTTTGCTGGGCGTGTTGGTAGGTGAGCAGTTCAATGTTGGGACACGGAGATTGGTTGTGCGCAGCCAGCGAGATCTATCTACCTCATATCTAGTCTATGGCTGAGACAGCGAGTCTGCACTCCGCATTCTAGTCCATTCACGACTAATACAACATTTCTCAAGTTCTACTTTAGCCTACTCGCGGTTTTTTTTTCATACGTTGTGAACTAAACCTTTGAAAAATCACCCCATGTAAGATTTGCTTACTTATTTCGTAAATGTCATTAATCACAATCGTTTTGTACTTGCCTTAACATAAAAACACCTTATAGGCTGTTCACGGTAAAGTAAGCACTTTTTAAGGGCCTTCTAAATTTTTCATTTCATCCAATTTCCATCTTCCTGCTGCTTTTTAATATAAACATTGCAATGTGACCAATAAACACAGTGTATACATTTCACCGCCATCAAAATTTAATGCCCGTGGCTGCAATAAGATATATTTATTAGTGGATAATACTTGTTATGAGGGCCTTAAAGAGTGCTCACTTTATCGTGAACAACCTATATTTGTGGTTAATTTGAAATTTTACTTATTTTTCGCCTACAAAAAGTATTTTAATCGTGATTTATTTGAATAAAAACAAGGGGGAAAATAGGAGTGTCGTTAGTTCCTAGTAAGAAATAATAGTTCTCATACAAAATATCATTACACAGAGTGCGCACGAATGTGGTGCGTTGTTAATTCGTGTAATTTACTAGGTTCGGTTAAGTTTTGTTTGCATGATGCGGAGGTATATCCTGGAAGTAGATCATTAGCACTGCGTCACAATAGTGAGTGAGTGAGGGAATTGATTTAGGCGGCTCTTAATAGCAAGGTCTTGAGAGCCGATGAGGATGACTGAAGTGAATATGGAGCGGCGCCGGAATGAAGGGGCGGGGGAAACGGGAGATCCCCGAGAAAACCCGTCAACCAACGGCATCGTCCGGCACGATCCGCACTTGCGAAAATTCCGTGACCCGGCCGGGGTTCACAAAGTTCTACTTTCAGCCTATCCGTCCGCCAAATGTTAACGGCAGAGGTGAAACAACCGCTTGTTATGCGACCTCCAGCTGCACACACTGGCCAGCAAGATGGCGTCCCTAGCCAGTAACAGGTCGCATCGCCGTTCGCCAATCAGAAACTAATAACCTACTTCCGCCTCTTCCGAAATTTACAAAAAGAACCACCGGTGGTGAATGTTCCGGTGTGCACCGGTTTTAGAGAATTTCCGAACATCACGTTGTTGATACAGTTTTGTCACAAATGCAAATTAATAAATACATGACTGCAACACAACTTTATAATACAGGAAACCCACATTAAACTCAATGCTAACTTATTTTCTAATACACATGCTCTTTCTTTATAAAATACAAATCAAGCCTCACATCATTCTGCGATGTTTTTCTACAAGGTTTTATAATGCGTTTGAACCTATTAAAAAAATTGATGTAAAAATAAATATAAAAAACTGCGAAAAACGAATACGGTAGTGTTGAACTATAAGTATGAGTTGTTCATGGAAAACTGAGCATTTTTGAAAGTTTTGCTCACGATTAACATGTATGAACATTGTGTATTCTTCCGCCTAATGTCCATTTAACATTGCTATGGGGCCGATCAATTTATTCATGCGTCGATCTTTTAAAATTGTAAAATTATTAGTAAAGGTAAATATTTTTACAAAATGTCTAATTCTTGCACTTTGCTGGGTTAAAGAAACGGATAGCGAAAGGAATAATTTCACTTCACAAATGTTTTCCTGCCACTTTTTATTCAGCGTTTATAATTGGAACTACTTTCCATCGTTACCAACTTTACTGCGCGCATGTAAAATATATGCGGGTAGGAGCAGTGACATCTTTCAAAGGTTGGTTTCGGAAGTGCTCACTTTATCGTGAACAGCCTATAATCATTTTATTCGAATTGAAAGCCGTGTATATGTAGTGTATATTATGTTCGAAGTTTTTAATAAAATGTAAGTGAAAATTTGTGCGTTTTACTGTGATTGCAGGTATAGGCTAATCACGGTAAAGTGAGCACTTTTTAAGGCCCTTCCAAATTTTTCCTTGTACTTAATTTTTTGTATTTCCCCCACTTTTTAATATCAACGTTGCCATGTGACTGACATACTTTCACCACTCTCAAAAGGTAATGTCTTAAGGCTGCAATGAACCATACTTAGTGGTGGCTAAAGGCTGGTGGGAGGACCTTAAAAAGTGCTCACTTTACCGTGAACAGCCTATATATTGGTTTGGCCGTGGGATCCGCCATAGTTCCCAACAACCATGTGAAGAGATGAAGGGGGGGGGGGGATGTTTAATACCGGACACGTTAGACAAAACAGTGCAGCCGCACACAGGATCTCTGAAGAGCCGACAGTTGGCGGTAAAAAAAATCGCCAATATCCTGTGTCCACGTCAGTTGAAGTGGCATGACAAACGGCTTCCGCTTCAAGTACACGGACCGGAAGTGAGTTGGTGCGAGTCGCCTTACGCTACAGCCACAGAGGAGCACAGGCTGTTCACGAACAAATAAGCACTTTTGAATAAAGCTCCCGCCCCCTCTCTTCTAGTCTTTCCAACTCTATTAACTAAGAGCAGGTTTTCTATACACTCTGTCTCCTGTAGCATTCTATTTAATTTAATTTAATGGATGCAATAATTTTTGAAATTTTTACTTCTCTGTCGCAAGGGTTTTTACATCTCTCTTGACAGTTTTTACCTTGCTCTTCATAGTTAAGACCAGCTCTAAGTACACTTAGGGAGGTAGTCATGTCCCCCGAGTGCAGGCCATGGCTGCCCAATCCCTCTTTGCCGCGATGCATGTCTCCTTGAATGATTTCCCTTCCTAGTAGTAAAATCACGCCCTACGTTCGGGCCTTAACTTCACATAACATTTAGACTGAGGTAGTTTAGAAAAAAGAAGTATGTTGAACGCCCTGCTTAAGATCTACTTGTATACCCGTTGTTTCTTCTTCCGCCTTATGTAGAACTAGCATTGCAACGGGGCTCGGCACTTCATCATGTGCCAGTCAAGAAAATTTGTAAAATTATTAGGAAAATAAATATTTCAAAAATCTGCTCAATTTTACACTTCTATGCATTAAAAAAAGCAGAAAGCGAAAGAAATCATTTAAAATATCACAAATTGTAACCTAACACCGTTTATTCGACGTAAAAAATTGGAACTATTTTCCATCATTCGTTACCAACTTTACTGGACGCATACATTGTCCGCAGCTAGTAACAAGAGTCTGGACAAGAGACCTTCAATTGTATCCACATTGATTGCCGTTTAACAAACTGATCTTACTTACGAGAATTAATCATCTTGTTCAAAATTTAAAAAAAACCAATAAAGAAGTAAATAATTCCAATTAGCCCAAATATCGCAAATTCATTACAAACTCGTCCAAATTGCGATAAACGCATTTTCGTAATTTTTGGTCGCAAATTTTGCGTTGAAGTAGCCCAAACGGTGATAATTAGCCCACTCTGGCAACCCTGGTATAGGCCGTTCACAATAAAGTGAGCACTTTTGAAGCCATAGTTAATTTTCTCTTTCACCAATTTATATCCTATTATTACTTGTTAATGTTAACTCGGCCACGTGAGTAATAAACACAGTGTATACATTCACCATACTGAAAAACAAAAGTCCGAGGCCACCATGAAATTAAATGTATTTATTGGTTATTATGTGTGACGAAAGAGCTTCACTTAACCGTGGACGGCCTATAACAAGTTGCAGTGGAGGGAGCAAGGGATGTCACCCTACGTGTAAGGCAATGAGGAGAGACTGCGTGGAAGGGTGGCTGTAGGGGCGCGGTGTCGTGACACACTCACAGAGAGTGACAAATGTCAAATGTCACGGCTTGGCTCCGTGTCAACACCAGCCTGGACAAATTGCCGCCCGGGGCACAGTTCACCTACCTCCATGTGGGCCTGATGTCTCTCTTCCATACAGATCTGCAAGCACGGCTCCAGCCATACTCCAGTCACTGTTACTTCCGGATTTCACAGTTTCACTTGACCAGTCACTGTTACTTCCGGATTTCACAGTTTCACTTGACGGACGCATGAATAAAGTGATCAGTCCCAGGCGGTGTTCATCATTACAGACAGCCGATTCTCGCGGTTTGATCCGCGCGCTCTATATTTCAGCAATCTACGGGTATACCAACAGTTTTATTTTGCTTAATGGCAGAGGCACCCGAATTTCACGAAAATATTTTCCGACCACTTGTATTTCATAACACTAGCTCAGATCTACGTCTGTCATTGGATGGTTTCCATGTAACGCGAATCACATACGCACGGTATTGAAATTACCTAATTGTGATTGGCTAAGGTAATACGAAATACAACTGGCCGTTAAATATTTTCGCGAAAATCGGGTGTTCGTATTAATCACACATATACGGTGGAAAAATACAAATCTGCATACAAGTAGATGTGGAACAGCACTTTAAAAAATGTTCAGTTTACCGTGAACAGACTATATGAGCTGCACCTGTTAAACAGTAGAGTGCTGCGCTCCAGTAGTAGTGACTAGTAATGCAAGTATTCGAGTTCACAACGTCAAAGAATTCGATTCCCAGGAGCTCTCGACTTATATCGAATTATGGGCAAAGTATTCGAATAGGCCCTACCTGCATTCCGAGTGATATAGCCGTGATTCATCAGAACTCAGAGAGTGAGCTCTTAACATCGACGTCTTGAGAGCCGATGAGGATGAAGTGAGGTAAGTATGGAGCAGCGCCGGAATGAAAGGGAGGGCGAAACGGGAGATCCCCGAGAAAACCCGCCGACCAGCGGCATCGTCCGGCACGATTCCCACTTGCGAAAATCCGGAGTGAACCAGCAGTTCGTTTATGTGGGAGGCGAGCAGTCTAACCGCTCAGCCACCGTGGCCCCTACAGACAGTAGGTCCAGCAGATTATGCCCCTCGGCTAGAATAGTGCCGGTGGGTCATGCAGCAGTGTGAAATTGATCCTGATTTCCCGGCGATGACCAGTGGCTAGTTCGTAGTAACTATTGTTAAAGGCTGTTCACGATAAAGAGACCACTTTTGAAATCAACCTTAGAAAAAAGTCACTGCCCCTACCTGCATATACATCAACTGGCGCACTCAGTGACACGCGCCACGTAAAGTTGGTAACGATGGATGGAAAGTAGTCCCATATCTTAACGTCGGATAAAAAGTGTTAGGTAACTATTTGCAATAATTTAAATGATTCATTTCGCTTTCTGGGTTTTTTGTTTTTTTTTTCAATGCATCAGGGTGTAAAATTTAGCAGATTTATAAAATGTTAACTTTTCTAATAATTCCACAGTGTCACTCGACTCACGCATGAATAAAGTGATGACGCTCATGACAATGTTAATTTTACATAAGGCGGAAAAATACACAACGTGCATACAAACAAATCTCAAGCAGGGATTTCAAAAGTGCTCATTTTACTGTGAACAGCCTTTACAAAGGTAAAGAGTCACACAGCGGTGAAAGTGTTGTGAAACAGCACACATCAACATCATTGCATAGAAACATGGTTCAGCAGGCGAACGCAAGTGAAAGAACCAACATAATTATTTCTATATGCATTAATAGCTTGTTGACATTTATGTTCAGAAATTATGTGAATTGCGAATAATGCTGAATTTTGCACATTTCAGATAGTATTAATACGGTTTTGTTCAAAATAATAGTTCACCAGATGTCAAATGTCGTGCTTGGAGAGTTTGCAGGAAGTGTCCCTTATGGTAAATCTGAAAAGGTTGGCATCCCTAGCGCCAGCCCAGCCAATAGGGAATATTTTGAAAAAAAGCAACAGCCAATTAGACGCAAGACCCCGTTCCCAAAGCGTACGGCAACCAATCAGAGAGTGGACACAACCACGTGAAAGGAACCGCTTACTCTCTGTGTACTAGGTATTTATTATGTGACCGAACTCCGAGATATTTTTTAAATCCGTCTTTGGCAGAAGTGTGGGCGTGTCGATTAGGTCGGTTAAGCGGTACATTCAGGCACATTATCGTGCACCGAAATTCTACTCACTCAGCGACAAAGTGTTTCTCCGCGTCCAAAGCAGAGGCTTGTATTTTTAGCACGCTATCAAATAAATGAACAGCCACGCCACGCTTGGCTACCTTTCTCTTTTTTTTTCCCTCCAAGTCCGCACAACTCGCCAATACATATGCATAAGAGCCGGTTTTCACACGAATTAACACGCCTTTCGCGTATAATAACAACATCCAGCAAGTACTGAATCTCAATTTGGTTGTTTTTTTTTGTTTTCTGTTTTATCTTTTAATCTTGATGGCTTGGCCTGGCACGAATTTGGAGACAGTTTACACACTGCTATTAGAGTTCTTCTCTGACTTGTTCTCTTTAGGGCGTTACTTTACTCACAGAACAAGTTAATAAATACAAGGAAAAGCATATTCGTGAGCAGTACATAGCTTAGAGGGGTTTAGACAAGACTGAGGAGTTCGTAGATGCCAGATACTTCCTCCCTTGTTTCCAAATATACATCAGTTCATCTCTAGCAACTAAAGGGCGAGCAACACTCTAACGCAAAGTGCATTCACACTTTAACTCGTTTATTCCCACATGCAAGTGTTGCTATAGGCTATTCACCGTCAAGTGAGCACTTTTTAAAGCCCTTTCATTTAGAATAGCCAATAAATAAATTTCATGGGTCGTCATGAACGTTAATTTCCGACTGCCATTGAATCCACACACTGTGTTTGCTACTTACATGGCGATATTTATTTAAAAAGGTAGCTAAATGATGAAAAATGACTGAAATATAAATGTAACGAGGGCCTCAAAAGTGCTCCCAACCTACATCATCATGTAATATTTTAGCGCGTGCTTTACTTGTGTCGAATGCACGTGTGTTCTAGACGTTAAGCCACGTTTGAACGGATATTTACCATACCCGTGTATACACTTAATGAGAAAGCTGGAATTCCCCTTATACATTCATTGTAGCGTTCCTAAATTTGCTCAGGTTAAAAGTCAAATGTGTACAGTACTTCGTATGGTAGCGACTCTAAACATTCCTTTATCTGCCTCGAGATGTGTGATATTATTACCATACCAGTGTATAGGTTAAAAACTCCCATTACAGTTTAGGAATTTACCAGAAATTGTTTTACAGTGCATGTTTGCGAAACGAACTAGTTTCAGTGGTTACACCTCTATAACTAAATGCAAACAAAAGGAGATCATAACCTGGAAAACACTCTCACATTATTACTTATAACAACTCCACAACTCATTTTTATATTCCAACAAAATTTGCCAGAAATGTTCGCCAAATTCAGTAATTCAACCATACTTCCTGTTAATTTCGCAGCAGCCAATGAGGGCGCAGTACAGAAGAAAAGTAGTTCCGATGTACTTACACAGCGTGTTCACTTTGAAGAACAGGTGACTGCGATCAAAACAAGTTCAGAGCCAGTGTAACCACGTGAAATACTGGACATATTTGAAGTGAAGTAGTTCTGTGTCCCGTGGGGGGAAACACCCCTCCCCCTAGCCTTAGTTGAATAATTACTATAAAAGGACCCATTAATATTTTTTCACCAAAAAAATATGTCGGCGAGCACAAGACGAGTTTAGATCTTGTCAACCTGAGTGTTATTGTGCACAATAATATATTTATACCAACAGCGACATTTCGCCCTGGAAAGCCTCCAATCAAATAGTTTTTATATCCATTCACTAACCTTTTAATATAGTTTTAGGCAGGAACAGCAATCGAAAGGTGTCATTCAAGAGGAAGGCTGTACAATAATGGAAAAGAAGCTACCAGATAAGGAAAATTAGGTCAAGATGACTTTATTTAATCAGTTTATTGGGCGAATGCTGTAAAAATAAGGACTAGCGCTCACTCTTATAATGCGGAGCAATCAGGTATAGATTAAGCACGTAGCTGGGAGCATACTTCAGTTGTTATTAGCCGGCGTTCGAGAGTTCTGAATTTCTACTCGAAAGGCGCCAAGCAGATTAGATACAGGTAAGGAAAAAAAAAGGGCATGGGATGGAACAAAACGCCACATTTTCATTAATTCTAAAAATGATTGGCTATGAGAGTCTACACTACCTGGCTCTCGAAGAATTGGCCTACATTAGGTCGTGTAGTAACACAGACTGAATTTGAAAGTAGGTTACAATTAACATTTTTACTAAAGAGTGTGGCCTTATCTAAATAACCCTAGAACAAGCAAGACTTCGGACATACACAATTCGAGACATCTTAGTAACCTGCAGTGAAGCATTGTCAGGCAAGCTTCTACGCGCCCTCATTAAGAAATCTCATTTTGGTGCGATTAAAACCTAAATTACGTGCTGCAGTACACATAGAGAAAAGTCTGTAACCCAGGAGAGAAGGTGTATGTGTAGGCTGTTCACGGTAAAATGAGCACTTTTGAAAGACCTGCTAAAGATCTACTTGGGTGCACGTTGTCTAGTCTTACGTCTTATGTAAAATGAACATTGCCATGGGCCTCATCACTTTATTCATGCATCGGTCCAGCGAAAATTGTGTAGAAAAATAAATATGTTTCAAAACTGCTAATTTTTACACTTTGGAAAAAAAAAAAAAAAAAAAAAAAAAACGAAATTAAATAATTTAAGTCGTCACAAATTGTTGCCTAACACTTTTCATGCGACGTAATTATATGGAACTTCTTTCCCTCCATCGTGACCAATTTTACTGGGCTCGTGTCACTCAGTGCGCCCGTTAATTTGATTTCAAAAGTGCTCACTTTATCGTGAACAGCCTAAATGCATTATAACAAATCATTAAATATTGTATACAATATATTAGCACATCTCGGTGAACAAAACCAGTTTGGGTAGTCATTTAATCTCATTTTGGCGGCCTTTACTGAATTTAGGGAGGGGGGATGTGCCCTTCCCCCTCCATGGTCCTTACACAACTGTTACTGTTTATCCACTGTTACTTCCAACTTCTTTGAAGTCATGCTGAAGTTCTACTTCCAGGATATTCCTCCGCCTCATGCAGAGAAAGCTTAACCTAGGTAAGGTTTATTTTACCCAGGTTAGGAATAAAACGAGATTTCTAACGGGATGGTTTGGCACTGGGAAAATTACCTCCGCTAGGTAAGGCAGCCTTTAATTAAAATGTTGAGGTTAGTAAATAATAAAATAGAAAAATTTTACTTAGTTACGAAGTTATATTGTACCTGGGCCGTCTTCCATTACTCACGGATTTCACTGGCCAGACAGTCATTGCAGTAACGTCAACTATTGTTCAGATACTTCTGAAGACTCTGATGGTCGCATCCGAGAGGTACCCTGTGCGAGGCTACAACCGTTACTCAGATCACGTATACTGATGGCCACTGCTGGTCGCATCTGAGAGGTACCCTGTGCGAGGCTAAAATCGTTACTCAGATCACGGATACTGCTGAAGACACTGATGGCCACTGCTGGTCGCATCCGAGAGGTACCCTGTGCGAGGCTACAACCGTTACTCAGATCACGTATACTGATGGCCACTGCTGGTCGCATCCGAGAGGTACCCTGTGCGAGGCTACAACCGTTACTCAGATCACGTATACTGATGGCCACTGCTGGTCGCATCTGAGAGGTACCCTGTGCGAGGCTAAAACCGTTACTCAGATCACGGATACTGCTGAAGACACTGATGGCCACTGCTGGTCGCATCCGAGAGGTACCCTGTGCGAGGCTACAACCGTTACTCAGATCACGTACACTGATGGCCACTGCTGGTCGCATCTGAGAGGTACCCTGTGCGAGGCTAAAACCGTTACTGAGATCACGTATACTGCTGAAGACACTGATGGCCACTGCTGGTCGCATCCGAGAGGTACCCTGTGCGAGGCTACAACCGTTACTGAGATCACGGAGTTTACTGGCGAAACCCTAGGTTTGGCGGCAAGTTCAAGTCATGTTCGAGGGAATTATTCTGAAGGAGGATACAGGTGGTAAGGCGATCTCTTGTAATATTGTTGTGCCGTCAGAAGATGCCGAAAAGCAGTAGAAGGTAACATTTTCACTGATTTAGTCCAAATACTGTATGAAAATGGTAAAGGTTAGTGTGTCCGCCATACTTTTGTTTATATTTTCGTGCACACGTGGGATTACTACTGCCAGACGCTCCGATGCTATCAATTTAGTGACGAAGGGAAATATCTGCTGCTTACTGAAGACTGTTCCTTTATTGCTGGCGAACACTTATGAACCATCGGTGATACTTCAGTGGTCGTCAGCAGTAGCGGAAGGAGGAGGCGCCCTGGTACCGAAGGAGGAGGCCCTGGTACCGAAGGAGGAGGCCCTGGTACCTCGCCCACACAAGCGCTGGCTTACTTTGTTGAGGAAACTTTGCCTTTACCAAACTTTTAACATTGATCTTCCCAGTCCGCAGTAGAAGTAAACTTGACCAAGTCTATAAAATCACTCCATAGGGGCACCGCCCTTCATACATACGCACTCAAGTCTCGTATTATATATATATATATATATATATATATATATATATATATATATATATATATATATATACACATACATACATATATATATATATATATATATATATATATATATATATATATATATATATATACACATACATACATATATATATATATATATGTGAAACGCTTGCATTGCAATACGTGGCGTATACAGAACACGTCATACATAGGGTGATTTTCCAAAAGTTTGATTAACAAAGTGTGAAGAAACCACGACTAGACTTTACGTGCATGTCCAGGGGTGAAACTGGCTATGCTCAATGGAGCTGCAGCAAAGGAATGGACAAACCTACTTGATCCGTTCCAAAGTGACAGCGGAGATACGCACTGCCAGTGACAAAAGTCAAAGCCATTGGCTGTCAAGTCGGTTCTCAGTATGACTACGGGCAGAATGTACATCCGACAGCATTTTGTAATTTTTAAGATGAAACATAGTACTGTAAATTAGTATTTGTGGCCTTTAATTCCCTGGAATAATATTCATTAACTGTAAGACAACTTTTTAAAAACAATCTTTTATTTATAAATGCACTAAAAAGAGAAAAATAATTATAGTAGTTACAGAATTTGTACAAATTGTAAGACGTAGTCGAAAAGTCGTAATAAACTTTACTACAAATGATTATGTTTGTATCAATATATACTTAATATATAAACGCTTGGCGCAATACAAAACGTATCATTTGCGTAAGCGAAGTAAGTACATATTGTACATAAGTACATATTGTACATAAGTACATTGTGTAGTGCCCGTGCGCGAGATTGTCTTGAGGATGAATGATGAAACAACCAAGAAAAAATTTACAAAATCGGGATTTTGCGAGACAGTGTGGTAAGGGTGGCCTCACCCCCCCCCCCCCCGTCTATTTCTTGTCCTTTAATTCTCATTGGTTGATGACTCTCTCGGTTCCTACTGACTGCTGTTTGTATAAGCACAAATAAAATACAATTTTTTATTCTAACATATCAGAAATTGTGAAACTCTTTAACAGGCGTTCATGAAACACTGATAATCATTTTTCATCGTCTTTAGTAGATAGTCAGGTACTCAGTCAAAGGCAGTAAGATATCCACAAGAGCAGAAACACATTAAAATAGAGTTTGACGAGTGTAGTGAACGTGCGCTGGTGATAATTTCTTGGAAGAGTTGAAGACAGGAAACAATAGTTACAACAGGCTGTCGCTGAACACATGACACACTGATAACGACCTCCCAGCCACAGTCATTCATCCGCTTTGGCGAACGACACGCAAGATCTCCGCTCACGTGTTGGCATTACGGACACTCCGCTACGCTCTACGATGTTATTTTTACGACTTCATAACACAGGCAGATAGGCGGCCGTAAAACACGACAGCACAACAGAGCAATATTTAAAACGGCAGCATATCTCTACTCGCAACAGACACTAATCGCCATTCATAAATACACATGACCACATCAACACCATTACCTCAGCGATAGACAGAAGGAATAAATATCGGACCAAATCTTAATCCCCCGCCATCGTGAAAATTCTTTTGAGCCAACACATGAGGATAGGTCAGAAAGTAGGTTCCCCAATGGACGGGTAAAGATACGTCAAGATACAAAACACCATTTTATTTTGGCACAATTCCTTTATTTGTCGATATAATCACCAAATTTATTGAAGTATTTGTCACGGCGTAAAGTAAGGTTTTCAATTCTCTGACAATACAATGTGGCGTCCTGCTCATCAAGTCATATTTCACCACTAACTTCGCCGTCACTGGACAACCGTCTATCCAGTGAATGTTTCTTCATCTTGCCAAACAGATGACGCAACAGTGTGCCCAGTGACCACACGTATCACATTGTTATGTGCAGCAACAGATGCGCGAGAGCACATACATACCACGATGGAAGTGGAGCGAAGCCTTGAGCAATTAAAACAAAATCCCCCTCCAACGAGTCGAAGGCAGGGCAGGTTGTAATTCAACATTTCGCCAAATATTACGGCTGGGAACACTGCGAACGAGGTATCTTGTCGTCGAGACACTGCGCCAGGAAGACGTCCAGAGATGGAGGTGTGCCTCCGCCGACATACGTCTGGTCGTCAGCCTTCGGCATCAGGAATAGGGTGACGACGTTCCTTATGGACTATATTTAGTATGGCGTGGCTTCCAAGTAATTAGGTAACTGAATAATAGTAATCATTAACACAATATATCAAACTAATATGATAACAGCTTCTCCAAGTTAAAGACTAACTAAAAGGTTGTAAACGAGCTGTAATTTATATGATTTCAATATGGGGACGATAAAGAGATCAATAGTGTTCACCATTGAGTTACGCCCAAACCCAACTTGTACGTAATTATAAACCAAAAGAGCACAACCTTTTTATAAAACGTAACAACATGTACAAAACTTGCCTCCCAACTCCATGTCATTTCATGATGCACAAAAATTGGAGGCAAAAAAGAAAGATGGAACATCAATCAACACAGATTTAGTTTTTAAGAGGGTGATAGCAGGAAGTGAAAAAAAAAATAGTTTTATTAGGATTTAAATTTTCGGGCACCTGTCTATGTATTTTCTTTTCCTATGCACCAAAAGGCACAAACATTGTACAAAATAGAGGCTTTACAAAACGAATACAAATATTACATGATTTCTAAATTAACAATTCCCCAATTACTATTATTTGAATCATTATAAACATTTAGGGTCACATAAAAACATGCCGTTAAAACAATACAAATTTACAGTTACTTGCCTAATAAAGCCTACATTCAATTTTTTTTACATTTTACATGTCTCGAAGTGATACCAACCCCTTAGCGTGACCTCCCCCTCAAGTGTCCGCCTTCACTTAGGTTGGCAGGGAGGGTATTTGTAGTGAGATTCCGCAATATTCGTCCTCTCCAAAACTGTGGAGAACGTTCTCGAAACGGAAGTACATCGGCGTCCAATCCAATTGAAAGACGGCGCCGACGTCACAATGTTGAAGGAACGCCTCGCGCTTCCAGTGAAACTCTGGCCTCCGCCGAAGCCACCAGGCGCCCGCGTCGCCGAGTCTACAGCTTCTTACACAATACAATACTTCAGCATTTCACTTTACATTTCCTTTCCTCTGACGGAACCACCAATACACAATACAATATTGTACAGTCAGAGTTCAGACAATTGAACATCGGTTCTGCGAGCTTCGTAAATATGTGTATCTTGTTATGTAAATTATTATGATATTATTCAGGAATGCATTTTACGTACCTTTTTTTTTTTAAATGGGCAAAATACTGAATTGTTTACTTTATTAAAATATGTCAATTCATATATTTACTTTTCACATTAAATTCATTTGCCATTTATTTAATTTAAGACGAGCTTTGTTTAATATACCGAGATTTAAATCGCTCTACAGTAAAATAACGCACTTTCCACATGACCTCTGTTAGATTCTCGACAAAATGGCTGCTTGACTTTGATTTTAAATATCAACTTTCAGAAATCATAAAGTCAAGAGTGCTTGACTTTACCTTTTGACAATTCCATTGTGTCAAGCTGCATAAGAAACAACATGTGGGAAAGGAAACGTAATGTCAAATGTTAAACGTTTTCAATTGTGTAAGCGCCTTAATGCTTCCTCCGTCTGCCGTCAACAGGCAAACGTCTTCAGAAACTCGTGGCCCGAACCAGATTGCGTGAGCTAGATACAATGACAGCGGCGCACGTGACACGAGACCTGACATTATATCGTGCATCAACTCAACTAAACTAAACATGAAGTACGGAAAACAACAAGCTACATTCTGGGGATGGGTTACTTCAGCCACAGTCACTTACACGTGTCCATGTCGCTACACAAGACGCGCCAATGGCGGTCGATGAACTATTGAGAGACTCGCCAGTGAACGTACAACGCGCTTGATTACGGCTCAGAGGCCGCCAGTGGAACATGCCCGTCAAATGCTATTCAAGATAAAGCGAGCACTCTTGAAATCAACCTTAGAAAATTATCTCTGTCCCTTCCTGCATGTATTTTAGCGGGCACACTGAGTGACATGCGCCCGGTAAAGTTGGTAACGGTGGATAAAAAGTAGTTCCATATCTTAACGTCGAATAAAAAGTGTTAGGTAACCATTCACCATAATTTAAATTATTTCTTATGCTTTCTGTTTTTTAACGCCTAGGTGTGTAAAAATTAGCAGATTTGTAAACTATTTACTTTTTAAATAATTTAACAGTTTCACTTGACCGACGCATGAATGTTATGGAAACGTTAATTTTTCATAAGACGGAAGAATACACAAAGTGCATACAAGCAGGGTTTCCAAAAGTGCTCATTTTACCGTGAACAGGTTATACCACAAAATACTTGAAAATACATAAGCGAAATAAGCCACTAATACTGCCGGCTCCAGTCGCACACGCCAGCAAAATGGCGGCACTGGTATGTAGGCAACATGTCGAGATGCCCGTCGGTCAGTTAGCGCTTTGTAAAGCTGAACTTGCAATCACAGACTAAAGATGAGGTAGAGAGATCTCGCTGGCTGCGCACAACCAAACTCCGCGTCCCAACATTGAACTGCTATTCTGTCAATACGGCTAGCAAAAATGGTGTGGATTGGGTTTGAGGTTAGAACACTGTTTGGTAAACAAGAGCTTTCGAGATTTCTTATACTTCCTCTAGTCAAATTGTAACGCTTCTTGATTACGTTCAAACTGGTAAAAGTATTTTATTAATATAATAGTGCTTGTCATTTAAAAATTAAAGATATAAACAAACACGTTCATCACTGTTGGTCATGTGACTTTGACAGTTGTGTAGGATTGGGGTAGGTCAGTGTTGGGTACATGGGCAGAAGACGAATACGGTCTGTCTACGTCATCTTTAGTCTATTGCAGTAGTCCGATGCATCCGGTAGTTCCGGCGGTGACGTCACCGTCAGCCAATCGCAGGGCAAATATTTTTCCTATCCGTCCGTCAAATATTTACCACACTTTAGCTTTTGACGGACGGGCGGGACGAGCCACCTCCTTCTGACGACATTCTCCGGACGTGAATATCCGTTATGAAATAAAATGCAAGGCGGTGGATCGATGTTTATTTATATTTGGCGGCAAAGTTCGGAATATTGAACGTAACAGATATTTCGACGGATGGCGGATTGTTGTGAATCGCTGTCAACTACCGGACGAACGCGATGTACGGATCACTTACTTGCCAACCAATAGGAATAACTTTCACAATACGCGGTAGCCAATTGGACACAAGGTTCGCTCCAGAGCCTCACACAGACATTCAGCCAATGGGTAGGTATAGGATTGTTCACGGCGAAGTGAACACTTTTGAGGCCCTGGTAACCTTTTTTCCTTATCTTTTAACCACCTTTTTAAATAAATATTGCCATGAAAGTAATAAATACACTGGGTATATTCCACCACGCTCCAAAGTTAACATCCAACGTTACAATAAAATATATTTATTGACTATTGTTCGAAATGAGAGGGCTTCCAAGATTTACCGTGAATAGCATACACGCCGCTTCACTTGTGTACCTCTGCTGTAACAAAGTTGGAAATCCCAACGTGTGTCTAGGAAATCCCAACGTGTGTCTAGAAGTACAAATACGAGCGCCCGCTGGGTATCTATCCCCAGGAGAGCACAGATTCTTAACTCAGTAGAATGAGGCGTAACTGGTTGAAACCGCGCTAACTGCACGGCAAATGTTTGTCATTCCCAATTGCGTCACTACCCGTGCTAGATTTTTTTTTATCCGTGCGTAAAAATCACGAACTGGACGGCTACACACGGAGTCACACAAACAACAAAATTCACGTGCAAGTCCCTGGAGAGATATTTCCGAGTCTTTAATGGTGTTGGACCCAAAAAATTAATAATTATTTTACCTTTGTACCAAACATTCTTCAGCTTGTGCATATTATATGTGATGGCATTTTCCCCCAATAAAAATTGTTTACGATTTATATTTCTTTAATAATTAGATGTCAAATTCATGTTTTTTTTTTTTTGTTCTGCTGCAGCCTATATAACAAATACTAACTAAGTTAAACAAATGAAAAAAAGTACAAATTAAACTAATGACACTTGCTACCACGCGACATATGTGACATCACCAAATAACAAGCCCTATATATGAAACAAATTGTTAAATATATATATTTTTTTTTATTTTTAAACTTTTTTTTAAATGAATGAACTGTTGTATGGTTATTACATATTTGGCACGCGGTAGCCCATTGCATTTGTAATTTTATTCATTTGTTATGGTTGCAGCAAGGATTTATGAGGGGGGGGGGGGAGTTTGGGAAGTTTTGGTTTAATTTCTGAAAACTAAGCAGTTTATAAAATTATCATATAAACGTGTCTTACACATCTTCAGCTGGTAAGGCGACAATTCCATGTGTTTACCCGAGGCGTTATTTCAAGCTATAGTGGCACTTTCTGTCATTTAGTTACTCTTTGCGGCGGTGTTTTTTTTCCGTACTTTTTCCTAAAAAATTCGTGCGAATTTTCGCATCCCCAGTTATTATCGGGCCACTGTTCCTGGAGCATTTAACCTGCTCGTCCCCCAGCAAGGCGAACCGGGTTCAATCCCCGGCCGGGTCACCAGATTTTCGCAAGTGGGAATCGTGTCGGGGCGGGTTTTCTCGGCGATCTCCCGTTTCCCCCGCCCCCCTCTATACTCACTTCAATCACCCTCATCGGCTCTCAAGACCTCGCTGTTAAGAGCCGCCCAAATCTCTTCACTCAGTTATTATGTCTGCGCAGTTGCGGATGTGACAAGTGATTTTCAACTAATCGTTCAAATGCGATCGTCGCGAGTAAGCAAAATGAAGAAAGGTGCAAAAAAATCCCCCCCCCCCCCCTTTTACGATCTTTATTTTGGCACACAATCTCGCCATCACTGATTACAACCATCGAGTTGTGGGACTTTTGTTCCGGCATAGTTATGAACCTTTCAAACTAGACCAACAGCACACGGATACGAATCACGCACAGGCTATTCACGGTAAAGTGAGAACTTTTGAAAGCCCGCTCGTTTGGAATAATAGTCAATAAGTATGTTTTATTTTAACCTTAGACGTTAACTTCCGAGTGCGGTGGAATGTACACAATGTGTTTTACACTTACATGTCGATATTTATTTAAAAAGGCGGTTAAAGGATTAAAAAAAAAAAAGTCTGAAAGGAAAAAGCAAATATGGCCTCAAAAGTGCTCACCTTACAATTAACAGCCTATATCCACAGCCAAAGACGTGGTTTACAGAAGATAAAAAAAATTTTGGTTCCGTAATTTCTGCACAGTTGTAGTATGCGCCAGTATCATTATTTTTTTGTTTTTATGTCACACGCTGTAAATTACTTTCTAGAAAATATTGTTAATATAAAGGAGATAATTTACATTTTTAAAATGTGTAGCAGATCTACCGCAATACAGCCTATGTCCATGTAGGCCTAAATACACGCGCACAATTTGTTTGCATGTTTATGCATGTGTTTCTATCCTCGGATTTTTGTACAATAATGTTTACAATAAGCACATTTTAAGATATGTATTTGAGCCGGCGATACGACCGGAATAGTGCCGGAGACTGTATCTCTGAGAGCGCACTGAAGTACGTGAAACGTGATACCGTGTCGCCCTCGACAAACAGCAGTTATCTGCGCCGCCGCGCTTAACTCTGCCGGATGCTTCACCGCAGAGTAAACAAATAAATCCCCGTTTCCGAATATTCCCCTTGCAGATCCGGTCTAAGGGATTTCTTTGAAGTGCGTCGTAGGGGGGATGTTTACTCACTTCCCATCATTATTTATGTAAGATCGTGCACGCCCGTGCTGTTGGCGACACTTGTGTTGAAGTGAGAGGAGAGGGGAGGGGAGGGGAGGGGACAGATGCCGCGTGTTTCTGTATAGGCTATTCACGGTAAAGTGAGCACTTTTGAAAGCCCACTCATGTGCAAAAAACAGCGTGTGTCTGTATATATATATATATATATATATATATATATATATATATAATGTTAACCTTAGACGTTAACTTCCGAGTGCGGTGAAATGTGGGAATATGAACCGGGGTTTGTAAACTGGACCAGTGCCGCTTTGCTCCGGTAAGTGCTGAGATCTGCCGAGAACTGGAATAACCTAGGGCGTACGTAACCAGCTGGTTGGCACGCTTAGTTAATAGCCAGAAAATTCAAGTGTCTATTTGTGCTCCTTAAAAACTTTTTGCAGGGTGAGTTTGATTAATTTTATCTCCTCACTCAATGACAAATATAAAATGTAATATAAACAGATAATAATTAGTATAAATGTTAAGCTATCAAAATGCAATGGATAGTGCGTACTTTGGAAATTACCATTCCCACGCCGACATATCAAGGTTATTCTGAATGACAAGGGTGTTGGTAATATCGAAGTGGTTGGACCATATTACAACCTCTTTTACTGTGTTTGTTAGCCATTCCGCATATCATATGTCGCTTAAAATTACCTTTGGCTGCCAGTAAATTCAGTCTGTTAAATGTCCTATGATGTTACATTAATGTAATCATTTTAGCCATTTAGCCTTTCAGGTTATTTAAACGTCCCTTTTCCATCAAATATGTGCCGTAATAAATATTTTCGTTAGTTCTATTGTTAAAAAAAAAAGTTTCTCACGCTACCTCTAGCAATGTTTATATAAGGCGAATCTAGATTGTAAATAAACATTTTTAAAATAATAAACTAGGACTGCTATCAAGAAACTAATATCCACTTGTAGGCTAAAGCTACGGAATTTATTTCTTCCAATTGGTTTACGAATTATTTTCGTGTAGTCCATATGTTGTATACGATTAGCTTTAAACTAATTTTCTGCAGTTAGCTTTGAATTAATTTTTTTTTTAATATCCTGTTTGTGAAGTTTTAATGTGTGCTTTTCAATTTTATCCTGTCTAGTTGGACTGTGTAAACTGTAAAATAGGATATCATCCTGCATTAAAAAGCTCAAATAAAAATAAGACTTATTGAATAAATACTTTATCCTGATATCAGTCCTCTTTCTGTCTCTAGGTGAGCCACTAGCTAATCCAAGGAAGAAGCTGGGGAGAGAAAACAGGGGCCTAAGGCAGACATGGTGTCCAGAAGATATGGCGAATGCCATAACAGCTGTTCGTTCAAAAAAGAAAAGTCTTAATGGAGCAGCTCGAGCTTTCAATGTCCTTAAAACAACATTATTGAGGAAAGTGAAGTCACACCATGACGTAGAGACTTCAGGGAATCACAAGATGGGAAGACAGCATGTGTTTCCTCCAGAACTTGAACAGAAACTTGTTCAGTATTGTCTGCTAATGGAAAATACGTCCCATGGGCTCACTAGAAACGATGTTCGGAAAACTGCCCATAAACTGGCTGCAAGAAACAACATTTTGCACCAACTTCGAGAAGGTATTGCTGGGGAGCATGGTTCGGCCATTTCATGCACCGTCACAGGGATAAGCTGTTTGTTCGAAAACAGAGGAACATCATTCACTCGCGCAGTAGGTTTTTATAGAAATAGTTCAATCATCAGTATGCTGCTAATCGCATATACCATGTCGATGAAAGTGGTTGTCCAGTCAAAACATTGGCCTAAAAGGAAAGATACAAACAGGTTCTCTTACTGCTGCACAGAGGGAAAGACTTGCCACCATTGTTGTCTGCGTGAGTGCTGGAGGGGATTTCATCCCTCCGATGATGATATTCCCCCGCAAAAATTGGACTCCAAGACTAATGAAAGGTGCAAGGTGCTCCTCCAGGAGCAATACGAAGTGCCACCCATTAGGCTGGGTCAAAGGTCATCTTTTCGCCGAATAGTTTGATCATTTCATCAAGCAAGTGAAACCATCAGCCGAGGACCCGGTTCTGCTCATTCTGGATGGTCATTACTCCCATACCCGAAATTTGGACATAATCCTGAAGGCAAGAGAGAATCACGGAACCGTTTTGTGCTTGCTTCTTCACAGAACGCACAAACTCCAGCCACTGGACCGGACCTTCTCATGAGTCCTTTGAAGACTTATTACAGTAACGAAATAAGACAAGCTCGTCGGTCAGGAGGTTTGGATGCATATGACATTGCAGAAATGTATAGAAAGGCCTATCTGAGAGTTCAGACTGGTGCGATTGCTGTGAGTGATTTTTAATGCACGGGAATATATATCTTTGACAGACATGACTTTGTCGATGCTGACTTCATTGCCTCTGCACTTGAAGTAGAGAAGGCTGCTGAAGGAATCACTGAAGAATGTAGGCCTAGGCCTGCTGATGACAATGGTGACAAAGACTTGGATGAAGCTGTTCCTTCTCAGTCCGAAGAAGCAGATGCACCTGGAATACAAACTGATGAAATAGGTCTTGGGGATGTCTCACCTCAACCAGATCCTTAATCAACAGTCATGGACCCATCAACACCTCGTCCATCCGCACTTCAAAGCTTCGTCACCCCACAAGATATATATCCCATTCCAGTTTTACCCAAGAAGACATCAAATAGAGGCCGTAATCACTTCCAGCAACTGTTCTGATTGCCTTACCATACAAGAATGGGTTACAGCTGTCAATGAATAACTCTATGACTGTTTATAAGGCATCTGCTGAAAAAAAAAATGTCAAAACAAAAAGTCTGAATAAGATCACAAAAAAAGCTAGCCCTAAGTCAAGTTCAAAGATTTTTTCGACACAGAAAAGCAAAGTAAAACCACATGGAATGGCAAATCTAAGCGAAGGATAAACGAAGATCTAGAAAGTTCTAGTGACGAAGTCCTCAGTATGTAATCAAGAAGTTCAACGTTAGACCTAGTTGTTGGTGAAGAAACTACTGATAAACAAGATGCTGAGTGTATAATTTGTTCTGAGACCTTTACAATGTCTAAGGCAGGAGAACTTTGGGTTCAATGTGTAACATGTCAGGAATGGGCCCACTCCTCATGCAGTGGATGTTACAGTGATTTATTTTATGTGATTTTTGGTCAGCTGCCTAAAATACTTTGACTGCAAGTTAAATTCATGTAAGACTGAATTTAAATTCATATTAGTAATTGCAATATTTTCTAAATTGTTAACATGCATTCAACAGGACTACGTAATTTACATACAGGAATGTTTTTTCTTGCATTTTGTTACTTTTCCGAACATTTGCTTATATTTCCACAAATTAATATCTTTGGTTCGGTTGCTAGTTCTCAAATACTTTGTATTTACTCTGGAATGAGCAGATATTAGTTTATAGTGTTTATGATATCAATATTATATAAAAAAAATCTCGCTAAGAAATTTTTTACAATTTCAATCCTGGTCCATATTACCACCCCACTTAGTGAAACCATATTATTGAATACATTCGTTAAAAATATAATTATCTCACAATAACTGTAAATACACAGTACAAGCATGTTTATATGTTATGGTTAACGGTTAATGTACGTGAAAAGGAACATTCGACGAAAATAATATAATTCATAAGTAGAAACATAATTTGAAAGCAATACCATATCCAGTTATGACGTATGCTGACTTAATGAGCGTGTTGCTAGAATTCGGAAAAGAGAACTAAACTTAGCAGTAGTAGTAGCAGTAGTAGTGGTGGTAGTAGTAGTAATAGTGGTAGTAGTAGGGGTAGTAGTAGTAGTAGTTGTGGTAGTAGTAGTAGTTGTGGTAGTAGTAGCAGTAGTAGCAGTTGTGGTGGTAGTAGAAGTGATGGTAGTAGTGGTGGTCATATTAGTAACAGTTGTGGTAGTAGTGGTGGTAGTAGCAGTGGTGGTAGTAGTAGTGGTGGTAGTAGTGGTGGTCGTAGTAGTAGTAGTAATAGTGGTAGTAGTGGTGGTCGTAGTAGTAGCAGTAGTGGTAGTAGTGGTGGTCGTAGTAGTAGCAGTAGTAGAAGTGGTGGTAGTAGTAGTAGCAGTAGTATTTATAGCAGTAGTAGTGGTAGTAGCAGTAGTATTGGTAGTATTAGTGGTGGTAGTAGTAGCAGCAGTTGTGGTAGTAGAAGTGGTGGTAGTAGTGGTGGTCGTAGTAGTAGCAGTGGTGGTAGTAGTGGTGGTCATAGTAGTAGCAGTGGTGGTAGTAGTGGTGGTCGTAGTAGTGGTGGTCGTAGTAGTAGCAGTGGTAGTTGTGGTGGTCGTAGTAGTGGTAGTAGTAGTAGTTGTGGTAGTAGTAGCAGTGGTGGTAGTAGTGGTGGTCATAGTAGTAGCAGTGGTGGTAGTAGTGGTGGTCGTAGTAGTAGCAGTGGTGGTAGTAGTGGTGGTGGTGGTAGTAGTAGTTGTGGTAGTAGTAGTAGTAGCAGTAGTATTGATAGCAGTAGTAGTGGTAGTAGTAGCTGTTGTAGTAGCAGTAGTAGTAGCAGTTGTGGTGGTAGTAGTAGTAGTGGTGGTAGTAGTAGTAGTGGTGGTAGTAGTAGCAGTTGTGGTGGTAGTAGTAGTGGTGGTAGTAGTAGCAGTAGTGGAAGTGGTGGTAGTAGCAGTAGTGATAGTAGTAGCAGTAGTAGAAGTGGTGGTAGTAGCAGCAGTATTGGTAGTAGTAGTAGCAGTAGTAATAGTGGTAGTAGTGGTGGTCGTAGTAGTAGCAGTAGTGGTAGTAGTGGTGGTCGTAGTAGTAGCAGTAGTAGAAGTGGTGGTAGTAGTAGTAGTAGTGGTAGTAGCAGTAGTAGAAGTGGTCGTAGTAGTAGCAGCAGTAGTATTGGTAGTAGCAGTAGTAGTAGTAGCAGTAGTATTGGTAGTAGCAGTAGTATTGGTAGTAGCAGTAGTGATAGTAGTAGCAGTAGTAGAAGTGGTGGTAGTAGTAGTATCAGCAGTAGTAGTAGTAGCAGTAGTAGTACCAGTAGTTGCAGTAGTAGTGGTAGTAGCAGTAGTGGTAGTAGCAGTAGTAGAAGTGGTGGTAGTAGTAGTAGTATTGGTAGTAGCAGTAGTAGAAGTGGTAGTAGTAGTAGGGATAGTAGTAGCCGTATTAGTAGCAGCAGTAGTAGTAGCAGTAGTAGAAGTGGTGGTCGTAGTAGTAGCAGTAGTAGTAGTGGTAGTGGTAGTAGCAGCGGTAGTAGTGGTAGTAGTAGTAGTGGTAGTAGCAGCGGTAGTAGTGGTAGTAGTAGCAGCGGTAGTAGTGGTAGTATACTGTGCGACCCTATAACATTTCACATTACAGCACTGTAACTGCTACAGTCCTGCAAGTTTCCCACTATAGTCCATTCACGGCTACTTCCAAAGTTTCTGAAGCCCTACTAAAGTTCTACTTCCAGAATATCCATCCGCCTCATGCAAACAAATCTTAACCGAGTCTAGGAAATCACACGAAATGGACAACGCACCACATTCAGTGTAGGTAATATTATTCTGCATTAAGACCTATTTCTTACTAACCATTACCAACACACACATTTTCTCCCTGTCTGCATTCATATTACACATATTATAAATGAAATTTTATAACGTATTGGTCAAATATAAGTAAACCAAAAATAAGGTACTTTATTGTGATTTAGAGTATTTGATATTTAGTAAACAACCAAACATGTCATACATGGATTGATTTTTCAAAAAAATGTGAGTACCTATGAATATATTATATTGATGTTAGAATAGTTCGAGTTATGTATTTATATTGAAACACGTAGGGGCAGCGGTGGCACAATGGCTAGCGCGCTCGCCTCCCACCATGGCGATCCGGGTTCGCTCCCGTATTTTCGCAAGTGGGAATCGTGCTGGACGATTGCCGCACGCCGGCGGGTTTTCTCGGGGATGATGGGCAGCTACGGGTCTCAGCTGGAAAGCCTGTCACTCGGAGGGTGTCGCCTCGCCCTGGGTCCAACCCCCATACGCATTTATTATTATTTATTGAAATAAGTCAACATACACATTAGTTATATTCAATACCTGCACTAAATAAATGTAGTATAGAAATTAACCGTTACGTAGGACTAGACTGTGAAATATTTTTTTAACACACTCTAGATTCGAAGCAGTTTAAAACTTGAAGCTGTAAAATTCTACTGATTGTCTTAGTTCCTAGTATTCACTGATTATAAACAGTGATTCCAACTAATTCCTTGTGAATTGAACTGGTCTGACAGTGAAACGTCAGCACATTCCGCTGATTCACCAGTAGATAATAGCACAATGGCTGTAGAATCAACAAAATAATTTACTGTTTGACATCACTCATCCAGATTTAGATCACATTGATATAGTTAACTGAGTAGAAACATGGCAGCGTCTAGTTTGTATCACTTTTTTTTCCTTCAGAATATTGGGGGAAAATAACGAACGAAATAGCGTGGTCGTAGGGGCCTACACAGCCTGCAACCAAACAGCAAAATAGGTAACGCAGAAAACTCTGTTAGCTTGTAAACAAACACAGGTTTTGTCCTCTCTATCCGGGGTTATTGGGATACCACGTGAACACGCCTTAACACTGGTTGACGCACACACGCAATGCAAGTTTTATGTAATGAAACCCGTCGGCATTTACATCCTAGAGATTATGCAACACTCTCACTCACGCACAGATCATAAACTACGCAGGCAGGCAATTATGCACAAGCAACACGAACGCCAGTTCTTTAATTCCAGACTTGGGAAAACTAGAAAAAACTAACATGCCTGGATTATATACTGCGCCACAAATTTCAATTACAAGCCACGGGCCACATAATAAATTACAAATTTAGATTGCGGTAGATTAACTCTGGAAAAGGCCATTCACGGTAAAGTGAGCACTTTTGAAGCCCTAGTTACTTTTTTATTTTAACCAATTTATATCTTTCGGCCACTTGTTAAAGCAAACCCTACCATGTGAACAATAAACGCAGTGTATACATTCATCATACCCAAAACCAGAAGTCCGAAGCCACAATGAAATATATCTATTGGTTATTATTTCTGATGGAACAGCTTCAAAAAAATGTTCACTTTGCCGTGAACGGCCTATAAAGAGTGTTTACGATAAAGTGAGCACTTTTGAAATCAACCTTAGATATAAGTCACTGCTCCTACCTGCATATGTTTTAACGGGCGCAATAGGTAACATGCGCCCAGTCACGACGTAAGGAAAGTACTTCCGTATCTTAACGTCGAATAAAAAGTGTTAGGTAACAATTTATATCAATTAAAATTATTTATTTCGCTTTCCGTTATTTTTGTCGAAGTGTAAAAATGAGCAGATTTGAAAAATATTTACTTTCCTAATAATTTCACAGTTTCAATTGATCGACGCATGAATAAAGTGACGAGGCCCACGACAATGTTAAACTTACATTAGGCGGAAGAATACACAACGTGCATACAAGTAGATCTTAAGCAGGGCTTTCAAAAGTGCTCATTTTACACTCAATAGAGTATACAAATTCGACCTGGCCTTTTTTTTTTTTTTAATATTAACAATATTATTTTGTATCTAGTCATCACTAAACTGTTTGTCGCTAACATACGAGTGATAACTTCTGAAATATTTTATCAGGCGAATTTGCACTGAACTACTTGCAGTGCGAGAATTGGGAGAGAAGTGACGAATGTTAATACAAAAAATTAAAAATAAGTCTTTTTCTAAACCACGATATCAGTAAAAGCCCTTTCGGTGACACGCACTAGTTTATTTAAAGCCAAGAAAAACTTCTTGAATTAACTAACATAAGAGAGAAACTAAAATTTTAACTATTAATGTCTTTTATAACATCCAGACCAACCACTGCCAACTGCAATGTTATGGAACTACGCTGTAGGACTACAATTACACTAAGTATAACCTTAAACATTTGACCACAGTTTGAAAACAAACGATTTTATACATTTGTATTACCGATGAAAATACATAGGCCTACCTGTATAAAGAACTGTAGGCAATGCAAATACATAGGCCTACCTGTATAAAGAACTGTAGGCAATGCAAATACATAGGCCTACCTGTATAAAGAACTGTAGGCAATGCAAATACATAGGCCTACCTGTATAAAGAACTGTAGGCAATGCAAATACATAGGCCTACCTGTATAAAGAACTGTAGGCAATGCAAATACATAGGCCTACCTGTATAAAGAACTGTAGGCAATGCAAATACATAGGCCTACCTGTATAAAGAACTGTAGGCAATGCAAATACATAGGCCTACCTGTATAAAGAACTGTAGGCAATGCAAATACATAGGCCTACCTGTATAAAGAACTGTAGGCAATGCAAATACATAGGTCTACCTGTATAAAGAACTGCAGGCAATGCAAATCGGTATCTAGCAAATCCCCATATTATCAAATAAAACAGTAGTAGATGCAAGTCAAAATTAAATTAAAAATTAACAATACTAAAACATAAATATGACATAATAACTAGCTGTTTCACGGAGGGGGGGGGGGGGGAAAGAGAAATGAAATTTATGCCCGAAAAAGTACGAATAATATATAACATTCCTCAGTTTATACGACTAGCCCTTTTATATTAATGTTACATAAGATTCTATGGCAATATTAACATATAAATCATTATTTACTATAGGTTAAAATAATTTAATATGAATTTCTGCTTCGTTGATTATTAATGCAAGTTTGTCGAACATGTCAATATAAAGAAACAGTTGTGTAGATAGTAGTAGACTACAGTAATGATTTGCTTCGGAACACCTGTAACTGGACAATAAAACATACGTGCAAGGACATATCCAATGTGATTGGTTGGGATCGGACACGTAATTGATTGAACACGTGTTAAATACGATAACCAAAACATGAAGAAAAAAAATTGTTGGTCGAGAAAAGTTAGCTCTGAAAATTTGCAAGATAATAATCAGACTGGAAGTGACTTCAATACGCGGCATTGACACATCACATGGCAATATTACAATATGTCAACACATGTCTCAAATATTGTCATATATTGCTCACATTACTTCCGATGTAACTCCCAGAAAATTACAAATATTTTGGTTCCGCCAATTTCGGATACCTGCAAAACGATAATTTTACTGCTTTTATACACCGCAATTAACATATTAAAAAACCGCCTTAAAATAATATAAAAATAAAGGCATAGACACATTGTATAAATTAATTTTTTAACACGTTTACAAAATCAATTTTACAATTGACAAAACTGCAAGAGAAGCCACAAAATTATGCAAAAGTTTTCTCATGTATTATTTTTAAAAAAATTTAAAAACTATTACATTATTAATTGCTTGGTTTTATTAAGATAGTTTAAATAACTGGGTTTGAAAGTAAATTAGCCTCTATAAATTCTGCAAGGAAATTACTTTATAATATTTGCATAGCACTGAAACAGTAAAACTGTGATGACATGTAATCATGCAAACATTGTAGAGCGTCATATAATTTTATTAGCTTCAAACTACAGCACATGTCTTATTTAATACACAATAATGGACTGTTTGCTGTCTAATATCCATAACGTATATTACAACATACATTTGAAAAGCAATTAAGATAAATTTGCACATTAGTTAACAGGTCTTGCCAATACAGGAATAATTTATGTTCTAAATGCTAATATTAGAATATTTCTCATCAATCGGCAGTAGTAGGCGCGCACGGATTCCAGATCAAAGGGTATGGGGTATTTTTCATCAAAAGGGTTAAATCGATATCAAAGGGTTACTTAATATGATTGAAAGGGTAGAATTTATTGAAAGGGTTAAATGGAATGAAAGGGTAAATTTTTAATCGAATCAATTTTTTTTCTTTCTTTTTGTGGGGAACTCTGTGCGATAATGACTGTGTGGTATTCTGGAGGTGACTGACCAGAATGGTGGGTTGAAATGTTTTATGTAGGTGTAGAGTTGAGTGCAAGAGTGTGCTAAGGCTAATATGTTCTAATTTTGAGGTGTTTGTAGGGATGTTTGTGGTAGATAGTCGATTTTCACGAATATATTTAACACATGAGAGAAATTCAGAGTGTTTAAACGATTTCTAAGAGTGACCTAAGTGTAAATTGTACTTTTTTTTGGATGGATATTGCTCGTAGATAGGCGACTTTGAAAGATGCGATTTACATGTTAAACAATCTGTTTTCGGAATGCATTTTTACGAATATATTTAACACACGAGAGAAAGTCAGTGTGTTTAAACAATTTCTAAGAGTGGCCTAAATGTAAATGGTATGTTTTTTTAGGTGGATGTTGCTTGTAGATAGGCAACTTTGAAAGATGCGATTTACATGTTAAACAATGTTTTCAGAATGCAATTAAACGATAGAGAATTTCAGAGTGTTCTACATATGAATAAATTACACGTATCGAACCGATACTTTCAAACGACTATGTGAATAATAAGTGGAATCGTGAGTCTTGAACATAATGTAAGTCTCGAGCTTAGAAATATAATTTACACGAGAGACGAGTATAACGAACAACTACTGTGTTTAAACGAAATCCACCTAGTCAGTATGAATAAATAAAGATTTCCAAACTCGCATTTAAATTTTAAAAAGACGCAATAGCTTAATAGAAAAAGACATACACTACTTAATGCCTCTCGCACACCCCTTTAGTTTTTTTTTTAATGTCCATTTGATGTGGTGTCTAACGTATTAATAATAATATGTCCAGCATAGCAATTACATCTTCTTATTAGCTGTGTGTGTGTGGAGAGACTGATTATATACGTGTAGTGAAGCCAATAGACAAATGAGTTGAAATTTACGAGAAAAACTCTGCAGTCGTCCTACAACAGACAACGAAACGATAATTTTTTAACTAAAGTTCTACTATTTTCAGAATAATTCACTTTGAAAACAAATTATTTCCATCGAAGCGTAGGGACACTCGGATGACGTGAAGTACTTAAGCCCGCAAAGCTTAATCGTGCAACACTTTGTAGAGATGTACTACAAATTTCTATTCAATCTGTGAAATTCACTGCAATTGCTAACACAAACGGTATTTTCGTCTACCAAAAACAGAAATTAATTAATTATCTTAATATTGACTAAACACACATAATAAAATTGCATTTCTCCCAAAACATGTCTGCCTGGCTGCGAGAAGGAATTATATAAGTATATGATTTGTGAAGACATAAGCTGTTATGTGGAGCTATCACTAGAGATGAAGGTGGGTCAGACTCTTGGAAAATATACTAGTATTTTTACATAACTTGAGTTGTATCTTATTTAATTTAAAAATTAGTTTAAATATATTATGTTTATCATCTTCTCCAGACATAAATTTAATGTATCATGAACACGATATTTGTAATCTGTGTATATGTAAAGTGAAATATTTTTAAAAATGTTGGTGAACTGTGTTTGGTGCATATGTCGTTGAAGGCAAGGATGGACAGAGGTTTTTGCTAGCTACCTATGTGAAGGTATGCGGGGTTTGCTTTCAATAGATTCCCCTGGGATGTCACTAAAGTTGGTCAGCAGAGCGTCATGTCCTACTCCAACTTGAACGGACCAAGGTTCTATCAAGATACTAACCTCTTGCCTCATTTATTGCAAAACTTCATTAATTTAGCTATGTTTGATTTTCTCCATAATTGTTTTGCAATTTTCCCCCAGCCCTTCAAAAAAAGCTAGTTTCTTTAATCTAGTTTTAATTTAAATGATTGTCATTATTAAGTCAAGAAAAGTACATTTTCTTCTTCGTGAAAGCAAACAAAAAATTAATACATTTGAATACAAGTCATCAGATTACCAATACTGTTAGACACCCACTCATTTCTCTTCACTAGTATTAAACCATCACTCATTTTACATAAGATATTGAAAAAAGTTAGTGGCATGAGGTATTTTAAAAAAGTCACACACTATTCATTTTTAACATTTTATTTTATTTTTTTATTTTTTTTTTCAAAATGTTCCTTAAACCTAAGTACTTATAATATCACACAAAAAAGATTGAAATTACAATATCACGCAAAAAATAATGAATTTACAACACACATCCACACACAGTAAGTCATCTTTCAATCACAATTTTATACACATATATACAAAACAATTTTGCACATACTTTAAAAACAATTATCTTACAAGTAAATTACCAATTTTTTTTTTTACTAAAACAAGATATTTCACCATAATATTTTGACAACATTGAACTTACAAACTAAAAGACAGTTCAACAATAACATTTTATCATACTTTTTTTTACATCTGAAAATTAGCACCACAACTACCGTTACTGAAACTACTATTAATATTGGTACTACTACTGATGCAAAAGTGTTTGACATATATTATAAGATTTAATAATGATTACCAAAATATTAAAAAATATAGTACACCTGTGGGTTCTTTTCCTAATTATTTACAATATTTCTTGCAACACATTCGGGAGGTGTGTTCATAGACATGCACGAAGGGCCGTTCATTTGTCACATCCGGTATATCTCACTCATACACTCACACGTATGCAGTTTCCAATGGGAATTTCATTTTCTTCTTTGACAAGGGAAATTGGTTCGAATACACTTGTATCAAGAGTTGTTACTAAAGTTATGTAATGCCTTACAGATAGGCAAACAGGGAGCAACAGCATTGAATGGTAACACAATTAGTAGTTGGTATAGTCAGCTGTGATGATGATTGCAGACAGCTAAGATGACTGTGGAACAGGAGGTGCATTCGGTGTCGGCAGATGGTTGACCTTGGCGTTGTGTGGTGTTGGGAGGTCTATAAAATTATTGTGGTGTTGAAACTGTTATAGGGTGGAAAATAAAAAAAATTTATTCAGTGCCCCCAAGGTAAGGTTGATATTCCATCTGCTTTAATGTACCGCTTATCATCCATACCTGACAACACTACCTTTGTTACGTGTTTGGTGTAGACTTGATGAGCACGCGAACATAACTGATATTAGGTCCCCATTACCCTTGTACAATTTTTGAGGCAATCTCGATAATCCTGGTACCTGAGTGATTGCAACACGTTGGGTTTAAACCACTCACCTCACGAATACATTGCTCATTCGCAACAATATATGCATACAGTTTACGTCGTAAATCCACAAAGAGTGTGTTTATGTACCCAACACATTCATCTTTCATCACCCCTGTATGGCCTTTGTTCCTGTAAGGGAATCCTGGCGGATTATCGAGCACATAGTTGTATGTATCAAACTGATCCTTTAAATCTGGGGTAATTACTTTATATATGTCACCACAAGCAATCGAGTATACCAAGGAATCTGTGTCACAATACAGGAGATGCAAAGCCAGCAGAAGAAACTTTGTACACATGTACTGATAGTGAAATTCATAGTGTTAATTTTGAAAGGTATAGAATGGCAACACCAGTGTACAAAGGTTTGTTGAACGCAAAAAAAAAAAAACTCTTTGACATCTCGATAAGGAACATGTTTTCGTCGATGATCTACCACGCCTGGAATGTCAGACATCCTATCAGATCTGCTGCACCATACATCGAGTCATACCTCGAAACGACTCTGATGTCCCTTTCCTGGCATACATTCTGCAATGTTTTTTCCATGAACAGAATTATTTATCAACTTGAAAAACGATTTTTCGAATGCATTCACAGCCTGGGCACATTTATCAATATCACAGTCGATGTACGGAGCCATCCATGCAATCTACTCAAAGCACAAAATGCGATGAACAGAGTTAAATTTGGCCCTGTCCATCTAGTACTGCCTCAGTGTTTCCCTGTGTATAACTTTTTTTTTTTGCAGCGTATGTGTTAAAAGAAGTTTCTCATGCGAGCCGTTCGGGGGTACGCCATTTTCTGGGGCCAAAGACAGATCAGATAGTTTAAAATGATACTCCTCTGGATATGACAGAGCCACTTCCATGAAAAAAACAAGTGTCACCATCATTCACAGTGATTGCAAAATCCCATGAAGAGAACACGTCAGCCTCAATTCACTTGAAATTACCAATCAGAAGCTTGGACCACATGCCTTCGCCACACATCACATTATGACGTTCATCCTTTGGTGGAAGTGACTTGCACATCAGACTGTCTGGCGACTTACAAATGTCATAAGGATAAACTGCCTTCCGTTTTGCCAATTCGAACTGGGTGTAGTCTGGAAACATCGGGCAGATGATACTCAATTGCACAGGTAGAAAATTGCCTGCAAAAGTTTCCAAAGAGGCCCTCATGAATTGGAACGAATCAATAAATCTTAACTTGAAATATTGCACCTTTCCATTGCAATCTGTCTCATTGGGAATTTGTTTTGTGATACATTTGTATCTCTCTAGGGCCATTCCAATCACTTGAATTTTCCCAGAATTTCAATTACCATGGTTCCTTTGTGTAACGGTACATGCCGTTCAGCCAAGGGATTTATAAGAAAGCGAGCATCGTAATTCTGCAGGTTATGGAAAACCGCGACAAGTTGTCTTTTGGGCAGTGTGAAATTCAATTTGCACTTATTTTGTGCGAAGCCTCTGATTTCGCCTGTCAGATGGTCATGGTCGACCACAATATCATTTGTACCGAGTAGTTCTTTAAAAATGTCACAACTGTTCTGAGCCACCAACCTAAAATCATCAGCAGAGGTTTTTGGCTTCATCAGAACAATGGCACTGTAAATTCATGCAACTCACTTTGTAAGTTCAACTAATCTGTACATATAATTAGCACCCACTAACTCGAAATACTGAGACAAACTTGGATTGAATGAATAAACCAACAAAATGCTACAAGCATAAGGAATTTGTTGGTTGATGGTAGTTGTATTACTCGTTTCATCATTAGGCAAGCAAGTGGACATGTGTTTCAGGTAACTTTCTACGCCGCAATAGGCTACGAAACCCAATCTCTGCTGTTTGCTGTAATCTTTAACTTTCAAGTACGTGTCGTTCCCACTGGGCAAAGTACTGCGAACAGCCTTTTGTTGCTGGCAAAGAATAGTGTGACTTGCGACTTTCTCCTATATTCTGAAATACTGGAGGCAACTCTTGCAAACTGATTACCAACCAGCTGTGACAAATTTCTAATACAGACAAAATGCAAATGAGCGGCATTTCCACTCGTGCAAATCGCCAAAACATTCACATGTTTGTCATGGCGTACAGGATAAATACACGTGGGTACTACAACCGCGCCCTATTCGCAAGTTTCGTCAATTATATTACTATCTTTGTCTACCACACAGTAGACATTGATAGAAATACAATCGTCCTTCTCGAACTTACGAATATCTTGTATGACTACTGGTGTCGAAGGCCCTTCGATATTCAAAACCTCGTGAGGATTTGGATATGAAGTAATTCTGCAAACATTTTGTGCAGCTGGAAACAAAGATGCTACGACGTTGTAGTGGAAACACTATCCCTCCGGGCAGTCTGCATCGACATAAGCAAGACAATTGGGAAAAATTGGACAGTTTAGTGTGCGCAGCACCAATAGTGAATGGCCGATATCGACTCACATGGAAGTCCATGTACATCAACATTTGCAGACTCCAGCCACAGCGATGCGCACTGAACTCCTCATGTCTTTTTGTGAGATAAGGAACAATATCCTGATTATAGATTAGACCCACATCGGATGAATGGAGAAAAGGGAGAGCTTTGCTTTGAAAATAAAAAGTCTCTGTGACGCCTTCTTCCGCCGTGAGGGACTTCAAATACTCGCCCGATACAGAAACGGATAATATAACTGGCTGGGGTGATGTCATTATTAAGCTTAATAAAGAGTCTTTTCACCTCTCAAAGAAACGAGAAAAATCCACATCAGACCAATTGATAATTACATATCCGCACGTCATCTACTCTTCTCGCGAACACCATAGCCAATAGCTGGTACGTCAGATCTGGCAAAGCTTCCACTGAGGCTTGGGAATAAGAAAAGGAAATAATTTCTGGCTCCCTTGCCGAAATATCTCTAATCGACTCGAAAGTCGGTTGTGAAACAGTTGGAGCACTTTCTGAGAATCTTCAGAGTCTAATATAAATAAGTCGTAATTCAAAAGATTAACCTTTTCATGTTTGGGGAAGCTGTGTCAGCTTTCCATAAGCGAATCCATTTCAAATAGCTTAAGCAGAGATTGTCCTCCAAAAGATTAATTTGTGTCTGCTTAGGCGAAGGGTCCCTGTCTCAACAGCTTGTTTGTCTTTTTGTCTGCGATTAAGAATCTGAATCGCTTACATACGGATCTTCAAGCAAGATGTCAATACAGGATCACTTACGCTCACCCATTTTGACTCCTAACTTAAAACTTTCTTAGTTTCATCAATATAACACAACAATAAATACACTGAAGTGACCCCTCATTCCGAAAAAAGAAAACACTCTTGATAACACACACACACACATACACTATAAGTGAGAAAAGTAATTTTATTATTATTAACATCCCAGACAAAACGTTTTTCTTAATTAAAAAAAAATAAAAATAAATATGTTTGTTGAGAAAATACAGAAACGAGCACTGTAACTAAAAATACAGCGAAGCCCGAATACTTTTAAATGTGCATGAGTCAGGTAGATAGCAAGCAGGGAGAAACACAATAGACGGGCCAAGACCTTGGCTGGCCGATGGGCTGTGTGCATGATGAGGGGAAACGAGGCGACCGTGGAACAAGACAGACATGCCGGGCCGGAGTTTTGGAGTGTGCTGGTGAGAGATGTGCATAGCGTTAGGCGGGCGGAGGAATGGTGAACTCTAGTACAGTAAACTGCCGCTAGCACCACCTTACAGTCACTCTAACCCTCCCGCACCCGACCGACAACCTCTACCCACTCATCTTCCTCTCCAACGAGATAACACATAGACCCTGCAGGTGTCTGTGAGTTTGTGACAAAGGAGGGGAAAAGGAGAAACTTGGCACTTCCCTCTAGCCCCACCTATTAACTTCCCCTTTTCCCCCGCTGATGCGCAATTCCTGTGGACACATGCACAACAATGGGAGACTGAGCACTACTCCTCCAACCCCGTGCCACCACCGATTTTCAGTCCGCTCCCCATCTCCAATAATGAATTCACTGCGCTTTGTGACTTTTCTCACCTTGTCTATTTTTCCCAGCGCAAAGTTTTGCGTTTTGTAAAAAGCGTGCAGATTGTGTTTACGACATTGCATTTCAGTTTAAACCTACTTTAAATGTTATTTGTGTGAAAGAAAAACTTTACATTAAAAGAAAATTTTGAATCTTACACCATCAAAAACTTTTAAGTAGTTTTACACCATCAAAAACTTTTATGTAGTGATACACTGTGAAAACTTCTAAGTAGTGATACACCATACAAAATTTAAGTAGTTTTAAATTATAATTTTTTTATTATGTATATTATACATTTTTCGAAAATAAGTTTAATAACGAAAGTTTTAGCAAGGGGAATTAATCTGTTTCACACAAAACATTTAACGCTATCAACTCGACATTTTCTTTAAAATACTTAGAATTTATACTCTAAACTAAATATGCAATACTTAAAGCAAACCAACAAACACATTTAATACATTTACAAATACACAATAATACATTTTAGTAGTAAAGTTTACTGAAAATTAAAAAAATATATATCTCTCATGCACACACTCACACTCGCATTTACTCATCAACTTTGAGAAGGAAATGTCTTAAAATTAACATAATTACCCAAACTACCTACCCCATCACATACACTTCAAAACATTTCATTTGTTATAAATACTCAACGCTCATATATTCGTCATCATACATCCTTCTCCAGTCAACTCATACTGAACAAGCTTGGAAGCTGAGGCTATGCACCTCCTGAATACATGAAGTGTATCCAGCTTAGTTCTTCCCTTGTTTAGCTGTTCTATAGTTCATACCTCATACACACCACATATCTCTCTCTCTCTCTCTCTCTCTCTCTCTCTCTCTCTCTCTCTCTCTTAAACATTTCTTATAACTATGTAAAACTAACTGAAATTTATATGACTTTTCCTCTGCACTCACACACACTAAGTCATACAACTACCAAACCAAAATTTTTCTTAGAGTACTAGTGTGGATATTTAAACAGTCAAGATATGCTGTAGGTGCATGTTATTCACACGAACCCTATTCCACATAGAGCAAGGATGCATCTACTGGTGGTCTACCTCTCCTCTCAGCTCTGCTAAATAAACTCAAAACTACATGAAAAAATTACAACTGGATTAAAATTCATATGACTTTTCGCCCCCACTCACACTCACAGTAATACTCATTCATAAGCAAAACCCATCCTTAAACATCAGCCCTTAAATATCACTTAAAAAACCTTAAAATACTTAACTTAATAAATATTCATAAGTGTAAAATTATTTTTAAAGAAATTTCATCGATTTGTAATGATTTTAAAGAAAAATCATTCACTCATAACAATTTTAATGAAAAATCATTGATTTGTAATGATTTTCAAAGAAAAATCATTCAAATGTTTATCAATTCCAAAGAATAATCATTCAGTTTGATAAAAAATTTAACACAAATCATACAATTAACTCAAAGTTTAAACAAAACACGAAAAATAAACTCTTGTAATAAGATGGATGATCAAAGAGACCCGAACCTATGTCAAGCTGTATGAGTGGTACCCCGCTCCGTTAGCTAAGTGCCGGGGGAGGCAGGCACTTGTAATCCCCCTCAGGAACTCTGTGCGAACCTACCCACACAGGCAGGCGAAAGTCCTACAGGTTTGCTCCAGCCGATGTGCGGCCGAGTGAGCTCTGTGGGTACCTTCTCCGACAGGTGAGTAGGGTTCCTTTCACAGTCGCGGCAGAACCGATGAGCGGGTGGGCGAGCGGGTCCCTTGCTCGCAAAGCACCGCCACATCAGGTCCCAGTAGCTGCTGGTGGACAGAAGACCGATGCCTTTGACCTAGCCACTACGACCAGTTCACAGTTGAGACGATACACCCATGCACTGGAGGGGAGATGTTACTTCCATGGAGTCACACGAGCAAATGAGATCCAGTGGATGGGTGGTGCTATTTATACCCTCACCAGCTTCTTGTCGCGTAAGTTAAAATAAATGCTATTAGCCTGAAATGGATATCAAATATACGATTAATACATTTTAAGATATTTGAATACGTTTTTATATAATTTTAACACATTTAAAAGGACTTTATAGGATTTTTTAAATATAGCATAGATATGCTGTACTTTAGTCTTTACATATGAATTTAACGTGTATGTCCGGTTTTAAGCCATAAGGTATGAATTGCATTCTTATTTAACAAATTCGTTTTCCAACAATTGTCATTACAATACCAACTTTTTGTATTATGAGGTGAAATCAATTTAATTCTACGATTCAACACTCTTTTTACGTATACGAATTCCTATTTTTAATATAACTTAATTGATTAATCCTTTAGGTAATAGGGTTAATGAATTACAAATTAGCTATTATAATACAAGATCTAATCTGGAATCGAAGCTAGGATCTATATATGTACCCAACACTGAAAGTGAGAAACTAGATTACATTCGTAAATGGTCTATGCGGGACTCGAACCCAGCTTATATCAATCATAATCATCTCTTTGTAGGGAATCGAACCCGCAAACTCTATATTAGAATTTACCAGCCTTACCTGGGATACGAACCCACAACCTCGTTGCCTAATCTTACATCTCTATGGAGGCAGGCGACATTTAACAACTTATTTTATGTATTTATAATTTTATTTTTTCCAGCAGACATTTTTTTTGTAAGATTAAAATATATCTTCATCTGATTACTATTTTTGGCAAAAGTAAAAATCTGTTTGTTAAATGAATCTTTTCTTTACAAGACTCTTTCTTGTTAATGCAATATACTTTTTTTTTAAGAAAGAGATTCATTTTAGATGTTATTTATTTACAAAAATATATACAAACACAGGATGATCCAACGTTTATGTACAAATATTTAACACTGAAGCAACATATTTAAGCAAGTAGATATATTTTGCTCCAAAACAAGCACAAGTAACTGCAGGATGATACGAGACACTATCAAGTAGAATTTACTCCAAACATTTCCATGCAAAACAAAGAAGTGAATTCACAATGTATTTACAACATTTTTTAACATTAACAAATACAGCATGTTACACTAATTCTTTCAAATATACAGGCAGATCTTAAACTTTGTGTACAACAATTACACCTTGCTCCGAAACAACTACAGGTTAACAAAAACATTTTAACACTAAGAAGTACAACATTTTTCTTTTAAAACAAATACTTTTTTATAAACTGTTAGCAATTTCTGTGAACAAACTTTTCATGCATTTTCTTAAAATTGGATTCATATCCCCTTCTTTACCACTACTTTTAAGGAGTGAGTGTTTCTTACACCCTGGTTTTAATATGTCTGTACACTAAAATCTTTACAAGTATGGGCATGTAAAACAATGCTTTCGACCAAATCAGGATAGGATTCAACACAATGAGAATATACATCTCCAATACTAGTTGGAAAATGTGTGTTTGAAGTCATATGAAACACTGGAAATGACTTGTCACCACACTGTATGAGTTCATGGCTCTTTTTGTTTCCTGGAGGAACGTAAATTACTTTAATATGAAAAATATTGTCACAGGTTTCCGTAAATTCTCTGACACCATAGAGTATAAGTTATTTTGAACTTCCCTTGTTTGACACTGTTATAATGATTACCAGGATGAAAATACATCATGTTACCACTATGACACCCAACACTCGACAGAAGATTTAGCAAGGAACAATGTATGTATATTGATAAATTCATTATCTCTATCTGAATTTGCCGGTTGAAACATGTTTTAGGGTTAAATGTTATTTTTGCTGATTTTATTGCTGGATGTACATAACATTTTGATAAAACACACCGAGTATGAGACGTGTAACCAAACTTGTCTTTGCTATAATGATATAAAGTATGAAGATAATTATCACATTCATCGAAATACTGATAAGGCAAAACAGTGTCTATATTATAAACAAGATGTTTCAAACTCTTTCTTTCTCATAATATGAAGTTACAATTCATTCGCAATTAAGTTTATGCTTACGATCTATTACATGAGGTCTGTACTGGTTTACAAAACATTCAGAACTGTTACAGCTAGTTACATTAGAGTAATAAGTTATTGGTTTACTATGTGCTGACAAAGCTTGAGAGATATATGTACATTTGAAATTAATGTCTGACACACATCTCCTGTACAACAAAATGGGAATATAATAAGCTGTAAGTTACAGAATGCAAACCTTTAGTAAAAAATGTAAACTTGTATTTCATTGGACACAATGGGAACATTGGGATCATTATTCTGAATTAGCCACTCCATGTGCATATAAATTACACATCAACAGAAAATCTAATCCACCTTGTTCGAAAATAAAGTTGCGGATGTCCCCATCGCAGGTCTCTTCCAACAAACGGTGATTCCCTGGTGCGGTCGGGTGAGCTGGTAGTCGATTACTCCATATCCCATATCCCTAGCTTCCAATGCAATCTCCAACTTCTGCGTACATACATTCTGAATTGATTGTTGAAAAACTCCAATGTTCATCTCTGTTGCACATCTGTATCTGTAGTGGACTATCATCTTCAATTCGAAACCACACTGGCCGGAAACTTGGAGTAACACTGGTGTACTGAAGTGATGAGTCGAACCTATCCATCTTAACTGAAGCTCTTCTGTAAGATTCTCTCTCTTTATAAAGACATATTATTCTAGTTAAAATTAGTTCTTCAACTACAACTTTTTTAGATCAAATTTACACACACAAACAATACTGTACCATACCTCACAATCCCACATTCCACAGGGTGCTGCTCTTAAAAGTCTGCTACTGCCTTCTATTTGCGTGATGTGTTCCTTATTGTTACATGTTGCAGTCCATAAGGTTGTGGTGGTGTTGTAAAATTCTCTAATCAATTTATATTTGATTTGATGAAAACTTGAGTCATTTCTGTACTGCAATTTTTAAAACATGGGTCCAGAGAAGATCAGTGCAGTTCGCTGTTGGGTTTCATATTAAAAACAGGACAATCTTCTTCGTCATCACACAGCACTCGTTCTGTATACAGGCTTTCTCCGAAACTTTTTGCGAAATTCCAATGTTCATTTCCATTACACATCTGTGTTTGCAAGTATATGTTGCCTACAGACTCGAACCATACTTTCTTGTGTCCCTGTAGAATAGTAGAATATGTCTTCTCATGATCGAATTTTTTCATTTTTTCGAAATCTTATGCTACCTGGAACAAACCATTTTTGGAACATTAATATCTCTACACGTGGGTAGGATGTTGGTACAAATATTCTCCGAAAGCTTCGCTTTTACATTTGGAACAGAATGATTTTTCCTCACAGTGATTTGTATTATAGCATTTTACTAATGAATTAATACTCGAAAAGTTGTGTTATCTTCTGACTGGTTAAAGTTTTTAAAATTTCCTTTTGTATTGTTCCCAGCACGTATACAGGATAGTCTTCAAGTAACGCATCATTTACATATTGAAAACATTTTTTGTAAGCTATGTCACCAGAGTCAGATTTCAGGTTATGTATATTGTAAGTATGTTCCCAGAACATAATTTTAAGTTCAGGTTTTAAACTATATAAAGGTCTGGGAGATTTAAAGCATTATACTTTAGTCATTAGCATCGGTTGCATAAGGAATAGCAAGCTCCTTAATTACAAAGGAATTGTCTTGATAGTTTTCAAAACCCTGAGAGTAGCACATCATTGTTACATTATTTCTTTTTACACAATATTTACAAAAAGTCTATCTCTTTGATATAAAATTTATTTATAAGATGACAGTGATTGCCTCTATAACTACTTCATCGAATACAGAATCATCCATTACTCTATCTGGAATTAATCTTGCTTCAAGCATCTGTTCTAGCCTGTGCATCATACAATCCCTCCGCATATGTTGTAGGTTCTTGTAAGAGAGTAGCTTACAGTTGTTCCCAAGTGTTGTTTACATTTTAAATAATTAATTTTCTTGAAATGTTTACATTTTGGTAATCACAGTTTGTTTATATTCTACTGAAATTTACCAGCTACGTTCATTTTATCATTTGGTTATAAATCTCTGTTTACACTATCCTTAATTCAGAATGTAAATAATTTAATCACGAGTTTTTCTGGCCATTTGTGTGACTTTTTAAGGCAGGCTTTCATATAGGAATTATTTCTTCCTTGCCCCGAGGCGGCAATTTCAACTCTATTGAAACAATAAGTTTCGACCACATTGTTTGAAGGGAAGATATTTTCGTGACACTTCAAAAAGGTCTGTTACTAGTCATCAGAAAAGATGCAGCGTCTGTTCGGGAGGTTGAATCCGGAGGATCTACGTCGGGGCGGAGCCCGGGTGATGCCGTATGGTGTCGTAAGAGGTGTACCGAGGTTCTGCGGGTGTCATTTCGGCAGGTTTGGTCACGAACCTTGAGATGATGCAGTTAAAAAACGAATTGCATTAGCCCTGCACATCGTATGGTAGACTGCCATATCTTCATTCTACATGACTCAAGTAAGGCTTCCGACTTGTATCCATCACTAATACACATCCTGCTTCAGACTGTTGTAGATGAATATATGCTTTAAATTATGCACAGACTTTCCTTTTCATTTCCCAGAGGCTCGGGAATAGTTCACTAAAAATACTCGTGGCATCTAGAGCTAGTTAAAGAACAGATGAATTTTTAAATGCCAAGACTTAAGAATCGAATATTTCCTCGTAACTGTGTTCTGCAAACACTATAAATCAAGTGACATTTAAAAATTGATCTAAATATTATTTAGGTCCCTTGAACTGGTAGCAGGACATGTTGAAAAGTATGTGTGTAGATATTGTTCTTATGTATTCTTTTTCTTGAGTGTGATATAGGTTCTTTCTTATGATGAATCATTTGAAACTATCAATTAATTATATTATTCAACTATTTAAACTGGATATGTTATGTTTGTAAGGCTGTGTAATCATGCTTCATACTGAAAGTAATTTTAAATGATTTCATATTTACATATAAGTAAAATATGCTTGTCAACTCTGTTTTGTCTTATATTGCAGTGAGCTATGATTTCGCATTTAATCCAGGTCATTAAAAAAGGCTCACCAGTTAGAATTCTATTTTCTGATGTGATCATCAAATTAAAACATCAATCCCAGATAAGCTAACTGGAAATATTTATTTTACTAATGCAAAAATAGTTGGCGCCCATATGGCAATTAGAAATTTCTACACTCACAAAAGTTTACAGTAATTTATTCTTCTGAACCAATATGTTGGACACAAATTTGAATTTTCTTTTAACACACTAAATAATTAAGTTGCTAACCAATTCTCACTTTATTAGATTGTCATCATTAGCAAAGGCAGGCGGCATGCTGTAAGGATAGTCTTCACAGGGTAAATAGGAAACGATATCCTCATCGGGTTTTAAATTTTCTGCCAGGAACGGATACACTAATTTTATTTAGTGAGCCACAAAACAAATAATGAATTCTTCCGGCAGCACTTGCAGATGGGAACACTCTAGACTTAATGAGGTTTTCGCCTTCCCGTAAACTAAAATGGCATTGAATATTTAATACATTCAGAGTCGCAATTGTCACAGCACCGATCTTGATGCATTGTACCTGATGAAATGCCTTGTAGATTCTGGGTTGATGTTCTAGATGAAGTAGTATATGCCTGGCATTGTAGTGGATGCCTGGAGCTGTAGTAATTGTGATTGGCGTCTGTAGCTGTAGTAAATGTGATGGGCATCTGGAGCTGTAGTAATCGTGATAGACGTTTGGAGGTGTAGTGAGCATTTGTTGTTGTAGTGGATGCCTGGGGTTGTTCACGTTATCAATACTTGCACTTGATGACTATGCTTCCTGGATGCCTGAATGAGATATTTGATGTCATTATCTATTCTAATGCAATACACATGCATGCACACGAAGTGCCCTTGGCAGTTGCCGTGTTAAGACTAAGATAAAAATTAATTTTTCCCTCATATAGTGTAAGGATTCAAAATGGCCCCCATTTTCCCATAAATTTACAATATTTTGGATTTTTTAGTGAAAAGTACAAATAATGTTGAAATCGCTATTTTTCAACTCCAAAAAACACGATTTCCACCTGTATTCATACTATTTTGTTAAACTCATATCGGAAAATGTTAAAACATAAAATAAATTCAAATATGTACATTTTATGTTACATGGAATACATTTTTGCTGTTCGAAAGTTTTTGGTTAGACGTAAAGAAAGGGAACACATTGATTAGCCAGCTTGCCTACCAGAAAGGGTCACAGCATAAAAATAAATTTTTTCGCAAAGTGTGGATTTCATATTATATGTTGGTCGGCAGGTTTTACCGGAAATCTCTCTCGTGTCCCCTAGTCTCACATGCACACAACTCGACACTTCTCCCCTTGCTTCACCCTCATCGGCTCTCAAGACGTCGATGATAAGAGCCATCTTAATCTCTCCCATTTCTTTCTCTCATATATGTAGAATTGATAGTAAAAAATTTCTTAATGAGTGAATACCTGTAAATAATTATTCTGTTTTAACATGTAAATAAAATAAGTCTTGATTTTCTGTGCGATTTTACAAATCACAGTTTGCTTGATTCAAATATACAATTGTTGGAATGTTAAATCTAGGGTTTATATTGCGATCTTTATTTCAGGGATTAGTAAAAAATTTTTACAGCTCATATAGTCAACCTGTTGTGTAAGGTTGAAGGGACAGCAAGTCAGACCAAATCTCTCGGGGCATGCATTCAAAGGGTCGGCGACGTGAAGTAGGGGAGCCAACAGTGGAAAAAGCATGTTCTAAATACTCTAGTGTGGAGGGCACGTGTCTTGAAACAGGCACTGCAGGGACGTCAACTCATGAGAAATATACGAAAAAGCATTCCCAGGGCTGACTCTGGGGTACGTAAAACTGTTTTTTGCAAACTCCAGGCTCGATCGATAGCAGAGGTCTTCAGAAAAAGTCGCCTTCGGAAGTACGGGTGGTAGGGGGCGCGTTCCTCTAGGCACTGCTTAGAGGAAAGGGGGTGGCTGTCATTGTGGAGTCGGAGCAGCTCTGAAGATGAAGGAGGATGGTTAAGGGAGGGAGGGGATGCTTACGAGTGAGCAGGACCCAATCGGAGAGAAAGTAGGCAGTCGTTGCCATCTTGAATCAGTTGCGAAAAATGAGAATCGAGGACAGATGGGGGTGACTGACTCCCAGGACCTCGCAGAGGAGGGGTGGTAGATGGGAGGGGGTGGCAGGCAGGGTTCTCCCGATGTGTACACAAGTAGGCAGTTGTCGCTATCTTGAGAAATAACCAAAAATCTTTTATGATCATGGGCAGCACATACTGGGGAGGGGATGGGAGGGGGTGGTTACAAGCAGACAGTCCTCCCAATGTGAAGCTCTCTGGGCACTTTGCGCCATCTTCAGTCGTTCATCAACATTTGTGGGAGACAAACATGTTAGTCGTCAGCTCCTTTATAAACACTGTACCTCTATAGACACTTGGCAACCGACGAGCTTATGAAAGTAGGTTAGCTCAACTATGGACCATCTCTACTGATAGCCGCGATTTGATATAAAAGTATTTTATCGGGAAAATATAAATGTTCACATGTTAACTTATTTTTTTCTTTTCGGATGGATGTACTGTGTTTGTAATAAGTAATTGGTTTCTGTGTTCGGTAGAGGAAAATACAGTTTGTATTAACAATTGAAGAGAATTTCACAGATTTAACAGAAATTTGCACTACGTCTCTATAAAGTGTTGCACAATTACGCTTTGCAGGCTTAAGAACTTCTTCACAATATCCGAGTGTCCCTACGCTTCGATGGAAATAATTTGTGTTCAAAGTGAATTATTCTGAAAAGAGTAAAACTTTAGTTAAAAAATTATCGTTTAGTTATCTGTTGTAGGACGACTGCAGAGTTTTTCTCATAAATTTCAACTCATTTGTCTATCAGCTTCACTACATGCACATTATCACGCTCTCCACACACACAGCTTATAAGACGACGTAATTGTTAAGCTGGACTCATTAATACATCAGACTCCACATCAAATGGACATATCTTAAAAAATACTCAAGGTAGGTGCGAGAGGCATTAAGTAGTGTACGTGTATTTCTATTAAGCTATTGTGTCGGTTTAAAATTTAAATGCGAGTTTGGAAATCTTTATGTATTCATATTGACTAGCTGGATTTAGTTTAAAGACAGTAGTTGTTCGTTATATTTGTCTCTCGTGTAAATAATATTTCAAAGCTCGAGACTCATGTTAGTTTAAGACTCATGTAATTGCACTTATTATTCACATAGTCGTTTGAAATTTGCGATTCGATGCATGCAATTTTCATATGTAGAACACTATGAAATTCTCTAACGTTTAATTGCATTCCGAAAACAGATTGTTTAACACGTAAATCGCATCTTTCGAAGTCACCTATCTACTAGCAACATCCACCCAAAAAACAAACAATTTACACTTAGGTCACTCATAGAAATAGTTTAAACACTCTGAATTTCTCTCCTGTGTTAAATATATTCGTGAAAATCGACTATCTGCGACTAACATCCCTACAAACACCTCAAAATTAGAAAAATTAGAAAAAAATTAGCCTTAGCACACTCTTGCACTCAACTCTACGCCTACATAAGACATTGCAACCCATCACACTGGTCAGTCACCTCTAAGACATCACACTGGTCAGTCACCTCTAAGACATCACACTGGTCAGTCACCTCTAAGACATCACACTGGTCAGTCACCTCTAAGACATCACACTGGTCAGTCACCTCTAAGACATCACACTGGTCAGTCACCTCTAAGACATCACACTGGTCAGTCACCTCTAAGACATCACACTGATCAGTCACCTCTAAGACACCACGCTGTCAACATCGTACAGAGCTCCCCACAAAAAGAAAAAAGAAAGAAGGAAGGAAGAAAAAAATTGATTTGATTAAAAATTTACGATTTTTATACATTTAACCCTATAAATTAACACTTTGATATCAGTTTAACCCTTTGATATCAATAAAGGCGACATCCGCTTTGATCTGGAACCCGAGCGCCCATACTACTGTCCGGGATAATCCTGTTCTACTTACTTTAGGTGCATTTTAAACAGAAACGTCCGCTAGTTTGCTAAATTCTGTTTACTTCAGAATATTAAACAACATATAGACAAATTTAGTTAAATTTCATATATATATATATATATATATATATATATATATGTGTGTGTGTGTGTGTGTGTGTGTGTGTGTGTGTGTGTGTGTGTACATATGAAAAAACGACGAAAAGAAAATGCGTTGCACATGCAAAACGAGCGTTCCTCCTGTTGCCAATGTGAGCTCCCCAGCCTGAATCGAATTGTGCTGGAATAAACAGCGGAAATGCTGTAAGTATGCCTAAAAGCCACGCATAAATGAACAAGTAGAGAAATCGATCAATAATTGGCTACACAGCCACTAATTTAAATATGAACATTTTAATAAAACGGTATGAGCAATAAACTATTTTTCACAATTAGGTAACATTAGGTACCAATAGGTAAAATATATAGAGTTACGGACATAATTATTTTTCAGATGTTTATAAACGATGTCTAAAAGTGTTCTACTTACGTTTATCTACGACATGACATGATATAGTTGGATAGTTGAAACGTCATAAACGGCGCCATACTTGTCGGAGACAGTCGGATGGCTCCAATTTCCATCAAAAATTTCAAAATTGGACCGGTTCTAAAATCTATTTGATGTTTGAAGATCTCAGCCAATCAGAATCGTGCACGACAAGAACAATCGCCAAGAAACTTTAAAATAGCGAACAATTGCTGGAAACGAAGTAGGTTATGAAGATAATTCATTTATGTAGAAGTTGTCTTAAACATATCCGATAAATAAAATTTGAATTTAGTAAAAAGCGAAAATAAATTTTCAACATTCCTTTTACATTTTTTTCCTGTAATGATTTGCATTGAAAAACAAAAGAAATATCTCACTATGAAAATAATATTTAAATAATAATTCAAAATATATTATCCCAATAACAAAATTTGATAGTGCTGACACATTTTCAAATATGCGCAAGATTGTCGGGAAAAATTTGATGACCGTATTCTGTCTTCAGAACATGTTGCCAAGTATGGCTGAAGGCGAAAATCATACAGTGTGACAGGGGCATAAAACAATAAACGATCAATTTAGTGGACATGCACCTCCGTGCCTACTGTAGCACACATGCAGTTATGAGCGGTATTTTTTTTTTTTAAGTTAGTTTGAAAATTGCAGAGTTTACCCATGGAGGTAATAGACGATGGGAGTGGCAACAGCCTATCTTCTCCACGATTATCAAGTGAAGCAGATGACTCGTCTGAGTTGTTTCAACTGCGCGTGCGCAGACCCATTGTTTACGTCAGCCGCCATATTATGAAGTTACATAGTAAGCAATGTAAAACATGCACCTTTTTTGCCACTACTAGCCCTGTCCTTGTCGTTCATCTCCGGCTTCAATTTCGTGTCTCGGCTTCCACTCCATAGACCAACACGTACATGCCGTGAGTTTACCGCGAAGAGCCCGTAGAAAAGCGACGTCATGAACAAGCAGCGTCCGAACGCTGCCACCACGCGCCCCGGTCACAATTCGCATGACGTCACCGAGACTAGTAACGGTGTGTTTGACCTTGCTTGCGTGCTACTCAAGGCGAGGCCGGCCGGCTTCTTGTATTCTTTCATTCGTGCTGCTGCTGCATGCCTGAGGTCGCCTCCGCGCATGCGCGAGCTTAGCCATTGTCCCGCCGAGGACACGCAACAAAGGATGGTCGCGGTTAGTTACTTTTTGAAATCAACCTTTGAAAAATGTCGCTGCCCCAACGCGGGCACGCTCACTGCCATAAGCCCTACGCCCGCCTAAGTTGGCAACAACAGGGTGGAGACAGTTCAATAACTTAACGTTAAAGGCTGTTCACGATAAAGTGAGCACTTTTGAACTCAACCTTAGAATGAAGTCACTGCTCCTACCTGCGTATAACTTAACGGGCGCACTGAGTGACATGCTCCCAGTAAAGTTGGTAACGATGATGGGGAAAGTAGTTCCATATCTTAACGTTGAATGAAAAGTGCAAGGTAACCATTTGTGATAACTTAAATTATTTCTACTGCTTTCTGTTTTTTTTTTTAATGCGTGACAGTTTCACTTGACCGACGCATGAAGAAAGCGACGAGGCCCATGACAATGTTAATTTTACATAAGGCGGGAGAATACACAACGTGTATACAAGTAGATCTTAAGCAGGGCTTTCAAAAGTGCTCATTTTACCGTGAATAACCTATAAATTAAAAGTGTTTGGTAGTAAAGGCTGTCCACGACAAAGTAAGCATTTTTTTAAATCAACTTTGGAAAAAATTCATTGCTCCCTCCTGCGTATATTTTAACGGGTGTACTGAGTAAAGTTGGTAAAGATGAAAGAAATATATAAGATATATATAAGAAATATAATAGTTTCATATATAAAGTCGAATAAAATGTGTTACGTAACCATTTGTATAGGCCGTTCACGATAAAGTGAGCACTTTTTAAGGCTCTTCCAAATTATTCTTTCAAGCCAATTTTTATATTTAAGCCATTTTTTAATATCAGCGTTGTCACGTGAGTAATAAATACGGCGTGTACTTTCGCCACTCTCAAAAGTTAATGTCTGAGGCTGCAATAGAACGTATTTATTAGTAGTTAGTGCCTGTTGGGTGGGCCTTAAAAAGTACTCACTTTATCGTGAACAGTCTATAACTACAATTATTTCTTTCGCTTTCTGTTTTTTTTTTATGCATCGAAGTGTAAAATTGCGCAGATTCGTTAAATATCTACTTTTTTTAAATACATAATTTCACATTTTTCACTTGACGGACGCATGAAAAAAAGTGATGAGGCCCATGGCAATGCTATTTTCACATATGATGGCAAAATACATACGTACATAAAAACAAGTAGATCTCAATCAGGGTTTCCGGAAATGCACAGTGTACACTGAACAGCCTATACAAAATGCTGCACCCAGGTAAGAGAGTGAGTCTTACCTGACCTTCCAAGAACTTTGAACTATGCCCGCTGTGACAAACACCAGGACATTTATCCGATTCTTGGAATACATTAAAACTTAAAATGACACGTTCTTGCAGCAATAAAAGAACAGAATTTTTACACCATCGCAGCGGACTAGCGCCTATAAGATTTCCACGTCTGTGCGCTTGACGAATGCACCTCCATGGCGACCTCAAAATACACTAGATTTAATGATGCAGTATAACTAACCATATCAATAAAAACAAGCGATGCATATCAACTGTAAAAGTGGCATTTGCTACAATCCTTACCTGGAGACAGTTGCAGTCTCGCAGACAATAGGGCGACATTTAAAACGTTTATGTACAAAAACTTGTATGTGCACGTCAAATCCACGTTTACTAACCTGTCACTCTAGAAAATAGGTATTCCTTTAAGCAGAGTGCAAAAATAAGCTAAAGTACAAAAAATTCTATTTCAAAAACATAAAAATATAGAAGGTTCAATAATAATATTTGTGACAAGTTAAGCTGGAGTCACAATACTCCGACGAACCCGACACAACCACGACACAACGAAATCTCAGTAGCAGCCAATGAAAAGCAAAGGTCACGCGTCACGTCGGCCCGACAAATCGCAGCCCCGACAGCCCGACAAAAGTAGGTCGTATTTCTATTTCACGTCGTGTCGGGCTCGTCTGAACGCGCAAAAAATGTAAATACAACCCTACAAAACATTTCTTGCGTACTTCCCTATTGTAGTAAATAATAACTAACTTTGCACAAAAATTAACGTTCTGGCTTGTTATTAAATACTTTTTTTCTCTTGTATAAATTAAAATACTGTGCTGTCAAAAGCAAAATAATCATTCACCTAATCGTGAGTTTTAAAAAGTAAACATTGGATATTGTAAGTATAACTCGCAGTTTTATGATTTTCATAGAGTCAACCATCATACTTGTCGGGCAGATTTCGTCGGGGTATTGTGACCACTCAATACAATATGAAATTCCGTCGAGCTCTGACGTCGTGTCGTGTTCGTCGGGCTATTTTACTCCAGCTGTAGCCAACTTCAGGTTGACTAACTTCGAAAAATTCCGATTGGACGTGAATAACGAATTTCACAAGAGATAAGAAGCTTCTTGTTTTGTAAAGGCGATTTCATCGTGACTGTGGTTTTGGCAATGCGTAACAAAAAAAATAATAATTAAAACGTGTAACAATGGGGTCTCGTGTCTTACATTCGTGTATCGGCAAGGTGAGGAGAATATCGCTTGCAATCAGTAATATTTTACCTGATTTTCGTAATAAGCTTTTTTTTTTATTCACAGTTGGCACATGAGATAAGTAATAATTTCCTGGATTATTTTTATACACGTTCAGATATTCACTTCCTTTTGTTATTCTCGGAGCTCTAATGGAAAATAAAAAATAAGATATTGTATCTTATGAATTTCTAATTACATAAAGTGTTCAAAATGATTTTTTTTTTTTGTTTGCCGTACCGAAAATTTCGAGAAATCCCTTGGAAAACAATTTGTGACAAAAATTAGGTAAATATACGGCTTTCGTGAGTTGATTTCCGTAAAGGCCCGTCTACAATCTCGTTGACGCTACAATAACGCGTTACAATAAGTCACGAATGCGTGTATCGTATACGCTCTGGCTAAAACCGATGTTAAACGCTGCCATGACGCTGAACGTAAAACGCAACGCGGTAGAAGTTGGCCAACTTTCAAGTCAGAACTCAAGACGTCACCAACAAGTGAGAACAAATGTTACAGACGATTGGCAACAGATAGCACCACTATCGCCGTACGTAATTAATTTGTTAATGTATACGAAATCAATATACAAATAACGCAAAAGGCATTAAAAAATAATTGAGTATAACTATTAAGTCCGCGGAATCTATTTTTTTCTTTTTACGAAATGTTCTTTTTAAATTTCAAACAAAAATAAAAACATTTGTATATATACACCTACATTATTTTTATTTGCATTCCTGTTAACATTGATTTTGGACATGCCAGTTTTCTTATGGCGACGTTTAGAATTTAAAGTTTTGCGACAAGTTTAATGTAAACGAGTCTTAAGTCAGTCAGAAAAAAAAACTTTACTTGATTTGCATATTAGGAAATTACGTAGCAGGCACTGTAAGTGAGAACATAAATGCGTTTTATTGTTTGCGACGTGACTGCAGAACTAGCAATCCTGCCGCGGACTAAACACAACGGGAAATAAGCAAGTTTGCCATATTTCCCTACTCGCACTGCAGCAGCGATGTGTTCATTCATGCAGAGGCTCGTAAACTAGGCAAGCTAACAAAGACAGTTTATGACCACATTATTACGTCAGCCGTGAGTACAGGATGATAAAACAAGATATGGCGGCGTCTGCAACAAGTTCAGGAAATGCTGACGAAGCAGTTTTCTAATTCCCAACATTTCCAGGATAAACCAGGACAAATAGGCGTACGAGAATAGTCATTTTTCGTAGGATTGCAAGCGTCGAAAAGAGTAGAAAATGAGAACATAACCTAAAATGAGAACATAACCTAAACAAGCATAGAAGTTCACCTCGTAATGTAAAACTCCACGATTTCCGACTGTCAATAGCGCGCACCAAACATAACACATTCAAATTATGTCAACAGTTATTGTTTTTTTTTTTTACTTAACTGAAACACGCCTGGGTAAAAAAAAAACCACAATGACTCCCATCACAGGAATGTCGAGGCATTGTTTATCCGCCGTGGTTCGTTTGTTTGTTTACAATGGGCCGACATATACACGGCGGCGCCTAACTAGAGTGCAACGTGCTCCAAGAAGGCTGGTTTACAACTTGTAGTGCGAATATATAGCCTCATGTAAGGGCGCCGATTTATCTGTAAGTTGCAGGTAGGAATATTGGTGTGTGAACTAGTTCAACAGAAATAGTGTATGCAAACTGCCACATACGTTGGTTGCGCCACGAGATAGGTTGCGAATAGTGGTGTGAAACAAGATATATATACATTTGCACTGAAAATGATCACCTTTGGCCTTAGGTAGAGCACCTACCTGGTAGACAATGGAACTGTGAAACGTTGTTTAGTAGACGCAAACTCATGCACGTACACACTATGATAATGCAACTAGATGAAAACAAACCACTGAGATGATAAACTGATTTCAATTAGATTAACCTTGAACCAGAAAATAACCATAAATTATTCAACTGAGCTAGTGTCAAAATACTTTAATAATAAAAATAAAAATTTCCTTGCCGTCAAAATAAAATAAAGTGTGATAGAAATCAATTAAATAATATGTATGCAAGTCGGATTACTGTAAAATCAGAGTTTATACCACCCTTTCAGGATGAAAAATTATGGAAATTTATGAAAATTTATTTAAAACAAAAAAATATTCAAATCTGCCACAAAAAACGAATTAAACTTGAAAAATAAAATAACTTTAAATTATTGTTTCTCATAAGTAGTTCTCACTTAGTATTTCTTTCCTAACATGAGTTTATAGAGCTCCATATCAATTCAGTGCAAATTACTAACTCAAGTCTTGTGGTTATTGTAGCTTTAAACTTAAGATTCGTGAACACTATTAATCTCAAATAAAATTTAATTCTGCTGAAAGTTCACTACTATGAAAAAAACTTATTGGTTTCTTCAAATCATTAATTGCGTTGTGCTGTTACTAGACTCATCATCAGTAGAACAGGACCGCTGATAACTCCTAATGAGAGCATAATTGATTACGTTTCTGTAGAACAATTTTAGTTTTCAATCAAATAAAAAGTATAGCCTACCTTGTAATAAAGTAGGTGTCACCTGGACTATAGGCCAAACCTCTTACTGCAACACAGCATTGAAGAAGTCCTCAGGCATCTCTTCTTACGCCTAAGTCACTAATAAATATAGCTGACATATACCAAGTGTCGCAGCCCTCTTCATAACCTGGCTGGCTGGCTCTTTAATCCTAACGAAAATCCCCAGCGAAATATAACTGTACTGGCCCTTCAAAGGTCCCACCCAGAATCAATCACTTCCGGATACCAACTTCCCTTAAAAGCTCATGTCACACCATCACATTTTCCCGTCAGACTACTTCCAATAAGTTTGATCAACTACAGACGGATAATTGTGATGTCATCAAGACATCGCAAACAGCTCCACATTTGGCCGAAAAAGTCCATCAAACATTTGAAGAGTGGAGTGGTTCTAAAATTTCTCTGAAGTTTGGCGATCTCACTCAATGAGTATCGTTTATGATATTTTGATCACGTCATAATTGTCCATCTATAGTGGATCAAACTTATTGGAAGCAGTTTGACGGATAAATTTTTTGTGTGACTGGACCTTAAGAAGTGACGTGATAGGCGCTTAACTACATCCGGTAAAAAAAAAAATATTTTTAAACCTTAACTTTTTTCCGAAACAACAAACAAAAGAAATAAATTATTTCACAATTAATGAAAATAATAATGCAAACATGTGAATTAATCGATAAATAGAAATTAACATATTCGAATTATAACCTTTTACCTCAGAGTACACATCCACATGCCATAGAATAACACAAATAATAATGAAAAATATAAGCAAAATTAGGAATGGTGGTTTACAATTAAAATTATATTACGTGTGTGTAATTAAAATATTCATAAGCCTAGGAGGGTTGAATTAATTATTGACTAAACAAATATGTAAATATACGCGTTATAGTGTCCAAAACACATATGTACATAAATTCCATAACTGTCACTAGACATAAATAGTGCGTAACTTGAAACCCTTATAAACTGGCAATTTTTTCATTACCATCTGCGCACAATAAACCTGCTCTCGTAGCTTACAGCCGTCCACTGTACAACCTAACCTAGTTCAACCATTACATCTGCCATCTCTCTACTCAGGATTATTGACACATTATAATGGATAATCCTGACTTTCCGAATTATATTAAACCTCACAGGGGGTAAGGAAGATGATGCATGAGAAAACCGTATATATTATTGCCATAACTTGTTTTACAGTTGAGTTTTCAAAATTTAAAGCTCGGCAAGCCGTAAATAACCTTATTACATTGTTTCATATACACTGTGATCGTTATTCTCAGAGCACTGATTCAAGTTAAGAAAACTAAAATTCTTTCTTTTCTTCCATCAGTGATCCGAGAATAATGAAGGTAGTGAATATATAACAACGTAAAAAGGCGTTGAAAATTATTATTTATGTCTTGTCGAGCCCAAAATTTCGAAGAAAAAAATCCTTTGGGAAACTACTTATATATCGAAAATCGGTGCCATTCCCCTAACAGCAGTGTTTGCATATTTGCGTTTCGAGTATTTTTAGCGTTGGCTTTAACGAGTCAGAAACGCCGACTTCCATGTCATAATTGGCTACATACTAAGAATGCATACTTATGATATAAATTACAGGCCAACGGATTTTCTAACAGAAGTTTCAAAACTTCGAACGGCCTTTGAAGTTCTGTTTTCAAATAGGGAAATGGAGAACTCTCTAATTTATTGAGTACGCGTCATAGTTAGGCTGTCTAGTTGGTCACCTGACTCAGTCTGCGTGTTTCGAAGCACAAAATAGCACACTAAGGGTGACCCAGCCACGTGTTATCAAATTACTAGTAGCCTCTAAGCACACTGCACTGAGACGCATGCCGTTTCTTTCCCAAAGCAACTCGTTTCCGTGAGGCTTTTAGCGGCGATTTCGTCATTTTACAACGTAATATAAAAGATAAACGTGTGCTGCGCTGAAAATTTTGCATCTAAAAATTACTATGAAATCATTCATCCGTCTTCGCCATTGTCTCTCACTTTGCTGAATGATCCAGCAAGATTGTTTGTTTTTGTTTGTTTTATTGCGTCCTTAAGATCTTTTTTCAATACATGGCTGTACAAAGATATTAGACAAGTCAATTAATTTTAATGTGTCACTGCAATCAATTTTCATGATATGTAAGTTGTTATTATTATAGATCTGTTTATTTATTTTAATGAGCTAAGATTCAATATGTTGTTTACCTCTCAGGTACTTTATAGGTTATGCACATTTATATTTATGATTGGTAATGTGGATTATGGAACAAATTTTGCGTTATTGTAGATCAGTATTATTGTGCTATTTTAATTTTTGTTTCTTCAAATATTGCCTCGTCTCTAGTCCTGCTCAATATATGCACATAATATGAAACCACTGATCATTTTCACATTTAATACTATTTGAGCTATCATATTTCTGTTTCGCCTCTTGTTAATGTAAGTATTTTTCCTTGTTCTTTATGTTTACGTATACGCACACTGTGTTATATCTGGTTAAGTGCAAGAGAAGGCATTGAAGCCTTTACTTCGCCAGTATAAATAAAGTCGAAACAAATAAATAAATAAAATAAATACCCAGTACACAAAGTTTATGGACTGGACGCTCTTAAGACACGTGTCATCTAACGCGTATCCAGTAATACGGGAGAAATTACATGTTACATTTAACGGAATGGGAACTTCAAGGACATAATTAAGTTTATCAATAATAATGTTTCAATTCACCCCTTACTATCTATTTCGACTGCGTAAAATAATTACTGTGGCTAGAGTACTAGTGCAGTGGCAATTATTCACAGATTTCTATAAACCATTCCGGCAAAAAACAAATTATTCACAAACACAGATAACGAAATTTCAAAGATGCCTAGCATAAGAGAATATCAGGCGATGAAACCAGTTCGCACATGCTTTCCATAAAAACTTCTATACCTGTATATACAGGCTGTTCACGATAAAATGAGCACTTTTAAAATCAACCTTAGAAAAAAGTCACTGCTCCTACCTGCAAATGTTTTAATGGGCGCACTGAGTGACATGCGCCTAGTATAGTTGGTGACGATGGATGGAAAGTAGTTCCATATATTAACGTCGAATAAATAGTGTTAGACAATAATTTCTGTTAACTTAAATTATTTCTTTCGCTTTCTGGTTTATTTAATGCATCGAGGTGTAAAAATTAGCTTATTTGTATAATAGTTGCTTTCCTAATAATTTCACAGTTTTACTTGAACGCATAAATAAAGTGACGAGGCCCATGACAATGTTAATTGTAAGGCGGAAAAATACACAACGTATATATAAGTAGATCTTAAGTAGGACGTTGAAACGTGATCATTTTACCGTGAACAGCCTTTAGCAAGATTTCTGCTTGCAAGAACGCAATTGACGGCCCCGGGGCTGAATTTTAAACAGACAGAAATAGTAAATATAAAGAGCTCGTGCTCACTTATAGTGGATATTATTATATAAGGTTTATTCAGGTTGGAAAGCTCAATGGTCTTAGTTTGGCAACAGAAATTTCAGCCGATCAGGTGCACTGGTATAGCGTGTTTTACGTCTTGTACGTAAGTAAACCGGACAATTGCAATTTCTAGAAAAAATGTATAATTGTGTAAAATCTTTCGATTTGTATTGTGTTCGAACGTACGTAAAGAATGAGCTAAGTCTATGGCCTATAACGTGCGCAAACCAACCAGCTACGGTCCCTTGCCCATGCTTCGTGCACTGGAAAAATAGGCCTACATCACGGCCGACACGTCACTTGCCGTTGTACAAATTCACAGCCAAGAACACGAAGTATTCTACAATTATTTCCCCTTCAGCCATTCTCGAGCCATTGGTTGGTGTTCGAAGCATTTCATTCGTCGGTGTTGACAACTCTGCACGACTGTGGAAAATACACGCAAATGAAATTCGCTTGGAGTAAAGTTTGTTGCAACTCGAGGCGGACAACGAACATCATCCGAATTCGCAAATGAATGCTTTCGCCATGAAGGCGGACAATGGAGCTACACTCGAAGGGATTAAAGGCAAGTGAATGGGGCACATGGTTCTCACAGGAAACTAAAGGCAAGTGAATGGGGCACATGGTTCTCACAGGGAACTAAAGCCGTGTCCGAAATGGCAAATTTGCGGAATTAGGTTTTAGGAATTTAGGGAGGATGGTTTCGAACGGCTTGTAACAGCGCTACATGTGACAAAGTTGGAAAATACAGGCTTGTGGAATTTAGATAAATAACTTATTCCCAAGCACTTTTCACGTATTTTAAATAACTGATCATGTTTCTTTTTTGTCAATATCAAGCTTCTCGTTATTTCTTCGCGCCCTGCAATTAACATTCCATTTTAAATAACCGATCGATTTTTTTTAGCAATTTACACACGAACTCTTATTTAAAAATGGCTTCAAGGAGATGATTCTCCATTTTTCACGTGCATGTATTGTATATCGTTTCAAGAACAGTTAATACAGACGTTTCCGCCACAACACGGGAAATAAAACGTAAATAAACAACAGCAGGCTATTTTACGGACATATTTGGAGATGTAGTGTGCTACTTCACCTCAGTAAATTTCAACCCTAAATCTCCAAATATTTAGGGCAAAAATTTGGTCACGTGGTCGATTTAGTAACTTAAATAATCGTCTCGTAGGCGTATTGGACACGGCTTAAAGGAGCAGTTGGTGGCCCTGGTGAATTTTAAATAGCCAGGATAACAACGTAAAAGCTCCTGTACGCTTATCGTGGTGTTGTTATTGTCAAGAAGGTTCATTAAACTCTCCAACTACGTTTCACATAGAGCGGTCTTTCCACTGTCGTGTTCGAAGAGTACGTCAGATAGCCTATGTCCGGGGCGATCCTCCTCGGTAGATAAAACAGGCCGACCCAAAATGCGTGTTCAGTGAGAAAGGACTAGTTGTGAGGGAGGGGGTTGCTGCGGGAGATGACACTACAGCCGCGAGAGAGCCGCGCATATTTCGACGTGCAGTGGAGAAGGCAGTCATTATAGCCTGTTCACGATAAAATGAGTACTTTTTAAGGACCTTATCAATTTTTCCTTTCATCCAATTTCCATCTTCCTGCTGCTATTTAGTGTAAACATTGCAATGTGACCAATAAACACAGTGTATACATTTTACCATCACCAAAATTTAATGCCTGTGGCTGCAATAAGATATATTTATTAGCCGTTAATGCATGTTGCGAATGCCTTAAAAAGTGCTCACTTTATCGTGAACAGCCCATATCGCGAGTACCTACCCACGAGCAAATGACGTCAACGTGCTCGGACGAACACGCACCGGTGCAAAAGCCCATTTACAAAGATAATACGTTCTTGGCTTTAATGTTTATCCATATTCCTCATCTCACAGATATAATGTACTAGTTTTTTTTTGTCTCGCAGGTAGATACGACCAAGGTTCAAGGACTGCTTATGTGAAACTAGCTTGAGGACATAGGGCGTACTGACCTGCGTCATGAGGCGATCTGCCCCAGTTCCTTCCTCGTCCTTGAAGACTATGTCGGAGTTATAGTTGGGCACGAGGTCCCTGAAGCGAGGGTCGGTGCGCGCTATTCGTCCCTCGCCCGGTCCACTGGCAACCAGAGTGTTCTCTGACATGTTAGGAACGTGCTGCTTGAAGACGAGCGGTGTCAGCTTCCTAGGCCTGCGCGTCCTGTGTCCGCCGCGGCCAGGCCCGCATGCCGCCGCCAGCGCCGCCACCGCCAAGCACGCCGCCGCCAACGCCACCGGCCTCATCGCCGCCCCATCGCGCCGCCCGTCCGCCAGGCCGGCCGCCGGTCGACTGCCGCCCTCCCTTGCACACATCCCCTCCCCTACCCCCTTACACACTCCTCCTGCACCACGCGCTCATTGGTCCGGGGGCGGGGCGAGCGCCGAGCCTGCGCCCAGCGTTGCCACGATTACTTTTGGGCAGCTCTTGGCATCGAGGTCTTGGGAACCGATGAGGGTCATTGATGTGAGTATGGAGCAGCGCTCGAATGAAATGGCGGGGGAAACGGGGGAGATCCCCGAGAAAACCCGCCGACCAGCGACATCGTCTGCCACGATTCCCACATGCGATAATCCGGCTGCGACCCCGTCGGGAATAGAACCCGTTCGCCTAGGTGGGAGGCGAGATGTCTACCCACTACACCACTACCCCCCCCCCCTTTTTTTTTTAGATCAGTTCACGATAGAAACCGTACGGGATAAGACAGTATATCCACAATAGTTATGGGCGGAATCGAATATTTACCGGAATTCAGTATTCAGTATTCAAACGCTTGGTAAGAATCGAGTATTTTGACTCGCAATCTGAATTCGAGAACTGCAAGTTCCGTGGTGGTATTTTGCTAGATTCGCAATGCCACGATGAAAACGTTCCGACAGTCCGAGACACGATACCTCAGCCACCAAAATCAGTTCAGTGTTTACAATACAGTGACAGTTCCCATTAAAGTGTAGCGTGGCTTTCGGCAAACCCTAGGACGGCCAGTAACTTGCTGCTATACACTCTCTTTGGAATGCGAAGAAATCATAAAACATTTTACAGTACATTATTTTGTTTTGAGAACAGCAATAAACAATTTTTTTTGTGCAAAATTATATTTCCATGATTATTTATTTACGTCGGCTCAACAGTCACCACTGTTCTCTTTCTGCTAAGTACGAGATAACAAGTGTTAACATTAATTATACTCAGGTTAGAAACAAAATATATTTTTTTGAGAGTTGGGCAGAGGGATAGTTTTCGATGCGCAGTGAGGTAAATAATAAAAGATAAAAATTTTACTTAGTTACGAAGTTATTTTACATTTTATTTGTGATTATTGTAAGTATCTTGTTTTATAGAGTATAAAATAGAGAAAATCTGGCACGCATGCGACACTAGCGCTTACATAGTGTCTAAAATTTTTGGTTGCCAAACTTTTAACATTGACCTTACAAGCAACCTGTAGTAGAAGTAACTTTATCAGGGTGTACATATAAGCAAAATATTTTTGGAGTAAAATTGAGTAGTTAAATCCGGTTGAAATCTTGTTTTGGTAGATTGCAATTGAGATTTTTTTCTCAGCTGTCCAGCGAGTCCGACTCCGACGAAAATAGAAATAAATATATTTTGTCGGGCTGTAGGGCTGCGATTTTGTCGGGGCGACCCTGCTTCAGATTGGCTGTTTAAAAATTTTCGTCAGTGTCGGTGCTCTGATGTTGGACTGTCGGGTTAATGCAAATCCAGCGTTAGTCAATTCAAATGCGTAATTTGAAATATATATATATATATATATATTTTTTAATCTGCATTCGTATTATTGTATTGACATAAGAAGATGCAGTCTAGGGACGACGAAAGGCCGATTCCAGACAACTATAGTCAATAAAATTTCAAAAACAATGTCAAAGATGTCAAAAGTAGACAGGAAACAGTGTATTTGATACTAAACAAATTTGTAAACTTTATATGTAATATAAATGAATCACAAAACGCATGGTACCAGTTAGGCCTCAGTAAAATAAGCAATAAATTTGAAAAACACAAGCAGATGTGCTAACATTCGAGAACAAGCATTGAACAAACGACGTAACATTTTCTTGATAGAACTAGAGTAGGTACTACTCGAGACTCGCACAATATTAGAATACTTGGACCACGTGCGGATACCTCGACAACTCCTAGGAAACGAATTATTTTGTGATTTAAACTCGAATACGCAGGCTGTGGCAGAAATTCCAATCAATCAACGTGGCGGATATTGCTTCCCCCATTCATCGCTTGTGTCCACAACTGTGGCCGTGTTGTGTTTACAGAGGAAGGACTCACGTGATCTGTCCTGTGCGACTTCTCAACATCGCCAGTACAGTTCTGTTTGTGGAACAAACAAACAAACCAACATATTTACATAAAAAAAATTAACGAGTGAAGGAGAATGTCACAGTGTAATTAGTTGTAAAATATTATAGGCAATAATTTTATAGGCTAATTCAGGAATGGCAACAAACTAGGTATAGTCTATGCAAAAATGTCCTTACATAAATATTTAAAAACAGTTATTAACAGTTTTTAGGAGTGATTATGCAAATATCTTGAAGTAGGTGGTAACAATTTTGATCATGCAGTTCTGATTATCTCATTTCTGTAACAGAACTATTAGGCCCTATGTACTATTGCTGCACTGCAAAAAAACTAATATAGTTTCATATATATAACATATTAATTTAATTTAAAGCATTTTTTAAATACTGAACATAAATTCCTTCTCTAAGGTAATATGTTCTCAATCGAAACAGCATTCGTTCCTTTGAATCAAATAAGGCATTTCAAAACAGTTTTTTGAGCGGAATAATAGCTTGGTTTTTCTAACATTATGTACATGTAGGGCTATTAGGCACACACAGCTTTTTTATACGTATGTTCAGCTAATCGACCTGGTTACCAAAAACATTACGACTGTCGAGGTAGGTATGTTTTGTTTGGCTAGCTAGAGCAGAGCGACACATCTATTATTACAGAATTTGCGGCCGCGGTGGCTGAGCGGTTAGCACGCTCGCCTCCCACCGGGGCGAACTGGGTTCAATCCCCGGCCGGGTCACCGGATTTAAGTGAGAATCGTGCCGGACGATGCCGTTGGTCGGCAGCTTTTCTCGGGGATCTCCCGTTTTCCCCGCCCCATCATTTCGGCGCCGCTCCCTTACTCACTGCAGTCACCCTCATCGGCTCTCAAGACCTCGTTGTTAAGAGTCGCCCAAATCTCTTCACTCTATTACAGAATTGGTGTTGGCAAACGAAATCAGATTGGTGCAGTACTATCAGCATGTATTTGGCTGGAGGTAGGGGAATATGGTTATTTGATTGCCTTCGTTCTTCTGTACAGGAGTTCTAGTACACATACTGTACGGCTGGCTCGATGAAGGAACCAGAAGCTAATCTGCTAAGAGCGTCTTGGCGGGGCTTTTCGTCGCCTTCTTCCGTAGTGCGTGCGTGCCACTTGAGCTCGCTGTCCGTGTGTGACAGCGCGAATATCTTCCACCTTCGGGGCCGCGGTGGTGTAGTGGTTAGACTTTATTTTTTAATTTATTTCATTAACCCTACTTAGCAGTACAGCCATTCAGGGTATTCAATTCTACCATGACTGCTACAATTTAACTAACAGTATATTAGTTATATAGATTCATAGTTTTTTTGTGGGAGGGTGATTGTTCGTTTGGGCGCCCGTAATTTAAGCTACAAATTCTATTTCTATTCAAAAGCATCATTCACACTTCCTAAGAAGGCGGTGATCTATTCTGCCCCGACCGAGACATCTCCCCGACGGGTATCGTTTCAGCCGCCCCCGCCGGAACAGACCAGGGACCGGGATTCCCATGAATCCGCCCACGTGACCAGACGCCGTCGGGCCCGCACACAGCTAACTAGCCTTTCGGCCGGTCTGCTATGGCACCCAACGGTCGAATGGCCCCGTCCACGAACCCGAAGGCCCCCAGCCCCCTCCCTATCTGTACTATTCTATTTTGTTCTTTTTATTTTTTCCTCGCCCACCGTTCTTCTCCAACCTAAGCATCGTCCAGGACATCGAAGTACCCCTTCTGGACACCCAGGCCTTCGTTTCCTGGTGGACGAGGGAATGGAGCTCCGCTCCTACGGACGCCCCACCCTTTTTTTAACACAGACACACACAGACATCAACCAACATATTATCATAAATCAAATCTTTCCCTCATTTAGAATTTCTTCTCCGCAGTTTCTTCCGTTTTTATTTCATCCGTTTCAGATCTTGTATTTCTTCTTCTCTTTCTTCCTGCTTCTCCTCTTTTCCTCTCTTCTGTTGTTATTCTGCAAAACTTCAATATTTACTGAAAATTCTGTTTCTTATCTAAACGAGAAAGTTATTTATAATTCTTATTTAATTTAAACGATAAAACAGTAGACAAACACAAACACTCACTCAATAATTCGCTTGGTTAGACTACGCGCCCCCTACCTAGGCGAACCGGGTTCAGATCTCCGGCCTGGTCACCCCTGGATTCTCGCATGTGGGACTCGTGCCGGGCGACGCCGCTGATGGGCTCTTCCGCCCTTGCATTCCGGCATTGCTCCTCCCTCATCGGCTCTCAAGACCGCTCCCTCCCACCTACCTGGAGTCTGAAATATGTCGCAGTGTGTTTGAAATATTCCTTCTTCTACGAAACTACAACACGTGCGTGAAATAGGCTGCTGCTTTATGAAAAGTACACATACGTCTGATAACTGTTGTTGAGTACTTTCAAGACGCCACGTGCATTATAAACACCATTTCAGAGTACTACAGAATGACAAAAAATTGCCTTTTCAAAGACTTTTATTTAAAAATATACACTTCAGACACCTATATACAAAACTACTGGGACCCTGCACTAAAACTTCCTGCACACTTTCCACCAATCAAATACTGAAAGTGTCGAAGGTAGGCCTACACGCCTGAGTGAGTGAAGAGATTTGGGCGTCTCTTAGGTATAGAGAGCCGATGGGGTGATTGATGAGTATGGAGCGTCGCCGGAATGAATGAGCCGGGGGGGGGGGGGACATAAGACCCCCGGGAAAACCTGCTAAACAGCGGCATCGTCCGGCACGATTCCCACCGGCGGGTGATCCGGTCGGGGATTGAACCAGGGTCGCCTTGGTGGGAGGCGAGCAGGCTAACCGCTCAGCCACCGCGGCTTCTTGCACGTCAGTTGAGATGCTTGCTCTTAATGGCGTTGGCGCTGTTGATGCACGTGGCAGTGTCGCCCTTATCGCTCGCGCTCTTCTCCTCCTCAAACGCGAAGGAAAGAAAAGCTAGTCGGCTGCTGGAATCTCTACACTCACTCACTCTCTCACATCTTCGCTCTTCCTGCTGCCTTCATGCCTATCACGTGACCTGGAGGTCGCCGAGTCCTCGAGACACGCTACATCATCGACAACTTTGGTTTTGCTTGGATGTTGTCGCCCTGGGAGCCACGTGGGAGGCGATGCCACGGGGCTGTTATAGCCCCCGGCTACACATATTCTCATCAAGCAGACACTCTGTCGCTGTGGAGGGAGGAGGGGTGTACCATAGAGATGGTCCTAGCTAAGTCTATGGAATCGCTGTAAGATTTCAATACGGGTTAATTTGTCACGAAAATTTGTAAAAAGGAAAAACTGTAACTTTGCAATGAAATTTTTGGAATATGTATACTTAGAGATTTTAGTAAGGTAAGTTTTAGAGCTACAAAGATAAGTAATTTTTCTGTAATCGTTCGTGAATACATTTCGCGTCAAGGTAATTTTCAATATGCTATAGATAGAGCCCCGAGTATTTTCGGATTGAGTTGGCAGCAAGCTAATCTGGACAGTTCTCTATACACTCGGGACATTATCGTTTGTTTATTGGTCGCTGTGATCAAGTGAGGCCTCTGTACAGGGATGATAAACACTCACTCACACTACTGCTTCCTGCTTATTACTGGCTCACAGTTAAACAGGGCGTGTCTAAAGAACTGTCGTCCTATCACTACGGTAGGAGAAAATAACAAGTGTTTGGAGTCTACCTCGCCTCCCAATGAATTTGCGAAATACTCGTGGCTATAGCTATAGGAAAGATCACCTTCCTCGATTGTGTGCATTATGCCTTGGCGCTTGGCCGCTTCTTATAGTCAATCCCACGGTTCCCGGAGTCTGATTGGCATGTCGAGTCAGGGAAACGTTCCCTCGTGGAGACGGCAGCTGGTGAAGGGCAAGTATAAGGCTGCTCACGGTAAAATTACCACTTTTAAGCCCTGCTTAAGATCTACTTGTATCCACGTTGTGTATTCTTTCGCCTTATGTAAAATTATTACTACCATGGGCCTCATCACTTTATTCATGAGTCGGTCGGGTGAAACTGTGAAGTTATTATAAAAGTATTTATTTCCAAATCTGCTCATTTCTACACTTCGATGCAATAAAAATACAGAAAGCTAAATAAATAATTTAAGATATCACAAATGGTTACCTAACGCATTTTAATCGACGTTAATATATAGAAATACGTTCCCACCATCGTTACCAACTTCACAGAGCGAATGTCACTCAGTGCGTCCGTAAAAATATATGCAGGCAGGAGCAATTAATTTTTTGTAAGGTCGATTTCAAAGTGCTCACTTTATCGTGAACAGCATTTAACTTCTTATAAATGCGCGCAGCATTGAAATGCATCGTATGCTCGGGTCTTCCCAAGAACAAGCACTGGCTCTGCCTATTTATCGAGAACCGACGCTCCATGTCGTTTCGCCGCAAATACAAAATAAGGAATTTTCTTGTTAGCCAGCTCAGTTAACGAACCTGGGACGGTGGCCACATTTCTGAAATGAGAATGACATGGGCGGCTCAGATGTGTAACCAATTTACGGAGAGCGTAGTTTTACGGCTTCAGAAGAAAGAGGTAATTTTTCCGTTTGAGAGGTTCTGTTGGCAGCTCCGCAACGCGCGGGCTGACCATGGAGGTAATAGATGATGGGAGTGGCAATAGCCTATCTTCTGCACGATTATCAAGTGAAGCCGATTTCTTGTCCGACTTCTTTCAACTGCGCATGCGCAGACCCATTGTTTACGTCAGCCGCCATATTGTGAAGTTACATAGTAAGCAATGTAAAACATGCACCTTTTTTGCCACTACTATATTAGCCCTGCCCTTGTCTTTCATTGTCGGCTTCACTTTCGTGTCACGGCTTCCACTCCATAGACTAATACCTCCATGGGACTGACCAACAATAAGTTTAACAACATTCATTTATGCATTGGCCGCAGCGGAACGGACAAGGGCGGCCGTTAATGTTGTTCCTGCGGAGCTCTCTCTTTCTCTTGACGAATTCAAAGCCCGAGGTGGGGCTCGGCAGACCAACTCAGGAAGAAAACTAGGAAATTCCTGTTCCCACACTTCTTTAATTAATATTTTTTAGTCTCTTCTTTGGGGGGGGGGGGGGTACTTTGAGAACTGAGCGAGAGAGCAGCGCTGTCTTTGCTGTTATGGGAATTCCTCGACCCTCGAAGACAAAGCCCGCACGGATGCAATTTCATTTCGTCGGCGATGGTTTTAACAGGTTCTCGCCAGAACACTGCAGCCCATCAGAAGAGAACAGAACATATTTAAATGGCACCAGCACCCAGTTGAAGGGCATTAACTGGTCTTAGTTAATAGAATTTAAAATGAATTTGGAAAAAAAGTCGAAACATAAAATTTGTAGCGTTAAGAAAAATGAAAAACAAGTTAAATTTTAAAATTATTGAGGTTAGAAATTATATTTTGTTATAATCTTAAAGAAAAAGGTTACTTTGTAATTTAAAAAAATGCCAAAAGTTAAAATTGCTCTGCCTCCAGCCTTGAACCCTCGACCAGCCATCCTCTCCGGAGACAGAAGGGCCGACAGTAGTAGGAGCATACGGGTTCCACTTCTCTTTTGATTAATCGGATTAACAATTTGATTGATTGGATTAATTGTATTAATCCGATCTTAATCCAAACAAAAAATTTTATCTGAACAAAAATTTAATCCGATCAATGATTACTGAATTTAAGAAAATTCCATTCAAATTGTAAAGACTTCTTAAAAAAAATTTAACTGAAATTAATCAAAATTCTAAAATTTAAAACGAATTTAAGCACATTTCATTCGAAATGTATAAACTTGTAACGATATTCGAAGAAAGTTTACCTGAAATTAATAAAAATTCTAATACTTGAAACAAAGTTAAGCAAATTTCATTCAGCCAGTATAAACTTATAACAATTATTACTATTGCCGAGAAATGTTACACTAAACTTAATAAAAATTGTGGTACACATTTTCAACTAAAGAAAAAGAATTTAAATAAAAACCTAACATTTTAAAAATGATTTACTTACACAATGTCTAATAGCAAAGGTGGTTGACGTTCAACGAGACCTGAACCCGGGTCAGGCAGTATCTCGCTCAGGCAGGCGAGCGTCGGAGTCCTTGCTCCGCAGGTGGTCGTAATCCCAAGCGAGCGGTAAGTGAGGGGTAATGTCGCAGCAGAAGTTATTAACCAATGGGGAATGGGTACAATGTCCGTCATGGAAGCGCCCCGCAGAGGCAACCAAGCCCCGAGCGGGTGGCCGGTGAACCCGAACAAATCGACCCCGGCAGCAGCTCCAACCAGCGCGGACCAGTTCACAGGTTAGACGATATACCCGCAACTGGAGGGGAGATATTGACCCCATGAATTCAGAACAGCAAATGGCGAGCTCCGGCCAGGACCCTCTATTTATAGGCCAGACACCCTCCCTTGTCGCAAAATTTCGTATATCGTAATTTGCTTCCAAAATACATCAAACAAAAGAATAATGTATTTGAAATGTTTTTAAGTAAATTTTTAACCAAATCTAACACAAATTATAAGGATTTAATGCATTACAGAATTTTAGCATTTATGTGTCAGAAATTAAAGTGGAATACATCTATTTATTCTGTTTTAAGTGATTAGTTTCGAATTACATTCTTATTTAACGATTTCGTATACGAACAATTGTAATTCCGATACAAGATTTTGCAATATGAGATTTTTAAATTAGAATGTTCTACATTTATACTACCTTTTTGATATACACGACCGAACGAATTATAACATTTAATTACATATTTTAATTACGTGAGTTGTTCATTATTCCTTTTATTTAATATGGTTAATGGTTACTACCTTACAAAGTATATTACATTCATACATGCCTTAGCCAGAATTCGAACCCAGAAACTAGAATAAAATTAACCATGCCTTATCCAGAATTAGAACCCAGAGCCTCCAACTAATGCTTAAACTGATTACACCACGGAGGCTGGCGAAATAATAAACTCTTTATTGTGTATTTATGATGAATTGTATAACAATACTATGTTTTTCAGCATACAACTTTGCCAGGAGACAGTTTTAAATATATTTAGTTGAATATTATTTTGGCAAACCAATAGTTTTGTTTGTTATCTGGCTTTTTCTTTACATCACTAGTACGTGTTAATGAACATAGTTTGAAAGAAACCAAATCATCTTTTAACTTTTTTAAAATCTGCATGTCTTTCTCTCTCTCTCTCTGTCTGTCTGTTGAGACATTCTAACTATCACTATATTTCCTTTTCAGGTAAACGAGTTCACGTTTAAAAAGAGATAGGTTAAATAAGCATACAAATGAAAATATATACAAACACAGTTTGATTAACAAATCTTTTAACAAAATTAAGTATAGGATCTCCCAAAATATAGCACACATTAGACAATTATCACACACAGCATCAAACAAGCAAGTACAGGTTGCTCCAAAAAATTATGTACAACATTTTATCACTACCAAATACAGATCTGTTCAAAACGTAGAACATATTAGACAATTATTTCAAAAATATATACAAATACAGGTTGATCCAAAAATTTAGTTACAATATTCTTTCAAAACACACACAACAAAGTACAGGTTGTTAAAAAAAATGTTTCACAAACAAGCATAGTGTAGCGGTAACCAAATCGCTACACACAAACCTCCTAAGGTTCAACGGAGTATAGCTTGGGGAGCCAGGTAATTGCTTGGAAAACATGCTCCACATAGCCATTGACCCTGTGTATTTAAGCACCATGCAGGGCGGCACTCCCCCCCCCCATATTTACACACTGACAGTAGCCGCAACTTCAAGATGTCGGTATATTAATTGTTGGAGTCAACTACCAAGAAGAAGGCATCACTAGAGACCAGGCCTAGTGGAGCTTGAGACAAGTACACTTATAAATGCGAGTAAATTTTGTCTCTCTGCCCCAGCTTAATTCTCTACACAACAGTGTTTTCACCTGTCCGTCATGGAAAAGTATTGATCGGAAGACGTGTGTTGAAACGAACTAAATAAAAATGGACAATTATGCTAAAAAAACTTACGTTTGTATTGAAGGAAACCCACCTTTGTGAATTTATGACTCATAGTAGTGCACATACTGCACAAATTAATGTTTCTTGGTTGGACTGGCACCAGATGCATCACAGTCCCCAATAGTCAGCTAGTACACTGGCGTGTGCTGTTCACCTCTCTGGAGTTGACGCCGCCTGCCACTAGAGTTCAGCAGTGTTCCTTCTTCATAGCACAAAGAAGGATGGGCCTGGCACACACAATTATATATGGCTAATTTCAAATGTATCGGAGATGATGTGACAGATAATGCACTGGACTGTTCTTTATTATTTGTGAATTATAGAAACCTGCTAGGGTTTAATTGAAAGAATGATTTTTTTCGTCAGTGGCTTGCTATTGGTGGATGATTGTAGCTACCCCCAATGCGAGGCAATGCTCTATTTTTGTATATAATTGACAGTAAAACCTGGTATCAGGGTCAGACGCTAGGCTGCCAGGGAAGTCTCCCCAGATAACAGGTCAGGAATTTGGGTTTGATCACTGGTTAAATAAAAATGTAAAGCCCTTACGGAGATGCAGGAAAATCATTTCGATGCTCTAATTTTTCATTTACATTCAGAATATTTTTGGCTAATATGAGCAGTATAAGTATTGTTGCACAAACACAATAAGGAATCACTTCCAATTTTCTAATAAGATATATTAGTAAATATGTGAGGAGGAACCTTGAATTTTTCCTGTCAAAAATAATTTAAATTTTCCTGAAAATGAGAGACTGTATGTTGTCAGTCTCTGCCATTTTGGGTTGATCGAATAGCTTCATTCCTGGTCTTGTTTCACCCACCATTTTGGAAACAGGCAGTTCAATAATACCTGTTAACGGCCATGGAAAATCTTAGGTGGCTAGGTATGGGAGACCTAATTTTGTGTGTTTGTTGTACAAAGCCAAAGGTAAAATTTTAAGTGGCTGTCAATATTATGGCTAGGGAAAGTTATGGATGGAACTACAGTTAAGTCATATTTTACCTATTTTAATAATTTTTTGAGAATTATAATTTTGGAATCCTTTTTGGCTCAACACTTGGGTTGTACTATAGGGGTAATCTTTGTGAATGTTTTAATCTATTTTGGTGAGAAAAGAACCATAGAAAATATGTATTTAAGAAAGCCCTGGTGGGACAATGTTTTTTTATAGATACATATAGTTTTTTTCTGAATTATTATTGTAAACTATCAGTTTTCTTAAGAATTGTAAATTGAACATTGTTACAACCATTTTGGGTCTATGTATTCTTTCTCCAAAAGAAAAGAAAAATGTTATGCTATTTTAAAAATCAATATGAAAATTTTCATGTTTCAATTTGGTAGTGTAGTTTTAACCTTATGCAATTCAATGCAGTTTTGGTAGTATATATTCTGCTTCATTGACCACATTTATGTATAATCAATGCCTCTTTCCTTAAATCACCTTGTTTTTAAACATACTTGGTTTTTAATTATTCTTGGAAATTGTATTTCTGAGGTGTCCTGGGTTCTCAGGGCCTCAAGCTCTAGGCCATTCTGCAGGTTATGATATTGGTAAGCATAATTCACGTAGCAGTGGGGTGTAACACTACTTCTTAAGTCCCTGTTACCATCTTCCTAACATAACAATTCTGGCAAGGTTAGGCAGTTGATATTGAGTTCTAATCATATGTACTTGTATTTGTTGTAACTGTCAAGAATCAGTATTTGTGTGCTTATTAATTGTGTATTGTCAGTCATATAAATGTGTTGTTAATTACTGTAGTAAATAAGTTGATTGGATTAATTCTGGTCTACCAATCTGTCTAGAGTTTAACCCCTCCCCAAGTAGTCCCCTCCTAGGCTGAAGGTTATGTCCAACAGTAAGAGAATTATTATAACAAGAGAAGTGTAGACCAGTGACTAGGTCAGCAGGAAGTAGGGCTGCTACAATAGTTACACATAGTATTTTCATACATTTATGTGATATTGGATCCAGATTCCCTTTTTGAACTCTGCTTTCAAGGAGAGAGTGTTTCTTATGCCCTATCTTTAACCTTTATGTTTGTACACATACATCTTTACATTCTGGGGACTGTAAATCGATACTTTCTACTAAGTCTGGGTACGTTTCGATATAATGTTAGTACATCTTCAATACTAGATGAAAGAGGAGTTGTTGCAGTAATTTAAAACAGAATATTTCGTGCTATCACTGCATGGAATCAATTCATGGTTTTTTAATTTCTTAGCAGAAAAACTCTTTAAAATGGAATATACTGTCACAAGTCTCTGTATACTCACAGAGAAGCCTGTTACACCATAGTGTGTAAGTTACATTACACTTTCCTGGTTTGACACTGACATAATGGTTTCCAGGATGAAAATAGGTCATGTTACTTGTAAGTAATCTAACACCCCAGACTAATTAGTAAAGGAGTATGTATATATTGATAAAATCATCCTCTATAGTTTAAAATTAAACAGCGATTTTGGACTACATTTAATTTTTGCTAGTTTTATTGCTCGATGCAAGTAACATTTTGACGAAACAGACTCAGTACAAGACATGTAACCAAACTTTTCGTGATAATGATACAAAGTATGCAGATCATTGCCACATTCTTCGAAATACTTATAGGGCAAAACATTGTCTGTATTATAAACAAGATGTTTCAAACATTGTTCTTCCTCACAAAATGTCATTACAATGCGGTCACTCTTAAGCTTATGCTTTCGATCAACTCTGTGTGGTCTGCACTGGTTTACAAAACATTTTTAACCATTGCAATTAGTTAAACTGGAATTAAAAACTACATGGCTTATTATGTGCTGATAAAGGTTCAGAGAAATACGTACATTTGAAATGAATGTCTGACTCACAAATTTCTTATCAACAGAATGTGAATATGCTATGCTATAAGTTACAAAATACAAACCTTTATCAATAAACACATACTTGCAAATTAGCGAGAACATTATTCAGAAATAGCCACTTCACAAACATATAAATTGCACATTGACGGGAATCTAAACCTCGTTCGAAAATGAAGTTGTGAATGTCTCTGCTGCAGGTCTCCTTCCAAAGGATGGTGATTCGCTGGTGAGGTCTAGTGAGTTGGTAGGCAATTACTCCATGGCCACACTCCTCTTCAAGCTCCTTGGTAAGGCTGGCAATCATTACATTTTCTAATGTTGATAGTAAGTCACTGTCAGGGCAGAGATATCTCACAGCACAATTGTTGCATGCTATGCCTTAGCCAAAGCGAGTGCCGAGACTGTTATCAAAAGTGTAGCACCAATTTTCCATATCATTGCATACTTGAACTTGTAAAATCCTGTTCTACAGCTTAAAGAAACTCATTTGTATCCTATTCGCAGAACGTCGTATATGTCTGTAGGGTCGAAGATGCTAGCCATGACTGACAGTTTATTACTAAATGGTTTTCTTATATATCCGTTTTTTTCTGTCACTTTTTTAAGTGTTCTTACTTAGCCAAACTTTGCAATTCGACATGCCACATGGAGTAGTTAATTCTTGGATTCCTATGTATGTAAAATGTTCCTTGTTGTTACATTGTTCACTCCATACTATGCATGTCAAGTTGGCCACCGTGTTTTTGAATTTCAAATACAAATTATGTAATATATTGTGCTCAATTTGTGCTAATTTGTGCACAAGTTTCAGGATTTATGCTGGTCAAATATGCCAAATATTCCACTTTTTATTTTGGTGGCCAACTTGATGTCAAGTTAACCACTGGTAATGGAAATAGATGTTTCTCGCGAATCACTTATATACCAATAATTAGTGCTCAATTTGTGCTGCCTATAGCCGGGGTTTCAATATTTGTGCTCACAAATAAAAAAGTGAAAATTATTTCTGGGGAAACTCCAAGCTTCGCTGATGCGTGGCCACTTCGCGGTCACTACCTACAAAAAAACAGCCAGCATGTCTTGAATGACTGTTTTGGAGAATAACTCCCCTGCTGGCATTGAGGACTTTGGCTCTGTGCATATTTTGTGCCTACACTTGAATAGTATTTTTTTTATGAGGGGGCTACGCTAGTTCCTTAAATTGTCATTCTACCAAAGGACTATCCCAAACTTCGCAGTCCCACATTCCACAAGGTGACATTTGAAGGTGGCTATTACATATCATTTGCGTGATGTGTTCTTTATTATTACATGTTTCAGTCCACAAGGTAGGGCTGTCGTAAAACTCTCTACTCAATTGATATTTTATTTGTTTAGATCCTGGTTCCTTGGTTATTTCTTAGCTTGCAGTTTTAAAACATAGGTCTCCAGAAGAACAAGGCAGGTCGCTGTCGGGCCACATATTAAAAACCGAACAACCATTTTCCTCATTACACAAAACTCATTCTTGATGCATATTTCCTGCGAAACTTTGTGTACAGCTCCAGTTTTCATCTCTGCTCCACATCTGAAATTGGAAGTACATGTTATTTAGAGACTTGAACCACACTTTCTTGTAGCCTAGAGTAACACTGGTAGATCTTATCTGGGTTGAATTTCTTCATTTTCAAAGTCTTACGCAGGTATAAACCTGTAAAAAAACATTTTTTCGTGATTATTATTCCTACATGTAGGTAAGCTGCTGGTATAAATACTCTCTTAAAGCTTTGCTTTTGTATTGTCAACAAAACATTTTTTTCTCACAGTGATTAGTATTATAGTGTTAGACTATTGAATTAATACTCGAATAGTCATATCTTTTGATATTTATGACTTCTGCATTTGATAAACTTTTTAAAATTTCCTTTTGCAATTTTCCAAGTATGTATACTGGATAATCTTCGAGAAGCGCATCGTTCACATATTGGAAATGCTCTTGGGAAAAAATTTTCCTCCGAAGCCAGCGCAAGCAAGCCATCCCTTGGATTCGAGAATAGGAAAGAACCTTCCCTTCTGAACAGGTTAATGACCAGGCGAAAGTAGAAGCTTGAGGTGAAGAGGGGAGGTAACCAGACCGGTTCACTTCCAATTCGTGGGTAGAGGGCAGTTTTGCAAACAGGTTAACGCATTCGGAAGAGTCTAAACTTGGTGTCTTGAGGGGGAGTCGGGCAGGTGGACAGTCCCCAGCGAGGTGGACACAGACGCGTTTTGGGCTGGGTGTGGAGGGGGTCGGTTGGGGGGTACATAGGGGGTGCAGGCGGCCCTCGAGGGAGCTGGGACTGGGGTGGAAAGGGTCGGGGAGGGGCACATACCCAAAGACATGCTCTGGTGTAGAATTGTGGTCGGGGAAGGGGATGCCTAGCAGGAGCTTTCAACCATTTTCCCATGCCCTGTGCCATTTTTTAGTTTGTGATTGAATCTCTCACTGGACGCATAGCTCTCTGCACACGCACCACTGACCATCCCTCTTCACCAGTTGGGACGATGCTTGGTGGACACTCGTGGCAAGACCAAGGAGTATGTCCTATGCGAAGCCGGGGTAACGATCCAGCCTACAGTGGACACAACAAGCAGGCTTCACCTCTTGCTTTCTTCGAATAGTATCTGCTCCAGGGTTCAGATCTCGTTCACAATCTTCGTAAACTACAGTGTGAAATATTTTAATAAGTTTTAATGTAACAATTTATTGGGAAATTTATTCGTGTGTTAAAACTGGATCGATGCAGTGCGTCTGTTATTTCGAATAATTTTATAAGTGTTTTATTGTGTCAAGTATGTTTCTGAGGTCCGTCTACAAGCGCTCATTGGATTTTCAACTGCCCTTGTGTTAACAAGGGCCACGAACTTCTCAGACTTACAGAATTTGTGTTAACATTATTCGACTGGATGTAGTACGTCTAATTATAATTTTTTTAACGTAATATAGTATTGATTACATCGTTTTTCTTCGACGAAGTGTCTGGACTCAAATAGTACCTAGATTTATTCGTTGTTTTTTTTTTTTAATTAAGCTTTGTGGGATTAAGCCCTTCTTCAAGCAATTCGAGTCTCCCTACACTTCGACGGAAACTGTTAAAATTAATTAATCTTACAATAGTAAAATTTAATTTTCCCAGTGAAGTGAAACTTGTGTTAAAAATCTGGGTAATATTTTCCCAGCACTAGTTTGTCCGTGCTATCATTACGTATTGTGAAAAGTTGTCTGTGCACTTCGTATTGAGATGTTCTGCTCCTGCGATAATTATTTGATTGGTTTTGCTTAATAAATGTAATTCCAACTACGCAGGATTTCATGAGGGTAGTAAACGAACTTTCATTTTGATGTGGAAATTTATTTTCTATTAATTTGTTTGAAAATTCAAGTACGTGAGTCGTATTCACCTCTTTTTCCCGTAATGTTAACTCAGCCGCCTAGCGAACGCGATGCATGTAACTAGTCATTACTACACTGAGCTCGCAGCCAACCAGAGGTGTTTCTCCTGCTTGTACGATTTCATTACATGTTTTTTTAATTCAAGTAGAGTAATTTATATATATTTATACATGTTTTCATTTACGACTTTTCGCATAGCTAATCTGACAAGACGGGGTAAGTACTGTCTAGTTTTCATTTTAAATAAAATTTATTGTCTTTCATAATAATTTCATTTCGCAGGAATACAACACTACAGCTCACTCGCCTGCCAATCGGCGCTTGAAACAGACGTCTCTAACACCTTATAAGTCTCTGCAAATCCTATACTGACGTCATTAATACATCGACCTCCCGATCGAACGGACATATTTTAAAATAACATAAGGTACGTGTAGAACTGAGAGGCGTATGCGACAAGTAGTGTAATTTATATATTTTGGCTTTGTTGTTGGTAGAACTCGTTACTTAATTTCGTTCCATAGCTGGGCTAAGTTTAAAGACTCCTAAATGTATCTCATTTATTACGTCAGCGCTGATATTCATTCAGAATGATTGTTTACACTTAAGTTCTTCTGTTTGTCATTACTAACATGCATCACGTAAATGGTATCTTTCAGAGTCCCCTATCTCCCACCACCGTCTACGAGCAATATCCCTCCAAAAAAAAAAAACACTTATGCCACTCTTGCACAAAACTCAACACATATACACCCCTTCCCCAACACACGACCACCTCAGTACCACAACAGAGCTCCGAGCCTCGACATCTATCAGAGTTGCTCCCTGCCCCAAAAAATAAGAAAAAAATTAATAAAGTGCCTTAGCAACAAACTATACACACAAAAAATCCATCAAAGAGATTTGACCAAAGAAATTTTATCACATTTTATCATATTAATATAAGCGGATTAACGAACATTTCTGACCGGATTAAAATCGGATTAAAATGTTCGATCGGTTTATGATCGTATTAAACCAATTAATCCAATCGAACAAATCGATAATCCGATTAATGAAAAGTAAAGTGGAACCCGACGATTGTTGCTGTCATTTTCGTGAGGTGTCCGTCGTGTGTTTGATGTTTGTGTTTGTGTTGTGATGGTGTCAGTGTATTGTTGTTTGTGTAGGGTGTTGTACAGCGTAGGTGTTATTCCTTCAGTTAATTTGTTCTTGTTTGTATCTGTAATATTGACATCTTTGTGAGTCGGATTGCAACCCATCGGAACTAAATGCCTACAATAAAGGAAACAATAATTCTTAAAATTATGTCACGAGCACGATGAATTACAGATCGCTCGAGTCAGCACCAAGTTACATTCTACACTCAGTGTTTCACATTGAAATTCAGCTACTCGAATCAGTAAAACTGGCTCCACTTAGAATCGGTAGAAAACAACTGGTTGTTTCAATGAAACAATTTCGCTGATCAAATTAGTGGCATCCTGTGGTGCGAATTAAATATATTTGTTATTGCATTTAGACAAATCATTACGAGAAATAAACCTATTTTCGATAGTCACTGTTTATACAGTGTAATTTAACGTAAAATACAAGAGCGGGGAGAAAAATCTCTTAGTATCCTGGATTTCAACCCACAGCATCCCGGCTCTAGGCGGTTATCATATCAGTAGAGCTTCGAAGCCAATGTTTACTCGGGGAGAAAACATATATATATTGTATTTGTTTATCCAAAATAAGTAGCTTTAAAATGCGTGTCGTTTCTTTTCATTCTTAGTTTAATTGGTAACATTAAAATTGTTCACACAACTGGTACGTATGAATGCACTAATTAATTACGTTTAAACCATCACACCGAGTACTATGGTAATTACGTGAAAACTAAATGAAAGACGTAGAAACGAAATGAAAGCCTCGGGAAATGGTATTACAAAAGACGAAACTCACCGTAAAAGAATTTTATCAGTTTATAGATTGCGATTTCATTTGATACACTTTGTTTAACTGATCCATCAGCAAGAATTAAAAAAAAATCACCAGCGAATGAAATCTCGACGGCGGGACAAACTCCTCAGAGCACTACGAGAAAAAAAGAACTGACAACATTATAAGGAACATGTTACCGCGTCATCTTTCCAGCCATCACAACTATTGGATGTCAGAACAGCTGAAATTCCCGGTGGTAGAAAAATTGTTCATCATTCCATCAACCCCAGTTATATTGTATTCACTGTCTCTTCGCACTTTTTGAGTCGAACCTTAGGAAAAACCACCCCATGTATAACGTATTTGGTTGTTTCCTAAATATGTCATGTGTCACAAGCGTGTTATACTTGTGTTAGCGTCAAAATGTCTTACTTTTGGCCAAATTAAAATAGTGCTTATATTAAGTCTATGAAATATAATGTTTCTTTTATGATAAATATGAATAAAAACGGGGAGAAAAATAGGCGTGTTGGTAATGACTAGTAATAAATAGTTTTAATGCAAAATATAATTAAACTGAGTGCGTACGAATGTGGTACGCTGTCCCTTTGGTGTGATTTTCTAGACTTAGTTAAGCTTTGTCTGGGCACTCTAAATCTGAAACAGCGAGAGTAGAGTCAAATCAGTGAAAATTGCGCGACTAACAATCGGTGCCAGATAACTAATTAATATAGTGATTCCTACTGAATGTCGAGAATTCCACTTCCATAAGTCATTCCCAATTAATTCGCTTGATTCGACAGTCGGCAGTAGCTTGTTAACTGACTTTCGGTGAATGTTGTTTCCCTGATAGCGATATCAGTGATTGGGGTTTTGTGTGCATGGGGTGAAGGGAAGACTATCACGGGAGCGGAACTTGAGCAAGGTTCGGGAAAAGTTGTAAGTGACGGTGAATGTATTAGGACGAGGCAGCTAGTCCAGCTATTGGCTGTTCACGGTCAAGTGAGAGCCTTTGACGTCCTACTTACTTCTGTAATTCCAGACATATTTTATCCTGTAACCAACTTTTTAAATAAATATTGCCATGTAGGTAATAACGACACTGTGCATATTCCACCGTACTCGGAAGTTAACGTCTAACGCTAAGACAAAATACTATGTACTAACTATTATTCCAAACTAGAGGGCTTTCAAAAGTGCTCACTTTACCGTGAAAGGAGTATAGGGGCTGGACGGAATGTCAGTTGTGAGCTGACTGTAACGACGTGGGCGGTGTGGGGTAGCTGACAGTGCGCGGGGCAAGACGCGACGTCACCACGCTGATAAGGCGAGGAGACAGCTGCGGCCGACACATCGCGCCGTCCTTACGGCTCGCTTTCTCTCCACTCATCAATGTTGCCAACCTGCCCTGCCCGCACGGGGTAGAGTGCGAGCCCGAGATGCGCACCACTGTCAGCGCCACACGCCTACCTCTCCACCACACACGATACGAGGTAAACCGCTTATTCGTCGCCTGCACGTTGACCTACCTCAAAGGATCACAACTGTCAAAGCTACGTTGTCAACAGTGATGAACATTTTTGTTTACATCTTAATTTTCAATCGCTGACCTCCAGCTGGCAGTCGGTTGGTGCGCCACCGATCTGGAGTGCGGGAGGCTCTGGGTTCGAATCCCGGGCAAGGTACGGGTGTTAATTTAAGTTAGGTTATAAGTTAGTCTGTAAGCCTTCCCTTGCTAAGCTTTCAAGCATAACACCGGAGGAGGTTAAAAAAGCCCTTTACAATACAATACAATTAATTTTCAATCGACAAGCACTTTTAAATGGATAAATTATTCCAACTTATTAAATCTAAACTAACTGCATTACAAACTGGTTATATGAAGTATGCATACATCTCAAAGAACTTGTTTACTAAACTGTGTTCTAGCCTGAAATATCCACGCAGTGTTTACTAGTCGTGTTGGCAATCCTGGGACACGGCCGAGCTGGCAGCAGCTGATAATAGTCACGACAAAGAGAACTAACCAAACTATTTCCAGGAAATTTTTACAATGGCGTCCGAACATTCGCGTCATGATTCATTTCAGAGTGTGCTTAACAAAAGTTATTTTATACGAAAGTTCTAGGGCCGCCACAAATGAGAAAAATATGCAAGAACTCACCTATTTTAAGCAATTGTTTTGAAATTGCGAAAATATTGCATTTCCTTGCACAATTTTATGTACGTCTGAAAGTGAACTATCTCATTTATGTACAATATTTTCATTATCATTTTCTTCCCTAAAATCGTAACGTATAGCGAGGTTTGCCGTGCCCTCATAGCTCAGGGGTAGGGTGACCGACTTGTAGTCGGTGGGTCGCGGGTTCGCGCCCCGGTGCCTCCGACGTGGCGGATGCTCAGTTCGATTGTCGCACTGGGAATTCGTCAACAAGTCGGTCTCACTAGAGCTTCGTCAACGTCAAAAATATCACAACAACGTAAAATGAAGGCAAAAAAAAATGGCGCAGTGGTATCTCAGTGGACTCGCATTCAGGAGGACCCGGGTTCGATTCCCGGTCCGGCCATCCTGATTTCTGTCTCTGATGGGCCCCTAACGAAGGACATGGCCGATTCCTTCCCAAATCCATCCTCCATGTGCAGCTTGCATAATCCCTAATGACCTCGCTGTCGACGAGACGTTAAGCCCACTTACCTACCTAAAACAGTATAACAGCAATTTCTATATTTATTTATGCAAAAACTATGTGCAAATTTTTTTTTTGTGAGTAAACTGTAATCACAGATAATGTCAAAATTTGAATAGTATTATGATATAAATATAAAATAAAAATGGTTTTGCGGCCATCGCCATTATGGTACGACAAATTCGAGTAGCGCTATTCTCATAACGCTTTACACATGATATGTGAAAATACTGCTTTAGAAAAAGCTGGATTTATCAGTAATTTATAGATTGTTTCTAAATTGTTTTCTCGTATGTGTGTATTATTTTAACCCTTTTCTTCCTGTGACGGTTGCAGAAAGTTCAATTTAAGATGCCGACATAGCATAGCCTTACATTTTTATAAGAAAGAGATTTTAATACGTATTTACGCTTCGTTCTGCTTGTAGTTCAGATACATAATTCACATTCGATAATAAACATTCGATAATACACATTCGATAATAGGCAATGAAGTGGTTCCTTAATTATTGCGTATCTCTACTTGCCACAGATGGCTGGAGGCAGAACAGACATTGTATTGAAATTCTCCCGGATATCGAATACGTGAAAATGTATCCCAGTTATGTCCAGATCTAGCAGATAGCGCGACTGGTCCACTTATCTCAGGCATCTGCATTTTCTTTATTTATTTCCACCGACGACGCAAGGTCGTGAGATCTTGAAACGAGATAAGGGCGCGGAGTTGTTAAGGCTCCTGCCTACTAGCGCTTGAGGCCGAGAAGCGCTGGAGCAATAAGGGCGACGCTGCCTCGCGCGTCAAGTTTGACATCGCCACTAAGTGCAAGGCCCTGAACTGGCGTGCAGTGTTCTAGTCGCGCTGTCTCCACCTATGGCACTTTCAGCGGTGACCATATTATTTTATTGCTGGAAAGTCTGTAGGAAGGGTCAATGCAAGGCCCTCGAGTGTATTATATTGTATTGCAAAGGACTTTTTAACGTCCCTCGGTCTTATGCTTCAAATCTTAGCAGGGGACAGCTTACAGACTAACTTATAACTAGAGCTAGTGATATTTCGCGAGAAAAAAAAATGAGTACATGGTAGACTTCAATAGTATAAGCTCCCAACAGCAGTTTGTCTATTGCCATTGGTTGATATTTGCTTGAGACGGTGTTTTCATATTTGACAAGGCCACTCAGAATTCGGCAACATAGGTACGGCTCCTATGTGATTCGTGTGCAGACAGTTAATACGTGTCAAAAATTGATTCAGCCAATCAAGATAGGTACACTACCCTACAGTGTCTTGAAATATAACAAGTCCTGAAATATTTTCGCGAAATTTCACTACCCCTACTTATAACCTAACTTCAATTAACACCCATGCCTTACCCGGGATTCGAACCCAGAGCCTCCCGCACCCGAGATCGGTGGCGCACCAACCTGCGCCATGGGAGGTCGGCGCCCTTGAGTATCTGATGCGTAGGGACGGGCAAAATTCGCGTTATTATTTCAGGACCGACTAGACTCCAAGGACTTGTACTTTTGTATTGTATTTGTCATTGGACTACAGTTTGTTCGGGGATACCCTGAACGGCTTTTGACCAATAGCAAGCAACTAAGGAAAGGCTGGTCCAGTCACGTCCAACCAAGTCAGAAGTGTAAATGGGCCCGTACTGCTGCAGAAGCCAATAAACAAATGGCACCGACTCGAAGATGTATAGGACGGTGAATTATAGTGTGCTGCCAGAAAATAACGCGGATTATGCAGGTCTCTAGTGATCCGTACTTTTGAGATACGACGCTTTGAAAAAAACAGTTTTTAGCTTTTTCGGAGTACTTTAAAAGGGTATTATTAATATGCGTGATGTCTTGTAAGTATTGAACAGCCCTCGTGTGAAGTGTATGTTCTTTTCTTAGATGGGGACATTAGACGCACGTTTAATATTTTCGTATAAAAATCGATATGTCAGACATCGTGCAAGGTAGTCCGAGCGAGCTCCAGTCAGACGGGGACCTTAACAAGTCGTCAACCACGTCCTTACTAGCGGGCGCTGTTGTCGGGTGGGAACTAGTTTTTAAGGAGGAGCGGGTAAAAAAGAAAACGAAGAAGGAAGAAATTGCCTGAGAAAATGACCGTGCGGACTTTATTAGATCCTTGTTTATCACTTGTCCGCTGAGTTGATTATATTGCTGCCATCAGCGACAACCAGCTCCAATTTAACGCCACTTCCTCACGAAGCGACGTCTAATTGAGAAGGCGAAGCGACAGCAATCATGTCTTCAGCGGAGAGGCTGGGCGGGGGGAAAAAAAAAAAAAAAAAGAAGTGAAACACTTTATGCATCATATATTCGGGAGAGAAGAGGCAAAAGGCGAGAAAAAACGAGCCGTAGGAAGGCGCAAAATTTCCAACACGGTAGTTACAGGTTGTGGGACATGCCCAGCTGGGCTGGCGCAAAAGTAGAGCGAGCTAAGTGATGCCGTGTCGTGTTGGGCTGCCAATCCGCTCTCATTTCAACACCTCCATGTCATGAGACGCCCCAATCTCTCCTCTTCACTACACTCACAACTGACACGTATATCACTCTTACAGGCTCTTCACGGTAAAATGAGCACTTTTGAAAGCCCTGCTTGGATCTACTTGCATGCGCGTTGTGTATTCTTCCGCCTTATATAAGATTAAAATTGTGATGGGCCTCATCCCTTTATTTATGCGTCGGTCAAGTGAAACGGTGAAATTATTAGCAAAGTAAATATTTAATAAATTGGTTCATTTTTTCACTTTGATGCATTAAAAAAACAAAGCGAAAAAAATAATTTAAATTACCCTAAATGGCTACCTAACACTTTTTATTCGACGTTAAGATACGGAAATACTTCCCATACATTGTTACCAACTTTATTGGTGTATGTCACTCACGGCGCCCATTAAAATGCGCAGGTAGGGGCAGCGACTTTTTTCTACGGTTAATTTCAAAAGTGCTTACTTTATCGTGAACAGTCTTTACTTGTAACACTTCGAGTGCAGTACAAACTTACTGGCTATGAACAGGAGTTAGAACTGGGTCTCTTATGTCCACCAACATCAGTTCTCCTGTTCTCTACATTACCGTTTACAACCTACCTATTGGTCCATACACTAAACAACGTTCATTACTCTGTGTCATTATAATGTCAAGTTTAAAGTGTCTCAGTCAATGCTACTTTCCTATGTGCAATAATGTATAGGCTATTCACGGTAAAGGGAGCACACTTTAAGGTTCTTCCAGCAGACATGAGCCGCTATTAAAAGGCTGTTCAAGATAAAGTGAGCACTTTTGAAAGTAACCTTAGAAAAAAGTCACTGCCCCTACCTGCGCATATTGTAATGGGCGCCCTGAGTGACATACGCCAATAAAGTTGGTAACGATTACTGGAAAGTAGTTCCATATTTTAACGTCGAATAAAAAGTGTGAGGTAACAATTTGTGATTACTTAAATTATTTCTTTCACTTTCTGCTTTATTTAAGGCATTGAAGTGTAAAAATTAGCAGATTTGCAAAACATTTTCTTTTTAAATAATTTTACAGTTTCACTTGACCGACGCATGAATAAAGTGTTGAAGCCCATGGCAATATTCATTTTGCATAAGGCGGAGGATTACACATTGGTTATACAAGTAGATCTTAAGCAGAGCTTTCAAAAGTGCTCATTTTACAGTGAAAAGCCTATAAATACATTTATTGCAGATTCAGATATTAACTTGTTTAAGTGGTGAAATACACTATCTTCCAAAAAGTAATTGGGCACCTGTCCACAATGTTTGCTCGGTGGTTGTCACCCCGTTAGAATCTCGTAGGGCCACCTCTTGCGGCTATAACAGCAGCCACCCTGTCTGGCATGCTCTCTACGAGTGTTTGCAGGACATCCACGGGGATTCGTCGCCATTCCTCTTGCAACCATTCCATGAGTTGAGCAATGAATTTTGGCCGCGCCTGACGAGCCCTCACCCGGCGATCCAATTCGTCCCACAGATGTTCTATAGTGTCGAGGTCGGGGCTCTGGGCGGGCCAGTCCAATTGGCGAACATTGTTGTCGGCGTACCACTGCATAGTAGCCCTTGAAACATGGCACCTGGCATTGTCATCCTGGAAGTAACACGGGTCCATTCCGTAAAAACGCCACAATGTTGGGAGCACTTCATTATCCAGAATGTTACAATAGACCTCTGTGCCCATGCTACCACGGACAAATAACAGCGGTCCTACGCCGAAGGCCGTGAAACCCAAGTCAACTGACGTACTGAATTACCTATCTTCACGGGTGCCCAATTACTTTTTGGTAGATTGTGTATATACGCTGCGTTTACTAGTCACATGATATGGTTATATTTTTTAAGTGGGGGAAAGATATCAATTGGACGAAGTAAAAAATTTGGCAGAGCCTTAAAAAGTGCTCACTTTACCTTGAATAGCCTATACAATCCATCCTGTTCATTGCAGTGATTTACACTTATGTAAAATGCAGGCCAAGTAATATTTCCTCGGCCGTATCTGTAAAGAATCTGAATGTCGAAGTATCACAACAAACTACATACAACTCAGTTACATTCAGACGACGTAATATTACATCGGCAGCACTGGAAGCGTTAAGAATATCGATATTCTCCAATAATACGTAAATTTTAATCATGAAAATAATGTCGATATAACGGAATATCGAGTAACTATTAGGGCAATATATCAATATCAAAATTCATTATCAGTAGGATGTTGGAAAATCGCGAAATTTTTTTGAGCCAACATATATTCTATAACACTCTAAAAAGTTTATTATTTCGTGATTGGATAAACAAGGTTTTGGCTCGGCTAAGTTGTTTGCAGACCAATCACAAACGTTCTTCCTTATAGTATCAGAATCCTCATTGGTCCAGTGAAATGGGCTAGTAGCTTCATACATGCCATGACAGCCAATAAGGAAAGAAAACTGTCCCACATGTGTACAGTACATTGAATCGTAGCAAACAGTAAACTTTTCCCGCGATAAAGTATTGTTTTTAATTATCAAAAACAGTAATAATCATTTCGGCGAGAGATATCGGGGCAAAACAAATTTGAAAACACAGCAGCTGCAGAAATCTTTCGCGACTGGTTAAACATGTCATGCATGGGGTAGTTATTTTCCGAAGGTTTTATTCAAGACTAACAGGCTATACAGCGTGTTTAGGAAACGTGTACAAACTCGGACACGTGATTCGTGACCGGAAGAGAGGAAGACTGATATAGGACACCCATGGTCCATCTCAAATAATAAGGACTGTAGCAGCCCCCAAAGCATCAGAGCGACAATCATATCATGTGGGATATTAAACAAAGTACTTGCATTAGAGGAACATAAATTTGTATACGGATTAATTGAACCAATATCTTGGATACCTGGTAGGTATGGTTCGTCGTACACACCCCCATCATGTAAATAATAGGGCTTGACACCTTTTGATTACATGCAACATTTACACCGTGAGGTTAAAGTGATTGCGAATGTAACTGGATGAAGTAGGTCGTCATAATTAGCAAATAAGCCTCCCCCCCCCCCCAGTTGCAACTCTCTACCCACCGTTTCCGGTTAAATCGCAAACGAAGGGTATAGTGGTAGCAATATCATGGCCTAGTGAGAAGGCAACCCTTCCTGCACCCGGAGGAATTCAGCGGGGAGTCCCCTCCGAATGAGTGAAGAGATTTTGGTGGCTCGCAACAGCTAGGTCTTGAGAGCCGTTGAGGGTGATTAAGGTGAGTATTGAGTAGTGCCGGAATGAAAGGGCGGGGTGACGGGAGATCCCCGAGAAAACCCGCCGACCAGCGGCATCGTCCGGCACGACATGTAACATCGCGCATCATTCTACCAACATGTGTACGCCTGGTGCAGTACGAGTGGCCTACTCACCAGGCCATGGCCTTGCTACCACTGTACCCTTCATTTGCATTTTACACGGAGTGGTGGGTCCTAGGGAGTTGCAACTAGGGAGGATTATTTGCTAATTACGACGCCCCCCTGCTTCATCAAATGGTATCCACAATCAGTTTAACCTCACGGTGCAAATGTTGCATGTCATCAAAGGGTGCAAACCCCTGATGGGGGTGTGTACGACGAACCATGCCTTCATTTTATCCAAGATATTGGTTCAATTAATCCGTATACAAATTTGTGTTCCTCTAATGCAAGTACTTTGTTTAATATCCCACATGATATGATTGTCGCTCTGATGCTTTGGGGGCTGCTACAGTCCTTATTATTTGAGATGGACCATGGGTGTCTTGTATCAATCTTCCTCTTTTCCGGTCACAAATCACGTGCCCGAGATTGTACACATGTTTCCTAAACACGCTGTATTTACAGTGGATGTAGTCTGGTAGGGATGTGAGCAGGGCAAGTGCGGGGAGAAAGCTGCACGTGTTCTGCAAGTCACGTCATGGACAAGGCGGCGGCAAACAAGCAGACCACAGGCTCCTCCCTTCAAGGTCACCCTAACACATTCACCTCCCTCTGTAGACGATCGTGCGCATGTTCGACTGGGAGGTGACATATTACCAGCACTCTACACAGGACAGGCTGTTCGCTCAATACTTGAAACATTCACATCTTGTGTACACAACTATGTAGGTTACATTACGCACGTGTATAGGCTGCTCACGGTAAAATGAGCACTTTTGAAAGCCCTGCTTAGGATCTACTTGTATAAACCTTGTGTATTCTTCCGCCTTATGTGAAATTAACATTGCCGTGGGCCTCATCACTTTAGTCATACGCCGGTGAAGCGGAACTGTGAAATTATTATAATAGTAAATATTTTACCAATCTGGTCATTTTTACGCTTCCATGTATTTCAACAACAGAAAGCGAAATAAATAATTTTAAGTTATTATAAATGTTTATTTAACATTTTTTATTCGACTTTAAGATATGGAACTATTTCGCAACCATCGTTACCAACTTTACTGGGCGCATGTCACTCAGTGCGCCTGTTTAGATACACGCAGATCGGGTCCTTGAGTTTTTTTTCTAAGGTTGATTTTAAAAGTGTTCACTTTATCGTGAACAGCCTTTACGTGATTTTTGGTCTGTACTGCACACTGCGAAGCTCAGTGACTAAAGACCTGAAAAATTCGCGGATTCATTTTTAGACATGCTAGAATTCAAAACACGTGTGTTTATATATCTTTAGCCATTGGTCCACACGATGTATGATAGCTTCTGGAGAAAGGTGGCCCAATCGTCGCCTTCCACTGTGACAGCAGACAACCAATGCACAGTTGGCATCGGCATAATTGGGTCATGCAACTGTAATGTAGGCCAACACACAGCTGAGACAACGAAGCGAGTGTTGTGTCGACTTGAGTACAGAACACATAATATGTTTTTTTGTTTGCAGCACCTGAGACAGTACATTAAAGTGAGTGTGACAACATTGAAAGCAGAGAAGTAGAACTGCTGTGTGCATCGTGGACTCCAGAAACATGACAAGACGCTGTCAGCCAATCAGGTAGCTCAGCAAGTAGGGCATCTCTCACAGCAAGATACATCTATCACATACAAAACCTGTCCCCCAGGGTAGGTACTGGGAAACCAATCAACTATTGCGTGCCCGAGTAGCCACCAAGCTTCGCTTCTGTAGAACTTATATCTAGAGCCCTGCAAAATTCGCGTTATTATTTAAGGACAAGTTAAACTTCAAACACATGTATCTTTGCAATATGTTTGTGATTGGACGATACTTTATTTGACACGCCCTGGATAACTCTGCGCCATAAAATGAACGCTTCACAATTGTGTGCTCCAATCACATGCAGTAATCACATGCAGTTCAGTCAGAAAGGGCGTGGCTTCGCAGATATACAGCAACCAACGGAGAAACGACGCCGGCTCGAGTGTATACAGAACTGTGGAGTTTAGCCCCGTACCAAATAATAACGCGAATTTAGCATGTCCCTAATGATATCTATTCTTTGTCTCAATGACCAGTGCTAGAGACACGAGAAGTTCTCGTTACAATTTTTTTCGGTAGCGGCCTAAACTCTAGGGTTCTGTTCGTTTGTCTTACTTCTGCTATTGGTCGAAAGTCTGTTAGCACATCTCCGAGGTCTCTGGAGTCAGTGATCGAAGATGAACCGTCGAGTGGACTATTTCCTGTAAATGAATCTGTACAATGGCCAGCAGCCAATGAAATTATGGGCTGTACTGGTCATTAAAATATTCAAAACACTTCGTTGTAGTCTGAGAAAACCTATAAAGTAACATAGATTAAAAAAACTTAGATTATAAAGATATATTAATTAAATAAATAAATGAACGAGTGTGAGATGGCTGTAGTCGACAAACATGCAGCACACATGTAACTGCAATAAGAAATTCAGTGGTTTTTGGCGCACTCGAACGACGAGGAAACACGAGCAGCACCCTGAGAAAACCGCCGGCCAGCGGCAACGTCCGTTGCGGTTCCTATATGTAAAAGTCCGAGTGACTCCACCGGGAATCGAACCCGGTTCCCCGTGCTGAGAGGCGAGTAGAGCAACTTATTTTGCTTCGTGGCCAGTCAAAGGGCAGTTAGGCAGCCCGCACCAGGGAGCTTTCTAGGTAGCATGGGGGCGACTTTTCTTAATTTATTGATGCTTTATTTTCCTATAAAACCTCTTAGTAGATTACATTTGAACACATTGAGGTCTGCAAACATTTACCGGCACTTAAGACGAATTAGAAGAGAGTCACCTATATACACTACTGCAAGAACACTGGTTCTGTTGGTGTCTGTGTTAGAACTCGCCATCGTCCTATTGGTCCATACCACACCAGACCCCCACCCAGTACTTTACAGCGTTCATTATTGGCCGGTCATCAACCAACGGAGAAGCGAGCTGATATTGACCCACTCAAATGTCCTTTATCGTATAAAAGTATTTACAATCAATCATGTCCCGTTGAGTGGCTATAAAAAAGGAAATTCTATCGTTAGCATTATCATTTTCACTGCACTGTGGTGCTCTTGTGAGGTCATGCTAAAAACTAGCCGGACAAAAACAGCACATCCATGCGAGTTTTGTTCTGAAAAACAAAGAAACTTTGAAATTAGACTTTGCTCAATCTACACTCGAGCAAAGTCTACAAAGTGTTAAGAATTATATTGCACACCAAAGGCTATTCACGATAAAGTGAGCACTTTTGAAACGATCTTGGTAAAAAATGTAAAAAGTCACTGCTCCTACCTGAATATATTTTAACAGGCGCACTGAGTGACATTCGCCCAGTAAAGTTGGTAAAGGTGGAGGAAACGTAGTTCCGTATCTTAAATTTCAAAGAAAAGTGTTAAATAACCATTCCAAATAACTTAAATTATTTCTCTCGCTTTCTGTTTTTTTTAAGTGCATTAAGTGTGAAAATTAGCAGAATTTTAAAATATTTACTTTTCTAAAAATTTCGTAGTTTTACTTGACCGGCGCATGAATAAAGTGAAGAGGCCTATACAAATGCTGATTGTAAATAAGGCGGAATATTACATACTGTGAAGACAAGTAGAACTAAAGCAGGGCTTTAAAGTTGTCATTTTACCTTAAACAGCCTATATAGTTCATTTACGGTTACTTCATACTTTTGTGGAAAAAAAAATCTACTCACCGAGACCACAGCCAACTAACAAATAGCCAAAACTCAAGAATATATACGTTAGTGGAACCTATCCTACAGGTGTTAGAAAGGGCGGAATTTTTCCTGTCGCTAGTGATAGCGTGAAACGTGATGAGGCTGTCCAGCAGTGGCAGGCCGGGTTCCCGGGCCGGTCATGTGCATGGTGTGTGTGTGTGTGTGTGTGTGCGGCGAGGGGCGGTGCAGTTCCGGAGCCCGGAGCGCAGTATGCAAAGCAGCGATGCCTGGAGCCCAACGAATGTCACCGCCTCACCAGTCCAGACAATGGACGAGGCTTGTTCCAGTTAGCCCGCCCGCCCCACAGCGTCTCTACTGCTGGAGCAGCGCAGAGTGCGCATTCCAGCTGCCATACCGTCTATACGGTGGACGAGTGGGTGAAGAAACTTGGCCGACTTTTTCACACTTTAGGAAGGTACAGATTTACTCTCACTGACGGCAGGTTGGAGTGAGCTGCCTATATTCTCCACTACACCAATATCAGCTGGGGCGTATTCTCCATGAATGCGATGCATGCAGTGCAGACGCACGCCTCTCTTGTCCTAATAGTTACTCAGAACGTTACGGCAAGGCGCTCCGCGCGGTGCTTTTTTCGATTATAGATCTTAATAGTTCCCTAAAACGCCGAGGCATAGCGCCGTGGTATTCTCAACACTCGTTCAGCTGGTTATGACGTCACAGAAAGCTCGCGCGAAATATGGACGAATGCATGCACAAGATGACATTGCATTCAGTTTCAGCGTGCTATCGAGTGAGTTCATTTATCTGTATTCAATTGTTAGCGACTGATGGGTTGCGTGTTCTACTATTACATTTGAATTCGTATTTTAAACAGCAGTTTCACATTATGAATGTAAAAATGGCACTGTAATAAGTGTATTTAATAAATCTTTCCAGTTATAATTGCTTTTACAAACACCCAGTGATTCATGGAAGCTGCGGCTCCCGGTATCACGACACACGTGTCATTCCGGTGGCATATGAGGGTCGGCGTTTCCAGTTGTGTGCGTTTAGTGAGAAGTTGGAACTTTTTTATAATGGGAGACTTCACCCACTCTCAACAATTTTAAGACAGAGAACAAAGACTGAAACTTTGTACAAACATTTAATCCTTAACTTTACCAAAAAAAAAAAAAGTTTCATTGCGCGGTTGACAATGTCTGTTGTTTGAAGTATTACTAATCAAACAAATGATAAATGTTACAATGGAGATATATCTTGGAAATTAAAAATTTAAAAGTAAATTATGTTTTGTGAACTTTCAGAAGTAATCTTATTTTTTTAATTACGTGTTTAGTCAGGCAAATAATAACATTTTCAACAGATTTCAAATTATTCTTTTTGACAAGCATATAACACTGCCTTTGCCCTAATTCAAGTGACTTACTACTGGCAAATTTAAGTGTTTTGTTACTTTCTGGTGTTAAATTAATTTTGAACTTTTCAACTTATAATTTAAAATGATTTGATTTGACCAGTGAATCTCGCTATTTGACTACTGGATTAAGAGTTAGAGGAAAGAGGCATTCAAGCACTTAAAGACATTTCCAGCAATGTGTTATTTTTGGTTTGGTATTATAATAATTTATTTCCTCTGCGCGAAGTGAAGTGCCAAAGTAAGATTCGTGTTGCATGCCTTGCCAGCATTTTCAGGATACGCCCCTGAATATCAGTTGTGTTGGTCTTTGTATTTCTACTTACTTTCTTCCTATTGGTCCTGGCCACACAAGACACGCCTACTGTACTCTGCCACGTTTATTATTGGCTGTCCACCGGCCAATTTATTTGCTTGTTGACTATGTGCATATCAGTGTGTCGTGATTGATGTAACATGTCTTACAATACATCGTGTTCATTTGAGAAATTATTAAAATTAACAGTTTTATTCTTACGAATTGAAACGGTGACTTGTTGTAATTTTGTTTTACTTAGATTCCCATAAAATCCAGCGAAACAGGGAAACCATAGAAGTGTAAGATTTGTCTTCAAGAGAAAAGAAATTTCCAAATAAACGTTGCCCGAGTATAGGCCTATACGTGCATACTCTTCAAAAGTTAACATCGAGGTACTGAGAGCCGAGGATGGTGAAGTGAGGCGAGCTTGGAAAATCGTCGGAATGCAGAGGGGGTGGGAACGGGAGATCCCCGAGAAAACCCGCCTGCCGCATCGTCCAGCACGATTCCCACGGGCGAAAATCTGGGAGCGTCCCCGCCGAGAAATCCAACCCGGTTCGACTACGTGGGAGGCAAGTAGTCTGAGCATTACACTATCGCGGCCCCTAAGTCGCGAGGAATACGACACATTTGGGCCAGTCAGTAGTTGGTAAGGCCCTTACGCAGTTGAAAACTTTAACATTTGACTTTACGTTTCCTTTCCGACATGTTGTTTCTCATGGAGCTTGACCCAGTAGAACTGTCAAAACGTAAAGTCAAGCACTCTTGGCTTTACGATTTCTGAAAGTTGAAATAAAGTCAAAGTCAAGCAGCCATTTTGCCGAGAATCTAACAGAGATTATGTGGAAAGGGCGTTATTTTATTGTAGGGTGATTTTAATCTCGGTATATTAAACAAAGCTCGCCTTAAAATAAATAAATGGCAAACAAATATAATGTGAAGAGGAAATATATGAATTGGCATATTTTAATAAATTAAACAATATAGTTTTTTGTTTTCAAATAAACTTTTAATGTAAATTTTAAGCCTATTTTACAAAGGTATGTAAAATGCATTCCTGGATAATATCATAATTATTTACATAACAAGATATAATTTAACGAAGCTCGACGAACCGATGTTCAATTTTCTGAACTCTGACTGTACAATAGTATTGTGTATTGGTGGTTTGGTCAGAGGAAAGGAAACGTAAAGTGAAATGCTAAAGTTTGTATTGTGTAAGAAGCTTTAGTGTATGTGTTCGTGTGTCTTAAGAGGTGGATAACCACGGGACAGGAAGTTAGGATGAAGGTATGGCGGGGAAGGGTCAGCCAGGTTGTAAAGCACACCTGGCGGACAATGAAGCAGGTCGGCTTGCAGGCACCGCCATACCTTCTCCCCCAGCTGACTCACCCGCTACTGGAACCTCCTCTATCCATCGTCATCCTTCTCTCCGAGGTTGTCCGCCCGCCCGCCCGTCCGCCCTACTACGAGCGACCGATATTCCACGTTAGAGGCAGAGAATAGTGATAGCGATAAGGGCTACAATGCCAAGCACATCAAGTACGCCGTCTCCACTATAGGCTGTTCACGGTCAAATTACCGCTTTTGCGTTGTGTATTCTTCCGCCTTATGTAAAATTAACATTGTCATGGGACTCGTCCCTTTATTCATGCGTCGGTCAAGTGAAACTGTGAAATTATTAGAAAAGTAAATTTTTTTAAAATCTGCTCGTTTTTACACTTCGGTGCTTTAAAAGATCACAGACAGCGAAATAAATAATTTAACCTAACACTTTTTATTCGACGTTAAGGCATGGAACTACTTTCTATTCATCGTTACCAACTTTACTGGGCGCATGTCACTCAGTGCGTCAGTTAAAATATATGCAAGCAGGGTCAGTGACTTTTTTCTAAGGTTGATTTCAAAAGTGGTTACTTTATCGCGAACAGCCTTTAGACTGAGTTATATGAAAGCGCTGCTTGGGATCTATTTTCTGTTCACACGGTTAATTTTAAACACTTTTCGTAATCAACCTGCATGTATAATAACTGACACACCTAGCGGCATTTGCCCAGTCAAGTTGGCAACAACGTGACGGCGGGAAAGTAGTTCAGTGCCTCAACGTTGTCGGATACCAAAAAATTAATAATATTATATTTGTACCCAACATTGTTCAATAGGAAGCATCGAATGTGATGACGTTTCCCTCAAACGAAAAAAAAAAAAAAAAAAAAACTCTATTTATTTTTTATTTTTTTATAATTCTGTGTTGTTGCAGCCGTTACAACAAAAAAAGGTTGTGCAGTTGCCGCTTAAGGAAACTGTAGGTATAGCCGGGTTTTAAAAATGTGATATTAGACCATTTCCACAATTTTTTTTCCTCCAATAATACACTTAATATAACAAAAGCAAAAAATTAAGGGCATATATATTTTTTTCTGACAAAAAGTCGTATTTGCAGAACATTTATTTATCGAGATACGCGTGTTCGTGCATACAACTATTTCACAGAAAACGCGGGGGTCCATTCCACTCTTAAGTAGTGTATGAAGAGTGAAGAGTTTTAAGCGGCTTTTAACATCGAAGTCTTGAGAGCCGATGAGGTAAGTACGTAGCAGCGCCGGAATGCAAGGATCAGGGGAAACGGGAGATCCCCGCGGAAAAGAGCCGGTCAGCAGCACCATCCGAAATTATGCCCACATGTGAAAATCCAGGGGCAACCTAGTAGGGAGGCGAGTAGTCTAACCACTAATATCGAAGGAACAGAAGAAGAAATAGAAATACGGACTTTAGAAGAAGAGAAAAAAGAATCTGAAGAAATTAAAGAAGGAGTAATTGAAAATGAAATAAAAAGACGCAGCGTTAAAAAAGCACCGGGAATCGATCGTATAACAATCGAAGTAATAAGTATAAGCTGGGAAACAGTTAAATCAATACTAACAAAAATTATATATAAATGCTATACATTAAGCAGATATCCGGAAATATAGAAAACAGGAAAGAGAGTATTTTCATACATGTGTAAGAATAAATTAAAAACAGAGGTTTCATCCTACAGACCAATATGTCTCTTATCAAGATTGGACAAAATATACGAAAGGATAATATATAGTAAAATTAAATCAGAACTAGGAAAACGCTTCATGGTAACCAGTTTGGATTTAGGGGAAAAAAACCGAACAGACAATAAAAAGGTAACAAATTTTATAGAAACAAGTACAAAAAAAATTTGATTGGCTTTTCAATAGACACAAGCAACGCATTTTCAACATTGACATGGCAAGACTTAAAGAAAAGATTAATATAATACAAATAGGAAAGAAATTGTATGTGACAATTTGAATAACCGGAACAAAATAGTACAAGATAATCAGATAACGTTAAAAAGGGAAATAAATCGAGGCTGTCCATAAGGAGGGCCAAGTCTATGGAATTAAGTAATAAATTATTACATAGTACAAAACAATAATGAGGATTCAATAGTTGTGGCATTCGCGGACGATTGTACAATATTGATAGAAGGGAATACCAGAAAGGGAATAGAAGAACGAACACAAAAATAACGGATAGAACTTCAATATGGATGAAAGAGAAAAAACTTAAATTATCAGTAGAGAAAACAGTTGCCATAATTTTAAAAGGAAAATTACGTAAAATACCGCCAATGATTAAGTATGACAATCAAGCAATAAAAGTTAAAAAGGAAATAGTGTACTTGGGCATTATTTTGGAAAATATATTAAGTTTTGTCCCACATGTTAAATACATAACCAAAAAAGTTAAGAATATATTTTTAAAATTATAACGAATGGTATGGAATATAAAAAATTATAATAATAAAAATAAGAAAATATTATATCAGGCATAATATTATACAATATGCCAGCACTTGTTAAAATAATTAAAATTGAAAATACACACATTAAATAATACCAAGAGCATCACATATATATATATATACATATATATAGATAAAAATAATGACCAACAACATCATATGTACCCCCGATAACTGTTAGTAACGAAACACCAATAGACTATCGCATAAAATATAGAATTACGATATATCAAATCCAAAGTGAAGTAGACGAAATAGAATACTACGGAAATACATATAATAAGATAGTAGAGCACAATAATATTTGGATTGAAAAAAATAGAAATAATCAACCTATTGGTTTAAAAGAATTAAAGAAAGAAATATATAAACTGAGTTTTATAAATTGGCAAACAGAGTACGACGCAACAGAAACCGGCCTAAATACTCAAAATTATATTAAAAATATACAACAATGGTACGAAAGTAAAAGCAATATAAATAATAGTGTGTTGAAAGTAATAACGGGACACTGTCAAATTAAATAATATTTAGCTAAAATAAATGAAATAGAAGACGACAGCTGTCAATGTGAGAAGGGAGCTCAGACGGTATACCATATCCTGTACTTGTGTGACATGTTTGAAGAAGAAAGGAAATAATTAGAACTGAAATTAAAACCTTTATGACAAATGGTCACTACAAAAAACATGATATATATGACAAGGCAATTGAAGAAATAACAAATGAAAGTATTAGTAAAATATATGATTTGGTAAAAACTATGACTTAACTGAGTAGTCTAGGGAGCGGATGAGAGTGTGCTGGAACTAAGGGAATTATTGAGTGAGTGTTGGTGTTTGTCTAGTGTTTTATCGTTCAAATTAAATAAGAATTATAAATAACTCTCTTTTAGATAAGAAACAGAATTTTCAGTAAATACTGAAGTTTTGCAGAATAACAGTGGCGAAGACAAATTGAAAAGCTCCAAACACGAAAAAGTTATACAGAAGAACACAAGATATGAAACGAATGCAAGAAGAATTGAAGGAAATATGGAGAAATATAGAAGAACAAGGTGCAAGAGAAGAAAAAGAAGAGAATAAAGAAGAGGAAAGAAAATGGGGACGAAAACAAAGAAGGAAAGTAGAAGAACAACAGAAGAGAGAAAAAGAGGAGAAGCATCAAGAAAGAGAAGAAGAAAGACAAGATCTGAAACGGATGAAAGAAGAACGGAAGGAACTACGGAGAAGAAAATCCAAATGAGGGAAAGATGTGATTTGTGATAATATGTTGGTTGATGTCTGTGTATGTGTCTGCGTAAAAAAAGGGGGGGGGAGGGGCGCCGTAGGAGCGAAGCTCCATTCCCTCGTCCACCAGGAAACGAAGGCCTGGGTGTCCAGAAGAGGTACTTCGATGTCCTGGACGATGCTTAGGTTGGAGCAGAACGGTGGGCGAGAGAAAAAATAAAAATAACAAAACAGAATAGTACAGATAGGGAGGGGGCTGGGGGCCGTCGGGTTCGTGGACGGGACCATTCGACCGTTGGGTACCATAGCGGACCGGCCGAAAGGCTAGTTAGCTGTGTGCGGGCCCGACGGCGTCTGGTCGCGCGGGCGGATTCATGGGAATCCCGGTCCCTGGTCTGTTCCGGCGGGGACGGCTGAAAGGATACCCGTCGGGGAGATGTCTCGGTCGGGACAGAATAGCTCACCGCCTTCCTAGGAAGTGTGAATGATGCTTTTGAATAGAAATAGAATTTGTAGCTTAAATTACAGGCGCCCAGAGAAACAGCCGCTTTCCCACAAAAAAAAAAGTGTATCTATATAACTAATACATTGTTAGTTAAATTGTAGTAGTCGTGATAGAATTGAACACCCTGGATTCCCGTACTGCTAAGTAGGGTTAATGAAATAAATTAAAAAATAAAGTCTAACCACTACACCACCGTGGCACCACAAAAGTAGTGCGTGCTTCTGGGCGGCGTTCCAAAACGTTACTCTGCGAGTAAACTTTTCTCTTTGGCTGTTCCAAAACACTTCGAGTAATTGTTTTACTGGCTCTCGGCAGTGCTCCAAAACTGCGGAGTAATTACTCTGAGCATCTTGAAAGGGTAGAACTTTTACACGCACTATTTCATGCGAGTAACGAAGGGTAAGTTGAAAATGGCGGTCGGTTCAGCAGAGCTAAACAAACTGAAAGCATACGTGGACTTTCTGTAGACAGACACACACGGGAAAATTATTAATCACGAGCGATAAAATTCGTATTTTTATCTGAAAATTTAATTGTATAAGTTTGAATTTTTACACGTAATGTTTATGGCGAAATTATGGCAAGTGAAGCTGTTCATGTATTTTATTATATATATATATATATATATATATATATATATATAAAGATATTGGGAAAGTGATAAAAATATCCTTCGTAATTTACATTGGTTGATAATCGGTAGACTATATATTTGCAAACACAGAATGCTATTAATATCATGCTTGTTCCAAAACCACGTTTACACTTTCCTGAACTGTTGTACTCTGTTACTTTACTCTACTCTCGGAGTAACGGGGGGAGCGGTTAGACCGCTCGCCTCCCGCCAAGGCGAACCGGGTTCAATCCCCGATCGGTTCACTCCGGATTTTCACGAGAGGGGGCCGTGCCGGGCGATGGCGCTGGTCGGCGGGTTTTCTCGGGGGTTTTGGAACGAATCGCTGCAGTGTGATTGGCTGCTCGGGGAAAGAGGAAGGAAGGTATAGGAGGTTCGTGGTACATTGAAATGGGCCTCGTAACTTTATTCATGTGTCGGTCAAATGAAACTGTGGAATTATTAAGAAAGTAAATACTTCACAAATCTGCTCACTTTAACACTTCGATGCATAAAAAAAATACATAAAGCGAAAGATATAATTTTAAGTTATCACAAATAGTTATCTAACACTTTTTATTCGACGTTAAGATATGGAACTACTTTTTATCCATCGTTACCAACTTTACTGGGCGAATGTCACTCAGTGCGCCCATTAATATACATGGATGCAGGTAGGAGCAGTGACTTTTTCTAAGATTCATTTCTTAAGTGCTCACTTTACCGTGAACAGCCTATAGAGTGTTGAACAGGTAGTCTGGAGGATCCTGACAAGGGCCACGCTGTGTTACTGTGGTCCGACACGCCGCAACACAGCCGGCCGGCCCTGCGGGCTCCTTTAGCCTCGCAGTGCTGTGATCGTCGTAGTCTGTGTTGTGTCAACCTGTCCGCCATCCGCCTCCCGAGCCGACGAGCCTCGGAGGATACGTTGCCGGAGTGGCCGTCGCTGCGCCGCTCCTACGAGGAACAACTAGTCTGCCGGGCCGTCTGCTCCCGGAAAACTGACGCCACATCGCTCGGCGATACTGCATAGGGGTCGTGGAGTGCACACCTCCCACTGGGTTTGTATTGACCCCCACTGGAATTACGAACATAACCATGGGTCCCCGAATTATATGTATGCTGGAGATCATTGGTTACTCTAACTTTTGGTATCATATTTTAAAATAGCTCTTGAGTTCAGTTAGCCTAATACATTTACTTCTTCCTCAATGTAGAACATATTCTAAAATCTCCATTCGGGATGAGGCGAGCATCACAAGACAGCGAAGGCTATGAGAAGCCCACAGTGCATTACTGTGGAAAGCTAAAACATTAAGCTACTTGCCAATAGGATTGCAAGAAAATATGGTAGCCACACGACGCACAGAATATTATTTTTTAGAAATAAACGGGAAAGTGATGGTATTTTAAATTGTATTTTTTAATTGTAGTCAAATTAATTAGCTGTCTCACTGTATTGCTCCGAATGAGAGTACTTCACTTCTAAGGAAGGAAATTTGCACCTTACTTCAGTTTATACTATCGTCCAGCCTCAATGCGATGTAGTGCTTATACATACATTGTAAATGTTACGTAAATTGAGAGTGGACTCATGGCTCTCACCTCAATCACCCTCATCGGCTCTCAAGACCTCGATGTTAAGAGCCGTGCAAATCTCTTCACTTCACTTCTGTAATTGTGCAAACTTTGGTGAAAATTAGTAGATTGTCCCGGAAATATGGCAAATAGTTCAATTTACCCGCCTGACATTATTTTGCAAAAAAAAAAAAATCCTGTAAATAGGATCTTTGCATGCATAAATGATACTTCTAATTAATACTCTTTGCGTACAAGATTTGGTTGAATTTTGTACAAAATTTCACAGATATAACAAATTAAACTGGATTATATATAAAGATAATTAAAACATGCCTGGCGCACGTAATACATGTTGCTTTACATACCCTTCTGTAGGAATACTTAGTGAAATTATTCTCTGAATCGGTTGATTGGTCTTTGACACATGGCATAGAACCTCCATTGTTAATATGACGATCTTCATAAATTGAGGACGAAAAGATTATATATTTTCCCATTCGATGATTGTCATAGATACAGTTTACAAAGTTAAATGTAAATCTATTGCATAGTTTCGTAAATATAGTACATTAAGCTAAAATGTTTGTAGATGCGCTATTCGGAAAATAAAATGCTTGCACACTTAAAACACATTAATTAATGTGGCCAAGAACAGTACAACTTATTCGCCAAATTTGAAAGGAATCGTTTGATTGTTTTCCGAGATACGACATAAAAATGGCATTATTTCCTGTGGGGCTATCTTCAAAATGGCGGAGAAATGAGGCTTTGCATAGGCAATTCTAATGGATATAATTGATACTGTCCGCACACTAAGTTAAGTTGAAATTTGTTCTGCAGTTTAGTAGATAAAAAATCCAGAGAAAAATTTTTTTGTCAGCCGCCATGTTGAAAATATATGTTTCTGACCCTCTCAAGGTGTATCAGTTTACATGGCCTGCCATATTGATACTTATTTTCCAAATCTGGCATAAATCGGTTGTTTTTGGCAGGTATCGCATAATTTTAATTTCCCATGAGATACTATTTTGTGTGGACACATTTAATGGTTGTAATATACAGGATGAGTCATTATGTATGCTAACGTGGCGTAAGCGGAATACTTAGGACAAATAATCAGGGAAACATATATGGCATAGGGCCTAAAGTGATTTCTTAGTGTGGTAAAAGTCCTGGAACGTAGCTATTGGAAATGTGTTATGCAACGATAAAATTGGAAACCACTTTGCGAGTAAGCAATGAAAATGGGCATACAGACAAACGTTTACCGAAAAGATTACCCCACAAAACGGCATTACGGAGAGTAAACCCCTTCATGCATTAAATAGGGGTTGGCACCCTTCAATTGCTTAGAAATTTGTAACCCTTCGCTTGAAGCGATTTGACATGACATGTGAGTAATCAGTATTTAAAAATCAATAAAAGAGGTCGCCTTGGTAGTATCCGCTAATCCCGACCGTTAAAGCAGAAATCACGTTTTTAGCTGGACGGTAGATGAATGGTTGCCTGGGAGGTAGGCATCCTGTCTTCTCACTGTGGTCCAAAACATACCAACTGACAACCTGGTTCATGTTTCTGTCCTAATACAGGTTAATGACCCCTTAGTAAATGGCGGTAGAGTGAGATAGTTCGAATGCGAAGAGTTTACATGGTTACAGCATATGGTCGAAGTGTGAGCCACCCGTCTGCAGACATGCACGAATGTGTTACTCATATGACTGGCGCACATGTTGCAACATTCCAGGATACGGTACGGCGTGCATCTTGAATACATTACCAGAGATCCTCCACATTGTCCACATCGGTTGCTTACACTTGCAGCTTCAAGTAGAAGTCGACTGGCTTTATGTCCGGTGATCTGGATGGCCAACCCAGTGGCCCACCTCGGCCAATCCATCGCGCTGAGTACCGCGTATCCTGTGTATTGTCTTGCTGTACAACTAAAGTGTGCTGGTGCACCATCGTGCACGTACCACATGTCTCGTACATTCAGTGGTACTACATCAGGTAGTTGTGGCAGGTCGTCGTCCAAACGCCGATAAACTGAAGTGAATGCACATGCGGCGGGTGAGTGTCGAGCTGGTAACTTTTCAGCGTATCGATGACGCATATTTGATACATTACACATCATTTCACCATACGTGAGATGCATGTACATCAGTTCATCATTGCTTCACTGTATAAGACACGTCGTGAAGAGCTGTCTGATATGTGAACCACCAATACAATGCCAGCAAGCAGGCAACTTCGTCGCCACTTGTTACGACAACAGGAACCAATGTGATGGGTAAATTGCCCGTAGTAAATTCCCAGCTGTCCACAATATTATAAACCTGTTGCCTTAGGACAGGGACATTAGCCAGGATATCAGTTCACACATCATGCACCACAGTGATACAGGCTGCCTACCTCCCAGGCAACAATTAATCTGCTTTCCAACTAAATATTAGATTTCTTAGGAAATGTTAGCGATTAGCGGATACTACTAAGGCGACCTTTTGAAATAGCTTTTTTTAATGCTGGTTCCTAACACGTCATGCCAAATTGCTTCAAGCGCAGGTTTACAAAGTTTTAAGCAAGTGGAGGGTGCCAACCCCTATTTAACGTATGAAGGGGTGTACTCTCCGTAATGCCATTTTGTGTGATAATCTGCCCTGTACACTTTTGTCTGTACCCCAAGTGTTCCCAATTTATCTTAGCATAACAAATTTCCAATTGCAATGTTTCCAGGGCCTTTACCACAATCAGGAATAATTTTAGGTCCGATGTATATATGTCTCCGTATTTATTTGTCCGAAGAATTCCGCTCACGCCGGGTTAGAATACATTAACAAGTCATTAACATGCATGCCAGCATGCAAAGTTTCACTGGAATTAATTACACGTTTTCGACGATATAACATACAAAATTAAACTAGCTATATGGCCGCCATTTTTAAAATAAGAGTCTGACATACCAGTTAACATCACCAACCGCAGCACTACTGGTTTGCCATATTTGGTGGCATAACAACTGCTGCAGTGCTACTTGTTTGCCAAATTTGGTAGCAATCTGTGAATTTTTTCCCAAGATATTACACAAAAACTATTCATTCATTTAGCGCTATCTTACGAAATGACGGACAAAGTTGTTTTGGCTTATATTATTCTTGTAATATATATTGTCTGCATACAAAATTTGGTTGAAATTGATCAAACAGCATGGTAATTATACCAAATAAACCCAAAATATCTGTGGGGCCGCCATTTTTAAAAGAAGTGCCTAATAGTTCAATTACATTCATTTACTTGGACTATGGTAGTATTAAATACGTGCCAAATTTGTCGATAAGTCGGTAGAGTAGTTTTAGAGATATAACTTAAAAGTTTAATTCTTTCATGTGGTGCTAGCTCCCAAAATGGCGGACCAACAACAATTTTCTTCTCTGAATTCAATGTTTCTACGATGCACTACCAGCATACAAAATTTGGTTAAAATCGGTTGAAAGGATTTCCAAGATATGACATATCACCCCAAATTTTCTAATAGCCGCCATTTTGAAAGTAAGTGTCTGATGTGGTCGAAAACCATGCATGTGAGGTGTCCTTACTTTGTGTGTACCATGTTTGGTGAAATTCAGTCCACACATTCAAAAACTGAAAGGGGTCACATACACACACATTCCCAGGCACACAGACAGGAAAGTGATCTCATAAGCCGTTCTTTCCTTCGAAAAGTAGGCTAAAAATAACGCCAAAATATTTAATATTCCTTCCAAAAATGTTTACTTATAAAACTATTTCAACAGTTAGCTGCAGAGCAAGGATTCAGTTCAGGTTTGCCGTATTAGAATTATTTTTCTGTGTCTTTAGTTAATGAGCTGTTATCTGCTGAATAATCAGTGGAATTCACTGACATTTCGCTGCCAGGTTAGTCCAATTAACTAATAAGCGATAGAAATCACTGTTTGATCAGCGAATACCAGCAACTAATTTGATCCGTAGAATTTGACTCTTTCAAGTGGAGAAGTTTCAACAGACCTGCTGTCAAATGCGCTGGTTTGATACAACACTAACGGTTTCGATTTTGGAGTGTACAGGCGGTTCACGATAAAGTGAGCACTTTTGAAATCAACCTTAGGAAAAAGTCACTGCCCCTACAAGCAAATATTTTAACGGGCTCACTGAGTGACATGCGCCCAGTAAAGTTGGCAATGATTTAGGGGAAGTAGTTCTGCATCTTAAGGTCGAATAAAACATGTTAGGTAACAATTTATTATAATTAAAATTATTTCTTTCGCTTTCTGTTTTTTTTTTTTTTATGAGTCGAAGTGTGAAAATGAGCGGATTTGTAAAACATTTACTTTTCTAATATTTTCAGTATCAATTTATCGACGCACGAATAAAGTGACGAGACCCAGGACAATGTGAAACTTACATTAGGCGGAAGAATACACAACGTGCATACAAGTATATCTTAAGTAGGGCTTCCAAAAGTGCTCATTTTACCGTGAATAGCCTATAGTCAACCCAATAACGCAATGTAATATTTCACGCCTCCCTACTCTTATCACCGCAAAACACATATTTGCAAAAAAAAAAATTCACTAGCATAGTATACATTACTTTTATCTTTAAAATTTTCACACTAACGTAGGATTCAAATAGGATTCAAATAGGATTCAAATCGTTACAATTTCGGCATGTAGAGTACCTGCGCAGTTGTGTGTACGTCATCGTTTATGGACGACTTAAGCTTGGTTCACAATTGAAAGCATAACAGTAACCATAGAACGTAAGTGGTATACACAAGAATTGACCGCTATGTTTTCGAGAATATTAATTAACAACTGCGTATGACAGATCGTGGTCATGAGACTTCCTGGCAATGTGCACAAAGTAAATGGTTATATTTCATTTGTTTTGCAGGCGCGTGAAGCAACAGCCAATCAGTGGAGAGTATAATATTTTCTACGAATTTGTTTTTCTGAAATGTAGGAAGCTGCAGAAACGATGAAACATCGGAAGATATAAATTACGAGGAAAGCACAGCTGAGAGTTCTATTCACACATTTACGACTGCAAATGTAAAGATTTAAAATAAAAGAAAAGATGGCAAATATTTCGAATCCCCGCCTATTTTCACACCTATATCGCAATCTGTTACGAACATCCATTATTTACTTTCGCTGCCAGCTGACGTCAGGCTCGTCATAACATTTCATTGGCTACATACGCTCTAAATTCGACAGTGATATTCGACTACTCGGAACGTTGAAGATGGCTTCACTTAGAATCATTGAAAAAGTTTCACTGATTGAGTTAGTGACGTGAAACAGTTTCACTGATCGAATCAGTGACGGCCAACAGCAGTGGCCAATTTAATATTGTTTTCATTGAATTTATACATATAATTACGAGAAATACACATATTTACGATAGTTTACTATTTGTATTGCGCAATTCACCGTAATTAAAAAAAGTAAAAAATTCTCCACAGGTAGCCGGGTTTGAACTCACGCACTTTACGATTCACTACTAGACTGTCTTACCATCTGAGATTACAAATCCAGTTGGTGTAAAGAAGGAAAATATACGTGGTACAGTTCTCAACGAACGCGTGGAGTTTCAAACTGCATGCCCTTACTTTTTATTTTTGGTTTGATTTGTACCGTTAGGATTGTTAAAACGAATATTACATACGAGTGAACTCTCTTTGCCACATTAGGCTACATGCAGTTTAAACCATCAAACAGAACGCTGTGATGATTTCATAACATCAACGAAATGAATTATGTAAAAACGGAATGAAAGACTGAATGTTTGTGTTACCTCATAAAATGATGTTTTTAAATACGAAAAACAACGAAAAACATTTTAAAAAGTATTTTACATTGGTTTTATTAGTTTATGCGTTGTTATTTCACGTGATATAAGTTATTTAACGTCCATTTTTACACTTGTTTGACGGACAATTTTACACACTATTTAACTGATCCATAAGTCATCAAAAAACAAATCACTGAAATACAGTGAAAAAAATTACTGGTGAATCAGTGGAAAATTTCACTGTAACAGTAAGTGAAGGAACTGTGGCACTTTTTCACTGATTCATCAGTTAAATTCATTGAAGTAACTGTCGGAATCAGATACTGTTAACTCATTGAAACAGTGAAATTCTTACCGATTCATATTTAGAGTGTAGATTTTCAATTGTGATCAATTATGCCCAAGGTTTCTGGCCGTGTGTGTATTCTTCTGTAATGTCATATGCTCTGTGCTTATGTTTTTGATTGTGAAGCAACCCTTACAAGCAAAAATCGAGAAACCCACGTTTTAGCCGGGATTCAAACCCAACAACTTGGGCACCCAACTGTCCTTCGCCGCAGGAAGGTTGAGGTTATCCCGTATTTCTTGCATTAGAAATCCTTATTAATGGAACTTATTCCGAAGCAACAGTAAAAATATTTATCGTCAACGATATTTGAATAAGGACTCTGTAGTCACGAAAGCTGTTGGCGAAGGATGTGAAAGGTCCTGAGAAACGTTTTAAGCCTCTCGAGATCGCTCTGTGTAAAAGGAATAAAAAAAAAGACGCAGTGTTTGTTAAGGGAGAAGGAATTTTTATCAATAAATTCTTGGTGTTGGTAGTGTGTGGGGAGTGGCAGAGGTCCTGAGTAAATAGAAGGCAGGGCGTCCTTAGCAAGCGGCGCCTGCGAGCTGGTTCACGAGTCCTCGCTACAGTCTGCCCACAAACATCTTTCCTCTACCCGGCTGAGGGGGTCGCGGTGGTGTGGTGGTTAGCCACCCACCTGGGCGAACCGGGCTCCGTTCCCGGCGGGGTTGCCTCCGGATTTTCGCATGTGGGAATCGTCCCGGACGATGCCGCTGGTCGGCGGGTTTTCTCGGGGATCTACCGTTTTCCCCATGCCTTTGCATTCCAGCGCTGCTCCATACTCGCCTCGTTTCACCCGCGTCGTCTCTCAAGACCTCGATGTTAAGAGCCGCCCAGATCTCTTCACTTAGTAGAACAGTTTCACCGGCCCAAGGTCAACACTGGTTTGATGGAAGCGTCGCGACGGCGATGTAAAACAGTGTAAACAAGCTCCGAGCGTCTTTTGTTCGCTCAGAATTGTAGACGGTGACTGAAGGGGTTTCAATACAATAAAGCTACAGATTCGTCGCTATAGTTTGAAACACTGTTTTGCAGAAGAATAAATACTGTAAACAGCGATGTTTCACATACTTTGACACTTTTTAAAGGCCACATTGATTTTTCAATATTCAAATTAATAAATTTACAAAAAAAAAAAAAGTAGACTTTCATATCTGTTCTGAAAAAAAAAACTCACATAAATATTCCATAGTTTTTTTTTTATAATTAGAATGGACCCAAGCGCTTACAGTAATATTATACAGACCCCTTAAAGCCGCTCATGTGTCGAAAATATTTCATGTGCATTTTAAACAACAAAGATTATTATTCCAATTCTCTATATTTTATAAAGAAAACATATTTATGGGGATTTGAATTTTTGTGACAAGAAAAATTCCAGACAGTATGTAAGTAATAGGCCCGTGAAAGATAAACAGGAATGTATGTATATATATATATATATACACATATATATACACTGTAATTGCGTACTGGGCGAGTATTAGTACGTTCAACCTTAAACTTAAGTTAATTCAACAAGTGCAGGAATTCCCGCAAATTCAGCAATATTTATTACGTAGCTTGTTTACTTGGAGGCAGCCAATAGGAGGGCAGCAGAGAAGAGAAATCGTTCGAAACTACTTAGTAGTTCTTTATCCCGTGTAACTGCGGCCCTCGTCAATAACTTCTATTGCTGCTGTCCTCCAGGTACACATCTCTCTCCTTTCTGGTTTCTATCAGGTGCCTCTGTCCTTCGTGAGTTCCTAAGGGAATCAATGTATTAATTGACATAGGTCTGGGATTTTTGTTCGCGATGGTGACCGAAGGTCAAGGTCAAGGTCGCACGACGTCACCCAAGGTCAAGGTCAATTTTACTTGTCATGTTTCCTGCTATTGTCAGCGGGGAAAATGGGTTTTCTCAGAGTGTTATCATGTTTTTATTCATCATTAAAAATAAGAACGTGTATATAAAATTGAAGACGAAATAACTATTTACCATGCCTTGTATGTATGTGAACTCCTCTCGTAAAGGGAAGTGCATTTGTTACCCGGCTAGTCTGCCCCCGCTATATTGATATAAATATGTTTATATATATTTTATATAAGATATTATAGCTTGGTATACAGGATGTGTTATACCGAATGATGTCTTATGGTGTGATCTCTTAGCGTATTTTTTTTTAATCTGAGTGTCCCATGTGTATTTTTTAAATTATGTTTAAGATTTATGAAGGGTTAAATTACTCTGTGCGTTAAAATATGGTATACTTGGTGTTGGTAAAAGCATACTTTTTCAGTTCAAGGAATTATCTGAACGAATGGCGCTAGAAACTCGTGGCAGTACGGAACTGCCATCTTCTCTTTTGTTGTGTCGAGGCCCTGATCTCCCAACACGCAGACTGAAGTCCCTATCAGCCATTGTAAGAAATATAACGATAGTAGTTCCTTACATTCCCTGGATTGCTTTTCGGACTCCTTATTGATTTAACGCGATAATCATACGGATTGCTCTTCGAATAACGTGGTAATCTGTTGCATTGAAGACATAACAGGTGGGTTGTCATTACTCTAGTAGTCTGCACAGTCAGTTTCCTGGTCTACTAACGTACCCTTCATGTCGCTCGCCTAGAGCTAGCATATCTGTCGGTTCACTCGTTCCTCCCATTATGTAATCCATGCGGTATTACAATCTATTATAGTATATGGCGGCGGTGTTTCTCACATAGACTAAATATGAGGTAGACAGCTTATTCGTCTTCTGCCCATGTACCCAACACTGACCTACCCCAATCCTACACAACTGTCAAACTCACGTGGTCAACAGTGATCAACGTGTTTGTTTATATCTTAATTTTTAAATGACAAGCACTATTATATTAATAAAATACTTTTACCAGTTTCTATGTAATCAAGAAGCGTTACAATTTGATTAGAGGAAGTATAAAAAAATCTCAAAAGCACGTGTTTACTAAACAGTGTTCTAACCTCAAACCCAATCCACGCCACTTCTTGCTAGCTGTGCTAACAGAAAAACAGTTCAATGTTGGGACCCGGAGATTGGTTGTGCGCAGCCAGCGAGATCGGTATACCTCATATCTAGTCTATGCTCCTAGCTTCACGACTCATATATTCCAAAGAATAAGTGGTTTCCCACGGTTTTCTCTATGGAAATTAGTGGAAAGAAATGCAGAAAGTTCTAAACAGTCTTCCAAAATGCGCATTAACAAAAAAAGAAATTAATATATTTGTAAAGAAACTGGATATTCCCTATTTATGAGGCGTGTATATGAGAGATGAATTACCACAGAAACTAAGCCTTCGCGAATGTATGATTGTTAATTTAGATTCGAAACAAGAACACATTGGGTTGCATTAATTAAAAACTTTAGTCTATCATTGTATTACGACAGTTTTGGCAATTTACGTCCTCCAATTGAAATACACAATTATTTGAAAAACACACAATTAAGAGACAATTACAAAATTGAACAATTACCAAATACAATCACTTGTGGTCATTTATGCTTAAGTTTTTGACTGTAAATAGGTTATATAAGTAAATGTATTAGTAAAACTGTTTAGTAATATGTCAATTATATTGATATTAAGTGGAAATTCGTCGCGATTGCGGTCGGTATATTTCCCAGCTCTGTAGTTAGATAGAATGGCAAATAAGTCTAATCGGATTCGTTACTTACAATCGCATACCAAACATCGATATAGACAATCAATCATTTACGTTCAACAATGGTGAAAAAATGTAAAAGATTGTGGTACTGGTAGGATCCTATGAACTAGATGACTTAGAAATGTTAATTCAAGTGACATTACCTGAAAATGTACAATTCCGATTATGTGCAAATCCAAATACGTTAACCAGTGTGAAGTATAGTAATGTCGATATCGACTCCACGGAAGACAATTCAATTGCAAACATGTTAGGTTATGAAAGGAGAGTAAAGCCAGCTAATCAATTGCATGAATGGTCAAATCAGGTTAATAAATTGTCAGTTAATGTATGTCTTATAAATGTTAATATTGTAGGCAGATCATATTTGAATAGAAAACCGACAAATACAATACATGAATTCACGTGTGCAGTGGCTCCAGTATACAAAATAATTAAAAAACCTAATACATTGATATATCGTCCAGTAATACATAATCATGTTGATGAATGAGTTGTTACAATTGTCTATCAAGACAGCAAACTGATTAATTTTGGAAACAAAGAAATTACTGTTTGATTACATTAAAAAAAAGCTATATAAACATGTGGATCCTGTGTTTATTACAATCAAAATGGGTATTGTGTATAATAGTCAATATGTTCGTAAATTAGGTGCTTCATTTAAAAACTATGTTTCTAAGAAACATATTTCGAAGAAAGTAGAGTTAAAAAGACATAAACAGAAGCATAAAATGATAATTTTAAACAAAATACCCGTAAAATTAACACACGGCAGCAAATTGTTTTTAAAGAAATTAGGATATACCGTTAATACAAATGGAAGACATACTTAATGTTGAAGAACCAATAAGTTATGATGATGCAATAACCAATACTGAAATACATGTATATGAGCTGTTTGTAGCAGGACCGTATATGTTTCCATCGAAAATAAGGATTGCCATACAGAATCACAGTATTTGCACATTATAACCGAAATCAAGTTTAAGATTTAGAGGAATAATTAAAAAGACAGCTGATGCAACTAATCCAGCAACTATAGGAACAGTACGAAACTGATTACTTCACTTAATCGATAGAATTACATACCTGCTCAATGGTGTTGAAATCGACCAATCACAGGATGATGAAATTAATTCCATGATAAAGCAATATCTTTCGGATACTGTAAACAATCTTCATACAGAGCTAATGGCTGGGTGGAGCAATGCTAAAAATTTCACACTACAAATAAACCCAGGTGGAAAATACGAAATTGTTATACTGTCAAGTATGGTTTTGGGCTTTGTTGAGTACTATAAACATGTAATATTAAATGCTAAACAAGAATTAGTTATTCTATTTGGTAACACACATTTGAATGCTATATACAGCACGGCTAATAACAAGGAATGTGTAACATTTGAATTATACAGTGTCGAATGGCTAATGTCACATATTGAAATCAACACTCATGAATGTGTTAAGTTTTTAAAAATATATCGAAAAAGGGAATAATTTAGATATCGCATTCAAGTTGTGGGCTTTGGAGACATTCACAACTCTACCAACAACCCAAAAATTCATTTGACATGTGAAATCAAGTTTTTCATATGAGAAACCATTATTTGTCATTATTTGTTTTCAAAGAAATCGAGAAAACAATTTAAAAGCTGATAGATCAGTATTCGACAATTGTGATATGAAAAATATTAAACTGTATTTAAACCGTCAAGCTTATCCCTATACCGATTTAAATGCAAACTTTGGAAATGGAGAGTTCCTTATTTGCTACAATATGTACTCAAAGTTCCAGAAAATGTACTATAACAAAATCAGCTCACCAATCCTAGAACCTGAATCATTTAAAACCAGAGAAACGTTATTTGTACTATATGTAAGCAAACAAGATGACACAATAACCAATAGTGTAATTGATTCACAAATTGAAATTATTGCAAATACACTAATTCCAGCAAATACACAAGCTTATGCATTGATAATTCATGATAGATTGGCAAGTTGCAATGTAAGAGATAAGCTGGTGAAGATAATGACTTGAGTCAGTAGACAATGAGACACTGCAATAACAAGATGTTTTGCAATGTGCAAGAACATCAATCCTCAGAGAAATTTATCATTAAAGAATTAGCTATTACTGACATGGAAAAACACACAATAGTATCCAGCTTCAAACCACCATTGCACTGGAAACATCTAAGTCCTAAATACAAGAAAACAAATAGATGGGTAATCAAACAATACCACAGTTTAACCTGGGAAAGTGAGTGTATGAAGTATGAGAATATTGAAGATTTTTGCAAACAATACTTAAATAAATAATTGTAAAATATATGTAGGTGGAGTCGATCAAAAATGCATTTTGCGAAGTGCATTGAATGGAAAAATAACAGATATTAAAAAAGAATACAATTGTCCTTTGTTCTAACAATTGTGTAAAACATCTGGTTATTAATCGAACTTCTTCTCTGCAGAGGAAAACTCTTAAAGTAATGCTAAATTGGTTATTGATAACTGTCTGGGGAGAAACAGTTTATGATTCCTCCCCTGAGTCACCAGTGTATATTATACGAATGATATGACATTATTTGGGTTGAGTGGAATTTAGTATATAAGTGTATTTGGTTTGTGCATACAGAAATCAATGCATAAGTTGAATATTACCAAGTTAATTGCACACTGGAGTAAACCATTTAGAAAATGTTTTGGAAAGTAACAGTTTTATTGTCTTTGTAAATATGTATTTTTTTCCCACTTAACTACTATTTGCATCTCTGGAAACTCTTGTTTGTTTCATTTCAGAAATATCCCATGTAATGATTTAATATCTTGTACAAATCAGACAAAGTGTTCTGTTTACCAATGACGAAATGTATTCTCACTTTTACCATAACGTATAATACTACTGCAAGACAATCAAACAAATGGAAATACTACAAATATTGTCGAAGGGAAGAAATGACATAAATGTGTGTTTTTATAAACAGTTAACGTTTTCAATATGTACTCTGATGCGAAATAAATGGTTTGAAACTATTTTTTGTGTGTTTACTGACTTTACGAATGCATGAAATAATATTATCATATTCTGACAATGAAATGTTATATGTATTTAAAAATCAAATTCAATTGTGTTTGCATACAACACATTAGTGATTTTAAAGTGATTTTAATACATTTAAAATGAATAATGTAATCGAATTGCTTCCTAGAATTTACCTATAAAAGTTTGGAACTTTTCAGTTCCATTCTAGACTTGGAAGAGTACAGAAGCAATAATGCATCTGCTGTGTCGCTTCTGCAGTAAAGAATTTACTTACGACATCACGAAAGAACAATATGTGGAATGAGAACTTCAAGCCATCAGTTTCAGTGTGATTTCTGCCAGAGACAGTTTTCTCAGAGCGATAATTTTATGAGACATTGTAAAACATGCAAGACTGATTCTATGCAAACAGCACCCTCCCCAGTTATCTCCTCAGATAGCTCCTCACACAGCACCTCAGTTAGCTCCTCATACAGCACCTCAGTTAGCTCCAAACCTGCTCCACACAATCCACAACCTGAGCCATCACCACAATCTACTTCACATGCTACACAATTTGGTCAACAGACTATATAACATTAAAAATTTTCTCCTGCACCGAATGTATTTCCTCCAAAACGTCGCAACATTTATACAGGATTGGGAAGTAAATAGCTTACCGATTTGCCACACCTCAATTATGAAAAACTAAGCAAAGCTTTTGCAGGCAAACTGACTGGCGCGAGAATACATAACGATCAAACAGATACTGATATAGACTTTCAAAGATTTTGTCAAGTTGTAGGAAGCCTCTGATAGAATTAACTACAACATCACCCCGGCCAATAACTCTTAGTGTAAACATATCTTATAAGTATCTGAAATTCATCACAGCAGAGGAATCCTCTACAGAAACTTTCTACTTTCAAACTCAATTTCTCCCATTCTACATTCCACAGATATTGGATACCTTTATAACTCTGCCATAGTACCTTACTTAACAACCAGACTTGAAGAATTTAGTGCTCATGGAAATGGGTGGACTTTACATCAAATACCAAAAATGGATGTGTATATCTCCCAATACCGGCCGTCCACTGCTGGTCGGAAGGAATCCAACTTAGTGTCTATAAGAAATTATGTAATCCAATGCTGTTCTGTCACTTGCTTCACCCTCATCAGCTCTCAAGACCTCGGTTTCGAGAGCCATCAAATTCTCTTCATTCGCTCCGACTACACTCTGTATCATAATAAATTCGCACCTTCAACGAGTGAATCAAGCTTCCATCCACCTCAAGAATGAGTGAATCTTCTAGCACATAGTGGTTTACATCTAATCTAACAGTCAGCAAATCACCGATTCTATGTGAATAAAACCATTTCACATATTTGAGAGAATTCCAAGTTTGTTTCCCTGCATCATTAACTAAAATGTTAACACCAGCATAGTCTCCAGATGTGAACTTTACTGCATCAAAGTGATTTGCTTAAATAAATAAAGAAGATTGCTTGTATATGTGAATAAATATTCAAAGAAGAATGTGATTTTTTTTGTATCTGTAAATGAATACTATGTTTGTTTGAAAAAATGGAATGTATTAAATTGTATTTCAAACTGAATGTGTGTTTCATTTAACACTAAACAGACCATATAATTTAAAGACATGAGTGAATCATTGTTTACATAAAATATATTACTTTATAAATCTATAGCCATAACTTTACAAAATGTTTGTGTGAGGACCATGTAGTTTGTTCGTGGGTGTGAGCTTTATTTTTACATATAAATCTTGAAAAACTCATAGCAAAAAATTACTTGGTATTTAATCCGTGATCAAAATACATAATTTTCGTTCACTCAGTCTGACAACTGACTTTTTTTGTTCGAGCATATCAGAAACCAAAACTGTTATAAATGATATTCACACAAACGAATTTCACAGCGAAAGTGTTAATATTTAATGCAGTAAATACTTGTGTAAACAGAGAATCGTTCACAGTACAAGAGAGTCTTTCCCATATCCATGATAAAGTTTTTTTGCTTTTTACGAAACATTGCGGGAATGCACTTGTAGAAAGTCTCCTGGGTAGAGCCAGATATGTAGATGTTGTGGGCAGCAAGATCAATGAGTGACGAACAGTGCTCGCACGGCCGTGGCGAGGGTGTTGCGTCAAGATGTGAATGTATGGATTTGAGATGAAGGGATGTTTGCGGTGAACAAGGCTGTCGGTACTGCGTGAAAAGAGTCATGGGAGAACAGCAGACTGATGGAAGGAGACAATGTACGAAAGAGGCGAGTCGATGATGAACAGCAGGTGGTAAATAAAATTCTTTGTCCGTAGACCACCTCAAACCTCCAGCTAGCCGGCACGCAATGAGCGGTATTTCAAGTCGAAAGTAGAGCTGGAATATAAGATTATTTTTTGTCCATTTGCCAACCCTCCTCTGTCTTCCCAGCCCAGCCTGCCAAGAGCGTGAAATGCCTTCTGAAGGATACCAGCGGCTGTCACTGAACACAAGTCATATCCTTTCCATTCACGTTGATCAGGCCTAACAAAAGGGCATGCCTTTCATGCTCTGGATGTTACAATACAAGCCAAAATTCGTAAATGTGTGTGGAAGGGATGTGTATTTCTGCGGAGAGGGTTCCGTGGGGAGGGGATCAGTCTTGCTTCCTGCGCATTTACCTGGGTGTTGGAAAATTTGTATAAATAGGGTTTTAACCTTTGCACCCCAACACTGTTTGACTTTAGTGCTCGTGGTAAACATTTAACAGTTTTACCAAGAATATTTCGTGGGTTTGTCTATGCAAGCTCTTGAGGAAGAGCTTCTAGAGTATGATTGGTTTGGTCTTGATGCTGCTCCACTAACTCCATTGGTGAATCAAGAGTTGGCATCAGTGATGATGTCGCTGACGTCTCCAGCAACATTGTCGCCTCCAGCGAGAGCTAGAGCGATGCTTCCGCCAACAGCGACACTGGCACCTCCAGCTCCAGCAAGAGCGATGATGTCCCCAGCGACATCGCCGCCTCCAGCGACATCGCCACCTCCAGTGAGAGCGATGATGCCTCCAGTGAGAGCGATGATGCCTCCAGCAACATCGCCGCCTCCAGCAAGAGCGATGACGTGCGTCTCCAATGCCACCTCCAGCAACACCGCCGCCTCCGTTCATGCTATCTACCAATATCGAACCACTAGATTTGGCAATGAATAAAAGAGGTGAGCAGCTTCTGGAAAATAATCAGTTTAAATGTTTATGTGATCCTCTGGACTTAACCAGAAACAAAGTGTCTAACATTGTTGTGGATTTACGTAAGCCAATCTTGTATGGGGAGCTATCAAATTACCTAAATTTCTTTAAAATATTTAATTTGCCACCTCCATCGCAATCTCATCCCTTTGCAACCAGCAGAGTGTTACAGCCCTGTAACACCTCCTATTCAAATCCCCGCACCTTTGCCTGTTTTTCGACCTCCAGCACCGAAAAGGTGGAGATATGTTTAAGTAAGTGTAAAAACAATTAAAAGATTTTTTCTAAAGAATACTTTTGAAAGAAGATTGAAAAATTTAGAATATGTGAGGAGAGTGATTAAATCATTTAATGTGATTGTGACGATATAATTTTTTTAATATGTTATGAAAAATTGAGAAGATGTGAGAAGTGTTTTTAGTAAATATCAAATTGTTTTAATGTTGTATAAAGTGTATTGTTGCAACAGTTTGTAAATATTTGTGAATATAGTTTTAAGGATTCTTAAAATATTACTATAAAATAAAAACATCTACATATTTTTCTAATCCCTTTATAGACTTGTTAATGGTGACTCGCATAATATTTAGTAAACATATCTATGTGTTACAAAATGAAATCCATTTTGATGTATTTGTCCTGTGCGGAACTAATATTCGTTTCTATACTTCTCTGAGCGAAATTTTTAGAATGTTGGTTTTACAAATACGAGTTTGAATTGTAAAATTTGGTTTGAAATGTACATGATTCCATATAGTTTTTAGTAAGGAAAACAGATTTTTTTGGATTATGTACACTTTATAAATTTTGAAACTATATTTTAACAATATTTTTAACGTAACATTATAAGAACATCATTTAAGTTCGTAGCTTTTTAATTAACAACTTGTAGGTTACACTTCATTGAATATGTTAACGGAGGGTTGAGACCCATTTTTCAATTCCAGAAAATAATATAAAATGATTTTGGTCTGAATTGTGTTTTTTTTACTATCATTGAATGTTTTGGACAATAAATTCCTTTTATATTTAACTTGGGCAGTATTGTTTGAAAGTTATTCGGTGTGGCAGGCTTGTATCGACAGGTGAGTTCGTTCCTCGCCCTAGCGAATTCCCCAGCTGTCTTGAGACTTGAAATATTGGAGTGGCTTCTTTGACATTGCCGGGAGACCGCGTCGGAGTGGTAACTCGCACAGTGTAAGGGAGAGTTTAGTTACAAGCGAATAGTCAAGCAGACGAGTTACCTGGATCATTGATCATGTCCCATACAGTTTTCTCTTGTGTGTTTGGATAATTATTTGGTTTTTATTTAATTGAAACACTTTTATTAATATTAATTTATGCTCGACAAGGCTTTTCGCAGTAAGATTTTGCAATAAACGAGTGCTGTAACGGTCGTATGAGCTAGCGAAAGACGCAATTTTAAAATTATTATTCTTACGGGTTTTTAAAAACAGACGTTTGGATGATCATTCATTTTTGTAAGACCTTCCTTGATGTGTGTTTTGAGAGCTGATGAGGGTGAAGTTAGTATGACTTTGTGTATGTGTGTGTGTGTGTGTGAGTGTTGGAGGGGATTTTTGTCAGGGGGGAAATTTTTATGACACCTGCAGATTTGGGCTGCATGGATCAGTGTGGGAGACCATTAAATTAGGAGGAGATTTTTAGCTTGTCTGGGCTTGTAGTTGTAATTTTGATTGTAAATTGTGTGTTTTTATAAGAATTTATTACAACTGGCTTCTTGGGCGAAAAGTGAGTTGTAATTTTGAATGTGTGGAATTCTGTTTAGTGTGATTTAATTTGTGTGTGGTTAATCCTTCTTTTGTGTCATTTATTGGGGTGTTAGAAATATAATATATTTAATTATGGTATTAATATAATTGTGTGTTCCATTCTGTCGTGTACAGCGTACTCGGTGTACGTGGTTTTAATTAATTTGTCTCGTGGTTATCGCACAATTAAATTAATTTTTAATATCTCCTGTCTATATTGATTCGATTTATTGTTGTGTTTGGTAATCATGTGATTAAAGTAATTCTTTAATGATTCATACTTATTTTAGTTAGTTCATTGAATGTAAAACGTAGTGGGCTAAAACATACTCGCACGCTCTCGCTCCATCCACACCTGACTCGCCTAGTGAGCCTGAAGTGGGTCACGTGTCCTCGCTCCATCCACAAACAAAAAAAATTAAAATAGTTACTTATAACACACTTTTACACCACCATCAACTCATATATAAGCAATCACAATCCATCCCACTCTTCAGTGGACCCCAGGTCGTCACAGAGGACACATCGATGCTGCTCCGCCAATATCATCCTTATGACAATTAACTCTTTCGACAACAATGAAAAATAGAGAAATTTCATATACAACAATAAAAAAAGTTAATTAATGAATTTTCTAATTAATTTGAATAATTAAACTAATAACACTAAAAATTGATTAATTAATCAGCAACTAAGCGACGATTCGATTAGCAAGTAATCGAATATTCGATATATCGATTATCCACTCCATCCATATGTCATTCTACAAGTGAGCCAGAAGTGGGTCGCTTGTTCTACTAATACAGTTTTATATTAATTTACCTTTCAATCAAAGTCAACACCAACCTGCGAATCGGCTATTATATAATTAGTAATAATTGAGTGTCTGAAATTACTTATATTGCCTGGGGAAAATGCGACTTAGCTGTAGATGGCGGCAAATCACTGCAGTTCCGCCGAAGTCTTGAAGCCATCCACGTCTGGAGTGAAAAGCAGAAACAGTTCTCCCGCTCCTCCTTGGCAGCACATCCCCAGGTGGACCTCCCGAAAGTCGTCCTCAGTGGGCCGGAACTACTGAGGTGGATGTCGGACTGGAACTCGCCTGAAGCCGAAGCTGGTAGACCTCTCCAGTTGATGGATGCCGCGTTCCTCCTCTATCGGATCAGCCTTTCTTTGCGGTTCGTCATTTTTGTTAAAATAATTCTTCTTTCAACCGCTGTTGCATTGCAATTCACTAAGTGCATTTTATATTCTACACTTCGTCGAAAATATCAGTGATTTATCAATCGAGGCCATTAATTACTGTTAATATTCGGGACTATCATTCTTCCCGTGCTGGTCCCTAGCTGATTATTTTATAGAATGAATTATTTTTGTTCTTAACGCTATTGTTTGAAAATCAATAACATATGATGGACTGGATGGCGTGGCCTGATTATTTTGAGAAACAACAGTTGTGCTAGTTACATCGACAAATTTGCATGTAAACAAAACACAATATTATTAAACATACATACTACACTCAACACAACTGTCGAACTAAGTAATTACACATATTTCATATCGAATCTACGTAAAACATCTTATAGATATCATTACAGTTTTAAATTTAAATCAAATTATAGACATAGGACAATTATTATACAGTTAGAAATATGGAAGTGTTACAGTGTTGTAAAAGATATGTTAGCTCAGTAATTTTCGCGATTTTCCAACATCCCTAATCATTGCGTTTTTCGGCAGCACATTTCCAGAACTCGGCGCCGATTAACTTCTTCAAACAATTATTCAACTTGCGAATCAAGTATCTTTTACACACTAGTCACAAAAACGAAGCTGACTGAACAAAAACATTTAAGCATACTTGTGACAACGAAAATATAACATTGACACCTTATACTTAGGGCCTTCTGTTTTCCACGAAAAAAATTCACGCGATCACGAAGACTCCAACGACATATGTGCAGTTTTCCTTAGGTTATTGGTCACATGTCTTTGTCGGGAGACAGTTGCTTACCTGACTGGACCAATCAGAATAAGGCAAATCAAACACTAAGTGTGTGTGTGTTTCGCAGGCAGACACCTGCAGTGCGTGATGGTTAAAATCATACAATCACGAAAGTGGATCTGAGCTCTAGTGTTTTGGAGCACATAGTCCTGAAATATATCCGCGAAAACCAACTCACCTAATTAAGCGCAATCAGGTGCCTTGAAAAAAAATATTTTGTGGTGAGCACAAAATGTTTTATTGGCATTCATCCTGTGCCAAACATTTGTCAGGAACATATCACAATGCGGGACCAACACAAACTTTTACACACAAATAAATATATCATCTTCACTTACTGCTACTATAAAAGCAATGCTCCAAGCAGCGGTAATTTTCCCTATGCCAGACTCTCGTATAGGTTGTCCTCGGTAAACTGACCACTTTTGAAATCCATGCTTAAGATCTAATTGTGTGTACACTGTGTATTTTCCCACAATATTTAGAATTAACATTGCCACCTGGTCTGATCACTTTATTAATGCGGTGGTCAAAATAAATCTCGAAATTGTTAAAAAAAAGTAAATATTTTACAGATTTTATAATTCTTAAACTTATATGCTTTAGAAATATGCATAAATCAAATATGTAATTTAAGTATTCACAATTGTTTACCTAGTATATTATATTCAACGTTACGGCATGGAACTACTTTCTCTTCATCGTTGGCAAATTTAAAGGGCGCATGCTGCTCCATGTACGAGTTAAAATGTATAGTCTATTCGCGGTTTATTTACAGTTTTTGGATCAAACCTTTGAAAAATCACCCAATGTATGATGTGTGTGTTTGTTTCCTAAATATTTCACAAGCATTCGCACTTGAATTGACATTTAAGTATCCTATTTTTAGTTAAATTGAACTGCCAATTATATAATATCTTATCTATAAATTAAAATGATTCGTTTATAATTAATTTTAATTAAAACAAAGAAATAATAGATGAGTTTGTAATTCGTAGTAAGGAATAGTTCTTATGCAACATAGTATTACACTGAGTGAGCTCGAAAGTGGTGCATTGTCCGTTCGGTATAATTTTCTATACTTTTTAAAGATTTGTTAGCATAAGACGGAGGAATATCCCGGAAGTAGAACTTACTAGAGCTTCAGATAAGTCGGAAGTAAACGTGAATGACTATAAGAGAGGGCCAGTGACACTTATCTGAGGTTGGTTTCGAGAGTGCTCAAATCTTGTTTTGTTCTCTCGGCCTGAGCGGAGTGAAGGTCGCCATTGTTCTGGCGAGTGTTTGGAGATGGTCGTTCACTCTGCACGCTAGTCATCCATGCAGATGGTTAATATGCAAATACTGGATGGAGCGTGTGGATGCCCTACCCCGGGGGCGTAACATGTAGGGCGTGACACGACTGGGATCAGGCGTCCAGATAGATGATGTACGACGCATAGACAAAGATTGCTGCACTGCCAAGGCAACATGGCCGCATTACCGGAGGAATGAAAAAATCCGCTTGAAATGGTGCCACAAGGTGTGCGGCAATCTGACAGATTACGGGTTATGTCGGAAATGATACGAACATTACGATTCTCGCCTCCTAACGTTGTTTGCTTGGCTTGTGGTGTCAGAAGGTTGACTCTCAGAGGAAAATAGTCGCTAATGTTGTGGCAAAAAAAAACTACTATTGAACCATTTCTTTAAGCGTTTATTTTGTAGTAAAATTAATAATGTTGTGACAAAATTAATAACGTTAACCATTTACCAAGTCTTATATTACTATAATCCAAATATACTTACTGTTGAAGTGTTGTTGACAATGCAGTAAGGAGAAGAGGTAACGTTGTTATAGCCTGTTCACGGTAAAAGGAGCACTTTCGATAGCCCTGATTAATATCTACTTGCATGCACATTGTGTATTCTTCCGCCGTATGTAAAATTAACATTGCCATGGGCCTGATCACTTTATTCATACATCGGTCAAGTGAAACAGCGAAAATATTGGAAAAATAAATATTTCACAAATCTGGTTCTTTTTAACACGTCGATGCATTAATAAAAACAAAAAAACGAAAGAAATAATTTAAGTTATCACAAATGGATACCTAATACTCTTTACTCAACATGAAGATATGGAACTATTTTCCATCCATCGTTACCATCTTTACTGGGAGTTTAATGCACATGGTACTGGTTGGAGTCTACTTCTACTACTGCATATGGATGTTTACATATCGCAATTTAGATCATTCAATGTTGGTGGTGCACACACTATGCTCCCCAAGTTTATTGCTGATAAGATGGCCTGCATTAATGTGCAGTGCCCTTAGGGAATGTGTTTTCATTACACCATCATATCAGCTTTGTTTCCTGCCACACATGTCGACAGAATGACTTCATATCCAAAACCTTATGAGGTTCTGAATACTGAAGGTCTGTCGGATCCTGTAGTGATACAGGATATCCTTACGTTCGAGGAGAAAAGTGCCTACTATGTTGTGGACAAAGATAGTAATATAATTGACACAACTTACGATAAGCAAGGGGTTACCATACCAATGCATATTTCTCCTGTACGATATGATCACCATGAAAATGTTGTGGAAATTCGCGCTTGTGGCAATGACACACATTTGTATTTTGTTTGCATCAAAGATTTGTCACAGCTGGCTGGTTGGTAGTCAGCGGAGTAAGAAGAAAAACAGGAAATATATTTGCGATTGATTCCCCCAGTACTTTATTTGTGAGGAGAAACTCACAGATCATAGTATTCATTGTCAATAACAAAAAGGTGTTCGCTGTACTTTCCCCACTGGGGACGACAAGTACTTGGAATTTAAAGATTATAGCAAACAGCAAAGATTGGGTTATGTTGCCAATTCCGACATAGAAAGTTGCCTGAAACTCTTGTCCACTTGCCTGCCCGATAATGAGACGAGTAATACCACTACCGTTATCATGTTCCATATGCTTGTAGCATTTTGTTGGTTTGTTCATACGATCCTAGCTTATCTAACTACTTTGAGTTTGTGGGTGACGATTGTATGTATCAATTAGTCGATAAATTAATTGAATTGACAAAGCGGTCTGCAGGAATTTACAGCGTGGCTGTTCCGATGAAGCCAAATACCCCTGCTGATTAAGCTAGGTTAGCAGCTCAGAAATGTTGTCATACTTGCAAGGAAGAAATTGGTGTAGACCCTTCTGTGGTCGACCATGACCATCTGACCGATGAAATCAGAGGTCGCGCACATAAAAAGTGCAACTTGAATTTCAGACTGCCCAAGAAACAACTTACCACTGTCTTTCATAACCTGCAGAATTACGACGCTCACTTTCTCATAAAGTTTTGGTTGAATATCCCGTAACACAACCCCACGGAACTGGGGTAATCGAAAACTGGGTAATATCCAGGTGATTGGAATGACCCTTGTAAAATACAAATGCATCACCAAACAAATTCCCAATGGGATTGATTGCAAAGGAAAATCACAATATTTCAAATTACATTTTATTGATTCGTTCCAGTTCATGATCGTTTAGCTGGAAACTTTGACAGGAAATTTACAACCTGCGCAATTGAGTATTACCTGCTCAATGTTTCCAGACAACACCCAATTTGAGTTGGCAAAAAGGAAGGGAGTTTTTCCTTATGACTTTGTCAATTCGCCAGACAGTCTGATGTGTACATCACTCCCACCAAAGGATGCATTTCATAATGTAATGAAAGGCGAAGGCATTAGCGATGAGGATTACGCTCATGTTCAAGCCACTTGGGATACGTTCAACTGCGTGAACTTGTTGCAGTATGCCATCCAATATTTACGTGTGGACACTTGTTTGCTGGCAGATGTTTTTGAAAATTTGAGGACCATATGTATGGGTCATTATGGTATTGACCCCACCATGTATGTCACAGCTCCACACCTTTCATGGGACGCTTTATTGTCAATGACAAGTGCGAGGCTAGAGTTGTTGACTGACCAAGACATGTATCTTTTTGTAGAAAGGGGATAATATTTACATGGGTGAAGATTACAACCCCAGTGTGGCATCAAAATATATATGTTATTTCTATGTAAACTGGCTGTACAGTCACACTATCAAGTGTAAGTTCCTATTGGTAATTTTGAGTGGGTTGATGATAACGTGTTTTCATCGTGGGATTTTGCAAACACTGTGAATGATGGGGACACTTGCTTTTTCGCAGAAGTTGATTGGTTTTTTCCAGAAGAATGCCATGACGCTCTATTTGATCTGCCTTTGACCCCTGTAACTGGCATACCTCCTAACGGCTCACATGAAAAACTTATTTTGACACTCGCGTCGCAGAAGAATTATGTTATACACAGGGAAACACTGAAGCACTATTTTATGTATGGAACCAACCTTTGACTCTGTTCATCGCGTTCTGTGCTTTGAGCAGAAGTTCTGGATGACATCATACATAGAATTTAATATTGACAAACGTGCTCAGGCTGTGAACGAATTCGAGAAATCGTTTTAAGCATGAATAATTCCCTGTATGGAAAAACTTTGCAGAATGTCTGCCGGGAAAGGGACACAAAAGTCGTTACCGGGTTTGACACGAACAACGGGGCTGCAGAGCTGATAGGTTGTCCTAGATTCAAGACAAAGCAAATAATCGATGAGAATATTGTCCTTATCGAGACATCAAAGAGCTGTGATATGTTTAACAAGCCTTTGTACACTGGTGTTTCTATTCTTGATTTGTCCAAATTAACCCTTAATGAGTTTCATTGCCAGTACAAGAGCACCACATTTCCTCGGCCATCCTTGCACCTTCTATACTGCGATACCGATAGCCTAATAGATATTACATTGCCTGTGATGATGTTTATGAAGTAATTACCGCAGATTTAAAAGTGTGGTTTGATACTTCTAACTATGCACTCGATAATCCACAAAAATTCCCACGCGAGAATAAAGGTCGTACGGGGGTGATGAAAGACGAATGTGCTGGCCGAATAGTCACGCATTTTATAGGTTTGCATCCCAAACTTTATACATACATTGTTGCGAACGAGCAGTGTATGCATAAGGCAAAGGGCGTAAAGTCTTACGTCTTGTAGAAGCTCCGATACTAGGATTATCGGGAATGCCTCGGAAATTGTACTAGGGTTTTGGGGACTGAATATTAGGTCCGTTACCAGAATACAGTTTTTTCCACCCCACTACACTTAGTGCCATAATTACTTTAGCCCCACCATCTGCCAGACCCGCACCCAACACCACACCCTGCTCCACACCACAATCACTAACACAGCTGTCTTCAAACCAACTGATTTCCCCTAGCTGCAGGGTTTGTTACCAGCTAGCTATATCTATTCAGAAAATTCACTGTTATTCTACAACACTGCTACAACATCCCCTGTGGTTCTTTATGCCACCCAGGAATTACACTACAGTGTCCCCTTCACAGCGTGGGATCGCATAATGTCATATACGAATTAAAACTATGAATATACAAAGTATCTTGAAGCTACGTGGGAGGCATCAGCCCTATTAAAGCATTTTTGTCACAAAAATTATACATAAACAAAAATTTAACGAATGCGATAACTTCTAAAGTGAAGAACGTGTAGAGAGAAAAGCATTATTTACAACGAAGATACATAATAACATATGACAATATTCTAAACAACCTCATAATATCACTTTAATTTATTTACAAAAAAATTGGAATAACTTATTGTGTGTACGGGAGTGTAAATACTGAGAATATGTAGTAAGAATATCAATCAGAGCAATAACATCCCAAAATAAATTCAGAAAACATTCTGTCATCTGACGTATTAACCTTGTTAACAGCTTAATATCGCAGTTTCAGAACAGCGAGTATACAGACCACTTGTCAAAACATAATGAAATAAATATTTTTCATGCTTGCATGTGACTTTAGTTTAGAAATGCAATTCTTCCATGATTAATATTTTTCGTCAGGCCTTTTGAGTTGAAAACTTGTGGAAAGAAACTTGACTCCGCGGCGTGTAGTAGACAACACATGAGTTTCCATTACAGCGTATCACTCTGCCTGTCGTCCCACTTCATATCTTCCGTACAAAAACTGGTTAAAATAAGTCGGCTTCAAAGCCTTAAATTTCCATTATTTTTCGGCGACTGAATATCCAAGGCAGTGCAAACAGGATAGGATACTTAACTCTAGTCAGGCGAACAAACATAGTGGTGAGGCAAAGAACAATAAAATTAATAAGTAATACATGACACTTGGAAAAACAAAACATAACATAAACACTACACAAATAAAACAGTCTCTGCAACTGTACTCAGGCAGGATCAACTACCTTGCACTTACTCTCAGCCTTTTTGCTAAAATATTCACGAGACAAACCAGAATTAAATTTGCTTTTATGCCATACAGTGCTTTAATTATTCATGGAAATTTCGGCATTTTGCGAACTTGAGACATGATCAGGTTTTAGCTGTGTAATATTGCTTTTGCCAGCGGGATTTCCAGATGAATCAACAAGTTCGTAGCAATTGTTCTTATATACTCCAACAATCTTAAAAGGACCCTCGAAAAGAAGAAACAACTTCTTCGTCACAAAATCCCACTGGTTGCTGGTGGGATTGGTAAGTCACAGAACAAGGTCATTCAATTTAAACTTATTCAGCTTACTCAAATTGCATTGACTTTTACGACTTTCCGCCAACATGTACAGACGTCTTCTTACCAACTCTAGTAATTAACTATTTATCTTCTCAGGGTCTTCAGACACCATAGACACTTTAAGTTTCGGAAGCATCTCCAAAACTTCCACAAAGCCCATCATTTGGTGACCCGTTAAGACTTCCACCGGAACTTGTCCAGTCGTCACGTGAAGCTTCATTGATTTTGTGTGGCCTACTAACTCTTCGGCATTTATTACTAGGTGGGGGCCAAGGTGGTATTTTGTGTACTACTTTTACGCCACATTGTAATTTGAAATTTGTACTTGGGTCGTTTACCAGTTTACGTTCCAGTTATCCTCGCGTATTTATCGAGCGTTTTAGTGACAGTGTCCTAGCTACATGTGTTTTTCAAGTGTTAAATGTTTAGTATTGCAAAGTGTATTGTAAGTATGCTCGGGTGAGACGGACACACAGAACCCACAGCATCCCTGAGTCTCAACAGTGCGGTGATTGGGAAGCACCGCTGGCACCCATCATCTGTAAGTAATTTGTGAAATTTTGTTCGTCTCACCCGACGGCGTCAATATTTATGTATGTATATATATGCATATATATATATATCCTTATGGAAATTTCATTTCCCATCACTATAGGAATATTGTTAAAAATAACTCTCTTAGGAACTGACAAGGAAAACTAAATTTTACCTTGATCAGCATCTACTGAAAATCCGAAATGACTAGACTTAAAAAGACAAGCAATACAAAACATATATTCAGACAGTTACAATTTAATTACAAGAACAAAACACTGCGTATTCCTTAAAAGGAAATATTAATATATTTGGATTTGCTCTTGACAGTACCAAACATCTTAAAGAATTAAAATGGTTGTTATCGACATGTCTTAATCGTCTACAACTGCGTATGCAAGACCAAAAGATTAATTATAATTAAGTGTAACTGTTAAGATTATTAAAAGGTTGTTCGACTAGCTTGACCACAACTTTTAGTATCTTAACAATTTCTCACTCTAGAAATTAAGTTGGCAATACCAAGTTCGTTAAGGGATGGAGGTCTTAATAAAATAAAATAATTAATTATAATTTCCTTATTTTATTTACAATAACTAAAGCAAAATTCTCTGAACTCAAATTCTCACAATCAATTGAAATAACTTACTCTTCAAAATTGACACCAATTAATAAAATTTATAATTACGACAAAGTAATCAATGAAATTAAATAATCAAAGCTCAGTTCCAATAGACAGTGTATCAACCTAATCAATTATTTTATTATTTATGCGTCCATATTTGACAGTTCGAATATTTACAATAAAATCGGTATTACACTTCCATTGAGTCCCACCTCAGTTCAATTCCATGTCCCACCAGTCGCAATGTTCTAGAGTTCCAAGCGCCCTCACGCACAGTAAGCTTCACTCGTCTGTTTCACACCCTCTCGTCCATTTACGCCACGAACACCTCACTCGCCGTCGTCCCGCAATCTCCAGTCGTCGTCCACACCTCACTTCGCTCGCGCATACTCGGCTAGATGGCCTCTATCAAAGACTGCCGGCCGCTGGGTTGTGGCAGTATATATATAGTGTCTTAGGCCGCCACCTAGAATCTTCCCCAACTAGCGTGATGCGTGGCGGAGGGCTGAGGCGCCAGCCAGTCTCACCAGAACATTCTTGTGTCATCGCTAAACGTATCGGAAACTCTAGCAGGCGAGAGGAGGTCTGTGACGCCAGCAAGTCTCGCCGCTGTCGGCATTCACGGGATTCCCAGAAGGGAGGCAGACAGCCACGAATGCATCGTTCCAGGAAGAGGGGAGGGCGAGGTGTGTCTCCGATTACGGCGCGGGGCAGCGGAGTCGGCGCCAGCTGCATCACGTAACAGTATTAACAAACTGTAGACTTCTCTCGAACCACTGGTGTACATGTTCGGCGAGGTGAAACAAATTTAATATCTTGATGGCATAATTCTCCACATTTGTAAATGTAGTATTTCCTTGAAGTGGCTTGCACATGCAGCAGACATAGTCGACAAATCCATATACTTGAGTTAGTGCTGAATAGTCGTCTACAGCTCCAGCTCCAGCCTGTTCGGCGATCATTAGGGAGTTGAAAACCATCTTACTTGGTAGTGCAGAACCACAACTGAGGCTGGAGAGAATTACACAACTGGGTACCGTTTCCCGTAGAAATAGTCAGCTTGGTGGGTTTCCTCGACTGCCCACAGTCCAGGGTTCATCTCCACATCTGAGTTCTGGCTCGAGTCTCGTTTCTTCCCTAATAACTTATATACATAATGAGACATGAACATTTCTTGATTGAACTGTTTAAGAATGGAGCCAAGAAGACCAAAAGTTCTGTTCGTTTTCTCCTAGGCCTATGAACAACTATTACACAACAACTATTCAAATGAATTGCTAAGATAACTTATGAACGGAAAAATCTCTGTCAATAAGTAGAACTTCAGCGCTAACTTATAAACTTTTAAACCAATGATTAAAAGGAGACTAACTAAATTCTGGTGCTAAGGTATGAACTAATCACTGTCTTTCTTGCAAACAACTAACATTGTGTTTACTATTTGGCTGTATATAAATATATATTTAAAATAAAATTATAATAGCCTAATTTAGAATAGCATAAATTTTCTGACTAATGATATTATAGCAAATTCAAATACCAAGAGCAATTTAGTGAAAGAAGAGAAAAAAAAAACATAAATAAAATGGTCAACACCTGGATGGGAATAAGTAAACAAATATCTGTAAAATCACTTTACTAAAGTACAAATAAATCACTTTACTACAGTTCAAATAAAACACTTTACTACAGTACAAATAAATCACTTTACTACAGTACAAATAAAACACTTGATTCCACACTTAAAGTTTGTTATACCACACTGTTCAACAGAAAGAAAACTTTACTTCAGTTTACTTAATTTGTAGTATGTCGAGGTATACCAATCTTTGGTTTGTACTACCTTACAAAGGGCAAAATAGGCTAACACCTGAACTCTTATGGCATCTCGTTACTTGCCATTCAACAACTATATTGTGCCAAACATATGAAAACACAACGTCGCACTATGACCATATTCAGGCACATAAACATCATCATTTTGTCAAGAACTCATTCAGCAGGCTTTGTTCTGTTCAAGCCTAGACCAAGAAGAACGTTGCCGGCAGGAACCGACAACCTCCTACTTGCATTTTGCCACGATACTCCCGTATACAATCACAGTCCATTCTCATTCAAAAATGGGCTGAGATTGCAATAGCGGGAGTATGGCAACATCCAGAATTGTCAAAGTCAGCTGTGCAGGCCTGACGTCACAAGGAGAAAAACAAAACAAATACCCTAGCTCCTTAGCGCAAGCCTACACTACATTATTGCTTGCTTGCCCCAATAAAACACAATAAACTTGAACAATTACAAAACAAATTTAAGTATTAATTTCTACATTTTTAAAACAACGAATAATATTCACGGCATTGATTTCATAAAATAAACACTTGTTAACTTTGCAAGACCCAGTAACCTGAAATCATTCGTACATTTAAAAATAGCGGTTATTACAAAACATACATAGGCGAATATCAATTTCTCTCCAAATCGCATTATTTACAAACCCTTCATAAAAAAACGTAAACATTAGGTACGAAAGTTCGTTACGTTACGTAAACAAACCATTTAGACCTACAAAAATACTTGCAATATTGACTTTAAATGAGTTTAAGCACATTCCAGATACAAATATACGTGCTAAAATATACAGATACACATATACATAGGCACACATTTATAGATAAAGGTTTTATTAACACACGTGAAAAATGTAAACATAACAAGAGAAATGAAAAATTGTAATTAAATAACTGTTGCTGGGAAGACACAACTGTGGCTCGGCCAGTACTTTTGAAAGCCCTGATTGAGATCTACTTGTATGCACGTTGTGTATACTTCCGCCTTATGTAAAATTACCATTCTCACGGGCCTCACCACGTTATTCAAGCGTCGGTCAGGTGAAACCGTGGAGTTATTGGAAAAGTAAATATGTTACAAATCTGATAAATTTTACACTTCGATACACAAAAAAAAAAAAAAAACAGAGAGCGAAAGAAATAATTTAAGTCATCACAAATTGTAACCTCACTTTTTATTCGACGGTAAGATAAATACTTTCCATCCATCATTACCAACTTTACTGGGCGAATGTCACTGAGTGCGCCGGTTGAAATATATGCAGGCAGGGGCAGTGACTTTTTTCTAAGGTTGATTTCGAGAGTACTCACTTTATCGTGAACGGTCTTTAGAAGTAATGTGTACAAGTTGGAATGGTATTTCGTACATATATAAAACAGTGCATTTTTGGTCACGTGCAGCTTTATAAGGCGTTCCCCCCTCCTGGTTGGTGCTTGAACTGCGCTTCAGTGTGTACGAAATCCTAGTATTTTGACGAAACGATTCAACGTGTGTCCAGTATGTCCACCTATGAAAAGACATCATACCCCTGACGAGGTAATGGTACTTTAAAGTTACCACTCCTGCTGTAAATATTTTTGTAGTCCTCCAATATAGTTACAAGCGACTTTTTCAGACTGCCGTATCTTAAAACATACTATTCGGACTCGAGTCAAACTACTTTGATACAGAATTTTCATCACTAGAATGGGGCAGCGGTGGGCAGGAGCTAGCGCGCTCGCCTTCCACCAAAGCGATCCGGGTTCGAACCCCGGCGGATTCGCATGTGGGAATCGTGCTGGACGATGCCGCTTGCCGGCGGGTTTTCTCGGGGTACTCCCGTTTCCCCCGCCCTTGCATTCCAGCGCCGCTCCATCCTAGGGTATAATTTCATGTCATGCCCGGGGATGACGGGCAAGTGGGAAAGTGGGAATGGATATGTGCGTGTGTGCGTGTGTGCAACAGACATTTGGAATGACGTCAATGTACGTCAATTGTCATTTTGAGCATGTATGAGTAACCAAAAAGTGAAGATTGGGTGACTTGAAAGCAGTGATAAGGGCTTCAGTTAGATAGAGGTTGGCATTTGCGCTCTCGGATAGGATACTAAGTGGAGTGGAGATCTCTGGATGGTTTGAGAGCTGATGAGAGTGAAGCGAGGTGAGTATGGAGCAGCGCCAAAATGCAGGAGTGGGAGGAAGCGGGAGGCCCCCGAGTAAACCCGCCGACTAGCGGTATCGTCCGGCACGTTCTCCACATGTGAAAATCCGAGGGTGACCCCGCCGTGAATCGAATCCGGTTCGCCTTGGTGGGAGGCGAATGGTGTATCCACTACACCATAGGATATACGATGAATAAGTTAGCAGAGGTAGGTAGTTTGATGTTGTAATTAACAGCCGTGTGTATTCTTATGACATCGACAGTTATCAATACCTCCATCTCTCACGAACTCAGATATGCCCTCCGCGACATCTCGCATACTTCGCAGCAGAACAGCCGCTGTTAGCAGACGACACACATAATACGAAGTGAAGTGCAAAGATGGTTTCAGGGAACATGTAAATATTGTGCTTTTTGGAAACAGGATATTCAGACCCAAGAATGGAGGTAGGAGCACGAGGTATGGCACAATTTCTACACTGTTACCAACTCGTGAGATTATTATTTTTATTACTTTAGATGTGGAGTTCACTTCTGGATACACTTAAACATTTACCAACTCTTAATGGACGCAACACTAAGATAAATATTAAGTTGCGGATAACAAATAAATTTGTTTGAATAGTACGCCTACTTGTTTACAATAATGTTTCGTTAACTCAATTAATATGCTGTTGCGAACATCTATCTGGATTATCCGTCTGAACCAATTAAATTATAAAAATAATAATTTGTTGCGGTGAATAACTGTTTGGTTGTTCAACCACCATATGTATGAATTTAGTACACAGAACCATTTTACACGGATGTTCAACTAATCGGTTTGGTTTCCATACTCTCCATAAATATCATGGCAGAGTCAAATCAATGTGTTTATTTAATTTACAGTCACATAATTCACACTTAATATTTACACGCATTCAATCTGTCTATTACCATCATCTCAAGTGTCTTTCACTCAATCATCCAGTGTAATAGTCCCACCCTGTAGTCTCTCTCTCTCTCTCTTCACTGAACCGATGCTCGCAGTCCCAGACTCCACTCTCGCCGCCACTCGACACTCTGCTGGCTCTTCGCCTCTCTGTCTTCACACACCTGCAGCCGTTCAAGGTCACACAATCCTCTACACTCTAGACTGTCAGCTCGGAGGTCCATCGCGGTTTAAATAGTCTCGCTGACGCGATGTAGAAGGTTCCCCGCTCCCTGAGTCACGCTGAGAGAATTCAGGGCGATGTCCCGAACATTCTTGCATCGATAACTCCCAGAAATTCAATCCCCTCGAGGTCGGGATCGCGCGGCGGCATGCCTTTGAAAGTGTCCGTGCGCTCCTCGGGTTACACTAGCGTGGCCTTCGCTTGCTCGAGAGGACCGTGAGAAGGGAAGAGGTACAAAGCGGCAAGCAAGTGACAATATTACGTGCAGGGATTAAAAAATGTGAGATGTATTTACTTTTGTAATAATTTGTTAGTTTCACTTGGCCCATGGCAAAGTAAATTTTATACTCAGTGTATGCCCACATAGTTCTTTCACGCTTACTTCCAGCGGTTTTTTTAAGGCCCTGCTAAAGTAATACTTTAATGTTATTCCTCCGCCACGCGCAAATACACCAATCACACCAAACGGACAACGTAGAGCATTCGTTCGTTCTCAGTTTAATAATACATTACATGAGAACAAGCTCATTTTCTCTGTTATATTACAAATGAAATATTACAATTTATAGATAACATATAATCAACCGTTTCAATGAATTAATTAAAGAAACAAATACCTACATATTTCATTCATGAGGTGACTTTTACAAAGGACTAGACAAGCAGTCACCTAGTGAGGGGTGTGTTCGTGTGAGTGAGGTAAATATCGGCGAAGCAGTACGGTCGACGGCGACCGGCGTATGTAACGCAGTATCGCCTCTATGTGCAATATGCTCAACTGGCGTGCAGTTTTTTCCGTCGGCGACTCGTCTGAACGTGACTTTAAGTGACGGCCCTACATTTTATTGGACGTGACTAGCAAAGCCCGATGCATGCCTTTGTCTTGGTCTCGTATGTATCCGGTTGGTATATTTTGAGAGACAGCAGTCTGGAAAATCAGTTTATAACTATGTTGGCTGGCATGGAAAATAACGTTTCCTATGGGTGTAATGTTGCGAAAGTACCATTTCGTAATCGTTTAGAATGCAGTTACTTTGTTTTTGTAGGTAAACCTATTAAGGAAATGGGGTCGCGGTGATTTAGTGGTTAGACTACTCGCCTCCCACCTAGGCGAACCGGGTTCGATTCCCGGCGGGGTTGCTCCAGGATTTTCGCGTGTGGGAATCGTGAGGGACGATGCCGCTGGTCGGCAGGTTTTCACGGGAAGGGGGGGGGGGTCTCCTATTCCCCCCCACCCCACCCTTGCATTGTGGCACTACTCCATGCTCCAAAGACCGCGACGACGTAAAGAGCCGTCCAAATCTTTCCACTCTTTAAAAAAAGCGGATTTCTGAGCCGAACACTTCAGAAAGCAGTTCCAGGACCAGACAGGCGGGGGCCTTAAGCAGGCATTTCCAAAGAGCTGAGTGGATCGTGCGTGGACTTGAGCGGTTGATGCGCGAATGCGGGCTGGCAGTGCGGTGCAGTCGCCCCGCCATTGGTTCTCCTCAATGAATTACCTCAGCAAGGAGGTTCTTACCTGCAGGCAGCTTTCCCTCTTTTCCCCTACCACTGGAACTGGCGGCTCGGGTAAATGATTGCCCGCACCAGCAGATACAGGCACCAGACCAGCAACCCAGCCTCGCTGACGAGCAGCTTCATGTATCTGTCACAACTCTGACTCGGACAGATACATATCTGTGACTTTCTACCTGCGATTTTGTCACTGCGACACACAAAATGCGAATGGCCGTATCACTGTAGATCTAGAGTATTTAAGTATAAATTAATAATAAGTGTTCCTTTTTTGAAGATTTGTTTTGCTTGACCTTAGGATTTTTCTTGTTTTATGCGGCCTAGGGGCTGTTCACGATAAAGTGTGCACTTTCAAAATCAACCTTTGAAAAATATCACTGCCCCTAGCTGCATATATTTTAACGGGCGCCCTGAGTGTCATGTACCCAGTACAGTTGGCAACGAGACAGACAAAGTAACTCCACATCTTGACGTCGAATAAAAAGTGCTAGGAACACATATGTGCAAACTGCAATTCAATTAGCGTTCTGTTTTTTTTTTATAGATCCAAGTGTATGAATTAGCAGATTTGCAAAATATTTACTTTTATAATAATTTCACAGTTTTACTTGCCCGGCTCGTCAACAAAGCGATCGGGCCCATGACAATATTAATGTTAACTATGGAAGAAGAATACACTATACAAGTAGATCTTAAGCAGCGCTTTCAAAAGTGCTCAGTTTATCGTGAAGAGACTACAATTAATTTATCATGTCTTATATTAACCAACATAAAAGTGCGTATAAAATAAAAATATTATACTGTTACGTATTATACTGTATAATTAAATCATAGCGTGGAGCAAACATAATAAAAGTGAAGTAAGGACATTCATTCGAAGAGATTAATTGCCGTTTTGAACAGAAGCGTTGGTTATTCAATGAATATTTTGTTTACAATCGCTCAGTCGTTATCTCATGGTAAACACGTAAAATCCAGTAGACGGCTATCTGTAGTCACACACACACGTCACAGGTAGCACAAATGAACTGTCACAAGCGAAGCAGGTATCACAAACCTTGAACGTGTGTCCATTATACAACACAGGGACTTGTCACAGATATATCCTCTGACAAGGAAATATCTGTAACGGTTAAAAGGCTACGACTTACGGCTGTCTCTAAGCCAGCACCAGTAACCTTGACGGCATATTTATGATTGAGGTTGGGGGGGGGGGGGGTTCCCCGTCCTCATCCCCCCTCCCCTAAAAATACGTACACTTCAAACAAAATTAAAAGTAAAAATTAATTTAGTTATTAGTAGAATGTGAAATTATAGTCTGTTCACGATCAAGTGAGCACTTTTGAAATCAACCTTTGTGAAAAATATTACTACCATTAATTACATATAGCTATAGGCTGTTCACGGTTAAACGAGCACTTTTGACGACGTAGATGCCTTTTCCTTTCAGCCATTTTTTATCCTTCAACAAACTTTTTAAATAAATATTACTATACACAGTGTGTATATTCCACAGCACTCGGAAGTTAACATCTGAGTATAAAATAGAATATATTTATCGGCCACTATTCCAAATGCAACGACTTTCAAAAGTGCTCACTTTACCGTGAACAGCCTATACTTTACAGTGTACGTTGGAAAGCGGGTTCCCAGTTATAGTCTATTCGCGGTATAGTCTATTCGCGGTAAAGTGAGCACTTTTGAAAGCTCTTCTTTGGAATAATAGTCAATAAACATATTTTATTTTAGGCTTAGATGTTAACTTCAGAATGTGGTGGAATATACGCACTGTGTTTATTACTTACATGACAATATTTATTTAGAAATGGTGGTTAAATGACAAAAAAATGGCTGAAAGGAAAAAGTAACTAGGCCTCAAAAGTGCTCACTTTACTGTGAACAGCCTATACTTATCTCACACTTTTGAATCAAACATTTAAAAAATCACCCCAGGTATGTTGAGTTATGTTGTTTTCTATATATGTAATATATGGCAAGCCTTTTATACTTCTGTTAACATAAAAGTGCCTTATTATTGTTAAATTTTCTTTTACTTATATTTTATCAATAAATTATAATATTTCATTTCTATCTTAAAATATATAAAGACAGAGAGGAAATGTGTGTTGGTAATGCCGAGTAAGAAATAGTTCTTATGCAAATAATTATTGCACTCAGTGCGCACGACTGCGGCGCGTTGTCTCTTTAGCGTAATGTTCATGTGGGATAAGCTTTGTTTGCACGAGGCGGAGGAATATCCTGGAAGTAGAAGTTGAGCAGGGCTTTAGAATAGTTGGAAATAACCATGAATGAAATATAAGTTGGCAGCCAAGGATTAAATTAGTTCTAAGACTTAGCGTTGAATTGCCATAGCATAATATTTAAATGTATGTCCAGTTAGGTTAGTAGTATTTCTTCTTGTTTAATCCCCTTTCTAATAAAAAAAATTGCATAAAGTAACACATTCACACGCCTATGAAGTCCACGATTTCACTTTGACGCCGTCTGATTAAAGTGATCAGGGCGCTATTTCATAAAGGTTACAATTCTACAGGTGACAAGTGACAGAAAATTTGCCAGACAAATGCGTGTTCCATAAAAGCTGACAAGTTTACAAATTTGTAGAATTGTATGACAATTTGACAAATAGTTATTTCGAAAAAGTATTGAGCTGGCAGGTAAAAATCCGTAAAGTGTGTCAAATATTACACTAAAGCCTGTTTTGTGAAACATATAAGTATAATCATTCGGCGACATACCTACAAATTTGTAGAATTGTCACTGCAGAAATGAATGGCAAACTTTCTTAGGTAATTTGTAATGTTTATATAACATGGCAGTGCAACTGTGTTTCAATATTGTGTGAATTAACATTTCTTGCCAAATAGCACATCATTTTCATCTCGCATCAGTTTTAATATAGTAATCTTATCCACAGTACTCGACATTCTGCTGCTAGAGTGAACAAAGTTATGTGGGTGGAATTATTATTTACCGCTTAATTATTTGTGGTAGGAATCGACTGTTCATGAATCGAATGCAAGGCTGCGATCGATTATCGTAAGCGCATTCGAGAGCTATCCAGCGTGTATAAATTAAACTTACGGTTTGACATACAATCGTCGCGTTTATGAAACTGCTATTTTAAGGCTGATAATTTACACTTTTTTGCTTGTCAAATAAGGGGAACTTGTATTATTTATGTAACATAACATTGTCATGACAGATGACATATTGTACAAATTTGTCGGATTTTACATAATTGTCGTATATGCCACACCTGTCACGTTTTATGAAATTGGATGCAAGGTCCATGACAAAGTTAAATTTATATATGGCGGAAGGATTCAATTTAATCAGAGAATTAGATCCTAAGCAAGGCTTTCCAATGTGCTTAATTTACCGCAAATAGCTTTTAGATGAAAAAAAAAAAATGGCGTGGACTGAAAAACAAGACAAGCTTCATTGGTGAATTAATTGTAATCAAACTATGGACATCAAGTCAAACACGTTTTGTTTGTCCGTAACATCAACAACAATATAGTCTGTTCACGGTAAAATGAGCACTTTTGAAAGCTCTGCTTAAGATCTCCTTGTACAAACGTTGTGTATTCTTCCGCGTTTTGTAAAATTAAAATTGCCATGAGCCTCATCACATTATTCATGCATCGGCCAAGTGAAACTGTGAAATTATTATAAAAGTAAACATTTTATAAATCTGCTAATTTTTACACATCTGATGCATTAAAAGCACAAACACAGAGATACTTTTTATTCGACGTTAAGATATGGAACTACTTTCCATCCATCGTTAGTAACTTTACCGGACGGTATATGCAGGTAGGAGCAGTAACTTTTTTATAAGGTTGATTTCAAAAGTGCTCACTTTATCGTGAACAGCCTTTACCAACAAACAACGTTTCACGCATGCGTTCGCTAGCTGTGTTAACTGCATCACTAGCTCGCGCGGCACCTGCGTGGGAACACACTGCTGGATGACGCAATGCAACCTAGCCCAGTCGGTCGGGGAAGACGAGGAATATGTTGGAGCAACTCACCTTCAGTCTTGTGTACGTACGGCCTGGCCTGACCACGCTGCTGCAGCGGTGAATGGAGTGTGCTGAGGTGGTTGTGCGGTTGTTGCATCGCGGCGGCGCGGGGCTCCCAGATCAGTTTGAAACGGCCTCCTTGTGCTGGGAGGAGAGCCGTGTCGCTGTCTTCAAGGTGAACTGCCGCTCAGCTCCGCGCCGCGCTGTTGCCACGTCTACCCCCCCTGGGGGCCACCGCTGCAGTGCGGCAACGACGCAGCCTTCCACCTGCACCGCGCAACCCCCTCTCCCTCCTCACCATGGGCATGGATATTCTCACGCTTGCCAGTGCAGCTACGTCAGCTTCCTTCTACTACAGGTTGGGAAAATCAATGTTAAAAGTCTGACAACAGCAAATTTTCGCTACTAGGCAAGCGGTAGTGTCTGTAAAATGAGCACTTTTGAAATCAACCTTAGAAAAAGTCACTGCTCCTACCTGCATTTATTTTAACGGGCCCAGTGAGTGGCATGCGTCCAGTAAAGTTGGTATAGGGCGTTCACGGTAAAGTGAGCACTTTTGAAGCCCTAGTTCCTTTTTCCTTTCAACCAATTGATATCCTACTACCACTTTCTAATGTAAAACCTGCCATATGAATAATAAAACAGAGTGTATACGTTCGCCATACCCAAAACCAAAAGTCCAAGGCCGCAATGAAATGTATTTATTGGTTATTGTGTCTGATGAAACAGCTTCAAAAAGTGCTCACTTTACCATGAACGGCCAAATATTTACGGCGAATAAAAAGTGGTAGTTAACCATTTGTGTCAACTTAAATTATTATTTATTTCGCTTTCTGTTTTTTTAAGCATCGAAGTGTAAAAATTGGCAGATATGTAAAATATTTACTTTCCTAATAATTTTACATGTTTTGCTTGACCGACGTATGAATAAAGCGACGAGGCCCATGGTAATGTTAATTTTATATAATGCGGAAGAATACACAACCTACACACAAGTAGATCGTAAGCAGGGCTTTCGAAAGTGCTCATTTTACCGTGAATAGCCTTTACCAGATTTTTTTCTATTTTCTACATTGAAAAAACAAAATCAGGATAATTGTACTTAATAATCGTAAATAAAATATAAAATAACTTCGTAACTGAGTAGAATCTTTCTCTTTTATTATTCACATAGCTTACAATTTTAATAAATAATTACATTTTCGACCACTGCGCACCTAGCGGCATAAATTTGTCATACGCCAAACTCTACCATAAAGACCCTGACTTATTTTCCCCTTCAACTATATTTGTCAATGAAATTTGAAGACAAAATACGGCCATCAATTTTTTCCTTCCAACAAATTTTATGAAATAATGTTTGTTTGAAAATTTTTAACACTGGGTAAATCTAAATAGAATTATTATTTAAAAATATTTCCATAAAGAGATATTGCTTTTGTTTTTCCATGCAGCCCATTACAGGAAGAAATGTAATGAATGGTGTAATTTATTCTCGCTTTTTTTACTTAATTCAAATTTTATTTATCACGGATGTTTCCTGCACAATAAAATTTATTGCATCAGAGTTCGTAATATTATGTGCAGTAACTTATTCACTTAAAACAGCATTCATGGCGAGACAGCTCCTATGTAAATTAATTACCTCCATAACATACTTCGTTGCCAGAAATTGTTCGAACAAACATCTACTTCTTCATGTCCATTTTTGTCGTGCACGATTCTGATTGGCTGCGAAAGTCAAACATCAAAGGAATTTTACAACCGGTCCAATTTTCAAATGTTTGATGGAAACTGAAGCAACCCAACGTTCTCAGCCAAATATGGCGGCGTTTCGTCATAACTGTCCACCTTTATTTGAGCAGGGGATTAATAAATCACGTTTTGTTCGTAACGTGAGTGCAATAAATCTTAACTCGGGTAAGCGTTGTTCGATTGAGGCGGAGTTAGGCGTAGAACTTTAGCAGGGCTTCAGAAAAGTTGGAAGTAACTGAGAATAATCCAGAACCAGCCCGTCGCTTCACAGCGTTCATTTGTAAACTCACCTTTTGACGTTAGCACTGCTATAGGCTGTTCACGGTAAAATGAGTGCGTTTGAAAACCCCGCTTAAGGCCATTCGTCCATGAAAGCTATAATTGTGTATAATTTGTGTTATAACTTGTTTCACAGCGGATTTTTCAAAATTTTTGGCTCGTCAAGACGTAAATAACCACTTTTAGCACCTTCTTACGTTGTCAGTTATTCACTACCGTCATTATTGTCGGAGCACTGATGGAAAACAAAGAAAGAATTTTTTGTTTTCTTATCTGCAATCAGTGCTCCGATAATAACGAACATAGTGAATGTCTAACAACGTAAGAAGGTGCTAAATGTTGTTATTTACGTCTTGACGAGCCAAAAATGTTGAAAAATCCGCTGTGAAACAAGTTATAACACGTTATATAAATATAATGCTTTCATGCACCGATGGCCTTAAGATCTACTTGTATGCACGTTGTGTATTCTTCCGCTTTATGTAAAATTAACATTGCCACGGGCCTCAACACTTGATTCATGCGTCGGTCAAGTGAAACTGTAAAATTATTAGTAAAGCAAATATTTTAAAATCATTTTTACACTTCTATGCAATAAAAAAAAGAAACAGAAAGTGAAAGAAATAATTTAAGTAATCACAAATAGTTACCTAACACTTTTCATTTGATGTTAAGATATGGAACTACTTTCCCTCCATCTTTACCAACTTCACTGGACGCCTGTCACTCAGTGCGCCCGTTAAAATATATGCAGGCATGGCCAGTTACAATTTTTTAAAGGTTGATTTCAAAAGTGTTCACTTCATCGTGAACTGGCTTTACACATCTTTGTAGTTCTGTGTACTGCGGCCTGATTTTTGAAATGTCATCATTTTTTAGTCTTAAAAAAACATATAATACTATTTTGCAAGTCCTGATCTTGAAAAAAAAAATTTAAAAATTGATATACAAAATATTTTAACTAAATAAAATTTTAATTAAATTAAACCACTTTAAAAAAGAAAGAAACAAATACTTCCTGGAATTATTACTGGCTAGAATTACCAGCGGACATGTGCTAACGCTTGTAGGGCGGAAATACTGCGTTACTATTTGTTCACTAGCTGTTGCCACAATACAAAAAAAAAATCCTTTTTACTGTATTGCACGTGATTCAGTCCTCCTATCTTCATTTCGTTACGTTTGAACAATGGGTATAAATTGTATCTTGGGAAGGCCTGAGCACTCCTGCAATTAGATTCACCTGTCGTCGCTCACAAGACAAGCTAACTTATAAATAAATATATTAAAACATTTGAACTTTTAATTTGATGTAAGTCATTCAGTAAGACCTCAGTTAGCAAGCTGAATCACACTCATAGTTTGACATTTCTGTGGCAAGTCTCTGGACCACTGAAATGTTTAAGCCCTGTGTTTCCTTCGCGCGCGAAGGCGCCGAGAACTGGAGGTCAAGTTTGTAACGTTAGCCGAAGAGAGCGGCTTATCACAAAGGACGCCGCCGCACACGCCGATAATTCTTTTTGCAGCTCGCAACTCGCTGACCCTGAGAAGCTCATATGTCTCGAGTTATCACGCAAGGATGTCGTTGTTATCACGCAAGGATATGACGTCGTTATCACCACTACCTTTCCCAGAGCAACTTGGATTACCGAGAACATTCTAGACGGCACCTGCCTCAAGTGTAAATACCACGTGCGGGCTTCTGGGGGAGTGTGTGACTCAGGGCAGAGAGTTTGGCGTCTCGTACGACCTTAAGCTACAGTTGGGCGATTCTGGAGCGGCGAGGGACGACTGCAGCGATCTGCGAGAGTGCGTCGGCGCACTCGTGTGCAGTGAAGAGTGGGACTGATCTGCGGGACTGTGGACTGGTTGCGTGATGCACATTTAGTCAGGGTCCTTAAGGATGCCTGAAATTGCTGTCCACTGGCGAAAGCAATGAATATGTAGGCTACGAGTGCAGTGGCTGCAAGTCTAACTCCAGATGTCATTGTATCTCAGTGAGAGAAAGTTTTATTTGTACCAGTAACGTATGTGGACAAATTAATATTTAAAATCAATTCAATGCAATATTATGGTTTTCAGAAAGGTTTCCTCGTTCTAACACATAGGTTTCGTCAACTCAAATATCAAACGTATATATTAAAGAAAAAAACTTGTAACAAACATTCTGTTGCTAAATCAAAACTTTCTCTCTGTTTCGGTAATGTTCCAGAGTGTGACGAAGTCGACTGGACACAGAGCTGTTTCTCACAGAGTTGCGTAGACAACGAGCTTATAGCAAAGGGGCCGCCCCCGTCACAGAACACGTAAAAATACAGAGGTGAAAGAGCAGCTTATATCAAGAACTCGAGCCGCACACACTGGCCTCCAAAATGGCGTCACCGGACAGCAAAATGTTGAAACGCCGTTCGCCAACGAGAGCCTGGTTGCCTACTCGCCAGCAGCCGGGCCAGCCAATCAAACACACGCAAGGCCCCGGTTCCCATAGCCCCGGACAGCCAATCAGAGAACGAACACGTACACATCAAAAGAACCGCCACGTCGTTTGGTCTCGGAGCGTTTGTTCTGTGACGCTGTGACTTGGCTTCTGTGTGCTGAAGCTACTCTGTGACTGGAGGGAGCGATGTCTGTGAGGGCAGAGCAGGACAGACAACGACCACGCGGCGGGGCAGTGGAATAGCAAGGTTAGCTGGTACCCGGTGCGAGAAATTCCTTCCTTGTAATTACCCCCCCCCCTCCCCCAAAATTGAAAATATTAAAAGAAGGAAAAATAAGGTAGTTACAGTTGCAAATGTTATTTTATATTTTATTTACTTATAACACTGTGAGCATAAGCACTTAAAACCTTTTTCTCCTAACTTTGTTCTCAGCAAATTTTGAAACCCCTTCATCAAAATCAATTCCTTTCACTACTTTCAATTGACAATCCGAGCGTGGACTCGTAGTAGACCTAAGATAATTGTTGTTTAGTTTTATATTAGAAAAACTCCTCTCACATGATGCCACAAAAAAAAAAAGACACGTAGTGTTAACTAGAATATTAAGGCTAAAGTCACATTTGGTACAGAATCTGAACGTTCATATTCAACAACAATCTCTAAACATCCGTGGAATCTCTCTAAGGATACCATCTTCAGAAAGTTCATCATTGTTTACGACTAAGTTTTGTATTAACTGTGGAAGTTCGTCTGCTGAAGTTGGGATCAGATTCTTGGGCTCGGGGACTGCAAATCGAGCTGGTATGTCTTTCCATGTCTTTGCAGCGAGTGTCGATTTCTTGATAAAACCGGCCGATTCACACCAACATTAATCTTTCCCAATTCTTCATTAAACGTAAGTGTTCATCTTGAGTCTTTTCTCCAGGCACCATATTCTTCTTTCAGATGGTTCTTATTTTCACAAAAGTAATGACCATCTCTCTTCACAAGTGTTTGTTGAAAACGCTTTCCACCACACAGCGTCGAGCTCAGCCGCGTTTCGTTGCGTTCGTTGACTGGCCTGACAAGTTTCAAAGTGTACTATGTTGACTTGTTGAGGTTAATTAATTGTCAGACGAAGATATTAACTAACTCGTTTTGAATACAGTTATTAAAAATAAGTGTCGTGAGCCCAAAGACTTTTTTTTTTTTTTTTTTTTTGCCATTTTATCACCCCCTCAATGTTGACACCCGGGGCGACTCCCCCCCCCCCCTTTTGGTTCTCCACTGCGGCAGGTGGGGCGGGGGGGGGGGTGACAAATTAGACTACTGCAACGACACGCAGCGAGAGTGCAGCCGCACAGATTCCTCTCTGGACCGCGCGCCGCACCGTCTCTTCGTTTCGCATCTCTTTGTGGCGAGAACCAGTCCCACGCTGGACGCAAGGTCACGCCTGGAAAAAGGAGGGGAGGAGCGAGAGAGTGCCGGATATCAACAAGTGACATCTGCCGATGTTTATTGCCACTAGGCCTAGTGATACCCGAGCACTACCTGGTGTCTTCGGGTAATAACTCGGGTACCCGAGTACAAAGAAGCGGGTACTCGGGTACCCGCCTACATAGAGCCCACTACCCTGGTAATATGTAATATGTATTGTGTGATCGAAGAGCACGCATACATACCAGTTAGAGGCTGTTCGCGGTAAAGTGAGCACTTTTGAAAGCCTTCTCATTTGGAATAAGAGTCAATAAATGTATTTTATTTTAGTCTTAGACGTTAACTTCCGAGTGCGGTGGAATGTACACAATGTGTTTATTACTTACATGGCAATGCATTTTTTAAAAAGTCCGTTAAAGGATAAAATATGGGCGAAAGGAAAAAGTAACTAGGGCGTCAGAAGTGCTCATTTTTCCGTGAACAGCCTATACTCCGGAATGTACATTCTACTTGAACAGTTCTATTGTAAAGACAAATAGGTTGTACCGTACGTAATGGCCAAGATGGTGTATACTGTAAATCGTACATGAATATAAATGTAAAATAATTAGTTTATATATATATATGTGCAAATTTGAACAGGGGAGATTTTCCTTGTGGTAAACAGGCATGTACTCATAAATGAGTTTAAATACTTTTACTCAGACGTTATTCGTTTAGTCGTTTATTCTCGTGAACGTAAATGGAACTTCAACGAAACTTACAAATACACCGTAAGGCCTGTTTGTAATAAAAATAAAGCACTATTGACGTATAACAATTCTAACCAATGGAAGCGTCTGTTGAAATGAAATGCAGTATCAGTGACGTTTCCTCGACTATATACAGAAGAAAAAAAAAACAACTGTATATATTGTTATACATTTCTGTTAACAAAAACAACACAGGAAAGAAATCAATAAGATTTCCAATTGAAGGTTTCGGAAAGCTCGGTTAGTGTGTACAAATACTGGCTACAGAGAACTATGTTTAAAAGTAACTATATTGCCTGCAATCAAAAAGTTTCTCTCTGAACTAGCGGAAGATGCTGGACATCTAAGATATAGTTTTGCTAACAGAACTAACATGGAGTAGGACTTTTCGCGCACTTTACACCATTCAAGAGAGTCTACATGGTGTCCAGCCTGAGGTTCGCTGAGGTAGTGTTCAAACTGGGACGTGCCATCCGATCTCTGTGTGGATGTCAAAATAATAAGGTCGAAATCCGGCTCCCTACCACCTGATTGGTCACTAAGCTGGTCCTCCATTGTGTGTGTGTGTGTGTAAAACCAGTGACCCTCTGGCGAACATGTTGTTGGATCACATCTGCTGCGGTGTCTTCTTCAGCGGGCAATGTCCTTACATCGGTGATCACGTAATGAAGAAACCTGCCGTGGAATCACAAACTCGGGCGTATTTACTACGCCCATTTGAAACCGCGATGAAAGGGACATCGATGTAGAGATTCTGAAGGTAGCTGTCGAGTCACTGTCCTTTACATTCGGACAGAAGCTGTTGTCAAGAAGGCCTCTAATCACTGGACGGACAGCTTCTCCTACTTTCACTGCGAAGATCAGTGGTTGCAGCTACCCGAGCGATAATTCGCGACACCACTAAGGACTAAGAGGAAGCTAGCTGGAATGGGGAAACACGGGGACCTACAGCATCGCCGGAAATACACGCAAACACCTTTTCACCGGGTACCCGATGCATCCGGTACGGCACGCACTCTGTGTAACTGGTACCCGAGTACTGGTGGTTTCGGGTACGGCGACCTAACGGTTACCAGGGTATTTTTGCTACGGGTACTCGCTGTAACGGGTACCCGAGTACCCGGGTACTCAATTACCCGGGTCTCGTCATCAGCCCTAATTGCCACCCGCGGGGCCAGTAGATACCACGTTTCTAGCCTGTAAGGCAGCCTACGTAAGTAGTAGTGTATACATGGGGGTTCTGGCACAGGATTATTCACGCTCTGTCATTCTATTTAAATGGCCGACATTTTTAAATGATCTCTATACTGATACACACAGAGAGAGGAAAATTTCGCGTTTTAAATGACCCTTAGGGTGGACTCTACTGTTCTAAAGCATTTTCGATCCTCAGCTATTTCTTCTTGGCTGCAGCTCTAGTGAGAAGCCGGTTTTACATTACGCCAGATGTAGCGGGATTCAGTCCTGGTTTCCTTGCGGGACTGTTATTGGCTTAGCGTTCTCCTTGGCGTGTCGGATGAACTATGGTCAAATTGGAAACATAACAGAAATACACATGCGTTCGAAGACTAGCTTCCCCCAAAATTATTTTGCCAAAATTTACAGCCCCTATTTGTAAGAAATTATCGGTTCTGTGCTCCACCAGTCACGATAGATACTTGAGCGATCCTTAAATACAGATTGTTCAAGGATTAATATTTTACTTGCGAAGGAAAGCAGAACCAGTGCTTTCTTACAGGTATCGGAAACACAGAGCCTTTTATCCGAAACCAAAGTGGTAGCCATTCAAGTAGGAAGGTAGAGCATGAACGATCCGGTGACAGAATCATTATTTATAGTCTACTTATACCTGCTTCCCGGACATGTCAGTGTTTGAAAGATGATCTTATTAACCATTCACCTTACACATGGCTCATACTGATTAATAAAGAACGGATGTTTTTGCACAAAAACGCTGTTTTTGGAGGGCCGCTGTGGGCAAACGAAAGGGAGGGAGGGGAAGCCAACCCCCCCTCACTGACCCCCCATACTTCCTCTTTGAAACCCTCCCCCCCCCGGGAGGAGTTAGAGGACCAAGAGGGGTATGTTTTCCATTTTGTGGGATTGTCGTGCGTCCCATATTTCAGCTTTTTGAGCAGTTAGGCCCTTCGTAGGCCTTATGCCGTAGATCGTCCTAAGTTTTAAGTCTTAACTTTTAAGTTTTGAGAATTAAATTTTAAGTCTTGACTTTTAAGTTTTAAGTACTAAGTCTTAAGTCGCAATTCCACAGTAATTGCTACTGCATGTCGGGATGTGCGAGCGAGCGTGTGGCGAAGTTCCCAGACGACATTGCGCCATCAATACTGATTCATAATGTTACCTGCTTCGCCTATGGTGGCTCCGCGGGTCCGACCCCTGGTTCTCCTTTATTCAGGTCCGTGGCCCAGGCATATGCATGGCAGTGGTGTAACAACGGCCTTGCCACATTATTAAAATGGAAGTCTGAAGTCTTCTTCCAGCAAATAAATTATACTTTGTGGTTATTAATCTGCTTACGTATTTTAAGATATTTGTATTTGCAGCTGTGAGAGCACGGAGTCATACTCTTTATGTCACAACTAGTCTTTGCCCGTGACTTTGTCCACGTGGAGTTCGTGTTTTCGCTAAACAATTATTTAAATAGTTATTACGTCTTTTAAAATATAATACATATTGTCAAATAGAAAGTTGGGTGAAATGAAAGTCCAAAAATTAGAGAAATTAGGATGGTAATTTTAGAGTAGTCATTTTTAATCGGCCGTGTCAACGTGTAAGTAAGGCTTTTGACAAAACTTATTTGTAATGTTATTTGTCACTTTAGAGGGTGGTACCAAAACAATGAGGTTGAAGGGTGAGTTAACACGCGAGCAAGCCACGTGTGACTGACCGTGGGGAAAGCAGCCCTGCCCCAAGTCAACTCCTGCGAACCTGAGAGTTTGCCCCCGCGCCTAATTTATCGTCATCGGAAATCACTCTGTGAGGGGAAGCTGCAGTCTATTGAATTCAAAACGGAGGTCATTGGGAATCACTGGAATACGCGGCACAAACACCGTTTCTCCTCGAGCCGATCAAGTTAAAATACAATAGTGGCCTCGACTACACTGCGATGTAGAGCTTTGAGTTGCAGCCTCTGTCATCATATTCGTGCACGCTGGTGTTCTGCGCATCTGAACGAGGGGAGGCGGGGAGAGGCTGTTCTGCGGAGGCTGACACCTGCCCCGCACCCAGCGACATACCCTGCAACTACTTCCGCTGAACACCCCACAGTAGGCTTGTCGCTCGAACTGAGGTGCAGGTGTTTGAAACCCGGCCATTTTAAATAAACTATTAGGCTCATGTCTAATGAGCTGATATACGAGAAGAACACACACTACAAGGGGCCACGGTGGCTGAGCGGTTAGCCTGCTCGCCTTCCAACCAAGGCGATCCGGGTTCAATCTCCGGCTGGGTAACTCCGGATTTTCGCATGTGGGAATCGTGCCGGACGACGCCGTTGGTTGGCGGATTTTCTCGGGGATCTCCAGTTTCCCCCGCCCTTTCATTCCAGCGCTGCTCCATACACACCTGGATCACCCCTCATCGGCTCCGAAGAGCTCGATGTTAAGAGCCATCCAAATCTCTCCAACACACTCCAGACAATGAGTGCCAGTATTTTTAAGATATTACACACGTTAGAAACGCCACTTCAAGAGCACACAGCATGGCTAAAAACGTTTTTGTTTCAAAGTGTTGTATCTCAAAATATTCGGGTTAAATATATACAAATATACCTACTCGAGAGTCCAGCATTGAACCTTTCTACATACTATCCACCAATAAAAATATGTGGTCACCGTTTAAAGTAGCATAGGCTTAGTTGAGAGCATTGCGCGCTTAGTGTCGGTGCTGCATTCGGTGCGCACGGCATTGTCGCCCTTATCGTTCTCGCACTTCTCGGCCTCAAACGCGGGAAAAAGCTTCAGGCAAGCGGGGAACTTAAGAACCAGTTTCGCCGAAATTTCCCCGGAACATTACACATGAGCTTCGTTTTCCCAAGTCCTTCAGGTCGCGGTGAGAAAGAACACGTTTGTAGTTACAACATCTCTTGTTTTTCTTCGTTCTCCCTCTCCCCCCCCCCTCCATTCCTTCCCACCCCCCCGCGTTACATCTTACCACCGACACCTCTGTTTAACACGCCACAACTAATTCCTTCCTCAAACAACTCACATTTTTTTATGCTCAACAAATACACCCGCTCTCTTCAAACAATCGCTGCATTCGTCTCGTACATATAAATTTGTAAGTCTTGCACCGGACAGGTTTAGTGACTCGATATATGTATCCACTTACCTTGTGCCGGCCGGCACTCCACGTCGTATATGATAGCTCGTAACTTCCACAACGAGCCAGCTTTCAATAACAACTCGCGTCGCTTATTTCGCACTAATAATACCACCTAGCTCTTCTCAACCAAGTCTCTCAACTCAACACCTACATATGCTATAGGCTGTTCAAGGCAAAATGAGTACTTTTGAAAGCCGTGCTTAAGATCCACTTGTATACACGTTGTGTGTTCTTCCGCCTTATGTAAAATTAACATTGCCATGGGCCTCATCACTTTATTCATGCGTCCGTCAATTGAAACTATGGAATTATTATAAAATTAAATATTGAACAAATCTGCTCATTTTTACACTTCGAAAGCGAGAGATATTATTTAAGTTATTACACATGGTTGCCTAACACTTTTTGTTCGACGTTAATACATGGAACTACTTTCCCCTCCATCGTTACCAACTTTACTGAACTCATGTCGCTCATTGCGTCCGTCAAAATATATGCAGGCAAGGGCAGTGACTTTTTTCTAAGGATGATTTCAAAAGAGCTCACTTTATCGTGAACAGCTTATAGTAAAATATCTTCGAACAGCTACGAAAGATATATAATAGCAACAAGAACACACATAAGACGGTTAAAACCAACTAACTGACTTGCAGATACGTCTCTTTTGCTCAGTTTTAGCTCTTACATTCTATCTTTAAACTTATACCTGCTTCGTGGTTAATTGAGGACTTTTTTAAATTATCATTTGATAAAATCACTGCCTACATTTTAACAGACACATCGACTGATAAAGGATTTTCACTTTTTGAAGTCAACACCTGGAAAAAAAAAACACTACACTCTAAATCTGAATCAGTGGAAATTTCACTGTTTCAATCGATCAAGACTACCTGACTGATTCAAAAGTCACTTCAGTGAATTTAACTGATGAATCAGTGAGAAAACGCCAGATTTCCTTCACTTATTGATTCAGTGACTTTTGCCACTGATTCATCTGTCATTTTCTCACTGTTTTTCAGTGGTTTATTTTTGACTGATGGATCTGTTAACCAGCGTGTAAAAATGACTGTAAGTTGACAGCCAAAATCGAAGTGGAAAGGGCGTGTGAGTTCAATCCTGGCCACCTCCGATTTTTTAATTTTTTAAATTACTGTAAGTTGTGCAATATAAATAGTAAACTATCGTAAATATGTTTATTTCGCGTAATTATTTGGCTACATCCAATAAAAATTATATTGCATTCGCCACTGCAGTCGGCCATCACTCATTCAATCAGTGAAATTTTTTTCACTGAAAAAATCAGTGGATTTCCACTGATTATAAGTGTATCCATTTACACTGATTCGGGAAGTTGAATTTCACTGCGAATCAGTAATTTCCCACTGATTCTAATTTAGAGTGTGCCGCTGATCTAAGACTGTATGTAGGTATTGTGAATGTAGGCCTCATGTTCACATTTATGTGTAGAAAAGTCAGTGTTTCAGTTTTTGTACACATTAAAGTAGTATTTTGCATGTGAGTACACCTAACACATGTACAGTCCTCAAAGTTCCTGGCTGCACTTGCGCTGGCCCATGAATACAGCAAGTCGGTCCGTGGTTGTGTTCACTTTACATACGGCGGAGTAATACAGAGTGAGAGGGAAAGCAGATCCTCAGTAGGACTTTTAAAAGTGCTCCATTAACCACGAAAATCCTGTATAATACTTCCGTGACTATGTGAACGGTGTTCTAACCTCAACTCCTACCCACGTATGAACGCAGACAGTGAGCGCTGTATAATACTTCCGTGACTATGTGAACGGTGTTCTAACCTCAACTCCTACCCACGTATGAACGCAGACAGTGAGCGCTGTATAATACTTCCGTGACTATGTGAACGGTGTTCTAACCTCAACTCCTACCCACGTATGAACGCAGACAGTGAGCGCTGTATAATACTTCCGTGACTATGTGAACGGTGTTCTAACCTCAACTCCTACCCACGTATGAACGCAGACAGTGAGCGATGTATAATACTTCCGTGACTATGTGAACGGTGTTCTAACCTCAACTCCTACCCACGTATGAACGCAGACAGTGAGCGCTGTATAATACTTCCGTGACTATGTGAACGGTGTTCTAACCTCAACTCCTACCCACGTATGAACACAGACAGTGAGCGCTGTATAATACTTCCGTGACTATGTGAACGGTGTTCTAACCTCAACTCCTACCCACGTATGAACACAGACAGTGAGCGCTGTATAATACTTCCGTGACTATGTGAACGGTGTTCTAACCTCAACTCCTACCCACGTATGAACGCAGACAGTGAGCGCTGTATAATACTTCCGTGACTATGTGCACGGTGTTCTAACCTCAACTCCTACCCACGTATGAACGCAGACAGTGAGCGCTGTATAATACTTCCGTGACTATGTGAACGGTGTTCTAACCTCAACTCCTACCCACGTATGAACGCAGACAGTGAGCGCTGTATAATACTTCCGTGACTATGTGAACGGTGTTCTAACCTCAACTCCTACCCACGTATGAAACGCAGACAGTGAGCGCTGTATAATACTTCCGTGACTATGTGAACGGTGTTCTAACCTCAACTCCTACCCACGTATGAACGCAGACAGTGAGCGCTGTATAATACTTCCGTGACTATGTGAACGGTGTTCTAACCTCAACTCCTACCCCGTATGAACACAGACAGTGAGCGCTGTATAATACTTCCGTGACTATGTGAACGGTGTTCTAACCTCAACTCCTACCCACGTATGAACGCAGACAGTGAGCGCTGTATAATACTTCCGTGACTATGTGAACGGTGTTCTAACCTCAACTCCTACCCACGTATGAACACAGACAGTGAGCGCTGTATAATACTTCCGTGACTATGTGAACGGTGTTCTAACCTCAACTCCTACCCACGTATGAACACAGACAGTGAGCGCTGTATAATACTTCCGTGACTATGTGAACGGTGTTCTAACCTCAACTCCTACCCACGTATGAACGCAGACAGTGAGCGCTGTATAATACTTCCGTGACTATGTGAACGGTGTTCTAACCTCAACTCCTACCCACGTATGAACACAGACAGTGAGCGCTGTATAATACTTCCGTGACTATGTGAACGGTGTTCTAACCTCAACTCCTACCCACGTATGAACGCAGACAGTGAGCGCTGTATAATACTTCCGTGACTATGTGAACGGTGTTCTAACCTCAACTCCTACCCACGTATGAACACAGACAGTGAGCGCTGTATAATACTTCCGTGACTATGTGAACGGTGTTCTAACCTCAACTCCTACCCACGTATGAACGCAGACAGTGAGCGATGTATAATACTTCCGTGACTATGTGAACGGTGTTCTAACCTCAACTCCTACCCACGTATGAACGCAGACAGTGAGCGCTGTATAATACTTCCGTGACTATGTGAACGGTGTTCTAACCTCAACTCCTACCCACGTATGAACGCAGACAGTGAGCGCTGTATAATACTTCCGTGACTATGTGAACGGTGTTCTAACCTCAACTCCTACCCACGTATGAACACAGACAGTGAGCGCTGTATAATACTTCCGTGACTATGTGAACGGTGTTCTAACCTCAACTCCTACCCACGTATGAACGCAGACAGTGAGCGCTGTATAATACTTCCGTGACTATGTGAACGGTGTTCTAACCTCAACTCCTACCCACGTATGAACGCAGACAGTGAGCGCTGTATAATACTTCCGTGACTATGTGAACGGTGTTCTAACCTCAACTCCTACCCACGTATGAACGCAGACAGTGAGCGCTGCGCTAATGGGCTGTGCACTCCACTTTGCATTTCCACTACTGGCGCGTACCATTGTTTCGAAATGTACAACAAAGAGAATTTTTGAATAAATACGTTTTATAGGCTGTTCACGGTAAAATGAGAAATTCCGAAAGCCCTGCCGAAGATCTACTTCTCTGTTAATTTCGTATCCTTCCATCGTATATCAAATTAGCATTGATAATGACCCTCTCACATTATTCATGCGCCATCCTAGTGCAACTATGAAATCAGTAAATGTTTTGAGAATGTAGGAATGTTAACAACAGTGTCGAATTTTACTCAAAGTGCGTAAAATAAGCAGAAAATGTTTTAAATAAATTTAATGGCGAGAATCTTAAACTTTAAACTGTGAATAGAGAGTTGAGTTATGGGTCTTCTTTCCGCCTTTCTCTGCCAAATTAACTGAAGATAATGCGAGTCAGTGTGTCCTTTCAAGCACATGCTGTTAGGAGCCAGTGCTTTTTTTTTTCATAGGTTGATTTCAAAAGTGCTCAGTTTACCGTGAACTAACTACAGTATACTACACACGACAACAGGAATCCCCCAACTTAGCGTAGTACTATTGTAGGGTGTCCTGTGTGAGATATATTTTTCTCCTAACTTTGTATCCTCCCGCTATGTGTAATTTTTACATTGCCACTTGACTTTATTGATAAGCAAGTTCAATGAGAAACACGATACTTTCAGGAACCAGAATGTGTTACAAACTCCTACATGCCTGCCCGAACACTAATTTGCGTAAAGAAAAAAAAAGCACTAATCTGATTTGATTTAAATATAGACATAATTCTCGTTACACAAAGTCATGACACGGAACTATTTTACTTCATGCGTTGCCAACTGAGCTGGTAGCCTGAAGTATGATAGAAACCACACAACTTCGTAACTTAATGGAATGATTCCGCAGTGATTTACCATTACCTCCCACCAGACCATTATACGCTCTAAGAAATTATCCGGAAATTTTCCATGCCAGTGTATATGCTATGTGAGAAAGCAGGAATGGTAATATCTTCCCCTATACATTCATTGTAGCGTTCCTACAATTGCTCAGGAAACAGTCCAAAACACAGGGAAGTCCCCTGCTTTGTATAGTAGCGCTGCTAAACAGTCCTACATTTGCATCTTTATGTGTGGTATTATTACCATACAGTGTATAGGTTAAAAACTTCCATTTCAGTTTACGAGGTTTACCAGAACATTTTTTACAGTGTACCGTTCGAAAATGCCAAGGGCAGTTGCCTGGAATAGAGGATATGCCCCAGGCAAGAGGCAATAAGTATGCCCACTTCACCACAGACACAGTCCGTGGGCCACGGGTAAATGTCAAGAATACCAACTGATCTACGGAATAATAATTTGCGTACTAACCTAGCTTGAACAAGGAATTATAATTACACAGCATGTTCTCGTAGGTGTGTTACAAGGATCAGGAATTGATTCCATTTGAAAAATTAAGTAAAAAATATATGTACGACTTGTAGCATACAGTCATTATCATCAAGTGTGTTATCCATCATCAAAAATAGTACAACAAGCAATTATTGAAAAATACAGGAAACTATTGGAGATCAAAGAAAACAAATTTGCACAAACTATCAACAAACGAAGATTATCAACCACTGTCACGAACAAAGTAAACGTTCTTACTCTCACTTCCTTGTAAAAGTTCTAGTCCAGACTTATTATCAACCACTGTCACGAACAAAGTAAACGTTGTTACTCTCACATCGCTGTAAAAGTTCTAGTCCAGACTTATTATCAACCACTGTCACGAACAAAGTAAACGTTGTTACTCTCACATCGTTGTAAAAGTTCTAGTCCAGACTTATTATCAACCACTGTCACGAACAAAGTAAACGTTGTTACTCTCACTTCCTTGTAAAAGTTCTAGTCCAGACTTATTATCAACCACTGTCACGAACAAAGTAAACGTTGTTACTCTCACTTCCTTGTAAAAGTTCTAGTCCAGACTTATTATCAACCACTGTCACGAACAAAGTAAACGTTGTTACTCTCACATCGTTGTAAAAGTTCTAGTCCAGACTTATTATCAACCACTGTCACGAACAAAGTAAACGTTCTTACTCTCACATCGTTGTAAAAGTTCTAGTCCAGACTTATTATCAACCACTGTCACGAACAAAGTAAACGTTCTTACTCTCACATCGTTGTAAAAGTTCTAGTCCAGACTTATCATTAATTACTGTTTCTAAATGTACAGAAAATAGATAATCTGGTTGTAACACTCTAAGATGGCTCAGTGTTTTCAAGAAACAGCCACAACTACAGTCCAACACCTTGGAGGTAGGCAAACATGGTAGCTTGTGTGCTGAGAGTATTGCATACCTCCAAGGCATTTAACGTAGATACCTCCAGCTTCTTTTCCGCGTTTGAGGCTGAGAAGCGCGGGAGCTATAAGGGCGACACTGCCACGCACATCAAGTGCGACATCGCCACTAAGGGCAAGGCTCTGAACTGACGTGTAGTGTTCTCGTCGCACTGCCTCTACCTATGGAACTTTCATCGGCGATCCTATTATTTTATTGGTGGAAAGTCTGTAAGGAGGTTCAATGCAGGACCGTTGAGTAGTTACTCACACGTATATTTTGAGATACAGTGCCCTAAAAAAAAACAGTTTTTAGCCATTTCGGAGTACTATGAAATCTCAACAGCTCTCCTCTGAAATCTGTGTCCTTTTAGTAGATCATCACACTGGACGCACGTTTAATAGTTCCGTTGAAAAAAAAACGTCTATTTCGAACACACTGCAACGCAGTTCAAAAGCCATGTAGGCGGGAGCATTAATATTGCAAGAATCGCTTTCTTGCAAACAGCGGTGTTTCAGTGTTATAAAGAGTCGACCTCTCTTGTTCTTCCGAACAAAGTTGTTAGTAATACGTCGTGTAATTTTAACAAACACACTGAGCTACAACATTTTCCGCGATGAGAGGGGGAGAGAGAGAGAGAGAGAGAGAGAGAGAGAGAGAGAGGGGAGAGGAGAGAGAGAGAGAGAGAGAGAGCGAGAGTAGCAACCCCTGTTTTTCTATAGTTGTATATTCAAACTGTAGTCTTCCGTTATACGCAAAATTGACATAGCCATGGTTCTGATCATTTTATTCATGCACCGATCATGTGCAACTGAAATCATTAGAAATGTTAAATATTTTACGAAGTTGCTAATTCTCACGAATACACGCATTAAAAAAAAATAGAAATGTAAAGAAATTATTTCAATATTCAGAAATGTTCTCCTAACACTTTCCATTCAACGTTATGCCATGGAACTACCTTCCCTCCCTTGTTACCAACTTTGCCAGGCGCACGCCACTCAGCGTGCCAGTTAAAATACGCGCAAGTACGAGCAGTGACATTTTCCATAGGTTGGTCCCAGAAGTGTTCTATTAGCCGTGAACAACCCACGTGACAGTGTAGCTGCGGGACAAGTTGAACAACACACTAATTACTTCAGTATTGTTTGATAGCACGTCAGTTATCACTTTCAACATCCATGAAGCCCTGCTAGAGATCTACTTCCAGGATATTCCTCCACCTCATGCAAACAATAGAAAATTACACCAAAGGAACAATGACAGTTTAACAATATTTTGCATTATAACTATTTCGTACTAGATATTGCCAACTCACCTATTTTCTCACTGTTTTAATCACATTAAGTATAAGTAAAATATTATAATTTATAGATAAAATATAAATAGTATTTCTCTTGAACCAAGAATATGGCACTTACATGATTTATGTTAACACAACTATAAAACGCTTGTGATACATAACACAATAAGAGAACAACCAAACACGTCGTACTGTATATGAAGTGATTTCACAAAGGTTTGTTTCAAAAAGTGTGATGAACCCGTGAATGCACTATATGTAAGAGTGTCAGACATTTATTGTTTCATTTTTGATAGTAAGACAGAGTTAACTGTCGTCTTGTTAACTGTGATAAAGATAGTAATTGTTAGAGAGGTAGTCAAATTTCGTGAATATCTACAGCTTAGGAGAAGCCAGACTTAAAACACTCGTACTTTTCCACTTAATTTTGCAATCGAACCAGAGTGTATAAGACACGCATGCGCCTGGGAGACATCGGGGTAGTAATGAGCCTGCAAGAAAACAAACCTTGAATCCCTATTTTACCCGCTGTTAGGTAATGAATTTACACACATTGTACCAGAAGCGCGTAGTTTTTATATGCCATGGATAGCATACGGCGTCTATTTGACTCAATGCGTGATCGTATCGACGTATGTAATTTAACACTAGGTGATCTGATGACGCAGATAAGACACCCGTCTTCTATGCCGCTAGTGTGTGGGAAATTGACCTTTTCTGACATATTTATGTCTGTTACATCAAAATAAGAAATTTCACTTGAAGCTAACAGTTATTCTTTGGTGCGCTAATTTTTATAGCAACCAGTGTAACTGGCTACCCTGCTCATCAATAATCCATTGGAACCTGGAGTTCGAGGTGATCAGCCCACGGACTGCCACTTGCCTATAATAAGGCCAAATTATCCTGTTGGCTTAACATAGATAACGCCATCTTTGGAGTCAGTAACACTTTATAATGGTCATTTATTTCCCTGTAAAGGTGTGGCCTCACGTACGGAATCAGTGTGTCTGGTGGGTGCTGCACCCGAGTATTACTCGGCATAAATATGTCACACTGTCTCTGGATACCCGCGTGGAAATTGGTGCTTATTCGTTCCACCGAATGTGATTTATTTGCAAACTTTAGCAATAGTGATTTAGGAAGAACTAAAAGGAGACCGCGATAACAATTCCATTTTTATATAACTTGAGAAACAGCCAAATAACAATGAAATGCTATAAAACTTGGCAGTCTTCCAATAACACATAAATTCGAGTACAATTTCTACACGTGTAAAAATATTTGGAAAGTGTTCCGACTGACTCCGAAACACGAGAGACATACGAGAAAATGTGACAGTAGCTCGCATGCAACTGTGTTGGAATGAAGCGAACTTCTCGAATATACTCACAGAGTACTTCAAATACACGTTTTAACTAAGAAACTATTAAATTCGCGCGCCCATGTGCTTATTTCCAAAAACGACATACACTTCAAAAGAGAGTTGTTGGGTGAATATTAGAAATACCGTTACAACGTAGCTGGAAACGGCTTTTCCAAAGCGCTGTTTATTTCAAAATATACGCGTCAGATACATACAAAACTACTCTAGGACCGCGCGCTGGACTACACTCTCCATCAATTAAATAATAGCGTCACCTTGCGTAAAATTAACATTGCCTTGGGCCTCATCACTTTATTCATTCGTCGGTCAGGTAAAACTATGGAATTATAAGAAAATAAAACATGTTACAAATCTGGTAATTTTTATATTTCCATGCATGAAAAAAAAAACAGAATGCGAAATAAATAATTTGAGTTATCACAAATGGTTACCGAACATTTTCTATTCGACGTTAAGTTATGGCACTATTTTCCATCCATCATTACCAACTTTACTGGGCGCATGGCAATCAGTGCGCCCGTTAAAGTATATGCAGTCAGGGGCAGTGACTTTTTTTTCTAAGGTTGATTTCATAAGTGCTCACTTTACCCGTGAACAGACTTTACACGCAGAGCGATGAGAACACTGCGCGCTTAGCGGCGTTAGCGCACCCGATCTGCGTGGCAGTCTCACCCTTATCGCTCCCGCGGGTGAATGTTGGCGGGCCGGTTTGACGTTTAACATAGCGGCAATGTTTAACGTCGATTGTAGCCAGAGCCATTACTTCCCATGGATTCATGACTTGTCGTAACGCGTTACTGTAGCGCCAACGTGATTGTAGCAAAGCCTTTAAGAAATCAAAGGGTAACGAGTTTTGGAAATGTACTGCTATGTAAAAAGTGTGAAGAATTTGAAATATAAAAAAAAGGGCCGAATATTAAAGTTACACTTACTTAAGGGGGATGGTGCACGAAAGCAATATATTTACATGATTTTCGATATAAGCCGTTTTCCAAAGGGTTTATCGAAATTTTCTGCTCGACAAGACATAAATAATAATTTCCAACACCTTTTTACGTTGTAATATATTCACTGCCTCCATTATTCTCAGAGCACTGATGGAAGAAAACAAATGTCAGTCAGCTTCAGTCAGTGCTCCGAGATTAACGAACGCAGAGAAATCTGTAACAATGTAAGAAGGTGTTCAAAACTGTTATTTATATCTCGTCGAGCCAAAATTTTCGAAAAATCCTCCGTGAAACCAGTTGTGACAAAATTAATGTAAATATACAGTTTTCGGGCACCATTCCCCTTAAAATCAGAGGTCGCTTAAGTCCAATGCCTGGCTCAGATCTTGGCTTGCCGCGAGGTATGTCCGCGCTAGACGGCCACAGTAGTTCACAGCTATAGAGTTCACAGCTATAGTCTAGCTGCCTGTTCGCTTTCTTTCAGAAAGCGTTCCCAGCCAGAGGAAAGCTGAAGGAACACCAGGGGGAGGGGAAATAAAAAGAGAAAAGAGGCGGAGTGGCATTCCAGCAGTGGCAGCCGGGGCAGAGGGACGAGGGAAGGAAGGAGAGAGTCCAGGGGAGATGAAAAATAGAAATTAAACCAACCACGGACAAGAGAAGGAGTGAGAGACGGAAGAGAGCTGACCTATTACTGTCACCGGCGACCCGGTAACAGACCGTAAAGCTCGCACATTCACGGAATAGTTAAAATGCTGAAGAGTGATTTCTGCCCCCGGGGGGGGGGGGGGGGGACACTTGATGTGCCTGCAACACGTGACCTCGTGCCTGAGCTCGTCTGTCGGGTTTACGTCTGTTTCCCCACGACAACTGAACACGAACTTACACACACCAATAGCTACGCTTCTTCTTTTTTCCTTTTTATCATTATTCAATCAGAAATTATACATATTAATTATTCTTAATTCTCTTGCCTTACAATTATGCTCATATTCATCCATTTCTTAGGCTCCTTATGAACGAACTAACTAAATTAAACATTAAAATCTTACCAGAAAATAAAATACATCTTACAATAATACTCATTATAGGAAAAAGGTTGAAAAAACCTATAGTTACTATGATAAGTCATGAATTACAAATAAATATCTTTACAATTTTAACAATTAGAACTGCAAATTGAATTAAATTTAACAAAACTTAACTCTTAATATTTACACTAAACATCAACAAAAATATATAATGAACAATACTTTCCCTTAAGGGTCTTTCTAGTGCCCATAGGGGTCTTTTTACTAAAGAACTATTTATAGTTATATACATATATACATGGGAGGACTAACAACCTCTCTAAGTTATTTGCAGGTATGAACCTCCACTGGGTCACATAACACTAAAGTACCGACAATAAGTTAACCTTGAACTGAACAAGTAGAGTGATGGATGAAATGATTGACAATTGGGTGGTGTGATTAAGGTTGATACAATAGTAAAAATGAAATGTGAATGTAATGAATACATAAAATAGGTTTGAGTAAAAGATACAGGAATTATAATTAATAGACGGAATATTATTGTATCGATGCACTGACTCAATGCCAAAAATTATGACGCTTGTAATGTGGAAGAAACACTGAAATTAAAAAGAAAAAAAAAATGAAATCTAGAGGAATTAAAATGATTGGATTGCTCACGATCCGCACACGAATTACCCCCAAAGGCGTCACTGCCGCGCAGTCACAGGCGATGAGGATGCATAGTACTGGTATAGGCTGTTCACGGTAAAGTGGGCACTCTTTAAGGCCCATCCAACAGGCATTAACAACGAATAAACATGTTTCATTGCAGCTCAGGCATTAAATTTTGAGGGTGGTGAAATGTATGCACTGTGTTTATTGGTCACAGTGCAATGTTAATATCAGAAAGAAGCAGGGAGATGGAAATTGGATGAAAGGAAGAATTTAGAAGGGCCTTAAAAAGTGCTCATTTTACCGTGGACAGCCAATAGGTGAGGATCTTCGGTGTTAGCGGGTGGGAGGGATCGATGCAAAGGTCCAGGAGTCTGCGGGAGGGGGGGGGGGAAGTGTGATCCAGAGTGTCAGACGGCTATGGATGCGATGATGGGGGTGTGGTGGCAACCAATTGCTGTTAGAATTCTGGTGGTTTGTCGTCGGATGATCTGGAGTGGCCTCCGAACCTCACCTACCCCGTAGAGCTGATGTAAAAAAAAAAGTAAATACCTACGCGACATCTGTCGTTTGTAAAAGTAAGATTTATTTTACTTAGGTTAGGAAAAAACGTGATTCCTTATGGGAGAGTTTGGTACTGGGAAAATTTCAACTGCAGAGTCGCTCCCGGTTTTTCACAAGTGGGAATCGTGCCGGATGATGCCGCTGGCCGGCGGGTTTTCTCGGGGATCTCCCGCCCTTGCATTCCTGCGCTACTCCATACGCACCTCACTTCATCTTAATCGGCTCTCAAGACCTAGATGTCCAGAGCCGCCCAAATCTCTTCACTCGCTCATTCGCTGCAAAACCCTAAGTTAACAAACAACCAATTCAGACACGGCTTTTGACCGCTGGGTCGCACACACACACTCCGTTCGCCAACCAACAACTACTTCGCAAAGGTTTGAGGAGGAGGTATTTGAAGCTGCGTCAGTTGTTTCCAGATTGTTCTCCAGGTGCGTACTGGGAACAGAGGAAAATCTGGAACTGGTTATTCACGGTAAACAGAGCAGTTTTGAAAGCCCTGCTGAAGATCTACGTCATGCACTTAGAGTATTCTTATGCTGGATTTACAATGACACGACTAGGTCGTCCCGTCAGTCCGACACGACATCTCAGTTCAACTGTTTCAGCCACTAAAATTAGTTCAGTGTTCACAATACTGCGACATTTTCAACCCGACAAGTGTTGCGTGGCTTTAGGTAAATCCTAGAATGGCCAATAACTTGCTAATAAATGAGTAATCTTTGTACAATATTTTGTTTTGATAACTTTTGTAAACGAAGTATTTTTGGATTTCGGAGCGCACATTTTTAGCGTGAAATTTACCACAGAATAGAAATCCGCAAAAAAAATTTGTTTTGTAAGGTTTTTTTTTTTTCTGCTGCAGAAAAAAACCTGTTTGGGTGATAAACATTTTCGTCGGTGTCAAGACGGTTTTGTCGGGTTATCGGGTTATTGTAAATCCAGCTTTACACCGCATGTATAAATAACATTCCCATGCGCATTATCACTTTATTCGTGCGTCGGTCGTGTGAAACCGTGCAATTATTGGGAATGTACGTATTTTTTACAGTTTTGATAATTGATATTCTTATATTATATGCATTAAAAAAATCAGAAAGGAAAAATAAACAATTACAGTATTCACGAATGTTTTCCTAACATGTTTAAGTCAGCGTTCAGACATGGAACTACTTTCTCTGCTGTGGTCCCAACTTTACTGGACGCTTACCGAAGTGCAGCGTGGGGGTCGCGACTTGTCAGACGGGCTGTAGCTGGCGCGGTCGTTCGGGAGTTTCCGCCGGCACTCGCGTGGACCCGGGCCTCAGTCGACTGCGAACCTCCCAAGAAGAGCCACACGGATCGAGGCACGCGCTCCTCACTGGGTGGCGCTGCCTCACACGTCAGCCGGCCAGCTTCAACAGCTAGTCATACCAACAAACTGAAGTGGTAACAGGGAAATGATAGATTTTTTTTTTCCCTTCTCCTCTCTTACCTTTCCCCCTCCAAGCCGACCCTCCCTCCTCATCTCTCCGTCTCCTGCTGCAGGGGAAAAAGGATGTAGGACTGGGCGCGACACCATCTCACAGAGCGGTTTATCTCCCGCCCTTAATAACAATCCAATTTGTCAATTAGAAGCCGAGGCGCGCATGCGTACAAGACCACCCGTATTCTCGCGCTCCCTTCTTCCTGCCCTTCCTCCAGGTCCGGTAGCCGGGAAAGAAAAGTATCTTCCCTTTCCGAGCCGTTGAGCGCGGACACTGGCGCGCTCACGCGTGCCAACTTGAGCTGCCGCGCCGCTATTTTCACGGCGGGTGCGTTCCTAAAGCGCGCTTACTCCGCGGAAAAGAAACATTTTTTCGCCAACTACTCGGAAACTAAGCCGAACGTTTCTTTGTGCAGCATGGATAATCAGTTCGCAGGAATTTTTCTTTTCGGTAAATATCAGTCACGATGTGCAAAAACAATTCGTACAAAACAATTTTCATCATCCACGTTTCTTCTTTATAACTACACAATAACTAACTCATGCACTTTGAAAAGTTTTTAATTTATTTCGCGATTTAATTGAAATCAATGTCTACGAGTACAAATAAAATAAAATGTTTTATTTTTTAAACGAGCATTTTATATCAGTCGCCTCTGTGGCCTGGCTGACCACATAAATATTGAATTTACTTTACACGTAATATTAGGATTATTGTGCATTCGGCGCCAAAAATCATGTCAGATGATTCAATACGCAAAAATTACGAATAAAATCCTTAAAACGTCTTACGGATTATAATCATTTGTAAGGGATCTACAGGTCTCTTTTGAAATCCAGATTTTTGAGTGAATTTATTTTGAAGTAATTGAGAACCACTTATGATGAAACAACTAATGCGTGAATAGAACAGTGGGATGCTTTTTATTTATATCTGACATTAGTGAATAATACTATCCCCTTCCATTAAAAAAAAATAGCTGGACAGGTTTTATAACTATCAGGCAACACAATCGCACCGATCAGTGCTTCTTTGGATTGCAAGACGAGCAATTTGATGCAGTACACTTGTGGTCCAGAGGGTCGGGAAATAGCCGTAAATCGCTTGACAAATGTGTACTAAAATACGTGTAGCGCGCTGATGTGGGCCCGGCTTTAATCGACCTGCTGGTCAGCCGAATCCGGTTTGTACAGAGGTCAAATAGGGCAGGGAACGTTTAGTAATAGCTTTTGTTTGAAATGCATGCTGCATTGTCACAATACTACAGATTTCCCGACCCTATGGACCACAACTAAACACTTATCGTTTACATCCTATATACAGAATGTATCTAAATTCGACCAACAAATTCGGCTGTAGGTTAATCACGAAAAAAGAAGTTAAAAACATATATACGATCCATGGTCTAAATCGACTCCCAAGGACTTTGATGTTGGACCTGACGCACCAGATTATTACAGATGTCGGAGAAAATATGTAAGAAGGAACACTGCGTTTCTGAATAATGTGTAAGTGTAAAATGATCTACAAACACCACAAAAACTATCGCTGTTATCAAATTAATTCATTGTAATAATGGTTAACACACTTATTATCGCGAGCCATTCGACATTACGCGGTAGCATATGTGGGATCTTATTGATGGAATATGAATCCGTATGTTCCAATTGACGACAAAAGGTTGTCTTGTGTAAACACACTAACACACACCGTTTTCGAATAATTCGAGTTTGAAATTTCAAGAGAATTATGTTCAAGACCTAGCAGACGAGCAACACGCACAACACTCAATAACGAATGGTTGCGAATATCGAAAGGACAAGATAACAGAAAGAGAACTGAAATGGTATAAAGAAACCTTAGATGAGATGCTGGAACTGTCGTCCTCCAACCTCGCTGCAGAGTGTACATCGACGTCACAATATATTGCCAAACACGGTCAAACACGCCGGGTGTGGTTCTTATTATTTCGGCAGCAGCATGTATTCTGGCCAAGAGATCCTCCATATACGCTATTGGAGTCTCGTACACCCAACAGTTCATAGCACATGACAAGTAAAAGTCAAGTGGTGTAAGATCTGGGGACCTCGCAGGCCATAACCTCGGCCCACTATCCATAACCTGGAAACGTGGTGTCAAGGTACTCTCCAACGTGTACACCAAAGTACGGTGGTGCACCGATATATGCTACAGGTACATGCCTTGCCGAGTCCTACGTGGAACGCCTTCCAGAAACTCTGGCAAACATGTTCCAAAAACCCAACGTATCGGTTACCATTTAGCCGAGCGGGCAACACATGTATGGCCCAATTAAACTGTCACCTACAATACCACGCCATGACTAAAGCTTGGCTCACAAACATCCGTCGCTTCCGTCAGTTGCCCGTCCGCCCGTCCGTTAGCCATCCGTTGGTTTTTTTTCGTCCGTCAGTTGACAGCGACTCACAACAGTCCGTCATCCGTCCATCCAGAAAATGTTCAGTGTTACCACCCAACAACACTAACTTTCTCGTGCACAGACAAATGTTTTTAATGAATGTAATAACTACATTCTCTATCCCTAACGTAATTTATCAGCATTTCCTCCGAAAATCGACACGTCATCTTTAGTTAAATTCGAAGGTGAAACATAAAAACGTAAACAACTTCACTGCTTTGTGTATTTAAAAATAAAATATTCAGACCAAAAACAAGTGACTGTTTTCCGACAGCCATGTTCAAGGAACGATATTACAAGGCGGTGGTCCGTCCGTCCGTCGAAAGTTTAAGCATGAGATATATTTGACGAACGGACGGAGGTAAAAAGAAAGGTTGCCTTTCGATTGGTTGAAGGTCACGTGACGGACGGGCGACTGACTGTGAGTCCAGCTTCAACGCCAAATAGCTCCTGGTAATTGCAGATGAAAGGCGCGCGAGTGTGTCCGCTTCTGACCACACGTGACTTTTAAGAGATGTCAACATACATTCTCTTGTGAATCGTGCTTCGTCTGTAAACAACACGCCACTTGGGAAATGTGGATCTACAGCACATCGTTGTAAACACTACTGCACGAACTATAAACGTTGTGGGTACACTTCAAGGCGAACGTCAGCTATTTCTGGCCATGTAAAACGATCCATTTCGCGGTACTTCAACCAAGCCTCTGTCGTACGTCGCTAAATTCTAGTACACTGGCTTCGGCTGAGTAAACGGCTGGACATATCGCAGGACACACAAGCCAAAGGCCCTCCATTTGACGACGGCGTGTGTTGCGTTATCTTCGTTTAACATAGATTCCCCATTTGAAGTTCGCGGCTGACGGCTTGGCAGCACTGCAGGGCCGTTAATACTCCAGGTATCTGTATGACGCCATCCCTCGCGCAACTGTGTTGTGATGCCTGCATACGAACTGTGTTTGCCTGCGCCAGCCTCGTATACGAGTTGGCCGCGATAACCATTCCACAAAGTCGATTTACAACGTACACCTCATCCACGATCACAACACACACAAGTCGATTCGTATACAGAAGAGACATCAGGTAACTGTCGCATGGGCACTCATGTTATCGTACAATTATCGATTGCTAGGTCCTACTGTACACGTCACTTTACAACACGTATTACGGCGGTGTGTGTCCTCTGTTCTTTCAATACTAATACTCGGTACTCCACAATTCGTATACAGAAGAGACATCAGGTAACTGTCACATGGGCACTCATGTTATCGTACAATTATCGATTGCTAGGTCCTACTGTACACGTCACTTTACAACACGTATTACGGCGGTGTGTGTCCTCTGTTCTTTCAATACTAATACTCGGTACTCCACAATTCGTATACAGAAGAGACATCAGGTAACTGTCGCATGGGCACTCATGTTATCGTACAATTATCGATTGCTAGGTCCTACTGTACACGTCACTTTACAGCACGTATTACGGCGGTGTGTGTCCTCTGTTCTTTCAATACTAATACTCGGTACTCCACAATTCGTATACAGAAGAGACATCAGGTAACTGTCGCATGGGCACTCATGTTATCGTACAATTATCGATTGCTAGGTCCTACTGTACACGTCACTTTACAACACGTATTACGGCGGTGTGTGTCCTCTGTTCTTTCAATACTAATACTCGGTACTCCACAATTCGTATACAGAAGAGACATCAGGTAACTGTCGCATGGGCACTCATGTTATCGTACAATTATCGATTGCTAGGTCCTACTGTACACGTCACTTTACAACACGTATTACGGCGGTGTGTGTCCTCTGTTCTTTCAATACTAATACTCGGTACTCCACAATTCATTACGCACTGTCGAGTCTCTCGTTATGGGAATTGCACACAGACAAACGTCGTGTAATTTGTTATTGTTTCGATTTAATGTACCTCTCTTCGTTATCTTGTCCCTAATGATATTCGCAAACATTCGTTATTGGATGTTACGCGTGTTGCCCGCCTGCCAGATCGAATGTAGATAATATATCCTGTGTATACGTACATTATATAATATATCCTGTATATACGTACATTATATTATATAATATATCTTTGTATATACGTACATTATATAATATATCCTGTATATACGTACATTGTATAATATATCCTGTATATAGGTACATTATACAATTTGTATAGACGGTAAACTAATACTTTTTAAAATCAACATAAAAAAACCACTGCCCCTAACAAGATGTATTTTAACGGACACAGGCTGGAACGCTCGCAGTTAAGTGGAATGGTGCACCAAAACCGTATATTTATATAATTTTTGTCATAACTGGTTTTACAGGTGATTTTTTTTGACTCGACAAGTTGTAAATAACGCTTTCGAGCACCTTCCTACATTGTTACAAATTAACTGTGTTCGTTATTCTCGGAGCACTAACTGAAGATAAGAAAACAACTATTCTTTCTTTTCTTCCGTCAATGCTCCAAGAATAATGACGGAAGTGAATATCAGACAACGTAAAAAAAGGAGTTACAAATTGTTATTTGCGTCTTCTCGAGCCAAAAATTTCGACAAACCCTTAGGAAACGATTATATACTGCTTTCATGCACGATTACCCGTAAGTTAGCAGCGATATACGGAAAGCAGTCCACATATCTTAACGTCGTATTGTTTGACATATTGTTTATTTACATTCTTAACAATTTCATAGATTTAACTTGATTGGTGCATGAATAAAGTGATGGGGTCAAAGCAATATTTGTTTTACACATGGTGAAAGAATAAGCAATATGAATACAGGTAGATACTAAGCAGGGCTTACAAAGGCGCTCACTTTAACTTGAACAGCCTGTACTTATTTACAGTACTGTAATATGGATCCAAATTTGATAATATTTATATAATACACTAGGGTTTCTTTATACAGTCAATCAATTTCAAACCGTTTGCAGTCTTTCGGCCAGGTAGTTAAAACTCGAGGTTTTTTTTTTTGTCCAAATAAAATATTTGGAAACTTGAGTTGTCATTTGGTATTTAACATTTTGAAATTTCAAAGTCAGTGCGGGAACTCATAGAAACATTGTGGCGTAGGCCTCACGAACAGCAAATAATACATTCACGGAGACACTTTCTTATGTGCCAAAATTATTACAGCTGCTATTGATTTATTACAGCTGCTATTGATTATTTCAGCTGCTATTGATTTATTTTCATACTTGCGTTTTTTCCTTGGTACCGTTGTTTTTTTTTTGGGTTAACATAGACCGGGAGGGGGGAAGCATGGGTCCTAGCACCATGCCCCGTTCATTGCGCCAGTGGTGTCTACAATAAATAATCTATCCAGGAACAGAGGAGCCGCGGTGACGCGGCGGCTAGAGCATGACCTCCCACCAAGGCGAACCGGGTTCGATCTCTTGCGGGAACGCGCCCGGATTTTCGCATGTGGGAATCGTGTCGAACTATGCCGCTGGTCGGCGGATTTTCTCGGGGATCTCCCGTTTCCCCATCTCTTGCATTCCGGCGCTGCTCCATACTCATCTCGCTTCACCCTCATCGGCTCTCAAGACCTTCGATGTTAAGCGCACGCCAAAACCTTATCTCATCTCTTTCGATGAGTTGCAACACTTAACTTGCATGCTTCTTGGTCTAGAATATTGATGGGAGTTTTAGAGTTCAAAACGTCAAACAATTCGATTCCTACGATTGGTCGATATATCTCGAATGGTGGCCGAAGTGTTCGAACACAGTTATCCGAGTGATATAGTTCACTGATTCATCAGAACTCAGATCTCGCACACATTCTTTGTCTACGAGTACACGAGTAGCTGCTCAAACAATCATTACGCGGTTTGTTCCAAACTTGTTCTCGAATGTTTGCAGACTTAAATGTATTTTTAAAATTTAATAGTCATTTCACTGAGGCCTAAGTCTTCGCATGTGTTCTGTGATCCTTTTATATCACGTAATAAAGTTTAAAACACTCTTTTTTTATATCCAAGTCACTATATTGTGTCTGTCTTTATTTTGGAATTCTGTCATTGTTTAGAAATTGACTGCATTTTATTGAGTTGCCTGGAATCGGCATACGCCGCAGCACCTTCTTATCCAGGAACAGAAAGCCTATTCAAGTCACGTATTCGAATAGAGGAATCCCACCACGGAGCTTGTCAGCTCTGGAATTTTTTTTTAGCAATTATCAGGGAACGGTTTCCAAACTAACTTACGACCTAACCTAAACTAACACCCATGCCTTATCTGGGATTCGAACCCAGAAACTCCCGCACCGCAGGCCGCCGTCGCCACGGGAGCTCGTCTCTCTGACATTCGAACTTAACCAAATCTATAAAATAGCATCAGAGAGGCAATACACCACATTCATGCGTACTCAGTTTAACGATGTTTTGCATGAGAAATATTTCTTACCAAGTATAAACAATACACCTATTTTCTCACTGTATTTAAAATGAAATATTGTAATTTATAGGAAAATATACATGGAAGTAGAATCTAACAGTAAGTGTAGAACTGTTGCGATATGCGACGTATTTAGGAAACCACAAACACGTCACGTCATACGTGGGGTGATTTTTCAAAAGCTTGATTCGAAAAGTGTAAAGTAACCGTGAATTGTCTAGTCCAGAATTCCATGAGCCACTCGTCGGTCCCTGGGATGGGGTTGTGAAAGGCGGGGAGGGAGGGTACAGGAGTGCTCTGAGAAGAGGGACAAGGTGGAGAGGGGTAGGAGAAGGATAGCCAACATTCCTGAGGCGGCGGCTCGTGGGAAATAGACACCCGACCATCGATTAGGGTCGTGTTGCCCTGTCTTCTGTCCGGGCAGGGGGCGCGCTACCTCCTACCTCTCCGCGGCGAGGAGGGTAAATTATCACCTAGCACGTTAACGGGTCTCCACCGACCGCCAGGGCATATCCGGTCTCCCCTGTCGAGCTTCTCGGGGTCGCGGTGGCGCAGTGGACAGACTACTCGCCTCACAACTAGTAGAGCCGGGTTCGATTCCGCTCTCGTACTCCCACAGGTGGGAATCGTGCCGGGTTTTCTCGGGGATCTCACATTCCCCCTCTTGCATTCCGGCGCTGCTCCATTCTCACCTCATTTCACCCTAATCAGCTCTCAAGACCTCCCTGTTAAGAGCTGCCCAAATCTCCCACCTCAAACCTCCCCCCCCCCCCCCCCAGGGGCCGGATTTCCTTAGTAGTCGCCTGTAGGCCCATAAAAATGTGCCACACCCCCCAGTAAAACTGTTATATTTTTCCTATTTCATATTTATTTGTTATTTAAGATCCGCGAAGAGCAAACGAGGTGCGACATTTTAATTTGAACCAATGTGTAAATGTAATGTTAATAAATTACAACATTAAAAAAATAATGACAACCAGAACTGCAAATATTATGAAAATGATTGCAATGAAAACACTGACATGGTATCATTCAATAGAAGGACAACATTTAGAAATTTGATTTACATTCCACGAAAGTAAAAGAACTTTAACTTAAGCCTAGTAAGATAACTCATGTCTTATCCAAAGCTCTTCTTTCTAGCCTTCCTTTGGGCAAAGGAATTGATAATATCCTTTAAGTCCAGATCCTGCAGCATCTGTCCCTCGATATTCAGCAATGCCACAGCCGATAACCTGTCGTCTCCTATGGTCGATCTCAGGTAGTTTTTCACACGTCGTAGAGTAGAGAAAGAGCATTCGCCCGAACAGTTTGTTACTGGAGCACTGAGAATCATTCTGAGTGCTATGTTTACATTGGGATAGGCATGGACAAACCCTTCTTGGTTTAAATATTTACTTAATTTTGTTAGGTTGACATTTCCCTCGTCGTCAGGTGTTTGTGGCTTCACATGCACTCTAAGGTGCAATGACTCTTCTACAATGGATGCTTCAAGATCACTATTGTAGTAAGAGGCCAATTTACGTGCAGCTGAAGAAATCTGTACTGGTTCAAACGTGCTGAGTTGTTCTGAAAAGCCAAACCTCTCTTGAAGCCCATTGTAACATGCACTTCGCACTTGCAGATCTGGTCTTAGTGTATCCGGAATTACATTATATGTACCAACACGAAAATTATCTGACCCAGTCTTAAGAGAGTTAATTCTCCAGTTTCCTTTCTTCGTCAAATTTGTAAATTTATATTCCGCTCAACGACTTCGCAAGGCATTCATAGTTGTCAAACATTTATGTTTCTCTTAAGTTTGTTACGAAGTCAGACAGCGAATTGTACATTTTCTCAACTTGCCCCAAATCTATGTTTACTGACTGCAGCTTGGCACAAACAGCATTAAACCTACGAAGGATCGCAGTCTAGAAGACCACCATAAATGCAGTTTCTAGTATATTTAATTTTTGTCTGAATGAAGATGCCTCATTCCTCGTTTGAGGTTTTTCTGAACTATCGTTTTCTAAAGTCTGCAAGGTCTCAAATAGTCCACACCAATTGCTCTCTAGTGCATAGCATGCATCATTTCGAGTAGACCCACGAGTCTTCGACAGACTTTGTAGTGTCCGACCTCCTTCTCCTTTGAAGTTTCGAGCTAGGAGAGCCCAGCGGCATGTGGAGCTGAAATACAATGGTACAGTTCTTGTAGCAGTCTGAAAAACGATACTGCTTCAGTGCAAGATTCCGCAGCACATGAACCCACAAGATTAAGAGTGTGTGTTGCACATGGCACATAGTCAGTAAAGGCACAAAGTTCCTTCAACCTTGCTTGTACGCCTGTATAGGCTCCAGACATATTCGAGGCATTGTCATATGACTGGCCCCTGAAGTTTTTTTTATGTCCAACTCATATTTGCTTAAAATAGTAAAAACAGCATTGGCTATTTCTTCTGACTCATGTCCTCCATTTGACAAAAACAAATGAACTGTTCAACTGGCTCCACAACTCCATCCTTCTTAAAACAGCGTATGATAAATGTTAGTTGATCAGTGTGTGAAATATCTGGAGTGGAATCGACACTTACACCAAAGTATTTAGTTTCTTTGACTTCCTTCACTATTTCACCCATTACTTTTTCAGCCATCAAAATAATCACTTCTTCATAAATGGTCTAAGAAATATAAGATGTATGTCCCGAACCTCTGTAGTTATATTTTCTTATATGTTCTGTTATGAATGGGTCAAACTCTGCCAGAAACTCTAGCGACCCTAGAAAATTGTCATTACTTTTACTGCCTACATGTTCATCAGTACCACGAAATGGTAACCCTCTGATAGCCAAATACTTTGCTGCTGCGATGATATGTTTCAAAACATTTTTCCAGTAGTTGCATTCATGCTCAAACTGTGCATCGAGCCTGTTATATATTCGCGTGCTTTAGTATTTCCTCTCAGTTTAAGTGTTGCAATGCTATTGTTATGCTGATGTGAATTCTCATGATCTCGTGCCCTTTTAGAAACATTTTTCCAGTCATTAAACCCCGAAGTAAATATACCATTTTCCCCACCAAATAGCAAGCAAGTCGCACAAAAAAACACATCCCTTTGATGGCGAGTATACTAGCCAATACCTAACTTGTGTCTCCCCATTATGCAGTTTCCGAGAAAAAATATGCCTTGAAACACACCTTTCTATATCAGGGTACTTGCCAGTTTTGAAGCACTGAAGTCTGCACCTAAGTTTTGTTCGATTCCATGAACACCCACATAGTCTGGTAGATCCTCTTTAATTTCCCACTGGGCTGGATCTGTACTGGGTTCAAAAACAAGCTTCTTAGGATTGCTAGTTGCATCTGGTTCCATCAAATTCGTACAGGTCGGTTCAGCATGGATATGTAGATGGATACTGCCACTGTTAGTGAATTATTGGTACTTGATGTTGGAATTCGCTGTTCTTGAGCAGAAAATAATTTTTCTGGGAATGACGAAACACACACATCGGTAGCCTCTAAGTCATCACTATCAAAGGAAGGACAATCTATAGAAGCACTGCCGCTGTTGGTAGCATTATCACTTGCAGCCATGGCATCGGCGACATCTTCGTCCTGTCGGTTATCACTGTTACATACAAAAAAAGAAGAAATCTTAGGGATCTGCTTTAAAAAAGCACCACTCCTTTCTTCTTTAACTTTTGTTATTTTTTTTTGTATTGAGCACCACTGAGTCTTGCTCTTTGGGTACTCATTTTGTTCACGATTCACTGGCAGAGAAATTTGCAAAACTTAAACACGCGTATGGACAAGTACCTATTTTACACTTATATGCCCGGACTTATTCTTGGTTTGGCCGAACATAAATAAACAACATTGATACGAAATGCGAGTATGATGTGGCCCGCGCCGCGCCACCCCCGCATCACATTAGCACGACAATTAGTGCCAACTGGAAACTACACCATTTCAGAACAATGGCATTGAATCATACTACCCTTATCGCCGTGGTCAATCCTCTCACAGCGAGGGCGGTGAAGGTTCAAGTTCCCTGCCCCTCCTCCACCAAGGGGAACAATCTGTGTGATAAAACTGCGGTAGAAACGGGTGGGACGGGAGGTTTGTGAAGTTAAATACAAAGGATAATTTATCAAGCGAATTCCCGTGTGAAGGTTGAAAATGGAAACAATGTGTATCAAATATGCGCTGTGTGCAGCTTATTATCCAGAGAGTGTCGTGTAAGCGAAGATTATCAACACAGCGCATTCGAGCCTGTGTGTCGCATTTCACAGTGATAGCGAAGTAACGCAGTAGTCTTCAGCATGATGACAATTTAAGGCAGAGATGTCTTTCTCCATGTCGCCCCTTAGAAAAGTGCCGCTCTAGGCCCGGGCCTAGTCGGCCTAATGGGAAATCCGGTCCTGCTCCCCCCCTCCTTTTTACAACTTATTGTAATTACGTTGTAGTAATTGAAAGTCCTGTTTAGGTATAATGAGCATAATTTTCAAACAGTACAAATTTTTATTTGGGATTTTGGATTGCTATTGGTTTCATTTATATCTATTCTACAAAACGAAAATTTTAATTCACTTTTAAAATTGTATGAATAATTTTAAAAGTCTTTATGACAATATAGTCTGATTTAATACTACGTACGACTGCAAACCACAACCAAAATATAACAGGAAGCACTTTAAAGGAAAAACAAGCCTGTGCCGATCGGCAAGGCCAGCCGTGCATAGTCCTCATGGACAATGTCGCACCGCGGAACATCTCGCTGTAGCAGGAAAGGTAAGAAGTTATCTTCAACAATCACGCAGATTTGAAACACAGTTTGAAATTTCGCATAATTTGCATTTAAGAAAGCGGCGTAGATTTCCAGACGTACATCAGCCTGGCAAGACAGCATCGGGACGTGGTCAAGGTGGGCAAACGTAGTTTGAGAAGGGTGAAGTTTTCAATTTCTTGACACCGGGTATCTCATTTTATATGTATATAAAATACTTAACAATTATATGTAAATAAAAATATATTCAATATTATACTAGTAAAAATTTCAATAATAAAATATTATGTATAAATAAAATACTTAGAAATTATATAATTTAAATATGAATACTTAAAATATAAAGAAAAAATAACAAAAGGATATTTAACATCTCCAAAATATATAGTTCTAATACACTCTTAACCCAGTGTATGTCATGATAGCTGAGCGGTCGAAGGCGTGGCGGCCTAAGGTCCGGCAGTACGATTCCGCACTTTTCTAGTTGGTATTTTGAGTTCTAAACAACAGCGTCCCTAGCTGTTAACTCTAGAATTAACATGATAGTCGAACAAAGTTGAGTAAACAGTGCAGCAACTAATTGAACGAGACGACACCAGCACTCCTAGTAACTCTACAACCAAGATGGTGGTCGGCAGTCTAACCATAAACAATGTGAGATAAATGACAAACGAAAAAACCAAGATGGCAGTCGAACGAATGTATAAACGACAAATGAATGCGAGGAAGGAAGAGAGTAAAGAAATTAAGAATACTAGAGAGAAACAATTGGAACACTCTGAGAAAACCCTCAGAATGGCAGAGCATGAAAAAATAGCATACTGGCTACCAACATAGTGGTCACGTGATCGGATTGACAGAGCGGAAAGTCATGAATCCAAGATGGTGCCACAGCCACCAGCTCTGTTGTCCCATTTGAAATACATTGTCCCCGAATCGGCATAATATATCTTACTCGCCTCATCAGTGAACAAGCCTTGCTGCTCGATTGCTACGGAGTTTTCAATGTTACCACGCATCACGAGACGTCAGATTGTACTGTCTACTGACGTCAAGAATAGCTGTTCCAGCCTGAAGATTGTATTATTCACCTGCCAAGCCATCGAGTATATGCATTAAAGGGTTCTAGTACCACAAGCAGCCAGATGGCTCTACCAGTACGTACCGCCGTATCTTGATCTCCAAGCTGGCCAGTGACATGTCTAGAGGAAGCTATGTCGCTACCACCTCTCTTCAGCTGACTGAAGTACACCAGCCAGTCTAAATAGCGCGCCACAGCCCTTAACGCCGAAGAAACCTCCTGCTCCTCGGACTCCACTGCAACTCGTTGCCGGAGACATCCTTCAACCTCACCTGCACCACAGCCTCGCTCCTACCAAGCTGTCTTCACCGCACACTATGCCAAAGATCCTTACCATTGCTAATGTTGTCTACACACTAAGACACTGCGGCCCCTTCAGGGCAACACAGAGTAGGATGGTTCCAGTTTAAGTCAGTTACATAACACTCGTCTACCCTGTCATTGTTAGCCTAGGACCAGGTCGCCTTCACCTGGCTCAGCATAGGTTAAGCTTCCGTAAGTGCATGCTGACGTTAGGAGGTAGTGCGACACCACTGTTTATTTCTGTTACAGGAATAAACAGATATTTAACCAACTCAAGGGTATATTTCCCATAGTGTAATTCCTTTCCCAGTGGACTTTGGGCCCGTCCAAGGGATAGAAGGTGACTCGGGGAATTTTTTCTGAAACGCAATACTACACCCATTGAATGGCCACCCTTTCTGTGCACCACGGTGTACAGAACGGTAGGGCCCCGACACTAGGTACTCAAAAGTCTCTTGAGGCCAGCTTGCTGTCTACTTTCTCCACCGTGCTCCTTGTGCCGGAGTTAGTGTCTTCTGAGTTGGAGAAGACTGTTCCTCCTGAGGCACTCGCCCATGTGTTGGGACTGTCCGCCAGCGACAGTATTCACCACATTTAGATGCAGAGTGCTAAGATAGGGATGCCACCCTCGGCTGGCAGACGCTGCACATGGCTGTACACCAGTATAGGACAACACACCACCTGCTCCCCATTGCATGGATATGGAGTGTGACTGTTCTAATGCCCTACTACCATCAGAGTCATGTCCAAGAGAAGGTTAGAAAAGTGCCCACTGCCTCTGGGTGTCAGCAGGTACTTAACCCCTTCCTGGCCACACTCGTGCATCTCTCGAGGGAACAAGCCTAGGCATTGAATCACCTGCAGAGACCACCTACATCAGAGATCCCCAAGGACCTCTTCGAAGCTCCCATTTGCCTTAGCGAGGAAACACACCCCGTGTTAGTCGCCTACTAGAACGGACAGGACAATACCTTAGGAATTGCCAACCCACGCTTTTGGGTATTTGAGCCGGTGGAACCAACCCCTGCAACCAACACAACTTTCGAGTTCCTGCTTATTGACAAACCCAACTCAAGCTCACGCCAGCCAGAGCTGACACAGGTTAAGTAGCCTTCACAGGCTACGTGTCACCCAGGTATACCACCCAGAGAAAACCCACTTGAATGCAAAGTCATTCTCATGGAATCTGATGTTGTGCCCTGTCACAAAGCTACCAGGCCAGTTCTTTACACTGGATGCGCTCCAGTACATCATAAAGACTAGAATCATATCAAAAATACCCAGCCACTGGGTACGCCTGACCTAGCATCCACCAAAGCATTTTTTTGACGTAGTGATGTTCCGTCACAGCTCCAAGGCATCGCACGTCAGGGGAAAGGAATACTTATTGCCGATAGTTTACTTCCAAAACTAATTTTTTTTTAATGTTATAATAAAAAGAATGTTTTTATTTAATTTTTTCCCACAACTATATCTTATTTCTCAAAGTTTCCTATACAGCACTGCACATATCACAAAAATGTGTAGCAAGTATTTTCTACTCCATTTGTGTCAGGACATAGCCACTGTAACATTACTGTAATGGGAAAACACAAAGTTGCTTTTCAGAAAAACAACCCAACTGTATTGTAGGACATTTCCGTACTGGAGAAATATACTGTTAAGAATCTAGTTCTCACACTTGCGGCTTTCTATTTCTCGGTAAGTATCTTTTTCATTACAGTTGAAACTCAAATCATAGAGGCCGCTTGAACCGAAAGTCAGTGTCCAATGAACATTTTCTGTGGTCCTGAACAAATTCCTATGTTAATAATGCTAAAAAAAAGTCAATTTTTTTTTAGAACTTAAAAAATTTAATTTAATTTGCATTGATCGAACAAAAATTTCTGTAGCATCGCCGATAATTACACGCACTGATCATTAAATAACAAAGTATTAACAAAAAAGTGCAAGTCAACTGTACTTGCCAAGACATACAAAATTGGTATACAGCACAAGTAACACTAATAGAAACCACAAATAATATAACTTTTCAACACACATTGTTTCGCTTACGTCTCGCTGCCCTGCATTTAGTCCTATTTATGTAATTTACCACTTCCGAAATAACCTATAGTCTTGTAATGTCGCACTTAACTTGTACTTTGTAACAAAAAATAAATAATAACACACATCTCTGACTACACACTGTGTATTTAGAGCACGAAATAATAATAATAATAATAAAAAGTGGGAACACACTACATATGTGTAAGAAATATGTACTGTAGAATTTTATTATACTATCAACAAACAATTTCAATATTTTTGACCAGCAGTTATGTTGGTAACAATGAGCAAGAAGTAGCAGTGCCGTATTTTTGTGATATTGAATCGCAATGTGACGTTGCCAACACATGCAAGTTTTTTACTTGAATACTTTTTCATAAAAATTATGAATGCAATATGCTGGATTTACATTGGCGCGACAAGAAGGAAGTAATGCCTCACCCAATCACAGACAAGTATTTTGTGATGTGAACCTGACAGAAATCTCGGGCACAACAGACTTTCTGAATAGAAATAATTTCTCATTTTGACACGTCACAGGTGCGACAATCATCAATAGAGTGTATTTTATTGTTGCAAGAGTGGTGGCAATGTTAAGTTGGTTACATTCGTAATAACACCGCAAAGATTATCTTGTTGGTGTCGAAATATTTTATATGTAGTTAATTATTTTTAATTTGCTTTCATTAAGCATAGTTGGTTGTAGGTACCACGTAGTAGTATGTTTGCTCGAGTGATATGTAATATTAATTTTACTAAACAATTCTGTAAATAAATTATTTAATGCTAGTGACGAACAAACGCGATTTTAGTGAAGAATATTTGTAAGGATTCCCATAGTAAAACATGCATTCAAAGGGTTGCGAATTTTACAAACCGTGCCTGAAAAAGCTGCACTTTCAACACCTGTAGTGTGTAAATATAATTTTTTTGTTTAGCTGTATCATGAAATCAACTAGTGTAAGGCTAACTTTGGATGGATGGATGGATATATATATATATAAATTTTTTATTGCTGCATCTGTACGAATTTCAACAGCGACGTATATATTGCATTTTATTATTTCACTGAAGTTGAAATGTTCAAAGTTACAGTAATTTGAATGTTATTTCCATACGAGCAAAATTTTCCACTTCTCCATCAAAAGAATATGAAACTCAAAAAGCCACTGCCGTCTCATGAAAGATGTTAAACTAAGGACCCCTCCCCCCCCCCAACACACTGTTTCCTTCTTTCCCTCAAAATTAAATAAACAGAACCCATGCAAACGTAACTTAGCAGAAGTAAATCAGTTGGAATAGCAACCTAGTTATAATATCCTACATTGATATTGTTACGCCATTACTAGTTTTTCCAACTATAAAACAAACATTCATGTGGTTGGTTGTGTTTCAAGTTATTCTTCTTCATTCCTTCTTGTAAATGCACAGACGGAATTCCAGACATTTTTGTATTTTCAGCCATAATGTTTTTTTTTTGTGTCGTGCTGCATCACAGTACTTTCATTAAAACCACAATTTATAGTGACGTCACACCTGTCATGCCAATGTAAATCCAAAATTACGTATAAAAATGTAACACTAATAAATATGTCCGGAAAGTTACAAGACGGCAACGCAAAACTAAAGACCCTACTCACTGCACTTTATCAATAACTGTTCAAGTTGTACATGAGAAAATAATTTTGCTTCTGTACAAGATATTTTACATAGTTCGCACTGCTGCCACACCACAAGCACACGTTACCATCTGTGTAGTAGTAATCGTACGTTTATTTGTAAACATTGCAATGTAATAAGTACAAGTTTTCTGTTTCAAATGTTTTGTAGTGGAGAAATTAAGTTGGAATTTATTGTGTTTGTACGGAATCGTAACTTAACAATACAGTATTTACAAGAATACATAAAATCAGCGCAGCCTATACGTACCAAAATTGATATTTCTGAGCAAGTGGTTTCAAAAGAGGTGTTTAAATATGGTTTTTATTAAGTTTGTGTGTGAGTGCACCGGAAAAATTATCTTTAATATTCCTATTTACTTTTTTTATAGTTATCCTTGACAAATACCTAACATAGGTGTATCAATATGTTAGTTAGTTTAATGAGGTTGATTTTTTAAATATGTAAAGTCCACATTTACAGAATGTCCTCATGTATAGAATTTTTATGTTAGTCACTGAAATTCGATGGATAATTTCCACTGTATTTTTTTAACAAAATTTTTTTCCAGATATGGCATTTGGGTGGCTGAAAACCTTGTTACAGCAACACATTTAAATTTGGCAATTTCAAAGTTGTGTAGCTACCAATGAATAACAGGTAATATATCCTTGCATATTAATAAAATGAACCAAGCCCATTTTTTTTCTCACATTTATTACAATTTAAAAACTGACAAGACACAAGTTTCCAGCAACTATTATGAACACTATGATTGGAGTATACTGTATATACATATAGTGTACAACCTGTTATTTACTTAAAAATCTAATTCCCAAACACATGGATACATTGTATGAACGTAAAATGCTTACTGGTCGCTTCAACACTTAAACAAATATCTAGACACCAGGGCAGTACTTGGATAACGAAGAACTGCGCAATGATTTCCTGCAGCCTTCTTCACAATGTAGGAGTGGAAATACCTGCTAAACAAACTTCAACTCCCAAGCCTGTAAGAGCATGAAGTAACTTTAAGGCATTTATTTAATATTTACGTGGACAACTGCTCAGCTTGTTAATATTACAACTACGGTTTTGCACACAGAGTTTTTTTAACAGGATACCTGCTTAATAAGTTGCATAATTAGGCACCTTGTCTATATGCACATGTGTAATTTGACCCTTTTACGAAGTCTTCTTGGTTAATGAGCATTATTTCTTCAGTCCCTTAAGAAAAAGTCTTAACAGTTTTAATGTATAATGCAGCTAAGGCAAAACAGCTCAAAATTTTGGGGAGAAATACGAGGGGGAAGGGGACTGTTTCTGACTGCATATTTTTTGCTTAATTATGTGCCAAGGACACAATTTTCATGTTTTTATGATAAATATATATGTATTTACTACACTGAAGCAATGGTGACAAGAAAGCATTACATTGAGAAATTTAAAGATACCACTGACAAATTTTACACTTAAAGATATAAAGGTTCATATACCGTATTTACCCGAAAGGAAGACGACCCCTTCCTAAAAAATATTTTTGAGGGAGACACATTTAAACCTGAATTCAAGACTATCCTTGTGAAGTGCTTAAAAAATTATTTAGGTTGAAAGTATTTTTGCATTAATTTATGACAAACCCTTCAAGAAGTAATGCTGTTATATGAATATTATATATTTTATTTACTTTTGCAGAAAAGCTAATCACAATGAAATAGGTGTGTCTAACCTGGCTGTATGGTGGTAGCATATTTCTTACACTGTAAAACTTTTGTGGATGTTATATTCGTGAATTCAGACATTCTGCTTCCCAGCAAAGCACTTCCTCTTTGCAGCCATTTGAAAATAAATCGGATTAGCCCTTAATCCCCAAAATCTATTTTTAGACCATCCCCATCAACATGTCATTCCTCTAGTGAATTAGAACATGCCTGCCCCTACTACTACTAAAGCGTTTTATGTATCTGGGCGACATTAAATAAGGAGACCCCTGTCAAAGTTGACTGGTACAGTCTCAGCACTACACAAATACGTAAAACCATAGGAAACACTGTATTTAAGCATGAAAAGCCATTGTCAAAATCCTCTGTCTGATGACACGCCAATTTTGGAGAATTAACTGCTTCTGTAGTAATGTTGTGCTTGTAACACAAACTAGCAGTGTCACATATTTATGGTATTTGTGCCTAGGTTTTGAATTGAAGACGACCCTGAATTGTAGAAGACCTCTTATTTTCTCTATTCCTTTTCTGTCACAAAAGCTCATCTTCCTTTCGGGTAAATATGGTACGTAAAGTATGAAAGTTTCTAATTTGCTCAGATCAGAGAATTGGAAAAAAAATTCAAACCAGATATTTTACAAGAAGCAATGACACTTTTGTATGACTTAAGGGACGAGGCAAAAGTGTTGGAAAGTAAAGGTAAGCATACAATTCCAAGGTGAAAAGAAAAGAAAGAAAAAAAAAAAAAAAAAAAAAATGCATTATTCATAATTTTTAATTTGGTCAGTCATTTAATTAAATCTTTCTCCTACAATACACAAAGATCAAAACTGTTGATTGACAAATGCGACAGAAAACTAAGAAAATAATTTTACAGAGTTGTTTTCATTAAAAATTGATTAGTGTTTTACATAAAAAAACAAAATCAACAGCAAGGGGAAGATATTGTGGATGTAAGACATGAGAAGGGAAGTTGGCAGCAGTGATGGTAGTGAACTTGTATTTGCCCCACCACCATAGAGAATAAATAAATAAATAAATTATGGAAACCATAAAGAAAATTTGCAGAAGATGAATTGTACACCACATTACAGAAACATGTCCTGTAAATAGTATATGCGTGAAAATGAAATTAATAAAGCAACCAAATTACCGCAACCTTTTTCATTGCACAAATTTTCTTCAAGACATAATTTGGACGTGTTTTAAGTCCTAGGTTTTCACATTCCCAGCATCCTTAAATGTTTCAGTTGCTAATTAATACCATCACAAAGGACTATTAAATCACATAAAATGAACGCAACGATACGCTCACACATACATAAAGTAAAATAGAGCTTATCCACACATGTTACAAGGTTAGAGTTAGATGAAAGTATGGGGTAACTTCTCACAGTAGTCTAGATTCTCTTCAGAAATTACTATTTCATCACAGACACAAAGTCAATAGTCTTGCAGAGTATAGAAAATAAGTTTCACAATGTGCTCCACATACTTTTCAATTAATTACCTATCTTCTTAAACTACAAAAATACTAGCAATAAAATATCACACCTACAAAATTATTAATTACTATTCTAAATGCGGGAAAAGACAAGAGCACATGTATAGTAAATTCTCAATACAAAGTATTTCACTTTGAAGCATATTTAATTTCAAATCCCTGCCAGATGACACAGGTAGTATTTAATATTTGTTCAGCATAAAGTATTACATACTTTGTACCAAGATTCTACTAACAGAAAGTGAGTATATGCACACACACACATAAGGGTACTGCGTACCGGCTGGCAGGTGCAAAATTTAAGTAGGAAATCCCATGTTGAGGAAATTGTGCTTATTGCCTTAATTTTAAATGATAGGCCATTCAAAGAAAATGCATTCTTCACAAATTTTTTTGGAGCAGTTCGCAGTGAGCGTATATTTTCAATATAGATAAGAAGTATGTAATTTTTTGTAAAACAAAATAAAAATAATTATGGAAATATCTCCACTGCAGGGAATTTATCCTAAAAAATATGGGAAGAAAAAATTTTGTTTGAAACGCCTATCTTTAAAATTAACACTCTGAGACAAAATTTCTTTAACATGGAATTTCTTATTTAAATTTAGCAGTTGCCAGTCGGTAGGCAGTGCACTTAAACAGTAGGACAAATGTGTGTTTGCAGGATTCTAACACAAAGATACAAGTGCTCATTTCTTTTTCACTTTTAGAACAACCAATAGTAGACTAGGAGACTTCTCTACAGCTCATCTCTTACCATTAACACTTGAGTGCTGCTGATTTATTATTACATTGCAGTAAACTTAATATGTCACCAAAACCTGTAATGAACGTGGATGTCATACAAACAACTGTTGAATTCAGGAGAACCAATAGTATGCCATCGAGTTTGCTGCAATGTAATATTATGTTCAGAGCACTGGAAGTGTTAACATTTATAAATATAACAAAAACACTACCAAATTTTTTTCTTCAAAAAATTATTTTATAGTACCGAAATAACACACTGCACCAGTATTAATGACAGTGCATAAACAACATAAATGAACTCATTATGTTAAAATACATTGTACGAACAGAAGCGTCGTGAATGAAAGAGCTTCAATTCCATACAGTAATTCATCATGTCTAGTGCAGTTAGCGCCACACTAACAACTGCCTTTGCACTGTGTGTGTTCTCCTAGCAGCAATGAGATGTGGGAACCAGGAACTACTTTTTCTTCTTGTTTCGCTGGTCGGGGGTTGTCTTGCCTGCTTTCTTGCTACCATATTTGGCCGCCAGAGCGTCTAAGAAAGAGTCCATCTCTTCAACACGCTGGGAGTTCCTCTTCTGGATCATCACCCTGAGGTCTGCTTCGCTCTCACCCAGATCCATGTCCCGCGACATCTCCGCCGCCTCACGCGCTTCTTTCTCCATCTGCAACGAACCACAAAACAAAACAAGGCTATAAACAGTAAAATAATAGTACGTATGGACACACTATTTCTGCATACGCTATATTTCAATAACCTTAAATGCATACCAGCAGTTTCACTCTGCTTATTGGTCACGTGTCTTTGTGAGAAGACATTTTCTTACTTGAGTGATCAATGAAAATTAAGTCAGACAGACAGTGTAAGTTTGTGTGAATTGTAGGCAGGCATCTAGGACACAAAATGTAAATCATTCAATCACAAAAGCGGTTATGAGCTAAACTGTAATGAAATACAATTGGTTATGAAATATTTACATGAAAATCGAGTGCCCCTATTATAGGCAAGGATTTATTTTTAGCCCCATGACAAGTGGCCCTCCGTTAGCCCTAAATGACAAGTGGCAATAAAATGTCAATTCCAAAATGGTACTGTAATGTGACATTCTGGATACACGTAAGACGACCAATACTGCCTACCCATCACCCCATCACTCGACCCCACTGCCTCTGCATACACCACACAATCTTAAACTATTCTGACCAAGACTTAAAATAAACTAGACTATGGCGCAAAGTTTATGGTCGCCATTGGAAACCAAATGTTTGACACTGGCCAGTACAAATTACTGTGAACTCTTGTTTAATGTACTATAAGGGGAAGGTTGTCTGTTGTTGCTGGTTGTCCGATACTGCCAAGAGAAATGCACACAACTGCTTGGATAGCAACAGCAAGCATGAAAAACCAAGGTAATATTAAATACTGCCTAATTACTACTTTTATCACACACACCACACACACGTCACAGAATGTGCCTACCTATTTCAGTGCATTAGCGCGCTTGGTGATGCATAAAGCATTGGAAATAGAATAGTGGTAACCAACAATTTTAGTCTGGTTAGTGTCCTCAGACTTGAAATTCCATACCTTGAACTAGGCAAATAACTTACATGACTCTTTGGTTTATTTTCAAACGATGCCAGTACAAATCTGTATATGTAATTGTAGAAATTGTTTATCTTATAAAGATGATATATATATATATATATATATATATATATATATATATATATATATATATATATATATATATATATATATATATATATAATATTAACGCATGAGGCATTCCTGCGCTACTGATGACCAAACTCTACCAAATGACTTTGCCCCATCTTGAAAAATATTAATTCTTATAGGCAAGTCAAACCTAAACTAAAACAGTAATGGAGGCGGGACACCTGCTATTCAGACATTTAGACACTTGACCTCAGCTTTTACTGTTCACAGCATCTCGCCTAGAAATCATCACATCAACACCCTTCTCCAAAGATTTTACTGTCTACAAGTTCACGGCTCCCTTCAGGAGTTGCGTTATCTCAACATCGCTCCGCAGGAGGGCAGCATGCATCCTAACGGAGAGCCACAGTCTCCCTGAGCGCAAGGTTTAAGATACGTCATCGCCTCCGCGCCGAACTGATAAGGATCCAGGCACCCATGCATGACGTCAGAGCTTCCAACCCCCTAGGAGCAGTTATGATTCCCCCTGGACCCTTCTGAAGAGCCGCCAAGATGGAAAAATTATTATTAATAGGAGTTCCAGGGCAGGCCTCAGGGTAGTTTGCTACACTTCTCACTGCTGTGAAAGCCGAGGGTGTTAGCAGAGGGCTGAGTCCCTTACCCACGCCAGTGACCGCGGAAGAACCAGTGGCCATTGCCGACTCCAGCAGTTCCAGAGTACCACCGCCTTCCACTTATTCAGCCTCCACCAGCTGCTCCTCAGGACAGTCAATGCCTGCCAGCAGCTCCAGAGGACCACCGCCTTCCACTTCTTCAGCCTCTACCAGCTGCTCCTGAGGATAGTCAACGCCTACCAGATGGTCCTGCTGACGTATTACCTTACCATTCCTCAACCTCTTCTTATCACTTTACCACCCAGGTCAAGGCAACGACGTCCTCTTCTGGGCACCCCTTAAGGCCTTAGTCAAGCCTGCTTCACACCCCCTTGGTGAACAAACCTGGTCCCTTCACGACATCCTCTTCTGAATCACGTAGGGTTTATTGTTGTGGCTATTTATTTTAAATTAATTACCATTCACCAGAAAACATTATTTCCAATATTTTTATTCATTACCAGGTTGACTTCACCTGGTTAAATGTAATTCAACTTCCGTAAAATTTAAATTATAATTTTTCTTTTCTTCAGTTCAGGAAAGTGTGGAGTCACATATTTCCATTTCACGTTTAATACAACGTTTGACTTTCATAAAATATAAATGGTTGATAGTTCTGCCTATTTTAGCTTTGATGAACGCTGTTTATTAGGCCTTTAAGCTATTGATTACAGAGAACTTAGTTTGCATTATGGTAAAGCCGGTGGCAGCGTATTGAGCCACAAAGGCAGCTATACCACACCTTAAGAGGCAAACTGAGATCTGCGGGCAAAATATTGTATATCTTGCTGAAAATATACAGGAGCGCCTAAAAGCACTAGGAACACATTCTGCCTGTGGAATCAAGTGTTTTTGAATAGTCTCGTAGTCCACCAACGCTAGAGAACGGCTAGGTCAGAGAGTGGACTGTGTTTACCACTTGACCCATGGTAGAAACTCACCTAAACCTACTACATAGAGTGAACGACGTGTTAAATCCGAAGCTCTATTTCACCGCCGGCAACTGCTGCTAGTTCCATCCACCAGTGTTTTTTGGCCAGATGCGGAACACCAGAGTAAGATTGCATGTTGCCAACACAATTGGTCTAAAAGTAAACCATCAGGGCGTATTGCATCAACTACTTCGCTTTAATTCAGTTTCTTCAGCCCTCATGTCGTATACTAAAAAGGGAGGGCGTAAACATAAACTAAATTTAATCCTCAAACAATTGGAACAAGATATTCTAAACTTGCCTACTCTGCCGATAGAGAAGATACCCTTTACACGTACCTCCACAAGGACTAGAACATTAGTTAAATTACATTTTGACCACACACTCATCGACCTTGACACTACCTTACTACCTGATACATATACAGCATTCCCACAGCATCTACCTCAAGAGCACCTCGACAGTTCCAGCACCATTACTCCGCAGCCGGTGTCTGCCGCCTACTCCCTCTACAAGACAACTGGAGAGGAGTAGCACGCCGCTGCCGAGCAATCACCAGGTAAAGCGTCTGAGAGTGGCCAAACCAGTAACACTTGACTTTGACCCAGCTAGGAAACCTACCCGACCTATGCTATACTAGGGATCTTGCCCAAACGGTCTTCAGTTCTTGAGTATGCTCCTCGCGACACTGGTCTTGTGAATATTGAAGGCTACCTCTCATACTAGAACCAGGTCAACATATCGCAAAACCCTCAGTGTGAAGTGGTCGCAGGGGTTGAGCTTCCCAGTCTCCAGTCAGGAAGAACACCCCCAAATTACCCAACCAGTAAACCACTCCTACGTGGGGAACCCAGCCGAAACCGGAGCATTTAGAGGGCTTGTGTTCAACCCCCAGTGGCATCAGGATGACCGCTGAAAGCCACTCCCAACTCAGGTTGATTTGACGACTAAAGTTTCAGATACCTTAATCATAGAGAGGGGCATGCTTCAATATACACCATTGTAAAATATAATTAGTACATCTGGTAGTTCTGAAATTGTGTGTTTTAATTTTGAATGAACATTTCAGTTATCTGTTATACTTTTTTTGGAAGCAATGATGGCCTACCCCAAAGGTAAAGGGTTATGAACCTCGCTCTTTCTCTAGGCTGTCCGTCAGGTAAGGTCTCTTCTCTCACTCATTCCGATGATGCCTTCACAGCATAAACAACAGGTACAAGTCTTACAAAATTACCTCTTGCTGGAATCTGGCATGAACTAAGACTCACTTGCTCAGCACAGGGCCAAGAAGAAAGTGCCCATTTTTGGCCAAGTAAAATGGTGGCCACATTTTCATACGTGAGAGCTTTGCTCAGTCAGTTCTCCATGTAATCATCATGAAGGAGCTCCAGTGGACATGCCTCGAGGCTGCCAATCTTGTATTCGTGTTCAGGTCTTGCTCACAATGCCTCGGCCTACCAGCATGCCTTTCTTTGCTCTACGTGGTGCCACTTGGTATGTCACAGACCCACCTGTTAACCATGAACATTGTGAGAGGCAGATTTCAGATGTGTTAAGAAAACAGAAAAAGAGCGTACACACGTGAATGTAAGTGGTGACTCCTGCTGTCCTCTCTTCCTCTTGTGTGCAGCACATCGTTATTTATGTATAGCTTGTTAAATACTGCATGCATTGCAAACAGTGGTAGGTAATAGTAGCTCGCATTTCACAACCAAACCCTTCATTCCTTTCTGATTAACAACAGGGACAGATAATAGTAGGGCACATTTCATTTGACGCATTCCAATCTATTGTATTATTACAAACGATTACGACTCATCTCATATGAGGCCAGTATACCTACTACATCCAAGTGAGTGTCGAACCCTGCCAACGTAGTACATGGACATTGCAGATCGCCACAACCCTGGATGGCGCTTCCGAACACGTGGAAACTGACGTGCAAGCCAGCGAGCATGCCGCCCTCCCCTCCCCCATGCTGAGAGCCTACAAGCTGTCAGCCGCCTCGGGGCACAGCCGAGCACTACCGAATACGCACAAAGCCAAGAGACAGACAGAGGGTGCTACCCTCACTGTGGCCTCGCGCTAGAGGGACGTCACACCTTCCCCCGTGGCCCGCCATCGCACCTGTCCTTCGGACTATATCAGTTCGTGCGCGGCAGGGCTTGCGAGGTATTCTGTCTGATCCTCGAGCTTGCTCCACCACTTCTTGCGCTGGGGTCTGAGTCTTCAGCAGCTTACCAGAGGCTGCAGCCATTGCCGTCACCAGAAGCTCTTCTGCAGCACCAGTGACCAGAGGCTTCATTCACGTCAACTACTACCAGTTACCAGAGGCTCTTCATTGCTGATACCCTTCTTCTACCATAAGCTTCTTCTGCTACATCAACACCTTTCGCTACTGATTCCTTCTTGTACAGTAGCCGCCATTTGCTGGTAGGGGCAATTACACTCCTTGCTACTAGAGCAGCGAATTCTTTTAATTGTCTTGTCTAGAGATCCCAAAGTCTGCTAGGAACCGTACCCGCTGTGTACTGTCGACTGAGACCGGGCGATTGAATACGAGTTAGATCAGGACTGGGGATCCCATCAGGAATCCACCAGACATAAACACACACCATTCGACGGCCAACTGTTCTAGACCTCCGGGGATAGAACAGCGGAGTCTCAACCACTAGCAACTCATTCAATCAGGGAGAGACAGTATGCTTGTATTCCTACTGGAGCACCTAGGTGCTGGCGGGAGTATTTGCTCGAGTGTCAAGGCCTGGCCTTGGTTGCAACCCACCAGGGACGTAACCAGGAATTTATTCCGGTGGTGGTGGGGATTAAAATGTTCTATATTTGAATAACATTAAAGGCAAATATTGGGAAAAATAATTTGAAAAATGATTTACAACCAAGGGCTTAAAATACAGAGACAGAACCACAAATGCTTTAAACCTCCTCTATAATCAAGGGAAATAACAAATTTATTGCATTAAAAAAATTAGAAAATATTAAGTTTTAAAGATGTATAATTCAAAATGATGTAAACAAAGATAATATACAGAGATGTAGCTACTAAATGCTATATCCACGTCCACGTTTCAGATTTAAGTTGGATTACTATATATATATATATATATATATATATATATATATATATATATATATATATATATATATATATATATATATATATATATATATATATATATATATATATATATATATATATATATATATATATATATATATATATATATATATAACACACACACACACACACATACATGTACGTATGTGTGTGCGCGCGCGCGTGGATTTATATAAATTAACAAATGTTTGGTTAAAAGAAATATTTTCTACTAATGGGCTAATATACAAAAATAACACTACAAAATTTTTATAAAATTCCTTCGTCTTAAAGAAAAACTGCAAATGTCTTATACGTCATTAAAAAAAAAAAGCAGTACAATCAACAGACTAACATACTAAGATAAAAATATTAAATTATATAAACCTCATTCATGTTTAAGGGTAATTACAAAGTTTTTATATTTGAAAAAATAAAATTTATAATATAACATTTTATTAGTTTTAAAAAATTATTTTCAATTAACGAGGCAATAAACAGAAATGTAAATACCCTATTATATATTTTTAAAAATGTTATAATGTTTCATGTTTATAGTCCAATAAGCTGTTTACAATCATGTGGGCTAATATACAGAGATGGACGAATCACTAAATGTTACAAACCTCCTTCATGCTTAAGGGGAATTATAAATGTAATATATTTGAATAAATAATTATAATTTCACATATTTTTAGCTAAACAAATGGGCTAACACACAGAGAGAACTACAAAATGTTCATTAATCTCCTCCTACTTTATAATAGCAGTGCATTGAAAATATCTAAAAAGTTCAAACTCTTTTATATATGAACAGAGAGAAAATACAATTGAATATGAGAAGTTATAAATAGAAAAATTGGATACACTTATTTACAATTTAAAACATTTAAATTGAAAAGAATAAAGTTGTAAGACTTCAAAGTGTGAAGTTTTTATGGACCACTCATTACAGGAGGAAGTCCAATCTGCATGGTTTTTCCGCCAAAACATTAATGACTATCTCAGGGTCTATATTCACTTCTCTACGAACAGATAAAAGCACCAAGCCGTTAAGCCTATTTTGAGAAGTTGAGTTCCTGAGATAGTTTTTCAGTCGACGAAGAGTTGAGAATGATCTTTCAGCAGTAGCATTAGTTATAGGTAATGTTGCAACTATTTTTAGAATGGAATGAATAGTCATTTGGAGCAGAAATGAAATCACTTGGGTGTGTGCAGCCCGTGTTGTTAAGCCATGTTCTTTTCCACATTGAAGTTCCCCAGCATACTTTGCAGGGACAGGAATATCATCAGGCCGTTGTTTCGACAACACGATTCTATTTCTGTACCTGTAAGTTTGATACATTCATCAGGAAGTAAAAAACTCAGCTTCTCCAGAGTAATTTTGTGAGAAAGAAGTCCAAGAATGGCATGAATAGACTGAGTCTGTAGTATTCTTCAGGATCACTTGTGTTTGCCGTCCTACTACACGGGGAGCCTCAGTTGTCATTCCCATAACTTCTGCTATAACTTGAGCTTCAGAGTAAAGTATCTGCAGCATCGTCTCGCACTTGCTGTACCTCTTCTTGAAGTGATTCGGCACGCTTCACTGACGACGCAAGGTCACACTTCTTTGACTCGAGGTATGTACGCAACCCATGGGCTAAGATAAATACTTTGATTATTATCACAACTGAGATTAAATTGGGCTACTGTTAAGAGCACAAGATAGCAAAAATGACTTGCTTGCAGCTACTGAATCACTACAACTTTGTATTTCATGCAGTGATTCACACACTCGTCCAGACAGTTCCTTAAAGAGAGGAAGTCAATCCAAGTGATCTACTCACCTAGTGTCGCAGAACCTTAAAAGGCGTGTTCTTTATACATTTTCATTGAGTCTGTAAACATGCTGCTTCAAAACCTCCCCTCGTTTAGCTGATTGCCTGAAGAAACTTATTAATTCTTTCACTGTAGCCAAAGTGTTCCTAAAGCTGGTACAGTATAAGCTCGTGAAAGCACAAGGTTGAGGGCGTGGCTGGAACAATGTAGGTAAAGTGTTTGTTATGTATTGTGTTCATGTAGAATTAGGTTAGGTAGCATGTTAGTCGTTAGGTAGGCTACAGCAGTAGCCAGGTAACTGTCATGGCGACGTGTACGCAATGTGGAATACAACAGTTGGCGAGGAGGTTTAAAATATTGCACGTGGTCCAGATCCACAGAAAATGGAACTAATTGGAGCTATAGGCACGTTTGCTCCAGACAAGGAGTCCAACTCGTATTGCGAACGTCTACAATTCTATTGCGTCACGAACAACATAAAGGATGACGAAGCTAAACGGGCGGTGTTTTATACAGTATGTGGCCCAGAGTTGTATGGTCTGGTGACTTCATTATTGTCACCGAAGTCTAACGATGCAGTACCTCTGACGGAAGTGTTCACAAGATTAGCGAATCACTTCCACCCGAAGACCAGTGAAATAGTTGAAACTTTAAGTTCCTGAAGCACGATCAAAAAGAAGTGGAAACAATTGCTGTGTATATTGCAGAGTTGCGACGGCTAAGCACACACTGCAATTTTCCAAATTTGGATAGTATGTTACGAAACCGTCTGGTTTGTGGGGTTCGGGACAAAGCTGTACAACAGGCTCTACTCGTTAAGGATAAATTGACTTTGCAAGAGGCAGTGGACATCGCGATGGCAACGGAAGCGACAGGAAGGAACATGGCGGACTTACGAAGCAGTACATTAGTGGAGGAAAATCTGCACAGAATGAACAATGCAGTCAGGAGGAACGTGAACGCGGGAGGAACAGGTTCGCGTGCGAGGGACTTGAAGCGAACTGGCATCACACAGGAAGTGCATCATTTTGAGGTGGATGTTGCAGACTGTGTAGGTTCAGAATATAATTTGTACAGTATGCAGGAGCAAGCACATAGGAAGTCATGGGTATCGAAGTGCAGTTGAACGGACAACTGGTGAGCATGGAAGATGACACTGGGGCGGGCCGTTCAATTATCAGCTAGCACACATACAAGTATCTGTGGCCCAATGAGCCACCTTTGAAAACGGGGAACATGGTATTGCATACATGGTCCAGTGAACATTTAGAAGTGTTAGGGATAAAGGAAGTGGCAGTAAACCTTAAGGGCCGTAAGACAGTGACGCTGGAGTTAACTGTGGAGCAAGGAAGTGGGCCAAGTTTGTTGGGATGTGACTGGTTCGAGCCACTTGGAATTAAATTGATCGGGGTAAACCAAGTCCAGGGAGACGTGGTAGACTGGCATGTTAGTGAGTTCCCAGCAGTGTTCAAAGCAGGTGAACTGGGAAAATATGTAGGTCCACAGGTCACCATTAAAGTCCCACAATATTGCATTCCCGTGAAGGGCCGGCCAGTGCCCTTCGCATTGTGAGACAAGGTAAGGTAGGAAATAGAGAGATTGGTACAGCGTGGGGTTTATGAACCTGTAAATTTTTCAGAATGGGCAACACCTGTAATATACGTATTAAAAAAGGATGGCACAATTCGGATGTGTGGGAATTATAAGGGAACAGTGTATGTACCACATGTGTGTATCCACTACCCACTACTAACAAGGCGTTAGCAGTACTGGAGGGAGGACAACTCTTCACCAAGCTCCATCTGGAGGAAGCATATTTGCAGGTAGCAGTGGATGAGGCAACAGCCAAACTGCTTACAGTTAATACTGTGAAAGGGCTTTTCAAGGTCAAGAGGTTGCCATTCGCGGTTAGAAGTGGTCCAGTAATATTCCAAAAGTTGATGGATACTAAGTTTGCTGACATTCCAGGGACTCTAGTTTTACTTGATGACATACTGATATCGGGAGGAGAAGATGAAGAGCATTGGAGTCGGGTGCGTCAAGTTCTAGAAAGGCTGCAACGGGCTGGACTCCGATTGAAAATAGCCAAGTGTGTGTTTGGAGTGGATTCTGTGGTGTTCCTGAGCCACAATCGACAAAATGGGTATTCGTCCCTTGTACTTAAGTAAGGGGGATGTTGTGAATGATGCACCGGAACCGAAAAACAAAAAGGAACTCCAGGCCTTTCTTGGACTGTTACATTTCTATGAAAGATTCCTTTACAACAAGGCAGAAGTCTTGGAGCCACTTCACCAGTTATTAGATACAAATGCTCCATGGCGTTGGACAGAAAAACACAGTAAGGCATTTCATAACGCCAAGCTGCTGCAGCAGCCAGAGCAGGCACTGACACATGATGACCTCAATGAGCCCCTAATTCTGATGTGCAATGCCTCAGAGTATGGTGTAGGAGCGATACTGGCCCATGACATGGGTGATGGGAGGGAAGCTCCAATAGCATTTGGCTCTAGGACACTACAGAAGAGCGAGCGAAACTATGCGCAGGTGGATAAAGAAGTCCTGGCTGTCGTTTTTGGAGCAAGCGAGTTCAAACAATATGTGATTGGTAGGAAGTTCAAGATAGTAACGGATCATAAACCTCTCTTGTGGCTGCTCCATCCTAAGAAGTCCTTTCCAGATACAATATCCCCTCGGTTGTTGCGATGGAGTCTCATGTTAGAGATTTATGATTTTCAGTTGGAATACAGGCCAGGATACCAGATACAACATGCAGATGCTCTCAGCAGACTTCCGCTCCAGGCACCAGAATTTGAGGTTCCAGTGCCCAGTGACATTCTCATGTTGGAAGAGTGAGTAGAGGTGTTGGTAGAGCCAGGTAAAATAGCAGCAGAAATGTCTAAGGGCACGTTACTGTCTAAGGTTCTTCAGTATCTGCAAGTGGATGGCCAGCGAAAGTGGCTGTGGAAATGCAACCATATTTTGTGCGCAGTCAGGAACTGTCTAAACATGAAAGAGTGTTTGTTGTGGGGAAACAGGGTTGTGATTCCATCCCAGGTGTGTTCAGAGGTGATGAATCTACTGCATGCTCAACATAATGGGGTAGTGCATATGAAAGCAGTGACCCGAAGCTATTTCTGGTGACCAAAACTGGATGCGGGCAAAGAGCAAGTGGTATAGGATTGCAACAATTGCCAGCAGTGCCAAAATAACCCACCTAATGTTAAAATGGTTGCCTGGCCAAATCCAAATAAACCATGGTCGTGGTTGCACATTGATTTTGTTGGCCCATTTCACAGTTCAACATTTCTAATAGTCATCTATGCCTTTTCCAAATGGCCTGAAGTCAGGCAGGTCGGAAGTCAGTAGGCCATATCACTCATACAGGAGCTGCGCAATATGTTCAGTTGCCATGGGCTGCCAGACGTCATTGTAGCAGACAATGGGACTGCATTCTGATTTCAAGAAATGGCAGGGTTTGTGAAGAATAATGGTATGGAAATGGTTTTTTTCTCCACCATACTATCCTTCCAGCAACGGGTTGGCTGAAAGGACTGTACAAACAGCGAAGCAGAAGTTAAGAAAAATTATTGAAGGTGACTGGCGGACACGGTTGGCACGCATGTTATTAGCTTGGCGGACAACCCCACAAGGGGAAAATAATACCTGGAAGACTCCTGCAGAGTTATTAATGGGGCGACCACTACAGACGGTTTGGCCAAACTGCATCCAGGTACAGACAGGCACACCTCCCAGGATACACAGGTAGCAGATGCAGTAGCGACAGGGGTTCGACACTTCAGTGTGGGATTGGCCGTATGGCTGCGTTACTACCCGAGTGGCTTCAAATGGATACCGGGCTGGATCAGTGGGGAGGAAGGACGGTTGATTTACCAGGTCACATATGAGCAGGGCAATTATCATAGAAGGCGTGTAAACCAGTTGTGACGGAGAAATTGTCAACCAGCATCAGATTCAAAGGCCAAAGAAGCAGTTTCCAGCAGGGTACAGAGAGCCACCAGAGTGTTACAGCAGTTCGGGCCCAGGATCGCTCACAGCAGTAGAGACCCACGACGTTCTGCATTAACGGGTGCTGGGACAGAGGCTGCAACCTACCAGAACACCAGGGAGGATTCCACAGCTGCAGGTGGAGTCGAAGCTTCAGGGCCTCCGTGAGTAACTTACGGAAAGTCACAAGAGGCGGCAAATTGCTCAGCTGTTTCCCGAGACTCTTCTCCCTTACGAGGGTTTTGTGCGAGTAAAGCTCAAGGATGTAGTCAGGGCAGAGCGTCGAAACGACAGCGTGTGCCCCCAAGGAAGCTGGACGATTTTGTCACATTTTAAATGAGGAACTGGTGTGTATTGTGTTCATGTAGAATTGGGTTAGGTAGTGTGTTAGTCGTTAGGTAGGCAAGAGCAGTAGCCGGGTAGCCACCATGGCGACGTGTACACAATGTGGAACATAACAGTGCTTGAGGATGAGCTTTTGCTATAATGGCTGCGCATCATTTAAATTGTCCACTCATTGCTGCAGCACCATTATAACCTTGTCCTCTCAAGAAATTGAGATCCACACCCAGTGTCTTTAACTCGTTTAATGTGTTTGCTAACGTGGAACCACATGTATTGTGAATGGGAACAAATTTTAAAAAATCTTCTCGTAACAAAATCAGTCCATTTTAATGTGCAGTACATCACGCACATATTGAAAATTGTTCTACCCCACTTATATCTGTAGTTTCATCAGTCAGTATGCTGAAACATTTCGATGCATTAATTTTATCAACCACATTTAAAGAAATCAATTGCCCACACATGTCAATGACTTCATTTTGAACATGTGGGCTAAGATATAAAGCAGTGCTGCCACAGTTTTCTAAATGGGTTTTACGTACCTCATCCCCACTATCAATCCTATAAACCGAATAAAAGCTCGAAAATTACCATCAATTTGGTCTCTGAGCTCTCCTACTTTAACTGACACATAATCAACATGACCAAGCAGTGCAATTTCTTGCCGGCGCAGAAAATGACTGTCTTAACAGGTAAGATCTTCTTTCTGTTTTCTAAAATCTGTAATTTTTTTCCTTGATCAAGTTGGGTGCACACATCTTCATGCTTTTTTCCAAACACTGACAAACATTTCTGGGCAAAAATGCAGCTTTTTTTTTTACGGTAATTACTAGCCTCATGGCAATGGAATTCTTCCTTTGCATCTTTTCAGCATACAAAAGGTGAATTTACAAAGGTGCGTAACGTTACATGACCTCCTTTCCCAACTTCAACATCTTCAGGAAAAACAAAGTAAAATTTACAAAATGCTCCTTGAATCTCTCTGGAGTATGTAAGGAAGCCACTGAAAATCAGTCATTCTTTTTGGAACCGCAGATTTCTTTTTCCTTTAGGAAATACATATGCGTCACCAGGCACCCACGAATGTTCCAGTACGTTATATTTGTCATTTTTGACTACAACATTTGTTTAAAAAAGAGCTATGTTTTTCCATCGGTAAAGAAGGTAAAGTATTACTAACATTAGGGCTAAGTCTACTCTTACCATCACTTGTTTCAGGAACTGAAGCTGATTCTACTTCACCCACCTCTTTCACTTTGTTCTCTGTACACGGTTCCTCTTCACAATTTTCGCTTTCACATTTCTCATTACACAGTTTCTTATTTTGTCTTTTAAAAAAGTTTAAAACATTGCCTTGTCTTTTATTAATGTTACTGAAACAAACAAACACAGTATTATATAATGAGTCACTTTCAACTGGCAACTGTCACTTCCTCTCAAAAGTTACAATGTCTTTACATTGCACTATTACACTATGAAGAACACGGACATGGGTGACTGACCATTCGCTCGAGAAATGAAACAATACAGTCCGGAAAACGGCTCGAGGAAGACTACCTGCCGCCCGCCGCTGCCAACGTATTCTTCTAGGCATGTCACTTGCAATTCCACCCAGCCCCGTCTTTTTACCTCCAGCGACACTCGACACCCCGCTTGACCTTGAAAGGACAATGACGAGCTGAAAGGGAAACAATCTAAGTGACACCATCTGGCATTTGAGTAGTGTACAATTCCGCTTGCTTACCCAACTCACTAACACACTGGATTCATCACGAGTATCTTGCACTTTATCATTAAGGGATACAGATATACATATAACTTATATAATATTTAATCTCTTTTTATTCAATTTTAATATTTAATATTTGAATATTTTTGTTTCAGGCAGGGATATATCGTGATATCCCCGCCCTGGTTACAGCCCTACGACCGACACCCAGTATTGACAGGAAGGCGGCCCAAAGGCTCAATGTTTCTGGTCTGCCCGCCGGTGGCCTTCTGGAGCACCGAGCTTGTGCCGGCAGCCAATACAGGCAGAACACTAATATCGGGATTGCTTCGCGTCCACATCCACCGATCTGCAGTCAGCAGACGGCACCGCCTGTTCCAGCCAGGAGTCATCAGCAGTACTACCAACAGCCGAAGCAAATTGAGCACCTCGAACTAGTAAACCCACAGTGGGAAACCAAGTACGTTAGATACTCATCCGTGAGCCACGAGTCAGACTATAAAGAAATTTCTACTGAACCGCCAACCCACGTGTCCAGTCAAGGTAACGGGCCGTAAACGCAAGCTAAGTCAATAAATCCCTCACGCTGCGTGCTTGGTCTACCCCATAAAAAGCTACGATGGGAGGATGGGTAAATAAATGCTCATAGGTTTCGGAAGACGTCTACCTACCATATTCACCCGAAAGGAAGATGACCCCCTCCTAAAAAAATATTTTAGAGGGAAAAATATTTAAACCTGAATTCAAGACTACCCCTGTGAAGTGTTGAAAATATTATTTAGGTTGAAAGTATTTTGGCATGAATTTAAGACAAACCCTTCAAGAAGGAATACTATTACATAAATAATATGATATAATTTATTTACTTTTAAAGAAAAGCTAATCACAATGAAATATGTGTGTGTAACCTGGCTGTATGGTAGCAGCACCTTTCTTACACTGTAAAACTTTTATGGGCGTTAATATTTGTGACTTGAGCCATTTAGCTTCCCAGCAAAGTGCTTCCTCTTTATGCCGATGGAGAGGGGGGGGGGGGCATCAGATAAGTGGACCCTTGTCAAAGTTGACAGGTACAGTCTCAGCACTACAAAAACACATACAACCATAGGACACATGACATTTAAGCATGGAAAGCTTTTGTCAAAATCATCTGTCTCATGGCATGCCAATATTGGAGGACTAACTGCTACCTGAGTTAATAATTATAAATAGAAGCTCCTAGTAATTTTGTACATGTAACACAAACTTAAGTACTGAATGAGCAGTGTCCAGTGTCGTACATTTATGGCATTTGTGACTAGATTTGAATTGAAGACGAACCCTTATTTTTTTCTATTCTATTCCTTTTCTGCCAAAAAACCTCATCTTCCTTTCGGGTAAATACAGTATTACACCATTGACAAACACAAACTTAAGCATAAAGTGCCAATTTAAATATAATTTTTAAGGGGTTAAAAATACAGAGGAACCTCTATGTATTGAACTTGGATGGATTGAAATACCGCATTCATTGAAACATATTGTTACAATTACTCTCTCAGAAATTAAGTGGGCTATACCAAATTCGTTAAGGACTGGAGGCCTTAGACAAATAAAAGAATTAATTATAATTTCCTAATTTTATTTACAATAACTACAGCAAAATTCTCTGAACTCAAATTCTCACAATCAATTGAAATCACTTACTGTTCACAATTGAAACTAATTAATAAAATTTATAATTACGACAAAGAAATCAATCAAATTAAATAATTAATGATCAGACCCAATAGACAGTGTATGAACCTTTTCAATTATTTTATTATTTATGCATCCATATTAGACATTTAGAATATTTACAATAAAATCAGTATTACACTTCCATTCAGTCCCACCTCAGTTCAGTCCATGTCCCGCCAGTCGCAATGTTATAGAGTCCTCCAAGCGCCCTCACGCAAAGTAGGCTTCACTCGTCTGTTTCACACCCTCTCGTCCATTCAAGCCACGAACACCTCATTCGCCATCGTCCCGCAATCTCCAGTCGTTGTCCACACTTCTCTTCGCTCGGGCACACTTGCCAGGTGGCCTTCATCACAGACTGCCTGCCACTGGATTGCGGCAGTATATATAGTGTCTTAGGCCGCCACCTAGAATCTTTCCCAACTCGCGTGATGCATCACGGAGGGCTGAGGCGCCAGCCAGTCTCACCAGAACATTCTTGCTTTGCCGCTAAACGTATAGGAAACTCTAGCAGGAGAGAGGAGATCTGTAACGCCAGCAAGTCTCGCTGCTGTCTGCATTCACGGGATTCCCAGAAGGGATGGGGATTACGAATCCGTGAGTGTATCGTTCCAGGAAGAAGGGAGGGCGAGGTGGGTCTCCGATTACGGCACGGGGCAGATGAATCTGTGCCTGCTGCAGCACGTAACACTGCCCCTCCTTAAGCCTGTTTGTCCCAAACAGACTCTACAGAATCAGGACCTTCGTACAGCGCCAGTTGGTCGATGTGGATAACATAAGGCTTTGCCCAAGAGCCCTGCCGGCAAATTCTATAGACCACATAATTTATCCGCTTCAAGATCCTATACGGGCCTTCCCAAGATTTCTGTAGCTTCTGGCAATATCCCTTCTTCCTTTGAGGGTAGTACGACCACACCAGCTGTCCTTCTTGAAAAGTCTCCTCAGGTTTTCTTTGGTCATATCGTGTTTTTCTGTCACTGTTAATGTTAAAGTGCCTCCGAGCAAACTCATGAGTGTCGGTTAACTTCTGACATAACTTCATAGCATATTCTGGAGTGGATGCTACTTCCTCCACTGGACGTACGAACAGCAGATCACCAGGTAGGTGGAGTTCTCTCCCAAACAGCATCCTTGAAGGTGTTACCCTTGTGAACTCGTGGACCGCTGAGCGATATGCGAGGAGAAATAAGGGTACCTTAGAGTCCCAATCCCTTTGATTGTCTTCTATGAAGATAGCCAGATACTGTTTCAGGGTACTATTTAGCCTCTCAACCATTTCATCCGACGGAGGGTGTAATGCTGTGGTTCGAGTTTTCTTCATTTCTAAAATCCTCATTACTTCTTGGAAAAGAGTTGCTTCAAAATTTCGTCCTTGGTCCGAATGAAGCTCCAGTGGCACTCCAAACCTGGAGAAAACATGCTCGACAAGAGCATCAGCTACTGTGCCTGCTTCTTTGTTTAGCACCAGTATGATCTCAGGCCAATTTGTGAAATAGTCTTTTGCTACCAGAAGGTAATTATTTCCCCTCTCAGTGATTGGTAGGGGTCCGAGAATGTCAACTGCCATCCTCTCGAATGGGGCCCCAACATTGTACTTCTGGAGGGGACCACATCCCTTAACCCTCGGACCCTTCCTTGCAGTACATGCATCACACAGACGGCACCACTTCTCAACATCCTGCCAACAATGCAGACAAAAGAATCTCATTCAGACTATGTCAAGTGTCTTATTTATACCGAAGTGACCACCTGCTGCTGTGTTATGGAGTTCTCTTAGCACTTCTGGGATTAGGCACTCTGGTAGCACCAATTGTAAATGACTCTGTCTCCCATCGTTACTTTCCCAATTCCAATAAAGCACACCATTCTTTATAACAAGGGAATTACACTGTGCCCAGTATGCCTTGACTGTGACGCCTAGTCTAGATATCTCCTCCCATCTTGGTCGCCTCCCGGTTTTCTTCCACTCCAATAATGGATGCAAGGTGGGGTCACTTAGCTGATATTTCTTATGTGTTTTTCATTCCATGCAGATGATCCATCACCAGATACAAGACCTTGAATTCTTGTCGTCCTTATTTTCCACGATACACCAACAGTTTCCTCCTGGCATTCACAATGATGACAGAATCGTTCGCACAATCTCCTGGAGAGTGCATCTGCATTGCTGTGAAGGCATCTAAACCTGTGGTGTATTTCAAAGACCTATTCTTGCAGCTATTGTATCCACTGGGCTATTTGACCTTCGGGGTTCTTGAAATTTAAGCCAGCATAGTAAAGCATGATCAGTTCTTAGGATGAAGTGTCTGCCAGAAATATATGGATGAAAATGTGCAATTGCCTTCACCACTGCCAAAATTTCCCTGTGTGTAACACAGTAGTTCCTCTCGGGCTTGTGTAGCACCTTACTGAAGTATTCCAATGGCCGCTCTTTTCCATCCTGGATCTGAGATAACTCAGCCCCGATTCCAACATCACTAGCATCAGTATCCAGAATAAATTCACCCTCTCTACTTGGGAAGCCCGTAATGTGGAAGATATCAGAATTTCCTTTAGTCTACTAAAAGCAATTTCGCAATCTGGGGTCCAACAAAATTTTCTTTTTGCCTCAGTCAATTCATGCAGAGGTTTGGCGATAGTGGCGAACCCAGGCTCAAATCGACGGAAGTAAGCACATAAGCCCAGTAAACTTCGAATTTTAGTTTTATCATTTGGTAGAGGCCAGTCTCTTATTGCTCTGATCTTCTCAGGGTCTGTTTCAATCCCATGGGCTGACACAACATGGCTCAAGAAATTAATTTTCTTTGGAAAAGGTGGCATTTCTTGGGAACCAATTTCAGATTGGCCACAGTCACTTTCTGAAACACAGAATCTAAGCGTGCCTGGTGCTCTTCAAAAGTTTTCCTGTGACCACAATGTCAAGGTACACCTGACAAATGTCTAAGGGTAGAACTTTCTCCATTAGTCGTTCGAGGTGGCAGAGGCATTGCATAGCCTAAAGGGCATAACCTTGAATTGCCAGGTTCCTTTCCCTTGGACAATAAAGGCAGTCTTTTCCTTGTCTTCCCGGGCCACTTCATACTGCCAATACCTGCTCTTCATGTCTAGAGTAGAAAACCACTGTGAACCTGCTAGGCTATTCTGGGTGTCATCTATCCTAGGGAGTGGGTAAGAATCTTTCTTGGTCACATTATTAAGTTGGCGGAAATCAACACAAAATCTAATAGAGCCATCTTTCTTTTTATCAAGCACAATGGGAGCAGACCATGGACTGACTGATGGCTCTATCACATCTAAATCCCTCACCTCTTTCACAATAGTCAACAACTTAATATGAAATTACCGGGAGTCGTCTTGGTGGCTGCTTTACGGGTCTGGCATCCCCTGTGTCGATGCGATGGCATGCGACATTGGGCTTACAGGAGAAAGAATCTCTATTTCTCTGTAACAATTCTGAAACTGCCCTCTCCTGTCGCCAGTCAAGATTTTCTTTCGTTCTTGTCAGCAGTTCCCCCAGAGCATCTGGAAGAGGACATTCAGTAGGTTGTGGCAGTGAAACTTCTGGGACATTTGGAAGTACCTGTGAGACCTGCTTGCAAAACCCTATTGTGGCCTCCTCTTCAAGGTGGATAGCATGGTCAGACAAATTAATCATCATAACACACAAACTGTCATATTCTGAAGAAATCAATGTCCTGGCTACAATGACACCATCGGTAAAATGCAACCTTTCTGAGCTGATTCGATTATGCCCAATCGCCTGACAAATATTCCCTGGCATCTGCCTGGAATAACAACTACATTAAAAGCAGGGAGCACAATTGACTGATTACACACTACTGGGTGGCTCATTGGCGAAGATAAATCTCGTCGTGTTGACATTACCAACTCGGTATTACCAATACGTAACACCCCCAGTCGAGTATTCATACAGCATCCCAGCTTACGTAATACATCAAGAACTAAAATGCATTCGTCCTCTATTTCTGCTTTGTATATATCCTGCTCTATCTCAAGGTTACCGAACTGTAAGAGTACCTTCCTCTTGTCTTTGACTGGTGTGGTCTCGCCCATTACTGTTGTTAAATAGCAGTGATCCGTGTTCTTATCGGATGATCGCTGGAGGGAAGGTCCAAGAATGTCGGGTCGTATCAATGTTATAGTCGCTCCTGTGTCAACGACCATCTGACAAGAAACATCATCTAGACTCCCCTCCACCAATATGGCATTGATGTCTCGTTTCATTGAGCGCACCTGCAAAAGCATTAGACATTGGGGCCTTCTCTCCAGCAATCACCGACATTTGCCCCTCAAGACCAGTGTTTACAAGTTTCCCGAAGACATTGCACTCTCACCTTCTCCCTGGCTGTTGCTGCTGCTGAGGACAGTTGGCTCTCAAGTGCCCCGGCTGTCCACACGTCCAACACTCCGGCAGTTTGGGTGGGGGACGGCGAGTTTCCGTACTGCGCACCCTGGAGGCGATGTCCCTCATGGTCATCTGCAAATCCTTCAACAACCCCTTGATGCTGTTGTCCTCCCCTTCATCAAGCATTACTGCCCGCACTGGACGTCAGGGCACTGATGACTGCCGTGCTGACTCCACTTCCAGTGCTCGGGTCAAGGCACCCTGCATGGTGTGAGATGCAGCTAACTGCACAGCTTGCGCACGTCAGTGTCAGCGACAGCATAGACGAAGAAGCCGACAGCGATGACATCTCCTGCCTCTTCTGAGCATTCCTCCAGAGGCAGGTGCGACAGCCTCACAATGTCCTGCAGTAGTTCGCCGGGTCGCGCTGGATGCGGCTTCGTAGTTGGGCATGGTGGGCGTGCCGCAGGTACCGGTTGCAGAATCAAAGCTCCAAAAGCCGACAACAGTGTGGAGTATTCTAGATGATGTCGTTCGGGCAGCGACTTAAGTTGCTCAATGCTGATCCCCTCAGTACAGCCGCCAGGTAGTACGCCCACTGCTCTTCAGTCCAGACATTCAGTGTGGCCACGATAAACTGGTGCCGGTACTCACGCGTGTCCATCATAGGGGGTGGACTTAATTGTGACACCTTTACCCACCCCTGGCGGGGCGTAACTACACTGCAGAACAGCTGCGCCTCCTCTGCGATAGCTGCACTGGCGGTGACCTCTACCTTCTTCTCGCTGCCCGCACTCGTCGTCTTGGTGGTGACCAATCTTGATTCCTCTTCCGCCCCTGCATGTCGCCTCCCCTGCTGCTGCAAGAACTCCTGTCATTCCTTCTTGAGGGTGCTCACCTCTTGGTCCACTTTACATTCGACACTGTATAACCTTACGTTAACACTGTCCATCCTTTCATTCACACTGTCCCTTACACTGTCAATTCTCTTGTCCACACATTCTGTTTTATTGTTTACTAATTCGCTTACACCTTTTATCTTTCTGTCGACATTCTCATTCACACTGTCTATTTTTCTATACACATTTTTGTTTACACTGTATTTTCTTGTCTACTAATTTGTTAACACTGTCTATTTTCTTGTCTACTAACTCACTAAAACTAATAATTTGACTATTTACATTTCATTAACATTACTAATTTGACTACTTACATTTTCATTAACACTACTAATTTGACTATATAATTTTCATTTAAATTACTAACAAATTCCCTAACACTACTAATCTGACTATTTCCACTACTTATTCGACCACTCAGTCCCTCGATTAAGGCACAAAGTGCTTCCAAATCTGAGACATTTTCCTGGTTAGCATTTACAAATTCCTTAATAATTTTCTGACCAACTAATATAATTATATTTTCAATTTATCCTGCTAGTAATAACCTACTGTAATACTAATTCCAAATATTTTATTTTATTTTTTTTAAAATGCCCCATCCCACTTCTGACACCAGTGTTACAATTTCTCTCTCTAGAAATTAAGTGGGCTAGACAAAGTTTGTTACGGGATGGAGGTCTTGATCAAATAAAATAATTAATTATAATTTCCTTATTTTATTTACAATAACTACAGCAAAAGTCTCTGAACTGAAATTCTCACAATCAATTGAAAGCACTTACTGTTCACAACTGACACCAATTAATAAAATTTATAATTACAACAAGGAAATCAATGAAATTAAATAATTTAAGATCAGTCCCAATAGACAGGTTATCAACGTATTCAATTATTTTATAATTTATACGTCCATATTTGACATTTAGAATATTTACAATAAAATCAGTATTACACTTCCATTCAGTCCATTTCCCGACAGTCGCAATGTTATAGAGTCCTCCAAGCACCCTCACGCACAGTAGCTTCACTCGTCGGTTTCACACCCTCTCGTCCATTCAAGCCACGAACACCTCACTCGCAGTCGTCCTGCAATCTCCAGTCGTCGTCCACACTTCACTTCACTCGCTCACACTCGGCCAGGCGGCCTCCGTCAAAGACTGCCAGCCGCTGGGTTGTGGCAGTATATATAGTGTCTTAGGCCGCCACCTAGAATCTTCCCCAACTCGCGTGATGCGCCGCGGAGGGCTGAGGCGCCAGCCAGTCTCACCAGAACATTCTTGTGTCGTCGCTAAACGTAACGGAATCTCCAGCAGGCGAGAGGAGGTCTGTGACGCCAGCAAGTCTCGCCGCTGTCTGCATTCACGGTATTCCCAGAAGGGATCAGTAGGCCGCGAGCGCATCGTTTCAGGAAGAGGGGAGGGCGAGGTGGGTCTCAGATTACGGTGCGGGGCAGCTGAGCTGGCACCAGCTGCAGCACGTAACAATATCCTGTGGTCCTATTTCTCATGTATCAGTATTTCAAAACAAGTACTGACAGTTTTTGTTAATCCTCTGAGAAACGATGGATAGAGAATCCACGGAAGATATTTTTTAGTTTTACGACAACAGCAATCTTACGATGGTATTGTCGGGAACCAAGGACACTCGTACAATTGAGGTTCTACTGAATGGATTTTGCAATCTAAAACGTCGTATTTTTTAGAGCAATGAGAAAGTTTTTCGCACATGGACATTTTTAAGTATTACGTAGCACTGCAATAGATAGTTTGATTAAGTTTTGCTGCATGCAAGATGGCTGCTTAAAAAAATCTAACTGGCTATAAGAACAAGAAAATTAACCACACTGTTAAGTATACTACTGTTTAAGACTTTATATATATTTTACTAATTTACATCTCGTGAGACATTTAACTCACTGAAGAGCAATGCCTATTGGCAGGTAGCTGTAAAATGTAAATAAGAAATCCCATGTTAAGGAAATTTTGTGTGTGTGTGTGTGTGTGTGTGAGAGAGAGAGAGAGAGAGAGAGAGAGAGAGAGAGAGAGAGAGAGAGAGAGAGAGAGAGAGAGAGAGAGAGAGAAATGCCTTGCAAATAGGCTAAACATGTATACATGTTATGGAAACATCTCCACAGTACGGAAATTCTCCTAAAATTCACCCAGAATACATTTTGTTTGAAATGCTTATATTTAAAATTATTGTACTGAGGCGAAATTGCCTTAAGAATGGTTTTCCTATTTAAATTTCACAACTTCCAGTCAGTAGCCAGTGCCCTTAATTGTCACAGTCGGTACTTTTTGCCGTGCATTTGCTATAAAGTATGGGGCAATTGTGTGGTAAAATACTACATTTACAGTGAGTGTAAATATTGGAGAAAAGGTTGATTCATATATCCATTGTAAAATTTAGTTTATAGACACAATTTTATGTCACCGTAACATAGTGACACACAACCTAATCATCTTTGAAAAACATACCTCACAACTGTACTATGGGGGAAAAATCTTTGCACAAATCTTATATTAAATCAAACAAATCTTCGAATTCCTAAGATTCAGTGGATTCTGCAAATATTAGATACGGTCATCCTATCCTTAGAACACATACCTTCATTACAGTCTTGTCAATTTTATATGCATTACTTTGTTACGTTGAGTAATTCCAACACATTTCTATAATGAAATTATTTAGAATAATCACTTAACTAAACCTCCATATTTGGTATTGCGTGTTTAAATCTGTGTGCACAGCCCATACAAACCTTCCTCTTGCGTCGCTCCTTTTTCCTGGCAGGCTCGTGGGTGAAGACTTTGTAGGCGGACACCTCTCCACTGTCGATCATCTCCTGCAGGATGCCGCGCAGCCGTGGCTCCTCCTCCGTATTGCTGAATGGCACCGCCTCGTAGATGAAGTCCATGTCTCCCTTGCCGTTCAGGTACGCCCTCTTCAGGTCGCTCCTCTCCTCCTCTGACCCTGCACACCACACGCGCACTGTCTGTACACACAACAGCCTACCCGCCAAGGACATAAAATATAAAGGAACGTAGAGAATCCATCTCTTAAAGGGCTGTATTGAATGGTTCATTCTATTCATGTTACTGCCAACTTTTCTAAAGCCCCACTAAAGTTCTACTTTACGACTATCTCTCTCCTCTACATCATGCAAAACCACAGCTTAACTAAAGTTAGAAAATTACATCAAAGGGAGAACACACAGCAATTGTGCACACTCAGTTACATAATATTTTGCATAAGGACTATTTCTTACTGGGCATCACCAACACATCATTTTTTCCCTGTTTTTATTGTTATTAATTGTAAATTAAACATTTAAATTGATGTACTAAATATTAGTAAAAGTTAAATTTAACAAAAAATAAAATAAGCTGAGGAAGGGCTATCCTAGATGTTGACATCTTTTCAACTTATTTAAATCAACTTCTACTCATCAGTTCGAACCACTCGGCCGCACCCCAAAGGAGTTTGTTTGGCAGTACAGGTTTAACGGCCTGAAGGCCAGCACACCCTCCATCTTCCCGCACTACAACTGTACTCCGATGAGTAAGACAGTGCACGGCACTTTCTCCTCTTCTCGTGTTCGTGGCTTGTGCCTTCTTTCTCGGTCTCACGCGGCTTTCTGCCGGTTTTCTCAGTTACACCTGCCTCCTCACCAATTGGTTATGTCCTGACTTTAAACATTAAAGCCTTTACCCGAGCCACTCCCTCATGGGTCATCGGAACGCTCCAATTCTCACCAGCCAAACTCCTCAAGCCTTTTCCCAACTCTTCTCATTTTCAACTACAATCCTCTTTGTTCTGCCACTCCTTGCAACCATTCCCTTAGATCTTCAATCTTAGGGCAGTCCACCAATACATATTGTACTGTATCATCCACACCACATACCTCACATAGTGAGGATGTTACTAGCCCAAGACTGTGCAGCTTCGCTTTAAAGTTGCCATGACCGGTGAGCAACTGAGCACTATAATGGTTCCTCATGATTAATTCATTTTTCATCCTCTGCTCCGCACTTGGGAGGATCTCATAGGTGATCATCACCTTGGTTGACTGATAACATCTTCTTTGCCACATCTCCAGGGTGTCCTGCTTGATTAAACTTTGTTCTTGAGAATTCAGCCTTCAAATCCTTCATTGTTCTACGATCAGTCCTCGCTCTCTCACAAGTAGATCTACAGGCAGGACACCCGCCAATACAGGGAGTGCCTCGTTGGACACCGTCCTATATGCTTTCAGTTCAGCCAGCAGTGCCGCCCTCTATTCTAGGATGTCTCCCAAGTACTTATATTGATAGGCACACTGGAGAAACTCTCCATTGAACTGCGTCTTAGTCTTGTTGGTGAAGAAGCTCAACTTAACTCTTGCCGCCCAATCTTGTATTGCCTTCATAATGAATGTGGCCTTCTCTTTGAGTTGTCTTGTTGCTGACCCGCTGACCAGGACTAAACCATCAGCAGCATATCAGAATATCCTAGAGCCCTCCGGAAGAGCCATTTCCAGCAGTCCATTAAACAGAATGATCCATAGGATCGATCCTTGGGGGACATACCTTTGTTAGCTTCTTGTTAACCTGGACAGTTCTTGCAATATAATATGTCTCTCTGTCCTTAAAATAATCCAAAAGGACCCTGTATATATTTGCAGGGCAGTTTTTTTTGCTTTAGTTGCCACATCACGTCCAGCCACCAGGAATTGTCAAAGAAATATGGCCAGGACATATTTTTCTTGACACCTGGAAACTGCAGTCTTGACATCATATAGCGCAAATTCGGTTCCTCTTCCTTTGCGAAACCCATATTGGTGTTCATTTAATGTTCCATTTGATCCGAAGGCCACCACCAGTCTGTTGTTCAGGAGCCTTTCATAGACTTTTCCCAGCACCGGAAGCAGTGCCAACAGTCTGTAGGATTTGGCCTCAGCCTTATCCTCGCCTTCTCCTTTGCATAGTATCCTTATTATACCTTTCTTCCAAGGCGAGGAAACATACCCGCAGAGAAGCACCTCTTGACGATTTCTACACCCACTCCATCCAGTCCAGGAGCCTTCCCATTATTCATTCCATAGACTGTTGCTTGCAGTTCATCAAGGGTAAACTCTTCCTCTGGTAACATCTCCATATGGTCTCTCCTAAGGGCATGCCCCTCGCCCTCTTCATCTTGGGAGTCATCTGGCAACAGGGTGTGAAGCAGGGCACTCATAATCTCCTTCAAATATGTCACCAAGGTCCCATTTACTCTGATATTACGTGGTGGATATGCCTTCTTCATCTTACTAGCCATTATCTTATACACCACCCCAAAGGGGTCTTTATTACCAACCCTGGTGATGAACTCCATCCAAGACTGTTTCTTATTCTGTGTGACCTTGTTAAAGCATGCTTGTTTCTTCCATTTGTAGACTTCTCTTTCTCTCTCTTCTTCACCACGTGACCTGTGAAGACACCTTCTTTCCCTTCGCAGGCTCTTACGTTCTCCTTCCAACTCCTGGTCCCACCAGCTGAGATTTGAAAGTCCTGGATTTGTTTTGCAAAGTCTTTTCACAGGCCCCAATGATCGTCTTGGTGATGCCTTCTATTTTCTCTTGCAAGCTCCCATGTTGGAAGTCAGCATTCATCTCAACAGGGCCAGATCAAAAGACTGTCAATCCGTATTATTATGCACATATCTCACTTCAGACACCCAATCCTCACTCTGTTGTGTGTTATTTCCATTTCGAGTCCCAGTAAGCCTCACCTCAAAGATAATGAGCCTGTGATCACTGGAGCTATCCTCAGTGTCAAGCCAGTCATTTACCATATCATTGGCTCTTCTAGTTGTGACCGTAATGTCCAAATTGTCCTCACAGCCATGTGCCTGCAAAACATATATAGGGAGTTCTCCTTTCTCGTTCATAATCTCCAATTCATTAGTCAACAAATATTGACTCAAGAGATCTCTCTTTTCGTCACTGAATGACGAATGCCAAAGTTTGGACTTCGCATTCACATCCGCCCTGATTATAGGTCTCCCCTGAAGCACATCCAGTATCACATCCCATCTGTCGAGGTGGTCTTGTGTTTCCTCATTAAACTGAAGATAGGAGGACACAAACCAAGCCATACAATTCTCTACTTGCACTTGTGCACAAACATGGTGTGTATTCGAAAGGCTTGACATAATCATGATATCTATCTCCATGTTTGTCCTCACTATTCCAGCCTGAAGTTTTCTGCCAGATGTCAATACAGATCCCTTCAATCCGACCACCTCTTCAAACGGGGGGATACTGCTCATGGAAAATAACCAAATCAAGCCCCCGTTCCACAACAATCCTGTTCAGCTCAGAGGTCGCCACTGACAACCTTTGCAGGTTCACATGCCCAATTCTCAGCCTAGCAGCCATAAATTCGAGCGAGCTCCACCAACAGGGCTCTTTGATATGCAGGGCAATTCCTTGAATCTACCCTGTGTACATGATGCAACTGCGGCCGCTTACAGTTAATACATTTTTCCTGGCAATCATTGTTTTTCTGAGGACAATCCTCAAACTTGCGGCTCTTTTCGGCAAATCTGGAGCAGGCAATGTCGGCATTGTATCTCTTGGCTATATGCCCCCAAGCCTGACATCTGTAGCATCTTGAAACACATATGTAGTCACGCACTCTGCAGCTATCATAACCAACAAAGATGCATCCCTTGTTTATCAGTTTGCTCCTGATTGCCAGGTCGCACTCCATTACAACAGTCACCCTGCCGGTGTCCCGCCTTCCTGTTCTATAGCCGATATGCACTTTGCTGTTAAATTCTTCCAGACTTAGATCTGAGGATTTAAAGTTCTGATGATAAAAAGTCTCGATTAGGTCATTATTATCTTGTGACCTTTGTATATCACAGATGATAATCTTTGGCCCCTTGTTCTTTGGGGCTTCCAAGATCAACCCAAGTTCTTTTATTTTCTGCTGATTTCTCAGCTTCTTGAGTGTTTCATCATCCCCCGCCTCGATCCTGATGACTCCTCCTCGTATCTCTTTTATATTCCTTATTTTCAACCCCTCTTCCTTAGGGTCTGTATTCTTTTTAATCTTTTCTTTCACTTGCATGCTGGTGGTACCCTAACCCTCCGGGTACACTAGCAACAGTGTTCAGTTCTTTACTCTGTCCTTTGATAGTTCCCATCAGCTTGGAATTATCCTCTAAAGCTGTTCCCAGCAGCTTGTGAATCTTTTGGACCCTCTGTAGTTTAAGCCTGGGTTTGGTTCACTTTAATGGTTTTGTTCAGTATCCACGGAGTGAGTGCCATTAGTATTTCAGCAGTTTCCTCATGAGAGTGTCTAACATTTTTCTCTATTGTTTCTAACTCTTCTTCAGTGTCCAACGAGGCCACTCCCAGATCATCTTCCTTGATAAGCTTCAAGGACCTCCTGACACCTCGCCCCTCAGTCCGCCCAGCCTCCTTTCGTCTTTGGTGAATTGCACCTTCTTCAAAGACTTGCCACCTCTGCCCACTGTTATGAACTTTGCTTTCCTACTTAAAGTCGCGTCGGTCTTCTCTCTCCGAGTCATCTACTCCGACTTCTCAAGGCTCCATGTACAGTAGGTCCTGTTCTGGACGCTCTTCAGTATTGCTTCCTTCATCACCAACAGCATCTTCTCCTCGGTCTGTACTAGTGACGTCTCCAGCCACACTGTCCACATTATATATTTCACGTAACCATAGGTGCACCACAGCCTTCTCGACACCATATATGCAACACCAAATATTTCGGTGCAATTTCCTGTTTTTGGGAGAGAGCTCAAACTCTTCCTAACTGAGTCTTTGTCCCACAGTCTCTCTACGATTGCCTTAACCAAGGACATGGGCACATTTCCTCGACCAACTAAACTTTTAAATTCTTTCCACTTTTGCTTCAGATGTTGATTGGCGGTACAATTTACAAGAACTTGTACTGTTTACCCAACAGCAAAAGGCGCATGCTCAGATCCCAAACAAATTGTACTGTTTACCGGCTGAGCCATCGAGATGATGCTTCAAGGACACTTATTACTATAGTGCACCAAGGGATGGCACTAGTATGACTCGCAGAGACATGCAGTAGCTGCAACTTCGGCCGGCTGGTGATGTCACACGTCCAGAGGATCTAACACCACAACCTCTCTTCCACCTGGACAAGGGTCAGCCAGGAGAGTACAAATACCGGGGCATGGCCCATGGAATGCCAGTCTTTCCAGCCCCTTCACCTTGTTCATGGTGCCCAAGGAGCCATCAGCTCTCACCTGGCCTTCACTGCGCTCTTGGTGCCGAAGTACAGGTCTTAAGATCTCTCTCCACACTGTCCTAGATGACTCAGCACCTCGCAGACTTCTAGAAGCTCCCAACGTTTGACTCGTCGAAGATTTAGAAACAGTTCGGTCCCTTCAGGACATACATGTAGTGTTCGTTGAAGTCGAGTTATTTTCATAGCCACTGGCAAGGTGGCTATGGAAATAACTCCCCCATTAGATCAGAAACAGGTCACCTTCAGCTGTCTCAACATAGACAACTTCAATTAAACTTGTTGATAGGAGGTAGTACAAACCACCATGTTTATTTCCTCACAGATATATATATATTTTTTTTTACCTCCTTTAGAATATTATTCCCGTAGTGTTAGAACCTTACACAGTAAACATCAGGTCTGTAAAGGGACAGCAGGAGACCGGGACATTTTCCAACCTGTTTGCCGAACTTGGTGTAAGACTGCAAGTTTCCTGAAGGGAAACTCCTAAGTCGAAAAAACACACACATTAGATGGCCACACTTTCTACACACCCATGTGTATAGAACGGCAGAGCCACAACCACACAAAACTCATCCTCTTGGGGCTGGACAATCAGTTGAGGTTGTGCTCCATCCACCACACTTCTGGTGCTAGATGCTACGATAGGGGGCAGCCTTGGTCTGTTGATTATGGTGCGTGGAAGTACAACTAGATAGGGCCGAACGTTACCTACTCCACCTCCATGGGACTGGTTGTAGAGAATATTTTCCTCATGCCCTACTTCGTCGGAGTGGTACTTGTAAGAGAGTTAAAAAGGCTGTTACCATATCCAAATACCAACAACAGCTCAGCCCCAAATCAACTGTCCTTGACAACTCAAGTCCCCGGAAGAGTGCTCAAGTAGCACGTCTTCTAGAGAGGCCAGTCTCACCACGTACCGTACCAGATCTATTTGAACCAACAGTCAAACTCGTCGGCTTGTTTACAGCCCTTGTTTACTCATCCCTTGTTTACAGCCTACCTAAGTGGTGAAGAAGTCTCTTACGGTATAGCAAACTGCTTGTGGTTGTCGTTGCAGTCTTTGTGCCTGGCCGGAAAGCCACACGATCAGTCCTCTACCATAGGCCAGGCTCCTGTTCCGCGCTGTAACTAGAGTTGAAACTGGCCCCGGTGTGTCTAGCTTCACACCCACAAAAACTCTTGGGCTGTGACGTACCTCCTTAGTAAACGTTTGTGCACAATGTTGTGCCAGACTGATATATTTATTATGCATATCATCTTCTACCAAAAGTATACGTGACGAAGCTGAAAGTCAATGGATTACACTAGAGATGCCACTTTATGATTCTTTCTTTACCTTTAAGGATACTGGACAGGAAATTCCTGAAAATGATGCTTTTTGCCAATTATTGCTACTTTTTTTTTCACGCATATTTAATAGGATAAATGTAAAAATTGCAAACTTAGATACTCATTTTTTAACATTCATGGAAAAAACATTGTATTCCAATACTATTTATTTACAGAGATATGCATATACTACACACTAACACAGATTTTACATACACTGGAACCATCCTAGCTTTCACCCGGAACAGGAATTAAACCTGGATCTTCCAGAATGCATGTTCATTGTGGTACCAGTGAACAGTCAAGCTCGATTAATGCTCAAGTATCTACACAACAATACAAAAAGTGATACTATTTCTGTCTAGCAATGAATTTTACTGCTGTTTTGAAATGGACTGAACCTAATAAGGTAGTGATCAGTCAGGTTTACGTACCCACATTTATCTGCAGTGGGAAATGGAATACCGCTGGAACGAAACTTTTCCTGTGCAGCTGGATGTGACGGAACACACATGAATGTCTTTCTTATACTAATGCAGTTTAAAATACAGAGACTTTGCTTCAGATAGATAACCCAAGCTGCCTATTTTGATCAACATTGTGTGTGGCGGCAGTTTGAAAACTGGGCGTCACAGACTCTGAAAAGCACAAACATCGAAGTGAATACTGAAAATCAAGTCTTAATATCACGAAAACTGTTTTTAGAGCAAAGCCTACCTTTATACTTTTTCTCGTAGTTGTTGATGTCCTCAATCGTGATCTTCTGGAATATGATGGTCCAGTATTCGCTCCAGTCTCGTGTCTCGTCAAAATCAGACAAGTCACCTGCAGGGGGAAAAATTCATACATTAAGTCATCACCAGATTTTGAAATCTAACTACATTAGGAAGTAGAATAAATAAATATATTGCCAGTCCGACAGTGAGGCCATTTAAAGGTTCCGATTTTACAATTTGGAAGCAGAATTAAGAATTTTTAATAAAATAGTAGCTAGTTTCCTGAAAGTCTGTATGAGGAAGTATAATAAATATATCTATAAAAACATTCACATTCATGATGGGAACCAAACTTCGAACCTCCTGATAGTTTAGCAAGATTCTTACTAGAGTTGTTCCAGTACCGATAAGTATCGGCATCTGCTTGTACCTGACCCATTTTTGAAGTATCTGTATTGGGTCGATACATTAGTATCGGTTATAGAACATGAACTCGGGCAATTACGTTCTTTAAAAACAATAATTACCACATATTCAGTGCGTATAGGCTGCACATTATATATATATATATAAGAGAACAAATGAATAGCTTTTTATTCATGCAAAAATTTGTTCACTCATGTGTTCATAAACAAAATATAACCTTGTATGGAATCGCGATGTAACAATATATTTGATAATAATTCACTGTGGCGGGCATTGATATTGGCGTTAGTAACGAGGTACAGGCAACTGTATCGAGGAATTGGTATCATTATTGGAAAACATGGTATCGGAACAACTCTAATTCTCACGTACACTGCAGGCTGGCAAGAAATTCCCAAGACACCACTCTGAAATAGCGTGTAGCAAGTACATTCTATTACTTGTGCAATTGTTTGGGAAATCTGGCAATGTTGCCAACTTGCACCTTCAATCATTAGTGAAATTTCCTTATACTTGATGTCCACAAAGAAACAGGCCTACACAAATCAAATTTTGTATTTTATCTCCAAAAATAAACAATTTAGGAAAGTGCTGTAATGGCTGATTTTTCCCACTTAACTTACGCACACCAGGACGTACTATTTTGATACGCAAATCCTGATACAAGGTTAAATGGTAATTTATGTAATATGATATATTGCGTAGTTTGTCATAATTTCTTGATTTGCATATGTGCAGAATATTTATTTAACAGTTAATGTGTCAGATATAATTATTTTGTATTTTTATCACTGTTTCTAGTGTGTAATATTATGTTGTTCATTTACATGGCTGAGATATTGGAGACTACAGGCCAGTTGCCAAGGGCAACAGAGTTTGATGATGAATTATTGAAGAAGCTGCCCTGTGATTGGTTGCAAATTAAGCCTCGATTTAAGATATAGCTAAGCCTTTGCAGGCCACGTTGTGTTCTCCTACTGTCAGGTGGGTCGTGTCGTGTCACGGACCCAGTAGAATTTGTAATTGCAGAACAGGGAAAGTGACACGAATGCCATTTATATTACAGCAGACCAACAAGAAGAGAACCCGGGACTTTTATAGACGAGCAGAAGAGGGTCGGTCTACTTGGCCTGCACAACCGAGATACAGTTAAGCATAGTTTGCCTCGCGTGCGCCAAGGTCAGTGAGCCTAAATCAGGAAAGGTTTGAAGATGATGTCTCGTGGGTTCGACACTGCAGAAATAAGTCGTCCTGCTGCATCTTGGACTGGAGAGTGAGTCTAAACTATTTCAGTTTCAACAAGGAAAGATTTTATTAAGATGGCCAATAATTTATTTTTCATGTCAGTCAACTAAGTATGCCATTTTTTTTAACAGACGCCAAGCTAATTTAACTATCGCTTTAACATGCACTCCTGGATTGATTTCGAGTTCTTGCTCCCAATCAGAATTGGTGTGAGCCTTAATGAATATGATGACATATTAATTTTAACTGAATATATAATTTTGAAAGGCATCAATCACGGGGCTAGACTACTTTAGTTACAGCACAAATTTCATGAACTAAATAATGTATTTTATCGATATTATACATTTAGATTTTCTTATAAATTTACATTAGAGAGTACTTTCTTATGAATCAGTCATTTTAGTATACAAATTTGTCTGTATTAGTTTATAGTCTGATAGCTAATACCTGGTATGAGTATTTAAGATATGCTATATCGTATAACTGATGTGTATGTTTTACTCAGAGAACCCTGTTAGTTTTCAAGGATATGTTACTGAGGTGTCATGTATAATATGTATATTATGAATAGGAATCTCGCTCATACGAGGGTGTCGGACCAGATAATTTTTAATTGGTTTCTGTTGGAAGCACATGTCCCACTTTGACCAGCTGCTATACCATTTAGCTCACACCAATTCCATTATATGCCATATAGAGTTTTGAAAAGAAAGCGTCAAGTTTTGTTTTTACAGACAGGAGAGACAAATTACTACAGCAGTTTTACAAACACCTCAACAAACAAACAAATCTTTCCTGCAAACTAGGAGGCTTCGCTGGTATAGTGGTGAGTCTACTCATCTCCCAACAAGGCGAACTGGGTTCGATTCCCGGCAGGGTTGCTCTCATGTAGGAATATTGCTGGACAGTGCCGCTGGTTGGCGGGTTTTCTTGGGGATCTCCCATTTCTACTGCTCTTGCATTCTGACCTTGCTCCATACTCACCACACTTCACCAGATCACTGGCTCTCAAGACCTCAGCGTCAAGAGCCACCCAAATATCTCAACTGTCCCTCCCATCACACCATCACAATGCAGAATTGGAGTGAGTGAAGAGATTTGGAAGGCTCTTGACAGAGAAGTCTTGAGAGCAGATGATGGTGATAGAAGTGAATCTAGAACAGGACCGGAGGGAAGGAGCGATGGAAACAGGAGATCCCCGAGAAAACCAGCCAACCAACGGCATCGTCTGGCATGATTCCCACTTGCAAAAATCCGGTGACCCGGCCGGGGATTGAACCCGGTTCGCCTTGGTGGGAGGTGAGTGTGCTAATCGCTCAGCCACTGCGGCCCCTGCAGAATTGGAGTTGGGAGGTTTTAAGGGGGGGGGGGGGGGGGCACCAAAAGATACAGTGGAGGAGGGAGAGTAGCCCAAATGCTATGGGGCCTGCAAATGATAATTGATTGTGTGTGTATTTTAAAAAGTGCGCAGAACACAGACCAAAACCCCACCACACCATCGGCACGGTGTTCGTTCTCCTTCCTTAATTGCCTAATCCCCTCACACTTACTAATGGCAGAACTAGATAACTACAATAACTCCCAACATTCATGTGTTAGAAACATTGTTTATGTTGTCCTCAACTGTCAGGTTTTCTCCAGGTAGTCCCCCACGTGACTGCATCCCATTTCATTACTTTCCCACGGCACTAAACATATAGGTAGTTATTGAGACCCTACCCAACCTCTTCACTCAGTACGATCTACCTGTTTCATCGTATATATTCTTCTTCTCTTTGTCGCTGAGGATGGAGTGGACCTTCCCCAGCACTTTGAACTTCTCCGTGGCTTCTGCCTTGAGGTTGTCGTCAACCCTGTCTGGATGCACCTTCAAGGACAGCTTGTGGTACGCCTTCCGCACTGAAACACGTAAAACAAACTCTGTAAACTTCAAACAAGCAGTAGCGTTTTATCAGTTGTTCAAATAGCTCCTGCATTTTGTAGCTTGACGCTTAACAATATTTAGACTTGTGGGAAACTTGCTGTAAAATTTGCCTACCTAACTCACAATTCAGCAATTTGTTTGGCAAACCTGGTTTTAAGCAAGTTAATTACAAGTTGCAGCTAGTTTATCAGAATATAGGCTAAATAATAGCACATCAGAGGGAATTCAAGACCACAATGATGAGAAGGGAACTATAGGCCATCAGTGATGATGAAAGAAATAGGGTGGAGCTCATTGAAGGACAGGAGGAAAGTTGAACGGCTAGTCAGGATGTACAGGATGGTGAATGTAGAGGGAGGATGGGGAGGGCTACACTGCAAGCTAAGTAAGGGGGTGTTTAGAGGAAGAGGAAACAACAGTGAGAAGCTTCAGAGGGTGTGGAGGAGAACGGAGCGGGGTAGGCAGTCCATGCTTGTGAGGTCTGTGAGGGAGTGGAATGTGTTGAGGGAGGAATTGGTATCTGTGAGAGGGGTTGGTAAGTTGTGGAAGGGAGTGGGAAAGGAGTTGGTTGGGTGAAGGAGAGTTGAGAGAGCTCGCCACCGGTGGTAGTCTAATTGCGAGTGTTTGTATGTATAGGCTTATATACTTCATGCGTGGTGAAATGCCATTGTATTTGCAATTGTTCTTTTAAATAAGATTTTACATGTCTTGTGTAGAGAAATCCTTCCCATACATTAACACTGGTACCTTTGCTTCGATCTCATGATAAACAAAGTCGGCAACATAGCCTCCTCCATCAGCTGACTATGATGTTTTCCCCTGCTCAGTTCTGGACAATCCTTAAACTAAAATGTTTATTTGGGATATATATTTTATAAAACATCATCTCCAACATATAGCATAACCTATCGTCTTTCTGTAACCCATATCCTGCAGACAGTGTAAGATAAGACAGTCATAGTTTGAGCTCATGTTTGATATCAAATCAGAGATTTAGTACAAAAGTTTCACAAGTCTTCATAATTACTCAAGTTCCTTCATAATTACTCAAGTTCACTTATTAGCTACAGTAGAAGGCAAGTACATTTACTGTTTTTCAAAAACATAATAACTACAAAAAACAAATGCTGTACAGTAATGGGAGCATCACAAACAGAATAAAAAATGCAACACACTATTACATATTTGCTAAAGTTACATAACCTAACTAGTGTATACTTTGCTTTCAGCTGAAGACGTACACTACACACGTACAATATCCTGTCTAATGTCCAGTTTCTTCCCATGTGCAAACAATAACTTAACTTATTCAGCGGTGGGGAGTCAAAAAATGGCATGCCCAAAACCATTTTCCGATTTAACATAACCCACACTTGAAAATGTTGGAATAATTAACACCGCCGGTGCGGAATACATTAAGCATCAACAAACTGATGCACCACCACTCACCTTAAACGAAAAAAAAATAAAAATAAATTTTTTTTCCGACAGTCGAAAAATTAAGATGCTGCCAGTGAAACACAAATGTCGTAAAACGGTTAACATATGTTCACTGTCATTAGAAATTATTTTAATGACGATAAAAAAATGGAATAACATAGGTCTATAAGAAATTTTATGGCTTATGTTCTGACCACATTAGCTATTCTTAAAAAAAAAAAGCCCAGTACGTAGTAAAACTGTTTATTTATTTCTAGCCATACAGAATATTCTACATGGTACACATATAACTAAGTGGACATATTTACCTTCTTTCGCATTGGCATTTTTCTTTATTCCAAGCACATCGTACAAATCTCTGAAACCGAAATACTGTTCACATAAATCAAGTAAATTCGCGTGAGACATTATAACGCTGTGAATTTGACGAATTTCTAATCAGACTGAACTTAATTTGAAAACACTACTTTTTCACTAAAAACAACATAACCAATTACCCGCCAAATATCACTTTCAAGCAAAGATAACGCATACATCGTGTTGGCTCGGATTCTTAGGTACAGCCTGAAAAACGACTCTCGAACGAATAAATAAGCAAACAAAAGGAATAATCGAAAACATGAGCATCGCACAGTTTTATATGTTCTCAGTCGGAATCATGCATGATACATGCGAGAACCAGGTAAATTGGGGTCCGTCTATTGTCCGTAAGTAAGTCTCTTGGATATCTCCAGCGAGTAAAAAATTCTGCTTCCATGCATTTCACAATCTTCCCGGACTTAGCACTGTTTACCGGGTAAGCTTCGATCCATCTCGAAAAGCTGTCTGTTACTATTAATATGAATCGCCTTCCGCCGACTGACTTCGTATAAGGCCCCGTGATATCTAAACAGACCGTTTCAAATGGTCGTTTAGGCTGCCTTGGCTGTTGATTTCCGTCAGACCACCGGGATTTGAACAAATTACATTTGTGGCATCTGCGTACCCAATTTCTGACATGAGTTACACCGAGCTAGAAACACTGCTCTAAAATATTCTTAACCGTCTGCTCGGCTCCCGGGTATCCTGCCATTACGCTCCCATGAGCGTGTTCAAACACTTTCTCCTTGTGACTAGGTGGTACATACAGTCTCTATTTCGTACCGTCCCACAGTGAGCACGTCTCGATACGCCCTTCTACACATATCCATCCGTCCATTTGTTCTTTTTCACATCGCCCATATCACGGTAAGACTTTCTTTTTCGTTAACGTCATTTCTGCGTTCATTACTTCCTAATTTCGCTCTCGCGAAGTTGATTACCCTTCTCTCACCTGTGTCGCTGTACTGGTAGAGCACGGCGCCTAGCCCCTACTGGCTGGAATCGGTCTGCAGGTAAAGGTGTCTTGCTGGATCATACCACGCTAGAGCAGGGCATTCTCGGAATTTTTCCTTAATCAGCAAAAAGGCTGTTTCCTGTTCGCTGCCCCACATATACTGCTTTTCTGGAGATAGCAGGTTCGTGAGAGGTGCGGTGATGACTGTAAAATCCTGTACATGTTCATGTAACTAATATATTAGACCAAAAATCATTAGGTTTTATTAATAACTCCTCCAGGAAACAACTTATACATGTTGCCAGGCTTAACCCGCTGGCAGGGTGACACTGTACAATGGCCCGAAGGCAACAAAGACTTTATATGTAACTTAAGCCTGCCTGGATGATGCTATTCCATGGGAAGGGAGGAGTGGTGAATCTTGGGCGGCTACAAATTACATGAAGGTTCCGGTTAATTAATGTCTATTGCTGTGAAGTGATTGGTGAACAAATATGAAGCGCCGCCCAAGCGCACGAAAGGCTACCCTATCGGTCAGCACGTCCCACTTCTCGAGATACCATGGTATGACTTACTGTTCTGCGCGGCTGTATCCAAAGTCAGCCAGCGAAAGGCGAATCATATTAGTAGTAACAGACAGATTTTCAAGATGGATCGAAGCTTACCCGGTAAACAGTGCTAGGTCTGGGACAATTGCGAAATCCATGGAAACAGAATTTTTCTCACACTGGGGATATATTAGAGAGTTACTTATGGACAGTGGATCCCAATTTATCGGGAAAGATGGCATGAACTTTGTATGAGCTGCGGAGTGTGGCACATAAAAACTTCTATTTACCATCCTGCGTGAAACCCATGGAGAGGCGCAACCAGGAGTTGAAGGCGAGAGTAGCGATACAGGAGAGAGTAGCGATACAGGAGAGAGTAGCGATACAGAAACAAGTGGCGTGCGAGACGAGAGGCACAGGTGCAGTTATCGCGAACAACGGAATAGTTAGGTGAGATATGCGAATCGCTGGTTGACAGAAACCAAACGACCACCAACAGCACTTATGGTAGGACAGGCTGTATACATCAAAGCTCATTTGCAGTCCTCAGTCCGTGGCCCTTCCTGAGTCTTTTAAAAGGAAACTTCCATGAAAAGTTATCAATTTTCATTTTGAATACTAGTACTCCCCTTGAGGTTATAACATCTCCGTTAGCAAGGGAAATCCCCACTTCAACTGTAGGGCAAAAGTTCACACACCTTTTCGGCAAGATCTTCAACAGGTAATTACTAAATTCTTGACTAATTAGGGAACAAGAAGCTCTGGAACCCAAAAGAGCAGATACTTGTACTTGGTCAGCAATTCCCACTGGCACATACAAAAGTCTATGCTTTTTCTCAAAGCTCATCACATTTACCGTATGTTCTCCTACGGTTTTATCCCTAAACGGACAACGCGCCTTCACGTGACCGGCCTGCTTGCATAAAAAGGAAATTAACTCTTTACTATTACGAATGGACTGGCCACTGGTGCCAGAACCCATGGACTGAGAGTACCAGGAACGTGTCTTCACCTTTTCCTTTTCCTTATTACCTACATTCCCTGGGCTGCCTGCAGCAGTAGCGACTGTGAAGAGGGATTTTCTGTGGTAACAATCATGTGCCATGTGGTTGTTCTTCCCACATATAATACAATATTTGGTGGAACTGGGTTTCCCCCTGGTTTCCTTGGTCACTTTAGGTTCTAATTTTACTGATTGGTCAGCAGAGAAATCCATCATTGTGCATTCAACATCAGTTACTAACTGTAACAACTGGGCTAAAGTAGCAGGTTTTGATGCAAAGTAAAAATACCTACAATACCTGGGATGTAAATTATTGAACACAACTTGAGTGAAGTACTCTTTACCACTACAAGGGCACCCCATAATTGGAAAAATATTCAAAATGTCCCGAATGAACTCTCTCATAGACGGGGTATTATCATGCTCTTTCTCAAGCAGTTTCAACCCAAAATGAGCTAAAGTGCTCTCGCTGGACACCAATTGTAAACATTGTAAACATTCCTTTATAACTTGATCAACATCTCAATTTTCCTCTCGAGCTTTGCAAAAGGTGGGCTGTAATAGTTCGGGTACTATAAAGGTAGCCACAGCATAAACAATTTGGGGAGAACAGAAATTCAATTTTAAGACAGCTGAGAGGGCCACAAAAAAATTTACGACTGCCACCAAGGTGGTACCAGTAAGGTGGAGTATCTTTGAACAAATCTCAGATGGGATATTCTTAAGAATTTTGTAAAAAGGCACGGACTCACCAACCTCAGCTCCCCAAGTGTTGGCAGCAGCCCTAGCACCATCCTTCCTTACAAGGATCCTGACTGACTTGGACATGAAGCTCCTCAGTACCTTCAGTGTCGAGGACTTCTTCCCCCACTTCCATTAAAATTTGCCTGAGCCCGCCTTTGTCAATTTCTGTATCCAGGCCATCGCAGCTGTGAACATGTTGAATTATTAGTATCAAACAATACAGAAAAACAAAGCACAAAAACTGGTATGTAGCAAACAGAACAGCAATATTTTTTTTAAAATTTGAAACATTTTTTTTTTTGTTTTCTTTCTTTGATTCTTGGTTTATTACTCCAACCACAATTCAGAAAACCTCTAAATCCCCTGCCAACACTCTACTCCAAAGAGCAGAGCGCACAGTTTTCCTTGCGGTGCCTTCTATGCCCAGCAGATGGGACAAGGCGGCTATCCAAAGCCCTAAGTTCCTGAAGTGAGTGATGCAGAGAAATATCAAAGAGGCACCGAAGCAAAGTTAACTTTAGCAATGAACTAGAACTGTGATAGGAGAATCTTCATACTGATGGTGTATATTAACATGCCACTTATAAATGCATTTCTTTACATTCTACACATGAAATGCTATCATAAAATATCATTTATTTGTATATTGCCCATGGCATAATTCTCCAGCAATGCTGCTTTTGTATGATTGGCCAGCTCCAACTGTCATTTCAAATATTGATAAGTATGAAAAGTGTATGAGAATAATATATATAATATATATTTAATTATTAACTTTACCTTGGCCCAAAACTTACAAAGGCCAGCAAACAAATACTATTTTTATTGATTATTCCAGCAATATTTAGAATTCTTGGCCATAGCCAAAGCCAAACATAGCAATATATGCAAACCTATAAAGACAATTATGTATGCAAACTTAGAAAAGGGTATTATCAGTTCTTGGCCATAACCACAACGCTCAATGCCAATGCATAATAATAAATGGCTTGTACAAGCGAAATTCAAAAAGGTATATTGCCACAATGTTCAACACTAATGCATAATAAACAAAAGTCTAGCATATACTAATAATTTAGCGATAACACTGGGTGTTTCTTTACTTGGCCATTGCCACAAAATCAAACAAGAAAATCAGTTTTCATATCAATTGGTAACACTAACATAAGCATGTTTACATTTACTGTACTTTAAAACCATTTGAATCCTCATGCTCCATAACAATTATGATGGTAACTTAAAAGGATGAAAATGACTAACTATTTTCTTAAAGCCATCATTAAATTTTCGTAAATTTACAACAAGACTTTCATTATTTTCTCCACAAAACGAGAAAATGCTTCCCTGAATATGGAAAACCAATGCGCTATCCCCACAAAAACCCCTACTATGGTGCAGCCTTACCCTCATTGCCGAAAGGCTTAAAGTTCAAGAATTCAATAAATGTTCTCCAAGTACTTAACTGTCGAGGCCGTCTGCTCGCCGCGGAGGAAACATCTCTCTCGAGTGGCTCTCCTGGGCAAGTATTTATACCATAATTCACCAAAATTTCAACACACTGGTTCGGCCAATAAGAACTGTCTCTTCCATACGAATCCAATAAACACACAAAATCTCCATGGTGGGGAGAAGTCAGAATGTGCTTCCAATGGATGGCGAATTCGTCCTTCCACGCCTCCAGAATTCTTGGTAGCTTGCCGAATCACAGAATGCTTTGAGAGTCTGCCGCCTGCAGCGCATCAGCACGCCATGTGCAGACTGCCGGTAGACTTTGGTGAGAGCGCATGCGCTAAGTTGCATCAGGTGGTGACCGACTTTCGCTGCTCAGACAGCCTTGGACGGCCCAGCACACGCCAATTCCATGTCACTCCTGCCAATGACCAGCACCAGTCGCACGTCTAGTCAATGGATTCTTCAGCTGACTCACTTTGTCGCTTGTTGGGGGCATAATTATTCCAGATTACATCAATATTGCAAGTAAGTGAGGAATTACTGAAGACATTAACATCGTTAGTGAATATTTGCAGAAAGACAAAACTTTATAGCCCACGTGAAAACTGTCCATACAGAGTAGGCGTGTATTTATGACAGCGATTACTTCAACATTCCTTTGAACTACTTCTCACAGCGTATAAGAAAGTTTCCGACTAGAGAAACAAGTGTAGGAATTTGGTTTCTGCACGTATAAAAATGAATGCGTGGTAATTACTTTGTTTCAAAGAGGTGTCAAGTTCCATTTTATTTTACTCGTAACAGCATAACCAATACGTGTTTACAAATAACCAACATGTTTTTATAGTCACAGTATTTTCGAGCGAAAAATTAATTCAGAATGCATTGGTAAAAAAAAAAAAGGGGGTGCAGTTTTGAGAAAATTGAGACAAACCATCTCAAACTTTTGCGTGGGACTGGCACAATGCTGGATGGGGACTCACCGAGTGGAAAAGACCTTGGGTCCGACCTCATACATGGTCAGGATGGGCCTCAAGATGCTAAGGATCCATCGTGACGACATTTGGGCAGCAGCTGAGACCGCTCCCGAAAACAACGGGGACGTGCCCCAAATCGGCCAGGATGGCCTCGCTCAGGATGAGCATGTCAGGAGAGATAGCGAAGCGGAAAGTGGTTCAGGACCTGAAGGAGGGCTCAGACCAACTAGTGCAGGTAGGGCCTCGACGCAGAACGACACAGAGTTCACCAGGGGTCTATCTCACGCCAGCGCCGCAAACGAGCAGGTCACCACGCCTGAGAGGGACGGCGACGATGCAAGGATGAGGGGAGGAGAAGTAACCCCCCAAGCTGTATATAGAGCAAGAGAATCCGGAACCATCAGGGAGAAGCAAGGACCACCAGGAGTCCCATGACGGCGATGGCGTTGATGAGCCCCCTGGTGACCGCCCATCGATGTGAGGTGACACAGTATCTAAAGAAAGTATACCGGTAGAAGACACAGGAGGTCCGGAGCCACCCTACACGGAGGTGCCGACAGGGGTGAGCCCGGTAGCCGATGTCAATATATCCGATGGGGATGGGCTGTCGTGCCATACCGTCGAACAAGAAGAGATGGAAACAGCACCAGTACATTCAGAAGAAGAAAGGGAAGGGGAAGAACCAGAATCCACCCCTGCCACACCACCTGTAAGTCTGCAGGAAGACAACACACCAGAGCTTCGGGTCAGGACCCGACCTACTGGAATGCTATTACCGGGTCGCAACCGGACACGACACGACTGCAGCAGTGAAGAGAGTGGAGGGGTAATCAGTGAGGACAGCAAGAGTGGTGGGTTTGCCAGCCCGCTACCTCTCCAACGTCCTAAGAGGCAAAGAACGCCTGCACGGGAATGTACCACCTGCTATAGCACCACAGCGCTCCGGAGAGTCAGGTTCGCACACAGCAGCAAAGGAACAACATACTGCCAGCACATAGGGAAGCTTACATGCTGCGTCCTCGCCGCAAGGAACAGAGGAGATGCTCGTGCTGCGAGTGAGTCGCAGGCTGCAAACGAACTTGCAGGGGGGAAGGGTGACATTTGATGCCATCTGCTTCCCCCTAGCCTGTTTGCCCGCCATCGTTGGCAGCTGCTGCAGCTACCAGCACTCTACTGGGCGCTCGGGCGCACCAGTTGGAGAGTGCACCGCAGCGGTCGAACCGCGAAGGCCTCAATTACGAGTGTGGCTGCAGGGCCGAAGAGATTGCTCATGATGTGAGCAGGAAAGTGTAAGTGTTGAGCAAGCCACATGCGCCCGTGCGCACGTGTCTTAAAAGGAGACCCTGCAAATTTGGGCCTAAGTGTATTCAGGCTTAAATAAGAAATGCTCAAGGACGCCTGTTCCCAAAACGGCCAATCAAGGAGCCCTATACTATTTTGATGCCCCCGCAAGCTTCAATTAGTGTTTTGTATTTTTCATTAATTATCATTTTCATGTGTTTCATCCACATTTCGTTTCATACAGTGTAATATGTCAATTAAACAGTTCATGTGCCAAGGGTAATTGTTTTTGTAAGTCTTGTAGCATTTAAAGTAATGTGGATGTGTTTTCTGGAGTTTGAGTGTGTATGAAAATAGTCAACATGACTGGCCTACCCACCAAACCTCGACCGGACCATCGCGTGGGACAGTTAGTCATACCGTGTTGTCTCAAGGAGTTGTACGTGCTGACAAATGGGGTCGCATTTCGCACGCTTGGGCAGCGCTTCATCTTTATTCACTAATCACTTCACAGCAATAGACATTAATTTACTGGAACCTTTGTTTACTTCGCAGCCACCCAAGATTCTCCACTCCTCCCTTCCCATGGAATGGCATCTCCCAGGAAGGCTTAAGTTTTCATGTAAGTTCTTTGTCGCCTTCGTTCCGTTAGTACAGCGTCAGCCTGCTGGCGGGTTAAGCCCGGCACTGTGTATAAATTTGCTTCCTGGATGAGATATTAATAAAACCCAATGATTCAACGTAAAATGGTGTGCGTTCTCATTCGGGTTGCCTAAGGGCCTAAGGGCCTCCATTAAGGGTTATGTATCAGTGTTTTGTATTATCTTTCAGTCTTTTTATCTGCGTACAACTAATTATTGGTGTGTGAGCCTACCTAAGATCTCACTGCGCAGGGTTTCAGTATTGCAACTGTTTTTGTATCAATCACGATGGTAGGAACACCGGGAGGACATCGCCCTTAGGTCATCGGCACATGACCTGGAGAGGAGAGGAGTTTGCTCTATGCTAGCTAGTTGGAATTTCACTTAAAATACCAGGCGCCCATCATCTACAAGCAGAAGAGTTGGTGATTATCTAAGGAACATTTACCTGTCCCACTCCCAACCTTAGTGAACACCACTTTGCTCCACTACCTTGCCGTCAGACCATACATGCTCTGGGGGCAGAAGCCACCCCAGTACCAAAAACATCAAACAACAGACTCCGACAGACAGCGACTAACACATCTGCAGTCACTCCAGCCAGATTTCAGTCACTGCCAAGTTATGCCGGGGTGGCCAATGAGTATCCAATGGCGTTCCTGAAAGATTGTGAGAGCCGACTCAGCCGCTATGGTGTGGACCTGGGGACTAGCCAAACTGCATCGGCGAGCACTTCGGGGAGACGTAAGGTCATTGTGTCGAGGGGTGAATCATTACGGAATTATATGGGCAGAATTTAGCTGCATGTTTACCTGCTGCTTTACGAATACGGTCACTTCATTGCGGGTAAGGAGCCACATTATCTTGGAGGCGCAAGAAGAGTCTCTCTAAAACTTCGTAACCCCAGAAGATCAATCTCATCCACACCTATAATTCGGAACTGGAGTTGAAGGACATTCTGGAGGTTGTGGGCAGTACTGCTCGATCAGAATACCGAGCAGTCCTTGTGCTGGTAATTCATTCCACCGAATGGGATTTCATACAGACTGTTAGGTTGTTAGATGCCAGCATTCCACCACAGCTGTGCTGCAATCGCGACCGCGGCCAACCACACTACGAGAATGGACCATCGAAAAATTGGGGCAGATCCACAATGAAACGGTGCCTAGGTCTAGCGCCAGGAGCACCATGGCAAACACCACCACAGTGTCAACAGAGTCGGCCAACAGCCAGGCGGTGACTCACACCGCTCTGCCACGCCCACCCACAGACAGCTGGCGACCTGCACGTACGTGCCACTTGAACAATGAGTGCTTCTACCTGGATGGGCCCATCAGACAGTGCTCCATGGGTAGATATGCACCCGGGAAACGAGAGTTCAGGGTAGAGCGGCCAGACGCAGTTTGCCCCCGGACTGAAGAAATCTCCATGGACACGACACTACAACAAATATCCATCGCACAAATAAGTAGCTTACACAGTGGTTTCAAATGCATTTCCATCCTAATAAATAATCATCCCTGCCGTATCTTGATTGATATGACAGGATCGCACAATTTCATAAAATCAAAATTCATCAGTGTTAGTGAAGTTAAAAACGTTCAACATGTCATGCAATTAGCCACCTGCCAATACACTGGCGAGATCCAGGGATAAGTAGGCATTAGAGTACATGTCAGGGACATCGAGACCACTTAAAGGAAATTTCGGCATCAAAATGGTAGAACAATCATTTGTGAGAATCCCAGCAGATCAAACAATCGAGCATGTTAACAAAGTATGTAAGACCCCTGGAGAACTTGTCAATGTAACTACACGAGGGGGTGGTTGACCGAAATGGGATCTGGCTTACAATAAAAGAGGTAAATTAACTGATATGGTAAAGGATATGTTTACAATTAGTACATAGTCACAGTACAGTCACAATGAACTACAAGAAAACAGAATGAAGAAAGATGCAGAAGATGTACTGTGCTTACTAGATCAGTTTGAGTAATTTAAAATGTTCAGCTCTTCTCAGGAATCATTGATTTGCATCTCGACTGGCGATGTCCTGCCCAGTAAGCAAGCAGAAAAATTAATTAACGTACGAGCATTAAGGGAAGAAATTATTCATTCATTGGTACTAGAAATGATTCATTCATTAATACTTGAGAGGTTTGCGCCAAATGAAAGAGAGCACCTACAATCATCCATCAAAAAACTAACACAAATACTTTCGAGGCCATTACTCCCAGGTTATCAGTAAAAGGGAAAATCAGCCAGAAGCGTGACATGATGGTTCAACAACGACTGATTGCAGCTGTGTCTTCAGGTAGGCCAGTTTATATAAGTGAAATCCTAAAAATGAATTTGTCATTATTCCACCATCTATGGGAAGATCTGATGGTTCACTTACCAAGCACACAAAGCCCCTCTTTCCCATATGTCGATGGAGGAAAACTGCATTAGTATCATGTGTTCAAATCCCCAGGAAAATCTGCTTTGATTGTTGATGGCATGTCTGTCATTCAAAGGCTTGGAATGCCAACATATGCTAACACCTTTGGGGACCCAGCAGAAATTTATTTCAAGTACTTAACCATGAACATAAATTACAGTAGAATCGATGCGGTTTTTGACAGGTATGTGAACAAGCCTACAATTAAAGACACCACAAGGAGCCGTAGGTCAAGTTAACCGAAAGATAGAAGCATAAGACGCATTGTACGAGACAGGTACACACGTTAACTCCAAAATGGGGGCGATTCATTAACAACTCTGAAAATAAATCTAACCTCATCGTATTTCTTGCTGAACAACTTATTATTTATGCTCAGGCTTACCCTGACATTGAGTTTATTTTTGGTGGACTTCCAGAAGGCGATGCTTTACATTCTAGTAACGAAGATATATCCATGCTCTACTCTCAACAAGAAGAAGCTGACACACGATTGATACTGCACAACTTACATGCTCTAAAAAAGGTTATTCAAGATTAGTTATTCAGTCTGATGATATAGATGTTATAGTGTTCTCGATATGACACGACCTAGCACCAAACATATGGATTCAACGAAGTAATCCAACCAGGTACGTAAATATACGCGACATTGGTTTGGAGTTGGGTCCAGAAGTGAATAACTCTCTTATTGGTTTTCACAGTGTCACTGGGTATGATCCAGTTAGTCGATTCCGTGCTGTTGGGAAAAAAACCGCATGGAAGATCTTTACACTGCAACCACAACTTACTGTTAAAAGACATAGGATTGTCCAATGATGTCCCTTTTGAAAATGTAGAGCTATTTGTTTGCAAACTTTATAGCTCGTCAAGAAATGTAACCAGTGTCGATAAACTGTGGGTGCAGCTCTTCCAAAGAGAAAAACCAATAAGCAAGCTACTACCAACAAGTGATATTTTGAAGCTTCACGTAGTCCTTGGTATGGACTACAGCTGTGAAACAGAACCCATCCCTGCCACTTGCCACTGACTGTGGGCGGAAACTAGAAAATTACACTTTCAAGCCAATATTTATGACCCGAGACCCTTCACCTACGGAGTACCTGAAGATGACATCATGCAGATATCTCAAGAAGTTATGTGATGGTTCGCGCTCGTGTAAGCTCGCTGAAGTTTCGTCTAATCCGACATGATCGTGTTTCCGAAAACAGTGTTTAAATCTGTTCCAGATAATCAGTGAAGGCAACACAAGTGATAAAGAAGAATTTTGATATTGACTGGGAAGAATCTTCTTACTTAATTAAATCTAGAAAATTACTTACATCCATTGGTTAAATTTTGATTATGTCGTACTCATACTGTGCATATGCTACACACACACACACACACACACACACACACATATATATATATATATATATATATATATATATATATATAAACTTCACAAGGAATCATAACTAATTTACATTAATTTTTTTCGTCTGAGGTTTATGAACACACACACACATACATGTGTATATATGTATATGTTTATAAACCTCAAAAACATATCCAGTCTTAATCATACTGTCCAAGGATGATCCAGAGATGGTCTTCCTCAGAGTTGGTCTGGGGTTAGTCCGGACTAAGGTTGGACTAACTATATCATATTCATAAACCTGGATTAGAGCCAGACTAACTTTAGTTGAAGGCTCATCGAAATACATTGTTGCCAAGTTCACTGCTCATGCGCATTACAGATCATTCATCTCAAATAAAACGTTTATTTCCACTCATGACAAAATAGGAACTAGATAGCGCTAAACTCAGTATAACATATTTAAAATAAAAATGTTTTTCCTTTTAAAGTTGAACAGTAATTTACCATAAACGTTAATCTGCCCAAAAACAAGCAAAATACGATCTGTTATATTGTGTGCTGAATTGAAAATAAGTGTAGAAGTTTTGTGAATATACATATATCCTACAAAGTAATTTTGGAAGCAAAAGGGTATATGTATGATCTCGACACTTCGCACAGAACTTCGGTGCTGAGAAAATAACCTCTCAAAGGCCTAGCCTGTCTCCCTCTCCAAGGGAGCTGGTCAGCCATCAGGATGTAGGCGAGTCGGCAGCGGCTCGACATCACTGACTCTGCGATGCCGGAAGGGAGCAGGGCCGAAAGGCATCAGCTGCCTTGCCTGCCCCTTCCTCTGATAACACAAATACATTTCAACACAGCACACAGCATACAGATTATCACACACCAAGCAAAAAACACACAGCAAAAACAGTTAAAACGACACATTATCAAATCAGTTCCAACTGAGAATTCTTTTTCTCCTTTGGCAGTATCAGACCAATTAGACGATAGTCATAGTAGTACAGGCACAGTAGTATCACAACAGCACACATGTAAAACACCACATGCTCCACCTGTTTACATATTTAATAGCAGTATAGTTAAATGGTTGATTAGCCAGTTTAGTGAAGTATTTCTCATAAAATTCTCAGTAACTAGAAACCAATTTCTGAGGGTAATAGTCAGGAAGAAGGATCCCACTCGTTTCTGTATATTCCTTCGGAAATATTTCAGATAATTTTACACATATGCGGATAAATATGAAAAGCCAATGAAAGTAGTCATAAAAGGGCTTACCCATGGCATAGACACAATCCCTTAAGGAGGACTTCGATGATTATGGCTTTAGTCCTGTCCACGTATGGCACTTTATAACACCAGAAGACACATCTGCAGTCCATGGGTCAAAACAAAGAGTATGATGTACTAAAAATTAGAACACTATACAGCATATCAGTTCGATCAGAACTATATAAACCCCGCATTGAGGTGGTGCAGTGTATGAAATGTTGTGCACTGGGCCACACTCAGAAATACTGCACACTTGGGTATGTCTGCATTTTCTGTACAAAGGATCACAGAAAAGCAGACTGTCCGCTTAAAGAACAAGACAAATCAAAGTGGGTTTGTACACTTCGCAAAAAAAAAAAAAAAAAAAAAAAACGGGACACTCGGCTGTGTGGAAGCAGTGCGAAGTGATCAAGAATCATATAGAAATACGAAAACAAAAGATGGGCCTTAAAACCACCAAACAAACATAGAATATCAGGCAGGAAACGCGACCAAATATTCAGCCAAAGGCTGAATTCCCCCCCCCCCCCTTCCAAGTAGGGAATACACAGACTGAACAAGGAAACACACACAGGGAATAAGCACCCACACAACAGAAAAGGGACAAGCCACGAAAACACGAAAGAAGGGACACCAACACAACAGAAAATGCGACCATGCTCTTAGGATCGCAAGAACTGGCCGCCTTTCTGCGAGAAACATAATTCACAACACTTTTGGGCCCCTTTAGGCCCATCATTACACATTACACGAGAAGCAGATGTTGCTTCTCACAGCACTCGTCACTTTACCACAGTAAACAAACAAATAGTTGATGATTATTACACTATTAAATCACCCCAAGCTGTCACTGTCGTACTAAATACACATGTATTAATATTTAGGGCGCTCTGCCCAGGCTGGTTATGTGGGAACTCGGGAAAGGTGGGAAATAGCCCCGCCCACCACTCGTCTTGCAGGTCAAGTGACACACATGCCAGTCGAGGTAGGGGTTGGGGGTCGGGGGACTAATACGACATGACAGCTATTTTGTCTAGCTTAAACAATTTAATTTAGCTTAAGCTGTTACTAATATCACAATATATTAAACAAAATTGAATTTTAAATAATTATAGTAAAATTAAATACCTAAAAAAAAATTTATATATACATATATACATACATAGTTATAAAAACACAAAATACAAAAACACTTAAAAAAATTAAATAATAAAAACATATAGTGTCTTATATGTTACAAACACTATTATTTGCTTGAAATAACGCACCGACCTGATAGTCTGTTTCAGGTCGGGAAGAAGACGATCCTCGTTGAAGAGAGGATGAGGGGGGTGCTCTGCTTTGACTAGAGCCTGGCAGACTTTGGCAAAGCCTGCAGACTCTGGTCCAAGGGCCCCTCCTACTGTTTCTGTTACTAATACTGGATTTCATTCCTATGTCACAACACTCTGAAACTATAAAACCTATCCCGAGGGCTGCTCCCGGGCGATTAGGGACTCACCGACACACTACACGCCAGATTAAATAGCACACTTGTACACAACATAACAACACGTTAGACAGACATCACGACACTTACACTCACTCCAGCCGGGGGGCTGGAGGGAAGCTTCACTACCCCCCCCCCCGGCAACATTAACATGTAAAAAAACATAATAATAGGCATTAAAACAAAAACAGCCTAAATGTGGACCCAGTGCCCTAGACTTACACTGACACGGCCCGGTGCCCTAGACTTACACTGACACGGCCCGGTGCCCTAGACTTACACTGACACGGCCCGGTGCCCTAGACTTACACTGACGCGGCCCGGTGCCCTAGACTTACACTGACACGGCCCGGTGCCCTAGACTTACAATGACACGGCCCGGTGCCCTAGACTTACACTGACACGGCCCGGTGCCCTAGACTTACACTGACACTGTCCCCGCCCGCGGACCCTATGATTAGTCCAAGTGTCGGGTGGCAATTGATTTTAAAAACACCCAGTGATTTATGGGAGCTGCGGCTCCCGGTATCACGACACACGTGTCATTCCGGTGGCATATGAGGATCGGTGGCGTTACATAGGTCACGAGATAAACTGACGAAAGTGGACATCGCGCTCGCAGCTGCTCGCACGCTGAGATCTGCCCGCCACTTGAGGACCAGCGAAAGCGAGGTGTATCTGAGAGTGCGATGGTACCATGGCAGCTTGGGTGCGGTGACTATCCATAACTCGTCGCGTCCCCAGGTGGTGGATAGGGGATCCCCAGGCTCAGGGGTGGCTGGGAATAACCAAACACCAGCCCGCCGAACCAACTTGCCGGTTCGAGAGCGCCGGCCGTCAGGGACGTCGGGAACCTGGGTGGCTGGGTGCGAGATGGCCAAGCGCATCTGCTGGAGATGGCCCAACGATCAAGGCGTGGAGCGGGATCTCGAGATGCTGAAAACATGCGAAGTGTAGCGATCCTCACTGCTGGATTCTGCGGGCTGCCGACTGCGGGTGCGTGATGAATGGATTGGAATTCATCGGACCTTGGAAGCACCCCGATGTCAGCCTTCACTCCTGGGCCAGCGAATTCGCCACCGCATCTGGTAGGCCCCGGATGTCTCGCGTTTCCCAGACCGACCGGCTATTTTGGTGGAAGGGGAGGTGGTGGCTCCCAGAAAGAACTCTCCCCACCTTCACCAACGGATTGGGGATCCTGGCATCGGCGCGAAAGGGCGAAGATGGAGTCGGTGCCATGACTGAGTTGTCCAGTTTTCCGACGCACTCGACGAGAAGCAGGGGGATCCTGCATCCTCAGTTACTGTCGGTACTGGAGTGCTGGTTCGCCTACACGGCATTATTTACAGTAGTCAACTTCAAGGGCGCCTGCGCCCACACGATGACTGGCATCGGCGTGGGGGCTGTTCTGTCCCCTGCAATACACACACCAGCTGCGATCTCATTTCATTTCACCCCGCATCAAACCAACAGAAGTCTTTCTTCCCGAACTAACAAATATCTGCTTTATTCAGCCCGAATCCAGTTAAATGGAATTATTTTATCCTCCACAACTGTAGCATAGATTTTCCACGGCCCTCTCCGCTTTGCCTGGTTTGCTATGCTCCTTACTAGACCTTTCTTCTTCCGGGGTGTGTCCATGGCTACAATTGCGGCCATGGCACCAGACAACCTTGCTCATCCTCGATGCATGCGCCCATTATAATAACTAAACCCAACCTGAGGCATAAAGGGCTTGCCCTGAGACGCATCCCATTCTCCAACCGTCCTAGCAACTAACAAGCACGCCGGAGGGCGCACAGAACTGTGAAGGTGCTCACGCTGTCGTAGCGGGATTTGGGGGCTCGCCAGAAAAAAAATTAAATGGGTTTGATTATTTCCTTGTGATGCCCCCGATAGTATGCGAAATATTTTCTGCCCAGCTCTGCTCGTGTAAACAAATCACGCTATTCACACAGTTTAATTTACAATCTCTTTTTACACTCGTCCACAATATTTTGCTAAGCGACAATAGCAACTTCGTTATTTTTTACCACATTAACGTAACTCTGTTCGTTTTAGCCTTGTTTGTATGACTCTCTATCTTATATTGTAATATGGGCAGATTTCATTTTATTAGGCTAATATTGTCTTTATAATGATATTAAATGAGTATTGTAATGCTATATACATTACAAAACGACATTTAAAAACGGTCAATATTCTATAGCCCAGATAAGATTCGACCTCGCATCCTACTACATATGGACCCATAATGGTACCACTAAGCTACCACTACATTTTATTGTCGAATTAATATTTTACTCATGTTTTACTAAGCTATAAGGTATATTTACTTTGAATTATTATTCACGGAACATTTTATTCATTAGGTCAGCATACTTTTGCATACAGATTGACATAATCGGCTTTAAACATAATTCTTATGTTTCGTAAACTTTATCTAGCTTTCACTGCAATGCAATATTTACAAAACTGTCGTCTTTTATGTTCGCTGTGTTTCTTTTTGACCTTAATACTTCGTTAGTCCTACCCTCAGTACGGATTTAAAGTTAGGCCGTACTAAAGCAAGATGATCCTTGAACTAGCAATAAAAATGCTCTCTGAATACGAAAAATATTGGTCAGAGGATGATCTTTCGGGGTGCTGTCATAACTTAGAAAAACACAATTTAGAAACACATAAGTTAGAATTTTCTGAGTTATGCCTGTTCTTAAGTTATGTGGTTTTAACTTATGAAAGTTCTAAGTTGTGTGTTTCTAAGTCGCGATAGTTCTAAGTTGTGTGTTTCTAAGTTATAATAGTTCTAAGTTATGTTTTTCTAAGTTACGACAGTTCTAAGTTGTGAATTTATAAGTTACGACAGTTCTAAGTTATGATAGTCCTAACTTGTGTGGATATTTTCAAGAATTCTAAGTTATGGCTGTTATAAGTTGTGATTTTCTGAGTCATGTGTGGTTCCCTGATCTTTCCTTAGTCCGGACTAAAAACGACTATGAATAAGGTCCATCAACACCAAGTCTAACAATCTACCTTTATGTGGGTTTTCACTTCTTGAATTACTTTTAGTCCACTATATACAATAACCTCGTCATGTAAGCACCGGGCCAAATTTTTAATGTAATTTTTGAAATCTACGACCCTTAAAACATAGAATATGATACTCATGTTGGATGTCATATTGGATTTCTGGGTCCTCCAAGATTTTCAAAGCTGTCAAACTCACTTTATGCTTTGGTTGTGTAATAAGTAATTCAAAAAATACTGTTGCCGCTTTTAGGAAAGAAAATTCGACGGATTGACAACTTTTATGTGATATTTTAGCCAATATGCAAGGCTTCAGAAAAGAGCGACGTAACAGTGAATGGATTATATGTTTAGAACTACGTGATGTATTGAAAGTATCATCCCGTTATCGTCGGGAATGTACTTTATTTTCGTAAATAAACATATTGGGGGCATGTTTAACAGTTAGCTATACAAAAAACCGCCTTTTTTTAAAAACATTCTGCTGCGTATTTTAAGTGACCGTTAGGCGACCCACCTTAATTTACGGTTTCAGATGTTGTAAACACAAAAAAAATATGACGTGTACTATACTTAAGTCGACATAACACTCGTTTGTTGCCATAGCCAGTTAGCTGTAGGCTATGTGTTCGGATACAGTTATAGGTTATGAACCAATTAGAACCTAAACCAGTAAGAAGTATTTGTGAATCATTCATCTACAGGTAAGATAATTAGTCATTGGGCTTCGCAGTGTGCAGTACAGATCGAAAATTACCTAGGCTATTGGCAGAGACCTGAAAAATTCGCTATGACAGCAGACAACCAATGCACAGTTGACATTGGCATATCTGTGCATAAGACTGTAGAGTCTAGCCTGCAGGTCACTGAACTCGCCAGTTTTTCAGGTTTCTACCTATAGGCTGTTCACGATAAAGTGAGCACTTTTGAAGCCCTTGTTACTTTTTCCATTCAGCCATTATTTATCATTTAACCACGTTTTTGAAACAAATACAACCTTGTAAGTAATAAACGTAGTTTGTATATTCCACCAAACTCGGAAGTTAATGTCTAAGGCTAAAATAAAATATATTTATTGACTATTATTCCAAATGAGAGGGCTTCCAAAAGTGCTCACTTTACCGTGAATAGCGTATAAAAGTGCGTAATGTACACAATATAGTTAGAGATGATGGTCTATCGCGGGAAATATTGACAGTTTGCAGCTAGGATTCAACGTACTGTACACATGTCCGACAGTTTTATTTCCTTATTGGCTGTCATGCATGTGTAGAGTTACTACCCCATTTCACTGGACCAATGAGGATCATGATACAATAAGGCTGAACGTTCGTGATTGGTCTGGAAACAACTCAGCCGAGTCAGAACCTTGTGCATCCAATCATGAAATAATAAAATAGTTACAGTGTTATAGAAGATACGATGGCTCAAACAATTTTCGCGATTTTCCATCACCTCTAACAATTGTGTACAGTGATTCTGAATGGGTCAATGTGCAAGATGGCCTTGATCACGAACACGGGGATTGACCGGGGTAAAGTGTATTTCTTGGCATGTGTGTGTGTACACATATGTGTGGATGGCGGTGCCAGAAGCTGCGCTGTAGCAATCTGCGACAGTCGTTAGTTGAATGGCGCAGATAATGGATGTGCTATTTGCGCGGGGGCTACTCCCCCTCCAGCCCTGCAACACGGCGGGACGAAAATAGCCCGCGCAGGAAACGAGGGAGAGATGCACACACACTCACACATTCCTCTTCTCCACAATCGCTGGACCAGCTGTCTGGCGACCAGCGACTCCCCGCACTGCTCAGTATAGTCTATTGGCGGTTTCTTCACCCTTTTTGACTCAAACCTTCGAAAAAATAACCTCATATATGCCGTCTTAATTGCTCTTCAAATATGCCACGCATCGCAAGCGTTTTATATCTCTGTTCATATAAAATCATCTTATTTTTCGTTAAACTGAAGTTTCTCGTATATTTGATTTAAATGACAACGTTTAATTCTTAATAACTATGTAGAAAACAGTGAGAAAACACGTGTGTTGGTAACGCCTAGTGAGAAATAGTTCTTATACAAGATACGGTTACACTGAGTGCGCACGAATTCCGTGCGTTGTCTTTTGGTGTGATTTTATATACTTCGTTAAGCTTCGTTTGTACGAGACGGAGGAATAATCTGGAAGTAGAACTTCAGCAGGGCTTCAGAAGAGGTCGCAGTTACCGCGAATGGATTATAGTCGTGTGTCTTTTAGTTATAGGCTGTTCGCGGTAAAGTGAGCATTTCTGAAGCTCTGGTCACTTTTTTCCTACCAGCCATTAAAATTTTTTTTTACCACATTTTAAAATAAATATTTCCATGTAAGTAATAAACACAGTGTTTACATTCCCCCGAACTCCGAAGTTAACGTCTAAGGTTAAACTAAAATAAATTTATTGACTGTTATTCCAAATGAGAGAGCTTTCAGAAGTGCTCACTTCACCGTCAATGGCCTATACATTCGGTTACTACTAGTTATAGGCTATTCACGGTTACTTCCAGCTAGAGTTCTACTTCAAGGATATCCCTCCGCTTCATACAAACACAGCTTAGTTAAGTACAGAAAATGACACCAAAGGGATTCGTGCAAATTCAGTGTTATATTGTTTTGCATGAGCACTATTTCTTTCTAGCGTTGCCAACACACCTAATTCCTCCATGTTTTGTTCATATTAATTATAAATGGTATTTTAAGATGTAAAGGTAGAATATTAGTGATGGGTATGAATTTAACTAGGAATAAGCTACTTTTATGACAATACAAATACAAAATGGCTGTACTTCATATTCGTGACATATCTGGAAAACAGCCTAACACGTCATACATGGGTCAATGTTTTCATTTAAAATGTGCGAAGAAACCGCGACTAGACTATATGTAGAAATAATGGAAAATCACCAACCAACATGTCTTCGATAACATTCAAGCTACTTTATTCTTTCATGATTGGATGGACAAGGTTTTGATCCGGCTAAGTTATTTCCAGACCAATCACGAACGTTACTACCTTGTAGTAACAGAATCATCATTGGACCAGTGTAATGAGGTAGTAACTCCACACATGCATGACAGCCAATAAGGAGAGAAAACTTCCAGACGTGTGTACAGCACGTTGACTCCTAGCAAGCAGTCAACTTTTCCCGCTATAAACCACCATCTTTGACAATTAACATTGCCACGGATCTGAGCAGTTTATTCGTGTATCGGCCAAGAGAAACTCTGAAATTATCAGAAAAGTAAATATTTTAGAAATTTTTTAACTCTTAAAATTATGTGCTTGAGAAATAATTTTAGAGAAAATAATTAATTTCAGTATTGACAAATGTTTACCTGACACTTGAAATTCAAGGTTAAGACGTGAGACTACCGCCCCTCCGTCATTACCAACTTAACACATTAACACAAGTAGGGGAGAGTTTCCTATATCGTACCACTTATTATATTTGCAATTTTATCTTTCTCAAATGAAAAATTATAAGGTTTTAGGAATTTGTATCAAAAAGTATGACTATTTATGGGTACATATATGTGGGTTACGTCTAAAAATGTAGCACCGGGGAAGAAATAAAGAACTTTTTATTTTTGCAAATATAGAACTTAAAATTCGCGTTATTATTTGCGGAAACGTCAAGCTTTAAAATGACGTACCTTTACATTGCGTTGTCATTCGACCGTAATTTATTTGGCACGCCCTTGGTAACTGTGCGCCAATAAACGAACACTTCACAATTGCGTGCCCCAATTACGCACAGTTCAGTCAGGAAATGATTGACTTCACATCTATGCAGCAGCCAATGGAGAAACGACGTCGACTCTAGTGCATACAGTACTGCGAAGTTTAGCCTGAGGGCAAATAATAACGCGAAATTCGCAGGTCCCTAGTTATCACGAATTCGCAAGTACTATTCACAGCATAAGTTTACTTTTTTTTTTTTGCAACATATGAAATGAAAATCAGCGTGTACGTTAAGGAGTTAATGAGCGCCCGGCAGGCAGTATGCCCATTAAAATTTATGCAGATATGGGCAGTGGAATTTTTGAAAGGTCTATTTCTAAAGTGCTAAATTAACCGTGAAGAACTTTTAACGAGGAGCTCGCTGTTGTTAAAACTGTACATTTTACGTTCGAGTGCATTTCGCGCAAAGCTATTGAGATAAATCTTTCTGCCATCGGAGGTGAAATTCTCACAAACATAAATTTAGTGTTTCGCTGGTGTTTATTAGCATGATAAGTAGGGCCACGCCTGTTTTTCTTGAAAAAATTCGACGACGAGCTGCAGGCTACTCCAAAACACTTCACCTCGGATCTACTTCCTTGATTGGATTATTTATTAGCAGTCTGTTCTGTATCAGCATAAAGTACGCAGAGATGAAATAGCATGACTGTTCCTTTGGTTTGGGCGTACCCATGCTCTGATTGGCTCTGCGCGGCTCTGGAACGGACCTCGTGTCTGATTGGCTACTGCGTCCTACAAGAGGTTCCCTATTGGCTCACCTGCCGACTGACTAGTGAGGTACCAGCCGCTGATTGGAGGACGGTGATCCAGCATGTTGTTGGCCAGCGGCGCCATCTTACTGGCGTGTGCGGCTGTGAGTTCGTGGAAAAAGCGACTGCTTCACCTCTGTATTATTATGCACTCCGTGATAAGAGGGATCTCCACGCATTCATAGACTCTAAGACCTTAAAAAATCACTTATATTTCCTTGCGATGAGTTAGAATGTATATAGCCACCCGCTACCTACGTATTTCCGACTTTCAGCAACGCTAAAACTATTTCTTCAGAGAGTTGCAAAAACCCTTTTTTTTTTCCATCCGCTTATGATTTCGTATTCATAATCACGTGCACAAACTCGAGAAAAGCTTCTCCTTTTTATTTTGTCGCTTTCTTTGCTTTTCCTGCTCTTGTGAGGTTCTCACCTAAAGCGCTTACTCTCTCATCGATCTGTTCCGGTGTACAGTCAGCGGCAAAAATACTCCCGGAAAGAGGCCGTCCGGTCACAAAACAATGTCGGCAGTTGAATACTTTACCCTTCCAGATACCACTTTTATCCTTACATACAAACCTCTTATAGCTAGAGACCTGAAAAAATTCGCGAGCTCAATGACTTGTAGGCTTGACTTCATCGTCTTATTTACACTCACGCATATATCAACTGCTCGTTAGTTCTTGTTGTAGCAGTACAAGGCGTTGACTTGGCCTACAACTTACTGCATGTTTGTTATTGGCTCATTTATCTACAGGATGTCATCGACCAATTGCAAAAGTAACTTGAATATACTCGCGTGTGAATTCCAACCTGTCTCGAAATAAATCCGCGAATTTTTCAGGTCTACAATCTTAACAACTGACACTTTGGGACTAATGGATAGTGTTTCAGTAGATCCATGGCCCAAGAAGCAGCCAATTATAAAACAGTCGGCGTGTCACCACACCAGCACCACATACCATTACCCAGGGAAAGACGTCTGTATTTGTGCCAGCTTTTCACCTAGCACAGCAATGACCATAGTATCACCTATTCTGCAACAAGTGAGAGTCGAATGAGTGCACTCACGAAATTATGTTAAGGGGGCCACCTACTAGGCGCTATAAATGTGTTGCAGTGTGTTGGGAAATCCGTTAAATTTTTTTTACGAAACTTTTCCACGTGGGCTCAATGTGCTAGTTTACAAAAAGAAAACAAACTTCAGGGGATGACGGAATGTCGATTTCAAGACACTACGCATGTTAGAACCACAATTTCCAAGTCCTCCAACATAACTAACAACAGCATTTTCAGACTGCCGTATGTCGAAATTTGCTGACTTGGTCTACGCGAAACTCAGATACAATTCTGCATTAGACTTTCCATCAGTAAAATAATATAGTCACCGCTTACAGTCCCATGAAAAAAAAAAAAAACAGTTCAGCGAAAAGCTTGCGCGCTAGTTTAGTGCTTCGCGCATAGTGGCGATGCAGTACTTGATGCGCGTGCCAGTGTCGTCCTTAGCGTTCGCTCGCTCCTGTGCCATGTCGCGTCAGGTAGGCGGCCCCCTTAAGGGACTAGTTTACGGTTTCAGATGTTGCAGACAACATATTTTATGACGCTTGCTGTACTCAAGTCGACACGAAGCTGAATTAATCTGGTCCACTCATGGATACTCGTAACTGGAATATCAAATTTGTATTTTAAAATACACGTTGGAAGGAATTTTGCTGTTACTGTGGCTAGTCAAATCAGTTGGAGCTCTGTTTAACGCTCCCTGACACCAGGAGCCGCGGTGGAATTGAGCGGTTTGACTTTTTTTAAATATTTAGTTCATTAACTCTACTTAGCAGCACAGCCACCCAGTGTGTTCAATTCTATCATGACTGTACTACAATTTAACAAACAGTATATTAATTATATAGATTCACCATTTTTTTGTGGGAGGGCGGCTATTTGTCTGAGCGCCCGTAATTTAAGCTACAAATTCTATTTCTATTCAATGAATAGAGCGGTTAGATTGCTCGCCTCTCACCATGATAAGAAAGGACGGGTTTACCTTGTAAAACGCCTGCGTAGTGAACATGCGGGGACGTATCAGAATGAAAGAAGGTAAGTTTCCCGCGGAAATATTTCAGGACTGCTTGCACTCCAAAACACTAGAGTTCATATCCACTTTCGTCATTGGATGATATTAACTACCACGCATTGCAGGTGTCTGACCTGCGAATCACGAGCACTTAGTGTCGGAGTGACCTTAATTCCGAATTGCCCAATTAGGCAAGGAGCTGTCTCCCGACAAAGACACGTGGCCAATGAGCGAAGGAACACTGCACTTACGCCATAGGACATTGGAGTCTAGCCTTAACGTAGATCTTTTGGTGAAAAACAAGTGGCGCTGGTCGTTGCGTACATCTGTATACATATAGGAATGTGTATACATATATTTTATTTCCTGTCGTGTGCCCGAGGCCTTTAGCCGATATAATTGTTGCAGAAAAGAAGAATAATCAGTATTTAAAACATTTGATAAAATATCTTAATTGTAAAAGATAACTTGCGTTTTTATTTATCTTTACTGATTTAATAATTACGTCATAATTGCCATGAAATAATTAATGGTATTTAAATTTTGTATTGTATTATCATATTTTGTTGTTTGCATTATTTACAAACCTTGTGCAGTGAGTATTAACAGAATAAGGATACAAGTAAACTTAAGTGTAAAGAAAAGTTATTTGTTAATAAATCTTTACTTCACTAAGCTCAAGTTAATTCCTAGTTTTGTAAACATTCTTTCCAGCCCTCTTTTACCTGGAAGTGTTTGCTCCATGTTGTCAAGTGACGTGTAATTCTTTCCAATCGTCATTCCACGGACACTATTCAAGTAGGATGTGAAGTGAAGAGAACGCGGATTTGAAGGGGGAGAGATAGATAAGCGAGATAGAGAGAGAAGATGGAGAGAGGGAGATATCTGAAGCTGGTAACAATTAGAGGGCGCTAGCAGACGCGCGGCCTAACTGCATCAAGCTCGTTAGCATTAATTCGCGATCCAATCTGGCCGCCCTAAGCATTATGGGGTAACCCGGTAATAGACAGGCATCTCCCCTCGGACAGGCTGTAAGGGCGGCTGAGGGTTGCACATACAGTGGGAACGTCATATTCAATTTCCCTCTGCGCGTTCCCATACGGCTATGGATCACTGGCATTCAAACTCGCCGTACTTGATTGTTTTGTTTTCCCCCATTCAGTCGCATATTTACATTACGACTTATAGCTAGAGCAGAGAGTGGACACGCACACGACGTGGCATTGCGGTTAATTTGATGTGGATGTTCGCATTCTCTGATTGACTGCTCTAGATCCTGGGAACGGGCTTCGTGTCTGGTTGACTGCTCTAGATCCTGGGAACGGGCTTCGTGTCTGATTGACTGCTCTAGATCCTGGGAACGGGCTTCGTGTCTGGTTGACTGCTCTAGATCCTGGGAACGGGCTTCGTGTCTGATTGACTGCTCTAGATCCTGGGAACGGGCTTCGTGTCTGGTTGACTGCTCTAGATCCTGGGAACGGGCTTCGTGTCTGGTTGACTGCTCTAGATCCTGGGAACGGGCTTCGTGTCTGATTGACTGCTCTAGATATTGGGAACGGGCTTCATGTCTGATTGACTGCTCTAGATATTGGGAACGGGCTTCGTGTCTGATTGACTGCTCTAGATCCTGGGAACGGGCTTCGTGTCTGGTTGACTGCTCTAGATCCTGGGAACGGGCTTCGTGTCTGATTGACTGCTCTAGATCCTGGGAACGGGCTTCGTGTCTGATTGACTGCTCTAGATATTGGGAACGGGCTTCATGTCTGATTGACTGCTCTAGATCCTGGGAACGGGCTTCGTGTCTGATTGACTGCTGGGAACGGGCTTCGTGTCTGATTGACTGCTCTAGATCCTGGGAACGGGCTTCGTGTCTGATTTACTACAGCGTGTTGTACATGTGTATGCTGTATATGGGGTGGGTAATGTGGGGTTGTAACCCCCAAGCGTGAGGTGACTTGGGGGGAGGGAGGGGTCAAAGCGACCTCACTCGTAGCTAGAGTGTTTTACAATCACAATAAATGAAATTTCCCTTCCCCCTACACCTATGACTAGCAATTTCATTTAATTAAAGAAAAGTTATGTACCAAATTTTCTGTGTATTTTAATTTCTACGGACAGTTTTTTTTTGCCACAAAAAGTCAGTACATTATGATAATGTCATTATTCTTTTGGCCAGCTGAGCGGCACTATCGCCAACATTATCCAAGTAGTAACGGGCATCGAGCGCAACTTGTCCCGGCATAAAAGAACAGCTGGACAGTATCTTCAAATTTGAGAGACACCTAGTATTGTGCAGACATAGCGCGCCTCCACACAAACGTCCGCAGCTCGCGGACATTAACGAACTGCAAGCCGCCGTCCAGGAAATGCAAAGGCGAAACTCCCCGCTGATCGCGCAGGCAGCTCCCGGGCGAATTTCGTGGCGATGATCCACAGCAGAAAATTAGAGATCCGCAGAAGTTCGGCAGCGCTTTCCCCACCAAGCTCAACACACGAGGCGTGAGTACTTAGAAGGAGCAGGCAGACTTATTTCCACGAGTTTGATAACAATCACGTTGCATACGATGTTGAACGCAAGACGCATTTTAGAAAACCCTAGCTCACGCTGAGGTTGACTAGGCAACGCCATACCAGAGCTGGGTTTGCTACAACTTGTTCACATGATACCTTGTCTGCTGCGGGTACGGGACTCTCCCCGCCCCGCCCCGACCCCCGCGGCCTCTACCTCGAGGAGTGGCAGCGCTGGCGACGCGCGATCTGCTGGCTTTCTACAGAACTCAGCAACCACACGAAAACCTTATAAAATTACCAACTAAACTCTAAAATATTACACAATGCTAAAATGGAAATACTAAATAAAAGTATAATACAAAACATATTAAAAATGACAGGCCGGCCTAACCACATACTAAATAACACAGTAACCACTCATAAGCGAGCACCCAATTCAATATTACCAGCAGTTGCATATTTTTCTTAAGTGACGACTCACTCGTCACAGGATATATGTACATTATAGTTCGTAAAACAACAGTACGTTCTTTCTGCCATAACATTCATCTTACGGCAACCATACATACTTGTATTTGAGCCACTCGACGTGACTTGGTTCACCTTAGCAGATACATCATTTTCTTCTACTTTTTCTTGAAATAATTAAATTAAAATCCCTGTTCAGTCTTATATATAACTTCAGTTTAATTACCACAAAATTTTCCTAGTCCCTAGCTATGTGTCCGTCTTTAATACCTCTAAGTCCCTTGAAACTCAACAGACGTTCTTCAAATTTTGCAGAGCGAATCCTCGGTGTAAAATACAGGTCAAGTTCGAATTTCAGCAAGATCAGATTACGCAATCATTACCTTTTACCCAAAAAACTAATCTTTTAATTACTATTGCACTATGAAAAGTTCTGTATTAATGCATTGAGAATATTGCATAGAGATATGAAGGTAATGGAATATCATTTTTGTTTACTTTAAATGCCTCACTTCAATGTTAAGTTAATTAAGTGGGGACACAGTGGCTCAGTGGATAGAGCGATTCCAAGTGGGGCCGCAGTGGCTCAGTGGATAGGGCGATTCCAAGTGGGGCCGCAGTGGCTCAGTGGATATAACTATGTTAAGTCGGGCTGCAGTGGCAAAGTGGATATAAAAATATCAAACGGGATCGCAGTCGCTTCAATGTTGAGTTAATTTCACATAATTTCATTATTACCTACATATATCTATGCCATATTTTTTTCAGTCTTTGTATGATAACATTTTTTAACATGGTAATTGTTCTAGCCCCTTGTCAATACAAAAAAAAAAAAGGCCACGGACTAACCCCTAGTGTGTGTGTATACATAAAACATTGAACATTTATGATGTTATTTTACATCTAATTTTCTGCGTAGTAAAGCGAGCTGGCTTGAGACTCGGTCCTACCACTTGTCCTGATTAAACTCCCTCGGGATTCCCCGCAATGAATACCACCACAGAGGAGCTTCAACCCTCTGTTGCTTGTAGCTAGGTGTGGGCTCACCATTAGTGGGCAGTACCCAGAGTCAATATCGGAACACTTTCCCTGGCGCCGGCAATGCCTGGGGAAAACACGTTGTGCTTAGAAGCGTGTCATCACTCCCGGATTTTCGCACGCGGGAATCGTGCCGTACGATGCCGCTAGTCAGCGGGTTTTCTCGGGATCATCTCCCGTTCCCCCCTCCCCTAGCAATCCGGCACTGCTCCATTAGTAGTATAGAAATGCCGATTTGAGCGCAACTGCAAAAAAGTGGCTCAAAAAGTTGTGTTTGGTTAGATCGTAGTCTTTAGAAAAAAAAGTTGCATTAAACTTTGCATTTGAGTGCATCTGCAAAAATAGGCGTAAAAAGTTGCGATTGGGTGCAGCTGCAAAAAAAAAAAGTAGCTCAAAAAATTTGAATACGTAAAAAATAAAATATTGTATATAATAAATGGGCGCAAATAAAAATCAACTGATGTCTAATATGATAACGACCATGGCAATGAAGAAGCCTAACGCACTGGTAATGTTTGGAAAGAATATAAATTTAAGAAAGACGTTTTTGTGGAAAGAAAGAAGAAGAAATCTCAAGAGAAGTATGTCAAGTGTGAAACTTGTAAACACTTTTACAAACCATCTCTCATAAAAAGTCATCTTAAAAGTAGATTGCATAAAGGTCTTACACCAACACATAATAAATCACATCAACCAACAAATGCATGGGAAATTTTTAAAGTGCCACAACATTTAATATCAAAACAGAAGTTCCCAAGAGAGAAACAAGTGAAATGTGAAACTTGTATTCACTATTACAAACCGTCTCTCATAAGAAGTCACTTGAGAAGTAAAATTCATAAGTACACACTCAGATTCAGTGTAGAAGAAATCGAAACAGCATTTCAAAGTAGGATCAAGACTTATGCTGTAAAGAATGTGAATGTATACAAAAAACCCAAATCATTTCCTAAACGATGTAAAAGAAACTGTCATGTGATTAATAAGTAAACATTTAAAATCACTCAAAGTGAACATGAAACTCTTCACTGAGTACAAAAGGGGGATTGGTGAGAATATTGAATATGTAGAAAGCTCCTTTAAAACAAAGAACGAAATTATACTGAAATCGACTAATCTGGAAGAATATTATGCCAACATCATATTGAAAATCATAGCTGAGATTGGGGCTTTTGAAGATGAGGGATATCAGTGGGAACTCAACAGAATATTTAAACTAGAAGTGCGAATAAATAAATATGTACCATTCAAGGGCAGTTCTTATGTTGATCTCCCAGAACAAATCAAAGCTAAGTAGGCGGTAATTAATGCTAAGAATAATGATCAAAAATGTTTTTTGTGGTCTGTTCTATCTGCATTGTATCAAGTACAAAAAGATCCTCAAAGAGTGAATAAATACATAGCTTACGAAGATGAGTTTGATGATGCACTTAAGGGTTTGGAATTTCCAATGAAATTGGATAGCATACCAACCTTTGAGAAAAGAAGTGGAATTTCTATTAGTGTATACACATACGAAGAAGAAGATGGTGGTAAGAAATATATAATCTGTCCATTAAAAACAACAAAAAATATGACGGATAAGCACATTAACTTACTCTATATCAAAGACGAAAATGAACGACCACTACTGCTGGATAAAAAGTCTTTCGAGACTTATCGCATCACAAGTAACAAATAATGGTCACTATGTATATGCGTTAGATGTTTCCAACATTTCTACTCTGTAAGTAAACTAAAAGATCACGAACAAGACTGCCGAGATTACGATGGTGTTTGAGTTGAACTACCATCTAAAGGAAAAAATGACATTAAGATTTAAAAACAAAAATCATTCTTTGAGAGTTCCGTTTGTGATATATGCTGATCTTGAATGTTTGTTGACTAAATTTGAAACTTGCCAACCAAACTCCGACGAATGTTACACGAAACCATACCAAAAACATGAACCTATTAGCTTCTGTTACTATGTAAAACCACCAGTAAATTATGAAGGATCTGATGCATCTTCTGTATTCGTTAAAATGCTAATGGAAGAAGCAAAGTTTATTGGTAATATATACACAAATGAAAAACCAATGCTTCCACTAACTCAGAAATAACAAATTGTTCATGTTACAGCTACCCATAGTCATATATGTGAAAAGTCTTTGAATGGTGATTCTGTGAGAGATCATGATCATCTTACGGGGAAATTTAGGGGAGCTGCACACAGAGATTGTAACTTATCGTATAGAAATACATGTTTTGTCCCAGTGTTTATACACAATCTATCTGATATTGACACACATTTATTCATAAGAGATCTTGGCATCGATGAAAATAGAATTGATCTAATTCCCAACACAGAAGAAAAATATATTTCTTTTACGAAATATGTATGTGAAAGTGTAAATCTTAGATTTATTGACTCATTTAAATTTATGACTAGTAGTATCGATAAACTCTCTAGCAACCTTTCCAGAAGCCAATTCCGAGAAACGTGTAAGCATTTTTTCAATGAACTTCTTGACTTTGTTATAAGAAAAGGTGTTTATCTATATGACTACATGGATAGTGCTGAAAAATTTTGTGAGACATCACTTCCATCCAAAGATGTATTTTACAACAAACTCAGTAAATGTGTCATTACAGACGAAGATTACGAATTTGCGAGAAAGGTGTGGGAAAAATTCAACATAAAATCTCTAAGAGAGTACACAGAACTCTATAACAAATCTGATGTATTGATATTGTCTTATATAATGGAAAATTTAAGAGATGTATGTCTCAAAACATATAAGCTAGATCCAGCATGATATTTCACGGCCCCAGGGTTAGTGTGGGATGCTATGCTCAAACATACTAAAATAGAACTAGAATTATTAACAGATTACGACATGATTTTGATGATAGTAAAAGGTGTTCGTGGTGGAATTTCACAATGTTGTAAGTGATATGCTAAAGCAAATAATAAATATATGAATGCTTATGACAGTACAAAGGAAATATTTTATCTTACATATCTGGACGCCAATAACTTATATGGATGGGCTATGAGTCAGTATTTACCCTATGGTGGGTTTAAGTGGAGAAACACAAATATAGATGCAACGAAAATACAAGATGATTCTAGAAAAGGATATATATATATTGGAAGTTGATTTGGAATACCCACATGTACTACACGATCTCCACAAATATCTGTCATTGGCACCATAGAATAAAATACCAGAAGGTTAAAAAAAACTCAAACTCTTGACTACTCTGGATGATAAAGAAAAATATGTATTACACTATATAAATCTTAAGCAATATCTACCTCTCGGAACGGATTTGAAAAAGATTCATAGAGTTCTGGAGTTTGATTAATCAGATTGGCCCAAGTCCTATATTGATCTAAACACAAATATGCGAAAAAAAAGTCTGCAAATGACTTTGAAAAAGATTTCTACAAATTAATGAACAATTCTGTTTTTGGAAAAACAATGGAAAATATTGGAAACAGAGTGGATATACGGTTGTGTACAAGTTCTAAGCATATGGATAAACTAGTGGCAAAACCAAACTTTAAAGATAGAACTATATTTACTAACTCTTTGGTTGTAGTTCATATGATTAAAATAAAACTGTGCTTTAACAAACCCATTTATGTTGGAATGAGTATACTTGATCTATCGAAAGTCTTAATGTACGATTTTCACTACAATATAATGAAACCAAAGTATGGGAAAAATATTGAACTGTGCTACCAAGATACTGATTCATACATCTATTGTATAAAAACATCAGACTTTTACAGTGACATGAAAGAAATGGTCGATCATTTTGATACTTCTGACTATCAAAAAGATAATTCATATGGTATACTGTTAGTTAGCAAAAAGATTATTGGCAAAATGAAAGATGAATGTAATGGAAAAATAATGGAAGAATTTATTGGATTGAAATCGAAAATGTATGCAATAAATATGGAAGGTGGTGTAAAGAAAAGAGCAAAGTGTGTGAGAAACACTGTAGTCAGAAATGAGATTAGTTTTGGTGACTACAAGAAGTGTTCGTTTGGTAAAAAAAAGTGTTGCACAAAAGTGTGAATCTTATTAAAAGTAAGAAACATGAACTCTATACGCTTGAGTTGAGAAAAAAAAGCGTTAAGTTCCGAAGATGATAAAAGATTTATTCTTAAAGATGGCATTAATACATTACCATGGGGGCACTACAAAATTGTAATAGAGTAATACTAAGAAAATGTTATATAACAGTAAATGTTTTTAATGGATAACCATCCATAAAAACTAATAACCAAACATGTTTGCGTGCTATTGGACTTCGGTGATTCTTTCACTTTTAACATCATAAATTAGGTTTCTCTGACTTACTAGTACCACATTACAAATAGTTGTAGCCGATATTGGTTTATTAAAATTAAGTGTAAGTTTCAGATTAGTTCGACCTTTTACAATAGCAGTTTTTTTGTAAGAACAGTCAATAACATACAATGGCCTTCTCCCAATAAATGACCCAGAGTTGAAGAGCAGTTCATTATTATGATAAGGAGTATCTAATATAGTCTTTGAATTTCTAAAATCAGTGTAAGCAATATACATCTTATCGAAAATTTTATCATCAAAGTTTAAATTCCAATTCTCTTTGGGAAACACTTCATTATGTCCATTCTTAATATAAATATTTTTGACAAAACAAGAGTGAAACATTGAACCGTGTGTGAATTGTCCAGGATCTTCTTTTCTGTTTCGCTGAAAACCAACAATGACAAAGTCTGGCATATCGAATTGGATTGAATTGAACTGATCTTTTATATCAAACTGAGATGAGTTTGCACTAGTAGGTACTGGTTTTTCAAGACATTGCCAATAATTAAAACCAATTGGAACTTTGGGGTGTTTGTATAATTTTGCTTTAATTTCGTCTACATAAATAGGATCGTATTCAAAAATTGGCCACAGAATTTCCATTTTCTCAATAACAATTTTACCAGCATCTGGTATATTATCTTCATCACCAGATCCATCTGCTTTCTTTGGGGGTCTTCTGTAAAGCGAAACATCATCATTAGAATTTCGAATGAATGTGATCTTGTACCCACCTTTCCAGAATATTTCATTACAATCTCTCATAAACCCAAACAAATATCTTAATGGATAGGTAATTTCGTTACACTTATCTTTATTACATTTACCTAGTTCTATCCCCGACATTTGGAAATATGCTGATTCTGATTCCGAACCTAGCAATGTATGCATCATTGTTGAAGTGATGCTAGGGTTGTCAATACTTTAGATTATAAAACCATGTTTAGAAATCTCTATTCTTGAGTACTGGAATGGGAAGAAATTCTCACAAAGGTCAATAATTAAAGTTTTTTCATAATCTGCATTTGTATCTCATTTAGTTAGCTTATACTGTTGGTATACATAAGCTTCATTCGGATGTGAAAATGCATCACCAATAGGAATATCAAACTCAAGGCGCTTGTTGTATTCATTCAAATTATTTTTTGTTTGGTTGTTTGGCAGAAACGTCTGACGCTTTTAACTTTCAATTTTTTGTTGATCCATTTATTATATAGAAAAAAATTTCTTAAACAACTAGACTTTTCTTATCAACTCAAAAATTATGACTACTATCAAAACCTAACCATTTTATTAGCAGCTTATTTCCTTTTCTTCGCAAAACTTTTTACACTAAGTAGTCTTTATCATATTTGGTCTTAAGCAGCTCTGGCTCATAAAAAACACCTTTAATAAGTTTTATTTTTTAAATATTTTATTCTGTATGTCGTAGGGTTTGTGTGCAATACTTCACACACCTCAAATACTCCAGTGGACCAATTTGGTGTATATCCTTTTTCAAACAGCTTTTTTCTTTTTACTTATATGAACTTTATCTTCTATTGTAAACTTTGGTTTAACCATTTTTCTTTCTCCTCCATACATGTTGATTAGAATAGAACTTTCATTCTTTGCACTTACATTGGTGGGTTTCATTCCGATTGTACTGTGAACAGTGTTATTGTATTCACTTATTAATTTAGATAATATAGTCACCCATTTATAGCTTCCCTGCACAGTAAATATCTTCCACATTTTCTCCTTCAATGTTCTATTAAATATTTCTACAATGCTAGTTTTCTTTTCACTGTATGTTGAATATTGTGTTATATTGTTATTGGTCATTAATGTCTTAAATGATTTGTTGTAAAATTCTTTCCCTTTGTTTGTAAATGCATGGGTTTGCGATCATTCAAAATAGTTTTAAATGCTAATGTAACATTTTCACCAGTTTTATCTTTGATTGGTATTGCCCATGCATATTTGAAAGAAAAAAAACATCTATCACGGTTAACATATATTTAAAACCCTCTGTTAATTCTGTTTATACCATTTAAAGATCCAGAATTTATCTCAACTAAATCAGCTTGCCAAAGATCATCGATGCCAAAAGATAGAACAGTTCTTCTGGGGAAGTTTTTTTGCATTGTCTATGAATTTCATTTACAATATCGTTTTTTATAACCCCCCCCTCATGAATATCGAGTTATTGGTAACACATCATCTACAAACACATTTAATTCTTACTTTGTTATTATTTGTAAGCTCATATGAACTTAGTGTATTTTTCATATATCTGAGACAGTATACATTTAAGTTATCATTGTTCATTTTATTTATTTATCTAATAAATGAGACAACAAAAAATTGCAAACAATATAGAGAAAAATATAGAGAGAAGATGACAGCTAATTGAAAAGTTAAAACTTTTAGAAAATTTCGCCAATATGAATATAATAAAAATAAAAACACGAACAACCATTGATAGATGCAATAGAAGATTTCGGACAAAAAATTGGACATGTAATAATTGAAAATAAGAAGTTAATTAAAAAATTTGTTCCTTTTGCTGTTAAGAATTTAGACTACCCACAGACACCAACAGAAACATCTTTTGAAAGAAAACTGTTTGTAACTCAGGCACCAATGAACACTATGACGATGGCATTAAACACATTTTCTATGACGATGAACGCTATGACAATGGCTTTAAATACATTGGCGATGATGATGAACACTATAATGAATGCTATGACGAAGCGTTGGATCATTTGAAAACTGATATCTCACAGTTAACTAACTACAAAACAACATTTATTGATAAGAAAGTTGCCGATTTCTTAATTAGCTGCAAATACGATGTTTTTGGACTAAAGGATGATAAAGGTAGATTGTATATTGGTGATAGCGAAGAAAACATTAATCAATGACAAAATTTACTGTAAAAGGCCGGATATATACTGAAACTGATGGTTTGATGAAATTACTAACTAGTAAGAAAGTAACAGAAAGTTACTACACTGCAACCGACTATGAACACTATAGTGGTATCCTAGCGTATACAAACACAGTTTTTCAAAACAATGATCCAAACTTGGGAACGCCAAATTCGAGCAAAGGGAATAAATGGAAAATTATTGTTAAACCCATTTATGATTCGATTAAAAAGAAACGTCCCTTACCTAAAAAAGGGAAAAGGCATAAAGAAATATACAGACTATCCCAAAGAATACATATGGATGGATGATGTTAGGATGCATATTGATCTACTTCTCGTTATTTATGGCGAAGAGAATGCTGGAAATGATAACTATTACAATGAAAAAGTTGGAATAATGAATATGCTCAACAGCAAGTTTTGTGATTTTGTTGTGAATAATCCAAAAGGTGTACCATATCTGATATGAATGTTAAACACAATACCACATACTTTTTGGGAGTCGGAGCATTACGGGAAAGGGCTACTCAATGACATAATAAATTCACTACCTTTTGAGTTGCATGCACCTGGTTATCAGTACTTAGGTCCGGGTACCAGACTAAAAGAGAGAATTGAGCGTGGCAATAAACCCATTAATCCACTAGATGCGGCTGCAATGGAACATGATATAGCTTATCATCATTATAAAGATCTAGCTGAAAGACATTTAGCTGACAACGAACTAGAAGAGAAAGCGTCCAAAAGATTGTTAAGTTCAGATGCTGATCTCAACGAGAGATTGTGGGCTGGAGTTACTGGATCTGCGATGCATATTAAACATAAGCTTGGCTGGGGAATTAAAATAAATGATAACATATTTGTTATAATAAATGAAAGTAAAAAGCATTGTATTTCAAGTTCCTAACGAGGAGGTGAAGGGTTCGAATATTGATTCTTTCCTAACGAAAGACCAACTGGAACATAAAAACAAGAAATTAAAGGAGGATAAAGGGATAACTATCACAATTTCAGTTCCACAACTTAAGAAAATGTCCAAAGAAATGAAAACCGGAAATGGCCTGACAGTTCACAAGGGTGGATTTTTACCCTTAATTTTCGCAGCATTGGGAGCTCTAGGGGCGTTAGCTGGTGGTGCATCATCTATCTCTACATCAGTAATTAATGCTAAGAAGAAAAACCAAGAATTGGAAGAACAACACAGACATAATTTAGCTATGGAGGAATACGGCAAGGGATTGATGAAGTTAAGTGGGGTAAGAATGTTAAAAAATGTAACTCCACTCAGTAACTCTGATATTGATCAAATGGTTAAAAAATTAAACATCAGAAATTTTCGGGGTGTATTTATAATCGATGAGCTACTTAACACACCACTCGATAATGAATGTGGGATTGTTAATCTAGATGTTTTAACAAACTCTGGTACACACTGGGTATGCTATTGGAAAAAAGCAAACAACAAATACTATTTTGTTTCATTTTGCGGAAATCCACCCCGACAATTAATAGCATATCTCGGAAGTAATATTTTTTGTAACGATAATATAATTCAAAATTTCAATCTTGTAACTTGTGGTCATTTGTGTGTAATTGTGCTATATCACTTTTCACATAATTTTTAATTTCCAAAAAAAAACTTCATTATTAATAAACAATGTATATATGTGGAAATGTATTAATGAGCCCTTGGATTGAAGATCAAATTAAATAACACACGGATAACGATACGACTACTAAGATCAATCCTAATGATTTTGTTTCCTACACACAGTTCAACGACTTTATAGCCACACTGACAAGAAATAAAATATCATTGGCTGAAGCCTATCTTACTTAATTGGAAGTAGATAATAATATAGATTTTGAACAAAAAAGACTAAGACATGTGGGAGATCCCATTGAACCGATGGATGCAATCAATCTAGAGTACTAGCAGAAAAACAGAATTAACATTATTCGTTTAGTTGGAAAATACAGTTCAAAAGAAAAAGTATTTTACTTTGATAATCGAATAGAATATTATGTTTATGAGAGATGGAACTATAGTTGAAATAATAATAAAACCAGAAAAATATAAATGTTTTATCTACTTATACCATGAATGGAATACCAAAAGCCCACAATGTACCCAAAGGTACAATTGTGTTTATTGAAATAGTTATGGTATACCAATACATTTAGAAAGATCAGATTATGTTGGTTTTTAATGGAAACACTTCCATTAAAAACAAAACTTACTTATAATCTAAGAATTTAAAAGAATTTAAAAAGTATTTAATTTTATTACGGTACTTACCATTATCTAACTTACGAGTCACATCTACTGTAACAAAACCCTATTCATTATTCCAACATTTTGAACAAGTCTCCCTAAATTTCTCAAACGACATATCACCACCAACAAAATAACTATGAATATGTTTAAGACTTGTATCGTCTTCTCTGAATATGCAAAGAAAATTGGCATTGTCTCTTATAAGTTGCTTAGGTACTTTTGAGTATGTCTGGGCTAAATAGAAACAATCAATATCTTTGTGTCTACCGCGAGTAAAGTAATCCCTTACCATATTTTGATTTTCAATTATGATATCATCGAAAACAACTGCAGACTCTTTATGGCATTCATTTACATAAATCAATTCTTCATCTGATTGGCTTTAGTTCAGTTCTATACTACTTATCTAACGCACAACATTATCTCTGGGAGAAATAAGCTATATTTTGTGGGTCAGAATGATATGGAATCAGCAATTGATATTCCAGTTGATCAATATAGCTTAAAAGGTTATTCCAGTTGATCAATATAGCTTAAAAAACAAAAAAAAAAGCAATTTTTTCATTTAGTGTAGATTCAATGGGTGGGAAAGAAAATGATATATCTTTCGAGCTGGATAAAATATCAAACAGAGTGAAAGTAAAATGTACACTTAAATTACAGTTTGGAAAACGGGGTTCAATGAAAAAACTTTAGGGGTCTTGTAGAAAATAAATCTCTGAAAGCAAATGAGGAACATTATGGCCATACAATTCCAAAATTTTCTCCATTTGAAACAATAAATATACACTGCAATATAGTAAATGGTATGATATTAAAACATAATGAATATAATCATAGAGAAACTAACATAATTACCACTTTTAAACCAAGAACAACATTTGGATTTGGCGACACGCTCTATTACGAATCAGCTTATCCATTATTTTTTCCAGTGCAAAAAAATCAAGTTAATGAAATAATAGTTGAAATTAAGGATGAAAAAGGTAAGTTAATTAACTTTTTTTTTGTCCGAAAGAACAGTGGTATTAGAGATGAGACCATAGATATTCTTTTTTGGGTTGGAAGTAGTCATATTCTATATATAATAACTTTAATAGTTTAAAAACCTATAAAGTTTCATATGATAAAGATGAATAATATTTCTATAGAAAGTGCAATGAAAGATTTAGAAAAAGAATTAAATGTTTCGGCTACTTTAATATGTCGAATTTGGAGATTGGTATCTAAATTTTTAATTAGATTATGTTGTAGCACATTGCCGAAGTCAGAGCGATAATTGTGTTTTAATGATTGGATAACCATTAAAACTTTATAGAGATATGAGCACAAATAAAAATCAACTGGTGTCTAATTATACGACGACGATCATTTACTATTTAAAAAACCGAATAGAATGCATTTGTTTAACACCACAATCCACCATTCCATCATATGCAAAACTTATACCTCCATGATTAACATCATTTAAAACTTTTTCACTAAAAATCTGAACATATCTGTCTGGTAAGATTACTTTAAAATTTCCAGAAGTAATTACCACTTTGTATCCATACCGTATATAATTTATTTCAGCATGGTTTATGGGATAGGACTGTCCAATTGTAAGTTCGGAAAGTTTCTTAAATTGTTTGGTTCCGTTTAATACATTTAGCAACTGAATGATCTTTGTTATATAAAATATTTTATTTTTTACATATTCAAATTTTTTGAGCCACTTTTCTGCAACTGCGCCCAAACACAACTTTTTACGCGTATTTTTGCAGATGGGCTCAAACGCAAAGTTTAAAGCAACTTTATTTCTAAAGACTACGATCTAACCAAACACAACTTTTTGTTACTTTTTTTGCAGTTGCGCTCAAATCGGCATTTCTATACAACTTCCATTCTCACCTCATTTCTAGAGCCTTGTATGCAGAGGCGATGGGCAACTTGATACGCACGCCTGTATCCCCCTTATCAGCTTCTTGTTTCCGGGCATCAGAGGCAGGAAAAACTTCTATTGACAACAAACCACTTAGCTTGTGCTCGGCGGTTATGTTTTTTTTTTTTAAAGTCATACTCCATACTTTTTTACAACCCAATTCTGAAATGACATACGTCTGCAGTAATAAATTTTAATTTTAATAGTCTCGATTTGGGGGTGCCTTAAAATGGAGACACTGAAAGGAATTCATTGAGAAAGGTAAACTTTGAGAGAAATTTTATAAATGCTGTTACTCACTCGCTACTTTGTCCCGATCAAGCGAGTGGAAGTGAAGGACTGAAGTAGTTGCAGATGGCTGTGAAGGACATCGCTACAGGGCTTCGCCACCCTTCACCAAGACGACCTAAATGTTGGTATTATGGACAGCCTGAGAGCCTACTGCCCATAACAGCAGCAGCAGAAGGAATATAGGCAACGAGAGGCAGGTGAGAATACAGCGTATTCGGAAAACTTGTTAACATCGACCTTTGGGGGGCGAAGTTTGGTGACTGCTGGAGGGAAGCGCCAATGATCTTACATGTACGATCGGTGAAACAGGATTGTGATGCAATACTGGTGGAGGGGAGCGTGAATGATGTTCATTGCCAGATGGTCCTCGACAATGGGGCGACCATAACAGTAGTTAGAGGTAAGAGAAAAGTAATCTTGAAGCTTGGCGACCTTAGCATAGAGTACGATATATACATAGCAAAAACTGAGGATGAATGTCTTTTGGGGATTTATGTACTGCGTAGGCTGGGGTGCTTTATCGATACTCAACCTGGTGTGCATACTCAACGGGTAGGCAGTGCAGAGTTGGTAGTGTAAACACGGCGTGATTTGACCTCCCCAATTAGCTGCCCAGCAGTTTGTGGCCAACCCAATGTGCTGCCTTTTTCTAGTGTAATTGTCATTCCAGGCAGATTTCAAGGAAAGTTTGCCAGGTGTTTGGTTTTAATTGAGCCAGTAGACAGGAATGGTGGCATTCTGCCAGGAAAAGTCGTTGTAGCAATGATTTTGGTCTCTCTAGTTCTGGCAGTTTTCCAGTTAGAATGATACATTTGTCCAGTAGTACCATTCGTCTTGAGGCGGGGGCCATGAAAGGTGTTTGTAAGCAGGTCAAAAAGGTACTTCCAAATGTTACAGAAGATTCTAGAGTAAAGCAAATAGAATGTCATTTACCAGAAATAATGGAGGATGCTAGTAAGAACAAAGGAAAATCTAAACTTGCACCAGGAGAATGCTGTCTCTGAATTACTGCAGAGAAATAGGGATGCCTTCTCGTGTGAACCAAATGACCTTGGAAGTATTGGTGTGACCTACCACCACATGTATACAGGAGATGCCAGGCCCACAACGCAGCCACCAAGACGACTGCCATTAACTTCGCACTAGGCAGTTTAAGGAATTCTTAAGGAAATGAAGGATCTAGATGTGATGCAACCACCAGTTAGTCCATTGTCACCATCATTCTTTTTAAGAAGAAAGATGGCTCTCTGAGGTTTTATGTAGATTATCGTCAGCTTAATAATGTGACAAAGAAAGACTTCCAAGGATAGATGACATATATTAAACAGCCTGGCAGGTTCGCGATGGTTTTTCTACTATGGGCATGAAAAGTGGGTATTGGCAATGCGAGGTGGCCACAGAGGGCCAAGAGAAGACTGCATTTTGTGTCCAAGGGAAAGGAACCTGGAAATTCAAAGTTATGCTTTTTGTCCCTTCCACCCTCAAATGCCTAATGGAAAAATTGTTGTCTTTAGATATCGGTCAGATTTACCTAGATGCCATTGTTGTTACAGGGAGGACATTTGAAGAGCACCCATAATGCCTAGACCCTGTATTCCAGAAAGTGGCTGCAGCCAACTTGAAACTGGGCCCTAAGAAGTGCCACCTGTTCCAAAAGAAAACAAATTTCTTGGGAGATGTAGTGCCGGCCCATCGAATAGGAACAGATCCCGATAAGACAAACGCAATAAGACATTGGCCGACACCAACTGGCAAAACTAAAGCGCGGAGTTTTCTGGGATTATGTTCCTATCAGTGTGGCCAAGCAACTACATGAACTGAGACAAAAAAGAAATTTCATTGGACCACTGAGTGTGAAGATGCTTTTAGTAAGTTAAAGGAAATTTTGACATCTCCACCAGTCTTCGGTTTCGCGAGTGTACTTTCAGTTTGGACACTGATGTAGGCATTGAAGTTGTGTTATCTCAGGTTCAGGATGGGAAGGAAAAGAGCACTAGAATACTTCAGTAAGACATTGCATAAGCCTGAGAGAAGTTATTGTGTTACGCACAAGGAGGTTCTGGCAATGGCGAAGGCAAATTCACACTTCCAACCATACTGAAGTGTTTGTATAGCAGACAGGAAACAACATACATGAAGACATCCCAAATTGATCGATTGAAATTTGCCACAGACTTTTGTAGCTCAAGAACACTTGCAACAGCCAACGGAAGACACAAATAAAAACTACCACTAGCTACTAAACTAAAGAATACTCACAGAGACTTGAGCGGAAAAAAATGTGATTTAATTGAAAAATAAATATCATGAATTAAGCGACTATATGTGTAAATACTAAGTATTATGTAGCAGCACTTCTCTGTTTTCTAAATTTAATTTACTTTGTGTGGCCGTAACTATGAGTATAGCCCTATCGGACATATCATTTATTTGCAATGTAAACGTAATAAATCTCTTCCGTTTATTTAAATTATTTCAAAATGTGAATATTAAATTAATAAATATTCTTCTAACACCAACTCAGTTGGGATAACATGAGACCTCAGTTCAGAGCTCCGTAGGCATATACTTAGAGCAACTTTAACTGACGATACAAGATGGTGTAACGCAAGTTAGATTAGTTTCTCAAAAGTAGTTAATTATTTTATAGGCGTAGTGTCAGTCAGCATACTTGGTTTTAAATAAAACTTGTTCGCTGTAACATCTCTTGACATCTTCTGTAGCTGGTTCCGCTGGTAGTAGGCCTTGGTCTTCCCTCACAAGTCTACCGAGCTTTAGGTACGTTACTAAAGATCTTTCCGTACCACACATAATCGCAGTAGCTCAAATTTGGCTTTAAATACAATATGCATAGGTAACACCTGCAGACTTAAATTTTTACTCTTCAGATGCAGTGCGTCTTCGCCCCATCGGCAGTCTGCATTTCTGTACGGGACTCGACCAATAAACCCGCAAAATAAAATATCTCTCAGGTCGACGACTCATCGCCTGCCTGACCGGAAAACCAAGATGGCTAAAAGCCTTCACTACTGCATACTTAAACGACGCCTTTAAACATTGCGCCAATCACGAGATTGCTACTTCATATATTACACATACGTCTTGTGTTACCATAGCAACCAATCAACAAATTCCTCACTGCAATGCAGCCCTCATAAAAATAACTTTGTGAATGAAAACAGAAAGACTTTCAAATATAATTACATAAAAATTTTCTGATGTTAAAAACGTGCAATTAATGCTATGAAACAGAGCTGGAGAAAATAAAATGTATCTGCCACAAACAATTAATAAATTAAACAAACAAATATTGCATTAACATACACATTGCAAAATAAACTGAGATAACTGTGACAGGAATAAGTAGCGGTTATTTGAGGTGTTACTCTACCTTTATGGCAGACATTTAATTCTAATAACTGACCATGCTTCATTATGCTGGCTACTAAACTCTAAGAACTCCAAAGATCAAATAGCCCAGTGGATACAGCATCTTCAAGAATCTGACATTGAAATACAGCACAGATATGGACGCCTTCACTGCAATGCAGATGCACTTTGTAGAAGGTAATGCAACCCTTTCTGTCGTCATTGTGGATGCCAGGAAGACAAGAGTAGAGATTCATTAAAGGTACAGAGGACAATAATTCAAGGTTCTCTGTCTTGTGATTGGACACCTACCTGTAGTGATGAGGTTATTAGGAACGATCAGCTGACTGAACCGACTTTGCAGCCATTACTGAAGCGGCAAGAATCTGGCTGTCGACCAAAATGGGAAGATATCTAGCCTGAGTGCAGCAGTGAAAGCATACTAGGCACAATTGAATTCCCTCGTACCGAAGAATGGCATACTTTACAGAAACTGGGAAAGCAATGATGGAAAACTTACATGGCTACAGTGGGTCATCCCAGAATGCAGGGTTCCTGAAGTCTTAAAGAATTGAATAATGTGGCAGCCAGGGTGCACTTTGGTGTTAATAAAACCCTTGACAAAATTAAACTGAGATTCTACTGACTTCATTGTCGGGAGGATGTTGATAAGTAATGCCGCACGTGCGACACCGGAACTGCGAGAAAGGGCCCAAGGACCAGAGAAAAGGTCATCTCCAGAAATACAATGTTGGAGTCCCATTCGAGAGGATGGCAGTAATATTCCGTGTCCCTTGCCTGTCATGGAGAGGGGTAATTGGTATCTCCTGGTGGCCCGATATTACTTTACTAAGTGGCCTGAGGTCATTTCCCTCCCAAACCAAGAAGTTCGCACAGTGGCCGATGCAATCATAAAGGATGTCTTCTAGAGGTTTGGGGTGCCACTAGAACTCCATTCCGATCAGGAAAGAAACTTTGAGACTGCGGTATTCCAGGAGGCGACAGAGATTCTGGGGATGAAAAGACTAGGATTACAGCCTTACATCCTCAGTCGGATGGAATGGTCGAGAGTCTTAACCGCACCTTTAAGCAGTACCTGTCGATCTTTGTGGCAGACAACCAAAATGGCTGGGATTCAAAGGTATCATTGTTTATACTTGCTTACCACTCAGAAGCTCACTAGTCCACAAGGCTAATACCATCAAGGATGCTGTTTGGAGGAGAGCTACATCTCCCCAGAGATCTGCTGTTTGGCCGACCGACAGAAGAGGAAGCTGCAGCGCCTGATTATTCCAGTGAATGATGTAACAGAATAGTTGGCATCTATGATTGTGCTCGACAACACCTCAGGCTAAATAATAACAGGATGAAGACACTGTATGATAGGAGAATGTCGGGCTAGGTATTTCAAGGACTACTGATGTGGCTTTACAACCCCCAAAGGTGGAAAGGGTACTACTCGAAGCTACAGAATTGTTGGGAAGACACCTACAGGATTCTGAGGAAGATCAATTATGTGGTCTTTCGGATTTGTCGTCAAGGCTCTCGGGCGAAGCCGAACTTGTCCACATCGACCGACGGGCACTCTATCAAGGTCCGGATGTTGCAGTGTCTGTTCGGGACGGACATACTTGATGAGAGGGCAGTGGCGTTGTCCCGCGCGAGCGAGTGGAAGTGAAGGACGGAGTAGTTACATGCTAGCGGTGGCGAGACGAGTCACAAGGGGTATTTTGAATGGCAAGCGAGCGATATATCAAGAACCAAGGAGGTGACAGTAGACAGGCCTTACAATCGTGTTATTTGAAGTATGTGCCTGGGGTAATGCCAACACACACATTTAACCACTTGAATTAATGATTTTATGGAACATATCAGTTTTGAGTTAAAATATGAGTGTTCTGTATCTCAAACAAACTGATTTAACCTAGATATCTTTTAGGCGCTGATATAATAACTTACTAAAACGATTAGAAATATTTAATCCATTTTTTGCGCTGCTTGTGCAAGATTTATTCTATTCTTTTGGTCGCATTTTAAGGTAATGTAAATATTTAAGACAGAGCTAACACAAACAGCACATGTATATTCAATTGTTGCAGAACATATAATTCGGCAACTAAATTGTGTTATTCAAGTATATTCTAATTACGTAATTTTAAAACTTCGTTCTAGAACCTATCAAGAATAATGCAAGCCGTAAACATTCTGTAAATGTTACCCGGACGTTAATATTTTCTTTTTTGTAATTCAGCTATTTTATTAAACATTGAACACACGGTGATTATTAACTACTTAATTGATGCGTATTTATCACAAAATAATCATTAAAAATTATTATTTTTGTTTTATTATACTAGGTGATTATTTTTCGTAACGCATTTCTGCTGTTGGCATTAATCCAGGCACCTACCACCCACTCACCCCCCACCCCCTGATAAAGACATAAAAATAAGAAGATCGTTACAACATGGACGTTTCGATTCTTGTCTCGTTACTTGCTCTGTGTCAAGAACTGCGTATCTGTCACAACAAAAACAACGAGCAAACACGATAATCCTTTTTGCATGTGCGAACTGCTGACGTTTGTTGTATTGAGTTTCTGCGTTTATCTGAAGAATTTCCTAGTTGCTTATTGCCTTATTTTCTGTCAACACGACTCGGAGTGCGTCTAACTTTCCAGTTCAAGTCCAACAGGGTATAAATAGCGCAACGGAGCTCCAGGCCTCCGGGTCGGGGTTGTTGAACGAATGAGTGGCTGGTGTTTTGGCAAGAGAAGTTACCTGCGGGAAGGGAAGTCTGCGACTGCGAGTATCAAGCAGTGAAGAGTGCGGCTGGCAGGTCTCGGGTAGGGATAGAAAAAATTCGCGAGTTCAATGACCTGTAGGCTAGACTCCACAGTCATGTGTATACTGGAGCCTCAGATGCTTGTTCATTGGCTGCTGCCCCATAGAGTAGCCAGTGTTACTCCACATCTGGCAAGTATGGCACTTGCTACTTGTTACCTTGCATGTATGCTGTTGGCTCAGAGTCGTCCAGGGCGTGTCTAACAAACGGCGATCCAATTGCTAATTCAACTTCAGCTTACACGTGTTTGACGTCTATATTGTCTTGAAATGAACTCGCGAAATGTTCCTATCCCTAGTTTAGGGACACCCGAATTTCGTGAAAAGATTTCCGCGCACACTAGATTTCCATGCCCTGAGGACATTCTAGCGATTTCGTCCTCCTTATTGGCAGCATCATTTTAGTAAGACATTTTCCCCGTTGACTGGCCAATCAGAATTAGGTAACTTAAATTCTGTACGTCTGTGATTCGCGCGGAGACAGCTAAGACGCGTAACACGGAAACCATCCAATCACAAAAATGGATATGAGCTAAAGCGTTATGCAGTACAACCGGTCGTGAAATCTTTTTTTGCGAAATTCGGGTGTTCCTAACTATTACACTCTAAATTCGGGCGTTCCTAACTATTACACTCTAAATTCGGGCGTTCCTAACTATTACACTCTAAATTCGGGTCTCCTAACTATTACACTCTAAATTCGGGTGTTCCTAACTATTATACTGTAAATTCGGGTGTCCCTAACTATTACACTCTAAATTCGGGTGTCCCTAACTATTACACTCTAAATTCGGGTGTTCCTAACTATTGCACTCTAAATTCGGGTGTTCCTAACTATTACACTCTAAATTCGGGTGTTCCTAACTTTTACACTCTAAATTCGGGCGTTCCTAACTATTACACTCTAAATTCGGGTGTTCCTAACTATTATACTGTAAATCCGGGTGTTCCTAACTATTACACTCTAAAGTCGGGTGTTCCTAACTATTACACTCTAAATTCGGGTGTTCCTAACTATTACACTCTAAAGTCGGGTGTTCCTAACTATTACTCTCTAAATTCGTATCAGTGGGAAACCACTGATTCGCAGTGAAATTCAACTACTCTAATCAGTGAAAATGACTCCACTTATAATCAGTGGAAAACCACTGATTGTTTCAGTGAAAAAATTTCACTGATTGAATTAGTGACGTGAAACAATTTCACTGATTGAATAAGTGACAGCCGACTGCAGTGGCGAATTAAATATTGCTTTTATTGAATGTAGCCAAATAATTACGCGAAATAAAAATATTTACGATAGTTTACTATTTATATTGTGCAACTGGTCGTAATTGAAAAAGTAAAAAAGAAGAACCTCGCAGGTGGCCGGGATTGAACTCGCGCACCTCTCGACTCTCTGCCGTTACCTCACTGTCTTTGTTTTCTGAATTACCAAGCCATTTTCGACTCAACTGAGGAAAATGCACGTGTTATAATTTCGCTGCGTAATTGTGTAGTTTGACGTTGTGTGCTCATTCTTTTCGTGTTTGGTTTGATTGGTACCGTTAGGATTGTTAAAACAAATAGTATGTATAAGAACACTCTATTGACCGCACTAAATACAGTTTAAAACTTCAAACAGAGCGCTGTGACGGTTACATGGAATCGGAATGAAAGACGTACAAACGGAATGAAAGTCTGTGTGTTCATATTACTTCGTAAAATGACGTTTTGAAAGACGAAGTATATTTCAGAAAGTATTTTGTATTAGTTCTACTCGTTTATTTGTTGTTACTACACGCTGTTTAACGGCCATTTTAAATAATGTTCCACGGCTATTTTTCCACGCAGTTTCACTGATACATCAGTCAAAAATAGAGACGGAGAGGAAGTAGCTGATATGTTTCACTGATCCGTCAGTCAAAAAATAAAGCACTGAGTAAACAGTGAAAAAAATGAGTGACGTGTCAGTAGGAAATGTCACTGAATAAATCAGTGAAGGAAATATGGAATTTTTTCCTTGGTTCATCAGTTAAATTAACTGAAGTGACTATTGTATCAGTCAGATACGTCTGACTGATTGAAACAGTGAAATTCTCACTGATTCACATTTAGAGTGTACAATGGATGTGTGAGTGAAACATATTACCAATAATGGTAACAGGTAGACTGGACGTGTTATAGTGATGAGTATGATTTAACTGACTATAATCAAACAGAGATATTGAGAAGGACCTTAAAATATAGTTGAAAAAGATATTAAATATTGCGCTCACTGTGAAATAAAAAAAGAGTAATAGTGGAGATGGACAATTTAATGCTGTAAATAATAGCTGTGTGAATAAATTAGAAATAAAACTTAAGTTGTTTTATTTTTTTAAGGGCTGCATTACTCACGAACTCAGATACGCCCTTCAGGCGTCTTGTAATAATAGGTTCCTCACCTTAGCGCAACACCGATACCTCTATTTCCTTTTTTTCCCAAGTTGTCTGTGTCTCGTTTACATGAATGAAGTGTTTCAAAACACTTTGAAGCCCTCTTCAGGGTATTTGCCAAGGAAAGGAGATGGCTGCTGCTGCTAAAAGTCGGGAAGTACTAAACAAGCATCTGAACACGGTTCGCAAATTTGCGAGGAATTGATAAGCTATTTTTAAATGCTGGAGAGAATTTTTAACGACGTTAGATAAATAATCCTTTCAGTATAATTTTGTGCAAAAACCAGTTAAATCCGTACACTTTACATGTAGAGCTGTTTCCACGGGGAACAATTTTTCAGTAGTCAGGTTACTACTTCTCAAATATCCAGCTTCTCTGTGTTCATGTTACAAAAACGTAAGAAACAATTAGATTTAAAACATCCTTAGCAAAAGTTATTTTCTATTGATTCAGATTCAGCTACAAAAAAACTAGAGGGTACCACTATGTCAAACAATACTTCTAAAATGTTTAATATTTTCGTTATTTAAAAAAAAATAGAATATTCTTGCGAAAGCTATTGTAATATTTCTTCGGATGTAGAATCCCTGTTTTCTTAAGAAACTTTATTTTTATTATTGACACGAGACAGAAAAGTAAAAACACCGAGTGTTTAAAGCAAAAAAAAAAATTGAAATAGCTGCTTATTCAGCGAACTCGAGTTGCACACACTGGCCAGCAATATGGCGTCCACTGGCCACCAACAAGTTGGAATTCACACACATATACGTTCATGTTACGTTTGTAATTGGTCGACGTGTTTTTTTGACCCCTCCTGGAGATAAATAAGTCAGTAACAAACATGCAAGAAATTGTGCGCAAAACCACCTCCTTTTACTACCACAACAATCAATCAATAAACAGTTCATATATGTATGAGAGTATATAAGTAATCAATAAACAGTTCATATATGTATGAGAGTATATAAGTATGTGAAGTCTAGCCTACAGGTCATCGAACTCGCGAATTTCTCGGGCCTCTAGTTACATCTCGTAACATGCATACACTCTAACAAATAATTAGCAAATTTACCACATCAGTGTATACGTACAGTGAAAAACAGCGAGTGGTAAATTTTTTTCCCATGCATTAATGTTAACGTACCTGCATTTTGTAACGTTCCCCCATCTCCTAACTCTTATCACAGCACTAATACTTCTTTATTACTGAATACCAAGACAAAGAAGGGAAAAGTCACTTAAAGGGGGTTGAAAGTACCTGTAATAGTTCACTAACAACTCCAGGAATTCTTACTACAATACAATTTACTAAAGGCTGTTCACGATAAAGTGAGCATTTTTGAAATCAACGTTAGAAAAAAGTCACTGCTACTAACTTCGTATATTTTAACGGGCGCAATGAGTGACATGTGCCCAGTAAAGTTGGTAACGATGGATGGAAAGCAGTTCCGTACCTTAAGGTCGAATAATGTGTTAAGTAACCATTTTTGATCATTGAAATTGGTTATTTAGCTTTCTGCATTTTTTAATGCATGAGTGTGTAAAAATTAGCAGATTTATAAAATGTTTACTTTTCTAATAATTTCGCAGTGTCACTTGACCGACGCATGAATAATGTGTTGAGGCCCATGACAATGTCAATTTTACATAAAGCGGAAGAATACACAGCATGCATACAAGTAGATCTTAATCAGGGCTTTCAAAAGTGCTCATTTTACCGTGAACAGCCTATAAACATTTATTACATTCACGTGACTTGATACAATGATCTATTATGCAATAGTTAATCAGCAATTACATATAATGTTACTACCGTTATAGTTAACTCACGTCGCCTAACCTTGCCAGCACGTTAACTATTCACGTAAAGAGGGATAACGGGGTCTCGAAATATAGTGTTACTCCTAACTGTCAGCTGGAAGTTATGCTCATCATATAAATCACTGTAGAGTGGCCTAGAGCTCCTCCGGGCCGCGGGGTCGTGATGTCCTACTTCCCATTACTCACTCCGGCAACTCAACGTAGCATTTCATGGGTCGTCGTGACACTGTGCAGTAGGTCATCAGTGTATGTTTAGAAAACATCTCTGATCCATAACCCGTCGTACCTTAGGTGGTTTCGTGAGCAGCGCCTAGCTGGTCGTTACACCGCCCCCCCTCTAATAGTCTTTCCAACTCTATTAACTAAGAGCATGTTTTCCAAACACTCTGTCTGCCTCCTGTAGCATTCTATTTATTTTAATTAAATTTAATGCATGAATAATTTTTTAAATTTTTTGCTTCTCTATCGCAAGTGTTTGTACATCCCTCTTGACAGTTTTTACCTTGCTCTTCATAGTTAAGACCAGCTCTAAGTACACTTAGGGAGGTAGTCATGTCCCCAAAGTGCGGGCCATGGCTGCCCAATCCCTCTTTGCCACGATGCATGTCTCCTTGAATGATTTTCCTTCCTAGGTGTAAAGGGTTAGCTCTGAGACGCAATAAAATCCGCCCTACCTTCGGGCCTTAACTTCATGTAACACTTAGAATAAGGTAGTTTAGAAAAAAAAAGGTGGCCGTCACAATTTTCTTAGAAAAGGGTCTCAAATGTGTAGGCAAGTTACCTTGTGTCAGGAATTATTTCCATACAAAGTGTAGTTTAAAAACTTCCATTACTGTTTAGAAGGATTACCAGAAATTTTTTTACAGTATAACTCTCTTACCGTCTATGAATTAACTCACTCAAACACAGTGTACACAATTGTGTACATAATGCACATGGAAGTAAATTTTTGGATTATACTGTACCCTGCGAAGCTTAAAGTTCAATGATCCTGCATGTGGATAATTGATTCGTAAACCGCGTTACTGGCCTAAGTTATGATTGGTTCGTATTGCGGTGGCCGAACACAAAGCGTATAGCTCATTGGCTGAGACAACGAAACAAGTGTTGTGGCGACTTAAGTACAGCACGTATCATAACATTTCTCCTTCTCAACACCTATAACAGTAAATTAAATTGAGTCTAGAAGGGTTAAAATATCGTTCGGACACAGACTACAATCACCGGCTACAATCACCGTAGCGTTCCCGTAACAAAGTAACAGTAACGTTACCGGGGGGAGTATGAGAATGAACTGGCTACAGCCGCTGTAAGAAAACTGTTACACGACCAATGAGAAACGAGCACAAAAAAAAAAAAGGCAGGCTGTACGTGTATCGCGGATATTTACAAATAGTGTGTGGGCTAACCTGATATTTATTTTTGTTTCTCTACTTGTGATGAAAAAAGTTTCGCGGGAATCGTGTTTCGGGATATTTATATTGTGGTATACATTTTGCGTTGACTATTTAAATAAACAGAAATAGGATCTGTACCGCAAAGTTCATTTAAATAACAAAGTTCTTTTTAATAGCCTGCACTGCGCTGACTCGTGGTTGGAAATGTTGCCTCGTGATTGGCCGACGTAGAACTCGACGTAAGAGAATAGAAAATATTCAATCATCTTTACGCCGTCACCGCGAGTAGGCCGCCATCTCACGCCGTTATGTTGTGTTGTAGCTAGTCCCATATACAAGTGTGGGTTCGATTTTTTATTGCTATTTCTTACGGTGGTTGTAGAGACGTGGAAATGTCACATCACTCTAGGGCGCCCTGTCATGTTACGCAGTCGTGTACATACAACAGGCGATGTTAAAAAGTTCGCTGGCTGCAGTCAAGGTGTAAAGCCAGTTCCTTTGTGGATAAACTGTGCGTGATTCTAGTGTACACACGTGACGTGTTCATTCATTGGCGTAGAGTTCCCCAGGGGGCATCTAAAAAGTACGGCCTAATAACACAAATCTGTGGAAACGTACGTGTGTTTACAGTACACACTGTGAAACAAAATTGAGGTAAAATTCCCTTACATGTAAGGGATGCTAGTTGCCTCTACATGTAAGGGATGCTAGTTGCCTCTACATGTAAGGGATGCTAGTTGCCTCTACATGTAAGGGATGCTAGTTGCCTCTACATATAAGGGATGCTAGTTGCCTCTACATGTAAGGGATGCTAGTTGCCTCTACATGTAAGGGATGCTAGTTGCCTCTACATGTAAGGGATGCTAGTTGCCTCTACATGTAAGGGATGCTAGTTGCCTCTACATGTAAGGGATGCTAGTTGCCTCTACATGTAAGGGATGCTAGTTGCCTCTACATGTAAGGTAAAATTACGTGTCAAATGTGGAGTCAATTTACATAACAAGTAAGATAGTATTCCCTAATCGTACGGAAAACGTACCTGACAAAAGTGGAGGGAAATCCTATAAAAGTAAGGTAATATTAACTATATTGTATAATAAAATTATATTAAAAAACACATGGGATATTAGTAATTTTAATTAAATTTTATTACCTACATACTCGGACGAATAGCAAACTAAACCTGAACTCTAAATCCACGACTATTGGTGGTGGATGGGCGCGAACTATGGACCTCTAATACGTTAGGTCGATGAGCTATCAATTAAACTACGACGAAGACATGACAGTGTAAGTGAATATTAGTGTGAAAGAGGATTGTTTCTTTCGCCCGTCCTCCCACTTACCTGTTGATACAATGCGAAAGAGATGCACGCGCCGTAATGTAATTTTCCCATCCATTTATGGGATTTTTCACCGCTATGTAAGTGAATTTTACTCCAGAGTGCGATAATTATACCTTAGGCCTACATATAAAGAGCCATGTTGGACAGTTTATATAGCTAAACAATAAAAATTAATTTTAAGGAAAAGAATATGTATTATACAATTATCAAATAACTTAGTTAGAAATCGACTAGGAGAGCCACACGTTGTAAGGTAATTTTCCCATCCATGTATAGGATTTTTCACTACCATGTACGTGAATTACTTTACACGTAACGAAAATTATGTTTCCCATACAAGTTTGCGAATTTTACCATTATATTTTACAGTGTAGCCTACCACCAAATAAGAACGCGAATTCTGCAAGTCTCTAGTAGTAGTGAAATTTTTCCAATAGTGTAAAAAAAAAAAAAAGAATTCATGCTATTTTTTTTAAGTATTCGTGAAAACGTTACTTATGAATAGAACTTGTGACTTTTCGTGGGAAAAAAATGAGTGGAGGGTAGACTTCAACACTATACGTATCCAACAGCAGTTTGTCTATTGCTATTGGTTGCTGTCTGCTTGAAAATGAGTGGAGGGTAGTTTTTTCTCGGGGATCTCCCGTCTCCCCCCGGCCCTTCATTCCGATTCTGCTCCTTACTCACCGCGATGTTAAGAGCCTCCCAAATCTCTCCACCCTACTCCGGTATACTCATCGGACTTGAGTAGGAGCTGCTAAATTCAAGGTCACAAATAGTGGCGTGAGGAGGAATGACGTGCCGGCGACTGGATATGTGTGTTGTCGGTCGACCCGCTGATAAAAGGGAGCGGAGTAATGGTAGGGAAGTGGTTGTTGAAAGCTAGAAGGGGAGGGGGGAAGATATCACCGTGAATACACACAGACGGTCCGGCGTGAACTGCGCATGCTCGGATCTCGAGCTGGAGGGAGGGGGAGATGCCGCAAGGAGCTCAGTACGGTCCAGCAAGCCGAGTTGAGCGGATGTTACGCGACTCGTGTGTCCTCCACGAGCAACACGCACCGCAGGCAAGTGTTCTCGTCTGCATCCAGGTACGTTACTGCACTCATTTGTCGGTGCAAATTAACTTTTCATTTAATTAATACAGCCCCAGTGCCGAGCATGGTACAGATCTACTGGCACTGTAGACGAAGTTGAAGTGAGCTGCCTATGTTCTCTACTACATTAATATTAGTAGTGCTGATGTCTATGTATTTGCACTTGCCATCTTCCTATTGGTTCTCGTAGCACCTCCTACGCTTACTGTTCCCCGCAACGTTTAACACATTCTGGACTACGCTCGAGCTAAGTTCAAGCAACGCCAATTTAAACATTTCTTCGTTCTTGAAAATAAAACTAGCATGGTTATAGAGCCTTTGTTCCACTAGTATTTAACAGGATCCTATAAGAATAATACAACTCAGTAGCGATAGTTTTCCTGCAAAAAAAATTATGTCCTTATACAAAGACACGATTGACTGTAAAACTTTCACACAGTAAAATACATTTGATTGGAGCATAATCAGCTCTGCGACCCCAGTGGCTGACGACCAGCCAATGGTGAACGTTGTAGACCACAGTAAGCAGGCCCAGTGTGGTGTGGACCAATAGAAGAGTGGTAATTGGGAATACAGAAGCCAATAGAATATACGTTTCTGAAACGGTGTACACAGGTGATTCACTTCTAACTTGTCTTCAATTATAGTAAATATGTGTAGACAGACCTGAATGTGTTAATATTGGCTGGCAGTGGAGTCGTGTTGTGATTGTGAAGTAGTTATTGTGTCACGACGTAGGTAACAAGGTTTTATAACCCATCGTCTTCATTTTGGGAAATTATTAGGGACACCCGATTTTCGCGAAAAGATTTTTGCACGTGATATATTTCAATACTCTACGGCCATACCAGCAATTTCCTTATGCTTATTGGCGGCATGTCTTTGTTAAGAACACTTTTTATTTCTTGACTGGCCAATCAGAATTAGGTGTGATTCGCGGGTGGACACCTAAGTCACGTAACATGTAAATCGTCTAATGAGGAAAATGGATCTGCTCTAAAGTGCCGTGAAACACAGTGGGTCGTGATATCTTTTCGCGAAACTCGGGTGTTCCCTAGAAATTATTAAAAAGGACAGCTTTATTCTTAAAATATTGAAATGTTGACCAGGTGTGATTTTTTTACGTATATTCCGGAGAACTTCAGCGTAAAAATAAAACGATATGTAAATGTGTGTGCTTTGACTTCGTGGTAAAAAAAAATCCATATAAACGTAGCCCCGAGTGTATACATGCGTGTGTAAATATGAAATGTAATCAACGCCCATTTATATCTCGCAGATTCAGTAAAAGTAAATATAATGTTGCGACGGAAGATGGATATTTCCCATGTTATTCACAGATGTTGCATAAAGCTTAGATTGTATTAGTAACGATGTAGTGTTGCATAGAGTATGCTGCGTGTTGTACAGCAAGGTTCCATACTGTATGGTCAGCACATTGCACAAGGCTCACTTCTCGCTGCTGTCAGCGTCTTTTCTGCTCTCGACATGTTTTGTGAACTCCGGGTACAACTGCAGCACAGAGGAGATGAATATACAGAGGCGAAATGCCGTAGTGTTTTTTTTTTTTATATGGGCGTACCAATTCCCTGATTGGTAGAGATCTGCGAAATTCGCGTTAATATTCAAGGTCAGACCGAACCCCAAGTCACTGTGCGTTTGACCAACTGCGGCCATCGGCCTAAAACGAAGTACAACGCAGTCCGTTGATGGCCACTTCCAACTTTTATAGCTATTCCACCGCCGTATGCAAACAAAACGAAACCAAGTCAAGAAAATTACACCAAACGGACAACACACCGCATTGGTGCACACTCAATTCAATAATATCTTCCATGAGAACTATTCCTTAGTAGGCATTACCAACACACTTATTTTCTCTCTGTTTATATTCATGTTAATTATAAATGATTTATTATAATTTATAGAAACCTGCAATATTCGCGTTATTATTTGGGGACACGTTAAACTTTAAACACGTGTACCTTTGCAATACGTTTATCATTGGACCACACTTTATCTGACGCGCCCTGGGTAACTCTTCACCAATAAATGAACACTTCACAATTGGGTGCCCCATTCACGTGCAGTTCAGTTAGAAATGGCGTGGGTTCACATATATGCAGCAGCCAATTGAAAAACGAAGCGAATTTTGCATGTTTATAATAATTTATAATAAAACTATAAGTTCAATTGAACCAAAAATAAGCTATATTTAATGTTGGAAGGAGTATAAAACGCTGGTGCTGCATTATACATGTAATCAACAACGAAACACGTCATATCTGGCGTAATTATTGAAAAGGTTTGATAGAAAAAAGTGTGGAGATACCGCAAGTAGACTATAAAGCGTTTTCAAATGTAACATCTTCCAGAATAAGGGCCGCGGTGGCTGAGCGGTTAGCCTGCTCGCCTCCCACCAAGGCGGGCCAAGTTCAATCCCCGGTCGGGTCACTCCCGGATTCATTCATATGGGAATCGTGCCGGATTATGCCGCTGGTCGGCGGGGTTTTATCGGGGATATCCCGTTTCCCTTCACCCCTCTCATTCCGGCGCTGATCTGTACTCACCTGGATCACCCATATCGGCTCCCAAGACCTCGATTGTTGAAAGACGCCCAAATATTTTCACTCACTCACTCTTCCGGAAGATATCCGCAAATATCCGGTGTTCCTAACAAAGTCAACTCTCACGTGTTCCTGGAACATAGACGGGCGCTTCTTGACAAATGCGTGCAGGCGGAAAGAGCCTTGAGTAGGGATAGGAAACATTCGCGAGTTCAATGACCTGTAGGCTAGACTCCACAATCATGTGTATACTTGAGCCTCAGATGCTTGTTCATTGGCTGCTGCCCACAGAGTAGCCAGTGTTACTTCGCACCTGGCAGTATGGCACTCGCTACTTGTTTCCTTGCAAGTATGCTATTGGCTCAGAGTCGTCCAGGGCGTGTCTAATAAACTGTGATCCAATTGCAAAGTCAACTTCAGTGTACACGTGTTTGACGTCTATTTTGTCCTGTAATAAACTCGCGAAATGTTCCTATCCCTAGCCTTGAGTTATGTCTGGGAACCGTGCGCAGGTAACTTATGTACGGAGACAGATCCCTGATCTCGTTACTGCTGCGTCTGGGTCTTCAAATCGTGAAGATATTCGCCGGAGCTCTGCTCACAACCCTTCACGAGGTAAATAAATAAACCCAATTGCTTATTGAGGGCGCAAATCGAAAGAGCAAAAAAATATATATAAAAAAATGGAAGGGGCTGAAGGCAGCGCCAATCTCAGTCACTTGTTCACGTCGCATTGCATCGATAGAAAGTAAGTAGGGGTTCTCATGCGTAACTTTATAACCTGGCACAACTTATTTTGCGTAAATATTCCACTAATTCTTGTATTCTAAAATACTTCACCTCAAATCTGCTTTCGTGACTGAATGATTTAGGTCGTGTAAAATTAAAATTTATTTACCACTAAAAACATTGTTTCGTTGTTTCGTTAATGCTCGTCGGACCTTAAAATACCTTTATAGCTGTGGAGAGAGTTGGGTGGGTCTTAACATCGAGGTCTTAAGAGCCGATGGAGGTGATTGAGGTGAGTATGGAGTGGCGCCGGATTGGGGGGGGGGAACGGGAGATCCCTGAGAAGACCCGCCGACCAACGGCATCGTCCGGAACGATTTCCACATGCGAGAGTCCGGTGACCCGGCTGGGGATTGAACACGGATCGCCTTGGTGGGAGGCGAGCGGGCTAACCGCTCGGCCACCGCGGCCCCTAAACTTTATAGCTCACCAACTAAATATTTATGTGTGTATAAAAAGGAAGTAGAAATATTTCCTGTACATATGAAAGGATATTCTATTGGGAGACCATCAATTAGACTCTCCATTGGCAGCTCGATAGCCAATAATTAGTGGCAGCTGTTTTTTGCGAAAATAATTCAGGACATATTGAGTTCCACCGCACTTTGGTCGAGAACCACTTTCGTGATTGGATCATTTGTAGCGTTACGTGTTTATCTGTCTGCCCGCGAATCACGGACGATCGGTACCGGAGAATCTTAATTCTGATTGGCTCACTCATGTAACAGGCTGTGTTCACACAAAGACAAGCGGCCAGTAGCCGAATGACGTGCACATAGGATATTGAAGTCTAGCCTCCGCCCTAATCTTCCCGCGAAAAACAAGTGACCCTACCAATATTGAACTTTGTACAGTACATGAACTATGTCCGGTTCGGCGTGGGCCAATGAGAGGGCAGTACTGAGACTAATAGAACTGGCGTTTTTGCTGTTGCAGATATAGGCGAGTTACTTCTCGCTGATGTGAATGTGCATCAGACCATACAAGTGTTAAAGGCTGATCACGAGAAAGCGAGCACTTTAGAAATCAACCTTAGAAAAATGTAACTGCCCCTACCTGCATATACTTAAACGGGCGCCCTGAGTGACACGAGCCCAGTAAAGTTGGTAAAGATGGATGGAATTTAGTTCCTTATCTTAACGTCGAATAAAAATTATTTCTTTCACTTTCTGATTTTTTTTAATACATCGAAGTGTAATAATTAGCAGATATGCTTGATATTTACTTTTCTAATAGTTTCACAATTTCACTTGAACTACACATGAATAAAGTGATGAGGCCCATGGAAATGTTAATCTTACATAAGGCGGAATAATACACAACGTGCCTACGACGAGTACTTCCTTAGCAGGGCTTTAAAAATGCTCGTTTTACCGTGAATAGCATTTAACAAGGTACATGACAAGGGTAATGCTGAGCGGTGGTTGGGGCAGGACATGTGCAAGCAAAGACCTTAACAGGGCATTCAATCTTCAGCGTACACATTCATTTTTACATTCAAGTGTTGCAAAAGAAGAACTTTTTGGTGTGAGAAATACTTACAGACTTATTAAAAAATACTTGGAACCTATAAAAAAAAAGGGGGTTCCAGTAGATCCATTACACAAGAAACAACCAATAATTAAATAGTTTGGTGTACAGGCAGTAACCAATACGGGCATTGCTCAGGGAAAGACAATGCCTGTATTGATATTTGTATTGTTGGTACCTCCTGGATGTTTACAGCAGCCACCTGTTCTGCAACATGTGAGACCCGAACTACTATACTTGCGGATTATATGCTAAGGGGTTAACAAAGTGTACCTTTGTTCCGGTCTCTACTTACGGACGCCTTATTTTCCACGTTTAAATTTGGTTACTGACTGATCGCGGTGACGCAGTGGTTCGGGAGGGCACGTGTTCGATTCCCGGTACGGTCATCCTAATTTATGTTTCCCGTGGTTTCCCGGAATCACTCCAGGCGAATGATGGCACAGAGTAAATAAGCATACAGATACGAAGTTACGATTGGTTGCGCTAGGCTCCGAGAACGAGTCTTGTGTCTAATTGGCCGCTGCCTCCTGCGAAAGGTTACCTATTGGTTAGACTGCCGGTTGGCGAGTAAGTTGCCAGGCGCTGATTGGCGAGCTGCATTCCGGTGTGTTGCTGTTTAGTGAAGCCATTTTTCTCTCGCGCACGGCTGCAGTCTGCGTTATGCGAGGATGTTTCACAACTGCATACCTACCTACTTTTTGACATTATATTTAGAGACACGAGAAAACCGCGGAACTTTTTTGAGCTGATATGTATCACTCTTAATCATCAATGTCTCCTCTTTCGATTGGATGATCAATAGTTTGATTCGATCAAGTTCTTTGCAGACCAATCACAAACGTTCTTCTTTAGCCCATTTGAACCCAGTGTACACAATCATGTACATTACACACCTGTAGGTACTTTTTGGTCTGTACTGCACCCTGCACATCACAAATGACCAATGACCTTACATGGGTAAATGATTCGCAAACCGTCTTACTGTTCTATGTCATCATTGGTTATTATAACTGTAGCAGAACTTATATCCTACAGCTCATTGGCTGTGACAACGAAACAAGCGCTGCGTCGATTTAAGTACAGACGCACCATAAAATCTTTGGTTTGCAACATATGAAACCGTAAATTAAATTATGCCTGAAAGGGTTTGTGTATATGAAGTCCTCACTGGACCAGTGACACGGGAGAGTAGCTTAATGCAAACATCGCAGCCAATAACGAAATAAAACTCTTGAGCATTTGTACAGTAAGTTTATCCACAGGAGAGAGTCAACTTTCCCCAAGATAAACCATCGTCTTTAATGATATTGCATGGTCAAACTGGTTCGGTGATTGATACTACAGAAATCAGAAACATACGGAACCAGTGTGTGTGTGTGTGTGTGTTGGCTTGTTCGTGTGTGTTTGGGAGTGTGTGTGTGTGGGAGAGAGAAAGAGAGCGAGAGAGAAGACGTTGGGAGATGAAAGGTATTCGCTCTCAGCTTTGCACTACACGACCGCGTGGGAGAGTTTGCACCTCCTAATTCGTGAGCCAGCGAGCGCTAACGGCGACCGTGGCAGGCATAAACACACGTCGCTGCTCTTTTAGAAAAAGCGACCGGAGCCGCCCATAAACATCCAGAGGAGCGCAGCGCCTGGAGAAACACGTCACTCGACGACCTGTAATTCCAGCCGTAAACTAGACCTGAGCTTCCAGCCAGCCCAAGAAAGTTTTATTTGCCTTGGTTCAAAGCGACCAGCGATCCTCATAATGGAGCATTAGACCGCGCTGTTGACGGAGAATAAGTTCAGAAATAATTCTTCTGCTTGCTTGCGATTAGGGTAAACAAAATTAGCCTCGGTCCCCCGCTACGGCCCGTATTTTGTTATTTCAAACTGTGTCTGAAATATTTTATCCTTTTAATAACAAATGGTGATGCAAGTTGTAGTTAAAATATTTTAGTTACCTGATTTTACAACGTTCCTGATGTAAGTTCAACCAGTTATGCATTGTGCATGAACCAGTTTTGCTGTTTCTTCTTTTAGACGCCAAATTCCATATTCCTTCATCGCAGGACTTATAGAGAGTTCAATCATAAAAGGGATTGTTGTGAAGGTAATTAGTATAACATAGAAACTTACCAATAATACTATACAAAAAATAACTTACTTCTTCATATTAACTTAACCCTTTCACGCCCACGTTAATTTATAATTTCTGCTTTTGCAAATTAGAATTTTTTTTTATGCACGGTGTACTTAAGCTGGCATCGAGCTGGTTTCGTTATCACAACCAATAACCTGTAATCTCTGTACTTGGGGATCTGTGATATGAACCAGCCGTAACGTAGTGCAGTAGCATGGTTCAGTTATTTTTTTTTGACATCAAGCTAAAATTCACAGTACTGTATATATTGGAGCTGCCATCGTTTTTCCATCGGCTGTTGCCCAGATGTGAAGTCACTCCCTTTCTGAGACTATGGCCCAATGACAAACGTATTGTAAAGGTAAAAGTGTTTTAAGTTTAAACTGACCTCAAGTAATAACGCGAAATTTGCATGTCTCTAGTAATCAGTTACTCACAGCGGAGATGATTGGACACTAAGCCTCGCAGAGTACAGCACTGGCCAAATATAAGCTTCCTGTGCAACATGTTGGCGATTGTCTACAATACGCATGAAAGGGATTAAAGTTTCAGTACAATAGGTCTACGTGATAAAGTAAAGGCTAAAATTTAGAATCAAAGAGACCACGCACATCATATTTGGAAAATAAAAAACGCGAACAGTAGATAAAAAAATAGTAACTATTAAACTCTTTCAGTCACAAATAAATATATAATTTAGGTGTTGAAACAAACAAATTTTTTGTACGGCACTGTACTGATATAGTTGTGTCATACATCGGGACCAACATAAACCTGTCCGCGCTTTATCATACTGGCAGCTGCGGTTTATGTGAGGCTACAGAATATAGTTTCTACGATGAATGATGTCGCCCACACGTAGAGAACCTTCTCATTGGACGGTATGTTCTACTGTGTGCAGTGCACACCATTAAAGTCGCTCCATGTGCAACGTCCGAGATACAGAGCACTGTGACTGACAGGGTTAACATTTGTTGTCTCTATCAGTTTACATGCTTCTCGTTCAGTTTATACAACCCGAGGCGCTACCTAGATGAACTACGATATGAAATATGGCAGCAGGTAGCTGGTTGGAAAGTGTTGACCGAGATTTCTAAACCACTCTCCTCTCTCTCTATCTCTCTCTCTCTCTCCTCCCACGACGCTTTGTTTGGCCTTTTTTTTCTACAGTGAACTGGCCCAGGAACGAAAAGACGTTAGCGACACAAACAGCCGAGTGAACGAGACGTAGCAGCTACTTGGAAGTCGATAGAGTTCACCCCCCTCCCACCCCGGTTGACCTTCCCACAGCCATAGAATAGGAAAGAGTAAAGAAGCGAAACAGAGTGACAGTTCCTTTCTTGCAATAGTTCTCTGCTTCCCATTGCCCTCGTGACGCCGTGGATACACGGGCCTCGGGTGTGATTGGTTACTGCACATTGTGGAATATTCCTTATTGGTCGGGTTGCAGTCAGGCCAAGTAAGTCTCTAGGAGCTTATTGGTGTAGACCTGAAAAATTGGCGAGTTCAATGACCTGCGGGATAGACTCTACAGTCTTATGTACAAATATGCCGATATTAACTGCACATTGGTTGTCTGCTGTCACGGTGGAAGGCGAAGATCGGTCCAGCGTTCTCCAGGAGGTGTCAAAGACAGCGTGGACCAATGGGTAAAGTTATAACTTGTCTTAAAATGGATTCGTGAATTCTTCAGGTTTCTACCTATTGGTGAATACATTCCCGCCATTTTGCTAGTAAGTAAGTGCACAGAGACGAGATGTAGTGGCGGTTGCTTTTATGTGGGCGAACCCACTATCTGATTGTTTGTGCTAGGTTTTTGGGAACAGGTCTCGTGCCTGATTGGCTACTGCGGCGTGCGAAATATTGTTTTCTAATGGCTGGGGCTGCCAGCTGGCGAACGGCCATCCTACATGTTGCAGGCGAGTTGCGCCATCTTGCTGGAGTGCTTGGCTGTAGTTGGCGGTATAAGATACGCTATTTCACCTCTGTATTACCAAGTATTCTGCGGTTACTATCCATTCACTGTCATTTCACCCTTTTTCTGAAACCCTACTAAAGTTGTAACAGTATTTTGTATAAGATCTATTTCTTACTAGGCGCTACCAACAAACATGTTTTCTCACTGTTTTTTATTGAAATTATTTGTAAATGAAGCATTATAACTAGAGACCCGGAAATTTCGCGCCTTCATCTGAGGACAAGTTAAACTGCATTCACGTGTACATATGTGTTCGTGCTTCCATTGGACCATAGTTTGTTAGACACGCCCCGAACGACTTTCAGCCAATAACGAACCTGCAAGGAAAATAAGAACTTAATCCCGTACTACATGGTCTGGGGTTAAAATGGAGCAACAGCCAATGAACTACTAACTGATGCTCTAATGTACAAAGGATTGTGGAGTCTAGCTTGTCGCCGAATGAATCCGAGAAATTTCCTTGTCTCTAATTATAATTTATAGATAAAATATGAATACATTTCAATTTAACAGAAAAAATGTAACTTTTATGAACACAAGTATAAAACGGTTGTGATATATGGCATACGTTGGAAATAACTAAACACGTCATAAATGGGGAGAATTATCTTAAGGTTTGATTCAAAAAGGCCGAAGAAACAGCGAATAGATCGTGCAGAGAATTGTCGTGTGTATAGGCTGTTCCCGGTAAAATGAGCACTTTTGGAAGCCCTGCTTAAGATCTACTTGTATGCATGTTATGTATTCTTCCGTCGTATGTACAATTAGCGTTGCCATGGGCCCCATCACTTTATTCATGCGTCGGTCAGGTGAAACTGTGAAATTATTAGAAAAGTAAATATTTTACAATCTGGTAATTTTTACACTTCGGTGCATTAAAATACAGAAAGCGAAAAAAAAAAAAAGTTAAACTTCCACAAATGGACACCTAGTACTTTTTACTCGATGATAATATATGGAACTACTTTCCATTCATTGTTACCAACTTTACTGGGCACATGTCACGCAGTGCGTCCGTTGAAATATATGCAGGCAAGGGTAGTAACTTTTTTTAAAAGTTGATTTCAAAAGTGTTCACTTTATCGTGAACAGCCTTTAGTATTATGCACAGTCATTCTTGTTTAATTTTATGAATAGAGCTGATGGTCTATTGCGGGAAAGTTGACTGTTTGCAGCTAGGATTCAACACACTGTACACATGTCCGGCAGTTTTCTTTCCTGATTGGCTGCCATGTATGTATGAAGATACTACCACGTTTCAATGGGCCAATGAGGATTCTGATACTACAAGGCAGAACTTTCGTGATTGGTCTGCAAACAATTTAGCAGAGTCAAAACATTGATCATACAATCATGAAAGCATAAACTGATTAGAGTGTTATAGAAAATATGTTGGCTCGAAAAATTCCATTAACATCTTTATCTATGAATTAATAAAATAAATCTTTATTTGATGGAAATTATATCTGATATGATACACTATTCATGTTAGGTGAACATGAAAACTAGCGAAGTAACAGAAACATGCTCACTGCAATTTTGTCTTCAAAGACGAAGAATCCGTCACAATAGCCTTGCCCGAGATAAAAATACGGTTTTCATAATTTACATAACTTCAAACATAAAAATTACCAGTACCATGCCGGGAAATGGAATAGAACCTGCCATAGCTTAGTTGCCGAACAGTCACACTTGACCCGCTCAGACCCAGGGTACACACTTGTGTACATTACGCGCGTGTATGTAATATTCGGTCTGTACTGCACACTGCGAAGCTGATTGACCAACGATCGTACCTGTGGGTCGCTAACCTTCTTACTGGTCTAGGTCATAATAGGTTCGTATAGGCTAACATGTAGCCTACATCTCATTGGCTATGACAACGAAACAAGTGCTGTGTAGACTTAAATACAGCACGCATCATAAAATTTTTTGTTCGCAACACTTGAGTCCATAAGTAGGGTTTGTTCATTGGCTGCTGCCACATACAGTAGCCAGTGTTACTCCACTCCTGACAGTATGGCACTCGCTACTTGTTTCCTTGCAAGTCTGCTATTGGCTCAGAGTCGTCCAGGGCGTGTCTAATAAACTACGGTCCAATTGCAAAGTCAGCTTCAGTTTATACGTGGTTGACGTCTATCTTGTCCTGAAATGAACTCGCGAAATGTTCCTATCCCTATCCATAAGTTAAAGTCGATCTGAAAGGGTTAAATCTACAGAATCAAAGTTAGGCTATTATACGTTCAGAAGAAAATAAGTAGGGAGCGTCCAGAAGTTTTAACGGTATTTTGTATGCATACAACTATACAAGAATAACAGACCTGATGGAGCTACAAACACAAGTAATACAAATTTTTATTAGATCTAAAACTTTAGTTTCATCGTAAATATCCGCGGTAGAGAATATATTCGATTGGACGTTTTTATGAATATTTTGAAAAATGCGTATGCATGATAGTCGCTGAATGGTTTTCCTTCTTTGTTTCGGTTACATAATCAACGATCAGAAATATGGAACAATTATCTCAGTGTTCATGTCTGAAATTGAAACCGCAATGATCGGCGATACTGTTATATTGATTTATATTTTGTTACTTTGAAAGGAAAGCGCAGACTCTGTTATAACAGGCCAACTTTCTATTCATTGCAGCCGTAAAACTGCAATAACAATCTATAATAGTTCAATCCGTGTGGTTTAAATTCAAACCGATGTTCCCTTTGTTAGGATTCAACAAAATGATTGAATTACATCCAGAATTAGACTGGAGTTTATTTACTGCCAGAGCCTGTAATAAACAATAGACTCCAATATTGGACACAGCAGTAGCATTCTTTCTCTTGCCGTTAGGTGCTTTCATTTCGTAAATTGACCAGGTCTCTAAGGATTCTGTATCTTTACACAGAACGCCCATGAATCGTAACAGCTAACAAGTGGCTACAATTATTTTGAAAATAATTTCGCATAATAGACACACATTGTTTTCGCAGAAACAATTAATCACTATTTGTATTATACAATACTTTAAATATGATCTACTTTCGTGAACGTACAATATTTTTTTTCCCCCACGTCTTGTGTGTCTGCCCATGAATCACAGATATTAAGCTACAGAGTAGCCTGATTCTGATTGGCCGAGGTAAGTAAGAAACGTTATTCTCACAAAAATACATCCTTTCAGCAAAAGGCAACTACAAGTGCGCATGTAGGATATGAAAGTTCATCACGCACGCGAAAAATCGTCTGACCGATATCAAGTATTCCAAAATAGAAATGACACTACGTTGATGTTTTCAAATATGCCTTGCATCTTAATCTCTCCGTAAACTGTCACGCATCTTTACATTGCTCGCGTGTGTTGATTAGCTACGTCAGCAAGGAAAGACAATTACACAGCAAATGGAGAAAATATTCCCACCATATAAAACCATGATAAACACATATCAAGTGCATATGCCTGGATAAGAATAAGGTTCCGTACATAATTAGACAAACAGAACACACCCACCCTCCTTCCCCTTGTCCGCCATGTTTCGTCTCATTTCCTGATCCTGATCCTGATCCTGATCCTGCGGCGTAGGTCTATTATACGAGAGCCGCAAGTACTAAGAATTTTGAGAATAAAGTAAATATATTTTGTCTCCTTGTCTTGACACAAACTAACATTATTGACGGCCTAAATCACAAACTTCAGTGATACGGTGAAAAATAATTCCTCTTTCCTCTCTGGGACCGCGGTGAGATAGCAGCCAGACCACCCGTATCCAACCTAAGCTAACCAGGTTAGATTTTCGGCCGGGTCACTTCCGGATTTTCGCTCGTGGATTTTGTTCTGAGCGATGCCGCTGGTTGGCGGGTTTTCTCGGGGATCTCCCGTTTTCCCTGCCCTTGTATTCCGGCGCTGCTACATACTAGCCTCATTTCACCCTCATTGGCTCTCAAGACCTCGCCCAAATGTCTTCACTCACTCACGTTGCATTTCCTTTGGTGTGGGTGTACGGATTTTCAGATTGGTTGCGCTAGGCTTACAAAACGATTCTTGTTGTCTGATTGGCTACCACGTCCTGAGAAAGGTTCACTATTGGCTGGGTGGCCAGCTGGCGAGTAAGTTGCCAAGAGCTGATTGGCGAACGGCGTCCCCACATGTTGCTGCAATTTTGCTGTTGAAGTTCGCGGAATAAACGACTATTTCACCTCTGTATTGCCAACTACTCTGTGTCTAGGTACTTGCCTATTTTCTCAACACGAACAGCTGACGTATAAAGTTATTGGTTAGTTCAGAAAAAGGTGTGTTAACATCTCCGGTTTTTAAACAGCGAAACCCTACAGTTACTTCTCAGATGTTGATTAATCGCATCTGTAAATATGTTAGTACTCAATCAAAAACCAAACACTTAATAATAGTGTATATTAACCATTTGCTTTCCGCTCGATCGATTTTCAATACTACGCCGTCCTAAAAAAATCTTCTTTCGAAAAAAAAAAAAAAAAACATAATATACGTAGTATTCCATTCAAGTATATAGTCACGAATTCGAGCGGACTCCTCCTAGTGTTTAACTTATATGCAACCCGCATCGCAACATGTCTGGGTAGGTCACTAGAGTCTACCAGTGAGTTTTCTTTCATCCATTTCCATTTCTGCGCTGCGATGCGAGAGGGTACTTGATGTCATCCTTTTAACCATTAACTAGGGATAAGAACATTTCGCGAGTTCATTTGAGGACAAGATAGACGCCAAACACGTGTACACTGAAGTTGACTTAGCAATTGGATCGCAGTTTATTATACACGCCCTGGACGACTCTCAGCCAATAGCAGACTTGCAAGGAAACAAGTAGCGAGTGCCATACTGCCAGGTGTGAAGTAACACTGGCTACTCTATGGGGCAGCAGCCAATGAACAAATATCTGAGGCTCAAGTATACACATGACTGTGGAGTCTAGCCTACAGGTCATTGAACTCGCGAATTTTTCCTATCCCTACCATTAACTTATGCGTAAGGAAGGGGGGGGGGTGCGGTCATATCATAAAAATAAATAAAGCGAACTACTCAATTCAGAAGTTAGGTTCCTATTTAATAAGGCTTTTGAAATGAAAAAAAAAAAAAAATGGCGTTGATAAATTACAAACCTCTCTCAGGATCAAAACGTTAATTAAGTAGATTAAGTACCATTTAAATGTAAACATAAATTTCTCTTTACGTCACTGAGCAAAACATTACTTCGACCCCAAAACATTAATTATCTCCATATCACATAGTCTGAGTGGTGTTACTGTTGTGAGTCCTCAGTGAAAAGCCAATAAACACCCGCCATAACTATAACTGGCTGTCTATGTTCAAGGGACTTAAAACTTAACCTTCTACTACGTTATTGTTCTTTGGTCTGCTGATGACGTCGCGGGCCTTGCTCGACCCTCGAGAAGCGGGCGCCTTCACAGTCGGGACCGACTACACATAGCACTAACACTTCCGCTGTGACGTCACCAATGCCGCCATCTTGCCGGCCAGCGCTGAATTCCTCGTACTCCGCGGTGCACTCCTCGAACTCACACATTCGTTAACCACGCACGGCACTCTATACATATCCATACACAGTTTTCTGCACGACAGAGGAAACCGTTTCTTTAATGCTGTTTCGTTTACGGCAACACAATGAAGCTTCAATTCAAAGAGAAGGTAATCGAAACATAAGTTTGCTGCTAATAAAAGTTTTCTGTATATTGACGCATGCCGCTTACACCAGTTACCATGAACGATTTCGACTCATCTCACTGTAACCCTAGTGTACACTTTTACACTCGTGAGATTTAAACCCCGCGCCATTTCGTACACGGAAGTACTGGTATGCCACAATCCTGGAGGGCGGCCTGATACGTGGATACGAGGGACTGCGAAAGACAGCTGGCTGGTCTAACCCTGCTCCAGCTGACCTGACGAGCCGAACGAGATGGTGCCGTCCGCCATATTTCGTTCATCGACACCACATACAACGACTGCCGTCAACCCGGCTATTTTCCCGTCAGCACTGCTACGTTCACCCCCGACTGATATATCCAGACGTAAACTAAGCCTAAATCAAACCCGCACGCACAACCGCCCTCGGTGCAACCAAAGCCACACGACCGTGATCCAGCCTTGACTACGTACACCCCGGACTGCTATATCCAGACGTAACTAAGCCTAAATCAAACCCGCACGCACAACCGGCCTCAGTGCAACCAAAGCCACATGACCGTGATCCAGCCTTGACTACGTACACCCCCGACTGCTATATCCAGACGTAACTAAGCCTAAATCAAACCCGCACGCACAACCGGCCTCAGTGCAACCAAAGCCACACGACCGTGATCCAGCCTTGACTACGTACACCCCCGACTGCTATATCCAGACGTAACTAAGCCTAAATCTAACCCGCACGCACAACCGGCCTCAGTGCAACCAAAGCCACACGACCGTGATCCAGCCTTGACTACGTACACCCCCGACTGCTATATCCAGACGTAACTAAGCCTAAATCTAACCCGCACGCACAACCGGCCTCAGTGCAACCAAAGCCACATGACCGTGATCCAGCCTTGACTACGTACACCCCCGACTGCTATATCCAGACGTAACTAAGCCTAAATCAAACCCGCACGCACAACCGGCCTCAGTGCAACCAAAGCCACATGACCGTGATCCAGCCTTGACTACGTACACCCCCGACTGCTATATCCAGACGTAACTAAGCCTAAATCTAACCCGCACGCACAACCGGCCTCAGTGCAACCAAAGCCACACGACCGTGATCCAGCCTTGACTACGTACACCCCCGACTGCTATATCCAGACGTAACTAAGCCTAAATCTAACCCGCACGCACAACCGGCCTCAGTGCAACCAAAGCCACACGACCGTGATCCAGCCTTGACTACGTACACCCCCGACTGCTATATCCAGACGTAACTAAGCCTAAATCAAACCCGCACGCACAACCTCCCTCGGTGCAACCAAAGCCACACGACCGTGATCCAGCCTTGACTACGTACACCCCCGACTGCTATATCCAGACGTAACTAAGCCTAAATCAAACCCGCACGCACAACCGGCCTCAATGCAACCAAAGCCACATGACCGTGATCCAGCCTTGACTACGTACACCCCGACTGCTATATCCAGACGTAACTAAGCCTAAATCAAACCCGCACGCACAACCGGCCTCAGTGCAACCAAAGCCACATGACCGTGATCCAGCCTTGACTACGTACACCCCCGACTGCTATATCCAGACGTAACTAAGCCTAAATCTAACCCGCACGCACAACCGGCCTCAGTGCAACCAAAGCCACACGACCGTGATCCAGCCTTGACTACGTACACCCCCGACTGCTATATCCAGACGTAACTAAGCCTAAATCTAACCCGCACGCACAACCGGCCTCAGTGCAACCAAAGCCACACGACCGTGATCCAGCCTTGACTACGTACACCCCCGACTGCTATATCCAGACGTAACTAAGCCTAAATCAAACCCGCACGCACAACCGGCCTCAGTGCAACCAAAGCCACACGACCGTGATCCAGCCTTGACTACGTACACCCCCGACTGCTATATCCAGACGTAACTAAGCCTAAATCAAACCCGCACGCACAACCGCCCTCGGTGCAACCAAAGCCACATGACCGTGATCCAGCCTTGACTACGTACACCCCCGACTGCTATATCCAGACGTAACTAAGCCTAAATCAAACCCGCACGCACAACCGCCCTCAGTGCAACCAAAGCCACACGACCGTGATCCAGCCTTGACTACGTACACCCCGACTGCTATATCCAGACGTAACTAAGCCTAAATCAAACCCGCACGCACAACCGGCCTCAGTGAAACCAAAGCCACACGACCGTGATCCAGCCTTGACTACGTACACCCCCGACTGCTATATCCAGACGTAACTAAGCCTAAATCAAACCCGCACGCACAACCGGCCTCAGTGCAACCAAAGCCACACGACCGTGATCCAGCCTTGACTACGTACACCCCCGACTGCTATATCCAGACGTAACTAAGCCTAAATCAAACCCGCACGCACAACCTCCCTCGGTGCAACCAAAGCCACACGACCGTGATCCAGCCTTGACTACGTACACCCCCGACTGCTATATCCAGACGTAACTAAGCCTAAATCAAACCCGCACGCACAACCTCCCTCGGTGCAACCAAAGCCACACGACCGTGATCCAGCCTTGACTACGTACACCCCGGACTGCTATATCCAGACGTAACTAAGCCTAAATCAAACCCGCACGCACAACCGCCCTCGGTGCAACCAAAGCCACATGACCGTGATCCAGCCTTGACTACGTACACCCCCGACTGCTATATCCAGACGTAACTAAGCCTAAATCAAACCCGCACGCACAACCGCCCTCGGTGCAACCAAAGCCACATGACCGTGATCCAGCCTTGACTACGTACACCCCCGACTGCTATATCCAGACGTAACTAAGCCTAAATCAAACCCGCACGCACAACCGGCCTCAATGCAACCAAAGCCACATGACCGTGATCCAGCCTTGACTACGTACACCCCCGACTGCTATATCCAGACGTAACTAAGCCTAAATCAAACCCGCACGCACAACCGGCCTCAGTGCAACCAAAGCCACACGACCGTGATCCAGCCTTGACTACGTACACCCCCGACTGCTATATCCAGACGTAACTAAGCCTAAATCAAACCCGCAAGCACAACCGGCCTCAGTGCAACCAAAGCCACATGACCGTGATCCAGCCTTGACTACGTACACCCCCGACTGCTATATCCAGACGTAACTAAGCCTAAATCAAACCCGCACGCACAACCGCCCTCAGTGCAACCAAAGCCACACGACCGTGATCCAGCCTTGACTACGTACACCCGGACTGCTATATCCAGACGTAACTAAGCCTAAATCAAACCCGCACGCACAACCGGCCTCAATGCAACCAAAGCCACACGACCGTGATCCAGCCTTGACTACGTACACCCCGGACTGCTATATCCAGACGTAACTAAGCCTAAATCAAACCCGCACGCACAACCGCCCTCGGTGCAACCAAAGCCACACGACCGTGATCCAGCCTTGACTACGGACACCCCCGACTGCTATATCCAGACGTAACTAAGCCTAAATCAAACCCGCACGCACAACCGCCCTCGGTGCAACCAAAGCCACACGACCGTGATCCAGCCTTGACTATCGGACGCGCGTCAATATCTTATTGTTTTATGTCAATATTACCTTTCTTTATAGCAAAGAAATAAACATTATTTGAGTTGATTTTATTCACAGTAAAGAAATATTACTTTGTACCAAAAGTAACGGTTCAAAGGTTTTCTGTAGTACATTGCAGTTTACAGTGCGTTACTTTTGTCGCAGTGCAAACGTTCATAAACCAATGAGAATATTCTGCAGTTACGATACCGCAGCTGAGCACAATTATAGTCCTCCTACAGACGTTTAATGTCATTCTAAAGTTCTGCGATTCTCCACACCACTGATCTCAATTCTTTCCAAGAGGCGCCATTATATTATGGCCCATCTTACTACAGTACATGAAGTTCCTATCAAAGGTAATCCAAACGCTAGTGTGGTGTAGGGCGTTAGGTTTGCAACACTTGTTTGCGAACTGGAGCCTCAGCTGTTCGTTCATTGGCTGCTACCCCGCACCTTGCAGTTATGGGATTCGCAAAGTGTTTCCTTGCAAGTCTGCTATTGGCTCAGAGACATGCAGGGCGTTTATAATAAACTGTAATCCAATTGCGAAGGTGACTTCACGATATATATGTCTGACGTCTATCTTACCGGAAATGAATTCGCAAATTTTTCATTACCCTTATATATTTGTTCCTTCTCTCTTATTTACTGTAACGACAGTGCAAGGTCATCACATTCATTATTATATAGATCAAACAAAACCTATGTTTGTGGCAAGGCTACTTTGCAGTGGTTCATATTTAAACAAATTTTTCCTTGCAGCTACAAATGATGTGTTGCAGCAAAGAAAGCGTTTTTACAGTGTGGGCTCGGCCGGAAGGGCGTGCCTAGGTTTAAACTCATCCCGGACTCAGATCAGCACCCGAGCGTCCACAATGTTCAGCCAAACTGACAATGTCTTCCTCGAGTCGTCAGCTCAACAAACACGTGAGTGCACTGTTGACACATTCTGGACTACGCTCGAGCTAAGTTCGAGCAACGCCAATTTAAACATTTCTTCGTCATTGAAAATAAAACTAGCATGGTTATAGAGCCTTTGTTCCACTAGTATTTAACAGGATCCTACAAGAACAATACAACTCAGCAGCTGTAGTTTACCAGCAAAAAATATATTTGTTGTTATGCAAGAACACGATTGACTGTAATACTTTTACACAGTAGAATACATTTGATTGGAGCATAATCAGCTCTGCGACCCCAGTGGCTGACGACCAGCCAATGATGAACGTTGTAGACCACAGTAAGCAGGCCCAGTGTGTTGTGGACCAATAGAAGAGTGGTAATCGGGAATACAGAAGCCAACAGAATATACGTTTCTGAAACGGCGTACACAGGTGATTCACTTCTAACTTGTCTTCAATTATAGTAAATATGTGCAGACGTGAATGTGTTTAAAAAAAAAAAACCTTCATTTTACGGAAAAGAACTGGCAAAAAGTTATCCAGACGTGTCCGTAAACTTTCCGTTATATTACGGAATTCTCCGTAAAATTCATGGAACCATTCCGTTAATTCCCTAGTTAGTTTTCTGTAGTTGTAGTTTAAATAATTTTTAGTATCTATTTTATTTTAATTTTCATTATGTGGGTGTTATACTGTTAATAAAAAAGATACTTATAAAAGTTTAAATTTTTTATACTTAGCAATATTTGAAACCGAGTCAGAAAGTTGCAAGTTCACGACTCTGACCACTTAGTTCCAATACTCACGTAATGAATCTGGTATAACTTCTGAACTTCTGTATTAGTCTCATAAGCAACTTTTTTAGTTTCTGTTAACGTTAGTGTATTTTAGTGTCGCTAAGTGTTATATACGCCTGTTGCTGCATATTAATGTTTGAAAGAACAGGTCTTAGTGACATGGATAACCTTAACTGCCGCAGAATTGATTATTTTCTGGTTACAGTGGCGAAGAAAGTTTCGTGTGGACTCGGCATTGTTCGCGCCCGAAACCCGAAGTTAAAGGAAATACGGGGATTTTCCGTATTTTGTATTTACGCACTTAAAGACTGGGCTACGATTGCTATAAACACATCACTAACACAACACAGTGATACAAACAAGAGTTAAACTCCTTCTTATTCAGTTCGAGTGGCTACAATCACGCATAGTGATAAGCACTTACAGTTATAGTAACTAGAAAAGTTCAACTTGGTTTAATTTTCCTTATTACCTTCGCTGTGAGTCAATATTCAGCCATTCAGAAGCCCCGATACTTATACTACGTTATCAAATGAAAAACTTATTTACAAATCAAGAAAGTGTGTATTTTGACTTCATTCCTCGGACAGATATTTATTTTTTGTTTATTTCTGGATAATCGCAAACGCGGAAGTTTTATAACATTTTTAGGTAATTTTAATAGTAAAAATTGAAATGAAAATAATTTCTAATTCTAAAAACGTCTCAGATAACTTGAGAAAATTTATTTTTTGGCAAAAAACCACTACCAACTATACGGAACTTAATTTCTTCGGTACAAATGTAGCAACATAAATAGACTAATATTATTATCGTTATATCAATTGCAGCTAGGCCAATGTTCTTCTGTTGTGTTTTGTATGTGCTTATCGCAATAACTGTGAATGTGTTAGGTATATGACAATTGTAGCACGGCCTCAACTCAGTTTTTCGTCAATACGGATTGCGTTTCCGTATATTTACTGTGCATTTTCGTAAAAATGTCCGTAAATATGCAGACAATTTTAACAGTGTGCACTATCTACTACAAACATTTTCGGGTCCCGTACTTCTTTAGTCGCGGCAAAGAAAACTTAACACCGAATTGTAACATAAACAGATGTCAAAATTCTTCAGCCGAACAATATTATATGCAAATTCCATTATTACTATGGCATATTAAGTGAAGTACGTTGCATCTTGTGATTCAGTACAAGCGAAAGAGAATTTTTTTTAAAATCATTCATTTTCATTGATTTTGAATATCTTATATATAGGGACATGCAAAATTCGCGTTATTTTTTTTGCCACCAAGCTAAAATTAACAGTGATTTATATACTCAAGCCGGAGTCGTTTTTCCATTTGCTGTTGCCCAATTGCGAAGTCTCTTCCTTTCTGAGTGAACTGTACGTGATTGGGGCACACTGATGTGAAGCGCTCATTTATTGGCGCCAAGTTACCCGGGGCGTGTCAAACAAAGTATGGCCCAATGACAAACGTATTGCAAAGGTAAAAGTGTTTTAAGTTTAAACTGTCCTCAAATAATAACGCGAATTTTGCAGGTCTCTACTTGTACGTCAGCTTTATACGATTATGGTCTGTCCTAAGATCGTTGCTCGAGCTCATAGCTGAAAATATGGCAGACATCACAAACATGATTCTCCCGCTTCTACACCAGAACTCTCAGTATATGCTGGCTCGCGTTTAATGGAACATTTCAATGTTACCCTTAGAAAAAAAAAGTCCTTGTTCGTAACTGCTTTATTTTGAACACTCTGTGTGTGGTTCAGATTAACTGACAATTAATATAAGCTATAAGTGAGTCAGCCATATTCATGACTGCACGACGGCAAATTCTGATGATTTCTGTATTCCAATTTAGAATCGTCCAATTGGTTCACACAATACAGGACACGCCCACAATACTGTACAACGTGCATTACTGGTCGGCTCTCTGCCAATACGATGCCGAGTTGGAAGCGTACCAATCAAATGTTCTTTCCTACATGGAATAATATGCAGTTTATCCTGTTCATTTAAGAAATTTAGACTTTGATTTGTAGGTGACGTTACATCGTGTTGCAGAAAGCGAGAAAACTGCTGTCAAAGTAAACATTTGTCGCTAGTGTCTTCAAAGAATGCTGATGTAATGTAATCTTTTGGTCAGCTCCACACAACTCAGTTGAGTTCAGGCAGCAAAATTCAATTGACTACAGCACTTAAGTGATTTTCGCAGCGGATATGGCAATGTAGTTCTATATGTTTTCAAATCACTTGTTACTCTAAGATTTATTATGTTTTTAAAGGTAAGAGTTGGCATTAGATTAACACATTTTTATAACAGTATCCAAGTATCATTACTTGACATATACGTGGATAGGGACACCCAAATTTCGCGAAAAGATTTCTGGATCAATTGTATTTCATAACACTTTAACTGAGCTCATATTCTTTGATTGGCTGACCTCGGTGTTACATTTCTAAGGTGTGTGCTCGCAAATTACAAACGTACAGATCAGTTGCCTGATAATGAGTGGTTCTTCAAGTAACACATATGTCTTCTGAGAAAGACTCGTGGCCAGTAACCAAATGAAAACTGCTGATACGCCGCTAGGCTATTGCAATCTAACATGTGCAATTCGGGTGTCTCTACACATGGATTATTACTAGAGATGATAGAAAATCGCGAACATTTTTATAGCCAACATATCTTCCATAACGCTCTAATTAGTTTGTTATTTCATGATTGGATAAACAAGGTTTTGACTCGGCTAAGTTGTTCGCAAACCAATCACGAACGTTTTACCTTATAGTATCAGAATCCTCACTGGTCCAGTGAAATAGTGTAGATTCCTCATACATGCATGACGACCAATAAGGTAATAAAACTGTCGGACATGTGTACAGTACGTTGAATCCTAGCAGACAGTCATCTTTTAGCGCGACAAACCATCATCTCTAATTATTACACAATTCCAGCGTTTACGCTTGGCGGAATGATACACGGCAGTGGACCGAATGAAGAAATTAGTGTCCACGCAAAATATCTCGGCCGCTGGAGGTCGGCCTTCCCTGCGAGGCGCGCAGCAGACCCGCTGACCTTGAACGGCCGATAAGTTGTTTATGTACTGTAAACAACTCTTCAGAGGAGTGAAGTTGGCCCTGAAACAGCTGTAAACCGCTCTAATCGTAGGCTCGTTGCGAAAGAAATTCCGTTGTAGCTGAAGCACTCAATTACGTACGGGATTATTAAGAGATTTGGGTTTAGAATTCACCGAGTTCTATCTCTGTCTCTGTCTCTGTCTCTCTCTCTCTCTCTCTCTCTCTCTCTCTCTCTCTCGTCTACTGCCTGGCGAGACTCGCAGTGCAAACATAAGGCAGCGGAGGAGGCGGGGATATTCCATACAAAACACAAGAGCACAATGCGCTCCCGTCACAAGAGTAATGTTCTATTCTTGCAGGGCAAGAGAGAGCCAAACAGAAGAAATCCACCCCCCCCCCTTTACCACCCTTGTCAAGACAAATGACCGAATGGCAGTGACAATAGAGAGCTTCCACTCTACATGCACAGCTTGTCTCGATTCCCTGTTGGGTCGCGTTGTTCGCTTTCTCAGCAAGCAGGTGACGTCTGCTCCATGTTAATAATAATTTCTTAGCCACGTCTGATTCTCATGGAAAAGAGTTACACTCAGGCTAGGTTCCAATATTCTGTGCTTTGTGTGCGCATGCACTTTTCCTCTGGTTTTTATTAGGCTGAGTGAGTGAAGAGATACGGGTGGATCTTAACAGCGAGGTCTTGAGAGCCGATGAGGGTGAGTGAGGTGAGAGTGGTGCACCGCCGAAATGAAAAGGCGGGGCAAACGGGAGATCCCTTTAAAAAAAAAAAAAAAAAAAAAAAAAAAAAAAAAAAAAAAAAAATTCCCGCCAGCCAGCGGCATTGTCCGGCAAGATTCTCACATGCGAAAATCCGGGAGTGACCCGCCCTGGGATTGAACCCGGTTCGTCTTGGTGGGAGGCGCGCTAGCTAACCGCCAAGCCACCGCGGCCCTTATACCCTTGTTAGGATCTGCAACATTCATTTGTTTGGCTCTACAGCAAACAGTTGTGCATATTTACCACCGTAAAAAATATATCTTTTCTCTTTCTTGAAGTAGCGTGTTCGGTGAGTCAATACATCCACTGATCTAGAACGAGGTGAGCTATCAACGCGGCGCATCAAATGCAGACTTTATTGGGCTATAAGAAGTAAACCCAGCGTGCATAGGCGAGAACACAGTCTACACACACACCCGCCAGGTAAACATAGGGCCTGCACGTGATGTACGGCCTTCGATCTCGCCAAGTTGAGCCAAACGTGCCTCGGTTCACGGGATGGGGCCGCGGTGGCTGAGCGGTCAGACTGCTCGATTCCCACCAAGGCGAATTTGATTCAATCCCAAGGCGGGTCACTGTCGGATTTTCGCATGTGGGAATCATGCCGGACGATGCCGCTGGTCGGCGGGTTTTTCTCGGAGATCTCCCGTTTCCCCTAAGCTTGCATTCCGACGCTTCTCCATTCTCACCTCAGCTCACCCTCATCGGCTCTCAAGACCTCGCTGTCAAGAGCCACTCAAATCTGTTTACTGACATTCACTCGGTTTACGCTACACAGACTGCTTCGTCTTGGAAACGATGACTCCCTAGCTGGGCGATTCTTGAGGGTTCCTCCTGTCTCGTGCTTGAACTGCGGTGCAGTGCGTTTCAAATACTGTTTTTGTTTTACGAAACTATTACACGTCCCTCCGGTAAGTTTACCTATGAAAAGACATCATACTTCAGACGAGAAAGCAGTGTTTTTTTTTAAAGCTACCACGCGTGCTGTAAATATTATTTTAAAGCCTTCCAATATACATAAAAAAACGGCCTTTTCAGTTTGCCGCATAGTAAAAAATACTAGCCGGACACGTGTCAAACGACGATAGGAGTCTGTATTGAACTTAGTTACAGACCTTTATTCAGTAGAATGATAGAGTTACCGCTGAAAGTGCCATAGGTAGACGCAGCACTACGAGAACACTGCACGCCAGTTCAGAGCCTTGCGCGTAGAGGCGATGGAGATCTTGTAGCGCGTGCCAGTGTGACCCTTATAGCTCCCGTGCTTCTCGGACAAAGAAATGAGAAAAAAGATGCAAGCAGGCTGGAACCGTAACCCGTGGTCCGCGAACCACTGGGTTCCCTTGAACATATACAGGTGTAAACGATAACAGGTTGATGTAGGAGACTTGTGGTCCAGAGGGTCGGGAAATAACCGTGCATCGTTTGACAAATGTGTACTAAAAACACATGTAGCGCACCGCTGTGGGCCCGGCCTTAATCGACCTGCTGGACAGCTGAAGCTAGTTTGTACAGAGGTCAAATCGGGCAGGAAACGTTTAGTAATTGCTTTTGTTTGAAACACTTGTTGCAACTTCATACATTCTTTCCTGATTTCTGTAACTTGTCTGTAGTATGTAACTGTGTACTGTTGTAAACCCTTATCGTTTACATCCTGTATATTAGGATACACAAGTAAAAATACTACAGTTTACTTCTCATAAAAATGTTGTAATTAAGCTGCAGCTGTATAATTTTTTCTTATTAATGAAGTCAGAGAGGAGTGGATATTTTCGAGCGGATGTTAACAGCGGGGTATTCAGAGCCGACGTGGGTGAAGCGAGGTGAGTATGGAGCAGTGCCGGATTGCTAGGAGGAGGAGGGGACGGGAGATCACTGAGGAAACCCGTTAAAATCATACAGTCACAAATGTGGAGCTGAGCTCTAGTGTTTTGGAATACAAGTAGTCTTGAAATATTCTCGCGAAAAAATGTGGTCCTAACGATATCATATTCGCTGTATCTTCACAGCTTCTGAATCGGATTTTGAGAAATTACCCCATGTTTAACATATTTCCTTGTTTCCCAAATATTTAGTGTACCACATGCGTTTTATACTTGTGTTAACATCAAAGCAATTTATTTTTGGTTGAAACTAAATTCGACTTACCATTTATCCATAAATTATAATATTTCACTTATAATTAATATATCTATACCCAGAGAGAAAATCGGTGTGTTGGTAATATCTAGTAAGAAGTAGTTATCGTGTTAAAATGAGTGCTTATACTGTAAAAAAAAAATCGAGGGAAAATTCCCTTAAATATAAGGTAAGTAAATAACCTCTACATGTAAGGTAAAATTACTTCTTAAATGTAGAATAAATTTACATAACAAGTAAAATACTATTCCCTAATCGTACGGAAAATGTACCTGATAAAAGTGTGGGATAATCCCATACAAGTAAGAGAAAATCAACTATATTGTATATATTGTATTGAAACAAAACTTGGTGCTGTTAATTTCGTTATAACCTACATCCTCAGACGAGTAGCAACCGAAACCAAAATGACGACATCCTCGACAATTGCCGGTGGGCGGGCACCAACCTTGGTTTGCTATCTCGGGAGGCTGGTGCGCTATCCCTTACACCACGGCCACGACATAGCAGCGTTACTGATTATTAACGTATAAAACTATTCCACCAAGGAAAATTAAAAATGTATAAAGTTAAGTTAAATGCAAAATTTTTAATTGAAATAACCTACTGCACAGATTTTCCCTAAAATATCTAAAATTATTAGCTTGGACATCCCCGTTTTCTAAGAGTAACTTGACAAACCAGTTATTCCTGGAACTGGTTATAATAGGACGTAAATATTTTGTATAACAGAATGCTCAGGTAAGCTTATATTTGTGCCGTGCAAAGCAAAGTTTATGTAGAATTTCTTTAGTGGCTTTATTAGTGCTTTGAAGTCAATACCTTTCCAAGTCTTTCAGAAATTCCCTTGACACAATAATCACGCAAGTAGAGATAACGCCGTAAATTGAGTTTTGAACACGGGAACGAATAGCTATCCGTTTTCCATAGTCTCTCTCGAATTTTCAATTACATTTTTTAGTCTTTTTATTTGTAAAAATTTGATAACGTTGTATTTTACAGATTTTCTCAAACTTAAAATTAATTTTTATTGTTTAATATTATGCCTTCCATGACGAATACAAGTCCTACGATTTGTCCAACATGGTGCCTCGTTTTGTACCTTTCTCCCGTCCAACTGTTGAGACAATGCTGAGGAGATGCACACGTCGTAAGATAATTTTCCCATACACGTGTGGGATTTTCCATTGCCATGTCAGTGAATTTTACTCCAGAGTGCTGTAATTATATCTTACACGTAAAGGAAAACATGTTTGCGAATATTAACATTCAACTGTCAAGTAATTCTCCCAATGTTTTTTACAGTGCTCGAATGCGGTGCTTTGTCCTTTTTGGTGTAGTTTTCTAGACATGACTGAGCTTTGTATGCATTAGGTTGAGTAACATCCTGAAAGCAGAACCTCAGCAGGCCTTCAGAAGCGTTGAAAGGGACCACGAACGGACTGTAGATATAGGTACAACTCACACTTCAGTTCGCAGGTTAATACGTGACGGAACGGGCTAAGTGACTGAACTGAAGTGAAGTTTCGCTTGGCATGTGTCTTATACCCAACACCAGGCATGAGACAGATGGAAGACGACGGGAGCCACTGCAGCATCTGGTGGCATTCCAAGGCCCGCACGAGTGGAAACATGTGGCGGTGGGAACACATAAACACTTGCGCCTCGCGTCTCGACCTTGACTTGAGCTGCGCAACCTCTGATCCTGATAACTGCATGATGGAGAGCCAGCTGATAATGGAGTCATGACCAGACAATACGTCACAGCACTACTAATATTATTAGGCCCACCTATTTATCGCGGAAAGATTCCAGAACTAGCTGTACTACAAAACACGATAGTTCAGAAACAATTTAGTGGTTGGAGGACGTCAACCTTCTCAGCCAGCTAATCACGGACGTTCAGTGTCGGAGTAACTTACGTCTGATTGGCCCGGTCAAGTAAAACATGCAAGTGTGCACGTACTAAATTGAAGTGTAGCCCGCGTGTAAATATTTCGCAAGAAAAAACACAGGTGGCCCTACATATTACATACACATCACAAAAAGTTCGGAATATTGTGAGATACAGCATTGTTGGTGGTAGGTGGTATGTAATTCTATTGTGATCAGCAGAGAGCGCTCAATAACGCATTGAAAATGTCTGGGACAAGCTGCTGCACAGCAGTTTATAGCCGCCCACAACACCCAGAAACACTGCCGCAGATCTCACGAGAGTTGCTCAGATGAAACGGGTCCTTCGTCCGGAAGGTGGCATCAACACATTGACTACAAGCATGCCACGATGTGTGCACATGGTGGCCATACACGGTACTATCTGCATTGGGAGGAAATAATCCCTCCCTAGTTAGACACATCATCACGTTAAATGTGTTGTTCTTTAGTGTTTATTTGTCTGTGATATTGGGAGACATGTTTTTGTTTTTGTTAAGAACTCTTTGAATTGCACTTTTTGTATCGTTACCTTTAGTAATTTCTAATTGATATGCTTTCTTTTATGTGTATTCCATACTTTTATGCTTTCTTTATGTATATTCCAATATTTCTGTGAGGTGTTAATTTTGTGTTCGCCACACCCCCGACAATATGTGATTGTCACAAATTAGTAAGATTTGTTTGGTTCAAATAAATATTTGTATGGATCCACGTAGATTAAACAGTTCCATTTTCCACAAACAACTCTACGTCTTGGCAACATCTGTAATGTGACTGCTGACAAAGCTAGAATGTTTAAATATATTTAACACTTTAATACGGACATGAACGTAAATAAACGAGTTCAAGTTTAACAGCTTTTCTTTTATTCCCTGTCGAACTTGTTTCGTTTGGATTGTCGTGACTGTTATTGTTAAGCATCAATAAATGCACCAGCAAACATTTTTTCTATCCCAATTAACATGAAAATCACAAACAAACTCTCGAACCGAACATTCAGACGAAGATGATCAATACCCCCATTACTAGAGCTGTACTCCTAAACAATAAGTTCATATGTACTTCCGTGGTTGGACGATTTGAAATGTCATGTACCTCAAGTGTCTGTCCGTGAATCATGGACGTTCAGTATCGGAGTACTTTATTATGATTGATTCAGTCAAATAAGAACATGTCTTCTCACGTAGGAACACGGCCAATAACCAAAGGAAGTTGTGGATGTAGGATATTGAAGAATGGCATGAGCTTAAATCTTTTCACTAAAAGATTTACCAATTACCTTAAAGCCAGCCAATTAAATGCCAGTTCTGGACCAAGCTATTTTGTTCCCACCAGAAATTCTGTAATAATTGTCATGATAGTGTTCCACGTAACCAAATGCTTTATTCTCTTCAAACGAAATATCTATTCATTTCTTCATTCTACGATGATATTTATAAGGTTAACCTTAACCAATCCTATTAGTTGAACATACTGTTAAGGGCCGGTTTCACCACGCGAGATAATGATAGTTTATCGAGATTAACTGACAAAAAATCTCGATTATCTGTATTTTAGGTTTCGCCACACACATTAATATCGATTTACTCTGAATATCTCGATAAAATATTAACCCGCCGATTTTGGTGGTTTAAGTCATATTATAGGGATTAAACTGTAAAACATAAATAAAAAATACTTTGGGAAGGTGACGAGGGGACAAAGTTATTTAATCGAGAATAAAGAGAAAATGGCTCAGGCAATGTACAATCTCATTTTTGAAGAGGAAAGTGATGACAAGGATTTTATTGTTTGTTGTCCGCGATGTTTACGAGAAAGAATAGACTATTTTGAACGCTATGATAAAGGTTAAAGTACACTTTCGCATTACGTCAAACACACGATTGTCAAACAGACTATATGATTTTATTATTTTCCTGTACAACTATTCTGCGTTAACATTATAGTTATAAACAAGTTACTTTTGTAGGCCTAATTCAAATCTTGAATGTGACTAACACCAATAGTGTTTTTAATTGAAAATATCTTTGAATATACTCAAGAAACAGATAATGTGAACTAAACAACAACAGATAACACATTAGTTCCTTAGTTGTGTCTTTAGTTTTAGGATCTGCAAAGTTAAGAGCTCTGTTTGAAGCTTCTGTTTTGTTACTTTCTTGTTCCTGTTGTAACTTTACTTGACGAATCTCTTTCATTGCCTCATTTTCTTCAACTGCAAACTTTTTGCTAACTTAATTAACTCATTTTTCCTCTATGCTTGACTTACTTCGGCTTTTCTGTGTGAGTACATTGCTGGTCGTCGTTTACTAGTCCAGGAAGATGTTGCCATACGGTTTCTCACATGGCTGGCAGAGACTGTCCTCCAACCATCGGACCCAGTCGAGGCATAGTTATCTGGTGCATTTTCAGGGTTACTCATCTGAGCTGTGTTTATGACAACCGAGTCTCTACTGGAATGACATTCCGCTGGCTTTACTGGTGGCAGTATACAGTGACCCCTTAGCATGACCCTTAGCACTGGACCCCTTAGCATGGACACGTTCGTCTACATAGGTTTTTCGCCTATGGTTTTATAGGTTATCCCACATCGCCTTCAAGTTGTCTGCTGTCCTGTAGTGATCACGATATCTACAACTGAAACTATTCGCAATCGTTCGACACTGTTTCGTTTTATTTTGCTGTGTCACAGCATCAGTTCGTTTATTTTCAGTGATATTGAAATGTTCTGCACCTAATTCTAACATGTGTTTTTTCATGGGATGAAAAATTTCTGCTTCGCTGTTTCCTAACGACAACAATACTTTCATGACTTGCCATACTGTCTCAAAATGATTTCTCCGCAAAATCCCAAAGCGAAAATCTCTAATGTTTTCAAAGAAAGAATCTCGATTGAGTCAGAATATCGAGATAATTTTAACGAGATATTCTTTATTGAGATTAAACGTGGTGAAACACGCTGAACATTATCGAGATTAAAATCGAAGTTAAACCTCTTATATGTATAAAATTATCTCGATATTCTGAAAAGTTAATCTTCATTGGTGAAACCAACTCTAAGATAGTTGTTTGTACCAAATATGTAAGCCTTTATATGTTGTTGGAACAGGCAGGGGCCGCGTGGCTAAGCGGTTAGCCTGCTCGCCTCCCACCACGGCCTCCCACCCCTAGATTTTCGCACGTGGGAATCGTGCTGGACGATGTCGCTGGTTGGCGGGTTTTCTCAAGGATCTCCCGTTTGCCCCGCCCTTGCATTCCGGCGCTGCTCTGTACTCATCTCAATCATCCTCGTCGGCTCTTAAGACCTCGCTGTTAAGATGACCGGCCTGGGTAGGCCGCCAAACGGTGTGCGGAGCTCCAGCACAAACGTTTTATTTAAAAAAAACCATCCAACGTGCCTGAGTGAGGTCTGCTTACAAATAGCATCTAAGAAACCTTACGCGCCTGTATACATTGTGTAGTTCCTCCATTTATCTCTAGAGAATGGTTTTGTGATAGTGAAAATTGCTCAAACGGCTGTTTTTTAAGGTAATTTTTAGATATGAATATTCTGGCACAAAACATAGAAAAAAACAATAGGGATCTGCATCAAACCTTTAGTTTCATTATTACGTCATAAAATGTTAGGGTCTCCGCTAAGTCACATAGAGGCGTGTTGTAGACGGCAAGACTGCACGCCTGTTCTGTGCTCTGTGCGTAGAGGCGATGAGAGGTATGATGCGCATGTCTCGGTCGCCCCTAGCGCTCCCACGCTTCTAGGCCTCACACGTGCAACAGTCCTTCAACAAGGCGGCCACCTTATTAACGGCCCACATCTCATCACACACTCACTAGCACAGGCAAATATTTCTACGGCACCTTTTTTTTTTAAATTATTTGATTTACTTAAAGGTACGAATTCAGATGTTTGGAACAACAACATATTAGTGGAGTGAACAAAATATTGTTCATTGTAAAAAAATACTTTCCAAGCAAATTTATTTGTCTTCAACTACATTTTTCTCTCAGTGTGCGAAATTCAGCATGGTTGTCATATTATAACGCGTACTTATAAATGCGTTGAATTCAAGTTTACGTAACAGCCCGTCCTCAGTATGCAAAAAGTTGAAAATTCTGTTTTAAGTATATAACATTTAATTTCAAGTTATAAAAAATACCCAGCTTAGATTTCACAATACTCCGTTTTCTCAAAAAAATTTGATTTGCCTACTGGCTGCTACTACAACTGAAGCTCATTCTACTGTTCGACTCACCCGCACGGAATTAAGCCATCCCACTGCTGAGTGTATGCTGTTGGCTCAGACCTTTCTTGGGCGCATCTGATTAACACATTGAGGTCTGAACACATTTACTGGCACTTAAGACAAATTAGAAGTGAGTCACCTATATACACTACTGCAAGAACACTGGTTCTGTTTGTGTCTGTGTTAGAACTTACCATTGTCCTATTGGTCCATACCACACCGGACACTACCCTGTACTTTACAGCGTTCATTATTGGCCGGTCATCAACCAACGGAGAAGCGAGCTGATATTAACTCACTCAAATGTCCTGTATCGTATAAAAGTATTTATAATCTATATTGTCTAGAAAAATTGGCGAGTTCAGTGACCTGCAGGCTGTTGTATGTACAGCTTTCTCGATGTCAACTGTGCATTGGTTGTTTGTTGTCACAGTGGAAGGAGACGATTGGGTCAGCGTTCTCCAAGAGGTGTCAAACACCGCGTGGACCAATGGGTAATGTTATATAAACACACATGTTTTGAATTATAACTTGTACCCAAATGAATCGCGAATTCTTCAGGTCTCTAATCATGCCCCTTTGAGTGGCAAAAAAAAAAAATCTATCATTAACAATATTATTGTTACTGCGCTGTGGTGCTCTTGTGAGATCATGCTAAAAAATTAGCCGAACAAAAACAGCACATCCATGCGAGTTCTGTTCTGAAGAACAAAGAAACTTTCGAATTAGCTTTGTTGGATCTACACTCGAGCATACTCTACAAAGTGTTCTCGGAAGTCCATAGTCACAGGTGGGCAACTATCATATAATTCGCTGACACCTGGCATGTTATCACATTATATAAATAGGGACTGGAAATTTTTGCGAATATATTTTGGGACTAGCCAGGCTACAAACACTTGTGTTTGCAATTGACCCCCAATTTATTAGACACGCCCAGGTGAACTCTGAGGCAGTAACAGACCTATAAGAAAACAAGCACAAAGTTCTGTACCGTATAGTCTGAGGTAAAACTGGCTACACACGGAGGCAGTAGTCAATCAATAGAAAGCTGAGACTCGAAAATGCATAGGACTACGACGTCTAGCAGGCACCTGGCAGGTATCAGGCAAAATTCTCCTGCCGCTTTAGACACCTGAAAATTTCGCGAGTTCAGTGACCTGTAAGCTAGACTCCACAGTCTTGTATAAACTCATGCAGATGTAAACTGTCCATTGGTTGCTTGATGTGGTACTATAAGACAGCGGTTGAGCCTGCAGTTTATTGAATGTTTCTTATTGGCTCATTTATTTCCAAGAGGTGTCAAACAATGCGTCGACCAATTGCAAAAGTAACATGAACGTACGAGTTAGTGATTTTCAACTTGTCCCGAAATGAATTCACGATTTTTTTAGGTCTCTAGACACAACCAAAGAGCAAACAAGCGCACAGAGACGAAATGGCGTAGCAGTCCTTTATAGTGAGCCCACCCATTCTCTGATTGGCTGCGTGAAGTTCCGGAACGGTCCTTGTGTCTGATTGGCTTCTGCGTACCCAGAAAGCTTCCTTATCGACTGGGCTGCAGGCTGGCTAATAGGTTATCAGTAGGGACGTGCAAAATGCGCGTTATTTTCTAGCAAGATGCTAGCATTCAGAGCTCTGTACATATTCGAGTCGGTGCGATTGATTTATTGGCTTCTACAGCAGTGAGGCCATATTTTCCTTTTTGACTTGATTGGACGTGACTTAATTAGCCTCTTGTTAGTTGCTTGCTGTTGCTACAAAGTCGTCCAGGGCTTCTCCGAACAAATTGTATTCCAATGACAGACGCAGTACTTAAGCACAAGTGTTTGAACGCTAGTCTGTCTTGCAATAATAACGCGAATTTTGCACGTCTCTAGTTATCAGGTGACGAGCCGAGCTGCCGTGGTGTGAACAACGTGCTAGTGGTTGCTCTCTCTCCGGGACCAGCGATGACGAGAGGTGCTCCTGCGAGTAGGGCGGGACTGCGGCGGCTCAGGTGCGGCGACTATGCCCCAGGTGGTGGGTAGGGGATCTCCAGGCTCTGGGGTGGCTGGCAATATGCCAACACCAGCCCATGAACAACGCGCTAGTGGTTGCTCTCTCTCCGGGACCAGCGATGACGAGAGGTGCTCCTGTGAGTAGGGCGGGACTGCGGCGGCTCAGGTGCGGCGATTATGCCCCAGGTGGTGGGTAGGGGATCTCCAGGCTCTGGGGTGGCTGGCAATATGCCAACACCAGCCCATGAACAACGCGCTAGTGGTTGCTCTCTCTCCGGGACCAGCGATGACGAGAGGTGCTCCTGTGAGTAGGGCGGGACTGTGGCAACTCAGGTGTGGCGACTATGCCCCAGGTGGTGGGTAGGGGATCCCCAGGTTCTGGGGTGGCTGGCAATATTCCAACACCAGCCCATGAACAACGCGCTAGTGGTTGCTCTCTCTCCGGGACCAGCGATGACGAGAGGTGCTCCTGCGAGTAGGGCGGGACTGTGGCAACTCAGGTGTGGCGACTATGCCCCAGGTGGTGGGTAGAGGATCCCCAGGCTCTGGGGTGGCTGGCAATATGCCAACACCAGCCCGTGAACCAACTGGCCGGCGAGAGAGCGCCGGATGTCGTCGTGGACGTCGGGAACCTGGATGGCTCAGTACGAGATGGCCAAGTGCATCTGCTGGAGGCGGCTACAACGACCAAGGCGAGGTGCCACAGGGCGAAGTGTGGCGAAACTCACTGCTGGATTGTGCGGGCTGCCGACTGCGGATGCGTTAGGAATAGAACGGAATGCATCGGACCTTGGAAGCATCCCTGACGTCAGTCCTCACTCCTGGGCCAGCGGATTCGCCACCAGCACTGGTAGGTCCCCCGGATGTCCCACCGGGCTCTTGCTAGAGCTCACCCAAGTCAGAAGGACTATTTTAGAGAATGGGGAATGGGTTGACCCCACCCCCCAACGGGAACTCCCCGCCACCACCCGTGGCATGGAGATCCTGCTGGCAGTGCGGAAAAGCGATGACTGACCTGCCCAGGGGGCCCCTGCATTTAGTTTGCTGCTGTCAATGTTGTTGTGTTCGCTCGCCAGCGCAGGAATATTGACAGCAGTTCAAAATCAAGGGCGCCTGCGCCCACAAGCCCCGCCTTCTCTCTTATAGATTCCCCACATCGTATCAAAGAACATGGACTCCACGCCATTTGTCTACCGTAGCATTTTCGGTAATGCACGAATAAGTTTGAAATTCTTTCCTGTCGGGAGATGTTTTTACGGTGCCTATGCTGGTTCCCCCCTCTCCCTTCTTAGCTATAGTCACCCGATTTTCGCGAATATATTTCACGACCAGTTATATTTCATAATACTTTAGCTCAGATCCACGTTCATGATCGGGTGATCTAGTTGTTGAGTGTCTTAACTGGCCTGCCCGCGAATCACAGACATACAACATAGGAGTAACCTAATTCTGATTGGTCAGATAAGTAAGAAAATGTCTTCTCACAGAGGCACGCCACCAATAAGCAAAAGAAAATGCTGGCACGCCCCTATAGAGTATTGAAATCTAGCATGTGCGGAAATATTTGAGCGAAATTCGGGTGTCCTTAGCTATAGCCTATAGGTCCACTCAGGGAGGAAGTTTCTGTCCCATTTGCGACCATCCCTTTGCCGCGATGCACGTCCTCTTTGCATGACTTCCCCTCCTTGTAGGTGTATGGTTAGAGTCTCACAAAATTCGCGTTATTATTTGAGGACATTTTAAACTGAACACATTTTTTACCCTTGCAACTCGTTTGTCATTGGACCATACTTCATTTGACACGCCCCGGGTAACTCTGAGCCAATAAATGAACAATTCACAATCGCGGGCTCCAATCACGAGCAGTTGACTCAGAAAGGGAGTAATTTCAAATCTGGGCAGTAGCCAATGGAGGAACGACGCCAGCTCCAGTATATACAGTACTGTGAAGTTTAGCTTGATACCAAAAAATAATGCGAATTTTACAGGGTCCTACGTATGGGTAGAGCCACCTGTATTTCACGAAAAGATTTACGCGGAGGCTAGACTTCAATATCCTATGTGCAAACTTGCAGTCTTCATCTGGCCATTGCCCTCTTGTCTTTGTGCTAAGACAATCTGTTACACGAGTGTGAACCAACCAGAATTAAGTTTCTCAGATACTTACCGTCCGTTATTCGCGGGCAGGCAGATAAGACGCGTAACAATTCAAATGATCCAATCACGAAAATGGCTCTGAACTAAAGTGCGTTGGAACATAACTTGTCCTGAAATATTTTCGCGAAAAAACAGCTGGCTCTACACAAAGGTACTAACTTTAGGCCCTACATATGGGGCTCAGCCCTGAGAAGCCATTAGCTCCCATCTCTACCTAGGAGGTGCACTTAATACTTAGCAATAGGGTAGGTTAGGAAGAAGAAAAAAAGAAAAGTTATCAGGTTCTGATTGGTGAACGACGTCTCGACAAGCTGCTGGCCTGTGACGCCATTTTGCTGGCGCGTGCGGTTGGAGCTCGCGGAATGGGCGTCCGTTTCATTTGTGCATTCTTATGTACTCTGTAGCGAGGTAGAGCAGGTGAGTTTTCGCAAAATAAATGAATGAGTACATGGTAGACTTGAACGCTATAAGCACCCAACAGCAGTTTGTTTGTTTCAATTGGTTGCTCTCTGCTTGAGAATGTGTTTTCATATGATCGACCGTGCCGCTTGGAATTCGGTAACATTGGCAAGGTTCTTACGTGATTCATACAGACCTGAAGAATTCACGGTTCATTTTGGGACAAGCTGGAATTCAAAACATGTATGTTTATATAACTTTAGTCATTGGTCCACACGGTGTTTGACACGTCCTGGGGAAGGCTGGCCCAATCGTCGCCTTCCACTGTGACAGCAGTCAACCAGTTTGCAGTTTTTTATTGGCATTTTTGTACATAAGACAGTAGAGTCTAGCCTGAAGGTCACTGTTAACCCACGTCGAAACGTGATCCAGCCCAACGAAGATAGCCAGAGACTGGGAAATTTCACGAATTCAATTTTGGACAAGCTAGCTTAAAACACACGTACGTTCTGTTAAGTCTGCTATTGGATCAGAGTCTATTAGACACGCCCTGGTGAACTCTGAGCCAATAGCAGACCTACAAGGAAACGAACACCGAATCCCGTGCCAACATGATCTGAGGTAAAACCGACTACACACCAGGGCAGCAGCCAATGAACGGAAATGCTGAAGCTCGAAAATACATAGGCTAGTGGAGGCTAGCATGCAGGAAGTTTGAAACGCGGGGATTTCCTGTCGCTAAAGGTAGGCAAACAACCCTACAGTTTTTTTTTTTAAATATAACTTGTCCCAAAATATTTTCGTGAAATTTCACTACCCCTTATGATAGGGCATGTATAGGCTATTCACGGTAAACTGAACACTTTTGAAAGCCGCGTCATTTTGAATAATAGTTGTAACACTTCAATATATTTGACTTTATAATGATTATTCTATGTCTTTAAGGCTTCAATATTTATGACTTTATAATGATTATTCTACGTATTTAAATCTGATTTAAATGGCAAACTTTAATGCAATGTATTAGATGTTTAGCATATGTTCAATGTGATTTGTACAAACTTATTTATTTTGACAGTTGTGTTGTATAAGCTATGTAAGTCTAAGGATTATCTACGGTTTCTTTGCATGAGTATTTGTCTTTATAACAAGCACTGTCTTTTGTTTTCTCAAAAGAATCAGGCCACACCAGTCAGCCTATCACATTTTATTGATTTTACGAACACTAGTCTTTTAGAACAAAAAACTTATTAATTCTAATTTGGAATCAGTGAGAGGCCAGCTAGAAAAGAAGTCAGTTCTGAGCATGAAAGATAATCTATAATATTTGATTGGCAAAATTTGATATTTACGACGGAGATACATAATTATTCACGCACTATTGAAATGCTGAGCCTATATATGTTTAAAAGAAGAAGTAATCCGACATAAGCTGCACGATGAGTCCGGACGGAAGGAAGGACAGCCCAGTGAAGGAGGAATTCTTGGTTGGGACTTCGCACCAAGGACTACACGGTGTCTGGTGTTCGGAGAGCCAATTCTGCGAGAGGAGGACTACTGGCTGCGGATTCTGGCGAGGTTCTGGTTCTGCACCCACCTCTGCTGTTCCAACCCGCAGAGGACGAGTTCGCTGAGCGCCACCCGGAGATGTGCTGTCCGTGGTGAGCGGGAGAGCTGAGCTGTTCCTGGGTTCTACACCAGTTTTTTTTTTTTTTAGAGTGGCAGCATATAGTTCAGCCGAGGTATATCATTGATATAACCTACCAGACTCACTCATATATACAACGATATTTTATCATTACATTACACATTCATATCTTATATTACATATCTCAGAAATAATATATTATAGCCAATGAGATTGGCCGTAATATTGTCACACATATCAGAGGCGTTACAGTAGTAATTTGTACGCCCAAACGTGTGGCTATAAATTCTCCACATATTGTGTCTATTTAACACATGACATAGTCAATAAATATATTTAATTTTAGCCTTAGACGATAACTTACGAGTGCGGTGGAATATAAACTATTTAAATTACTTACATGGCTAAAGATGCTTACAAGATGAACAATGTCTGAAAGAAAAAAGTAACTAGGGCCTCAAAAGTGCTCACTTTATCGTGAACAGTCTATATTTGTGAGTAAGGGGGAATGCACCTGGGGGCCAGGGAGACTCCCCACAGCGTCCAGACGTCAGCTGTAGCAGAGCGATGTCTTGGGGTCTGTCTGGCGGGGGCGATTGTGCAGATAATGAGCTGCCAGACGCAAACAGCGCGCCCGCCGTCCCCACAATGGAAGAACGCGTCACTACACGCCGTCCATGGCGGCCATCTTGAGGCGGACACAGTGCCTCCGGTTGCCAGACTGAGCGATGGTGATCACGTGGGAAGAAAAAAAAAAGGGGGTTATCGAAAAGGAGTCCATAGGCCTCCCTCTCGGCTGTGACAAACTTAAGAATGGAAGAACCTGAAAGGGAAAGATAATATCACGTCACCTCACTCTCACTTGATCGCTCACTGATTGAGACATACACCGGACATGACAGTCCTCCCCCGGATAAGTAGTCCCGAGGAAACCAATGACGACGGCAGTGTAGGGTCCCGGAATGAACATCAGAAGAGTCGACAAGGATCTTTGTGAGATCATGCGTAGGTATTGGAATGAGTGAGTGTGTGAATATGTACCATCCCGGAAAGAAGCAGTGTGGTTTCGACTATGCCCTTTGCGCCCGGGCGCACTGGGCCGCGAATGCAGTTAATGGGGAACCGTCGTGCTTAACTTCAAACGTGAAGGACATGCGCAGATCGCGAGTAGTTAGTGTATGTGTGAGTAGTTAGTGTAAGTGTGAGTAGTTAGTGTAAGTAGTTAGTGTATGTGTGAGTAGTTAGTGTAAGTGTGAGTAGTTAGTGTATGTGCGAGTAGTTAGTGTAAGTGTGAGTAGTTAGTGTAGTTTTTTCTTTTTCTCTTTCGGACAGCATAGCGGTTTCAAAATTTCAAACTTCCCAGTGGACCTTGAAGTTCAAAGTGACGGTTTAGCTTTTGTTTTGCGGGGGCTAACAAAAGTAGCGCTCTAGGCATGACCTTGTAATAGGTATCGGCTACCTGGAGGGGTGGATGGAGGAGCCAGCGCGGGTTCCAGCGGGAACTTTGTCACTTACTCCTAGTACAGTCTATTCACAGAGCACCTTGGACAGTCCTAGTTATGAATATAACTTATAGCACTACTGTGAATGATAGGGTTTATTAGACATGATGAACTGACAATAACGTATTACGTTAATATTAATTACTCGGGGGAGCTTATATAGAATTTATTATATTATTAACATGTTATGGAATAGTTAACACAGCCACTACTATGACAAACTAACTGGAATGTTCCCGCCTTAATCATGGCTCGGAGGCTGTTCTGGTAGGCGGCTATTGAGAAATCGGACACAGCCATTTCTGCGTGATCTCTCGTTGCTGGTCTGATGAAAGACGACGCGTGCCCGATTTCTGACCGAAAAGGGGGGGGGGGGGGGGAAATGGAAGGTCTGGTGTTGTATTTTTTTTCGCAATAATTTGTTGCAATCCCACTCGCGTCCTGGTTTAATGTTTAAAGGTGTGATCAGGCAGGCGGTCTACCTAAGGCCTGATCACATCATAACACGAAAACCCTGCTTAACCTGTCCAGTCCCTGATTAATTCACGAGCTCAAGCGTTGCAATCGTTAAAGTTTTTTGATGAGCGCTGTACATTCGTGGACCGTGCTTCTCGCAGCCAGTGAACAACGTACTGCATGATCATTGACGCCAGCATTAACTAACCACGAATGAGAGATGCAGAAACTCCAACCAATCAGATTACTCGGAAGGACGATGCTTGAAACACAGGCTAGTGATTCCTTGTTGTATACAGTGCCGTCCATAAATATCATTTAATGCGCAACATGTGCTCGATCGTGAACACGGTAACTAAAAGGGTTAACATCTACTTGTATACACATTGTGTATTCTTCCGCCACGTGTACAATTATCGTTGCCATGGGCCTGATCACTTTATTTACGCGCCAAACAAATTTAAATGCGAAATTTTTAGGAATTCGTGTTAATGATTAGCGAAATTGTGCTCTGATGTATGTAAAACGAGAAATGCTGATTTATAGTTGTCATAAATGTAAACATTACAATCACGATATAGCGCTTAAATTTAGTTTTTTTTTTGTCGATTCGTTGCCAACTTAACCCTTTCATTCCCACGTTAATTTATAATATCTGGTTTTGCAAATCAGAACATTTTTGATGCATTCTCTACTTCAGCTGGCAAAGTACTTGATTTGTTTTCGCAACCAATAATTCGCAGGTCTTTGTGCTGGGTGACTGATCAGTAGGGATAGGAAAATTTGGCGAGTTCAATGACCTGTAGGCTAGACTCCTCAGTCCTCTGCATACTTGAGCCTCAGCTGTGTGTTCATTGGCTGTTACCCCGCACCTGGCAGTTATGGGATTCGCAAGGTGTTTCCTTGCAAGTCTGCTATTGGCTCAGAGGCGTGCAGGGCGGGTTTAATAAACTGTTTTCTAATTGCGAAGGTGACTTCACAATATATGTGTTTGACGTCTATCTTATCCCGAAATGAACTCGTGAATTTTCCTTATCCGTAATGATCATTGATACGAGCCAGTCATAACGTAGCGTAGTAGCATGGTTTAGTAATCAGTTACCCACAGGGAAGATCATTGGACACTGAGCCTAGCAGAGTACAGTACCGGTTAAATATAAGCTCCCTGTGCAACATGCTGATTATCGTATACACTGGACACGAAAGGGTTAACTGGGAGCTGGCATTTCAGCGTCTGTTCACGTGCCTACTTACGGGCAGTGGTATTTTTAAAAATTCGAATTCAGAAGTAAATGGCCTTTGGGTGCTCATGTCTAGACACCTGAAGAATTCGCAGATTCATTTTAAGACAAGCTAGAATTCAAAACATGTATGTTTATACAACTTTAGTCATTGGTCCACACGGTGTTTGACACCTCCTGGAGAACGCTGGCCCAATCGTCGCTTTCCACTGTGACAGCAGACAACCAATGTGCACTTATATCCACGCATAAGACTGTAGAGTCTAGCCCGCGGGTCATTTAACTCGCGAATTTTCCAGGTCTCAGCTCATGGCAACCACCATTGATGAAGCTAGCAACTTGAGTACGGCATCATCCATCGAGACGTGGTTACAGACGGTAAATAGTCCCTTCTAGCACGAACCCCGGGGGCACACGCCAGCAAAATGGCGCCACTGGTTAGTAACACGGTGCAACGCCGTTAGCCAATCAGCATGCGATAATTTACTTCCCAGCCGACAGCCCAACCACTAGGGAATATTTCACAGCACAGCTCCTTCATTACAATTTTGACAACAGCAATGATGAAGGGGTTATACTACTCGTCTCCCATCTAGGCGAACCGGGTTCGAATCCCGGCGGGGTCGCCCCTGGATTTTCGCACATACGAATCGTGCCGGACGATACCCGTTGGTCAGCGGGTTTTCTCTGGGATCTTCCGTTTCCCCTGTCCATGCATTCTGGCGCTGCTCCATACTCACCCCGCTTCAACCTCATCGCCTCTCAAGAACTTGATGTTGACAGCCGCCCAGACCTCTCCACTGCAATAGCCACTTCATTTTAATTTTGTGTACTTATTTACTCTGGAATATGGCACTGGTCTCAACATAGGGATATTTTCTGGTGATGTATAGTATACTTGTGGTGACTTCACACTTTCTGAATTAAACCTTTGAAAAAAAAATCACCCTATGTATGACGTGCTCCGTTGTTTCCTGAATACACAATGTATCACAATCGTTTAATACTTGTGTTAACATGAAAGTACTTTATTTTTGGTTTATTTGAATCTTACTTATATTAAATTTATAAATTATAATATTTCAATTATAATTAACACGAATAAAAACAGTGAGAAAATAGGCGTGTTGGTAATGCCTAGTAAGAAATAGTACTTAAGCAAAATATAATTACACTGAGTGTGCATGAAATCCGGTGCGCTGTCCCGTTGGTGTAATTATCCAGCTCCCTTTAAGATTTGTTTGGGTAAGGCGGAAGGATACTCTGATAGTAAAACTTTATCAGGACTTCACAAAAGTTTGGAAGTAACCGAGAATTGACAATATATAATGAATTCGGCGATGTTGCAACATGTACGTGTTTAAATACACCAGTAGAAAAAGCGTTAACAGAAAGCACAGTGGAAGCCTACTATAGGCTGTTCACGGTAAAGTGAGCACTTTTGAGGTCCTGGTGACTTTTTTATTTCAGCCGTTTTTTTATCCTTTAACAACCTTTTTAAATAAATATCGCCATGCAAGAAATAAACACAGCGTGTAAATTCCACCGCACTCGGAAGTTAAGGTCTGAGGCTCAAATAAGATATGTTTATCGACTATTATTCCAAATGAGAGGGCGTTCAAAAGTGCTCACTTTACCGTGAATAGCCTATAGAAATAAAGAACGGCCGAAAGGCGACTACAGCGAGCTGCAAATCCTCAGCTATCGACCTGTCGTCCGTCCGCTGTTGTTACACGTAGGTGGCCAAGGGAGCTTTATTCGAGAGATTGCTCCTGCGGCTCAGATACACTGCAAATCCCTTTTTAATCTGGTAATGGCTCCGTGGGTTGACTTCCTCGAATTACAAACGCATTTCCTACGAAATTATTTCCTTATAAACTACCTCAATGGGCCGAATTCGTATGAATGGGACATCTCGGCTATTGTTCGATACTTTCCCCGGACTTGAGTGAGGCGGGGAATGATTCCAAGTTGTTCATTAGTAGAAGGAGAGCAATGTTCCGAGAGCAGTGTTAACAGCGATGATGTTTTCTGAAAACGTGAAAATGTCGATGTAGCTGGCAAACTGTTGCAAGGCACGTCGGTACTTGCTTAGTGCTGTACAGAGTATGTGCAGGAGAAAACTGAACGTAATGGGGCCATATATTAGAGACCTGCATTACACAAGTGCTGTGACCGTCTACTGCAACACGACGTGACACTGACTGGTCGAGGTCTTGAGAGCCGATGAGGGTGAAGCGAGGTGATATTAGGGCAGCGCCGGAATGCAAGGGCGGAGTAAACGGGAGATCCCCGAGAAAACCCGCCGACCAGCGGCATCGTCCGGCACTATTCCCACTTGCGAGAATCTGGGAGTGATCCGGCCGGAGATTGAACCCGGCTCGCCTGGGTGGAAGGCGAGCTGTCTGACCACTCAGCCACCGCGGCCCCACGCTGACTGGTGCGTGAACTGGGAGACCACCAGGTACAGCACGCAGCAAACAGCGACATACCTTGCAACAACGCTCCAGACGCTACTGGAACAATGTATAGGACACAGAGTAGATAACTATACCAAGACGAAACGGCGTGGCGGTTAATTTGATGTGGCGGAAGCCAATATCTGATTGGCCGCGCGAGGTTCTGTAAACGGCCCTTGTCCCTGATTGGCTACTGTGTTCTGCACTTCTCACACTTATAACATCCGTGTGTGGGACCACTTAGAAATCTCCAGCCCCAAAAGAAACGATAGATCATTTTCATCAAAATTGTAAATCCATTTAATCAATTTCACTAAGTAGTAAAGTTAATTTATTTTTTATTTATTCAAATATACATATCTTATATCAGTAATGGCCAATAGCCGGGTACTGATGTAATTAAATTTTGTTCTGTTCTGGTCTGTTCCACTTCACCTCTGCATTCCTAAGTAAATACTCTGTGATAATATTCCTGTGAGTTAAGTTTTCAAGAGAAAAAGAAACTCAGCGGTCCTAAGGAATGCTGATACGCCGCGAAAATATTTAGTGCCAGTATTCGCTTTAAACGTAGCGTGTGAACTAAATAGCAGAATCCTAGGGAAATGGTGTATGCAAAACTGCCTGATAACGTGTTTGTTATAGTTAGGGATAGGAAAATTTCGCGAGTTCAATGACTTGTATACTCGAGCCTCAGATGTTTGTTCATTGGCTGCTGCACCAGAGAGTAGCCAGTACTACTACGCACCTGGCAGTATAGCACTCGCTGTGTGTTTCCTTGCAAGTCTGCTATTGGATCAGAGTCGTCCAGGGCGTGTCTAATAAACTGCGATCCAATTGCAAAGTCAACTTCAGTGTACACGTGTTTGACGTCTATCTTGTCCTGAAATGAACTCGCGAAATGTTCCTATCCTTGGTTATAGTGAAGAATGAATATTCTCAACATGTGTAACCTTTTTGTGTAAGTGTGACACAAGACAGAAGAACACGTTTAATACTTGTAGGAAGTCTTGCCCTTGTAGACGTGAAGCTCTGACAAAAAGGGTAACTCCCCTTAACAAGCAATAATGTGACACATTCACTAAGGACAATAGGAATTTTACACTACCAGTAACCCTACAATGACGTCTCCATAGGTGAATCGTATGGTTAATGGAAAAATGCTTTACTTTATGCAGTGGATTCAGATTAAGAATATATTACAATAATATAAAACACCATACGTAGTTCGCCTTAGTTTGTAGCAAGATACCAATCTTACTAAGTAATCAGGCAGCTGGCAGTTAAAAGTCCTGAACAGTGCCAAATGAGAGTGTTCTTGACCAAATATTCAATTCTGTTTAAAGTTGTTACACAACACTGAGTTAATATATTTGCCTGGCTTAGATCTGATTAAATAGGAAGAACAAAACAAAACTTTTTTTCTGGGGATACTCATGAGACAACAAACACAACAAATAAACGCACACTCAAACACAGCAGTTTTACCAGACAGCTGTGTTCGAGTGTGTTTCTTTGATTGCATTGTCCCATTGTGTTCCTACTTATTTTGTCATTGTTGTCCTAATTTTTTCAAGCAGGTTTATAGCTTCTGTAATTTTCTGTGTGTTATCTGTTTTTTTGTTATTAGTTGCTGTTCTGTATTTTTGACTCTCTTCCATCTTGATATTTTCCGGTGTTGTGTGTGTGTATATATATATATATATATATATATATATATATATATATATATATATATTTTTTTTTTTCTCGTCCATAGGTAGAGACCTGAAAAATTCGCGAGTTCAGTGACCTGTAGGCTAGACTTCACAGTCTTATATAAACTCATGCAGATATCAACAGTTCATTGGTTGCTTGTTGTCGCACTGTAAGGCGGTGGTTGAGCCTACAATTTGTTGCATGTTTGTTATTGGCTCATTCATCTCCAGGAGGTGTCGAACAACGCGTCGACCAATTGCAAAAGTAACACGAACCTACAAGTTTGTGAATTTCAACTTGCCCATAGGATACTTGTCTTATATAAGTTTTTTTTTCGTGCTCAGTCCTGTTTTTCCATGGCATCGCAATAGCGAATGTCCAAAAATCTTCATCTAATCATTCACCACCATTGCACTATTCATTCGAAGATCACATACCTTTATCCTTCTGTATTTATTAATATATTTACAAATAAAATATTACAATTTATTGATTAAAATAAGTAAATTCTCAATTTAACTAAGATAATATATTTTCATGTTAACATGAGTATATAACGCTTGTGATACATGACTAGAAATAATGGAAATTCCCGAAATTTTTTTTAGGCAACATATTTTCTATAACACTAGTTAATCACGAACGTTCTACCTTATGGTATCAGAATCCTCATTGGTCCAGTGAAATGGGGTATTAGCATCATACATGCATGACAGCCAATAAGGAAAGAAAACTCTCGGGCGTGTGTGCAGTAAGTTGAATTCTAGCAAACAGTCAACTATTCCCAAGACAAACCATAATCTCTAGACATGACACATTTAGTAAATAACGAAGCACATCGTTCGTCGGGTCATTTTTCAAAAGTCTGGTCCAAAAAGTGTGAAGAAACGGTGGATAGCCTATTAAAAGGACTGCAGGGCCTAGCCAGCTGTCATGACAATCCGCGGAATACTTGAGGCCCTACAATAAGCCTATGGGTAAGGACCTGCAAAAAGTGTGAAGAAACGGTGGATAGCCTATATAAAGGACTGCAGGGCCTAGCCAGCTGTCATGGCAATCCGCGGAATACTTGAGGCCCTACAATAAGCCTATGGGTAAGGACCTTCAAAAAGTGTGAAGAAACGGTGGATAGCCTATATAAAGGACTGCAGGGCCTAGCCAGCTGTCATGGCAATCCGCGGAATACTCGAGGCCCTACAATAAGCCTATGGGTAAGGACTTGCAAAAATCGCATTATTTTTTTTGTCATCAAGCTAAGATTCACAGCACTGCATATATCGGAGCCGGCGTCGTTTCTCCACACGACTGTGCAGAGAAAGAAGAAGAGGAAAGAAAATGGGAGGAGAACAGAGAAGGAAAGTAGAAGCACAAAAGAAGAGAGAAAAACAGGAGGAGCAGCAAGAAAGAGAAGAAGAAAGACAAGATCTGAAATGGATGAAAGAGAATGGAAGGAATGCGGAGAAGAAAATCTAAATGAGGGAAAGAAGTGATTTGTGATAATATGTTGGTTGATGTCTGTGTATGTGTCTGTGTAAAAAAAGAGGGGGGAGGGCGCCCTTAGGAGCGGAGCTCCATTCCATCGTCCGCCTGGAAACGAAGGCCTGGGTGTCCAGAAGAGGTACTTCGATGTCCTGGACGATGCTTAGGTTGGAGCAGAACGGTGGGCGAGGGGAAAATAAAAATAACAAAACAGAACAGTACAGATAGGGAGGGGGCTGGGGCCCTTCGGGTTCGTGGGCGGGGCCATTCGACCGTTGGGTGCCATAGCGGACCGGCCGAAAGGCTAGTTAGCTGTGTGCGGGCCCGACGGCGTCTGGTCGCTCGGGCGGATTCATGGGAATCCCGCTCCCTGGTCTGTTCCGGCGGGGGCGGCGAAACGGGAGGTGGCCGAAAGGATACCAGTCGGGGAGCTGTCTCGGTCGGGGCAGAATAGCTCACCACTTTCCTAGGAAGTGTGAATGATGCTTTTGAATAGAAATAGAATTTGTAGCTTAAATTACGGGTGCCTAGACAAACAGCCGCCATCCCACAAAAAATTGTGAATTGATATAACTTAAATACTGTTTGTTTAATTGTAGTAGTCATTATAGAATTGAACCTCCTGTATAGCTGTACTGCTAAGTAGGGTTAATGAAATAAATTAAATAAAAAAATGTTTTCATTTATTGGTGAGAGTTACCTTGGGCGTGTTAAATAAAGTATGGTCCAATTAAAAGTGTACCGCAAAAGAAAGATAGCTTTAAGTTTAAACTGTCATCAAATCATAAAGATATTTTCGCATGTCTCTGCCTATCTATTGTTAACTTTTCTCAAGTTTCGGGTCGAGTATATACAGGCTGATTCGTTTAAAAGAGGCCCCGTGGGACATGTGTGTAACGGAGCGAGAGAATGAGGAGATACAGTCCAGTGTGATAACAACATACCTACAGTAGGTGCTGTTCAATGGCGGCCACTTCCAGCACCTACTCTAGGTATGTTGTTGTCACACTGGACTGTATCTCCTCATTCCCTCGCTCCATTACACACATGTCCCACGGGGTCTCTTTTTAAAGGACTCGGCCTGTAGTAGTGGGATTGCAATGCAGCGGGCGGATTATTGTGAAGTCACGAGCGACGCACCGACTCCGGTTTATTTAAAGTGACAAATCTTCAAAGTTGGGCGGAATGCTCGTCGCCGGCACAGCGGCCGTAACTTAGTTTTATCGACCGTAAGTCACTTACGTAATAACGCGAGTCGTACCAGAGGAGGGCAGTTTAGTGCAAGCCTGGCACCTGTCAGATGCTCGCGGAGTTACGGGCAGCGACCGTCACCAAGTCACCACGACGCATTTTCCGGTGCACATGCGCTGTAAAATTGAAGATTTTGAAACCCGTTCAAAAGTTTTTTACTTCTTAGTAGCGGCACCCGTTTTTCGCGAAAAGATTTCAGGACAGGCTGTGCTGCAAAACACTCTACTTCGGAACCACTTTCGCGATTCGATCATCAGAGTTGTTACGCGTCTAATCTGGTCCTCCGGCCGCCCCGACCAGAAGCGGAGACACTTAGTTCTGATTGGCTCACTCATGTCACAGACTCTCTCCACGCACGCGAGGGGCGAGTGACGAGGTTTGGACCCGCTTTTAACGTCGAGGTCTTGAGAGCCGATGAGGTTGATTCAAGTGAGTATGGAGCAGCGCCGGAATGAAAGGGCGGGGGAAACGGGAGATCTCAGGCTAGCGGGCTAACCGCTCGGCCACCACGTCCCCTTCTCCATACAAAGACAAGCTGCCAATATAAAGACTGCAAGTGCGGACATAGAATATTGAAGTCTAGCCTTCACGTTAATATTATCGCGAGAAACAGTTGGCCCTACCTCTGAACACATTTTGTACGTTTTACAAACTATTTGGAAACAAGTTTTGGAGAACGTTTTGTGTCACTACCAGTGATAAAATACACTGTTTTATGAAGTATACAAAATATTTTATGTAATTGGGGCCGCGGTGGTTGGACGGATAGACTACTCGCCTCTCACAGAGGCAAATCGAGTTCAATCCACGGCCGGGTCACTCTTGAATTTTCACAAGTGGGCATCGGGCCGGACGATGCCGTTGGTAGGAGGGTTTTCTCGGGGATCTCCCGTTTCCCCTGCCCTTTCATTCTGGCGCTGCTCCATACTCACCTCAAGCACCCTCATCAGATCTCAAGACCTCGCTGTTAAGAGCAAATATTTTCACTCACTCGCTCACTTTTATGTATTTGCATATTTGTAATAAATTTGTCGATAATTTTCATAACACTAAAAGTAAATTCGAAGGAATTTTACAATGTTTTACTGTGGAATGTGTGTGGCTATAATTGAATTTTAACAAGCGAGTATTATAGACGTCAAATTTATACAAACATGGAAATACGTAAGAATGTTTGTGTACTTCATAAAAAAAAGTGTGTTTTAAATATACAATGATTTACTTGTAGTGAAACAAAACATTTTTCAATAGCCTACTTGTTCCCAAACAGTAGTTTGTAAAACGTGCAAAAATGATTTGCACTGAGATAAAAAAACTTTTGTGCAGGTTCACAAGCGAAAGACTGGAACCCTTTGAGAAGTACGCACCTATATACATGGATATATGTTTTCATGGAAATTTCTTTGCTCTTGAGAACATAACGCATACTTCTATAGTTCAACTTTCTCGCTGGACTTTATCGGAATCAAAGTAAATAATTATATTTAGTCAACTTCACAATTCCTAAGAATAAAACTATCATGTTTAAAAATTTGTCAAATGAGCACGATGGATTGTAAAATTTACTATACCTGGTGCTACACATTAATTGTTACACTGTCAACGTACAATTTCATTGGTCGACGGCCAGCCAATAACAAACATTGCAGAGACAGTAAGCTTGGCAGATGTAGCTAGGACAGAGACCTGCCAAACTCGCGTTATAATTTGACGATAGTTTAAACTTCAAAGCGCTCTTTCCTTTGCAGTACGTTTGTCATTGGACCATATTTTATTTGACACGCCCCAGGTAACTCTCGCCAATAAATGAACACTCCACAGTCGTGTGCCACAACCACGTACAGGTCTCTCATAATAGGGAGTGACTTCACATCTGGGCAGCAGCCAATGAAGGAACGACGTCGGCTCCAGTATATACATCACATCTGGGCAGCAGCCAATGAAGGAACGACGTCGGCTCCAGTATATACTTCACATCTGGGCAGCAGCCAATGAAGGAACGACGTCGGCTCCAGTATGTACATCACATCTGGGCAGCAGCCAATGAAGGAACGACGTCGGCTCCAGTATATACATCACATCTGGACAGCAGCCAATGAAGGAACGACGTCGGCTCCAGTATATACATCACATCTGGACAGCAGCCAATGAAGGAACGACGTCGACTTCATTATATACATCACATCTGGGCAGAAGCCAATGAAGGAACGACGTCGACTTCATTATATACAGTACTGTGAATTTTATCTTGATGGCAAAAAAAATCACGATTTTTGCAAGTCCCTACCAATAGGACGCTAGCAAGTGGAAATACAGACATAAATACAACTGATATCGCTGTAGTGGAGAACATAGACAGCTCACTTCAATGTTGTCCTCAGCGCCAGTTTATTTGTGCCGTCCTGAAAGGGTTAGTTGCCAAAACATTTACATTGGCACTCAAAGAGAAAACGTGAATGTTTTATTTTGGTTTAGCACTGGTTTTAATGTGGATTACTAGGGACAAGTGTGTTTCGTCAACAATATTTATGACCATGTTAGACCTCAATATCCTACGTCCACTATCACAACTTCCTTTTGTTATTGGCCGCGAGTCTACGTGAGAAGACATCTTCTTATTTAACTGGGCCAATCGTAATAAAGTACTCCGATACTGAACGTCCATGATTCGCGGTCAGACACTTGAGGTACGTGATATTTAAAATAATCCAAACACGAGAGTGCATATGAACTAAAGTGTTTTGTAGTACAACTGGTCTTGAAATCTTGTCGCGAAAAAAAAACACATATCCCTATGGATTACGAATAACTAATTGAGTATGTAGTGTGAAATATAATCGAGGCGCATTTATTGTATGCTAGGAGCAGTTACCATCATTTTTGAGGCACTTAGGGTGCATCAGAAATGCATCACCCACTCATAAAGGTTGCTTGCTACCTTTATCCTGAAAAATTCGCGAGTTCAATGACCTGCTGGCTAGACTCTACAGTCTTATGTACAGATATGCGGATGCCAACAGCACATTGGTTGTCTGCTGTCACAGTGGAAGACGACAATTGGGCTAGCCTTCTCCAGGAGTTGTCACACACCGTATGGAGCAATGGTTAAAGTTATATAAACACACGTGTTTTGAATTCCAGCTTGTCCCAAAATGAATCCGTGAATACTCCAGGTCTCTAACTATAACTGTTTTGAACCGGAATATATATTCCCGCTATATATATATACTTTTTTTAACTGTTCTCAATTATTCAGGTAAGTAGGACGTATCTGACATAAAACACTCTGTCTAGTAACATCCAGAACTTCGTGTGGCGATTATTCTCGAAGTTTATACAAGCATGTATATTCCTACGTAGTCTTAGAAGAGTTTGTCAGTCTATTCATGAGAGCGTATGAACTTTGCAGCAGAAGAACATTTGGCTGGGATAGTGCCTCTTCGGTGACTACGCAGTCATGAAACTTTCTTAGACCAACTTTGAAGCAATTCGACGGAAAATAAAAGTTGTCAGTTTGACAAAGACGATCACTAGAGGTACCCCGAGTTTCGCCTAAAGATTACCGCGCGTGCTATACTTCAATACCCTATGGGCATACCAGCAGTTTTATTTTGATTATTGGCGGCGTGTCTCTGTGAGAAGACATCTTTTTACTTGACTGGCCAATCAGAATTACGTTTCTCCGACAGGTATTGTAGGCCAGTTATTCGCAGGCAGACACGTAAGACGCGTCACACCTAGATCATCCAATGACGAACGTTGCTCTGAGCTAAAGTGCTATGAAGTATAACTGGTCGTGAGATTTTTTCGAGAATCTCGGGTGTCCCTAACGATCAGCACTCTCTACACGATGCCAATATGTCGCTCGAGCAATCACTGTTAACAACACCTCGCTTGTCACATTTCGTACACCCACACACTACACTTCATTGTTTAATCTATGCTAAGCGAAGAGAATGCCGCGAAAATGCGTCACTTAGAATATATATCGCGCTGCCTAAAAAAAATATGTTCGATCAAAAAGTAGGTGACTTTTGCCAGAGTTATTAGACATAAGCGAATATGTTATTATGCTCGAGCATAGCTTGGATCTCAAAAATTCGATATATATACACCTGAGCATTCAAGGCGAAGAAGCGAGGGAGTGATAAGGGCGATGCTAAAATGCACCTCTAGCGCCTCATCGCTCCTATCCTCAAGGCGTGCAGTGTCTCCGTCCTGTCCTGTTGATGTGAAAATTAGATGTGTAACAGTGGCACTTCACCACACGCGATGAAAGCCCACATGTTGTAACAGCACCTTTCTTCTATTACTGAAGAAACTACGCAGGCAAGCCTTAAAAACGCGTTTTTTTTAAAAATCATCTTCGCCAATTTTTTTCTCCGTAGATACACTTAATATGACAAAACTGAAAAGATGCGAGCTTATTTATTTATTTATTTATTTATTTACCTTTCCTGGCAAAACGTCGTATTCCCAGAACATGCGCAGTATTTCCTCAGGTACGTGATCACGCGCAAACAAGGATTTCACAGAAAATGATCCACGAAGAACTACTCTTAAAAACCACCCAAGTCTCATCACTCGAGCAGCACGACGTACCATTTAAGAACAACACTTGTCGATACATCTGAATTACGGGCAACTTGGCTATAGCAAAGTGCAACATTCAACTTTCAAGGCAAACATACACGTCTCGCATTTAAGAACAACACTTGTCGATACATCTGAACTACGGGCAACTTGGCTATAGCAAAGTGCAACATTCAACATTCAAGGCAAACATACACGTCTCGCATTTAAGAACAACACTTGTCGATACATCTGAACTACGGGCAACTTGGCTATAGCAAAGTGCAACATTCAACATTCAAGGCAAACATACACATCTCGCATTAAAGCGGCAATTCCACTACATTATTTCTCTCCCCATCGAAACTGTTTAACGCTTTGACTGCACAAATTTCTTGATAACGAGGACAAGGTTGAAGTGAGCTGCCTATATTTTCCTCTTCAGCAATATCAATTGTGTTGGTATGTGTATCTTCACATACCATCGTCCTATTGGTCGTGGCTACATAGGGCATGCTCACTGTGCCCTGCAACGTTTATTATTGGCTGACCGTCTGCCAATGAAGTCTCGCGTTAACTGTGTGACAATTAATGTGTCACGGCGGAGTTAACATATTTTACAATCCATCGTGTTCATTTGAGAAATTATTAAAATTAACAGCTTTATTCTTACGAAATGTAATGTTCACTAATTGTAATTTTTTAAATTTGATTCCGATATAGTCCAGTGAATCGGTAAAACTATACAAGTGTGAGTTTTGTCTCCAAGAGCAAAGACATTTTCACATAAACACAGCCCCGTATATATACGTTGTTCAACCATCTCGGGCGACAAAGGTAGTTCACGATAAAGTGAACACTTTTGAAACCAACCTAAGAAAAAAGTCGCTGTCCCTGCCTGCGTATATATAAACGGGCGCACTGAGTGACATGCACCCTGTAAAGTTGGTAACAATGGATGGAAAATAGTGTCATATTTTAACGTCAAATAAAATGTGCTAGATAACCATCTGTGATAATTTAATGATTTATTCCTAGTTCTGTTTTTTTAATGCCCCGAATTGCAGAAATTAGCAGATTTATAAATTATTTACTTTTATAAAAATGTCACATTTTCACTTTACCGACGCATGAGTAAAGTTATGAGGTCCATGGAAATGTCAACTTTACATAAGGCGGAATAAGACCTAACTTGCATACAAGTAGATCTTAAGTAGGGCTTTGAAAAGTGCTCACTTTACCGTGAACAGCCTATCCCTAGTTAGATGTCGGATGGTGCAGTAGACCTCAACAACACACAACTGACTAGACCGAAGATGGCGAATACAAAATGGTGGATCCGGAGGCTCTTACCCATGTTTCGCGAGGAGAAGCTGAAAGCGAATTAGGCCGGGTCTTGATAACATTATCTTTCATTGCCATGCAATCAATCATGTTACTGCACATAAAAAAAACAGTAAAGTAACATTGATTTCATTGCAGAAAACTTTATATTTAAAAAAATGTCTGAATAAGGGGAAATTATAGTATGAAAGAACAACACAGTGCACAAATTCTGTGACCCAAAAATGTATTTAATAATGACTTCGTTATAAAAGATGATTCCTGTAAATAAATAAATATTTTGTAGGCTTAACTGAATATACTTGATAACAGATAAAATTGATTAAAAGATGGGTAAACTAATTACAACGGAGGCGCACCTCGCGAAACGAGCAAATTCATTAATTTTAAGAATAACATAATGTTTTGATGTGGTTGTTACAAAGTGTTGTTTTCTTGCTATTATTTTATTCTTTAGTTTAATTAGGAAGAAGAGTAGTCATGCCATGCGTGAGAAATATAATGGGCGAATAGACACACTCGCACAATTTACTTCATGCCTGCCAGAAAAAAAGAAATATTTTAGAATAAAACAAGTTTTTCTTTCCTGATTTAGATAATGAAGAAGCAAGCCATTCTTTGGCCTTCTCCTGAAGGTGTTTCACACAATTACGAACGACAGGGACGCATCGCCTCGTTCACAAGGCGAAGATGGCCGAAACTACATTGGCTCCATGGTGTAAGGCGCAGCCGACTGCGACCGCACTAAACAACAGTTTTAAGGACCATACAAATTCCGCGGGCTTAAAAATTACATCAAAACATCGCCGGGGAAATTAAGTAGCACTTTAAACTTGACGAATGCGGCGGGAACGAAGAATTTGCACAATGTTACAGGATAATATCAGCAGTCGCTAAAAAACGAGTCAAATTTTCAAGATGTCGAGAAGTAGAAGAAAGAAAATTCCGTCATCACTCCTTTACACGATACATATCGATGGCAGTATCGATATTTCTATGGCTGTACTTGCTTTTAGAAAAATATGTGCTCAAAAAATAATTATTCAAAACACAAGGATTCTAAATAAGTAAATTAGCAAATTTTACGGCATCTGATATTGACATTGATAATAACATACTTAATGCAGAAATAAAATGATTTACAAAACGTGCTGCTTTCTATAACCTTAAAAATGAACCCAATTATACTTTAAATGACATTACTTAAAGGAGGCGTCACCTTAACGAAACGAACAGCAGAAATACAAGTTTAACGAAAATATTCGTTAAATACATTAACAAAAATTAGTGACATATAAAATGGGAAGATTAACATATATTAATTATTTTCTCCCATTGCTACCATTTATTATACATAATACATTTAATGACGCAGAAATAATTTGAATAACAGTCACTCGAGTACCAAAAGGGTAATTGATTGCAATAACAAATCAAGAAACAGACTTAGCCCAAAAAAATCGCCCACAAAGGCAAACACTCAAAAGGTAATAAAATAAAACCAACATAAGCTAAACGCTTACCGTGCGAGTAAATGGCACAACGTTCATACTCCTCAAAGGGTTAATATGAAGGTGTATCACAGAGTAGTCAATAATACGGAGGTGCAACAGCCGCTTGTTTCGCCAACTCCAGCCGCACACACTGGCCACCAAAATGGCGTCTTACTAGACAACGGCATGTAGAATATCCGTTCGCCAATCAGCACCTGGTAACCTACTCACCAGCCGGCAGCAAAGCCAATAGTTAGGGATAGGAAAATTTCGCGAGTTCATTTCAGGACAAGATAGACGTCAAACACGTGTACATTGAAGTTGACTTAGCAATTGGATCGCAGTATATTAGACACGCCCTGGACGACTCTGAGCCAATAGCAGACTTGCAAGGAAACAAGTAGCGAGTGTCATACTGCCAGGTGTGAAGTAACACTGGCTACTCTGTGGGGCAGCAGCCAATGGACAAACATCTGAGGCTCGAGTATACACATGACTGTGGAGTCTAGCCTACAGGTCATTGAACTCGCGAATTTTTCCTATCCTTACCAATAGGGAACATTTCGCAGAACGCAGTAACCAATCAGACACAAGGCCCCGTTCCCAGAGCCTAGCGTAGCCAATCAGGGAATAGGTAAGCCCACAGCAAAGGAAATACCACGCCATTTCCTCTCTGCGTAGTACTAATTTTTGTGTACTTAATTACTATTTGCTTGTATTATATTTAGTAGGTAGAGGGAAATTACTATTTGCTTGTATTATATTTAGTAGGTAGAGGGAAATTTTGTGTTTTAAACTACGTTTGCCAGACTTCATAGTCCTATGTATTTTCGAGTCTCAGTTTTGTGTTCATTGGATGCTGTCCCAGTGTAAAGTCTGTTCACGATAAAGTGAGCACTTTTGAAAGCAACCTTAGAAAAAAAATCACTGCCGCGTCCTGCATAGATTTTAACGGGAGCCTTGAGTGACATGCACCCAGTAAAGTCGGTAACGATGGATGCGAAGTAGTTCTGTACCTTAACGTCGAAATGTTAGGAAACCATTTCTGATAGTTCAGATTAGTCCTTTAGCTTTATGTTTTTTTTTTAATGCATCAAAGTGTAAAAATGAGCAAATTTGTAGAAAATTTACTTTTCTAGTAATTTCACAGTATCACCTGACCGACGCATGAATAAAGTGACGAGGCCCATGACAATGTTGATATTACATAACACGGAAGAATACACAACTTGCATGCAAGTATATCTTAAGCATGGCTTACAAAAGTGCTCATTTTACCTTGAATGACCTATAGCCAGTTTTACTTCATACCAAGTGGCACGGGATTTGCTGCTTGTTTCGTTACAGGTCTGTTATTGGCTCAGAGTTCACCTGGGCGTGTCTGATAAACTGTGATCCAAATGCAAACGTAAGAGACCTGGACATACAGTACGTTTGAAGTCTGGCTATATCTATTCGCCAATATTTGGGGACACCTGTATTTCGCAGGCTAGATTTTAATTTGATACGTACATTCTTGCATCTCAGCTGCTCATATTTGTGAAAATAAACTTTCTTACCTGCCTAAGCCAATCATAACTTAGTTAACTCAGGCACTCAACGCCCCTTATTCGCGGGCAGATGCATAAGGCGCGTGTTAGTTAAAACCATCTGATCACGAAAGTGGCTCCGAACTAAAGTGTTTTGGAGAACAAGTTGTTGAAACTTTCCTCGGGGAACACGTGGCATTGTAGTCGATCCAACAGGAGTTGAGCTCTTAGTGACGTACAGATGACATGTCTATCTCGCAAGTCAGGGAATCTGGTTTTCGCAAAATATATTCCATGGCTTGTCGTGTTTGCGAAAACTGAAGGGTGCTGGCCGCCATAAACTTTAAATATTTATTATTAATAATTAACATTGTTGAGCATGTGGGCATTACTCACAAGTATTATTTGCTAAGGAAAAACATGTTCAGAGAGCACCAATTATTTGCCTAATCGCTCCTCAATATCACAATTTAAATATTTTTGGGACGTAAAAATAATCCACTTAAAGAAATGAGATAATACGCATTGAACTAAGATACAAAAAACCTTAAAATCTTGCTATAAATTTTTTTTCGCAATTTTTAAATTTTTTTGAAATCAAGAGAATTTTTGCATCCTTTTGATTTGTAACAGTTACTGGTTTTTTGTAAAATATATTTGTCTGAGTATACAATAAAATGAGTCAACACATTTATTTTCAGTAACCACCGTCGTTCATTTTTTTTGTAAATGTCTAGTTTAGTTTATTTGTACGTCCCAAATACTTTAAAATTGTGATTTAGATACGCGATGACGCACAAACTGTGCGATGACGCGCACACTATGCTATATAATTTTTTTTATGCGTAATAGGCAGAGATTATGGAAAATGGGGAACATTTTTTGAGCCAACATGTATCCTATAAAACTCTAACTAGTTTACTCTTTCATGATTGGATGAACAAGGTTTTGACTCAGCTAAGTTGTTTGCAGACCAATCACGAAAGTTCTGCATTACAGTATAAGAATTCTGATTGGCCCAGTGAAATGGAGTAGTAGCTTCATACATACATGACAGCCAATAGTGAAAGAAAACTGTGGCATACATGTACAGTACTTTGAATATTAGCAAATAGGTCTACCCAAACCCATTTCATAGATTCCATAGATTCCAAAGTGGTAGGCGATTCGTAAGTACATATCATTCAGATTATAATTTCCCTTTTTCTGCAACACCTGAAATAAAAAATCAGCGTGCACGTTAACGGGTTAAAAAATACTTCCACAGAAGAGTTTACTGTAAAATATTTTGCGAGCAGCGCTCGCAGCGAGAGCTCGGCTCTAGTGGCACAATTCCTTGGGACGACAACCGGTTCTAACCGGGTCGTAGCCGGTGAGTCGCAGTCGCCGCGATAGATCGATTGGGCGGTTTTAGTGCGAGAGCTTGCCCTGTTGCCGCCCCGCTGTAAACTGCGCGTCTAATTGAAGGCAAGGCCTTCGCCCGAGCCAGCCAATAAACAGCTGTTATGTGCGCCGCTCAGCGCAGCCAAACAACTGGAACTCCACATTTCACTGCACTCACGGCAAACAATTTCGCGAGGCCACCATCAACTCCCAACATGCGGACACGATCATTACTCTACTGTCATATGCAGTCAACTTTCATATAGTTCAGTTTTTCATGAGGGCCGCGGTGCTATAGTGATCTAACTACCCGCCAGTAGTAGGAGCGTGGGGGTTCTGGCTCACTAGGCGAATTACATGTGAATGGAGTGGATGAATTGATGGATTAAGCCTTAATATGATCACGTGATTTGCTAATTAATTGTATTAGGATTAACTAAATAAAAATTTATCAGGTTAGCCATTAATCCTCTCCATCCACATGTCATTCGTCTAGTGAGCCAGAACCTCCACTCTCCTACTACTAGTAATAGTACAACTCCCGCCTCCACCTAGGCGAACCACTCCAGGTTGGACGATGCCGCTGGTGGGTGGGTTTTCTCAGGGATCTCCCATTCCTCCTCTCCCCTTCATTCCAGCGCTGCTCCGTACTCACCTCGCTTCACCCTCATCGGCTCTTGAGACCTAGATGTTACGAGTCGCCCAAATCTCTTCACTCATTCTGCAATCTTTCGTACTTCAAACACCGAAATACTTCATTCAACTCTCGCTCGTTGAATGCATACTTTCAGACATCAACTGAATATGCGCACATAAAAATATCGCATTGTTTCCTTTCCTAAAAGCCAGAGTCAACAACCACGTAGGAAGTAATGCTATAATCGACTGGCGGTTTTTCCACATTTTCGAATCAAACCTTTGAAAAATCACCCCATGTATGACGTGTCTAGTTCTTTCCTAAATATTTCATATTGCACGAGGGTTTTAAACTTGTGTTAACATTAATGTAAGTACCTTATTTTTGTTTAAATTAAACTCTTACGTGTATTTTTTATATTTAATTTATAATAATATGAATTAAAACACAGAGAAAATAGATGAGTTGGTAATGCCGAGGAAAAAAGAGTTCTTATCTAAAATATTATCACACTGAGAACGCCAGGATGCGGTGCGTGAACCCTCAGGTGTTATTTTTTTTTGACATAGTTAAGCTTTGTTTATATGAGGCGGAGGAATATCCTGGAAGTAGAACTGTAGCAGGGCTTCAGAACAGTTGGAAGTATTCTACGTTTATGCACAGAGACAAACAATTGCGAACACGTCAAGGGGCACTGCTTGCAGATGTCGGATGTCGGTTCGCCTCACGAGTCGATGATAGCTGCCGATAGCAGTCCCTGCGAGGTAGCCGTCCAGTAACACAAATCAGTTCCACCTGGTTGGCGATACCTCAGGCGCTGATGCTAAATGATGTTCGGGTTTTGTGGCTCCACAGTTTCCAAGAACCGACTTCTGTCTGTCAAAATATAACATATATATTACTATAGGCTGTTTACAGTAAAGCCAGAATTTCTGAGTCCCTAGTTACTTTTTTTTTTTTTATCGTTTAACCACCTTTTAAAAACAAAAATTGCCATATAAATAATAAACACAGTGCGTATATTTCATCGCACTCTGAAGTTAACGTCTAAGGTTATGATACAATTATTTTTTTGATTATTATTCCAAATGCAAGGTCTTTGAAAATTACTCACCTAACCGTGAATAGCATGTAAAAGACTTGTCAAAAGTCACGTGAGCTGAACACGTATATATTAGTTTGGTTTGTTAAGTTTATAACACTTCCTTCCTGTGACTAGGAATGGTCGATAAACCTCAGCCTGCTACTTCGTCACAGTTATTTCCTTGTCACATTACATATCTGTGACAGCCTCTGAAGTATCCGTGACTGCGACAACGTCTCATTCTGGGCACACGTACACGTGTTTCTAATAGGTGATTGCGCCTGTCACAGTTCGTTTTAAGCTGCCTGTGCTGTGCCAGACGTGTCGCATCTATTCCGGTCTCCTACTGGAGTTAACGTGTTTACCAATATACGACGAATGCGAGGTAATAAGTATGATATTTATTGAGTGAACAAGACAATGAGAATAAAATTATCTTCACATTAACCGATTTGATTTTAGTGGCTTAAATACTGTACAGTTAGTCTCTACAAACCATAGCAATATAACACGTAACAGAAAACTGATTTGTTTTTTATGCACATGATGGTAATTTTGTTGAGATGTAGAAATACAATATTTCACTTATAATTCCACAAGGAAAAAATGTTCTGACAAATACATTCAAATAATTGTTTGTTAATTGTGCCTACACAAAGAAATCGTACTGTGACAATTTTCCTCTGCGCGACAGTGCGGTTAAAGACATGAACTTCCGACTTCGAATGGCAGAGAATGACACCAGTCTGGCGGCTACACATTTTTTTTCTACCTACAATAAAAGAAAAGAGAGAATCCAGACAGTCAAATTTTCTTTTAGGCGCACGCGGTTTGTTAGCGATAAACTAAGCTAAAGTTAACAAACAGTTTATATATAGGCTATTCACGGCCAAGTTGGCACTTTCAGAAGACCTCTCATTTCGAATAATAGCCAACAAATAAATTTTATTGTAGCAATAGACGTTAAATTTTGAGTCCATTGAAATATATACACTATATTTATTACTCACAAGGCAATATTTATTTTAAAAAGTTGTGGAATGATAAAAAAATGGTTGATAGGTAAAAAGTAACTAGGGCTCATTTTACCGTGAACGAACTTTTGTGTTAACCGAAATAATAACAACAAATGTGAATTATAACAAAATGTTTTGTTACGATACGATTTTTTAGAAATAGATTGGCGAGAGTGTCATATATATATGCCGTTGGTCGGCTGGTTTTCTCGGGGATCTCCTGTTTCCCCGCCCCTTCATTACGACACTGATCCATACTCACTTCAATCACCCTCATCGGCTCTCAAGACCTCGCTGTTAAGAGCCGTCCAAATCTCTTCACTCACTCAGTCACTTTTTTTTTGTGAACACACTCTAACGGCGAGGGAACGTTATAGCGTCGTGCCTCATCCATGTGCTCTAGCGGCAGAGCGAAGGCGAAATGAAACTTGACTTACAACCTCGGCAAGACAGCACTGAAGGAGGGGGGCGGAGGGAGGAGAGTCATAGCTGAAGGGGGTTGGGAGGGGGGCTGAGGTCGAGTTTAATATCAAACAAAGATGAAAAGAAGAGCCATGCCATTCCCGAAACCCTCTTCGTTCCATCAACTCCTCTCTCTCTCTCTCTCTCTCTCTCTCTTTCTCTCACTCTCTCTCACACTCTCTCAGATGTAATCCCGCCTCGGGGAAAGATGTAAAATAAAGCGGATGTTGCGCCAAGGCAAGCAGCTTCTGCCGCCGCGAGTGTCTCGGATTGCCTACATAATGGGTAGGCGCAGTCTACTCGCGATTTTTCCAACTTCATTGAATCAAACCTTTGAAAAATCACCCCCTGTAAATCGTGCTTAGTTATTTTCCTAAATGTGTCTATGTATCAAAAGCATTTTATACCTGCGTTAATATAAAAGTACCATATTTTTGGTTAAAACAAAATTAACATTATTTTATTTCTAAATTAAAATATTCCTTTTTATAATCAATATGAATAAAAGCAGAGAGAAAATTGATATGTTGGTAATGCCTGGTAAAAAAAAATAGCTTTTATGAATAGAGACCTGCAAAATTCGCGTTATGATTTGAGGACAGTTTAAACTTAAAATACTTCTAGCTTTGCAATAAATTTGTTATTGGACCATATACTTTAGTTGACACGCCCCGGGTAACTCGGGGCCAATAAATGAACACTTCACAATCGCATGCCCCAATCACGTACAGTTCACTCAGAAAGGGAGTGACTTCACATCTAGGCAATAGCCAATGGAAAAACGACGCCGCCTCGAGTATATACAGTACTGTAAATTTTAGCTTGATGGCATAAGATAAGGCGAATTTTGAATGTCCCTATATGAAAAACAAGATCACACTGACAAATGCACGAATGATGTACGTTGTTCCTTTGTTGTGTATGTTTATACATTTAGCTAAGCTTTGTTTGTCTGAGGTGGAGAAATGTCCTGGCAGCACAACTTTAGCATGGCTTTAGAAAAGTCGGAATTAGCCCTGGATGCGCTGTAGTTGCGAAATTCGAAGATGCTGCATGTCCGCTCGACTTCTGCCACTGAGGCGAAGCGAGTATGGGGCAGCGCTGGATTGCAAGGGCGAGGGGAAATGGGAGCTCTCCGAGGAAACCCGCCGACCAGCGGCATAATCCGGCAAGGTCCTCACACGCGGAAATCCAGGAGCTATCCCCGCCGGGAATCGAACCCGGTTCACCTAGGTGGGAGGCAAGTAGTCTAACCACCAGACCACCGCGTCCCCCTGAAACAGTAAGACAATTACACATCCTGTGTCTTGAACCGCTGCTAATTATAAGCGTACATGACTATAAATACTGGACGAGACACGACCATGTTACGCTGTATGCGTAACAATCAACGTAAAACATAAAGTTCAGCTCTCTGTTCCATGGCAAACTCTATAAGTATATGTAACATGCGGCGATTTCTCGCTGCTGTAACGTATTTCATTATTCTAGATAAATGCCTCTCCTATTAACTTGAGTTGCGCAAAACATTTTTTTTAAAGTATAAAATTCATGGGTAATAGCTAAATTCATTTGCGCACGCTGGATTTTGTTTTGTGTAGGATTCATGTAAAGATGTTCAGATATCTGTAAACATGTCGAAACATCCTATTTTTTTTACAAATAATTATTGTTTTATTCTTAGCGTTTTCATTCATGTAAAATATTATCACCATAGGTATTTTAATAAATAACGATTTCTTCCGTCACGGTTACATTAAGTGATACGTAAATTTAATGATGTGAGTATCAGTGTTTGCATGATTGGAAATCTGAGCGTTTCAGCGAGGTTATGACAGCGATGTTTTGATTGCATGTGCACGAAAATTGTATAAATTCTGCCCTCTGTAGGTCCTCTTTGAAAACTGTATAATATACCTAATTTAGGGTAGAGTGGCAATTTTTGTTTAAAAATCGTAAATATTGACACATCACAGAGAGAATGAACCACTTACAGAAAGAGCAAAATACGTAGAGACATCCAAGTACTATTTGTCGGGTTAATTACGAGGTATTACCACATATTTTTTTCAAAGGCATATTTGTTCAAACATAAGATCATTTAATGGCCGGATGCCTTTGACAGAAAGATCACCCTACGGCATTTTGCGTCCGCTAAAATGTTTTAGGGTATACGGGAACTTGGCAGCTCACAACAAGGGCCTGGGAGATCACAGTTTGCCCAGAGCTGTGTTCTCCGATCCGTGTTATATATAGCTCTTTTACAAACATTTACACAGGTCGTTCGAGCCTGGCTGAAATTCACCCTCACTGCTTGTTACAGATTATCATCAATATTGTAAATAGAGTCTATGTACAGGTACATTAAAGTCTATCACTACAGAGACTGCGGGGGCGGTGTATGAGTAACCTGAAAAATCAATTTTGCATGTATCGTCGTGGGTCACCCGAAGGTGTAATCTCGTAATTTTCCGAGTGTTGCAAAGTGTAGAAGAACGACTAGTTAGTCCACGCGCAGAGAACTTGATTGAATACTTCAACCAGTTCGGTAACTCGTTAACACATTGAGGTCTGCACACATTTACCGGCACTTAAGACGAATTAGAAGAGAGTCACCTATATACACTACTGCAAGAACACTGGTTCTGTTGGTGTCTGTGTTAGAACTTACCATTGTCCTATTGGTCCATACCACACCGGACACTACCCTGTACTTTACAGCGTTCATTATTGGCCGGTCATCAACCAACGGAGAAGCGAGCTGATATTAACCCACTCAAATGTCCTGTATCGTATAAAAGTATTTACAATCTATCATGTCCCGTTGAGTGGCTATAAAAACTAGAAATTCTATCGTTATCAACATCACTGTTACTGCACTGTCGTGCTCTTGTGAGGTCATGTTTAACACTAGCCGAACAAAGACTGCACATCCATGCGAGTTTTGTTGTGAAGAACAAAGAAACTTTCAAATTAGACTTTGCTCGAGCTACACTCGAGCAAAGTCTACAAAGTGTTAATTTGTAAGGTCGCGTGTTGCAAGTTGTAGTATGCGTGTTGTGTTGTAACAAACAACGTGCCACGTGCCACGTGATCGATGATATCGGCATCAACCACTCACGTCAAAGTGCCGTGGAAAATTCCATAGCTCGGATCATCCACAAGCAAGACTGGGCACTGATGTGTCGCTGTGTACAGGTCCGGTCATGAGTTTCATTCATGTGCATTGTGTCTACGATCGTGGACACGGCGACTTAAAGAGTTCAAACCAAACATTACGTATTAATGTTACAAATATTCGTACTCAAATATTACTAAAACCTAACCACCAACACCATGGAATCACGAGCCTTGCGATTTAATAACTTAAAGTCATTTTGGTCTGTGGATTGGACTTGTGGTCCGAGCCTGTCTGCCTTGGGGTTATTTTATTTTAAAGGTTAAAATAGCGATAGTTCCGGAAAAGCTTTGTTTAAAATAGAATATTAAAAGAAAACCACATTTCGAAAATTTATTTAAATATTTACACGAAATTAAATTGTAAAATACAATTTTTAAAATTTCTAAAGTAAAATAAACCCATTAATACAATTACTTTTGTTTTACTAAGACAAATATTAAAGTCAAATATTAAAAACAAAAACAAAAATAAAAACATTACGTCTATAGAGTAAATACATGAAAACCAAATTTAAATTTGGAAAGCACACACTCTCAGATTTCAGTCGTGATAACTATACATTACACGTACGTAGATAGTTACTTGGCATGTCAAGATTCTTGTGACACCTAAACCTTGTTTCATAAAGAGGTTTCGTTCCAAAACAGGAACAATACTGCTTAGGAACACCCAGTGCGCGCTCCCATGTGTTTGTGTGGGAAACATAACTCGGTGTCGAGAATGTATTCCCCAGTATCATAACATCAGAACACAAACACATCTTTGTTGCTTCTGACATGCACCGACGTTCGTACAGTTGCAAACAAAACATGGTTCATTGCAAAGCCTAAAATTATATATAAATAAATATATAAGAAAGAACACGCTTATAAGCAGACGTAAATTCATTATGTAATCTCAAGTGATAAAGTTTTTAATAGTGTAATGGCTTTAACCATTTTATTCACAGATAGATATACCACAATAGACAGCGCCTTATCACTGGAAAGTGGACTTCCTTCTAGCCGCCGATGTACTGTGTACATACATGTCCGGCGTCTGTATCTCCTGATTGACTGTGTTTGGATTTACCGTTCTCTTCACTCGATGAGGATTCTGACATTTTAATACTGCAGTCTTGTGTTTCATCTGCCAACAGTTAAGAAGCATAAAAAAATGCAGCACTCATCCATAAACTGGACTATACTTAACAGCGTGCTGGAAATATATAGTGGCAACATTTTTGAATATTTAATTGTCTCTAGCAATTGATTAGAAGCTATGGGATATAGTAAAATAACTTTAAATGTTGTTTACTAATTTTTATTTTTTATATATACGTATTACGAATATAAAGTAATGGTCTCCTTCATGCGAGAAATTCGCCTTTTTGAATGAACAATACAGTTTGTAGGTTTGTAAAATAATTATATCTGCCTACATATTTGCAATAAAAACCAATTTATAAGAACTACCTTAAAATTTAAATTTATACGAAACAGAATAATACACTGCAGTAATATCGCCGGCATACCGCCGAACGTGGCCAAGTGTTAAAATGGCGAAAATGTGATAAAGTGACCAAATTGTTAGGAAGATTTATATCTTGCACAGAAAAAAATGCCCACGTCTAATTTTTACTAGATGTTGAGTATTGTTATGTCGCCATTATGACCAAATCACTATAACGATAATGCTGTACATCAAATATTGACTAAGTGTGTGTAGTTTGTCTTATTTGTTTTGTGGTACAGAATGCGTAATTTGCAGGCATAAATGACCAAGTCCACCTAGTCACTTTCTCCTGTAAGACAAACTGCTTCAGTAAGTGATGTGTTATTGAACTGGAGCTTGAGCGAGCATTAGGGTTTATGATTTAAAAAAACTGGAGAGATTGTAAGATCTATTGTTCTAATGGCAATGGTCGTAGTAAAATACCGCTTCAATTGATTTTGTTCCTCTTACATAATATTACATGATCAGCTGCGACTTGCAGTGACAAATTTCTGTCGACAGGTATAAAGTCACGTTATGTTCAAAATGTGGCCATTACCAAGTCATAATTAGTATCACAATATTTACAATTCAAAATAATTAATTGATAATCATCCAAAATCATAAAAAATATACACTGTATAAGTTAAATAGGTAGCTAGAACTGATTCACACGTAAAACCGTATTTTGGTATGCAGTATGATCTCTAATTGTCATTTACCACAAAACAGAGTTTTTGACTGGTCACTTTTGGCAATATAACGACGATATATGTATATATAATCGCTAATTATGTTATAGCATTAGTGCCACCACGTTTCCTTTTATCTTATATCCTTTTACAGATTTTCCTTGCAATTAGTTTAGGTACTGGATTTAGGAGAACCACGCAAAATTCGGCGCTATAAACAAATTGAGTAAATAAGTAAATAAATAACAAACCTTATAAAGTTGTGGGGACTATGAAAAGTGCTGTGTTTATTTTATCATATTTAATGCAACAGCCACGTATGCATGTTAAGAACAACTGTAACTCTAAAATTTTTATCTATATTTATTTGTAAGTAAAGTTAATTTCCATAAAGAATGGTTCACTCAGGTCGCTTTTCCTTGTCGAACTTACATATTCTGTGGTACTTACTTCAACTACCATCAGCGTATTATCTCTGTCTTGTTTTTCAGTCGATATAACTTTCAGGTTTTACTGTCGACTCTGGCAAATTTGAACATATCTCCCTTGGCACAACTAACGGAATCAGAACGTTTCACTCTCCAGATAAAGCTCACAGCAGTTTCGCTAGCCGGGAAAAGTTTTGCGGTAACAATGTAGTAAATTACTGAATGGAGGCGAACTTTATCTTTTCATCGTCCTGGCACGCATTGTCTACAAATACGAGTTTTCAAAACAAAAAAAAGAGCATGATATTCTGTAGTGTTTGTGTTCTATGTCCAAGTTCTTCAATGGAACGCCAGAAACAATGGCCAGTGGTAAAGGTCACGATCATTCATTTCTGCAGCTTTTTGCGAAAATTAATTTTTTTTGTACCCAAACGGGAGCTGATATTGTCAAATCCTCTTACAATTTTGTTGCAAATTGTTTTTATTATGTAGTCTAATTCTTCCAACAAAAAGTATATATTTTTATCCAATTAATGACAGAAAATTTTGTTTATTTAATAATTAGTTAAAATTATAGAGTTTTTTTGTTGAAAAAATTATACCTCATAATAAAAACAATTTGTAACTAAATTGTAAGATTATTTTACAACATCGGCTTCCGTTTGAGCAAAACAAATTAACTCTCGCAGAAGTTGTAGAAATGAAGGATCGTGGCCTTAACACACTGATTGCTCGCGAAAAAAATATGGTTGCAGGAACCGTATAGATTGTTACAATACACTGTAAAAATCCTGTAAACTTACTAAACTGTAATGGAAGTTTTTAACCTTAACGTAGGATGGAAGTGGTACCTCACATATGGGCATGTTGAGCATCGCTATTATAGAAAGCTGGGAACTTCCCTAAGAATTCGACTCATTCCTGAGCAAATGTAGGAACGCTACCATGAATGTATGGGAAGATAATTTACGCTTTCTCAGTATACATATACACTGATGTAATTTTACGAATAATTTCTTACAGTGTAGGGACAGCCATATGATGAGTTGCAGGTACCGTCTAGATATTGTTAACAAAGAAAGTGATACCAACATAACTGTCCTCTGTCCTCCGGCATGTGATTGTATTTGCTAGTGTACATATGGTTGCTACAGCAGAACACTGCTTCTGTACTACAAAATATAAGAGTACCTACAACAGATGAACTTCAAAAATGTTTGGATTATTACCACAACAACCTAACAGCACATTCTGTTGCTGCTACCTTCAAACCCTATTATCACAACAACCTAACAGCACATTCTGTTGCTGCTACCTTCAAACCCTATTATCACCACAACAACCTAACAGCACATTCTGTTGCTGCTACCTTCAAACCCTATTATCACCACAACAACCTAACAGCACATTCTGTTGCTGCTACCTTCAAACCCTATTATCACCACAACAACCTAACAGCACATTCTGTTGCTGTTACCTTCAAACCCTATTATTACCACAACAACCTAACAGCACATTCTGTTGCTGCTACCTTCAAACCCTATTATTACCACAACAACCTAACAGCACATTCTGTTGCTGCTACCTTCAAACCCTATTATTACCACAACAACCTAACAGCACATTCTGTTGCTGCTACCTTCAAACCCTATTATTACCACAACAACCTAACAGCACATTCTGTTGCTGCTACCTTCAAACCCTATTACAGAACTGTTAAGTACTGTAGGCTATTCGCGGTAAAACGAGCACTTTTTAAAGCTCTGCTTAAAATATATTTGTATGCATGTTGTGTATTATTCCTCCTAATGTAAGTTTAACATTGTCATGGGTCTCATCGCATTATTCATGCGTCGATCAATTGAAACTGTGAAATTATTAAATATTTTAAAAATCTGCTCATTTTTACATTTCGACGCATAAAAAAAAACAGAAAGCGAGAGAAATAATTTTAATTATAAGAAATGGTTACCTAACACTTTTTATTCGACGTAGTTATATGGAACTACTTCCCATCCATCGTTACCAACTTTACTGGGAGCATGTAACTCAGTGCGCCTGTTAAAATATATGAAGGTAGGAGCAGTGACTTTTTTTTTGTATGGTGAACCGCCTTTAGCAACATACCATTCTGTTAAGTTATTACAGTCCTAGTTGGAATAACAATCGAAATACTGCTGAAATTGTTCTGTTGGAGGTGCTATCTGTTTTGTAGTAGGAACTCAGTGCTCTCTTCTAGCAACCATACAGTAACAAATATGGCAGAGAGGCGTGCAACAATCAGTTCTGTTGGTATTACTACCTGTGTTGACAATACTTGGATGGCGTCTACAACATGGCTGTTTCTATTTTAACTGTCTGGATGGTTTCTATAACCATATTTTATTCTTGGTGTGAGTTTCTCAAAGTAGCGTATGGCGTTTGCCATAATAAGTAACGTCCGGATTTCTTGAAGACACTGGCGATGTCAGAAGTTTCCATGATCTTCACTGCGGAGTAATGACATGCCGACATAACTCGGAGTGCAATTCACTCATTACTTAGGTAAGAGAAATATCATTGGAACATTGACAAATTGTTATAGGCCGTTCACGGTAAAATGAGCACTTTTGAAAGCCCTGCTAAAGATCTACTTCTATACACGTTGTGTATTCCTCCTCCTTATGTAAAATTAACATTTTTATGGGCCTCATCACTTTATTCATGCGTCGGTCAAATGAAACTGTGAAATTATTAAGAAAGTAAATATTCCACAAATATGAACATTTTTTACACTTCGATGCACTGAAAAAAACAGAAAGTGACAGAATCAATTTTAAGTTATCACCAAAAGGTTACTTAACACCTTTTATTCGGCGTTAAAATATGGAACTACTTATCATTCATTGTTACCAACTTTACTGGGCGAATGTCACTCAGTGCGCCCATTAAAATATATGGATGCAGGGGCAGTGACATTTTTCTAAGGTTTATTTCTAAAACTTTATCGTGAACAGCCTTTACCATATTGCTAGACTATGGGCCAGTAATGAACTACAGTCTCAGAGTAGCAAGCAGACAGAGACGAGAAGGCGTGGCGGTACCTTTGATGTCGGAGTACACGTTCTATGATTGGTTGCGCCCGCCTTTGGGAACGTATCTTGTGCGTGATTGGCTACTACCTCCCTGCGGAAGGTTCCCTATTGGCTGTGCTGCCGGCAGGTTACCAGACGCTGATTGGCGAACGGCATTCCAACATGTTGCTGGCCATTGCCGCCATATTGCTGGCCAGTGTGTGACTGTAGTTGGCGGAATAAATGGCTATTTCAACTCTATATTTTTTAACTACTCTGTGGCGATTGTTTATCGTGGGAAAACTTGACAGTTTGCTATAGGCTGTTCACGGTAAAGTGAGAGCACTTATCAAGGCCGTGCTTAAAAGTCCCTTTCGATTTATTTGTATCCATTCGCCATTTGTTATTATAAACATTTCTATGTGACTAATGTATGCAGTGTTATACATTTTATAGTTCTCAAAAGAACATATATAACCACAATAAGATTTTTGTGGTTACTATGCCTTATAGAATGACCTTAAAGTTGAAGTAAAGACTGCCTATGGAGCACTGCACCCGACAATACAACGTGAAGAACTCATAAAAGTGTAGTACACACGCCATAAAAATCGTCATATATATATATATATATACATACATACACATACACATACATACATACATATAGTAACATTATCACAATTTTACTACTCTTTAAATGTAAAAAATAATCGATTAAAATAGTCGGTATTTGTAACAAAACTTAAGCGCATTTCCATTCTGGATGCTTCGGAAAGCAGAATTGCAAAAAATCTTCTTCAAGAAAGATCGTCATAATATTTACTGTGATGATGTGTAATATAATCATAGGAATAATATACCACATCAATTTGATAACTAACTTTATTTACGTCAGTTTCAGCCGTAAAGGTTTGTGACAAATGGCAGCGCATAAAATAATTATAAAAATTATTTTATACATTATTATTACAATTTTCTTACACACAATCATAGTAAAGATTTTGACGATATTCCATGACGAATATTTTCTGGCCAATTCTGCTTTCTGAAGCACCCAGAATGGAAATGCGCTTATATTTTGTTACAAATACCGACTGTTTTAATCGATTTGTATTTTTTATTTTTAAAAAGTATATTTTAGTAAAATTATTAAAATTCTGCAAAATATATACATTCTTCTTTCATGTACAGCATAAATATTCCTTTTCTGACTTTAACCTTAACAACGCTCGAGTGTAGCTCGAGCAAAGTTAACTTGAAATTTTCTTTATTGTCCAGAACAGAACTCGCATGGATGTGCAGTCTTTGTTCAGGCAGTGTTTAACACGACCTCGCAAAAACACGACAGCATTGCAACAATTATATTGCTAACGATAGAATTATTTTATTTGTAGTCACTCGAAGGGACATGATTGATTGTAAATCCTTTTGTACGATAAAGGACATTTGATTGTATCAATATCAGCTCGCCTCTCCGTTGGTTTATGACCGGCCAATAACGAACGCTATAAAGTGCAGGGCGGAGTCTGGTGTTGTATGGATCAATACGACGATGGAGAGTTATAACACAGACACAAACAGAACCGGTGTTCTTGCAGTAGTGGATATAGATGACTCACTTCTCTCAAGTGCCAGTAAATGTGTGCAGGCCTCAATGTGTTAAAAAGTATCATGTTCCCATGAGCAGCACAGCTCCTTGCTCTTTGTAGATGCAGGATCTTAGGCGCGTGTGGACCTACCCACACGTCACATTAATGCTCTATGGAGCTCATATTGGGCAAACGGTGTGGCCACAGCGGTCGTGGAAACTCCAAAACACTTATGTTCTGATCATAATTTCGTGATTGGATGGTTCTTACGTATCTGCCCGCAAATTACGGACGTTCAGTGTTGGACTAACGTATTTCTGATTGGCGCACTCAGAAATGAAATAACTTCTCACAAAGACATGTGCCCAGTAACCAAAGTAAGTTGTAACATTTCGTGATAATATTCCCGCACATATAGGATGTTCACGGTAAAATGAGCACTTTTGAAGGCCCTGCTTAATATCTACTTGCATGCACGTTGTGTATTCTTCCACCTCATGGGCCTCATCGCTTTATTAATGCGTCGGTCAAGTGAAACTGTGAAATTATTAGAAAAGTAAACATTTTACAAATCTGCTAATTTTTACACACTGCGGCGTTAAAAAAAAAAAAATGGAAAGCGTAAGAAATAATTTAAATGTTAAGAAATTGTTACCTATCACTCTTTATTCGACGTTAACATGTGGAACTACTTTCCATATTCATCGTTACTAACTCTACTGTCCGCATGTCACTCAGTGCGTCCGTTAAACTACTAGAGACAGGGGAAGTGACATTTTTTTAAGGTTGATTTCTAAAGTGTTCACTTTATTGTGAACAGCCTTTACTAGATTTCAACACCTTACGGACGGTCCAGCGGTATTCTTTTCCTTATTGGCGGCGTGTCTTTGTGAGAAGACTTTCGTACTCGACCGGCCAATCAGAAATAAGGTACCTTAAATATTGTGCGTCTGTGATTCGCTCGCAGACGCCTAAGACGTGTAACACGGAAACAATCCTACCGCGAAAGATTATCAAATTATTAACACACAACTATAGTCCATTCACGACTGGTACAGACTTATGAAAATCAACCTTTGAAAAAACACCCCAGCCATTAGCTGTATGCATAGCTAGTAAAAAAAAAGTGGCCGGAGCGGGTACTAGCTATGCATGCAGCTAATGGCTAGCGTGTTTTTTGAAAAGTTGATTTTCATAAGTCTGTTCCAGTCGTGAATGGAATATAGTGATGAATTCTTTTCGAGAAAGTCGGCTGCGCCTGCCCGAACGACAACCAAGGAGGTCTTTTAGAGACCTCATGGTATGGAGTGGTTGGTTGTCGACGCTCTATGAATAGCAATTGCAGTGTTGTCAGCGCTGCGAGTAACTGCACGAGCGGACAGACAGCAGTTCCAGAAGTAGCACAGATGGCGCTCGGTCCACTGGAGATTTACGAAGTTTAGTAGCCTCCTCTTGGCAGTGGTGTCGGTCACGTCCTGTCTACTGTCCAGCTGGACCGCATTCTCCTCGCGTTCCGGCCGACATGTCACTGTAAACACGCCAGCTGCGACGTTGAGCACGAACAATGCAGCACGTGTGCAGTCTTCACGATGTTTCCTTTGTATTTTTTAACTGTTGGCCACCAACACCGATATAAGGATTCTGTTTCAGATACCAAATAAATTTACTTGAAAGGCATTTGTTGATACGAAACAATATTGTGTTCACTCAACTAATTTCTTTTTGCTGGTATGACTGCGAAGTTCGCTCCCTTGGCCAGGATGGTTGTACTGGCTTCGTACAGTTGTTTATGTGAAAGATTGATGTCACCTCTGTTGGTGTCCAGAGTAGGTCGAGACATGTTCTTGTAGATGTCGAGGAATTTCTTCTTGTATGCTTCTGTTCTTTGGAGCGAGGCTGAAAGTGCTTGGACTGCAGTGGCTCTGTCGACAATATTCCAGAACTATGAGTTAGTGCTTCAGACAGACGTAAGTGCAGGTCCAACAGAATTTTGTTATTGAAGTCCAAGTCTCGACGTGTTTGACTGGGAGAGCTATGCTTGCTCGATGGAATTCCCGCAGTGCAGCTGGAGATGTGAAACTCTGATTAATCGTCATGAATTTCGGAGGGTCACTGTATTCTCTACATCTCTTCAAGAATGCCAGAGAACACAGGAGTTTGGCTTTCTTCTGTCTCATTTTGTCAAATTAAATTGCTAAACTGGTTATTTCCTCCTTATAAAGGTCATATATTATAATATAGATCACAGGCTTTCATGGCTATTGTTGTTACATGCTAAACTTCTAGGCTTGAGCCACGGCAAGTACGCTTCGGCAGTCGTTGCAGCTGCCATCCTCACGTCCAAGTTTCTATAATAGGTTTCGTAATAATTTAACATAGTATGAATATATATTTCTGATACTTGAGGTAACACAGGATTTTTTGGATATGTAAAAGACAGCGTTTCCGAGGGCTCTTGCTTCTGAGCTGAGGCAGAATAATCCCTGCACGAATTCCAACAAGTGCAAAAATCCTCAAAACTAAATTGTTTGGCAGTTAATTGAGTAGATTTCAAGTTAATGCATAATTATGTTAATATCGCTTGGAAATAGTTCAATGTTAAAGTAATGACACTAGTAAAAAAAATTATATCTAGGCAACATTTTAAAATCTTTGACTGGATTCTTCATGTGGCACCAAAGTCTAAGCTTCAGATATGTGCTTATCACCCAGCGATGTTTTCAACGAAATACCTCCACGCCGAAGAGTAAGCAGTTATATTCTAAACCGAGTAATTGTATAAATGAATACGAATCAACGAAAATTAAATTAAATTGTTCAGACGAAGCCATTCAATAATATAATTGGTTTTCCCGTTATCTCTACTGGTCGTCCTAAAAGTAACAGTTTGTTAGTGAAATACATTTACAAAAGTACGTTATTGAATTTAATATTATTTTGATGTCACTTATGTAATTATATCGGCCTACCATCTGTTGTTTTCTGAAATGGTCAAATATTTTTTTAATTATCTTAGCTACATTTTATATTATAGTGTTTGGCATAAAGCTGAATATTATGTGCAGTGTTAAAATATTTTTATATTCTGGTGATTGATGAATTATTTTTTATTTAATATATTTTTTTAACCTTTCACTGTGTTTGAAATTAACAATATAATGGATCCAATTAATTAATTCATGTTTATATCATCCGTAACTCTGAACATATGTTAGAAACTAAAATTTATAATAGGCTAATTCTTACACTTACTTGCGTGAATTTGAACACAACAAGATTATGTGAATTTGAACACCAGATTTCCAATACGACGTTAAGAAAGGGGACTGTTCTACAGACACTGCTGTCAACTTAATTGGGCTGTCAGTAAGCGCGTCCGTTAAAACGCATGCAGTCGGGGGCAGGAAATCAATTTTCAGACGCTGATTTTAAAAGTACCCAATCAACCGCGGACTTGCTATGAACGGAAAGTTTATTCTGTGCTGAGGCAATTTCTGTAGAACAGAGCTGTTTGTTAAGGCGGAGTCACACGGATGCACATCATGTCGACCAAACACAGCGAGCTGAGCTGAGCTAAGCTTAGCAGACTTCAGTGGCAGTAATTCACACGTCACCAGAATTTATTCTTTACCCAGAATTTCAAGCTTTTTTTTTTTTGTTTGCCCGTCATCTGTCAGGGAGCGAGTTTTCGTGCCTTTTCAAATTAGCTCATTCAGAACTGTACACAAATGTGTACATAACACTCACGAAGAGTATTTATGTTACGTATTGTAGACTGCGAGTCTCACTATCCAATGACCACCCGGGTGGGTAACTGATTCGTAATACGTTGTACTCGTCTGTGTTACGATTGGTTGGTATTACTGTACCTGAAAACGAAGTGTACAACTCATTGGTTGTGATAACAAAGCAAGCATTGTGTCGACTTAACTACAGCAAGCATAATATATCACTTGTTTGACTCACCTTAAACTGTGCACAAGAGTAGGTACGAAAGGGTTAACCTGCGCCACGAGGCTGCAGTACGTTCTTGGGCAACATTGACCAACTCCGGTAGTTTATTCCTCGCGAAAATATATAACATGAAAATGTATATACTTTTCTCCCCCCCCCCCCAAATTTTAATAAAATTGTGTGCCCCACAGAATCCTAATTTGAAAAGCCTTGCGTTTAGTGTGTTGCCTATCTGTCAGGCAGCACACATTCTGTTTTGAGAGCTGGGCATGGATTTCTCTAAAACTATTCACCTGAGAGTTAACTTACACGCGCTGATTCATAACATGTATTTTAAAATTCGCTTACATATTAGGGTTACAAAGTTTTATCCGAAAATAAAGATATCAGCCCCCATTTTTACTACTAAGATGGTTGATATTGTCAAACGCGCTTTCAGAGGTGTAAGATCCCCGTTCTACAAAACACAATTCCCTGATTTGTTGCTTAATCGCAAGTAGTTTATAATATTTTGAAAGAAAAGTATTTTTCAATTCTGTTTTTTTTTTGTGATGTGCATAACTCCTTAAATAAACACTTTAGGGTAAAATTCATACATATGCATGCACCTTATTTTTTCATAAATGCTGGAATTTTCCGGTTTGTTCTAAAATACCCTATATATACATACGCAATTTCCATTATATCTAAGGAGCTGTTGGGGGTGAAGTGTTTAGACTACTCACCTCCTACCAAGGCGAACCGGGTTAAATTCCCGGAATTTTGCGTGTAGGAATTGTGCCGGACGATGCCACTGGCCAGCGGGTTTCCTCGGGGATCTCCCGTTTCTCTCGCCCTTGCATTTCGGTGCTGCTCCATCCTCATCTCACTTCACCCTCTTCGGCTCTCAAGCCCTCGATGTTAAGAGCTGCCCAAATCTCTTCACTCACTCTTTCACTCCATTATAGCTGTGTTTTTTTTTTTCGATGCATGCCACAAAGATCATCTTTCCTTCACATGATTCATAAGCGTTAACCACAAAACATCATCTTCGATGACCACCATTTTGTTCCCCTCGGGCGCAAGAGACAGATTTGAGGGTAATATCGGCGTTGTCTGTGCGTTGTCTGCGCAGAGAATTCAGATAACAGAAGCGTCGATAAGTTCTCTGGTTGGCTATTGGCGTTGTCTGCTGTGTCTGTTCGGCATGATCTGTGAACGCGTGAATCCACATTTAGTATGTGGTTCGTTGTGAGTAGGATGGCGTAAACGACGTTGGGGGCAAGCAGAGGTAATGGTGTCTTTGGGTGATAAGTGTTGCAGGAGAAAGGAGTGTGGTAACAGCGACGATGCTGGGAGGCGATGGACAGCAGTATTAGCATCACTCTGGTGGCAGCACTGGTGGCCGGCAGCCTGCTAGTGGTAGCACTGCTCTTCTGCTACGCCTGCGTGTTCCGCCAACTGTGCTGCCAGCCCGGACGCTTCTCTGCCCAGAAGCGCTATTCCGGAGGGAAGAAGCGCTCACGTGGTCAGCACAGCAGGCGGGACGACATACACCTCACCGATACAACGCACATAGACAGCGTGCACGCACCAGAGTCCGACATGGTCTAGTAGCAACGAAGTCCAGGAGCGGTAGAGTCAAACAGCGGTACACCCAATTGACACCTCGCACGTGAACACCCTGCATGCACATATCATAGTCGGACAGATTATATAGCAGTGGCATAATCGGACAGTCAAGTAGCGACACAGAGTCGTTAAAAGTCTAGTAGCTACAGAGTCGAGGAGTAGCACATTCAATTAGTACCATCCACATGGACGCAACACAATCGGACAGAGCCCAGGAGCAGTAGAGTTGGGAACTCTAGTAGCGAGAGAGTCGGGCGGAATTCAGGAGCAGTGGTCTAGTATTGGCAGAGAAGGTTAGAGTCTAATAGCGACAGAGTTTGGCAGAGTAGAGGAGCAGTCCACCTAATTGTCACCTCCCATGTGAACAAACTGTACATACCGCAGTTGAACAGATTTGAGTAGTGGTGGAGTAAGACGGTCTAGTAGCAACACAGTCGGACGGAATCTAGGAGTAGCATTATCTAGTAGTGGCTGTGTCAGTCAGAGTCAGAGTCTAGTAGCAGTAGAGTTGTACAGCGCCTAGAAGCAGCACACCTGAGGGACACCGTCCACTTGCAGCAGAATAGGACAGTACTTAGGAGCAGTAGAATCGAACAGAGTCAGAAAAGAGAGGCATTCGAACGACAACGCGTGCATGTGCCGGAGACGAACAGAGCTTAGGAGTGACAAATTTAGGAAGAGATTAGGAGAATTCATCCTACTGTAAACGTGGCAGATTAAGGCAGAGTCTCGGATAAACTGCCGGGCAGATGGTACACCTGACCAGCACTACACCCCTATAGACGTAGTTCATGTGGCAGACTCGGTCAGAGTGTAGGTACGTTACAAGTGACTAAGTCCCTTGCAAGGACTGTGTGCACACATCAGGAGTCAGACATGTGAGTGGAGGCCGACTTACACACAGCAGTGAGATAAAGACTAACTAGGAGCGATGTGGGGTGAGGTGAGTGTCGGCTTGCTGGTGTGTGCGTGCATCCTGGTGGTGGGGCTACTCATCTACTACATCTGCACCATACAGCAGATGTGCTGCAGACAGCGTGGCCGCGGCAAGACGTCCAAGCGCGAGGAGATCAGGCTCACGGACACTACTCACATCGAGAGCACTAGTGTCACTGAGTCCAACAAGGGATAGGAACTGCTCTCTTCTCTTTCCAAGACTTCATGATCTTTGCAAAGATGTGTGATTTATGTACTGTGCACCACAGAGGAAATTATTTTTGAGTGGTTTTGTATTGTATTAAAATGAGAATTTTTTTTTGTGATGTCATCAATTTTCCATAACTTATTCATCTCACCCAAATGTGTAGAAACATAGTGCTCTCTACAGTCATCATCACTTGATTCTCAGTTTCCAAAGTCATTATACTTCAGCATCAGCTTTAAACACAAGTTTCTTAAAACATAGTTAAAGGCATTTATTTCTGCAATTTTTTGTGATTTTCTAAATATATTAAATTTATTAACAAAGGAAAACAAATATCAGAAATGCACTTCTTTGTAATATATATATAAAAAAAATATACAGACTTAGAATACTACTACACTCTAAATTCGAATCAGTGGAAAAACCACCGATTCGCAGTGAAAATGGCTCCACTTGAAAAAAAAAAAAAACAAAAAAAAAAAAAAAAAACAAAAAAACAAAAAAAAAAAAAAAACCATTGTTTGTGGAAAAATTACGCTGATTGAATTAGTGATGTGAAAAATTTCACTGATTCTAACTGGAGCCATTTTCACTGCGAATCAGTGGTTTTCCACTGATTCGAATTAAGAGTGTAAATTCAAACAAAACACCTTTCTACAGGGAAACGTTGACATTAATAAATATAATGAATGGGCTGTTAGTCAAAATATTCATGTTTGTTACAAATTATTTGAGTAAAATTTCAAAATTATAAAAAATATGTATTCAAAATAATAATCATGTATCCTCATTTTTAACAAATTACAACGGCGGAAAATTAAAAATGAACACCACTAAAGTTGTGCAGTAGAAACTTCATATGCGCATGGGGTACGTGCAATGATCAACAGTGATGTGGACAGAGTAGGAAGCGCGTACTAGGCATAACATATACGCGCTCAATACAACTGTAGTTGACTCGGTGAAATAGTAGTCTGTTGTTCCAAGTATCGGTCTGTGTGTAGTAAACATTGTCGACATGCCACGACGGCATAGTCCACCACACTATGCAATTGCCATATTTTGAACGAGATCGTATTGTGGTCCTGAGGGAGGCTGGATGGACCTTCCGAAGAATTGCCCAACACGTAGGACGTGAAGTATCTACTGTGCATCATTGGTGGTGCCGGTGGTCCAATGTTGGTGCACATGCTAGTCCACCTGGTTCCGTACGGCGGCAGCAGACGGATTCCCGTCTGGACCGCCGCATCAGACGAGTAGTTATTACCGCCGCACAGATCAGGGCCACTGTTGCACCCAAGATGTCAGCTAGGACCATCACCAACAGTTTACTGGGCCCAGGCTACGATCAAGGGTGCCGCTCGCCAGGCTTCCTCTCACACCTCATCACAGTGCAGCCCGCCTCGGTTGGTATAGCGAACGACGGGATAAATGTCTCAGAGTTGTGTTTAGTGATGGGAGCAGATTCTGCCTTGGCGCTAGTGATGGTCGTTTGCGAGTGCGACGTTGACAAGGAGAGCGGCAAAAAGCAGAGCGTATACGGCAGCGACATACAGGACCATCTTCTGGTATGGTCTGGGGAGCAATAGTCTACAATGACTGTGCGCCTCTGGAGTTGGTTGAGGGAACACAGAACAGTGAATGCTATATCCAGAACATCATCTATTCCATTTCGTTGCCATCATTACAACATCAAGAAGATGCTCTCTTCCAGCAGGACAATGCTAGTGCACATACATATTGTGTTACCCAACATGCTCTCGAAAGTGTTCGTCATCTGCCTGGGTCAGCACGAACTCCTGGCCTGTCCCCCAGTGATTATGTGTGGGACATGGTGGGATGGTATCTGGTGCGTGGCAACAAACCTCCACCAATTGCAACAACAGGTGTAATTAGCATGGAAAACGATTCCCAAAGTTGACATCCGACACCTTTACGATCGTCTCTACACAATAATCTAGGGCTGTATCGTCACTAAAGGAGGTTACACAAGACACTGACATTGTTGTCCAAGACACCCTGTAGCTCTGTCCATATATGTATTACCCTGTGATCATTATCATATACAGTGTACAACCTGTATAATTATTCAAAATAACCATTTATGTGGGACCATTGCATCTCGGTGTTCATTTTTCATTTTTGATCGGTGTATTTAAGATGCCCACCTGCCTGCATCGTTTTCTCCACTTTTGGCTGAGAAATGCTGAAGCTACAAGGGTCACACTGGCACGTGCTGCGAGAGCACTATCGCCTCTACACGCAAGGCTCTGAACTGGCGTGCAATGTTCTTGTAGTGCTGCATCTACCTATGGCACTTTCAATTTATTGATGAAAAGCGTGTAGAGAATTCAATACAATCATGTATCGTAGTTTGGCTCTTTTCCTGTTAGAGTGTTCTAAGGTACGGCAGTCTGAGAAAGCTGTTTTTAACTACAATAGAGGTCTCAAAAATAATATTTACTGCATGCGTGGCAACTTTAAAGTACCATTCCATCCTCGTCTGGGATATGATGGCTTTTCGTAGGTAAACATACTGGGGCGCGTTGAATAGTTTTTCGTCAAAATACTAGTATTTCAAACACTCTGCAATGCATTGCAAGCACCAGGCAAGTGGAAAACTTAATATCACCACAAAAATAAAACTGAAGACATTTAAATATGCGATGAATCAACTTACATGCCCCTTAAGTTTGCTGGTCACCAAAACTTACTTTGCTAAGTGGCCGAATAAATGAAAAGTATCTATGGAAATGGGCGCAAAATTACTGTGTAATATTTGCGGCGAAGCCCATAATATAGGAAATACTTTCAGTCTTTTCGCTACAAACAACAGTGGAGTAGAGCGAAAAATACAAGGCACTTCAGTGTCAGAATAAATAAACACTTGAGGGAAATGCATCGCTTTATCAAGTGTCATCGCTGACATGATTGGTATAAGATAATTACTGTCTGCGAGTGTGTGGTTATTTCTAAGAACATTTTACATTGCCTACAAAAAATTAAGCCAAATTGATAATGGTAATAAATTATGTATTGAAATTTATATGTAATTTATGATTTTTAGAATTCTTGTATTTTAATTTGTAAGAACATTAGCTCTAACAAACATTTAGGGGCATTTTTCCTAAGCAGATAGCTATACTTCCACACACTGCAAGCGATACAACAGTGAAAAAGACTTTAATTTGAGAAAATAAATAGTGAAATATATCGCCATAGCATTAAGAACTTAAAGAAGTAGGTTCAAGAACAGAATCTCGTTTCTTAAATATCTGCAGCTTACTTTTGCTTCCTAGGACTGCGATCAGAGATAAAAAATTCCCGTGGGCAGGGGGGGGGGGGGGTGGTAAAAGGAAGAAAAGTGAAAATCTATTTTTTTAAATCTGGAAAACTGGAAAAATTGGAAAAATTACTTAACTTCGCCCTGCCTTATAGTTAGCAACAGAATTGAGAATACAGACACAGCTTTATTGAATGTCCACATGACCTAAACTTGAAATTTGAGAACACCTTTAACAATACTTCCATATCAGTTCTACTACTGTGCTATTGTTTAATTTTCTCTACCATTGTTTAAACATTTTTTCTGTGACTTTATACTATACACTTATTTGAAGAAAAAAGAACTGATCACCCTGAAGGTATTATCCCAGTGGCACGCAAGTGGGTACAGGACCAGAACATGGTATACAGAAAACATCGAAATATTATACTACACCAAACATTTATTGCAGGGGACCAACACTTGCAGGATGCACTTAGTATGGTGCTCGACCACCTGTAGCACGGATACAGGTGATGATACGTTTGGGCGTGGAGGCATACAGACGTCGCATATTCTGCTGAGGAAGATTCTGACACAGCTGGCGCAACTAACCCTCCAAATTCGTCGTAGTTGCCGCTGCCGAAGTTGCTGTCCAATCTCGACCCAAATGTTCTCGATGGACGAAAGTTCTGGGAACCTTACTGGCCAAGGAAGTATGCTAACCTTACGAAGACAGGCCAGAGATACCAGTGCTGTGCGAGGCCGGGCCTTATCCTGCTGGAAAATGGGGTTGTTAATCTGCAACAGGGAGGGGAGTACACATAGTCGCAGAATTTCCACGCCGTCAAGATTCCTTTAGTCACTGCCAGTGGGGTGCGAGAATAGTAGGAAATAGCACCCAACACCATGACACTTCTCGTTGGAGTGGTGTGCCGCTCTACAATGAAGCATGGTCCATGGCGCTCGCCAGGACATCGCCAGACTCGAATTCGGCGGTCGTCTGTATCCAGACAAGACCATGACTGTTAGCTGAACATCACTCGTAGCTAATCCGCACGCTGCCATACTGCCCGTTCACAGCAGAAGGTCACACATGCTCGGCGATGCTCATGTCGTAATGGTAGATGTCGTAAGGGGACGATAGATACCGCTCTACTACTCACCTGGATGCACTACTGATAAACACAGGCATATCTCCAGCTGTCGTGACATGTGCTGAATGACATGCAGCGACGCCCGTGGAGTGCTTACAGCCTGTCGCACGACGAAACTATCCTCTCTGCTGGTGATCTGCCATGGTCGACCCGAGCCTTCTCGACAGATGTATGTGTGTACCTTCTGTTCTCACTGCTTCCTACACCGACTCACAGTGTAGGTAGAGCAGTTCAAGTGGCGAGCAATGCGTCGAAATGTCCAACCTGCCTCTTGGAGGTCGACGATGCGGTCTCTACGAACAGCTGGACAAAGACTTGTCGAATGCGCCTTCGTGCATCATGCGTGTTCGCGGAACTTGGCTCTGTGGCTCACACTGCTACTAAGGCCGTACTTGGTGTCTTACATTGTGGTGGGGGAGGGGACGTGTGCCCCTAATGGCATATCCGCTCAAACAAACCACATTGAATGCTATTGGGACTCATGTCGGGCTATAACCGGGCTGTGACGAAACTGCCCGCCTACCTTCGTTGCACTCGCGCGATTCGTTCATGGTGCCCATATTTTTTGCAAATGAGTGTATTTCATAACTATGATAAATTGTTAATTACTTAATTTTTGTAGCATGTTCCTAAATTAATAAACTACCAGATTTGTGGTTCAATGACTTTATAAGATTTTCCTTGAAAATGTCACATTTTCTTTGATTACCACGGGGGGGCTCTTTTCCCCAATTTTCTCGGTTTCCCCCCCTGAGATTCAGAACCTTAACTACGATGAAGTTAATAGTGCCTGAAGGTGCAGCACGTACCACATGACACACACAAAAATGCAGAAACAACAAACATATACAAACAACATACTCCAGGAACGTAAGCAATACCAATACTGCCTGTAGGGAATTACAAACCGACTGTTGCCAGAAGCAAACAGGCAGCTTCACTACTGTAATATTATTAATGTATGGTACATGTTGTGACACAAATGTGCTCCGCCATCGTCTATTAAGTGGATACAGCAGTTAACGATACACACATGTTGTGAACATGTCCTACATGTTAGGGCAGTGAATCGTTGCAGGCGAAGCTTTGTGCGCATTGGACACGAAAACGGAGGATCCTGGGCAGTTGCAATAACAAGACCATTTTTGTTAATATAGTCGTACTGCTCAATAAATAAGCATCAAACCTTCATAATTCCTGGTGGTAAAACAGTTGTCTTCAATAAGGTAAAAACGATTCGGTTAATTGTAGTCGAATTTCACTTCGGTTCCAACATTTCGATATATGTATATATATATATATATATATATATATATATATATATATATATATATATATATATATATAATTTAAAATCTCTACTTTTAAGGGCTCATATCTCCCTTGCATTCTATGTAGGTAGAATATGTCCCATACATTTTCAACTATATTTTGCATAAGGAATAAACTCACGAAGTTTGTCGGTCGGATTTTACCTTTAAAATGATAGCCCATTTAGATTTATTTATATATTTTATTTATACAGGCTGTTCACGTTAAAGTGAGCACTTTTGAAAGCCCTCTCATTTGGAATAATAGTAAAAAAATATATATTATTTTGGCTTTAGACGCTAACTTCTGAGTTCGGTAGAATATACATACTGTGTTTATTAGTTAAATGACAATATTTATCTAAAAAGGTGGTTTAAGGATAAAAGATGGCTGCAAGAAAAAGTAACTAGGGCCTGAAAAGTATATAACTAACACGCCCTTTCATTCCAGCGCTGTTCCATCCTCACCTCATTTCACCCTCATCAGCTCTCAAGACCTCGTTATTAGGGCGCCGCCTACTTGGATGTTTTTAGTGCGACTGAGGCAGGGAAGCGCTGGACCGATAAGGGCGACACTGACACGCGCGCCTGATGCCCCTTCGCCTCTACGCGCAGGGCGCTGAACTGGCATGAAGTGTTCTCGTCGTGCTGCGTATACCTATAGTACTTTAAGAGGTGACGCTATCATTTTATTGGTGGAAAGTCTGTACCAAGGTCCCTATAATAGTTTCGCATGTTTCTAACCAGTATATTATGAGATACAGCAGTGTGAAAAAGCCGTTTTTAGCTGTGTTGGAGGGCTCGTGAATAGAATTTATAATGTACATGATGTATTGAGAATATTATACGTACCTCGCCCGAAATGTGTTTTCTTTTCGTACATTGGTATCATGGGGACACGTTTAATGGTTTCGTAAAAAAAAAACACGAGGATTTCAAACACTCCTCAACGCGTTTCCACCGCCAGGTTGGCGGCGCCGCCCAAATCCCTCAATCCTCTTTCTCTCTCTCTCTTCGTCGATGACGGTGAAGTGAGGCGGAAGTATAGGAAACGGAGGAATGTAATGGTGGAAGAAACAGGAGCATTTCGAGAGAAAGAAACCAAGGGCAACGTCAGCTATGTCTCCTGCGTGAGAGAACCTATCTACGACCTCATTTCATTTCACTCTGCACCACATTCACAAAGTCTATCTTCGCAAACTAACACCATCCTATTTTCTCCAGCTCTAATTTAATAAAGAAATTACATTTATCCTCCGCGACTGTCGCATAGTTCTTCCCAGACCCTCTCCGCTTTGCCTGGTTTTCTATGCTCCTTACTAGACCCTTCTTCTTTGGGGGCGTGTCCGTGGCTACAATTGTGGCCATGGCACCAGACAACCCTGCTCAGCCGCGATGCATGCGCCCATTATAATAACTAAACCCGACCTGAGGCATAAAGGGCTTGCCCTGAGACGCATCCCATTCTCCAAGTTGCTAGGACAGCAACTAACAAGCATGCCGGAAGGCGCACAGAACTGTGAAGGTGCTCACGTCGGCGTAGCGGGATTTGGGGGCTCGCCAGTAAAAAAAAAAAAAAATGCGTGAGAGATTGGCAACAGAAAAAAAGCAACGGACATGAAGGCAACAGAAATAAGTTACTTACGACAATGAGAATCAGCTTTGCTCTCGCCCTCAGGTGGCTCTGTTATCGCTAAGTACAGGAGAAGTTTGTTCAATTATTTTGTGGCCTTTTCTTACATATCTGCGTTAGTTGAAATTTCAATTTTTATTTATATTTCCTTGGGTTTATTTATTAGCCACTATAAGCATTGGGATAAGCTCAGTTAAATTCTGAATACAGTATACAGGATGATTTGTAGTTGGACCGACAAACTTCGGGAGATGATTCTTCATGAAAAAGTAAAAGGAAAACATATGCCACACTTTATACCTAAACCGAATATTAAGGGAGGTGCGAGCCCTTAAAAAAAACGAGGTTTTAAACCATATTTGTGCAAAATATCGGTAATGAAGTAAAATGCAATGACAACTCTCGGAACATTATTGTATGTTATCGGGACCTTCAAAGTAAGGGGCGATAATGAGCACAAATCGAGATGCCCTGGTCACCAGCATACACATCGCTCTAGAGCTCCGAGCTGCTCTGGTCACGAGCGATCTGAAGGAGCACGACTCCTTCTCCTACAGGCACATCCCCTCCTTGTTCCCTCTGGCCGACCTGGATGAAGACAGCAAGTACTTCAACTGCTCCGGGTTCATCGTCGAGACATTCAAGTGCCCCGGCGAACTTGTCTTCGACCCAGCTGCAAGTTCCCCTGCTTGCCCCTTCTCATTCCACAACCCGTTTTAACTACACTGTAAGAAATTGTTCGGAGATTTGCCATACCAGTGTATACGCTTATAGGCTGTTCACGGTGAAATGAGCACTTTTGAAAGCCCTGCTTAAGATCTACTTGTATGCACGTTGTGTATTCTTCCGTCTTATGTAAAATTAACATTGCAATGGGCCTAGTCATTTTATTCATGCGTCGGTCAAGTGAAAATGTGAAGTTATTAGAAAAGTAAACATTTTATAAATACGCTAATTTATACACACTGATGCATTAAAAAAAAAAGAAATCTTAATAAATAATTAAAATTATCACAAATAGTTACCTAACACTTTTTATTCGACGTTAAGATATGGAACTACTTTCCATATAACGTTACCAACCTTACCGGGCCCATATCACTCAGTGCGCCCGTTGAGGTATATGCAGGCATGGGCAGCGACTCTTTTATAAGGTTGATTTCAAAAGTGCTCACTTTATCGTGAACAGTCTTTAGTGAAAAAGAAAGAATGGCAAGGTTTTCCCCTATACATTCATTGTAGCGTTCCTATATTTGCTCAGGAAACAGTCAAATGCTTATTGAAGTTCCTAACTTTTTATAGCAGCGACACTAAACATTCCTGTATCTACAGTTTGATGTGTCGTATTATTACCATACAGTGTATAGGTTAAAAACTTCCATTAGAGGTTAGAAAGTTTACCAGAAAATGTTTACAGTGCAGATGGTTTACTACGGATTTCAATTCGCACGCGCCTTAACACTTTGTAGACTATAGTTCATTCACGGTTTCTTGGGCCTTTTTGAATCAAACCTTTGAAAAATCTCCCCATGTATGATGTGTTTTAGTCATTTCCTAAATACGCCATGTATCACAGGAGTTTTATACCTGTGTTCATAAGAGTTACTTTTTTTCTGTTAAATTTAAATGTTATTAAAATCCTATCTATAAATGATAATGCTTCATTGATAAATAATTAGAATAAAAACAGGGAGAAAATAGGTATGTTGGTAACACATAGTGGGAAACAGTTCTCATAACAAAATATCATTACAACTGAGTGCGCATGAATGTGGTGCGTTGTCCTCCTGGTGTAATTCTCCAGGGTTAGTTAAGCTTAGTTTGCACGAGGCGGAGGAATATCCTGCAAGTAGAACATTAGCAGGGCTTCGTAAAAGGCTGAAGTAACCGTGAATGGATTATATAGTCAAGTCTTTGTACACGCCATCATTGCGTTTTAAAAGCTTATTTATGTAACATTGTATGTGCAATCATTTATTTCAGGGTTCTATGTCTGTTTTATTCAGGGCTCAATGTATTTTTCACGTAAATTGATGCTTTTTGTACTTGACCACGCGGTCACATTAATGTTTGATTTCACCGTCATCAGGCATTTTACAAGCCTGTAACCACTCTAATCGTAAAGATAATCATTTTCTCAACAAGAATAACATTTTATCCGAATTTAGTTTGCCGTTTCCACGCAGAAATATTGCAATTTCACATGCACCACGTGGTCCGCTACGAACTTCATCCAGCGTCATCCGCGCCATCTAAGCTTGTTTTCACACATGTGTGTGTTTATTGTGAATATTCATCTCGTGTCCCATCTTATTTCATGTATCATTCAAGGGTCTATGTAGTTTTGTAATTAGTGTACGGTGTAATTATTCCCATCCTAGCCGGCTCTGTGTATAGGCCGTCACCACACTATCCACGTGCTGGAGGACGAGCTCCGACGAGTTTGCGTTAGTGATGCCGAGTAATCACTCGTGTTAATATGTATTAAGGGTTTCATTTGTAATTCACAGTGCCCTGTCTTCGGGAGAAAACCGTCAGTGAACCCTAGCGGCTGTCGGCCCTCTTCCCATGTGAAGGCTGTGCTTTCACGCACCTCGGTGAGATCATCCATTTAGGCGTGCGCTAGGTTAATTACGGGCTGGGGAGCACCCAAGCGGAATTGGCTAGTCATTACCGAGATAACCATTTCATTGGCACATTGATGTGTATAAACAATATCAATAAAAACAAGTCTACCGTGAACTCAATTCTTTTATTCAGTAGTGACAGTTTCCTAGCCACATATGTAAAAAGTTTAGTATTGCCTATGTATTTGTAAGTACGCACAGGTGAGATGGACACACACAACCCACAGCATCCTGAGAACCCTGAGTCTCAATAGTGCAGTGATTGGGAAGCACCGCTGGCGCCCAAATTACCAGTAAGTATTTGTGTCATAGTTCGTCTCGTGTCTCACCCAACGGCGTCACATACTATAGCCAAACCATAGAGATTAACATGTATTAGTTGAAGAAGTGATGCAGAAGAGAAGAGCCATTGTTTATGTTTCTGGCAGTAAATAGTGGTTTTTAGAATTTCTTTACAAGAAGAGAGGTAAGACCAGTTTATTTTGTGTTTAAATGTTAGTCTTACAAAATATTAAGTAGACTTTTATCTAAAACTGGATATAATTACAAAATTATTCCCATCTAATTTTAACTGGAGTTCAAGTAGTAATTACCTATTTTAATGTTTATACAAGCAATTTGTCTAATTTAATCATTAAATGTATACAGCTGTTTTCAAAAAATGTTCATATTTATTATTTGTTAAATACAAATTGTAATAGTATTTCAGATGATATTTTTATTTCAATTTTAAATGCCGTTTTTCTGGAAGCCACGGGAAAATGCAAGAACCAAAGTTTTTCCAGCCATAATGAAAGAAACAAATGTGTAAGTGATAGAACATGGTAATAGTGTACGTACAACAGCGAAAGACTATGGCATTGATAGGAAAAGTTTAGGCAGGTATGTGGATATTGTTATAAAAGGGAAAGAGACAGTTTCAGGCCAATCATGTTTCTAACCAAGTATTTTCTCAAGAACAGGAAAATAGTTTGAAATCGTACCTCATTCTGTCTGCAAAGTTACATTTTGCCTTAACCCCTCTAACAACGTGAAAATTTGCATTTCAGTATGCGATTGCAAATGATGTTGTGGTCCCAAAATGTTGGACAGATCATGAAATAGCGAGTGATGCATGGTTAAAGGGTTTCATGGACCGCCACAAAGAGTTTTCTTTGAAGAGCCCACAAGCAACAAGTTTAGGAAGGGCCACAGCATTTAATAAAACAACAGTAGCATAAATTTTTTCAAATATTAAAGAGGTTTTAGAAAAATACCCCTTAGATCCCGAGGCAATTTTCAATATAAATGAAACAGGATTCACAACAGTTCACAAGCCAGGAAAAATAATTTTGTTTAAGGGTGAAAAGCAAGTTGGCAAAGTACAATGAGAAGAATGAGGAACATTGGTTATGATGTGTTGTGCCATAAGTGCCATCGGAACTGCAATTCCCACCTGGTTTTGTGTTTCCCTATATACGAGTCACTGAACAAATGAAGACTGGAGCTCCTCCAGGATCTCTGTGTCTGACTCATCCTAGCAGATGGATGACTGGCGATAATTTTGAACTGTATTTGGAACACTTCATTAAGTTCACTCGATGTTCTACTGAAAATAGAGTTTTAATTGTTCTTGATAACTGTGAATCCCGTATAACTCCAAAAGGGCTCCAAATCTACAAGGATAATGTAATAACACTTGGTACATTACCACCACACACAAGCCATTGGTTGCAACCCTTAGACAGAACAGTTTTTAAACTTTTCAATGCATATTACAACGTTGCAGCAGATGATTTTATGCATGCAAACCCAGGAATACCAATAAATATCTATCACATTCCTGACCTAGTAGCAAAATATTTTGCTAAAGCTTTCACTATTGGAACATCCAAAAAGGCTTTGGCTGCACTGGCATTTGGCCCCTGAACTCACAAATATTCTCAGAAAGTGATTTTCTTGCTACGAATGTAACAGATTGACTGGACCTAACACTCATTCAGGAACTTATTCAATGTGTTTCTGGCCATTCCTCAGTTGCTACAGATTCTGAATTAGTTGTAATTAGTGCAAGTTCCAGTTATATAGCTGTTACTCCAGAACGGTTAAGACCTTTTCCAAAAACAGGCCCATAAAAAGGAAGAGGTGGACCAAGGTCTTTGAAGTCCAGAATTCTTACTTCAACGGTCGTAAAGACTGCACTTGAGATTGAACATGCGTTGCGACTAGAGAAGAAAAGAAAACTTCTTCACAAATGAAACCAACGACCAATGTTAAAAGAAAGTGTTTTATGATCTCTGATGATAGGCCTACAGAACTTGACAAGTCTTCTGAATACCCATCGGACTATTCTGAAATAGACAGCGACGGTGACAAACTATCAGGCACTTCCGAGGAAGAACCTAGTATCAAGCCTACAAGTCTTGAAGTCGACGAATATTCACTAGTGAAGTTTTCTTCAAAGGAAAGTGTTTTATGATCTCTGATGATAGGCCTACAGAACTTGACAAGTCTTCTGAATACCCATCGGACTATTCTGAAATAGACAGCGACGGTGACCAACTATCAGGCACTTCCGAGGAAGAACCTAGTATCAAGCCTACAAGTCTTGAAGTCGACGAATATTCACTAGTGAAGTTTTCTTCAAAGGAAAGTGTTTTATGATCTCTGATGATAGGCCTACAGAACTTGACAAGTCTTCTGAATACCCATCGGACTATTCTGAAATAGACAGCGACGGTGACAAACTATCAGGCACTTCCGAGGAAGAACCTAGTATCAAGCCTACAAGTCTTGAAGTCGACGAATATTCACTAGTGAAGTTTTCTTCAAAGGAAAGTGTTTTATGATCTCTGATGATAGGCCTACAGAACTTGACAAGTCTTCTGAATACCCATCGGACTATTCTGAAATAGACAGCGACGGTGACAAACTATCAGGCACTTCCGAGGAAGAACCTAGTATCAAGCCTACAAGTCTTGAAGTCGACGAATATTCACTAGTGAAGTTTTCTTCAAAGGAAAGTGTTTTTTACTGTGCAGGCAAAATTACGTAGAAGCACAATGAAAGAGAATTTGAAGTTAAATTTCTACGGTGTTGCAGTCGGAAGTGTGTTTCGTTTTCGCTGATAAAGATGACATTGCTGATGTTGTGATTTATGATATGCTCAAACTTCCCAAACCAACTGAACTTAGTGGATCTGAAAGAGTGGCTGGCATCAAAATTGGCATTTAAATGCAATTTTCCAAAGTATGATATTAGTTAAAACCCTAAAGATGTCCCACACATTACTCATATAGAGCTAGATGTTCTAATACCTACATGCTATTTGATTGTTTTCTTGTTTGTTGGATTTTTGTTTAGTGGCCCAAACCACCACGACCGAGGGTCGAACCTCACTTATAATACATGGTTTGACCCATTTCTACTATGACAATGACTTTTGTCATAACTACAATACAATTCAATATATGAACGTGGAAATTTTTTGTTTATGTAAAAATATGTAATTTTAAAATGCCCATGAACAGATACTGTATTTTAATGAAATTAATTTATCTAAAAAAAATTTCTGCGAAAAGTGGTTCAAACCTAGTTTCCCCTAGAGTAAGGTTAGGCTTAGCTATAAATGTGGTCGTGAAGCGTACAGACATGGTGGAGTGGAGTGGAGTGGAGGGGTAGTTAATGAAATAGCCTGCAAACATAGTAAAATAGGTTAGTTTAGTTTGCTAAACCAAATCTTAGTATTCCAAGTTGGTAGGGGACGTGAAGGTGTTCAAATTAGTTTTTCAGTGCTTTGAAGTCGCCGACACTGTCCTGTGGATGAGGTACCTCCCAGCGCCATGATGACGCCACCGACAACATCCGCTTACGCAGCTTGCGTTATGACGACATTAAGTGAGCTAAGAGTTTCATGTTTCATCCTACATCTTTTATGAAATGTTTTCTGGCAGTCACCAAGAATTTCCAAAAATTTTAAATGATTTTGGATATTTTACGTCCAGTTTTTATTCCAGAGGCTGTATTTTACCCCACAATTTCCTATGTCTTCATAGCTCACCCATCACACCTACACAAAGTGGAGTGAAGCACTTTGATTGGATGTTGTGTTTTTTGTTCTGTCTGGTCATTCAGTAATGTAAAATTTTTTTTTTTTCCGCCATTTCTCTTCAAAGTGGTGAAGTTCAGATACTATAAGTAATTCTTCTTCTGGTTCACTTTCATAGTGTGGTTTTAAATGTAGCTGGAAATTATCGAGTTTGGAATAACCTTCATCATCAGCTGGCGACTGATATTGTGACTTCAAGTATTCTCTCAAATGTTCTAATAATTGCTTCTGCTGCAAATGCCACTCAAATGGTGCTAGTTCGCACTGTTGCTCCTCAAGTTTTGGTTGAGACTTTTGACTTGTCTGTGTTGGTTGAAACTCTAAATAATAATTGTGTGTTTGTGGTTGTATCTGCTCTAAGTGGACCTTTGGCTGTGCTGGTCCTTGGATGGGAAAATCTAGAGCAGAATCCAACTTGACTAATTCTTCGTGAGTTTGTTCGGATTTGACCTCTTGTGGCAACACGTTTGCATGCTGCGAATAGCCATGCTGGGCGAATTTCGTGGATGTTTGTTGATGGGCTTGGATGCCCGACTCTAGTGGGTGGAGCTGCTGCTGAGAATGAAGTAGTTGTGACGTACTCGGCTTTTGCTTACTACACTTGGGCCTGAGACTGTTGGAGACTATTCTGACCCTGAAGCTGTGTTACTAAATGACAGTGTTCTTGAGACAGTGTAGCATGGGGTAAGTCAATTTTGCCATCTGGGGAACGTTCTGGCAGTGGTTCGTGCTGTTTTGGACTTACTAATTGGAAATATTGTTTCAGCATATTAAAGTTAAATTTCTCTTGTTGCTGAAACTGCTTGTGCAACTTTTCAAGCAGTACATCTTCGTTCACTTCTTTCAGAGGAATTTCATCAGGAGCCGTTTATCCAGTTATCATACCTCTTTGCAACTCTATAATTTCTGATGGCTGGCGAGTAATGGAGTCTACACTTTGATGTAACAACTGTTGCATGCTACTTGCAGGAAGTGACTCTTCATTGAGGTGTTTGGAATGGTCGTGTTCTATGTGAACTGGTGGGATAGTCTCAAAATAACTTGAGTCATGAAAATTGTGCTACTGCGCTTGTGCAAATTTATTTGTGAATAAATTGGCACTGATTTGTTGTAGTAAAACATACAATCTTCCACCTTCGAATTTCCGTTTTTCACTTCCTGAGAATTTACTGGATGTGCATTATTTAATTAAAAATATTTTAATAGAGCTTGCAATAAATTTGCATTGACCGAGTCTTTTCTATGTAATTCATCTTTGTCATATAATTTTGACTGTTGATTTTTCAAGTGCGATGCCACATGAGAAGATTGTAGTTTCTGATTGGAAGATTTGTGTGAGAGTTTTGAAGCATAATTAGAATTTTCACTTGGTATTTCGTGTTTAGTGCTGTCTGCTTGAGAGAGGTATGGTGAATACAGTGTGTTGTTGTTGTTCTGTATAAACTGATTCAGTGCTAAAGGTTTTGGAGGATACTCCTGTACTATCTTTAAATTATTGTTTTGGTGTATCTCACCTTGTTGGAATAACTTTTGTAATTTGCTGATAGATAAGTATTTGTCTGATAATGTTTGAGTTGACTCTTGAGATGTAGGTAATTGCATTATTTTTTCACGAGTATCTTTAGTTTCTTTCGATAGGATTGCGTGAAGTGAGGACAACAGTTAGATAAAGTCATTGTGGTCATCCTTTTGCTTTGATATGGATTCCATTGAAGTTCGAGTATTAACACTGCTCATGAGAGGCGATATGTATCCTTGAGAAGGATCGCCTTGAGAAAAGTCATTATTCAATAATATATGGTACTCCTGTTGCGGCATAAACAACCCATGTCCTGTTACTGGAAAATGTTTTTGTTGATCAAACTGACTGAAAATTTCTTTCTGGACGTGTGACAAGGGTATTTTAACTATATTGAATTTTCCTAAATTTCCTTCTGTATTTCTAACTTCTTCAGATGATTTTTGTTTCAACATACTCTGCTGTATTTGTGTATCAACTGGCGGATTTTGAAAAAGCTGTAGAATCTCTTGCAGAGATATTTGCTTTGGAAGTACATTTTTTGGAGTTTCATCCATTCGGACATTTGTTGGAAATTGTTTGTTTAAATTTGCCACTTGGCCTTCGTTTTGCTGTAACACTTCAGAAGAATGCTTATGTGACCTACTTACCTGACTTTTTTGTTGTATGTTTTCAAGGTGTTTGTGTTTCTCAATAATTTGTGGTAATGGTGGCTTCGGGGTTTTATTTTACAAATCTGGAAACAGTTTATCTCTAGAGGTTTTGTTTGAATATTTATTGTGACGATGAGAAAAATGTCCATGTTTTTTGGATTCCAATCATTTGCAACGCATATTGAAGATACAGCTTTTCTTTGCCTGATGGACGTGTTTTAGGTAGTAAATTCTCGGATGACGTTTTTACCTGCGAGCTGTAATTCGTCCTTTGAAATTATTTTCATTGATATAATAATGTAACAATGTATCATAAGGGTTATCACTGTTTTTATCAGCTTCATCTTTAAACAATTCTGTAGAAAGTCCCTGATTGTTTATTAGGTTGGCATAATGATGCTGCAAATGATAGGCCAACTGTTCTGGACATTCTTGCAACTGCTGTGGATTCATCTTCCGATAAAACTTTTGTGTTTCGCTCACGGATTACATTTCTTCCCTTAACATACATTTATTTTTAAATAATATAGTAATGTAGCTTGAAAGCTGTTTTATGTCATTTCTAAGAGAGTGTATGATACATTATTTGTAGCACACTCTTTGGCGGTTGTTTTAATCAGTAATTCTTTCAGATAATAAAGTATTTGCTTTTGTACAGTAACAGGTGTGTCTGGTTTCTGTTGGCTAGTGTATTTTTGATCTGAAGTTACCTTAGATCTCTTGCCACTTTTAATGAGATTAAACTGATTAGAAGTAAATAAAAAGGTTCCTGCCTGACTTTTTTCCAGCATTATTTGCTAATTTGGAGATGAATCATTATTGTGACGATGAGAAAAATGTCCATGTTTTTTGGATTCCAAGCATTTCAGAATATCTTTCAGCCTCCTCCGACTCTTGAGTATCATATATTTCATCGTTGTCAAATAACTGTTCCTTTTCATTTGCCAGGGATTTTTCTCTCGTAACATTTCCAGTTGCAGACATTTCTCCATAACTCTCTAGTAAAGAGTCACCAGTTTTTTGTGGTGGAAAAGTAAGCTTTGGTTGTTGATTCAGGTTGATAGTTTCAATAATTTTTGGCATTTTTCGAATTTGAGATGCACTGTCCAGTGTTAATGATTGGTTCAATTCCATTGGCAGGAAAAAAGTATTTGTTATTTCTGCTGGGACCTTGTTCAAAGTTTGTATGTTCATTTGAAGGTGCCATTTTGCTGTTAGATCCTCCAATCATTGAATTGCTATGGTGAACTGTTCTTCGTTTTTCTGTGTTAGAATCTTGGTTATTTGTTTCAGAACTGGATAGTGAGGAGAGTGAATGTAAAGTCACTATTATTCCTTCCTGGGATTTGCCATGCAAATTTTGCTCGGGCTGCTCATAAGACTTTGCTGGAGTAATATCCGTGTTTTCTATTGCGAATAGCAAATGATCATCAGATTTCTGCATCCCTTATATAACACTTTGCAATGTCTTATTTGCAAATGCTTTAGCTGATGGTGAAGCATTAAGATGTTCAATAATTTGTTCAGACTTTAAATGTACTTTGTTGTCAAGCTGATACAATTTCGGTAAGTTTGTTTCCCTATAATGTGATGAAGTACTTTTGTTAATAAATTCATTTGAAGATTGTGCTTTTTTACGAAAGCTTCCATTATAGTTTTCAGGGAAGTGAATTACTGTGCTTACGTTTATTTTTTCTGTCGTCAGGTACTCAAGCGACAAATCATTTGTCGTTGTTACATCACTTTCCTGTCCCTCATTTTCCGCTGAAAGATCTTGCGAAAGTGCGTCGTTCGGTAGTGGGTAAGACGGTTCTCTGTAGGATTTTCTGTGAAGCTGTGGTGACCACTTGGCGGGTTGAGACAGTACCTGTGAGTTCTCATGCACATTCCCCAACAGTAAAGATTCTGTTGTTGGATTCTGCAAGGATTAATATTTGTCAAAAAAATTTGGTTTTTCTCCAGTTCAATTGTTTGACTGTGTTTGTGACGTTCTCGACTCTTTGTCTGAGATCAAAGTAAGCATGATGTTGTCGTACGACGCTTGGAGCTCAAGGAAAGGTAGAAGTTCTTCAGGTATCTCTTCTAGTGACTGCGGTGCTACAGCTGCTGTTGGCTTGGTCGTTTCCGGTTCCACGGTTGATTCCACCAGCAAAGTGAACTCCAGTGAGATGGTTGCATCTGGGGCCAAAGTATGTTCCGGTTGTAAGGCTGTCTCATCTGTTTCAATTTTTTTTTCCTCCATTTTGTTAGAATTCGCCTCAAAATTTGGCTCTGAAGAATTTGTGGAATTTCCACGGCATAAATAAGCTCTTAAAACACAATGATGGCGTATACAAAGACTTGACTTCAGTTGGCCATATGGTTGTGTTGTAGCCGTAAAAAATTCAAACGCGAGAATTACCCTCAAATACATACATAAAAATAAAGGTTTTAAAATTGCGTGTAGCAATAATGCAAAAGTTACAATGAAATGCCATAAACATAGGCAGATGGCGCTTGATTCAAAACGTGTGGGTTGCGTGACCTCTCCAACATCTTTCTCCTCCTTCTCCTTGATTTAGTTAAAAATGCCACAAGGGCGTAAGAATTAGTACAGCGGAAGCATAATGCTGGTGATATGCACGCCGAGTGAAATATTTTATATTGAAAATAAAATAACACAAATTAAATTAAATATTGTTTTACATTTCTATAATTTTCTTATGAATTTCAATATTATTTTAATGTCTCTTTGTGATGGCGTTCATGCCAGAATTTTAAGTGTTCTTAATCTCGGTGCCGCGGGCACTTTGAATTTTCATAACCAAATAATTAAAATTAATACAAACACTTAAAAACATTTCATGACATATTAAACACTGCAAATACAATACAACACATTTTACACTGCAATTTAATAACATTTATATGAAAGTTCAAATTATCGGCCTCTATGCACACATGCGGAACACATGACACGTGAGCACCGTCATGGGCTCTAGTGCCGCTGGCTGTTAGCCGGCATCATATACAACAGACGCTAGGTAGTAGAACATATTCTTTGGCATTTTAAGTAGAGGAGGGGTGGGTCAAAACCTCCTAACATTAATTTTAAAAAAGAACAACGCTATAAAACAATAAAGGTGTTCAGAATGAAGAAATTTAATAAAATTTAAGTTAAAATGAAATTGGTACAACATGAGACTTGAAACATTACCTCAAATTACTACACTGTAATATTTTTATATTACAACACTGCATGACCATTGAGTGGTTGTGGAAATTAATGATAGGAATAATAATATTTTTCGCATTTATTTTCAAATTTCTGACAAGATGATTTATAATTCGTTGAGGTGTGATTTGTCTGTCTGTTATAGCTTCAAGTGCATTCATTTTTTTCTTTTTCTTTGTTACACATTTCACTCTTCCTGCCAGTGCAGTGTCCTTTCAAAACATGCCCTTCCTCATTTTACTGTCACTTTATTTCGCTCCTCCGGCCATGTGCGTGGGACATTCACTATTGAGCTTGCATTCAATGGGTGCATTCAGCATGCAAAGCACTGACAGTTACTGCTGCTTCGTTTCGTTCCTCCGGCCATGTGCGTGGGACATTCACTATTGAGCTTGCATTCAATGGGTGCATTAAGCATGCAAAGCACTGACAGTTACTGCTGCTTTGTTTCGCTCCTCCGGCCATGTGCATGGGACATTCACTATTGAGCTTGCATTCAATGGGTGCATTCAGCATGCAAAGCACTGACAGTTACTGCTGCTTCGTTTCGTTCCTCCGGCCATGTGCGTGGGACATTCACTATTGAGCTTGCATTCAATGGGTGCATTCAGCATGCAAAGCACTGACAGTTACTGCTGCTTCGTTTCGTTCCTCCGGCCATGTGCGTGGGACATTCACTATTGAGCTTGCATTCAATGGGTGCATTAAGCATGCAAAGCACTGACAGTTACTGCTGCTTTGTTTCGCTCCTCCGGCCATGTGCATGGGACATTCACTATTGAGCTTGCATTCAATGGGTGCATTCAGCAGGCAAAGCACTGACAGTTACTGCTGCTTTGTTTCGCTCCTCCGGCCATGTGCGTGGGACATTCACTATTGAGCTTGCATTCAATGGGTGCATTCAGCAGGCAAAGAACTGACAGTTACTGCTGCGGGTTCTACAGAATAAACTGCTCATAGTGACAATTATTTTTTAAGAGATGCTTGTTTTTTTCAGTTTCTGCTGTGTTGTTTTAAGTTAGTGAAAGTTAATATTATTTCATGTTTCCAGAAATTAATTTCCCATCTAAAGTAATAAAAATAACAATCTCACAAGCCGGTAACAACGTGCAAATTTTGCTATATTTTTGCACCATCTTCATTCTGTTGTGCAATTATGTAATTTTCAACAGCACTAGGCACATAATTGCATCAACAGCACAATGCAGTATTTACATATTTCTGAAATCATCTTTGCACTTCATGTTATGTGCATCATCTGTTAGCAGCAGAGATACAGGGAATTATTTTACCACTGCAAACTGCTGCAGAAGAGCTGAATTTACAGAATAGCATGCAGTGTAAAACACTGTAGTGGCACTCTGCCCACTGAATGTGTCCAATGTTACATTAATTTTCTTTTTCAGAGGTAAAGTTTTGGGCTGGCTTGCATTCTGTGTCAGCTCACAATCGATTATATACAGTATGCAGAATAATTATTTTCATATAGCAACTTGTAACTATGCACATATCAAAATTATTTGATGAGCTTTGTAACAACAGGATGCCTACAAACAATATAAAAATAAATTCTCTGTCTTTTCTGTGTTTTTCCTAACTGTCTTATTTTTTTCCCTAACCTAACCCATACCAATGCAATACAACTTTTGTAGACATATAATGCAGTCAAAGCCTTATCAATTAATAAAAAAAAAGCTGTTGAAGGAATTATAACAGTTCTGTAATAAAATGTGCAAAAATGCTGTAAAAGTATGCATGAAAATTAATATGTATTCCTTTAGTAATTTCATTATCTATATACATGTTCCAACCTTAGTTGTACCTACAAATTAGATCTTCTGGCCTGAAAATATTTGTGTAGTACAAGCAATATGTTACTGAAGTACAAAAACTACAAAACTGGAGAGAAAAAAAAAAAAAAAAAAAAAAAAATACAACCACACCTGCTTATTCGGCATCTATCTATCTCTATCTATATATCTCTATCTCGCTATATCTCTATCTATATCTCTCTATCTATATCTCTATCTATCTCTCTATATCTCTATCTCTCTCTATATATATCTCTCTCTATATATCTCTCTCTATATATCTCTCTCTCTATCTTTCTCTATATATATCTCTATCTCTATATATATCTTTATATATATATATATATCTATCTCTCTATATATATATCTCTATCTCTCTCTCTCTATATATATATATATCTCTATCTCTCTCTCTCTATCTATCTCTCTCTATCTATCTCTCTATATCTCTCTCTATCTATAGATAGATAGATATATAGATAGGGAGAGATAGAGAGAGAGAGATAGATTATCTCTCTCTCTCTATCTCTCCCTATCTATCTCTCTCTCTCTTTCTCTAACTGATACACACGCAAGTATTCCAACTCGCCAGCAGACGTTTACAACTGGTATAAAATGTAGTGTGTCATATAATAGGGCCAAAGTACAGTGTAACAGAATTTGCACTTTATTCTGTAATAACTTTAATGTCACATTGTATACATAAGAGAATGCACTCCTTGAGCATACAAAATACACTGTAATTTTAGACATGATAATTACGTCCAACTTTCAAAATGAAAGAAATCACAAAAAAATAGACACACATCAAGCATGACAACACAACTGCATTTCAAATGCTATTACAATCATGCGAACAATAGAATACCCCACTTGCAACATTTAGACGGACATTCAGCAAATGTCCCTTTCACAAAGCCACAGATGACAGGAATATTATAAATGGTTATATTTAAGACATTTACACAAGCATGAAAATTCCCTGACCAATGAGAAAATACCCTGACATTTCCCTGTCTATAGCCACCTTGTAACAAGCATATTGTTGTTTAAAAATTGGCTAGCCAAAGTGACGTATTTCTATAAATATGATTCACCCATCACAAATGGGAATGAAAAAAATGAAAATCGGTGTCTAGTATCTGCTGGAAAAAAGTTCTCTTCATGTGATTCTAGTATTCTAAATACCCACCAATTTTTAATATTGGGTGTTAGTACAAACTCAACGCTAGAGTCAATGATAACCTATACTAGAAACAAAGCAAAGTCATGAAAGACAAAACAAGAAAACATAATTCACAAAAACAATGTATACAATAATATTAAAAATTAAAAATCCACACAATATTTACACAATAAAGACATATTTGAATAAAATACTGCTGCATACTATTCAATAATTTTTACTCAGTTGAGCAAGTGAAATTTAAGGTGGTGCCCACATAGAATATATGGTAAACATGGTAAATCAACTTGTCTTACAGTTGTGTGCGTGCCTATCGACAAGTACTCATTCTAGTACTTGTCGATAGGCGCACATACACACATCAAGTAGGACTACGAACTGTGTCGTCCTACTTGATGTGTGTGTGTGTGCCTATCGACAAGTACTAGACTGTGAGTACTTGGATTCCTGTCCTTATATACATTTTTTGTTAGCTATAGAATTATCACTTCCCTTACAAAATGTAATTAAGGTGACTAATCATATGAAAAGAAAATGAAAGAATTTAAAAAGTCGCAAGTAGGCTGCTAGGCTACCAAAATTATTTAAAAGGAGAGGAATTCAGTACTCACAGTGTAGTACTCGTCGACAGGCACACACACACACACAAAGTAGGACGACACATTTTCCACGTGGTTGCATGATCGCGATGTTTCGCTGGCTAAGCCAGCTTCATCAGGCAGCTAGTTGTACGACACTGCAGTATGGTGGAAGGGCAATGTTAGTAGTAAACTTAGCGGCCGGGTGGCGAACTAGGGTGGGGCGAGAAAATTGAAAAATTGCTGGTGTAGCTGATGAGTGTGGTAGGAGCTGTGATTATCATATGTTGAGGCCTGGCGGCTACACAAATTTTGTTATAATTTGGTGAGCTGATTCCCTTCCCAGTGTCTGAGTTCTCAGCTATTGCTTGAAGGTGTTAGGGCTCTCACAACTCTGGTACTGCAGCAGGAATCACAATCTTTGTTGTGTGATGCTACATGTGCTACAACTGGTTTGTCCTGTAGGTTATTGACGTGACCAGCTATGGCTTGTTTGGTATCTGCTCTGCGGCCATTCATTCTCTTCCCGAGTGTGTTTGTGATGTGACAGATGTATTGTGCATTGCAGTGTTGGTACTGTAGCTGATAAATAAGATTTTCTGTTGCACAGTTGTAGTTGCCTTGGATGGGGATGTACGGCTAGAGAGTCTGCTATTGAAAGAAGTTGAGGGCTGGTGAATGACACGGGATCCTCTGATGGATATACTCTGGTAGGCGTCAGTTTTGGATTTGGACAAACCAGTTTGTTGCAGAGGTTAGATGGTCTTTTGAAGAACAATTGTGGGTGGTTTGGAGAGCAGGTCTTGTGTTTGTGGTGAGGAATCCAGAGTGGAGAATGGTTCAGAGTTTACTTAGGCCTCATGATATGGGACCCCCAGGGGTATATCCGAGTTGTTGATCTTGGTTTGTGTTCCGGTATTTGAGATGGCTTGCTGAATTGTTATGTAGATAAGGGGCCTGGGATAGCCCCTGTCAAAGAATGCTCTAGCTTTTTGTTCACATTGTTTATTGAGATCACTGTTGGTGTAGCAGCTGCTTGTGGCAAGAATGTAGGGTAGGGATTTTTGTCATGGTATGGGTGGTAACTGTCAAAATGTAAGTACTGGAGGTTGTTGGTGGGTTTGGTGTGTACAGCAGTGTGAAGTGAGCCATTGTAGAGAGTCGTTTCAACATCCAGGAATATGGCATGTGTTTTGGAGTATGACCAGGTGTACTTGTATGAACTGTGTTCATTTAAGTTGTTCAGAAAGTGAATTAGGCAATCTTCAGTGGAAGTCCATATCATGAAGATGTGAAACACATCCAGCAGTGTGGCCGTGTTGGTTGGTGACAGAGGAAGATTTCTTCTAACCTGCCCATAACCAGATTGGCACAGGATGGTGCCATACGTGTACCCATCGCTGTGCCTTTGACCTGAAGGTAGTGTGTATCTTGGAATGTGAAGTTGTTGTTGCTGAAGGTTAACGTGGCCAGTTCAACAAGGAATACCACACAAGGTTTGCTGTGTGAGGGTATTTGTTTGAGGTACTATTCTGTGGCCGACAGTCTAGATGAGTGGAGGATGTTGGTATAGAGAGACGTAACATCTATGGTGACCATGTATGCATCTTGAGGAATGAGGTCCAGGTGTTGCAAGCATTCCAGGAAGTGGACAGTGTCCTTGATGTAGGATGAAAGCTGCAATACCCAAGGTTGAAGGTGGGCATATGCAAGTGCTGAGATTCTCTCAGTGGGACTGCCAATCCCTGATACGATGGGACGTCCTGGGAGTTGTCGTTGTTCCTTGTGTATCTTCGGAAGCTGGTAGAGAACTGAACTGGTGTGGTGGGTTTATTTGGGGTGAGAAGTTTTATTGAAGCATCGGATAGGTCTTGGAGGGAGCCCTGGGACACAAGGAATTGATTAATGTGGTCGCAGAATCTGGTGGTTGGGTTCTTCTCTTAGACGTTTGTAGGTAGTTGTGTCCTTGAGTTGTATGTCTGCTTTTAGAATGTAGTCTGTTTTGTTGAGGATCACTGTGGTTGTGCGCTTGTCAAGTGGTAGTATCATTATGTCTGGGTTGTTTTGAAGGTTTTTGATGGCTTTTGATTTTGAAGAGGTTATGTTGCTATTGTCAGGTAATGAGGTGGCAAAATCAGGGTCTGCAATGTTGACCAGGATGTATGTGATGAACTGCTCAAGGGGATGTAATGGAGGTAAGGGGGGAGGGTTCCAAGTAGATGGGGGTGCAAACTTGGTCAGGGCTGGATCAATGGAGCTACTGTAATGGTTTTGCATGTCGTCAAAATACTGTTTGAGTTGGATATTGCCTATAAAGCTTAAGAAATCTTTAACAGTGGTGAAGAGGTCAGACTTTTTGGAGGGGGAGAAAGAGAGACCTTTTTGTAGGATATTCTTCTCAGAAGCAGTGAGGTTATGGTTAGACAGGTTCTGTAAATGTGATTTGCCTTTGTGGGGTGGTTGTTCCTCTGTCATGGTTATGCATGAGAGTGGTTTAGGCAGAGTCAGTGTGGTATGTGCTCGTGTGGGAAGGTAGAAGGTTGAAGCGAGACAGGATGTCTGGCCAACTAGGAGTGGTGATTGTGGTTGCTTGAGATACAAGGTGTTAGGCAAGGAGCCAGTTTTCAAGGCTCCCATGCACAGTTTGCTCAGCTTAATTAATTTGTTTTGGTGCCCACATATGGCACTACTAGTATGGTCTTCGCATCTCGATTCTCCAAGCCGGCCAGTAACGTCATGCTTTGAGGAAGCTATGCTATGGCTACCCTCCCCCCTCCAAGGCACCCCTATCCAGCTGACTGAAGGGGAAGAGCCAGCCAGAGTATAAATAGTGGGAAGTCACCCTTAAATGCCAGTTGTTCATTGGCTCATCTACAATCCACAACATTAGGCCAGTCTTCAGCTAACCAGCTATCCTGCTTGCTTCGCTCCTAGCTCTACTTACTCTTCCTTCACCGTAATCCTGCCTAAGGAAATACCTCTCCTTGGTCTCCACTGCACCTCGTCGCTGGAGCCATCCTTCTCAACCTGTTTAGTCTTCCCGAGATTCATGCCAAACGTCATCTACACCCTTAGACACTGTGGCCCCCTCCAGCGCAACACATGCATAGGAAATAATACAAGTTTTAGTTATTTTCATAGCGCTCGTCTCCCCCACCATTGTTAGCTCAGAACCAGGTCGCCTCTACCTGTAGAACATAGGATTAACCTTCCCTAAGCTCTTGCCAGTGTTAGGAGGTAGTGCGGCACCACCCATTTATTTCCAGTCAAACTGAATGAACAGCAGTTTTACAGACTTGAGGGTATCATTTCTGTAGACATAGAACCTCTCCCAGTGTACCTCACACTGCTCAAGGGATTGCAGGTGACCAGGAAACTTCATGAGCCATACCCAACAATTGAGTACCCACACATATGCACCCTGGACGGCCACCTATTCTGTGCTCCACGGAGTCCAGAATGGAAGAGCCCCAACACTAGGTACTTTGTCTTGTGAGACCGGCTTGCCTGCTCAGTAGCCCACTCTCATCCCCTGCATTTAGGAGCCGGAGTTAGTGTGCTCCGAATCTGGGGAGACCGTCCTCTCATAAGACCCTCACCCACGTGTAGAGACTGTCCCCGATGAGGCCTAACTCTTAGTACTCACCGCATTCAGGCGCAGAGTGCTGAGATAGGGTCACCGTTGAGTTGCAGACGTTTCAAGTACTTTCACACCAGGTAGGACTACACACCACCTGAAGTCACATCACGGCCGTGAGAGTGTGTTTCAATCCGGATACCTTACTCAGGTCGGAGTGGTATACGAGAGAAAGTCAAACAGGTGCTTACTGCCTCTGGGCATTTGCAAGAGCTTACCCTCTTCCTCATTGCCACGCTCAATCAGCTCTCGCCCAAGTATCGAACCCAGACATTGCAGCATCTACAAATTCCAGTCACACCTGAAGACTCCAAGGACCTCTTCGAGGCCCCCACGTGCCTGAACGGGGAGACACACCCCTGGATCGCAGCGTATCAAAGCCAGCCAGATCAGTCCTTGGTAGTCACAAACACTACCTTCAGACTTGAATCAGCGGAATCTCACATAAGTTTCAAATGCCGGACCTCTGACACACCTGTTCACGTACGCCCGTCCAAGACAAACCAGATCAGACTGTCGTCTGAGGTTATATGTCACCCAGGTATACCGCTGAAAGGCATTCCCTTGAAGCATAAGATCACAGTCACAGAGCCCAATTTCATGCCCTGCAGCAAAGCTACCAGGCCAGTTCTCTACATTGAACATGCACCAGTATCATGTAGAAACTGAAATAATTCAGAACCCCCACCCCCCTGCCTGAGGGTGCACCTACCCTAGACCCTAGCACCAAACCAAACCCGCCTCCTTAATGTGGTGACGACCTTGTCAGCCTTGAGGTGTCACGTGTCAATATTTTAGTTTTTATTTTGTCACTGCACTTGAAATATGAGTCTAGTGTTATTAAATATCCTTTCTGAATAATGTTGTCAGAAATACCTTTCCATGTTTTTGTAATAGCTTTCTAATAAGAATTCTTTTAAAGAATCAGTTTTTCGAAAATTATTCTTTTAAAGTTTTTAAATAAAACTGTTATAAGTTATGTGAATTTGTATTTGAGGTTAGAGAGTCCTTAACAAATCAATTATAATGTAATCACAAGCAGCTTATATTAATTTTACAGTATTTACTAACAGTTAGGGCTTATTTTTTAATTTTGAGGGAAAATCTGGGAAAGTTAGGGAATTTCATTTCCAATTTTGTGTCCACCCTGAATTATAACAATTTCTTCTAAACAGAATTTAATCAACTATGTATACAAAATATAATACTCAACCATTTGTGTAATTATTCAACGGTTTGAAAACTTCTTAAAACTGAATCTAGCAGAACATAATAAATGCTGGCTTTTCGCCAATGTGTCTCCTCATGTGAGTCTTAACACTCGTCTTCAAACTGAATTTGGCATAGCATAACGAACACTGGAAAGGCTTCTCTCCAGTATGTGTTCTCATGTGTAAGTTCAAAACACCTTTTCGAGTGAATTTAGCAGAGCACAATGAACACTGGAAAGGTCTTTCGCCAGTGTGTTTTCTGATGTGTAACTTTAAATAAGTCTTTTCAGCAAATTCTGCAGAACATAATGAACACTGGAAACGCTTTTCAGCAGTGTGTGATCTGATGTGCCTTTTAACATTTGTCTTGGAACTGAATTTAGCAGAACATAATGAACATTGGAATGGCTTTTCAGCAGTGTGTGTTCTCATGTGTATATTCAGAACAGCTTTTCGAGTGAATTTAGCAGAACATAACGAACACTGGAAAGGCTTCTCACCAGTATGGGTTCTTATGTGTAATTTCAGAGCACCCTTTCGAGTGAATTTAGCAGAGCATAATGCACACTCGAAAGGCTGTTCACCATTATGTGTTATCATGTGTAAGTTCAGACTACTTTTGTGAAACAATTTAGCAGAACATACTGAACATTGGAAAGGTTTTTCAGCAGTATGTGTTCTCATGTGTAAGTTGAGAACAGCCTTTCGAATGAATTTAGCAGAACATAATGCACACTGGAAAGGCTTCTCACCCGTATGTGTTTTTAAATGTAAATTCAGAGCACTTTTTAGAGTGAATTTAGCAGAACACAACGAACACTGGAAAGGTTTCTCACCATTATGTCTTCTCATGTGTAAGTTCAGAACAGCCTTTCGAGTGAATTTTTCAGAACACAATGAACACTGGAAAGGCTTCTCCCCAGTATGAGTTCTTACGTGTAAGTACAGGGCACCCTTTCGAGTGAATTTAGCAGAACACAATGAACATCGGAAAGGCTTCTCTCCAGTATGTGTTCTCATGTGTAAGATGAGATTATCCTTTCGAGTGAATTTAACCAAACATAATGAACATTTGAAAGGATTTTTGGCAACTCCAAAAGAAAATGTCTTTCTACACACCAGTTGTTCAGAGTCTTCGTTTCTCATATCTGATGTCAGCCTTGAGATTTTTGGCTGTGGTAACTCCACTGAGCGACCCGATGAATATGATGATTTGAGATTATCCACACATCTCGACAGTTCACTGTTCTCTTCTTCATGCACCAGTATTTCTTTATTCGTGGAAAGAAGTTCACAATCTCTTGCACACACTACAAACACAATAATAGAAACCAATTAGAACACACCTACTCAAGTCTATGATCAAAATGTACATATTCACTCGTTTCACATACAACAGGGATATTTAAATCCACTATCATGGTCTACAGAAGTAACATAATGTGACATGTACCACTTTAGCATGCCAGAAGAATATTACTGTATAACGAGAAGAACAAAAAATACAGTGTAACCTTGTAACTACGAAACTTTATAATAATACAAAAATTTTTTGTACATGCGAGTTCTCATTACACACAATTGTACTTATCATCAAATCACAATTCTTCAAGTTATTAGAGTCCCTGATTTTAAGGGGGGGGGGGGAGCTTTGTATTACAGTGTTCCTTGTTTAATATCTCTGCTATTATAAACTACACTGCATGAAAAGAACATCATGCTTATATTTATTGACAAGATGTAATTCCAAGTTGTTCGTGACATTTAGATATCACAATTTTTATTCTCTACCATCAGAAATGGCAGACAGCAATGAACCAATAAGCAAACAGAACCACCAGCTCACAAATAACTTGTGATTGGCCCAAATGAGCAGCATTGTACCACGAACACCACTTGCGACTTGCCCAATGAACGAAGCGGTGCTGTTTCTGCGTAAGATCTGCCCCCAGAGCATGCATGTTGCAGTAAAATACTTTTATCTCTACTGTATTTTCAAAATTATTTCACGGCTTCAAAAATTTAACTTACGTACACTATGTGATCAAAAGTATCTGGACACCCACCTGAAAATGAAGTATAAGTTTAGGCCACCCTCCATTGGGAACACTGGTAGTCAATACGTTGTTGGCACACCCGTAGCATTGATGACATCCTGCACTCTCGCAGGTATACTTTCCACCAGGTGGCAGAAAGTTTCCTGGGGAATGGCAGCCCACTCCTCGCGGAGCGCCGAAATTAGAAGACCTATTGATTGGGGTCAACACTAAAAAACATCGCAGATATGTTTTATCAGATTCAAATCAGGACTCTGCGCAGGTCAGTCCATTAGTGGGATGCTGTCATCAAACATTCCCTCACATGCAGAGCAGTATAAACAGGTGCTTGGTCATTTTGAAAGACACAATGATCAACCCGGAACTGGTCTTCCAATGGTAGGTAACATGGAAGTGATTAAAATGTCAACATACATTGACAGTACTCTGTAAATCAATACGGGAATAATGCCCCTCCAAAAGGAACATGACCCCACCACCATTGGCACTATACAGGCTGGTAGATCTCGTTTACCAGGCATTTGTCACACCCACACTCTACCATCAGCTCACCACATTGTTGTATAAAAAGATTCATCACTCCACACAATGGTTTTCTACTGTTCTATTGTCCAGTTTCGATGCTCCTTACAGCATCCGAGATTGTGTTTGACAGTTACCTGAGTCATGTGTCACTTATGGGCAGCTGCTCGGCCATGGAAACCAGGTTTCCGCAACTTGCACGGAACAGTTATTGTGCTTGGAGTAGATCCTGATGCAGGTTGGAATTCCTATTTGATGGTGGCGATGGATGATTGACAATTACACTGTACAATCATCTTCAACAATTGATGGTCTCTGGTGTTCAACACAGGAGGTCGGCCAGCAAGCTTTTGGTTTGTACATATCACTTCACTAAATCATCAGAAGCGGTGGACATATGGATATGCAAGAAGATGGAAATCTGGCGCACAAGACTTCTTAGACAAGCAGCACCTCACCATGTTGTACATGCGTAAATTCTCTTGCGCTGCATGCTGAGTACTGAGATCACTGATCATGTGTGCCATGTGGTAGATGGCAGCAGTGGTGGCTGCTGAGGTAGGGCTGTGGGGCGTAGCCCTCCTAATAAAATCTCAGAACGCATAACTCTACTTATCTGCTACTCAATAAATAATACTGCGTACGAATACGGAGGTTATTTCGCAGCCAATGATTTTCAGATGTACGAGACTCTTGTCTCAAGGGAAATGTTTTTGGAAATGTCGAGTGGTGGGGGGGCAGATTCTTCGCCCCAAAGTGGGTAGAGCTAGTAGAGAGAGATGACCGTAACATTGGACGAGGGGTGCTGCGGGAGGGGCTTGCCCCTGCTCAAACAAACAATGGTTTCCTGGAACTTGACAAAGCTACCAAAAATACATGTTTTGTAAGCACACTTTCGCGCTCACTCTTTTTCAGTTGTTAAACACATTTCATAACAATGTTTGTGTTTATTTGGAATAGTTTTTATTTATAGATATCTTTCAAACGCGTGCGAGCTTCAAATATAGTGTGTAATATTCTGAATAAGTTTGTTGTTAACGATGAGCCATGAGCATCGGTCAGAAGCAGGGTTGAATTGTTGTGAATGTCGTGATGTGTAAACTTGTAAATAATTGTTAATTCGGCGAGTAACATTTGAAATCTTATTACGACAAAGATTTTCAATTACGAGCATAAACTAGAGCTACAGAATCTGGGACCAGCAAAGCCACAGTTAAACATAAAACAAAGCCAAGGTAGTAAATGGTTCGTATACGAGAAAATTTGACTTAAGTACATACAATTTCGTGGACTGTTTATGCGGGTGTGAAGTTGGAAATGTGTTGTTTTGTTTAATTTGTTTTGCTAATGAAACCTAATGATCTTGCGTGGACTGTCAATGGGATAAAAGATTTAAATCATTTAGGAGACAAAGTTAAAAGACATAAATCATGTTCGCAACATACAAAAAAATGCCATAGAATTTTCATTGCTTGGTAAGGTGAATATACATTGCCAGTTAGATAGCGCATACAGGTTGACGAATGGATTTTTTTTTCAAATATATATATTAAGATATGCCACTTTCATCCTCTAATTTAAATTTGACATGAATTTTGTATGTACTGTAGGCTATGTAAATTAGTATTTGGTTTTAAAAATATTTGTTTTAGTATATTTAAGTTATTATCATCATTAGTATGATAGACTCTGTATTATTATGTTATCTGCTGTCGTCTCGTGTAATGTACCATACTATGTAGGTACTGGTTGGAAGACATATAACATAAACAAACTTAAAACAAATACATACCGGTGGTAGTGATTAGATCTGAACCAGCAGCCACAGTGTGTTGACCATTACAAATCGGGCGATTATACATTTTCCTTCATTCAACCACACTTATTTTTTGTATTTAGCTACATAAGCTATACTTACTTAAGCCTGTCGTACACAATATATTTATCACTGTGCCCATTTAAAAAATAATATTTGTAATGATATGAGTTAGGATCGCTACAGCCCTCCCAGTTTCAAAAGTCACCAGCCGCCACTGGATGGCACTACTGTCTCATCCTCTATGTTAAACACACGTTTTGCGGGGGTCCGGATACTTTTGATCACATAATGTGATTACCATTTACCACATGTACTGATGTGAAAGATTATCAACAAAAAAATTAATCCAGAATGAAGAAAATCAGGAAACCTCATAGCATAACGAGAACAATGACACCTGCCCCTACAACTTCATATTTTGTGTCAATGTCTAGAGACTTTCCTTAGTCTGCAGTAAGCGAACTTGCCATGATGAGAACCCCGTGTTGCTAAATGGCCGTAATCTATTACTTAAAGGTTTTATGGTCCAAAGGCTAGCTTACCCTCCATTCTCTCGCACTGCAACTATATTTTGGTGAGTAATATAGTGGACATCACTTACACCTCTTCTTACGTGAGGCCTTTTCTGTTTGCCTTTCACATGATATTCTACCAGCTTTTTCTGTAAAACCAGACCACCTTAATAATCTGACATATTCTGACTTTAAACATTAAAGCCTTTACCTAAATACCCCATTATGGGTCATTCTATCACAACTTATTCTTTCTAATGCTTGACATTCGTAATGGCTAACTCACTCCAAATTCTATGAAGCGCTTTAGCCTTCATCGTATGCATGGGTTGCAAGTGGAGAGAGTGGAGTGGAAAGGTTTACAAGGGTGGGGGGAATGGGAGATCCTCGAGGAAACCCACCGACCAGCGCCATCTTTCGGCATGATTCCCACGTGCAAACATGAAGAGTGACATTGTCTGGAATCAAACCTGTTTCACCTTGGAGCAAAGTGAGCACTCTAGCAGCTTCGCCACCATAACTCCTCGTGGATGCAAGTCAAGGCCTCTTCTTTCTGTAATCTTTTGCAGTCCTTTCCTTTCATCTTGTTTTGAACACTCCAGAAGGATGTGTTGCATGGTATTATCCACACCATATACATCACATAGTGGAGATTACACCAATTGTAAGTTATAAAGCTTAGCCTTTAAATTCCCATGTCCTCTGAAAAGTTTTCAACTATTAGCGTTAATTGTGATCAACTGAAATTTCACCTTTCTCTTACATCAGGCATCAATTCAATGGCAGTTCTGCCTTTGTCTGAATTTGTCTCTTGCCAAATTGTAATCACTTCATCTTCACTTTGCCTTTCTTCCATGCTCAGGCCTCCCATAGTGTCCTCTCTCAGCCATTATAACCTCTTATTCTAATTAAGAGGTCCACTGGCAATATTCCGGCTAGAACTGGAAGTGACTAATTGGCCACAGTTCTATATGCCCTGGCTACTGTTAGCCGCATCACCCGTTGAGCACTAGTTTCCTCTTGCGCCACTCCAACTCAGCTCTGTTGTACTATATGAAAGTACCATGATATGATGAAATACTGCTCTATAGATTGTCTTCAATGTATTGAAGCTCAGGCCTCCACTCGGTTGAAGTTCGAGTATCGTGTTTCCAATAATCAACTGACGAACAGATGTTACATGGTAATTCAATCCCCGGGATGCACCACATTTTGGAGGGTGATATCTGAAAAGACTCATTTTGCCTGGGTGATTGGGGAATAGTTACTCTCCTGTGAAGAATTTCACTCTTCATTGATGCAGATGAGGCAATATTCAACTCTGGGCCATCTCACCAATGAAGTCTGAGCCTCGGGCACTTCCGCACAATGTAACCCTTAGGCCGGTGTTCCAGAATGTTCATTTTGGCAAGACATATGTACTATCGTCTCGGGCGACAGAAAAGCAATGACTAATCCTTAACTCACGGAACGTATTTCTAAATGTGTTTTCTTTATGTCCTGGGATGGTATCGGGTGTGGCACTGTCTATTATTTGCAGCCCCGTGCGAGGTTATAAACTAAAGAATGCAACACTGTGAAGTATTTATTTACAACAGCTTTTGCAATAATACATTCATGCGGGGTTTATTTGTTATGTTATATGTAGCGCTGGCAGTTTAAAATAACTGTGCATAGAACTATAAAAACAATTATTACTATAAATTACCTGATGTGACATGTTTATTTCATTCTTTGTTACGTGACAACTTATAGGACAATTATATGTTATGTTTCGTGCTTGGACTGTGGAAATTACAAATGAAAACTTTTAATGGTGTTCATGCATTTGAACAGCATAATTACAACTTTCTGGTTATATGTTTACACTAATAAATAAATGTACAACATTTAGCGGTCATGCAATGCAGCTGTATTGTATTGTTGAAACAGGAGTCAGACAGTGGTAAGGGATAAAATCACGCATCAATAAGTTCATAACCCCAATGTAAATACACTGAACAAGAATACAGTCTTCCATTTGTGCAGTATGTAGCATGGGAACTGAATACATATTTATCCTTATTTTCGGTAATGGTAATAGAAATTTGTTACACGCCCCTGTGTGTTTTAATAAAATTTCTTTACTTATGTATGTGCAGTTTCAAATATTCCCTGAGACACATTTCAACCGATTTGTACTGCATATGTCAGTTTTACTGCATTATTATTTTATTACTGGTTGGAATTTGGAATTTTTTTGCAATTTGTTGAGCCGTGGCAAATGTTAAAATCACAGATGCCCCAAGGAAAATTCATTCATTGTGTTTCAAACCTGCAGGCAAACGTTACAACATTGTGATATACACATACACTTGAGACCTTTAAAAAATTACTATAGTCTGTAACGACTGTTCACAATTGAAAAAATCCAGTTCCTGCTGTCACATATGAAATTATAAAGACTGCTCCATGGGTAAGGTTAATTCTAGAAGTAACCTTATCCATGGGCCAACAATATTTTCGGATCCACACACGCACATCACTTCAGCAATCTACACGATACTCGCTGAACTACTATAAGCCTCCACGAAAATGTTTAAACATTAGAAACTCAACTTTGTAACTAACGCAAACAGTTCAAAACACAATGCAACTTTTAGTTTCGTCGCAAATATATTCCTAACAGCCAGCATCAACAATCAATAAGCCATGTCATCAGATGTGCATACTTAAGTGGTAACACGTCCCACCACTGAGGTGATAGTTTTACAATTGTAGAAGGCGGGCTGACAAATATAATTTGCACACACAATATACTATTTTCTCTTGCAATATAAGGTCTGAAAAAATTAAGGCAGAAATGCAAAATGACTTTAGCAGGTTTTGTTGAATAAATTCAGAGAAATGTAATTATTACCAATAAACAAGCCCTATTTATAATCACCATTACATCGTACTGATAATTCATCATTACGTATTGTAATACTTATCGCAGTTATTAAAATAAATATACTTTATTCAACACAACATGTGTAAAAGTATGAAAATTCTAGTAAACTTTAAAAAAGTTTGCATCAACCGGGAATTGAATCTGAAATGTTTGCTTGGTAGTCGGACACGCTGCCAGTTGCGCTAACATGACGCCCACCTTTTAAAGCTAAATAAATTATATATATATATAGACACACACGTGAGCGCACGTACACACACACATATATATTCACCTATTACGTGTTTGCATTGTTTCTAATGATGAAAGCCTTGAAAACATGTCATACATATTACACAATATTCTTGCAGACTTCAACTCTTAACTAAATTGTGCTGGTTTCCAAATTTTGAGATAAATATGTATAACATTCTGGACGCGTCATATTGTTTATGGATATTCGTCAAGTTACCGGCTCTGGCAAAATGATATGAATTGTGTGCATGCGTAGGTTTTGTTTGCACCAAGGATAAATCACCAAAATCGGAGCCCTAGGATTAAGGGTTCGGTTGTGACTTAGCCTTAGCTGGCATTATAACGTTCTGGAATACTGGTCTTAGTCACAGTTCCAGAACCGGAGGTAACTGCTACTCCTTTGAATTGGTGGCACCTGATTCAACATATTCAACAGAAGTCTTCTTTTACTAGCAACACGAAAATCCATTTCAGCTCTACTTCTTCAGATGCAGAGTAATTAAATATCTTTACTAACAAAACGTTTAGTTAAAAAAGAAAAGTCCCCTCAGTACATAACTGACTGGGATACTGCAATTTGAAGTGTAACATAATAAGACACTATGATGGAAATGATTGAAAAAAAACTTTTTTTAATACAAAACAAATTACAAAATTTTTAGGCACTCATATTTTTACAAATAAACCATCACAGGCAATAAGATTGACGAGACAATTAGAAAATAAAATTACTGACAAAGTGATAAAACATCAAAATTGTAAATTTTCAACTTCTAAAACGTGATCACAAAACACATCCAAAAAAATTAACTGGTAATATAAAATTAACTGGTAATATAAAATTCACCACAAAGAAAAAAAGCAACACAAACTGGCACTTACTAACAAAACCTCTTCATAAGCTTAGTGAGCAGAATTCAATATTACTAAACTCAAAACCAAACATAGAACTGAATTTGAACAAGCTTTACTTATTAAGCCAGAACTGTAACATGGATCTACCTAATGTGTCTAACTTGTCCCTTTGTTTTCGCACTGCAGCAAATTAAAGTCAATTTATTAAAAATGTAAAACATAAAAGTAAACATTAATCACTTCTTGACTACTAAAGCATTTTCCTGTTCTTAGAACCATTTTCAATTTCCCTGTCTTTTCCCTGTTTTCGAGATAGTTGGAAACTCTGACTAGTGACATTATTACACTCTGATAGACTGTATTAAATACAATGTTCTTAAAAATAAGTATTTGTTCAAACAGATACATTTTGTTACACATTTGCAGAAACTACTGCATATTGCGTAATAAAGTAATGATCATAACAGACACATGCAGTCTTGTTTGAGCAAGACTTCAGTGGACGGCCAGGCAGCGGGTACGAGCGGGGAATTATGAATTTGGCAAACAGCAGCGCAAGGCTTCCATGCCCTTGGGGGGGGGGGGGGGGTTTGTAAACACGGGAAAGCACAATACATTTACGCAGCAGCGTGGGAAGATAGTGAACCGACATTATGGTTCCTGCTGACGTCTCTCGTCACTGCCATTGCTGTGTTTACCAGTGAAGTGACATTTCCCTTCCATTGTTCTCTCCACAGTGGATAAACAGAATTGACTGCTCTCATTCTTCGCCCTGCTGGATGATATTTTATTTAAACTCTAAAAAAGTTTATGGGTGCTAAGAGGCTTCTTTTAATACTCGGTGCTAGAGTTGATCCGCTTTGTAACATTCAGGCACAGGAAACACTGCATTAAGTTATTTTTTGATACATTTTGCCCAAATGTGAGATCCCTATTTTCAGAAACAACATTTACTATATTTAAAAACGCGACGTGATTTCATGAGCAAGCACAGTATTTTGTAGAGAACTGAACGGTACTATGCTGCAGTTAACAGTCCTTGTTGACATGCTACCAGTATCTGTGTTGCTCGGACATACCCCACTGGTCAACGGCAACAGCTACGAGTATATTGCTCAGCTGTGTCGTCTGCTGTTTGCACACAGCAATATCCTACAGCTGTTCTCCCCCTGTGCCAGCCAAGAGGAAACTTCAACAGCAGATGAACAAAATTAAATCTCGCAACGATTTCCATGTAACAGAATAACATCTCAGATGTGTTTACTAATTATCAAAGCATAACAGAGTGCATATTTAAAGCTACACATAATTCCTCTTTCAAAAAATATTACGATTTAATTACCAATACATACATTTGTAAGATAATAAACCTGCTTTTATTTGCTGTCTGAAACACATCATGAGAACCATAAGCATATTCACATAATTATACAGTTTACAATACACAGAGATGTCAGCTGGACACAAATATATTTTGAAATATTACCATCAATAAACTCCGATCATATTTTGAGTAAATTTACTCAAGAAATATGCAGAGATGAGTCTTATAACTGCGTGTCCATATATGTCTCTTCATAATATTTATTTACACATTGATGAGTGTTGCAACCGAATATGTCTCTGCAGCACATACTTTTCAGGAAACTTCTTTGCACAAAAATTACACGAAAAAGGTTTTTCACCAGTGTGAGTCTTCACATGTCTCTCCAAGTGATTTTTTGTAATAAACTTCATTGGACACAATATACACATAAATGGCTTCTCACCTGTGTGTGTTCTAATGTGTACAACAATATTTTTTTTAGACGTAAACTTTGAAGGACAGAATGAACATGAAAATGATCTCCCAACCATGTGAGTCATCACGTGACGTTTTAAATCTGATTTTGCAGAAAACTGCAGTGTACACAATTCACATGTGAATGGCTCTTCCATGTGTGATTCAATATGGTTCTTCATGTGACTGCTACAAACATACTTAGCAGAACACAATGGACACGACAAAGGTTTTTCACCAGTGTGTGTCCACATATGTCTTCTTAGTACAGCTTTTTGAGAAAACTTCTTTTCACACATCTCACATGAGAAAGGCTTCTCATCAGTGTGCATTCTCATAATATGCGCAATCAGATGTCTTTTCTGAGTAAACTTGGCAGAACATGACAAACATGAAACAGGTTTCCCTCCGCTATGCTTTATCTGATGTGTCTTCAGTGTGTCTTTACGAGTAAACTTAGCACCACACAACGAACAAGAAAACGGTTTCTCACTATTGCACAAACCACTACTGTTCTTCGTAGTACCTGGAGAATGTGTCTCATGATAATCCATTTGTTTCAGTTCCACGCTTTCCATCTTCTGTTCCGACGTTACTGACTCAGACTGTACTGGTTGAAATGAGCAACCAGCTGATGGTATTAATTTGTGATTATCCCGGCAACTGAGCAGATTGGTGTTCTCTTCATTCACGATCAATTCCTCTGAACACAGCAATTCATTGCTTCTAGCACATCCTACAAAACCATAATGGAAAAAGTAATTAGAACATGTACTACGATCTGGAATAGGCATGGAGATATGATGTGAATGTTTTGTTTTTCTACAATATATCCCACAGTGTTCTCCAACACTGCAGTAACTTATATCCCGAAAAGTAATGTTTACAAACTCCATACGATACAGTCCAAAACTAGAAAACCAAATAAACCATAAGAAAACTACAAAAAATTGAACAAAAATAATGGTTACTCTTTAACAATTTGATTGTGTATTGCATAATTTATTTGTGTGTACAAAGTTAACCACAAATCATACATAGGTTTCTCTGATTACAATGAATCCAAACCAATTAATATCCAAACTTGTATTTACACACTGCTTCTCTACGTGCTCTCAGCTGATGAGACTGCACAAGGGACATTGAAATACCATTGAACTTGCATTCAGTGTCATTATTTCCTTCTTCAGAGGTTAAAAGTTTGGAGTTGACTTGCACTCGGTTATCTCTGCGACGACTGTCACATGCAATATATTTTACTACACAAAAAATTACACTGTAATGATACAACAAAACACACACTGTTTTTAACTGTTTGTAGTAAGTTAGTTACTGTGGCTATTATAAATCACATCAAAAATGTGTTCAACACAATTTTTTAAAAATCTACTATAACATTGAACTGTTCTAAAAACATACGAAAAGTCATAAATTTTGTTTTTGTATAAAATTCCAACTGTATACCAGGTAGGTGCGAACTGGCGACTACAGAATGTGAGGCAAAATTACCTTCAGGTGAAATTGCATGTGAGGCATAGTTCCCGAGGAAACTGACATGATATGTCTGGAACAAGTGTGGTGGTGCGGGAACACTATGAAGCAGATGGCGAGGCAGTGTTAAGGGGGGAAGAAAGCAGCTGGGATCAGTATTGGCAAACAGCCGGGGTAGGGCAAGTTGATTGGCCGCGGGGGATCTGTGGCATGACCACTATGGTTGCCAGATCTCCCTCCACTGGACTTCTTTTTGTTGCCTCACCTGAAGTCGAGTGTATCAGCCAGACAACCCGCCCCAGTAATTTCAGGATAACATTGCACGGCTACATGTTGCTACCACCACGATTGATGGCCTCAGGATAACATAGCACGGCTACATGTTGCTACCACCACGATTGATGGCCTCAGGATAACATTGCACGGCTACATGTTGCTACCACCACGATTGATGGCCTCAGGATAGCATTGCACGGCTACATGTTGCTACCACCACGATTGATGGCCTCAGGATAACATTGCACTGCTACATGTTGCTACCACCACGATTGATGGCCTCAGGATAACATTGCACGGCTACATGTTGCTACCACCACGATTGATGGCCTCAGGATAACATTGCACGGCTACATGTTGCTACCACCACGATTGATGGCCTCAGGATAACATTGCACGGCTACATGTTGCTACCACCACGATTGATGGCCTCAGGATAACATTGCACGGCTACATGTTGCTACCACCACGATTGATGGCCTCAGGATAACATTGCACGGCTACATGTTGCTACCACCACGATTGATGGCCTCAGGATAACATAGCACGGCTACATGTTGCTACCACCACGATTGATGGCCTCAGGATAACATTGCACGGCTACATGTTGCTACCACCACGATTGATGGCCTCAGGATAACATTGCATGGCTACATGTTGCTACCACCACGATTGATGGCCTCAGGATAACATCGCACGGCTACATGTTGCTACCACCACGATTGATGGCCCCATGCTGGAGCGTGTGCAGGGTGCATGCATTACACCCACCAAAAAATGCATAGCAATGCTCAGAGCCAACAGTGAACACCTATTGTGAATGTTTGTAGAGTGAGTGAGTGTGTGTGTGTGTGTGTGTGTGTGTAACAGCATTACAGTATTTTCATCACATTTCACGTAATTTGTTTATGAAACTATGTCTCTAATGCAATTTCACCTAAGGTATTTTCACCTTTCATTTTGCCATAGAATCGTATGCTGCATTCCACATTGGTGAGTTCCCACCCACCTGGTATACTATTAAGAGCAGAACCAAACTTCGAATTCAGAAAGGACATAACTTTTTACTTATTTATTTATAATTTTCATAAGTGCACCTAGAATGGCAAAAAGGTCTTGTTAATGGAAAATTACTTTACACAAAATTACATCATGAGAGGACATATGACAGACAACAAGAACATAAATTAAGACAAAGGCCAACTACGAAGTTACATACAATAAACAGTCCGCAAACAACATTAATGAGTGAAAATCTGGACAAGGAACAGGAGTTACCCTACCACACGCCCCCCACAACACCTCCGGTGGACTTTGGGAAGGACGTGCAAGGTGCAGCCCAGAGCCTCTCGACTAACATATTCTTCCAGCCCCCCTCTCCTTCAACAAAGGATTATGAATCTGTGAAGGCTGGAGCAAAGTGACAAAGTCAACCTTCTTCCACTCTGTTCAAACCATCCACAGAGCCCAAACAGAATTTGCTTTGCATTTATTCATCCATTCAATCCCATATTTTTATTTATTCATTAATGTATTCATTTTATACAATAATTCATTCATTCACATTCATCTGATTATTCAACTGTTTGTTCATTTACCTATTCAATACATTATATATCAATTCACTCATTATATTAAATATTTATTTATATATACTTACTGAACAGTAATGACATGTAAACTGGTTAATGTGCATAACTGGAAACCACAAGTGAAATTAATAAAAAAAATTTTTTTTTTGTCTGAATTTTTTATTTTTATTTAAAGATGCCTACGCAAACACATGTAAATTACAGAAGAGTCAAAATTTAAATATCTTATAGTTATCAGGTAAATTGTAGTGTGTTTTTTTTTCACTGAGTTTTTCTGCAAGTTTAAAGCTGTGAAGCTGGGCGGAACATGCTCTTGTTTTTTTTTTCTGCATTTCCTGAACGGGGTTGGGGTGGATTTCAGTTCAGAGAATCAGCCTTGCGGGAAAAATATGCATGCTTCAGGATTTCTGGCTACCGGGCCACAACACATACTTCCAATGATTGTTCCCTTCCCGCTACATTGCGCTCGTCCTCTATGTCCGGCAGCTCAGTAAACCAAAGCCTCTAAACAATTATTTTCCTGGAAATGCAGCAAACTGAAATGTTGATGCTTTGTATGCATGTTAGCTTGTAGGCTGCCCATGGAGGATGGATAGTGAGGAGCTGCCGAGACCAACAAAGTGACTTGGACCAAAGAGTTTTGAAGGGAAAAAGAGATTTCACTGCCAGACTGAACATCTTTGCTTATTATCTCTCTACGATCAGCCCACTAACGCTTCTCTTGTGACCAACATAAAAACAAATCATTATTTTGTCGTGGCTATTTTATAACATTATGATTGATAAAATATAATTTTAGAGGGCATGGTAACAATTTTTTAGCTTTAATAATTACCAATGAATTACTAATTACATTGGTTTGTACTTTTCTATTTTTTTTTTGTTCTGCAGGGCGGTACTTATATCCGAGATTCCCAGCAATCCTAAAAAATTAAGTTTCAAAAACAATTTTGTTTTGACAGTTAACAGTAGCATTTGAATAAAAGAGGCAAATATTTAGCTAAGTATGGATGAGGAAATAATTGAAAGTTCGTAACCATATAAACAGCCCAAACCTAGATACCCGTCAAAACAAATCAAAATTGGTTTAGAAACGTACATTTCTGAATTGCTGGGAATGTTGAAGTGTTTCACAAGTGTGTTTGGCTTCAAATTTTCAAAGTGAGGAACCCAACATCTGGTTACACATTTCTGTATAATTTTCCCCATTTCAAAATTGGAATTCAATTTAATTCACGTTATGAAGCTAGTAAACAACTTGGTCAAGGACGCAAACTTTACGGAATAATTACAACCTAGGCAGTTAAAAACATTTATTAAATTATTTGCTTTAATGCTTAATGTGTATACGAGTAAAGTTGATTTGATCTTAAATGTGACGCGTGCCGTTTTATCATACTACTAAATATGATTACGACTCATCTCACATCACGCCACGTATATCTACTTCAACCCACGTGAGAGTCGAACCACGCCAACCTGTACACGGATGTTTCAAGCCGCCACAATCCTGGAGGGCACCCGAACACATGGATACGAAGGTTGCGCAAGCCAGTGGACAACGTCGGCCTCCCATCCCCCGTGCTGAGAGCCTACAAGCTGTCAGCTACCTCAGGGCACGGCCGAGTGCCACCCAACATTTACGAATCTGAGAAATGACTAGAGAGTTACCACCCCCACTCCGGGCTCGCACCAGAGGAGCATCACACGCTCCCCCGCGGCCTGCCGTCGCACCTGTCCTTCGGACTATAAAAGTTCATGCACTGCAGGGCTCACAAGATATTTCTTGCAGTTCCTCGAGCTCGCTCTACCACTTCTAGCACTGGAGCCTCCAACAACCTTCAAGTCTTTAGCAGACTACCAGAGGCTTCTCCCATTGTCGACAACAGTCTTCAACCACCCCCAGTGGCTTCTACCATTGCCGTCACCAGAAGCTTCAGTGATGCCAATAACTACCATTACCAGACGCTTCTTCTGCAAACCAACATACCATCTGCTTGGTAGGAGATAGCACATGTCATTGTGTATATTGAGCTCTCAATAAATACAGCTTTGTTCTTTTAGCCACAAGTATTATTTATATAGTAATTCTTAATACGCCTGCTAGGAACAATATACGCTGTGCACTGCCAACCGAGACCGATGTTTTTAATACGATGTTTTAATAGAACAGCAGAGCCACAATCATTAGAAACTCCTCCAACCAGGGAGTCACAGTACACTTGGGTTGTATCCTTACCGGAGCATACAGGTGCTGGCGGGGGTATTTGCTGGAGTGCTATGGCCTGGTCTTGGTTGCGATACCACACTCAGTAGTAGAAGGAAGGTGGCCCATATGGCTCAATGCTTCTGATCTGCCCGCCAGTGGTGGGGGGGTCTTCCGGAGCACCGAGCTCGTGCCGACAGCTGCTACTGGAAGTACACTATTCTAGGGAATTGTTTCGTGTCGGTGGTGCACGACTTGTATCATTCAGCAGTGGACCACACTCTATGCCTTTCAAGGTAAGGCACGGCTTACGGAGAGAAGAGCAAAGGGCAGCTCACCTCGCTGCCAAGCAGCAGTCTGTATTGGCTCCTCCGACAAAGAACAGACGGCCAGAATGGGACCGCACTGCCTTAGTAAGGCTTTTGGAGAAACCAAACTCTCCCATATTTCAGTATATCGCCTTTCCGCTGCACATCTGTAATCATCAAGATTACCACCCCGTCCTACAGGATCTTGTACGAGGTACTGAGGTAAGGTATGGGATAGGCAACCCCATGTTCTGGGGCAAAGCAGAAGCAGCTTGGAACCTGCCATACCGTGTTGGCCGACACTGTATCTCCAACCCACAGCCTGCAGACAGCACTACCTGCGCTGTCCAGCAACAGTGAGACAACCAGCCGAAGTACAAACACGTAAGCCAGGTAAACCCAACACCTCCCGCCAGCTACCTGCACGTAAACCCACAGTGGGGGAAGAAGGTAGTTACAAACAACTTTGTACCAACCCATAAACCGACGCATCCTGTTTAGATCTCTAGCCATAAACACTAACTGGATTCGGAAATCCCTACTACAGCGCACTTGGTCTAGCACAGTCAACAACCCGGGCACATGTCAAACTTAAAAAAGGATAACTCTGCTTGAACGCCAATCTGATGAATAAATTATTTCACAATCAAATAATTTTTCGATGTTGGTACAAACAGAATTGTTAGTGCTCAATAAGAGCAGTGAAAGCCCTATATAGTGACTAGCCACTGACTTGGACAGTACGGGGAAATGGAGGATGGTTGGAGTGGCATGATCGCATCCCCAGGAGCTGATAGACACCACTTAGTGCCATGTGACTGGCTGAAGTGGAACACAGAGAGGGACAAAGTCGAGAAGTTTGAGTGGGTGTTAATATCTTCAAAAGCAAACAAAACTAAATAAGTGATTATGCTGTAATCAAGACATCAACATTTTTGAAAAAGTGTACACAATCCAACAAATTTACGAACAACAAATCCTACAAGTGGGCTATATAGTATTTTAAGTGTGTCATTCAAAACTTAAAAACATATTAAATATGCAATGTAACATCATTTTTAAGTATTCTTAATTACTTGCTAATCAAGAATGTAGAACAGACAATGGATTGTAAAGAAAAACACGTCAAAACATTAGCATATACGAGGTCGTCAAATATTCTCTACACATCCACTTGTAGCAAACCTATGGAAAATTTTAAAAAGTTTTTAAAACAAACATGCCATCGAGAGCATTAACTGTATATTTTTATATCACATCACCAAGTAATACTAAACTCTCAACAAGTCACACATTGAACAGTAAAACAGTACAGTAATAAAATGGTTACAGTTTAGGACTTGTTATCTTAAATTGTACACCACATATTTAGCAACCAACAAATTGCATATCCGACAAATAAACAACTAGTAACCAAAGTGGAGACTAATTTATATCAACACATGGAGTTCATTGTGTATGTAGTTGCCATGTTAGCAAGAAAAGTGCACTGTAAAACCGTATGCCGCAGTGGTGACACTGACATATTTTCGTGGTGTGTATTGACTCGCCGCTCAACGTTGCCACACCATCAAATTTTTTGCAGGTACAAGTTTTCAAATCATTAAAAAATGTTAACAGTGCTAAATTTATGAAAACACCATGACGTGCGAAGAGCTCCCTCCCCCCTTAGACAGTCTGCCCACCTTGTACAGCAACAGCAGCAGAGAGCCTCACTCTACGATGCGCGGTAGTGTAGCGGTGACCAACGCAGGTGCAGGTGCAAAGTGCAGGTGCAAAGTGCAGGTGCAAAGTGTAGCATTGGCAGTGGCCAAGCAGCGACGTGCACTCGCACGCATTGATACAGGAAAGAGTGCCACAGTACCACTATTTTCCAAAAGGGTTTAAAAGGGCATGGGTGGTGATGCAAGGTCACGTGCGTGCAAGGGAACACCCGTAGACATAATAAAGTGCCGTATAGTTCATTGCAAAGTGCTGTTTTTTCATCATGTTTGTAAGTGTACTCATTCTCACGTGTGTTCATCCTCACCTCATTCCACATGTTTTGCAAGTGTATTATGTAATTAGTATGCACAGAGATTTATTAGCAAGTAAGAGCAGATTGGATGAGAGAGTGTTGCGTTTTGCAAGTGTGACGCGACAAAGTAGTCTGCATGGCTTGCTTGCGCAGCAATGCCGGCACATGCGCAATGTTGGAACCGCAGTAGGCAGGGACATCATCATCTGCATCATTTTCTTGCCGCTGTCGACCGGTGTAAGTGCGGCTTGCTTGTATAAAGTGTTTCCCCTAGGGAAAGTGTAACGTATGCCTAATAAAAGTCACAACGGAGAAACACGTGTTTTTATTCAGGTAAGCCGCAAGGTGCTTCAGGGTACGGGCCCTTACGATTCCCACCAAAACGCACATGTGTACGAACTTTCATCCTTAATATTATTGCAAGTGTTTTCAGGACTTTACCACGTTATATATAGGCATGTAAATAGCCCTGATAATACACAGTGTAGGATGCGCATCAGTTATTAATTATTCTACAGAGGAGTGATGCAGCACAGGTGAAAGGAGTGCAGCCAATGGTTGTCGGCCGCACAGTCCTGAGTATAAGAAGAGTCTGCTCTACCGGCATTACGTCTGGATAATGCCTGGCGCCCCAGGTAACTACACTTATTTCCCACCAAATACCTCATTCCAGATTTCATCGCTTCTCAAAATCCAAGTTAAACTAAATCGCTCCACGACACACTGTCAAACACAAGGATAATCCAGAAACAGAAAGCTAATTAATGCATAGGTAAATTACAGGAACATTTCTTGTACTGTCCCTATGCGCTTTACTAATTATTTTGCTTCCTCTTTAATTATGACTAACGTAGCCATACAGGTATACTCAACACTAGTTTTGAGATTACCTATCGTATTTTTTTTATCTATAAGTAATTGTCACATCTTTTGTATGCCCACGTGTATTGAATATTTTTGTCAGTCGCCTGTAAAAGGACAGATAGAGAGTCCACTGTATCTGACACACTAGACCACCCGAAGTTGCAATGAACACTGTACATTTCTACCTGTGTCAACATCTTCAAGTTCTTGATACATCGAGTTGTCTTTGGAGGTTATCTCCTCCTTCACGACCACTTCCATCTCTTCTGCAGTCTTGTCTGGAAAACATGTCGCTTCCACACCGGGAGCCGCTCCCTCTTCTTGGCTCCATCTTCTAGCTGCGAAAGCCAGGCATCCACCTTCATTACAAACACCACGCACACCAGAGTGCACGCATGCATGCACGAGTGCGCACACGCACACACACCACCACCATCAACCACCATGCAACACAAAATGGAATCCTCTGTGGGGACACTTGCTTCCACACGTATATTGTCCATTTCCCAGTGAATAAGTTCACTCATTTACAAAAAATATTTATCACAATGAACTAACAGCATGAGGACAATGAAGGGAGCCACACAGTATTGTCAGAACCCGACATATGTCTTATTTACATTTAATACGGTTTGCTTACATGGACGTGCCACTAGAACCCATACATGTCCCACCAACATTCATAGCTGCAACACTTTGAATACGTCTCTAGTAGCAGTGTGAGTCACAGAGACGAGTTCATGAAACATGCACTGATGGTACATTCAACACGCGTTTGCCCATCTGGAAGCGTTTGAAAAAGGCCAAATTGTTGGCCTCCGAGAGGCAGGTTAGAGGTTTCTGTGCATTGTTCACCGCTTGAACCATTCTACCTACACTGTGGGTCTGTGTTGGGTGCAGTGGGAACAGGAGGGTATTCAAAGTGCACCAAAGGCTCAGGTCGACCCCAGCGGACCAACAGCAGGGAGGATTGTTTCAGAGTGCAACAAGCTTCAAGCAATCCATGGGCATCGTGCACACCATCCAGGGACACGTCACGGTAGTTGGGCATACAGCTGTGTCCACTAGCATAGCACCATACCCAGGCAGCTAACAGAGTGAGATCTATCATTGCGGCATTCTTTACGACGTTTAACATTATGAACTGAGCATCACAGAGCATGCCGGGAACGAAGATGCAATTTCTTAGTGTTATTAAAGGACACAGTAGATTGGATAAATTACAAAATGATGAAATATGGGAAGAACTGAACATCAACAGTTTAAGAGGTACATTAATATAATGAATAGTCAGAGATTACTGCTTAAAATAATGAAATATAAACCAGAAGGCCGAAGAAGTTCGAAAAGACTGCAGTATCGCAACAAGTAAATGCCTACATCATAATGTGAATAATAATAATAATAAGAAGAAGAAACTTATGTTTAGCATTTTTTTTAGATTTTAAAATTTTGAGTACAATTATAAAGAATTTTTGTAGCCTAAATATATGTATGTGTGTTTGTGTAAGGGTATCATCTAAGGTATGCAACTTTCTGTCACACCTATAGCTTGCATATGTTACTAAAGTAAGTAAAAATAGAGCAATGTATTTTTAAAAATGTTAATCAACTATAGTTTGTCAAGTTATTGTGAAATATCACTTCTTGAGCCTGTAGCAAAATTAAGTAAAGTTATCTATAATTGCTTTGTACTAGTGGAGTTATGTTGTACTTTCCTGTCTACAAAACTATAAAAAAATGGCAAGATGATTTCAGATATAAAATAAACTAGCTATGAATTTTTGGCATGATGACTATTAGATGCTGAACTTGAAGCAATGCAACTTTTTTAAGCGTGTTGAAGTAACAGTCAACATTTAACTTGTTTTCATTTGTCTCGGAGAGCAACATAAGGTTCCAAATATTTGCTTCTGCCAGGGTACAAACACTTTATGATGGTGATTCATTCAGTAATGAAATCTAAACATAAATATTTAACAAAATAATGAAAACATTACTACTGAAAAGGTAAAAAAAAGTTTAAAGACAGAATTTGCAATAGTGTAAGCTAAAATTTGCAGTTAATAAAAAAATATGCATTGGATGAAAAAAACGCAGATAAAATTAATTATGATGATGAATAAACTCACCTCTAACCCAGTTTCCAGTCAATTCATTTATTGGATTATAATTTTATTTACATTTTCGGATTTTTATTTTAATACTTATTGATAAACCGTTCACACTCAATATGCACATAGTTACACTTGTGCATGTGTTTCAGTTTACAAAACAAAAAACACAGTCTACAGTGTTTGTAAATCACCCCAAAAACTCCTCAGTGTGCTTGTATGTGTGCATCTTAAATATGTAGCTGTCACGCTCGGTAAAATTTAAAGTCAATATCCCAGAAAACCAAGTCCAATCTTCCAGTATGGTGGATGTGGTTTTCCAGTGTGGTGGATGTGGTTTTCCAGTGTGGTGGATGTGGTTTTCCGTTAAAAGTTACACAGAGCTGTGTTTAAATTTCTTTTTTGCATCTATTGGAGGTTGTACATACATATTTTACAAGGTTATCATTTAATTTTAAAAACATCTGAATACTGAAATAAATTGAAATAATTAAAAATAAAATCAGTGATTCTCCTGTGAGAAGCAAATGGAATTTTCACTTACAAAAACTATGCTGTGCTATACTTACTTATTTTTTGGCATTGAGTGGTTGTATGTACATTTCTGGGGTTGGTATTATTTTATTCTGAAAACATATCTATACTAAAATTAATGTTTATATATATAAGCGTGACGAGTGCTGCTTACACAACCAATCTAATACGTTACGACTCATCGCCAAGAGTACTTCTTCCATCACTACAGATGTGTGAGACACGTTGCCTACCCTACAGGCAGAAGCAACTTATGAGCGAATTCTCTTTACCTGGAGGATACGCAACCCAGCTGGCACGCCACCCCCCCCCCCCCTTTTCCAAGCTGCCCAGACCTCGGGCAAGGCCGAGCGCCACCGACGAGGCACGAAGCAGAAATGCTGACCAGAGTTTCCCCACGCCAACCAGGGCAGAAGGACGTCATGCCCTCCCCGCACCCACGCAGACAGCCAACAAGCTTCCACTATATAAGTTCGGACGCTGCCAGCCTTGGGTCGGTCACCTCAGGTGAGAGTACTTTGAAACTGCAACTGGAAACAGGAGTCGAATATGATATCGTTGGATAGATTGTGTAAAAAGAAACAACATTTTCTAAGTCAGTTGTTTTCTGACGTGCATACCTAGTTTATGTACAATTAGAACACGACGTCGAATGTATGGTAAATACCGGTATGGTGTGAGAGAAGTACCGTGAACTGGGAACACTCACTCGCACACAGCACTCTTCATAAGTGCTCTAAATGTTGACCATCCTGTATCAGACACGACTCTGCTCTCCATCTTACATTCGTGGTTGCTCGGTGGACATCAGCACTGATGAGAGATCCACATGGCGCTCTGATTCCGTCTTTCATGCAATGTAAAATGAATGACTGTCTGAATGAACGTACTTTCGATTCTCAGTTCACTTGCATGCAAAACATACACTTCCTGTATGTGGTGATGCCGTCGGGTGAGACACGAGACAAACGGTGACACGATAACTTATGGCAGGTGGGCGCCAGTGGTGTTTCCCAATCACCGCACTGTTGAGACTCAGGGTTCTCAGGGATGCTGCGGGTTCTGTGTGTCCGTCTCACTCGAGCATACTTACAAAACACTTTGCATTACTAAACATTGTTATTAAACATTAATAAAACAATGGCAAGAGGTGACTGTCAATACAGAGAAACAGTTGATGCACTGTACTAATTGCTTTTATTATACCACTCACTCCTACAAAACAAACGCGCCAGGAGTTTACTTTATGAATTACACTCAGACGTATCTAGCTAACTCCGTTTAGGTGCTCCCCAGTCCGCAATTAATCTGGCGCACTCCTACATGGATGACTTCTCTGTGGTGTTAGAAAACACAATCTTCACAAGGGAAGGGGGTCACCACCGCTAGGGTGGACTGACGATTTCCCCTGAAGATAGGAAGCAGAGAATTACAAGATGAACAAAATGAACAAGTTGAACAAACACGTGTGATTATTTGGCATCACTAACGCGGACTCGTCGGGGCTCATCCTGTCATATGTGGTTAGTGAGGTGACGGCCTATACACATAGCCAGCTAGGACGGGAATAATATCACCGTACAAATTACACAGAATGATACAAATACACTTGAAAGATGATGGGACACGACATGAGTGGTCACAATAAACATACAAGCACGTGAAAGCAAGGTTAGATGGCGCGGATGGTGCTGGATAAGAGTTTGAGCGGAGCACGTGGTGCAGGTGCTATTTCAGTATTTCTCAGTAGAATCGACAAATTCCGATCAAACAAAATGTTATTCCTGTTGAGAAAATTATTCTGCTGCAGATTGAATTGGTTTTGTACTTGTAACATGCCGGATGGCGAGAAAATCAGAAATTGAAATGACCACGTGGTCAAACATACAAAGCATCAATTACACGAAAATTACACAGAACCCTGAAGAAAATTTACATAGAACCCAGAAATAAATTATGGCTCATTTAATTTTACACAAATAAACTCTCAAAGCGCATGGATGGCGCGGACATTGACTTTGTGGTTCTGAACCACGTGGTCGCAAGTGATGTGGCCGTAAAGCTATTAAACATGAAAAATACCCTCAAATACATACATAGAATTAAAGTCCTTAAAACTGCATGCAGCAATAATACAGAAATTGCAATGAAACACCTTTAGCATAGGCAGATGGTGCCTGATTAAAGTTGCGCAGGCCGTGTGGCCTGACATTTTTCCTCCCTTCTCCTTGTTTATATTTCAAAAAGCCGCAAGGGTACAAATTTTTAAGTTAAGCGGAAGCATAATGCTGGGGAAAATATCTGGCAAAACGTACGCAAGCAAAGGCTAACATGTATACTAAGAAAGAGCAAACATGAGTGCAAAAAGTTTGAAGTGCATACGTGAGGGCGTCTCACCTCGCCAGACCTCCTACAATGACTGCGCCAAGGCTAGCGCCCCATAGACCTACCATGGCTGCCTATGGGGTACACATAAGCGGCAGTACTATGCATGCAGAGTCAAACTTTTTATATTTGGAAATAAATGGCACAAAAATAATTTAAATATTGTTTTACATTTTAGATTTTTCTTATGAATTTTCTGTATTATTTGACCAACTTTTTATGATGGTGTTCACACAGAAATAGTAATGTTCTTAATCTTCGCGCAGCGCACGTTTTGAATTCATGACCAAACATTGTGCAATAATTTGAAACATACATTTACAAACACTTCAAAAATGTTGACCCTGGAAGAAAAACAAAAGACACATTTTACACTGCTAATTAATATTCAGTTATGGGAAAGTTCAAACTGGAGCCTCTTTGCGCACGTGCATGCCCACGTGTCACGTGAGTGGTGAGCGCCGTTTTGGGCTTAGCGCTGCTGGCTGTTAGCCGGCGTTAGTGGTAGATGGCATATCTGCTTGCTGCTGCCTTATTATCCGCTTTTGTTCAGAAACAGTTTAATTATAACAGTTAAGTTTATCCACACATCATTGGTTGTGCGAAAATTACGCACATCAGGTACACAATGTGCGCCATTATGGTATATCTGGTTGGAGTGCGAGACTCACTTTGATGGTAGCAGCGACCTGTGTGCCTTGCTGCATGTACTCGTGCGGTAGATATTAGACTGTTTCCAATCAAATGCGGAGAATAATGAAGCACTAAGCAGCAAGTAGATACGCCATCTGCCAAATACAGGAACTGCACGTTTTGCAAGCAAGTTAACTTACAATTGGAAGTTTGTTCATTCAGACAGTCATCCAGTTTACATTGCAACCATTTTAGGCTGTTCACATTAAAGTGAGCACTTCTGAGGTACTAGCTACTTTTTCCTTCCAGCCATTTTTATCTAACAACCTTTTAATGAATATTGGCGTGAAAGTAATAAACACAGTGTGTATATGGCACCGCACTGGAAATTAACGTACAAGGCTAAAATCAAATATATTTATTGAATACAATTTCAAATGAGAGGACTTTACAGTGGATAGCCTATAATTGTGTGTGTTGTTTCACTGTCAGACATTGTCTGTCTGTGGTGTAGCTGTTTACAAACTGACGCGTGATGCATCCCGTGCCTAGAAGAGGTGCTCATTACAGAAGTGACTTCGCCACATCCAAGTGTTACTTAATTTAAACGGGCAAGTCAATCCTAGCTAAACATGGTAATGGAGGCAGGACACGTAAATAACCTACGTTGACAGAGTCTCAACACACCACATGTTCTTAGCTTTTACAGTGCACCTGAACTCTGCAAGAAGCAGCTACATAATCACCCCTCCCCGAAGAAAGACATTCTACTTCGCCACTCCCGCTCGAAGAACAGCGTGCACTTTGAATTTCGCGCTGCTGCAGGGAAGCTGGCCAATCACTAGAAAGTCACTGCCTTCACGAGAGCACCAGTGCAATATGTGTCTACGCCGAGCGCCATGCAGATAAGGATTCATGGTTCATGCATGTGACATCACACGCTCCAGCCCCGAGAGGCGGGGATAATTCCTCTGCACTCCTCAGAGTAGATAGAAGTGAGAGAAATTAGTATAAAACGCACTTCCACGCATGGTAAGTCAGTGTACGTGGGGCTGCGGAAGAGTCCTGATCCCTCTGGCTGTGAAAGCTGAGGACACCGCTGAATCGCCGCTCCTTCTCTTGGCTGTAAAGGCCGGAGTATTCAGTAAGGGCAGAGTCCATCAGCCGTGCTGTTAAATGCACAACTGCACCAGTGGTCGCCGACGCCAGCAGTTCCAGAGGTTTCTACCCCTGCGGCCGCCGCAAGCTACTTCAGGTAGTCACCACCAAAGGGCAGCACCGTCGACATCCCTAACCTCCTCCAAAATACCTTCCTTCTGCAGCATTTCCAGGTATTGAAGGTCACAGTGACATGATCACTTCTGCTCCCCCCCCCCTCCTGACAAGCCTTGGCCCGGCCATATCTTTACCACTCTGATAAAGAACCATTTTTAAAACACACGTCTAGGTGCCATCTGGACAACCTCTTAACTTCAGCTAGGAAGCCCTGGCCATTATTTTATAATTTAAGTAAAATATAACTTGTTCTCATTTTCAGCCAGGACGCCTTCACCTGGCAGTAACGAGACACGCTTCCGCAGTTTAAATATTAATTATTTTATATCAAAATTGTCATCAATATTATTATTGTGTGAGTTAATGACACTTTATAATATCTTTTCATTATGTGTCATCGCTCATTATTATTGTGTGAATTAGATGTCACATTATAATATCTTTTATTACATGTTAATAAACACAATCATATCAATGTAACTAGATGCTTTCTTCTTTTGTTTTCAATATTCCCTTTGCTATAAAAAAAATTAAGACTCTTTGACTCATTGAGAGTTTATTTTTGTGCCACGTGAGGTAAAGTGAACCCCACGTATTCGCCACAAAGGCAGACCACACACCTTAAGAGGCAACCCGAGGTTTGTCAATAGATCAGTTTCGGCAGAGCCCAAAGCATTAGGAACACTATACCATCCTCACTCGACCCAAGGTGGAATCTCACCTAGGAGTATTGTCAGTCGCACGAACTTCCCATAATCTGTAACTCACACTCAGCTGGCAAACGGCTAAGCGAGTGGTACAATGTGGCCAGACGTACTCTCAGAAGTACATGCTAGTCCGCTAAATAATTACGTTGCATATTTCACCAGCTTTCCCTCACGAAGAACATTAGAAATACTGAAATTGTTATTATTTCTTTCCTGGGAATTTTATTAACGGCCTTATGGAGCGCCCACATAAAAGTGGCAAGAAATTTAAGCTAAAGCAGACCTTAAAGAAACTCCAGTCAGAAATTTAATAATACTCCAATCCCAGAACCAGACATAGAGAATCCCTTATTTACAACTCCCACACGTACGGGGCAACGCATTTCTTTTGAATATTTATTAACATTTCATCGTAACTTTGAGGTTGTGGAGATTGACCCAGAACACTCCTTCCTGACTCATACACTGCCATTCCTCCACACCCGTCCCAGCTACATGACGTCGCTTGTTTATTTGAAGGCCACCTCCTCTGCTAACATAAGATCTGCGGACACCAGGTTGTTGGAAGTGAAATTCACCCTAGGGGTTATAATCCCCAAGCTCTCGACCCATCAGAATGCTTGCAAGGCAGATAAATAAACATATTCTCACACATGGTGAATACCCGCTCCCCTCCGTAGAGCTAGCAGAGAGTGTGTGTGCGATTCCTGTCAAAGCTAGGGTACTTATGTTCACATCCCTAACTAGCAAACAGCTTTTAGAAGGTGTGCCAAGGTTTTATTCCTCGCTTTGCCTACACCAGGCTGGGCATCATTACAACCCTTCCTTGGTACAGTGATCTAGTGTCACTGTACCCGGTGGTTTAAAGTTACGATGTGCTTCAAAACAAAAAAAGTATTTGACATGCTGATGATACTAGGAGAATGTGATTAGAACTGCAGAGCTGCTACATGTTTGTACACACAGCACGTCCATCACTCATACAATGTCTTCCAGCATCTTGATTGTTGCGTGCGCGCAGCTGGACTAGTGCAACAGACACACAACAAACTTAGTTGCATCAGACAACCTGGAGAGACGAGAGTACTTGCTGCCCCGGTAGTTAATGATCACAATTCTACACGGAGGATTGCCCGCAACTCAGGATTGTCTCGAAGTACAGTGTAGAGAATCCTCGCTGATAATCGTTTACATCCATACCATATACGGCTGCACCAAGATCTTGGCTATAATGAACTTCCCTAGTACATTGATTTCTGCAACTGGTACATGAGCAAAGACCGTTCTTTCCATTGCAGCATTTTGTGGACTGATGAGGCCACATTCAAGAGTAATGGCGATGTTAACACACATAATGCCCATTCTGATCTGCGGTCAACCCCCATTGGCTCCATCATGTGGATAACCAACATGTGTGGAGCCTTAATACTTGATGTGGACATTGTGTCATAGGACCACGTTTTTTTGAAGGGCAACTGAATGGTGCAGCTTATGCAGACTTCCTAGAGGATATTTTGTATCAGCTGATCAAAGATATCTCTCTCACTCTACGATTAACAATGTGGCTTCAACAGGATGGCTGTCTAGCTCACTTTTCACGCAGAACTCTGCTAGTTGCCGACATGTTATTCCCCAGATGGTGGATTGGACGAATGGGTCCAGTAGCTTGGGCAACACATTCTCCGTACTTGTTCCCAAATGAGTTCTGTTTGTGGGGGAGAATTAAAGACATTGTCTACTGCATACGTCCAAATATGAGAAAAGACATGAAAACCAGAATCAGAGCAGCACGTTTATCTTTTAGCTGTGCTGAGGTCCGCCGAACAACCGGGAACGTAAGGAGAGCTGAGTCGTGTTTGATACAGGATGATCGACACTTAGAATACATATGAAGAGTGATGTGTGCGAATGAGTGTTCCCAGTTGCAATTTCAAAGCTCACCCCCCCTTCCCCGTACCCCTTCCTACCGTATGTTCAGGTGAATAGAATTACAACCAATCAATGACTCATATAGGGTATAGTTACCACAAGTTTTCTGTGAACCCCAGATGTTGCATTGTTTCTGATAAAAAGGGGTGGTAAGGGTGCTGTGAATCATCCTGTGTGTGTGTGCACGCATGTGTGTGTATATATAAGAAATAAAACCACTAATATTCATGCGAGAAGCAACTGAAATGGAATTACAGTAATGCCTGATAAAAGCTACACTGTGCCGAGTTTAAACTTAATTTACGGCTCCTAGGGTCTTATTTGGTTCTAAAAAGGCTCAATATTAAAATATTATAATTAACTCACATATTTTAAACAAAACATCTGAGTTTGAGAAGCAAATGAAAATGGATGTCACAGTCACTGAAAGTTATGCAGACTCCTCAATGGTTAATTTTACTTGTGACAATGGGAATCATAGACATGTTTCGGGGTATCACTTAATTTAAAAAATGTCTGCCTATTGAAAAAATTATTATTTTATATACAGGAACCAGGATTTCAGCTTCAGGGCTGGTGGCAGCCCTGCTTTAGAGACATTGGGAAGGACTTTAATTAGAACCAAGAGAGACATTATTCATTGCGCTCATTGAGAATAAAAAAATTAATAGTGGAGACAGATATTTTAATGTTGTAAATAATAGCTGTGTGAATAAATTAAAATTAAAATTTAGTTATTTTATTTTTATTAAATTCACCCTCCCTTACGAACTCGGATACACCCCTCTGGCGTCTTGTAACAATGGTGTCTTGCCACTGTCCTGTTGCATTTCTACACGCACTGCCCCAATCAATAGCGCCTAGAGAAGCTGGTTATGCCATCCCTTCACACAACACAAGAAACACCTTGCAACACTTAGAACCCTTACTCACCAAGAATTCACGTTTGATATTCTCTTGCACTGCAACGAACACTGTTTCACATGGTTCCTGCTCTACTGGCTCCACCTTAATACACACTTCTTCACTCATCATCTGAAAAGTACAACAAACACAACATGCAGCAAGCACTCTAACACGCACACGCACATGTGCACACGCACACACACACACGTCATGAAACAAGACAGTACAAGTTGTTGAAACTGAAGGCTTTCAACACTAACTGTACTGTAGTAGCGTAGCCAGAAACTTCTCAACAGGGAGGGGGTTACACTAACTGGAGTGAAGGGTGGGAGGACCTATAGGACAAAATTACCTCACTTCATTTACCTTAAATTTGCCTAAATGCACTACAGTGAACAGCAACTGCATAATTTCTTATAACAATTAAAGGGCTATTAATAATTTTAATACTAATTGTTGACAACAGACAAATATTTCTGTTGCGTCAACATTAAATTCAAAAAACTACATAACAGTATAAAAAGTGAAGTGTTGCATGAAGCCTGTGTGCCACAGTAAAATGTTTTATACAAGCGCTTGGGTGGAACCTTTTACGAGGCCTGAACCTGCAAGCAGGGACGTATGGAGGTTTCTGTGGACGTGTGTTTCACTACAATTTCTTAATAGTGTTACGGAAGACTAGTTCAGGAGAAAATCATTTTATTGTATTGAAGAGTGTGATTTAACTAATATGGATGATCTTAACTTTGTGACAGGAAATGTACAGCCGTGAAAGTGAATTTAATGTAGCCTATGTAGTACCTAATAAGAGAGGGTTGAAATTGACTACGCATAGTTTCCTGCACGAGAAAGTTTAAAGTTTGCCAACTATGTAGTTATAACTCTCTCTCTCTCTCTCTCTCTCTCTCTCTCTCTCTCTGTGTGTGTGTGTGTGTGTGTACACACACACACACAGATATATATATATATATATATATATATATATGCAGCTGTCTGTTACAGTAACATAATAGTTGTACTAAAATTAACCAATATCAAATAGCCTACTTAATAATAATTGTATTTTGTAATTGTAATTGCATTTTCATGGTAGCGTTATGCTTTAGTTTTCAGTTTTATTAGAATTCTTACACGCAGAACTGGTAATTAGAGTCGTCACAGAACTAGAGCGGTGATGAATTAATGAGCGCGGCGTATGGCAGATTGAAAAGGCATGGCCTACCTTATAAGCACTCGGTGCTATGTCAGTGAATGCTAGAAGCTCGCGGGATCCACACATTGGAGAGGACGTCAGTCGTGATCATTAGCCCACGAGGTGCCTACGGAGGCAATATAGTTTAAGGATAGAAAGGAGAGGGGCTGTAGCCGAACCTCTCCTTGATGCTTTTATACCTATAGAATTGTAACGGACTGCAAGCTGTGAGTTGACGTGTGGACCTGTGTTAGAATGTACCTAGAGTCGAAGTGGCAGAGAGTGATAAACCCCTGCCTGATAATGGCGATGTAGCAGGCGTAGACGGGATACTGAGACATGGCGGTTGAACGGCTAGTCAGGATGTACAGGGTGGTGAATGAAGAGGGAGGATGGGGAGGGCTACACTGCAAGCTAAGTAAGGGGGTGTTTAGAGGAAGAGGAAACAACAGTGAGAAGCTTCAGAGGGTGTGGAGGAGAACGGAGCGGGGTAGGCAGTCAATACTTGTGAGGTCTGTGAGGGAGTGGAATGTGTTGAGGGAGGAATTGGTATCTGTGAGAGGGGTTGGTAAGTTCAGGAAGGGAGTGGAAGAGAAGTTTAGTCGGGTAAGGTGGAGGTGGGAGAGCTCGCCATCAAGTGGCGGTAGCCTAATTGCGAGTGCATGTATGTATATGTGTTAAACAATAATTGGCGGCTCGGAAACAGTTAATTATTACTGGTAAGTGGAAGGTCTCCAATCTGTTACAGCAAAGAGAAGGTAAAAAATACATCAACAATGAGTTAAATTGTCATTTGTGGTCAAGGAGAGGAGCTACGGAGGTATGGAGTCAGGATGAAATGGGAGTAATGTATTCAAGGATGAAATATTTTGGACATAATTATTAGGAAGAATAAGAAATTATTGTTGTATGGAGAGGCAGTTTGATTGGGAGATGAAACCAGTTTACGTTGGGAAACAAGGAATTAATAGTGAATAGGTTGTAAAGCTATTAGAGAGGATAGTCTGTGTTTGATTTCTGTGTAAATTTGTGTGCTTGGAGGAATCATAAAGATTGTTTAATAGGGTAAATACGGTTGAATTTGATTTATCCATTACGTTCCTCTAATGTGTTAATAGTTGCCTCAGAACATAATAATCATGGATATTAGTGGAGAGGTTGACTGGAGGCTAGAATAAATCTACAGAGTAACCATTGTTCAAACGTTGAGAAACTGATTGTCTGTTAGGGTAATAATCAATGAACGTTGAAATAACGGAACCTTGAAAGATAATTCAAGGTTGTACATGGTTATCTGTTTAATTGTAGAAGATAAGAATTTTCTTTTAATTAATTGATTTCTCTAGAAAGACCAACTTGTACTTTGAAAGTGATTCTAACAAAAGTTCTAAGTATAAGAGACAACTGCTTCATGCTAGGTAATATGAGATATCAACAGTAATGGGGGCCCCTTACAATGTTAAATATTAAATATGTAATAAATGCCTACCGGAATTCCCTTCGATGTAACAGAATTGTTACCTGGTGAATGTTTCAGATGTCTTATTCAAAATGAATAAACATATGTTACCAAACCACAGCATATCCCTTACAGATTTCATTTGCGGAGTATATATGACGTATGTTACCAATTATTAATAACATCTACTTGAGAGCAAGGGACACTAACCACATTTACAACTTTGGAAAGAGTTTCCAGGACAATGTGGGTAAGTATTATTGCAGAAGCAGAGGAATAGTTCACCCTCCTCAGTCTCCTATACATCACCCGTAGGCACCATATGGTCACCATATATCCTACCCTCCATTACAACCATGCCACATCCACAGCCAGCGGCACTGAGCACATGACGGCGCTCACCACGTACGTGACACGTGTACACGCATATGCGCAAAGAGGATCCAATTTGAACTTTCCTATAACGGAATAATATTTGTAGTGTTAAATGTGTCTTTTTATTTTTCAGGTTCAAAAATGTCTTAAAGTGTTTGAAAAAGTATGATTGTCAATATTGCAAAATGTTTGGTTATGAATTCAAAGTGTGCGCTGCACGGAGATTAAGAACACTAATATTCCGGCGTGAACACCGTCAGAAAGAGACACTAAAAATGACAGAAAATTAATAGGAAAAATCTAAAATGTAAAAAAAATATTTAAAATATTTCTTTTCAGCCACTTTATTTTCATATATAAAAGTTTACTCAGCGTGCATAGCACTTCCGCTTATATGAACCCCGTAGGCAGCCATGGTAGGACCGTGCGACGCTTGTATCTGGACAGTCTGTCGAGGAGAGCTGGCGAGGTAAGACGCTGTCACGTACACACTGCAAACTTTTGCACTGATGTAGATTACTATAGCTCTTTCTTAGCATACCGGTTAACCTTTGCTCGCGTACGTTTTCCTTGCTGCTTTTTCATGTCGGAGAGGTCATGCGACCTGCTTAACTTGAATCAGGCGCCATCCGCCTATGCTAGAGGCGCTTCATCGTAATTTCTGTATTATTGCTGCGTGCAATTTTAAGGGCTTTGTTTTCAGGTATATATGCCAGGGTATTTTTCATGTTTAATCATTTTACGGCCACATCTTTTGCGACCACGTGGTTCATAGCCGCCAAGTAAATATCTGCGCCATCCATGCAGTGTGAGGGTATATTTGTGTAATATCACGTGCGCCACAATATTCACGATTCAATGTATTTTTCGTGTAATTGATGATTGGTATGTCTGACCACGCAGTCATTTCTCATGTCTGATTTTCTTGCCATCCGGCATGCTAGAGGCTCAAAACCGATTCAATTTGAAGCAGAATAATTTTTCCAACCAGAATAATATTATGTCTGACCAAAATCTGCCGTCTTTGCGGAGGAATACACAATTTTCACCTGCACCACATGCTCCGCTGCAACACTTATCCAGCGCCATCATTGTGTCGTCTAATACTGCTTTCATGCGCTTGCGTGTTTATTGTGACCACTCGTGGTGTGCCCCATCATTGTCCAACAGTATTTCTGTTATTGTATGTAATTTTCACCTGCACCACATGCTCCGCTGCAACACTTATCCAGCGCCATCCGTGTCATCTAATACTGCTTTCATGCTCCTGCGTGTTTATTGTGACCACTCATGGTGTGCCCCATCATTTTCCAACAGTATTTATGTTATTGTATGTAATTTTGTATGGTGACATTATTTCCATCCTAGCCGACTGTGTATAGACAGTCACCTCACTAACCACGCGCGGCAAGACGAGCCCCGACGAGTCCGCGTTAGCGATGCCAAATAATCACACGTGTTTATGTAACTTGTTAATTTTGTCTCATTTCATTATTCTCTGCGCCCTATCTCCAGGGAAATTCGTTAGTCCACTCTAACGGCTGGCGACCCCCTTCCCTTGTGAAGATTGGGTTTTCAAACTCCACAGAGAAGTCACCCACTTAGGAAGTGCACTAGAGTAATTGCAAGCTGGGGAGCAACCAAACGGAGTTGGCTAGACGCGACAGAGAGTAATTCACTAATAAAATTCCGGGACATTCTTCTTTGTACGAGTGGTAATAATAAAAGTAAGTAGTACAGTGCAACAAGTGTTTCTCTTTTTGTAATGACAGCTACCTCTTGCCATTGTTTTCTAAAAGTTTAGTAACAATGTTTAGTATTGCAAAGTGCATCGTAAGTACGCTCGGGTGAGACGGACACACAGAACCCACAGCATCCCTGAGTCTCAACAGTGCGGTGACTGAGAAACACCGCTGGCGCCCTCATCAGTAAGTAATTTGTGTCTTCGTTCGTCTCGTGTATCACCCGACGGCGTCAAAATGTTACCAATGTTTGCGGCCTGGTATCACGTTAATGCAAAGATGTACGTTTTTCTGTCATTTAATTACAGTAGTTAAATGAACACTTGGTCAGGTTGACTAACTGGATATTAATAAGGTTCTACATGAGGCAGTAATATATAACTAACTAGCGAGGCGAGTAATCTGAGAAAGTGAGTTGTGATAACTTGTTTAAACCAGACAAATTGTAAGCAGAAATATAACAGGCACATCCAACAGAATACTGAGACTTCGATCCATCAGTATAACGTATAGGGAATGGGTATATTGGTCAAGACTGCCTGTGCAATGTTTTCGCAGAGTGAACATACATTCTCTCTTACATGTGTGATAGAGCACAGGGAAATCAACTGTTTATGATGTAATGCGATCCACACAGAGGAAATGAGGGAGAAATATCAGTGGACCAACAATAACACACACGTGCCAACATCGTTGATAATAGAACACGTTGTGGGGATTCTTAAAAAAAAAAAAAAGGCATTGATCCAGTACCTATATGTTTGCCAACAGGCATCGATGCAGGCTGTATGGTGTACTATTAGCCTCCACGTACAATGCATCGATGGGAGTAGATCACACTGCCACGAGACACAAATATACTGTAGTCACTGTAATAAGTTTAGAATTGTGAAACACATATTTGTTATAAAGACTGCTACGATTAACTTAATGTACAATACTTGTGTGACCAGAATATCCCTTTATTCAGTACACACATGCATTGTTTCGCCCTGCGGAGTGTTGCACAGGTCTTGAACAAAAACACAGCTAAAATGGTATATTTTGCATATTTTCATCGCATCGTGTGTTATGGTATAACTTTTTGGTGTAATTCCACTGACAGCAAAAAAGTGTTTCACATTCAAAAGAGAGCTATAAGAATAATCAACGGCAAAAGAAAGTCAGACTCATGTAGACCTCTCTTCAAGAGCTCAGAGATTATAACATTTGCACATGAGTACATGTTTTCAGTACTTATATTCGTGTACAAAATCAACCATTTATTTCAGAAAAATGAGTCCGTTCATAAGCATGACACATGAATAAAAACACACTTACACATGGCTTCAGTTAACTTAAAAATTGTCCAGAAAGGGCCATCCTACCTTACCACAACACATTCAAGAATTGCTACTCTAACGCAAAAACTCTTTAAAAAAAGCTGGAAGAATTTTTTTTCTAAACTAACATTTAAAGTGTAGATGAATATCTAAACTACAAAAATTAAGAAATTATTGCATAACACGTCTTTGTATGCATTTCTTGTTCTGGTTTTTCTCGTTTCCTTTTTCTTATGTTTCAGTAAAACAACGACGGCCTATAGCAAGCATGTTGGAGGAGGATTGGCCAAATTACGAGGACAAGATGTGATGTGAGTACGTGTAGTCTGACATATATATGTGTGTGTATGTGTGTGTGTTTACCATGTCCAGTGTAAAAAATAGTACACTGTTAGTTTGACTCGGTCCAATATCTTTGAACAGCTATGTATTGAAGAAATATCTTACGGATGCAACAAAACAAAACAAAACCGAACATTCCTTGTATACACTCACTACTCCATGTTCTTGTGATCTACAATGGTGCCGTATCAATGACAACTGCAGGTCAGTGCAGTGCCCTGTTGCCCCTTCAACTATCCAAGACACTCTCATAACCATGATTGATAATACATTAGCATTGTACGAGGATCTCCCTCCCTTTACTGTGCTGCCGCTCATTGTCACTGAAGTAACCTCCTCAGTGTGGGGATTGTACAAGTCTCTGGGGGACTCTTATACTCCCAGTTGTATATCATTTAAATGCAGCGGGTTAGGAGAATCTAACCCACTCTGCCCAACACCCCCATAGAACTGGTAGCATGGACTAAGCTTGCAGCTGTATTCAAGACTTGCTAAGTCACCCTGGTAACTTACCAATATATCTCCTCCCCCCCCTCACCAAACGCCACCAACAAAAACAAGCATTTCCAAGAGTCGTGGGGGGAGGCTACCTAGTAGAGTCGTTTACTATACTCCACTCCACGTTCAGTACGCTTATAGTCAGCCGAATAACCAGTTTCGGAAACCCATCATACCAAACTAAGGCTTTGGTGAAGTGTTTATACAGTCATATGAAACTACGTTATGGAAACTTGTGTTTGGTGTGTTATTTTATGCCGGAAATCATTAGTATCAAAATAATTGAAACAAATAATCCTGTTTGTAATGGTGATACGAAATGGAAAATACATTTTACAGCAAATCATAAATATAACAACAGGAAAATATAATTTAAAAATGGTATTTCGTACTTTTTGTTTTAAGATACAGCATATTTATTGTGTATATATCTTCGTACATTCAACAAAATTATACACTCACTCTGCATTTACACGCATTATCTGTGTATCCAAGTTGTACATTTCATATCATATTAAACAAACAAAACTCGAAGCCACGTGCGTGTCCGAACACAACAAACAGATAGTCAACCTCTGCTCTGAACTCTGAAATGTCAGATTTTGTTGACAAACATCATGAAATAATCACGTGACGTGATGGTGACTTGTTTATATGGGTAACCTTCTTTATACCTTAATCGACTAATAGATAAATAATCGATTATTAAACAATTATTCCAAGAAATGTATTGTATATATTACTTTTTTTTTAATAGTTTTGGATAAAACTTTAAACATTAACAACGCGCAGTAGGCACATTCGCACATCTGTTGTTAAAAATTTACTATTTTACAAAAATAATAAATAATCATCATTTCAAAACTTAAAAACATAGCTGGCCCAAGGTTCAGTCCAAGGACCGCTATTATTTCTGGTGTATAAAGGCTGTTAACGATAAAGTGAGTACTTTTGAAATAAACCTTAGAAAAAAGTCATCCATTCCATCATGTGTTATGTTATATCTTTTTGGGGTAGTTCCACTGATTGCAAAAAAATGTTTCACCTTCAAAAGAGAGCTATAAGAATAATCAATAGCAAAAGAAAGTCATACTCATGTAGACCTCTTTTCAAATCTCAGAGATCTTAACATTTGTATGTGAGTACATGTTTTCAGTACTTATATTCATATCCAAAAACAGTCGTTTATTTCAGATAAATGAGTCCTTTCATTAGAATGACACGAGTTTAAATAAACACACGAGGATTCAGTTAACTTAAAACTTGTCCAGAAAGGGCCATCCTACCTTGGTTATGTTCAATAAGTTATGTAAGTTACGGCAGTTCCAAAACACTGTTCTTGATTTGTTTATTTACTTTAATGCCAGTTTATGTTTGAAAGGGAAACTAAATGTTTTTATTTACCTTAGTTCTCTATCATATTTTTTTTTTCAACGTTTGGAAAAGAAAATGAGGAAAACGGATTTATGATAATAATAAGCTGAATTAATTATTTATATTTTAATAAAGATTGATTCAGTTATTTTCAACACCTTTATTAATCTTTTCATAAATGAACTGAAATTAGCATTTTGATTGTCACATATATGAATTCATTTACAATTTTTCTCTGTTGTCATAATTAGCCAACATTACTAGCTAGACGAACTCTATAACATTAGCCAACTTGCTAACAGGTTAATTTTTTTATCGATGCCAATTGCCGCCAAGTTCAAATCTACAATTAAACTTAAAAACTGTTTGTTACGAGCGAATGTAAGTAAGGAACTAATGAGAGGAGTTCAAAGGAGAGAGTATGTTCTACACAATGGAGAAGGACGGTACGCTAGTGCGATAGCTCTGAGAGGACGCCTGGTTATCTACGAGGACCGACGACAAGATGATGTCAGATGGACGTAGCAGAGGCGCAACGCCCACGACTGGAGTCGTATTATTCTGAGGGTAGACGACGAGTCGGTGAGATACCGATATCCCTTCCAGACGTTAATGGCAGGCCTGCAGCCATCTCTGTTTGCTGAATCATTGTCAAGTAAGGTTTCCATTCATTACCCAAGGTGTGTCCTGCCGTTCAGTGTAAGTGAATGAAAAGTAACTTTCTTATCTTCAGCAATTTCTAAATTAAAAGCTGCACTAGTAACGGAACTGACCAAATCGCGACCTGTTCTTGTGATAGCTAACAATATGTTCCAGTGGCCTGTAGAAAATATGAGTCTCGAGCTTGCTCTGCCGACGAGTCAAACCCGAAGTATAAGTAAAATATAGCATTCATTTTGACCCTATTCAAACATTACCATTATGTTGTCTGGTCTTATTGTGTTAACTGTGGTGATCTGTTAGGTAGAACCTTAATTTATGACACTGGCGGCAGAATACTAATATTATTAAAATAATTTAATTTTTATTATAGTTTAATTGAAGTTCTGCTGTGTTAAGCATTATATTATTTTATTGTTTCCCTTGCATATTCTCAGTAAATCCTTCAAAGATATTTAAGTAGCAATTATAATCTTGGAGTTATGGTATTTGTGCATTCATTTGATGTGTTCATATCCGTGCACGATTTACAATGCTTGGATAATCTTTCGTGGACGTATCTTACTGAGGTATTATCACTCAACTGCAAATTGTGGTAACATTCAAACAACACAACCACACATACACATTTCGACAGTAGGTAATGAGTTTACAAATTTAATCGTCTTCTAAAGACTGGCGCCCGAAGACAAAATATTGTAAAAGAACTGATCCCGTCTGAACTCATACACAATATACACCTAGTTGTCATCAGTTACTACTGTAGTATTACGTTTTAAGCTAACCTGTTATTATTATTATTTATCAATAATAAGAGCAGTCTAATCTTAAAGTTACCACAACGCCTTCAAGAAATTTGCTTCTCTAACCAAAAAAGTAATAAATTAACTATAAACATTTGGAATAACTTGCTACATGGTTATCACAAATGCTGCAACCAATATCCCAGACACTTTCAAATTAAAAGTAAACAATTCACCAATTCAAATCTAAAATTGTCGCAGTAACTGGTATCTTATGCCAGTTAAAAAAAAAAAAAAATTAATGCCACATATCTGCGAAAACATATACTATGCCCTAATACATTCACACCTGCAATACATTTGCATAGTATGGGGACAAGGACCAAAGGGGTTATAAAAAAATTAGAAATCCTACAAAAACAGAGAATGAAAATAAATATCACCTAATGTGTTACGTGGGATTAGTGTCAAGATTCATTAAAGTGCTATATATTTTGAATATTGTATAGATAGTTAATGCAAAGTAGTACTTTCTTTTATCTCACAATTAATTATTTGAACTTTCATTCTATTAACCTAAAATGTGTAAAGTACTATAGGTGAAAATATTGCAATGCATTGTGTAAAGAAATCAACATAAATCTGCAGACATGCTGAATAGAGCAATGAACTCTGGGAGTCTGGGACATTCTATAAATAAATAAATAAATAAATAAAATAAAACAAGCAGCGCCATTACAATTTTCTTCACAAATCAAGTCACAAACATTCGACAAATATCTAGAAAGAGAAGTGAATTAAACATGAGTATGTAATAAATGAATTAAGTTACTCTTATAAGTGCACAAGAAATATCAGAACACAAAGTATAACTGTCTTAACTCCAATATTATTTTTCGAAAATTAACTTAGTAATGACGATTATTCTTTATAATCGGTTATGGTTTCGATTATCAAAATTAAAATTAATTTCTTATGATTATTTTAATATACCTGGTCTATCGATTGCTAACATCTATTATCCCCCCTTCACTACTTTTCTATGATGGTAACATATTTAGTATATTAGGTTTGTTCGAGTAGCGTTGCTCCCTGCTCTCGAGAGCAAGTCAAGATCATGCTAGGATCAAGAAACGAGCTTGCTCTCAATGACGACCACCCGAACAGCAAAGAGCAAAATTTGTGATTTCATTTGTTATAGCGCTTAAACGAGAGCTTGCTTCTGTTTTTTTTCTTCTTTTTTTTTTGTTTTATTGCATTCGTAAGATCTTTCTTCTTTAATACATAGCTGTACAAATATATTAGGCAAGTCAAATTACAGTATAAAAAATTTACACACTGGTCGTAGTAAACACACACACACATAAAATGTTAGTTTAGAAAAAATTCTTTCAGCTGTTTTTTAAAGAGTTTCTGGTTAGAGATGCACATTTCTTGAAGGTGCTGTGGTAACTTATTGAAAAGTTGGCTACCAAGGTAGGATGGCCCTTTTTGGACAAGTTCTAAGCTAACTGAAACCATGTGTAAGTGTAATTTTATTCTAGTGTCATGCTTATGAAAGGACTCATTTTTCTGAAATAAATAGCTGTTTTTAGACATGAATATATGTGCTGAAAACATGTACTCACATGCAAATGTTAAAATATCTGAGCTCTTGAAAAGAGGTCTATGTGAGTCTGACTTTCTTTTGTCATTGATTATTCTTACAGCTCTCTTTTGAATGTGAAACACTTTTTTGCTGTCAGTGGAATTACACCAAAAAGTTATACCATAACACACGATGCGATGAAAATATGCAAAATATACCATTTTAGCTGTGTTTTTGTTCAAGATCTCTGCAACACTCCGCAGGGCAAAACATACTGAACTTAGTTTAGGTAAAATATATGCAATGTGGAATTTCCAGTTAAGTAAATGGTCTACTTTTAAGCCAAGAAACTTAATCACTGCAGTTTCATTAATTTTGTGTCTGTTACTGCTAACATATGAATTAACGTTTTTTTCTCTGATATTTGTGAGGAAGTTCATAAGATATGTTTTATCTAGGTTGAGATTTAATTTGTTTACAGTAAACCATGCATTTAGCTCTGTAAATGTTGTGTTCATTTTTGTGTAAGATCATTTACTGGGTTTCCAGAGACTAAAATGCTAGTATCATCTGCAAATAAAATTGGAGTAGTTTCCTGGGTTGACACATGGAAGGTCATTTATATAAACTAGGAAGAGTAGGGGGCCTAATATTGATCCTTGTGGAACCCCATGCTTGATTTTACCTGGTTCAGAGTAGAATGAAGTAGTTTTTCCTTTGATCCGCACTTGTTGTTGTCTGTTTGAAAAGGTATGAGCTTATTAGTTTATTTGGTGTACCTGAGACTCCATAAAACTTTAACATTTCTATAAATATGTTGTGATTTACATATTCAAATGCTTTAGTGAGGTCACAAAATATTCCATTAGATGGCATCTTTTTATCAAGTGCATTAAGAATGCTATTTGTTAGATTGAAAATTGCATAATTCGTTGACGTCTTTTTCGTAAAGCTAAACTGGAAATTTGATAAGATTTTGTGATTCTCAAAATGTTTCAGCAACCTCCTGTAAATTAGTTTTTCAATTAATTTTGAAAAGGTTGTAAGAAGTGAGATGGGTCTATAATTTGTTTACTTTGGTCTTGTCTCCTTTCTTGAACAATGGTGTTACCATAGCCCATTTGAGTCTGTCTGGAAACCATCCTGTATTGAAGAAGTCATTACAAATATGGCTTAATGGAACACTAAATTCAAAAGCGGATTCCTTAAATAACCTACAGCTAATGCCATCATATACGCTAGATAATTTTGGTTGCAAAGAATTGATTGTTTTCTCCACTTCTTTTGGAGTTTATATCTTGTTCAGTGTTTTTTTAACCATGTTTTCTGCGACATTTAATTAGTACGAATTAAATGTATCAGCGACTAATTTAGGGTCTGAGGATATGCAATCATTTACTTTTAGGTTTACAACTGAACATTGCTCTGTTGTTTTTCCTGTTGTGTTTTTCACAATATCCATGTAGTTTTTATTTCGTTTTGAGAATTCGTTACAAGGTTACAGAAAAAAATAGTTTTTTTGCAGACTTTATGACCTTACTCAAAATTTTGTAGTATTTCCTGTAGAGATTCATTGTGTCAGGGTTGCTGCTGGTTCTGGCGGCTTTGTATAGTTTTCTTTCGTTTTCACGGAAAATTTTAATTCCTTTGGAGAGCCATACATTTTTCTTTGGATTTGTATTTCTTTGGGCCAGTCGGGGTGGGAAACATTTTTCAAAACAATAAGGAACTTGGTTAAGAAAAGAGCTAAATTTTTCATTTGCTTTGGTACAAGTATACAATATTGACCATTGCTCCCTGCTGAGCTCACTTTTGAATTTTAAGTCACTTGGGAATGTGTTACAAGCAGTTATTGCTCAAAATCATTTGTCTGATAACCCACTTATTCTACATCACGCAAAATCACTGACACACTTTTCGGAAGCAACTTGGCAGTTCAGTGGACTGACGGCGTTGAGCGACCTTCTGAAATTTCTGGTTGAGCGAAGCGACAGCGAGATAGGTAATAAAAAAGAGGTAGGAATTTTTGGGGCTGGTGAAGGTGAAGTGTTGAATATCTCCTTGTCGACATGCCGTAACACTTAAAAAAAATAAATTCAAGCCTTATTGAACATGCTGCAAACATTTCTTGTTACTGCCATATGAAAATATTTTTCCGCAATTCCAAATTACCATTTGGAAAGTTGTGAATTACGTTTCTATCTAAAAATAATCGATTGAAACCTATAAATATGGCAATTTAGTTAAAGTGTTTATTCGATTATGAATAATCGATTAACTCCAACGAATCAATTGATTAGTCAAATCGTAATCGAGCAAAGTTGGTTGAAAGCATGTCGTCTGATGTTTGTGAGCAGTTGCTTCATTATTTAGATAAAACGCCTTCTGTAAACACTATAGATTTAGCAGGTCACATCAAAGAGGACCATCAGACAGTTATAGGTGCTGTGAAAAGTCTCCAGTCTTTGGGTGATGTAAGTCTACGTGTTCCTAACCTCAAATACCTTTTCTTTGATTCTTTCTGTACTTTATTTATATCTCGTTGCGCATGGTGATAAAACCACGCTCTTAGTGTCACGGGGATATTATTTGGCCTTGTAATCCTCTGGACCTGACCAAACAGCCGGCGACTAGCAGTGCCTGTCCAGGCTTTCCACTTAACCTGCATTTTCTAAATCTTGTACAAAAGTAGAGCTGAACTAACCGGTTCGCGGCCTCACAGCTGCCTCCCTCCCTTCCCCGCGTGCCGGAAAGGAGTTGGGGGGGGGGGGACATTCTTGGTACCGGGCTTGCTGGGGAAACTCGGCAGGCTCCTTATTGTAGCTGCGGAGAGGGAAACTTCTCCCATCCCTCCGAATTAAAATTACAAACCTAATAGGTGGTTAAGGGTTTGGACTAACACCGCTCTGAGCTTCGGCAGTGATTGAAAAGGCGGAGGTGTAGGCCATTCGAAGAAGACCTGTGAAAATGGTGCCTTTTTTTTTGGTGGTACACAAAATGGTTGGTTTTTTGCAGGTTGTATGGGTAAAAATTTAATTTTTTATTCATTGAACTAATGCATGTGTGTGGTTCTTGAATGCGAACTGTCAGCTTATACCTACTTGAGCATGCTTATGTGCCCGTGTACATACTTATCCACACTATTCTGACTGTTTATTCCGTGTACATACTTCACTCATCGCACATTCTGGTGGCAACAGCATTAACTACAAAAAAAACCGGAGCATAGAAGCACGAGCTTGTTTATATTCTTCGCTGAAATTTTTATACTTACGTACAAAACAAATAACTTTTAAATTAGATTTTGTATTGTGCTGTTGTTTTTTTCATTCATTGGTATAGAAGCCATCAAATACCCTGAGAATATTAACTGGACGCATTATTACTAAGCCTTAATTATGTGTGTAAGCTGTTCAAGGGAGACATGTGATATGTGTACTTGCCAAGTATAGAGGCGCTGTGTGCTATATTCGGGCCGTACTAGTATACAGGATCTTTCAGTAAAAGTGTTCAACAATTAAACTGGGAATAAGGGCTGCACGACGGAATGTTATGTTGAGATTGGGAATGTGTTGTCCGTGAAACCAGTGAAAGCAGAAATGAGCATTAACATGTCTACAGAGCGATAAACATGTCTACAGGTCCCGGGATTGATTGTGTGTGTTACTGGCACCTCGCCACATTTTGCAGTCTTTCGGTTTGTGTTCTTCTTTAGAATTAACTCAAAAGAGTGAATTATTTTCGTTGCGAATGAATTGTATGATTTTGTTTGCTGGTTAAATGTTAAGAATAGGGGTTTTTCCGAAGAAACACACAGTTCACAAATTTACTTGGGGCATCAAGATATTATCAATACAAACCACAAGAAGATAGTGGAGAGGCCAATGAAAATCAGGGGACGTGTGGGGTAAAACAAGTAAAAAAATACGTACGTAATGGTAATATTTTATTATGTAAAGATGAATACCTAAATTGACAATATTACCAATACAACGTACAAATATGACGGTGGGGAGGGCTACGAAGATGAGGGAAATCTCAGAATAAAACATTCAAAAACTATGTAGGTTATAATATTTATTACAAAAATACGTTGAATGCAAAAGGACTGAACCAAAAAATACCTAAATACACACTGTTATCAGTATATACACACACACATCCAATTTTACTTTTTACTTGTAAATCCAAGCAGTATTTTTCAGTGCGAGGGAGCTACGCTTGAAAATCATTTCTGCGGAAACTCCAAGCTTTGCTGATGCGCGACCGCTTCACGGTCACTACTTAAAGAAGAAAGCCGGCACGCGTTGTATCACTGTTTCAAGGATTTACTCCCCTGCTGGCGCTGAGGACTCTGGCTCGGTGCGTAGTGTTTGGCTACGCTTGAATTCATACAGGATCACAGTATTGTGGCCATACTAACAACTTATATGATTAAGCACAACACAACGTGGATTCTGTTTGACGACACTCCATACACATTCAAATTACCACACAGACATTATTATAATTTCACTTTTCCGATAGATATATTAGCACATAAACACTTGTATTTCCGCATAAGTATTTGATTTGACACTTCTAATTGAATTAATTTCAATAAAACACTCATATATGCACTCTTACATCACAAACCTCCGACCGGTAGATACAATCCAATGTTACAATACATTGGGCTATTTCCCTCAATCCATCTGTGACATAAACCTTTTGAAAAATTGTCAGTGCTCAGTCATGGTATGGTGTATTCCAACTAATGGTACGCTGGCACAAAAATATGGTATATTTCTAACAAATGCGTACAATCACAAATTTATGTTTGTTGTAATTTCATTCCAAAACAGTTGTTTGATTCTTGCTCTACTGATATCACTTACGAATGAAATACAAACTCCAATCATCTTTCCACTTAAACCAAGCGCTGCAAACTGATAATCTTTTGTTATATGTACCTTAGGGTCATTAGCTGCATAATTTTACTGTAGACACGGGAAATGGTACACAAGTATGGTACAAGTACCATGAAAATGGTACGTTACAGGACTTGACATGGCGCTCGACTTAAACAAAGCGACCAAACTCCTCATATTTTAACTATTTTATGTTTGATGTTCTAGTTAATATATCATCGTGCACCTCCGTAAATATTGAACAGTTAAGCCATGTACATGCCATATAAATATATTTTGTTGGTCTACAACATCTCCTTAAAAACAGCCCCTGTTCTTAACAATTACCTTATTCCTTATTGTGTTTGTAGCCAAAATACAATACAATTCGTAATTTAGGGTGATGCTGTATAGTTGCATAAACTGAATTGTAGGTACATTATTTCCCCACAATTTAAAAATATTTTACTGATTGTGTAATTTTTGTAGTTTTTTTTTCCATGCCAGTAGCTGTAATACAAGACCGAGCAGGGATTATCCAATAATTGTGGAAAATTTGTCTCTTCTGAAAATTAGTTATGCTCGTGTAAAGTGTTAGTCACTGTGCCATATTTATCTCTGCAGGTCATAACAGTTGAGCCTCAGTCATCAAAACTATGGGAACTCACGAGCGAAGGGAGGCTCGTGGCAGACAAAGGAAGTTACGAGTTTCACATCTTCAGCGCCATTGCTCCAGACCGGGGAATTCCACAAGACGAACTTATGGTAACATCTCTTTACTAACTATGTCAATTGGAATTATTATATGTACTGAATATTGTCATCTGTCTGAATATAAATCCTGTTTCGTGATAAAGACTGCATGGAACATTTTTTTTTTTCTCTGGTTCACCTCATAAAGAAGTTCCACACCCGAAATGTTTATTCATTTGGGGTGTATAACTTTGTACTGCATATATATTCTTTAAAATTACGTATCTACAGTAGTGATGGGGTGTTCGTGAACAATTTGTTCAAAATTAACTAATCATTGAGTGAACGAAAACATGCAATTCGTTTGCTACAAAAAGAATTGATTATTTTGTATGACAGTGATTCAAAAGTTGAACACAAGTTTAAAGAAGGAGAAGGCAAAGACGAGAGGAGAGCCAGCACTCTGATTTGTTTATAGATGAGTCTGGAGTGACGAGTCACAGTTTGCACACATTGAATCGCTGCTCTCTTCTTAATAGACATCGCCTTCATTCTCATCATGTTGTTGTAACTTGACACTTAACAATTCCAAGTAGTATTTTTAAATTCTGTAGTTCACGTACCACTTGTTAAACTTCCGCAAAAATAGAATACAAATGTAATTTCGAAACTGCGCTAGCTAAAAGAGTAACATGTAAAGACTGCACGGGTGCGGCAAGAGCCGAGAACAAGAAGGGGATACAAAATACCAGATAGGGCGAGAGTCGCGACTAAAAGGAACTGTAGCACATGGGAAAGGAAAGATTCTTTTGAACAAATAATGCTATTGAACTGATGTAAACGAATGATTGAATTATTCAGCTGAATCGTTTAGCCCGTCACTACTCTACCGTCCCCTACGTGATGTTCAACTTTCTAGATCGCAGTTTGCAGCCAATAACACGGTGGAGTTCACGGGATCGGCAGACCTTCATTTGAAATAAAATAGACAGTTGAAAGCTACCGTAGCTGGTGCAGGGTTACAGTGATTTGACTATAGATATTCTAAAACTGTAATGAATTTGGTGATTAGACAAGTTGTGGGTGGAGAGGAGACGAGACAATGCGGTAGTAAGAGCCTAAAGAAAATCCACCGACAAATCAGCAACCATGTTTCTTACAGGTGAACATCTCTATAGTCCATTCATGTTCATTTCCAACTTTTCTGAAGCCTTGCCAAAGTTCTACTTCCAAGATATCACTCCGCCTCATGCAAACAAATAGAAGACTATGCCATAGGGACAACGCACTATATTCCTGGGGCTCTCACTTTGGTAATACTTTCCATAAGCACTATATCTCACTAGGCATTACCACACACCTATTTTCTCTCTGTTTTTATCCATGTTATTTATAAATTAGCAATGTTCTGTTTAGACGATACATTACATTACAGCAGTGTTTGACAGGTATTGTCTCAAACTTGGATTAGTATATTGTAATGACTAGTCTCGTTTACGTGTCAAAATACGTGCTATTTATTACAAGCATAATAGAATAAGTGAAGCAAAATAAACATTGTGTACTAGAAAGAAGGCAGTATTTTCTCTTAGTAATCAATCCTTTGTCTAATTTTTTTTTTATAAAACCATGATACATACATTAAAAAAATATATTTAGTTAAAGGCTGTTCACAATAAAGTGAGCCCTTTATAAATGAACCTGAGAAAAAAGTCACTGCTATTAACGTCATATATTTTAACAGGCGCGCTGAGTGATATGCGCCCAGTAAAGTTGGTAATGATTGATGGTAAGTGGTTCTATATCTTAACGTTGAATAAAAAGTGTTAGGTGTAGGCTGTTCACGGTAAAATGAGCACTTTTGAAAGCCCTGCTTAAGATCTACTTGTATAAAAATTGCGTATTCTTCTGCCTTATGTAAAATTAACACTGTCATATGCCTCATCACTTTAGTCATGCGTCGGTAAAATAAAACTGTGAAATTATTAAGAAAGTAAATACTTTACAAATCTACGAATGTTTGCACGTAAGTGCATTAAAAAAAACAGAAAGAGAAAGAAATCATTTTAAGTTATCATTAATAGTTACCTAACACTTTTTATTCAACGTTCAACCATGGAACTACTTTCCATCTAATGTTACCAACTTTACTGGTCGAATGTCACTCAGTGCACCCATTAAAATATATGCATGCAGGAGCAGTGACTTGTTTCTAAAGTGCTCACTTTATCGTGAACAGCCTTTAACCATTTGTAATAACTTAAATTATTTCCTTTGCTTTTCAGTGTTTTTAATGCATCAAAGTAAAAAAAATGACCAAATTTGTAAAATATTTTATTTTCCAATAATTTCACACTTTCACCTGACCGATGCGTGAATAAAGTGATGAGGCCAGTGACAATGTTAATTTTACATACAAGTAGATATTAAGCTGGGCTAAATTGTTCATTTTAAAGTGAACAGCCCATACGAACATTAATGTCAGTGACTGCAAGAAATAAGTTAATGGGGCTGGTACTCTTGTGGTGATTTAAGATATATTACTGTAAAAATTATTACATTGTGGTTTAGACAAACAGATTAGTGTGTGTCAGATTTTCCAGTTGAGTTGTGACATTTCTGCTGCTCATAACGAGGACTTGAGAGCAGATGAGGGTGAAATGAGGCGAGAATGGAGCTGCACCAGAATTCAAGGTCGGGATAAACGGGAGATCCCAGACAAAACCATCCGACCAGCAGCATCGTCCGGCACAATTCCCACTTGCAAAAAATCCAGAAGTGACCTGGCCAGGGATTGAACCAGTTTCACATAGGTTGGTCTCAACCAGACTAACTGCTCAGCCGCCATGGCCTTGCCATACTTTTGATATATTTCCATACACAGTACACTTAATTTCCATTTATAAGGATCATTAACGTAATTTTTTTCTATTTAACTTTGGGAAATATTAAACACAGTTACTGCAATTTCCGACTTGTAAGAGATAGTGCTTTTATACATTTTTCAGTGGCTGCATCATTAATGACTAGGTACGTAGATTTTTGTTTATAATTTTAATTTCCACATTTTAGTGTACGGAATGGAAGCTGGCTCCATACATAGTTGAAAACAAATTCCCGTACAAATATAGAAATTGCAGTATGTTTGGCTACCCTGAGTTAATATTGATGTGTTTGCAGAAAAATGTGGAGAACTTCAAGGTGGGATTTAGCAAGGCAATGTCATCAGGCTGGGTGATGGTGGACAAGTCGAGCGGCTCGTCCGTCGTGCACCGCAAAGTGAACACGGTCGTAGACACCGTGTGCGAGGACCTGCGACAGATCCGCGATGGCTTCGAGAGCCAGGTGGCAGAGAACTTCAAGCAGGAGTACAAGAAGAGGAAACTCCTGCAGCAAGTGTGAGTCTGCGTCTCTGCCGAGAGAAAACACGCTGTTTGGATAAAACAAAAATACACCAAAATTTAAGTAAAAACACAAAGTGAAATTAAATTTGTCCAAAATGCACTATTTTATCTGTGAAACCATGACTGAAAATTTAGGGTTGTGCTAATATTCGGTATAATGAAACTAAAATGAAAAATGACACCTTTAATTTTCGTTTTGGTAAGAAATTTGGATATCGAAAGTCATTTCAATGAATTTTGGGGAGTGTAATGAATATACATTAAGTGCACCAACAAAGAACATTTTTTTTCTGTAAATTATCTAGTTTGTTTTCATTATTTTATAACTGAAATAACTACATAAAATGAAAATTTTAATGTAGGAGAAACCCCCTGTGGTAAGTACTCCATATCCTACATATTGCTGGTTTGATTTTTCAACTAATTTGTTATAATGAATAACCTGCTGTAAAGTTATGAAGTTTATTAATCTTTCACTAAGGCTGAGGCCTAATGATATTATTTTTCATTTTCTTTCCAGTTTCACAAAAGTTCGTAACTTATCTTTCATTTTTGTTTCGTGGGAAAAAAAGTCACATTCTCACAACCCTATGATAGTAATAAATAACTTAAGTTTTCAGATAATGGGGAGGGTAGAAATAATTTTTGGTTGTTGTCTTTATTTATTTTTATTTTAGTGTACTTCGTGGATTCCTATATATGCCAAGGACATAAGAAATGTGGAGAATGCCAGTTTTGCTATGACACATGACTTCCTGAGGCTAGAGAGAGTCACCACGTCTAGTAGCTTGATGGGTGCTAGGACATGCACGCATGGAGCGGGACTTTGACTCTATGGCGCTGGAGCACGTCCAGTGTATAATACAGGCAGGGCGCAAAGTCTGCTACTACTAGTACTACTTTGCGCTTTGACACATGACTTCCTGAGGCTAGAGAGAGTCACCACGTCTAGTAGCTTGATGGGTGCTAGGACATGCACGCAGGGAGCGGGACTTTGACTCTATGGCGCTGGAGCACGTCCAGTGTATAATACAGGCAGGGCGCAAAGTCTGCTACTACTAGTACTACTTTGCGCTTTGACACATGACTTCCTGAGGCTAGAGAGAGTCACCACGTCTAGTAGCTTGATGGGTGCTAGGACATGCACGCAGGGAGCGGGACTTTGACTCTATGGCGCTGGAACACGTCCAGTGTATAATACAGGCAGGGCGCAAAGTCTGCTACTACTAGTACTACTTTGCGCTTTGACACATGACTTCCTGAGGCTAGAGAGAGTCACCACGTCTAGATAGCTTGATGGGTGCTAGGACATGCACGCAGGGAGCGAGACTTTGACTCTATGGCGCTGGAGCACGTCCAGTGTATAATACAGGCAGACCGCAAAGTCGGCTACTAGTACTACTTTGCGCTTTGACACATGACTTCCTGAGGCTAGAGAGAGTCACCACGTCTAGTAGCTTGATGGGTGCTAGGACATGCACGCATGGAGCAAGACTTTGACTCTATGGCGCTGGAGCACGTCCAGTGTATAATACAGGCAGGGCGCAAAGTCTGCTACTACTAGTACTACTTTGCGCTTTGACACATGACTTCCTGAGGCTAGAGAGAGTCACCACGTATAGATAGCTTGATGGGTGCTAGGACATGCACGCAGGGAGCGAGACTTTGAATCTATGGCGCTGGAGCATGTCCAGTGTATAATACAGGCAGAGCGCAAAGTCGGCTACTACTAGTACTACTTTGCGCTTTGCTCTGGCAGGAATACCTCGGCGACGTTCTGCTATAGTTCTGATGTAGGGAAGCTGGAACGTGGTAGACTGGCAGGTAGGTACTCGCTAGAGTTAACGGGCGCTGGGGTCAGCTCTGCGATCTGTATTCCCCAGAAGCATGGGTTGGTGATCCTGAGAGATTTGTCCTGACCACTCAGGTATGCCGCAAGTATGGGGTGTCTCTCCTTGCTGAGGCAGACGGGTGCCATGAAGAGGTTCATGGGAGTCTCCAGTGTGGTAGGTCTCTTTGAGTGTCGGGATCGCTTAGGTGTGTTTTATGACTTTCAACAGTACCTGTATTGATAATTGTTCAATTGGTGATTATTTTACAGATTATTAAAATATGTGTGTTTAAATAATCACATTATGCACATTATATGTTAATATTTTGTCTTAGCTAAGGTTAACTCTGGGGGAAAATTTCTCTTTCATTTTTGACAAGGGTTAGGTTACTCAGATGAAAGGCAGGCCTTAACCAGAATAAATATTAAAACAAATGAGAATACATACACAACAGAAAAAGAGTAAACTCATGCTCACATTTATTCATGTCGCTTATTTCATCACATTACCTTAGCTGCGACAAACAGGATGGTGGCTAGCATTCCAAATATTCTTGTGCACGCACATCAACACTGCTTTTATTTAATTAACTTTTATTTCACACATTTTTCATTGACTGTTGTATATTCGGGTAAGTACAGTAAATGTGCTGCCTGGCTTCATGCAGGGTAAAGAAGAGCTACTTACTCGGCAAGGGCGTGAACTTCAGCACGTCCGTCACCAAGCCGGAGACTGACCTGACTCCCGAGATGATAGCGACGGGTTCGTGGCGGCAGAAAGTCTTCAAGCCGTACAACCTGGACGCAATGGGCGTACCCCCAGAGAGCGGCCATCTCCACCCATTGTTGAAGGTTCGGGCGCAGTTCCGCCAGATCTTCCTGGAAATGGGGTGAGTAGGGTTGCTATGTGTTTATATTTGTTATGCGTACATTTCTCCTTCAAAAGTGTTGCTCAAAAAAACAGGATTGCTACAGATCTGAAAAATCTTAGTAATGTGGAAATCCTGTGAAAGACTTCAAGGCAGTGCTTTCCAAACTTGGTGTCGCGAAACTTTGGGATGTCGACTCGATGCAGTTCGGGTGTCGCGAACTTGCAGTTAAATAAATAAATAAAATATTTATTTTCATTTCCCAAATATAATTAGTGACTTTATAATGAAGGAAGAAAGTTGCTGAACTCTCATAGTACAGATGAGAAGTAACCTAATGTCTGTGAGATTTGTGACCTTCACATAGCAGATGAGCTTGGTCACTGTCCATTTTATCTTCAGAAGTTTAACAGTACTTATTAAATACAGCAAGGCAGGTTGATAACTGTTACATAAGGTCACTATCCCAATTTAAGGACATTGATTCCTTCAATACTGATACAATTGGAGACAAGATAAGTGATTACACTCGAAAGCTTCCTGTGTAATGTACAGAGATGGCAGCACTAGTTCGAACATAGGACCCAAATTGACTTAATTCTTTCTCTTGTACAGTCTTTGGCAGTGTGGCCATACACTTTACATCTATAGTGTCTGCATTTGCGGACAATGAAGCAGCGTGGTTTTTTCTTTGTTGTTTTTTGCAGTGGAACCCTTGTATTACACGCCCTTATTTTGCACTATCCTGCAATTTAAACACACTTTTTTGGTCCCAATGTCTGCTTTTACAGCATAAGTTTTCCTCTTCATACACTTTCCTGCATTTTGCAACATTTTTTTACCAATCCCTTTGAAAAGTGAAGAATAAATGTTTCACTGTATTGTGTGTTATTGTGGAATAGTACTGCCCCATGGCCATGCCTTGCTCGTCATGAATACATATCTCTGCGTAGGCAGCACGGCCTGCCATGTAGATGTCTTAAGTGCAAATGAGATTGAAACAGTATTGGTTTGGTTCCAAAATGCTAAAGTTGGCAATACTCAACTGATCTGGTGTTTATTGTGAGAACTTGTTTTTAAATATTCTTTGCCTTTTATTGTAGACTGATCTATACTATCTAATCTCTATTATTTAATTTGCATTCTTTGGTTAATATTTATAGGCTTATGGTACTGTATTGTATTGCATTTATACATGCGTATATTTTATAGTTAGTTTTAGTAGCATGCCAGTTTTATTGTCTTTGTATTTTCAAACTATGTTATGGAAGTCGCAGCTTGGTGCGTGGAAATCTGGCTTTGCAAAGCGGTAGGTCCGCGTATGTGTAAGGGAGTCGTTGCTCTGTCCTGGCAGGGATCAGTTAGGTCAGAGCCATTAGTTCGCGTGCTGCGTGATATCAGACAAATGCGCCGGTCCTAGTGTGTGTTTGAGGCCGAAGCGCTGGCGAGCATGTAAGCAGGAACAATGCAATGGTATTTAAAATTAAATACCATTTATTCCTGCCAAGTCAGACGGTGTTAATGTACAGGAAGTATGAACACGTTTTATGTTAAGTGTGCGCCGCTCATTTTGCCTACAGTCTTGTGATTACCGCGGCTCGTAAACTGAATTACATGTTAATATTGTGTATGTTTGCCACGGCCTGTTTGTAATGCAGTCAGTTATTACCGAGTGTTGGTGTGGAAGTGCAAACCTTTGAAGACAGTTTTACTTGCTCCTGGGGGCGTATTCAGCTCACAGCTAGTCAGCTGTTCCGAGCGGCCTATTCTGCACCGGCTCTGCTATGGGCCTGACGAGCCTGTGTTGTATTCGCTATTGGGCTATGTGAGCAATGTGTCTGTGGGGTGGTGGTGGGGTTTCTTTGCCGTACGCCGTCGTGCTGTATTTCCAAGGTATGGTGTCTTCTGTATACGAATCCAAAGGAACGGTGGGCTGTACTTGTAAGAATGTGTTGCTTCTGTCACTCAACTGTTTGTACCATCCGGCACTGTGGACCCAGGCGGTAACGTCCTTTTAAATTATTTTAATCTGGTGCAAATTAACTGTCGTTTGGCAAAGGGCCAAGGATTTATTGCATTAGTGTTTTATATAGATAGTTGTGGTGAGCAATAATTACTAAGTCTACTGTTATTAAGGCCGTCATCTACATGCACATTTTACGTCTGTATAAATTAATGTTTTGTGAGTGTGTAACCAAACCAGTAGCATAGATGTTAATAAATAAAGTATTGACTTTCTGTTGCTTGTACTGAATAACACTTCTGTAGTTTTACGACAAAGGCATAACAAGTAGCTATATTGTATCTTAGTCTTAATATGTTGCAGTAGACATTGGGTCAAAATACAAAAAAAAAAGCCTTTTTAAGACTATAATAGTGTGTACCCTGAGTAATAAGTAATGAGGTTTAGGTCAGTTGACCAGCACGGAGACACGAGATGTATAGCCCTGCCTGATGAGAATAAGACTAGGGCGAGTGGGTAGAATTGAAGGACCTGAACCCCACCAGGTACAGGATGTATCATTTTATAGCTATCATATTTGGCCAAATATGACTATTTTTACTACCAAAGAATTGGTCTTGTTTTCGCATACCAAACATTTTGAGGTCAATGATTTTGCTCGAATAGTAGCAAGAGATGGCCATTATTTTCTGGCTAGAGGTATATTTTGTATGAGTGGAAGCGACATAACGAAATCTGCTTCATTATTTTTAAAAATGTACAGCATGTCAGAGAAAAGTGTGACTTCCCTAGGTTTTATGTATGTATTTGAGATGTAGTTGTAATTGGTGATTGTTGAAGAGGAAGACGGTAATATCAGAACGTAGCTTAACTACACACAAAATCTGTATTTTTTAAGAATTTGTATGCTTGCCCAGTGTTTGTTCTCTTTTTATCAACATTTAATTCCATATTGTTGTTTTCTAATTGATATATGATGGTTTGTATTTGTTGTAGTTTCTCTGAAATGCCTACTAACAACTTTGTTGAGAACTCGTTCTGGAACTTTGACGCCCTGTTCCAGCCACAACAGCACCCTGCGCGAGATGCTCATGACACATTCTTCATATCTGGTAATGCTATGCCTGTGTAACTTGTAGGGTTGTGTGAATAAGATTTTTTTTATCGCTAAACAGATATAACAATTATACTATCAACTTTTATGAAACTGAAAACGAAATGAAAAATATATTTTCTTAAGAGCTCAGCCTTAATGAAAATTTAACGTTTCATAAGTGTAAGTTTTGACGCATGTGCCTTTTCAACAAGGAATAATCAACTTCATCTCATCAGTGCGCGTGCCTTTGCCGCTCAATTCTACAGTTTGATTGTTACCACGCATCACGAGACGTCAGGGATTTTACTGTCTACCCAAGGCAAAGGACGAACGCTCCACGCCAGATTATATTATTCACCGGCCGAGCCATCGAAGCTATGCATCGAGATCATCAAGTACTCCAGCGTGCCGCCAGATGGCACCACCAGTATGATCACAGAGTATTGCACATGGAACCAGCGCCGGCCACTGACATCACACGCCAAGAGTCCATGTCACACTTGCCCGCTCCACAACTCCAGCCAGGGTGTGCCGGCCAGAGTACAAATAGCTGGCTGCAACCCTTTAAACACAAGTGTGTTTTGTTCCTTCTCGGCAGGCTTGTGCCGAAGACACCATTGGCTCCCTGGTCTCCACTGCAACGTGTTGCCGGAGATCATCCCCAAATACCTTGTCTTCACAGCATTCTTTGCTGAAGATTCCTACCTACACCTTGCCTTGTCTTCGCCGCATTCTGTTCTGAAGATTCCCAACGTTGACGTGTAACGCCCGTTACACTGCCGGCCCCTTCAGGGCAACACAAGTAGAGTAGTATTAGTTCAAGTTAGTTTCATAACGCTCGTCAACCCTACCCATGTTAGCCTAGGAACAGGTTGCCTTCACCTGTCTGATGTAGGTTAAAGCTTCCATAAGCTTCTGCTGAGTTAGCAGGTAGTGCGACACCACCCTGTTTATTTCAGTTACAGGAATAAACAGATGTTTTAACCAACTCAAGGGTATCTTGTCTGTAGTGTAATTTCTCTCCCAGTAGACATCTAGCCCACCTGAGGGATAGCATGTGACCAGGGATTCTACTCACAAATGTAATACACCAGTAGGTTACCCATAAGCATTCTGGAGGACCACTCTTGTGTGCACCACTGTGCACGGAACGGCAGAGCTCCGACACTAGTGACGCGCTCTCTTTGCTTTCTGAGGATAGAGGTTACTACGCTGACCACCCTCTCGGGTGTGTCGGAGGAGAGGGAGTCAGACCCCAGAGTGAGGCGAATTGGGGTAGTTTCCAGCCCAGGGAGTAGGACCTTACATACAACTAGGGTTGCCAACACCCGGGATGCCAGCTGTCCGTGGGTGTATGAGTGATGAAAGAGTAAGATGATATTTAAACTAGGGTGATCTGGCCGGTGATATAGGGGCTATCGGCAGAGGCCTCGTCGGTTGCCGTGCGGGAATATAGTTGGCAGAGGAGGGGTTCGCATGAGGTTTGGGGATGACCTTCGGCGGGAGTCGAACCGGGAGTCGAACCTGTACTATTTTCCCTTGAGACAAATTTATTAAATAAGAATTTGATAAATCCTTCTCTGCGACTACCTGGGGAGCAGTTACACTTGCTACTGGTGGTGGAGTCTCTGATTGATTTGAATGTCGTGGTTCTGGTTCATTTCAGCCAACAAGCACCTAACAGATAGCCAAGCGGGGATTCCTGTGTGAGTGGTAAGATATACGAGTAATTCAGGGTAAGTCCTCTGGTTCCGTAAGCGGAGGTTCTACCTTACTAAGGGTTGTAATGTTAATCTCTGCAGTAACTTGGCGTTGTAAGGCACAGCATTCTCGATGTCTTTACAGCTCTTAATGCCACCGTGTTTGCTGTGCATGAGTAAAATCATCTGCCTCCGGTGACGAGCAGTCCTGGGGATGTGACTTTGGCAGTCGCACCCAAGACCCTGTCGTACAGAAGTGCGGTTTGGTATTAGGACTACATTGAGGGTGAACGAGGGAACGCCGGAACCCAGGAGCAGCGATATGCCCTTGCGGACTCAAAACATTTGCAAGATCTGTCACCTGTAGAGTTTGGTGCGCCTCAAGGTTATTCCTCAATGGATTGTTTAATTGCACAGGTTTCTAAAATTGCAAACCAGGGAGAGGTCACTGACCTACATGGTTGGTGAGCCCGGCGTCTCTGCTAGAGCGTGGTTCTTGACTTCCTTATATACTGAAAAATCACTTGATCAGCGATCTTCTGAGGTTGCGGGGTAGAATAGTGTTCCAACACAGGGGTAGGTTTATCAGGGGTTGCGGCAGCACCGCTTATTTCTTATCTCCGAAGCTAATAGTAAGGTGGTAGTTCGTCAAAAGTGTATTATTTACTTGTGGGGGTGGCGCTTGCGTGTGGTATTCCGGATGGGCCATACATTTCATAATTAAATGTGTCAACTACTTATATGTATGTGGCTGTCCAATGCGTGGAGTCTCCTTGCTCGATACGTGAAATTACTTTCCACTGTTACTGACTTGCCCCGAGCTCTGGTCGCTTGTAGATGGGGCGAAGTTGCCCGTAGAGCATGTATCTGCACTGCGCAGCATGTTGGTAGGTACGCCACTTCCTGAGGTCAGCTTGTCTGCTCAGTGCTGACCCTGTTCACCACGCTCCTTGTCCTGGAAGAGCTATTCCCTGAGTTTGGAAGACTGGTTCTCCCAAGTGCTGGGACTGTCCGCGAGCGAGACCTGACTCTCAACACTCACCGCGCCTCTTGTGCCCAGGGATACCGCACTCTGCGGGCAGACACAGTACATGGTTGTACACCAGTATAGGACATCATGGCACCTGCTCCCTTTCCGCGAGCAAGATCGTAGTGAGTCTGTCCACATGCCGTACTCCCATCAGAGTGGTGTCCAATAGGGGGTTAATAAGGTACTTGCTGCCTCCAGGTCTCAGAACCGCATCCTTGCTGCACTCACGCATTGACTACCCAGGGAGCGGGCCCCTAGCTATCCGACACCTGCAGTGACCGACCATGCCGGAGACCCCAGCAGACCTCTTCTCAGCCCCGGTCCGAGTCAGAGAAGAAACACATCCTGTCTAAGCAGACAGGATGCATCCCTAGGGATCGTCAACCCATGCTGGTGGGGACTTGAATTCGAGTTCTCACTCACGCCAGTTATAATTGCCTCAGGCCAAGCAGCCTCCTTAGGTTACGCATTGCCCAGGCATACCCTCCTGCTCAAACCTGCTGAAACACTAAATAATACTATCAGGACCTGATTTCGTACCCTGCCGCAATGCTACCAGGCCCGTGCTATATACCATACCAGATCTGGTACTAACAAAGGACTAGCATCTTTTACACCACCGCCGCCGGGTGCGTCTGATCTAGCGTCCACCAAAACGCCCTTAGACGTTGTGATGTTCCTTTTCGTACCTCTCACTAGCCTCCAGGTGCCAGGCATCAGTTTCATAACATTTTAGCTAGTCGGTTGTTATGACAAATCTGTAGCAAAATCAAACAAAAAAATTGAAGATATGGAGTATTTAACACAGGGGTTATTTTCTATATTTAAATTTTCACTTAATATAATTATTTCAGTTATAAAATAATGAAAATAAAATGATTTACAGATGAAAAATTTTTTTTGCTGATACACTAATTAAACATTCATTAAACACCTTAATTTTCATAGAAAATGAATTTTCGTTTTGGTGTACTGAATATTCGCACAGTCATAGTAAGTTGTATGCACAGCCTTTGGCTCTTAGGTGTCACAGGTGTTTGATAGCAAACATTTAATTTGTATTGTGCTATTCCATACTTTTGTGTAAACGTTTAGACATTAGTTGTATTTCAAACAAATAAATAGTTTGACGCATGTTGCTTTTATGCGTATTGGGCATGCGCACACTACTTGTCAACTAAATCCCATTATCAAGCCAGGAGTCACACGCCGGCGGACAATAAATTCCGTGCCTACAGGGTTGCTCCCAGGTTAGTGAGCAATTACAGACACGTGAATATTAAATTAAATTTGTACTGCCCCTCAAAAGTCGACATGCGGTCGCCTTTTCCTCCTGAAAAATTGTATTATCCAACAAGCCACTGACATACCGGATCCAGAGAAGCTAATTTAAAGGGATGTTGTAAGAGGGCAGCCCCCTACACACAAGGTCGTGACTGCTGTCAGGGCCTCATGGAGAGGTGATAGATATGAGATATGTCAACAGCCTCCCACAGGTGAGATAAGAAATGGTAGCGCGGCCCACAACCCTAATTTAAACTACCCCTGTGAGGCGAGGCTAGCCATCCCAACACCCCTCTGACAGCCTACAAGTGAAAAATTTTCATATATAAGTAGGTGGCAAACTGTAGCTCAAAACAGTTTGTCTGCCCTCCAGCCCGCGAAGGCGGAGGGCATAGAGTTGACAGTCATCGGCCCTCTGGCTTGGATAAAGCTGAGGGCATCAGCAAGCGTCACCCTGACCTCGCAGTCTGTAAAAAGACGTGCAGAGCAGATCATAACTGGGGTTGTGCACGCCCACTAGGCCTTCGTCAGCAGAAGAACACTGAGAAAACTCCTGAAGGAAGAACACAAAGGTCTCCTACGAAGCCGCCAACACCATCCACAGCCAAGGACGCCATTGCCAGCCAGAGAGGTATCTTGACATCCCCACCTGTTCCTTTACATGCAAACTAACTCCTTCGTCCTCCATGGTAGCAGGCAGTGCTGAGGTCCCTTCTGGACTGCTCCCCCTCCTCCTCCAACAATTTTAATCTAGTACAAATTCTAATCAATTGTCTTTGCAATTGTGTTTAAGCAGGTTCGCCTTAACCTGCCTTAAGCTTAACTTCATTTTGAAATTTTTTATAAATAGCTTCACATCCCCATGTACTTTCCAATGTATGAATAACATACGTAACTAAGAAAAATTTGAAATCTCTTGTTGCTCATTTACCCTAGAAACAGCATTACATAAATTTTATATTTGTTTAAAATGGTTCTTTTAGTTAGGGACTGCTCACTGATAGGAACTGACTGTCCGAACCTGCTTGGATACCCTAGCCTGCACAAGACTTGGGGATATCCTAGTATTGTCTGGGGCACCCTTACCTCCAGTGGGATTCTCTCTCAGTTTTCCAGAATCTCTCCCACTCATTACCTCAGTCCCAGTCTACAGTAAGACTGGATTCAGGAGGGTTTGAGTAACGCCTGGCTAAAATGAATGTGTGTCTTTGTAATTATTTCTCTATGAGCCACGAGTCTAGCAACTAAACCCTGGACTCCAGGTCAGTCTTTCGCTCACTACCTCAGTCCCCGTCCAAAATAAAGACCGGACCCAGGAGGGCTTGAGCGTACACTAGGTTTCCCATAGGAGTACGCTCCCATGTGTTGCACATTCTAAGAAATGCCACACATGGTTAGTCAGATGGGCACTTCAAAGAGAATTAGAGGCGCTGCCTAAAAATGTAAATTCAGGTACTCCCAGTGAAATAAGTTAGACGCCTCCTGATATTGAACCTCTACTCAGACCTGAAGGAAAGCCACATAACGAACAACCACCTGTAGGTGAGGATTGTAGTTCCTATTGGGATTCTATACTTGGTATAGGCTGGCCCTGGCACAATTTATTCCGAACCTATCCCACCACCTTGCCTTGGTACTCTCAGTAAAGAACCAGCTGTCACGTGCACAGTTTGTACGACCGCCGGTAGGTTATTAAATATCCAAGTACCTATCCCACCACCTTGCCTTGGTACTCTCATTAAAGAACCAGCCGTCATGTGCACAGTTTGTACGACCGCCGGTAGGTTATTAAATATCCAAGTACCTATCCCACCGCCTTGCCTTGGTACTCTCATTAAAGAACCAGCCGTCATGTGCACAGTTTGTACGACCGCCGGTAGGTTATTAAATATCCAAGTACCTATCCCACCGCCTTGCCTTGGTACTCTCATTAAAGAACCAGCCGTTATGTGCACAGTTTGTACGACCGCCGGTAGGTTATTAAATATCCAAGTACCTATCCCACCACCTTGCCTTGGTACTCTCATTAAAGAACCAGCCGTCATGTGCACAGTTTGTACGAGCGCCGGTAGGTTATTAAATATCCAAGTACCTATCCCACCGCCTTGCCTTGGTACTCTCATTAAAGAACCAGCCGTTATGTGCACAGTTTGTACGACCGTGCCTTGGTACTCTCATTAAAGAACCAGCCGTCACGTGCACAGTTTGTACGACCGCCGGTAGGTTATTAAATATCCAAGTACCTATCCCACCGCCTTGTCTTGGTACTCTCAATAAAGAACCAGCCGTCATGTGCACAGTTTGTACGACCGCCGGTAGGTTATTAAATATCCAAGTACCTCCCAACCCTGTGATTATCCACAGGGTGATATCGGTTACCCCAGACTTGATTCCCGTAAAGAAACCAACCAGACCAGCTCCTTATAAGTGTTGGATAAAGTCAGAGGTAACCAATTAATTCATAGCTGGGTTCCCTTTTGTTTCGATTTTTTTTATTTATTCCTCTCTATCTATTTACAGATGGCGTCACAGCCTCGGTAGACTGGACCAGACTCCCAGGGAGGGAGATTTTTGTGGTCAAGCTCACCCTGGGGTTTGATCCTCATCCTCCTATGAAGGTCCCTGCACCTAAGCAGTGACGTCCCAGATCTTCTAACGTGGAAAGATTCATGACCCGCCAGGCAACCAAATTCATAGATCTACAAACACTGCAAGAGAGAACCAATTAGCTAACATTAAAGGGGGGGAATCAGCTCTTGCCCTTTTTGTTTATCCTTTGCAGAAAATTTAATATTTTTCTTGCAGAGCGCAAAAGCTCCAATTAAAACAAGAAGGGAAGTTCGCGTCAAGTTTTATCATAATCATTCTTCAGTCACATAAAATGTATATATATTTTATTGAGAAACAGATTCAGGAAAATGTAATGAGCAGGTATGAGATTAATTTTCATTGCGTAAATAATGCAATAAATAGATAATCCAATGCCTAAATGTTGATTACAAAATTTTTTTTGTATATTTTTTAAATATTAAAAAAAAATTAGTTTTTCTGATTAAAGTCTGATAGGCACAGTTTAAAAAATGACACAGAAATTCTGGCTTATTTTGTTTAATTTTCGATAATTGGTTTGGTTAATTTTTCTTCCAGAACTTGTTAAACTTGCTTCATTTCTGGATCTTAGTACGGAGTTAATTTCAAGCTATCAAAAATAAAATTTTTCGGTGTGCACTATTTGTTGGCGAGAATATACAAAACTGATGTATCAAATTTACATCTGTAGAGTACTTTATAATCCTATTAGCATATGGGGAAATCATTTTAAAACTTCAATACTTCGTAACCCACCATGGATAGTTTTTCAAGGGACCAAAATAAAAAATGAATGCATGATAAGCATTATAAACTACTATTAATTTTATAATATATTGTTCAAGAAGTCCTATATCTCGTGAAATTCTACAATAATTGTTTGTTTTAAATTGTCATTGTAATGTATATGTGTTAATTTTGGTTTTAAATTATCATCAGTGCACATTTTGTGTTCTTGTATTAATATATCTGGTTAGTGCTAGTCAGAGACTTTGTAAGAAATAAAATGATTGGTGCTCCGTAGATCCAGCGCTGAGCACGAAGCTGCCGGAGGAGTACGTTGAGCGGGTACGGAAGGTCCACAGTGCAGGGGGTTTCGGCTCGAAGGGGTACGGATACGACTGGAAGCTGGTTGAAGCACAGAAGAACCTGCTGAGAACACACACAACAGCCGTTAGTGCGCGGATGCTTTACAAACTCGCCCAGCAGCCAAAGGTGTGTGATGCATGTGGGGGTCGATATCCACAGTATAGGTATTTCATTCACAGTTCTGAAGTTCTTCCATCTCATACAAACAAAGCTTTACCAAGTAAGAAAATTACGCCAAAGGGTCAACGCACCACATTCGTGCGCGCTCAGGGTAATAATATTTTGCATAACTATTTCTTACTATGCATTACCATCACACCTATTTTCTCCTTGTTCTTGTTTGTATTGATTATAAATTTGGCGCGTGACGTCCTTTACTGGTGGCGGGGCTTCACGGTCGGGACCATTTTTGGTTTGCGTTCGGTCAGAAACACAGTGTTCAGTTCAAATATGATTTAGCACTGGTGCACCAGAGCCCGGCCGGTGTAAGACACCTGGTGCGTGGCTTTATGGCTGGGCACAAAGTCTGGGACAGAAGTTTCTGTCCTGCGAACGGTAGGACACACTGTCGTGGTTTTACCTTGGCAGTTGGTGGCCCAGGGTGGGTGCTGACCCAGCTGCAGCAATGATAGTCGGCGGCTGGTGCTGGCACCGCGTCCTGGTGCGTTGGTGGAGTGGCTGCTGTTGGAACTGCTCGACACCCTGGTTGGGCGGGTGTGGTGGCTGCCCCTGAACCGGGGGTTAGCAATATCGTATGGAATGTCCTCGTTCCTCCAGAAGGCGACAATGATGGGATGTGGCTTCCCAGCAGTCTTCACGGATGGTATAAGGAAGGGGAGGGAGTTGGACAATGCGGCTTCTCTAGCTGTCGGGTGGCTTGAGCTCGTTCCCTGGGGTTAAGGCTGCAGAGTGCAGTCGGCACTGGGATGTAACCTGGTTTGGTTTTAGAGGCGGTAACTGCCTTTTTATCTCGACATTGATTACTACTCCGCTGGGAGTAGGACATATGGCTGGGTACTAATGAGTTAAGCAGGTGATGAAGTTCCCTACCTAGGTGTTAGGCCAATTGCTGAAGTCGAATTAACAAAGTGGCACCCTGTGCTCCTACGTCCAGCACTGTTAAGTGCAGTGGGCTAGAGCGTTGGATTTTCTAAGGTTGTCCGTCGATGATTCTTTGGTGTGCGTCCAAAAGAGGTCAGATGTCCGGGACCAGGCGAACACTCCCTCCGGCACCGTTAAGCATGGTGGACGAAGTACAACCTGGGCTGAGTGACTAACCACACTTTGGATCGTCTTGTTAATGGTTAAGGCTCTACCTTTCTGTATACTGAGTTGCACAGAACGGGTGGCCGTCTAATGTGTATGCCACGACGTGGGTCCCTGAGGGGGAACCTGCAGTCCTACACTATGGTTTGCAAATGGGTTGAGTAATATTCCGCAGTCTCCTGCTTCTCCCTGATGGACTTGGGGTCTACATGGAAAAAGCATAAATACCTTGACGAGTGTCCAATGGGTTTGAAGTTACAACAATTACCATATCTCGGTGTGTATAGGCAGCACATTTTTACAAAAAAAATTAATACAATGCTGCTTATACACGAGATATTAGCATGATTTTTTCCTTCTTCTTTAAATTTTTCTTACCCAAAATATGTTTAGAAATTTGTCAACCTAAAAACCTACAGTACATTTTAATGTTTTAATTCTTGACTGAAGGGAGGAATGGAAAGGATGGAGTAAAAAAAAATTTTTTACTGTTATTTGTTTGCTTCCATTCATAAACAAAATAACCTTCATCCTGCACGTGTAAAGTGTTAAAATGTTTGGGAGCTAGGCCATATATGTCGTACATGAGAAAATAATTTCTCTGTTTTACAAGTGAAATATATCTTACGTAGGTTGCATGCATGCCACAGCTCTAAAAGTGCACATTAATAAAACACCATTTTTTGTAACACTTTGGTGTGGTTTTGCTTTCTCAAGTCATGTTACCATTTGTGCAATAGGAATTGCGTGAAGTATATTCGTAAACATTGCCATATAACAAATTTTCTGTCTCAGATGTTTTGTAAATGAGAAATTAAGTCAGAATTTATTCTGTTTGTATGGAATCGTGACTTGAATTTATTCTGTTTGTATGGAATCGTGACTTAACAATATTTACAGAATAAAAAAATTCAGTGCGGTCTATACTTAAAATATGTATCAATTATCCCTAATTTTTCATCAGAAACTTCAGGTGTGGCCTATAACACCACAAAATTCAGTATTTATTGGGACTAGTCACTTCAGAGATCAACCTTAGACTCTGCACGTAACGTTTCAGATAGGAAGATGACGTCTTAGTCACTTTCACAGTTTTAACTCATGATGCCAGAATCATTGCATTCATATAGGCTGTTTAGGATTTTACTGAGGCACTGCCAGTGTAAAGGACAGGTCTGGTTTTCTGTCTGAGAGGCAGGCACAGAGTCTAGAACCTCTGTCATGGCCCTACGAGTTGCGTGATCTTTAATCACACTTTTACCTGGAGGTTTGCTGGACTGGAGCTGATGTGGTCTCTGCTCAAGACTTACCCTGGCATTGCGATGGCTGGTGGTCGGTCGCCTTGTGTGTTCGTAGATGGTGTAGCGATCTGGCTCTGCGGAGTACTGCTTACTGCTGGAGACATGTACGTGACCACAAAACCAATGGTTTGGGATCCTCAGCAGAGGTTCTTTACCCCTAATGAAAGCCTCGACCACGGGATGAATGGGACCTTTAAGCTTGGCTGTGGGTGGAAATAAGAGAGTCCGCATTTCGGAGGGGTGAGGCCCATTAGTAGGGTGAGCGGTATGAACTCTGCCCCGCTCAGTAGAAGTGCAAAGTGCAACTTGGGAGTTAGGGTTCCAAGGCAATCTAGTTTCAGGTGCACAAGCTGTTTGTATTAATTTTCTCTTTCTACCGTGACGCGTGCCCGGTTAGATTAACAGGTCCATGGTCGAGGATTTTGTACGCTAGACCAAAAGCGGGGTGGTTTAGTTTAGATAGGCGGAGATAGGGGAGTGGTGATGGTTAGTACTCACTCACTCCTTCTTCTTGGGTTGCCGTGGTTGTGGTGGGTTTTGTCCAGATGTAGCGAGCTTGGCCCACACCGAAACTGCAATTCCACTGGTGAAATTCGTTGGTCCAGATGTGGATGTTGTCCCAGCTGAATCTAACTTCCATACCAGTCAACAGTCCTCTTACCACGGGATGGCATGGTGGGTGAATGCGTATACATGGAGATACGAATAATACCACAACTGGAGCAGTCGATACTGACTCGTGCCTGAGTTGGGAGGCGCGGTCCCATTACGCCTGCCTGTCCGGTTTGGGTTGAGGAAGTGCACTCAACTGTCTGGCACCAAGGAGCACTGCGTGTCTCTTCCTATGTTTTTGGCTATGCCTTAGGCTGAAAGGCATCAAGTCTTTGCTCACAGGTTACTGGGTACACCTTGATGCGAACATGCTAAACACAATTTACAGTGTAAGTCCGGTTTTGTCTTGCTGGTCAGGCTCTGTAAAGTCTCCACTAATCCCCCACGCATGCAGGCTGATCAGAGATAGGGAGCTGTTTGGGTCACCAATGCCGCCACTGGATGTGCGTCCACACAGGAATGGACGGCAGATCTCAAGCCGTGGTATATCCCAGCACTGGCAGCAATGCTATGAGATAAGGCAATAACTTGACTGTCGCTCCTCTGGATGAAGGTCATTATTAGTGGTTGTGAATCGTCTGTTCCTCTCCACCGGTACTGATGGCCGTCTAATAGATGTGTGAAAATATGACTTGAGCCACGGGCACCCCATGGCTGAAGTTAATTCGGTAGTTAAATTCCCCGGTCCTTGTCAAAGTTGCATGTAGCAATTTGTATCTAGCAGGCAAACAGACAGATACTTTAAGAAATAAAAGCTGAAAGGTAGGAAAGGACAGTATGTTTATTGATGGTTCAATAAACATGTGATGCGTGCTACCTCCTACCAGGCAATTGTGAGCTGAAGGTTACTACGCTGGCCAGGTGTAGGCGACCTGTTTCTAATGGAGAATGGGAAAGAATTCGCTCAACGAGAAAATATATAATACTTCTAACTGTCTTGAGACAAAGTGAATTTAACGTGTTTGTAAGCGTATTCGCTGGTTGTCTGGTCGTCGATGGTGAAGTAGCCGCAGAGGGCATACTCAAAGTTTCGAAGATCTCTGGTGGTCCCAGCAGTGCTGTGGGATGTCGCAAGAGATGGAACAAGAATGGCTCTCGAGCCCAGCAGTGTCCTGACTTATATAGTGGAAGCTTGTAGGCTGTCGGCGTAGGGTGCAGGCAAGGGCGTGATGATCTTCTACCCTGGTTGGCGTGGGAAAACTCTGGTCAGCGTTGCATTTCTGCTTCATGCCTCGTCGGTGGCGCTCTGCCTTGCCCGAGGTCTAGGCAGCTTGTAGGCTGTCAGCGCGGGGAAGGGGTTGGGCAGCATGCCTGCCGGGTTGCGTATCCTCCAGGTGAAGAGAAAACGCTCATAAGTTCCCGTTGCCTGTAGGGTAGGCAACGTGTCACTCACGTATGTAGTGGTGGAAGAGGTACTCGTGACTATGAGTCGTAATTATATTAGATTAGTTGTATAAGCGGCACACGTCAACCTCCCTTCCGGGTGTAAGGCTTGTGAAATTTTGGTGCAACTTTGCCTTGCGAATGTAGAGCTGGCACCGCAGTTCCCTAAAGTGTACTTCTGAGCATTTTTCAGTTTCCCAGGCAAGAACTGAACTTTATTGCTCCATTCGCCCGGCTCCTTGAGGAGCGGTGGACAGAGAGGCTGGTTGTGATCAATCTGTTTGACAGGAATACCCAGGTGTAGTATCCACAGCGGTCGACCAAGCAACGTTAAGGCGGATTCCCACCCGCCATCTCGGATTTATAGATGTTTTGCCAAAGCTTCTATTTCAGAAGTAGTATTGAATTTCCCACATGGCATATCCAAAATAACAGCTTCCCAAACATTATCGAACTGCTAAAGTTTTGCTACATTTATCAATTTTTAGCTTGTAACTGACAAGACGTAATGCCAGATTATTTCTTACGGATGATTACAAAGATATCAAATGTAATAAAAAAATACTGACCCCGAATGCTCTGTGCTCGGTCGTTCCAAAATACATGATACAAATCTTTATTTCCAGAGTTTTGCGAAAATTCCATAAATCCAAGATGGCGGGTGGGAATCTGCCTTAATTCCAGCTCCCTTCCGGCCCCATAAAGAGCGGTGGCGGAGTGTGGAATAAATAACCGTGCTACTCGATTCACCGGGTGGAGGAGTTGCTAGTGGTATAGGCTCTACCGAATTTTTCCAGGCAGCAGAGCTCGAGTGGCCACTTCATGGGTGTATATTTGGTGTAGTGCCTTGTTGGTCTGCCGGCATCACTTTAGTGGGCAAACTGTAGGAAAACAACAGCGATACACAAGAAATGAGTACACAGAGGATAGTCAGAAATCCCGGGTTATATTAGCGTAGTAAAAACAACACGGTGGTCCTGTACTACCTCCTAGACTAACTGGCTTTGATACAGAAGTTATTAATCTTATTGCGACTTATGGGAGAAAGACTGTTATAATAACTATTGTATTTTGGCGTGTATAGGCTGCACATTTTTACAAAAAAAAATTACCCTAAGTGGGGTGCACCTTATATACGAGATATTGGCTTAAATAAAATTTTTTGGAAATTTTTTTCCTAAAACATGTTAAGAAATTTGTCAACATACAGTACGTTTTAGTGTTTTAACTCTTGAAGGGAGGGAGGGAAGGAACTTAATGGGAGGGGGGGAACTTGTTCAGTTATTTGTTCACTCGTGTTCATAAACAAAATAACCGCCATCCCACACGCGTAAAAAGTAAACATGTTGGAGCTCAGCCATACATGTCGTACATGAGAAAATAATTTATCTTCTGTACAAGAGAAAGATATCTTACGTAGTTTGCATATCCGCCGTGGACATTGATAAGATGTCATTTTGTGTAACACGTTGCCATGGTTTTGCTTTCTCAACCCATGTTACCATTTGTGAAATAATAATCATGCAATGTATACTCGTAAAAATTACAACATAACGCACATTTTCTGTGACAAATGTTTTGTAGGGGAGAAATAAAGTCAGAATTTACTATGTTTGTACAGAATCGTGACTTTACATTATTTACAGGAATACAAAATTTCAGTGTGGCCTATACTTGAAATATTAATTATCCCAAATTTTTCTTCAAAAACTTCTGGTCCGGAATATACATGCACGCGGCCAATACACGCCAAAATAGTTTTACAACTTGCTTCTAACTAATCTAACTGTTGTTCTGAAGGAACAGGAAAGGGGAAGGGGGATAGCTATCAGATGAGTAGTGTTGACAATGCCAACACTGTCTGATGGGCAGGACGGTTCTGAAAGGACCTAGCTCTTAGGTCGATATCACGGGGTGGTAACGAAGGAGCTAATGTCTTCAGTTCAGGTGCCATCGAAATGTTCCAGTCTCCAAGAAGCGGAAGGGTCTGCGGCTGTTGCAGAAGTGGCTTCTGATGGTGGTTGTCTTCAGCTGGTAGATATTCTGGCCCAAGAAGAGCAATGGAATCTGCGGACATGCCAGCCAAGCGCGAACCTGTTAATGGCTACCTCCAGCTATGTACAAGAGTGGTGGAGGACCCGACATTGAAGATTGCTGGTCGCACCAGCTCTTTTATACTAATCTCGTACAGGGTTTTCCAAGTACAGTGGTGCGGCGATGCTAGTCTCGGTCGCAGGAGCCTAAAATTCAAAGTTCTCTTATCTTGGCCACATGGCTAAAATAGAAGGGGTGCTGCCCTCCCTTGACCTCCCGTGGAACTTCGTGGCTTTGTTTGGAGGGAGCGCTGGCTCAGTCAGACAGTACACTCTTGCGTCGGGGATGTTGATGTGACGTGTCTTGGAGAATCTTAGCAAACAATATAAGCTGCCACTGGCGTGGCAGTTATCGCACCCAACATTGCGCTGGTATATCCAGTATGTTGGTGCTCTGCCTCTTCAGTACTGCTTGGAGTAACTTGTAATTTGCCCAAAGGGTTTAATATCACGTCCAAGGTAGGGCTAAGTCAAAAGTAGAATGCACTTCAAAAAATGCATATATACGTCAAACGTCAACACTTTTGAAATAATACTCTTGGTTTGGCTGAAAACATGTTTATTCCAGTAGGAATAAACCTGGTGGCCCGTACTACCTCCTAATCAAACAAGAGTTGAACAAAATTAATCTACGATTAACAAGTGAAGGTGTCCTGGTTCTAAACTGGACACTGTAGTTTTGGCTAAATGGCTATGAAAACAACTCTCCCGAACTATACTTATACAGTTTTGTAGAAGGGACTTTCAGGGGCCACTACCAGAAGGGCAGTGGCATGTTGGCATCAATGGGGGGGTTGGCTGCAGTGTCTCTGGTAAGACCAGAAGTCTCTGGTGTAGCTGCTGAAGAACCTCTTGGAGATCTAGGAGCTGTTGGCGAGGTTTCTGAAGAGCTCATACTGGAATGTTGAGACCTGGATGTCAGTAGAGAGCCCCAGCACACGAGGTGATGGAACGAGCTACTGGAGATACTACTTCAGCACTATTACAGTGTGGTGAAGGAGCATAGACTGGAGTTATGAGCGGCACGCAGGTATATATACTTTACCCTCTCGCCCTTGTCCGGGCTGGTGGTTGATGTGATGTGTGCTCTTCGTGACGTCCACTGGCAAGAGTTTCTGCTGAGGCTGCACGAGTCAGCATTAATACTGGTGGTGCCAGCCCTACGTAGCCTTGGAATGCAGTCTCGGTGGCTCGACTGACAGCTCGCTCATGCTTTGCGGGGTTTATTGTGTGTCTTGATCATCGGGTGATCAGTACAATTTGGTGGTGTCTGGTATAACCTTCACGATGTTGGACATAACCTGTATTCATGTTGGTAGATTGTACTTCACTTCTAACTCCGCCGGGTGCTACAGGAAGGTTCGCACTGATGAAGCAAAGTTGTTTCATTAGGTTAATAAAGATGTCATGTGTCAAATTAAATATTATAATTTATAGATAAAATACAAGTTAAAAATTAAATGCCAAAATAAAAATGTACTGCCGTGGATTCTTAGTAGGTTACTGTTTTTCAGCGGACTGTGAAAAAATTTTCTTAGCTCAGATTTCAGTAAATGAACTGTGTACAAACAACTGTTGCATAAAATCTTAAGTGACACAACCAAAAAATTTTTTGATTTATGCAATTTGCTACAAACTATATGGGAATTTGGTGGGACTACTGAAAATTTCCAATAGATACAGTTTTTGGGACACAGAGAATCCAATGTATAAGACCATAAAATATTTTCTTAAGTAATCACATGGCACATTGCCCTCTGTCAAAGCAAATGAAGTGGTACGTATGTATTACTGGACACAGTAAGATTAACAAAGCCTAACTTTTAATGTATAATTTGCCTAAAAAATTACATATACCATAAGACTCTGAGCTGTGCCTGTAGTTATTTTTAACTCTCAACAATACTGAAAGATCGCTTTTTTATTATGATTTTATTTTGTGTGATAAATTTTAAATAAAGTTTCAGCCAATTTTTTTTATCTGCAAGTTGAGATTATGGATTTGTTAGTTTTTTAGTTACTAAGTAGTGAAATTAATGCACTGATATGTTTTCTAGTTCCGTCCGACGAAGTATTTCAGTATCGATAGAGTGTTCCGTAATGAGACACTGGACGCTACTCACTTGGCAGAGTTCCATCAAGTGGAAGGGTTGGTTGTCGACTACAACCTGACTCTTGGAGATTTGATTGGTTAGTATGTTACACAGACCAAGACACTAACCATCATCAGTGTATATAACTAACAGATCCAAAAAATATTTAAAAATAGGGTTGTGTGAATATTCGGTGTATTGAAACGTAAACAAAACATGACAACGTTCATTTTCGTGTCGGTGAGAAAATTTTGCTACCCAAAATGGTAACAAAATTAAAATTCTCTATTTTAATTCATTTTCGGGGGTTTAATGAATGTTCATTTACTGCACCAGCAAAGAAAATTTTTGCCTGTAAAACATCTAGTTGGTTTTCATGTTATTTTCTAACTGAAATAACTACATAAAACAAATATTTAATTGCTGGTAAGACCCCATGTTAAATGCAGTACTCCATATCCTACATTTTTTTAGTTTGATTCTGCGACAAAATTTGTCATAATGAATAACTTACTAAAATATTATGAAATTCTTTAATCTTTCGTTAAGACAGAGCTCTAATGACATTATTTTTCATTTCTGTTTCAGTTTGTTGAGAATTCATAACATAGCTTTCGTTTTCGTTTCACGGGGAAAAATTCTCACAACCCTATTTAAAAATAAAAAGCGATGCTGTAACAATCTCAAATAAAATGTCACTTTGGTGGCAAATGACATTTTGAAACATATTATCGCGGTAAAATATAAAAGGTTTATGTATTAAAAGTTATTTTAATTAATAAATGTGTTGGGATTGAAACGTGACAAACTCAGACTGGCTCAAAACAGTGTTTCCAGGTATAAAAATGGCTTAAATGGGTCCGTACTACTGAACAACATAATAGTAGTGGAAATAGTTAAACTCTGTTAAGATGCTTTTGAAGGAACTCAAAAATTATGCTTATTATAGACTGTTCACCATAAAATGAGCACCTCTTCCTTATGTAAAATTAACATTGCTATGGGACTCATCACTTTATTCATGCTTCAGTTAAATTAAAATGTGAAATTATTAAGAATGTACATACTTTACAAATCTGCACATTTTCACACTTTGATGCATTAAAAAAACCTAAAATGAAACAATTAATTTTAAGTTATCAGAAATAGTTACCGGTACCTAACACTTTATATTCGATGTTAAGATATGGAACTATTCTCCATCCATCATTACCAACTTTACTGGGCAAATGTCACTCAGTGCAGCCATTAAAATACCTGCATGCAGGGGCAATGACTTTTTTCTAAGGTTCAGTTCTAAAGAGCTCACTGTATCGTCAACAGTCTTTAATCAGGAAAACTTCTTAAATGGGTCAAATTACACATGTGCGTATAGACAAGGTGCCAAATTATTCACCTTATTTAGCAGGAAAACTTCGTAACAGGGTTTCACTACTACAAATGTGCAGACAAGAAATTGAATTCAAGATACTAATACTTACTGAATCTCTTTATTCACCATCCCTTACAATTTGGCATTAACAAAGGTTGGTGTAGGAGAAACTGAGAAGTTATATGTAGTGCCACAGGAAAATATAACGCGTTAGGAGAGCATGCACCGTTTCCTTCACCATTTTGTTAACACACTGGTGTGGAATTTATGACACATACAATAAGGGAATATTTTGCTTGGAAACACACGTGAACTGTAGACAATTTCTCTGCTAACTTTTTTAAAAACATGGCAGTGGCAATCTTTCTTTTAATGATGTATGGAAAGGAAGGAGAGGACGTTAAGTAAAGCATTCGAAGTGTGTATCTGCAGCCATTTCCTCTGTAATTTCATATTTTTGCACAAGTGCGATGGCCGTCCTGTTGCTTCCACTCGTGTTAGAATCACGATCCAAAAAATTAGTCCAGAAAGTAGTGTAGGTTGATGCATGTCACTTTCTAAAGCCTGATATGAGTCATGGTCCATGTGGTTTTGGTTGCGCTAGGTCAGGCGCGCTGGATCAAGGCTTGATGCAAAGTCAGGGACTATGAGCACACATTATTTATTCTGTCAGGCTTCCTTACCTTGCCCACCGGACTCGTAACCTGTTTCTCCAACTGCAGGGCTGGTTTGGTACAACTGGTGCTGACCGCAAGCCCTGGTGTCTTACTGCTGCGGTCGACTGCTGGATTCTGCGTTAGGCAGGCTGGCTTCTGGTCGACGTGTGGTGCGAGGAGGAATTGCACCTCTTGAATACACAGCACTTAGATAGGAACAGTACATATTTATTACATAGTAATAAACAAGGTGACGCGTACTATCTCCTACGAAGCAAAACATGGTCGGAAGTAACCTATGGTAAAACAGGTGGAGTAGACCTGCTCATAATCTAACTTGGTATAGAATGACTTCGACAGCTATAAAAACAACTCAGTCGCAACTACTCTAACTTGGGATGTCTCAAAGAGACTTTAAGAAAAAAGGTGTCACTACTTTTAACGGCAGTGAGTGTAGTTGCCACTCACCAAGTAGCGGCGGCGGTTGAACCAGGAGGATCAACAGCGGAAGTGTGGAGTGAAGTTGCCCAGGCTTTTGGTGTTGAAGAGCTTCTGGAAGCGGTTAGTGGTTGAAGCCTCTGGTCATTGGTGGCAGAAGCCACTGGTGGCTGCAGAAGATCTCTTGGAGTTCTTGGAGATGACAGTGAGGGTCTAAGGTTCAGTAGAGAGCCCCAGCACATAAGTACTGAGGGGAGGTACTGGAGATGAAGCGAAAATGAAAAATAATGGCATTAGAACCCAGCCTAAATGAAAGATTAACGAATTATATAACATTTTAGCAAGTTATTCATTATAACAAATTTGTTGCAAAATCAAACCAAAAAATGTAGTATATGGAGTATTTACCACAGGGGGTCTTGCCTACATTGAAATTTTTGTAGTAATTTCAATTATAAAATATTGAAAACAAACAAAATTGTGTATGAGCAAAAATTTTCTTTGCTGGTGCACTAAATTAACATTCATTAACACCTGACAATTCAATGAAATCGAGAATTTTCATTTCGTTACAACTTTTTGCAAACCAATTTCTTATGAAACGAAAATGAAAGTTGTCATTTTTCATTTTCGTTTCGGTATGCCGAATATTCGCACAATCCTATAAACAACCACACACATCATACATGGGGTGAATTTTTAAAGGTTTAATTTTAAAAAATATGAAGGAACTGCAAATAAATTTTGCAAATATTCTCACAACCCTAATTATAGGTGGGTGTAGCAGCCACGAAGGCCCAGTGCCCAATCTCAGCTTTGTGAATGTGAGTGATGGTGCCGGCAGGGCTGCTGTACGAGTTCTTCGGCCGTCTGGGGATCACGAAGCTGAACTTCAAGCCGGCGTACAACCCGTACACGGAGCCAAGCATGGAGGTGTTCAGCTATCACGACGGCCTGGGCAAGTGGATGGAGATTGGCAACTCGGGCATGTTCCGGCCAGAGATGCTGCGCCCCATGGGGCTGCCAGAGGGAGTCACCGCCATCGCCTGGGGCCTGTCTCTTGAGAGGTGAGAGTAAGAGGGGTGTTATTTTTCACGTGGTTGTGTAACCGTGTGAAATATGTTGTCCTTCTTTGTGTGTGTGTGTGTGTGTGCATGTGCGTGTGTGCCAGTTGACAAGTGATAGACTGTGAGTACTTGAGGCTCTGCCCTTTAATATATAACTTGTTGTGGTGTGTATTTAAGTTAGCAGCACTTGCTAAAAGTAGTATACTCAGAATATAGTAGTTGGAACTCTATGTATCAAATACAAGAGTTGAAAGTCTGTTACCGCTGAAATTTTTTTTTTTCCCCAACAAAATTCCTTTGGAATGATTGCTGAAAATAGCATTTTTTTTATCTATCTCAAATAATCTTTACTGTATCGATTGGATAACATTTTTGTCCTCATCACTGCACATTGCATGCTCCAATTGTTAAACAACGATGCATTAACAAAGAAATAGTAAGTATCTGTAAATAACGTTCGGCATTAGTGCCTTTCCGAGACAGGTAGAAATCTGTAGGTATGGATGGTCAGGTCGAAGTATTCACTTCTTGCTGTTAGTGATTTTATACTGCAGTGTTCTTATAGAAACAAAATCTAGCCTACTGGCAATGCTATAATACACATACAGGCTACATAGTAGGCTAAGTGTTGTACTGCATTGTTAGACTGTAAACACTTTTATAGAAGCTTACCATCCCCCTTAAGCCTTCTGCCATTGACCATCATACATCATGGTTCAAACAAACAAAGCAATGCCATATCCTGCCCTAGACAAGCCATCAGTGGTCACATGCAGCATCTATGGCTGTATGCATTTGTTTTTTCCAGTTTCTTTTATTCAGTCACTTGCTTGTTTCATGGTAGTGCATTGTGAATATTATAATTGTATGGAAGACTGATTATGGTTCAACCAATTAAAGGAGTGAGAACACTTTACAAATAACTGAAAATTCTAAGGATAGATTTATTTTCCTTGTAATATGGTTGGCAGTATCATTTTAATTATGTACAGGATTGGCAGTTGTTAAATATTAAATATGTTCTCTGAAATTTAAAAGTGGATTTCAGAGTGCCTTTGTAGTAATATAACTTAACAGCTTTACTTTTGTGTTACATTTGTTATTTTAGCAAGTTGAGTTAAATGGTTTTTCTAATGTCATTTGTTACAATTCTTTTAAATGTTCTCATTTACTATTTTTTGTTAATTAAACTTGACACATAACTAACGTAGGCCTATCAGTATATTTGACATGATGTTTAAGGTTAATTTTTGTTTTTGGTTTACCGTGACGCGTAATGTCAATTTGAATGGCAGAGACGCCACTGTCGAACAAGGGTTCTATAGTACCGGACAGAGGCTACTTACTGAAGGGAAGTTTGGATTATTTACCCCCTCTGGGTTTGTGCGTGTATCCCTATGGCACGGCACAAAATCAGATGTGGCGAGAACGTCTTTATGCACTGGTGGTGTCGACAAAGGCACTCTTTACCTGCAGTGGGTGTTTCCTGGGGTAGATCCTGGCTCCGCTGCTGTTGCTAGTGGGAGCTGGTGCTGCTGGCGGCTGGGTGGGCTGGCTCCCGCGGTGGGTTGCTGGTCCTAGCAGGCCTGAAGTAGGGCTGGCGATGCCCAGCGGCACAGGAAGTCAAAGTCTTGTGTGTACTACGATCGGGTGTGGCTCTCCGGCGATCCTCTGGGGCGGCTGGAGAAGGGAGCTAGGGGTAACTGAGAAGTGAAGCCTTGCCAGTTGTCGGGCGGCGTGAGCTCGGTCCCGTAGGGAGGGACTGCTGAGGGCAGACGACACTGGGTTGCAGAGCAACTGACTAGGTTCAGAGGCAGTGGCTGCCCTCTTAGCTCTCCACCTCGCACCACTTGTATGGGTGAAGGGCATGCGGGAAGGTACTACGGTGTACCACGCTAAGCAGGAGCAGGCAACGAGTTCCTTGGCTAAGAGTATCACCAATCAGTGGCTAGGTCAACCAGAATCAGCCCTGTCACTCCAACCAGCAAAGTACAACACGGTGGATTGAGTGGGTTAGCTGATTTGGATGTCTAGCCTCTTCGTGGAGTGTGTTCTTAGTGGTCGGGGCTCTGCCGTACATGCGCACCAGGTACGTTTGCATATCTTGCCCACAGTATGGATGTCCATCTAATGGGTTATGTTTTAGGACATTGGTGCGCCCGGTTAAGGGTAGCCCGCGGTCCTACACTAGTTTCAGATAATGCTGTTTCCTGCTCCTCTTTAGTAGGTTTGACGTCTACGAGGAAGGAAGTCACAATCACCCTAGAATAAGTACTCGGGGTTAAGTAAGATGACGTGTTTATTCCCCAGAGGAATAGACATGGTGGCATCTACTATCTCCTAGCTATCAATGAAATGTAACCGGCGGAAGTAGACCACATTAAACCAGATGAAGGGAACCTGGGGTTAAACTAAACAAGAGCAGAAAAAGGCTAGGTAGTCTGACTATAACAACTGACCCTAACTATCTATGCTGTTGTCCAGAAATAACTCGGGGTTCACTACCAAAGTGGTAGTGTAAGGGAGGTCGAAGACTTCTTCGGAGGTCACCGAGTGAAGATCTGGAAGACATCTGGAAGGTAATGGTGTTCCTTCGCGAGGAAGGCGGTAGGTAGAGAGCTCCAGCACACGAGCGAACTGTGGAGTATCAAACTGGTGTTTTGGAGCTGGGCGCCTGCATATATAGACAGGCGACTGCGGCTCCTACAGCTCACTTCATTTGGTCTTGTATCTTTGGACTGGAGCTTCTCCCTTAGCGGCGCAGGCCGCATTCTCTTAGGGGAGGCTGGAAGTGCGGTTTTCCTTGTGCGCGGGTTGCGTCGCACGTGTTGGTGATTACTGGACATGTGACGTCTGACATAGCGGCAAAGACGGCCTCGGCTGCCATTTCCTTGGGTGCCCCTTGCCTAGGGGCTCACTAAGTGGCTCTAGAAGCAAGTTGTCCTCAGTTAAAACCCTGCTCCGGGCGACGTGACGAGGCGTGAAGATGAGGTGGAGAAATATTTAATAATTGTGTCAGTATGCATCATGCGTAAATCTCCCCCCTCCCTCTCCCCTCTACATCCTTCCTCCGTTGCATCATAGACTCATCTGGTAGAATTCTGGTGCATGAGTGAAGTGGTACTGACACTCGAAATGGTCTGGGTTGGTTTCTGTAGTGGTCCTCTTCTATGCTCACTTTCTGCTCCGGCATGCGGCGGGTCACTTTCCCCCTCATAGAAGCGCTGCCTCTCCAGCGTATGAGCAGGACGGGCGAGCTGCTCGCCAATGGGTTTTGCCCCCTGGGGTGGATAGCTGTCACATGAAGTGTACCGGTGTTTGGTGAATGCTCACATAGCTTCTTTAGTTACTAGAAGTATGTCGCTAACACAAGTCAGCTGAAGGCAGAGTTTTATTTACATAATTTGATAAAGTTTTAACCTGGAATAAACCAATGTACAGACGTACACGTGGAACAAAACTGCCGAACACTGGAGCATGTATCCTAGTCCCACTCATGAGGGTTGTGTCAACTTCTGCTTACCTGCCGTGGTGCTGAAGGTGTTTTCAACTGTCCCTTCTCTGTGACGTCCTAACTGGTCGCACGGCAGGTAGTTTACGTGTGGCAAGGTTGACGCCGGCTAACAGCCAGCGGCGCTAGAGCCCATGACGGCGCTCACCACGCATGCGTCACGTGTCCCGCACGTGCGCAAAGAGGACGATAATTTTGAATTTTCATATAAATGATATTTCTATTGTCAAATGTGTTCTATTGTACTTGCAGTGTTTAATATGTCTTAGAATGTTTTAAAGTGTTTGTACTAACTTTCAATTGTTGGGTTATAAAATTCAAAGTGCCTGCGGCAGCGACATTAAGAAACTTAATATTCTGGCATGAACGTAGTCATAAAGAGACACTAAGATAATGTGCAAATTCATAAGAAAATTATAGAAATGTAAAACAATACTTTATTTAATTTTTTTTTTTAATATAAAATATTCCACTCGGCGTGCATAGCACTTCCGCTTATGTGAACCCCGTAGGCGGCCATGGTAAGACACTGTCACGTGCGCACTACAACTTTTGTTCACTGATTTAGGTTTCCATAGTCAACATAGTTTACTGGTTAATCTTTGCTTGCATACGTTTTGCCAGACATTTCCCCAGCAGTATGCTTCAGCTTTATTGATTTCTTGCGCCCTTGTGGCATTTTTAACTTAATCGAGGAGAAGGAGAAAGATGTCAGAGAGGTCATGCGACCCACGCATTTTGAATTAGGCGCCATCCGCCTATGTTTGTGGCATTTCATTGTAACTTCTGCGTTATTGCTACACACAATTTTAAGAGCTTTATTTTTATGTATGTATTTGAGGATAATTTTCGTGTTTGAATATTTTACAGCAACATCACGTATAACCACGTGGCCGACCGATGCCAAGTCTTTGTATGCACCATCATTGCATTTTGAAAGCTTATTTATTTAACATTGTATGTGCAATATTTGATTAAGGGTTCTATGTTAAATTTTTGTCATGGTTCCATGTAATTTCACGTAAATTGATGCTTTTGTACTTGACCACGCAGTCATGTTAATGTTTTATTTTACCGCCATCAGGCATGTTACTAGCCTGTAACCACTTCAGTCGTAAAGAGAATAATTTTCTCAGCAGGAATAATATTTTGTCTGAATTTAATTTGCCGTTTCCACACAGAAATATTGCAATTTCACCTGCACCACGTGGTCTGCTATAAACTTCATCCAGTGGATCCGTGTCATCTAAACGTGTTTTCACACGTGTGTGTGTTTATTGTGAATTCTCATCTCGTGTCCCATCGTGTTTCATGTATCTTTTGAGGGTTTATGTAATTTTGTAATTAGTGTACGGTGCAATTATTCCCGTCCTTGCCGGGGTCATTATAAATCAGTCTGCTGGAGTCAGTTGTCTACTTTAGTTGTGACCATGTCTAGAAGATACTGTTAAAGATATAACTGTATGTTGATGTGATCAAGGAACTAGCATCTATAGCCTGCGTACCTCCTGTGTGATGTCTCAGTGCCTTCATGCGATTGGTCAGCTGCAATCATGTGGTAACTCTGTGATTGGATGGGCAGTGTACGGAGAATGTGTTAATGGTGTAATACGATTAGTTCAAAGTCAGTATGATATCACAGGGCTTGCATACTCGTGTATTATAAGAAGTTGGGAGGTTAGTGTGACAGTGACTGTCGTGAAAGGTGTATCATCCCAGCTAGCTTCTGCCTCTTTGCATCAAAGTCTTATTCTGCATCTGCTATGTCTTTGGGGACTCCAAAGCTAATGGTAGCTGCGGCAGTATCATCGACTTGTTCCGGAGTGGTACGTAGATCATTGCCTATATTACCCTACGTCTTTAGCTCCTTCACCTACATCTTCGACAGGCCTGCCCGTGTCTTTGCCTGAACTACTCCGTCATCATCAGTGTCACTTTTATGATAAGGCATTTACTTTCTACCATAATGTACGGCAACATGAGAGCTTTAATTGTGCCAAGAATCCCTGTCGTGTGTCATATTTGTGCGACAGGTGGTGTGAGCAGTTCAGCCGTAGTGACAGTTTACTTAGGCATTCAATGACCTGTAAAGGTGAAAGGTGAAATGAATTTCTGTTTCAGTACCTCAGTACCAGGTTTACTGCAAGCAGCTCTCTTGTTATTTTCTCTCAAGTTTTTGTTTTCAAGTTCATGGGGTCAAGGTCATCTGCACCCAATATGGCAGTAGTAGTCACTAGTGTAGTATCCTTGTTGACGTTGACTTTTATGAAGTTTTCTCAACTTCTTTCAAAATAATTCAAGGTTATTGGGTCAAGGTCATGAGTATCCAATATGGTGGTAGTATCTGTAGCGTAATATTCTTGCTGACTTTTATGTTTCTTTTATTGAGTCCTTGTTGTCAAGGTCACGGGGTCATGGTCAAAGTCACTGGTTTCCAAGATGGTGGTAGTAGTCAGTAACATAAAATGCTTGCTGAGTGTTATAAATATTTTTGTTGCGATTTTTTTTTATATTTTTATGGGGAAAAAAGGAAATTTCTAAGGGAAAACATGTAAATTTTGATGAGGAAATAGAACAAAATTTTTAGGGAAAAGGGAAATTTTTAGTGACAAAAGGGTGTCAAAGGTCTTGGATTGTACTCTCCTGGCTCGGAGTCACAAATCCTGGTCTTTTCTCCGAGAAAAATGGGTATTTTTAGGAAAATTTAGTTGAGTTTGAGGTAGGGGAAATTTTAAAGGGAAAGAGGGAAATTCAAGATGGTGGCAGTCAGCTCTGATGCCCCGTGCCCTTGTGCCTGAATATACATTTCCTTTCTAGTGATATAATTTGTTAGTTTGTAGATTTTTCTTTAACAGTGGGCATTTTATCATTTACTGACATTGGTATAGCTGATTAGTGTTGAAATCCTAAGGTTACCGATTTTGGTATCTAGTTAGATTTTCTGTCAAATAGAGAGGAATTAATGGGATGAAGGTGCATGATGAAGACAGTTGGATGGAGCATGTGAGCTGGAGAAGCATTTATTCCAGGCAAGCATGACCAATGGCTGGAAGAAGCTGTAAAAGTTGATCACCATAAGCAGGATGTGATGTAACTTACATACTTTTACAGCATGTTCTGTACAGTTGTCTAATGGTAAGTGATCCTGGATTAATCACTGGTATAATTATTGTTCCGCATCTATGATCTGAACATGCTCGTCAACAGATGGTGTCTGTGTTTCTGCTTGTAGAACGTTTTACGTTTATCACTCCAGTTAGTTTTGGACAATTGTGCAGTGAACATCGCTGCACCAATCTCCGCTTGCACCTGAGAACAACAGTGTTCAGTGATCCATGTTTTGTCGCTTGAAAGTGTACAAGGTGCGGAAATCCATCAAAGACTTTTAACAGAATATGGTGACAATGTTGTACCACAGTGAATGTATTTGATAAGTTCAGAAACTGTCTGAGAAGAATGAAGGATGAGGAAAGAACATGATGCCGACTCACAGCTGCTACTTTGGCAAGCGTTGAGCAATTCTGTACCATGATTATGAAGTACCTGTGCGTGACTATCAGTGGTGGCAAACCATACGTAAATATAAATAATGACATTATTCATAAAAGACTTGGCTCTTGTAGTGTCCATACGGGATGACAACCAGTGGCGGCTGGTGACTTTTGAAACTGGGAACAGCCATTTTTTTTAAATAGGCAAAGTGATAAATTGTTTTGTTTACGACAGGCTTATGTAAGTGATGTTTGAGCAGCTAAATATAAAAATTAAGTGTGGTTGTTTGAAGAGAAACGTATCATCACCCGATTTGTAATTGTCAACACACTGTGGCCGCTGGTTCAGATCTAATCACTAGCACAGGTATTTGTTTGTTTAAAGTTTGTGTAGGTTATATACCTTCCAACCAGTATCCATGTAGTGTGGTACATTACACGAGATGAAGATAACTTAAATATACTAAAACAAATATTTTTAAAACCCAATACTAATTTACATACAGTACATACAAAAAGCATGTCAAATTTAAATTAGAGGAGGAAAGTGGCATATCTTAATTAATGTATTTGTAACCAAAATCCATTTGTCAACCTGTACGTGCTATCTAACTGGCAATGAATATTCACCTTACCAATGACTCAGAATTTTATGGCATTAGTGAAATGCTGTGAACATGATGTATGTCTTTTTGTCTCCCAAATGTTTAAAATCTTTTACCCAATTGACAGTCCACGCATGATCATTAGGTTTCACTCGCAAAAAAAAAAATGAAACAAAACAACGCATTTCTAACTTCACACCCTCATAGCCAGTCCGCTAATTTATATGAACTTAACGTTGAATTTTTGCATATACGAACCACTACGTTTACCATCGTGGCTTTGTTGTTTTGTTATATATACCTGTGGCCTTTCTGGTCCATAATTTATAAGTTCTAGTTTATTCCCGTGATTCAAAATCTTTGTCGTAATAAGGTTTTAAATGAGACTCACGGAGTTATCCATTATTTACATAGCACGACATGAACAACTCTTCAACCCTGCTTCTGACCGATGCTCATGGCTCATCATTAACAACAAACTTGTTAAGAATTTTACACACTATGTTTGAAGCTCATGCAACTTTTAACAATATCTATAATTTAAAACAGTTTGAAATAAATACAAGCATTGTTAAGAAATTTGTTTGACAACTGCAAAAGAGCGGAGCGCGAAAGTGCGCCTACAAAAACATGTAGTATATAACTGTAGAACACATTCTGTTTACAGTGGAATTCGAAGTTCCAGTTTTGGTAGCCCTGTTAAGTTCCAGGAAACCATTTTTGTGAGAGAGCAGGGGTGCGCCCAGCTCTCTCTGATTTACAGCATGTGATTTGCTGAAAAGTGGCGAACCCCTGAAGTCTCACCACTCTCCCGTAGCACCGCTATCCCACTGTTATGGCAGTCTCTCGCTACTCGCTCCACCCACTTCGGGGCGAATAATCTGTAGCCCCGCCACTCGACATTTCCAAAAATGTTTCCCTCGTGACAAGAAACTCGTCCATCTCAAAAACATTGGCTGCGAAATAACATCCATATTCATACGCAATATTATTTATTGAGTAGCAGATAAGTAGAGGTCTGCGCCCCGCAGCCCTACCTCAGCAGCCGCCATTGATGACAACTTATTGTAGAGTTCAAGCTCACTCTTGTGGTTATCTGTCTAAGCTTACTGGACCACCAAGCAAACTGAGGTGAAGCTTTTTAAAACAAATATTCGCTGAAGATGAAACATGGGTCCATCACTTCAAACTCGAAAGAAAAGGTCAGAGCATGCAATGGAAACACACCGTATCTCCAATCAAGAAGTCAACTCTCCGTGGCAAAAAGAATGCTCACACTTTTCCCGGTCGCACACAGGCCAATACTGAAACATTACCTGGAGAAGGAGGAGGGCCCCAAACAACATCTAACAGTTAACAGTGATTGTCACAGTGAGATACTGTGCCAAGCGCTGAAGCCTGCAATTTTAAACAAATGTCGAGGTCTGTTGTTTCCTTTATTGCACCCACATGCTGCAGTTCGGTGTTGACTCTTTAGAGACTCGGTTTCAAGGTGTTGGTGCATCCAGCATGAAGACATGATCTTTCTTCGATGGGTTACTATCTTTTTGATCCACTGAAAGATGCCATAAGGAACGGTCAATTCTCAAGATACACACAAGTAAAGGAAGCTGTGCGATACATGGCTTGCTGTTCTGCCAAGGAAACATTTTTCTTTGGGCATCAGAAAGCTTGAGTGACAAGTGCCGAAGGCACGATGTTGAAAATTGATGTAAGAATTACAAGTTTTATGCAGTGGTAATAAATTTTTAACACGTGTATGTATACTTTATAACCTACCCCTGTGTTTTGTAAAAGCTCTGCTGAAGTTGTTTTTCTGGTATACTGATTGATAGTCTATACCAAACATGTATTACATTACAGCCCGTTCTTTTGAACCAAGTGTTGCATTGCAGGACTTGCAATATATTCCTTTTGTTTATAAACTGAAAATATTACTAATGAAACTAAGTGTTAATACATAATTACTTATTATTTCATTTGAAACAACATGTCTCACAATATATTGTTTTTATATAGGATGTCCACTCTAAAGTAGCACTTTGGTGGCCCTAGTTACTTTTTCTTTCAGCCATTTTTTATCCTTTAACCACCATTTTAAAATAAATATTGCAGTGTAAGTAATAAACACACCATGTATATTCCACTGCACTCGGAAGTTAACGTCTTAGGTTTCAATAATGTGCTCTTATTGACAATTATTCCAAATGAGAGGGTTTACAAAAGTGCTCATTTTACAGTGAATAGTGTATAGCAGTGCATGATTTATGAAATACTGTATAAAAAATGTGGGTATTTTGTGACAATGGAAAGTTACTGTTTCTTAGGAACGTAATCCAGCTTCATTGCAGGACCAACTTTATTTTGTGATTGTAATGTCCTGGTACATTTTCTCACTCAAAAATAAGTGAGAAGTGAAGTTCTGTGAATGGCGTACATTTGACTCGAAGGTACTATTCATGTGTTAGTAAAACTACCATGTAACTTTCCAATTCCATCCACATGAATACTGTATGATGAGCCATGTCACTCTGATTGTTCTTCACAAGTTCAAATTTGCGCACTTCCTGGGATAGTTCTGTATGCCATGTTTGACCTTTGATTTAATTATCTTATCAGTAGTGTCTTTGGAGTGTGGTGTCTAAGAAAAACAGTACGTCTTACACACAGTGAATTGCAATATATTTTGTAGTGCTTTCTTATATGGAGCAGTATGCCAAAAGGCTGATTGATTCTGTTACAGATGTGGGTGAGTATTCTGTCTTGGTTGGGTGCACAAGCTAGTACTGAGCATGGTCCATTATAAATATACATTACAGTGGAACTCTGTCATAGAATCTCTTATAACATTTCCCCGTTGCCATCTCTTGGTCATCTGCCATTGTAGGAATTTTCCATGGAAGAAGCAGAGAGTTTCTATACCTGCATTTTGTTTTTACAGTTTAGTATGTGGTATTTTTAGATAACCTATGTTGCTGTAAGATTGGAAAAATAAGTGGAAGTGGCTATGAAGTGGTTATAGGGTTTATAAAAAGGTCTCAAGGTGGTTTTTCTCAGGCCGTACAGCATGTTGCCAGAGGGTCTATTATTAGACGGAGAATGTTTGACTGGCCACCCAGTCTGGGTCAGCAGTTGTCCTATCCATTCCACCGTTGCAGAGAGAGCAGCTACGTTGTGATCTTGGCATGCTGAGTTTGTTTGTTGTGTATTCCCATAATTCAGTCTGTCGTATACAGGGTGGTTCACGTCTCTCATGTGTAAGTAGTAAAGTTGCTGTTTGATGGCATCTGCTGTTTCTTTCTAAGTTTTGGAATTAAATTAAATTTGCATGGGCGACACTAACTTGTCAGTCATAAATAAAGAAAAAGTATGAATACTTGACTGTACCCTTGTCAGATATGTAATATGATTTTGAGCACTATAGTGAAACATTCTATAAATAAGATTTGTAATTCTCTCTGAGAATTTTTACTGCCCAGCATGTGATTTTACAAATGTTTGTTATTGCGACTTAAACCATAAGAAATTCTAGTTCAAGTTTTAAACATGTGTGTCTGACTATTTCATGCTTTTAAATTGTTAACTCTGAATAATTAAACTGTATTTGGTCCAGAGTTCTTGTATTAATAAAAAAGAAGATCCATTACAGGTTGAATTGAATGCATGTACAAAATTAAGATTGTCTTGTATTAACTGATGAATCCATACAATAATTATTTATTAGGTATTAGTATTTTCTTAGTTGTGCATTTTCCTACATGACACAAAAGATACAACTGCGTGTACCACTTTTCAGAATACCCTTGTTGATCAACTGTCCTGGAATTGAAATGATTAAGTACATTCGTATAGTTAGATTTATTGCTGTTAATACTTTAAGACATTGGTACTGTATGAAATTTTTTTCTGGTAACATTTCAGTATCCATCTCTGCTAGTTGAAATTACATCAGAAAATACATAGGGTTATACTAATAGTTTTAGCATACAAACACTTCCTGTCAGAAGTGAGGGGTTTATGAACACAATACGTAAGCAACTGATTACTCATCACAAGACCTACTTGTTTATTACTCAGGGGCAGGTTAAATGGAAGTATTCTACCTGCAGAAAGAGAGGTTTCTGTAGCATGAGATGCAAGGATGTTGTATGTTGATCAAAGCAATAATTAGTAAAGGCTGTTCACAATAAAGTGAGCAATTTTGAAATCAACCAGAGGTAAATGTCGCTGCTCCTACCTGCATGTATTTTAACGGGTGCATTGCGTGACATGCACACAGTAAAGTTGGTAACGATGGAGGGAAAAGTAGTTCGAATGAAAATTGTTAGGTAACCATTTGTGGTATCTTAAGTTAGTTCTAGCGCTTTTCGGGGTGTGTGTTTTTTTTTTTTTTTTTTTTTTTTTTTTTTTGATGAGCGGAAGAGTAAAAATTAGCAGGTTTGTAAAATATATACTTTTCTAATAATTCTGCAGTTTCACTCGACCGACACATGAAGAAAGCAATGAGGCCTATTGCAATGTCAATTTTACATAAGGTGGAAGAATACACAACATGCATACAAGTAGATCTTAAGCAGGGCTTTCAAAAGTGCTCATTTTACTGTGAACAGCCTATAACATTTGAAGCATGTTCTTTTGATTGGAAAATGTGTCTTACAGACAGATTATAATGTGTGTAATATTTCAGTAAAATATATTGTTATAAGCTAACACTTCACATTGTCACTTGTCAGAAAATTTGAATGTATGAATATAATCAAAGTGCATGTATCAAGTGTTGATATCAAGCTTTATTTATCCTTTGTTTTCTTTCAGATTTTGGTTCAATATGAAGTGATCTCGAGGGACTGCAGTGGTGTATTAGACCACTATTGTCCCCGCAAGGTGAACTGGGTTTGATTCCTGGTGGAATCACCCAGGTTTTCACATGCAGGAAACCTGGCAGGCATTGCCATTGGTCTGCAGGTTTTCTCAGGGCACTGCCATTTCACCCTCGCCTTAGTTCACTCTCACTGATGATCAAGGCCTCTTCCTTAACTGTTATTGTGCTCAGAAACACAGCTTTCTAGTCAATTTATTGGTGTTATTTTCTGTGGTTGTTCCAGGCCCACCATGATCAAGTACAAGCTGAATAACATCCGTGATCTCGTTGGTCCGAGAGTCGACCTGCAAATGGTGCACGACAGTCCAATATGCAGGCTTGAAAAGTAATTATTTTAATTTCGAGAGTTTCAAAGCACTAATTCCGTGCAAAAGTTGAAACTGTTCTGTTTATACCTGCAGATTACTTTGTGAAATCTACATGAAGTACAATGTCGTCAGTATTGTCTAAAGTTTGTGGGCCAGTTTTTCAACCTAAATAATCTCACAAATTTGGTTAAAACATACTAATTTTCATATCATAGTACATGTTGGCAAGTGACATTATGGTAGGTGAGGTGTAATATTACGTTTTATTCGTGTGTTGTAAGTTTGTTAAAAGGTATGCATGCATACGTAATATATTTGGCTGCCTGTGTCTTGTGAGAAGTCAACGTTCATGGTTAGCTTTTTCCAAAAAACATTGTTCTGTCTGCATGAAGTAATAGAATAGTTTTGAGATAATGTTAAAAAATACTGGCAAAATTCATTGTAATTTTGGTTATTGTTTGCGGAAGGTGTTGGGTGTAAGGAGGTGTAAGATGTTGGAAAATTGGGGGTGGTTGTGGGAGATTTGCCAGATTCTCTGTAGTTCAAACCTAAGACAAAAGGAAAGATGAATCAGTGTGATAGGTTTAGTCTGTTACTAATGTAACATCATCTTCTGACAGTTATGACCTAACCTGGGCCTAGGGTTGCAGAAATTGGTAATCGTAGACATGGTGAGAAAGGATGAAGTAACTTGTGTAGTCGGTTGTTCCGATACGTCTGTTGGTCTTTGCGAACCTATGTGTGAATAACCTGGGCAGCCATTTATAACCTAACACTTACTTTCCCAGATGCTTTTTGTTTACAATCACATTTGTATCCACTAAATGCTGTGTCAGCCCATATTTCGGCCGTGATCCACACAAGCGTGCTTGTTTGTTTTTTTTTTGTCCTCCTTTAACTGTAATGTTAAGTACAAATACATGATCCATTAGGAATCACTTAACTTCAGAAAACATTTTATACTGCCTATGCCGATCTAAGACACAAGTCGGTGACTGTCTAAACACTGTCCCAACCTGACACTATTTTTGTAGTTAAAGCAAGTGTTCACTGAAATACCCATAATCTGAGCAGGCTTACAAACCGCTTATCAGTTGGCTGCATTGTGGGGAAACCGAAGACCCTGGAACTACAAGCAAAATACGTTTTTTGTTCATTGTATCATGTAATTATGGCTATTAACCACACAACTTGTTCGTCTGTGAAATAAATGCTTTAAAGTTACTATTGCGAGCATGAACAACATTGCAATAAACACTTCACATCCATACAAGGTCCCTGTTAATGTAAACTACTAACAAGTCAAATATTTATGCGACAGAGGTGAGTGTATAGTTGAAACGTAAAGGTAGTTTCCGAGATGACAATAAATATTTATATTATCAGTTATCTCAATGTTTATGTAGCCAGAACAGCAATGTTCAGGCGTAGTTGAAAATGTCACCATTGCAAGTGGTAAAATTATATCCACAGTCATAATGTTTACATGTAAAGTGTACATGTGAATGGACAATAGAAAATATTTGTTATATTTTAATGAAATCCATCAATCCATTTGAAGTATCTGAATTCCATGAAAACTGATCAAATCCGTTGAAATGGCAGTCCTGTGCTAGTGTATATATATTTTAAAAAACCAATTTTAATTTTGTGTGCGTGCGTGTGTGTGTGTGTGCACGTGCGCATGTGCGTGCGCGCGTGTGTGCGTGTGTGTGTGCGTGTAGTGATGGGGGGAGGGGGGGTGGGCTCCTGAGAGTGTCCTCGTAAAATCACTACCCTCGTAAAATCTGTACTCGTAAAATCTAGAGTTTACTGTATGTAGTGCCATACTTGGTTATTTGATTACTTAATCCCAGTTGGATCACACAAAGTGTTTTGCATGTGGGCAATATGGCAGGTGTTGCCATTAGCCAGTGGGTTTTCTCAGAGCACTTCCAATTTGTCTGCCTTTTCTTTCCGCCACGGCTCTGTCCCCATTGATGTTGAAGACCACGACTTTTAAGCATTACTGAAATCTCATTCACTTGCCCTTTTTTGATTACTCGAGATCGGACATACAAGTTCGAGCTCTTGGCCGCACAAAGCCACCTTCATGTATGTTTTGTCACAATCAATTTTTGCATGTGTTCCCTGAAAGTGCAGTGAAAGTAGTTTGGCATATGTGAAATGTAATGAGCAATTGGTTTGCACTACATTCAGTGCACTGTGGTGGTGATTGATGAATTATGTTAGTGTTCAGTTTTCTGTTTTGTATAGTGCAGTCATCAGCAGATTACTAAATTATATTGTTTTATAAATTGGGTACATGACACTTGTGCTATTTTTTTTAGTTGAACATGATTATCGACTGAGGTTTTTGGAAGGAATTTTATTCCTAGTTTTATTTTATATATATATATATATATATATATATATATATATATATATATATATATATATATATATATATATATATATATATATAATATATATAAGTACAGAGGTTTTTCTAATGGATATCAGTTGGTGTAGGATTTAGAAGTAAGTTTTAGGTTTGTCAAGTCTTGCTACAAAAATTAAAGTTTTTGCACAATTGCATATCTTCCATTGTCTTTCCCAGTTGATTTCTTGCCTGTTTTGTTTTCCGACCTACAGTTATATTGTTTCACTACACATCATTTTAATGTAGCGTGCTTGGATCTGATTATTATTTATATTTGTGTAAGTACATACAGCCTATACACTTTGCTATGCTTTTATTTGAAGGATAAAATCACATTTTTAATTCTTTACGTACAGTAACAATTTATTTTTTAGGTCATTAATTTGTATTCCTATTTGTGAGATATTAGTTTCTATTCGTATTGCCTCAGTTGTTTCTTATCTTTGACTCTTGTAGCAATTTTTGCAATGAAATGGGTCCAAGATGATCCCAAAAATAACAAATAAAATTTTATATGTGAAAAGTAGTTAGAGTAATTTAAAAATGTTGTAATTTTCCTGTATTTTGTTATTTGTTTTGCTGTTACATTTGTTGCATAATGCATGTGCCAAACTGGCAGGGGTTGTGTTTCTGGCGAGTTCACAGCACGAGTAACTAGGCCATCAAAACTGCCCTAGTTAATTTTTTCCTATCAGCCATTTTTTATCCTTCCACCACTTTGTAAATTTAATATTGCTATGTAAGTAATAAACGTAGTGTATCTATTTCACTGGACTCTAAAGATAACGTCTAGGGGTAAAATAAAATATATTTATTGACTATTATTCGAAATGAGAGGGTTTCAGAAAATACCCAGTTTACCATGAGTAGCTTTATACGCTATACAGTAGTTGACATATCTTTCATTTCAACCAATCTTGTAGACTACTTGTTATAACTTATTTTGATGAATTAACATGTATTGAACAGCAATGTCCGTAGAGAAGTTACTAGTTACTTCAATATTAGTCGCAGGGAAGGAAGCAGCCTTTGCCTATATCGAGATGTTGTCCAGCATTCACCTGGTGTGGTTTTGGGGGGAAAAAGAACAGCCAAACTGGAACCTGGGTCCTTGCACGGGAGATTCCTATATGGTGCCACCTTTTTTGTGCACTTATTGACACGTATGGTTGTGCGAATGTGTCACTTTTTTTTCTGATGATATGAAAATGAAAAATTTTTTCATAAGAGCTCAGGTATTATTAAAGTTTAACGAATTTTACAACATTGTAGCACGTTATTCATTATGACAAATTATTTGCAAAACGAAACTACAAAAAATGTACATGGAGTATTTACCCCTGAAGTTCTTGCTTACAAGCAAGATGAATTACAGAAAAAAATTCCCTTTTGCTGATGCACTAAATGAATACTCATTAAACACCAAACATTTATTGAAATTGATGATTTTGGTTTTGTTACAACATTCTGCAATCAAATTTCCTACTGAAATGAAAATGAAAGTTGTAACTTTTTATTTTCGGTTTGGTATACCAAATATTCACCCAACCCTATTCATAAGCTGTTTAATGCTCACTGGGAAATACTGATACAAATTTTCAGCAATTAAAATTTTACGTAATTAAAAAAAAAAACCTAATTCTATAATGGTACCTTAGTATGTGAATTGCATAATTAAACCATGATATAATAGACCTTTGTGAAATAATCGGCCAAGTTCTCTCTCACGCTACTGACATACAATCTACTGAGTTCCATGAATCATTTTCAGATGACAACCTAAGAAGTCCATTGAAATTCAAGTCTGGTTACGTCCCTGCCAACTGTTATTAATTTGGCGTAGTCCGCTCTTTGAATGTGTGGCTGGCTTGCGTAGTGCGTGCGTGCCCTTGTGTATCTGTTACAGACCAGAAAATAATCGTTATCAACTGAACGATTCCTTCAGCCCAGTACACACGGGCATATTTGTAATGCAAGAAAGTGAGTGAAAGTAAAGGTGAAAAAATATATTGGCCACTAAAGTGCCTACTAGCTAGTATGCACTGAATTGTGTGATCCATACACACGACACTAGCTGGTGAGCCAGAAAGTGGATGGTTGATGTCGACTATGTATGATTTGGAAGCAGTTTTTGTAGGTGGAGGTAATTTGTGCATTATCAGTAGCATCTGCTATAAAAAATAATAAAAGATTTATTCCAGTCAGACGTATTTCAAACACTAAATATATACAAATGTAAAAATGTAAAATCATTCACAGAAAAATAAGACAAAGCTCTCTATTTTTTTAAATTCATACACAGAATTATTGACTATAGTGGGATTATTAAACATTTTATTCTATTAAAAACATTGATATATTTGCTTATTGCCAGCATCAACAAAATATATGTTTTGTTTACGTTTGACTTGTACAAGAAAGTTGGTGAAAAATAGTTACGTCCCTGTATGACACTAGCTGGTATACAAGCTCTAGTGTGCTAGTAACTAGCATACTCGGCGGCCGTTCACAAGCTGTAAGTCGAGGTGTGCAAGAATGTGCTCACTTTCTTGTGCAAGGAAGATGTCCGTGTGTACTATGGTTTAGACAGATCATTGAACTTCTTATGCTTGTGTATATAAACTCTGTATGTTTGGCTCATGAATTACTGAATGTATCTGTGTTTTAATTTTTTCAGTAGTCATTCCTGAAATTTATAACCTATTGTATGCAAAGTATTAACCCATCTTTTTTAGATTTTTTTGTATTTTATATCACAAAATTATTTGGATAATTTTTAGTATGTTTATGTTTTAATGAGTTTTTTTTTTTTGATAATAAATCATGATTGAGCAGTAATTTTGTTTTGATTTTTATTTTGTTAAACCCATTTTCTTGTTCATTTCCAAGCTGCTGTTTAATTCTGTGGGGTGAGCCAAGGAAGGGATTTAGCTACGGTGTTTTACTTCCTGCAGGGATGGTAGAAGTAACGAAGATCTGCTCAAAGAGTTGGAGGAGCGCTGGGAGAACATTCATTCCCAGCTGGAAATCTTGCGGTCGGAAGTCGCTGCGTTGCAACCAGCCCGGAAAATCTCTTGCCCCTTGCCCGAGGACATCCACGTTGCCATCACGGCCAATCCGTCACACCCTCCTTTCTCGTTACCGGTTCTCCTCCGTCTCCTCTCCGAGGTTTACGCCGTGGCGTGCTCAACACATTTTCACTCGTCTGTGGAAGGCATGGTGCCGTCATTGCAGGAGTTTGTGAAGGTTGGCAAGCGTGTAAGTGGTGCGCTCGGCAGCATTGGCGTGGCGTTCATCTGGAAGGATGAGGGTATCGACCCAACCCTTGTAGTAACTCCGGTCGGCCACACCAACATAGTAGGAGAGATCAACGTTGCCAAGCACCTGAACCGACTACTGGACTTCCAGCCGGACCCCACCTTGCCGTACGAGAACAAGGGAGAAGTTTGGGCCACGCAGGTGGACGCCTGGCTTGACCGGATATATGACATCACTCACGGGACCAACCGGGAGATGATGGAGGTCGTCAAGTTGGCAAAGTCGAAGCTTGATACCCAGGACTGGCTCCTGGGGTCGACAGTTTCACTGGCAGATGTCTGCCTGTGGTCGGCGCTGAGGCAGGATGATGTGGCGGAACTGCTACCTCGAGAGCTTCGTAATTGGCTCAACAAATGTAGCAGCAATTCAGTATTCACTCATTGTGCATTGTAAATACTTACTCGTGGTGTTAAGCTCCTATCATCTTCAAAGGGCACAATTCCCATTGTGTACACTGCTTCAGTTAGCTTGTCTGCCTGCTGTTGCTTTTGCTAACTTGTACCTATTGTTAAATATGTAAATTTTTACATTAATTTAATTTGTGAATGGTGCTGAATGGAAATACATTTAATTTATTTTAGTTGCCCTAGTCTTGTGTATTATCACAGTTGAAATTTGGGAAACGACACTGTGATTTGTTTTTATTTAATTTTTTACAGATTTTAAAAAATTGTTAAAGAGTTCGTTAATGTTATCTATTTCCTATGTGCTAGGTTTGCATTTTCTAGTCAAATTGGTGGAAGCTAAGAAATGAACTGTCTTTATCTTACAATTAAAATTTCAGAAAATGCCTTATTGTAAAGTCATGCGACAATAACGTTAACATCGATTGAAGGTTGTGCTTACCTCAGCATCTGTGAGCAGGATGCTGGGGGGTAAGGTTGATCATGTTCCATGTGAGAGTAGTTTATGTACATCCCTGCAGCGTACCATCTCACACTTGCTATTACAATAATTTTTTGTGCAATATCCATATGGTATTTTTACTGTCACATGTTGGTCAAGTTGAGATTAAGTTTATTGAGAGTGGTTGTAACATCTCCATTTAGTTGTATGTGTATTGATGAAAATGTTTAGGCTAGTTAGCAATCCTGCTACAAACATTCAGCTTATCTGTGATTCATTGCCAAAACTTCTCGTATGTAATCTGTCAAATTTGTCCTTTTGAATTTTATATGACTGCTATGTTTAGGGAACTTTGTTGTGATAAACTGATGCAAAAATGAAATTACATTTGTTCATGGCTGGTGTTTGTAGTGTCTTGTTGACATGGCAGAATTCCAGAAATGTGGACCCTGTGTTACTGTAATTTGTAATACGGTTTCAACTTACCAGTGACAGCTGTCGGATAATAAGTCTGTTTTTTTTTGCTGTACGTTACATCGTTGAACAAATAATGACTGTGAGACACCACAGAGTTGTATGATGTATTTACCACAAGTTGCCGCTACAGACAATACGAGAGGAGTTGTTTAAACTTTTCTACTTGTATATGAAAAGTAATAAAGCATTAATGAGTTAGAAAATGGGTTAATTATTTTTTTAGATCTACAGTGACCATTTACCAGTGAGTTAATCACTTTCCATTGATGCCTCTGGTTGTTTGTAGTACAGGCTCTGAGGTTGTGTGACGTGGAAAGAGAAACTGCTACGGGGGTACAGGTTCATTTCTATGTGCCGACTGCCTGTCACAGACTACAGTCTTGTCACACTGTTATTTTCCCACCGGGCTGTACTACCCCCCCCCCCCCCCCTTGCAGGAAGTTCTGGTAGGGTTGTCCTCGTCTCTGCTTATGACTTTGGGCTGAACTGCCTTATGTGAGTGCTGAGATCACTGATCAGACATTACTGTCTTTTTCCAGTCTCCCTCGCATCTGGGGTAGATGGTGAGGTGGTAGGTAAAGGGTTCTGCAAGGTTATGAGCTCGGGGTATAGAGGGTGTCTCTGATGTTCTGTTTCACAGTTTTCTACACTTACTCCAGGTGTTGTGGCCAAAATCACTCTGATATGTTACCCCTTCCTCCAATTGTCTGTCCCCGGCAGATTGAGATGCGATGGATCGGACAGAGATTGGCAAGTTGACTTGAGTATCCTCCCCGTGCTCTGGCTGTGCCATGTACCTTGGCGTCATGAGCGCTCGTCCTCTGTGTCTGGCAGATTAAGTTTCAGGGGATTGAGCACAGGTTGCTGAATAAAGAGGCATAACTCCTTCAGCATTGTGTGTGTTGGCGCCGGCTGTCATGCTCAGGAGCACTGTATACTGTATGAATGACTGGGGATCAGACAAGGACAGCCTGCGTGGCCAGTGCTCCGGGCACTCAGTGTGGAACTGACAAACACCCCCCTCCCCCACCTCTTTTTAGGTACTTAATCGCTCCTCTTGCGCCCCTCACTGTCTTGAATTCCTACTTTGTTTCCCCTTCTGTCTGTTGTCGGTTACTGCCTGCTATGGCTGACTGTGGTAAAATAAGGTTGGTGAATTTGTAGTTAACTGGGTTTGAAATGCCCTCCTGCTACTTGTAATAACTATTAGACAGTTAAAGTTTGAGACGGTGATATTGCCCTGAAGGCAAAGTGTTCGGCACACCTTGCACAGTTGTCAAATAGTCCTGCTCCGTATCACTGTCTGAACAGTACACTGCGTGGTCTATACTGGAGCAGGGCAGCAAGCATGACGGGTGAAGGAGTGCGGACTGGCTCAGCTTTGCTACTGCTGGATTGTCCAGCTGTAAAGCTTCCAGGCTCCTCAAGTAGAAGAGAGACCTCTGGAGGTGAAGGTCGCCGGGGATCAGCTGGTGTTATGATATGTGCTACGAGATGTGCCAGTCCAGCGTGGGTGTGTCTGCCAGCATGATCATCCCCATGTGTGGTGCGGCCAGGCTGCGCAGTGGCCGCGAGTGTGTCTTACTGGCACGGCGTGCACTCGGCGAAGTAGGCTAGTACTATTGATGCTTGCGTAGGGGCAACATTGCCTCGCCTGCCTTTCCCTCGCCAACTGCTGTGACGTCTGGTGTAGTAATGTACATCAGCGGCAGGGTTAAGTGTTACATGCATAACATGCATCACCGTCAAGATTTAAGAAAGAACAAAGGGAAATTCCAGCTACAATTAAATGTCTAACAAGTTTTTATGGGGCTCCTCAAATAACTCTTTTTCTTTAGGGGTTAGTGACAATGAAGTATACCATTTATGATGCTCTTTAACATTTATACCATAGAAAAAATGTTATATAGTCCATAAGTGGTACTACCAACTTGTGTGATGCCGTGTAAATCTGCTTGTTTTAGGCTACTCACAAAGTTTCTTTCCACCGCAGTAAACAAAGTGTAAATAATTCTGCAAGAAAAATGTGAAGTAGAAACAACCACACCATGTTTGGCATTGTACAGTCGCTCAAAATTTAAATATTTTTATACATAGCAAAATTTGTTCCAACATTGCATTTATGAAAAAATTAATTCGGCAGCAGGTAAAGTCTGCTTTACAGATAATGTAAAAATAGCAAATTAAATTATATTTTCCTTAAGAATTATTTCTTACTAAATATTCCTACATACATTTTTTTCTCTCTGCTTTTATTTCATTTAGAGTATGGAATAAATGTTATCTTCATAGATAAAATTTAGGTGAAAATTCACTTTACCAAAAAAGAAAGTATCTTACGGTTACTGGAAGTATGAAATGCTTTGAAATATTTTTTAATTAAGGAAACAATCAAACATCTTGTACGTGGATTGATTTTCCAACTTTTATATGTAGAAAGTGGAAAAAAATACCATCAATAAACTTTACTAGTACTGTGAACGCACAGTTATCAATTTTTATTTTTAAACAAAAGTTAAAACGTATCTTTAACTGAACGTTTTGTCCGTCGACTGCCGTGTTTCTACATGTCAATATATTTCGCGCGAGACAGAGTTTCAAGTAAAACTTGGCAGCACAGTGGAAACAAGGAAGTGATAGTGGCGGAGACCAACAGCCGTGTTTTGCAGGTTTGTAATTGATTTTCTTTGGATTAAGAAAGTGCTGCTCAGGCTTGATCACATACTGTGCAGATCATTTTATATACCTACGTATAAGTAATGTACATACGTAATAGAAACATGTACAATGGACAAGAGGAAAAATAATATATGGAGTGAAGTTCGCAAAAGACATTATGTTGATGGTTGGAAGATAGAAGATAAGAAAGAGCTTGTAAAGAGAAGTTAAAGGTACGTGGATTGTTTGCAAGAATTAAATGGTACAGTCATGCCAAAATAGAAATTAGAGCTTTGAGAAAAGAATGTGGATTTGAAGTATACTGATAGAAGGCCTCGAAAACACACACAGATGTGAAGAGCGGATTAAAGGAGTTCTAAACGGAAAGTAAGACGGGAGAATACGTGGGAAAGTAGAGTTGTAATGCCCACTTTTCAACATCGTTTCAAAACGTGTTGACCGTATTGCTGTCTGAGTGATATCACTTGCAGATAGAATTGAAGTGCAATCCAATTGATGATTTTTTTTGGACACAAATACCTTCAGAATAAGCCTGAACAGTTGGCACAGGAAATGGCAAGCTGTTCAGAAATGAACTGTTGTTTCGCACAACTAGTACAGAGTTTTGGAATGAAGGAAACATTTTTGGCTAGTTCAAAATACCATAGTATCAATCTGTTCCTCTGCAAACACATATCTTGGGCTGTTCATGGTAATCTGAGCATCTTCCCACCATATTGCTGTTTGCCATCCAAGTGAAACAAAGTGCGTAGTTGTTAAGAATATAAATGTGTTATTAATAAGCATGTTCGTACTTAATTTCTATGAAAGAAGGAAAACAAACTCCTGAGGCCATAAATGTAAACATTGCGCCTGAAACTGAACATCCAGTGTTAGCACTACATTTATTAATTGGCTGCCAACCTAACTGTTGAGCCTGTATGCTAGTGTGTACTGTAGCATATATGTAGTTATGAACAGTGTTTTATTTTTCCAAGGTTTGTTTCAATACAAAAGTGCCTGCTTCACTCTGAACAGCGTGCACCAAGGATTCACATCACCGAAGAAATGTGACTCCCTTGAATCCAGAGGGCCGTGGTGGTGTAGTGGTTAGCATGCTTGCCTGTCACCTTTGCAAAATGGGTTTGGTTCCTGGCGGAGTGGCTTCCAAATTTTTGCACGTGGGAATCGTGCCGGAGGATGCCACTTGTTGGTGGGTTTCCTCTGGGATCTACTTTTTCCTCCACCCTTTCCTTCTGGCGTTGCTTCATACTCATCTCGCGTCACCCTCATCAGCTCTCGATATCTCGGATGTTAAAGAGTCGCCCAAATATCTCCATTCCACGCCTCTCCACTCCTTGGAGCCAAAAACATTCTACAGTAATTTGAGCACTATCCCTGTTTTGAACACCCTAACTCAGACCTTCAGGATGTGATATGTGAATAAAGATGTGGCTGTTCAAGGGTGTTATATCCAGGGAACATTGGTAATGTGAGATTACTTCGTAACTCAAGCTTAAATTTTTCAAGGTGGTGTTCGGAGTTATCGGCCAGGAACATTACTTTTTTTGACCAGTAATTACTTTTTTTTTTTTCCCCCTTAACTGCCACTGAATTTTATCAGTCTCTGCAAAGTAGGAGAGAATGTTGATTGCTTCACCAGGAAGAGAAAAAAAATTGTAACTGATAACTTCCTGTGTTGTGCAATACACTAACAGAAAAACCTTGTATGGTGCAAGCCTTAATTTTGATGAGTTTGGTAAAGATTTGGGGCTTCACCATTATAGGACCTTCGCTCTGTTTCATGTGCGAGCATTGTACGGGTTCCACGTATAATACATCACGACATTATTTAGTTGGAGCTCGTGGAGATGACTCGGCAGGTTATTGCATTCGATATCCTATCACTACTGTTTGTAATGCACTTACGGTCCCCCTTTCCCTACCTGCTGTAAATGACCCATCAATTGTTGATCTGGAGTCTATGAACTGTTGAGCAGATTTTCTGATGGTACATGCCCGTGACCCTATCTTCTTCGTATGTACAACAAAATTACAATTGAATAATGCTGTTCCAACATATTACACAGATCAGTACAACATGCCCTATAATACCTGCAGCTATGCTGCAAACAGACTGCAGTGCCTGGCGGACGCCCGCCTGGGGATGTTTCAGAAGAAGTAAGGAGGGGAGGATGCTCGCTCGGCTCTGGCCATGCTATTGGCTCTCTCTCAAATATTGGGTGGTGTGCATGATCACTGCTGTTACTGAAGATTGGATGTGTGCAGGATGGTGCATACGCTGCTGTGCCGTTCTGTTGTCGCACAGCTACAGAACAGTTCGTGCTGGGTTAGAACAGACTATCGGACATGAGGCTCTTTAAGCTTTACGCAAGTTGTCCTGTAAAATAGAGGGTAAAGAGAGAGTTCAGCTAGATCTCTGTGCATTTCAGCCTTTTTATTTATTTTTTAACCTGGCAAATTATAAATTTGTGCATCTTTAAGTCTTCTGCTTATGTTACAGTAGCCTTTTTAGCATGAATGTCCCAACACAGCTTTACTACGACCTGATGGGACCAGGTGTTTACAGATGAACTGACAACATTTTATGATGGCAATTATGACTTTGGAAACATAATAAGAGTGAAGTTTGTGTGACGAATTGTTTGTGATGTCACCATGAGTACACACTCAGAAACATTGTGGATTGATTTAGTGTCGGTTTATAAATATTTTATCAATGGATCAAAATTAATTTGACATACCGTGAATGGCTCTTGGCAACTAGAATAATTAGCTGGGTATAGTGTGGCTGAACTAAATGCAACTCAGTTCAAAGGAAATAAGACTTTTCACTATGACAGCTGCCGAGGAACAAATTTAGGTTGCTGGAGTGTGGGTACGTATAATTTTTTCTTCAGGATACAATGAGATTTGTTGTCAGAGTAGCTTGACTGATACTGTGTTGTAAAAATACAGAATTGTTTGTGTACTACAGCTGTGAAGGTGTCCGCATACCCGACACTTGAACTGCGTTGCAGTAACTTCGAAACACACTTTTTTTTTTTTTTTGACAACTGGTTTTATTGTTTCTCCACTATTTGTACCCATGTGAATTAAATGTACTCTTGACACGGACAGAATTAATGTCGTGCATGCTATAAATGTTTTTTAAACCCTCCAACATTGTAGAAAACAGCTTATTTTCATATTGCCATAATGTAAAGATATTACCCGGACAAGAACGAAAGTACAATAGGAATTTGCATTGAATCGTGCTACAGACTTTCCATAGATAAATTTATAAGTTCGCTATGGTGCTGTAAGAACAAGCAGCATAGAGGAAGTTCAAGGCCTTACACGTAGCGTTATCAGCACTGGCACACTTAACACAGTCCTGCCGTTATCACAGCCCTACTTCCCTGTCTTGGGTGCAGAAAATAGCTCAATGTGGGTGGGTTGGGCCGCTGAAGTCGGTAAGTAGCTGACCAACTATCGTCACTTATGTGGATTATATTTGAACATTGAGAATCACGAGTATTTTGCTAGTGTGTTAACCATGCTGACTTTGGAGGCAGGAATATTTCAAAGGAACTGGGGCCGCCGTGGCTGAACGATTAGACTGCTCGTCTCCCACCGAGGCGAACTGGCTTCAATCCCTGGCCGGGTCACTCCCGGATTTTCACATGTGGGAATTGTGCCAGGCAACGCCGCTGGTTGGCTGGTTTTCTCTGGAATTTCCAGTTTTCCCCCACCCTTGCATTGCGACGCTGCTCCATTTTCACCTCATTCCACACTCGTCTGCTCTTAACACCTCAATATTAAGTGCTGTTGATATCTCTCAACTCAAGTGTCAAACAGACTGTTATAACTATTTATGCAGATTGTGTTTTAGACATTCAATTTGTTTTATATTTCCTCACGATATAACTGATGTGCCTGATTTTGTATCAGATCTTGTGGAAGGAAAAGAATTGTATAGTTAATTAACACTGTAGAAATTACAGAATCATTCAAATTTTTCAAACACTAAACATTTAAATTTTGTTTTTGTTATTTTAAGTGGATATTGTCTGCTTTACATTTGACAGACAAAATAAATTTTTTTTGTGTGTAATTTATCATGTATCATGTATTTTCTTAGTAGAATAATTCCAACAGTTGTTTGTACAAGGAATTCGAAATTTTTCCTTTTGCAGTCTGTCAGTTTGCTCATATACAATAATATATATTTTTTTAAGTTCATACTTAACATTTAGTAGTCCTACATTTTTAAATTTAATATACTAATTTGTATGGCAAATTAAAGATATGTAGTATGGTAGCTTGATGGGACTTGCAGACACCAGAATTATTTTGTCGCAATATATACTGTTTTTGTACTGTTAACGTTGGACTAAAGATTGGATTTGTTGGTTTGAGTAATATCAAACTATAGTTTGAGTAGACTTTTTTAAGCTGTATTTTCAAAAGCTATGTGTAGTTGAAAATGTTTTCAGAGAGAGAGTTGACTAAAATGTACACATACTTAAAGGTTTGCAATACATTTGTGTTCTTTTTAACCTTTTGAATGTAAGGTTATTTCAAACTCTTGGTTGTAAAACTCGTGGTGATTGGTTACCAAGATACATGTAGCACGGTTAAATTTTTTGTAGGTATTTGTACTTTGCTATTCACGAATACAAACACAATTTTTGAAAATGTATGTTTGCATTCATTTTGTACTCCTTAATGCACTGTAAAATTTGCATCCTATCATCATGTGTAACTTGAGAACATTGATTTATCCACATCGTGGAATTTTCCCTCTGCATTAAAGTATTGCGAATATAGGAAACGGCTCCGCAGTCGCCTTACTGCTGGTCAGACATTTTTTGTAAAGTCCTACTAATTTATTTGGTGGCTTTATTTTCTGTGGCCTTAAGACTTTTGCCTTCACTTACATAAAGTGAAAATATTACATAAATGCATTATCTGTGTATCACTTAAGGTTAAGTGTGTGCACTTTACATTCAATTAAAACACTTCAAATCTGTAGAAAAGGTACGTATGAAAAAATTACCTATATGAGAAAAATTTATGCAACTAGATTATTTTGTGTGAATCACAAATCAAAAATGAACACAAAATCACAACAAAAACATATAAGAATTAGTAAAAAGCCCATTCTTTAACAATTAAAAATGTATTAATGACTAGGATGTAAGATAATGTGAATCTCAAGAGCCAAGATGATGAGACATGGGATATCCTTATTTTAGAGGATTCCGAATTAAATGTTTTAAAGCCGTGATGGAGGAGTGTTGTGTTCAGGCAATAGCTGGTCTGGTCTACTCCATGTTAATTTTTCCGCGAAAAACAGGTGGCTTCATCCATTATGTTTCACCATAATAATAATAATAATAATAATTATTATTATTATTTGTATTGTTATTTGTGTTGAATGGTCATTCAATATTTTAACCCGTTCAGCCCCTGTGCCTATCACTGAGGACATATGTTGCACATGTGGGATATGTATGGTCGGTACTGTACACAGCAAAGAATCAGCTGCCTGTGTTTTGAGAGTCTTGCTTGTGGGTAATCTGATATGTTGAAGTTTATGCAACTCTCATTTGTGAGTAGCTTGTGCTGACTTCAGTGATCATGCAATATGTTGTTCACTGCTTGCAAGAAGTATGCTCAACATGCACAGCACATATCATGAAGTTAAGCAGTTGCAACACTTGAGCTCGGAAATTGATTTGGGACTGGAATGGTTAAAGATTCCTTATCAGAATTTTGATACTATTATTCCTTCCTGAAGAAAAATAAATTTTATAGAGCAACTGACAACGTTTGTAATGTTTCTTCAGTGCTGGTCAATAGCAAATACCACTGAAGAACATTGGGTAATTTTTGTAACCAAACCTATTATACTTGGTGCCGTTCCTAGCGAAAGCGAACCCAGGTGCAAGAACTTTGGCGAGGCTCTTCCCACAACGCAGTCACCTTTCAAACAATATGCTCGCTTTGGAGCACCATGCCTCTAGCCTGACGTTTTGGTGAGCAAACGTTTTACATTTTATAAATAAACATGTTTAAATACATAAATTTTATCATGAAATATATAGCTCAGAATCAAACGAATGCTAAATATTTAAATATGGCCCTGATTATACTCGAGCTGTGTGTACAAAGTATGATGAAAGGGCTGAAGTAAAAGCAGTTGAGATGGGATAGACAAATAGAGGCATTCAGGAGATACAGCCATACCATGGAAGTGTGTGCAACTTTATTCATGCCTTATCATCACTCAAATAGCCTGTGACCTGTCGTAGATGACTCGAACCAAGTATCATTAACATGACGCCAGATAACAGCCAGTAGTGCTAGAGCCCATGACGGCGCTCACCACGCATGTGTCACGTGTCCCGCACGTTCGCAAAGAGGCCAATCATTTTGAACTTTCATATAAATATTATTTTTCAGTGTAAAATGTGTTATATTGTATTTACAGGGTTTAATATGTCTTAAAATGTGTTCAAGTGTTTGTTGCTATTTTGAAATATTCCGGCATGAACACCATCATTAAGAGACACTAAATTAATAAGAAAATTATAAAAAATGTAAAACAATATTTACTTTAATTTGTGCCATTTTATTTTCAATAATAAAATATTTTACTCGGCATGCGTAGTACTTCTGCTTACATGAACCACGTAGGCGTCACACGGTCCGTGTGACACTTGTATCTGGACAGTGTGTCGAGGAGAGCTGGCGAGGTAAGGCACTGTCACATACGCACTACAACTTTTTTTCACTGATTTAGGTTTCTATAGTAAATTTAGTTTATCGGTTAACCTTTGCTTGCATACGTTTGTGCCAGACATTTTCCCCAGCATTATGCTTCCGCTTTATTAATTTCTTGGGCCCTTGTGGCATTTTCGACTTAATTGAGGAGGAGGAGTAGAAAGATGTCGGAGAGGTCACATGACCCGCGCAACTTAATCAGACTCCATCCGCCTCTGTTTATGGCGTTTCATTGTAACTTCTGCATTATTGCTATACACAGTTATAAGGGCTTTGCTTTTATGTATGTATTTGAGAGTATTTTCCATGTTTGAATATTTTACGGCAACATCACGTATAACCATGTGGCCGACCGACACCAAGTCTCTGTATACACCATCGTTGCATTTGAGAGCTTATTTATGTAACATTGTATGTGCAATATATGATTAAGGGTTCTACGTTGAATTTTTGTCAAGGTTTCCGTGTAATTTTGCGTAAATTGATGCTTTTGTACTTGAGCACGCGGTCATTTTGATGTTTGATTTTACTGCCATCAGGCATGTTACAAGCCTGTAATCACTTCAATTGTAAAGAGAATAATTTTCACAGCAAGAATAATATTTTGTCTGAATTTAATTTGCAGTTTCCATGCAGAAATATTGCAATTTCACCTGCACCACGTGATCTGCTACGAACTTCATCAAGAGGATCTGCACCATCTAAACTTGTTTTACACATGTGTGTGTTTATTGTGAATACTCATCTCATGTCCCATCTTGTTCCAATTATCTTTTGAGGGTTTATGTAATTTTGTAATTAGTGTACGGTGCAATTATTCCCATCCTAGCCGGCTCTATGTATAGACAGTCAACACACTACCCACATACTGGAGGGCGAGCCCCGACGGGTTTGCGTTAGTGATGCCGAGTAATCACACGTGTTAATATGTATTAAGGGTTTCATTTGCAATTCACCGTGTCCTGTCTTCAAGGAAAAACCATTAGTCCACCCTAGTGGCTGTCGGCCCTCTTCCCTTATGAAGGCTGTGCTTTCATGCACCTAAGTGAGATCATCCATCTAGGTGTGCGCTAGATTAATTGCGGAATTGGCTAGTCATGACCGAGATTATCATTCCATTGGCACGTTGATTTGTATGCATAGTAACTCTTACAGTGAACTCGCCTCTTTTATTCAGTAGTGACAGTGTCCTAGCAACATATATTTTATTAATTTTTATTTCCAGTGATGTTTAGTAAAAGTTTAGTATTGCCTATGTATTTGTAAGTACGCACGGGTTAGACGAACACACAGAACCCACAGCATCCTGAGAACCCTGAGTCTCAATAGTGCAGTGATTGGGAAGCACCGCTAGCGCCCAAATTACCAGGAAGTATTTGTGTCATAGTTCGTCTCGTGTCTCACCCGATGGCATCAAACATATAAGGAACAGTTTGTCGGAAATTGATAATTGAGGTTTATTTTGGCGTGACTGAAGATATAAATGAAACCATTATTCCAATTGAATTTTTATCCTTGAAAAAAATTGTTCAAAAGTGCAGCTGCCTTCTTCAATACAAACTGTGAAACTATGTACCATTGTGTGTCGTACATATTCCTCAGGATATGCAGTAGGGAGTGAGAAGCTGCTAGCACCCAAGTGACGAGCTCTTCCTCTGGATTCAACTGTAACCTCGTGCACCCAGCTCTTCTAGAGCTGAGGTAGGGAGAATGAGCAGGCCATACAATATGTCTACTACAGTCATTTCTTTGCTCAGTGAATGTGCTGTTCAAATGCTCTCGGTGGTTCATTGTGAATATACTTATCTTACGTACAATCAGTCATACACTACTAGCAATCAACTTGATTTTTAGTGAAATAGTGTTGTATTACCAAGTAACGTTTCATTTTATTTGCATTCTTATTCTGTTGGTACCTAATGTACAGGATTTGTCTATCGTGGAAACAAAAATATGACAATACAACGCAAAATTAAAATATAATTATTAGGCGTACATACATTTTCAACATATTATTTAATTGTGCAAAAGCAAAAAAGTAATTTTAAAAACTTTTTTTGTTAAATGCAATTAATTATTGTACTTTATATTCTTTTCTCCTACTATTCTATTGGCTGAAATCCTTTCATACACGACAGTAATAAAATCTTTCCGACGCATCTACATATGTAGGAAGTTCCTACACGACACACACACTATGACCGTGAATCGCTTCGTCAAAACAGCCTCTTTCGTTGTGATATGTACACTTTTTCCACCGTAAACTGACATTAATGTCTGTAGGAAGCATACAAAATAAAAATACAACCAAGCGAATAGCTGGGATGGCTGTTGAAGGGTGTGAGGTGGAGGATGCGAATATGACGGTTGTAGGAATCGTCAATATCTGATCCTGTGTTGTTGATCGTCGTGTCCTTCCATCGCGACGTCGTTCTCGGAACACGGTCACAACAAACAGGAAGCTGATAATGGCTGATCGATGCGGAAGTCGGGGGGTGGGGGGAGAGAGGCTGTAGACGGAAATACAACCACCAGGAAGCCGGAAGTCGAACTTCTCGCTAATTGTTTCGCTATCGAAGCCGATTTTTTTTTAAACAAAACCACGAAACCACGGCTGCGCCGCGTATCCCCCCCCCCCCCCAGCTATATATCAGATACCACTCCTTTAGTCGTGATGGCTTCTTCCGATGACCGGTCGACCGGAAGCGATGCTGATATCTCAGTAGTGCGGGCTTTGTGCGGGCCCGATGCGAGCTTCATTTGTTCCCGGGGCAATGGTCCGTGTGGAGCTGCCAGAAATCTTGCTTGTTACCACTCTACTGCTGGGTAAGTACTCCCTCAACATTCTCCAACACCGGCGCCATTCTCTTAACGTTTTTTTTTAGTTGAGTAAGCCCTAGTGTGCTGTATAGTTCAACCACGTTACATAGCTCAGGTGTTGAACACTAAATACATATGATTTGATCGTCACTATATTAATCCTTTGAGGAGTATGCACGTATATATTCGGGGCTAAGTTTATATAGACTTTTTTACTGTTGAACACCACACCCACAATTTTATAGCTTTAATGTTTCGCAGGACTTTGTCGAAAAAAAAAAAAAAATTAACAGTTTAGCTCTTAAGAATAAAACTGTTATTTTCAATAATTTATCAAATGAACACGACGAATTGTAAAACCTGTTACACGTGTCGCGACACTAACTGGTGCAGAGCCGAGACGTGACTTCATTGGCCGACGGCCAGCCAATACTAAACGTTGCAGAGTAGAGTAGGCATGTCCGGTGTATCCAGGACCAATAGGACAATGGTGAGTGGAAATACAGATACCAACTAAACTGTTATTGCTGTGGTGGAGAATATAGACAACTCACTTCAACCTTGTCTGCGATGGCAAGAAATCTGTACATCGCCAAAGGGTTCATTGAATATAAATTACATCTCGTTTACAAAGACTTAGTTTAGCTTTAACTTGGAGGAACTGTAAATATGCTAACTCGTTACATCGTTATAATAATAATTATTATTTAATTAAAGCCACGCCATACTAAATATAGTCCATAAGGAACGTCGTCACCCTATTCCTGATGCCGAAGGCTGATGACCAGACGTATGTCGGCGGACGGCACACCTCCATCTCTGGACGTCTTCCTGGCGCAGTGTCTCGACGACAAGATACCTCGTTCGCTTGAATTACAACCTGCCCTGCCTTCGACTCATTGGAGGGGAGTTTCTTTTATTCACTCGAGGCTTCGTCCCCTCCCCCCCCCCCCCTCAAATTGATATGTTTGTGCTCGCGATCACACTTTACACTCCAAGTCCGAGTCAGTGATAATGCTGTTCGCGGTAAAATGAACGTTATAATATGTACAAGTATGGGCAGCGACATTGTTCTAAAGTTGATTTCAAAAGTGTTCACTTTGTAGTGGGCAGCCTCTACCAGTAAGTGAAATAACATTCACTGAAGGTTCAGTTGATAAGCTACTGCTGACCGACGAATCAAGCAAATTAACTGGGAACATGTGAGTAGTAGCAGTGAAATTAAGTGGGAATCACAAATAAATCAGTAAAATTCAACCACCATGTTAATTAGTTATCTGGTACAGATTTTATCAGTGGCGCGATTTTCACCGTTTTCACTGATTAGGCGCAATTCTCACTGTTTCAAATTTAATACTAGTGGAAAGGGCGAGGTTGCACAAACTGTAGGAACTGGAAAAAATCGCAGATTAATTTCAGGACAAGCTAGTGTTCAAGGACATGTGTGTTTCTCTTATGTTTGCAATTAGACCACAGTTTATGGAACAATCCCACGTGGACTTCGAGCCAGTAAAAGATTTGCAAGTAGGCCACGAACAAATCCCGGGGCACTTTCACTGAGGTAATACTGACTACTCACTAGGGCAACAGCCAATCAACTTACAGCTTCAGCTCGAAAATACGTAGGCCAGCAGTTGGTTGCGTGGCGCTTTAGACTTTCAATCTCAATCGATTATTTCAACCAGTAGAATTATTATCCTGAATGCACAGTTAATGAGTTGTAATCTGCTGGCGAACCAGTGAAATGCAATAAGGTTTTACTGCCAGTCCAGCACAACTCGCTAGGTATCAGTAGAAATCACTGATATAGGTTGTTCACGGTAAAGTGAGCACTTTTTGAGGCCCTCCCAAAATACATTAACCGCTAATAAATATATCTTATTGCAGCCTCAGGCATTAAATTTAGATGGTGGTGAAATGTATACACTGTGTGTATTGGTCACATTGCAATGTTTATATTAAAAAACAGCAGGAAGATGGAAATTGGATGAAAGGAAAAACTTATAAGGGCCTTCAAAAGTGCTCACTTTACCGTGAATAACTTATAACTAGGAACAAGTGTTTTTCGCGAAAAGATTTCAAGGCCATTTACACTCCAAAACACTTTAGCTCATATGCACTTTCGTGGTAGGATTATTTGAAATATCACGTGCCTCAAGTGTCTGCCCGCGACTCATGGACGTTCAGTATCGGAGTAGGCCCTATTTTATTACGATTGGCCCAGTCAAACAAGAACATGTCTTCTCAAGTAGACACGCGGCCAATAATCAAAGGAAGTTCTGGTTGTGGACGTAGGATATTGAAGTCTAGCATGGCCATAAATATTGTCGCGAAAACTGATAACAACTTTCAGTCGTCATAGTGTCCTCTATCTGGGACGTTGCATATGAAGTGGCTTGAATGTACTGCACTGTACACAGCAGAACATACCGTCCAATGAGAGAGCTTCCCTACACGTGGGTGGCATCGTCCACTGCTGGGGGGACTATGTTCCGTAGCTTCATAAAGCACTGCTGCCAGCAACATAGAGCACAGGTGGGAGACATCGTTCACTGCTGGGGGGACTATGTTCCGTAGCTTCATAAAGCACTGCTGCCAGCAACATAGAGCACAGGTGGGAGACATCGTCCACTGCTGGGGAACTATGTTCCGTAGCTTCATAAAGCACTGCTGCCAGCAACATAGAGCACAGGTGGGAGACATCGTTCACTGCTGGGGGGACTATGTTCCGTAGCTTCATAAAGCACTGCTGCCAGCAACATAGAGCACAGGTGAGAGACATCGTCCACTGCTGGGGGGACTATGTTCCGTAGCTTCATAAAGCACTGCTGCCAGCAACATAGAGCACAGGTGGGTGACATCGTTCACTGCTGGGGGGACTATGTTCCGTAGCTTCATAAAGCACTGCTGCCAGCAACATAGAGCACAGGTGGGAAACATCGTCCACTGCTGGGGGGACTATGTTCCGTAGCTTCATAAAGCACTGCTGCCAGCAACATAGAGCACAGGTGGGAGACATCGTTCACTGCTGGGGGGACTATGTTCCGTAGCTTCATAAAGCACTGCTGCCAGCAACATAGAGCACAGGTGGGAGACATCGTCCACTGCTGGGGAACTATGTTCCGTAGCTTCATAAAGCACTGCTGCCAGCAACATAGAGCACAGGTGGGTGACATCGTCCACTGCTGGGGAACTATGTTCCGTAGCTTCATAAAGCACTGCTGCCAGCAACATAGAGCACAGGTGGGAGACATCGTCCACTGCTGGGGGGACTATGTTCCGTAGCTTCATAAAGCACTGCTGCCAGCAACATAGAGCACAGGTGGGAGACATCGTTCACTGCTGGGGGACTATGTTCCGTAGCTTCATAAAGCACTGCTGCCAGCAACATAGAGCACAGGTGGGAAACATCGTCCACTGCTGGGGGGACTATGTTCCGTAGCTTCATAAAGCACTGCTGCCAGCAACATAGAGCACAGGTGGGAGACATCGTTCACTGCTGGGGGGACTATGTTCCGTAGCTTCATAAAGCACTGCTGCCAGCAACATAGAGCACAGGTGGGAGACATCGTTCACTGCTGGGGGGACTATGTTCCGTAGCTTCATAAAGCACTGCTGCCAGCAACATAGAGCACAGGTGGGAAACATCGTCCACTGCTGGGGGGACTATGCTCCGTAGCTTCATAAAGCACTGCTGCCAGCAACATAGAGCACAGGTGGGTGACATCGTTCACTGCTGGGGGGACTATGTTCCGTAGCTTCATAAAGCACTGCTGCCAGCAACATAGAGCACAGGTAGAGTTCTGTTGGTGCCGATGTAAGACAAAGCGTCGTCAGGATATCAGTACATTTCCGATCAAAATATTCGTTTGTTGCAACGTCTAAAATTATATATTTATTTTTTATTGAAAGGGTGAAGTCAGTGAAGACCAGTAACTAAAATGATCAGCAGAATTCTACTGACTCAAGTGTAGCAGTTTTAAGTGCTTCGAGTTTTAGTGTGTACGGCGCGGGGAGTTTTGGGGTCCGAGTCCCCGTTTAAGGCGGCGTGAGTGTGAATTTCTGTGCGTCGGGCTGAGTCGCCAAAACGTGAGAAATGTCACCTGGTATCAGCACGAGTTGCCGAATGCCAGACTGAGTGAAGAAAAAGTGGGAAAGGGGGTAGGAAACTGGTAAACCACTGGACTCGTATTCGAGACTGCCCAGGTTCGAATCCCGGTCCAGATTTCATAGAATGATAGGACTTCGTTTTAACTGGATTCGTTATCGGGACATTTTATCCGATCAGAAGGCATGGGTGCAAATAGGTACATGTGAAATACATTGATTGCACTGGGGTCCGATACAGGTTAGCGGCAAGGATGCCCGAATTTTCGTGGAAATATTTCCGGATAAGTTAGAATTCAACACCCTACTGGTATATCAGCAATTTTCCTTAGCTGGCCAATCATAATCAGGCTACTCCTGTAGTGTGCGTCTGTAAGTCGCGAGCAGGCACCAGAGACTCTCAACACGTAAATACTCCAATAAAGAAAGTGAATCTGAGCTAAAGTGTTATGCAATACAATTGGTCATGGGAATTTTTTCGCGAACTTCGGATATGTCCAGGTATCGAAAACTGATCGGACTTTGTCGGTCCATATGCGACGGTCATAAATGCCTTTGTCACACTGTCCAATTTTTCCGTCAAACTGTTTAAAATAAAGTTTGTTAAATAAAATCGGAAGGTTTAGTCGTTACGAGAACATCATTATCGCAGTCAAGTTCGCCTGCAGAAGTTGGATTGATCTGGTTTCCACCATCAAACATTCTAAAAAAAAATAATAATAATAATTGTTGTTTGTTGGGCTCAGCCAATCAGAATCGAGCATGATAAAAATGTAACTTTGCGACATTAAGAAACTTTGAAATTGCGAAGAACTACTGGTAATTAAATAAGGTTATGAAGATAATTAATTTATGTATAAGCTCTTTAAGCATAAATGCTTTTGAAGTGATTAATTCACAATCATATTAAGAACTCATAGGCATTAGATTTAATTATGGGGGAAATATCTCGGATAAATAAAATAAGTGAAAATAAATCACAACATTCGGTACATTTCGGCTTGTAGTGCACTGCACAGAGACACAACAACAGTATCTCATTTCGAAACATTTTAAAATGACATAATGGTCGTGCGGGGTTCTAAACTACTTCACTTCAACATAGTACATATTCAGTTTGGTACGTAATTGCATTGGCTTCTTACTTGTTCACTGTAAACTGCTTGGGTTAAGTATGTCAGAACGCCTCTTTGATTCGCTCCCATTGGTTCCATGGAGTAAATCAACTGTTTTATTACGGTGTCTGAAATTATCTGGATTTTCTGCATTCATATAGCGGCCGACACAACTTGTTCAACCGCAGCAAAGGGACAGCGTTGGCCTAGTGGCTAGGGCGCTCGCCTCCCACCACGGCGATCCGGGCTCGATGCCCGGCGGGTTCACTCCCGGATTTCCGCATGTGGGAATCGTGCTGGACGATGCCGCTTGCCGGCGGGTTTTCTCGGGGTACTCCCGTTTCCCTCACCCTTACATCCCAGCGCCGCTCCATCCTACAGTCTCATTTCATGTCATTTCCGGGGATAACGGGCACCTACAGCTCCCAGCTGGACAGCTCGTCACTCGGTGAGTGTTGCCTCGCCCTGGGTTCACCTCCACACGAGTTTTTTTTTTTTTTACGAGAGCAAAAATAAAGTAAGTTCCAGTAAAATGAATAAAACTCTAATAAATGTTGGAAGTGACTACAATTGCAAGAGAAGGTTTTTGAGGTTAGGATTTCGTTTCGTTTGGATTAAGTTACAGAAACATAACCATGCGAACATGTTCACTTTGTTAAAGTATTGAACATGTTTAAAACTTGCATTCTCTTCGAGAACAGGAAAGACAAAAATTGTGTTTGTTATTCACGAACTTATTTTACAGTTGCCAACTGTTCTGACGCGTCACTTGTTCAGGGTTGCCAGATTGTTTTTGTTGGTGTCGCCTAAATGGCCAACCTTTTGTCGCCCAAAATGTCGCCCAATTAGAGTACACTTTATATTAAATGCATTTTTAAAGAAATATGTTGTAAATTTTTCATGTTATATTTTATTTGTATGAAACATGAATAGCTTTAAAATTTGAAAATGTTACAGACCTACAAAAAAAAAGTGCCAAATGCATAAACAATAGCGAGATATTAATTTCTGCTATTCAAGAGACCCTCTTATGTATCCACAGTAGTTGGCGTTTAAAAAACGGATCTTACTTATGGCGATTAATTATCTTGTTCACAATCAAAAAATATATCATACTAAGTAAATAATTCCAAGTAGGCCAAATATCGCAAATCCATTACGAAAATCGGTCAAATTGCGATAGCCGCACTTTCGTAGTTTTTGGTCGCAAATTTGGCGTTGAAGTAGCCCATAAGTGTGACAAATCGCGCAATCTGGCAAGCCTGCTTGCTATAAGTGGCGACAGTCAAGTGTTGTGTTGTTCCTGTAGTTGAGAGGCATGGCGTGTCGCCCAGGGAGGCGATGAGAGAAGAGCAATACGTCGTGGACAGCTTGCCCAGGCAGACTGAGGACAGGGATAGGGTGCACTTTGGCGACTTCCCATTCCTTGTGAGTATAGCTGATATCCAAGGTCACCTGTTTCTCGCCAACAGATTCCAACCAGTTGTCTGCCAACGCACTTTCATTCCGAACCGCCTCCCGAGTGGATCATTTCAATTGTTACGCGTCTCTATCTGTCTGCCCGCGAATCACTGATGGTCAGTCCTAAAGGCTGTTCACGATAAAGTGAGCACTTTTGAAATCAACCTGAGAAAAATGTCACTGGTGCCACCTGCATGCATTTTAACGAGCGCACTGAGTGACATGCGGTCAGTAAAGTTGGTAACGATCGAGGGAAAGTAGCTCCGCATCTCAACGTCGAATAAAATGTGTTAGGCAACCATTCGTGATAACTTAAATTATTTCTTTCGCTTTCTGTTTTTTTAATGCATCGAAGTGCAAAAATGAGCAGATTTGTGGAATATTTACTTTCTTAATAATTTCACAGTTTCACTTGACCGACGCATGACTAAAGTGATGCCCCGTGACAATGCTAATTTTACATAAGGCGGAAGAATACACAACGTGCATACAAATAGATCTTAAGCAGGGCAATCAAAAGTGCTCACTTTATCGTGAATAGACTATATCGGGGACACAACCCTGATTGACTCACTCATGTAACACAATTTCTTCACACAAAGACAAGCGACCAGTTGATAAATGAGGACTGCAAGTGTGAACATAGGATTTTGCAGTCTAACCTCCGCATAAATATTTTCGCGAGAAACAGGTGGCTCTACAAATAAAACATTTTGATATATATATATATATATATATATATATATATATATATATATATATATATATATATATATATATACACACACATATATAGACGAAAAACAGCAACCGAACTGCGTTCATAAGTGTAAAACTTACTTTTAAATTTTAAGCATAAGCCTATTAAATATATATATTTTCTCCCCTTTGTAACACGGGAAAATGGTCTGAAAAAAGAGCGGCAATTGCGATAAGCTACGTTTCAGAAACTTATGAAAGGAACTACAGTTATTTCTCGTTTATACAGGATGAGTCATCAGCTCTGCGGCAAACAGCTAGAGGACTGACTTTCTTTGCAGAATTTCAATTAGAAAATGTCTGACAACTAATGTCAGGAAACTTCTAAGGGCAGGAAACCCTTGTGAAGATGGGGTTGCAATTATGAACTTTATTTAATTACACTGAAAACATGTTATATTAAGGATGAATTTTTGCAGGAATGCCAAACAATTCAGTCACTGTAACATGCAAGTACCCATGTTGACCTACCGCATACCCTACATAGTAAAATGGGGGTTGCCACCCCTTCAAATAGTGAAAAAAGGGTAGTCGTACATCGTTACGTAAATTATGAACCAGGCCTATGAACTACTATTGCAAGACGTAAAAAACAAGTCCTCTAGATAAGGAAACCTCGGACGAATGGTTTGCGAGAAAACTGATCTGCAACATATTAAATACCTCGTAATGCTTATGAGGCATTAAATATGTTGGAGGTCTGTTTTCTCGCAAACCATTCATCGGAGGTTTCCTTGCCTAGAGGACTTGGTTTTACATCTTTCAATGGTAATTCATAGGCCATGATCATTATTTATGTAACGATGTACGAAGACCCATTTTTCACTATTTGAAGGGGCGGCAACCCCCATGTAGGGTATGCGGTAGGTCAACATGGGCACTTGCATGTTACAGTGACTGAATTGTTTGGCATTCCTACAGAAATTCATCCCTTAATATCACATGGTCTCAGTGTAGTTAAATAAAGTTCATAATTACAACCCCATCTTCACAAGGTTTTCCTGCCCTTAGGAGTGGTTTCCTGGAGTTCGTTATCAGACATTTTCTAATTGAAATTGTGCAAGGAACGTCTTCTCGCAGTTTGTCGCAGAGCTGATGACTCACACTGTAAAAAAAAAAAAAAAGTAAGGTAACCTCAAAATGATTAGCTATGTCGTCAGACTGTTGTGAAGATTTTTTTCTTGCAAATTTGTTATGTGATTCGCCCGTATTTCAATTTTAATGTTTAGATAATACTATAAAGATAAAGTGGTCAGATGTAAAACCGTTACCACAAGGTGAATTACGTGTCCAATATCAAATTAATTGATAGAAGATGGTAGGTACTCCATGCAATAAACAGTTTTAACAACAGAAATCAAACTTCCCCTTTAAATTATTATTTTACTTAGTTCTTATAATATTTAGATTTGTTCTAATTAAGATTTTAAGAGGTATTATTGATACTATGTAACAAAAGTATCACATGTCTAAAAATGTACGAAAAGAAACATTTTAATTCTCGAACAGCCTTGACCAATTCTGTCTCAATGTCAACGGTGTAATTCATACGCAACGATATGTCCAGCGCTGTACACAGAGAGACGCGGTGTCCAGTCATAGAGTACATAACAATACAGAGGTGAAGCAGCCGCTTGTCCAGTCAGCCGCACACACTGGCCAGCAAGACGGCGTCACTAGCATGCCGGGACGCTGTTCACCAATCAGTGCCGGGTAAACCTCTTGCCAGTCGAAAGCCCAGCCTACGAGGAACGTTTCTCAGGACGCAGTAGCCAATCAGACTCGAGTCCGTGTCCCAGAGTCTCGCGTAACCAATCAGAGAATGGACAATCCCACGTCAAAGGATCCGCCACGTCATTCATCTCGGTGTAGTTGTCTACTCTGTAACAATACAGTGCCGTGTCTCCCGAATCTTCCAACGGTTACTTCATTCACGCTTCTTAAATAGAACATTTGAAAAATCGCCCCATGTATGACGTGCTCGATTGTTTCCTAAACATGTCACGTGTCACAAGAGTGAGTGAAGAGATTTCGGGCGGCTCTTAACAGCGAGGTCTGGAGAACCGATGAGGGTGATCGAAGTGAATATGGAGTGGCGCCGGAATGAAGGAGCGGGGGAAACGGGAGATCCCCTAGAAAACCCGCCCACCAACGGCATCGTCCGGCAGGATTCCCACTTGCGAAACAACAGTGTGATTTTGTCACACGCGATCAAATTCCACAGATCAACTACGTGCGTATAATCGTACTTCCCTCTTACCGCTTAAAGAAACTTCATAGGCCAGCTTTAAAAATGCTATATTTAACCACTTTCATTCTTTTCTGCATTAGTACATTTAATATGATAAAAGTAAAAAAATAGACACATAGACAACAGTTTTTTTTATCTTGTCTGGCAAAACTTCGTATTTCCAGACCTTTTATATCTTGTCTGGCAAAACTTCGTATTTCCAGACCTTTTATATCTTGTCTGGCAAAACTTCGTATTTCCAGACCTTTTATTTGCCGAGACACGCGTTTACGCGCGAACAACTATTTCACATAAAACGTTTCACTACATGGGACCCTTACGATGTTGAGTAATGCAGTAGCACGTAATAAGTCACACATGATTATCTCCTGCTGTAATGACGTAATGTTTTGGAGTACGCTGTAGCTGTGCTTGGCTATTGTCTTGCAGCCAGTAACACAAAGAATACTGGACACTGGCGCCTTTCTTTGTACAGCAACGGACATGAGTTACGTTCATGTGCAACGTGTACACCATCTCGGACATGGAGAATGAACGGGTTGATAACATATTGTTAAGCTTGATGTAGCAAATTTATAAACTTCTGTTTGTGCGTGTTTTAAACTACAAGTGGAAATTCAAACTTCAAACCACTACAGCTATTGACTTAATATAAACAATAAATCCTAGTAGAGGCTGGTCACGATAAAATGAGCACTTTCGAAATCAACCTTAGATAAAAAGTCACTGCCCCTGCTTGAATATATTTTAACGGACGCACTGAGTGACATGCGTGCATTAAAGTCGGTAATGATGGATGGGAAATATTTCCATATCTTAACATCTAATAAAAATTGTTAAATAATTTCTGTAAACTGAAATTATTTATTTTCCTTTCTGTTTTTTTTTAATGCGTCTAAGTATAAGAATGAACAGATTTGTAACACACTTACTTTCCTAATAATTTCACAGTTTGACTTGACCGACGTATGAATAATGTGATGAAACCCATGGCAATGTTAATTTTACATAAGGCAGAGGAATGCACAACGTGCCTACAAGTAGAACTTAAGCAGGGCTTTCATTTTACCGTGAGCGGCCTATCGAAAAATGTTCGGAAAATCCATCTAGTATTTATAAATAGAAACTGAAGTTATCGAAACAGCTCCGGGAGACCGCAAATTCACATACCTGTGTGCACAGCAAGTTGCATACCACGAAGGCGAACGCAACTGGCGAATGGCGCCTGCACATACAACATAAACTTGAGGGCCTTGGGAGCCGCCAGTGGTTGCTTACTAGTATAGGCTATTCACGGTAAAGTGAGCACTTTTGAAGCCCTAGTTACTTTTTTCTTTGAGCCATATTTTTTTTATAATTTAACCGCCTTTTTTATATAAATATTGCTATGTAAGTAACAAACATTGTGTGTATATTCCACGGCACTCGGAAGTCTAAGGCTAAAATATAATAAATTGATTGACTATTATTTCGAATGAGAGAGAGCTTTCAAAAGTGCTCACTTTACCGTGAACAGCCTATACACGAGTGTCAAACTACACGGACAACGGAAGGTTAGCAAGTGAGTAGCAGACCCGCCAAGGGTATGGGGGGGGGGGGGGCAATGCTCAGGGGACCTGATTCCTTGGGAAGCCCGAGTCGGACCCAACTGGTAAATGTTTATTCATAAAACGAAGTATTACGTAAAAACCTAATCTCAACACCCAAAATGTATTTATTTATTTTGTATGGATGACGACCATTTGTGCTGTTTTAAAGGGTCGATTTTTGGGGAGGCGGTGGTAAAAGGGGGAGGGGGACCCGGAATTGCTCTTGGTGGGCCTGTTGAGTAGTCATGGCTATGTAGGTTCCACACTACAGTCTCACAGAGAAACTGTTCGTAATGATGGCCCAACGACGACGCTACGCCACTCAGCGTAGCTACTCATCTTCGCGTATGCAACTAGCTGTGCACGCAGGTCCGTGAAGTTGTGTTGTCTCCCAGCGCTGTTTTTTGTAACTGCAGTTTCAGTTTTAAAATACTAGAAGAATTTTCCTTTTCCGATATATTATATATATACACCTGAAGAAGTCGCGGATTCATTTTGGGACAAGTTAGAATTCAAAACACGTGTGTTTATATAACTTAAGCCATTGGTCCACACGGCGTTTGACACCTCCTGTAGAACGGTGGCCCAATTGTCGCCTTCCACTGTGACAGCAGACAACCAATGCGCAGTTGACACCGGCATATCTGCACATACGACTGTAGAGTCTAGTCTGCAGGTCATTGAACTCGCTAATTTTTCAGGTCTCTACATATATAACATGGTTTGAATTTACACATGTCGTTAAAAAAAAAAACATTTTATGTGCATATACGTGTGTGCATGTATATATAACTAAAATTATATATGTATACATAACCTCAAATTATATATATATAACTAAAATTATTTATTAACAGTACAACATATAGTTGTAGATGATAGTTTATCGCAGGAAAAGTAGGATGTGTGATAGGATTCGACATACTGCACACATGTCCGACAGTTTTCTTTCCTTATTGGCTGTCATGCATGTATGAAGCTACTACTCCATTACACTGGGCCAATGAGGATTCTGATACTGTATGGTAGAACGTTCGCGATTGGTCTGCAAACAACTTAGCTGAGCCAAAGCCTTGTTCATCCAATCATGAAAGAATAACTAGTTAAGAGTGTTATAGAGAATATTATGTTGGCTCAAAAAAATTTCGCAATTTGCTTTCATCTCTACCCGTAGTATATCGTATGCGTAAAATATTGTTGCCAAAAATATGGTCGGTAGTTTTTGCGCAGACTGTACTGGGTTTGCTGAACATGACGTGTGTTCGATGTGACTGTACGTGCATTGAATAAAAGCACGCGTGCATTCTGGCGTGTCATTATCCACAGACGCTGTGTACTTTCATGCGACTCTTTCTATCGAGTCACGTGCAACCTAGCTACTCAGAAATCCCAGTGGCGCAAAATAATTTTTTGTGAGGTGTATACTAAAATTTTGTGTGAAATACTAACTATAATTTTGGAAGGTAACAGGCTTTCGAGGCCAGTGTCATGCTGTGTTGGTTAAATGATTCATGCAATGGGGGAAATTAACTGTTCGAACAATTATAGACATACCGTGTTGCAAATACTTCGTTGTAGTGTCAGATAATCTACTATGTATCATAGAGTTACCTACAATAGATACATCAATGCTTGGAATTATATATATGTGTGTGTGTGTGTGTGTATATATATATATATATATATATAATATATATATATATATATATATATATATATATATATATATATATATATATATATATATATATAACATTTTGGTTACGTTGTGTCGTTCTGTTACTTGCTCTCTCTCTTAGTGGAGTCCATCTTGGATTGTGTGTTACTTTTTTGTCGATAACAACAAACTCAAACTCGTTCATTCTTATTTAATCTATTTATATTTCTAATCTATGTTACATAATTTCACTTATAGGTTGTTCACGATAAAGTGAGCACTTTTGAGGCCCTAATTACGTTTTTCCTATCAGCCATTTTTATCCTTCCGCCAATTTTTGAAATAAATATATTGCCTTTCAAGTAATAAACACAGTGTATGTATTTCACTAGACTCGAAAGTTAACGCCCAAGGCTATAATAAAATATTTTATTGAATATTATTCCAAATAAGAGAGCTTCAATAAGTGCTCACTTTACCATGAATAGCCTATAGTAGGTTTTAAGTGACTACAACTAAGTGGCAGTCGGTTGGTGCGCCGCCGATCTGGGGTGCTGGAGGCTCTGGGTTCGAATCCCGGGTAAGGCATTGGTGTTAATTTAAGTTAGGTTATAAGTTAGTCTGTAAGCTGTACCCTGCTAAGCTTTCCAGCATAAAACCGGGGGACGTTAAAAAGCCGTATACAATACAATACAATACAATACAACGAAGTGTTTGCAATGATATATGTCCATAACAATGTTCAAACAGTTGTAAGGCTGTCTTGCCTTCCGACCTGAAGCAACCTCTTGGTTTCTTCAACTGAAGTTAGTTATACTCAAGTTGGGAATAAAAGGAGATTTCTTATGGATAGGGGTAGTGAAATTTCGCGAACAGATTTCAAAATACTCTAGGGTCGTATACCTATCTTGGTTGTCTGGATTACTTTCTGACACATGTTAACTGTCTGCACACGAATGACGTAGGAGCCGTGACGATGTTGCCGAACTCTGATTGGCCCAATCAAATATGAAAACGCCTTCTCAAGCAGACAGCAGTCAATGGCAGTAGACAAACTGCTGTCGGGTGCTTATAGTATTGAACTCTGCTGTGTACTCGAATTGTTTCGCGAAAAATCACTAGCTCTACTTATGGAAGAGTTTGGCGCCGGGAAAATTCCAACCGCCAGGTGCGCAATGTTCCAAAAGGTAACTTTTAAATACAATGTTTAACTAGGTTCGTGAATAATAAAAGAGAAAGATTTTACTTAGATACGAAGTTATTTTATACCTCATTTATGACAATTGCAGTTATTCTGGTTTTTTTTTTTTAACGTAGAAAATAGTGCAAATCTGGTACACGTGCAACACTATCACTTACCTAGCGGCGAAAAATTTCCCGTTTGCCAAACTTTTAACATTGATCTTACCAACCTGTAGTAGAGATAACCTTTCTTCAACCAAGAAGACAAGACTACCATACCATAAGGTCCACAGTCGTGTAGTATCTACATTAGTAATCGTCCATAAGAAAAGTGATATTACCTTCACCCACACTTATACTGAGTTATTTCAATCCGGATCAAAGTTACGTATTTTAAAATATCATGTTTATAAATCGTTAGTGTTTCATAAGTGAAAGTTAAAGTTTGTTAAACGTTAAGGATATTAGAAAGGGTTTTTTATAATTAATATATATTGCCCCTTATGTGAAATGTTATTCTGAATTACGGATGGAAGAGTATATTGGAACAAATACCTGATGGTGCCATTCTCCTGAAAAATATTTCCTGTGAAGATAAGGTCCCTCTTGTTATGGGTATAGAGGCACCTGTTTATCGCTAAAAGACATCAGGACAAGTTGTGTTCCAATACACTTTAGTTGAGAACTACTTTCGTGATTGGATCATTGGAATTGTTACGCGTCGTATCTGTGTGCTTGCGAATCACGGAAGGTCAGTGTCGGGGGAACTTAATTCTCACTGACAGACTGTCTTCACTCAAAGGGAAAGCTGTAAGTGTGCAAATAGTATGTTGAAGTCTAACCCTGGTTATAAATGGTGACATTTGTAAAGCTGTGCTCACAACCGTCCGTCGCCCGTCCGTCAGTCAACCGTCCGTCAGTTGAAAGCGACTCACAACAGTCCGTCATCCGTTGATCCGTCGGGCCGGAAAATGTTCAGTGTTACCACCCTACAACACGAACTTTCTCGCCCAGAAACTAATGTTTATAATGAATGTCATAAATACATTCTCTTTCTCTAAAATAATTTATCAGCATTTCCTCTGAAAATCTACACGTCATCTTCAGTTCAATTCAAATGAGAAACGTAAAAAAGTAAACAACTTCACTGCCCTGTGTATAACTCTTTAACTGCGACGTTAGACTGTTCTCGAATGCCGACAATATTGCTTACTTGCGGCATTCGACTTTAGTCGAATAGGATTTTTTTCCTAAGTGGCAATGTGTCTGGCATGGAATTGTTTTCTAACAAGTGCTCATCTAATAACTTGTAAATACAAGTCTGCACATGTAGTAACCTGTATATACTATGTAAATACCGTATCTGTTAGAAATAAGTTTATAATAATATTACTTATATTTAAACATAAAAATATTTTTTTACACTTTTTGGGTAAAAATTGTGAAAATTTTTCACGCAGCAAACAAAGAAACAGTGACTGTTTTCAGGCAGCCATGTTCAAGGAACGATATTACAAGGCGGTGGCTCTCCGTCCGTTCAAAGTTAAAGTTTGAGATATATTTGACGGATTGGCGGATAGAAACAGAGTATCCTTGCGATTGGTTGAAGATCACGTGACCGACGGACGGACGGGCGACTGAAGGATGAAACGAGTGGTTGCGAGTCCATCTTAACTTGCGAGGTCCGTGATGCAGTGTGGCGTGTGTGGCACAGGTGTTCGTGGAGCGACGTCCGGACACACACGTGAGCGAGGGATCAGTGGTGTCTCGCTACTGGGTCGTCACTTCCGCCGAGAAGATGGGCACTGTGCCTCTCACCGTCAGGTAAAGCCCAGCCAATCAGAGAGCTTCCGCAGCGAGCAGTAGCCATTCAGGTGCAAGCCCAGTTCCCGCATCCTCGCCGCAGAGTGCAGACATTTGGGCAGCTCTTAAGGCCAGATTCCACCATGCATGTGGTGGAGTCTGGCCATGTATAGGGAACCGAAGGCTAAATTCCGGCAAATATCTCTCAGTCACATTTTGTGATAGTATTTTCAATTAAGGTTTCTTTGCTGATATTGAACTCGCCTAGATTTGTAAACCATTAAAATTTTAATTTTTTAATTTTAAATGCACTGTTTAATTATTTATAAAATGTCACCATTTTATAAATAAGGAAAACGTATATTCGAAATAAAAAAATGAAAATTTGGAAGGTTTACAAATCTAGATGAGTTTAATCTCTACCAGAAAATCTTTAGTTGAAAATGCTACCACGAAAAACGACTGAGAGGTCTTTGTCCGAATTTAGCCTTTGTTTCCCTATACGGCCATGTATGGCGAAGCCTGGCTTTAACGAGCCTGCCTACCAAGCCGGTAGCCGTGGACCTCAAATGGGAAATCAATTTTAAACGAAATTGCTTCTCATTGCGCCAATTTTAAAGATAACTTTCAAATATTTTGCTAATTATTTTGTCTAATATCTAGGGATATGAAAAATTCGCGAGTTCAATGACCTGTAGGCTAGACTCCACAGTCCTGTGTATACTCGAGCCTCACATGTTTGTACATTGGCTGCTGCCCCACGGAGTAGCCAGTGTTACTACACACCTGGCAGTATGACACTCGCTGCTTGTTTCCTTGCAAGTATGCTATTGGCTCAGAGTTGTCCAGGGCGTGTCTAATAAACTGCGATCCAATTACAAAGTCAACTTCAGTGTACACGTGTTTGACGTCTATCTTGTCCTGAAATGAACTCGCGAAATTTTCCTCCTATCTCTACTAATATGCTTATCACAAAAAAAAAAAAAAAAAAAAATCCCCCAGAAACAATTTTATGTACTAATATTCTCTGAAAAAAATAGCGTCAATGTGCATTTAGTTGGAAAAAAATTGTCTTTTAAATTGACGCAATGAGAAGGAATTTCGTTTAACATTGATTTCCCATTTGATGTTCGCGACTGCCGGCTAGGTATACAGGCCCGTTAACAACGAGGTCTTGAGAGCCGATGAGGGTGAAGCGAGGTGAGTATGCAGTAGCGCCGGAATGCAAGGGCGGGGGAAACGGGAGATACCCGAGAAAACCCGCAGACCAGCGGCATCGTCCGGCACGATTCCCACGTGTGAAAATCCGGGAGCGACCCCTGCCGGGAATCGAACCTGGTTCTCCTAGGTAGGAGGTGAGTAGTCTAACCACTACACCACCGCGGTGAGATAGTCGCTTATTCCGCGAGCTCCACACCCACACGCCAAAAAAAAATGGCGTCACTGCCGAGCAACATGTGGGAACGACCGCAGGCCAGCCAGATAATAAAAATTCCCCATAAAGAAAAAAAAAGGCAGGTGTCTCCTAAGCACAGGTCTGTACAATTGATAGATTCACTTGGGGGAAGTTAGACTTGAAACACTTGTAAGTGTACGTTATTTTTACAACTGGCTCGCGACTTATTTGACACTTAAAGCATGACTCCTCGCCAGTAATAAAGCAGCAGTAAAATGCAGGTCCAATCACGGCCTTCAACGGTGGCGAGCAAGGAACCAGTGAGCAGTTGATATCTGGAGACCTGGAATTTTTGCAAATTCAAGTGAGGACAGCCTAGATTTTAAGCACGTGTACATTTGTCTCTCTTTGCCAATTGGATAGCAGTTTGTAACACACAACTGGACGAATCTGAGCCAATAACGAATCCGCAAGAAAACAAGGGTCGTATCCCATGTTACTTGTTGTAGGGTCAAACTGGAATAACATCAGCCAACGAACAACTATCTGAGGCTCGAGTTCACAAACTGTTTTCGAGTCCAGCTTGGTGTCAAGATTAATCTGCGAAATTCCTGGTTCTCTGTTGGTAGGGATTGTGAACTTTCGCTAATTCTTTTAGGACAAGCTAGACTTCAAACTCAAGTACAATTCTGTTGTTTTTGCAATTGTATTCCAGTTTAGTAGACACGCCCACGTGAAATCACAGACCTGTAAGGAAACAAGCAGCAGCGAATTCCGTGCCATTTGGTCTGAGGTAGAACTGGCTACACACCGGGGCATCAGGCTATGTGCAGAAAGCTGAGGCTGGAAAACACATATGAAATTTGAGTCTATAGCAGACATGTAACTTAAAACGCGAAAATATTGGGTTGCTATCGATATCTTTTTGTGAGGACAAAGAAAGGTGGAGTCCGAATTAGAAGTAATTGATAGGGGCACCAGTTTTTCGCGAAAATATTTCAGAGCAAGTGTGTTCCAACGCACTTTAGTTCAGAACCACTTCCGTGATGCGGATCATGTTAAGCGTCTTATCTATCCGCTCGCGAATCACGGACTGTCAGTATCGGAGAAACTTAATTATGTTTGGCTCACTCATGTAACAGGCTGTCTTCATTCATGTAACAGGCTGTCTTCACTCATGTAACAGGCTGTCTTCACTCAAAGACAAGCGGGTAATACTCAAATGAAGGCTGAAAGTGTTCCCAAAGGACACTGAAGTCTAGCCTCCACGTTAATATTTCGCGAAGAAAAGTTGGCCTAGTGAATTTTTCCCTGTGTCTACGCTTGTGCCATTTCAAATGTACGATGGGCCGCGGTGATGTAGCGGGTAGAGTGCTCTCTTCCCACCAAAGCGAAACGTGTTCGTGTTGCAGCTCCAGGATTTTCGAAAGTGAGGATCTTGCCGTACGATTCCGGCTTGGCCGGTGGGTTTTCTCGGGGATCTCCCGTTCTCCCAGCTGCTGCATTCTGGTGTTACTCCATATCTATCTCGCTTCACCCTCATCGGCTCTCAAGGCCCCGTTTTTAAGTAAGCGCCCAAGTCTCTCCGCTCCTCTCTACTCCACTTTCACTTGATCTGTATAAATAGCGGTGTTATTGGCCAATTCTTTTTTCTGCTTTTATCCCATCACACCAATGGAACTACTGAGCTGTCTCCATTGACCCATGAGATTTTCAACTGACCTTGAAATACCGGCAGCACACAGGTGAGATAAGAAGACAAAGGACATCGTTTACCCACGGTACTAATTGCCGTTTATGTAAATGATATTTGGTTGTATCCATTAAGTACTGTGATTAATACTCCAGTTAAAATATAGCTATGTTTTTTAATCATACGTGCACATTTATGTTTATTACTATGGAATATGTTTATGGGATTTGGTTTCCGTGTTACATTTTTGTGTTTACGTAGTTAAGAAAACTTAATTATTTTCGAGTAAAAAATATAGTTATGTTATCGAACCGAGATGTATTTAACAGCGACAAGGACATAATACACTCTTAACAAGTATGTGGCTTTTAGTAGACTGTGTGTGTGTTTGTTCCGTATGCTTGTATGTGTTTGTCGATACAGGTAACATTTTCAAGGACGTCACGACGAGAAAATGCCTGTCCAAGGGCTGGGCCTCTCCTTGGGCAGTACGTTAAACTCTAACTCACGCCTCATGCATTGTGTTTCAGCGCCTACGCCTTACGGAACTCTACGCTTCGTGTTTCGCTGATTCTTCAGTTTTTTTTCATCTTGATTTACCTAATGTAATATGTTTACCCTTGCCGCCAAAAATCCCATTCACGTCTAGCCAATCTTAGTGGCTGGTCTGGTTCCTTATTTTAACCCTTTCACACTTACTTGAATTTACAGTTCTTGGTGTTGCAGACAAGACATTTCACGAGGTGTGCTGTATTTAAGCAGTTTCTTAAGTTGTTTCGTTGTCACGACCAATGAATTTTAAACTCAGTTCTCGACAAATTAGGAACTCCCAAATTTCGCAAAAGAAGTTAGATTTCAATACTGTACGGGTATATCAGCAATTTTCATTTGTTTAGCAGTCGCATATCTTTGTGAGAAAACATTTTCTCACTGGGTTGGCCAATCAGAATTAGGTTACTCAAGTAGTGTGCGTCTGTGATACGCAAGTAGACACCACAGAGGCATAACACGTAACTAATTCAATCAAGAACGTGGGTCTGAGCTATTGTTGTGGAATACAACTGGTCATGAAATTTTTTCACGAAATTCTGGTGTCCCTAGTCATAACCTAGATAAGTCACGTGGTTTACGAATCACGTGTCCGCAGGGAAAATCACTTTTCTTTAAGGCTTCCAGTACATAATACCAACCGAAAATAAACTTCATGTACGTTATGTACACACACACTTGTGTACAGTGTACCTGAATGTATGTTATGTGCACACACTTGTATACAGTCTACCTGAATGTAGGTTATGTACACACACTTGTGTACAGTGGATCCGAATGTACGTTATGTACACACGTGTGTACAGTGGATCTGGATGTATGTTATGTGCACACACTTATGTGCGGTGAACCTGAATGTACGTTATGTACACACTTGTGTACAGTGTACCTGAATGTAGGTTATGTACACATACTTGTGTACAGTGGATCCGAATGTACGTTATGTACACACGTGTGTACAGTGGATCTGGATGTATGTTATGTGCACACACTTGTGTGCGGTGAACCTGAATGTACGTTATGTACACACTTGTGTAGAGTGGACCTGAATGTATGTTATGTACACACTTGTGTACAGTGGACCTGAATGGGTTAGTTGTATGATAACTCTACTTTCACTCCCAACCATCGAGAAATGGTACTGGTAGGGACATTTGATTTTTGCCCAATAAAGTTCCACTTACGCTATACCTACTTGAACAATCTACGTGCACGTCTTCAGTTTTCCTTTGGCTGTTAGCTGCGGGTCTTTGTGAGTAGACATTGTGGTGTTTCATTTATTGAGACAATCAGAATTACGTCACTCCGGTACTGTGCGTCTGTCATTCGCGGGCAGGCTGTTGATACGCTTAACATTTTATACCATTCAATCGCGGAAGTACATCTGAACTGATGTATTTCGAAGTACCGGGTACAAACTCTTTCCCCGAAAATGTGGTGTCCCTGCTTAAACAATTCCAGGTACAATACTCACCATACACACCGTAACTTCCCGTCACGCTGCACATTATGTCATATTATCAGTGAAGGGGTTGTCCAATGGCGATGGGTCAACGTGAAAGCAGGTCGAGGGAGCAAGTGGTTGTAGGCTATTCACGATTAAATGAGTTCTTTTAAAAAGCCTGCTTTAGATCTACTTTCATGGACGTTGTGTATTCTTCCACCATTTAAAATTAACATTGCAATGGACCTGATCACTCTGTGCTTACGTCTAGCAAGTGAACCTTTGAAATTATTAGAAAAAGTATACATATATATTTTTTTTTTTACAAATTTGCATATTCTTACACTATTATGCATTCAGAAAATCGAAAACAATATAGATTTGTTTAGTATTTATCAAAGTTAACCTATCAATTTTAATACAACATTAAGACATGAGACTAATTTCCCTCCGTCGTAACCAACTTGACTATAGGCTGTTCACGGTCAAATGAGCACATTTTACTTAAGATCTATTTGTGTACACGTTGTGTGTTCTTCCGCTTTATGTAAAATTAGCATTTCCATGGGCCTAATCACTTTATTCATGCGTCGGTCAAGTTAAACTGTGAAATTATTAGAAAAATTAATATTTTACAAATCTGCTAATTTTTACACTTCGGTGTGTTAAAAATATACAGAGAGCGAGAGAAATATTCCATCTTATTACAAATGGTTACCTAGCACTTTTTGTTCGACGTTAATATATGGAACTACTTTTCCCTCTATCGTTACCAACTTTACTGGACACGTGTCTCTCATTGCGCCCGTTAAAATATATGCAGGTAGGGGCAGTGACTTATTTCTAAGGTTGATTTCAATAGTGCTCACTTAATCGTGAACAGCCTTTAGACATATTCCAGACGGCGTGGTCGTTACAATATAAGCAGGTAGGGACTGTAACATATTTTAAAAGGCGGACTTCAAAGTGCTCAATTAGCCATGGACAGTGTATAACAAACAGAAAGCAACAGTCCAACAGGGTTGCGGACGACCTCGTACGAAGGATTCGCACTATTGCAGTAACATGTAGACGAACGTTGTTGGCTCGAGTATATTGTTACATTTCAGTATAAATTACCCGTGTAGAAATTATTTTCATCATTTTTTATTACTTCGTACTTCTCAAAACTAATTCAACAAATTATTTCTTCTTAAACAAATGGATAATTAATTACATAATCTTCTCAAACACAATAAAACTAATGTTCCTTATTACACAATGATCATTTATTCATGTGACAAAACCATCTTGCAGCTATCTTATTATCTATTAAAACACTAAAACATTCATTTTAATAAAAATAAAAAAAAAGTCTATGCTGGATATGATGGGAATTCCTTCTACAGAACAATTTTGTGCTATTTTATATCAGCCTTACTTGTGTTGTTTTATGTCCTCTGACTAACTGACACCTAACCATGACACATTTCTCTGCCAATCAGCAATGGCGAGACGAGAGACAACCAGAATAGTCTTATGTTTAATAAACATTTAATTGCTTTGTACTCACTAGGACGAATTGAAAAATAGCAAACATTATTACTGATTCTCGTCTAGAAACAAATGACTCTCTATGTAAATAACTATTAAAATTAACCAAATAGTATACTGTGAACTCATATATATATAAAGTAATTTAGAAAGATATCAAAATCAAGTGACAACATAAGCAAGTACTCATTAACTATATGTAATAATGTCTGTGACTAAGTGTAAATATACCCCAAAATCTGCAATGTTACTATAGGCTATTCACGGTAAAGTGAGCACTATATAAGGCCCTCTCAACAGGCATCAACCACTAATAAATATATCTTATTGCAGCCTTAGACGTTGACTTTTGAGAGTGGTGAAATGTATACACTGTGTTTTTTTTGTCACATTGCAATGTTTATATCAAAAAGTAGCAGGAAGATAGAAATTGGGTGAAAGTAAAAATTTAAAAGGGCCTTAAAAAGTGCTCACTTTACCGTGAACAGCCTATACTTATTGGACTTCAAAAGTTTTGACCCGTCCAGTTCACAGTGACCTGCACGGTCGTGGACACGTTGCACGTGAATAATACTCATGACTGGGACTGTACAGAGAAAAGGATCAGTGTCCAGTCTTCTCTTTGGCGTGAGTGGTTAGTGCCAATATCGTTGAACACGCAGTACGTTGAACACGCAGTACGTTGAACACGCAGTACGTTGAACACGTAGTACGTTGTTCAAAATTGTTGCAAGGGAAATGCTGAATTACACAATTCATGCCCAGTGTACACAATTGTGTACATTACGTGCGTGTAAGTATTTTTGGACTGTATTTCACACTGCGAAGCTCGATAATGACCGATGATCTTACCTATGTGTTAATGACTCGGAAACAGTCTTATTGATTCAGGTCGTAATTGGTTCATATAAAAGCAGCCGAACATATAGAATACAGCTCATTGGCTGTGACAACGAAACAAGTGTTGTGTCGACTTAAATACAGCACGCATCATAACATTTTTTTTTGTTTGCAACACATGAATCTATAAATTAAAGTGGGTCTGAAAGGATTAAGGTACATCTCACAACAAACAATGATGTGATTACATTTTAACTCGAAAATTAATGTGTGACCGAGCGTGTTGGCTTGCTGCCGAATCATTATAGGCTATTCACGGTAAAGTGAGCACTTTTTAAGGATCTCCCAACAGGCATTAACCACTAATAAATATGTTTTATTGCAACCTGAGACATTAACTTTTGGGCGTGGTGAAACTATACACTGTATTTATTTGTCACATGTAAATGTGGATACTGAAAAGTGGCTGTAAGATAACAATTGGTTAGAAGAACTATTTAGAAGGGCCTTAAAGAGTGCTCGCTTTACCGTGAATAGAGTACAGACCTGCACAATTCGCGTTATTTTCGGGCAGCACGCTATAATTCACCGTTCTATACATCTTCGAGTCGGTGCCATTTTTTTATTGGCTTCTGCAGCAGTACGGGCCAATTTACACTTATGACTTGGTTGGACGTGACTGGACCAGCCTTTCCTTAGTTGCTTGCTATTGGTCCAAAGCCGTCCAGGGTATCCCAGAACAAACTGTAGTCCAATGACAAACACAATGCAAAAGTACAAGTGTTTGGATTCTAGCCGGTCCTGAAATAATAATGCGAATTTTGCACTTCCCGACCTATAAGTAGGGAGGAAAAATTCGCAAATTTATTTCGAGACAATATAGGCGTCAAACACATATATCGTGAAGTCACCTTCGCAATTGGATCACAGTTTATTATAAACGCCCTGCACGCCTCTGAGCCAATAGCAGACTTGCAAGGAAACACCTTGCGAATCCCATAACTGCCAGGTGTGGGACAACAGCCAATGAACACACAGCTGAGGCTCAAGTATGCAGAGGACTGAGGAGTCTAACCTACAGGTCATTGAACTCGCGAAATGTTCCTATCCCTACCTACAAGCGAAACATATCGGTGCTGTAGCAGTCACGTGATGACTGCAGTTATCTAGTTGTCAAGCTGCATCGAGTGCAGCCAAGTGAAAAGCCTGTTCTCCAACAAGAAGAGGCACTGCTATGTGGGTGTTGTGTGTGTATGTGTGTGTGTTGTAGCAGGAATGGCATCAAAGTGAGGGCGGGGTCCCTGGAGAGAGGTCGTGGTGGAGTCCTCCACCAGACTACTAGAGTGGTCACACACCCGCTCTTCAACCAGCCACACATGTACGAGAATGACATCGCCCTCATCAAGGTAGGCCCGCCAACTCCTTACTTCTATCCATCAGCACGTACATCATAACTAGGACAACCTGTTTTTCGCGAAAATATTTGTTCCACGTGGCCACTTGTAGCTCTACTTTGGTTATTGGCAGGGACTGGAAAATGCGAATTTATTTTTGGACAAGCTAGATCTCAAACATATGTGTATATCTGTTATGTCTGCAGTTGGATCACAGTTTATTAGACACGCTCAGGTGAATTCTAAGCCAATAACAGGCCTGCAAGGAAACACGCGCCGAATGGTGTGCTACCTGTCTCTGAGGTAGTGTGGGGAAGCAGCCAATGAACAGAGCGTTTAGCATCGAAAATACACAGCACAGTGGAGTCTGTCCTACAGGTGATCAAAAACGCGAAATTGTCCTGTCCCTAGTTATTGGCCAGCTGTCTTTGTGTGAAGACAGTTGATACATGAGTGAGCCAATCAGAATTGAGTTTCTCCAACTCTGACCGTCTGTGATTGGCAGGCAGACAGACGAGACACGTGATGTTTTAAATGATCCAACCACTAAAGTGGTTCTGATCTAAAGTTTTTTGGAAGACAGCTTGTCCTGAAATCTTTTCGCGAAAAATAGGTGCCCCTAACCATAGCTAGACATGATGGTTAGAGATCCGGAGTTTCGCGGATTCACTTGGCCACAAGCTAGACTCTACAATTATTTATGTACTGGGGCCTCTGTTAGTGTTCATTGGCTGATGCCCCGGTGTCATCTCAGACCAGGTAGAACGGTATTCGGTCCCAGTTTCCTTGCAGGTCAGTTATTGGTTCAAATTCGTCCAGGGCGTGTAATACGAACTGCAATCCAATTGAGACAGAAAGTCAAATATACACGTGTTTGAAGTCTAGCTTGTCCTCAAATGAAATCGTGAAATTCCCGGGTCTCTAACGATGGTTTATCACGGGAGAAGTCGACTGTTTGCTAGGATTCAACATACTGTACACATGTCCGATAGTTTTCTTTTCTTATTGGCTGCCATGCTTGTATGAAGTTACTGCCCAATTTCACTAGACCAATAAGGACACTGATACTATAAGGCAGAACGTTCGTGATGGATCTGCAAACAACTTAGCTGAGTCAAAATCTTAATCATCCGATCATGAAAGAATAAACTAGTTAGAATGTTAAATAGAAAATATGTTGGCTCAAACATTTTTTTTTTTCTCGATTTTCTATGCTCTCTAAATACAACGTTGCAGAGAACCTTATGAAGTATTATTTCATCGCCCGTATTTTCAAATAATGTGGATGTCGTAATGCCATGGCATACTTCCCTACAACTACATTAATTCAGGAGACGTAATATTTGAGTTAACGTGTTTTTCGCGGAAAAAAATTGTTCGCAGGATAGACTCCAGCATTCAACGTGCACACAAGCAGGTATCCTTCGAATACCAGCCGGGTGTGTCTGTGTGAGGATACGTTCTCTGTTTGATTGGTCCAGTCAGAATTAAGTCACTCCGGCACTGAACCTCCGTGATTGGCTGGCAGAAACCTCAAACGCGCGAGAGTTCAAATCGTCTAACCACGAAATAGTTTCTGAACTAGCATGTTTTCCAATACAACTACAATATTTTCCCATACATGCATGGTACCGTTCCTACAGTTGCTCAGGAAAGAGACAAATGCGTAGGAAAGTTCCCAACGTTGTATAGTAGCGATGCTAAACATTCTCATATTTTCACGGTGATACGTAGCACAATTTCCATACAGAGTATAGGTTAAAAACTTCCATTACAGTTTAGGAATTTACCAGAAAACTTGTTACAGTGTAGTCGTGGAATATTTTCGCTGAAATTGGTGGCATTAGTAATATTTAGAGACATGCAAAATTCACGTTATTATTTGCAATCAGGCTTAACCTCGCAGTACTGTATAGACCGAAGCCTACGTAGTTTTTCCATTGGCTGCTGCATGTATAAATAAAGCCAAGCCCTTTCTAACAGAACTGCACGTGAATGGGGCACACAATTGTGAAGTGTTCATTTATTGGCGCAGAGTTACCCAGGGCGTGTCGGATAAAGTGTGGTCCAATGACAAACGTATTGCAAAGGTACACGTGTTTAAAGTTTAACGTGTCCCCAAATAATAACGCGAATTTCGCACGTCTCTAGTAATATTACGTCGGTCGGCAGCATTCAGAGTGCTAGGAAATGAACAGTTGAAGATTGGACTCCCAACACTAGTGTCTGCGAACACGCTGTGCTTGCAGGTGAGGAGATCATTCACGCACGACAACTACGTGAAGCCCATCAAGATGGCGACGCTGGCGGACATCTTCCCAACAGGCACCGAACTGATCGCCTGCGGCTGGGGGAAGGCAAGTTTCCTTCACTCATCACCTTCCCTTCACTCAACTTTGTGGTATACCCGGGGGATATCGCGGACTCATTGGACAACAACCTATAGTGTATTCGCGGTTACTTCACACTTTCGAATCAAATCTTTGAAATTCACGCCGCGTATGACGTGTTTTGTTATTTCCTAAATATATCATGTATCAAGCATTCCATACCCTTGTTAACATAAAAGTATCTTACTTTTTGTTGAGGTGAAGTTTTCCCTATATCTAATTTATTAGTTACAATATTCCATTTACAATAAATATGAATTAAAATAGTGAGAAAACATGTGTGTTGGTAGTGCCTAGTAAGAAATAATTCTCATGCGAAATATTATTACAACTGCGTGCGCATGAATTCAGTGCGTTGTCCTCCTGGTGTAATTTGGAAGAGGCAGAGGAATATCCTGAAAGCAGGACTTTAGCAGGGCTTCAGGAAAGTGTGAAGTATCCGCGAATGGATTATATAGTCTGTTCACAATTAACTGACCAGTTTTTAAATTAACTTTTGAAAACTGTGACTGCCTCCACCTGCGTATATTTTAACTGGCTCACTAAGTAACTTGCGCCTATAAGGTTGGTAATGCTGGAGGGAAAGTAGCTCTATGTCTTGGTATCGAATTAAAAGTTTTACATTAACATTTTTAATACAAAAATTATTAATTTTTCTAATGTATAAAAATGTAAGAATATGCAGACTTGTTAAAAGTATAGACCCCACTTTTCTAATAATTTTACAGTTTCACTTGACTGACGTATGGATTAAGTGATCAGACCCACTGCAAAATTGATTTTACGTTTTACTTTGCACAAGAAAAACACATTTTACCATAGTAAAAATATGTTTTAATTCCAAGTGCACACTAATTGTTTTTTTTTTTTTCAGTACATAATTTTTCAAAATTTGTTCATATTCATTTACATATTGAAATTTTTTTCGGGAGGGGTTGTAATCCCTTCAGCACATACCTTCCTTACGCCCTTGCTTGGTGTCTGTCAGGCATGAGCGGCCCGATCTGCCTTGAGATGATCCTCCTCGGTCGTGTGCAAAGGAGATCAAAGATGCCGGCCAAGTAACAGGTGTTCGCAGTGGTGAGGGAAGGATAAGGCCGTGTCCACACTCGGCCGTTCCTGGGGACGTGAACGTGTTCGAAACTCGGCGTCAAGTGACGTCACATTGACGCCGTCCGAATATGGTCTACAAATGCATTGTCCGAAGTGAGCTTTCAGAATCTGACGCTAGATCGCACTGGATTCGGCATATTATTTGTTGTTGCTTAGTTATGTTTAAATTTACTGTATTATTGTTTATTATAGTTTACGAAATGGTTGATTTTGATATTTATTTATAATAAACTTCTTGATGGTTTTATTTTAAATAAGTTTACCAATTAAAATCTGAATTTTATTTCTAAACTAACATTTTAAAAAATTTAGCCTCCAAATAAAATTGTTCAGACCAAACGAAGACATCCCTAATTATTTATTACCGTATCATCATATTTGTTTTGAGAAAGCCCACCTACACATAGATTGTTTACATTATTAACGTAAACATTTCACGAATGCGTGTGAAAGCATTTGAAGTCTTCTTTTTTTTTTCTATCGCCTTAGGACACAATTTGGGACAAAATTTCAGTTTTCCGATCGCTTCAACTTGGGACACGGCAGCTAGGGGCAGCGCCGTTACGTCAGAGTGTCACGTGAACCAATCAGCGCGTCCTTGTCCTAAGACACAGGTTGGGATAGCGCAAATGTACTCTCTGTCTCATATAAAAGGGCAGGATTTTGACAGTCAGTGAGTGGCAACTTGGCGTATACGAAACAAACAAAGTGCCGTTTACAAAATCGAGTGAGTTCCTAGATTAATTAATATATTTTATTTTACGTGGTCACAAAACAGCAGTTGTAAGTGTTACAAACTAATCTTCGTGCTAAAGTAGTAATGCATAGGTGTTCACTATCAGATGCACAATAAGACGGTTCAGAGTCGGATGAAAAGCGACTCCAAACCTTAAATCTGTTTATGTCGTATTCCCACTGTCCATCCATGCTTTCCATATGTGCTTGATATTGATTCCAAAAGCCTACAAAAATATTGCATGATAATATTGAATTATTTTTTCAAATAATTTGACGAAATATATTTCAAATTCGTGTCGTTTCGAGACAGTAAAAGTCGAAAAGTCGAGTTTCAAAAAGCATGATCTAGAGGCGGCGAACCTGCTGCTATCTGCCGGCTCACACACTTAACCATGTCGTACGCGCAATCTGTGTGTTCTTTCTCGAACCTAATAAGCTATAACGCTCAAATGAATATGTTTCGTATGTAAAATAACAAATTTACGAACAGATACCAATAGTTTTATTTTTCTGCGAGCTCTGCATAATTTTTAAAGCAACATATATTTCGTATACAGCGATTTTGATTACTAGTAATTTCTATTGGGCCAGTAATTGTCCATCTATGTCGTAAACACGCCATTACCCCCCTCCCCCCGAAACCCATTTCCTTGTTTTCGTGTAGCATCCAACTGACACACCAGCTGATGGCGAAAGGATACATAAACTGAAAGTAAACATTAGTTGAACTGTCATAATATTGCCATCTTATGAGACAGGCAGTGGACAGGCCCTAATGGGGACAGCAGACCGCGCATCGTCTCGGAGTGGACTGCTACAAACACGCCGCACCAATGGGAAGGAGCAGTGAGGGGAGGCTGTGGTTTTGCAGGGTCGGCGTGGAGGCATGAGCGAGCACCTGCGCAGGACCACGCTGCACATCGTGTCAAACCGGAAGTGCGAGTCCTCGCGCGGCATCCGGAGACTTCGTGAGCAACTGGGTCCTCAAGTACACGTCGCAGACAGCATGATCTGCGCCGCCGCATATGGCAAGGACACCACCCTGGTGAGCTCCATCACACACTACAACCCTCCCATGCCCACGGGTCCGCGGTGGCGTAGTGGCTAGACTACCCTCCTCCCACCAAGACGAACCGGGTTCGATTCCCGGAAGAGGCTATTTACCAGTAGATAGTGGGTTTTACAAAGAATAAAACAATTTTTGCAATTTTGGCAAATACGTAACAATTTGTAAGCTCTAGATAGGGATAGGAAAATTTCACGAATTCATTTCAAGACAAGATAGACGTCAAGCACGTGTACACTGCAGTTGAATTTGCATTTGGATCGCAGTTTATTAGACACGCCCTGGACGACTCTGAGCCAATAGCATACTTGCAAGGAAACAAGTAGCGAGTGTCATACTGCCAGGTGTGAAGTAACACTGGCTACTCTGTGGGGCAGCAGCCAATGAACAAACATCTGAGTCTCGAGTGTACACAGGACTGTGGAGTCTAGCCTACAGGTCACTGAAGTGAGTGAGTGAGTGAAGATATTTGGGCGGCTCTTAACAGCGAAGTCGTGAGAGCCGATGAGGGTGATTGAAGTGAGTATGGAGCAGCGCCGTAATGGAAGGGCGGGGGAAACGGGAGATCCCCGAGAAAACCGGCCGACCAACGGCATCGTCTGGCACGATTCCCACATGCGAAAATCCGGTGACCCGACCTGGGATTGGACCCGGTACGCCTTGGTGGTAGGCGAGCGGGCTAACCGCTCGGCCACCGCGGCCCCAGTTTATGTGAAATCTTTTGGGAACAATAAGATTATTTTTCGATAGTGACTTCCTTATTAGATATTTCAGTAGAATTAAAGCCATTTAAGATGCACAAAATATGCTAAGTTTGTGTTCTACATGACTATTTTCAATGACAGGGACATCCTAATTTCGCGAAAAGATTTCCGCGCGGATTAGACTTCAGTAGCCTACGGGTATATTTGTAGTTTTCATATATTCATTGGCGACTTCGTTTTGGTGACAAGACATTTTCTCACGTGACTGGCCAATCATAATTAGGGAACTCACGCAGTGTAGGTCTGTAATTCGCGAGCAGACACATAAGACGCGTTATGCGAGAACCGTCCAATCACGAACGTGGATTTGAGCTAAAACATTACGAAATACAACTGGGTCTTGAAATCTTTTCATGAAATTCGGGTGTCCCTACCAATAGAGACCTGAAAAATTCGCGAGTTCAATGACCTGCAGGCTAGACTCTACAGCCATTATGTACACGTATGCAGATATCAACTGCACATTGGTTGTCTGCTGTCACAGTGGAAGGCCACGATTGGGCTAGCCTTCTCCAGGACGTGTCAAATGCCGTGTGGACCAATGGTTAAAGTTATACAAACACATATGTTTTGAATTCTAGCTTTTACCCTAAATGAATCCTCGAATCCTTCAGTTCTCTTCTTATCAATGACTGTATTTGCAACATATGTAGGCCTACAGAAATTATTTACTTATCGCACATAAATTTTCTCTATTTTTTAACGTACAGCAGCAAGTTTACACATTACAAAAAAAAACCACAAGTACTTTAAATACGCGCACAGAACTTTACAACACCCTTGTATGGTGAACTCGTAATGTAAACACACCATAGAAGTGAACTCTAGATTCAAGTTGGATCTCAGCAATGCATTAGCAACTGAAGCGTTGCCAACAGTCCGCTGCCGGACTGATGCTTGATGACACAGTACGGAGCAACCTGCATGAGATAAAACTAAGTACTGGACGCGCAGATTCATATCCGAGCCGCATGCCTCAGCAACATCACATAAAGTGACTACCAACTGAAAAGGAATGTTTAAATATATACATTACGGAAACTGGACACCGTGTGCAAATAATATATTTCAAGTTTTACAGCTTTACTTTTTAGTTTCCTGTTGAACTAGTTTTAATAGCATGTGAAGTCGTCAGTTAATATAGTAACTAACACTATTACTATCCTAGCTGTCACAAGCAATACAAACTCTCGAGCTGTATTTTCGAATGAAGGCAATCAAATGAGTGGCCAAACAAAGATCATATATGTTTGATTCAACCATATATTTTGTTGGCTCTCTAATTTCTTTTGGCCTAACGCAGTCATTTTAATAACTTAAACGTACATATTTAGTCAACTGAACAAAATTTGTTTTCTTTCTTTCCAAATATATTTATTCGACAAAATAATTCTTTGGGCCAAATAAATAAATATTTTGGCCCTATACAAACGAATATCTTGATGGCTGGAACGAATAATTCTCACAATGTGATTGGCTGAAACGAACCATTCTCTCAGTGTGATTGGCTGGAACGATCCATTCTCTCAGTGTGATTGGCTGGGACGATCCATTCTCTCACTATGATTGGCTGGAACGAATCATTCTCTCAGTGTGGTTGGCTGGAACGAATAATTCTCACAGTGTGATTGGCTGAAACGAACCATTCTCTGAGTGCGATTGGCTGGAACGAACCATTCTCTTAATATGATTGGCTAGAACGAATCATTCTCTCAATGTGATTGGCTGGAACGAACCATTCTCTCAGAGTGATTGGCTGGAACGAATCATTCTCTCAGTGTGATTGGCTGGAACGAATTATTCTCTCAGTGTGATTGGCTGGAACAAACCATTCTCTCAGTGTGTTTGGCTGGAACGAATCATTCTCTCAGTGTGATTGGCTGGAACGAATCATTCTCTGAGTGTGATTGGCTGGAACGAACCATTCTCTCACTATGATTGGCTGGAACGAATCATTCTCTCAGTGTGGTTGGCTGGAACGAATAATTCCACAGTGCGATTGGCTGAAACGAATCATTCTCTGAGTGCGATTGGCTGGAACGAACCATTCTCTTAATATGATTGGCTAGAACGAATCATTCTCTCAATGTGATTGGCTGGAACGAACCATTCCCTCAGTGTGATTGGCTATGACGATCCATTCTCTCAGTGTGGTTGGCTGGAACGAACCATTCTCTCAGTGTGATTTTACAATTGTGGTCCAACATTTTCCTGGTCAGTAACGCTATACTGCTTGCGTCTGCGGCTGGTGTTCGCAGCTCGCGCCACAATTCCACCTTTGTATTGTTAACTACTACGTGGTCGTGTGTCGTGTGCTTAGGGAGACTCGGGCGGCCCGTTGTTCCTCATGCATGATGAGAAGCCGCTGCTGGTGGGCGTCGTCTCGTGGGGCGAGGGCCGGGGAGACCATGACAGTCCCGGAGTCTACACCAGCATCGCCAAGTTCCGCAAATGGATGTTCCTGGAGATGGCGACCGCGTCTCTCTTGCATGTCGGCTCCACCAACGACACTGAGGACCTGCTTTGAAGACTCTGGCCTTCTACCTGCTCCCCCACACCGAGACTGTCAGGAGTGCCTTAGATACTGCCTGTGTCCTCACGCCACGCTCACAGTAGATAACTACTAGTAGATACAAAGTGCCTGTGCGTTCATGTCACTTTCACCATGAACATTTCTACCACACCTTTACAGTGCCTGCTGCATGTTCATGCCACTTTCACAACTAACTTTTTCTACATCACCTTAGAATGTTACTGTGCCTGTGTGTTTATGTTATTTTCACAATGGACCTTCCCAGGCACCTTAGAAGTTTACAGTGCCTGTGTGTTCATGTTACTTTCACAATAGAGATTCCCACGACACGACACGTTAGAACTTTACGGTCCCTGTGTTTTAATGCCACTTTCACAACTAACTTTTCTACGTCACCTTAGAAGTTTACAATGCTTGTGTGTTCATGTTACTCTCACAATGACCCACCTTGACACCTTAGATGTTTACAGTGTCTGTGTATTTATGTCACTTTCACAATGAACATTCCCACTACTCTTTAGAAGTTTACAGTGCCTGTGTGTCAGTGTCACTTTCACAATGGACTTTTTCACGACATTAGAAGTTTACAATGTTTGTGTGTTCATGATACTCTCACACTGGACCCTCCTTGATTCCTTAGTGGTTTACAGTGAATGTGTGTTCATGTTACTCTCACAATGGACCTTCCTGAGGCGCCTTAGAGGTTCACAATGCCTGTGGGTTCATGTTACTCTAACTGCACTAATATTTGAATATTTTCTATTTCACGGTTTCAAAACGATGCCTACAGACACTGGGAAATCATGAAACATTTTCGAGTCAACATATCTTCTATACAACTGTATCTAGTTTAACATGTTATGACTACATAGTCAGGTCACAGAGTACTTGCTAATACAGAGGTGAGATGGCCACTTGTTCCGCGAACTCCAGCCGCACACACTGGCCAGCAATATGGCGTCACCAGCCAGCAGCGAGTCGGAACGCAATTCGCCAAAAAAAAAAAAGGATACGACACACGAAAATAAAGGAAAACCAATTATTTTATTTTAATTGACTGTTATTTTGTAACTAGAATTTCAGGAGAAAGCAGTTCATCGCATCACGCGATATATCCCCGATCCTTCAGTTTATTTATGATTAAAGATATCTCGTTAATGTGCGTGAGATCGTCACGTTTTTGAAGGTGAGTCAAATATCAGAGTCTATCAACAAAGTCATTCGGGTCTTCGAGAAATAGGTAGCCAGTATTCTCGTCGCCTTCTGCCTTCTTCATGTCACTTGTAGCAAGTGTGTCAGTGCATCGAGAGATTCGCCATCACTGTCTTCAGTATTATCACTGTATTCATGCTCATTATCATCTATGCTGTCTTCGTGGTCATTTTCACCTGCTGTTTTGTATTCTATATTAAATATGCTTGACTTTGTAGCAGGAGTTGTGTGCTCATCAGTGTTTAGAGCCGGCGACTATTTACTTTGAAGTCCTCCGACTTCACGTGAAAGTCTTGCGAGTGTACATTACACACAAACCGACTCTACTGCACTCATTCCTTCTAACGTTAACTGTCTCATCATAACCGCCTGTCGAACAGGCATCCATCGACACAGCAAGATGTATTGCCGGCAACACTTGCTGACTCCCAGCAGACGAATCCTTGCAGATCTCAGTATGTACTTCCAGTGTATCGCCTTGCACAAACTTCATGATACCAATGACGTAATACTTCGTCGCGGGAGGAGGACTCTTCGTGCACCGTTCTGTCATGCCGACGAGCACTTTGACCATAGGTGAGAACTCGATCGTATAGTCGGCACTAGCGACAACCGGTTAGCGATGATGGAGGTCGCTGCTCCGTGATTGTTGAGGTCAAAGGCAGGCCTTCGTATTCGCATCTTCGTGGTGTTGCCAGAGCGCGCTTCCAAATTGATGTTCACCTTGCGGTGTCATAGTATCAACTGTCATTTTAATGCGGTTCTTTTTACAGTCAAGAGCTTAGCTTGTGGCCACAAAAGGACTTCCAACACAAAATTTATATGTAAAAAAATATGGTAGCACTTTGAGAAAACCCACATTTTCGTTCGCCCCAGAAGAAAACGCGCAGATGCTTATGTATACATAAATAAAGAAATATAAAATTAGTTTTAATTTATTTTATACATAATTATGCATAAGTATATGGATAAGCAAATATTTTTTCAAATTAATTTTGGACATAATTATGTATGTATATATATATGGGAATATAAACTTATTTTAGAATACCTATATATGCCGATGAGGGTGGATCGAGGTGAATATGGAGCAGCGCTGGAATGCAAGGTCGGAGGAAACGGAGATCCCCGAGAAAACCCGCCGAACAGTGGCATCGTCCTGCAGGATTCCCACGTGCAAAAATCCGGGTTCGCCTAGGTGGGGGAGGGGGGTGAGTAGTCTAACCACTACACAACCGCGGTCCCATGTTAACACTGATCTCGCTTGTATGTCACGTCGACCATGTCTAGCAATTATATGTTTTTATGATTGGATTATCTATATCTAGAGCCACCTGTTTTTCGCAAAAAAATTTCGTGTCTACTTGTACTCCAAAATATTAGAGTTCAGATGCACGTTTGTGATTGGATAATTTCAACTGTCACGCACTACAGGCGCCTGCCCGCGAATCACGGACACCTATTGTCGGCGTTTCCTAATTCTGATTGGCCCAGTCAGGTAAGGAACAAATACACGTGGCCAATAACGAAAGGAAAACTGCACGCATGCCATAGGACATTGCAGTCTAGCCTTCGTGTGAATCTTTTCGCGAAAAAACAGCTGGCTTTATCAATACCGCCTGTGTAGCTAAAAAGCGAATCCCGCGAGAAAATACTCTGCTACTATATAATACCTAGGGACACCAGAATTTCGCGAAAAGATTTCTCGGCCAGCTGTTTTTCATAACACTTAGGCTCAGATTCACTTTCATGATTGGATGGTTTCCGTGTTACGCATCTTAGTTGTCTGACCGCGAATCAAAGATGCTCATTATTGAAGTTACCTAATCCTGATTGGCCAGTTATGTTGAAGAAGAAGACCTCACAAAAACACGCCGCCAATAAGCAAAAGAAAACAGTTGGTACGCCCGTAGTGTATTGGAATCTACAGCGCGCGGAAATATTTTCGCGAAAATCAGGTGTCCCTAATGATTAGGGGCACCTGTTTTACGCGAAAAGATTTCAGGATAAGTTGTGTTCGAAAGCACTTTAGTTCAGAACGACTTTAGTGGTTGTGATATTTGAACTCTTACGCTTCTTATCTATCTGCCCGCGAATCACGTACGATCAGTATCGGAGAATCTTAATTCTGATTGGCTCACTCATTTAACTGACTGAGTTCAGGGAAAGACAAGCGGCCAATGTCAAATGAAGACTGCAAGCGTGCACATAGAATATTGAAGTCTAGCCTCCGCGCAAATCTTTTCGCGAAAAACAGATGACCCTGCCAATGATACCCATCAGACTGCTTCATTTCACTGCAACAAAATAGAACTCGCAATTAACCGGATAGTTGTGACTCGGAGTCGCTGTAAACACAATTGGTATGGCCCGTGGCAAGGCAGGAGTGGGCCGACCATGTCCACCTTGGCACGTACACTACGGCCAGAAGTGTGTTCTGTAAAAACACAAAACATTACTGTAATGAAAGCACAGCATGTATGAGTAATTAACACCAGTGGCGGCTGGTGAACTGTTGCATGGCACACTGGCTCTTGCTGAGTGCTGTACACTATGAGTGCACGCAGCAGGAACCAATAACAAGAGCGTAGCTGTAACTACGACCAGCCAATAGCGAGCTGCATCACGCACCTGCTGTGGCGTGGCAAAATTTCAGGCAGGACCGGACATTGACAGGACTCGACGTCTTTCTTAAAGAAGTTTGTTTATTTCTTATCAAGGCTACAGTGCGTCTAGCTTAATAACTAAAGGCATTTGTTGGTAAAGATTGTTCACTATAAAGTGAGCACTTTTGGAATCGACCTTGCAAAATTATCGCTGCCCCGGGCTGCGCACCTATATTTACACTGGCTCACTGAGTGACATGCGCCCTGTAAAGTTGGTGACGATGGATGGAAAGTAGATCCATCCATACCATAACGTTGAATAAAAACTATTAGGCAACCATTTGCGATAATTAAAATTATTTCTTTCACTTCCTGCATTTTAACGCATCGAAGAGTAAAAATGAGCAGATTTGTGAAATATTTACTATTCTAGTAATTTCACAGCTTCACTTGACCGACGCATGAATAAAGTGAAGAGACCCACGGCAATGATAATTTTACATAAGACGGAAGAATACACAATGCACATTCAAGTAGATCTCAAGCAGGGCTTTCAAAAGTGCTCATTTTACCATGAACAGCCTATGATTTATGTTTGCGTGATTTGATGTAATATTACTTTCGTGGATACTCAACATGTATTTTAGAGAAACAATAAAGTTTTAAACTGTTAGTTATACTGGCTGTCCCAGAATTATGTTTGCATTCTTTGGACGTGTATAACAGAGAGAATGGGAGGGACTGCTTGAGTTTGGCGCTTTAAGGACAACGCTGGGTTAGAACGAATGTTAATAACAGTTACAAATGTTCAGACTGTCCGCCGTGCGCAGTAAGACATCGCCTGCAACGCCATAGAACAGAACGACAAGCAATAGCTACGTTTTACACGTGAGTCGATTCACACGCGTCACTATCGCGTTTCTCACTGAATCCAGTGTCCGTGGCTCTGTGACATGCGTAGCGATCTTCTCAGTTCCTCACAGATAACGGCGTTCAATCTGGAGATCTGTGTGGATGTTACTCGCTATGTCCGAATTTGCCCCACTGCCCGAAATTGTTACCCACAACGCATCGCGGATATGTTCGGATGTATACAACGCGTTCTGGGTACATTTTTTTTGGGTCACTGGGTGATTGGAAATACCCACAACGCGTTGTGGAAATTCATTTCTCCTCGATACCTTAAGCAATGCAATTTTTCGCATTGTGGTCACTACAAATTTGCCAAAACACGTTGTGGGTAGTGTGCTTTTACCCACATCCCGTTGTGAGTATTTTGCATTAACCCACAAAGTGTGGTCTATTTTAGTTTTCATTTGTTTGTGTTTTTTTATGGTTTGTATTAATTTGTTTTATTATGTTGTTATTAGGGTTAGGGACATTTCGCGAGTTCACTTCAGGACAAGATAGACGTCAAACACGTGTGCACTGAAGTTGACTTTGCAATTGGATCGCAGTTTATTAGACACGTCCTGGACGACTCTGATCCAATAGCAGACTTGCAAGGAAACATGTAGCGAGTGCCATACTGCCAGGTGTGAAGTAACACACGCTACTCTATGGGGAAGCAGCCAATGAACAAGCATCTGAGGCTCGAGTGTACACAGGACTGTGAAGTCTAGCCTATAGGTAATTGAACTCGCGAATTTTTCCTATCCCTAGTTATTATCTTTTCGTCTTGCAGAAATGAAAATAGGCATATACATTTTCATTCAAAATTTCTTACAACAGAAAATTACAACAAATTTCAAAACACTTTCGGTTGATACCATTACAAAATCATAGCCTAAATATTGTAGAAGAAAAATAGAATGTAGAATAGTGCAACTTTAAAAACACAAGAAAAAATTTAAGCAGAATATTTCTGTTTGGTACCGATTAACTTATTCTTACACGAAATACTGTTGTGGCATCTATCATTACATTCTAAATTGTTTTTGGCACAAGAACACGATTTGTTATTGCATCCTTCTGAGCAGCATCATCTCACAAAACCTTGCTTAGATCGTGATGCCAACATAGCTTCCTGTCGTACTGTCACATTCCCATTTTGGACATTACTTATCTCTAGGGATTTATTAGAAGCTCTCTGAAATTCGTTTATTGAGTATAGTCTTTCAAGCTTGCAATGATTAGCTCTAATAGAAAATAAATTTGACTACTTCATCTGTTATCACGGCTCTACTTCATCTGTTATCACGGCAAGCACATTTCAAGGAGCCAGTCGCCCGCGATCCACATCGGGAATACAAACTAGAATATTATCACCAGTAACGGCTGGTGGAAACATCTTCCCAGATGCCTTAAGCATTTTCTCAGCTTGTTCCTGTAGTCCACGTTTGTAGTGTTTGGAAGAAGTCTCAATAGCCGATTTCTTTGCTCAAAGATGACATAACGGAATTTCGGACTGTGGTGCTGAAGTGGATGTCGAATGAAAATATTCAGCACATTCGAAGCAGGATATTTCTTCTTCAAACTGTTGGTCACAAACGATGCAAACTCTAACATTCTCTTCAGTTTCCATACGTGATGGAATCTGTTGGTTGTTAATTTCACACGAGAGATTTGAGAGATTTCGGAGATATTCTTCAAGTTGTTCTTCCGTGTCAATGTTTCAAGCTATATCACATGGCAAGCAGGAATCATGCAAACCCATTTTTCTGTGGAACGCCGAACAAAGCTTCACAAGGAGTTCTCTTAATTTCAGAATGGTAACTGCAATTTTTTGACATTTGAACAATTTTCAGACCAGAGACCCAACTTGAAGTATCGCTGTCTTTCATCCAAGCTAACAAACTGTCTCGGATGTCTTGATTCGCTCGTTTGACGGATCCTTAGCCTTGGGAGTGGTGCGGTTTTCCGTCGACGATCCAAGCTAACAAACTGTCTCGGATGTCTTGAATCGCTCGTTCGACGGATCCTTAGCCTTGGGAGTGGCGCGGTTTTCCGTCGACGATATTAATTGCATTCCATTTAGCCACCAAAGCTTCTATCACCTGAAAAATAAAAAAAAAAACTACGTAATATTTTTATAAATTTAAATAGCCTATAAATTAAATTATCACAAATAATATGTAGGTAATAAAATTAAAATTATTTATAATGGCTACCGTACCTTATTACAAAATTCACGCCCCTTGTCACTATGAAGGATGTTTGGCGCACCAAGCAAACAAAATATATCTAGAATAACGTCTGCAGCTTCATCTACTGTCTTCGTATTCGATGGCCATAAGACGACGAACTTTATCAAGTGATCTTTGTAGTTCAGGATAAACTTGTAGTCGCCATCAGGCTCACTTTGCATGTCGATGAGATCTACCTACGATTAATAATAAAAACAATAACTTATGCAACAATGAGCAATACTAAGATAACATAAAGATAGTTAATTCAGGCTCGCAAAAAAAATACAATCAGATGACCCCTGCCCTATATGTATAGGAAAATGAAAAATTTCTGTACACAACAATAAACGTATCGCCCATTTAGATATTCTGATGGCAGCGGTGGAGGGATATACAGGTAATACAACGATTATATTAAAATTCTGTAAACAAAAGCGACAAAACGAAAAGTCAATATAATTATAATAAATAATTAAATAATACACTGTAATAAATACTGTGTTGGGGGGGGGGAACTTGGAGAGAGATATAGTTCACGTATGGCCCACGTATGAGTATTAGCCCCTATAAGAAGACGGGTGAGCCCTGCTATGGTTTTCTAGTCAAATGTAATGTATACAGGCAGAACTGCATAATTAAAGCACAGCCACCTGGGAGAATCCATAGCAATAACATTAACATCAAACATTAGCCAACTGGTAGTTATTTTGCATACCGCAAACCATCGTCGAAGTCGCTGGTATTCCCCACCAACAGACTTTCAATTACCTGTATAGCCCTGCTCACCATCAGGTTCTGTGCAGGCCCCTGCATAGCTATACAACACTACATAACACACCGGAAGACATAGGAACCAACTATGTATTTATTTAAAACAATGAAAGGCTTCCAATATTTTTAAGCAATAATTTATTGTGGACAATATCATAGAAGTAAATTGCCTGAATGTTTCATTCCTTGGTAGAGTTAAAAATGAAAGGGATATGCACGTAGCAGCTGGACTAGGTCTATAAAGATATCTCTCATTATGCCTGCTACAAATGCCAATTAAGTGAATAGAGTATTTGAAAGTAAAAAAAAAAAAAATATTATCTAGACATCTTGAGTGTTACACACACTTAACTTTTTGCAGAGTAGATTTAATTCAGTTCAAAATAAAAGTCGCTAATGTTCTCACACTTGGCCGTTACAATAAATTACGTGCCTGCATAGTTACATATTTAAAATGCTCCTGGCTAGCACAGTTTATGTCGGCAGAGCAATCAGAAACTTATTTAAACCTCAGGCACTCTGTGACCACTGAAAAGTGTCGGGAAATGATACCGCTTACTTTAAAAGTTTATTAAACACTATGAAGTACGTGTAACGGTCACTGTACATTAAGGTGGGATCGTACCTTATATAAATGTAGAGTTTCTCACACTTATTTTATATGTAGACCTGTTCTGACGGTAGTAACGTGTATCGTTGGCTTATCACTCAAATTTCAATGTACTTTTTTGGGTTTAATTAACCTTAAAACAATTAATTTATATTTTTAACGTAGAACTAAGGCCTCACTGGCCTGCTACCGCTGTGACCCACTTAATTCAAGATGGATTGTGGAACATTCCGTCACCATCCATTATCGGCAGCGGTTAAATATTCAAATTAATACAGAGTACATAGGGCTTAACCCAGGGTGCGTTCCAATACCGTAACGATTCAAAAAGGTGCGCCTAAATGTTGCCAACTTGCACACAATAAACAAGCTACTTGAAACCTAATAAAACAAAATAAAATTACAACAATTAACATATGGAAAATTAACATTTCAGCTGCTGCGTGCACATCAATATTACGTAGAATTAAGAAAATAAAATAATGATATAACAATATTACATGTGAAACATATGACATTCATAATAATTGTTTACAAAATAAACGTGCGTGTGCTCTTATGATAGATTTGCATGCTTACTTAAAGTGTGTTGAAATGGAAATCGCACGTATAAGATAATCAGACGTTACAGCACAATGTTATAAATAATATAACAAAGTTGATATTTGCCTGGCATCGCGAATTCAGCTCAGACATCACCATTGAGTTTATAACAACTCCTTTTCCTTTTGCCTTTTTCTTCAACGTGGGGGGCTCACAGAGGTTTAAATATGCATTTATTACTTCTCTTGTTATATTGGAATGTTTTCTGTTTAATTCTACTTTCATTGCCTTTTCTTTTTTATGGCCTAATTTATGATGTGCGCATTCAATAATGTCAAATATTTCCCAGACTCGACAATAATACTTGATTTCTGAGTTCGATTATTCTGTTGCATTAATCAACTTTTCACTATCGCCAATACAAATAACGTCGAAGCATTTAAGAGGCAAGTATCCTTGATATCTTGGATTTACGTATTTTCCTAGTTAACTTCATTTTCGGAGTCAATATTTAAAAACTAAGCTAGTCATGACGTAGGGAACATTTTAACAGTTATTTCTAAATCCCACTTATTTTTCTTACATGATTAGTGTCACATCTGTAACTGTAATCAAACATTATATAATTATTTAATCATTTCAGTCGCACATGGGAAAATACCGGTATATTTGAAACCCTACAAATTAATAATAAAAAAAAATCGTTAAGTAATCATCCATTTCATGTCTAGCTTTGATTAATTATTTCTGGTCATACATTTTCATTACGAAGATTTATAAGAGAATTCGAAGATGGAGTGGAAAGTAGACGACGATAGTCTTTAGCTGATAATGGTATTCCATTCTTTCTTTTAACCCCCGTTGCTTTAATTTCTTCCACTATCTCATTGTAGTGGCCATCGCTCATTAAAAGGGGTCTATCACCCTTGTCACCCAGCAGTTCACGTATTTTACATTCGAACTCTTCTCTCACCGCATGTCCGACTTGCATGGCTGCTTGGGATCAGCTGAGAGTGAAAACAAAGGAACATGATGGCGTGTTGTATTCGGGTCGCCACACGTCACCGATGACTCACCTGCTGTTGCAGCTGAGGGTTGTGGGGGTAAAAGCACACTACCCACAACGCGTCCTGGCTAATTTGTAGTGACCACGATGCGGAAAATTACATTGCTTCGGGTATCGAGCAGAAATGAATTTCCGCAACACGTCGTGGGCATTTCCAATTACCCAGTGACCGAAGAATGTACCCAGCACACGTTGTAGACATTTGGACGTACCTACAATGCATTGTGGGTAAAAGCTTCGGGCATTTGGAAAATTCGGACATTGCGATTAACATGGATACTCAACACTTCCTCTTCGGCATATCCACCTCCCAAAGTATTGTTACATGTGGGACGCCTGAGGGGTGTATCTGAAGTCGTGAGAGATGGTGGTCTTAATAAAAATAAAAATAAAAGAACTAAATTTGATTTATAATTTATTCACTCCGCTATTATTTACAGAATTAAATTATGTCTCAACTTTTGCTCCTTTTTTAAAACAATGAGTGCAATATTTAATGTCTATTTCAACTCTAACTAACGTCCTTCTTAATCGTCTCTGTTGGTTACAGTCAATTAGCTCATACTCATTATCAACACGTGTTCACTCCATCCGTTGCCATAATTTATAATGTATTTCACTCGCGCATCTAGTCCAATAGTCAAGCCTGCTAGCCGCACCCTTCACCGCTTGATACTCGCAGTCGCAGACTTCCCTTCCGCTCGTCGCTTCTCCCGCTGCTCATCTTCTATCGCTCGGAACTCAGCCACTCATTCAACTCCAGCTCAACTCAACTCCCGGCACGGAGGCCTGCCGCAACATTTATAGTGTTCCCTGACCATCTCGAACGTTCGACGCACCCCGAGTCGCGCTGAGAGAACGAGGTCAGTAATCCAGAACATTCTTCAGATAAACGCAGAAAACAATACAACCAGGGTCCGCGGCGTGCGCCTGTTATTCGAAACCCGTCGTTGCCTTTCCTCCGCCGTCGCTATCGTATAAAGATTTTCTGTCCTCTTCACTCGCGTGGGGGATGTGAAGCAGTGAGCACGTAACAGTATGTTTCACCCAGCAGCGACAGTACTTTTTGATTTGGCGGTGAACTGTCCTGCTGGAATACAATCGTCATCATGGTAAAGGCTGTTCACGATAAAGTGAGCACTTTTTAAATCAACCTTAGAAAAATGTCACTGCCCCCTGCCTGCACATATTTTAACGGGCGCAGTGAGTGATATGTGCCCGGTAAAGTTGGTAACGATGGATGGAAAGTAGTTCCATGTGTTAACCTCGAATCAAAAAGTGTTAGGTAACCATTCGTGATGATTTAAATTACTTCTTACACTTTATATATTTTTTAACGCCTCAGCGTGTAAAAATCTGCAGATTTATAAAATTTTTACTTTTCTAATAATTTCGGATTCACTTGACCGACGTATTAATTAAGTGATGAGGCCCATGGAAATATTAATATTACATAAGGCGGAAAAATACACAACGTGCATATAAGTAGATCTTGAGCAGGGCTTTCAAAAGTGTTCATTTTGACGTGAACAGCCTATAGCGTCGGAGAACAACTGGCACAACGTTTTCCTGCAACGCGGTACGGGGAACTGTCACAGTTCCGTCAAAGAAGAACTGGGCCATTCACAACATGGGGATCTTCATGGGCCCAGTACACACAGTTGTCGCGGCTGACAGTTCCATTCTATTTCAAGGTTGCTCCATGAGGCCAAACAATCACTTCAACGAAATGTTAGTTTTAGTTGCACATGTTCACAACCCATTCAAAAAATTCGAACTCCCCTACCAGTATATGCATTCCCCTCAGATCGCCTTCAATAGCAACTATGTTATTGTCCCTCAAAGAGAATCAGCATTAACTTGCAGCGACATTTGCTGTAACGATTTCTCATGTATTGTGAATTGGAGTGATTAGCAACATTTGAGTGAAATGAAATAACATTTCATACAAAAAATTTCGAAATATTTTGACTGAAATACAAATCAATAAAATTTGATTATTTAATATTTTTCTACAGTAAATAATACTGTCCGATTTTTAAAATGGTTTTTCAATATGGTGACTTCAAACATCATTCCAGGTTTTGTTTCTTTTCACCTCACTGTTGCTAATAACCCCATTTTACGGTGTCTGATAATCCATGAAAATACGTTATGTATTTAGTACAAGAATGCTGGAAAATATTTTCGCTTAATTAAATATATATATATCTATTATAAAAAAAAACTGTATACGCTTGAACAAAGCCCACCTGATTGTGTAAACTGCGCGAGTGAACGCAACCCTTGGCCGTGAGAAAGCGACGTCAACAAACACACGGCATTATTACGTGCGAACATCCTTGGCTAGGCCGCCGGATATTTTGGCTTTTAGAAAGCCGTTGGGGGGGGGGGGGGAGAAGTAGGTTTACGTAATGGCGCGAGGCGGCCGGGTGGACCCGAAGCGGGCAGCTCGGGCGTGCTCGGGCGTCTCCGCGGGTGTTCGGGCATCTCCGTGCGCGCTCGGGCGTGCCCGGGGCCGATGAGACGGAACAGGCTGGTGGCCAGCTCGGACCTTGCTCGGCGGAGTGTGTAAGCAGGCGGCCAGGCGACCGGAACGGCTGTGTCCGTCACGCCGGAAGGGGGGAAAGTGAAACGGAAAAGGGGGAGTTTTTGGCGGTGGGACACTGGACACCGGACAGTTGCGACTGCGACGTAGCTGAACTGCTCGACGACCCTACGTAGTGAGGGCAAGTCCAGAGGATTTGCGGCTGCAAGCGGTAGATCTCCGGGCCGGAGGTGAGTTTTATTTTAAAAAAAAACCGTCGTATGCATACGTTTTCCAGTTCCTTCATTTCTCTCTAAGGCATGTTTTTGTGATAGTGAAAAAGCTTCAAACAGGTGTTTCCACGGTCATTTTTAGGTATGGACATTCCGGCACGAGATTATAAGAAAGGAATAGGGGCGTGCACCAAATCTTTATTTTTATTATTACGTCATAAAATGGCGGGAACTCCGCTGAAAAGTCTCGTAGGTTACATGCGCGCGTAGCAGTAGGACCTAACATGTCATCGTCTCTGGTTTGTGGTTGAACGCAAGTTCGCCGTAGGGACGTCTTCGGATTATTTTATTTTTTTTTGGCGATGAAAGGAGGGGAAGATAATCTTGAGCTCTTAAATTCTTCTTTTGCAAGTTAAAAACACAGAGCAAGAGGGGGTTGATATGTGTGCAGATGTGCGATATTTGAACTACAGCCTGAAAGAAAAATTTCGCTGAAACACTTCTATTGAGTAACGGATTTCCCCGCTCTGCTACAACCGTAGATATTCCCGTGTTCACGATTATTAACTACGCACATTTGAACTCATACTCGCAAAGAAAACATTTCCAACCACATATTTTGACTCCGCCACTATATGGAATATTTACACTAATGTCGACAAGGTAATTAATAATTATAAACAAGAATAATGCATATTATTGTCTTGGGCCGCGTCCGAATTGGCAGATTTTGTTCACAGAATGATCACGTAACCCGATTTTGTATACGAAAATTGTTACGTATTTGGTAATTTGGCATTTCGTATTTTGTATCTAGCGGATGTTAGCAAAAATACAAAATGACAAAACCAGCGCCATGTTTGTTTTCACTTTAAAAACACATGCGCGAATACGTAAATAAAATGTCTTTTAAAACAAATAACTGTACATAAAATACACTAGGCATGTTTTAAAAAGAAAGTCTTGTGCTTTGTGTGTGTGTGTGTGTGTATATATATATTTTTTTTAATTATTTTCTTGTTTGTTAACGTATTCGGAGCATTCCATCCAGTGACGATTGCAGAAATATTACGTCTGTTTTAAGTATTAAATTTCGATAAAAATATTTTGTACTATTAGTGAAATAATGTGTTTCCGTGAGTGCTAAACAAGTGACTGTCAACAACGTCCGAATTGATACCTACCAAATAACGAATTTACAAAATAACAAAACTTGTTAATTCGGACGAGGTCTTGGTAACGCTGTATTCAATGTTTACGTAGGTGGTCACTATTTTGTTTTAACTATCACATTTATGTTGGTAACGTCTGCACGACAGTCGTATCCACGAGTATGTATGTTAATGTCAACATGTTGCTGTGAAAGGATGTGTAGCAGGCAGGAAAAAATTATAGGCTGTTGAAGGTTGATGAAGCAATTCTGAGATCTGCCTTTGAAAAATGGCGCTGTTCCTGTAGGCTGTTCACAATAAGCTGAGCACTTTAGAAAGCCCTACGATCTAATTGTATGCACGTTGAATATTCGTCCGCCTTATGGAAAATTAACATTGCCATGGGTCTCATCACTTTATTCATGCTTCGGTCTAGTGGAACTGTTGAATTATTAAGAAAATGGATATTTTACAAATCTGCTCATTTTTATACTTCGATGCATTAAAAAAATAACGGCAAGCGAAATAAATAATTTAAATTATCAGAAATGGTTACCTAACACTTTTTACGCGACGTTAATATACGGAACTACTTTCCATCCATTGTTACCAACTTGACTGGGCGCATGTCACTCAGGGCGCCCGTTAAAACATAAGCAGGTAGGGACAGTGATTTTTTTTCTAAGGTTTATTTCAAAAGTGCTCACTTTATCGTGAACAGCCTTTAGACTAGTGTTGCCAGGATCGTTTGTGTGACAGCTCGCAAGAAATTGCCGGCAGTCGCTAGACAAAAATTAATTAAGGCAGTAGAGATGTAATAGTCTAGCAAAGATTTGGAAGCTGTTATTCATGCCTTGTCGAGGGAAAAAAAAATTTCGTTAGGAAACATTCTGAAGAAAAATGTATGACAAAAATAATGAAAATTCAAGATGGCGGGGACTAATTCCCCCTTGGGTGCGCTCAATTAACGACGAGCGGAGTATGCTACCGCAAGTGGCCGTCATTACGTCACCACCCGACGTCTGTTCTTCCTCGCTAGTAGAGCAGCGCAGTTACACGAGCGTCAGTTTGCATATGTGAGCCTGTGAAGTCATGACAATTCTCTCCTCGCTCTGCCCTGTCTTTCCAACGTGAGCGTGTAAGGCCGCTGCCATTATTAACATGCTTCTCTTTTGGTTTTGTTCGGGTTATTGAAGATGGCATTGGCGCAGAATTCTGGTTTCCAGAACGCTGGCAACACTTTCTCTGACAGTACCTATGTTTATTTTAATGTTATTTATTTCTATCCTCCCCCGGGTCAATCTTTCACACTGCGTGGTATATGTTTGTGTATGCCGCTACGCACACCTAACGCTTATTTCTTGTGGGCCAATGTTTTAAATAGTATTTTAATAAAATAATTTGCTTTTTTTTCGTTATTTAAAGACTTTAGGTTACACATGTTTTGTAAAGAATGAGGCAAGCAAATTACAGCAAGCTATAAATACTTATTACAAACTGAAGTAGTGATTAACCACAGTTTATCAACACCCGTGCTGGTTGTAAAGTGAAGGTGGCTGAGCGGTTAGCACGCTCGCATCACAACAAGGCGAGCCGCGTTCAATCCCCGGCCGGGTCACCGACCGGATTCTCGCAAGTGGGAATCGATGCCGTTGGTCGGCGGGTTTTCTCGGGGATCTCCCGCTTCTCCCGTCCCCTTCATTCCGGCGCCGCACCGTATTCGCTTCAATCGCCCTCATCGGCTCTCAAGACCTCGCCGTGAAGAGCCGCCCAAATCTCTTCACTCACACTGCTAAACCCTCCCTGCTCCCTCCCCGGCTCTTATGTTTGGTAGGGCCATTTTATTCTCGTGAAAATATTTACGCGCAAGCTATATTTCGCATGCAGGTCAGCATCTTCATTTTGGTTAAGGTGAACTCGCAATGGTTCGACGTGGTACTGCCGTCGACAGCGATTCTCGATCAGTCCTTCGCCCATCGATCCTTCAGTATAGCACATTTTGATATGACAACTTAGCATTGCGATCTTCCTTTAGTTTTAGATACATTCTGGCTGGAGAAAAATTTCCGGGGAGAAAAATCTTGTGAAAATTTTTTATACATAAGTATTTGTTGTGAAATTGTTTGTATATTTAAAATGTTTAACTTCACAAACAAAGATAAATAAACACACATGTACGGGCCTTGTATTTTGTTTCAAAGTGCATACCCATATCTAAGGGTAAACATTTGACGAACGGACTGAACATCAGAAGCTTCTCTACGATTAGCTGAAGATCACGTGACCGACGGACGGACGACTGACGGCGTCTTTGTGAGAAGACGTTTCCTTGCTTGACGGGCCAATCAGAATTAGGGACCTCCAATACCGTACGTCTGTGATTCGCGAGCACATACCTTAGACGTGTAACACCTGGATCATCCAATCAAGGAAGGTGATATGAGCTACAGTGTTATGAAGTACAACTGGTCGTAAAATATTTTCGCGAAATTCGGGCGTCCCTAGTTATACAATGTTGTACAACACACAACACCGCACATGTCATACAGTGTTGTACAGCATACAACACCGCATGTCATGAAATGTTGTACAACACACAACAGCGCATATGTCATACAACGTTATACAGTACACAACAGAGCATGTCATACAACATTGTACAATGCGCAACTGCATTAATGTTATACAACCTTGTACAACACATAACACTGCATATGTCATGTGATGTTGTATAGCACACAACATCGCGTATATCATACGATGTTGTACAGCATACAGCACCGCATATGTTATACAACGTTGAACAGCGCACAACAGTGTATATGTTATACAACGTTGTACAACACATAACAGCTCTTATGTTATACAATGTTGTACAGCAGACAACAGTATTTATGTTGTACAACACACAACACAGCACATGTCATACGATGTTGTACAGCACCACCACATATGTTATACAATGTTGTACAGCACACAACACCGCATGTCATACAACATTGTACAGCAGACAACACCGCATATGTTATACAACGTTGTTCGAGGGGACTCTTCAATTATTTCCTGTTCGTTTGATCTTTCCTGATTGCTCATACAATGTTTACGCCGATTGTGGACGGACGGTTTCGCCTGTTATGTTGTGTAAGTAATGTTTGTTTAAGGCATGTCGATTGTTGCTACTGAACGTCCGTGATTTGCTACCAGACTGCAAAGACACTAAACTATTTCAATCATTCACTCTCGAAAGTAGATCCGAAGTGAAATGTTTTGGAGTACAGCCTAGTCGTGGAATCTTTTCTTGGAAAACAGCTGGCTTTAGTTACTCAGTTTTATTTGCGGTGAAAAATGTGTGATGGTGTCGGCGTAAATCCCTTCATTATCGCGCCACCAGATGGCAGTAAATATACCTATCAGACTCCAGGATGTTATATTGAATAAGACTGTTCACATTTCATGTTGTACTCCCAATAGCACAGAAAGTCGACAAAGACACAACGCGCGTTGACGCAATCCCAGTACGAAACAAACAAAAGGCATAAACTAAAAAAACAAAGTAAACAAAGAAATCTTATTAGCCTCGACATAAAAGAAATACCTTCTCTGCAGAAGCATTGACAAACGTCAATAACATGCAGGACCACCCCGATGCCTGAGGCACGCTTGTACCCGACGAGGCATGCCAAACACTAGATCATTAAGAATTTCCTGAGGCAAATCGTTCCATTCCCTATTGCAGTCGTCGAGACCATTCCCGTGGACACGTTGGAAATGAATTATATATATATATATATATATATATATATATATATATATATATATATATGGTCGGCACTGTACACAGTAAGGAACTAGTGCTTGATGTGTTGGGCGCCTTCATTATGAGTAGGGACAGGAAACATTCGCGAGTTCAATGACCTGTAGGCTAGACTCCACAGTAATGTGTATACTCGAGCCTCAGATGTTTGTTCATTGGCTGCTGCCCCACAGAGTAGCCAGTGTTACTTCACACCTGGCAGTATGGCACTCGCTACTTGTTTCCTTGCAAGTATGCTATTGTCTCAGAGTCGTCCAGGACGTGTCTAATAAACTGCGATCCAATTGCAAAGTCAACTTCAGTGTACACGTGTTTGACGTCTATTTTGTCCTGAAATGAACTCGCGAAATGTTCCTATCCCTAATTATGAGCAGGGACCGGCAATATTTACCTTATTATTTGGTATCGCGCTAACTTTCACTGTGATGTATATAATCGAAGAGGCGTCGGTTCCCCACTGGCCGCTGCATAAATGTAAAGTGACTCCTTCGTATACTGGACTGCACGTGATTGGACTACACAATTGTGAAGTCTTCATTTACTGGCGCAGAGTTACCCAGGGCGCGTTAAATAAAGTATGGCCCAATAATATACTTATTGCAGAAGTACATGTGCTTGAAGTTTAACGTGTCCCCAAATGATAACGTGAATTTTGCAGGTCTCTACTCATGAGTAACCTGATTTGTCAATGTTTCTGCATATGACATTTGTGAATGGCTAAAGCTGGCTACGTCAAGCACGCAGCACGTTGTCAACTGGCTGAGAGAAGCAAGACCGACACAAGTACAGCACATGCCTAAATATTTCAAATTGCAACACTCGAGCTTGTAAATTAATTCGGGACCGAGCGGGTTAAGGCCTGAATGGAAATTGGTGGTTGAGCATTGTTTGAAACCGCTCGTTTGAGAACGGACCACACACATTCTCTATGCAGTTCATGTCAACTGAATAATCTATCCAGCTCATTCTTCGGAACCCAGCGGGGAATACGCAAAACTTTTTGTGAGCAGTGTATAAGAAAGTACGTTGGTGCTGACTTCAAATGTACGATTCGGTTCTTGCCAGTATCATGACGCGGGTCGATTCCGAACTGATGGGGGGGAAAAAAAAGAGGATCTCTGTGTAATAAATGTCAGGAACAGCATATGCATGTGCTCTGGTAACGCAAATGCTCTATTACCTGGTTCGTCGTCATCGAAAGTCTGGTGGTGTGATTTTGTCGGGGACAGAAGTTGTTCACACGTGTTTGAATGTGTGTACGAGATACACGTTAATGCATGCGTAGCCGAAACTGCTTGACTCGTATGTAATTTCGGGCCAATTTCGAATGTAATTTATGGAAACATTATTTCTCTTCCGACTCTAATGATAGGCTATGTCTCTGAGTTCAATCGCATTTTTTTTTTTTCCCCTGGGAGACTTCTAGAGCACTGGGAGTAGAGGCTATCGCATGTACGAGTCCTTCCAAGTTTGTGTTCAGACGATGCGTTTGTGAATGTTTTCGTTTCGTTAGTCACCACAAAATGCCATGCAGCACCGCCCCACCAGCTCACCAACAATAAGAACAACACCATCAACAACTACAACAACTTACTGTGCCAAGGCTTCTAGCTACGCGTGGTTTGTGAATAGGATATCACACCATGTTTCAGCACTCTCTTAATAAAAAAACACGAAATTGAATAAACAAATTCTGAAGAAGAAAGATAAAACTATTGTTTACAGCTCCAGTAAATACCAAGTGCTACGTGCAGATGGTATAACTGTCGTCGAGTATTGACAAGGAGATCCCAATTCAACCAGTGTAGAGGAAACAGAGTCTTAACAGTCATACGAACATCATAGTCTTGTAACTATAGGCTGTTCACGGTAAAGTGAGCACTTTTTAAGGCCCTTAACCATTGATAAATGTATTTTATTAGAGCCTCAGACATTGATATTTTTAAGTGATGAAATGTATACACTGTTTACTGGTCACATTGCATTGTTTACATTAAAAAAAACAGCAGTAAGATAGAAAGTGGGTTAAATGGAAAAATTTAGAAGGGCCTTATAAAGTGCTCACTTTACCGTGAATAGCCTATAAGCAGTTGAATGGAGCAGAAAACCGTATGTATTTAAAAGTACCATATTACGTTAGCAAGTCAACGAGTTGTACTAGAATCCTGAGAAAAAATAACGCCACTGTCTTTCTAATTTCTTGATGTGAATAGGTATTATTCCATTTGAAAAAAAAAGTAACATTGTTCAAGGAATACGCATTCTAATACTTATTAAAACTGAGCCTGGGCTGCAATTATGAGCCTTTGTCTAAGCTTCAGTTCTGTGAAACCAGCACATCAATAACGCCTTTTATTTCCGAAATATTTGCGGTGCAAGTTTTAGACTATTCATCCTGTATATAAGTGTGAGCAGCGCCTACAATTTTTACCTGCACTGTTAAAAATGTCCGTATATACACGGAATGTTTTACAGAAATGTGGAGTGTATGTACTGAAAGGCAATCCGTATTTTTTAACAGTGTGCGTATTCCTAACACAAAAAATACATTTATTCTACTTGTGATTGAAAATGCTTCCCAAGGGCGGCACATACTCTCGCTAAAGGACAATTTTATTTTAAGTATCATAGAAAGTATATGAAACGAAACGATGGCATTTAGAATAATGTGAAGCTGAACCTAACGAATATATGCAGCCATCGCAAAATCCGTCGGTGTCATCCATTATTACTACGGACAGAATAACTTTTGAACCCTGTTGCCGAAGCTGACTTGGATTTCCCATGAAACCAACGAAAAAGGTCGTCTTGCATTATCACGTATAACTAGGGATAGGAGCATTTCGCGAGTTTATTTCAGGACAAGATAGACGTCAAACACGTGTACACTGAAGCTGACTTTGCAATTGGATCGCAGTTTATTAGACACGCCCTGGACGACTCTGATCCAATAGCATACTTGCAAGGAAACAAGTAGCGAGTGCCATACTGCCAGGTGTGAAGTAACACTGGCTACTCTATGGGCCAGCAGCCAATGAACAAACATCTGAGGCTCGAGTGTACACAGGACTGTGGAGTCTAGTCTACAGGTCATTGAACTCGCGAATTTTTCCTATCCCTACTTATAACTAAGAGACCCGGAAATTTCGCGATTTCATTTGAGGACAAGTTAGACTTCAAACACATATGCATTTGACTTTCTTTTTCCATTGGTCAGCAATTTCTAAACCACGCCTTTAACGAATGTAAGTCAATAAATAACCAGCAGGAGAACTAGCAACGAATACCGCGTTACCTGGTTTGGAGTAAAACTTGAGCATCAGTCAATGAACAACTAACTGAGGCTCGAGTACATAAAGGAATGTGGAGTCTAGCGTGTTGCCGAATGACTCCGTCAAATTTCCGGGTGTCTACTCATAACCTCACCGTCTTTCAAGGAATTAATGCATGAAGTTCACGATAATTGTTGTGTCACACACGCCGGGAGAACAAGTTGCTACTGACGCGATTACACGTTCTGTGATGTCCGTGTGTGACAGTCTATCCCACGAACGTCAATGACATCTGGTGTGGTGACATGTTCTCACACACTGTAAACCAGAACTAGTGAGGCCAGCCAGTGAGATACGAGTCACTGAACGTCGGCAAGCTGCAACCAACCAATCAATCAATGGACTGGGGGCAGCCCGTCGGAAAGTGTTATAAACTGAACCCAGTGGATATCTTCATTACACCAGTGAAATACAGCCAGTGTAATAATCAGTTAGCTGCAATCGAGATTCCAGTTGACACTTCTGTCTGGTCCTCGTTGATGTGAAGCAATCTGGACTATTTCAGATTTAGAGTGCTATTGCACGCAAAGTTCGGGTTGAGAAGTGGGCAGATATCTGCATTGATCGATCCTACCTAAGTAAATTCTTCAAATATATATTAAAGTGTTCAATTTATTAGAGCATTGTAATACCTGCTTCAGAAACTCTTTACTCATAATGGTAGTGACATAATTTTCGAAATTCACCTGAACATTCTAAGGAACCTCCTAAGAAAGTTCGCTGTTCTTTTACGAAGATGTGTTTTTGTAACAAGTTGGTAACAGCCTTTTTGTACCACAATTGGCATCTTTTTAAAATGTGTAACATTCAAATTATTTTTTAGTGATGTCCAACAAAACTGTATTTCCATGCTGTGAGATAGATTTCTAAAATGTTTTAATAGCTGACTATGTGGCGTAAACCGAAAATATCCTTGTATATTTAAATATAGTGTAACACAGTCGTTTCAAATCGTTTCGAAATGGACGTAGTTGAATTTAAAAAAATTACCAATCCACATTTGCCAAAATTTGAGATATCCAGTGTAGAATATTTCCCATAGTCTGGCTCTTTTATTAGTTTTCCTCTTATGAATTCAGTTTCAACAGCGTTTAAGTTTGCTTTGTAAAAAGGAACCCAAGAAAATTTTTTCCCGAAATTAGTAATTTATAAAACCGTATTTCACCCTAGAAAGTAAAAGAGGGCTTGACTCCCTTTTGTTTAATAAACTCAAAGCCATCTTTCACCAACTACCTAAAACATAGTTTATGAACTGGTTCTTCTTTCGTCATAACTGCGTCTAAATGCACTTCAAATTGTCCGTGTCACAAACATTTCTCAGGCTAAGCGAACATTTCAAGAGCAAGAGTCAGTTACTGTTAGTAGAAACTTGCCTTGTCTATACAAGTCCCAGTTTAGTAAACGTCATTATTGATGTTAATGTTTCTCAGTAGCGATACAATTCCTACGCTTGTATATGCTCTTGCATGACAGGTGCTAAAAAATACTTTTCTGAAATATCACATGTGTTGATTACTAAATCTTAATTTCGAGACACTTTCTTTTATTTATTTTTTTTATTGTGCAGATATGAATCAGATACTTTTGTCAGTGGAACGCTTATACCTGGGAAATCAGCTAATGAACTGTTGCTAATTGGTGCATCGTGAATTGACGGACTTAACACTGCATATTTAGCAATCGCAGTTAAATCAATTAGAGTCAGTAATTAAAAATATTTCTCGGATTTCAGTTGTTCCAGAAACATCTACTGATATGCAGTGTAACTTTACTGGTATGAAGAAACCTTCAAGTTTAAAACTTGTAAGAGTTGGGAGCTACTGTCCGTTGGTTCCTAGAGGAAGGGACGCCAAGTTTTGCAACGAGATATTCACTAAGTTTATTTAACTGGTTGCTTTATCGTCTCTCACAATCGTTATTTGCAGTTAGTTAGAATTTTTTTTGAGGAACAAATATTTTGAATTCCAAAGACTTTATCCACTTGTTAGCAGACACAAAATGGCAATTTTTTTTTTTTTTTGCGATATTGCAGGGACGCATAAGGAAATATGTAAAAAAAAAAAAAAAAACAGTACCAACTGAACGTGTTGTACATGATAAACTTCAAAACAAATGCCAGATAAAAGCACAGAAGTGCTCATAAAAGAATGGTGATTATTTTTGGAGTATCATCTTTATATGCGAAATACAAGCAAATCACCTCAAAATTAAACTGACGTATTTTTTTAAACACATGCAAACATGTTCTCGCTTTATGTTTTCCAGCCCAGCACGAGCATCTCTCGTGTGTTGGTATCAGAGCACTTGCCGCGAAGTCTCTGATGTGTTATGAAGGAAAGTGCTTCATTACTTGCTGGAAACAACTATGGGCAGAGCGTAGCCCATACAACACTTTAAGCCCAAACAGTCCAAATAATTCCAATGGAACATTGGCGAGTAGCGTTTCACTACGCGAAATCACATTTTCTTACTTGAATACATTGTTAGATTTTTTTTAAGCCCCCTTGTTATTTATGGGAAAAAATTAATGGGTGGAACGAGTGAATGGAAGTTGTGAAAATATATTCAAATTAAAGACGAACGATTTTACCCAAAACAGTGTGAAAATATCTGTACATTTCAATGTCTGATGTTAAGAACAGCATTTTTTTCTCTTGTCTCTGTTTGCATGATAATAATAACATTTACCTGTTCGACAGAACCTTTCAGAGTTTAATATTTTTGACACTTGCACTACAAAAAAAATTGTGACTACCACGAAGTTTCATGTTGATATTTACCCTGGCAAATTTTGTAGCGAACATCAAATTTTTTAAAAAATTTCATAACTAAGGTTGTGTCTCAATTTAAAGAATACGAGCAGTCTTCCGCACAACCTGGCGAGAGCGCTACTTCGCGCTCTCTCGCCTTCTCGCTCTGTGGAATTGAGACACCACTCTATCGTTTCTCTCCGACGTCATGCAGACAGCTGATGCTGAAAGGCGGGAAATCATGTTAAGCAAAAATCGTAGTCATACCTAATGTAAGTAACATATTTGTTCAAAATAATTCACAAGTAATTATAACACTACCAGAATAATTATTAACGCATTTAATACTAATATAATTGTTTTAAATAATACCGTCATATTGCAGCAAAGAGACAAATTAACGTGACTGTGTCAGATATCCGTATATATATATATTTTTTTTTTTCATTAATACGTATTACGTAAGTTATTTATTTGTCTAAACCAGTTGAAATTGTTCAGTTACAGGTAAAATACGACGAGGTATCGGCTCAGAAAACTGCTATAATCTTGTTCAAACACGGGAAAACAAATATGGCGCGTGGTCAGAGAGCGTCAATGAATACACAACTTCGTGCTCTCTCACTTTCGCACTCTCTCCGACGAATCGAGACGACCAGAGAGCGTTGTCTCTGACGTCGCGAGAGCGAGAGAACGAGAGAGCACTCTCTGGGCCAATTGAGACACGACCTAAGCTTCCGTGGTCCCTCAAAATTTATATTTTGTTGGCTACAAAACAATTTGTGTTCACCAAAAAAAAAAAAAAAGTTTGGCATGGCGAATACCTACGAAACACTTTCTGGCTAAAAAAATAAAAAAATTTATTGTTAACGGTCACACTGTGAGAACAGCCAACAAAATATTTTTCTGTATAGGGACCTCAAATATAGTTAGTTGCCTCAAAAAATTAATTTTGTACACCTAACCAAGTACACGTTTGCACAAACAAAACCTCTGCGTTGGGCCAAAAGAAATTAGGCTGTTAACAAAATATCTTGTAGAATCAATTGTATACATTTTTTTTTGGCCATTCATGGGATGGCCTTCGTTCAAATATTACAGCTAAAGATTTTGTTTGCATTTTTTGTGACAGTTAGGATAGTAACAGTGCTTGTTAGTGCATTTGTTGATGCTTAGTAATGGTTTAAACATCCTTCAGCTCAGTACACACGGCCATCTTTGTTGTACAAGAAAGTGAAAGTAAAGGTGAACAAGTGCCTACTAGCTAGTATGCACGGAATTGTGTGATCCATACACACGGCACTAGCGGGTCAGCAAGAAAGTGGATGCCTGATGTCGACTATGTATGATTTGGAAACAATTTTTGGGGTTGTGCCATGAAAAATTGTAAAATATTTATTCCAGTCAGACGTATTTCAAACACTAAATATATACAAATGTAAAAATGTAAAATCACTCACAGAAAAATAAGACAAAGCTCTCTATTTTTTTAAAATTCATACACAGAATTGCCGACGATAGTGGGACTATTAAAATTTTTTTATCGTTTTAATAACATTAACTTATCTGCTTATTGGCAGCATTATATATATATATATATATATATATATATATATATATATATATATATATGTTTTTACCTTCGACTTGTACAAGAAAGATAGTGAAAAATAGTTACGTCCCTATATGGCACTAGCTAGTATACAAGCTCTTGTGTACTAGTAACTATCATACTCGGCAGCCGTTCACATGATACAAGTCGGGGTGTATAAGAATGTGTTCACTTTCTTGTACCAGAAAGATGTCCGTGTGCACTAGGCTTTATAAACCAAGTCCAACAGGAAACTAGAGCAAAGCAGAAGAACTGGGGATATTTATTTGCGCACGCCGTTGTCCATAATTTTAATTGTATGTATTTAAAAACATTTCCAATTTCATCAGTAGTCACTTAAGTGAGGTTGCTAAGGAGTAGCTCTCGGCAGGGCTTTGAAACTTTTTTATACTATCCGAAGCTGTTTAATTTTACGTAGATCCAAGCAATTATTTAGTTGCATCAACCAAATACTTGTTTGGGGACAAATAACAAACAATTAATTTTGTTGCGACAAACAAACTTTGTTTGTTTCAACAAAACCGTTTTCTCGGTGCGTGATTTTGCAAGCAGTCAGCAGGAAGCTATCAGTAGTTAACAAATCATGAAAGATAAATAACCGAGGCGGTTCGTAATGTACGCAGTAAAGAAATTTTCTGTAGTTGTTAGAAGCAATTATTTGGCAACTAGTTTCCGGGGTATATCTTCCACAAATACAGTGTACGACTTATATCTTCCACAAATACAGTGTACGACGTATATCTTCCACATATACAGTGTACGACGCATATCTTCCACAAATACAGTGTACGACGCATATCTTCCACAAATACAGTGTACGACGTATATCTTCCACATATACAGTGTACGACGCATATCTTCCACAAATACAGTGTACGACGTATATCTTCCACATATACAGTGTACGACGCATATCTTCCACACATACAGTGTACGACGTATATCTTCCACATATACAGTGTACGACGCATATCTTCCACAAATACAGTGTACGACGCATATCTTCCACATATACAGTGTACGACGCATATCTTCCACAAATACAGTGTACGACGCATATCTTCCACATATACAGTGTACGACGCATATCTTCCACAAATACAGTGTACGACGTATATCTTCCACAAATACAGTGTACGACGCATATCTTCCACAAATACAGTGTACGACGTATATCTTCCACATATACAGTGTACGACGCATATCTTCCACAAATACAGTGTACGACGTATATCTTCCACAAATACAGTGTACGACGCATATCTTCCACAAATACAGTGTACGACGTATATCTTCCACATATACAGTGTACGACGCATATCTTCCACAAATACAGTGTACGACGCATATCTTCCACAAATACAGTGTAAGACGCATATCTTCCACATATACAGTGTACGACGCATATCTTCCACAAATACAGTGTACGACGTATATCTTCCACATATACAGTGTACGACGCATATCTTCCACAAATACAGTGTACGACGTATATCTTCCACATATACAGTGTACGACGCATATCTTCCACACATACAGTGTACGACGTATATCTTCCACATATACAGTGTACGACGCATATCTTCCACAAATACAGTGTACGACGCATATCTTCCACATATACAGTGTACGACGCATATCTTCCACAAATACAGTGTACGACGCATATCTTCCACATATACAGTGTACGACGCATATCTTCCACAAATACAGTGTACGACGTATATCTTCCACATATACAGTGTACGACGCATATCTTCCACAAATACAGTGTACGACGTATATCTTCCACATATACAGTGTACGACGCATATCTTCCACAAATACAGTGTACGACGTATATCTTCCACAAATACAGTGTACGACGCATATCTTCCACAAATACAGTGTACGACGTATATCTTCCACATATACAGTGTACGACGCATATCTTCCACAAATACAGTGTACGACGCATATCTTCCACAAATACAGTGTAAGACGCATATCTTCCACATATACAGTGTACGACGCATATCTTCCACAAATACAGTGTACGACGTATATCTTCCACATATACAGTGTACGACGCATATCTTCCACAAATACAGTGTACGACGTATATCTTCCACAAATACAGTGCACGACGCGTAAAATCCCTGTGCCAAATATCACTCCTCGTTGTAGCTGGCTCATCTACGTGAAGCAGAGAACAGTTCTGGAATAACGCTTGTGTAACGGAGGCCCGGCCGTTTTGCGAACCAGGTAGGTGGGTTCCTCTAGCAGGAGCTATAAAACATTCGGACTATGGACGGGGCTGGTAAGGGGAGGAGGACTGCGAGGTAAGACAAAAGAAGTAAAAGAAAAATACGAAGTCTGAGAAGCAGAGTAACTCTTGCGTGGTTCGTGTTCCCCGAACAGACGCCAGATGGTCCAAGTTTACATACAAGCCGGCGAGGGACGAAGTTCAAAGCATCGCTAGAGGACAGACAGAGAAAGATATTGGATTGGATTGGAAAGAGTTCATTAACGTCTCCCTGTGTCATGGCTGAAGTCTTATCAGGAAACGTCTTATAAACTAACTTATGGCCTACCTTGCGCTAACGCCCGTGTTTTACGTAGGATTCGAACCCAGAACCTCCCGCGCCCCAGACTGGCGGCTCGCCAAAACGACTGCGCCACGGGAGGTCGGCAGAGAGAGAGAGAGAGAGAGAGAGAGAGAGAGAGAGAGAGAGAGAGAGAGAGCGCAAAGCACATTTAGCGACAGTTCTTCTACACTCAGGCTTGCGTTGCAACTAAGATATGTTTTGATGATCAGGTCTACCGTATTTAAGCTGGCAAAGAACTTGTTTCGTCAACATAACCAGTAAGGTGTTCGGTGCTCAGTGATATAGACTGTTTACAGAAAAATGAGCACTTTTGAAAGCCCTGCTTAAGATGTACTTTTATACACGTTGTGTATTCTTCCGCCTTATGTAAAATTAACATTGCCATGGGCCTCATCTTCTTAGTCATGCGTCGGTCAAAAGGAAATGTGAAATTTTTAGAAAAAGTAAATGTTTTACATATCTGCTAATTTTTATACTTCGGTGCACTAAAAAGACCAGAAAGAGAAATAAATAATTTAAATTATCACAGATAGTTACCTAACACTTTTTATTTGACGTTAAGATATGTTACTACTTTCCACCCATCGTTACCAACTTTACCGGACGCATGCCACTCAGTGCGTCCGTTAAAGTAGGTATATATGCAGACAGGGGCAGTAACTTTTTTCTAATGTTGATTTCAAAAGTGCTCACTTTATCGTGAACAGCCTTTATGAACCATTAATACCGCATAGCAGTGACATGGTTTATGTATCAGTTACCCAGCCAGGGAAGATCATTGGTCACTGAGCCTCGCAGAGTATAGTACCGGTCAAATGTGGCCTCCCTGCGCAACATGTAGACAATTGTCCCGTCGTTCGCCTATCAGTAGTCGGCAAACCCACTCGCCAGCCGGCAGCTCTGCCAATAGGGAACCATTTGCGGTACGCAGTAGCCAGTCAGAATCAAGAGCTACTCCAGAGCCTCACACGCAGCCAATCAGAGACGGTGTACGTCCAGTCCACTTCTGTGTACTCACTCATGTGACACTGTGACGTAATTCCCCCCCTTTCCCCCCCCCCCCCCCAAAAAAAAGATTCCATGTTTTTTTCCTAATCTAAAGTCAAAATATAAATTTCAGAATTGTTGAAACACGCGATTCAAATAAAACCAAGCCCTTGACCATACTGTGACAATCTTTTGTGCTTTTATCCCTGGTTCCCAGTCTGTAAAATTGAACCTTAAAGGCCGACAGCGTAAAACTAAACTAATCAAACTTAACACTAAACTTTTACCTTCGTTAGATTCGTGGGAAATGCTACTAGGAAGAGACGCCATACATAAGCATATATATATATATATATATATGAGGTACAGGCTGCTTCAAGATTTGCGGGCTGACTGCGTGAAGTTCCTTTCTTACTCGAGCATTCGAATCACCATAATATTTTTAGCTAGGATCTGGGAAATCTCCGCGAATTTATTTCGGAACGAACTTGAATTAACAAAAAACATGCACATTTGCATTATGTTTGCAATTTGATGACAGTTTATTAGACACGCCCAAGTGAACTCCGAGCCAAATATCTGACCTGCAAAAATTGCAAGTCACGAATCCCGCGCCAGCTGGTCCGATGTGAAACTGGCCCCAGACCGGGTAAGCAGCCAATGAGCTGGCCCCAGACCGGGTAAGCAGCCAATGAACTGGCCCCACACCTGGTAAGCAGCCAATGAACTGAAAGTCGAGGCTCAAAAATACACAGCATCGTGAAGTGTGGCCTGCAGGTCGTTTAAAGTCGAAATTTCCTTGTCCCTATTTATAAGATCAGTACGATAATTGGGCTTAACGTCTCGGCGACAGCAATGTCAGTAGGGACGGTGCAAGTTAAGCAGAGGAGAGGGATTGGGGAAGCATTCGCCTGGAGTGATTCCGCCTATTCTTCTCCTTGAGCGGCGAACCCCGACGTTTGAATAACAAGTTACTGTAAGATAGGTAGGCCTATATAGATAGAGACATACGAACAAGATGTATTCTTTGAAGGCGTGGGTGTCCTAAGTAAAGAGAGCGCATGAAGAAATTATTTGTGAATTTTTGGAAGTCTTGGAACCATTTTATATTCTTCCGTAGAATTAATAAACACATCGAGGTGTAGGCCCACCATTTTTATGGCCGAAATGTGGAATTTTCGATTAATTTTTCCTATAAAGTTATTTCGGAAAGCGTGTGTAAGATAAACGACGCTACCTAGTCGGAAGTAACTTATTGTAAAGTACAATGGTGCTTGGTGTGTGTGTGTGTGTGTGTGCACGCAGCAGGAACCTATAGCTGTGACCACTCACTAACGAGCTGTGTTAAACACGTGCAACACTACGTCACGCTGGATGCTGTGTGAGCCTGGAGACAACCTGGTACAGCAAACGACGCTACCTAGTCGGAAGTAACTTATTGTAAAGTACAATGGTGCTTGGTGTGTGTGTGTGTGTCCACGTAGCAGGAACCTATAGCTGTGACCACTCACTAACGAGCTGTGTTAAACACGTGCAACACTACGTCACGCTGGATGCTGTGTGAGCCTGGAGACAACCTGGTACAGCAAACGGCGAACAACAGTATACCTTGCAACAGTTTATATGCTGTTCACGGCAAAATGAGCACTGTTGAAAACCCTGCTTAAGGTCTACTTGTATGCACGTTGTGTATTCTTCCGCCTTATGTAAGATATACCTTGTCATAAGCCTCATCACTTTATCCATGCGTTGGTCAAGTGAGACTGTGAAATTGTTGGAAAAGTAAGTATTTTTTTTCAAATTTGCACATTTTTACTCTACGATGCATTAAAAAAAAGAAACAGAAAGTGAAGGAAATAATTCAAGTTATCACAAATGGTTTCCTAACATTTTTATTCGACGTTAACATACGGAACTATTTTCGCATCCATCATTACCAACTTTACTGGACGTATGTCACTCAATACGCCCGTTAAAATATACGCAGGCAGGAGCAGTGACTTTTTTCTAAGGTTGATTTCGAAAGCGCTCACTTTATCGGGAACAGCCTTTACCAGTCGGCATTGGAAGTGACGAGTAAACGGAAAGGGAATGAGAAAGGATGCCTCCAAATATTTTAGTATGTTTCCCTAGTCAGGTTGAAATATTTGCGTATATATGTTAACAAGAAAATGTTTAATAGTGCAGACAAAAAAGTTCATGTAAGAACAGAAAAATGTTTGGTAACTAGGTGGCAAGCTTATTTTCGCAGTAATACAAATTCTACTACACTGTAAATATAAATAAATAAATATATCTATATACATATATTTGTAATTTTACCTAACAACTCTTTGGAAACTACTTGCCAAGATTATTTTTGTAACACTACAATTAATATATACAGCAATTTTTGCTATCCATGACAGTGAAATTTGCAAAGGTAAAAATTCATTTTAATTTTAAAGTGCTATAAACTTAAAATTTATCATAAACGTGGAGAGACACAAACAATTTTGTATGCTTTATAAAACAGTGCGCTGTAAAAAAAAAAATAGTATATATTATTTGTAGTGATACAAGAGGAAATAGTATATATTATTTGTAGTGATACAAGAGGAAATAGTATATATTATTTGTAGTGATACAAGAGGAAATAGTATATATTATTTGTAGTGATCCAAGAGGAAATAGTATATATTATTTGTAGTGATACAAGAGGAAATAGCATATATTATTTGTAGTGATACAAGAGGAAATCTGGTAAGTAGTTTCCAAAAGGATTGTTTGTAAACCTTACAAAAAAATTATACTGCGTGGTCTTTGTAATTTGAAATTATAAAGCTAATGTGTATTTAAACAAATACTCAATGTTTATTAAAAATACAGAGTTGCATAACTAATTGAATATGTTTCCCGTAACTTTGTCGTTTAAACAGGCTTCACTTGCACTGCAACAAAAAAAAATTGTTCTTGCAACTAGCTTGCAAGGAATGGCTTGTGAAACGTACAGAAATTGTTCTTGCAACTAGATTGCAAGGAATGGCTTGTTAAACGTACAGAAATTGTTCTTGCAACTAGCTTACAAGGAATGGCTTGTGAAACGTACAGAAATTGTTCTTGCAACTAGCTTGCAAGGAATGGCTTGTGAAACGTACAGAAATCTTGCTCTACATATTTAAGTAATTCCTTCCAGTACCGAATTTCTTTTTCAGAATAAAATGTAAAAAGAGAGAGAGAAAACCCTTAATGCCATCTACAAGAAAAAAAAAAACGAACTTTTTTGTCCGGCACATGCGATAATAGGGTTACCCGGCCGGGGATTGAACCAGGTTAGCTTTGGTGGGAGGCGAGCGGACTAACCGCTAAGCCACCGCCGCCCCAGGACGAAATGAAAAATAATTGTTGTGACAAACCTGCTTCTCTATAGTTCTATAATTCCCTTCCCAATTTGGAAAGTGAGCTAAGCATAGCTTGCTGCAGTATAGTCGAATTTATGTTGTAACGGTCACGTAATGTTTGTTTCTGGAATTAAACTTTTCCAAACATTTGGCTGTAGTTCATTACGAAGTCAGCTTTGCGCTGACATTTTGAGTAAATATGAAATGGCGTAATTAAAACAAATGTGCACTTTCAGGAGCTGCGGTTTCTAGGAAAGGTCAGAGGGTGTAGTCGCCAGTGGTTCATTAATTTCTTCTGCTATGGACACGACACGAGTGTAATTCTGAGACCTACAGCTCTTCAGCTACATTACCTGGCGGTGTCTCTGTGTCTGTTGTAGGTAGTTCCTCTAGTTTAGACGTCAGCAGTCTGCTGTGAGCGGGACGAGAATCCTGGATCCTGGACTACAAAACGACTTTTTTTTTTTTGCGCGTAACTATGCAAACTTTCTTCTTCGCTCGTTCGTTTGGTTACTGGCTCTGTTCTTTCTGCTCTGTTAAAAATTTCCGTTCATTTAAAGAAAATGATAAGTGAGTGAGCGAAGATATCTGGGCGACTTTTGACACCGATGTCTTCTTGAGAGTCGTTAAGGGTGACTGAGGTGAGACTGAAACAGTGCCGGAGTGAAAAGCGCTGGAGAAACGGGAGATCCCCGGAAAAAAACTCGCAGCTTCGTCCGACAATTGTTATCCTTGATCATAGAAAAGAGGACTGCACGAGTTAACATACTTCTTCCGCCCCCCCTCCCCCAGACATACCGCGGGGATCCTCATCATTTTGTAGAGTTCAACACATTATGGCTATGCCCGAGTTTAGCTCACCAACGGTTGTGTTTGGAATTACGTGACCCTGTAAAATAGGGAATTGGCCGAATTTAAATTAGTGTTAGTTTCACGTCAACTTTGTATAGTTATTATATTGTTTATCGTTTAATAATTATGCGGAACGTAGTTTGAATTTTCCGGGGAACCCGACTTGGTGCGCATTCGTCAAGTGTCATCGCTAAATACATGCGAATATTAGTGTTATTACTTAGAAACATGCTAGAATTCACTGCACTATATACATACTGGAGAGCTCCTCGGGGTTTCATTGGTTACTAGTGACTGTACGGCGTCATTACTTAGAAACATGCTAGGATTCACTGCACTATATACCTACTGGAGAGCTCCTCGGGGTTTCATTGGTTACTAGTGACTGTACGGCGTCATTACTTAGAAACATGCTAGGATTCACTGCACTATATACCTACTGGAGAGCTCCTCGGGGTTTCATTGGTTACTAGTGACTGTACGGCGTCATTACTTAGAAACATGCTAGGATTCACTGCACTATATACCTACTGGAGAACTCCTCGGGGTTTCATTGGTTACTAGTGACTGTACGGCGTCATTTACCCGTGTGATCGCTTCACTGCAGATTGGTTGCTCTACCGTCGGGACTCTACTATTGGCTGAACGTCCGCTTTATATTTGTTGTCGACCAATGACGGTAATCGAACTAACAGAAAGAGTATGTTGGAGTTCAGGCTTCAGCGAGAAAATAACACGAATTTTGCAGGTCCCTAGTCATCGCCAACGTTGAAACTCGTTGTACAGTCGTCTTAACACACAAGTCACTGCATTTAAGACTCGCGTACTCATTGGCTAACAGCTAGCCAATAATGAGACTTATAAGTACGGTAAAGGATGCGGGGTGTGAAACAGGCCAATATGACTCATGGCAAGTGGAAATGCACAAGCCAGTAGATCTGGCGCAGTTATGGCGACGTCTATACACCATCCACGTCTACCTTGTCGTGGCAACTTGTAAATACGTTCAGACCTCGGAGTTTTAAATTTTTGTTTTGAAGAATTCACTTTCCAGGGAGTCTTCAAGGCCAGCTGTTGATAACTGAAAGTGGCAAGATTGGATTTGGTTTCGGAGGGGGGGGGGGGGAGTGCAAGAGAGAAAAAACGAGTACATACTTGGCGAGTACGTAATATTGACCCACATAACGTGCCGTTCTCTCAGTGCCGTGGTAGCCGCGGGTGAACATCGGTTCTGGAGATGTGGACTTGAATCCAGACACGGTACACTGCGACGAGAAAAATTTGATCAGTGCAAAATATTTTGCGAGGATTCTACTTCCCATTTTTTTATTATGACGAACACAATTTTTATAACTGATTCACGGTTGATCAAGATAACGTCATCTCTGTCTCTAAATTTATATATTATTTTAACTTACGCAGCAAGCACATGCGCAGTAAATTAGGAAAAATAGTACCAAGGCTCAACATTTTATATCGTCTGTACACTTCTAATTTCATGTAACTAAATAAGTTTTATTATTTTACACACATTATGAAAACAAAAATCCATAACGCTTAATAGTAATAGGGCACGGGAACTTTTTTACCCGCTCAAGAGACAGAAACAAAGAAGCGATACGGGCGACATTGACACGCCGCCTAGCGCTTCTTCGCCTTTACGCGCGAGGCATGCAGTCTCTGCGTTGTACTGTGCGAACTCGACTGTTTACACGTGGTGAAAGCCCACAGGTTTTACTATGTCCGTGTGTTTTCACTTTACTGCTACCTGTTAGGGACCGCGGTTAGCCCGCTCACCTCCCTTCAAGGCACACCGGGTTCAATCCCCGGCCGGGTCACTCCCGGATTTTCGCATTTGGGAATCGTGCCCGGACGATGCCGCTGGTAGGCAGGTTTTCTCGGGGATCTCCCGTTTACACAGCACTTTCATTCCGGCGCTGCTCCATACTGACCTCAATCACATTCATCGGTCCTCAAGACCTCGCGGCTAAGAGTCACCCAGATCTCCTCACTCACTCACTCCTACATCTAAAGGGAACAACGCAGACAAACTCTACAAATGTGTTTTCAGTATTTCCTCGATATCTTTTTTAATACACGTAACAATATGATATAAAACGTCTGAGCCGACATAGGCTCAGACAATAAAGTTTTACCTTCAGAATACTGCGTTCTTGATATTAATGCTAGTAGCTATCTGTGAACCAAAATGACTATATTTGTGACATCTCCCATATGTAGAGATAATGGCTATGATTCAACGTACTGTACACATGTCCGACAGTTTTCTATCCCTATTGGCTGTCATGCATGTATGAAGCTACTACTCCATTTCACTGGGCCAATGAGGACTCTGATACTATAAGGCAGAACGTTCGTGATTGGTCTCCAAACAACTTAGCCGAGTCGAAATCTTGTTTATCCAATCATGAACGAATAAACTAATTAGAGTGTTATAAAAAATATGTTGGCTCAAAATTTTTTCGCGGTTTTCCACTCTCTGTACCCATATGTAAAGGACAAGTTCTCATTCGTGTACATTTCTGACAAATTTCAAAGAGTTATTTTAACACACAGTTTAGTTCCAGCCGAAATGCTTTTTTAACTCACCACAATGACACGTAGAAATTTCTTTGAAATTTGATGCTTGTCTCAGCTTCGGCAAGTGTGATTTTTTTTTTTTTTTTTTTTTTAAACTTATAGCTATTTTGACTTTAAATTTTATCTCGAAAATTACAATTATAATACTGTCGATCCAAATAACAAATTTCCAAGAAGTGTAGTTCTTATTGTTCTAACAATTATTTAATTATTTTGAGCTGCAGAGTAACATTTAAATTGTGTTCCATTTTGATAGGTGTTATATATATATATATATATATGAATTAACTCTTTATTCCCGCTTTAATGTATAATTTCTGATGTTGCAATTAGAAATGTTTTAATGCGTGCTTTACTTAAGCTGGTAAAGAACTTGTTTCGTTATCACACCCAATAAGTTGTATTCTTTGTGCTTGGTGATCAGTGATATGAACCAGTCATAACATACAGTAGCGCAGTAGCATGGTTTAGTAATCAGTTACCCACAGGGAAGATCATTGGACACCGAGCCTTGTATAGTACAGTACCGGTCAAATATAACCTTTCTTTGCTGCAACACGTCGATCATTGTCTACATGGACATGAAAGAGTCAAAAAAAATTTTTTTAAGTTATTTTTTTCTATTGTGATATTTTTTACGGAGTATTATTATTTTTTTCACAACGAAAAAGGATATAATACGCTAAAAATGTAGAGAACAATGTTAGCCTCTATGGCCTGTCCGCTGTTGCTTCACACTTTTTGAAATATTTCCTCATGCAAGACGTGTTTGGTTATTGTCTAAATATGTCTATACATGTATCACAAACGTGTTTTACTTCTATTAACGTAGAAGTACCTTATTTTTGGTTCAATTGAAATTTTATTTGTATTTTATCTATAAGTAGAGCCACGAGTATTTCGCGAATTCATTCGGAGGCGAGGTAGACTCCAAACTCTTGTTATTTTCTCCTACTGTTGTGATTGGACGACAGTTCTTTAGGCACGCCCTGTTTAATTGTGCGCCAGTAATAAGCAGGAAGCAGTAGTGTGAGTGAGTGTCTAACAGTCCTGTGTACAGAGGCCTCACTTGATCACAGCGACCAATAAGCAAACGATAATGTCCCGAGTGTATAGAGGACTGTCCAGATTAGCTTGCTGCCAACTCAATCCGCGAAATACTCGGAGCTATAGCTATAAGTTATAATACTTCAATTATAATTAATACTATAAATAAAAATATTGAGCAAAAAACAGGCGTGTTTGTAATTCCTAGTACAGGCTGTTCGCGGTAAAGTAAGCACTTTTGATAGATCTAAGATTAACTTATACACACGTTATGTGCCTTATGTACTAACACTACCATGAACTTTATCACTTTATTCATGGGTCAGTCGAGTGAAACTGTGAAATTATAATAAAAGCAAATATTTTACAAATCAGCCCATTTTTACACTTCTCTGCGTAAAACAAAACAGAAAGCGAAATAAATAATTTAAGTTCTTCCATTTGGTTGCGTGAGACTTTTTATTTGACGTTAGGATATAGAAGTTCTTTCCCTCCGACGTCACCAACTTGAATGGGCGCATGTCACGTAGTGCGCCCGTTAAAATACACGCAGGTGGGAGCAGTGACTTTTTTCGAAGGTTGGTTTCAAAAGTGCTCACTTGATAAATAGTTCTTATGCAGAATTTACTACACTGAGTGCGCACGAATGCAGTGCGCAGTCCCTTTGGTGTATTTTTTTCTTAGACTTGGCGAAGCTTAGATTACTCGATGCGGAGTAATATCCTGGAAGTAGAACTTCAGCAGGGCTTCAGAAAAATGGAAGCCACCGTGAATGGACTATAGAACGCTTTGACAAGCTAGAGGTGATCCAATACGTAGGTAGTCGGCCTAGGTGCACGCCTGTGTCACTGTGTCATTACCCATTGCGCATGCCCTGATTATGTATGTTGCGTAACATTCTCGCGCCTCGCGAACAGTCACATACGGCGCGGCGAAGACGGAGAGACTGAGTGTCTGCGCAGTCGGTTTCGTCGTCAAAGGTCACTGGTTCAAGGCCGCAGCGTGGCGCTCAAGTTTACGTTGATTATGCCGCCGGCTCTCTGCCAACAACTCAAGCTGGAGTTGTTGTAGACTATGCTCGAGTGTAGCTAATCCGAAAGTTTCTTTGTTATTCAGAACAGAACTCGCTTGGATGTGCTGTCTTTGTTAGGCTAGTTTTTAGCATGACCTCACAAGAGCACCACAGCGCAGTAACAATGGTATTGCTAACGATATAATTTCTTTTTTTTTTATAGCCACTCAAAGGGACGTGATAGATTGTAAATCCTTTTATACGATAAGTGACATTTGATAGGTCAGTATCAGCTCGGCTCTCCATTGGTTGATGACCGGCCAATAATAAACGCTGTAAAGTACTGGGGGGGGGGGGGGGGGGTCTGGTGTCGTATGGATCAATAGGACGATAGTGAGTTCTAACATAGGCACAGACAGAACGGTGTTCCTGCAATAGTAGCTATAGGTGACGCTTCTAATTTGTCTTAAGTGCCAGTAAATGTGTGCAGACCTCAGTGTGTTACAGCACTGTAACATCACTCTAAGAAATTATTTGTAAATTTACTATATCAGTCCAGTGTATGCATACAGTGACAAAGCGCAAATGGTAAAGTATTTTCCCATACATCCATGGTATAGGCGATTCACGGTAAAGTGAGCACTTTTGAAAGCCTTGTTATTTGGAATAATAGTCAATAAATATAGTTTATTGTACCCTTAGAGGTTAAATTTCGAGTCCGGTATGTTTATTGCTCCCATGGCAATATTAATTTTATAAAGTAGCGGAAGTAAAAAAAGTGCTGATACGAAAAAGTAACTAGAGCGTCAATAGTGCTCACTTTACTGTGAATATCCTATAACGTTCCTACAGTTGCTCAGCGAAGAGTCAAATGCGTATGGAAGTGAGTGAAGAGATTTGGGCAGCTCTTAACAGTGAGGTTTTGAGAGTCGATGAGAGTGATTGAGGTGAGTATGGAGCGGCACCGGATATCACCGAGAAAACTCGCCGACCAGCGGTGTCGTACGGCGCGAGTCCACTTGCGAAAATCCGGGAGTGGCCAGACCTGGGAGAGAACTACGTCTTTCATTGGCCGCACGAACCTGTGGGAACTGGACTTGGGTCTGACTGGCTACTGCACGTTCTGGAATGTTCCCTATTGGCGGGGCTCAGGGATGGAGACTGTACTATAATTATAGTATTTGTACTACAATTTTGAGCTTCATACGATGTACTACTAGCAAATCCACTATAGTACGCAAAGTACTATAATTTTAAAGGAACCATACTGTTACAATTTCTCTCTCTAGAAATTAAGTGGGCTATACCAAGTTCGGTAAGGGATGGAGGTCTTAATCAAATAAAATAATTAATTGTAATTTCCTTATTTTATTTACAATAACTACAGCGAAATTCTCTGAACCCAAATTCCCACAATAAATTGAAATCACTTATTGTTCACAATTGACACCAATTAAAAAAATCTATAATTCCAACAAATAAATCAATGAAATTAAATAATTAAAGATCATTCACAATATACAGTGTATCTACCTATTCAATTATTTTATATTTTATGCATCCATATTTGACAGTTCGAATATTTACAATAAAATCAGTATTACACTTCCATTCAGTCCCACCTCAGTTCAGTCCATTTCCCGCCAGTCGCAATGTTTTAGAGTCCTCCAAGCGCCCTCACTCACGGTAGGCTTCACTCGTCGGTTTCACACCCTCTCGTCCATTCAAGCCAAGAACACCTCACCCGCCGTCGTCCTGCAATCTCCAGTCGTCGTCCACACATCACTTTGCTCACGCACACTCGGCCAGATGGCCTCCATCAAAGAGTACCAGCCGCTGGGTTGCGGCAGTATATATAGTGTCTTAGGCCTCCACCTAGATTCTTCCCCAACTCGCGTGATGCGTGGTGGAGGGCTGAGGCGCCAGCCAGTCTCACCAGAACATTCTTGCGTCGTCGCTAAACGTATCGGAAACTCTAGCAGACGAGAGGAGGTCTGTGACGCCAGCAAGTCTCGCCGCTGTCGGCATTCACGGGATTCCCAGAAGGGAGGCAGACAGCCACGAGCGCATCGTTTCAGGAAGAGGTGGGTCTCTGATTACGGCACGGGGCAGCTGAAGTCGGCGCCAGCTGCAGCACGTAACAATACTATAATTTAGAAATTTGTACTATACTTTTTTAAATTTGGTTTGTGCGACTATTATCCTACACAACGATAAAAACACTAGAATGTAGTGAGTTTTTTTTATTGGCAAATGTTCTTAGGTAACACTGCCATAGAGGTTTCAGCGAACAGCAAGGTAGAAAACGATACGCAATAAATTTAAGAAAATGCAGGAATTGTGTAATCTTCTATACGTCATTTCTTATGGTGTTCAAAATGTCGGAAAACAAGCACACTTTATTTTGGCAGCATGTAACCCGAAGACAACGCTATGTTGGATATATTTTACGTTTTAAAAAGTTTTTTTTTTATTTAGAGCAATACTTTTTATTTATTCTTGTGGACAAACTCACCTTAAATTTACTTGTGTGTCATATTAATTTCATACATTTATTTTAATTATTACATAATATGCTGCTAGTTGACTTTTGGATATTCTACTGCCGTTGTTTCTAAGTTTACTTTTGTATATACAGTACTTGTTTATAATATTTGTGAGTGTAATATAATTTTGTACAAAATACTATAATTTTTGTCTTCAGGTACTATATTTTAAACTTCCAGTTTCCATCCCTGGGGGCTGATCCCTGGCAAGTTAAGCTTCTTAAGCCGCGGATACACGGGATGCTGGCAGAACTACTTCACTTAAACAAGTCCAGGTATTGAAGAGGTTACATTACCTTCGAGCGAGTTCCGATCGCAGTTGTTTCTCCTTCAAAGTGAACAGCTTTCATAAGTAGTTTCAAACGACTTCTCTACTCTGCTGCGCTCCTATTGGCTGCTTCCAAGTAAACAAGCAGTGTGATAAATATTGCTGAATTTAGCGGTAATTTCTGCACTTGTTGAATTGACTCAAGTTTAAGGTTGAATGTTCTATTACCCACCCATTATGCCGTTACAGTAAAAGTCTAGGTTTCATAAGAATTGAAAAGATCAATAGTGATAAATGTTGGAGGCTATTAGAATTAAATATCACACATCTTAAGTTCCATGTTTGTTGAGGTTATAATTTCAATTGATTTCATTCTGTTTCGGGCGTGTAACCATGAAAACACGTTCTGTTTTTAAACATGTTCAGACATGGCTACAGGATGTATTTAGCTGACTGTGTTTAACAGCACTCGTGTAACCACGACCTTACACAATAGCAAACTTTAACATTTGACTTTACATTTTATTTACTTTGACGAAACCACCAATACACAATTAAGTTGTAAAGTCAACGTTGAAAACAATTAAACATCGGTTTTGCAAGCTATGTAAAACTGTGTATCTTGTCATGTCATTATGATATTATCCAGGAATGCATTTTACGTACCATTTTTTAATGGGTTTAAAATTTGTGTTAAAAGTTTATTTCAAAACAAAAACTCATTTGTTTACTTTATTAAAAAATGTAAATTAATATATTTCTTCTTCACATTATATTAGATTGCCATATACTTAATTTAAGACAAACTCTGTTTAATATACCGAGATTAAAATCGCCTCACAATAAAATAGCACACTTTCCACATAACCCCTCTTATTATATTCTCGACAAAATGGCTGCTTGACTTTGGCTTTAAATTTCAACTTTTCGAAATCGTAAAGTCAAGAGTGCTTGACTTTACCTTTGAAGCTCCATTGTGTCACGCTCCTTAAGAAACAACATGTCGGAAAGCATACGTAAAGTCAAATGTTAAAGTTTTAAATTGTGTAAGGGCCTTTAGTCTCGAGGAGCTGATTGGCGAGCTACGTTCTGCCGTATTGCTGGCGCGTGGCTGGAGTTCGCAACTCCACTTCGCCTCTGTAGTCTCAGGTGCTCTGTGCTTGTGTCGTAGTTATAGTTTGCTGCAGCTGTGGTGTTGACAGTTGCTCGCACGCCTGTATTTTTTTCCCGCCGAGCGTCACGTGATCCGGGAAAGAGTGCTCTACAGGTCGACGTCAGTTTTCACTTCGCCCACGGAGCTCTTGTCGTCCCAGCGTCGCCACATGAATAACCTCTATCCAGGGCTGCTAACCTTTCTCCTATAAAATCCCGGCTAACTAGACGCTGACATGTCATGGTCAAACGATTTCTCCAACCGTCTGGTTGTTATAGCGTGGGTACACCTGGAATCTGGACATCTAACTCTGTACTCTGAGAATGGCAATAACATCATGTCTATAACCATAACCCATCGAGTCTTAAGTGTTGCAACCGTACAGCATTTTGGTTGACGAGGTACTTGTAGTCAGAGAGCTTCTTGCAACTTGTGCAGAAACTTTCTCAAACAACCTAATCCCCGTGGCGCAGTTGGTTAGTGCGCCACCGATCTGGGAGGCGGAGGCTCTGTGGTTCGAATCCCGAATTAAGTTAGGTTATAAGTTAGTATGTAAGCCGCCCCCTGCTCAGCCTTCAAGCATAAAACCGGGGGACGTTGAAAAGCCCTTTACCATTACAGTTTCGCAAATCAGTTGACTCACAAGGAAGACAATCAAAGCACAGGTCACTGAATGCCTAAAGTCTAATCAGGGAAGTGACTTTAAGATATGAATTTTTGAAATATAAGTAATTCGCGAAAAGCTTCTGACATCAAAACACTTCCGTCTATATCCTCCTTCCTGATTGGGTGGTTTTAACTGTCACGTCTTTCAGGTGCCTACCCACGAATCACAGACTTTTTACTTTTTATGTAAACGTGCCTTAATGCTAAGTGTTAAAAGTACGTTCGTTGTAAGCTAAGTGCGTCTCGCGGTTAGGCCCCACAAGTGGAGGGAATTCATGCAAGGCGGAGCATGCATCACGGCATAGAGGGACTGGGCAGACATGGCGACGATTGGGGCTATGACAACTTCTCTGAGTGTGCTTATAGTTAAACTATTATAAGAAGAGAGGGGGAAAAACTGGCAAAAGCACTGTAATCACCCCTTCGAAAGGAAATAATTCGAAATTGCTACATGCATTAATATAAAATGCTACACGAGACAGAGAGTAGGTAGGAATCATGGTCTTAATTAGTGGGTAGAGAAATACTAGCAGCGAGGGGGCGCTAGCTTAAACAGAGTGGTGAGTACGAATCATGACTAGGAACACTTGAATTTCGTGAAAATATTTCCGCACGTGCTAGATTTCAATACCCTATGGGCGTACCAGCAGTTTTACTTCATTTATTGGTGGCGAGTCTTTGTGTGAAGATGTTTTCTTACTTGACGGGCCAATGAGAATAAGTTAACTCCGGTACTGCACCTCTGTGTTTTGCGTTCATACGCTTAAGACGCGTCACACCTAGATCAGCCAATCAAGCAAGTGGTTCCGGGCTTCGCTGTTATGAAATACAACTGGTCGTGAAATCTTTTCGCGATATTCGGGTATCGCTAATCATGACGTTCAGTATCGGAGTACCTTAACTCTGGCGATTCTTCGCCCAAAGGCACTGGTCCGGAACCAAAGGAAAGTTACAAGCGTGAATATAGTACAGCGGAGTCTAGCCTGCGTGTAAAATTATCCGCTATCAAAACGCGGTCCCAAATAAAAGTAAATACGAACTGTTCGCGATATTCGTGTGTGTTCCAACCCACGACAATAATCTGAAGTATACGGAAATATTAATTTTTAGATTTTATTTTTGTTTTGGTTTGGAGGGGGGGGGGGGGGTGTCTAAGTACGATTCTCGACTTAGCTGGTGGTTATGACTAGGGACAGTCGAATTTCGCGAAAATATTTCCGCACATGCTATATTTTAATACCCTACGGTCATACCATCAGTATTATTTTGCTTATTGGCGGTGCGTGTTTGTGAGAAGACATTTCCTTACTTGACTGGCCAATCAGAACTAGGTGACTTTGCTAGTGTACGTCTGTGATTCGTGGGCAGTCACGTAACACCTAGATCGTCCAGTCGCTGAAGTGTATCTCAGCTAAAGTGTTATGAAATATAACTGGTCGTGAAATCTTCTCGCGAAATTCGGGTGCCCCAGTTATGACGCACCTCCATGCCACAGAATAGTTGATTGTGCAGAGGTACAACAACGAGTGTACGACGAACTCTGAAACGCCGTTCGCCAATCGGTGTCGTGTAACTTTACTCACCAGCAGGCAGCTCTAGCCAATAAGGAAACTTTCGCGGCACGCGGTAGCCAACCAGACGTGAGGTCATTTCCCAGAGGCTCGCCCAGCCAATGAGAGAATGGGTGTGCCTGCATCGCAGAGTAGATAAATACACACGAGACGAAATAGCGTCTCGGTTTCCTTGATGTGAGCGTACCCATTCTCTGATTGGCGGCTGCGCCAGGCGTTGGGTGCAAGCCTCGTGTTTGATTGGCTGCTGCATGATGCAGAAAGTTTCCTATTGGCTGGGGCTGGCGAGTAAGTGACTTGGCGCTGATTGGCGAAAGGTGTTCCGAAGTGTTGCTGGCAATTGACTGCATTTTGCTGACTCGTACGGCTGCAGTTAGCGGTCTAAGCACGGGTATTTCACCTCTGTAGTGCTGCGCGGACCTAGTGGTTCCGCCGGGCATTATTTATAATTGGTGTTACTCCCCAGTTAATTTGATCAGCGCCCTGTATTGTGGGCGGCTACTCGCCGAACTGTTTCAACTACTGCAGCGCCTTATAGGAAGTTTGGAGACGTTATGTTTGTGTGGCGCCATCTATATAGACTTACTACTGTTTAGTTTGCGATAGCTCCGCCAGTTCGACTCCGGTTTCCCATCCCTTCTCCTCTCCGCTTATCTTTGGTTCCCCCACTACCTCGCACATGCGCACTGTGCAGAGGTTTTAAAATGGAAATTGTGTAACTCGTTTCGGACCTCTGTCTATTCCTTCATCAACATCTTCACGAGTTACTAGGTTCTCAGGTTAAGTGGGCATGCCTTCTGCAATGCCGCGTGTAGAGCGTCGCATCCGAAGAGGCGGGTTTGGCAGCTGACGATTTTAAGCATACTTAAACTTGTGTTTAAATTCTTTCTTGTCGGCTGTTACGGCATACTAGTTTTCCAGAGTTAACCTGGATAGGGATGAGGGCCTGGCCAACCTTTCATTTCTTTGGAATATCGTGCCTGTCGTAGTAGTTGACTCCAGTTTGCCTTGTTTTGGTTAGCTCGGCCGAACCAAATGTTAAGCGTTAATATTTTGAAGTTTTTGGTTTTGCATTGCCATAGTCATTTTGATTTGTGTAGAATACTCCGGGAGTATTTTCCCGGTGTGAGTGTAATCCCGTGTAATGGGGCACCTTAATTATGGTGCCATTTCTCAGATCGCCAAATCCTTCCTCTGATTTTAGGTATCGGTTATGGGTTCAGTACCCAATTATTTGTGTCTATGAATTTTAGGGAATCTCGGTCAGAGTTTTAAATGGTTAAATTACGCACGTTGGAATGAAAGAATGTTGAGGACCCGAACTGTTGTGAGAAAGAGTTGAGATAGATTCATCAGAGTTTTGTATTTTTTAAAGTCGTGTCAACTGAGTATTTTAGCAGGTCGTGGCGGTACGCCTTCGATAGGCTTCTTTGCGCGCGGTTCCGTCGCGTTGCAATTTTAAAAAAAATCTAATATATGTTTATTTATCGTGGTCACGACCGCGTGAGGAAACGGGTCTGAAATGCAGTGGGTTGTTTTAATATCAAAATATGTAATGTTCCGATTTGTATGCACGGATAATTCGGGTCTTTATTTGTGCGTACGTAATATGTTTACTTTGTAAATGAAATGCATTAGTGAGTTAGAAAATTATCGGCAAGCAACAGAGTATTCACTAAAGAGAAACAGGAAGTGTGGAAAGTTTCCGCAGTTCCGACTGCCTCTTAGGCATCAAATGGGACACACATGTGGTGTCGACTGGTTCAATGGTTTGCCTGAAAGAAGGGCGTCTGAGTAACATGAATTACAACCCTGTATGAAAGTTAATCTCTATAAGCAGAATTTTTGTATCAAAGTTAATGTTGAGAAAGCACATATTGAAATAATTTAATCAATTGTGATTTTAAGAGTTTTATATGTGTATTTTTTATATTGTAATTTCAACGAATAAACTTTGTTACAATTTGAATATGGTTATATGCTGTTCACGATAAAGTCAGCACTTTTTAATGACCTCTCAACAGGCATTAACCGTTATTAAGTATATCTTATCGCAGCCCTAGGCATTACATTTTGTTGGTGGTGAAATGTATACACTGTGTTTATTGGTTACACTGCAATGTTTATATTTAAAAGCACCAGGAAAATGGAAATTCGATCAAATGAAAAATTTATAAGGGCCTTAAAAATGGCTCACTTTACCGTGAACGGTCTATAGTACAATTTTGTTGCTGCTCGCCCTAGGAACAGCACAGTAGTATAACGTATTCTGTGTCTTGCGTCAAAGGAACTGTGGCGCTATTTGACTTCTGTATGGTTGCCTATTCCTTGACCAGCGACACTCGAATTCCGCGAAAAGATTTTTCGACTAGTTGTATTTCAAAACACTTCCGCGGAGACTCACTTTCGTGATTGGATGATTTACTTGTTACGCATCTTAAGAGTCCTATGTACTGAAACGTTTTCTGTGAAATCGTTGTTTGCGCGTAAACGCGTATCTCGGTAAATAAAAGTTATGGAAATACGAATTTTTGTCAGAAAAGATCAAAAACAATTATTTATGGCCCAATATTTTATTTTTTTACTTTTGTCATATTATGTGTATTCTTGGAGAAAAAAAAATCATGAAAATGGTCAAATATCGCCGTTTTAAAACTTGCCTATGCAGTTTCCTTAAGCGGCAAGAGAAAAGTACGAAGATACCGACGTAGCTCAATCTGTGGGCTTTCTTCGCTTGTAATAAAACCCTTATGTTACAGATCTAATTTGCACAGTGCAGCGTTAGGACGGAAACACTGCACGACTTGCGTGTAAGAGCGATGAGGCGCTAGGCCTGCGTGTTAATTTTCGCCCGTATCGCTCCCTCGCTTCTTGACGTTAGGCGCGCAGCTACATAGTCCCCTTAAGTGTCTGTCCGCGAACCACAGGCTTCCATTAACAGAGTAACTTAGTGCTCACTGGCCACTAAGGCATGCAACTTTAGGTAGTGGCAGTGATATTTCGTGAAAAGATTTCAAAACAAGATACAGTTCAAAGCATTGTAGGATTGTCCAGCCATTTTGATTGGCTGAAACATGTTCTGGTCCGTGTTAATTGTTAGCGCACGAATCACGAAACTTGAGTGTCGGAGTTAGGTAATTCTGAGCGGTTCGGTGGAATGCAGCAGCTAATAGATGTGAACCAACAGTTGAGGAGGTGTGTATGTAGTGTTGAGGTCTCGCCTGTGCTGCGGTTTTTACGCCAAAAATCACTGGTCCTAACTACAGGCAAGGGAACACTGTTAAGCCCCTGTCACACTGTGGAATTTTCGCCTCCAACTATATTTGTCAACAAAATTTGAAGACAAAATACGGTCATAAAACTTTTCCTTCCAACAAGTTTTATTAAATAATCTTGAATGTGTTTGAAAATGTGTTACACTGTCAAATTTTTTTATCGGGAGAATCCAATTTGAAATCTTATTTAAAAATGACTTTCATAGTGAGATATTGCTTTTCTTTTTCTATGCGGTCCATCACAGGAAGATATGTAAATAATATTGTAATTTATTTTCGTTTCTTTACTAAATTAAAGTTTTATTTATAAGATATGTTTTCTGCACAATGAAATTTAATGCGCCTGAGTTCGTAATAGTATGTGCAATATTCACTTAAAAATAACATTCAAGCCCGGACAGCTTCTACATAAATTAATTATATTCAAAACTTTACTTCGTTTCCAGCAGTTGTTCGTTTTTTTAAGTTTCTTGGTGTCCATTTTTGTCGTGCACGATTCTGATTGGCTGAGACCGTCAAACATCAAATAGTTTAGAACCGGTCCAATTTTCAAATGTTTGATGGAAACTGAAGCCATCCAACTTTTTCGGACAAACATGGTGGCGTTTATGACCTTTCAATGACGTCATAACTGCCCAACTTTATTTGACCAAACTTATTGGAAGCAGTTTGACGGAAAAATTTGACAGTGCGACAGGGGTTTTACAGTGTCAGTACACTATCGAAATACATCTTGGCCGGGAACATTTTCGTGGAATTCAAGTGTTCCTATCCACGGCAGTGCACTAGTCTCAGTTTAGAAGCAGATAATTGGTAGACAGTTCTGTTGCAGGCATGTTGTGCGAGGTCGGCCGTCCTTGAAGACACTCACCTCCATCTGTATAACAGGCTTTCACTCCCCTGCGATTATAAGGCGGCGGCTTACTGGGACATCCTGGCCGCTATTGCAGCACAGGCAAGCCAATCGTCCTCAAATACAGCCGCTCGTGTTCCGCGACAAGGCTTCAGCGGAGGATAGACTTCAGAATATGCAGTTCTCTCTTGGCTACTGGTAGGTACCTGGGAATTTCGAGAATTATCACTTTGTAGCCTAGGCTCGAGTGTAGCTCGAGCGAAGATAATTTGAAAATGTATTTGTCGTTGAGAACAAAACTCGTATGGACGTGCAGTCTTTGTTCGGCTAGTGTTTAACATGACCTCACAAGAACACGATAGCGCAGTAACAATGACATTTCTAACGATAGAGTTTCTTATTCTTTTAACCACTTAATGGGACACGATTTGTTGTAAATCATTATATAGGAAAAACTTAATTTGATTGAGTAAGAATAAGCTCGGCTCTCCATTGGTTGATGACCGGCCAATAATGAACGCTGTAAAGTACAGGGTAGTGTCTGGTGTGGTATCAACCAATAGGACAATGGTAAGTTCTAACACAGACACCAACAGAACCAGTGTTCTTGCAGTAGTGTATATAGGTGACTCACTTCTAATTCGTCTTAAGTGCCGGTAAATGTGTGCAGACCTCAATGTGTTAACTTAATAAGTTAGCCCATCGGTCGCACATTGAATTCTGAGCTCACTTGTTGCGACCAGGTAATTTTTTGGTGTGCGCTATACTTGTTTACAGTATTTGTCTCGCAACCAGTCAACAACGTTCTGTCTTGCTGTGTACAGAACCGGGCATAAGTGTCACACACATGTAACATGTCCACTGTCGTAGACTCACAGAGAATGAACGGGTTAACACTTCTAGGACTATGCCCGAGTATAGCTCGAGCGAAGAAAATATGGAATCATCTCTATCTCTGAAGACTAAAACTTGCACAGATACAGTTTCATTGTCGTCCTAATTTTCGTCAGGATTTATCCAGACCACTTCATCTCATCAGCAGACATTGTCTTGCACACAGTAATGAAAGTGCTTGATTGTATATCATGTTAAGTATGAAAGTAGATTTGATTGGAGATCTGTTAGCGCAGTTTTTCCTAGGCAGACAGCCAGCCAGTAGTAAACATTGCTTAGTGAGGTAAATCTATCCAGTGTAGTTTGGGCCAACAGGGCAGCGACACGAGAGACCACACGATCTTGTGTTGCTGTAGTGCTGGATATAAGCTACTCGCTTCTAGCTTGTCTTGAATTTATGTAAACATGTCCATTTCTCTAAGTGTTAAACTTCAACCACATATACATTCAAGTTTCTGCTTGTATTGTGCCACAGTGTATTTATTACGGATACTTACATGCCGGGCCACCTCTCAACCAACAACGAACCTGCAAGGAAAACAATTGCCGAATCCCCCTGCCACCCAGGCTGGAGTTCAGAGGTCTACGTACCTGGAACTCGAGCTGTTTTGCATAGTGTTTGAGAGGTGCCGCGGTGGTGTGGTGGCAAGACTGCTCGCCTCCCACCTAGGCGAACCGGCTTCGATTCCCGGCATGGTCGCTCCCTGATGTTCACATGTGGGAATCGTGCCGGACGATGTCGCTGGTCGGCGGGTTTTCTCAGGGATCTCTCATATCTTCTGTACTCGCATTCCGGTGTTGCTCCACACTGCTAAAACCTGCTTTTTCGCGATACCTTATCGCAAGATGTACTGACCGGAAACTCTCATAACTAGTACAGGGACATGTATTGAACTTTACTACAGACGTTACACTAATAAAATGATAGGTCACCGCTCTATCTCCTATAGTTCCGGCGGTACAACGAGAACACTGCACGCCATTTCAGAACCTCGCGTTTAGATACGCGTGGACCAATACACAAAGATCACCAACGTGTCACTTTTTAATTCCCGTAAGTAGTAGGGAAATGAGGAGTTGGGGCCATCGGCTTCTGGCACAGGATCGCAGGATTGGGGAGCCGCCATCTTGTTACGTCACCCAACCGCCATTTTTAATGTCATTGATATTTTACCCCTGACCCGTGTGACCTTTGACCTTGATCCCGAGGACATTTGACCTAAAAAAAACCTTTAAAAAATTAAAAAAATCATCGAAAAATTCCGAAAAATTCTAAATAATTCTAAAAAAAGTCCCGAAACAAATATGGCGGCCTCCAGAAGGTGTAAACAAATATGGCTGTCTCCGGTAGCATGTAAACAAATGACGAACAAAAAAATCAAGATGGCGGAATGAGTATAGGTAAGGGGAGTGTGTGCGAAGGAGTCAGTCGTCTGCTGGATTCGAACAGTGGTGAGTAATTGGTGGTGTGGGGGGAGACCTCAGGAAATGCAATTTTTTAAATAAATTTTTTTAAGGGAAAAAGGGAAATTTTTGGGAAGAAGAGAATTTCGGAGGGAAATAGGGGAAAATGGCCGCCGGTGTTAAATCCTTTTTAATTACGAATTTTTTTAAATAAAATTAAAAAAATTTTTTTTTAAAATAATTTTTAATTAAATTTTTTAGAAATAAATTCTTTATAAATTGTTTAATCCATTTCTTAATTTATTGTGATTTTTAAAGATTGTTTAATTTCGTATTGTCCAGGCCAAAAGGCCAAAGGTCATGGTCAAAGTCAAATTTCATAGGTCCTGATCCCAGTCACCTGGCTCGGAGTCACTGATCCCAGTCACCGGAGCTGCTGATCCCTGTCAGCATTTCTGAAGGAAAAAAAATGGGTCATTTCCGAGGATGTTTTTAATAATTAAAAAATTTTTTTTTTATGATTTTTAATAGTTTTTAATAATAAATCTTTTCGGAAGTCCTCGTTGTCAAGGTCAAGGTCAAAAGTCACACGGGTCAGGAGTAAAAGTCAATGACATCCAATATGGTGGTCGGGGGACGTAATAATATGGCGGCTCCCCAATCCTACGATCCTGTGCCAACTACACTGATGGCCCCAACTCCCCATTTCCCTACTACTCCAGTAATATGTCCCAATAAGAATCCGCAAATGTTTCATGATTCAGTCATGAGTAGGGGCAGGAAAATTTCGCGAGTTCAGCGACCTGTAGGCTAGTCTCCAATGTCATATGTAGTTTCAAGCTATATAGCCACTCAAAGGGACATGACAGATTGTAAATACTTTTATACTATAAAGGACATTTGAGTGTTAATATCAGCTCGCCTCTCCGTTGGTTGATGACCGGCCAATAATGAACGCTGTAAAGTACAGGGTGGGGGTCTGGTGTGGTATGGACCAATAGGTAGATGGAAGTTCTAACACAGACACCGACAGAACCAGTGTTCCTGCAGTAGTGGATATAGGTGACTCACTTCTAATTCGTCTTAAGTGCCAGTAAATGTGTGCAGACCTCAGTGTGTTAATTGGCTGTTGCCCCAGCGAGTATTCACCTTTATAGGCTGTTCACGGTAAAGTGAGCACTTTCGAGACCCTAGTTACTTTTTTTCTATCAGCCATTTTGTATCCTTCCACCACTTTTCGAATTGTATATTGTCATGAAAGTAATAAATACAGCGTATAAATCTCACTGGACTCGAAAGTTAACATCTAAGGCTTCAGTAAAATATATTAATTGACTATTATTCCAAATAGATGGATTCAGAAAGTGGCCACTTTACCATTAATAGCCTATATCCTAGATCATTGGTCTTAGTTTTCTCGCAGGTACGTTATTGGTTGATAAGTTCACAATGGCGTGTGTGATAATTGGATCCAATTGCAAAAGTAACAGAAACGTACATAGTATTGAAGTCTAGCTTGTCCTATAGTTAGAGACCTGCAAAATTCGCATTATTATTTGGCATCAGGCTAAAACTTCACAGTGCTGTATACACTCGGGCTGGCGTCGTTTCTCCATTGGCTGCTGCATAGATGTGAAGTCACTCACATTTTAACTGGCCTGCACACGACTGGACTACACAATTGAGAAGTGTTCATTTATTGGCGCAGAGTTACATAGGACGTGTCAAATAAAGTGTGGCCCAATGACAAACGTATTGCAAAGGTACACGTGTTTGAAATTCAACGTGTCCCCAAATAACAACGCGAATTTCGCAGGCCTCTACCTATAATTAATCCGCGAAGTGTTCTTGTCCCTAGCCACGAGAGATCATTCTTTCTTGCGCTTAGACAACATGGGCGCTCGCAGAGGTAACTCAACTTGAACATCGCAGTGTTCGTATGCGTAGCTGGCACATTCCTCTCGCTTGCCTTGAGCGAGCCCATTCAACATGGCAGCGCCGCATTTTCCTCAGCCTCACCTTGAGACTTCCATTTCCTCTCTAGAGCAGCTAAGTATCGTCGCCTCGAGGCTGGCTTCGACTTTCCGCTTCCACAGCCCGATATGATGCTGCCAGTGTCGCCAGCGTTCTCATTTTATAATCACCAAGTTGAGATCAACAATGTCCCGTTTAACAAAAAAAAAAGCCCCATTGTTTGATATATTACATTTATGCCAGCCTCTGTGGTATAGTAGTCATTATTAGAGACCTGAAAAATTCGCGAGTTCAGTGACCTGCAGGCTAGACTCTACAATCTTATGTACATATATGCCGATGTCAACTGTGCTTTGGTTGTTTGCTGTCACAGTCGAAGGCGATGATTGGACCACTGTTATCTAGGAGGCGTCAAACATTCGTCTGGACCAATGGCTAAAGTTATATAAACGTACGTGTGTTGAATTCTAGCTTGTCCCAAAATGAACCCGCGAATTCTTCAGGTTTCCAGTCATTATGTATGTTTTTATAGATCAATATTGCAGAACTAATTACCACAATGTGCACTTTGCCCTGCATCTGTTGTCTCTAGCATAGTCCGGCCATCCCTTGAACAAATCATTATTACGCCAGTTGGTCTTTGCTTGAAAAGTTTTGGAGGACTTTGCTAATTCACTTCTCACCACTGTCAATTTTCCAAACATGCTACACCAAACGTCAACTGCACAACATAAGAAATGAGTACATACTTCTTTTTTATTTAATGCACCGCAATAATACTACTGTATACCTGCCTGGTGGTTATACTAATTCGCATGTATTGCACAGTGTGTATACATTACGAATGTACATGTAGGAGCAACTTAAAATTGACTCAATGGAGATATTTGGACATTCGCCTTTGCGATGCAAAAATTTCCATCTAGTCATTAACCCCCATTGCATAGTTCATTCAAAGATCACAACTGATCAATAAGGCCACCTGTTTTTCGCGAAAGGATTTATACCAAGGCTAGACTCCAACTTGGCACGTGTACACTTTCCAATATCCTTTGGCTATTGGCCACGTGTCTATACGAGAAAATACATTATACTCGACTGGACCAATCACAATTAAAATTCACCGATACTGACCGACCATGAATGGCTGGCGGACGCCTAAGAAGCGTGAGCTTTGAAATCATCCAACCACGAAACTTGTTCTGAACTAACGTGTTTTGCAGTACAGCCAGTCGCGGAATCTTACGTGAAAAACAGGCGGCCCTACGGCTATGGCATACGTGCGGTTTTTCCTTTCGTTATTGGCCACGTGTCTTTGTCGGGAGACATTTCTTTACCTGATTGGGTCAATCGGACTTAGGTAACTCCAACACTGAGTGCCTGTGATACGCGGGCAATGCGTGACTGTTGCGATCATCCAATCACGAACTTGTATCTGTGCTATAGTGTTTTGGAGTACAAGTAGTCTTGAAATATATTTTTGCGAAAAACAGGTAGCCCTACTGATCAATAAAAGTTTCTTCAAAGGAGCCATTTTTAAATAAACATAATTTCGCGTTTTAAACGACTTGTAGGATATACTCCACGGTCCTATGTGTTCTAGAGCTTCAGGTTTCTGCACACTGACTGCTGTCCCAGTTTGTATCCAGTTTTACCTTAGATCAGAAGCACGAGATCCTGTGCTTGTTTCCTTGCTGGTATCTTATTGGCTCAGAGTTCTCCTTGGTGTATCTAACAAACTGTAATCCAACTGCAAACACGGTACAAATGCGCAAGTGTTTTAAAGTAAGCAAGGAATTCCCGAAATGAGTGTTTCTAATATGCGTGATGTCAAGGGGCGTTTCTGAAGTCACTTGCAGGACTGGCTACTGCAAGCTACGGAAGGCTCCCTATTGGCTGGCCTGTGGGCTGGGGAGTAAGTTACCATGTGATGATTGGCGAATGGCGTTTCGGGAATGTTCTTGGCCTGTGAGGGCATTCTGCGGACGTATGCGTCTGGAGTATACGGTTATTGCATCTCTGAAGTAATCAGCGACGTGTAGCAGGAGCGGGGTGTATGTCGCGCAAATATTTATGGCCATGTTAGACTGCGATGTCCTACTTCCACAGCCACAAATTCCTTTGGTTATTGACCGCGTGTCTACCTGAGAAGACATGTTCTTATTTCACCGGGCAAATAGGAATAACTAACTCCGATACTGAACGTCCATGATTCACGGCGACCAGACACTTGAGGCCCGTGACATTTAAAACCATCCAAACACGAAGGCGCATATCAACTAAAGTGTTTTGGATTACGACTAGTGGTCTTGAATTCTTTCCGCGAAATACACCTGTCCGTAAGCATTAAGTTTTGATGGTACTTATACCTTTCATTACTAAGTTGCTAATCTATCACAATATTGTTTAATTTTTGTATAAATACTGTACTATTAACAATGTACCTGTTTCAAGAATAATATTTTATCCATAGAGACCTTTAAAATTCGCGGATTCATTTCAGGGCAAGCTAAAATTCAAAAGACGTATGTTAGTAACACTTCAGCCATTGGTCCACACGGTGTTTGGCACCTCCTGTAGAAGGCTGGCACAATCTTCGTCTTCCACTGTTACGGCAGACAACCAATGCACTGTCGACATCGGCTAATCTGTACATACAACTGTAGAGTCTAGCCTGCAGCTAACTGAACTCGCGAATTTGTCAGGTCTCTATTTATCCAGTGTAAAACCAAACTCTAAGGGAAAGGCTCAAGCCCCTTTAGCCCTCCCCTTGGATCCGCCACTGCTACCAGCTCATGTACCAGTCTGTGTTCTGCGGCAAACTGCTATCGTCGACCCGACTTCTTCCGGCCCGTCTGGGATGAGCAGATAGGACGTCGTGGCGATGTTGCCAAGTCGACGCCCTCTTTCCGTCTTCTCCTTCGCGAGTTCCTTGGCCCTCCGCGGGAGCCGACCTTCGTCTGTTTTTTATTCCCCCCCACTTCTCCTTCATTCTCCCCCACCCCTTTTCCCCTGCCCGTGGGCCGCATTGCCTTTCCCAGTGGCTCGTATTTGCATAAAAATCTGGTCTGGGGACGTGGCCACGCGAAAAGAAAAAATAAGAAGGAGAAGATACAGAAGAAGTAACTTGTTGAATGCTGTAGGCGCAGACTCCGGCTGGACCACATTAGGCGAGCAGAGCTCTATAAAGCACCGTTTACTTGCCAGGTGCCCACGACAAAACAACAGGCAGCTCCTTGTCGAGTAGAACAACAAAGACAGAGTCCCCCGGGTAATTTTCGCTAGCGGAAAAAAAAACATTGTAATATCTCACGAGACGAACAAAACTACGCCCGAAAAAAAATCTCCTGAGCATTTGTCTTCCACGCCAATGAACATTCTCCCTGCAACTCGCCTTTGGGAAACCGAATACAATCTGCATAAACAAATTGGCTGTCGCCGAAAAAAAAAGGTGAGTATTAGTTCTAACGTGATGTTCACGCCCTAACGCGATGCTTAATAGCTGTAAGTTATTTTCCTACGGGAACATTAAGTTTCGACTGCAAGGTGAACTGCTACCCTGAGTTGGTCGAGAGTGTTACGTGACGTTGACGCCATCTTGGAAGCGGTTAGTGCACTCACCGCACCGCGCGGGGCTGAAGCGCCTCACTCTGCCCCTGAAAAAAAGGCGGGTTTGTTTTGTCCAAACATTTTTGGTGGTGGCTACAAGTTTCTTTCGTCGATACAGACACAAAAAATAATAATTTTTGGTACTGAAAATTTTCCTTTTTTTTTTTTGTTATTTCCGTCTGTCGTCACAACAACGCAAGTACTTTTGCGGTGAGTGATCATCAATAAATTCAGTATGTTGGTAGGCAGTAAAACGTTCGTTAGCCATAGCAGAAATGCTACTATGCTAGCAGTAATACTAATTACTGGGGTTTACAATGCTGCTACAAGCTTTGGTAGGTAAGTTATAAATATTTCAATACCCTACTGGGGTATAGGCTATTCACTGTGAAATGACCACTTTTGAAAGCCCTGCTTAAAGTCTGCTTGTAAGCACGTTATGTATTCTCTCGCCTTGTGTAAGATCAACATTGTCGTGGGCCTGATCACTTTATTCATGCGCCGGTCAAGTGAAACCGAGAAATTATTTGAAAAGTAAATATCTGACGAATCTGCTCATGTTTACACTTCGATTCATTCGAAAATAAACATAAAGCGAAAGAAATTATTCAAGTTATCAGAAATGGTCACCTAACACTTTTTTTTCGACGTTAAGATACGGAACTATTTCCTATTCATCGTTGCCAACTTTACTGGACACGTGTCACTCAGGGGGTCCTTTGAAATATATGCAGGTAGGAGAATCGACTTTTTTCTAAGGTTGATTTCAAAAGTGCTCACTTTATCGTGAACAGCCTTTACCAGCAGTTTTCTTTTGCTTATTGGCTGCGTGTCTTTGCGAGAAGACATTTTCATACTTGATTGGCCAATCAGAATTAGGTAACTTCAATACTGCACGTGTGTGATTTGCGTGCAGGCAGCCAAGGCGTGAAATCTTTTCGCGAAAAATCGTATGTCCCGTACTCGTATGCTTCGTAAATACCATCAAACCACTTCCAGCTTGCCGTGTTTTTATCGGCCGTGTCCGATTGGTCTGGTAACGGCAAGAAGGTGGCCCTGAGAGTAGTGACAACTCTATGGTTGTTAGTTCCGGGAACGCTACGATGATTACAGCACTCACTCTGCCTGTATAGGCGGACAGTCAGCGCCTGTATCGCCCTCACTGACGGCCACACATCCCCAGACACACGCTGATTTGGTGCTGTCAGCTGACAGCACGCTGGCATTTTTATTCCTCACATTGGAGCGGCTAAAGGCTGTTCACGATTAAGTGAGCATTTTTTAAATGTACCTTTAGAAAGTCATTGCCCCCCGCCTGAATATATTTTAACGGGCGCACTGAGTGACATTCGCCCAGTAAAGGTGGTAACGATGGATGGTAAGTAGTTCCGGATCTTAACGTCAAATAAAACGTGTTGGGCAACCTTTTATGACAACTTTAATTATTTCTTTCGCTTCCTGTGTTTTCTAATGTATCGAAGTGTAAAAATGAGCTGATTTGTTAAATATTTACCTTTATAATAATTTCACAGTTTGAATCGACCGACGCATGAATAAAGTGATGAGGCATATGACATTGTTAATCTTACATAAGACCGAAGAATACACAACGTGCATACAAGTAGATCTTAAGCAGGGCTTTCAAAAGTGCTCATTTTACCGCGAATAGCCTATAACTAGATATTATAGATCGAGCTACTGTTTCACTGCTGCCACTGTGAGTAGCCAGTTTTAGACTACTCCAGGAGAGTTAGCATGGGGTTTCGTTCTATAGTTTCCTTGCAGGATTGTTAGTGAATCAGAGCAGAGCTTTGCAAGCCAGGTATATATTGTTCCAACTACAAAGCTAAGATAAACTCACTGAGTTGAGTTGGGAGATTTGTGCTGCTCTTAACAACGAGGTTTTGACAGACGGGAGTGAAATGATGTGAGAATGGAGCAGCGCTGGGATGCAAGGGCGTGGGAAACCGGAGATCCCCGAGAAAACCCGCCGGACAGCGCCATCGACAGACACGATTCCCTCTTGCGAAAATCGGGGAGTGACCCGGCCGGAGATTGAACCCGGTTCGTCTCGGGCGGGGGGGGGGGGGGGAGGCGAGCAGTCTAACCGCTCAGCCACCACGCCCCCAAGAGAAACTTGTCTCTGAAGGCTAACACGTCGGCAAATCAGCCTATAAAAGTTTATGGAAACTACTCTTAGACTTGGGCGTGACACATTTTTGTTTTATACCAATATTAATTTTCTTTATAGCAAAGAAAATATTTCCTTGAGCTTGTTTTGTTTACAGTAAAGAAACGTTGCTGTACAACAAAGAAAAAGAATGGTTTTTTGTCCATTGTAGCTTTTAGTACTAACGAAACTTACTAAATGCTACGTTTCCAAATAAAAAATTACTTAGAGCATCGATCTTGTGATTTAGCATTCAGAATGCAGTAACTGAATTCTTCAGTACTGAACTATTGTACGCACAAAGAAAGATCATCATTGCTTTTAATGTAAAATTCAAATACAAATTTTGCTTGTGGCAAACTTACTTTGCAGTGATTCATATTTAACGGTTTTTTTTTTGCGGCAACAAAACGTGGGTTGCTGAAAATAAAGTGTTTTTAGAGTGTAAGTGACTGAATTATGGATTGCATTAAGATCCCTGCCTACAGGTTGGCAGATGCAAAATGTAAATAGGAAATCCTATGTTAAGGAAATTTCGCCTCGTTACGTCAGTTTTAAAGGTACGCATTTAAAACATCATTTCTTCTCGAATTTTTTAGGAGAAGATCCCTACAACCGTATATTTTCAATATAGATAGACAGTATGTACTTTTTTGTAAGACATACATTTTAAAAATACCTTGAAAACAAGCTATACGTGTTATAGAAACATCTCCGCTCTAGGGAACTTCTCCTAAAACATCACTGAAGAAGCATTTTGTTTGAAACGCTATCTTTAAAATTGACACACCACTCTAAGAAATTATTCGGAAATTTACCATTCCAGTGTGTACGCTTAGTGAGAAAGCAGGGGGCCTCATCTCGAGATGGTTCGAGTGTAGTTAGTATACGAGACGTCTCGTACAGTCCGCAACGTATACGAGAGAATTGTTGTAAGCTCCAACCCCTGGAACCCGCATACGTTCTGAGTGTGCGAGGGGAGTGCCAGGCAAGCGTATACGAGTGTAGTTAGTATACGAGACGTCTCGCACAGTCTGCAAAGTATACGAGACAATAGTTGTAAGCTCCAACCTCTGGAACTCGCATACGTTCTCAGTGTGCGAGGGGACTGCCAGGCAAGCGTATACGAGTGTAGTTAGTATACGAGACGTCTCGCACAGTCTGCAAAGTATACGAGACAATAGTTGTAAGCTCCAACCCCTGGAACTCGCATACGTTCTCAGTGTGCGAGGGGAGTGCCAGGCAAGTGTATACGAGTGTAGTTAGTATACCAGACGTCTCGTACAGTCTGCAACGTATACGAGACAATAGTTGTAAGCTCCAACTCCTGGAACTCGCATACGTTCTCAGTGTGCGAGGGGAGTGCCAGGCAAGTGTATACGAGTGTAGTTAGTATACGAGACGTCTCGCACAGTCCGCAACGTATACGAGACAATTGTTGTAAGCTCCAACTCCTGGAACTCGCATACGTTCTCAGTGTGCGAGGGGAGTGCCAGGCAAGTGTATACGAGTGTAGTTAGTATACGAGACGTCTCGTACAGTCCGCAACGTATACGAGACAATTGTTTGTAAGCTCCAACCTCTGGAACTCGCATACGTTCTCAGTGTTCGAGGGGAGTGCCAGGCAAGTGTATACGAGTGTAGTTAGTATACGAGACGTCTCGTACAGTCCGCAACGTATACGAGACAATTGTTGTAAGCTCCAACCCCTGGAACTCGCATACGTTCTCAGTGTGCGAGGGGAGTGCCAGGCAAGCGTATACGAGTGTAGTTAGTATACGAGACGTCTCGTACAGTCCGCAAAGTATACGAGACAATTGTTGTAAGCTCCAACCTCTGGAACTCGCATACGTTCTCAGTGTGCGAGGGGACTGCCAGGCAAGCGTATACGAGTGTAGTTAGTATACGAGACGTCTCGTACAGTCCGCAAAGTATACGAGACAATTGTTGTAAGCTCCAACCTCTGGAACTCGCATACGTTCTCAGTGTGCGAGGGGACTGCCAGGCAAGTGTATACGAGTGTAGTTAGTATACGAGACGTCTCGTACAGTCCGCAACGTATACGAGACAATTGTTGTAAGCTCCAACCCCTGGAACTGGCATACGTTCTCAGTGTGCGAGGGGAGTGCCAGGCAAGTGTATACGAGTTACACTTGATCATGTTGGTGAACCTGCGGCGAGACGGGAACAAATATTAGCGGAACTCAGCCAATCAGAAGCGTCACTTGTATCGCGCGTGTTTGTTTATTTGCATTGTATGCGGTTGAATAAAGCAAATGACTAAAATTACCAAAATAACCAACGAGCAGAAGTTTATTCTTTTCGAATTCGTAGAAGGTTATGTAATTTAATATATGGTGTTGTGCCGTTCATCTATGATGTTTGCAGAGAATTAATTGTGAAAATAAAATCTCGTGTTGTCCTTACTTAACCTCTACCTACGTTGGAAATACCAACGAAATTAGGTTATTGTCTTTGTTAGTGGCATGACTTGATGCAATGTTTATATGCCTTACAGCTAATAATATGTATATTAAAAGTTACACGGAACAGCAGATTTGTTTTTTGTCTTTCAAATAGTTTACGTGGCAGGGATCAGTAAAATTCTTACCTGTGGAAATTACATACAATTGAATTAAGAGAACACAGTTGTGTATCATACAGTGCCATAATGTTAACATTGCATTATAAATAATGAAATGTGAATGTATATGTTAAGTTGCCCATCGTTTGGAGAGTATTAGCAGCTACATGACACTCTGCTAGACGTCGTGTTTGAGTAAGAGCAACTGTGAAGTCCATATATACTTTAAGTGTAATAATCTTAACCTGTTGCCACGTAGTTCAACTTCTTCCAATTCTTCTATTGCCATTACATTCATCCATTCTTCGGCCATGATAAATGCAATATGCGACTGATGTTATTTAGGCTACTTATCACTGTTCAATTTCGTACCAGATGAGTATCTAGGATACTGCCTGTTATAGGCTAACCTAAGTACTTATACTTGACTGTGGTCTATATTAACAACAAGTTAGTGCAATAATAATAACATATGTTATTTACAGAGTTTTATATGCAAAACTGACTAAATAATAACATATGACGTCTAACCACCCAACTACGAGTAACTGAACAGTAATGAACGTCAGTAGTAGGCCTATCTAAATTACACAAGTTCAACAAGTTCTTAATTTGCAGACGATTATACATTCGTAAAAACATATATGATGTGTAAATTGAATTCACACAGCGGCAACAGTCATATTATGTCTAGTATTTTGTTTGTTTTGATGCGCTACTCGTCTACGACTCCACCTCTCGCACGGCGATGATCGAGAGAGTGGCCACTCGCACGGTCGAGACGTATACGATGACTCTCGTATCGTTCGATCTTACCGTTTTCTAAGATCGCGCGAGTTACAGCCGCAATCCGAAGGTTTCGTATACGAGTGCAGTTCGAGCTTAGGCCCCTAGGAGTGGTAATTTTTTCCCATTATACATTCACTGTAGCGTTTCTACATTTGCTCAGGAAACAGTCACATGCTTAGGAAAAATACCCAACTTTGTAAAGTAGCGATGCTAAACATTCCCATATCTGCAACTTGTTGTGTGGTATTATTTCCATACAGTGTATAGGTTAAAAACTTCCATCACAATTTAGGAAGTTTAGCAGAAAATATTTTTACAGTGCGTTGAGGCGAAATTCCCGTAACATGAGATTTCCTGTTTACATTTTGCTGCTGCTGGCCGGTAGGCAGTGGCCTTATATATGTGTACTGCATCCACAGTGTTACAGTTGCAGAAGTAACTCACATGTAGAGTTACCAGACGCCCTCTTTTACCCGGACATGTCCTCTTTTTGAGGCCTTGTAGATTGTCCAGCCGGGTTTTACAAAAATATTCGAAATGTCCTCTTTTCCAATAAAAGTGAAAGACAGCGAAGCTTTGCTTCTTTGTGGGTTTTTATGTCGTTCAACATATAGCAACGGTGCCAATGAACTTCCTGCAGAAGTGCAAACTTTTTGGACAATACTGCATATACATGTCGTCTTTATCAACACTCCTATCTTTCTTCCTGGCTGTTTTTTACATGTATAAGTTGAGGAGTGCCTAATCTACTCCAAATTTCATAATTTGTTGTTAGGAAACAGAAACCTTCAAGAACAAATAGAATAAGAAATAAAATATAATTGTATCTGAACCTGAGTTACACGAGAGTGATTAACTGCCAATCAAAAAAAAAATATTGTGTGTCCAGTGCTTATGTGCAACTGTGTATTTGTGTAAATACTATATATTTGTTCGCAAAATATTCTGTAGTGGCTACAAACTAAATGAAATCCATTTTCATATTCAGAGTGAATATGATTATCAATTTATCTGATTGCAATATATATATATATATATATATATATATATATATATATATATATATATATATATATCGTATTATTTATAAATCTTTATAGAACCGATTTTTGGATATAATTTTGTGACATTGTAATTGTAATATACAGCTGGCCTGCGACATTATGTACTGATTTAGCATATTTACATTGTAAAATTGTGTCTCCGCTTTCATCGTGTCGTTTTCTACTCTTTTTGAATGCTAGTTACCAGCTATAACGTGTCCTCTTTTTGAGTACCACGTGTATGGCGACCCTACTCACATGCACATGTGTTTGAAAGCTTATCCCTTATCTTGAGCGTCACAAGCTCGTCCAGCACAGGCGTGTCTGTGTGCGCGTGGGGGCTGGGCTCGCGACCCAATGAGATGACGAGTGGGTAGGGACCTTCACTTGCTGGCGTGTCCGTCAATCTGCCTCGCATCGCGTATTTCCCCACATCATCCACCCCCCCACTCGCGAGCTCAACCCGCCGTCTTGTACCAGACTACAGAACAGGCATACATACGGAGGCGAAACCAGAAGTTACTGGAATTACTAATGAGTAGAGACCCAGAAATTTCGCGGATTCATCTGGCAACTAGCTGTAGAGCGTCCCTCCCTTAGACTGCAGTGTGCGGTGTAATGGACATTCACTCTCTCTTACCAATGCACGATATCTGTCGTTAACGCTGGCCTTGTTCCTGCGGGCGCTGTTGAGTGGTTCCTGAGATACCATATATTACCCAGAATTTTTTAATGGCGTCATTTTGAAAACTATATGGTCGAAAACTATAAAAGTCAGGTGTCCGTGAAGGCTATCCACGGACTTGAAAGATTATGCCCAGGACTACTTCAAGACATGTTTGAAATTGTACATGGAAATGTTTTTGCTATAAAAAAAAAATCTGAAAATAGGGAAACACTTGCATAATTTTTATTCGTGGCTGCTCTTAACTTTTTAGAAAATAACTTTTGCTAAACATACATTAAAATGAATTAAGTCAACATCTTTTAGTTGTCCTTGTAACATTTTCTGTTAATAGTTTCGTTTATTTTATTCGTACATGAATTTTTACTTTGACACGTGATTTTGCAGAAACCATGCGATAAAAAATGTTATCTGAGGGTAAAGTATTCACAGATAATGTGTATAAGTTTAACAAGATATGGTAGCTATAGGCAGTTCACGATAAACTGATCACTTTTGAAATCCCTGCTTAGGATCTACTTGTATGCGCATAATGTATTCTTCCGCTGTATGTAAAATTAACATTACAACTTCATTCATGCGTCGGTCGAGTAACTGCGAAATAATTGGGAAAGTAAATTTTTTACCAATTTGCTTATAATTGCATTTTTTTTTTTTTTTTTTTAAGAATTAAAACAACAGGAAACAAAAGTAAAAATTTTAGTATTCACAAATGTTTACCTGACACTTTTAATTCGACGTCGAGACGGGGAACTACCTTCCCTTCAGCGTCGTTACCAACCTCACAAGCCGCATGTCACTAAGTGTACCCGTTAAGCTATTCAGGGTTGCCACAGGTCTGGAAAATCTGGAAAACAAGGAAATGTCAGGGAATTTGAAAACTGTCAGGGAAATCAGAGAAATGTCAAAGAATTTCAAACAAGTTAGCTAAATGTCAGGGAAATCTGTGATATGCGTGCTATATTTGGCAGTTCTGATATTAATCATGCACCGCTGACAGAATCATATAAAATTGTTTTAATGATTGCGGACTAAATGCTTAGGCATTTTTCTTTGTAATATAGTGGTGAGCAAGATCAGAGAAGTATTTTGGTGTGAAAGTGTGTTATAATGCAAAGGTGCCAATCCTTACAGAAAAAAAAAGTATGTTAGAAAAGGTCAGGGGTAAAAGATTCTTTTTGTCTGAAAATCAGGGAAATGTCAGGGAATTTTTCAATGGAAAAAATATCTCAACCCTTTAATATGCAGGAAGATGCAGTGAAATTTTTCAGAAGCTGATTTCAAAAGTGCTCCCTTTATCGCGGATAGCTTTTATAAATATAAAATAACAATGTTTCCGTTGCAAACGCCCTTAACCCATTTAGGATGGTACAAATTTATTGCCATTGAAGACAAGGTTGAAATGCGTTGTCTATATTCTCCACCACAGCAATAACAGTTTCGTTGGTATCTGTATTTCCACTTGCCATTGTCCTATTGGTCCTGGCTACACCTGACACGCCTACTTTACTCTGCAATTATTGGTTGGCCGTCGGCCAATGAAGTCACGTCTCGGCTCTGCACCAGTTAAAGTGTCGCGACAATGTAACAGGTTTTACAGTTCATCGTGTTCATTTGAGAAATTATTAAAAAGAACAATTTTATTCTTAGGAGCTGAATTGTTGATTGATTGTAATTTTTTTTTTTTAAATTCCCGGCAAGGTGCTGCCAAAGGTATACAATTGTGGGTCTGGTCTTCAACAGTAAAGAAATTCCCATATAAACGTAGCCCCGAATATATGTATAAAGGCTGTTCACGATAAAGTGAGCACTTTAGGAATTAACTTTAGAAAAAAGCCACGGCTCCTACCAGTATATATTTTAACGGGTGTACTGAGTGACATTCGCTCAGTGAAGTTGGTAACGATGGCTGGAAAGTAGTTCCATATTTTAACGTCGAATAAAAAGGATTAGGTAACCATTTGAGATAAATTAAAATTATTTCTTTCACTTTCTGTTTTTTTTTTTAATGCATCGAAATGTAAAAATAAGCAGATTTTTAAAGTATTTACTTTCCTAATAATTCCACAGTTTCATTTGACCGACGCATGAATAAAGAGGTGAGGCCCATGGCAATGTTAATTTTACATAAGGCGGAATAATACACAACATGCATTCAACTAGATCTTAAGCAGGGCTGTGAAAAGTGCTCATTTTACCGTGAATAGCCTATACGTGCATACTCCTCAAAGGGTTAATCCGTGACGAGTGCAGAGTGACAGAGGGGTGAGTGGGAGGGAGTGCAGCTGCTCGTAAATCAGCGCTCCCCCGTGGGCTGGTGGGAGAACCCGTACTGACTCACAATGCAGCAGCTGAATTTAGGTGGCCGCCGTGAACCTTATGCTAATTATTATTTATGGTGGAAGATACAATCTCGGCCGGGTTTTGCTGATTGCGACAAGTGAATGATGCAGGAATTCGAGCAAACGAGGTCGGTCAGGTTCTCCACGTTGCCCAATGACGAGTTCAGTAGCGCTGAATTCCAACCCGCCAACGTACTATCCCAAAAATACTACGTGCGGCATGATGCGGAGAAAGTGAAAGCCCTGCTTAAGATATATTTGTATGCACATTGTGTATTCTTCCGCCCTACGTAAATTTAGCATTGCCATGGGCCTCGTCACTTTATTCATGCGTCGGTCAGGTGCAACTATGAAATTATTGCGAAAGGAAATGTTTTGCAAAAATGCTCATTTTTACACTTCGATGCTTAAAAAAAAAAAATAGAAATTGAAAGAAATAATTAAAGTTATCACAAATGGTTATGTGACACTTTTTATTCGACGTTAAGATATGGAACTACTTTCCTTTCATCGTAGCCAACTTACTGGGCGCAAGTCACTCAGTTCACCCGTTAAAATATATGCAGGTAGGGATAGTGACATTGTTTGCAGGTTGATTTCAAAAGTGCTCACTTTATCGTGAACAGCCTTTATATCCGAAAAAAAAAAATTGTAGAGATGAGGGTTCATTGGGAGGAAAGTTGACGCCTTTCTTTCCTTGCTGGCCGCCGTGCATGTATGAATCTACTATCCCATCTCACTGGGCCAATAAGGATTCTGATAGTGTAAGGCAGAATGTTCGTGATTGGCCTGAAAACAACTTGGTCGTGTCAAAACCTTGTTCGTCCAATCATGAAGCAATGCTGGCTCAAATATTTTTCGCGACTTTTCATCATCTCTATTGATTGGTTGCGATACGAGCGAATACCGTGTCGGTTTATTGATAGTGTATAAAATTTGAACACAAGTAGAGAAAATACAAAATGAGAGTCCCCCCCCCCCCGGGGGAAAACGATTTTTAAGATAACCGCGAAGCCGAGCACTGAACATATGGCTTTTAGCTCTTTTAACTGATAATTTTTTTTGTGTTTATTCGCTAGAACAAATGTATAAGGTAGCATTCCTAGGTAAATACTTTTGACATACCTTGAGAAAAACGTATTTACTTGAAATCTTCACTTAACTGAGACTAGCGTATACGCGCTAGCACTGATTTCTCAGAACACCTTTTCCTTGCAACTCTTACCCCTGTTGCAAGACATATGTGTAGATAGGAGCCTTAATGGTCAGAAACACAACGTTATTGCTTTCGACTTGAGATGCACACGCAACACCGATAGCTCGGACACATTAATCTCGAGTCTTCCAGTGGGCGTGTAGCGGAGTTATACTCGTCCTTCTTCGCCAGTCATGGAAGCAGCTGTGTACATCACTGCTCGTCACAGTCTTCATGCTGCTGCCGAGCGTGGAGAATCTCATTCGATCCTGCCATACCATTTAGGGAATGGCCGTATCCACGACTGAGTGTCTGCGGGGTAGACAACGAGTTGTACATGTATAATGTACGGAGCTGTGTCGTACCGCCAGGTATTGCCCTTCAGCAGGCCTGAATAATCCGCTGCAGTTGAATGCAGTCCGACATAAAGGGATACGCCCTCTCCAGCAGCGGTGGGTTGGTGTGGATATGACCTCACCTGCCAACAATAACGTACGGGGTTGAACCTGTACGCGACACCGCGATGGGCCTGATGTTTTTTTTTTTTCGTGGTCAGCTACAAGCAAAACACCCTTTTTTTTCTTTTCACCCCCTTGCCTATGCCCTTTCTGGATAATGCAGGGGTGTAAGTATTTCCTTTAGCATATCATTGTATTTTTAATTTTACAACTATCTTCCTTCGTCTCTCTCAGGCCACGTAACTTTAAATTCTTATTTTTTAATTACTTTACATACCATCACCCTTTGATTGATTATTGTTGTATATGATTACAAACTATATTTTATTTTACTGCCAAGCTTCTCGAAGGGCAAGTGTGGCGTAGTTGAAACTGCCATCCACCCTGACTGTTCCAGTAACCTGGGGGCTATACTATTTATTCTAATGTATATAATTCTACTCCATTTTTCTAAGCCATTGTATAAATCCGTACAATATATTAACTATATCCATCTCTTCGATTGGCAGCAGCCAGGAGGGGGGACTTTGGACCTCTTTTCGATACCCCTCCACCTGCGTATACCTTCCTTCAGTCTGGATTCTCGTCATTTAATTCTCCGGTTCCGTGTTCCACTGCCAATTCCGTAATTTCCTCTCTCTATTATCCTGGTGCCTTGCTTAGGTCATTGTTCCTCCGTTGTTCATTTTCCTTGTACGTTGCCAGATCTGCGTCATGACTTCTAACTTCTTCTTCTTCTTCAGAGAGAGAGAGAGAGAGAGAGAGAGAGAGAGAGAGAAAGCACCCTAAACTCATCACTTGCCTTCTTACGAATCCTTCGAAAGTTCTACGTATTTGCACTGGGATTACCCAGACTATGTAGTGGGTCCGCTCCCACTACGCCATTTATATAGCGGTTTTACGTGTATCCACTTTAGTTGAGCCGGTCCGCTCCCAGCATCAAATATTTTATATTGGTTTTCTTTAAGTATTAGGGTGTGGTATAATTTTCAGAGAGAGTTACCTTCCATTTCTTGTGGATTATTTTGTATCCGCAGTTCAAACTCCTTCTAATCTTGTAGAGAGTTCCCTTGCATATTCCTGCATTATTTTTGCTTTTCCCTTGTTCGACATTATACCACGTAAGTCACATTTATTTCCTTCTATACTAAGTCTTCTACAATACTCAGTTCTTAAGTCCTCGATCTTAGGACAATCTTGCAGTACTTTTAGCATCGTGTCTTCAGTGTTACATATCCTACTGAGAGGGTAGTCTACCAAACAAAATCTGTATAGATTTGCTTTGTAATTTCCATGTACTGTGACAAATTATAATCAGTCGTGATCCAGTTATGACAGACTCTATCCCTTGTGTCAGCGAATATTCTGTATGTTCTCCCCTTCTCCGAGGCACCCCATCTCTTCTGCCAGAGGTCTATAATCTCTCTTCTGATTTCATTCTTCCTCGCCGCAGATGCAGATCTTCCATCAGCTTCATTCACTAAGCTTCCTCGTTGTATTACTAACAGATCGAGGGGGATCATCCCAGCTATCACTTGCAATTCTTCAGTAGATATTGCCCTGTTTGCTTTTGAAATCGCAAGCAACACAACTGTCTGCATATTCAGCAGAAGTATCTGTGTATGCACTAATCTTGCTTTTTCATACCACACTGCAGATCCGTACAGTGCAATTCCCAGGAAGACACTCTTGGTACAACGTTATAATGGTTTTAAATCCAAGTCCCCATGATGATGCGGACACTGCTCTCATCTTCGTGAGAAAACTTACAGCTTTATCTATGAGGTACCTGATGTGATCCTGGAAGCGTAGCTTGCTATCCAATACCACTCCAAGATACATAACTGTGCTCTTTATCTTCATTGGTCTTCCCTTTAATCTTATCTTTGGTGATCTTTGAAGTCTTCCCTTTAGTAGCATTACACTGGATTTCTCAACAGAGAAACCCAACTCGACGATCTTTTCCCATCTCTCGATGTTCTGTAACGTTTCTTTTGTTTTGTGTTCCAGCTCAGCTCGGCTCCATACTGGAATTATCACAATTCAGCTCGGCTCCATGCTGGAATTATCACAACTCAGCTCGGTTCCATGCTGGAATTATCACAAACGTATAATCGGCATAGGCAAATTGACTTTCTTCTGTCAGCTGCAAATGCAGTAGTGAGTCAGAAAGGGCGTTCCACAAAACAGGTCCTACGACCGATCCCTGGGGATAGCCCTTAAATATTCTCTTTCATACACACATGTTCACGCTGTACTGACTTATTCTGTTCACAAAATAATTCATTATTATCGAAAAAATATAAGCTGCGCACTCCTTCTCTCTCAGCTGCCAAAGCACTCCTGGCCTCCATGCATTATCTAAGGCTCCACTAATACCAAGGGAAACTCCCAAAACACAAGATTGTTGACAGGATTTTACCTACCGAACCACATCAAGCACAGCTCTTTCTGTGCCTCTGCATTTCATAAAACCATATTGTTGCTTATGGAGATCCTCAGTTGCTTCTAGAAACCTTAGTAATCTTTGGTTTACTAACTTTTCCAGAATTTTACCGAGCACCGGCAATAATGTAAGTGGTCTGTATGATTTTGGATTTGTTGGGTCTGTATTTCCCCCTTTATACAAGATCTTGATAATTCCATTTTTCTAGATATTTGGGAAGCATCCATTATGTAGACAATAGTTTATCAGTGCAAGTAGATCCTTTTGTATCCTGGGGTACACTCTCGTAACTATTTCAGCAGTTATCCCATTATTTCCAGGTGCCTTCTTGTTTTTCAGCTCCTTCACTATTCTATCAAGTTCTTCTAAATCAAAATATGCATTATTCAAAATGTCTGGCAACTGTGTCATTTTTTCTGTCTCATGCTATGACTTTCTTCTTCACCTTCGCTGTCCTCTTGCAGGAGAGCCTAGATGAGTTATTCTGCATTTTCCTGCTGCCTGATTATCACTCTTCCCTTGATTCTTAGGCTCTTCATGACCTGGTTACACTAAACTTTATTTGCGAGTATTTTATACACTAACTCCCATTCCTTTCTCGGTCACAAAACTTCTCCAAGATTCTCTCTTCTTATTCTTCAGCAATCTTGCATATTCTTATTTCTGTATTCATCAACCAGACTTAGACATTGAGTCTCATCTCTGCTTTTTTTTTTCAGGTTTCTTCTTATTTACCGAACTTTTCTTTTCATTTTTTGTAGTTATTCATCCCATAATCGGTTTAGTGGGACATCAGGGTTGGAAGTTCGTAGTATTCTGTTACATGTGTCTTGGATAACTTTCGTTAACTCTGCATTCGCCATCTTCTGAATCATCATGGTAATATTCATTGACAACCTTCAGGATTTCCTCTGCAGGTTGTCATGGATAAATGGATGGACCACTTTCATCCATTTTAATGTGTTATCTCTGGGTTTCTTTATTTGTGTCCCGTTAGTATCTCCATCCATCATCATACTCAAGGCATACATTCCCTGTCTTTCATGGCTGACGCCTAACCAACCTCTACGAACGCGCTCAGTGGAATGTCCCCGAATTCCCTTTTCCCCTCTACTTTCAGAAGGAGACGTGCTGCGTGTTGGCCACGGTGTCACGACGGGCTCCCGCCACGCGCGATTAGGCACTTCTTCGGGAAAGGTCCCCGGCTCCCAGACACAGCTCTGGACGCCTTTTAAGGAGCTCACCTGTCAGACGCGATGTCGTGAAAATATAGCCCCGTGCGAGTGTATCGCCGGACAAGTATGCCCCATCTCCCCGCCCACGAGACACCAGCCAGGTATTACAACCTGCCCGCCTCGAAGGACGACGTGCGTGAAATACCACTCCTTGTTCAGGACGCGCCGCCGAATGGTGTGCTATCGACACATTGGCCCACATAAAAAGTACTACCATAAACAGAAGGCCACACGGCTGTTACGCCACGCTGTCTGCGATCCCGTGTGCTCCTCACAGAAGGCCATATTACACGATACCAGATTCCGCAAAAGCTTGTGCAAGGTTCACTATAGCGGCCGGTATATGGGCTAGTGTGGCACCCGTCATGGCATTTCCCGCCTAGTACGGCCAGATTTCGTGCCAGGTTTGGTAATTGGACACGTCTTATTTTTTGTGGCAGGTTCCATACCGGCTCTCGTACCTGGCCAATGACGTCGCAGTATCAGAGCGTAGGGCGCTCCCCGTTGCTACTCTAAATGAGTTGATGAAGAAACCCAAAACGACGCCTCCATCTTGAATATACATCCGTGAGGTTGAAACTCTTTTAAATAGATTTATAATACGACAACGACGAATAATACTGAATGCGACAACTTAAAATTACTGTTTAAAACCGTTCTAAATACTTAAAACGTTATCTACTGTTTGAAAAAAGTAATTGGAACTATTTAGCGTACTCACTATTATAAACACAAAACGCGATGTGTGAAGTACTACTATAGTGGTAAAGTTGCTGTGTATCTTTAGGGCGTGTGTTCAAAACTCCGTCAGAACCAACTTTTTTATCATTAAATTTTACATGCGGATAATATCCCGGTACGTAAAGAAAATACTATATTTTGCAACCGGCCAGTCATTTTCGTCAAAATTAAAAATAACACACTCGTACCCTAGTGACTTCAAGTCATTTTCAAGAAAATGAGTGAATCAATTTATCTAAACGGCGAACTGTAATATAGCAATATTAACATGTGCTAGCTAGTTTTTTCTTAGGCCTACCCAAGTTACTAACTGTTAGCAATTCTACGAATAGGGTACAAATATACTACAAACACACACTACACACCCTCATGGGGTGTCAGTGCTAGTACAAGAACTGCTGTCGTGTAAAATGAATCTTCCATGGCGGCTCATATAGCGGCTGGTATACCTGCTCGTACACCAGGGCTTGTAGAAGCTTGTACAAGTACCAAGTATGGCTGCATGTATCGTGTAATATCGGCTTAACGCTGGTGGGGCCGCGGTGGTGTGGTGGTCAGACTACTCGCCTCCCGCCTGGGCGAACCGGTTTCGATTCTCGGTGGAGTCGCTCCCGGATTTTTCGCAAGTGGGAATCGTATCAGACGATGTCGCTGGTCGGCGGGTTTTCTTGGGGATCTCGCGTTTCGCCCTGTCCTTGCATTCCGGAGTTGCTCCATTCTCGCCATCGGCTCTCAAGACTTTAAGAGCCACCCAAATCTCTCAAATCAACTCAAAGTGTTTTTAAGACAAGCCTGTCATTCGCGGAGTATTGAGTTTTACAGTAACTCCAGAAGGATATGTAACTTTCAGGCACAGGATTTTTTCCCCCGCGGCGAGGCTCCAGCTCCAGACGGACTCCAGGCTCCAGGGGCCGAGCCTCCAAAACCGGCCCGTCGTCGCACAAGAGCGGCCTTGAACCGGCTCTCGGCCTGTCGCGTGGGTTTTTAAGGCGCGCCTTTCGGGCGTCACTGAGTCCCCCCCCCCCCCCGACTCTACCACCACCCCATCATCCAGCAACTGTTCGCTCGTGCCGGCTCCAGCATCTCCAGAGAGCGAGCAAAAAAAAAAAAAAAATGTTTTCTCTATCGCTAGATCCGTTTCTTTTTATCGTGTTATTCTCGTCGGCTACCTGGGAAGATGTGTGCCACACCGAAACTTCACTCCCATCACTCTCTCATTCATCACTCATCTGGGGTGAAAAAAAATAAAACAGAAAATAATGTCTCACTGCAGAACCTTCCGAATTAGCATAGCCCCGAGCGTATTAATCAAGCGGTTTCCAGTTTTAATTGGACAGGGAAAAGCGAAGACTGCGCCATTACAAAACAAGGCAGTAAAAGCAGTAATATTTCGTGACGACATGTACTGCAGGACGCTTATAACTTCGTTTAAGGACATTGGTAGTTATTTTCTACATTATTTCTCGTTGTGATGTTAAATAATAGCCTGAAAGAACCATGACCACGACGGAAACTTATTTTTCTAAAACTAATAAAACCAAGCACAGGAATTTTAAACTCGTATTCTTTTCTCGTACATATTGCAAAATAGAACAAATGTAATACGTCAGGCTGCGGCCCAAAATAGTCATCCTTGTCGCCAAAAGTTTATCTCGTACATATTGCAAAATAGAACAAATGTAATACGTCAGGATGCGGCCCAAAATAGTCGTCCTTGTCGCCAAAAGTTTATCTCGTACATATTGCAAAATAGAACAAATGTAATACGTCAGGCTGCGGCCCAAAATAGTCGTCCTTGTCGCCAAAAGTTTATCTCGTACATATTGCAAAATAGAACAAATGTAATACGTCAGGCTGAGGCCCAAAATAGTCGTCCTTGTCGCCAAAAGTTTATCTCGGAAACTTGTTAAGTGTTTCGTCCGTATTTCAATTTGAACTTTTGAGATCATATTGGAACTCAAAATAGCCATAAATTAAACACCGCAGGCGAAGTAATGGTTGTATTTCAAAGAAATTGCAACACGAAACACGAGACTCCTGTGACATCAAGAAACAAAATTAGCTAAAATGAAACTTCGTTTTATGATTACTTTTGTTAAATTCTGTACGAATCAAAATTTCAAATTGAAAGTTTCATATTGATGTAAGAAAAACATACATTTTTCAAATTATTTTTTATTTTTATCAATGACATAATGTCACGAGCACATAAAATATTGTCAACTTAAAAAAAAGGGAAAGATTTTTAATCGGCCTTGACATTTACAGTTCAGTAATTTGTTTCTTTCTACGTAGCGGTCAGTCCCGAAAGAACTCTGTTACAGCCACAGGGTACGCAATAACTAGAGACCTGCAAAATTCGCTTTATTGTTTGAGGACAGTTTAAACTTAAAACAGTTTTACCTTTACAACATGTTTGTCACTGGGCCATACTTTATTTGACACACCTCCGATAGATATGCTCCAATAAATGAACAGTTCACATTTGTGTGCCCCCGTCACGTACATCTCACTCAGAAAGGGAGTGTCTTCACATCTGGGCAGCAGCCAATTGAGGAACTACGCTGACCCGAGTATACACAGTGCTGTGAATTCTAGCTTGCTGCCAAGAAATAACGCGGTTTTCGGAGGTCCCCACCTATGTACTCTCTGTCCTCTGTATCACACCTGCTGTAGCCGATCAAACAAACCTACAAGTGTCCATGTAAATATTCCTGAACTATCGGATCAGTTCCCGAAACGTTACTATTTTACCTCCAGAAGCAGTATTTGCTAACCATAACTAAGGAAAAGAAAAATTCGCGAATTGATACGAGCACAAGTTAGGCGTCAAATACTTGCACGTTTTAGTCACATTTTGCTAGGCACGATGTGAACTACTGCGAGGAAACAATCGCGCAAGAAAACAAGGACAGAATGCAGTGCTTCCCTCGGCGTTGTTTCATGTACAGGAACGAGATTTTTTTGTATTGGCCCCTTTGACGTAAGCGTATTAAACCCACGTTTGGATGCGCGGTTGTCTGAATATAGGGGATGTTGTTTAACTGTTACCACAGACTGTTGTTGGTTGGGCAAGCACTGGGCATACTCCTGTCTGGCCGATGTCTGGCCAATAGGTAGGGACACCCGAATTTCGCGACCAGTTGTACTTCATAACACTCTAGTTCAGATCCTCCTACGTGATTGGATGCTTTCCGTGTTACGGTTGTTAGGTGTCTGCGCGCGAATCACAAACGTACCGAATCGAAGTTGCCTAGTTCTGATTGGCCAGTCAACTCGGAAAATTCGTTCCTAAGAAACGCGGTGCCAATAAGAAAAAGATGAACCGCTGGAACGTCCGGAGGCTATTGAAATCTAGCGCGTGCGGAAATACTTTCGCGAAATTCGTGTGTCACTACCAATGAGATGGACATAAATGAGTCTCCTATATAGATATAGTTAAAGGAACGTCACTTCTGTTCAAATTCGTGATATCTATAACAACCATCAGTTCGTTATCGGCTGTTCGTAAAAATCCTCGTGCGAGTGTGGTCATTTTACAGAAAGAAATTGTGTACCGTTTTTAGTTGCGACAAGTTTTTATTTAATTGGTAGCATTGCAATTATTAGTACATAAATACAAACAAAAGTTGGCGAAGAAATATTCTTCGTGTGTGTTACGCTTTTAGAAGAACTTTTTTTTTTTTTATCTAACCCAGCCCGAGCACTCGGCATTATGGTTCACAGAAAGGCACGCAGCTTGGCTGATTGGATAGGTTCACTTTCCTATTTCTCCGGAATAAGAAAGTAGACGTAGAAAAGAGAGAGTATGCGCGTGTGTTCGCGCGTGGCCGCGTTTGGGGGCAAACTACTTTATTATTTCATTTTTTAATTAATGATAGTAATCATAATAAATAGGGTCGTGTAATTTTTGGCGTAAATATTAATGGCCATGCTAGACTTCATTGTCCTACGTCCACACCCAGAACTTCCTTTGGTCATTGGCCGCGTGTATACGGGAGAAGACATGTGCTTATTTGACTGGGCCAATCGTAATAAAGACACTTGAGGCAAGTGACATTTAATATCATCCAACCACCAAAGTGCATGTGAAGTAAAGTGTTTTGGAGGACAAGTGGTCCTGAAATTTATTTGGGGAAAAACATGTGTCCCTTATAATAACGTTTATGTATAGTCACGGCAAAATGTCCAATACTGAGGACATTTTGTGCACATAGGTTAAAAATTGTACAAAGTATGAAAAAAAATTTTCACGCATGTCCTGAATACTGACTGACTGGATTAACAGCAGAAATCGCATTATATAACTCAGGAAGTGAAGCACACATTTGATAGCAAATTATTTTTCTCCATTCGATCTAATACTTAGTGAACTAAATTCAAAATTACTTGATGAAGCAAACATGTTTCCAAGCTGCACTGCTTTGACATTCGTGTTGGCAAAAAAAACAGATGGCAGTTACTTCTTAGTTAACTTGAGTGCACGACCTCATATTCCCTTTATCACTTAAGTTCTGGCAAGTTCATGATTTCAACCACACACGGCGGGGAAACATCGTCCAATATGTGAATTTCTGTACATAGTCAAACTTTTCTGATGTCCTGATGAAGTTTATCCCTCCAACTCGGGCAAACAAATCTTAACCAATTCGAGGAAATTACATCAAATGGACATCGCACCGTAATCGTGCGCACTCATTTCAATAATAATTTTAAACGACAACTATTTTTTGCTAGGTATTTCCAACAAACCTACTTTCTCCCGGTTTCATTCATGTTAATTACGAATGGGGTACTACAATACATAAATACAATTTAATTAATATTTCAATTTAATCAAACTTAAGATAATTTTGTGTTAAAAGAATTGTAAAACGCTTGTAATACGTGGTTAGAGCCATGCAAAATTCGCGTTATCATTTGAAGACAGAATAGACTTCAAACTCCGATACGTCTGTATTGCTCTTGTCATTGGACTAGAGCTGGTTAGACACGCCCTGGGCGGCCTCGAACCAATCGGAAACAAGTAACGATAACATATCCCAATCACGTGCCGCCTAGTCAAAAGGGACTGTGGCTCCTCGTTTTTGCAGAATGCAGTAAACAAATGGTACAGACTCTGATGTATATAGGACGGCGAAATCGAGCGTGATGCCAGATAATGACGCGAATTTCGCATGTGTCTATATATGGCATACTTGGGGAACAATTAAACACGATATACACAGTGTGATTTTTCAAAGGTTTCAGTCAAAACTGTGAAGATAACCATGATACACTATACTAAAAAAAAAAAAAATCACGTGATGGCGAACCTAGGAGCCAGAAATCGATGTGTGATCGAGCGGGTTAAATCGAGATTTTGCGATTTTAAACACGCACGCGGTGGTAGGCGGCGGCGAAATGCAGGCTGCAAGCATGGCAGATGTTTGCAGGAGAGCGGTGCATGATCCCGTGCTTTAACAGTTGTAACGGTGTTGGCAGCTGCAGCAGATGTGCCGACTCATGGTCCATACACCCGCAGCACTCCGTGGACGGACAGGCTGAGTCTCCGGGGACACAGAGCACTGGAGCATACAGAGGCGAACTCCAGGTGACGTACTCGCCTGCAGCCGGCACCCACCAGCCCATTGGCAGCTCGCAGTAGCCAATCCTGCACGTGACTCCAGGAAGGCCCCTTCGCGTTACGCACATCAGAAACACTACTCCCGGACATTTCAACTTAGCTAATAACTAGAGACCTGGAAAATTCGCGAGTTCAATTACCTCTGGGCTATACTCCATTGCCGTACGTAAAATCATGCAAAACTGTTAATAGGCTGCTTGTTGTATTAGCGGAAGACGGTGATTGGGTTTGCATCTTATTGTCTCTTTATTACTGGTTTAGAGTTTTCCAGGAGGTGTAAACTAATGGATGAGCCAATAGCATAAGCAATAGAAACGTACGAGATTTTGAATACTAGCTTGTCCCGAACTGCAAATTTTTCAGGTGTCTACAACTTTTTTTTCCCCCGAAGTGCTTTATCTCATATACGCATCAGATATATAGAAAATTGCTCAAGGTTCGTGCACTGAATGATGCTAAAGGCTGTTCACGATAAACTGAGCATTTTTAAAACGAACCTTTGAAAAAAAAGTCACTGCCCCTGTGTGCATATATTTTAACGGGCGGTCTGAGTGATATTCGAACAGTAAAGTTGGTAACGCCAGAGGGAAAGTAGTTCCATATATTAACTTCGGATGAAAAGTGTTAGGTAACCTTTTGTTATAACTTAAATTATTTCTTTCCCTTTCTGTTTTCTTAAATGAATCAAAGTGTAAAAATTAGTACATCTGTAAAATATTTACTTTCCTAATAATTTCACAGTTTTACTTTGCCGACGTACGAATAAAGCGATGAGGTCTATGGCAGTGTTAATTTTACATGATGCGGAAGAATACACAACGTGCATACAAGTAGATCGTAATTCAAAAGCCTTTACACACTTTCCGCCAGTAAAATTACAGGGTCACCGCTGAAAGTCCCATCAGCACGACGAAAACACTGCACGTCAATTGAGAGCCATGGGCTTAGAGGCGATGGCGCACTCGATGCGCGTCGCAGAGTCGGCCTTATCGCTCCCGCGACCCAGTTAGGCGGGAGCGCTACGGACAAATGAGATGCTAAGGCCGCACCATCTACCAGTCAAAGATCGGCGGAAACAGCACCTGGACAGACATAACACTCTTCTCCGGTCAGATCATAGGTGTTACCGAAAGCCGAGGGTCTCAATGTGATGCAGGAGAGCACATAAGAGCGAGTATATTTCCTTAGATTCGGCGTTTCGTTGTCTTGTCAACTGTCGCGGTTTCCCCGCACTTTGTCATTCAAACCTTTGAAAAATCACCCTCTTTATAACATGTTCTGGTTTTCCTGAATATGTCTCGAATTACAAGCGTTTTATTTTTGCAAGATGGTTGTATATTTATAGATTATAATAATTAATTTATAATTAATATGAATAAAACAGTGAGAAAATAGGTGTTTTTGTATTGCCTGTTAGTTCGTAAACAGAATAATATTACACTGACTGTGCATGAGTCAGGTGCGTTGTCCGTTTGGCGTACGTTATCTAGACCTAGCTTTGTTCGCACGAGGCGGAGGAATATCCGGGAAGTAGGACTTCAGGAAAGTTGGAAGTATCGGTGATCAATATTATCCGGACGCGTGCCGCTCCAATCGTGCGTGTCTCGATCGGTAGCCCACTGGGGCCGTGTCACGTGTCATCCCGACGTGAACAAATGTCTGAGACGGGAGATTCGCGCTTCTCGGTTAGCCATTAACCTGCGTGTTTATGGAGGTATAGACATCGTCCGCCTGCGATCAACACAGGTTTGTGTTTGTTCGTCGCTCACGCACGACTGGTTCACCTTTCCAGCCCACACTGACACTAGCAAAATACATAGATGAGGAAAACGTTTTCGGGGATTTCGGCGTGAACATCCGAAAAGCCGAAATTAGTTTTTACTGTACAGTAATTACGCGCTGAACTTGGAGTAGTGAAACTGGAGACAAATCACTGAAAATCAGGGGAAATGGCACCACTCATAGAGATGATTGAAAATCGCAAAATTATTTCGAGGCAACATATCTTCATTCTTTCATGATTGGATGGACAAGGTTTTGACTCAGCTAAGTTGTTTGCAGGCCAGTCACGAACGTTGCACCTTATAGTATCAGAGTCCTCATTGGCCCAGTGAAATGGGGTAGCAGCTTCACACATGCTTGACAGCCAATAAGGAAAGAAAACTGTCGGACATGTGTGCAGTACGCTGAATCCTAGCAAACATTCAACTTTTCCCTCGTAGAAACCATTATTGCTATTAATGAGTGTCAGGTAACAGGTTAATTTGATATCTGAATTTCACAGAATTAATTGTATTTCCCACTATCATGTCACTTGTTCCCAATTAATTTGTTTGCTTCACCAATCTTTAGTAGCTTGTCAACTGACTCTCAGTGACTTATGTCACTGGCTTGGAGTGTACTTTCTTTCGATTTGGGTAAAGATATCGTAGTTAAAGCCGAGGTTAGATACAAAGTTATATGGCGAAAATCTTGTATGCAAACGTACTTTACAAAAGTGCTGTAGCTTCTTTCGCCATTTATGACTGAGTGGTTTGTATGTTTTGACGTATTTGAACAGTTTGCAGTCGAATAGATGTTTCAGTGTTATGACAGCACATCTTATGATAGCTCAGTCAATGCGTAAATAATTTCACACAAACCCACTTACGTTCCGCTCCCGTCTTCAAACATTTAAAATGTATTGTTACGTGCTGCAGCTGGCGCCGACTCAGCTGCCCCGCGCCGTAATCAGAGACCCTCCTCTTCCTGAAACGATGCGCTCGTGGCTGTCTGCCTCCCTTCTGGGAATCCCGTGAATGCCGACAGCGGCGAGACTTGCTGGCGTCACAGACCTCCTCTCGCCTGCTAGAGTTTCCGATACGTTTAGCGACGACACAAGAATGTTCTGGTGAGACTGGCTGGCGCCTCGGTGCTCCGCGACGCATCACGCGAGTTGGGGTAAGATTCTATGTGGCGGCCTAAGACACTATATATACTGCCACAACCCAGCGGCCGGCAGTCTTTGATAGAGGCCATCTAGCCGAGTATGCGCGAGCGAAGTGAGGTGTGGACGACGACTGGAGATCGCGGGACGACGGCGGGTGAGATGTTCGTGACTTGAATGGACGAGAGGGTGTGAAACCGACGAGTGAAGCCTACCGTGAGTGAGGGCGCTTGGAGGACTCTAAAACATTGCGACTGGCGGGAAATGGACTGAACTGAGGTGGGACTGAATGGAAGTGTAATACTGATTTTATTGTAAATATTCGAACTGTCAAATATGGATGCATAAATTATAAAATGATTGAATAGGTTGATACACTGTCTATTGGGACTGATCTTTAATTGTTTAATTTCATTGATTTATTAGCCTTAATTATACATTTTTTTAATTTGTGTCAATTGTGAACAGTAAATGATATAAATTTATTGTGAGATTTTGAGTTCAGGGAAGTTTGCTGTAGTTATTGTAAATATAATAAGGAAATTATAATTAATTATTTTATTAGATTAAGGCCTCCATCCCTTAACAAACTTGTTATCGCCCACTTAATTTCTAGAGAGAGAAATTGTAACAGTACTGTGCATTGAAACTATCAAGAAATCAACATTTCATCACGTATAGCAACAGGTTGAAGTGATATAAAGCTGTTCACAATAATATAATAAATGACTTATATAGCGAGTTAATTTAATTGCGGAATAAACTTTAGTGACTTGCATTATCATGTTACTTTAATGATTAGTTTATGGTAATATGGCACCCCTGTAAGCAGAAAGAGTGAATCTAGTATGACCTACTCCACCGAAAATTAATATTATCATCAGAGACCTGAAAAATTCGCGAGTTCAATGACCTGCAAGCTAGACTCTACAGTCTTGTGTACAGATATGCCGACATCAACTGCACATTGGATGTCTGCTATCGCAGTGGAAGGCGACGATTGGGTCATAGTTCTGCGGGACGTGTCAAACGACGTGTGGACCAATGGAATAAATGATTTAACACACGTGTTTGGAATTATAACTTGTCCCGAAATGAATCCGCGAATTTTTCAGGTATCTAATTATCATTAATTCAGAAGTGTTAAATGATAGCGGCTAGAGTACTGAGACATTTGCAGAATTGAAGTCCACTGTAGAAATAAACTACGCGAAATACCCAAATATGTACTTAGTGGTCTTGGCTGGTCATAAAAAATAAACTACTGAGTTTGTGTCAAGTTTAACTTCAAACGCTTGTAAAATCTGTGGTCTTTCTGGAACTGAACATCAGTTACAGATACGTAAATGTCACAATTCCTTCAGAGAATTTGCTAGTCTTCTAATATGTGTACATTTCAGTTAGATTGTCTATCGGATCGCAGTTTCATAGGCGAGAGTGAGTTAATAACAAGTACAACGTTAGGGGGGCAGCAGACAGTAAACAAACAGCTGAGGCTGTAGGACACAGAGTATCGTACATTACAGAGGTGAAATAACCGCTTGTTCCTCGCACTCAAGCCGCACACGCCCGCAAGATGGCGCCACTAGCCAGTCAGCACGTGCAGGTAACTTCTTCGCCAGCCGGCAGCCCACAGCTGATTGGGAATCTTTCGCAGGACGCGGTAGCCAATCAGATACAAGAGCCATTCCCAAAGCCCTGCGCAGCCAATCAAAGAACGGATACGCTCACACCAAACGAACCGCAACACCATCTCGTGTCTATGTCCTAGATGCTTGTCCGCGAATTAAATACATTCAGTACCGGAACAACTTAATTCTGACTGTTCCCAGTCAAATAACACAACGTTTTCTCACGAAGACACGTGGATAGCAGCCAAAGGAAAAGTGCACACGTGCTCGCAGCATAATATTGAAGTACAACCTGCGTAGAACTACTTTCGAGAAGATCAAGCGTCCCTGCAAGTTACTTTTGCTGGGCGTGTCTATATAACTGTTAGGGGTGCCGCGGTGGTGCAATGGTCAGACTACTGGCCACCCAACAAAGCGAACCGGCTCGATTCCCGGCGGAGTCGCGTTCGGTGGGAATCGTGCCGGACGATGCCTCTGGTCGGTGGGTTTTCTCGGGGATCTCCCGTTTCCCCGCGTTTCCATTTCAGCGTTGCTCCATACTCACCTCGTTTCACCCTCATCGGCTGTCAATAGCCACCCATGTATCTCCACTACTAAACTCTATATGACTAGGGACATCCTAATTTCGCGAAAAGATTTCCGCCCAAGGTAGATTTTAGTAGTGTAGTGACACTGTAGCGGTGTTCCTTAGCCTATTGGTTGTGTGTCTTAGTGAGAAGACGTTCTCTTACTTGACCGGCCAGTGAGAGCTAAGCCACTCCGTTAGTGGCAGCGTGTGATTCGCGTGCAGATACCTAAGACGCTTAAAAAGTAAATCATCCAATCACGAAAGTGAATAGCAGCGAAAGTGTTTTGAAATACAACTATTCGAGAAATCTTTTCGCGAAATTCGGGTGTCCCTATATATGACAGTTAAGTCCAGCGTGTCTCACTTCCGTGATGTAAAACGGTAGAGTGTTGCAACCCAGTCAGAGAGTAGTGTACCTTCCTTCAGCCATAACAGTCGAGAGACGAATCACTTTCGGCCCACAGGAGCGTGGGATCTGGTCTGCTGGCCAGTAAACCCTCTGTCACTTTTCGATTCCCTCGGCTGATCAGCAGACCAGGATGAGCTGCGTGTTGCGGCGAGCCAGCAGCCCGTCTCTGGAGAGAGCTGTGTTGCAGAATGAACTCCCGATCTAGACAAAGTTACCACACTGTAAAAAAATTCGAGGTAAAATTCCCTTACATGTAAGGGAAGCTAATTACCTCTACACGCAAGCTAAAATTACCTGTCAAATGTGGAGTAAATTTACATAACAAGTAAAGTACTATTTCCTAATCGTACGACAAAAGTGAGACGAAATCCCATACAAGTAAGGCAATATTAACTGTATTGTATAATAATTTTTTTAAAATACACGGAGTATTAGTCCTATTAGTTTTTTCTATTACCTATATCCTCCGACGAATAGTAACCGAGACGTTAACACTATAATCCTCGACACTTGCTGGTGGGTGGGCGCGTGTGACCCTCCACCACGATAGGTCTATGCGTTATCCAGTACACGACGACAGCATGGCAGCAGCAGTTAATATTACCGTGTTAAAGGATTGTTTCTTCTGCCCTTCCTCCCACTTAGCTGTTGAGACAATTCTGAAGAGATGCACGCGTCGTAAGGTAATTTTCCCATCCATGTATGGGATTTACCACTACCATGTACGTGAATTCCACTCCAGAGTGCGGTAATTATACCTTACATATAAATATCTATGTTGGACAGCTTGTATGACTAGACAATAAAAATTAATTTTAAGGTAAACAATATATATATTATACAATTATCACTGTCTTGCCCGTTGGGGCGATGGGGCACTAGGCGAGCATGATATTGTCGCCCGTATAGCTGTGCATCAAAAAGGGGGGAAAAAATCAGTTATCTACATTTTTACCAGCACTTTTCCGTAAAATTAAGGAGTTTTTTTTAACGTGTAGGTAATTTTCGGTCTGTACTGCACATTGCGAAGCTAATTGACCAATGATCTTACCTGCTGGTAAATGATTCGCAAACCTTCTAACTCATCTAGGTCATAACTGCCTCATATTACTGTAGCCTAATATATAGCTAGGGATACGAACATTTCGCGTGTTCATTTCAGGACAAGATAGATTTCAAACACGTGTACACTGAAGTTGAATTTGTATTTGGTTCGCAGTTTATTAGACACGTCCTGGACGACTCTGAGACAATAGCAGACTTGCATGGAAACAAGTAGCGAGTGTCATACTGCCAGGTGTGAAGTAACACTGGCTACTCTGTGTGGCAATGAACAAACATCTGAAGCTTGAGTATACACATGACTGTGGAGTCTAGCCTATAGGTCATTGAACTCGCGAATTTTTCTATCCCTACCAATTAATAACGTGACTTTTGCAGGTCTCTACTTATGACGTACGGGCGGATGAGGGACCCACGCGACGGGCTGTTATAATATTACGTCGGTAGCTCTCGAAGGGGGGTTAAGTGCTGTATGCTACTTGTCCTCGGGGGTTGCACGCCTCGAGTTCGTCGTTGAGTGTCGTTCACCCTGCTCGGGTTAGGGAGCACGCCACGGCTGCTCGCTGGAATGAAAGAGGTCACGACGGACAGACAAGACCGGTCGGCATACCGACCAAGTCCAGCACGCTCCTGGAGATTGTTATCGGCTCCAGCCGCGAGAGCGATACTGCTGGAGAAACTCCCCGCCACCTGGAGAGACTGGAGGGAGTGTCGATCCTCTAGAGTGCTCAGGTCGGGGTTACGACGATCGCACGTAACTACTTCACGTAAACCTTGGTTAACGTGCATCCTTAGTAAACCGGCTGATGCAAAACAACACCCATAACTAGGAACCTGAACAATTCGCGGGTTCAGTGACCTGCAGGCTAGACTCTACAGTCGTATGTACAAATATGCCGATATTAACTATGCACTTGTTGTCTGCTGTCACAGTGGAAGGCGACAGTTAGGCCACCGTTCTCCAGGAGGTGTCAAACACCGTGTGGACCAATGGCTGAAGTTATATAAACACACGTGTTTTGAATTCTAGACTGTGCCAAAATGAATCTCTAGTAATATTTCTTCATATTTCTATCAATAAGGAAAGAAAACTGTCGGACATATATACAGTACGTTGAATCCTAATATCACAGTGTAAATTACTCAAATGAAGAGGACGGCTTGTATATTATTCCACGTGGGATAGAACATACGATTGGGACACTTCCAACTGGCACTGTATTGGGACGGTTGTAAATGGTTATACAGAGACCAACAAGACTGGCGATCGTGCTGTCGTGAATATAGGAGACTTGCTTCTAGCTTGTCTTAATTGTCAGTAAGTCTGTAGCGGTGTATAGGTGATATAGCCGGTTATTCTGCGAATTCCAGCCGCACACGCCGCCAAAATGTAATCCACTGGCCAGCAAAATGTCGGACCGCCGTTCGCCAATCAGCGCCTGGTAACTAACAAGTCAGCTGACGGCCCGGCAACTGGGGAATCTTCCGCAAGACACAGTAGCCAATTAGACACAAGACCCGTTCTCAGAGCCTTGCGCAGCCAGTCAGGAAACGTGCACTCCCGTATCAAAGGAATCCCCACGCCATCTGGTCTCTCTGTACTTGTCTGCTTTGAGGGAATAAGTAGAGCCACCGGATTTTCGCAAAAAAAAAAAAAAAAAAAAAAAAAAAACATCGATGCTAAGCTTCAATATCCCATGTGCACCCCTCCTCTGGCTATTGGCCACTTGTCTTTGCGTGAAAAGCGTTAGTTGCATGGGCGAGCCAATCAGAGTGAAGTTTCTACAATACTGACCGTACGTGATTCGCGGGCAGACTGGTAAAATGGGTAACATTGCAAACGATCCAATCACGAAGGTGGTTCTGATCTAAAGTGTTTTGAAACACATCCTGTCGTGAAATCTCCTCGCGAACAACAGGTCCCCCGGGTAATAAGCTTTGTTTGCGTGAGGCGGACGCAAGCCCGTGATCGGGATTAGAACACGGTGAATAAGGGGGGGGGGGGGGGGGAGTTGTTCTGGTAGGGACATAGCTATAACAACTTTACCTCCAGTTTCACAATGAATGAACATAATTGTATGGCAGAGTCCAGCTATAACTAGGGGTAGTGAAATTTCGCGAAAAGATTTCAGGACAAGTTATATTTCAAGATACTATAAGGTCGTTTACCTACCATGATTGGCTGAATCATTTTTTGACACGTGTTAACTACTGCCTGCACACTAGTGATGTAGGAGCCGTGCCGATGTTGCCGAATTATGAGTAGCCCAGTCAAATATTAAAACACCTTCTCAAGCAAATATCAACCAATGGCAATATACAAACTGCTGTTGGGCGCTTATAGTGTTGAAGTCTACAGTAAACTCTTTTTTTTTTTTCTCGCGAAATTTTACTAGCTCTAGCTATAAGTAGGGACACCCGAATTTCGTGAAAAGATTTCCGCCCAAAATAGAGCTCAACAGTGTAGAGGTGTTCCTATGCCTATTGTTTGCATGTCTTAGTGAGAAGACGTTCTCTTACTTGACCGGCCAGTGAGAACTATGTTACTGCGTTAATGGAAGCCTGTAATTCGCGGGGAGATACCTAAGATGCGTAACAAGTAAATCATCCAATCACGAAAGTTAACCTCAGCGAAAGTGTGTTGAAATACAACTAGGTGAGAAATCTTTTTCGCGAAATTCGGGTGTCCCTAGCTATAACATATTCCAGGCAAAAGCAGATAGCATCAATTTATTATTTAGACGATTATTAAAACCGACATTGGCATAGTTCTTTTTTATAAGTTAAAAAAACACATGTTTCCTTTTATTTCTTACAACTTCAAGGGAAGAGTGTAACCTCCCCCCCCCCCCCCCCCAACCTTTGGCCCTGGTTGCAGGAATAATATGAAAGTGGGAGTTAAGGTTCCCACCTATAGACTGTTCACGGTAAAGTGAGCACTTTTGAAAGCCTTCTCATTTGGAATAATAGTCAATAAATACATTGTATTTTATCTGTAGACGTTAACTTCAGTGTGCTATGGAATATACAGACTGTGTTTATTACTTACATGGCAGTATTTATCTAAAAAGGAGGTTAAAGGATTAAATATGGCTGAAAGTAAAAAGTAACTAGGGCTTCAAAAGTGTTAACTTTACTATGAATAGGCCTTTATCTGGCGTTACAGAGTATTGTGTTGCTAATTCACGTTTTCCCAATAAACTAATTAAACGTGCGTCCAACGTGGTGATCTACGGTAAGAACACACACTTCAAACGAGGACTATTGAGTGATTTCAAAACATTACGCACATTAGAACATCATTTTGAAACACTGCAAAATGGCTAAAAATGGATTTTTCCAAAGCGTTGTATCGCAATAAATACGCGTTAGATACGTACAGAACCACTCAAGAGTCCTGCATTGAACCTTCCTACAGACTTCCCACCAATAAACAATAGAGTCACCGCTGAAAGTCCCTACAATTACATGCAGCGCGACGAAAATACTGCACGTCAGTTCAGAGCCGTGAGCTTAGTGGCGATGGCGCACTTAATGCGCGAGGCAGTATCGCCCTTATCGCTCCCGCATTTCTCGGTCTCGAATGCGGAAAACATATGCAGGTGGGCGGAAGTCTTAAGCAGTTGTACAGGAAGTTGGAAGTGACCTCGAGGTGACTATATTCTGCTCCCTGGTGTGTGAGCTCGATCGAGCGAAGTGGATCGCAGTCCGCCACGATGATAACCTTGAACGCGACGGGGCTGGATCAGCGATGACGTCATCAGTCTGCACCGCGCTCTGCACAAATCTCGCAGCATCATCACCCCCACCACGAGAGGGATTTGTGCCGTGCTCGTAGCGTCTTTGCCAACCTGCAGCCGCCTTCACTTTCTGCAAACCACAAGAACAGAGTACTTACAAACACAGAGGTGAGACTGTATTACTTACTATGCAAACTGTAGGGGGCCGCTGTGGTTGAGCGGTTAGACTGCTCGCCTTCCACCAAGGCGCACCCGTGTTCAATCCCCGGCTGGGTCACTCCGGATTTTCGCAAGTGGGAGTAGTTTCGGACGATTCCGTTGGTCGGCGGGTTTTCTCGGGGATATCCCGTTTCACCCCCGCCCTTTCATTCCGGCGCTGCTCCATACTCACCTGAATCACCCTCTTTGGCTCTCAAGACCTCGCTGTTAAGAGCCGCCCAAATCTCTTCACTCACTACACCGCAAAATGGCGCCAGTGTCCAGCAACATGTTGGTTCACTGTTTGCCAGTCAGTGCCTGGTTATCTACTCGGCAGCCCAGCCAATAGGGAAACCCAGCCAATCAGAAAATGGGTTCGCCTAATCCAAGGAACCGCAACGTCGTTTCTTCTCTGTGTACCTACGCTGCGATCCCACGTTAAGACTTACAGTTATCCTTCAGTTACTGCCTGCCGCGTGTAACACGGGATGCAGAACTACTTCACTAAAACTAGTTCAGCTATCGACGAGGTTACATTACCTTCGAACGAGTTCCGGTCGCACCTGTTTCTCGTTCTAATTGAACTTTATGATAAGTATTTTCGAACGACTTGTCGTCTCTGCTGCGCTTCTATTGGCTGCTTCGAAGTAAACAAGCAGCGTAATAAATAGGGACGTGCAAAATTCGTGTTATTATGTGCCAATTAATGTGTCGCGATGGAGTAAACATGTTTTACAATCCAACGTGTGTTCATTTGAGAAATTATCAAAAATAAAAATTTTATTCTTACGAAATGAAATTTTGACTAATTGTATTTTTTTTACTTCGATTCCGATATAATCCAGTGAATTGGTAAACTAATAAAAGTGTGAGTTTTGTCTCCAAGAGTAAAGAAATTTTCACATAAACATAGCCCCGTGTGTGTGTGTATATATATATATATATACACACACACATCCACACATTCATATATATATATATATATATATATATATATATATATATATATATATATATATACACACACACACACACACAAACGTGCATGCTCCTCAAAGGGTTAAACTTGTTCAGACATGGCTATCAAATGTATTGATCTGAGTGTGTTTAACACGCTCGTGTAACCACGGCCCAAGAAGACACTGTGGTATTGGACTAGATTACTCCAGTATTCAACGTCTGTGACCCGCAATCATGCGCCTGACACGCTGAACAGTTAAAACCACCCAATCGTGAAAGAGGATCTCAGGTAAAGTGTTTCGAGATACAACCCACACAGTAAAAATGTTACGTACTTTGTACAAATAATTCTTTAACGCTCTCAGACCCGGTTTAATTTATGATTCCAGATGTTGCAGACATTAATATTTCTGATGCTTGACGTAGTCTTCTTTGGGCCAACACAACACTTGGGTTTTTTTTTTTCTTTCGTAAGGACAATTCACAAGCTAAAACAGAAACAATCTCTACCAATCAGTAGACACGTGGCCAGCAATCAAAGAACAGTAGTCAGTTCCAGGCATCTACACACTTGTTGAATCAAACCTTTGAAAAAATCCCTCCAATTGAGACGTGCTTTGTTGTTTCCTAAACAACGAATCTCTCCAATTGAGACGTGCTTTGTTGTTTCCTAAACAAGGAATCCCTCCAATTGAGACGTGCTCTGTTGTTTCCTAAACAAGGAATCCCTCCAATTGAGACGTGCTTTGTTGTTTCCTAAACAAGGAATCCCTCCAATTGAGACGTGCTTTGTTGTTTCCTAAACAAGGCATCTCTCACAAACATTTCATACTTTCGTCAACATAAAAGTATCTTATTTTTTGTTAAGAACTAGTCGCCCAAGTTTTTTTTTTTTTTTTATCCACAGCTGAAATATTGTGTATCTTTACAACAAAGTATGTAAATCATACAAAATTGTTTAATGCATTATAACTATGGCCACGTGTTTTTGGCGAAAATATTCACGCGGAAGCTAGACTATATCCTACACTGTAAATAATTTCCTAGTAAACTTACCAAAGTGTAATGGAAGTTTTTAACCAATACATTGCATGGTAATACTACCATATACCAGCCTGAAAATATACGAATGTTTAGCACCGCTACAATACATAATTGGTAACTTCGCTATGCATTTGACTGTTTACTGAGCAAATGTAGGAACGCTATAGACTATTCACGGTAAAGTGAGTACTTTTGAAAGCCCTCTAATTTGGAATAATAGTCAATAAATATATTTGATTTTAGCTTTAGGCGTCAAATTCCTAGTGCTATGGAATAACCACATTGTGTTAATTATTTACATGCCAATAATTATTTTAAAAGGTGTTTAAAGGATTAAATATTGCTGAAAGGATAACATACTAGGGCCTCAAAAGTGCTTACTTTACCGTGAACAGCCTATACCATCAATGTATTAAAAAAAAAAAAAAACTTTACTATCCACTCTTTCTCACTATACGTATACACTGGTGACGTATATTTGCGAACAATTTCTTAGAGTGTATGTGCACACTTGCGGTATTCATTTGGCTATTGGTCGCTTGTCTTTGTGTGAAGACAATGAGCGAGCCAATCAGAATTAAGTTTCCCCGATACTGACCGTCCGTGATTTGCGGATAGACAGATAAGACGCGTAACAACTCAAGTGATCCAATCACGAACGTGGTTCTGAACTAGAGCTGGAACGCAACATGTTCTGGAATATTTTCGCGAAAAACACGTGCCCCTAATTATAACTAAAGATCCGGAAATTTCGCGATTTTTTTTTAGGACAAGCTAGAATCCAAACAAGTGTATATTTAACTTTCTGTATCAATTGGATTGTAGTTCGTAAGATACGCCCTGGACGAATTTGAACCAATAACTGACCTGCAAGAAAACTGGGAACAAATACCATTCTACCTGGTCTAAGATGACACTGGAACATCTGCTAATGAACAGAGGCTCTAATACACAAATAATTGTGGGGTCCAGCTTGTTGCCAAATGAATCTGCGAAATTTTCGGACATCTAATTATAACATATTTGTGATAAACTTGAATTATACCACACTTGCTTGTTGAAATTCCAACATTAATTTTAAAAATTTTACGTTTTAGTTAGGGACGCCCGAATTTCGCCAGAAGATTTCTGCACGAGCTATATTTCAATACCTTACGGGCATGCCAACTTTTGTTTATTGGTGGCGTGTTTTTGTGAGATCTCCTTCTACATAACTGGCCAATCAGGATTAGGTAACTTCAATAATGCGCGTCTTTGATTCGCGGGCAGACAAAGATGCGTAACACGGAAACCATCTAATTATGAAAGTGAATCTGAGACCAAGTGTTATGAAATATAACTGGTCGAGAAATCTTTTCGCGAAATTGGGGTGTCACTAACGATGGTTATTTTTTTTTGAAAATTACTCTAATTTCTTTGTAGTGCAACAAATAATTTCGGAAACTATTTTCCTTTTAAATATACAGAAAATTACAGAGTACTTGAGAACTGTTCTCGTGAGGATCGAGATGTCATTTGCTCTAAGTAGGGATAGGAAAATTTCGCGAGTTCAATTATCTGTACGCTAGACTCCACAATCCTTAGTATAGCCAAACCTCAGATGTTTGTTCATTGGCTGTTGATCCAGTGTTAGCTCACATTTGACATCACGGGATTCGCTTCTTCTTCCCTTGCAAGTCGGCTGTTGGCGCGGATTCGTCCAGGACGTTTATAATAAACTCTGATTCAATAGCAAAGGTGACTTCAGTGTACAAGCATTTGAAAACTCTATTGTCCTGAATTGAAGTCGGGAATTTTTCCTATCCCTAGCTATAAGCAAGACGACTGTATCCACCACAGTATTAACGTAATTTCTGTTCGCTCTCTGCAGGGCCACCTGTTTCTCGTGGAGAGATTTTGCGACTAGCTGTACTCCGAAACAGGTAGGTTCAAAACCATAATCGCGTTTGGATAATTTCAACTCCCGAGCGTTCCAGCGGCCTGCCAGGCGATCACAGGCGTCCACTGTCAGTGTGACTATTTTTTCCTGATTGGCTCAGTGAAGTAGATGCTTTCTCACACAGTCACGCAGCCAATAGCTAGAGACATGCAAGATTCGCGTTATTATTCAGTATCAGGCTAAACTTCACAGTATTGTCTGTATAGGAGCTGGCGTCGTTTCTCCATTGGCTGCTGCATAGATGAGAAGCCACGCCCTTTCTGACTGAACTGCGCGTGATTGGAGCACATTCATATGAAGTGTTTATTTATTGGTGCAGAGTTACCCAGGGCGTGTCAGATATAATATGGTCCACTCACAAATGTATTGCAAAGGTACACGTGTTTAAAGTTCAACGTGTCCCCAAATAACAACTCGAACTCTGCAGGTCTCTACCAATAGCCGAAGGAAATTTGTAAACCTGCACATAAGAAGTTGAAATATAGTCTGAGCCTATGCCTTTACGCGAAAAACAGTTAGCCCTAGCTCTGTATATAACCACATATCGTCCTATTTTTCCATACCATGCTTTCTGTATATGCTTACTGTATTTTACAGCATCCATTACCGACTCGCTCCCAGCCAGTAATTACGTAGCAACTAGTTTTTTGTTCATAAATATTTCATTTCTGAGCGCTCTAGAGCCCTTGTTTGATCCTGAAGAACTGTCGCAGCCAAGCTACACTCTGGTATGGTGCCTAATACTTTACATAATGCATCCTTATTCCATAAGGGCAATTATTTATTCATATGTTTTGGCTTCTAAAATAGCTTAGGTATATACGTATAACGAAATTTAATCTTACATATGGAAAGCAAGGAGCGTAGTATGAAAAATATGTCCCTTAAAAATATAGTACGGGGAAAAAATACCACTCGACTATAAAAATAAGCAAATGAACTTCATAGACTGATAAACAGGATTTATTGTTTCTTTTGTTTTTATAGGTAAACGTGAATACAACCACTCCCTTGAGCATACTGGGCAGTTAACAACAGTTCATTGGTATACCAATTGAGTAGAGGTGACAGAAAATAGCGAAACTTTTTTAAGCCAACATGTTCTCTAAAACACTCTAACTAGTTTATTCTTTCATTATTGGATGAACAAGGTCATGACTCGGCTAATTTGTTCGCAGACCAATCATGAACGTTCTGCCTTATAGATAGTATTAGAATCCTCATTGGCCCAGTGAAATGGAGTAATATCTTCATGCATGCATGACAGCCAACAAAGGAAAGAAAACTGTCTAAACATGTGCACAGTACGTTGAATCCTAGCAGTCAACTTTTCCCGAGATTAACCATCATATCTACTAATGAGTAGAGACAAAAATTCTCGAGTTCAATGACCTGCAGGCTAGACTCTACGGTCGTATGTACAGACAAGCCGACGTGTACTGTGCATAGGTTGTCTGCTGTCTCAGTGGAATGCGACGATAGGGCCAGCCTTCTCCAAGAGGTGTCATACGACTCGTGGACCAATGTCTAAAGTTATATAAACACATGTGTTTTGAATTCTAGCTTGTCCCAAAATGAACCCGCGAATTCTTCAAGTCTACTAATGAGTAGAGACAGGAAAATTTCGCGTTTTGAACTACCTGTATGCTAGACTCCACGATCCTGTGTTTTTTTTTTTTTTTCCAGTTTCAGTTTTCTGCACATTGGCTGATGCCCAGAGTGTAGTCAGTTCTACCTCAGAGCAGATTACACAGGATTCGCTGCTGCTTGTTTAATTACTAGTGTGCTATTGGCTAAGAGTACACCTGGGCGTGTCTAACGAACTGCGATCCAGTCACAAACATTAAATTAATGTACATGTGTTTCAAGTCTAGACTGTCCTAAAATGAATTCGTGAAATTTCCCAGGCCCTACTGACGAGCTATCTTTGGACACGTCGAAAAAAAATATATGGCGAAAGCGGTACGCGATGGACAATGAAATGTTCAGTTTTCACAGACAAATATTAACTTATGCATCTAGTTTAGTGCAAGAGATAATTTCGGAAAGTAATTTTGCCGAGTATTGTAAACATTTTAGTGTTAAATGGACAAATTTACCCAGTCTACGTCATTCCGCTTACGATTAAACGGAGCGATGAACCGCCATTTCCGGAAGTTGAGCAAGCACTGCTCAAATTTCTGTCGGTCCTCGAAAGACACTAAGTGAATAAATCTCGTGACATCTGACGTGGATGCAGACAAAAACATCTTCGCTATGTGTACTGGATGTGTTAAATTTTCATTTCCCCACGACGGACACTCATCACGAGAGAGAGAGAGAGAGAGAGAGAGAGAGAGAGAGAGCGAGAGCGAGAGCGAGAGCGAGAGGAATGCCGTCACCCAAAACAAGAAAGTGGACGGGGAACTAGTTGGACGGCATTCTGAAGCAAACGACGCTTCGCTGAAAATCATCGCTCGGAACGACGAGATGAAAATAAAAGCCATCCGAACGAACAAATTATTGCCGGACGAAACTAAAAAGAAGAAAACAAAAGGCCGTGATGGTGTATAAATGTCAAGATAACTACGGCCGCAGGGCCGGGAAATACACTCGGAAAAAATTCGTAGTAACGATTCTGAGAGCTGGCTAGTCCACCATCGACGTACAAGTCTTAACGAACGCGGGATGCCCGTGTCGTCAATTCCAGGACAGATGCCCATTAATTAGCCAGGCGCGCCCTTCCCAATGTTAGGCATTACAGGCATCTCAAGCCCGCCTTGATATTGTTCAAGTCAGTTACAGTCATCACTTCTTGCTCCTTGCTTTAGCCACACGTGGTCATTTTTGTCAGTCGAGCTCCGCTGGGTGTATTTGGACGTATGCCTTGAATAGTCTCTAGGGACACCCTAATTTCGCGCAAAGATTTCCGCACGTACTAGACTCCATTAGTCCACGGGCATATCTGTAGTTTTCTCCTGCTCATTGGCGACGTGTTTTTGTGACAAGACATTTTCTTACGTGACTGAACAATCATAATTGGGGAGCTCAAATAGTGTAGGTCTGTGATTCGCGATCAGACACATAAGACGCGTTATACGAGAACCGTCCAATCACGAAAGTGGATTCGAGCTAAAGTGTTATGAAACGCGACTGATTTTGAAATCTTTTCGCGAAATTCGGGTGTCCCTAACAATCTACCAATAGGAAGGGGACATTTGAAAATTTGAGTAGTTGAGAAATTAGGACTACAGTGATTCCCGAAATTAACACTTTTCACCACGATGTCTGTATGCCGTACGGACGATCATTTATTTATACAGTATACACCCGCATTTAAAATTTCATATATTCGTATGATTAATTTTATTCGTAAATGTAAAAAAACAAGAACATAAGATGAAAAATATGCTCCTAAAGAAAATACAGGACTTAAATAAACCGCAGGGGCCGCGGTGGCTGAGTGGTTAGACTGCTAGCCTCCCACCTACGTGAGCCAGGCTCGATTCCCAGCCGGTCCACTCCGTATTTTCGCATGTCGGAATCGTGCTGGATGATGCCGCTGGTCGGCGGGTTTTCTCGGGGATTTCCCGTCTCCCCCGCCCTTTCATTCCGGCGGTGCTCCAAACTCACCTCGCTTGGCCCACTTGGGCTCTCAGGTCCTCGAGGTACGTGAGATTGGAAACTGAGTAGTAAAGACACAAACAGCAGTAATGGGCCGTGGTTACACGAGTGCTGTTAAACACAGTCAGCTAAATATATCCGGTAGCCATGTCTGAACAAGTTTAAAAACAGAACGTGTTTTCACGGTCACACACCCAAAGCAGAATGGAATAAGGAAAGCTTAACCTCAACAAACATGGAACTTAAGATGTATGATATTTAATTATAATAGCCTCCGACATGTATCACTATTGATGTTTTTAATTCTTATGTAACCTACACTTTTACTGCAATGGCATAGTGGGTGGGTATTAGTACATCCAACCTTAAACTGAAGTTAATTCAACAAGTGCAGGAATTCCCGCCAAATTCAGCCATATTTATTAAACTGCCTGTTTACTTGTAAGCAGCCAATAAGAGCGCAACAGAGAAGACAAGTCGTTTGAAACTACTTATGAAAACTGTTCACTCTGAAGGAGAGACAACTGCGATCGGAACTCGCTCGAAGGTAATGTAACCTCTTCAATACCTGGACTTGTTTAACTGAAGTAGTTTTGCATCTGGTGCAATCGCGGCCATGGAGATGTTGAGTATCCGTGTGCTGTCATGGTGGCCTATGTATAAGCGGTCGGCACATGTCGTGGCTGTTCCGTTCGCCTACGTGATATGCAACTTGTAACGCACGCACGCAGATACGTGGACTCAACGGAGCTCGTTTGTAGAAGCGATGGAGCTATGAGGGCGACACTAACACTTACTTCTAGCGCCTCATCGCCCCTACGCGCAAGGCGTGCAGTGTTTCCGCCGTAACGCTGTACTGTGTAAACTAGATCTGTAACTGTGGTTTTTTATTATACGCGATGAAAGCCCACAGGTTATAAACTACGCCCGTATCTTTGTACTTTTCTCTCGCCGCTTAAAGAAACTGCATACGCAAGCTATAAAATTACGATATTTGACCATTTTCACGAATTTTTTTTCTCAAAGAAAACACTTAACATGACAAAATAAAAAATAAGGGGGTTGCATAGGTAACAGTTTTTATTTTTTTATTTTTTTTATTTATTTATCTTTTCTGGCAGATAGTCGTATTTGCAGAACATTTATTTACCGAGATACGCGTATTCGTGCAAACAACTGTATTAAAAAAAAAAAAAAAAAAAAAAACCGAGGTCCATCGGAATCTTAAAATGTAGAAATACTAAATGACATGTCCAGTAATGTTGTTAGTAGGTCTTGTTGATTGTATTGGCCCATAGACACCGTGGTTTGACTACTTCCCACATGTTATTCGAGTGTACGGATGTTGTTTATTTATTTTCTCCTGCAACAACGAACACCCAGCTTCTTTTTTTATTTGGTTGGACGTGATTGGCACATCGTATCGTTGGTCGTGTCACAGAGCATTAAAGGATACAGAGGCGAAGTAGTCGCTTAAGGTTGGTTTACGATTTACTCAACAGAATAAGTGTGCCGTGTTCAAGGGCACTGGTTTATGACTGTCGTGTGCGTTCTTGGCCTGACTTAAGAGATCGTTATATTTTATATCTTAAGTTCAAGTCAAGACGAAGTATCCAATCAGAGCACAGCGATAGTTGTTGTTGGCGGGGAAACTGTGTTTACAACTTGTATTTAGGGTATGCCGTGTTGTGAAATCGTATGATAGTAACTATTTTAATCGAGAGACAGTATCCTCTTAATTTAAAGACTAGTCCATGGTCATGTTTTCTTTCTTGGAGGAGGTTATTGAATTCGCTTTAATGAACCTTTTCAGATTTATTGATGTAAACGCCCAATGTTGGCATCAGCTTCCCCTTATGTAAGATTTCGCGAGTTTTTTAAAACGATTTCACAAACAGTAATCACAGATAATTAAATATGTCAATTGTTCATTTTTCCAGGTTATTTAGATTTCTTACGTCCCGTACAATTTTGGTTGGCTAGAGTTAACAGTTGCTAATTCAATCATAAAATGCTAACCTTCTTATTGTTAATTTTCCGTGTGCTTATCGAGTCATTATGTACAATTATTAATTCTTCAGACTTTAATCGTAAACTCACCTTTATTCCGCCAACTCCAGTCACACGTGCCAGCAAAATGGCGTCACTAGCCAGATACTTGTCGAAACGCGCGCCGCGCCGTTCGCCAATCAACGCTCGGGAACCAACTTGCCAGCCGGCATTTCAGATAATAGGGGGATCTTTCGCAACTTGCATTAGCCAATCCGATATAAATCCCGTTCCCAGCCAATCAGAACATGGGTATGACTACATCAAAGGTACCGCCACGCTATTTCGTCGTTGTATATTTGTTAGGTTGTGTTGCTGGGCACGTGAAACAATCTGTATAGCAGTGATAAACTCATACAAAAGTGTAACTATTTAAAGTATTTTTTTAAAAATAATGACACCAAGTTTGCATGCTTCGGGTCATATTACATGTAACATTTTCCAATAGAAAAAAAAATTGTATTGCTGGAATTATTATTGCACGCAGTTAGTACGGGACGAAAATTGTCGCGCAGAACGATTTTTATCGTACGGTCTTGCAATACCGTTCAGACCGGGGCTTACTTGGAACCAGACCATGAAGCAAGGAGGGGATGAAGGAACCGGGACTTACTTGGAACCAGACCATGGAGCAAGGAGGGGATGAAGGAACAGGGACTTACTTGGAACCAGACCATGAAGCAAGGTGGGGATGAAGGAACCGGGACTTACTTGGAACCAGACCATGGAGCAAGGAGGGGATGAAGGAACAGGGACTTACTTGGAACCAGACCATGAAGCAAGGAGGGGATGAAGGAACCGGGACTTACTTGAAACCAGACCATCTAGCAAGGAAATGATGAAGGAACCGGGACTTACTTGGAACCAGACCATGGAGCAAGGAGGGGATGAAGGAACAGGGACTTACTTGGAACAAGACCATCTAGCAAGGAGGTGATGAAGGAACCGGGACTTACTTGGAACCAGACCATGAAGCAAGGAGGTGATGAAGGAACCGGGACTTACTTGAACCAGACCTTGAAGCAAGGAGGGGATGAAGGAACTAGGACTTACTTGGAACCAGACCATGAAGCAAGGAGGGGATGAAGGAACCGGGACTTAATTGGAACCAGATCATGAAGCAAGGAGGGGATGAAGGAACCGGTATTTACTTAGAACCAGACCATGAAGCAAGGAGGGGATGAAGGAACCGGGACTTACTTGGAACCAGACCATGAAGCAAGGAGGGGATGAAGGAACCGGGACTTACTTGGAACCAGACCATGAAGCAAAGAGGGGATGAAGGAACCGGGAACAAGTAAACGACGAATAAGGCGAAAAAAAAATTTATCACTCTGCTCTGGGTCATGAATCACTACTCACTTCCATTGCTTGCCCACCTCCCCTCCTCCCTTGCAAACGAACTGTCAAAAATTTAAAAGACCGGAAGAGGTTCTTGGAGTATTCTTTTGCTGGGCACGGCTTCACATGGGTGCGTGATGTTGTGTCTGGAATATAAATTGAGAGGCGTTTCTCTGCAAGATGACAAGGGCGTACATTCAGCGACAACACTCATCACCAAGTGAAGAAAAACTTGCTTGTTTATGTTGCTTTTGTTATTGACACGAACAGTAAATTTCGCAAACTGAGCGAAAGTACCTTATTTGCTCAGTGGCTGCTGTCCCAGCGGGTAGCCAGTTTTGTCCTAGACCAGGTAACTTGGAATTCCACCCTGGTTTACTTGGTTATTGTGAGAAACCTGAAAAGTTCGCGTTATTATGTGGCATTATGCTGAACTCGACAGTACTATATATACCGCAGACGGCGTTGTTTTTCTATTGGCTGCTGCAGAGATCTGAAACCACGCTCTTTCTGACTTAACAGCGAGTTATTGGAGCATACAATTGTGAAGTGTTTATTTATTGGTGCAGAGTTACCCAGGGCGTGTCAGATAAAGTATGGTCCAATGACAAACGTATTGCATAGGTACACGTGTTTAAAGTGCAACGTGTCCCCAAATAATAACGCGAATTTTGCAGGTCTCTTGTTATTGCCAATACGTCTCTGTAACAAGATATTTTCTTACCTGGCTGGGGGCCGCGGTGGCTGAGCCATTAGCCTGCTCGCCTCCCACCAAGACGAACCCGGCTCAATCCCAGGCCGGGTCACCGGATTTTCTCAAGTGGGAATCGTGCCGGACGATGTCATTGGTCGGCGGGTCTTCTCGGGGATCTCCACCCCCGCCCCTTCATTACTGCGCTGCTCCATATTTACTTCCATCACCCTCATCGGCTCTCAATACCTCGCTGTTAAGAGCCGCTCACTCACCTGGCTGGGGCCAATCGGAATCAACTTACTCCACTACTGAACGTCTGTGATTTGCGAACGGATGGTTTAGACACGTGACGATTAAAATTATTAAATCACGAAAGTGTATCTGAGTTAAAGTGTTTTAGAATCAAATCAGTCGTTGAATATTAATGTAAAAAAATAAGTTTTTTTTTCCGTGTGAAGATTCCAAGACAAGGTAGTGTTCCAGCGCAGTTTAGTCCAGAACCAATTTTGTCGTTGGATCATTTGAATTGTTACGTGTCCTATTTGCTGTGCTGCACCAGCATTCATTTAGGGACATGGAAGCGTGGCAAAATAATAAACATAACATAAAGCCAGTAGTCCCCAAACAATGCCAGCACAGACACGAAACTCGTGGACCAAGCTTCGTCCAGCGTGCATACTCTAATAACTAATGTTTTATTTGTAAAGAAACAATGGCCGAACCTTTCTTTGGGTGCCATACATCTAGCACAAAGGTCATTTAGTTAGAGATTGAGAGCATAAACTCCTTTTCAACATTGGATCAAAATTCGATTTTTTAAAATTATAGTCATATGGATTATGATATAAAAATTATTCACTCATGTAATAAGTAAAAAAATAAATTGATTTAAGTTCAAAGATAATAAGGTACACAGATATCGAATCGGATGGTGCAACAATAACTATTTATTTTACTGTTTGCAACGAAAAATATAATTGTAATATCAGCATGGTGAATATAATATCATAGGTTCATGTAATTGCTTTACTAAATTTTAGAGAAAAATTGGGGATCCCCACTATAAACTTTACGTAATAGCATGAACATAAGGATTTACACACAATTATTACAAAGACGGCCCTTGCATATGGCCGATTAAGTTAGATTACCACGTCACATCTTCGTTAAAAAAAAAGAATTTGAAAAATTGTTTAATGATATACATTTGTTTTTTTTTTTTTAATTTGGGTGTTTTCCTGATTGGGTTGAACTACTGTCAGAACTAATTTATTTTGAAGTGATTCGAAAGTTCAGGCCATGTTTAAGCCTACAGCATGCACCAAGCAAAATAAATTAAAAGTTAATCTTGGCCTGTTGTTCAGTCGAGGAAACGATGGCCAGGACGGCATTTCCTGGCTGCTCTGCTCCGCGATAATGCAATGCTGTAATCAGGAGTACATCCTGTACCAAAGGCCTGTTTCAGGACATCACGATCGGGCGACGAAGGAATAGCCCTTGTTTGTGTGGGGGTACACCCGCACTGCTAAATTAACTGCTAAATAAAACATGAAAACTTGGACTTCGCCCAAAAAAATTAGCATCGCGGGGCAAAAAAATTAAACAAGAAACACTTGCCCTTAACAGGATTACAAAGAAACTACGCCAGATGACTGATGATTGCAGGCAGAAGAGAATAAATATTTAGAACTGTTCACGCCATATTGAGCACTTGCAGAAGGCCGGAAACCTGGGGAAATCGATGCGACCAACAGTCGATTCTGTTAATAGTCAACCCAAACGATTCATCGATATGTGCCATTCCACGATTTCTTTAAAATATATAATTATGAGAATTACATCTTGTCACTCATAAATCCGTATGAACAAAACATTAATTAGCAAATATAATGTTATACATAGAACGCCTAATTAATAAGCTTAAAACACCAACTGTCTTTCATGAAAATTAATAACGAGAAACAAAATGACAGTTACACAAACTGACGAATATTTTTGTAACAAACTAATTAAGGAAAACACTTTAAGTTAATTTTACTCGTCCAAAAAAAAAAACGTAAACATTAAAAATATAGTGCACTGACACCATATCGGGTAAAACACGAATTAATTATGAAAGTATTAAAATGATTACACAGTATCTTTACTGGAACATCATAACTGACAAACAGTTTAGTCTTTGTTTAGCAACAATAAGGTTTGTGGAAGCACTAAATTACTATACTTATAATTAGTAGAATTCCAGAATCCAAAATGAATAACAGATTTACATTATTATCATTAAATCACGAAAGTTACATTAACAAGTACTAGGAAAGAACTAAGTCACCGGAACAGTGACTCGAAAGCACTTAATAGTAACCAAATATTTACCATCCAAAACAAATAAAATAAATAGATGTTGGAACCCAAAAAAAACCGGTTTTGCCTAGAGAAAATATTCCCAGAAAGGGAATACGAACCATCACACGGACAGATCACAAAAGTGTGTGCCACAAGATGGCACAATGCCTGCTTGCGAATCATGGACGGTCAGTATCGTATCGGAGAAACTTAATTCTGATCAGCTCACTCATGTAATAGGCTGTCTTCACACAAAGACAGGCTGCCAATAGTCAAATGAAGACTGTAAGTGTGCACATAGGATATCGAAGTCTAGCCTCCGGTAAATATTTCCGCGAAAACCAGGTGGCGCTAGTTATTGGCAGGGATAGGAAAATTTCACGAATTCATTTCGGGACAAGATAGACGTCGAACACGTATATCGTGAAGTCACCTTTGCAGTTGGATCACAGTTTATTAGACCCACCCTGCACGCCTCTGAGCCAATAGCAGACTTGCAATGAAACACCTTGAGGATCCCATAACTGCCAGGTGTGGGGTAACAGCCAACGTAGAGGACTGTGGAGTCTAGCCTACAGGTCATTGAACTCCCGAAATCTACCCATCTTAACATTTTGAAGTCTGCACACATTTACTGGCATTCAGGACAAGTTAGAAGTGAGCCACCTGACACCATAGATTTGATTGGTTTTTGTCTTTTCCCACTCACTCACGTGACGTCAGGCACGCCTACTGTGCGCAACAACGTTCCTTATTGGCTGGACGTCGGCCAATAAGATGACAAGATGATTTTGCCCCAATCAAGCGTCATTTACAGAGTAAAAGGATTTACAGTAAAACGTGTCATTTTGAGTCGGTATAAAGTAAGTATTGTTTTTTTGGTTCGGAAAATAATTATTGCTAGGCTAAAATGTTCTTGTAGGTTTTGGTTACGTACAAGCGGAACAAAAAATATTTACATCCGTACGAGTTTTACTCAGAAGCAAAAAAAATATGAAAATGGTGTTGCACGAGCTACACCAGACCTCAAACCTCAAAGAGTTGATCTCAGCTGAATCGATGAAGTGTTCTGAAATGCAATAAATGAGGGAACTCCTTGCAGGAAGATGTGCCGTTTCTTGGGGTGAACTGTGGTGTAGCGGACACGGGAGCAGTGTTACCAACCTCACTGTAAATAATTTGTGCTATCACACTATAAAAATTACTCTAATTGGGAATACGCTACATTTAAGAAAAGTACGCAAAGTTCTGCTTGCTAAGGTAAAATGTTGTACTGTTATGATACAATAATGAAAAAAATGAAAACATTTATTTTAAAATAAATAACCTAGATTAGGTACGACACTGGAATGAGATTTTTTAAAATTGTAATTTACATTCCATTCATGATTTGTATAAATAAACGTATAAACACAATAACATTTTTAAATAATCATTTATTGCTATGGAAGAGCTCGATTTTGACAGCAGAAACAGGTCCTGATTTTAAAGAAAGGGCACTGGTACTGGGATACAGTGATGCCATTATCATGTATAGTCTCTTCACGGCAAAGTGAGCAGTTTTTAAGGCCCTTATTAATTTTTCCTTTCATTCAATTTCCATATTCCTGATGATTTTTAATATAAACATTGCAATGTGACCAATAAACACAGTTTATACATTTCACCGCCACCAAAATGTTATGCCTGAGGCTGCAATAAAATATATTTATGTGCTGTTAATGTCTGTTGGAATGGTCGTAAAAAGTTCTCACTTTATAGTGAACAGCCTATAAGCTATCATTGTTTTACTTGGAATGAGGCTTGTAAAGTATTTCCTTGGTACAAGTGTGCTATTAATTGTGTAAGTGATTACGTAGCTGCAGTGCATACAGAAATTATGTTACTTTTGCGTTGCATAACTCTCTTTGTATGTAGGGATAGGAAAAATTCGCGAGTTCAATGACCTGTAGGCTAGACTCCACAGTCATGTGTATACTCGAGCCTCAGATGTTTGTTCATTGGCTGCTGCCCCATAGAGTAGCCAGTGTTACTTCACACTTGGCAGTATGGCACTCGCTACTTGTTTCCTTGCAAGTATGCTATTGGCTCAGAGTCGTCCGGGGCGTGTCTAATAAACTGCGATCCAATTGCAAAGTCAGCTTCAGTGTATACGTGTTTGACGTCTATCTTGTCCTGAAGTGAACTCGCGAAATGTTCCTATCCCTAGGCCACAGCGACCCGAAAATGTGCATGTAGCATGATGATGGTACGGCTGGCAAGACTGCACTGCACAGGAGCGGGTCAGCGATGGCAGGGCGAGGCCCAGAGCAGCCCATCGTTACGGACGAACGAACGCAAATTGACGTCATTAGCCGGCGCAGAGACGATCCAGAGAGCGGGATCGCTGATCTGTGCCTCCCCCCCCTCCCACCTCTTATACCCACTCCACAACAGTGCTCTACAGTATTGTTCTTTGTATTTTGACCATAAACTAAAAATGAGCTAGTTCCATATCTTAAAATTCTAACAAAAAGTGTTAGGTAACCATTTGTGATAACTATAAGGACCTGCAAAATTCGCGTTATTTTTTTTGGCATCAAGCTAGAATTCACAGCACTGTGTATACTCGAGTCAGCGTCGTTCCTCAATTGACTGCTGCCCAGATGTGAAGACACTCCCTTTCTGAGTGAGCTGTACGTGACTGGGGCACACAATTGTGAAGTGTTCGTTTATTGGCGCGTATATATCGGAGGTGTGTCAAATAAAGTATGGTCCAGTGACAAACGTATTACAAAGGTAAGAGTGCTTTAAGTTTAAGCTGTCCTCAAATAGTAACGCGAATTTTGCAGGTCTCTAGTGATAACTTAAAATTATTTATTTCACATTCTGCTTTTTCAATGCATCGAAGTCTAAAAAATGAGCAGATATGTAAAGTATGTACTTTCTTAATAATTTCACAATCTCACTTGACCGACGCGAAGCATGAATAAAGGGACAATGTCCATGACAATGCTAATTTCACATAAAACGGAGGAGTATACAACGTGTTTACAAGTAGATGTTAAGCAGGTATTTAAAAAGGGCTTACGTTAGAGTGAACAGCCTATAGCTAGGCAGCCAGCTGGAGTGTAGGTTGCCAGGTGTTGATCTGCGAACGGCGTTTCAGTGTGTTGCTAGCGAGTGTTGCCAACTGTGATGTGTGTGGTTGGAGTGCCGTAGATGTTGTGCACTGAGAAAAAGGTTTTGTTGAATCAAACCAGATTTGTTTGGTGCAACCAAATTATTTGTTTGTATAGGAACAATTAAATATTTTGTTGTTCTCATTTGGTTGCCCCAAACTGTAAGATTTGGTTGGCAACTAAATATTTGTTTGGCTACACGTATATTAAACAGTTTGGGCCTAATTTTAAACAAATTTACAAGTTCGACCGAGTCTCGAACCTAGACCACCTGCGTCTGAGCGCTACTCCGTAGAAACCTCGTCTAACGTGACAACTAACAACGCGGAAAGCTTTCAAATAGATATATTGCAAATATTGGGCAACATGTGCACACACATATGTCAAGTTTTACAGCTTTACTTGTCAGTTTCTTGCTGCATTGTTTTATTAATTTGTTTATACCATTGTTTAGCACCGATATATGCACTAACAAACGCGGTTACTATCCTAATCGTCAGAAAAAGTACAAAAAAAAATCTCGTGCTGTATTTTCGAACGAAGGCAGTCAAATGAGTGGCCAAACAAAGACATTTTGCTTATTCAAACATATATTTTGCTAGACGAACAAAATTAATTTTGTTTCTTTTCAAATTTTGTTTGCTCGACAACATATTTTGTTAGAGAAACTAAATATATATTTAGCTCTATACAAACAAATATTTTGTGGGTTCAATTTGCGACACGTATTTTTAAAAACACCTATTGTGAGTGGAAACTCAGAAACAAATACAGCTGATGTTCCTGTAGTGGTGTGTATAGTCAGCTCACTCCTAGCGTGTCGAGTCGAGACTGTCAGTAAATACGCGCTGTACTCAATTAAGACCCTGTTCAAGACCAGCCAAAGAGTGGAACTGCATCCATTCAAGTTTTGTCTCTGAGGTCGAAGACATGTACTCATAGCAGCGCAACCCGAGATATAACTACACTATTATTGTTATTATTATTGTTACAACAACGACAATGCTAGTGCGGGAAACATTGAGCGGAAACTAAGACAAGCTGCTTGACCATCTGTTCTGTCGGTCCGTGTGTTCACTTTCACAACCGTACTACTGCTCGACACAACTTAGCGACACTGGAAATAACGAACTTTTTTCGAGTCTACGTGTACGTGATAACGTGAGTGTACGTGGTAACGTACCATCCTGTTCATTTGTGTAATTTACACTTTGGGTGTTGCTGAAATTATGTTACGTTGCCGATAACCTCATCAAAACTGCTGGCGAAACAATGTTTCTACGCCTGTGTATTTAATTAAAAGCACTTTTGAAAGCCCTTCTTACGAACTACTTGTATGCACATTGTGTATTCCTCCGCCTTACATAAAACTAACATTGCTATGGGTCTCATCACTTCATTCATACGTCGGTTAGGTGCAACTGTGGAATTATAAGAAAAGAACAATATGTCACAAATCTGGTCACTTTTACACTTTAATGCATTAAAATAAAAAACAGAAAGCGAAATAAATAATTTAAGTTATCACAAATGGTTACATAACACTATCTATTCGACGTTAAGATATGGAACTACTTTCCCTCCATCGTTACCAACTTTACTGGGAGCATTTCAGTTAGTGCGTTCGTAGATGTATATGCAGGTAGGGGCAGTGAGTTTTTTCTAAGGTTGATTTCAAAAGTGCTCACTTTATCGTGAACAGCCTTTAAATGCGGCTGCCGTGACGTCACAGCTAACTTCATACCACTCAGTCAAATTCAGGCGACGTAATATTACTGGTCGAAATCGATGAGACGAAGCCACATATGCTAGCCAGGAACTAGGAAAAACGAGATGAGTGAAATAAACGCTACACCGATGGCCTCTAAAAATGTCGGCTGTATCAGACACACTCGAACATTAATAAGCTTAGTCTATACTTAGCAAATATAAACAAAAAACAACGTCATGTATTTTAATAATCTCTTATTTCGAGCTTCTGATAGGAAACACAAAGATTTTCACCTTGAAAAACCTCTTTCTTAACGAACAAAAGGCATGTATGTTGCCGTGATGAAAGATTAATTAATATAGCTGATATTATTAAACCTTTTTTTTTCACAGGGTTGATTAGCATTCCATCATACTCTTCAAAGGTGTTTTACTGAAAATAATTACTTCGCCCGAATTAATTAACACCACCTGGTGAGGCTGGGCCATTGTAATAGCATAATCTCTCCGCAACTTTTTTCTTGGCCATTAATTCTTCTTGCGCCTCAGAAAAAAACATTTAAGATGCGCGGGGCAGATAATTGCCGGAGCGTGAAATTTCTCTCTTTTCAGTCTGTCATGTTGGCAGACTGGTCATCATCTGCGAAGGTTGGTACGGTCCGGTATTCGAGTTGACAGCTCTTAATCCCAGACATCTCCCTGCGTTGACTTTGGGACGCACTTTACCAGTAGGGTGGCCATTTTTAAGCCCCTGTCACACTATCAAATTCTGGCTTCAACTACATTTGACAATACAATTTGAGAACAAAATACGGCAATCAAATTTTTCCTTCCAACAAATTTTATCAAATAATCTTGAATGTGTTTGAAAATGTGTCACACTGTCAAATTTTTTTATTGGCGGTATCCAATTTGAAATAGTATTTAAAAATTATTTTCATAGTGAGATATTGCTTTGGTTTTCCATGCGGTCCATTACAGGAAGAAACGTAAGTAATATTGTAATATATAAACTTTGCAGGTTTCAGTAAAAACGTCAACTTCCGGGGGCATAGCCCAGATTTCAAATGTTTGCTGGGAGGGGGAGGGGAGTGCACACATTTTTTAAATACATGGTAAAAGACAATATTCATGATAGGCTGTCAAAACCTTAGCAGCTATACACGTTAGGGTGACACTGGATTCTTTAAGAGCTTCTCCGCTACATTAAGAAATATACATTATTTACACTTGTCAAATATATTTTTCGCTCATTATTTCTTATTTGGGGGGAGGGGGGATATACCGATATTCCCCTTCCTCGCTCCCCCCTGCGGGAACCTACTGTGAATGGACTTAAACGATGTGGAAGGTAAGTGGTTTGTGCCTGTGTTACTGCGTTTATGGTGTATTATATGTGGTGCGAATTACTTTTATATAGGAAACAGAAGTAACTATAGAAAAAAAAAAGAAACGAGGTTAATTTTTATTTTAATCGAAGAGACGAAATGGAAATGGGAAAGGAAAACCACAAAGGACAAATTACGCAGCAAACACCTCAACAGTCAGGTTTCAGCTGCAGGTACTGTAAAGCCACATGTGGTCTTGCCGAGCCGTATGATAGGGAATCTCGTTGCCTATCAGGATGATGGAGCTGAAAAAGATCGAGAAGAACAGGTACACTGTCTCAGACTCCACAGACTGAGCGAGAATCACCGTGGCCAGAGACACCAAGATCACCGACCCCTACTGGAACTGGTACAAATAACGGATATGCCTGACCACGCCATGCAAAGTCTGCTGCGTTAGCAAAACAAGAAATGGAGAGAAAATAAATGCTGCTGAAACAGAGAGAACTTCATTCCAAGACTCTTTTATCTTCTCCAAACGATGCTTAATCCTATCTAGTATGTAATCAAACGTTCCTATCAACGTTCTTGTATATTGGGAAAAAACAAGTTTCGCCTTTTCTTAAGTTACTCTCCAAACCTACGTATGCACCTCTTTATGGGGTGTACCCAGTATTTTATCCTAACTGTACGCAACACCCGCCTTTTCAACAAAGTTATCTCGCTTAACACAAACAGCTGCACAAGCTCCTCTGACGACGCCATGTTAACGAGTGGATTGGAAAATGAAGGAAATCGCCGCATGTATGGTAGCCAGTGTCGTTCAGCCGCTCGTACCGTACCCTAGGCCTTAAGAGATTGCAAAAATTAAAAAATGTTGCACTAAGCGGCATAAAATTTTCCATTACATTGGCTCAAATCTAAGTACATACAATGTATTCGCTTAAGTTTTACATTATATATAATTAGATTCCCAACTGCTAATTTCAGACAATCATTGCACAGAAAAGCATGCATTTTAGTGAGTACACATATTTCAATTTTCATTTCAAATATCGCAGTGTAAATCGAACTTCGCAGTAGGATCTTTATTTTGTCAATTAAATTTTTAAAGCCTACCGCGTACTTCTTACATCCTAATTTGAATCCCAGCGCATCTCCATCCTAGGGTTTTATTTCATGTGATATCCGGGAATGACGGGCACCTACGGATCCCAGCTGGACTCACCCTGGGTCCACTCCCAACTCGAATTTATTATTATTTAATGAGTAGAACTAGTGATTTTTCGCGGGAAGAATGAATACACGGTAGACTTCAATACTATAAGCACCAAACAGCAGTTCGTTTATTGCCAATGGTTTATGTCTATTTGAGAAGACGTTTTCATATTTGATCCGGCCACTCAGAACTCGGCAACATCGGCACGGCTCCTACGTGGTCTGTATGCAGACAGTTAACACGTGTCAAAATGTAATTCAGCCAATCAAAATAGGTAAACACCCCTACAGTGTTTTGAAACATAACTTGTCTCGAAATATTTTCGCGAAATTTCACCACCTCTATTAATGAGTTTCCCCCTACCCTGGTTATTTCCTCCCTTTATGCTTACAGTCCCCGTGATAAGATAAACAAATCTACCTTTAGAATCTCTGCTAGTGTACACATGAACCCTTTGAGGAGTATGCATGTATATACTAGGGACTACGTTTATATGGAAATATATTTGCTCTTGTAGACAAAGCTCTCACTTTTATAGTTTTACTATTTCGCTACACTTCGGAATCTAAGTAAAAAAAAAACAACTACTTAACATTTCAGTTTGTAAAAATAAAACTGCCCTTTTAAATAAATAATCAAACGAACACTATTGATGGTGAATGTGTTACTTGTATCGCAATACAATAATTGGCAGAGACATGAAGAATTCGCGAATTCATTTCGGGACAAGCTAGAATTCCAAACACGTGTGTTAGTATCACTTATTCCTCTGGTCCACATGGCGTTTGACACGTCCTGGAGAACTATGGCCCAATCGTCGCCTTCCACTGTGACAGCAGACAACCAATGTGCAGTTCATATCGACATATTTGTACATAGGACTGTAAAGTCTAGCCTGCAGGCAATCGAACTCGCGAGTTTCTCAGGTCTCTGACAATAGTTAGACACACCTGTTCTACCACAAAAAAAAATCAGGACTAGTTGTACTCCAAAACACTATAGAGCTCAGATCCACGTTTGTGATTGGATAATTTCAACTGTGACGCACTACAGGCGTCTGCCCGCGAGTCGCGGACACCCAGTGTCGGAGTTCCCCAATTCTGATTGGCCCAGTCAGGTAAGCAACAAAGACACGAGGCCGATAACCAAAGGAAAACTGTATGTGCGTCATAGGACATTGCAGTCTAGCCTTCACGTGAATCTTTTCGCGAAAAACAAGGGGTGCTAATTATAATATATTCGTAGAGATGATGGAAAATCGCGAAAATTTTTATAGCCAACATATCTTCTATAACTAGGGATAAGAACATTTCGCGAGTTCATTTCAAGACAAGATAGACGTCAAACACGTGTACACTGAAGTTGACTTTGCAATTGGATCGCAGTTTATTAGACACGCCCTGGACGACTCTGAGCCAATAGCATACTTGCAAGGAAACAAGTAGCGAGTGTCATACTGCCAGGTGTGAAGTAACACTGGCTACTCTGTGGGCCAGCAGCCAATGAACAAACATCTGAGGCTCAAGTATACACATTACTGTGGAGTCTAGCCTACAGGTCATTGAAGTCGCGAATTTTTCCTATCACTATCTATAACGCTCTAACTAGTTTGTTCTTTCATGATTGGATAAACAAGGTTTTTCACTCGGCTAAGTTGTTCGCAAACCAATCACGAACTTTCTACCTTATCGTATGAGAATCCTCATTGGTCCAGTTAAATAGTGTAGATTCCTCATACGTGCATGACGCCCAATAAGGAAATAAAACTGTCGGACGTGTGTACAGTACGTTGAATCCTAGCAAACAGTCATCTTTTCCCGCGATAAACCATCATCTCTATATATTCGTGGTTTATTCACACTTTCACATATCACAAGGGTTTTATACTTTTGTTAGCATAAAATTGTCTTATTTTTGGTTAAGTTCAACTTATAAAGAAATTTCATTTATAAATTATAATGTTTCATTAATAATCAATACGATTTAAAACAAAAAGGAAATGGGCGTGTTGGTAAGACTTAAGTTCTCATACGAAATATTATTAAAGGCTGTTCACGATAAAGTAAGCACTTAAAAAAAAAAAAAATCACTGCCCATGCTTGCATATATTTCAACGAGCGCACTGAGTGACATGCACCCAGTAAAGTTGGTAACGATAGAGGGAATCTTAACGTAGAATTAAAAGTATCAGGTAAACATTTGTGACAAGTTAAATTATTTCCTTCGCTTTCTATGTTTTTTAAAGCAACGAAGTGTAAAAATGAGCAGATGTGTAAAATATTTACTTTTCTAATCATTTCACAGTTTCACTTGACCGACGCACGAATAAAGTAATGAGTTAAATGGCGGAATATTACACAAGGTGCATACAAATAGATCATAAGCAGAGCTTACAAAAGTGCTCATTTTACTGTGAACAGCCTATAACGTGAGTGAGCACGAATATGGTGTGTTGTCCGTTAGGTGTAATTTTCTAGATTTGATTAAGCTTTGTCAGCATTGGGCGGAGTGATAGCCTGAAAGTAGAGCTTTAGCAGAGCTTCAGAAAAGTTGGCAGTAACTGCGAATGGACTATAGTTCGAGCCCCGAGTATTTCGCGGATTGATTTGGCAGCAAGCTAGACTGTACAGCACTCTACACGTTCGAGACATTATTTTTTGCTTATTGGTCGCCGTGATAAAGTGAGGCCTCTGTACAGGGCTGTTAAATATTCACTTGCTCTAGTGCTTCCTGTTTATTACTGGCTCACAGTTAAATGGGGGCGTGTCTAAAGAACTGTCGTGCAATCACAACAGTATGAGAAAAGAACAGGTGTTTGGAGTCTACCTCGCCCTCCGAGTGAATTCGCGAAATACTCGTGGCCCTATCTACAGCAATACATTTACATTCCTAACAATTCCACAGTTTCACTTGAATGACGCGTGGATAAATTGTGAGGCCCGTTGCAATGTTAATTTTACATTTTACGGAGGGATACAAAATAAAAGGAGGTCCTAATAGGGTTTACAAACGTATTCAGTTGAAGGGGAATCAGTTCCCCCTATTTTGCTTTTTCACTATTTTTGTCATGAATTTCATTTAATAGTGTGTAACGAAATTCTTCGCCCGACATGACATAAATAATAGCTCCTAAAGCTTGATCAAATTATTACATCTCTACAGCCTTTATTAATTTTTGACTAGTGATTGCGGTCAAGAAGTAAGTAATCTTTTCTTGCTAGTCCTGGAAACAGCATTGTATCCATACGTGTTTTAGAACTTGTGCAAAGCAATGTGTTAATCCTTGTCGGCGCACAAATAAAAACTGCGTAAGTTAAAAAAAAAAATCCAAGATGGCGGGGATTGACCCCCCCCCCCCCCCATAACCCGTTCGGTGCCGAATTAATTTACTAGCTCGAGTGTTGTAATTTTGAAATACTATACTTATATAAGTCTTGCTTCTCTCAGCCAGTTGATGTGCTGCGCGCTTAACATTGTCAGCTTTAGCCATTCGCAAATGTAATATGCAGAAACATCGACAAATCAAGTTACTCATAAGTAGAGACCCGGAAATTTCGTGGATTCGATCGGCAACAAGCTAAACTCCACAATCCTTCGTCCATTCGAGCATCAGTTAGTTTTTCATTGGCTGTTGCTACAGTTTCACCCCAGACCAGGTAGCACGGGATTCTGTTCTTTTTTTTTCTCATCCAGGTTCGTGATTGGTTTGCAAGTCGTTCGGGACGCGCCTAACTTGACTATGGACCAATGGAAGCACAATCACTGAGTAAATGTGAATGCAGTTTAACTTGTCCTCAGATGAATCCACAGTATTTTTGTGTGTCTATTCATAGGTAGAGGCATGCAAAATTAGCGTTATTATTTGCAATCAGGCTGTACTTCACAGTGCTGTATAAACCAAAGCCTGCGTCGTTTTTCCATTGGCTGCTGCATATGTGTGAAGCCACGCCCTTTCTAACTGAATTGCGAATGATTTGGACACACAATTGCGAAGTGTTCATTAATTGGTGCAGAGTTACCCAGGGCGTGTCAGATAAAGTGTGGTCCAATGAAAAACGTATTGCAAAGGTACACGTGTTTAAAGTTTAAAGTGTTCCAAAATAATAACGCGAATTTTGCTGGTCTCCACTCATAAGGAAGGCGCCCAACACACTGAGCACTGGTTCCTTTCTGTGTACAGTGTCGAACATAAACATCCTTCATTTTCAACGTGTCCACGATAATGGACACGACGACTTAATATTCTGGGTCGAGTGTAGCATCGGCACGGCCCGGCGAGTAATATGGCGCCCCGCGCAGGCAGGCGGTGTCGGCACGGCACGGCCCGGTCGCCGCGCACGCGTGCGGCAAGAGGGGAGGGGGGAGAAGTAAAGGAGGAGATGTTTTCCGCGCGGTGTGTAACCAGGAGGATGGCAGGAGATACACAACGCGAGGCTGCGAGCGCGCCGAGATGCCGGGAGACACAGAGGACGGCGCCCGGGCTAACTGGCTCGGGTCGGGAACAGTTACCAGCAGGCGCGGTACAGTTAACCCTGGCCCCCGGGCCTAAGCAAGAGGGGGGAGGGGCACGTCGCGTCGGGACTGTTGCCCCCTTCCACCGGTCCACCCCGTAGTCAACTCGTTCCCGGAGACCTAGGCCCTGGTTACACGAGAGCTGTTAAATACATTCGGTAGCAATGTCTGAACAAGTTTAAAAACAGAGTGTGTTTTCGCGGTTACACACCCAAAGCAAAATTAAATCAATGTAAATTCTAACCTCAACAAACATGGACTTTAAAATGTATGATATTTAATTATAATAGCCTCCAACATTTATCACTATTGAACTGTTTAATTCTTATGAAACCTACGATTTTTCTGTAATGGCATAGTGGGTGGGTATTAGTACATTCAACCATAAACATGAGTTAATTCAACAAGTTCAGGAATGCCCGCCAAATTCAGTAATATTTATTACACTGATCGTTTACTTAGAAGCAGCCAATAGGAGCGCAGCAGAGAAGAGAAGTGGTTCGAAAATACTTACGAAAACTGTTCACTTTGAAGGAGAGACAGCTGCGATCGGAACTCGTTCGAAGGTAATGTCACCTCTTCAATAGCTGGACTTGTTTAAAGTGAAATAGTTCTGCACCCCGTGTAACCGCGGCCGTACTTACAGCAACATTCTGTTTCGAAAGCTGCGTCCCGCCGCGGACGACGCATAGAATGCATGACAAAGCAGAAGCTAAACAACGCAGGGGTTCCTTTGACATGCTCAGGTGTTCGCCGTAAGGGGAACCTTTCCCCGCCATATTCGATTATTGATTTCTCCAGCTTGTGTATGTTTCGTAAAAAAAAGAAAAATTGGCGAAGTACCCGTATATCCAACTATAGTGCATTCATTGTCAACTTTTCTGAACCCCTGCTGAAGAGCTATTACCTGGATATTCCTCCGCCCCAAGGAAACGAAGTCACCAAAAGGACAACGCACCTCATTCGTGCGTACTCATTGTAGTAATATTTTGCATAAGAACTTTCTTACTAGGCATTTTCAATACAAGTATTTTCTCCCTGGTTTTATTCATATCAATTGAAAAGGAAATAATATAATTTAGAGCTACGATATAGGTAGGGATAGGAACATTTCGCGAGTTCATTTCAGGACAAGGCAAACGTCAAACATGGGCACACTGAAGTTGACTTTGCAGTTGGTTCGCAGTTTATTAGACACGCCCTGGACGACTCTGAGACAATAGCAGACTTGCATGGAAACAAGTATCGAGTGCCATATACTGCCAGGTGAGAAGTAACACTGGCTATTCTGTGGGGCAGCAGCCAATGAACAAACAACTGAGGCTCGAGTAAACACAGGATTGTGGGGACTAGTCTACAGTTCATTGAACTCGCGAAATTTTTCTATCTCTAGATATAGGTTAAATTTAAATTTAAACAATATTAATACACTTTTATGGAAAGTGGTATTTTTTCAGATGTTTGATTTAAAAAGGCGTGAAGAAACCGTGACTAGACTAGAGTAAACTAATTTTCTATTCTAGTTTTCGAATGGTTCGTATTACTAGAGCCTAAAACAATGCCTCTTCCTCATTGGTTGTAAGAACGGAACAACTGTGTCGTGCAGAAAGTAATCAATATTTTATTCTGATTTCCAACACCTGGATTATGTTACTTTAGTAAGTTCGTGATTCGTTTGGAGACGTCTGATCCGTGTCTTAAATACTGTATATCACCCAGGTGTAAATGTAGCGGCCAAGCAAAGTGTTTCGAAACGTACGTTGACTAAATTCTTTTTTCACGGTATGCCATCACCATCCATATATACGACTGCATTTGCGCATGTTCCATAAGCCACGTGTCAGTGGCTATGACTTCAAGTATTCCACAAGACGTACTCGAACGAACTTGTGCTGATAAAATTCTAAAGAGGCTAAATTAATATTAAATATTCAATTTTGAGAGGGGCATTTCAAATACCAATCTCTACAAAAATACGAAATAAGTTCATACCAATCATTAAGATCCATGTTACGTTTGCTGTGAATAACTGGATTTCTTCATCCTCACTGTTTTTATCTTGTACTTGGAATTTTATAGCTCTGAGGTAATGCTGGCAGTAACCAGTTATGAAACTAATTAATTGGATATTCTATCAGTAATTATGATATGGTATAAGCTATACAACAGACAATAGTGGTTAGGAGGCCCTGCACACAAGCGTGTGCAGGGCCTCCTAACCAGTGGAAATATTGAGGTTTTCCAATAGAGTATTTTCTGGCAAACTTGTGTTTTAGGAAGTTCAAAATTAGTACCTACCTGTAGAGAATAGTGCATAAAATGTCTGGACTAGCCAGCAAATGAAATATTTCCTCGACTACCGTAAAACGAAGCGGCGAACGTCCTATGAGCAATCTCACGCCCGAGCTCATTTCCATAATCGGCAGTATCCGAGCAGAACCGCAATGCAAACCATAATGCAAGCTACTACTAGCGCCGTTAGTTCATGTTCTTTCCACCGCGAGCCCTCTCCGCGGTGTTAAATCTATGGACCAGAGATGAGTAGGGACTGGCTTTCTCATAGACTAACGGGGGATATACAATAAAGAAGGAGGGGGGGGGGGGGGTGTTGATAGCTTTGCACATCCGTCCCGTTATCTGTCTGTCCGTCATAAGTCCGTACGTCTCCCAGCCGAGCGATCTAGGAATGTACTGCCGACGTCCATTATCAGCTTAATGCTGCACACTAACACAAACAAAACTGTGTATAAATCGGAACAAATTCTCCATTAAAAGTGAAAATGATTGATGACACTGGGTTAGTAATCACACAAAACGCTCATACACATAACAAACATTAGTCACTGTTAAATTTAATAAAAATTTATAAAATCAAATACTTAATTTTTACTCGAAAAGGGCGAGAGTTAGACAATGTTGCTAAGTTTGCCAATAAAAATAGGGCGAGTGAAGTGAGATAAGAGTTTTGAGTGGCTCTTAACAGCGAAATATCTTGTGAGCTGATGAGGGTGATTGCGATGAGCATGGAGCAGCACCGTAATGTAGGGGTGGGGGAAACGGGAGAACCTCGAGAAAACCCGCCGACCAGCGGCATCATCCGGCACGATTCCCACATGCGAAAATCTGGGAGTGACCTAGCCGGGGATCAAACCCGGTTCGTCTTGGTGGGAGGCGAGCAGGCTAACCGCTCAGCCACCGTGGCCCCTCAAAAATAGGGAATTTTTCCTGTAACATACTTTTTTTGCAGAAATAATGGTGACAAACCCGATTTAAAAATTATGAGAGTGGGTTACATGTATGTACACGACACTCAATTTATAAATGATTACGGTTTAAATAATTAGTAACCAATATTTTGTTTCTGTTCCGCAAGCAGTTTCCTGAATATGACAATAAATAAATATGTTTCCTCAAACTTTGGAAGCGTCTATCGCTCTTGCTATGTGCCCTGGATAATCGGTTGCCTATCTCAATATTTCTATTTCCACCTCAGGAACAAGCTATTAAAATTTGACGGTATATTTGGGATACACGTTGTATACATGTAACTGAGAACTTCCCTATGTATTTTTACTGTTTCCTTAGCAAATATAGAAACACTTCTTTGTAAGTATGGAATAAACGTTACCATTTCGCCTTCTCCAGTTCTAGAAACTCTAGTTCTGTCTGCTCTATTTCTGGTTTCCCCCCGCTCTATCGTCCCTAGTTCTGTCCTGTCTAGTTATATCCTTCCTGATATTGTTTTTTTATTTTGATTTGCCCTTCCATATATTGTCTTCCCAAGTATTATCTTCCCTTTTGTATATCCTTTTTGGTTCTATACTCCCTGATATTAACTTTCCTAGTATATTCTATCTATAGTTCTATCCTTTCTGGTTCTATTTTCTCCGGGGGCCCACTCGTCGAAGTTCTGTCATCCCCAACAAATCTTCAGTGGCCGGGATGTACCATAAACTAAAGATGAAGTAGGCCAATTATTCGTCTTCTGCGCGCATACATAAAACTGACCTACCCCAAACCAACACAACTGCCGAAGTCGCATGGTCAAAATTGATGAACGCGTTCCTTTATATCTCAATTTTCAAAAGACAAGCCCTTTATTAGTATAAAATCCTTTAACCTATTAAAATCGACTCATTTTTGAGGGCGCGGAGCGCCCCCCCCCCCTACCTTAACGGATAGAAAGGTTGGTCCAAGAACCTGCACACCCTTGGACCTTTGGCTATCGAACACCCCCCTCTCTTTTCCACAACCGCCTCTCACCCCTTCCCCGGGAAGGAGTTGCGATAACTGGAGGGGTGTTTTTTTTTTTCACCTTCTTTTCGGCTCATAAGGCGCATTTTTCAACCGATTTTCTTGGAATTTGAGGGAGGATTGGCTTTCTGTGCCCTTGCATCATCCAACGGGAAGTTATACTAGACCCTTCAAACCTTATGTCTTCAGTCTTAGGTCTTAAGTCTTAAGTTTGCAACTGCAGAATGGGATATGCGAGCGCTCCCAGACTACCTGTTTCACCAACGGCGGCTTAGCCCGCGGATACCACGGGCCTGTTTTCTGGGTTATTCTTCTAATTAAATTACAAACTGGTTAGAGCAAGTATACAAAATCTTAAAGCACTTGTTTACATAAGCGAACTTCTAACCTCAAATCCTATCCACGTCGTTTATGACAGTCGTGTTGACGGGAAAGCAGTCCAGTGTTGAACAGTAGGCCGATGTTGTTATAGGCTGTTCATGGTAAAGTGAGCACTATTTAAGGCCTTTTCAAGAGGCATTACACACTGTTAAATATATTTTATTGCAGTTCCAGACGTTATCTTTTGGGAGTGATGAGAAATTTATACACTGTGTTTATTAGTCTGATGGCGATGTTTAGTGAAAGGAAGATCTGATAAAAGAAAACTTCAGCAGGGCCTTAAAAAGTGCTCAATTTACCGTGAACCGCCTATACACAGAGACTCGCTCAACGCAGCCAACGTGTTCGCTGTACCCAGTGTTCGCTGTACGGTGTACGGTATGTCGCTTTTCGCGACCCCTCCAGCAGTTTCGCTTCTCTTTTGTTTTCCTTCCCGTCCTTGGACGCTTGTTAATGCCCGGTAACAGCTGCAATATCACGTTGCCGGGAATGCTCGCTCACGTACATACTGTAGTTTGGTCTCCCACCGGCGGAGAAACGGGGTTGCGGAGGGACCGTGTTTAAAATTCAGAGCGTACGGTCGGCCATCTTTACCAACTGTCTAGTGGGACCTTCTTTTGCTTCGCGGCTGTGTCATCTTAGATCTACGATCTTCCAGTGCCGTCCGACCCGTATAGTGAGTATAGGGTAGAGTGATCTTGCTGGCTGCGCAGTACCAGTCTCCGCGTGACAACACTGAACTGCTCACCTGACAATGGGACTATCATAAACATTGTGGATTGAATTTGAGGCTAGAACACTGTTCAGTAAACAAGGTATCTGAGATGTTTGTATACTTCCTCTAACCATTAAATCCAAATTAGTAAAACTATTTTAACCTTCTAAATGTGCTTGTCTTTTGAACATTAAGATATATGTGTTCAATGTAAAGTGAGCACTTTTGAAAGCCCTGCTTAAGATCTACTTGTATACACGTTGTGTATTCTTCCGCCGTATGTAAGGTTAACATTGTCATGATCCTCATCACTTTGTCCGTGCGTAGGTTAAGTGAAACTATGAAATTATTATAAAAGTAAATATTTTACAAATCTGCTCCTTTTTGCACTCCGATGCATAAAAAAACCGAAAACGAAAGAAATAATTAAAATTATCAGAAATAAATACCTAACACTTTTTGTTCGACGTTAAGATATGGTACTATTTATTATCCATCGTTGCCAACTTTACTAGGCGCATGTCACTCAGTGCGCCCGTTAAAATATATGCGGGTAGGGGCAGTGACTTTTTTCTTTGGTTGACTTCAAAAGTGCTCACTTTATCGAGAACTGCCTTTATATACAAACACTTTCATCACTACTGACCATGCAATTCTGACAGTTGTGTTAATTTGAGGTAGATCAATACTGGGTACATGCGCAGGAGAGGAAGAAGAATCAGTCTACCTCATATTTAGTCTATGGTACAACCGAACTACAGGAGTACAATTGCCAAATTTTCAGATTTTCCACAAGTGGCACTCCCTGCCACACTATACACAATATCTGACCCCAGTGAAATGATGGAGAAAAAAGATTTTGAAAAATGTTTTAACACCACCTTCAATGTTCAGAAATAATCATTATACATCAATCAAAATTTCATCTGAACATAAATAGATGACATGAAAATATTATTTGCACGTAGAAAAGTTTATATTTCACCAGTTTTCTAGGTTCCAGGGTATTATGGCTTCCGCCTACACGGTGTCTGAAGTTCGTTGCAATGTGTTCGAAGTACACGTTTTTCCACAAAACTATAAAGCACACATCCAACATGCTGTTCTGCGAATGAGCACACACTGCAGCCAAATGAGGAAGTAGCTACACGCATATATGGTAGACAACAACAAAAATAAAGTTATAGCTATGTGTACAATGGACTGAGACCTAAAAACAGTCAAAAATCACTATTGATCATTATTTTACCGTAAGAAATATCACAAATATGAGCGTTTATGAAATCTAAACTCTGGCAAAATAATAACAATAATTTTGTACGTATATAATTATTAATCGTTTTGTTATTTTACCATATAATTCTTTCTTTCAGTTCCTTGCTCTTTTTTTTTTTTTTTCGTGGGATAGAAACCCCTTACTCCCTCTACTTACATCAGTTTGCCTCCAGCCGGGTTGCTAACAATGTGCTACACATCTTTGTTCTCCGCCTAGACCCTCCTCTGTAGTTATTTCCCTGGCGTGGAAATCATGCGGCTGATTGCGTAAAGTGGTTTCGTGACCGCAGAGCTTTACGAAACACGACTTCACTTTGAACACGCAAAGCTACATGTGAGCGCCGTCAGATTTTTTCCAGCTGGCCGAGAGAACGCGATGAACACTCGAACGACATTTCTATTTCTGGACTTTGTTTACGGTGTCTTTTAATCCCTCCGTTATCGCCACCAGAAATTCAGTGTTATGTTGCGAAATTACTATGTTTGGTTGGTGTTCTATATTTGGAATTGCATATTTTTTCCTTCACCCTTAAGTACGGGACAAAATACGCGAGCTATAAAACGCGACGCACCTGTATTGTTAATAGACGTGTTGCTGGGAGAAAATGAAGTTGTGTTACCCAGAAATAAACTAAACCAATTTCGGTCAAAGAAGATTCATTGAGTTCTATGCATTGTTCACAAGGTATGCATGCTCCAGAATATGAATTTCGTATGTGTACGCTGTGCTATGTGAAATATGCAATATTCAGTAACGAGCTGGGGTAAGTTGTCAATAGAGACAATGATACGTCGAATGTATAGTATGCCGCTTGTTAAGATTCCTGTGTGTGTGTGTGAATTTTTTTTTTTTTCTTTCTTCTGAGCGGTAAAATTATTTTCCAATTTGAATGGACATTGCCGGACGCACAACATAGGCTTCGAGGGAGAAGTATACTTCACATTTTACTTCATTTTTAGATGCTTCTAATTATACTAGTCCAGACTCATAAAAACCGCTACTTAGTCCACTCGTAATTCATTCCAATCAAGTTCGTCAGCAGAATATCATACGAATCTCTGATCGACTGCACTGTAAAATATAGGCTATATTTATATTATATATTATATACGTATGTATATTATACGTATAGCCAGCCATATACAGAATAAAGCTTATAAATTAATTCATTTCTGTGTACTGACTGAAAATATTGACACTTTTCTTTCTACATAGGATGAATGAAAAAACTTGCCAGTCTGTGCGGTTGGCTTCTGTATAGGGGAATAATTATCTCCTTGTTCGCACCACTGGGCTGGACCAATCATATTCCTCCTTCTCCGGTGTTGCATTGTAAAACATTTTCGTACTTCAACACGAGAAATCCTTGGAAACCCCGTTGCCGAGCAAATCTGTTGTAGAACTACAAGCAGTTTTCTCGCAATATCTACAGAACATATTTGTAATATTATTACAAACTAACTGTTCCCGCGCCTTCGTTCGCGTGGACTTTAGGATTTGTTTACATATTTTAAAAAATTAGAAATAGAAAATCGAAACAAGGCGGGAATAATGCCATTCGAAATTTATACATAATGAAAACAAGAAAATAAATTTTACAGTTTAAAATATTAATCAAATAGAATTTACAAATGTATCTTTATGTTTAGATGGAAATTAATGCAATGCCTGTGACATCGTTCGTGTGGGCTTTAGAGTTTATTTACATGTGTTTAAAATAGAAATGTCGCTTCGTTTAGGTTTTATTGAGTTACTAAAATACAGCCCACCATCGCTTCGGCCAGGTTTTATGTCGTTATTGGAATACATACATATCTAACTGTTAGCGATAGGAACATTTCGCGAGTTCATTTCAGGACAAGATAGACGTCAAACACGTGTACACTGAAGTTGACTTAGCAATTGGGTCGCAGTTTATTAGACACGCCCTGGACGACTCTGAGCCAATAGCATACTTGCAAGGAAACAAGTAGCGAGTGTCATACTGCCAGGTGAGAAGTAACACTGGCTACTCTGTGGGGCAGCAGCCAATGAACAAACATCTGAGTCTCGAGTATACATACACATGACTACATACAATAGTTTTATCATCGCGTTAGCGTTGGTTGTTTGATAATATGATATTTTACTATGTTTTTCCAAAAAAATAATGTATCTTTTTCTATGATGCGTGTTATATCAATAATGTTTTAAAAAATTATTGTTGTCTCAACAATACTTTTTGACAATAATCCTTTTGCAAATAAATAATATATGAAACACAAAGAAAATTATATGAACAAATTTATTTACTTGATAGCCATTTGAAATATCGAGATGAAGTAAAGTGCAGATTTTTTTTTTTTGAAATACACTCTATGATCTCTGGAAGTTTTATCAAACTCGATTGCGCCGTTTCGGAGCCTATTTTGGACAAACGTCCAGACAGGCAGGCAGACAAAAAATCTTAAAAACAGTTATTTTTGCTTCAACATAGTTTGAATAGAATATTACGTTTAGATACTGGTGCCAATTTTGATATAACATACAGACACTTCAATTTGATTTATTATTGTAAATAATAGGCCTGTGCTTGAACTTGTATTAGGCCTACTGTAAAGTTGGATCTTTTTTTTTATTGTAGAAAACAAACGTGACGTATTAGTATGTGAGAATAGAGAAAAAGTTATTCCGAAATACAATTAACGTAAAAAAAAAAACAAAGAAAGTTTTTACGTTGGTAGCACAGGGACTCGAGTCGACGTCTCTTATGTCACTATCGCGCGTGTAACACCATACGTTGGTAGCACAGGGACTCGAGTCGACGTCTATTATGTCACTATCGCGCGTGTAACACCATACGTTGGTAGCACAGGGACTCGAGTCGACGTCTCTTATGTCACTATCGCGCGTGTAACACCGTACGTTGGTAGCACAGGGACTCGAGTCGACGTCTCTTATGTCACTATCGCGCGTGTAACACCGTACGTTGGTAGCACAGGGACTCGAGTTGACGTCTCTTATGTCACTATCGCGCGTGTAACACCGTACGTTGGTAGCACAGGGACTCGAGTCGACGTCTCTTATGTCACTATCCCGCGTGTAACACCATACGTTGGTAGCACAGGGACTCGAGTCGACGTCTCTTATGTCACTATCCCGCGTGTAACACCATACGTTGGTAGCACAGGGACTCGAGTCGACGTCTCTTATGTCACTATCGCGCGTGTAACACCGTACGTTGGTAGCACAGGGACTCGAGTCGACGTCTCTTATGTCACTATCGCGCGTGTAACACCGTACGACCAGTTTGACTTACGAAGGTCAAAGTTATTTTTGTTTTTAATATAGGTACTGGCTAAGCAAGAAGTAAGCAATCTCACATCTTGGGAAGGACTAGGGTTAACGAATTAGATAATTGCTTGCTCTTCATAATGACATTATATTTTGCAGGCTGATTGCATGTTTACATAGTTACAGTTTTATAATAGCAGAATTGGTTTTTACTGGAGTTGTTAGTAGATACCCGGGAATTTCGCGGATTCGATCGGCAACAAGCTATACTCCACAATCCTTCGTCCATTCGAGCATCAGTTAGTTGTTTGGCTTTTGCTCCAGTTTCACCCCAGACCTGGTAGACGAGATTTGGTTGTTTAATTGCAGGTTCGTGATTGGTCGCAAGTCGTTCGGGACGTGCCAAACTGACTATGGACCAATGGAAGCACAATCACCGAGGTAAACGTGAATGCAGTTTAACTTGTCCACAGAGTATCCGCAAAATTTCCGGGTGCCTAGTTGTTACCATTAAGACGAATAAAAATGAACCACCTATATCCACTATTGCAAGAACACCAAATTCTGTTGGTGTCTGTGTTAGAACTCACCATCGTCCTATTGGTCTATACCACATCTGGCCCCACCCTATACTTTACAGCGTTCATTATTGGCCGTTCATCAACCACTGGAGAGCCGAGCTGATTATGACCCACTCAAATGTCCTTCATCGTGTAAAAGTATTTACAATCAATCATTTTCCTTTGAATGCCTATTAAAAAAAGAAATTCTGTCTTTAGTAATGTCATTTTTACCGCGCTGTCGTGTTCTTGTGAGGTCGTGTTAAACACTAGCCGAACAAAGACTTCACATCCATGCGAATTCTGTTCTAAACAATAAATAAATTTCCAAATTAGCTTTGCTCGAGCTACACTCAAGCATAGTCTACAAAGTGTTAAAAATAACAACTATTATGTTATTACGTCACGTGTTTTTAAATTATAGTATTCATTGGTTTGTTGGTATTATTTTGGTCGTTTTAAGTGTTTAACGTTATTTAAAATTGGATTACGTTCCTTTTTGCGCATGCACCCACGCCTCACATCGCCCCTAGTCTTCGCACAATCAGCTGTATAGGTTTTATGTTGTTGGGCGTCCGTCATCTTGCCTATCTCGTGGATTCAGGTCAAATATAGTACAAATATTTCTAGAGTTCTGTTACAAACATGTATGTTGTAATTATACAAACGAGTAATTTTACAACGGAAATGTTTGTACCTACTGTTACAAACTTTTTAAACTAACAAATAATTTCTCAGTAAAAATTAGACTTTTTTTTACAGCGTGAAGGTCTGTGATTTATCTGCACGCAGCTAACCCGTGTCTAGACTGCAAAATTCAGCCATAAAAAGAAATTGGCTTTCGAAGAACAATGTTAGAACAAAGGATTTACATGAGTTTTCATTGCTCCTATGGCACAAATCATCGATATATTGCATGTACCACTCGCCAGATTCACAGGATGAGAGTTGATTTTACCTGAGCAGCTGACGCTAAACAAATTTGTTGACGCTGCAACATGAACTCGTTTGCGTACGGCTGCAGCGAGAGCTTTGACACGTTAGCAGTTTCGCCACTGGTGTGCACATATGTACACCTACGTGTTACGAAAGTCATCAAATTGAATGCGCGTCTTCTGTAAGCTGCAGGACGTCAGCGCCAAATAAAGTCGAAGTAGATCGTGCAAGCCAGTACTGTTTCTTGGTTGATGGTTCATGCCTAGGGCCACGCGAAGTCTAGACTCCCATTGTCCGATGGCATACCGTATGTGGCGTTATCCATTGAGTATTGGCCACGTGTCTTTGTCGGGAGACAGTTCCTAACCTGACTGGCCCAATCAGAATGAGGCAACTCCAACACGTAGGCCGCGGTTACACGGGATGCAGAACTACTAAGTATTTTCGAACGACTTATCTTCTCTGCTGCGCTCCTATTGGCTGCTTCCAAGTAAACAAAGAGTGAAATAAATATTACTAAATTTGGCGGGAAATCCTGCACTTGTTGAATTAACTCAAGTTTAAGGTGGAATGTATTATTACCCACCCATTATTCAATTACAATAAAAGTGTAGTTTCATAACAATTGAAAAGATCAATAATAATAAAGGTTGGAGGCTATTATAATTAAATATCATAGGCCTACACTTTAAGTTCTATGTTTGTTGAGGTTAGAATTTCCATTGATTTCATTCTGTTTCGGGCGTGTAACCACGACCTTAGTATTCGTGATTCGCGGGTAGACACCTGCGATGCGTGACAGTTAAAATAATCCAATCACGAAGTGGACACGAGCTCTAGTGCACCTATTGGAGTACAAGTAAACATGAAGTTGTGTCCCGAATAACAGGTGGCCTTATTGATGCCTAAAGACCCGAGTATTTCCTGGATTCTCTGGACGGTATGTGTCATAAACGTTTTATTCTATTAATAAGATTGAACCGCAGTTCTCTAGACACGCTCTGTTTCACTGCGAGTCGCCAGGTAATTAAAAGTTTCCTCTGCTCACGATTAATTGAAAGCGTATGTGCGCTCTAGTGTCTTAGACAAGTAGTCCAGTAATTTTTACGCGAAAAACAGATGACCCCACTATTCACCAAAGGGAAATTGCACGTATGCCATAGGCAGACCTGCAGAATTCGCGTTACTATTTGAGGACAAGTTAAACTTCAAACACGTGTACCTTTACAACATGTTTGTAAATGTACCATACTTTACTTGACACGCCCTGGGTAACTGTGCGCCATACAATGAACGCTTCACAATTGTGTGCTCCAGTCACATGCAGTTCAGTCGTAAAGGGCGTGGCTTCACAGCTATACAGCAGCCAAGGGGGGAAGGACGCCGGCTCGAGTGTATACAGTACTGTGAGGTTCAGCCTGGTTTAAAAAATAATGCGAATTTTGCATGTCCCTAGCCATAGGACGTTTAAGTGTAGCCTTCGCGTGAATATTTTCGCGAATAATAGGTGGCCCCTAGCAATGACGAATAAACAAACAATGGTGTCTTCAATATGGAGAACCACGAATGGAATCCTGCAAACTTTGCGTTATTATTTAGCAACATACTAGAATTCACTTTCTTATATCTGTCCCAACAGATAAACAAATTTAATTGGCCACTGGCAAATACACAGCGTCAATTTCTGCGTAATCGCGTTACTGGAGATTGGTGGCTCTACGTATGAGCTTTTACGATTGGATAAAAGTGTACTTGGAATGCGCTACACGGATTGTAAGCCAATGAGAGAAGTTAAACAAAAATCAAACAACTTGGGAGTTCACTCTGTAGCCACAAAACAACGCGAATTTCGCAGGTCCCTAACCATGAATTCTAACGCACCATAAAATTCATTCGCGGAATACCCGTGTCACTAGTGACGGCAATAAAACAGGTTTGGTTTTATTGCCGTTCAGTGGCTGTGCGACCATGACTGAGGACACATGTTGCACATGAAGGATATTCATGGTTGGCACTGCACATGACTGAGGACACATGTTGCACATGAAGGATATTCATGGTCGGCACTGCACATGACTGAGGACACATGTTGCACGTGAAGGATATTCATGGTCGGCACTGCACATGACTGAGGACACATGTTGCACATGAAGGATATTCATGGTCGGCACTGCACATGACTGAGGACACATGTTGCACATGGAGGATATTCATGGTTGGCACTGCACATGACTGAGGACACATGTTGCACATGGAGGATATTCATGGTCGGCACTGCACGTGACTGAGGACACATGTTGCACGTGAAGGATATTCATGTTCGGCACTGCACGTGACTGAGGACACATGTTACACATGAAGGATATTCATGGTCGGCACTGCACATGACTGAGGACATATGTTGCACGTGAAGGATATTCATGGTCGGCACTGCACATGACTGAGGACACATGTGGCACGTGAAGGATATTCATGGTCGGCACTGCACATGACTGAGGACACATGTTGCACGTGGAGGATATTCATGGTTGGCACTGCACATGACTGAGGACACATGTTGCACGTGGAGGATATTCATGGTCGGCACTGCACATGACTGAGGACACATGTTGCACGTGGAGGATATTCATGGTCGGCACTGCACATGACTGAGGACACATGTTGCACGTGAAGGATATTCATGGTCGGCACTGCACATGACTGAGGACACATGTTGCACATGGAGGATATTCATGGTCGGCACTGCACATGACTGAGGACACATGTTGCACGTGAAGGATATTCATGGTCGGCACTGCACATGACTGAGGACACATGTTGCACATGAAGGATATTCATGGTCGGCACTGCACATGACTGAGGACACATGTTGCACATGGAGGATATTCATGGTCGGCACTGCACGTGACTGAGGACACATGTTGCACGTGAAGGATATTCATGTTCGGCACTGCACGTGACTGAGGACACATGTTACACATGAAGGATATTCATGGTCGGCACTGCACATGACTGAGGACATATGTTGCACGTGAAGGATATTCATGGTCGGCACTGCACATGACTGAGGACACATGTGGCACGTGAAGGATATTCATGGTCGGCACTGCACATGACTGAGGACACATGTTGCACGTGAAGGATATTCATGGTCGGCACTGCACATGACTGAGGACACATGTTGCACGTGAAGGATATTCATGTTCGGCACTGCACATGACTGAGGACACATATTGCACGTGAAGGATATTCATGGTCGGCACTGCACATGACTGAGGACACATGTTGCACGTGGAGGATATTCATGGTTGGCACTGCACATGACTGAGGACACATGTTGCACGTGGAGGATATTCATGGTCGGCACTGCACATGACTGAGGACACATGTTGCACGTGAAGGATATTCATGGTTGGCACTGCACATGACTGAGGACACATGTTGCACATGAAGGATATTCATGGTTGGCACTGCACATGACTGAGGACACATGTTGCACATGGAGGATATTCATGGTCGGCACTGCACATGACTGAGGACACATGTTGCACGTGGAGGATATTCATGGTTGGCACTGCACATGACTGAGGACACATGTTGCACGTGGATAATATTCATGGTCGGCACTGCACATGACTGAGGACACATGTTGCACGTGGAGGATATTCATGGTCGGCACTGCACATGACTGAGGACACATGTTGCACGTGGAGGATATTCATGGTCGGCACTGCACATGACTGAGGACACATGTTGCACATGGAGGATATTCATGGTCGGCACTGCACATGACTGAGGACACATGTTGCACGTGGAGGATATTCATGGTCGGCACTGCACATGACTGAGGACACATGTTGCACGTGAAGGATATTCATGGTCGGCACTGCACATGACTGAGGACACATGTTGCACATGGAGGATATTCATGGTTGGCACTGCACATGACTGAGGACACATGTTGCACGTGGAGGATATTCATGGTCGGCACTGCACATGACTGAGGACACATGTTGCACGTGAAGGATATTCATGGTCGGCACTGCACATGACTGAGGACACATGTTGCACGTGAAGGATATTCATGGCCGGCACTGCACATGACTGAGGACACATGTTGCACGTGAAGGATATTCATGGTCGGCACTGCACATGACTGAGGACACATGTTGCACGTGAAGGATATTCATGGTCGGCACTGCACATGACTGAGGACACATGTTGCACGTGAAGGATATTCATGGCCGGCACTGCACATGACTGAGGACACATGTTGCACGTGAAGGATATTCATGTTCGGCACTCCACACGACAAAGAATCAGCGGCCGATGTTTTGAGTGTCTCCCTAGTGAGAAATCTGTTTTGTTGAAGTTTATACGTCCCTCATTTGCGAATGGTTAATGCGGACATCAGCTAGCATGCAGTACGTTGTTGACTGGTCGCGAGAAGCACGCTAGACACAGTTACAGCACTCGTAAAATCATTTAATAATTGCAACACTAAAGCTCTTTATTTAATAGGGGGACTGACATGTTTAACTGATCAACACGATGGATTTTAAATCCGTCTATGCAAGTGGGGAAACTTTAATTGGTGAACAGTCAACTGGCATCTGTGTTGGATGATAACCAGTCAATAATCACAAGGTACAGGCTGTTCACGGTAAAGTGAGAACTTTTAAAGGCCCTGCTAAATTTTTTCCTATCAGTCATTTCTATCTTTCCACCACTTTTTAATATAAATGTGGGTATTTGGCTAATAAACACAGTGTATACATTTTACCATCCTCAAATGTAAACGTCTGAGGCCGCCACCTAGATTCTTCCCCAACTCGCGTGATGCGTGGCGGAGGGCTGAGGCGCCAGCCAGTCTCACCAGAACATTCTTGCGTCGTCGCTAAACGTATCGGAAACTCTATCAGGCGAGAGGAGGTCTGTGACGCCAGCAAGTCTCGCCGCTGTCGGCATTCACGGGATTCCCAGAAGGGAGGCAGACAGCCACGAGCGCATCGTTCCAGGAAGAGGGGAGGCCGAGATGGGTCTCTGATTACGGCGCGGGGCAGCTGAGTCGGCGCCAGCTGCAGCACGTAATAGTAGGTATCGTGAATGGCTAATAAATATGTAGTTCCCGATAACTCATTCGGACGTAGTATATACTTTTGTGTACATTACGCTCGTGTAGGTAATTTTTGGTGTGCACTACACACTGCGAAGCTAAATGTCCAATGATTTTACATGGGGGTAAATGATTGACAAACAATTTTTTCTGGTCTAGTAGCCGAACATATATCCTGTAGCTCAATGGCTGTGACAACGAAATAAGTGTTGTGTTGACTTAAGTACAGCACGCATCATAAAAGCGTTTGTTTGTGACACCTGGAACCGTAAATTAAACTGGCTCTGAATGAGTCAAGACAATTGCGGTCCGATAAGAAATGCAACATAAGGGTAAAGGCTGTTCAATATAAACTGAACACTCTTGAAATCAATCTTAGAAAAAAGTCACTGCCCCTACATGCATATACTTCAACGGGCGCACTAAGTGACATGCGCCCAGAGAAGTTGATAATGATGGCTGGAAAGTAGTTCCATATCTTAACGCAGAATAAAAAAAGTGTGAGGTAACCATTTGTGATAGCTGAAATTATTTCTTTTGCTTTCTGTTTTTTTTTTTTTCGCATCGTAGTGTAAAATTGACCACATTTGTAACACATTAACTTTTCCAATAATTATGGATAGTAAAATTTCGCGAATTCATATCCGGACAAGATAGACATCAAAAACATATATCGTTAAGTCACTTTCGCAATTGGATCACAGTTTATTAGACCCGCCCTGCACGCCTCTGAGCCAATAGCAGACTTGCAAGGAAACACCTTGCGAATCCCATAACTACCAGGCGCGGGGCAACAGCCAATGAACACACAGCTGAGGCTCCAGTATGCAGAGGACTGAGGAGTCTAGCCTACACGTCATTGAACTCGCGAAATCTTCCTATCGCTTCCAACAATTCCACAGTTTCATCTGTAAAATTAACATTGTCATGGGCCTTATCACTTTATTCATGCGTCGGTCAAGTGAAACTGTGAAATTATTAGAAAAGCAAATATTTAAAAAATCTGCTCATTTTACATTTCAGTGCATTAGAAAAAAACAGAAAGCAAAATAAATAATTTCAAGTTTTCACAAATGGTTACCTAACACTTTTTATTCGACGTTATGAAATGGAACTACTTTCCATCAATCGTTACCCACTTTACTGGGCGAATGTGTCTTTCAGTGCGCCCATTAAAACATATGCATGCAGAGGCAGTGACTTTTTTTCTATGTTTCAATTCAAAAGTGCTCACTTTATTGTGAACAGCCTAATGTTATTAAAATTAGTGGCCACGAATGCGGTGCGTTGTCCCATTTTTTTGTGTAATTGTCTATAGTTGATTCACGGTATCTCCGGCCCTGCTAAAGTTCTACTTCCAGGATATTCCTCCGCCTCGTGCAAACTAAGATTAACCAAGTCTGGAAGATTACACCAGAGGGACAACGCACCGGATTCGTGCGCAATCAGTTGTAACAGTATTTTGTATAAGAACTTTTTCTTACTAGGCGCTACCAACATACCTATGTTCTCTCTGTTCTTTTAATCCATATTATTTATAAACGAAGCATTGTAATTTATGGATAAAACATGAATAACATTCCAATTTAACAGAATAAAAGTAACTTTAATGAAGTCAAGTATAAGACGCTTGTGATACAAGGCGTATTTAGGAAACAACCAAGCATATCATACATGGGGGCATTTTTCAAAGGTTTGATTTTAAAAAGCTGAAGAAACAGTGAATGGACTATATACTTGGTTAACTTTTGCTTGTATGAGGCGAAGGAACAGTCTGTATAACTTCAGCAGGACTTCAGGAAAGTTGGGTGTAACCACGGGTGGATTATGATCAGTCTGGAATACTGAGGATATATATATATATATAGACACACACTCTCTCTCTCTCTCTCTCTCTCTCTGTTTCATGTAACTTGGCGAGATTTTGACAGTCCGACGAAAGTAGCGCCAATGTTTACTTTTCGTTATTTTCGTTTATGTATCCTTTCGCCATCAGCTGGTTGGTCAAGTGGAGGCTGTATCTATATTTTATCAACACGCTGTCAGCTAATAAACTTGCCAGTGTACTGTCATGCAAAACAAATTATAAGGTATTTTAGACTGACATCTGTCTAAAATATTCGTTGGTTATAAAAGTAATAATATAAAACCTTACAAAAAATTAAATATTTGCTGACTCGTTTTTAATTTGACCGAGACAGCAAGTTTGGGTTAACATATTTGAGAGACAGTAATTGTAGTTCTTATCACACTTACGAAACAGTTCGAGTTGGAAATATGTGGCGTGGAAAAACGTTAAAATTGCTTAAAAACTACTCACACTTCACACTTACCTCGTTTTACTCATACAAGATAGCAACAACACAATGGGTATGCGGGAAAAAAAAAAACATGGCGTGTAATGATGTACACTATTACCGGCCCAATAGGAATTACTAGTACTGAAAATCGCTGTACACGAAATAAGTTACTTTAAAAATTACGCAGAGCTCGCGGAAAAATAAACCATTGGTATCTGACGCACGAAACCTATTCCGTTGATATTTCTGGGTGGTTAGGTTTGGCAAAGAGCAGACAGATAGCACGCATGACACAGTAAATCGTGTTCTTATGAGCCAAGCGCGATACTCAACAGATAGCAGCAGGTTCGCTGCCTCTAGATTCTAACTTTTTAAAACTTGACTTTTCTCCTATTACTGTCACGAAAAAGACACTAATTTGAAATATATTTCGTCAAATTATTTTTAAAAATGCATGCACTAGTTCTATAGGCTTTTGGAATTAATATCAAGCACGGGTGGAAATCATGAATGGAGAGTGGGGATACGACATGAAACGACCTATGGACGTGTCCGGATTGGCAAATTTCGTTATTTCGTGATTTTGTAAACTTGTGATTTGATAGGTATCAATTCGGACGTTGTCAACAGTCACTTGTTTAGCACTTGCGGCAACACATTATTTCATTAACAGTGCAAAATGCTTATATCTAAATTTAATGCTTAAAACAGACGTAGTATTTCTGCAACCAACACTGGAATACTATGAATACTTTTATAAAACAGAAAATAAAAAATTATGCAATAACGACTTTAATAATATTTATTTGCGGTTAATATAACACAAAGCACAACACTTACTTGCTTTTAAAACATTCGTAGTGTATTTTATGTGCAGTTATTTATCTTAGAAGAAATTTTATTTACGCATTCGAGCATTTGTTTTTAAAGTAAAAACAAACATGGCACGTAATCGTGTCATTTTGCATTTTTGCTAACATCCGCTAGATACAAAATACCAAATTACCAAATACGTCACCATTTTTGCGTACAAAATCGGGTCACGTGATAATTTGTCTACAAAATATGCCAATTCGGACGCGGCCCAAGATTTGAAGTTGCGTTTCATTTGTATATGGATCGTGTTATTGTGCATTTCATTTGGTACACCTGTACATTACTAGTTTAATACGAAGTTTAGTTTTCAACTTTTTACAACCGCTGCTTTGTGACCACTTCAAATAAAATGTTCTAATTAATCTAGGAACTCTTTCTTACCGCGTATATTCTACTTGTCTGATGTGCGTCGCCAGTGCGCTCAGAATAGCCAACTTAATACCAACTTTTGTTCATTCGTGCATCAGCTGATACAGGATTTTATAAACGGCACTTTGTTTGTTTCGGTTCCGTCAAGTTGCCACTCACTGACTGTCATTTGTTATATGAGAGAGAGAGAGAGAGTGAGTATGCGCGCGGCTGTTGTCGGACGACGTAGTGTGGCAGCATGGCGGCGTATAGTGTCCTTCTCCGAGGCTCCGACGGCGGCCGGGCGGGTTCCGGAAGAGAGTCCGGAGCCGGTTCCAGCATCTCCCTCCCCTTCTTCCAGCCGCCTGCTGGAGAGGTGAGTGCCCTTGCCTGGACTCGAACCACTGGAGGAGGCGCGTGGCGCGATGTGCCGGTGACGAAACTGCGCCCCCCCCCCCCTAGCCAATCAGCCGTGTCCACGACGTCGGCGGGGACATGCCTGCCGCCTGGATAATTAACCGAGTGGTCACCCTTCATTACTCCCCCTCCTCCAGGCGCTTCGTGAGTCCCCGCCGGCCGGACTACGGGACCGCACGAGTGGGACTTAGACAACCACCGCAGAACAAGCACCTGCCCAGATGCGCAACGCCGCCCTCGTCTTAACCTGACTGTACGTTGTTCACGGTAAAAGGAGCACTTTTGAAAACCCTGCTTAACATCAGCTTGTATGCAAGTTGTGTATTCTTCCGGCTTATGTAAAATTAACACTGTCATGGGTCTCGTCACTTTATTCATCCGTCGGTCAAGTGAAACTGTAAACTTATTAGAAAAGTAAATATTATAAAAATCTGCTAATTTCTATACTTCTACGCATAAAAAAAAAAAAAAACAGAAAGCGATAGAAATAATTTAAGTTATCACAAATGTTTACCTGACACTTATTATTCGTCGTTAGGATATGGAACTACTTTCCCCTCTATCAATACCAACTTTACTGGGCGCATGTCACTCAGTGCGCGCGTTAAAATACATGGGGTAGGAGGAGTGACATTTCTCAAAGGGTGATTTCCAAAGTGTTCACTTTATCGTGAACATGCTTTAGTGGGGCCGCCTGTTCTTCGCGAAGAAATTACACGACTATAGTCTATTCGCGAATTCTTTACACATTTTTTCAATCGAACCTTTTAAAAATCACCAAAATGTATGAGGCGTTTGATTATTTTCTAAATATAACATCTAGAGGTTCACATGTTTTTCGCAATAAAATTACATGTTTAGCAGTATTGCAAAACGCATTAGTTCAGAAACAATTTCTGTGGTAGGGTAATGTCAACTTTCAGGCGTCTTACCTCTCTGCAAGCCATTCACAGATATCCACTGTTGTGGTAACTTAAGTCCGATTGTCCCACTGGGATCGACTTGGAGGGTGCTAGGCAGTACTAGGCTCGACATGGAGGGTGCTAGGCCGTCCCAGTATCGGCTTGGACGGTGCTAGGTTGTCCTAGACTCGACTAGGACGGTGCTAGGTAGTCCTAGGCTCGAACTGGACGGTGCTAGGCAAGATAATGTCTCCTCAAACAGACACTTAACCAATAGCCAAAGGAAATTTGCAAGTTTGTGAGCGTACCAAATTGAAGTCTAGTCTGTGCGTAAATCTTTTCGCGAAAAAAAAAGGTGACCGCAATGATTAGAGATCTGCAAAATTCGCGTTGTTATTTGGGGACACGTTAAACTTCAAACACATGTACTTTTTAAATAAGAATCTCATTCGACCAGACTTTATATGACACGTCTTTGGTTGTTCTGCGCCAATAAATAAGCCCTTCACAATTGTGTAGTCCAATCACGTGCAGTGCAGTACACGAAGGAGTCACTTTACATCTATGCATCAGCCAATGGGGAACCGACGCCTCTTCGATTATATACATCACAGTGAAAGTTAGCGCGATGCCCCTGGCCCTAGTAACGATGTAGGAACCAGGTTTCGCGAATTCGTTTTAGGACATGCTAGACTTCAAACTCGTGTACGTTGCTGTTACAATTGCGATTGGACCGCAATTGTTAGACACGCCCACGTGAACTTCTCGGCCAATAACGTACCCGTGCTCGATCATAAAGGCTGTTCACAATAAAGTGAGCACTTTAAAAAAGAACCCTCGAAGAAAGTCACTGTCCCTGCATGCATGTCTTTAATGGGCGCACTGAGTGACATTCACCCAGTAAAGTTGGTAACGATGGATGGAAAGTATTTCCACATATTAACGTTAGATAAAAAGTGGTAGGTAACCATTTGTGACAACTTAAAATTAATTCTTTCACTTTCTGTTTTATTAATGCATCGAAGTGTAAAATTGAGCAGATTAGTACAATGTTTACTTACTTAATAATTTCACAATTTCATTTCACCAACGCGTGAATAAATTGATGAGGCCCATAGCAATTATAATTTTACATAAGGCGGAGGTATACAAAACATGTATACAAGTAGATTTTAAGCAGGGCTTTCAAAAGTGTTCATTTTACCGTGAACAGCCTATATGGGGTAAATATGAATACTCGCTGCATAACAGCTAACCAATTAACAAACAATTAACAAACACTAGTAGCATGAAATGCATATCAGATTGGAATATAGCTAGGGATAGGAGAATTTCGCGAGTTCAATGACCTGTATGCTTGATTCCACAATCCTTTACAGAGTCGCGCCTCAGATGTTTGTAGATTGGCTGCTGCCCCAGCGTAACCCCACACCTGCCAATATGGTATACGTTTCTTGTTTCCTTGCAAGTATGCTATTGGCTCAAAGTCGACAACGCCATGTTTAATAATCTCTGATCCAACTGAACAGGTGACTCCAGTGTACACGCGTTTTACACTTATCTTGTCCTGAAATGAATTCGCGAATTTTTCCCATCCCTAAATATAGTCTACAGGTAGTTGAAAGCGCCTTCCCCTACGCGTCTCCATGACAACGTGACGCCGGCCACCCATGACGCAACCAGGGGACGTTTCTGTACCATTAATGTCAGAAAATGATCTAGAAGCCGATGACTATTTTATATAGGCCTATAAAGCCTTTGTTTGCCCCTGCTCTGGGAAACAGGCCAGGGACTTTTAACAGAGAAGGAACTGCTGTTCCCTGATTTTATTAAAACAAAAATAAGGGGGAGGGGAGATTGCAGCCGTATTTATTAAACATATGTAGGATTTATTTTTTAATCTTTTGTATCAAATCTATCACTCATATAGTTGTAAAATCTTGTGGGGAACCTTGATGACGCATTTAGGGTAGTGGAAAGGGGGGGGGGGTCTCTCTTTCTTTCAAAACGAACTTGTTTTCATCTGAGGAAACAGAAACGGAGACATGTTTTCATGTGTTAGCAGAAGTACTCACATGCAGAGCGGATTTCGCCACGTGGCTCCGACGTTGTAATGTTGTGTACTGAGGTACTGACTGCATGGTGTGCAACTTGTGGGACGCCCAGTGCAGGTTGTAGGAGATCGTGACCACCAGACGCAGGGATCTGTCTCGTAGACTAGGAGCATATCGGTCTCCCTGCCAGCATCCCTCACCGCCCGATACCAGCTCCCGGCTTCGAACACAAACCCGACCGGTTCGCATACTCGTGCTACGTAGGCCTACTCCCGCCTTTCGTCTCCTCCAACCTCCCGCTGTTCCCTTTCTTCTCACCAGTTCTACGGGGCCGCGGTGGCTGAGCGATTAACACGCTCGCCTCCCACCGAGGCGAACCGTGTTCAATCCCCGGCCGGTTCACCGGATTTTGCGCTAGTGGGAATCGTGCCGGACGATGCCGTTGGTCGGCGGGTTTTTCTCGGGGACCTCTCGTTTCCCCCGCCCCTTCATCCCGGCGCCGCTCCATATTCACTTCAACCATCCCCATCGGCTCTCAAGACTTCGCTGTTAAGAGCCGCCCAAATCTCTTCGCTCACTCTTGTTTTACGGCTCTTTAAAACCATCCTAAGGCTAGGAACACTCGCCAGCTGGCGGCCCGGCCAATAGGAAACATATCGCAGCAGGCAGTAGCAAATGAGACACGAGAGGCGTTTATAGAACCTCGCGCCGTGGCCAATCAGAGTACGGGTGTGCCCACACCATACGAACTAATACATAGTTTCGTAACTCTGTACTTGTCTAATCTTTGCCCATCGTAGTAAATAGTCAACATGTTGCACAGGAAGCTTATATTTGACCACCACTGTACTATGCAAGGCTCAGTGTCCAATGATCTTCCCTGTGGGTAACTGATTACTAAACCATGCTACCACACTACGTTACAAGGGCCACCTGTTTTTCGCGAAAATATTTACGTGAAGTCTAGGCTCCAATATCCTTTAGCTAGAGACCTGAACAGTTCGCGAGTTTAATGACCTGTAGGCTTGACTTCATCGCCTTATTTACACTCATGCATATATCAACTGTTCATTGGTTGCCTGTTGTGGCAGTACAAAGCGTTGACTTGGCCTACAATTTACTGCATGTTTGTTATTGTCTCCTTTATCTCCAGGAGGCGTCAAACAATGCATTGACCAATTACAAAAGTAACATGAACGTACACATTTGTGGATTCCAACTTGTCCCGAAATAAATACGCGAGTTTTTCAGGTCTCTACCTATGGCATACGTGCAGTTATACTATGGGTATTGGCCACGTGTCTTTGTCGGGAGACAGTTCCTTACCTGACAGGGCCAATCAGAGTTAGGTAATTCCGACGCTGAGTGTTCGTGATTCGCGGGTCAGACATCTGCAATGCGTGGCAGTTAAAATCGTCCAATAACGGAAGTGGAGCTGAGCTATAGTGTTTAAGAGTAAAACTAGACCTGAAATATTTTCGCGGAAAACAGGTGGCCCTAGTTATGACAAATTCATATCACTGGTCACCGAGACAAAAGACTACAGGTTATTGGTCTTATTTGCAATATCAGAAACCTTAAACTAACCCTTTCTAGGACGGAGCTAATTTACTGCACTGGGACAAGGTTGAGTGAGCTGGCTCTATCGTCCTTCACAGCAACTTCAGTTAAGACAGGAAGAATTCGCGGATTCATTTTGGGACGAGCTAGAATTCAAAACACGTGTGTTTATATAGCTTTCGCCATTGCTCCACACGACGTTTGACACCTCCTGGAGAACGGTGGCCCCATTGTCGCCTTCCACTGTGACAGCAGACAGCCAATGTACAGTTGACAGCGGCATTCTCTGTACATACGACTGTGGAGTCTAGCCTGCAGGTCACTGAACCCGCGAATTGTTCAGGTCTCTACCTATTGCGCCTTTCTACATCACACACGCTTGCTGTACTCTGCACCTTTAATTATTGGCAGAGCTAGTGATATTTTGCGGTAGACTTCAATACTATAAGCACCCAACAGCAGTTTGTTTATGGCCATTGGTTGATGTCTGCTTGAGAAGGTGTTTTCATATTTGACCGGGCCACTCAAGATTCAGCAACATCGGCACAGCTCCTATGTGATTCGTGTGCAGACAGTTAACACGTGTCAAAAAATAATTCAGCCAATCAAGATAGGTAAACGACCCTACAGTGTTTTGAAATATAACTTGTCTCGAAATATTTTTTCGCGAAATGTCACTATGCCTAATTATTGGCCGACCGTCGGACAATGAAGTTGCTCGGTGGCTGTGACCAATTACTGATTACTGTGTCGCGACAGATGTAATAAAGATTTACAATCGTCGTGCTGATTTTATAAATTCTTTTAAATAACAGTTTTATTATTATAAAGTAAAATGTGTTTGTTTGAAATTTTTTTATATGTATAGTCCAGCGAAACAGTAAAACTAAAGTATGCCAGTCTTATCTTAAAGAGCAAAGAAATTTCCATATAAACGTAGCCCCACGTCTGTGCCTATATATATATACATATATATATATATATATATATATATATATATATATATATATATATATATATATATATATATATATATATATATATATACACACACACACACACACACACACACACACGTACATACTTCTCGAAGAAGGGTTAACTCCTTAACTTAAACACTAATTTTTCGTTTCAGATGTTTGCTAAAGAGGATACTTTTTTTGATGTGATAAATACTTTCCAATTACTAGAGACCAGAAAAATTCGCGAGTTCAATGACCCGTAAGCTAGACTTTACAGTGTTATATACTCTCATAAAGACATCAACTCTTTATTGATTGATTGTTGTGGTAGTAAAAGGCGGTGGTTGGGTGCACAATTTATTTCATGTTTGTTATTGGCTCATTTATCTCCATGAGGTGTCAAACAACACGTCGACCAATTACAAAAGAAACCTGAACGTACAGGTGTGTGAATTCCAACTTGTCTAGAAATGAACCCGCGAAATTATCGGGTCTCTGCCAATTACATGTAATAACTTACGTAATGGAACATACTAAAAGTGTCTGTTAGGCCAAGGCACAATAAGAAGCAACCAATAATAATATGTTGGTGCTAGATCGTGACATCGCACAGTATTTAGTAACCAGTTCGTCGTGCGTGAACGAGTATACTCGTCATTACATGTTAAATATTTAATTTGGAAATGAAAATGTTAACCGCAAACAGACTATGGTAGACAGTAGTCCCCGATAGTTACATCTATCTATGGGCGGCGGAACCTTAGTGTGAGACGGGGGGAGGGGAGTCGTATGACCCCCTAATAATCTGCTGTGAGTATCAGTTTCCTTGAAGAAATAATAAGCCCGCACTAAAATTACGACTTCTGTTGTTAAATTAATACCGTACGTAAATACAAATTAGAGCATTGTTTTAAAATATGCTTCTAGTAGAATAGCGTAGTATTTATAGGTTTGTATGAGCCGATATTTGATTGTAAACGATATCAGTTATGAAGTTAAAATAAACAAATGTGTGTTATGTAAGTTTTAAGTAAACCTCAATACGTTAGTAAGAATTAATTTTGCGGTAATCTGATACATGCTAGTGTTAATTTGAATTTAAAATACATGTTTTTTTTATGGCCTCAACCCTCTACTTACGACAACCTTGCGTCAATCTAATGTCCTGTATTGGTAGAGGTAGAAAAGATTTCGAGACAAGTTATATTTCAAAACACTGTAGGGTTGTTTATCTATCTTGATTGGCTGAATTACTATTTTGACACGTATATGCACGTGAATCACGTGGGAGCCGTGCCGATGTTGCCGAATTCTGAGTGGTCGGGTCAAATATGACAACGCCTTTTCAAGTAGACAGCAACCAATGGCAATAAATAGTGTCACCCTAATTTCGCGAAAAGATTTCCGTACATACTAGACTTCATGAGCCTACGGGCATATCAGTAGATTTCTTATGCTTATTGGCGACGTGTTTTTGTGACAATACATTTACTTATGTGACTGGCCAATCATAATTGGAGAACTCACACAGTGTAGGTCTGTGATTCGCGAGCAGACGCCTAAGACGCGTTATACTAGAACCGTCCAATCACGAAAGTGGATTTGAGCTAAAGACACTTGTTATGAAATACAACTGGTCTTGAAATCTTTTCGCGAAATTCGGGTGTTCCTAGTAGGGATAGGAAAAATTCGCTAGTTCAATGACCTGTAGGCTAGACTCCACAGTCATGTGTATACTCGAGCCTCAGATGTTTGTTCATTGGCTGCTGCCCCACAGAGTAGCCAGTGTTACTCCACACCTGGCAGTATGACACTCGCTACTTGTTTCCATGCAAGTCTGCTATTGGCTCAGAGTCGTCCAGGGCGTGTCTAATAAACTGCGATCCAATTGCTAAGTCAACTTCAGTGTACACGTGTTTGACGTCTATCTCGTCCTGAAATGAACTCGCGAAATGTTCCTATCCGTAGCACCTAGCAATAAACAAACTGCTGATGGGTGCTTATAGTATTGAAGTCTACCGTGTACTCGTATTTTGTCGCGAGAAATCACTAGCTCCATGTATTGGGATGGGGAGTATTTGGGGGCATGCGCAGAAGACATCGGCCTACTTCGTCCCTGTTGGTCGCGGCCTCAAGAGGAAGCGGCCGTTACCCGTGGTACGTGCCTCTGGGGGAAGACATGGCGAGTCCAGTCCACCTGGAGACCGGAACTAACCGATAACAGCTTCGTTGTTCGCTCCCCTCCAGCGCACACGTGCAGTGCACTTGTGTACGGCGAGGCGGTTCCTTTGACGTGGCCGTAACCATTCTCTGATTGGTTGCGTGAAGCTCTGGGAACGGGTCTTGTGTTTTATTGGCTACTGTGTGCAGCAAATGGTTCCCTATTGCCTGCGGCTGCCGGCTGGCGAGTAAGTTTCCAGGCGCTGATTGGCGGGGTTCCCCCCATGTTGCTGGCCAGTGTGCGGATGGACACTGTAAATCTGATCAGTGAGAGTTTCACTGTTTCAATCAGTCAAACGTATCTGACTGATTCCATAGTCACTTCAGTGAATTTAACTGATGAATCAGTGAAAAAAATGTCAGTTTTCCTTCACTTTGATTCAGTGACTTTTCCACTGATTCATCAGCCATTTTTTTCACCATTTACTGAGTCGTTTATTTTTGACTGGTGACTCAGTTAAACATCGTGTAAACATGGCCAGTAAACAACGCGCACCAAGTGAAATAACAACGAATGAAATAATTAAACCAATACCAAATGCTTTCTAAAATGCGTTTCGTCTTTCAGAGCACCTTTTCTCTACGTAATATGAACATTCAGCCTTTCATTCCGTTTTGACGCCTTTCGTTCCGTTTTTACGCGTTTTATTTCGTTTTCATGTAATCGATGAAGAGAGGGCACTCATGCATACTATTCGTTTTAACAAACCTAATGGTACCAATTAAACCAGAAATTAAAAGTAAGAGCATACAATTTAAATCATTGCGATTTCATTATTTCAACTTGGTGTGATAGGACACATGGCAAGGTTACGCCGTAGAGTTGAAAGGTGCGCGAGTTCATTCCTGGCCGCATCAAAAATATTTTTACTTTTTTAAATTACGATAAATTACGCAATATAAATAGTAAACTATCGTATATATGTTTATTTCACGTGATAATTTGGCTGCATTCAATTAAAACAATATTTAATCCGCCACTGTAGTCGGCCGTCACTTATTCAATCAGTGAAATAATTTAACGTCACTAATTGCATCATCATTGTAATTATTTGACTGAAATAATCAGTGGTTTCCCGCTGACTTGAACTTAGAGTGGAGTTAGTTCGCGGAGTAAGCGACTGTTGTTCAGTCACTGTTTTCTAGAGTACGCTTTGTCCAGTACGTGCAATGCGACAGGCTGTTCACGATCAAGTGAGCAGTTTTGAAATCAACCTTACAAAAATGCCACTGCTCCTTCCTGGCATGTATTTCAACGGAATCACTAAGTGACACGCGCCCCAGTAAAGTTGGTAACGATGGACGGAAAGCAGTTCCATATCTTAACGTCGAATAAAAAGTGTTAGGTAACCATTTGTGATAACTTAAATTATTTCTCTCGCTTTCTGTTTTTTTTTTATGCATCGAAGTGCCTAAAAAATTAGCAAATCTATAGAATATTTACTTTCTTAATAATTTCACAGTTCCACTTGACCGACGCATGCATAAAGTGTTGATGCCCGTTGCAATGGTAATTTTACATAAGGCGAATGAATGCACAAGGTGCATACAAGTTGATCTTAAGCAGACCTTTCAAAAGTGCTCATTTTACCGTGAACAGCCTATATCCAACTGGATAGGAAACTTGAATTTCTATGTGATTGGAGTTTGTCTTATCTTTGGGGCCACCTGTTTTTCGCGAAAAGATTCACGAGGAAGCGAGACACTCCGACGTTCTATTGCATACATGCAGTTTTCTTTTTGGTTGTTGGCCACGTGACTTTGTCGGGAGACAGTTCCTTACCTGACTGGGCCAATCAGAATTAGGTAACTCCGACACTGAGTGTCCATCATCCAAGGGCAGACACCTGCAATGCGTGACAGTTAAAAATCATCCAATCACGAACGTGGATCTGTGCTATAGTGTTTTAGAGTGCATGTAATCCTGAAATATTTTCGCGAAAAACAGGTTGCTTTACTTATCTCAAATAAATCCTCGAAATTTCCGGGTTTGTTACAATAAAAGATCGATAACCGAATGAGCGCATGTAGTGTATTGAAGTCTAGCTGTTGTGGAATTCCTTTCTCGATAATCAGGTGTTGCTAGTTTTGATGCAATTGAAAAACATGATTTTCGAACGTATGCGTGTCAGAAGTTTAGTTTGTCCCCATACTAATTCGTGAAATTTCGCCGAACATAACATTTTTTTTTGTAGACAACTTTTTTTATCGCCCCTGCATCTATGCGCTTGTATCCTTTTCCTGTTAATAATTTATTCTTTTGGCCTTTGGCTTGCTATCTGGACCATAAAGTTTTTATAATGTGTTGATGTTTTTCTGTGATATCTACATTCAGGTAGTCTGGAGTAGTGGCGTGGCGTGGTTAACCTGCCAGCCACTCAGTTCCCCGCACTTCCCAGAATCTATTCTACTTTATATTTATGCCATTATATAGTGACAATAACTACTTGGCTAATCAACAGATATTCTGTTTCCAATACAATCCCTCTGCGTCGACATCCAGCGGAGATGGGGGATCCCATATTGTCCCTGTGGCCAGCCCTTCAGTCATGAATCTTGTCTAGATAGTCTTCTGTTTCCATTGCTATTGTCTGTATAGTACCTTGTTCGTTTCCCTTATATCTCGCATTGATATGTGTTACTATATCCCGTCAGTTCCTTGTTCATTGCCTGGTCGTCATATATGAAGAGACCTGCAAAACTCTCGTTATTACCAGAGAACATTTTAAACTTAAAACACGTTTACCTTTCCAATAAGTTTGTCAGTCAGCCAAACTTTATTTGACACGCTCCAGGTAACTCGGCGCAAATAAATGAACACTTCACAATCATGTGCCCCAGTTACATACACTTTACCCAGAAAGGGAGTCACTTCACATCTGGACAGCAGCCAATGGAAAACGACGCCGGCTCGAGCATATACAGTGCTGTGAATTTTATCTTGATGGCAAAAAATAAGGCGAATTTTGCATGTCTACATTATATGTCATCCTTACAGAGGGGGCAGGGCCTCCGAACTCATCAGTTGCCTGCTGGTAAATCCTTTTTAAAGTTTCTTATGATTTTCTTCGGGACTATCCCCAGGCTGTGAAAGGGACCGTGGTGGCCGAGCGGTTACACTGCTCGACTCCAACCAAGGCCGAACTGGGTTCAATCCCGGGTCGGGTCACTCCCGAATTTTCGCAAGTGGGAACAAACGCCGGACGATGCCGCTGGTCGGCGGGGTTTTGTCGGGGATCTCCCCCTCCCGCCCTTACATCCCGGTGCTGCTCCATTCTTACCTCGTTTCACCCACGTCGGCTCTCAAGACCTCGTTAAGAGCCACTCGAATCTCTTGCCCCAGGATGTGCAGCGTGTCTGCGGTAGCTACAGGTCCACACAACATGGAGCATGGAGCATGTCGGAGCACCATTCCTCCCTCAAGTTCCCTAATACGTAGCGGTGGTGATGGCTGCGGACACCGTACGGCCAGCTGCCCTGCGACCACTCGCGGTTTCCTTGCAAACTTGTTGCTCGGGTCCAGACAAAGTGTTCGCTTCGGCGACCTCATTGTTGTGCGAGCGCGCCTTCTCGTTACACGTGTACGGCGACCGCCTTCTTCTTCTTCTTATTACTTCTTTCGCTAACATGTTCGGCACTTGATTGCCAGTTTATCACAGTTTATCATTGCGTGCTCGTATACAAATGGACCGCGGCTATTTACATACGCGTGTGTAGACACACGGGAACATGATGGAACTCCAGGATACTTTCTGTGCCCGAGTCTTATAGGCTATTCGCGGTCAAATGAGCACTTTTGAAAGCCCTGTTTAAGATCTACTCGTATGCATATTAACATTGCCATGGGCCTCGTCACTTTATTCATGCGTCGGTCAAGTGAAACTATGAAATTATAAGGAGAGTAAATATTTTACAAATCTGCTCATTTTTACACCTTAATGCATTAAAAAAATAGAAAACCAAAGAAATAAATTAAAATGATCACAAATGGCTTCCTAAAATGTTTTATTCGACGCTAAGCTATGGAACTACTTTCCACCCATAGTTACCAACTTTGCAGGGCGCACGTCACTCAGCGCTCCCGTTAAAATATGTGCAGATAGGAGTGGTGTCTTTTTTTCTGAGATTGTTTACATAAGTGCTCACTTTATCGTGAACAGTCTATAAATAGTTTCTCGTAAGCAGTGACTTGAAAATTTCGCGGGCCTCGCAGTAGGGTAGTTTTATTTTCAAAATTCTGGTTCTAGGCACTTTCAGAATTCTGCCCGGCTTAACTAAACCACACTTATGCATGTGTCTTGTGCGTGGATCTAACGTGTAGTGTTAGTTTGGCCCGCCCAGCCTTGTGTGCTAATACGCGTCTTCACCCATTACTCACTTTGTTCCGCCAGGTTTTATTGAAGTCTTTTATGAACTGGTAGCTTTGAGTAGGGCTCTTATAATTAGATCTGCCTACCAGTTAGTTGCGATTTTAGTGGAATTTCTAACGTGTTATTTTATTATAAGAAACGCTTTGACGGCCCGCACCTGGGTGCCGTTTCCCAAATATGGTCCAACATTATGTAATGTTTCTCGTAAAGAAATGTTTTAACATTGCTCCACTGTACAAGTAGTAGAGTTCTTTGGAAAGTTAAATTAAAAACACGTTCATTTCCGTTACGTTTGCAGTTGCACTGCAGCTTACTAGTAGCGCCACATGTTTGTCGCGAAGCTTGCATGTTTAGTTTTGGTTTTTGGTGGCATGTCGGTGGATGAAGACATTTTCCACTCGGCTGGGCCAATCAGAAAAGAAGTCACCCCGACTATTGGACGCCCGTGGTTGGCTGGCAGACAACTAAGACACGTGGGATTTAAAACCATCAAACCAAGATATTGTCTTCTGAACAACTGTGTTTTGGAGTAGAACTAATCGTGGAAGCTTCTCGAGAAAAACCGGTGCCATACTTATTAGTAGAGAACTGCAAAATTCGCGTTGTTATTTGGGGACACGTTAAACTTCAAACACATGTACTTCTGCAATAAGTATATTATTTGGCCATACTTTATTTAACGCGCCCTGGGTAATTCTGTGCCAGTAAATGAAGACTTCACAATTGTGTAGTCCAATCACGTGCAGTCCAGTACACGAAGGAGTCACTTTACATCTATGCAGCGGCCAATGGAGAACCGACGCCTCTTCGATTATATACATCACAGTGAAAGTTAGCGCAATGCCAAATAATAACGCGAATTTTGCCGGTCCCTAATTATAACAAATGGTTACCTAACCCTTTTTATTCGATGTTAAGATATGGAATTAGTTTCCATCCATCGTTACCAACTTTAATGGACGAATTTCACTCAGTGAGTTCATTAAAATATATGCATGCATGCATGGGCAGTGACTTTTTTCTAATGTTAGTTTCAAAAGTGTTCACTTTACCGTGAACAGCCTATACCTGCATGGGACACAGGTCGTCGTCGTCGCCGAAGGAGAAAGTGTTGTGGCTGGGTGTCTGTAGGAAGTAGCTACACACGAACAAGCCCTCAGGTTGTGACTCTTCACGCAACATTGCATCCGGAGCGCAGGACAGGCCTACCTGGGAACAACACACTTCCATGTGCTTTGACTACTCAGTCACGTCAGCCAGCTTCTCCGCGTTGTCGCCTCTCTGCGCTTGCAACGCCATCTAGGCTCCGAAACTCCAGTTATAACTAGTACGAGGGAGAATTTTCGCTAGTTCACTTATGTTCAGATTATACTCCACTGTCCCGTGAGCTTCCGAGCTTCATTGCCTGTTGCCCCAGAGTGCGCAGCCAGCTTCACAGCAAAACCAGGTAGAATGGCGTTCCGTCTTTGTTTACTTGCAGATCTGTTATTTGGATCAGAGTCAATCTGGTCGTGTATAATAAGTAGGGATAGGAAAAATTCGCGAGTTCAATGACCTGTAGGCTAGACCAGTCTTGTGTACAAATATGCCGGTAATAACTGCGCATTGGTTGTCTGCTGTAACAGTGGAAGGCGACGGTTGAGCCAGCATTCTCCAAGAGTTGTCAAACACCGTGTGGACTAATGAATGAAGTCGTATAAACACACGTGTTTTGAATCCTAGCTTGTCCCAAAATGAATCCGCGAATTCTTCAGGTCTCTACTAATAATAAGCAGGGACCGGCAAAATTCGCCTTATTATTTGGCATCGCGCTAACTTTCACTGTGCTGTAATAATCGAAGAGGCGTCGGTTCCCCATTGGCTGATGCATAGATGTAAAGTGACTCCTTCGTGTACTGGACTGCACGTGATTGGACTACACAATTGTGAAGTGTTCATTTACTGGCGCAGAGTTACCCAAGGTGTGTCAAATAAAAGTATGGTCCACTGAGAAACGTATTGCAAAAGTACATTTGTTTTAAGTTTAACGTGTCCCCAAATAACAACGCGAATTTTGCAGATCTGTAGTAATAACTTAAATTATTTATTTCCCTCTCTGCTTTTTTAATGCATAGAAGTGTAAGAATGAGTTTTTTAAATATATTTACTTTCGTAATAAATTTACCGTTTCACTTGACCGACGCATGAATAATGCCAATTTTACAAAAGGCGGAATATTACACAACGCGCATACAAGTACATCTTAAGCAGTGCTTTCAAAAGTGCTCATTTTACAGTGAACAGCCTGTAGATACCATTCTTGTAAATACAAAGACGTGTTTGTAGAAGTTGTGTTCTCTGAGTAATGAATTTTTTTTTTGGTTTGGGGGAGGGGGGAGGAAGAAAATTTTATATTTTCACCTTCCACAATTTGTCGCCTAGCACGGCCCTGATTGGTATGCCGGCTGGCGAGTAAGTTACTAGACGTTGATTGGCGGACGGCGTTCCACATGTTGCTGGCGGGTGCTGCTAGAGTTCGGTATTTCAAATCTCTACACTCGAAGTACTTAGTGGCTACACGTGACTGCAAAGGAGAGGAGCTTTCTTTCCCGAGTCACAGAGCACTTGATACTACAGAGGTGAAACCGCCTATTATTCCGTCAACTCCAGCCGCACATACTGGCCACCAAAATGGCGTCACTAGGTAGCAACGTGCCGGAATGACCTTTGCCAATCTGCGGCTGATAACTTTATTGCCAACCGGCAGCTCTCAGCCAACCCGGAAACGTTTGCAGGAAGCAGTAGCCAATCAGACACGAGACCCACTTCCAGAGCTTTGCACAGCCAATGAGAGAATGGCCACGTCTATCAAAAGAACCGCCTCGTCAACTCGTCTCTCTGTACTTATACTGCTTTGTGATAACTAGAGACCCGGATATCTCGCAGATACCTTTTGGCAGCAAGCTAGACTCCACGGTCATTTATGTACTCTAGCCTCAGTTAGTTTTTCATTGACATATGCTCCAGTTTAACTCCAGAGCAGGTAGTACGGTACTCGGTCGTCGTTTTTTTTTTTTTGGTTCAGTTTTTGGTAGAGACCCGGAAATTTCGTAGATTCATGGACCCCAGTTTGTTGGACACGCCCCGGATCACGTTCAACCAGTAACAAACCTGCCGCGGAAACAAGTATCGAATCACGTGCTACCTGGCCTGAAGTTAAACTGGAGCAACAGCCAATGAACTACTTAAAGAAGCTCGAGTACACAAAGGATTGTGGAGTCTAGCTTGATGCAGAATGAATCCACGAAATTTCCTGGTATCATCTTGTTATTGGCTATAAATCGTCGAGGACGTAGCTTACAAACTGTGGTCTAATTCAAGAAGCAAGACAGATGTGTTCATGTTAGACACCTAGTTTGTCCTCATAATAATTAGCGACATTTCCAGGTCACTAATGGCAACACACTAGCTAGCGCGTCCTTTCGCTATTGGTTGTGATAGGCTGATACAGTGTTCTTGACTCGGCTGACTTCTTTGCAGACCAATCACAAACATTTTGCTTTAGAGGATGAGAACCTTCATTACACCGTTGAAAAAAAAAAGGAGGGGGGGGGGGAGGGAGTAGTAGCTTCATACATGCTTGAAAGCCAGTTACGAAACAAACCTGTCGGTAGGGATAGGAAAAATTCGCGAATTCATTTTAGGACAAGATCAATTTCAAAAGCGTGTACACTGAAATCATATTTGCAATTGAATCAGAGTTTACTAGGCACACCCTGGACGATTCCGCGCCGATAACCGACTTGCGAGGAAACAAGAAGCGAATCCCGTGCTGTCAAATGTGGGGCAACAGCCAATGAACAAACATCTGAGGTTCGACTATACAGCGGATTGTGGCATTTAGCATATAGGTCATTGAACTCGCGAGATTCTCATGTATCTATTTATGAAGTACAGCTGGTCACGAAATCTTTTCACGTATAGGTTATTCACGGTAAAGTGAGCACTTCTAAAAGCCATTTCATTTGGAATAATATTCAATAAATATATTTTATTCTAGTTTCAGGCGTTAACTTCCGAGTGCGGTGGAATACACACTGTGTTAATTTCTTACATATTAATATTAATTTAAAATAGTCGGCTAAAGGATAAAAAATGGCTGAAAGGAAAAAGTAACTATGGCCTCAAAAGTACTCACTTTACCGTGAACAGCCTATAAGTAGAGACCTGCAGAATTCGAGGATTCATTTTGGGACAAGTTAGAATTCAAAACACATGTGTTTATATAACTTGAACCATTGGTCCACACGGCGTTTGACACCTCCTGGAGAGCGGTGGCACAATTGTCGCCTTCCACTGTGACAGCAGACAACCAATGTGCAGTTGACATTGGGATATCTGTGTCTATGGCATGCAGATCATCGAACTCGCGAATTTTCCAGATCTCTACCTGTAAGTCCCTACGAATTAGTTTACGTCTTTATCATACGAGAAGTCTTCTCGAGGCTTCTACCCTTTACCCGGTGTCTTTTCCAAGCCCACAGAGACGTAGTGCGATGTAATCAAAGAAGCGATGATCAAGTATTTGATGCAGAGCTGCACTTATTTGCAGGGTGTCATTGTTGTACGCGTGTTGTGCGGGGAGATAGATGCAGGTGTGCAAATATGAGGCAGGAGCGCCTTAAAAGAAATAAAACGAATGCCGGTTTGAATGCGACTGAAAAAGAAAACAAAGGCGAGAGGTAACATGGAAAGTCAAGTCAATCTTGCACCCCCCCCCCCCTTGCCCTTCTATCTCCATCCTTTCTTTATTCAGCCAACCTCTTTTTATCTCTCCACGGCATCGAGCCAGGCTCCCGCGATGAATGCTAATAGCGTGGTGAATCGCCGTGTGAAACAAAGTTGCAAAAAGTAAAATAAAAAATTAAAAAAATTAAAAAAAATAAACGAGCTGTAATGGCGGGTGCCAGCCACAGGTGGGGGATGATACTGCGTTTCGTGACGATGCGATGTGGCGGTCCGATTCGTGCCCGAGGGTCGTCGCTACTGTCTGTCCTGAAAACATTGGCCTCTGCAGTTCACTTCCACCTGTCTTGGCGGCCTTCCAAATGTTTACTTCGAAAGTACAGTAAAGTAACACAGAATAACAGCTGAGAAATACAAGAGTAAGCGTAGTCTTGGCGCGAGCTTGATGCGATGTGGCGGTCCGCTTCGTGCCCGAGGGTCGTCGCTACTGTCTGTCCTGAAAACATTGGCCTCTGCAGTTCACTTCCACCTGTCTTGGCGGCCTTCCAAACGTTTACTTCGAAAGTACAGTAAAGTAACACAGAATAACAGCTGAGAAATACAAGAGTAAGCGTAGTCTTGGCGCGAGCTTGATGCGAGTAGCGCGATACTGATTAGTAGAAACCTGAGAAATTCGCGGATTCATTTCAAGACAAGCTAAAATTCAAAAGACGTGTGTTAGTAATACTTCAGCCATTGATCCACACGGTGTTTGGCACCTCCTGTAGAAGGCTGACACAATCTTCGCCTTCCACTGTTACGGCAGACAACCAATGCACTGTCGACATCGGCTAATATGTACATACGACTGTAGAGTCTAGCCTGCAGCTCATTGAACTCGCGAATTTGTCAGGTCTGTACTGATTAATCAACCGACGTAAATTCCAAAAGATATTTATCACTCTCCCCAAATTAGCTTATTTTTTCTTTCAAAAAATCAGTTGTACACATGCAGTTTTACGTACCATAACTCAATCATAAACATTACGTCTAAAAATGCAGCTTTTAAACAAATTAACTTTAAAATAAAACTACAAATGTTATCACTAGTCATTTATAATTTCCCTGTGAGTGTCTGTAACCAGAATCTCCACATTTACTTTCAGTTTGTTTAGTTCTAATAACCCCCCCCCCCCCCCCCCCGCCAATTTAAGTTTGCCCTTGATCATACGCTGAAATAGTGCGTGTAAAAGTTTTACTCTGACAAGATGCACAGAGTAATTACCCTGACAAGATGCACAGAGTAATTACTCTGCAGTTTCGGATATGCTGTCAAGAGAAAGTGAAACAGTTGCTCAAAGTGTTTTGGGACAACCAAAGAGAAAAGTTTACTCGCAGAGTAACCTTTTCGAACGCCGCCGTTTTGACGTAGGACCACCTGATTTTCGCGAAAATATTTACATGCAGACATGCTATACGTCAACTTGGTACGTGCACACTTGCAAATTTCCTTTGGCTATTGGTCACGTGTCTGCGTGAGAAGTACAGAAAACTGAACGACCCTGCAATGCTTTGAAGTTTATCTTGTCTCGACTGAGACAACTGCAAGAAAATCTACGCGATTTTGTTGGCACAAGTCTGCCCCCTATTCAACCATTCAACTAGACAACGTATGCAGTACGTTATACACACGTGAAAATTTTGCTGAAAGTGAAACAAATTGGACTAAATTGAACATATTACTTATAATCTACCATTTTGTCTGCCTTTGTGCTGCTCGCTGGTGTTGTTGCTCGGCACGGCTGTAAAAATTAAACTTTTTACGGCACTTACTAAAGAAGAACGTTGTGCATTAAGGCGCCTTGGTCAACAAGTGACGTTGTGGCGGTCTTAGTTCCCATTCCTGCTGTCGACGGTACCGAGCGCTGTGATCGCCCTCCCCTCGTGGAGGGGGTGCTTCGTCATCTGCGCAGAAGGTTGGAGTGACGCAGTGTCGTCCTTATTTGGACATGTTGAGAGATAAGAACTTTCATTCGCCGATCATTACTCACACCCCTCTAGGGCATAATCAATTTTGATATCTCCCACTACCGAGCATAACGATTGTAGTTCCTAACATGGTAATACTTAATTCTATTGTCTCCTGTATTTTCAGAGTGAAATAATGATTTTTAATTGGGGTTTGGAATTTGTTCACCCCTCTAGAATATAACTGAAATGTAACAGTATATATGCTTTGTCCTGATCGTTTAGGGTCAGACGATTTCGGCCTCGAGGGAGCATCATCACATCAGCAGTTATGTAATTTATCACGATACTTCCTATCACTTGATAGGCTCTTCAAGCAGTAGGTTATGACGCCCTAACATGGGCTTAAACTTTTAAGATCGATTTTGCTTGCAAATATCACTTTTGATGATACTCTAAGAAAAAATATTTTTTTTCTTCTTCTCGAGAGTTAAGTCTTTCTAATTGCGAGCAGTTGCTTTCGTCAGTGGACGAGGGGAGAAACATGCTAAATCTAAGTTCGCCAAGTCAAACTCAGCCTGGAGTTGTAAGATTTTTAATATGTTTTTCTATTGCCATATTTTATAAAATTGCAATGAAAGTTTTAAAGAGAGTTTTGGTCAAGTGAGACCCATTAACGTGAAGGTTAGGCGAATGAATTCAAAATTCAGGTTAAACATTTCGAATTGGCCTTTGGTTGGCCCTATATAGCCAGAGAATTGTTTGCCACGAAATTAAGAATATATATAAATATCCATTTCCCATTGTTGGAAATATTGTTAATTACAAAGGCGTTATGGTTTAAATGTGCTCTTTTCACGACGTTTCTAATAATTTAAAATGGGCTTGAAAGCTTATATAAAATTTTATCATATGTTTATCTGAGTTCCAGTAAGTATATAGTATTTTTTAAGAACATGTATTATAACAGAGATTATTACTCTGAAATCATAGTATTCTCAAAGCATCTGTATTTTTAATAGAGAATATTTTAGAGGAACTGTAGTTTTTCAAAGGATATGAATTATCACAAAATATTTTTGATATCGCAATGTTTTTTTCTCAGGATGAGTGTAAACTATATTTTATACATATCAATTAATGTTTTGCATATCAAAGAAAAGAAAAAAGAACTGAATAATAATAACTTTCTGCACACTTCATGGTTTTGAACTTAGCTCAGTAAATTATATTCCTGACCCACTTGGAAAAAACAATTTCTTGTTGGCTTTTGCCAGTTGTTTACATTTTGCTCAGACCACAATATTTTGGGTTTTTGGGATTCAGCCTTGCTGCCTCCTTAGGTCAAGGAAGCAGCAAGGGTCTGAATATCTTATCGCGAAGTATCACTGCCCCTAGCTACGGTATGTACCAGGTGTTACTGGTCCTCTGCTATTTTTCAAATACAGTTTATTACTGATTGGTGTCAGCCAATAGATAGGGACACCCTAATTTCGAGGAAAGATTTCCGCACGTACTAGACTTCAGTAGCCTACGGGAATATCTGTAGTTTTCTTATGCTTATTGGCGACGTGTTTTTGAGACAAGATATTTTCTTACGTGACTGGCCAATCATTATTAGGGAACACACATAGTGTAGGTCTGTGATTCTCGAGCTAACACATAAGACGCGTTATACGAGAACCGTCCAATCATGAAAGTGGATTTGAGCTAAAGTGATATTAAGTTCAACTGGTCTTGAAATCTTTACACGAAATTCGGGTGTCCCTGTCAAAAAGTGTTGAGTTGACTATCTCCCAGTCAAATGTCCTTACATACATAACAGCTAACATAATCTAAAGCATTCATTTCAAATTTTATAAAAGGGTTATTATTTTGATTCACAATAATTAAAATGGTGATGTACTATAAAAATATAAAATCCTGACAAGCAATAATGGAACAATGGAACGACATTCATGCGAGTATAGTTATCAGTGGCAGATAAAATTTCCTTTTTAGTATAGCCGAGATACACTTAGGCATAGAGTTCACGTGTTGAAAAACATTGTATAAAATCTGAATCGTAGTTTTTGGCAAAGAAAATCATAACTCCAAGGAGGAGGGAGAAGATCGACAAAACATGATGATGACACCGAGGACATTAAAGTAACATAAACCACTGCATGGCCGGTAATATTGTCTGAGGCAGTTGGTGTACTTCACTTACGCTATCTAGTGGCACAGTTCTTCACTGGATTGGTTGGTACAGTTATTTTTTTCTTATCCGATGGTGAGCTTTTCTATACAGTCACGTGTTTACATCGCACTTCGCCACGCAATGGAGAGATTCTCCACGGTTGTCCTAGAGACCTTGGCAACTTAGAAACCATTTTCTTGGTCCCTGTCAAAACAGCTAGGGGCCTTTCCTTTCCGCTCGAATGAAGATCCGTACTTCGTGTCGGCCTGATGTCTCTCACTCCGAGTGTGGTACACGTTCATTGTGAAATACAGATGAGAAAATAATGTACAGTAGTCCAGAACACGTCAGGCGAGTAGGGATAGTCCATTACCACTGCAGTAAGGGGTGGGGTTGTTCAGTTGAGTTGCGACAGCGGACGAGAGCTGCCCCACGTCTGCATACTACCCGTTGAAAAAACGTAAATCGCGCAGCGCCGTATTTCATAGCGCAATAGTAAAGAGCGATGTTATCAGTAGGGATAGGAACATTTCGCGAGTTCACTTCAGGACAAGACAGACGTCAAACACGTGTATACTGAAGTTGACTTTGCAATTGGATCGCAGTTTATTAGACACGCGCTGGACGACTCTGAGACAATAGCAGACGTGCAAGGAAACAAGTAGCGAGTGCCATACTGCCAGGTGTGAAGTAACACTGGCTACTCTGTGGGGCAGCAGCCAATGAACAAACATCTGAGGCTCGAGTATACACATTACTGTGGAGTCTAGCCTACAGATCATTGAAGTCGCGAATTTTTCCTATCCCTAGTTATCAGTCTGGTGTATATAGATCCAGCAGTGTCACGTTGTTTCACTCTCTCCAGCGGCGAGCGCTTGGGAGAGCCCTCCCCTACGCTCCCTCCCCTACCTTCCCTCCCACAGAACTGCGCCAAGATTATTTTAACAGTTAAGACAAGCTAGAAGTGAGTCGCCTATATTCACGACGGCGTAACCATAGCACAGAGTACCGAAGCATACAGAGGTGTAATAGCCTCTTATTCCGCGAACTCCAGCCGCACACTTCAACAAAATGGCGTCGCCTGCCAGCAACATATTGGAACGTCGTTAGCCAATCAGCGACTGGTAACCTACTCACCATGCGGCAGCCCAGCCAATAGAGGAACTTCTCTTAACATGCAGCAGCCAATCAGACACAAGACCGTCCCGGAAGTCTCACGCAGCCGATCAGATATTGGGTACGGTCACATGAAAATGACTGCGACGTTGCCACGTCTCTGTGTAGTTGTCTACTCTGTGACAATGTCTTCTCACAATGACACACTTGAGTTAACGGGACAAAATTGTGTATAATAGGGGCACTTGGTTTTCGCGAATATATTTCAAGACCAGTTGGTACTGCAAAGCACTTTAGTTCATTTGCACTCTCGTGGTTGTGTGATTTTAAGAGGGATCAGTCCCCGCCATCTTGGATTTTCACTATTTTTGCCATAAGTTCAATTTAAGAACGTTTGATGAGATTTTTCGCATGACATGCCATAAATAATAGCGCCTGAAGTTTAATCAAACTATTACATATAGAATTTATTGTTGTTCTACTAGTGATCGAAGGCAATAAATAGATAGTTTTTTCCTTGCTTTCGCTTACAGAAATGGTTCTGGAACAGTAATCTAGGAATACATGTTGTAGAACATGTGCAATGTAATAATCTATGTTTTGTCAACGCCCAAAATAAAATACAAAATTTGTAATACAGTTTATGGCGGCAATTCCGAAAATCAAAGATGGCGGAGACTGATCCGCCTTAAAGCCACGCTCCTCAAGTTTCTGTCCACGAATCATGGACGTTCAGTTTTGGAGTACTTTATTTCTCATTGGTCCAGCCAAATAAGACCCTGTCTTCTCACGTAGACGTGTGGCCAATAACTAGGGACTGGTGTATTTCGCGAAAATATTTATAGCCATGATGGAATTCAGTGTCCTACGTCTACAATTCCAACTTCCTTTGGTTATTGGCCTCGTGTCTATGTGAGAAGACATGTTCTTATTTAACTGGGCCAATCAGAATAAAGTACTCCTATACTGAACGTACATGATTCACGGTCAGACATTTGAGGCACGTGACATTTAGAATCATCCAAACACAAAAGTGCATATGGACGTAAGTGTTTTGGAGTACAACTGGTCTTGAAATCTTTCCTTGAAAAAGATCTGTCCTTGCCCTAGAGACATGCAAAATTCGCGTTATTATTTGCATTCAGGCTGAACTTCACAGTACTGTATAGACAGAAGCCTGCGTCGTTTTTCCATTGGCTGCTGCATATATGAGAAGCCACACCCTTTCTAACTGAACTGCACGTGACTGGAACACAAAATTGCGAAGTGTTCATTTATTGGTGCAGAGTTACCCAGGGCATGTCGGATAAAGTGTGGTCCAATGACAAACGTATCTCAAAGGTCAACGTGTTTAAAGTTTAACGTGCGCCCAAATATTAACGCGAATTTTGCAGATCTCTAACCAATAGCCAAAGGAAATTCTGGTCGTCGACGTAGGATATTGTATTGTAGCATGAGAATAAATATTTTCGTGGAAAATACGTGACCCTACGTATGAATGCGTAAGATATTGAAGTTTACCTGGCGTTTAATTATTTTTGCGAAAATCGAGTGTCCCTGTGTGTATCGCGACAGAGTGAATGTGCACTGAGGAATTCTGCTTGCATTGGGCGCACAGAAAAGTTCGCAATTACTTTATCAGTGACTGCATCTACGGAGAACTTTCATGTGTGTGCCTGCGACTAGTATAGCAAGTCCAGTTCACGGGTACCAACAATTACTCGTCACTGTTACCTTGGGCTCTTAACAGTTGCCTGGAGGTGCGTCGTGCTCATAGGGGCGATACTAGCACGCACTTCACATTAGTCCATCGCCTCTACATGCAAGGCTCTGAACTGGGTTAGTCTTCCTGTCGTACACCGTAAAATAATTGTAACACTTTCAAATTGACGATTATCGGATTTATCGACCGTTCCATCGTGGCTCACATTTATAAGAATTGCATTACAATTTCAGCGTTATGGCTTTAACTCTAGTCTAAATGTCTCCCCCGCCCCTTCTTTCAAGTTGTAATAATGTAAAAAATTAATTAAAAATTATTTATAAAAACTTTTTGTTGCATTTTTTAATCTTATGCGTTAAACGGGACTATGTGTAGTAATCCCATATAATCTGACATACAATGCTGCCATATTGTGAGTATAATATATCGCAGGACAGAATCCAAGATTTACATATAATCAATTCACGGTTACTTCAGACTTTTCTGAAGCCACGCTAAAGTTCTATTTCCAGGATATTCCTCCACCTCGTGTAAGCTAAGTTTAACTAAGTCTAGAAAATCACACCAGAGGACAACGCGCCGCTTTCCTGCGCGCTCACTTGTAATATTATTTTGCACGGGAACTATTTCTTTCTAGGCGCTACCAACACAGATTTTTTTCTCATTGGTTTTATTCGTGTTTATTATAAAATAAATATTATAATGTAAAAATAAAATATAGGTAAAACTTTAATTTAACGAAAAATAAGATACGTCTGTGTTTACAAAAGTATAAAACACTTGATGGATGACATATTTAGGAAATAACTAAATATGTAATACATGAGGTGATTTTTCAAAGGTTTGTGTTAAAACGTCCGAAGAAACTGTGAAGCAATTCAACGTAAATACCAAAAGGTAATTATCACTGTTTCCAAATTACTTCAATACATAAACAGCTTTACTTGCCATAACTTAATCATAAATATTACTTCTACACGTTAACGTTTGAATTAAAATACGAATTTTACCGTTCGTCATTAGTAATTTTCGCCGTGTATGTCTGTAACCATAATGTCCGCATTTCCTTTCAGTTTGTTTAATTCCGCTAAACTTCACGCCATTTTCAGTTTACCCGTCATTACTTGCATGGAGTAGTGCGTGTAAAAAGATCTGCCCTGGCAAATGTTCAGAGTAATTACTCTGCAGTTTCGGCACGCTTCCAAGAGCGAGCAAAACATTTACTCAATGTGTTTCGGGACAGCCAAAAAGAAAAGTTTACTTGCGGAGTAATGGCCGAGGGCGAGAAAAACAAATGAATGAGCGAAGAGTTGTGATCGGCGCTTTGGCATCTTTAGTTTATAGGGTTTCCTCCACGACGTGCGTCATATATTTTGTGGTTTATTTTAGGCATCGTCATGGCATAGGACATTGCTTTGTGCATGTTCTAAAACATGTATTGCTTGTCTGCTGTTGCAAGTATCCTCTATGCAAACGTTAGCAAGAAAAAAATTTGCTTTTTTCTTAAATTAACTTTTTTCTTGCCAGCAATAACTGGTCAGAAATGAATGAAGGCAGTAAAGCTGCAAGAATTTGGCGAAAAATGTACAAATTCAAGATGGCGGGAGACTGGTTACTCTTAACATCGAGGTGTTGAGAGCCGATGAGGGTGAAGCGAGGTGAGTATAGTGCAGCGCTGGAATGCAAGGCTGGGATAAATGGGATATCCGCGAGAAAACCCGTCGACCAGCGACATCGTTCGGCACGATTGCCACGTGCGATAATCCAGTGGGAATCGAATCAGGTTCGTCTTTTTTTAGGAGGCGATCGCTCTAGCCCTTGCACCACTGAGGTCGCTGAGTTCAGAGAGACTGTGTGGGCTCGTAGAGAAGCTGTTTCGCTCCAAGTAGGCGTGTTCAGACTTCGCCCCATCGTCGGGACACAGCAACGCAACGAACGTGCGTAGAGAAAACGGCTTCACGAATGATGGAAGAGTTGTGAAAACAGCGGCACGAACAAGACACACATCACCGGATTTAAGAGGAGCTGGTATTCGGTAGCCTTCACAGAGGACCCATGATGGCCCACGTGGATACAGCAACTATTAGTTGGAGAAACTTGTCTATTGTGGCCACGAACTTGACCTTCATGTAGGTTGCACCACCTCAGTGACTACTGCTGAGTTGTTGCTGTGCACTGTATTTGGATGTTAATTTATTTGATTCTGATCATTCCTGGTGAAGCCCAAGATTCGATATATACACCAAGTCAGTGTAATACAAGATTAAAAAAAAAAATTAAACATGCAAAAAATACAAAATTGCAAAAATAACCAAATATATTCTAACTATAGATGAATATTTGCAATTAATAAAAATACGAATGAGATCATAGAATATGAAGTTATATATATATAATTTTGTTTAATTTAATTTACATATTTGATACCCGAGACAAAATGGTTACTGACTTTAAAAAAAATCTCAGTGCTATCCCACCTATAGACTACAACACAATCACTCATAAAATATTCGTCAATTAACAAAACATCCTTTTTTAAATAATTCTTATATACCCGGAAATTTCGCAGATTCATTTTGCATCAAGCTAGACTCCACAACCCTTTGTATGTTCGAACTGCTTTAAGTTGTTCATACTCCAGACCAGGTAGCACGTAATTTGATACTTATTTCGTGGCAGGTTATTTATCGGTTGAACGTGGTCCGTGGCATGGCTAACATATGTACCGTGGTCCAATACAAGCAGATACTCCCATGTACATGTGGTTGAAGTTCGACTTGTCTTTAATGAATCCTCGAAATTCCCCTGACTATAATAATACCGCATAGACCCATATTCTAATCATGATGGCCATAAAAAGTTCTCTCTTTCTTGAATAGTATCAGGGTGCCCGCATAAAACAATCCCGTTTACTTTAAGAAAATAAAAAATTTCATCCATTGTATTTAAACAGAACTCTTCACAAAACGTTTATGATATATGACGTATATAGGAAACAACCAAATGCGTCATACATGGGGTGATCTTTGAAAAATTTTATTCAATACGTGTGTATGATGGATGGCAAGACTAGTAATTAGCGCTTCCTGTTTATCGCGAAAATATTTCGGGCTACTTGTACTCCAAAGCACTAGAGTTCAGATCCACTTTCTTTATTTTATGACACACATTGCAGTGTGTCTGACCGCGTATCACGGACACTCATTGTCGGAGTTACCTAACTCTGATTGGCTCAGCCAGGTAAGGAACTGTCTCTCGACATTGACACGTGGCCAATAACCAAAGAAAAACTGTGCGCATGCCATAAGACATTAGAAACTAGCTTTCTCCAAAATATTTTCGTGAAAAACAGGTGGCCCTACTAATTATTGATTAAATTGATTAACGTAATAACATATTTAGCAATAGTTTTTTAGTTTCACATCGGATTGTGATAGGGTGAACTATACCTAGACGTACGGAAATGTCGCGGATTCATTAGGCTGTAAGCTAGACTCCACTGTCCGTTGTGCATTCGAGCATCAGTTAGCAGTTCATTGGCTGTTGCTCCACTTTAATACAAGGCCAGGTTACACGGGATTTGGTTCTTATTTCCATTGCAGGTTCGTTATTGGTTGAAAGTCGTTCGGGGCGTGTCTAACAAGCTATGGTCATGTACACGTGAATGCAGTTAAACTTGTCCTCAGATGAATCCGCGAAATTTTTGGGTCTCTAACTATAGCACATTGAGAAAAAAATAACTGCATAGGGTTTTTATTTTCAACACAGTAAATAAATAAGGAAATTTAATTAAGTTATTTTATCTTATCGGGACCTCCATCACTCACAGTATTCTCCGCAAGGACACGTGCCTATGAAGCAGGATCCAAACATTGCTTTCAGAAGTACTTAAATTAACCACGCGCATGCTATGGAGATTATAATTACCAGTGGGACTTATGGACTTTCATTGTCTGGCACCAGAATCTCGTGATCCTGGACATGGGTCGACGACGAACTCCTCCCCCTCTGACATTGTCCGTGGCAGTGAAAGTTTCCGGGCTCATTTCGGGGCTGATGGCTGGGGGTCAAACTGGCGTCAGTTCTCCTCCTGCCCAGGTTAACTTTCTCCAGCCGACTCCAGCTGGACGTCAGTGTCCCGGAAGCGAGGAGGAAGCAGAAAAGGAAAGACGTTGGCGGAGTGAAATGCCATCGTGTAAGTACGAGAAGTTTTCCAGATCGTGAGATAAACTTGGAGAAATCGACTAAACAGCGAGTGCCCTGGCTGACGATGTCATCAAGCAGCGGGCATAAATTAAAAAAAAAAAAAAAAAAAAAATACAGTCGCGGTTAACACGTTCAAACCCATTGCACATAATTGTGTGCTTAATGTACGTGAAGGTAATTTTTTAATTATACTGTGCAGCGCGAAGCTAAAAATCCGATGATTAGAGAACTGAAAAATTCGCGATTTTAATTACCTGTAGACTAGATTCTACAGTCTTATGTACAAATTTGTCGATGTCAACTGTGCATTGGTTGTCTGTTGTCACAGTGGAAGGAGACGATTGGCCCAGCGTTCTCCAGGAAGTGTCAAACACCTTGTGGACCAGTTGCTAATGTTATATAAACACACATGTTTTGAATTATAACTTGTCCCCAAATGAATCCGCGAATTCTTCATGTCTCTAAAAATGATCCTGCATGTGGATAATTGATTCGTAAGCCGCGTTACCGTTCTAAGTTATGATTGGTTCTTATTGCGGTAGCCGAACACAAAGCGTATAGTTCATTGGCTGAGACAACGAAACAAATGTTGTGGCGACTGAAGTACAGCATGCATCATAAAATTTCTTCTTTGCAACACCTATAGCAGTAAATTAAATTGGGCCTGAAGGGGTTAATCTCTTTCAGTTATGTTTCAAAAGTTCACCTCGAGCTGTGCTAACTAAAAATAAACTGACTTGTTGTTGACGTTGTAGCATTCAACATAATTTAATTTTGAGTTCTGCTACCCGTGTGCGAGTCAATCCGCAGAAAAGGATAATCTGTTTACCTCATCTTTTCTTTAGCATCTGGCCACAGAATAGAAAGTATACAGAACCGAAATTGCTTTGGCGGATGGTGTGGCCGTACCCATTCGTTGATCAGCATGATTCCCATGTGCGAGTAGCCCTGCCGGGAATCGAACCCGGCTCGCGCAGGTGGGAGGCGAGCGCTATAACCGCTACGTCAACCACGGCCGGCCCTAGTAACCAAAGGAAAAACTACTGGTGTACCAGTAGGAGATTGCAGCCTAGCCTGCGTGAATCTCCTTACGTGAAAATATGGAGTCGCTATTTATAACTAGGGCCACCTGTTTTTCGCGAAAAGATTTCAGGACTTCTTGTAGGCCTACTCCAATACACTAGAGGTCAGAGTCACTTTCGTGATTCGTAGAGATGACGGAAAATGGCGAACACTTTTTGACACACCATATATTCTATAACACTCTGACTTATTTATTCTTTAATGATTGGACGAACAAGGTTTTTACTCGGCTAAGCTGTTTGCGTACCAATAACGAACTTTCTGCCGTATTGTATCAGAATCCTCAATGGCCCAGTGAAATGGGATATTATCTTCATACATGCATGATAGCCAATAAGGAAAGGAAACTGTCGAATTTGTGTACAGTACCTCGAATCCTAGTAAAGTCAACTTTTCCCGCTATAAACCATCATCTCTAGCTATAAGGGTCACACTGGCACGCGCTACAAGAGCTCCATCGCCTCTACGCGCAAGGCTCTAAACTGGCATGCAGTGTTCTCCTAGTGCTCCTAGTGAAACTTACGGCAGTTTCAGATGTGACCCTATCATTGCGTTGGTGAAAAGTCTGTAGAAAAGTTCAATACAGGCTCCTATCGTAGTTATACTCGAGTCCGGATGGTATGTTTTAGATACGACAGGCAGAATTTTTTTTTTTTTTTTTTTTTGCTATATCGAAAGGCTCCAAAATAATATTTACATAATGCGTGGTGACTTTAAAGTACTGTTACATGGAGTTCTACTTTGGCTGTTAAGGGTTAGCTAGTTAGGGTTAGAAATAAGCCAATACCCAAGTAGACTGGCTATAGCTTATTATTGTATCATCGAATAGGGGCCGCGGTGGCTGAGCGATTAGCACGCTCGCCTCCCACCTAGGCGAACCGGGCTCAATCCCCGTCCGGGAATCGTGCCGGTCGATGCCGTTGGTCGGCGGGTCTTCTCGGGTATCTCCCGTTTCCCCCGCCACTTCATTCCGGCGCCACTCCATATTCACTTCAATCACCCTCATCGGCTCTCGAGACCTAGCTGTTAAGAGCCGCCCAAATCTCGTCACTCACTCACTCATCGAATACAATTATTTTTACTCTTCCGTGTGAAGGAAGGTATTACGCTATTAAGCTCTACAAGCTGCTATGGGGGGGGGGGGGGGTTGGCCTTGCTGGACCCGCCATTATATAGCCTGGCAGCGCCTTCCCCCCCCCCCTTGCCGACTTGGATTGAGTGACTCGCTTAGCCGCTGGGAATATAGGCATCGTTGCCCATAACAATGGGACGCCTGAGGGGCGTATCTGAGTTCGTGAGGGATGGAGGTCTTAATAAAAATCAAAGAACTAAATTCAATAAATATATTTATTCCCAATGCTACAAAGAGTCAATCATTTATTATTTACCAGTCTGAGCGTCCTATTAACTATTATTATTCTTATTTAATTACTACCTTTATTTTAATTAAAGTCTTCATCACAGTCTTTACTCTTGCTATTGTCCCTTAAACCGCTCCAATTATTTCCACGCGTTTAGTTAAAACTGTATATTTCCATCGCTTTGAATGTCTTGTCACTCACGCATCCAGTCCACAGTTCCGCAGATCAGTCCCACCCTTCACTGCACACGAGCTCGCCGACGCACTCTCGCAGATAGCGCTGCAGTCGTCCCTCGCCCAACTGTCGCTTTAAGAGGAGTGTGAACCTGCGGGCCTAACATCAAGACGCGAGGGAGCGATACGGGCGACATTAACACGCACGCCTAGCGCCTCATCGCTCCTATGCGCAAGGCGTACAGTGTTTCCGTCGTGGCGCTGTACTGTGCAAATAAAATCTGTGACAGTGGGATTTTATTACATGCATTGAAAGCCCACAGATTAATCTACGCCCCTATTGCTGTACTTTTCTCTTGCAGCTTAAGGAAACTGTATAGGCAAGTTTTAAACTGCGATATTTGACCATTTTCACGAATTTTTTTCTCCATGAATGTACTCAATATGTTATAAGTAAAAACATGGAGTCATAGATAATAGTTGTTTACTTTTTCCAGCAAAAGGTCGTGTTTACAGAAGATATATTTACCGAAATACGCGAATACGCGCAAACAACGAGCTCACAAAAAATTTTTCACTTCACACTCCTCTAAGGTCGCCCGAGACGCCAAACTCTCGGCTCTTAATCTCCACACTCCTCAGACGCCCGCATGTGGTATTTATACTTGAGGCAGGTGCCGTCTAGAAAGTTCTCGGCAATACACGTTGTTCTGGGAAAGGCAATGTTGATGTCGACGACTTTCCTGCGCGATGAATGGAGAAGTATGAGCTTCTCAGAGTCGGCGAGGCGCGAGCTGCAAAAACAATTATAGTGTCGGCTCGCTTTCTGTAGCCGGCCATCGGCCTATCGCTCCCCTGTTCATTCAAAACTACCCTCCGACTTGCTGCCGCCGCTATCATATAACTGCTGTCCTTCACTTGCACTCGCTCGCGCGGGATGCGAAGCAGCGAGCGCGTAACAATACAATTCCTTCCTCGTCTGGGTTATGATGTATTTTTCTATACCGGGAACACGTTTAATAATTTCGCAAGAAATCAGCAGTACCTAGATCAAGTGTTTTAGGCTACGGCGTAGCCATAACTGTAATATCACGTGTACAGACTGATTTTAAGATCACAAGGATAACTTTTCCCACGCACGCTTTTTAACCAGAAAATTGGCGCAATTTGATTACGTGCAGGAAGTGATAAATTAGTTTCAATATAAACTCTCAACTGCTTTTTTATATCGACTCATCTTTCCGGGACGAGAAATAATGAACCGTTACTAAACGGATCCGTTCGGCAGGTAGATAAGGTCGGTGATGTGTGACAAGCATCACCCAATTATGCCTTAACGTCATCGACGGCCTGCGGGGGGACTACCGCCTTCTGTGTTCCGTGTTGGGCGAGGCCGCACATCACAGAACACAGAAGCCGGTCGAATATTTGTCGCCTTGTGAGAAACCGGCTTGGTTTCCTGTCCGGGGAGACTCGCAACTTTGGTCCGAGTGTTGGCGCCTCACAGAGCCTGAGGCTAACTTCGCCTGCAAGTGAAGCGCCGCAACCACATCCTTACATATGATGGTTTATCGCGGGAAACGTTGACTCTTGTGTATTCTTCCGCCTTATGCAAGATTAACACTCTTATGAGCCTTATCGCTCTATTCATGCGTCGGTCAATTGAAACTGCGAAATTATAAGAAAAGTACATATTTTACAAATCTGATCATTTTTACACTTCGATGCATAAAAAAACAGAAAGCGAAAGATATAGTTTAAGTTATCAGAAAAGGTTACCTAACACTTTTTATTTGACGTTAAGATATGGAGCCGACCTCCTGTGGAGCAGTAGGTTGGTGCGTCACCGATCTGGGGTGCTGGAGGCTCTAGGTTCGAATCCCGGGTAAGGCTTGGGTGTTAAATTAAGTTAGCTTATAAGTTAGTCTGTAAACCGTCCCCTGCTAAGCTTTAAAGCATAAAACCGGGGGACATTAAAAAGCCGTGTGTATATATATATATAAAGGGCTTTTTAACGTTATATATATATATAAAGTTAAAATATGGAACTATTTTCCATCTATTGTTACCAACTTTACTGGGTGCATGTCACTCAGGGCGCCTGTTAATACCTGTATATGCAGGTAGGAGCAGTGACTTTTTTCTAAGGTTGATTTCGAAAGCGCTCACTTAATTGTGAACTATCTTTACCCCATTCGCTATTGGGCAATGAGGATTCTGATTCAATAAGGCATACCGTTCGTGATTGTTCTGCAAAGAACTTGACCGAATCAAAAACCTTGTTCGTCTAATCATGAAAGAAGAAACTAGCAAGAGTGTTATCGAAAATATGTTGGCTCAAAATTTTTTCGCAATTTTCAATTATCTCCACGCACCCTGCAGTAGAAGAGATTCCAGGTGTCACTACATTTCATACGCTCGGTCCATTTTATTTTAACCCCGATCGGCCACGCATTAAATTTTGTGCCGGAGTGTTGCAATAGTGTAATATCGCTTTGTGCACTGTACTCGTGTCTAGTGTACTTGCTGCGACCAGTGTACAACGTTCTGCATGAGCAAAGACGTCACCGTCAGCCATTCATGAACGACAGGTGTGATGACTTTCGCAAATCAGATTACCTGCTTATTGGGAAGACTCTCAAGATATTGGTTCCACTGCGTACAGCACTGGTCGTAAACATCGTTCACGTGCAACACGTCTACAATCATGGACACGGCGACTCCCCGCGCCCAAGGTCAAGAAGCGAGGGCACGATACGGGCGACATTAACACGCACTTCTAGAGACTCATCGCACCTACGCGCAAGGCGTGCAGTGTTTCCGCCGTGACGCTGTACTGTGCAAATTAAATCTGTAACAGTGGGATTTTATTACACGCGATGAAAGCCCACAGGTTATAAACTACGCCTGTATCTTTGAACTTTTCTCTTGCCGCTTAAAGAAACTGCATACGCAAGTTTTAAAAATGCGATATTTGACCGTTTTCACGAATTTTTTTCTCCAAGAATACACTTAATAGGTAGAGACTTGAAAAATTCGCGAGTTCAGTGACCTGCAGGCTAGATCTTACAGTCGTATGTACAGATAAGCAGATGTCAACTGCGCATTGGTTGTCTGCTGTCACAGTGGAAGGCGACAATTGGGCCACCGTTCTCCAGGAAGCGTCAAACGCCGTGTGGACCAATGGCTGAAGTTGTACAAACACATGTGTTTATTCTAGCTTGTCCCAAAATGAATCCGCGGAATTGTTCAGGTCTCTATTAATAGGACAAAAGTAAAAAATAATGGGGCACAGTGTTTTTTATCTTTTCAGACAAAAGTCGTATTTGCAGAACATTAATTTACCAAGATACGCGTATTCGCAACCAACAAATAAAGAAACGTTGTCCAGCACAGTGGGCGTGGCAGATTGCGCGCGGACGAATAGGGCGGCGGTGAGTGGAAAAACAAAGATCAACACAGCTGGCGTTTTGATAGCAGTATGTATACGTGACTTTCATCTGGCTCTTGTTGAATTCCAGTAAGTGTGGGCGGAATGCAAAGTATTACATTAAAAAAGTCTCCATTGTAGGATAGCACGCTTTGTGGAAAAATATCTGCTGTCCCGACCCTCCCTTTTTTTTACCATCGATAGAACCCCGAGTATTTTGCGGATTGAGTTGACAGAAATCTAGGCTGGACAGCCATCTATACACTCGAGACATGATCGTTTGCTTATTGGTTGCCGTTATATAATGTGAAGCCTCTGTACAGGGATGTTAAACACTCACTCGCACTACTGCTTCCTGTTTATTACTGGCTCACAGTTGAACGGGGCGTGTCTAAAGAACTGTTGTCCAATCGCAACAGTAGGAGGAAATATCAAGTGTTTGGAGTCTACCTCGACTCCGAATGAATTCGCGAAATACTCGTGGCTCTAACTATCGAGGATCATCAACGGAAAACAGCTCCCGACGCCACACTACCGACACAGTAAGACAGTCCACATCTTCCTCACAAGACCTCGCCACATTAGCCAGGTAATAGCGTTCCTCGTCGCTAGAGACCTGCAGAGTTCGCGTTATTATTACAGACCCGAGAAATTCGCGATTACAACGACCTGTAGGCTAGACTCCACGGTCTTATATGCTCTCATATAGTTGTCAACTGTTTATTGGTTGATTGTTGCTGTAGTAAAAGGCGGTGGTTGGGCGCACAAATTATTGCATGTTTGTTATTGGCTCGTTTACCTCCAGAAGGTGTCCAACAACACGTCGACCAATTACAAATATAACATTAACAAGTATGTGAATTCCAACTTGTCTAGAAATGAACCCGCGAAATTCTCAGGTCTCTAGTTATTATTTGGTGACATGTTAGGCTTCAATGTTCTATACCTACCTGTCAACAACAAGCGAATTCATTGGCAGAGCGAGGTCATTTTCTTGAGTGACCTCTTACAGGCTATTGGTAGCTCCGATGTGGAACCTTTATTATTGGCTCGAGACTTTTTCGAAGCACGCGTCATTTATTGATCCTCAATGGTTAGAGGTAGAGAAATATCGCAAAAAGATTTCAAGACAAGTTATATTTAAATACACTGTATGGTCGTTTACATATCTTGATATAGGCTGAATCACTTTTTGACTCGTGTTGTCTGCACATGGAACACGTAGGAGCCATGCCGATGTTGCCGAATTCTGAGTGGCCGGGTCAAATATGAAAACGCCTTCTCAAGCAGGCAACAACCAATGGCAATAAACAAACTGCTGTTGGGTGCTTATAGTATTGAAGTCTACCCTGTACTCATATATCTTCGCGATAAATCACTAGCTCTACCAATGGCAGTAGTCGAATGAGCACACAGAACGTTGGAATCCAGCCTGGCGCCAGGAAATAATGCGAACTTTGCATATCTGTATTCACCGCAGTTTCTATGTGCGAGACACTGAACTGGCGTCACAGAGTATTAAACAATACAGAGGAAAAACAGCCCTTCACTTCGCAAACTCCAGCTGGTCGCACACGCCAGCAACGCCGTCCGCCAATCAGCGCCTGGCAACTTGCTCGCCAGCCGGCATCCCAACCAATAGGCAACGTTTCAAAAGTAATTTTTTCTACTCTTTCTTAATCAAAGTGTTATGTGAAATAAAGGCCCGAAGGTAGATAGGGATTTATTTGCCTCTCAGGGCTAACCCCTTACGCCTACAAGGAAGGAAATCATGCAAGGAGACATGCATCGCGGCAAAGAGGGATTGGGCAGCCATGGCCTGCACTTTGGGGACATGGCTACCTCCCTAAGTGTACTTAGAGCTGGTCTTAACTATGAAGAGCAAGGTAAAAACTTTCAAGAGAGACGTAAAAACCCTAGCGACAGAGAAGTAAAAAATTTAAAATTATTGTAGGCACTAAATTTAATTAAATAGAATGCTAGAGGAGACAGAGTGTTTGGAAACATGCTCTTAGTAGAGTTGAAAAGACTAGTAGAGAGGGGCTTTATCGAAGTGGCAGACAAAGTGGACAAGACAGTAGATAGTGTAAACGAAAATACGGGGGAAATAGACAGTATGATATAAAATAATCTTTTAATAGCGTGAATTTTGGCGAGGGAAGTAGCGCTATTGGACCTCTTCTTCCGTCCCTAGTTCCAAAGCAATGGCCCGTTACTAGATCATCGTGGATACGCTTACAAGAGAACGGTCACGAAATTTAGTCTCTGTATACTTATATACTATGTGCTAAAGCTTTCAATGACAGAGAGAAAATAGTTCCACGTATTTAGAAAATAGTTCCATGTCTTAACCCGTTAACATATCCCGAGTATACGCGTAAGACGTGTTGCAAAATAGCTAAAGTCATGGTCGGTGCTATACAGGTTCAAGAGGTAGCGCCACTGCACACAGCGACTTTTGAATGGTTAATGCTGTTGGCTGCTGATGGCACGCCCCGATATTCTATTGTTTGTTTCAGCCAGCGTCATAGACCAATAGACATGGTTTTCATAGTACATGTCAGGCCAAAAATCTTGTAGTTTGAAACACTTGGAATGAAAAACTAAAGGGGTTAAACGTTAACTTACAGGTATTTGTAAATTCGTGAAATTATTTCTTTTTATTTTGGTTTTTTGTCCGAAGCATGAAGAAAGTGGTCAGGCCTATGACAATATTAATTAGACGTGTGGCTAAATAATACACAATACGCCCGCAAGTAACGGCTGTTCACAATAAAGTGAGCACTTTTGAAATCAACCTTACAAAAAAGTTACTGCCCCTGCCTTCATATATTTTATCGGGCGCACTGAGTGACATGCGCCCACTGAAGTTGATAACGATAGATAGAAAATAGTTCCATAACTTAAAGTCGAATAAAAAGTATTAGGTAACCATAACTTAAATTATTCATTTCGCTTTCTGTTTTTTTTTTTTTTTAAATGCATCGAAGTTTAAAAATGACCAGATTTGTAAAATATTTTCTTTTCTTATAATTCCGCAGTTTTACCTGACCCAGGCATGATTAAAGTGATGAGGCCCATGGTAATGTTAATTTTCATAAGCCGGAGGAATATACAACGTGCATACAAGTAGATCTTAAGCAGGGCTATAAAAAGTGCTAATTTTACCGTGAATTGTGTATAGACATTGAGCAGCGCTTTCAAACGTGTTCGGTTTACCCTGAATAGCCTATACGCAGGGGCATATCAACAGTTTTCTACTGCTTATCGGCGGTGTGTATTTGTGAGAAGACATTTTCTTACTCGACTGGCCAACCATAATTACGTAAACACTGATGTACGTCTGTGATTCGCGGGCACATGCTGTATGACATATGCTCTGCTGTGTCCTTTACAACGTTGTATGACATATGTGGTGTTGTGTGCTGTGCAACGTTGTATAACATATGCGCTGTTGTGTGTTGTGCAATGTTTAAGAGACCTGCAGAATTCGCGTTAATTTTTGGCATCAGGCTGAACGTCATAGTACTGTATACACTGGAGAGCTGGCGTCGTTTCTCCGCTGGCTGTTGCACAGATGTGAAGTCACGCCCTTTCTGACTGAACTGCACGTGATTGGGGAGCATAATTGTTAAGTTCTCATTTATTGGCGCAGAGTTACCCAGGGAGTGTCCGACAAAGTAATGTCCAATGACAAGCATATCGTAAAGGCACACATATTTCAAGTTCAACGTGTCCTCAAATAACAACACGAGCTTTGCAGATCTCTACACACGAGACGCGCAAAGCGTAGACCGCCGAAACACAAAAGTGGATCTCAGCTGACGTGTTATGAAACTGGTCGTAATTTTTTTTTCTCGCGAAAAGCAGGTGAGCGTACCTACAAGCTGCATCCTTAAAAAAAAAAAAATAATAGTCGGAGACGTGGCAACGCTGTACCGCTGTCGCCTGTCTGCAGCGGCAGTTTTAAGGCCCTTACACAATTGGAAACTTTAACATTTGACTTTACGTTTCCTTTCCGACATGTTGTTTCTTACGGAACTTGACACAATGGAACTGCCACAGGTAAATTCAAGCACTCTTGTCTTTGCGATTTCTAAAAGCTGAAATTTAAAGTCAAATTCAAGCAGCCATTTTGCCGAGAATATAACAGAGATCACGTGAAAAGTGAGTTATTTTATCGTAGGGCGATTTTAATATCGGTATGTTAAACAAAGCTCATCTTAAATTAAATAAATGGCAAACGAATATAATGTGAAGAGGAAATATATTACCTTACATTTTTGAATAAAGTAAACTAATCAGTTTTTGTTTTGAAATAAACTATTAACACAAATTTTAAACCCATTAAAAAAAAGGCACGTAAAATGCATTCCTGGATAATATCACAATGATTTACATGACAAGATGCACATTTTTACGAAGCTCGCAGAACAGATTTTCAATTGTCTGAACTCTTGACTTGACAATTTTGTATTGTGTATTGGTGGTTTCGTAGGAGGAAAGGAAACTTAAAGTCAAAAGCTAAAGTTTTCTGTTGCGTAAGAAACTTTAGTACCGGAGCGGCGGCAGCCGGCATAGCATCCCCGCCAACAGCATCCTCAAGATGGTTCTCACGGGCAACTCGGACCCGGTTTTCGAGAGAAGACCTCCCCGCCTGCCTTCTCGGGAAAACGGCCTCCCACAGATAATTGACACCCGGGTTTACGATCCGCCTCCTCCGGGCTCCCCAGAAAGAGAGCTCTCGACAAGTTCCCGCTCGGCCGGCACCAGCATCCCTGGACGACATTCCCCACGCCGCGTACCAATATAACTAGAGAGCCGGTAATTTCCGCGGAGTCATTCGGCGACAAGCTAGACTCCACAATCCTCTGTGCACTCGAGCATCGGTTAGTAGTTTATTGGCTGTTGCTCCTCCGGTAGCACGGGATTCTTCGGTTCTTATTTCCCTTGCATGTTCTTGATTGGTTCTCAGTAGGGATAGGAAAAATTGGCGAATTCATTTAGGGACAAGATAGACGTCAAACATATATATCGTGAAGTCACCTTCGCAATTGGATCACAGTTTATTAGACCCGCCCTGCATGCCTATGAACCAATAGCAGACTTGCAAGGAAACACCTTGCGAATCCCATGACTGTCAGGTGAGCGGTAACAGCCAATGAAGACACAGCTGAGGCTCCAGTATGCAGAGGACTGCGGAGTCTAGCCCACAGGTAATTGAACTCGCGAAATTTTCCTATCCCTAATTGTAAGTCGTTCGGGGCGTGTCTAACAAACTATGGTCCAATGGTAGCACAAACACATGTGTACACGTGAATGAAGTTTAACTTGTCCTCAGAGGAATCCGCGAAATTTCCGGGTCTCCATCAATAGGACCGCCTGTTTATCGCGAAAAGATTCACGCGGAGTCTAGACTGCAATATCCTATGTCCACTCTTGCGGTCTTAATTTTGCCATTGGTCGCTTGTCTTTGTGTGAAGACAGTCTGTTATATGAGAAGCCAAACAGAACTAAGTTTACCCGATACTGACTGTCCATGATTCGCGGACAGCCAGATAAGTAGAGACCCGGTATTTTCGCATATTTCTCTGATGAAAAGTTAAACTGCATTCACGTGTACACATGTGTTTGTGCTATCATTGGACTTGAAACCAATAACGAACATGCAAGGAAAATAAGAACCTAATCCCGTACTACTTGGTTTGGTGTTAAACTGGAGCAACAGCAACTGAACTAACTGATGCTCGAGTGCACAGAGGATTGTGCAGTCTAGCTTGTCGCCGAGTGAATCCGCAAAATTTCCTGCTCTCTTTACAGGTAAGATGCATAACAATTCAAGTTATCCAATCACGAACGTGATTCAGAACTGAAGTGCGTTGGAACACAACTTGTCCTAGAATATATTCGTGAAAAACAGGCGCCCCTACGTATCAACATTTCTTTTGGTGTCGGGGCCGCTGTAGCTTAGCGGTCAGACAACTCGCCTCCCATTTGGACGAGCCGGGTTCGAGTCCCGGCGGGGTCGCTCTTGGATGATGCCGCGGGTTTTCTCGGGGATCTCCCGTTTCCCCCGCCCTTTCATTACGGCGCTGCTCCACACTCACCTCGCTTCCCCCTCATCGGCTCTCAAGACCTCGCTGTTAAGAGCCTCCCAAATCTCTTCACTCACTCAATTATGCTATACTTCAATAGCCTACGTCTACAACCACAACTTCCGTTGCGTATTGGCCACGCGTCTATAGGCTGTTCACGGTAAAGTGAGAACTTTTCAGGCCCTAGTTACTTTTTCCATTCAGCATTATTTATCCTTTAACCACCTTTTTAAATAAATTTTACCACGTAAATAACACACATAGTGTGTATATTTCGCCGCAATTGGAAGTTAACGTCTCAGGCCAAAATAAAATATATTTATTGACTATTATTCCAAATGAGAGGGCTTTCAAAAGTGCCTACTTAAGCCGAAGTCCTTTTTTGACTCGGCCAATCAGAATATCGTATTCCGATACTGAACGTCCATGATTTGTTGCTAGACACTTAAGGCACGTGACAATTGATCGTCCAACCACGAAAGTACAAATGAACTAAAGTGTTTTGTAGTACAATTGGCGCTGAAATCTTTTCGCGAAAAACACGACTCGACCGTGCAAAGCCACTCGCTCTCTACCGGAAATCGACGCGAATCCCCCACCCCCCACGCCCCTGACAGTGAACCTATGCTGTGAGCCTTCTCGAACGTTTAAGAGACCCACCTTGAGTTCTCTAGTTGGCGTTATGCAAATTCTGCAGGCTGTTTAGCGCTACAAAGTATACCAGCACGTCGGCGTCTCGACGGAGTGCGGTGACTTGCAAATAGGCTGCGAAAGACGTCATAAGACAAAACGGATAAGGATAGGTGTCTCACTCGATATTGCGCGTAGCGCTCTGGCTGCATAAACACAGCGTGAACTAATGGCGACGGCTGATTTTTATTCCAATTTAAATTCATGTTACACCATCATTATAACGTGTACGAATATCCAAGCGTGATTGAAACGTGGGTTTAACAGCAGATTACAGAATGGCAACCAAATAAACATGTCAACCATCGTACGGAAACAGGCGCCATGTTTTTTCTTGTCGGAACTCTTTAACATCTATCACTATCTTATTTCTCGTGCTGGAGCGACCGTGTAAATAAATCCAGGAATAATATGCCGCTATGAGGTATCCGTCCACTTCGTTCAGTTCGCAGTGGCCATTCAATTCTTCAGTAGTTCCAGCGGTCTAATAAACCCGTCGCTCAATCAAGTGCGTATCCAGAAACCAGTTTCTGGCAGAGAAATATGTGGACGTCGTAAGGCAGAAAGCGTACAGGCTGCAGCCTGATAAAAAAAAATATCATCTCGTGTGTTTTTTATTTGAAGAGTCGTGTTGTTCACTTGCGGACAAGTGCACTGAGAAAACAATAGAACAAAATATTTGTTTGTACAGGGCAAAATTTATATTTAGTTGCCCTAACAAAATATGTTGTTAAGAAAACAAAATTTGAAAAGCAAAAAAAAAGAAAACCTTTGTTCGTGTAACAAAATATATGTTTGAATAAACAAAATCTCTGTGTTGGGCCAAAAATAATAAGACTGTCAACTAAATATGTTAATTAATCATCTGAATATATTTGTTTGGCACCTCATTTGACTGCCTTCGTACACAAATACAGCTCGAAAGTTTGTTTGTATTTTTTGTGACAATTAGGATAATAACCGTGTTTGTTAGTGCATCTATTGATGCTTAACAATCGTATAAACACACTAATAAAAGAATGCGACAAGAAACTGACAAGTAAAGCTGTAAAACATGAAATATTTGTTTGTACACGTTGCCATGAGTTGTCACATTAGCTGAGATTATTAGGGCGTAGTGCTCGGACACATGTGAGGTTCGAAACTGTTTTGTATACGCGTAGCTAAACAAACCTTTAGTTGTACCAACCAAATATCACAGTTTGGGGCAGCCGAATGAGAACAACAAAATTATTTGGTTTCAAAACAACAAAATATTTCACTGCCCCTATACAAACAAATATTTTGTTGCACCAATTGTTTGGTGCAACAAAAACATTTCCTTAGTTTGCGTGTTCCTCAAATGTACACCGCAATATATATATATATATATATATATATATATATTTATATATATGTATATATATATATATATATATATATATATATATATATATATATAGTCCATTCCCCATTGGAAACAACTTTCTCGGAGCCCTGCTAAATATTTACTTGCAGGCCCGTTTCGTATCCTTCCGCCAAATGTAAACAAACATTACCATGTGACTGCCATGTAGCATCTGTCAAAATCAATGTTTACATTCCATTGTGTATGTACATGTGTTCGTATACTTTCGCCACACCTAAAGATAAACATTGAAATGTGACTTCTTATTTTATACCTGTCAAATGTTTTTTTTTTTTTTTTTTTTTTTTTACAAATAATTCTGTCATATTCCAAAAACTATTCCGTACGAATATTCACAGTTTAGACCTCTTAACATTTTTTAGGTCAGCTTTATGACATTTTAAAAATGCCTGAATTGACTACAGTTCTTACGGATATTTTACATTAACATATTTGTTTTCCGCGACATAGCATAATACATGTAATGCATGTTAGTATTTTACCGCGACTGTGTTTAACACTGTTACAACTGCGAAGTAAAGGGTTGTACTAATTAAACTTTTGTAATTGGTATGTGTTGGGTAATTTCTTTAAAAGGACGGCCTCAATTTGAATAAATATTAAAACAAAGGAACAACCAGTCAAACGAAAAAGGCATATTAAATTCAAGCACGCAACTCGTGTTGCTCATATTTGTCATACAAACCTAAAATATAGCGGTGAATATGCATACAAATAAGCCCACGGTAACTTTAATTCCCCTCATAGTTCTATGTATTGCTACTTACTGTTTATTAGGTTTATTGAAATTTATCGGGCGAGCTTAGTATTTTTCTGGGATTGTTGCAAATTACGTTACACGACTGTGTTTCAAACCCCTTAGGGCAAAGGTACGACGTTGTGATAAATAGACAGACGTGGATGTAAATAATTAACTTCGTCATAAAAACAGTACACAGTTAAAACGTATAAATTGTGCTAATCAAATATTTGAAATCACGCACACACAGGGCCAGCGTATCGACCATGATGCACTAAGGCACGCCATTTCACAGACGCAATAATTAACGAAACACGCGTCACAGTATATTTATTACTGCTGTGGAAACACAGATTTATCACAACATCGTAACTTGTCTAGGAAGGTTTAAAAAACACAACGTCTACAAACGTGATGTGGTAATTTGAAGTATTTTTCGGAGTAAGAATAATTTACGTTTCGTAACTGTGAACTATTTATTACCGTTTGTTGCCAACACGTCGCTGCTCTCGCTGTTGTTAATTCATATTTAAAAAAGAAATAAATATTACAAATTATAGAATATATTAAGTCAAAGTTTCATTTATTCAATAATACAGTACTTTAAAGTTAACCACAGTGTTATATATTTGTGGAATACAGGTCATTGAAAAAACAGGTGACATGTTATGCCTAGAGCGTTTTTTCGAAGGTTGATATTCGCAAGTCGCTTCCAATCGGGAATGGACTATAGTCGTGGAGTTTTCAAACGCAAAACAGGCGGCCCTAGCCACCATCTATAATCATGACTAGAGATCCGAAAATATTGCGAGTTCATTTGACCGCATGACTAAAATTGACAGTTCGGCCGGATTTACAATAGCCCGCCGCATCCGGCCGTCCTTCTCCTAGCCGAGCGATTTAGAGCCAATCTTCGTACGTCCGTCGTCAGTTCATTGATGCAAACTAATACAAACAAAACTGTTTACAAAGAAAATCTCCATAAAAAGTGAATATTTCTGGCTGTATTGTGTGTGTAAGTACCTTAAATGAGCATAGACCTACATAACGAAAATTAATATGTTGTTAAAAATTCTTTTTTGTTAATTTCATATAAATAGACACATGCAAAATTAGTGTTATTACTTAGTAACATGCTACGATTCACTGCACTATAGGCCGTTCACGGTAAAGTGAGCACTTTTTGAAGCTGTTTCATTAGACATAATAACTAATAAATACATTTGATTGTGGCCTCTGACTTATGGTGTTGGGTATGGTGAATGTATACACTGTGTTTATTACTTACACGGCAGGGTTTACATTAACAAGTGGTGGGAGGATATAACATTATTGAAAGAAAGAAGTAACTATGGCTTCAAAATTGCTCACTTTACCGTGCACGGCCTATATACATACTCGAGAACTACTCGTGATTTCATTGGTTACTAGTGACTGTACGGCGTCATTTACCCGTGTGATCGCTTCACTGCAGATTGGTTGCTCTACCGTCGGGACTTGTTATACGTATGATTTGTCGACCAATGGCGGTAGTCGAACCAATAGAAAGTATGTCGCAGCTAGAGAACAACGCGAATTTAGCTGCATGTAACGCATTATTGTATTACTTTTACTATTGCAAAGAAGGAATCGTGTTTGCGAACGTAATTATCAATAAATCTTGACAACAAATGTAACGTAATTTCATTTTACAGCTACATAAACAAACGATGCGATGGCCAAAACAAAACACTACACAGCTTTCTAAATAACTCGGGACGAACGGTAACGAAACGTGCAAGTTTAGAAGGCTGTAATTCCATCCGTCCGTCCGTCAAAAGTTAAAGCTTACCAAGGTTTTGACGGACGGACGGGCAGAGTTAGTGGCCACCTCTGTAAGAAATGTACAGGGGGAAGACATATATATGTATGTGTATATATATACACACACACATACACACACACTTATTTACGTCCCACGTGTGGGTGTTAGCCACTGCAAGAAAACGAGGAACACTGCCCTGGTTTGCTAGTCATTCAAATGTAATGTGTACAGACAGAACTGTGTAATTAATGTGCAATGACCTGGGAGAAATCCATTGCAATAAAATTAACACCGAACATTAGCCAATTGCCAGCTAACTTGGATACCGCAAACACATCGTCGAAGTTGCTGGAATTCCATACCAACAGACTTTCAATTACCTGGATAGCTCTGCTCGCACTCCAGTTCTGTGTATTCCTCTGCACAGCTACAAAACACATGGGAAGACATGGGAACCAACTATGTATTTATTTAAATCAATGAAAAACTTCCAATGTTTAACAATGATTTAACTTGGAAAAATATTATGGAAAAAAGTTGCATGATAAATTTTATTCCTTGATAGTGTTAAAAATGCAAGGGATATGCACGCAGCAGCTGGACTCGGCCCTTAAAGATACCTCTCATTATGCCTGCTACAAATGCCAATTAAGTGAGTAGAGTATTTGGAGGCGAGAGAAAAAAATTCACTATCTAAACATCTTGAATGTTGCACACACTTAGGAGTTCTGCAGAGTAGATTTAATTCAGTTCAAAGTAAAAGTCGCTAATGTTCTCACACTTGACCGTTACAATAAGTTACGTGCCTGTATAATTACTTATTTCAAATGTTCCTGGCTAGCAACATTTATGTCGGTAGAGCAATCAGACACTTATTTAATCTCAGGCACTTTGTGGCCAGTGAAAAGTGTAAGAAAATGATATCGCTTTCTTAAAAAGTTTCTTAAGCACTCTCAGGTACGCCTAACGGTCACTGTACATTAAGGTAGGATCATACATTATGTAATTATAGAGTTTCTCACACTTATTTTATACGTAGTTCTTTTCTGACGGTTGTACGGTGTACGGTTGGCTTATCACTCAACTTGTAACATACTTCTTTGGGTATAATTAACCTTAAAAATTTAATTTATACTGTTAATTCAGAACTCAGGCCTCACTGGCCTGCAGCCTTTGTGACCCACTTAATTCAAGATGGATTATGGAACATTCCGTCACCATCCATTATCGGCAGCGATTAAATATTCAAATTAATACAGAGTACATAGGGCTTAACCCAGGGTGGTTTCGAATACCGTGACAATTTAAAAGGTGTGCCTAAATGTTGCCAACTTGCACACAATTAACAAGTTGCTTAAAACCTGATAAACAAAATAAAACTATAACAGTTCACGTATGGAAAATTAACATTTCAGCTGCTGCGTGTACTTTAACATTACGTAGAATTAAGAGAATAAAATTATCATATAACAATATTTCATGTGAAAATGTGACAATCATAACATTTATTTACCAAATAAACGTGCGTATACTCTTATAATAGATTTGCATGCTAACTGAAAGTGTGTCGAAATGCAATTCGCACGCGTTAAATAATCAGACATTACACCTCTGACTAGCTGTTGGCCACGTGATTGACAGACGGATGACGGACGGAGGAAGGAATGTGACGGTTTGTTGTCAATCCTGCCTTCTGACACAGAACTGGCCACATTAAAGAAACCGCAACGCTGTTTCTTTCTTGTGTACTTGTTTACACTGTGGCTAAGTCATTACTTCACTTGTTCACACACAACCAATCAGGTGTGCTAACAAATGTATGTTAATGGTCGCTGTGCTAGAGAGTGTGGCGATCTTCAAGTGAGCCAATAACATAAGCGGTGCTAGTGGATAGCATATATCAGGTCATCAGGCTCAGTCAAATATTTTATAACGAAGGAGTTTCTTCCCGCCACGCAATGTAGTTGGAGAACATTAATTCTAATTCATGTGCTCAGTTCTTACGGATCCAAGGAATAAAATTGGATATAACTGTGCAGGAGGTACAATAAGTAGAGAATTTATCATTTCGCGTTACAGTTCAGTAGCAAAGTAAACAGCAAGCTAGTATATGCCAGTCTGACGTGAGTCATTGACAGGACTCAAAACCAAAACACTCAGCTCTCGGCCAGCTTAATTCCGCGTGGCCTAGTGGAATAGGAGATCGAGTTCTGCCTGAGGTAGCAGCTAAAGCAGCCTAGTGTACGTAGAGACTGTCAAGTCTGATTTGGCGAGATTTTATAACTAAAAATGGGGCAGGGTCTCTAATAATTAGAGACCCGGAAAATTCGCGAGTTCATTTGAGGGCAAGCTGGACTTCAAACACGTGTTATTTGACTTTGTCTCAATTGGACTGCAGTTCGTATTACACGCCCTGGACGAATTTGAACCAATAACTGACCTGCAAGGAAACTGGGACCGAATACCGTTCTACCTGGTCTGAGATGACACCGGGGCATCAGCCAATGCACAACTAACAGAGGCCCCCAGTACATAAAGAATTGTGGAGTCTAGCTTGTGGCCAAATGAATCAGCGAAATTTTCGGCTCTCTATATATATAATAAGTAGATACTTGAAACATTAGCGGTTTCAGTTCGGGACAAGCTAGAATTTAAAGCCTTGCACATTTGTATTGCTTATGCTATTGGCCCACCAGTAAGTCTACACCACATGGACAACTCTGGGCCAATAATAAACAGACAGTAAAATGCAGACTCAATCACCAAACACCGTCTTCTTCTAATACAATAAGCAACCAATGAACAGTGATATTTGCATGATTATACATACCACAATGGCGTGTATAGCCTAGACGTAATTGAACTCGCGAATTTTTCAGGTCTCTAATATAAAAGATAAATAGAAAGTCCATACATCATTCACGTTGCCATGTTGCAAGTGTTACGCGAATGCGAATACAAATGTATCCCCCCCCCCCTCCCTGAACACGGTTCCTCGCAAGTGTGTGGCTTGTGTAACGGTTGCTGTGTGACGTGACTGTGGGAACCCTGCCATCGGCTCGTCTTTGTCCGCCGTGAGTATGCAAGAAGCCCTGCCATTGGCTCGTCTTTGTCCGCCGTGAGTACGCAAGAAGGCAGCAGACGACGCTGCCAGACAGCGCCAGTGATACCGCCACTTTGTACGGGGCGCAGACCGTTAATAACTGGCGTTACATGTTCTCAGTGGGTGACGAGTATACTCTGTGCTATTAAGGCCCCCGCCCACCTACGAGTTTTGTTTTCCGCGTTTGAGGCCGAGAGGCACAGAAGCGATAAGGGCGATAATGTATCGCGTAACAAGTGCGCCTTCGCCGCTAAGCGCAGGGCTCTGAACAGACGTGCAGTGTTCTAGTCGCACTGCCTCTACCTATGGGGATTTCAGCGGCGACACGATTATTTTATTGGTGGAGAGTCTGCAGGAAGGTTCAATGCATGCCCCTTGAGTAGTTCTGTATGTATTTGAAGCGTATATTTTGAAATACAGTACTTTTAAAATGCAGTTTTTAGCCATGTCAGAGAACTCAAAAATGGACGTCTTGAAAGTATTCGAAAGCCCTCGTATGAAGTGTGTGTTGTTTTCGTAGATCAGAATTACCAAATGCTGTCCACGATAAAGTGGGCACTTTTGAAATGAACCTTAGAAAAATGTTACTGCTTCTGCCTGCATATATTGTAACTAGCTCACCGAGCGGCGTGCGCACAGTCAAGTTGGTAACAATGGCTGGAAAGTAAATCAATATCTTAAGAGGAGTGTGAAGTGAAACTTTTTTTGTGAAATCATTCTTTGCGCGTATTCACGTATCTAGGTAAATATATGTTCTGTAAAGACTACCTTTTGCTAGGGGAAAAAAAAAAACTATTATCTAGGACCCTATGTTTTTACTTTTAACATATTAAGTACATTCATGGAGAAAAAAATTCGTGAAAATGGTCAAATATCGCATTTTTGAAGCTTGCCTATGTAGTTTCCTCAAGCGGCAAGAGAAAAGTACAAACATACGGACGTAGTTTAATCTGTGGGCTTTCAGTGCATGTAATAAAATCCCACTGTTACAGATCTGGTTTGCACAGTACAGCGTCATGATGGAAACACTGCACGTAGGAGCGATGAGGCACTGGGCGTGCGTGTTAATGTCGCCCGTATCGCTTCCTCGCTTCTTGACCTTGGACGCGCAGGTTCACACTCCTCTTAACGTCGAATAAAAAGTGTTAGGTGACTATTTGTGATAACTTTTTTATGCATCGAAGTGTAAAAATGAGCATGTTAATACAATACTTACTTTTCTTATAATTTCACGACAGTTAACTTACACTGGACCGTCGCATGGATAAAGTGATGAGGCCCTTGCCGGTGTTAATTTTACATAAGGCGGAAGCATACAAGCAGGTCTTTCAAAAGTGCTCATTTTAGCGTATATGAGAAAACGTTTCCCTAAATGATAGGACGACTTGGGCTCGGGTAACTGGGGGAGACTCTCTGTGACTCGTAGATAAGGCGGCGCTGTCCGCGGAAACATTTGCTATCCTATATCCGGAACACACACAGCTCAACGTGTACGCTGTGTGCAGATAATGTATAATTAGAGACCGGTCAAATTCGCGTCATTATTTGGCGACACGTTAAGCTTTAAACGCTTTTACGTTAGCGATACATTTGTCATTGGACCATACGTTATTTGACACGCGCTGGGTAGCTCTGCGCCAATAAATTAACACTGCACAGTTGTGTGCGCCAATCACGTGCAGTTCGATCAGAGGGGGAGTGACTTCACAACACTGCAATAGCTAATGGAAAAACGACGTCGGCTACAGTATACTGTATACAGTGCTGCCAAGTTTTGCCTGGTGCCAAATAATATCGCGAATTTCCCAGGTTACATTCACGGTTACCTCGCACTTTTCGGAGCCCTGCAAATGTTCTACTTCCTGGATATTCCCCCGCCGCGTGCAACCGAAGCTTAACTAAGTTTAGAAAATTACACCACAGGGACATCGCGCCGAATTCGTGCCTCGCACTCAGTTATAATTATATTCTGCATGAGAACTATTTCTTACTTGGCGCTACCAACACACATGTTTTCTCACTGTTTCTATTCATATTTATTATAAATTAAATATTATAATTTATAAATCAAACATAGGTAAAACTTCCATTTAACAAAAAATAATATAGGCCTACTTTTATGTTAACATATGTATAAAACGGTTGTGATGCATGGCGTATCTAGGTAATAACTAAAAACGTCATACGTGGGGTGATTTTTACAAATGTTTGATTCCACAAGCATGAAGAAACCGCGAATAGAGTACAGAATACACTTCCCAAAATCTTAGCGGGGAACATGTGAAAGTAATATTGAGTTCCAACTAGAAAGTGATGTAGACTTCAATCGTCTTATAAATATTGATCTACATAAACAGTTTTGTATGTTTTCTGAAATAATGTGTAGTAAATATACAATACTTTAGCTGTAGAGTTACACGGAATTATTTACCAGCTAGTTTCCAAAGAATTGTTTCTAACAAATACATTAATTTTTACTGTGTGTAGACTTCAATTGTGACTACTTTTTCCTGAGATGAAATTTTTTAGATCACGTGGTTCTTGCAAATTAACATGTCAATGTCAACATTTAACTGTTTTTTTTAAATGTGTAAATTAAATGAACTCTGCAGGAAATGTAACAAGGCAAGGTCTTGCCTTAATTAAATGAACTCAAGCCCTTTGCAGGAAATGTAACAAGGCAAGGTCTTGCCTTAATTTTAAGATAGGTGTAGCTAAAGTCATTTTCCAAAAATTTTAGGGTAGCCACAAATCAAAAGTATGTAAGAATGTCCTTGTTTTAAGCATATTTTTTTTTAATTGCAAAATTATTTCCTTGTACAATTTTATAGACGTCATAAAGTAGCCCTTGACGCATTCTTTCAGTGTGAATTATATCATTTCTGTACGTAAGATACTTCTCATTATTTATACATTTTTAAACCAGTAAAATTGTGATATTGTAACGAACTTACGCCCAACTATGCACTTATTTTCTTTTTGCGAGAATAGCGGAGTTACTGAAAATGTCTGCAAGTTGCGGCACAAAAATATATATATATATATATATATATATATATATATATAACAACACATTTTTCCGTGGGCAACACCCTTAACAATTGACAAGTACCAAGGCATAATGCACCCAATCAAGGAAAGCGAACTTCCATATAGTATTTTGAAAAATACCTTGACACTAAATATTTTTCGCGAAATATCACAGCCCCTACTCATGAGGGTGTAATAGAAAACATTTAAGTAAGAAAAAAAAAACGGTAGAGCCTACACGAATTCGTATTGAATAAAGTCCAAAGTACGCATTGTAGAAGAAAAAATTCTCTCGTACGTCTAACCTGGTTTCGAACCCACGACCTGCCGAATGCTAGCTGTGTGTTACAAGACGTGAATAAACGCGTTTTGTGGGCTGTTGATAACCGGTAATAAATAACACTTACTGGTGTTCTCTCAGTTTGTCTATCCTTTCCCTTTCAGCGAGCCATAATACGGCGCTTTCATCCTTGCATTGTCTCTTTAAATCACGTTTTACGAGGCACGAATTCCCACGTCTTGTTAGTCACGTGACGAAATACGTGGGTGGGTCGTTATTTACTGCGCACCGCTCGAATTAATTTTCGTTTCGACATACGTCAGCGCATGGAAACATGTGCATGCATCTGAGAAACTTTCACCATTAATCACTTTCAATAAAGCGATCTCTGATATAGGCTGTTCACGGTAAAATGAACACTTTTGTAAGCCCTCCTAAGATATACTTTTATGCACGTTATGTATTCTTCCCCTTTATGCAACATTAACATCGCCATGAGCCTCATCACTTTATTCATGTGTCGATCAAGTAAACCTGTGAAATTTTTAGACAAGTGTAAATATTACACAAATCTGCTCATTTTCACACTTCGATGCATTAAAGAAACAGAATGCGAAAGAAATAGTTTAAGTTATCACAAATGGTTACCCAAAACTTTCTATTCGTCGTTAAGAAACCGAACTATTTTCGATCCATCGTTAAGAACTTTACTGGGCGAATGTCATTCAGTGTGCCCATTAAAATATATGCGTTCAGAGGCAGTAACTTTTTCCAAGGTTCATTTCAAAAGTGCTCACTTTATCGCGAATATCCTTTAACTATTTATACATTGATTTGATTGGTTAAAATTGGCAGGAGGAGATGCGCAGTGGCATGCAGTGAATTTTAAGAATACTTCATTACGCGAAGGATAAGTCACGAACGTGTCAATCAAATTAAAAATGTTCTCATTAATGCTAAGACAAATTTACATGTTAAAACTGGATTGTTGGGTTCTTCTTATATTAAAGGCCTGTCTACTATCGTCTGCACCTGAAATCATGGACGTGTCCGAATTTCGACGTCAAGCGAATTATGGTCTGAAAATACGTTGACCGGAAGTGATCTTTTGAAACCTGACACAATATCGCAGTAACTTCTGAACATTATTTGTGGTTGAGTGGTGATTTTGATATTCTTGAATTGATGATTAACTTGTTTAATTTTTGCGAGATGGGTGATTTGAATATTTATTTATCTTTATGATACAGGCCCTAACTGTTTTATTTTAAACTAGCAGCCCGCCATCGCTTCTCTCAGGTTTTATGGAGTTATTGAAATACATACCTATACATGCGACTACCTGTGACTACCCGTGTCTACCTGTGACTACCTGCCACTACCCGTGACTACCGGAGACTTTAAAAAAATATTAAACATAGCCTGTGCCAATATGGAAGAATGTAGCTTTCTAACAGTGAAAGAATTATAAGAATCGGTCGTGTAGTTTTGGTAGAGCATGCTTAGAAAGCAGCCAAGTAGTTCATTTTTCTCAGACTTGGTACACAAATTTTTAAATTTCTCAAGGATTTTTAAAATATTAAACATAGCCTACGTCCATTCGGAAGAATGTAGCTCTCTAACAGCGAAAGAATGATAAGAATTGGCCTTGTAGTTTCCGAGCTTAGCCGTTGCATATAAACAAATAAACAAACAAATTCACATTAACTCTTTATTATACTAGTATAGATAAGCTTGTCAACTAATATCCAAAAACATTTTTAAAAATCTCATCCTTCATGTTAAATAGTTCAGGGTAAATGCAGACAGCACTAAATAGCATTTCATTACGTCTGTCTTGAGAAAGCCCACTTTGCACATCCATTGTTTACTTTTACAGCGTAAACATTCCACGAATGCGCGCGAAAGTATCTCAAGTCCTCTTCTTTTTCTTTCATCTTAGGACCTCACATGGGACAAAAGTTCAGTTTTCCGAATGCTTTGCCTTGGGACACGAATTGTCTTGGGACACAGGTTGTCTTGGGACACGGATTGTCTTGGGACACAGATTGTCTTGGGACACGGATTGTCTTGGGACACGGAAGGTTGGGACAGCGCCATGAAGTCAGAGGGTCACATGCACCAATCGATAGAGATATGCAAAATCCACTTTATCATTTGAAGACAGAATAGACTTCAAAATCATGCACGTTTGTATTACTATTTCCATTGGACTACAGCTGGTTTGACATGCCCTCGACGGCGTTAAACCAATCGGAAACAAGTAACGAAAATATAGCCCAATCACTTGCCGCCTACTCAAAAGGCACTGTGGCTCCTCGCTTTTGCAGAAGCCAATAAACGAATGGCACCGACTCTGATGTATGCAGGGCGGTGAAATCTATGTGATGTCAGATAATAACAAGAATTTCGCATGTGTCTACCAATCAACATATCCTTGTCTTAAGGCACGGGCTGGGACAGAGCAGTTGTAAGCAGACCTCAATACCGATGCCTAATTTTCGTGGATTGAGTATGTAACAGCGCTGGCGGAGGGCGGAGGAAACGAGAGAACCTTGAGAAAACCCGCTGAGCACTGGCATCGTCCGGCACGATTCCTACGTACGAAAATCCGGGAGGGACCCCGCTGGGAATCGAACCCGGTTCGTCTTCGTGGGAGGCGAGTAGTTTGTAGTCTGACCACTACATCACCGTTGGGAGTGTGGTGTTGTGTGCGGAGCGGGGGGAGGGTGGGAGGACTAATGAACCAACCCATGCTCTCGTTTGGGAGAGCAGTCTGTTGAACAGGTCGCGGTGCCGCGTTGCCTTTAACGTCCCGCCTGAGCGCGCAACAAGGGCGAAAGTCGCCCGTGCAGCAGAGTAGCGCAGACTGGTATCGACGTGGAGGGCCGCCCACGCCGAAGTCCCTTCCTTTAACTGGCAGCGGCCCTGTGGTCAGCCACCGTCCAGTGTCCACCAGCGCGCTCGCAGCACATTCTAGTCCCGTGACTCATACCAGCCGCGTGGGCTACTGCACGAAACGTCCATTATTATCACTTTCGCCACGGAGTGTCAGCGGCCTGTCGAGAATGCAGTTCTGTGGGGGCAGGGGAAGTTATCTTGCCTTTGAATATTGATATAGAGGCGGTCGAATATCTTCACGGCACCACATAGTTCATAAGTGCACAGACACGACATAGCGTGGCGGTTCCTGTAATGAGGACATACCCATTATCTGATTGGTTGCGCGAATATTAGGGCGCAAGTCTCATGTCTAATTGGTAGGGACGGGTGTTTTTCGCGAAAATATTTCAAGACCAGTTGTAGTCCAAAACACTTTTGTTTATATGCGCTTTCGTGGATTGATGATTTTAAATGTCACGTGCCTCAATTGTTTGTCCACGAATCATGGGCGTTCAGTATCGAAGTGCTTGCTTACGATTGGCCCAGTCAAATAGGAACATGCCTTCTCACGTAGAAACGTGGCCAATAACCAAAGGAAACTGTGATTGTGGACCTAGGATATTGAAGTCTAGAATGGCCATAAACATTTTCGCGAAAAACTCTTGTCTCTACTAATTGGTAACTACATTCCGCGAAATGCTCCATTGGCTGGGCTGCCAGCTGGCGAGTAGGTAACGACCGGCGTTCCTGACATGTTGCTCTCCAGAGACGCCCTGCCCTTTTACTGGCGTGTGCTGCCGGAGAAGCGACTATTACACCTCTGTATTGTTAGCTACTCTGTGGCGGTAGATAGGATGCTAGCCATTGGAGGCTATAGGATTTCTGGGGTCCTAGGTAAAATTTCTTTAAGAGGCGTCCCCCTCCTTTTAAAAGAGCGATGCAATTAACTCGTGGTCAGCTGTGATGTGAGTTGCCGTCTTTCTCGCTGCTCATATTTACACGCGGCAAACTTGCGACATGTCAACTCAGTGGCAATATACGATGTGAGCATACTGTTGATTCTGCGTAGTGAATGCTAGATATTTCGTATTGCAGCCAGTCTATGCATAAATTTGTAACTACTGCCTATTCAATAACTAGGGACTGGGAAATATCGATAATTAATTTGAGGCCAAGCTAGGCTTCAAACGTGTGTACATTTCTGTTGTGATTGCAATTGGCTCACAGTCTGTTAGACACACCCAGGTGAACTCTGAGCCAATAATTCACTTGCTAGGAGACATGGAATGAAACCCATGCGACCTGGGATCAGGTAAACCTGCCTACACACTGGGGCAGCAGCCAGCGTGCAGAAAGTCGGGGCTCGAAAATACATATCATACTGGAGTCTAAAGGCTGTTCACGGTAAAATGGGCACTTCTGAAAGGCCTGCTTAAGATCTACTTGTATGCATGTTGTGTATTCCTCCGCTTTATCTAATGTTAACATTGTCGTGGGCCTCATCACTTTATTCGGGCATCGGTCAAGTGAAACCTTAAAATTATTATAAAAGTAAATATTTAATAAATATGCACTGTTTTTACACTCCGATACATTAAAAAAAATGTTCACAGCGAAACAAATATTTTAAGTTACCGTATTACAAATGGTTTCCTAACACCTTTGATCTGACGTCAAGATATGGAACTATTTTCCATCCATCGTTAGCAACTTTACTGGGCGAATGTCACTCAGTGCGCCCGTTAAAATATATGCATGCAGGAGCAGTGACTTTTTTCTAAGGTTGAGTTCAAAAGTGCTCACTTTATCGTGAACAGCCTTTAGCAGATATGTGGTTTGAAACGCATTTTCCTGTCCTCAACAATGATGCATTGTCATAGAACTAAAATATTATAGGTGACATTTAATGTTTAACTTTGAATTTTGAAAGGTTGACGTGGTACTGTTAATGAAATTAATGTATTTCTTGGTACAACTTCTTTGCGAGACTTAAAAATTCAGGTAAAATTTCTAGTATATCTCATTCATAAACTGTATCATGTTGGTATCTGTACAAGTTTTTGAGATCATCCACATTAATTCCGTCCTGTTTTTTTTTCAGATTACGATCGCAGCAGAGAATTTCACAGCGACCTGTAAGTGCGTACGCTCTCTACACATTTAATATATTTAATATATTGTTTTATTTAATGCTTAAAATTAATTAAACAATCCTCTTGGTGCAAAATTGTAATTGGTGTGATAAATATATTATAAAGGCTGTTTGCTTTCTCTTCCTGGAGTTAAGTTCTGAACTTATTGATGAAGAATTGAATAAATTTAAAAGCCAGTTGTAAATATCCACGCTGGTACTTTATAAACGAACGCCTTTTTGATTGTGAAAGGTTGCAAACACAATTTTTTTTTCAATCAACACTGAATTATTTACACTTTTTTTGGCAATCAAGACAAACTAGAATTGTGTATGAAAGGCATTGGTATTGGTTTCTGGCTTCTTCGCCTAATGTCGTTCTGTGGTTAAAATAACATTCAAGACGTCTTTTTTTCACTTAGTAAATGGTATTAATGACTGGCTACTAGGTAGAAAATATGACTAGTTAATTGTTACCCAGTCAACTACACTTTCATATATAACAAAATACAATACAACCTAAATTTTCGGGATTTTTTTTTTTTTAAGTGGAATAGGATTGGAACACACACATCTGAGTTCGTAAATTCGCATTTTATCAGACACATATTGGGGTGAGTGAAGAGATTTGGACGGCTGTTAACATCGAGGTCTTGAGAGCCGATGAGGGATGACTGAAATGAGTATAACCGCTCAGCCACCGCGGTCCCTCACATGTTGGTCGACCCGTATCTTTCATACACTTGTGCATGTCGATCTAGGCTAAAGTGTTTTGCAATGCCACTATGTACGAACTCTACGCAAAAAAAAAAAAACGGGCGTCCTTATCGCCTTAGCGATAAGTAGCGATAGGAACATTTCGCGAGTTCATTTCAGGACAAGATAGACGTCAAACACGTGTACACTGAAGTTGACTTAGCAATTGGATCGCAGTTTATTAGACACGCCCTGGCTGACTCTGAGCCAATAGTAGACTTGCAAGGAAACAAGTAGCGAGTGCCATACTGCCAGGTGTGAAGTAACACTGGCTACTCTATGGGGCAGTAGCCAATGAACAAACATCTGAGGCTCGAGTATACACATGACCGTGGAGTCTAGCCTACAGGTCATTGAACTCGCGAATTTTTCCTATCCCTGGCGATAAGTAGGGACACCTGATTTTCGCGGAAATATTTAATGACTATTTGTTTTTCATAACACTTTAGCTCATATCCGCTTTCCGATAGGGATGGTTACCGTGTCACGCGTCTTAGGTGCCTGCCTGCGCGTGAATCACACACGTACAGTACTGAAGTTACCTGATTTTGATTGGCCAGTCAGGCAGGAAAATATCGTCTCACAAAGACATGCCGCCAGTAAGGAAAAGAAAAGCGCTGAAACTTCCGTAGGGTATTGAAATCTAGCATGCTCGGAGATCTTTTAGCAATAGCGGCAAGTAGAAATGACAGTGCATCGCGGGAGAAGTTGACTGTTTGCTTGGATTCAACGCACTGTACACATGTCCGATAGTTTTCTTTCCTTATTGGTAGACCTGTGAAATTCGCGTTATTGTTTGACGACAGTTTAAACTTGAAACACTTTTACTTTTGCAATCGGTTTTTCATTGGACCATGTTTCATGCTACACGCCCCCGGCAGATCTGCTCCAATAAATGAACACTTCACAACGGTGAGCCCCAATCACGTACGGTTCATTCAGGAAGATAGTGAACTTCAATACTATGAGCACACAACAGCAGTTTGTTTATGGCAATTTGTTGCAGTCTGCTTGAGAAGGCGTTTTCATATTTGACCGGGCCACTCAGAATTCGGCAACATCGGCACGGATCCTACGTGATTCGTAGAGACCTGCAAAATTCGCGTTATTATTTGGGGACACGTTAAACTTTAAACACATGCACTTTTGCAATACATTTGTCAGTGGACCATATATTATCTGACACGCCCTTGGTAACTCTGCACCAATAAATAAACACTTCATATTAATGTGCTCCAATCACGCGCAGTTCAGTCTGAAAGAGCGTGGTTTCGGATCTCTGCAGCAGCCAATGGAAAAACAACGCCGGTTCCTGTGTGTGTGTGTGTATATATATATATATATATATATATATATATATATATATATATATATATATATATAATACTGCGAAGTTCAACATGATGCCAAATAATTACTCGAACTTTGCGTGTCTCTACTTATTGGCAGCACGTCTTTGCGAGAAAATATTTTCTTATTGGGCTGACTAGTCAGTAATATATTACTCCTGTAGTGTGCGTCTGTGATGCGCGAGCAGGCATCTGAGACTCATAACACGTAAATAATCCAATCAAGAAAGTGGATCTGAGCTAAAGTGTTATGAAATACAACTCTTCATCAAATCTCTTCGCTAAACTCGGGTGTCCCTACCGACCCGTTATTGACGGAAGACTATTCGACGCTGGGGGAGGGGACAGTTGACATACGAATGCACTACGCTGGTAGACAATGATTAAGGACCGGCAAAATTCGCCTTATTATTTGGCATCGCGCTAACTTTCACTGTGATGTATATAATCGAAGAGGCGTCGGTTCCCCCATTGGCTCCTGCATAGATGTAAAGTGACTCCTTCGTGTACTGGACTGCACGTGATTGGACTACACAATTGTGAAGGGCTTATTTATTGGCGCAGAGCAGCCCAGGACGTGTCATATAAAGTCTGGTCGAATCACAATCTTATTTCAAAAGTACATGTGTTTGAAGTTTAACGTGTCCCCAAATAACAACGTGAATTTTGCAGGTTTCTACGAACGACGTTCCACTCCCCCTCCCCCTCCTGATCTACATCGCCCCGCCGGAGGGTCGTCGACGCGACTTCTGTGTTCCTCGCACACGCGCGGAACACGTGGTTCGGATTCCACAGCAGGAATCCTTCCTGAGTCGACCTCCCAGGGAAGTGTGTACTGATGGACGTCACGTGTGCAGCCGCGGAGGAACGAGACCTGAGCGCTAATGTAATGGCCCCTTCACGCGATAACTAATTTCCTTCAAATTGCCTTCAATTTTTATTTAATTCAATTCATTGAATGCTGTAAGACGTCATTTAAACGTCATAATCGCGGCCATTTTTCTCTTTTTATTCCTCGAATGTCTCGTTTTCCTTCAATATTTTCGTTTTGAGCATGTTCTATATTTCCTTAAATCCAAAATTTCATTCGCCGATCACACCTTTTTTGGCAATGCTAAGGTCGAAGTAAAGCAACTGCCTATGGAGCCATGCACCCGACTGTACAACGTGAAGAACTCATAAACAAAGTAGTACAGTCACCATACAAATTGTCAGAAATGTGTGATTTATGCTGTATATGAAAGAAGAATATATATATTTTGCAACATTACAAAATATTTTACTTAAGTATACCTTTTTAATATAAAAACTTATCGATTAAAATAGTCTGTATTTTTAACAAAATGGAATATCTTCAAAATGTTTACTATGATTGTGTGTAAGAAAATTGTAATAATAACGTAGGAAATAATTTTTATAATTGATTTTGTGTGTGTCGATTAGTCAGAAACATTTATTGCTGAAACTGACCATCCTTTAATCCGTCTTCGCTGAGCAACTTGCACCGTTTCTAATGACCTCGTTGTCGACGAAACTCAACCCCTTCTACCTACTCACATAAAAATAATAGTCAAAATGCCTGTTCTAACCATTTTCACTTCCAAATAATACCCAGAGACAGTCACAAAACCGCGCCTAGTTAAGCGGTCGTCTGCAATACTTTGAGGTCGGTGCAGATACATTGATATTCCAGAAAATCCAGAGGTTAATTTATCTGTATCCACCTCGGCAGAAGAGTAGTTTAGTTGGTTGCTGTGTTTCCAGGCGCCATCATCCTGTTTGACCGGACTTCACATAGGAAACGCCCCCTGCTCGACTGCAAACCTTTCTCTACTTTCTTGCCGCTGCAGCAAGTCAATAACAAGTTTCGTTAATTGAACGGTATTTTTCGAATAACAGCTGAAGTGAACCTTGTGGTATGTATATTCGGTTACATGCAAAATAATATTGGACTGGAAAACAGTTCAATTGTCACTTGTCACTCCACTGGTTGATAAACAGCTGGTTATGACCGCGCCAGTGTTGAACTAGGAAGCAGGAGCTCTTTCCGCGAAAATTGGGTCTCCGTAATTTTTTAGACACCTGAAAAATTCGCGATTAATTTGGGGAGTACTGGGGCTGCGGTGGTGTAGTGGACAGACTACTCGCATCGCACCCCACTAAAGCGATTCGCCTACGATTCCCGGCGGGTTCACCCTCGGATTTTGGCACGTCGGACTCGTCCTGGACGATGATGCTGGTAGGTGGGTTTTCTCAGGGGTCTTCCTTCTCCCTCGCTCTTGCATTCCGGCGCTGCTCCATTCTCAACTCGCTTCACCCTCATCGGATCTCAAGACCTCGATGTTCAGAACCGCCCAAAAAACTTTCCACGCCATTTGGGAAATACTTGCACGTTTGTGTTACATTTGCGATTGGTAGAGACATGCTAAATTCGCGTAATTATTTGGCATCAGACTGAACTTCACAGTAATGTATATACCGGAGCCGGTGTCTTTTTCCATTGGCTGCCGCAGAGATCTGAAACCTCTCTCTTTCTGACTTAGCAGCGCGTGATTGGAGCACACTAATATGAAGTGTTCATTTATTGGCGCAGAGTTACCAAGGGCGTGTCAGATAAAACATGGCCCAATGACAAATGTATTGCACAGGTACACGTGTCCGCAAATAAAAGCGCGAATTTTGCATGTCCACGGCGTCTTTGACATCTCCTAGAAGACTTCCAGACAATGCAAAACGTTGAACGAAATCCGGGCCCAACCACTACCTCCTACTGTACCTACAGGAAGTCTATTAGAAGTTGAGATATGTTTCAGTATACCAGCGAATGTGAAGGTTAGCCTACAGTTAAAAAAAAAAACAATACTGTTTATTAATATTATTTCGTTTAATTCGGAAGTCTCGGCGCCGACTGCCGTCGAGTTTCAAGGTGTTAAACGCACACGTCATCCGACAAGATTGCATCCGCCATACCTACGCACCTTCTTATTGTTTCTTGTAATTACGCATGCGCAGAGAGAACAATACCAGAACCCACTAGCATGTCTTTTTTTTTTACACTCCTCGGTCTTGGCACGTCAAGGTCGAGCTATAAACATTTTTATCGAACTTTTTTTTTACCCTGTCTCGGGACATGTTTGTTGAATACAGTTAGGGTGGTATGTGTGCCGTTGATCATGGAGGGCCGGGAATGCAGACCCGCATGTCGTACAGCGGATGTCATGTTGCCGAACTGCTGGAGTTTGTTTGTTTTTCGTATGTTGAGCTATCAGTCTTCCATCCAGACAGATGCGTTACTGATGCCAGACGAGAAAGTTGACTTAAGCCTGAAACACACGGGGATCTTTCTTGTACAAGAAGGTGTACACTTTTCGTGTTCAACAGGTGAACAAGGAGGCAAACACCCTCTTGTATTCAAGTTCCATGTGCATAACTGTACACAGATTACTAGTACTTGAATGTTGCAGCATGCCATGAGATTCGGATCTGGGGCTCTTTCCGGGACTGTGTAGGTAGGAGTAATTTGTGCACTGGCAATAGTATCACACAAGATTAACATCTGTTTTATACTCTCACATTAACACTATCGGCGTAAATAAATGTGCGGTAAATACATGACCACAACACAAAAAAATTTCACAGACGAAACCAATCACCAATACAGAATTAAAATCTGTTTTTCTACTCTCAAATTAACAATATCAGCATTGGAATTGTGCTGGAACTAGATTAATGTATAAAACGCAAATGTAAACATACGACTTGTACAAGAAGGTGTACGAAAGATACGACCTTCTCTAAACGATTCTAGCTAGCATGCAAGCCCCTGATTGCTAGCTACTTGCATACAAGTTAGCCAGCCACACGATGTTAGTTGACTTGTACAAGAAGTGTTTCAGGCTTTACATCTGGGAGCAAATAAACACTTTCAGCAATAAGCCTGGGTGTAAATCGGGATTCACCATAATGGCACTTTCTCTGTCCTTAACCCATTTCAGACTCATTTTGATTTATAGATAAAAGTGCAACAAATAAGACATTTTTAATGCATGCAGTACTTCAGCCTATAGTGAAATCCAAAAGAGAAAATAATGCGCAGAAGTCGGAAACGCGTCGGGTGAGTCGGGAGAGTCCATTAACGCTGCAGGAAGGGGCGAGGTTGTTCAGTTCAGTAGTGACAGCAGCCGAGAACGGTCGAGCGAGAGCTGCTACGCGTGTACGTATTACCTGCAGGAAAAACGTAAGTTTGCGTCGACTGTTTAAAACAGCGCGATGGTTGAGAGCGGTGTTTTCAGTATGGTGTGTATAGCGCCAGCAGTTTCACGTGGTTTTCCCTCCCTCCAGCGACGAGCATTCGAGATAGCCCTCCCCTACACTGCCTCCCCTAGCTTCCCTCCCTCAAGCCAAAGCTTCGACAATATTATTTTCTCATTTGAATTTAACTGAAGGCTGTTCACGATAAAGTGAGTACTTTTAAAATCAACCTTATAAAATAGTCACTGCACCAGTCTGCATAATAACGGGCACACTGAGTGATATGAACACAGTAAAGTTGGCAACGAAGGATGGAAAGTAGTTTCACATCTTAACGTCGAATAAAAAGTGTTAGGTAGCAATTTGTGGTAACTTATATTATTTCTTTCATTTTCTGTGTTTTTTTTTTTTTATGCCTCGAAGTGTAAAAATGAGCATATTTGTAAACTATAAATTTTTCTAATAATAATTCTACAGTTCCACTTTACCGACGCATGAATAAAGTGACGAGGCCTATGGCAATGTTTATTTTACATAATGCGGAAGAATACACAACGTGCATACAAGTAGATCTTAAGCAGGGCTTTCAAAAGTGCCGATTTTACCGTAATATCCTGTATATACAAAATAACTTGTTTCGTTATCATGACAACTGACGAGCTGCGGGCTTCATGTTCGGTCACAGAGCTTGTAAGATTATAGAGACGAAACAGTCCCTCATTCCGCCTTATACAGCCGCACAAGACAGCACAGTGTCGTAATTGGCCAGCATCACTCTATGTTGAGCGCCAATCAACTGTTTGTAACTTACTTGACGGCCGGCAGCCTAAACGACAGCGGAGCTTTTGCGGCACGTAGTAGCCAATCAGATGCAGGACCCATCTCTAGAGCCTTGCGCACCCAATCAGAGAATGGATACGTCATGCCGTCTCTGTGAACTTGTCTACTTTGTACCTTTATCGTCGCCGTGGCTGAAATAAATACACGTCGTTTGCCCTAAAATCGTTCATCCTTATTGTAGGACAAAATACTTTAAGATGGATGACTTTAAGATAATCGACTTTAAAACGAATGTATTAGGACAAATGTGTTTAGGACAAACGACTTTTAGGACAAACGATCATATACGAAACATATTTTAGGACAAACGACTTTAGGACTTATGATGTTATAGAAAATTTATTTTAGAACCAATGCCTTTAGAACAAACGATTTTAAAGGGAGGGAGGGAATAGATTGGGGAGGCTCGTAACAGCGAGGTCTTGAGAACCAATGAGGGCGATTGAAGTGACTCTGGGTCGGCACCGGAATGAAGGGGCGGGGGAAACGGGAGATCCCCGAGAAAACCTGCTGACCAACGGCATCGTCCGTCACGATTCCCACTTGCGAAGATCCAGAGTGACTTGGCCGGGGATTGGACCTTGACAGCCTTGGCGGGAGGCGAGCGTGCTAACCGCTCAGCCACCGTGGCCCCACGATTTTAAAGGAAATGTATTTTAAGACCAACGACTTTAGGACAAACGGTTTTGAAGCAAATGCACTTTAGAACAAACGACAAAGTTCCCACTGGAACCGGCGCTGATCTCTCCAAACCTCCCCTCCAGGTGCCCGATACCTTATAAAAGGTCATACCTGGAGCACTTATTTCTAACTGTACGTTAACTCCCGCATACAATAGCTAAATCGGCTCTTTAGATGTTCTTGGTGCCACCGGGAACTTTGCAATTTTGAAACCACCATGCTGGTCCGAAAATATAAAACAAGAAAAACTACACTAAACTACACAAACACACACTAACTAATGCGTCCGCAGAGTTCCTTCTTTCACGTACAATTTAAGCATGACGGCATCCCCTTTAGCAACTTTCTCGGCCTAGTGTGTTCGAGTGTGCACAGACTTAGTTTTGGGGAATGTCCAGTAACCAGAAACATTTCCCGCCACCTCGCCCCCGAGCGCAAAGGGGCGTTGTCGAAACCACACTGCAAACTATCGGAACAGTCTCATTTACTCTCACAAATATACAGTTCACATCTCACTCTCACTCTCCTTGACCTCAAGAGGTCCCTTCTTCGGTTTCCCATCTTTCATACAGGTGCCATCTGCCTTGGTCGTCATCGGTTGCTGCCCAGGTTTCCCCATCCAGAGGTTGTCTTGTTCCGGTATGACATGAGCCATGGGCTATTGAGGGAATGCGGTGGGAGGTGATGATTTCCGTTTTTCTTTCCCATTCTAGTTCCTCCATCCTGAGATCGGCACAGCCGAGAGGGGGGCCTGTAGACTCTTTTCCGAACCACATCCACCCACGTTTATCACCCCTCAATCAGAAATCCCTGTAGGGGAAATCCAGCTCTTGTACCTATAAACGTACCCATGATGTCAATAGTCATATCCAGGTGTTTGTCAAATCCGGTGTTATCCCTCTTGGGATTTTCCATCTACTGTTATTGGCCAAACGAAACTGTCCAAACTAAGGACTATTACCTGACCACAGTATAGCCCAAGAGCCTTCCATATGTACGGACAGCATCCATAGAGATGTTGGCTTCATCAAACCACTCACCTCTATGCCAATAACATTCCTTGAGCAGACTTAGTAAAGCCTGCTGCTCTGTTGGCAGGCCTGCCTGGGCGATGACAAGCCTGTCCACAGCCTCCATCCTAGGGAAGAGGATTCTGCCCCCCCCCCCCTATTTCCATCCGCCTGACAACAAGAGCCAGAGCAGCGATGAGCGTGTATATAACCTCTAGTCTGGTAAGTATGGCTCCCTGTATCATCTCCTCATAAAGCCATTGTGGGTCGCCTGTATTTCCTTGAATAGGCCAAACCTGCACTGAGGCATTGACCATATTCTTCTCGTCTGGTCAGTCTATCGTCACAGTTCTTTGTGTGACTGGGGTTGCCATGTTCCTCCTTAACAACTCCTTATGGGGGAAGATCTCCCTATAGGCCTCGGTTTCCCTTGGCTGTCTAGTTTGAACTTCCTCCATTGGCATTCCTGTTTTCCATACCTGATTGGCATGGTTCCTTTCACAGACAGTTCTTATTCTGTTGTCTCCTTCGAGCCTTCTCATGCTGCAAGCAGCACAGACAAATCCCTCTCGTACGAACACCACAGGGCTCCAACTACAGAGCCAACTGTCTCCATTGCTCTGGCTTCCTTCGCTCTGCTCTAGAGGTTCCTGCAGACCCAGCTCCATTACCTTCGCCACAGAGCTGGGCCCAGGTAACTCCTCCCGTACCTTTGAGTTCCCACTGCCTGTGTCAGACTTCATGGAGGGGGCTCCAGCACTTTTCCCTGTATCTCCTTGCTGTTGCGTCCATGAACAGGAACCAGCTGTTGCTGTCTTCCTGCTGCTTGTGAGGCGAGAGGGCCCTCCTCACACTCATCCAATAACACCACTCTCGGAAAGATGTGTTCACCCATTCCGAGAGTCAGTGTCATCCTCACTCTCTGGACTGTCCCCGAACTCGTCTCTCATCTTGTGACTCGTCCACCAGACATAGAATCCCTCCCTTCTCTTGCCAATCCTAGCAAGGTACCCCATAACTTCCTTGGTCATACCCCTGTCCCTGACCATGTGCCGAGGCGAAGAGGTCCATGTTTCCCCTCAGATTCTAATCTAAGATCCATAGCATTCCACTGCATGAGCCGGGGTGTCTGGCGCACCGCATACCACGCAGTTGGGGTCGTCAACCAGGCTCATAGGGAAGTGTTTCTCTCGGAAATTCCCGTGTCTGGTCAAGAACTCGGCCGGATAATGGCTCACATCAAGCCACTTCTTCAGCCTTAGCCTCTCCCGAATGCTCGGGAAAATTTCGTAGGTGGTCCTTCCTTTTTCGGAATTCTCTCATCTTGTCTGCAGTTGTCAGTGTGGTTTTCCTCAAGGTCCGTATCCCCACCGATGTAATACCTCGTCGTCGTTTCCTTCCAGCAATTTCTCCTTTTCCCTTCACTAGTTGATCAAGTGAATTTCCCCTGCGACCGCTGTAATGCCTCATTCGAGGCATTAGTTCACTCCTGTCACAACCGGGTGGTACCCTGAGAAAACGACATAAAGACAAACAATTTCAGGACAAACGAATTCAGAGTAATGAAACCTCGTAAAATTTCATGAGGACGAACGATTTTAGGAGAAATGCCGCGCCCCCGGTGAAACATGTGTAGGTGGGCGGGACGCCATAAGGGCGATATTCGCATGCGGATCGGAGGAGGCGGCTTGTGACGGTAAACCGGCGGCGCAATGATTGAGCCGGTTATGAATTATACAAGTGTGTGAGGCGTGCCAAGGGCGACGGGCAGGTACAAGGTTGCGAGTTGGCAGACAGCGCCGCGCTGTGACGACCACAGTCGCCGATGTTGCTCTCATCGAGGTTGTGTGCCAACTGCAAATACGTCCCACCTGCTCGACTGGTCAGACGTGTGTCCTGGTGTTACTGGAGCAACACTGAAAACACCTGGGACATGTCTCTCACGTCGAGAACACCCGCCAGTGATGCAACACTACGCTGGTGTGATCACCAAGAGACGATGTTTCATCGCGGCTAAGTTGACTCTTCGTTAGGATTCAACGTACTCAACGTGTCTACGACAGTTTTCTTCCGTGCGTGAAGCTACTAGCCCATTCCACTGGGCCAATGAGTAACCCCATACTCTAAAGCAGAATGTTTGTGGTTGCCCTGCAGAAAACCTCGTGGAGTTAAAAACTTTATAATATAATTACGAAAGGATAAACTACCCGGATTTAGGGTCACCTGTTTTTCTCGAAAATACTTACACGAAGGTCTTACTATAATCTTCTCAGGCATACACGCAGTTTTCCTTTGGTTATTGGCCACGTATCTTTGTCGGGGGACCTGGCTGTGCCAATCAGAATTAGGTAACTCCGACACTGAGTATCCGTGATTCACGGGCAGACGCCTGCAATGCGTGACAGTCAAAATAATTGAATCACAAAAGTAGACCTGAGCTCTGGTGATATGAGTCAGGAAATCTTTTCGCGATAAACAGCTGGCTATAGCTATAGTGTCATAAAAATTTTGTTAACCCAAAATTTTCAAGTGTTTTTAGAGTGTACCTATGTATATGTAAGTTCACAGAACTGAAATAGCAGTTTATTCACAGAACTCCACCCTCACACGTCAGCAAAAACCGTCTCACTGACCAACAACACATCGCAACGCCTTCCGCCAATCATCGCCTAGTAACTTTATCGCCACATTGCAACCCTACCAATAGGGAATATTTCGCAGCACGCAGTATAGTTAAATTCAATTTTTGCACAGCTCTAAGGGAGAGAAGATAGGGGAGGCAATGTAGGGGAGGACTCTCCCCACTGGAGGGAGGGAAACCACGTGACACCACCCACGTGGCAGGAGAAAGTCGGCCAACTGTGGTTTTTCTGATGGCATTGCTGGATTACTGCTGGCCCAGAAATCTTATGGGTCTACACAACTGGCCCTGCCATGGTTAACATAGGACATTTGGCATGCCATTTATGGCATGCTGATGGAATGTTTATGAAGAAGAAACTGATGGTTGAGAGTAGGTGAACTACTGATGGTTAGGGGCAGGTGTTTTTCGCGAAAATATTTATGGCCATGCTAGATTTCAATATTCTGCATCCACTTCGACATCTTCCTTTGGTTATTGGCCGCACGTCTGCATGAGAATACATGTTCTTATTTGACTGGGCTAATAAGAATAAAGTACTCCAATACTGAAAGTTCAGAACCCTTGCACCACGTGACATTTAAAATCATCCAACCACGAAAGTGCATACGAACTGAAGTGTTTTGGAGTACAACTGGTCTTGAAATATTTTCGCGGAAAACACCCGACCCTACTAATGGCCCATAAATGGCTTACCAATTGTATTCCTGCAATGGCCGCACATAACTTATACTTATTGCTGGTAAAAGTATGGGTAGCCATCTGTAAGCCACTTGATGGCTGTGAAGTGGTACATCGATGTGAAGTTGCTGTTGTAAGCATATGGGACATGCTTGGACCACTTGTGTTCACCACACCTGGACCAGTTATGGGCAGAATATGGCTAGTTAGTGGTGCCACTTCAGGACCAGCAATGCTACCGGGTGCATGTGTTGGCCAACTTTTTGCCGGCTTGGCATCCGACTGTAAAGCATAAATGGGCCATATGCGTTTTGCTACATTGGTACTGGTGCTATGCAGACCAAACTGATAACATCACTCCCTGGTGCAGTGTTTTTAAAATCCACCGACACTTTATACGCACGCGCTGAGCAGCTATCGTCCAACCGCTCTCAGTCGCTGTCGCTACTGAACTGGACAACCCCGCCCCCTTCCTGCAACGACAATAGACTCTCCCTACCCGCCCGACGAATGCGTTTTGAACTTCTGCGTTTTATATTTTGCTTTCACTGTAAACATTCAGACACATGACCCGCTTCTAGACTCCTCGCTAACCAATCAAATAATTGGTACACTAGCATAAAAGGAAACGCCAAACTAATTCAGCTCTGTAATCTTCGCTGTTCTGTGTCTTCGCGCAGCGGATAGTGAAGAGAGGTATTGAGAACCGATGAGGGTAACTGAAGTAAATATGAAGCGTCGCCGGAATGAAGAGGCGGGGCAAACGGAAGACCCGCCGACCAACGGCATCGTCCAGCACGATTCCCACTTGCGAAAGTTCGGTGACCCGGCCGGGTATTGAGCCCGGTTCGCCTTGGTGGGAGGCGGCGTGCTAATCGCTCAGCCACCGCGGCTCCCCGCAGCAGATAGGCGACAAGAAATGTTTACATCGCAGAGTAAATAAGTGTACAGAGACGAATTGACGTGGCGGTTTCTTTGATGTGAGCATGTTCATTCTCTGATTGGCCGCGCAAGGCTTTGGGTACGGGTCTTGCTTCTGATTGGCTACTGTAATCCTGCGAAAGGTTCCCGATTGGCTGGACTGCCGGCAGGCGAGTAAGTTACGAGGCGCTGATTATTGGACGGTGCACCGACATATTGCTGGATATTTAAGCCATCTTGTTGGCGGGAGACCTCTGAGAAAACCCGCAGACCAACGGCATCATCCGGCACTATTCCCACGTGCGAAAATTCGGGAGTGACCCCGCCGGGAATCGAGCCCGGGGCCCGCTTACAACAACAACAAAGAAATTTCAAATTTGATCAGTGCTCGTCCATTGGCCATAACTAGGGACCGGCAAAATTCGCCTTATTAGGCATCGCGCTAACTTTCACTGTGATGTATATAATCGAAGCGGGCGTCGGTTTTTCATTGGCTGCTGCATAGATGTAAAGTGACTCCTTCGTTTGTCTGGCCGAATGACAAACTTATTTCAAAAGTGCATGTGTTTGAAGTTTAACGTGTCCCCTAATAATAGTACGAATTTTGCAGGTCTCTAGCCATAGCGGAACTGTATTATATTTATTAAATTAAAGTTGATTAATGTACTTCATATATAACGTTATTCATTTCTCTTATCAGGTAGTAGCCGCAAAGGCGATCGTTGGACATCTTTTTAATCCACCTTCCCCTACATTGATCCCTATTAAAAGTCGTGAACTCGGTTACATAATCAGTTAAATTAAAGTTAAAATGTGGTTTTATTTGGGGGGAGGGTGTTTAATTTGCAAGGAAGTTATTAAAAAAATATATATTTTAATATATTGAATTAATTCAATTTTGATATAATTAAAATGATTAAGAAGCCACTGCCATGGGAACACTACTACAGAGGATATTGGGATGATGACTGATGGATAGAGACCTGGCAAATTCGCGTTGTTACTTGGGCACACGTTAAACTTCAAACAACATGTACTTTTGAAATAAGTTATTGATTCGACCAGACTTTATATGACACGTCTTTGGTTGTTCTGCGCCAATAAATGAACACTTCACAATTGTGTAGTCCAATCACGTGCAGTCCAGTACACGAAGGAGTCACTTTACATCTATGCAGCAGCCAATGGAGAACCGACGCCTCTTCGATTATATACATCACAGTGAAAGTTAGCGCGATGCCAAATAATAAGGTGAATTCTGCCTGTCCCTAGTAACGATATAGGAACCAGGTTTCGCGATAATTTTTTTGCTCGTGTTAGATTTCAATACCCTGCGAGTACACTAGCAGTTTCCTTTTACTTATTGGCACCATGTTTTTGTAAGGTCACGTTCCCTTTCTTGACTGGTCAATCAGAATTAGGTGTGATCCGCGTGTAGACACATAAGAGACGGAACACGTAAATCATCCAATGAGGAAAGTGGGGCTGAGTTAAACTGCTATGAAATAACAATGAGTCGTGAAATATTTTCGCGAAATTCGGGTGTCCCTATTGATGAGTTAACATATAAATGGGATACTATCCCGCTTACATCAACGGAACCTCTCCTAAATTTCGCTTGTGTCCAGTGGCTGCTCTAGGGCCCGAGACACGGTGATACGACAACCTTCCTTTGTGGCCATCCTCAACCGCAGCCCTGGCCGCTCGCCGCAGCGTCTTCAAGGTCACGCCACGAAGACAAGAGGTGATGGCTCGGTACGTCTAAATTGCCCTCGCCCTCATGATTACTACGCCGATGGCATTGTCACTCAGCGAGCCCCGCGCCAGGTGTGTTTCTAAAGCCGCGAAGAGGGCAAATAAAAAGAAGAGTGGCGGGCAATTTAAGACTTCGCTATTCATGCCTTTGTTCCTCGCACTTCCAGGCCGCAACACATCTTTTCTTCTTTTAACTCCCCTCCTTCCATTCAACACTCGACATGCGGTCACGGAGTAAGTGAAACGGACTAGTTTTAAACGTCGCAGTTACCCCGCGCGCCATATGTGATCGCCCTCCAGCGACGAGACTTCGGGAATTCACAAATAACAAAAGTAACAATACGTAACAAACACGCCAGTCCTTCTAATCTAAAGTAGTTCTGTCCGCCGCGTCTCATCGTGAACGCGTTGACGTTGGTACCACTGAGATATTTCAATGGTTTTCTATTGGGAGCAAGTGACTGCATAAGTCATATCCACAGAGTACCTACTTTATAATGCAGACGTGTAACAGCCGCTTATTCCGTCGACTCCGCCCGCACACGCCAGCAAAATGGCGTCACTAGCCAACGATATTATGGGGCCACGGTGGTTGAGCGGTTAGCCCGCTCGCCTCCCACCAGGGCGATCCGGGTCACACCGGATTTTCGCATGTGGGATCGTGCCGGGCGATGCCGTAGGTCGGCGGGTTTTCTCGGGGCTCTCCCGTTTCCCCCGCCCTTTCATTTCGGCGCTGCTCCATACTCACCTCATAACCCTCATCGGCTCTCAAGACCTCGATATTAAGAGCAGTTTAAATATCTTCAATTCAATTCAACGACATGCCGGAAAGCTGTTCGCCAATCAGCGCCTGGTAACTTAATCGCCAGCCTTCAGCCCAGCCAATAGGGAAACTTCCGCAGCTCACAGTAGCCAATCAGACCCTAGGTTAGTCTAAGCCGCTGTCACACTATCAAATTCCTGTCTCCAACTATATTTGACAATAAAATTTGAGGACAAAATAAGGCTATCAAATTTTTCCTTCCAACAAATTTGATCAAATTGTCTTGAATGTGTTTGACAATATGTCACACAGTCATAATATTTTTATTGGGAGAATCTAATTTGAAATATTATAAAAAAATTATTTTATAGAGAGATATTGCTTTTGTTTTCCCTTGCGATCCCTTACAGGAAGAAATGTAAATAATATTATTATATATTTTCGTTTCTTTCCTAAATTAAAATTGTATGTATATGTAGAGCCACCCGTTTTTCACAAAAAGAATTCAGGACTTCTTGTACTCCAAAACACAAGATCTCAGATCCACTTTTGTGAATGGATGATTTTAACTGTAGCGCGTTGCAGGTGTCTCCCCTCGATCACAAATACTCAGGGTCTGAGTTGCCTAATTCTGATTGGCCCAGTCAGGTAAGAAACTCTCCCCCGACAAAGACACGTGGCCAATAAACAAATTAAAACTGCATGTATGCCATAGGACGTAGGAGTCTAGCCTTCGGGTAACTCATTTCGCGAAAAACAGATGGCCCTATTTATAAGATATGTTTCCTACACAATGAAATTTAATGCCTCTGAGTTCGTAATATTATGTAAAATATTCACTTAAAATAGCCTTCATGTTTAGACAGCTTCTACATAAATTAATTATCTTCATAACTTACTTCGTTTCCAGCAATTGTTCGTTGTTTTAAGTTTCTTAACGTACTTTTTTGTCGTGCACGATTCTGATTGGCTGAGACCGTCAAACATCAAATACATTTAAGTACCAGTCCAATTTTCAAATGTTTGATGGAAACTGAAGCCATCCAACTTTTTCAGACAAAACTGGCGGCGTTTATGATGTTTCGATTATGTCATAACTGTCCGACGTTACTTGACCAAACTTATTGGAAGCAGTTTGACAGAAAAATTTTCCAGTGTGACAGGGGCTTTAGAAGTGCGCAGAGCCAATCTGAGAATGGCTACATCCACATTAAAACCCATTCAACACAGTGTAAACAATATCTAGGGACACCCAAATTTTGCAAAAATATTTCACGACCAGCTGTATTTCATAACACTTTAGATCAGATTCACTTTCGTGATTGGATGGTTTCCGTGTTACACATCTCTATAGGCGTCTGCCCGCGAATCAAAGACGCACAGTATTGAAGTTGCCTAATCCTGATTGGCCAGTTATGTAGGAGATGACGATCTCACAAAGACACGCCGCCAATAAGCAAAAGAAAACAATTGCTATACGTGTAGGGTATTGAAATCTAGCGCGTGCGGAAATATTTACGCGAAATTTGGATGTTCCTAACAATGGAGCACATTATGCACGTGTAGGCATTGTCATTGTTAGATCTGTACTGCACACTGCGAAGCCCATTGACCAATGATTAAAGACCTGCAAAATTCGCGTTATCTTTAGCGATAGGAACATTTCGCGAGTTCATTTCAGGACAAGATAGACGTCAAACACGTGTACACTGAAGTTGACTTTGCAATTGGATCGCAGTTTATTAAACATGCGCTGAACCAATAGCAGACTTGCAAGGAAACAAGTAGCGAGTGCCATACTGCCAGGTGTGAAGTAACACTGGCTACTCTGTGAGGCAGCAGCCAATGAACAAACATCTGAGGCTCGAGTATACACATTACTGTAGAGTTTAGCCTACATGTCATTGAACTCGAGAATTTTTCCTATCCCTAGTTATCTTTCTGTGTCAGAATAAACTTAAATGCCTTGTACATAAGTGAGCATAGTAAGAGGTTTTATTGGTCGTTAACCTTTAACCCTTTAAGCAGTACACAAATTTAGTGGTTACTGAAGACAAGATTGAAGTGAGCTGCGTATATTTTCCACTTCAGCAATATCAATTGTGTTGGTCAGTGCATTTCCACATACCATCGTCCTATTGGTCCTGGCTACACCTGGCATACTTACTGTACCCTGCGACGTTTATTGTTGGCTGGCCGTCGGCCAATGAAGTCGCGCGTTAACTGTGTGCTAATTAATATGTCGCGACGGATTCAACATGTTTTACAATCCATCGTGTTCATTTGAGACATTATTAAAAAATTACAGTTTTATTCTTATGAAATGAAATTTTGACTAGTTGCAATTTTTTAAAATTTGATCCCGATCTAGTTCAGTGAATCGGTAAAACAATAGGTGAGTTTTGTCTCCAAGAGCTAAGAAATCTCCACATAAACACAACCATGTGTGTGTGTATATATATATATATATATATATATATATATATATATATATATATATATATATACACACACACACACACACACGTGCATACTCTTTAAAGCGTTAAGTGGTGTCACCTACCTGTTTGACTTCGTTAACGGAGATCGACCAGCCCGCTGCTGAAGTGACGTCATTGGCTCAAGATCCCCGCAAGGCGTGCCATACACACTACCGTGGCCAATAGCAGAAGTCGATCAAATGCACACCAACGTGGAGCGAGTACTGCCTGTCGTTAAATAATAACACGAGTTTTACATGTCTCTAGTAATGATCTTACGTGTGTGTAAATGATTCTCTAGCCGTCTTACTGGGATGAGGTAATCAATACCACAATATTAACATGCAAACAAAGAGAGGGTGCGTGGGCGAAGAGATTTGGATGGCTCTTAACATCAAGGTATTGAGAGCCGATGAGGGTGATCGAGGTGAGTATGGAGGAGCGCCGGAATGAAAAGGCGGGAGAAACGGGAGATCCCTGAGAAAACCCGCCGACCAACGGCATCGTCTGGCACGATTCCCACATGCCAAAATCCTGAGCGACCCGGCCGGGGATTGAACCCGGATCGCCTTGGTGGGAGGCGAGCAGGCTAATCGCTCAGCGACCTTGGTCCCTAACACGCAAACAAAAAATCAAAATAATTAGACCGGGTGACCTTTAGAAGTTAAACAGCATATATCTAAGCGCGACCGATGTTTGCGTAAACAGTTCCTACTGTTTTGAAATTCATAACACTTCAGCTTAGATGCACCACCACGATCGGATTTTTACTGCTGCTGCACATTTTAGACGCCTTCATACGAAGTACAGATAGGGGGCCGTGGTGGTGTAGCGGTCAGACAACTCGCCTCTCACCTGGGCGAACTGGGCTCGATTCCCGGCGGGATCGCTCCCAGATTTTCTCATGGGAATCGTGACGGACGACTCCGATGGTCGATGGGTTTCCTCGGGGTTCCCCAGTTTTTCCCCCGCCCTTGCATTCCGGCGCTGCTCCATACCTACTCACCTCGACCTCGATGTTGAGAGGCACCCAGATCTCGTCACTCACGCGTGGCGGTTCCTGGTAAGTGGGCGTAGGCCTACCAATTCTGTGATTGGCGGCCCGAGGCCACGGGAACGGGTCTCATTGGCTACTCCGTCCTGGCTGGGCTGCCAGCTGGCCACGTGTTGCTGGCCAGCGAGGCCATCTTGCTGGAATGTGCGGCTTGAGTTCGTGGAATAAGCATCTATTTGTTCTCGGAGTTGTTAATTTCTCTGTGGCATCGGGGTGTTGTCACGTGGACTTTGTAAACCTTCTGCTTGATGTTCAAAGCCTAAGTTTTTCCATAGTGTAAACACCTTTACGTTCGTTCCTCTTGGCAGGACATGTTTATCTACCTCCTCTTCACCTCCTCTTCACCTGACCAATCGCACGCACGAAGGCCTGTGGTTCTGCCCCCCCCCCCCCGGCCGTGTTCAATCCCTGGAACAATTTGGTTGGCACGCAGGCTTCTCTCCCATCAACGCTCCAGTATTTGCACTAAAAAAGAGTTATGGCAACCTAAAGTTCGTTCATGTCTGTATAAGCGCGCAGCATGTCGGTTTTTTTTTTTTTTGCCCGTGACAAACTTCCCCGACAAGTAGGTATCACCAGCTTGTTCTCTTATGTCTTTGTGTGTCATATTTTATACACTTGCTCTTCTACCAGCACTATTCCTTACACGCGTCGATTCTCTCGGAGTAACTTTTGAACCGTGTGCCGCTGCGCTGAATTAAAAGTTTCGCAATAGTAAACGTAGCAGCAGTTTCTGATCACCAATAGTGATAGGTTTTTTTTGTCGCGAAGATATTTCAAGACTGGTTGTATTGCTGCAAAACACTTGGGCGATTTTTAATGTCACGTGCCTCAAGTGTCTGTCCGCGAATCATGGACGTTCAGTAAACGGAGTACTTAATTCTGATTGGCCCAGTCAAATAATAACGTGACTTCGCACGTAGACACGCGGCCAACAATCAAAGGAAGTTGTAGTTGCAGACGCAGGATATCGAAGTCTAGCATGGCCGTAAATATTTTCGCTAAAAACACATGGCCCTAGTCATGAATAGAGGTCCATGACATTTCGTAACTTGTTTTGGCGGCAGGTAAGATTTGAAGAACTTTAGTCGTGTGTGCCATTCGCGATTGGGCAGCAATACAGTTCTTGGCCCATTGGCCCCATTGGCCAGTGAAATAAACAGGAAGAAATATAGTGACCGTATGACGTTCGATCGAGCAGAATGAAAAGAAACAAGTTGAAAATTATGGCACCAGTCAATGAGTAAATATTTGTAGTCCGAGCATGTAAAGAACTGAGAAATCTACGCTGTAATTGGCTGTTCACTGGTTAATGAGCACTTTTGAAAGCCCTGCTTAAGATCTGCTTGTACGTACGTTGGGTATTCCTCAACCTTATATAAAATTAACATTACTTAGGGCGCCTTCGCTTTATTCATGCGTCGTTCAGACGAAACTGTGCAATTATGAGAAAAGAAAAATATGTTACAAATCTGGTCATTTTTACACTTTGATGATGCATTAAGAAAAAAACAGAAAACGAAATAAATAATTTTCGTTATCACAAATGGTTACCTAATACTTTTTATTCGACGTTAAGTTATGGAACTATTTTCCATCTACCTTTACCAACTCAACTGGATGTATGTCATTCAGTGCACCCGTTAAAGTAGGATCTATATGCAGGTAGGGACATTGACTTTTTTTAAGATTAATTTTAAAAATGCGCACTTTATCGTGAACAGTCTTTAAACGGACATCTTTACAGAAATCTGCAGTAACCATACTGAAACGCAGTTCGTGATGAGATGCGGTGCTGAGCTTTGTAAATACAAGATACGGGAAGTCTCCGTATCTATTATACACTGTTAAAAAAATTTCAAACTCTTTTCCTGGAAAGTGCTGGTCAAAATTTGTCCAGAAGTGTCTGTAAACTCTCCGTAAAATTACGGACACATTGATTTTCAGAAACGGACTTTCCGTAAATTTCACGGAACCTCTCCGTTAATTTCTAAGTTAGTTTTCTGTACTTTCTGTTTAAAATAAAAAGAGATAATGAAAATGTCTTTAAATATTCGTTTTGTGGGTGTTATACCGTGTATAAAAATGATATTTAAAAAGTTAAAATACTTTGTACCTAAGTGAGGTTTGAACTCGAGTCAAAGGGTTACCTGTCCACGACCACAACCATCCACCTACAACTATCACTTGAGAATTACGATATAACTTTATATGGTTACCTGTCCACGACCACAACCATCCACCTACAACTATCACTTGAGAATTACGATATAACTTTATATTTGTACTTAAAATACAAAATAAAAAATTCAGTTCCTATTAAATTTTGTGTATTTTTAGTGTTGCCGAATGTTACAGACGCCTGATGCTATTTTTAATGTCTGAAAGAATATATCATAGTCGCGTGGATAACCTTAACTGCCGCTGGAACGACAATTTTCTTGTTACAGTGACGAAGAAAGCTTCGTGTAGAATCGGAATTGTTCGTCCCCGTAACTCGAAGCCAAAGGGAATACGGAGACTTTCCGTATTTTGTATTTACGGACTTAACTCCGTTTTTCGTCATTACGGATTGCCTTTCCGTATATGCACTGTACATTTCCGTAAAACAATCTGTAAACATACGGAAATTTTTAACAGTGTAGCTTCGGTTTTCGAGTACGAACAATGCCGAGTCTAGACGAAGCTTCCTTCACTTGCACTGTATTCAGAAACTTATTATTTCAGCGGAGGTTATGTTATGTACGTCACTTAGACATATCCCTTCAATCCTCAGACAGCAGCATTAGGCGTCTGTAACAGCCAGTAACACTTATATAGGCTACAAATGGTAAAGTGAGCACTTTTCAAAGCCCTCCGATGAGGAATAATAGTCAATGAATATATTTTGTTTCAGCATTTGATGTTAATTTGAGAGTGCGGTGGATTAGACGCACTGTTTTTTTTATTTACATGGCTTTTTTTTTTTCTTTATTTGGTTAAAAGATAAACACTGGCTGAAATAAAAAAAATAACTAGGGTGTCGAAGGTGCTCACTTTATAGTAAACAGCCTATACTACACTAACTTTAGATAGGAACTGAAATAAGTAGCTTACATGACTCAAAAACAAATATAAAAGTTGTATCGCGATCTGTCACAAGAAGCTCATAGATGAGTGGTGAGAGCTGTGGAGTAACAAAACTTTTTGATTTCGTTTGAAATATTGCTAAAGTGTAAAATAATGTAACTTTTAAAATGTCGTTTTTATGTACAAAGGCACAGCCACGTTGTAAATATTATGGACTTTCTTCTCTAACTCTCTTTATTTTTTAAATAAATCTGGATATTGCAGACAACCGACTAGCAAATTCACGCTGAGGTTCCACGAAATCACGAAACTGCTTCTGAAATTTACGGAAAGTCCGTTTCTGAAAACCAACGTGTCCGTAATGTTACGGAGAAGTTTCATAATACGTACATATTTACCAGCACTTTTCCGTGAAACGAAGGAAAATTGTTTTAACACCTTCATGGCCATTGTAGACAGTTGTCAAAATGTTGCACAGGAAGCTTATATTTGACCGGTGCTGTACTGTGCGATGCTCGGTGTCCAATGACCTTCCCTGTGTGTAACTGATTACCAAGCCATGCTACTGCGCTACGTTATGTCTAGAGACCCGAGAATATCGCGCGTTCATTTCTACACAAGTTGGAATTCACACACATGTACGTTCATGTTACTTTTGTAATTGGTCGACGTGTTGTTTGACACCTCCTGGAGATAAATGAGACTACAACAAACATGCAATAAATTGTGCGCCCAACCACCGCATTTTACTACCACAACAATCAACCAACAAACAGTTGATATCTGTATGAGAGTATATAAGACTGTGAAGTCTAGCCTACAGGTAATTGAACTCGCGAATTTATTGGGGTCTCTAGTTATGACTGGTTCACGTAACTTTTTACCAAGCACAAAGTCTGCAACTTACCAAGTTCTTTTCCAGGTTAAGTACAGCACTCATCAAAGTATTTCTAATCTCCAACACCAGAAATTATAACTTAATGTGGGAGTGAGAGGGTTAACATATTAGTAGAGACCAGAGAAATTCGCGAGTTCAATGATCTGTAGGCTAGACTTGACAGTCTTATACACTCTCATACAGATATCAACTGTTTATTAGTTGATTGTTGTGGTAGTAAAAGAAGGTGGTTGGACGCACAATTTATTGCATATTTGTTATTGGCTCATTTATCTCCAGGAGGTGTCAGACAACTCGTCCACCATCCACCAATTACAAAAGTAACATGAACGTACAACTGTGTGAATTCCAACTTGTCTAGAAATGAACCTGTGAAATTTTCGGGTCTCTACAGATTATTTGAGGCTGCTGTTACAGAGTAGACAAGCACACAGAGATGAAAAGGCGTGGCGGCTCCTTTGATGCGGGCGTGCTCATTCTCTGATTGGCTGCGTGAGGCTCTGGGAACAAGTTCTTGTGTCTAACTGGCGACTGCGTCCTGCGAGAGGCTCCCCATTGGCCGGGCTACCAGCTGGCAAGTGCCGATTGGCGTACGGCGTTCCGACACGTTGGCTGGAGTTCGCGGAACAAGAGTCTATTTCACTTCTGTATTATTAACACTTTTAGTCGCCGTGTCCATGATCGAGGACATGTTACAAGTGAAGGATATTTATGGATATCACTGTACACAACAAGCGATCTGCATCCAGTGTTTCGAGCGTCTCCAGTGTACGAAATCTGTTTTGTTGAAGTTTCTCTGTAGCCCTAATTTGTGGATGGTCAATGCTGACAGAAATGAACTAGCAAAACGTTGTTCACTGGTAACGAGAAGAACGCCTGACGCAAGTACAGGCTCATCGAAATATTGTACTAGTGCAACACTTGAGCCTGTAAATCACGGATTATCAATAAGAATATTAATTCGAATGGAACTAGGAAGACCGGGATCTATTATTGGTAATGACCAAATTTATAATACCATTGTAACAGCTCACGCTTTTGTAATAATTTTTTTTATAGTTATACCAATTATAATTGGAGGTTTTGGTACTTGATTACTACCGATTATAATCGGAGCCCCTGATATAGCATATCCACGCATAAATAACATAAGACTCTGATTGTTACCCCCCTCATTAACACTACTAATTATAAAAAGAATAGTTGATACAGGTACAGGATGAACATTATATCCTCCACTAGCAGGTTTAACAGGACATAGAAGAATATCAGTAGATTTAACTATTTTTTCACTTCACATAGCAGGGATTTCATCAACGGTTAACCCGTTCAGATCCGAATTGATTTACGAGCTGAAGTGTTGCAATCGTTAAATTTTTTGATGGACACTGTACTTGTGTTGAACGTGCTTCTCGCAGCCTTTGAACAGAGTACTGCGTGTTCGTTGACGTCATCATTGACCACTTCAAATATTAGAATTTCGGAAACTTGAACGAATCAGACGTCTCGTAATGATGACGTTCAAAACACAGGCCACTGATTCCTTCTTGCATGCACAGCAACGATCATAAATACCCTTAATGTGCAACAGTCCTCAATCATGGACACGGTGACTGAACGGGTTAAGGGAGATAAGTCTCTGCCATTTTCGATTTTTATAATTTTCCCAAAAACCTGCTTTATATACTTAGTAATTGAATACTACTGAACGACAGGACACAGAACAATCCTTTGCAAATTTTATGAAGTTGGCATCGATTGACCACAGTGGCTATTTTAATTGCTGTAATCACCCGCAAGCAAAAATATTTGCTTCTTCTCGCCTGTTAATACTTAAAAATCAATAGAGACAGCATAAAAATAACAACTTGATAAAATGTGAGAAGGCGTATTAATTATGCTGTGTCGTGCGAAAATATTTGTTAACATAACCTAAATGTAAGTTATGACGAAAAATGGATAAATCCAAGATGGCGGGGGACTGATCTTCCTTAAATACTGTGTGCCGTAGCTCGGCCTCTGTGTTCTCATTTACAGGATGTGACATCACCCTCGCCGACTGTGCGTGGGTCTTCCTACTACCCACTGACAGACCTTCAGAGCCGTCCTCGCCTTGTTGAGGTACTTCAGCGACCCCGTACTGTACCGGCTGTGGCTCAGTCCTGGCTATACCTACCTCGCCTTGGCGACAATGCTGGCTGCGAGCTGGTCTCTAGCCTAGACGACAGGGAAGACGCTTTCGGCGTTGCCACGTATCAGAGCGCGGCAAGACTCGCGAACCGGGGGCAGTCATGAATCACTCATCTCGCCACACGGATATATATATATTAATGAGACAGCTTTTAACGGGCTGTCGCTGCCTGTGATCTCTTGCCGTGAAGGAACGTAAAACGCGAACGACTTATGCCCGGTTGCACCCTCGTGGTCCTAAACTCGACCCGAGATCGCATCTAAGATCGACACAGATAACTGTTCCACCATTCAAGTTCAGAACTGGACTGGAGATCGAGATGAAGTTCATTTCGAACCGCCGAAATTGGCGGTTCCAAAATTCGATCCGAGATCAGCAGCCATCGTCGACAAATATAGTTTGAAAATTCGCCAACAGATAGAACTATGGTCGATTCTTTTCTTGGGAAATTTAAACAACATTATACGCACTTGAATATTATTCACTTAAATTCGTACAACAATAATTCACTTAAAACAGATGAAACATGGCACATCTAGTTCTATCTGTAGTGAAAAATATGCCTACTTCCATGACGTCATATATTACGAACCAATAGGAAAATTTGTCTCATACTTAATCTCGATCTATTACTTTGGAACTAAGCTCGAAGAATCGGAGATCCAGAATTATGAAATTTCGTTGGTGCAACACTTTTATATTGGAACCAAGGTCAAACTGGATCCTGGTTCGGAACTAAGATCATTCGATCTTGGCTCGGGGAAGATGTGGAAAAAAAAAAAAAAAAAACTGATGTGTAGAATACTTAGTGCGAAACACAGTAGATGTCACCACCGCAGTCCAAAAAATAGAAAACGCCGTAAAAATAAATATATTCATTAAATAAGTGTTTTCCTCCGTTATCTGATCGACAACACGCCCGCCCATCAGGGCGTGTAATACAACTTGTAACTTAACTTATCGATCGGGAAATGAACGCTATCTGAAAAGTTGGCCCAGAAAATAAAAACAAGCTTGTGTAGCGACAGAAGCCTTGTAGTTTTTTTTTAAATATAAAATCTAATGAATAATTTATCAGACGGTGATTGATTTTTCTGAAATGCTATTTGGTATGTTGGTAATTCTTTAGAATCTTTGTTACGTCTATCACAGTCGGACTCACCTACCGATAGCAAATGAACTTAATAAAATCTTCAATCCTCAACAACTCCACGTAAAAATCAGTCAAATGTATCGAACCAATTTAAAGAAACTTATCAAAGTTCACCATTTTACACGCCGAAAATTACCTTTATTATTATTATTATTAAACGGTAGTATCATACCTAAACTTCAGACAAATTCAGTTTATTAGAGAAATAAAAACAAAATTAATCAAGCAGGAACAAACATTCGTAGATTTTCTTGTCAAGTAATAGCAGTATAGAATTTGGCGCAGGAGAAATTACGTTCTGTATAATACTGAGAAAGGAAACTGTGCCATAGAATAAATATTTTTGCGTAATTAACTGTTTGCTGTAATCCAAATATCTTAAATGAGAAAATAATTACTAGATGAGATTGATTATGGCTGAGGACCCGAAAATTTCGCGAATAAAATTTAGGACAAGCTATATCGACTTCAAATACATCTGTAGGCTGTTCATAGTAAAGTGAGCCCTTTTTAGGCCCTAGTTAATTTCTCCTTTAAGCCATTTTGTTATCCTTTAACCGCCTTGTTTAAATAAAGATTGCCATGTAAGTAATAAACAGTTGTATATGTATTCCTCGGCATTCGAAAGCGAACGTCTATGACTAAAATAAAATATATTTATAGACTATTATTCCAAATGAGAGGGCTTTCAAAATTGCTCATTTTACCGTGAACAGACTGCATAGAAATGAAAGTAGGCATTCTTGATTGCACGGTTTATGTTGATCGTGCATACGTCAGAGCTATTTACGTACACGGTCCATGAACCGCGCCATTAGGAATACCTGCTGCACGTTTTTCATCATGAGTAGAGCTCTAGGCCTTTCCTGCCTGTTCGGCTGTTCCAGTAAGAATTCCACTGCTCCAGTCCTAGACCTCGACGAGAAAACTGCACTCAGCTTCGCAAGTATTACACTCCATCAAGAAAGTAGCGTTTAATATTTGCGTGACACACATTGTCTTTAGTCAGGTACTGTAGGACATCCGTGCCAAATTTTGCCCCGAACCGTCGGCTGTGTAGAATTGTATACCGAACTGTCTTATAGGCTATTCATGGTAAAGTGAGCACTTTTGAAAGCCTTCTCTTTTGGAATAATAGTCGATTAATATATCTTATTTTAGCCTTATACGTAAACTTCCGAGTGCAGTGGAATATATACACTGTGCTTATTGTTTACACGACAATATTTATTTTAAAATATGGTTAAAGGATAAGAAGTGACTGAAAGGAAAAAAGTAACTAGGGCCTCAAAAGTGCTCACTTTACCGTGAACGACCTATACATACATATACACACATACTTACGTACACACGTAGGTACATATAAACTTTGATATGTATATATATATAAAGTATATCGAAGTATATAATACACAATTTATTGAGTAGTTAAAATTCCAATTCGCGCACTGGAGACATTCCCGTAATCCTTAATTATAAAAATAATGTGGTATTTCTAACACAAGCGCCACTGTAGCTCCAGAATGCGACTCAGACGCGCAAACCGCATGACTATAGGCTGTTCACGGTAAAGTGAGCACTTTTTAAGGCAATTCTATATTTTTCCTTTCATTCAATTCCCATCTTCCCGCTGCTTTTTGATATAAACATTACAACGTGATCAATAAACACAGTGTATACATTTCCCCACCCTCACAATTTAATGCCAGAGGCTGCAGTAAGGTATATTTATTATTGGCCAATGCCTCTTGGGAGGGCCTTAAAAAGTGCTCACTTAATCGTGAACAGCCTGCAAACACTATCAACAAGCGCGAATATGTGTCACCGTTTGCCGTTCAAGTGGTTAAAAGTTAGTTAAAGAGGCTGTATGTCAATGCGAAGGACAGTTACCTGCGCCCGGCTGTGTTACGCCACTTGTACGTTACTGCTTGGGAACAGGAAGCCGTCGTGCTATCGCGATAGGGGAATATTCCCACATTTGCGTCACGGGGCACGCGATGTGTTGTTCTACACGGAGAAATGCTGGCATTATGTACGGGATCCCCCCCCCCTCCCCCGCATTAATTTGTCCTAATTTCGTATCGCTCAGTCAACTAGACCGCTAGAGATACTCGTGGCTTTCCCCAGCCGTATTTTCACTTGGGACAATCGTTAAAATTAATTCCGCTTATTCGTTAAAGATAAGATAGTACAGACTTTAACGCAAGCCTACTTAATTAGCCATGTACTAGACAAATAACGGGGTTCAATGACCTTGCAGTGCCTTCAAGCGTCCAAAAATAGTTCTTATAACTTATTACTAGGGACCTGCAAAATTCGCGTTATTATTTGGCACTAGGCTGAACTTCACAGTACTGTATATACTGGGGCCGGCATCGCTTCTCCATTGGCTGCTGCAGAGATGTGAAGCCACTCGCTTTCTGACTGCAATGCACGTGATTGGACCTCACGAATGTGAAGTGTTCATTTATTGGCGCAGAGTTGCCCGGGGGTGTGTCAAATAAAGTATGGTCCAATGGCAATCTCGCTGCAAGGGTACATGTGTTTGAGGTTTAACGTGTCCCCAAATAATAACGCGAATTTTGCATATGTCTACTTATTAATATAGCAACGAGTAAACTGATCAAGTTAAAAAAATATAAGAATTTAATCTTTAAAAACAAAAGGAAACTGTAGAAGTATTATGTCAATATTTATTGTGCTGTGCAAATTAAAAAAAAAATGTTACGCAACTAATGTGTTTGGTGACAGCAGTATAATGTAGGCAGTTGTCACCACAATAGCAGAAAAGAATTAGCTGGGAATCGCCCGTAGTTCAGTGTTAAGTTTCACGTTGAAATTGGAAACCGCGAGGGCCCGAAACAGAACGATAAATGAGCTGGCGAACGAAATTTCGGATAGCCAAAGTTTTTGTAGTAGGCGAAGGGGTAAACTAAAAAGCGTGCTGTTTACTCTTATTTAGTCCATACTCGCGGTCATATGTCCAAGATTGGAATAAAAATAATAATAAATGTTGTTGCCTTCGCCAATAAACTAGAGTCTTTAAAAGTGAGTAGAAGTTTCGACGTCTCCACGAGTTCGCGTTCTGTACTCCAGCACTTTATAAACTGTGAATGTATCAGACTCATACAGTTAATGAGATCCTCCCACGGTTCGCTACGGTCATAAATAAGTAGCCCGAGATTTTATGAGCATCATGACAAGAAGAGTATTTCTCAAACTCGTACTTGATTAAAACTGTTGCATGTGTGTTCAGCTGTGGGCCATTAGTAAATGGTTTTGTTCCAGCAACCAGAAGCAATACATAAATTTCGTTCATCTGCGTCATAATTCTATAACGAGGCCATGTTTCACATTAAATCTGAATATTCTTAGCTGCACGCCCTTTGGGGCGGAAAAAAAATAGATACTTGCAGTTGAACTAAAATACAGCTAATTGACGTATTGACATTGTCGATGTTGATGAATGTGTTTAGAGTTTGTTACGTCGGCAACTTCATTTGTAATGTAAATGAGATCGGCGAGCCCAAGGCTAGGCTTCATCTCGTGGGTAGACATTCCTCGTTTTGTATCAGTGCCAATGTGTTATTGTTTTAGAATTGTTTATATTGTAGTATTTAGAAGTGTATGTGTGCTATACTAGATACCACTTTACTATAGCAAATACTTCCTAAGCGCCAGTCAGTGACTTATGGAAACATTACAAATAAATAAAATTAGATAATTTCACTTTCTGAGTAATTAATGAGAATTTCTGACCGCAGAAGATCTACATGTCACTATTTGTTTAATATTTGTTGGACTTGATTTTACTACACGTTATTCGGTAGTTGTAAAAAGGCAGAGATTTACTGATAGTTGAAAGTTTATATAATGTTATTTGTGACAACATTTTCTGTCGATAGTACGGATTTCATGTCTTTACTATGGGACTGAAGAAAAATATGGTTGCAGCAGCCGTATAAGATTGTTAAAATAGACGCAGATATCCGAGCTCTTTTGTAGTCTAGAAGGTTCTAGGTACAATCTAAATATTGTGAACATAACTCCAGAGTAGTAGGGGCGTGATGGTACTACCCCACTTTTGAGTAATCGGATTATCGATTTGATATCAAATGGTTAATTAAATTGATTGAAAGAGTTAATCAAAAGGGTTGATCCTTAATACGATTCTAATCCTATCAAAAAGGAAAGGGTAAAATTTATTGAGAGGGTTAATTTTTTTCTTGATTTTCTTGTATTTCTATGTTAATTTCTTTTTGGGTGGGGGTAGCAGGAGCTCTGTACGATGTTGACAGCGTGGTGCCTAGAGGCGACTGACCAGAGTGCTGAGTTGCAATGTCTAATATAGGTGTCGAGTTGAGTGCAAGAGTGATATAAGGCTAATTTTTCTAATTTTTCTAATTTTGGGGTGTTAAAGGGATGCTGATGGTAAACAGGCGATTTTTACGAATATATTTAACACACGAGAGAAATTCAGGGTGTTTAAACGATTTAAGCGTAGCCTAAGTGTAAATTGTATGTTTTGGGGGGGGGGGGTGATTTTGATTGTAGATAGTAGATAGGCGACTTTGAGAGATGCGATTTACGTGTTAAACATTAGAGAATTTCAGAGTGTTCTACGTATGAATAAATTTCATGCATCGAATCGGAAATTTCAAACGAGTATGTGAATAATAAGTGGAATTACATGAGTCTTAAACATAGAGTGAGTCTCGAGCTTAGAAATATAATCGTCTGCTGGAGCAAACCCCTAGGACTTTCGCCTGACTATTGGGGTAGGCTCGCACGGAGTTCCCAAGGGGATTGCGAGCGCCCGGCCGCCTGCTCCGGTGCTTAACTGATGGAGCGGGGTAGCGCTCATACAGCTTGACCTGGGTTTGGGTCTCTTTCATCAAACAACATATTCGCTACAAGAGTTTAAGCAAGTGAATATAATAATTTAGGGTTTTTGGTATTTGTTTAAATTTCTTAGAATGTTTCAAACTTTTAGCAGAATTGTTACGATGTAAAAACATTTTAATGATTTTTCTTTATAATTTTTACAAATCAATGAAATTTCTTTAGAAATCATTACAGCTGAATGATTTTTCTTTCAGATTAATTAAATTTCTTTAAAATCATTACAAATAATTAAATTTCTTTAAAAATCATCAAGGTTTGAAATTTTTTTTTATCAAACTGAATGATCCGTCTTTGGAATTGTTAAACATTTTAATGATTTTTCTTTGAAAATTGTTACAAATCAATGAAATTTCTTTAAAAATCATTACAACTGAATGATTTTTCTTTAAAATAAATGAAATATCTTTAAACCCATTACAAATCAATGAAATTGTTTCACACCTAATAATATTTGTTAAGTAAATCCTTTTAAGGCAGTTTAATGATGTTTAAGGGTGAATGTTTGAGGAGGGCTTTTGGCTACAATTGGGTGTGAGAGTGTATGACTGCGAGTGTGAGTGCGAGGAAAACTCATGTAAATTTAATTCCAAATGTAATTTTTTCATGTAGTTTTGCGTTTATTTACCTGAGCTGAGAGGAGAGGGATAACGCCAAGATGCATTCTTGCTCTATATGGAATAGGGTTCGTGTCAATAACACACACCTACAGCCTCTCTTCACTGTTTAAATATTTGCAAACTGTGTGAAAAAAGCAACTACAATATATGGCCAAGTACTATGATTAGTTTTGGTTAGGTAGTTATATGACTGCGAGTGTGTGATATATATATATATATAATTTTTCTGGGTTTTTTTTTTAGTTTCAGTAAATTTTATTTCTAAAATCCATGATTGTATAGTTGTAAGAGTATTAAATGTGTATGTTGGCTTGCTTTAAGTGTTGCATGTTTGAATTTTAATTTTCTTTTAAAGGGCGTTTAGTTTAGAGCATAAAATATGTTTGAATTTTATGAGTGTAAGATTGAATTCCCTTGTTAAAACTTAGTTTCGAAAAATTTATAAGATCCATAATTTTTTTTAATGGTGTAAAACTACTTAAAAGTTTTTGATGGTGTAAGATCCAAAAAAATAATTTTAAAATGTAAAGTTTTTCTCACAAAAGTAATGTTTAAAGTGGGCCTAAACTGAGATGCAATATTGTATACACAGTCTGTGTGCCTTTTACAAAATGCAAAAGCTTTGCGCTGAGAAAAATAAGTGAGGTAAGACATGTTGCAAAGCGTGGTCAACTCATTACTGGAGACAGGATGCGCACTGAAAATCGCTGGAGGGCCAGGCTGGAGGAGAAGTTTCCAGTCTCCTGTGTTCGATCATGTGCGACGAGCAGTATTTGCTCGAAAGCAGGGGAGAAGGGGAAGTTATCGGTCAGAGTTGGAGGGGAAGTGTCCAGTTTCTCCTTTTCCCATCCCTCGTTAATGCAGAGATGCCTGCAGGATCTATGTGTTGTGTTGTAGGGGAAAGGGAGCAGGTAGGGATTGTCAGTCGGGTGCAGGAGGGGTATAGCGACCGTAAGATGTTGCACAGGTGCACTAGCGGCAGTTTAGTATACTAGACTTCTCCATTATTTTGCCATCTTCACGCTATGCACATCTCTCACCCACACGGTCTAAAACTCTGGCCCACCCCGGTGCTTCTCACCTCGTTTCCCTCTATCACTTTGCATGCAGCCAAGACCTTGGCCCATGTATTGTGTTTCTCCTCGCCTGCAAGCTACCTGACTCTCGTCCACATTTAAAAGTATTCGGGCTTGGCTGCCTTTTTAGTCACAGTTCTCATTGCTGTCTTTTCCCAACAAACACAAAATTTTTTTAAATTAAGAAAAAAACATTTTGTCTACGATGTTAATAATAACATTATTTTTTCACTTATATTGTGTGTGTGTTATTAAGAGTGTATTCCTTTTTCCAGAACAAGAGGTCACTTCAGTGTATTTATTGTGGTGTTTAAACTTTTATATGGGGGAAACTAAAGACATTTTTTAAGGTGAAAATGGGTGAGCATAGGTGATCCTGTTGTGACATTTTCCTTGAAGATCTTTACGTAAGCAATTCCAATTCGTAATCCCAGACGGAAAGACAAACAAGGTGTCGAGACAGTGTCCCTTCGCCTAAGCGGACACGAGTAAATCTACTTAAGCAATTCGAGCACGGATTCGCTTATGGAGAGATTGTCAAAACCAAAAGGTCAAAACGAGTCTGCTTCCCCCAAACATGAAAATGTTGATCTTTTAAATGACATTTCTATCAGCCTAGGAAAATTCTTGGTATTCGGAAAGTGCTCCAACCATTTCACAACCGACTTTAGAGTCGATTAGAGATATCTTGACAAGGGAGCCGGAAAATAATTCCTTTTCCAATTCCCAAACTTCAGTGGAAGCTTTGCCAGACTTGATGTACCAGCTATTGGCTATGGTGTTCGCAGGAAGACTAAATGATGTGTGGATACATAATGATCAATTAAAGTTTGACACAGATTTTTCTAGTTTCTTTCAGAGGTGTAAGGTCCCTTTATTAAGTTTAATAATGCCATCAGCCCTGCCAGTTAGATTATCTGTTTCTGTAGCAGGTAAGTATTTGAAATCCCTCACGGCAGAAGGTGCTACAGGGACTTTCTATTTTCAAAGCAAAGCACTCCCTGTCCTCCATCCATCCGATGTGTGTTTAATCTATGTTGAAGATATTGTTCCTTATATCGCAAACAGACGCGAGGAGTTTAGTGTACATCGTTCTGGCTGTAGTCTGCAAATGTTGATGTACATGGACGTCCATGTAAGCCAATATCGGCAGTTCACCATTGGTGCTGCACACACTAATCTGGGCAAGTTTATTTCTAATAGAAAAGCTTGTGTCGCTGCCAGAGGGAATGTGTTTCCACTATGCCATCGTAGCAACTTTGTTTTCTAGCCACACGACATGCTAAGAGAACCACTTCATATCGAAAACCCCATCAGGTTTTTGATTTGGAAGCTCTGTCGATACCTGTAGTCATACAGGATATTCTTAAGTTCTAGGAGAACAACTATTTTTCTATCAATGTCTGCTGTGTGGTAGACAAAGATAGCAATGTAATTGATTAAACTTGCGAAAAGGGTGGGGTTGTAGTACCTATGCATATTTCTCCTGTACACCATGACAAACATGTGAATATTTTGGCGATTCGCGCGAGTGAAATTGCTGCTCATTTGCACTTCGTATGCATTAGAAATTTGTGAAAGCTGGTTGATAGTCAGCTGTGTAAGAGAGCCAACAAGAGATTTGTTTGCGATCATTGTCTTCAGTATTTCCAAACTAAGGAGAAACTTGCTAGTCATAGTATTCTTTGCCAGCAACAAAAGGCTGTTCGCAGTACTGTGCTTTCCCCACTGGGAACGACAAGTACTTGAAATTTAAACATGATAGCAAACAGCAGAGATTGGGTTCGCCTATTGCGACTTAGAAAGTTGCTTGAAACCCATGTACACTTGCTTAGCTAATGTTGAAACAAGTAACACAACTACCATCAACCAACATGTTCCATACACTTGTAACATTTTGTTGGTTTGTTCATACAATCCTTTTATCTCTGTATTTCGAGTTTGTGGGTGCTGATTGTATATTAAAATTAGTTGATAAATTAGTTGAACTTACAAAGTGGGTAGCAGGAATTTACAGTGTCATTGTTCTTATTAAACCAAAAACCCCTGCTGATGAAGCTAGGTTGGCAGCTCAGAAAAGTTGTCACATTTGTAAAGAACTGTTCGGTACAGATGATGTTGTGGTCAACCATGACCATCTGATGGGCAAAATCAGAGGCTGCGCACATAATAAGTGCAAATTGAATTTCAGACTGCCCAAAAGACAAGTTGTCGCTGTTTTCCATAACCTGCAGAATTACGATGCTCACTTTCTTATAAAGCCCTTGGCTGAACACCACGTAATGTTACACGATGGAACCGTGTTAATTAAAATTCCTGAAAAAATTCAAGTGATTGGAATGACCTTTGAAAAATACAAACGTATCACTAAACAGATTCCCAATGGGACAGATTGTAATGGAAATGCACAATATTTCAAGTTAAGATTTATTGATCCATTCCAATTCATGAGCGCCTCTCTGGAAACTTTGGCAGGCAATTTACTGCTGGCACAATTGAGTATCGCCCACTCGATGTTTCCAGACAACACCCAGTTCGAATTGGCAAAACGGAAGGGAGTTTTCCCTTATGACTGTTAAGTTGCCAGACAGTATGTGCAAGTCACTGCCACCAAAGGACGGATTTCATAATATGATGAGAGGTGAAGACATTAGCGATGAGTATTGTGCTCATGCCCAAACCACATGGGATGCGTTCAACTGCATAAACTTGCTGCAGTATGCCATTCTATACTTACGTGTGTACACTTGTTTACTGGTTGATGTTTTTGAGAATTTCAGGACTGTATGTTTGGCTCATTACGGTCTTGACCCCACCATATAAGTCACAGCTTCGTCTGTTTCATGGGACGCTTTATTGTCAATGACATGCATGTGGCTAGAGCTGTTGACTGGTCCTGACATGTATCTTTTTGTAGAACGCGGGGTTAGGGGTGACATAACCCAGGTTTCAAATAGATGTGTGGAAACCAATAATATTTACATGGGTGAGGACTACAACCCCAGTGTGGTATCGAAATATATATGCTATTTCGACGTCAAAGGGCTGTATAGTCATACAATGCGGTCCAAGCTTCCGATTGGCAATTTCGAGTGGGTTGAGGCTGATATGTTCTCTTCATGGGATTTTGCAAACAAGGTTAAAGATGGTGACACATGTTTTGTCGTGGAAATGGATCTGTCATTTCCAGAGGAGTGTCATTATAAATTATCTGATCGGCCTTTGCCCCAGAAAATGGCGTACCCCCGAATGCCTCAAATGAGAATCGTCTGTTAACACTCACGCCATGGAAAAAATATGTTATACGTGGGGAAACACTGAGGCACTGCTTGATATGGGGGCCAAACTTCACTCTGTTCATTGCATTTTGTGCTCTGAGCAGAAGGCATGAATGGCTCTGTACATCAGCTTAATATTGAGAAATGTGCTCAGCCTGCGAACACATTCGAAAAATATTTTTTTTAAGTTGATAAATAATTCCATTTATGGAAAAACATTGCAGAATGTCTGCTGGAAAAGGGACATCAGAGTCGTTTCGAGGTATGACACGATCTATGGTGCTGCAGAGCTGATAGGACATCTGACATTCCAGGCGAGGCAAATAATCGATGAAAACTTAGTCCTCATCGAAATGTCAAAGCATTCTGTTGCGTCCAACAAACCTTTGTACAGTGGTGTTGCCATTCTTGACCTTTCAAAATTAATACTCTATGAATTTCACTATCAGTACATGTGTACAAAATTTCTTCTGCTGGCTTTGTACCTCTTGTAATGCAACACCAATTCCTTTGTATACTCTATTGCTTGTGATGATGTATATAAAGTAATTACTCCAGATTAAAAAAACCTGGTTTGATACATCCAACTATGCACTCTATAACCTGCAAAGATTCCCTCACAGGAACAAAGGCTGTACCGGGGTGATGAAAGATGAATGTGCTGGGCGCATATTCACACACTTTGTGAGTTTATGTCCTAAGCTTTATTGCAAACGTTGTTGTGAATAAGTAATGTATTCGTAAGGCGAAGGGTGTAAAACCCAACGCATTGCAATCACTCAGATATGTGAATAATTGAGATTATATTGAAAATTGTACAAGGGTAATGGGGACCCAATATCAGTTCCGTTCGTGTGCTCATCAAGACTACACCGAGCGTGTAACAAAGGTGGTGTTGTCAGGTATGGATGATAAGCAGTACATTGAGGCAGATGGAATATCAATCTTACCTTGGGAGCACTATCGAATGCCTCAGTAATTTCTTTTTTATTTCCACCTTATAACAGTTTCAATATCACAATAAATTTATAGACCTCCCAACACAACACAAAGCCAAGGACACCCATCTGCCGACATCACACGCACCTCCTGTTCCACAGTCATCACAGCTAACTAGAATCATCATCACAGCTGACTACACCAACTACAAATATTTAAAACATGTGTTGAATCATCATCAATGCTGTTGCTCCCTGTTTGACTACCTATAAGGCACTACATAACTTCAATAACAACTCTCTTGATACAAGTGTCTTCGATCCTATTTCCTTTGTCAAAGGAGAAAATCAAATTCCCTGTGAAAACTGCCGGCATGTGAGTATTTTGCCTGCCACTCGGTGTGTGCCAGTGAGAATTACCCGGATGTGACAAATCAATGCCCCTCTGTGCGTGTCTATGAACACAGCTCCTGAATGTGTCGTATGAAAATATTGTAAATATTTAGGAAGAGAGAGACAACCATTATGTTCTGAAAATTGTTTCTTTTACATAAATCTCTTCAATTGTGTTTTTGTTTGTGTAAATATTTTTTAATGTTGTGATATATGTCCAAAACTTTTGTAACAGTAGTAGCAGTAACATTAGTGTAGCAATAGAAATAGTAGTTTTAGTAACAATAGTTGTAGTGCTAAGTTCCAGAAGTAAAAAAAAAAAGTATGATGAAATGTTTGTAAAATGTCGTTGATAAAATGTTATTTATGAACTGTCTTTTAGTTTGTAAGTTGATTGTTATAATATTACTGATGAAATATCTTGTTTTTGAAAAATTACTTGTTTTTGTAAAACATTTTTTTTTTTGGTAATTTATTTGTAAGATGATTGTTTTTAAAGTATGTGCAAAATTGTTTTGTAAATATCTGTATAAAAATTTGTGATTGAAAGATGGTAGTGCAGATATTTGTTGTTGTAAATGCGATCTTTTTTGTGTGATATTGTAAATATATAGTAATAAAAATGATTTTGAAAGTAATTTTTTATAATAAAATGTTAAAAATGAATAGCGCGTGACTTTTTATTTTTAATACATCATTTCACTAACTTTTTTCAATAATATATTATTTAAAATGTAAAATAATGGTTTAATAGCAGTGAAGAGAAATGAGTAGGTGTCTATCAGTAATGGTGAGCTGATGACTTGTACTTAAAAATTCAGGATAACTTTTTACTTGCTTTCTTGACTTATAAAAAAACATACAAACATTTAAATTAAAACTAACTTTGAAGGGTTGAGGGGAAATTACAAAAAAATATTGAGAATATCAAACAGCTGAATGAATGAATTTTTGCAAAGAAACAAGGCAGCAGGTCAGTATCTTGAGAGAACCTTGGTCCGCTCAAGTTGGAGTACGACATGATTTCTGTGACACCCCAGGGGAATATATTGAAAGTGAAGTCCGAATACCTTCACAGAGGCAGGTAGCGAAGACCTCTGTCTTTCCTTGCCTACAATCTTTGACTACACCGAACACATTCGAGCAAACTTTTTAAATATTTCATTTTACATACAAGCACACAAATTACAAGAGTTCCTGTTCCAGATACAACACAATGATGTTTAGAGAAGGAGATAAACATTATATATTTAAACTAGTTTTTAAATAAAATAAAATTCAACTCGGGTTATGTCAAAATAATAGTATATATTTCCATTAATTTGCAAGTCTGACCTACCTTCATCTCTAGTTATAGCCGTCATTTAATACAAAAGGATTTTATCGGGAAAATATAAATTTTCGTGTGTTAACTTTTTTTCGGATCGATATATTGCATTTTTGATAAGGTAATTTATTTATGTGTTCGGTAGACGAATATACCATTTGTGTTAACAACTCGCGTTTTTTTGTTACCAAGTTACGTGAATTTCACAGATTTAACGGAAATTTGTAGTACTTCTCTATAAAGTGTACTGTACGCCTCTTTACAGGCTTAATTACTTCTTCACGTCATCCGAGTGTCCCTACGCTTCGACAGAAATAATTTGTGTTAAAAGTGAATTATTCTGAAAATAGTGAAACTTTAGAAAAAAATTATTGTTTTGTTGTCTGTTGTAGGACGAATACAGAGTTTTTCTCGTAAATGTCAACTCATTTGTCTATCGGCTTCACCACACATATATAATCAGGCTCTCCACACACACACACACACACACACACAGCTTATAAGACGATGCAATTGCTACACTGGACTCCACATAAAACAGGCGTGTTTAAAAAAATACTCAAGGTATGTGCGAGAGGCGTATAGTAGTGTACGTGTATTTCTATTGTGCTATTGTGTCTTTTTAAAATTTAAATGCAAGTTTGGAAATCTGTATTTATTCATACTGACTAGCTGGACTGCATTTATTGAGTTTGCACTTGTCTTCATCACATGTTATTCATATAGTTAAAAATTCTCGCTCATGAATATTTCATTTCTAAGCTCGAGACTCACATTATGTTTAAGACTCATGTAATTGCACTTATTATTAACGTAGTCGTTTGAAATCTCCGATTCGATGGGTGTAATTTATTAATATGTAGAGCACTCTGAGATTCTCTAACGTTTAATTGCATTCCGAAAACAGACACGTTAACACATAAATCGCATCTTTCAAAGTCACCTATCTACCGTCTCCCCCAAAACATACAATTTACACTTAGGCAACTCTTAAAAATCGTTTAAAGGCACTGAATTTCTCTTGTGTGTTAAATATATTCGTAAAAACCTCCTATCTACAACCAGCGTCCCTTTAACACCTCAAAATAAGAAAAATCAGAAAAAAAATTAGCCTTAGCCCACTCTTGCCCTCAACTTTACACCTATACAAGACTTTGCAACCCACAACTCTGGTCAGTCGCCTTTAGATAACCACACTGTCAACATCGTACAGAGCTCCTGCTAACCCCATCCAAAAAGAAAGAAAAAAAGGAATACAAGAAAATCAAGAAAAAAATTAATCCTTTCAATAAATTTAACCCTTTCCTGTTTTGATCGGATTACAATCTGTTAAAGAAATCTTTAATCGGATTGAGATCAGATTAACAATTCTTTGGCCGGATTAAAATCAGATCAAGGATTAGCCATTTTTTGATTAACCCTTTCAATCAATTTAATCAACCATTTGATATCAAATCGGTAATCCGATTAATCAAAAGTGGGGTAGGACCATCATGTCCCTTCTACTCGCCAGTATTGTCTGTTGCTTTCCTCCTGTCTGTGAACATATTTGCTGCTATACATGCAGAAGAGCACTTAATTCATACTACCAGATAGACAGTGCCTCCAAGAGAACAACTTCAAGAATATTTGAATTGTTACCACAACAATCAGTGTTGTAATAACCTAACAAGATGCTCTGTTGCAATTGATGATCAGTTATACACTCTGGTTTGAAGAACACAGCTACAGAATATTCTGTTAAGTTTCTGTTAGGTTATTACAAGGCTAATTGTTGTGGAAACAGTTCAGATACTGTTGAAGTTGTTCTACCTGTTTTATAGTAGGAATGCTGTACTCTGCCGTAGAGGCAGTGAAGTTAAGCGAAAATATTTCGAAACAAGTTATGTTTCAAAACACTGTATGGTTGTTTACCTATCTTGATTGACTGGATTAGGCTACTTTTTGACACGTGTTGACTGTCTGCACACGAATCACGTAGGATCCGTGCCGATATTGCCGTATTCTGATTGGCCCGGTCAAATATGAAATTACCTTTTCAAGTAAACAACAACCAATGGCAATAAACAAACTGCTGTTGGTGCATATAGTATTGAAGTCTACCCTGTACTCTTTTTTTGTCAAACAATCACTAGCTCTAACTATATCTAGTTCTGTTGGTATTACTATCTATGCTAACAATATTTAGATGGTACCTACAACCCATCAGGGTTGGGGGTCAGTTCCTATTTTAACACTCTCGGATTGTTCCTTTATTTCTCGGTGAGAGAAAAGCAAACGTCTATAGTTGATTTTTAAAATTATATTGCACAAATTTTAATGAGCCCGCCTGCCGTCATCATTTTACTCCTTTTTTTGTACGAGAAGCGTGGGAGCTATAAGGGTCACACTGGCACGGGCTACAAGAGTGCCATCGCCGTTACGTGCAGGACTCGTGAACCGGCGTGCAGTGTTCTCATACTGCTGCGTCTACCTATGTGACCGTATCATTTATTGATGAAAAGTCTGTAGCAAAGTTCATCACAGGCTCCTATCGTAGTTACATTAGTGTCCGGCTAGTATGTTTTAAGATACGGCAGTCCGAAAAAAAAAAACCGCCTTTATCTATAATGGAAGGCTTCAAAATAATATCTATAGCATGCATGTAAAGTACTATTCGGGTAAGACTTCTTTTTGCAGGTAAACATACCGGGAGCACGTGTAATATTTTCGTCAAAAATCAGTATTTCAAACACTCTGCAGGGTAGTTCAAACACCAGGCAGGCGGGGACCTTAATACACCAGGAAATGAAAGAATTCTATGTGGCGCGCGACTCAGAGCCGCGCTGGCCGCGGGGTGTTTAGAAACGCCGAGTGCAGTGTTAGGAAATTAGGTGAGTTACTCTCTATTGTCAGGGGAGCGCCCGACTTCTTTGGCAATATGCAGAGCCAATTTATTCGAGTGGTTATCTCGATGAGCGGTGGGCGGGTGCAGTAGTTCCATTGTGCGGCCGCCAGATGTCTGCGGCGATAGGCGCTCGCTTGTTTACGGGCGGGCGTGGGCCCATCGACACCAGGAGAAGGGGGGGGGGGGGAGGTAAATTAGTAGCTGTGCGTTGCCCGCCCGCCCGCCCGCGAGCGCGTTACCACGTAAGAAACAGTAGCGACCGGGTTATCGGCTGCCGCGGCGCGACACCATTCGTTCCCACGAAGATAACTCTGAAGATATTCGAAGTATCTTCACGGGGATTCCACCACGATAAGCCCCACGGGAAGGTTAACGTGCGAGTGTTACTTTGGGTTGTTCAGTTTCTTCTCGAAACTACCAGCATTGACAGTAAGGATTCGCGGAAGTACTTCATATATCTACCATTTCGTTTGACGTCTATGGTTTGGTGACATAGTACTTAAGTTCTGTGGCCTGGTTTGAAAGCAGTGAGAATTTGGTATAGCAACATGTGTGAGTGAAATTCTGATTTTGAGGCCAGTTTTTAATATATATATATATATAACTCAAAGTTTGAGAAATGATACTCTTAAGCTATTCATCGACACAGATATAACAATTTGTTTTTCAGTGATTTTTCATTTAATTGTTTTGTCTTGTGATCTTTCCAGGCAACTGACTGTACAATAATGTTACAAGAGGCCTCGATAGCCAAGAAGTATCTTTTTGATCAAAGAAGTACCTGGTTTTACATATATATCTCTTAACAGGAACGTCAAAAAAACCTAAATTCATTAACATGTATTTCCCTAGAGCCCCGAGTATTTCTCGAATTCATTCGGTAGCGAGGCAGACTTGAAACACTTGTTCTGTTCTCCTACTATTGTGATTGGACGGCAGTTCTATAGACACGCCCCGTTCAACTGAGGGCTAGTAACAAGCAGGAAGCAGTAGTGTGAGTGAGTGTTGAAATGTCCTGTACACAGGCCTTGCTTGAACGTACCAACCAATAAGCAAAACATACCGACTAATCAATTCGCGAAATACTCGGGGCTCCACCTATACCAAATTCTCACTGTTTTCAAAACAGGCAACAGCCTTAATGATATAGGCGCCACGGTGGCTGAGCGGTTTACCTGCTCGCCTCCCACCAAGGCGATCCGGATTTTATCTCCAGCCGGTTCACTCTGGATTTTCGCTAGTGGGAATCGTGCCGGACGATGGCGTTGGTCGGCGGGTTTTTCTCGGGGATCTCCCGTCCCCCCACCCCGCTCTTTCATTCCGGCGTTGCTACATACGCACATCAATCACCCTCATCGGCTCTCAAGACCTCGCTGTTAAGAGGCGTCCAAATATCTTCACTCACCCTTAACGATATACAGGTGAGATAGCTTCTTATTTCGTGAACTCCAGCCGCACAGACTGGCCAGCAAAATGGCGGATCGCAGTTCGCCAGTCAGCGTTTGTAACTTACTCGCCAGCCGGCAGCCCAGCCAATGGGGAACAATTTCCAGGACGCAGAAGCCAATCATACACAAGACCTAGTACGACCAACCAGAGAATGGATAATCTCAAATAAAGGAGTCGCTACGTTATTTCGTCTGAGTACTTATAGGCTGTTCACGATAAAGTGAGCACTTTTGAAAGTCCTACTTAAGATCTACTTGTATACACGTTGTGTGTTCCTCCGCCTTATGTAAAATTAACATTGCTATGGGCCTCATCACTTTATTTATGTGTCGGTCAAATGAGACTGCAAAATTATTTAGAAAGTAAATATTCTACACATCTGTTCATTTTTACACTTCGATGCATAAAAAAGCAGAAAGCTACAGAATTAATTTTAAGTTATCACAAAAAGGTTACCTAACACTTTTTATTTGACCTAAGCTGTGTAACTACTTTCCATACACTGTAACAAACTTTACTGGGCTAATGTCACTCAGTGCGCCCATTAAAATATGTGGATGCAGGGGCAGTGACATTTTTCTAAGGTTTATTTCTAAAACTTTATCGTGAACAGCCTTTACCTACTCTGTTGTTTAACCATGGAATCGAAAAGACTCAGCAGTTCGTTTCGTTTAAGCGTACTCCATCATTCATTGGCTGACCGAGGCTTTGGGAACGTGCCTTCCTGCTGATTGGCCATCGCGTACTGTGCGGAAGTTTGCCTATTGGTCGGACGGTCGAGAGGCAAGATATTCCCCAGGAACTGACTGTCGTGTGACGTTCTACTTAACGCGCGCGGCTCAAGTTAGCGAAACACGCGCGATTGTTTTGCTTCTGTTTCAGGAGAGATTCTCTGTTTTGGTGGAAATTTCCTTCGCATGCCTGAGCGAATCGTGGACGTTCTGGATGCAGTTCCCGAACAGTGAGCGGCGCCGTTAAGATAGGCTACCCGCGGCGGTCGCTGCATCAGGAAACTAGACAACTTTTGCGAGCGTCCAGATCGGGCGATAATCGCCGACAGCACGTTGACTGGAAATGTTCCCCCCCCGGACACAGTTCTCCCACGGGAAACAACGCACGAGTTGTCGGCGGCTCAAGATCAAAGGATGTTGCATGTGTTCGTGTTCCACACACGCGGGTGGAAAACATCGGTCGAGCTGTACGCGTCTCCCAACAAACTGTATACCAGCAGCAGGTTCCTTTCTCTTGCACTAATGCTAAATATTTACACGATACTGATATCACGGTCGTTATGTGAACAATTCTCATATGAATTTCGTTTGTTGATATTATGAAAGTTTAAGCATACTTAACACGATGCTATTACAATATACAGAAGAAAATCGTTAATCAACACATCTAAACTGTTTTTGGGTGTATACTTCACGATTTATTGACATAGGCAGTTCACCGTAAAAAGAGCACTTTTGAAAGCCCTGCTTAAGGTCTCCTTGTATACACGTCGTGTGTTATTTCGCCTCATGTAAAATTAACATTGTCATGGGCCTCATCACTTTATCTATGAATCGGTCAAGTGAAACTGTGAAATTATTAGAAAAGTTAATATTGTACATACCTGCTCATTTTTACACTTCGATGCATTAAAAACTACAGAAAGCGAGAGGAATAATTTAAGTTATCACAAATGGTTACCTAACACCTTTGTTAGACATTAATGTATGGAACTTCTTTCCCCTCCATCGTCACCAACTTTACAGGTCACATGGCACTCAGTGCGCCCATTAAAAATATATGCAGGTAGGAGTAGTGACTATTTTTCTAAGCTTGATTTCAAAAGTGCTCACTTGATCGTGAACAGCCTTTAACATAACTTTTCTGTGGTACATGTGCAGTCGAACGCAAAGTCCGACGCGCGCAGTTCGCCACAGTCGACCAGTAGGGATAGATTATACCTGCGCAATGACCACCTGTCTACGAGGGACAGATTATACCTGCGCAATGAACACCTGTCTACGAGGGACAGATTATACCTGCGCAATGAACACCTGTCTACGAGGGACAGATTATACCTGCGCAATGACCACCTGTCTACGAGGGACAGATTATACCTGCGCAATGAACACATGTCTACGAGGGACAGATTGAGACACGGCGTCGCCCTTTAGTATAGCTTGGTACGATGAACGAGTCGTGATATTCAGGCAAGTACAACAATTCTCCCGAATACAACGTCTGATGAGTATTGGCACTCTAGTATACAACCACTGATGGATAACAATTATTTTCAGACGTACAAAATATGGCACGAAGAAAACACATCGAAATGAATGGAGCGTTTCCAGGGCGCTCCAGCTTTGTGGGAAGCGAAAACAACGGAATATCGGGACCGCAACACAAAGTGCGATGAACTGAGGAAAATATCCCCGCGGTTGATGTGGAAGAAACCTTTGAAAACTCACTTTCTGAGGGAATACGATAAGCAGCAATCAAACAGATGAGTGGAGCCGGAGTAATGCCACCAAGCTAAGAATGGATTGGCGTTTAAATCGTTGACTTGAAAACAGCGTGTCCAGAGGCAGCTGGAGCACAACTGCGTTGAATCAGTTCTGATAACTGCATGTTTCTCAGGCCGCTCACGCAAATTTATCCTGCCGTTGTACCTTTCCCTGAGGCGAAATAAAATAAGCTAGTCCTCGTATTTAAACTATGGCCTCTGTATGTGCCTTTACTACACTCACCCGGATTTCTTGAGCTGGCTCAGACCTTCTTCTGGGAAAATTTTGTCAATCCCTCAGGCAACCGATTTCCCAGCTGGTTCCTCCAAATACCTGGCTGTCCCCAGTTTCACAATGTTCGCAATAAAATGTACCGGAGGTGTATCAAACCGAATCGATCTGGTACTTCGCCTGAGAAAATAGTGTGTATAAATATAAGCTAGAACAACAGATTCAGCTTTCTTGGATTGTAATGGCATAGGCTTCCCGAATATTCGGAAAACAAATGCCAATAGTCCGGATAACTTCAATGAAACACTCGTTCTTGAGAGTCATCTGGGCGACAACCAGGAAAAGGCTTCGAAATGTTTCTTGTTAAAACAAACGCAACGCGTCACCTGCAGCCAAAACAAAAGAGATCAGTGTACTAGATCCTCCCGGTAGCCGTGTGCTTGTTGGGATATTCAATCCTTGCGTACACATCTCATTACAAAAGTCCGTACTGCCAAGTATGCCGCCATCCATCAGATATCCTACCTTGGCATCCTGTGTCTGGCATATCGAGTTTTGTAGTCTGCATCTGCTATAGCCATTGAAACAATACTAAATGTTCCGGGATAGTTAAGATACGCGGTGCTTCTATCAGGATACGTTTTCCCTCAATCGATTCTATGCGATGCGGAAAATTCCATTTTGTTGTAAATCCATGTGCGATGTCAAGCCATTCTTGTCCCGACACCGGTTTATGAAAAGAATTCATGTTGTTGCTGACTACAAAAACACATACAGTAGGAGAAGTTGTGATGCTTTGATGTTTTGGTTCAGTGTTGGGCTGTTCGTCTGTACAACACAATATGTCGTAGTAATATAGATATTTCTTATTATGCCATTGCGAAACTTCACAAGAATGCCAGTGGCGACATTTTGTTTGTGGAAATGCGTCTCCTTGCATTTCCTAGTTGTTGAAATTTCATCGCTGACTAACACAGTAGGCCGCACTATACGCTAACATTGCATGAGTATAAATGTCCAATATACGTGAGACGAAAATAACACAGTACCTAGTTTTCAATGATCACCTCTTCTGGAAAAATCATGTACTTAGCAAATGCAAGTGTTAATTTATCAAAAGTTTGCATAATAATTATATAAATGATATACTGCTTAACATAGGCCTGCATAAAGGCAAAGTACTAGGTTTGATATATATTTAGACGTCACACTGTGCTTCCTACTACAGAACATTGTCCGCCGTATAGCGGGAAATATTTATTAGATACATACACATATAATAATATTGACTTCAACACCGCCCGGCTAAAGACCGTCCTTTTGGTAGTGTTTCCTTTACATCGTCATCACTGTAAACAAGTAGGCCTACATGAAATGTTACATGTTGTTGCAGGTTAATGGTGTCGATGACGACAATGATTGCAATGTTTCATGTCATGATGGCGGAGAATCACCTACAAGCGCTTCAATCAGGGGTCATGAACGTACAGATACAACTGGCAATACAAGTTCTAGTGATAAACAATATCTGCCACCGTCGATTACTTCAACAACGACAAAGAGAAAGTGTGGAAAAGACGAAAGGGCGGATGAAGCATACAAGTTCATGAAAAGTGTTCAAGAAAGATGATTTTTCAGTGTACGGTGAGAACGTTGATTTGCAGAATGCGTAATGCGAAACAAAATTCACGAGCTGCGGAGATTGCCAAACATATTGACAATATCCTGTTCAACTTAGAAATTTGCAGTTAAGATAACGCGGGTTGAAATTTTGCGCTATCTGTTTATTCCCCGTTCAGTTGGAGTTCATATCATTCGGCATCGCCTGTGTGTTACATTTCGTAATAATCAGTATTATCATCTCTGCCAGACTCTGTTTGACATCACAATATGAGAATATTGCAGTTGAAAACTACAGACTTGTCTGAATGTTTCGTTAACAATAGAGGCGGCAATCATATGAATGTGTTAACAATGTGGTTATAAACCCATTAAAGGCTGTTCACGATAAAGTGAGCATTTTTTTTATATCAACCTTAGAAAGAAGACACTGCTCCCACTTGCATATATTTTAACGAGCGCCCTGAGGGACATGCGCCCAGTTAAGTTGGTCACGATGTATAGGAAAGTAGTTCCGTGACTTAACGTCGAATAAAAAGTGTTACGTAAGTATTTGGGTTAACTTGAATTATTTCTTTCTCTTTCTGTTTTTTTTTAATGCATTGAAGTGTAAAATTAAATATATATGTAAACAATTATTTTTATAATAATTTTCCATTTTCTCTTGACCAACGCATGAATAAACTGACGAGGTTCATGCAAATGTCAATTTTACATAAGGTGGAAGAATGCACAACGTGCATACAAGTGGACCTTAAGCAGGGCTCTCAAAAGTGCTCATTTTACCGTGAACTGCCTATATTTGGATAATGAACGCCTGTAGCACGTCTACCGCCAGGCTGGCCGCACTCTGAGAAATAGTTGCTGGAATCTGCCATACCAGTGTGTACGCGTATGCAGAAATCATAACCAGTTAAGTTATTTATAATACATACGCAGTAGCTTTCGTATATTGGTATCATGAAATAGTCGAATGCTTTCTGCAGTTCCCAACTTTGACTAATAGCATTTCCTTAATTGCAGTCTGGTGTACGGTAAATTTACCATTTCCTGCGTAAGTTAAAAATTCCCATTAAGCTACATTTGAGGAAGTTTGCTTAATTTATTTTACAGCGCACGTAAGGAATACCTATATCACCCAATCACACAGGTAGCAAGACACTCGAGAATTACGAAACATGTTGACGCGAAATATTTTCTTGACATGCAATACCATCTCTAAATAAAGTAAGAAACACATAAGGGCACAATACCGTGCTACGCGGTCTGAGGCAAAACTGGCCACTAACTGGGCAGCAGACAATGGGAAATAATGTATGATCCTCCACACATAAGGGCACAATACCGTGCTACGCGGTCTGAGGCAAAACTGGCCACTAACTGGGCAGCAGACAATGGGAAATAATGTATGATCCTGCACACATAAGGGCACAATACCGTGCTACGCGGTCTGAGGCAAAACTGGCCACTAACTGGGCAGCAGACAATGGGAAATAATGTATGATCCTCCACACATAAGGGCACAATACCGTGCTACGCGGTCTGAGGCAAAACTGGCCACTAACTGGGCAGCAGACAATGGGAAATAATGTATGATCCTCCACACATAAGGGCACAATACCGTGCTACGCGGTCTGAGGCAAAACTGGCCACTAACTGGGCAGCAGACAATGGGAAATAATGTATGGTCCTGCACACATAAGGGCACAATACCGTGCTACGTGGTCTGAGGCAAAACTGGCCACTAACTGGGCAGCAGACAATGGGAAATAATGTATGATCCTCCACACATAAGGGCACAATACCGTGCTACGCGGTCTGAGGCAAAACTGGCCACTAACTGGGCAGCAGACAATGGGAAATAATGTATGATCCTGCACACATAAGGGCACAATACCGTGCTACGCGGTCTGAGGCAAAACTGGCCACTAACTGGGCAGCAGACAATGGGAAATAATGTATGATCCTCCACACATAAGGGCACAATACCGTGCTACGCGGTCTGAGGCAAAACTGGCCACTAACTGGGCAGCAGACAATGGGAAATAATGTATGATCCTCCACACATAAGGGCACAATACCGTGCTACGCGGTCTGAGGCAAAACTGGCCACTAACTGGGCAGCAGACAATGGGAAATAATGTATGGTCCTGCACACATAAGGGCACAATACCGTGCTACGTGGTCTGAGGCAAAACTGGCCACTAACTGGGCAGCAGACAATGGGAAATAATGTATGATCCTCCACACATAAGGGCACAATACCGTGCTACGCGGTCTGAGGCAAAACTGGCCACTAACTGGGCAGCAGACAATGGGAAATAATGTATGATCCTGCACACATAAGGGCACAATACCGTGCTACGCGGTCTGAGGCAAAACTGGCCACTAACTGGGCAGCAGACAATGGGAAATAATGTATGATCCTCCACACATAAGGGCACAATACCGTGCTACGCGGTCTGAGGCAAAACTGGCCACTAACTGGGCAGCAGACAATGGGAAATAATGTATGATCCTGCACACATAAGGGCACAATACCGTGCTACGCGGTCTGAGGCAAAACTGGCCACTAACTGGGCAGCAGACAATGGGAAATAATGTATGATCCTGCACACATAAGGGCACAATACCGTGCTACGCGGTCTGAGGCAAAACTGACCACTAACTGGGCAGCAGACAATGGGTAATAATGTATGGTCCTGCACACAGAAGATTGTCTCACTGAACCGCCAAAGTTTTTCCATCCTCACTGATGATAATTCATATATATATATATATATATATATATATATATATATATATATATATAATTATATGTATAAATGTGGCTTGGTCAGCTAGATTAAATGTCCCCATTCCCTCGAGTTACTTTAATTTTTTTGTACCGTGCCAATATTTTACTTCGTGATGCACTCATTTTGCGTTAAGTTCTTACAATCTCTTCCGTGGTCACATTGAGACAGTCGTATAATGGGGAGGGGGGATAAGCTGATGTTCAGGTCTGTAGTTTTTGTATCATTATAAGCTCTTGTCCCTGTGTGCGTATCTGCTCTTTCATTTAACTTGGTTAACGAACATTATACAGCTATGATAACGAACGTCTGCGATTCGTTTCCAAACTGATAAACCATTGTGGAAAATAAAATAATACTTTAATAACCATTCGAGTGACAGTTTTCCTGTATCTCGGACTTTGCACGAGGAGTGGGTTAAAGGGTGATGTCTACCTGGAACGTCTTAGCGCGTTCGAGGTTCAGAAGCGAGCGAGCGATAAGGACGACACTGACACGCGCACCTAGTATCCCGGTCACCCCTAAGCGCAAGGCGCTGAACTGGCGTGCAGTGTTTCCGTCGTGCTGCGACTTCCTATGGGACTTTAACCGACGACACTCTCATTTTATCAGTGGAAAGTCTCTAGCAAAGTTAAATCCGTCTCCTATCGTAGTTTGACTCGTGTCTGGCTAGCAGGCCTATGATTTAAGATACGACAGGATGAAAAAAATTACTACGTTGTCTTCGGAAATCTACAGAAGGTGCGAGATTACTAACTTATTAAAAACAAATTTTTATTTACATATACGGGGGGGGGGGGTGGGTTGATTGTGATTTTGTCACAGTGTTTCATATACGATGCATCTGGAGGATTTTATTTTTGTTCCTACGTATATTCATTAAATGATAACCATTTAAAACTTGTAGTAGACATGCAAACATTCTTATGTACGCAAAGAAAATCCTTATTTCTACAACGCTCGACTCATTCGACTCATTTTACGTTTATTTCGTAATAACGATTGTTTAATAGTTTGGGCGAAATCGATATCGTCGATCGTACGAGTATTCGATGGCCCGTCGGTTCGCCATTTCGGTAGACCTTCGTAGTCGTATTTTATCCCCAACGACGAAGGGTGATCGAGCAACCCACAGCATGTACACTATAATTTTTTTTTTAAATTTCAAAGTGTATATGCCTGGATTAGAACTCGTGACCATTGGATCGCGAGTCGAGAGCGCTAACCACTGCCCTCGTAGCTCAGGGGTAGGGTGACCGACTTGTAGTCGGTGGGTCGCGGGTTCGCGCCCCAGTGCCTCCGACGTGGCAGATGCTCAGTTCGATTGTCGCACTGGGAATTCGTGAACAAGCCGGTCTCACTAGAGCTTCGTCAATGTCAAAAATGTCACAACAACGTCAAATGAAGGTTAAAAAAAAGTAGGGCAGTGGTTAGCGCTCTCGACTCGCCATCCAATGGTCACGATTTCTAATTGCGAACCGACGGATAAACAGGCCATCGAATACTCGTACGATCGACGATATCGATTTCGCCCAAACTTTTACGAAATCGTTACTACGAAATAAACGTAAAATGAGTTTGTTCGTTTGACAGGATCCCGTGCCATGTACATGGTCTGAAATCGTAACTCTTAATGAATGAGTGAGTGGAGAGATTTTGACGGCTCTTAACAGCGAGGTTCTTGAGAACCGATGAGGGTGATTGAAGTGAATATGGAGTGGCGTCGGAATTAAGGGGCGGGGGAAACGGGAGATCCCCGAGAAAACCCGCCGACCAGTGGCATCGCCTGGCACGATTCCCACATTCGAAAATCCGGTGTCCCGGCCGGGGGTAGACTAGCAGTCCAACCGCTTAGCCACCGCGGCTCTCGTGTCCCAATCTGAATTGGCTCCTGCACCAGCGGATATTTTGGCTGTCGGAGCGAGGACACTTGTGGAGCTGGTCTAGGTCGTGTCGCTGGACGGCTGGAGGGAACGAGCAAGGTCTAACCTTCGCCGGCGAGTGTTGTTGACGTCTCCGAGCACGAGCAAGTTGGACGACGCCTCTCTACTGTCACGTCTTCGGACGACGTTGCCTCACGCGCTGATGTCCGTTCCGTGTGCGACTGCAGTCCGTCCGTTCCGGGACGACTGCAGTCCGGGAACATGCCCCGTGCGAGCCTGTCGATATCTTGGCCGGCTCCGAGACAAACAAGTCAGCGCACGCAGATGTCCGAGCAGCGCGACGCCATTTCTGAAGTGAGTGGCGGCCCGTTTCCTCTCCCAACCACACGCACGACAAGCCGTCGGTGAACCCAGTCGGTTTTTTATTTTTTTAGTTTTGGTGGCCCTGAAGGGGCGCACCCTATGTTTAGAGCTAGTGACATTACGCGGAAAAAAATATGAGCATTTGGTAGACTTCAACTCTATAAGCATCCAACAGCAGTTTGCTTATTGCTAGGGCCACCTGTTTTTCGCGAAAATATTTACGCTGAGGCTAGACTTCAGTACCTTATGTGCACACTGGTAGACTTCATCTGACTATTGTCTTTGTGTGAAGACAGTCTGTTATATGAGTGAGCCATTCAGAATTAAGTTTATCCGATTTTGACCGTCCGAGATACGCGGACAAACAGATAAGACGCATGACAATTCAATTGATCCAATCACGAAAGTGGTTCTGAACTAAAGTGCGGTGGAACACAACTTGTCCTGAAATCTTTTCGAGAAAGACAGGAGCTCGTATCTGTTGCCATTGGTTTCTGTCTGATTGAGAAGGCGTTTTCATATTTGACCGGACCACTCAGAATTCGGCAACGTTGGCACGACTCCTACGTGATTCGTGTGCAAACAGTTAACACGGGTCAAAAAGTGATTTCGCCGATCAAGATAGGTAAACGACATTAGTGTCTTGAAATATAACAAGTCCTGGAATATTTTCGCGAAATTTCACTACTCCTACCTATGTCAAACGCTGTTCACATTGAAATGAACACTTTTAAAAGCCCTGCTCAATATCTGCTCGTCTGCATATTGTTTATTCTTCCCCCATATGCACAATAAACGGTATTTTGGTTCCAGGGTTGGTTCGGCTCGACGTTGAGGAGGGTGTAGCGGCCAGGCTGGTGTTTCAACCTCTAGTATTCCCACTTCATCTTTTGGGCGTAGTTCCCTTGGGCAGACGACACAAGCGTGATTTGTGCTTGTGGCAGCAGATTTGTGGAATTACGAACCTAATCTCTGACGGGTCTTGTGTCTGATTGGCTACCGCGAGCCGCGGGAGGTTCGCTATTAGCTGTAGGAAGCCAGTTGACGGATCCTGATTGGCGAACGCCGTTCCGACATGCGTCCTGGCTAGATTAATAAATGTCCCTCTTGAGCCCTCACTAAAAATACATCACATATCATTATAAACAATAACATAATTTTGTATGTTGTCGTCCGACCCACAAAGACATCAATATTACAGATACACCCAAGAACAAATAAACTAAAGGAACAATACATACACTGTAAAACACCTACACAAACAACATTACGCTGACACCACCACAAACACAAACACACGACGGACACCTCACAACAACCGTCGGCCCCTCTGTCTCCGGAGAGGATGGCGGGGTGAGGGTTCAAGGGTGGAGGCAGAGGATTTTAAACTTTGACGTTTTAAAATTATAACTAGGGATATGATAAATTCGCGGGTTCAATGACTTGTAGGGTAAACTCCGCAGTAATGTGTATACTCGAGCTTCAGATGTTTGTTCATTGGCTGCTGCCCCATAGAGTAGACAGTGTTACTTCACACCTGGCAGTATGGCACTCGCTACTTGTTTCCTTACAAGTCTACTATTGGCTCAGAGTCGTCCAGGGCGTGTCTAATAAACTGCGATCCAATTGCAAAGTCAACTTCAGTGTACACGTGTTTGACGTCTATCTTGTCCTGAAATGAACTCGCGAAATGTTCCTATCCCTAATTATAACGGAACCTTTTTCTTTTAGACTATAACAAAACATAATTTTAAGCCTCTGTAATTTTTAAAATTTAACCTGTTTTTAATTTTTATAACGCGACAAAATGTTATGTTTCGACAATATTGGTGTACTGGTGTCATTTTAATATGTTCTGCTCTGTTATGGCCAGTCGCGCCATTTTGCTGGCGTGTGCAGCTGGCTGGAGTTCACGGTGTAAATGGCTGTTCACTCTGTGCCGTCGTCGAACGCTTAAACCGAAGTCCGCCTGCCTCCGCTCAGAACCTCGTAGAGATGGGCGTTATTTAACATAACGGTTATACAAAACTGTTACAATTTGGTAACACGTTCCGTTGTTTATGCCGTTATTTGTGGACCGTCTTGGATTGCCTCGAAGCCTGAATACTGCGCATGCGTAAACGTTATTTTTTTGGAACGTCTAGCTTTGTTTACTTTTGTTCCTAACCTAATCTCGTATATTACAACTATAATTTAAACAAATCGTACCTAAAAGCCGACATTTTCTATTAGAGAAGCAAATTTTTGTGAAAAAATATAATCGTTACCATGTGCACACATACGTCTTCTAATATTGCCGTACAAGTTTCCCTTACGTTTCGGCTGGCAAACGTGAGTGTGCGCATGCGTAAATGTTCCTTTTTTTGGAACGTCATGCGCGAACTTTATTTCTTGGAACGCCGGGTCTTGGAACAGTGAACAACGTAATCGTTATATTCTGGAACGTCGGGACAGGTGACAAATGTTTTACACTAACCTGTTACAAAAATAACATGTTCCTGGAACGTGTTACTTGTTTGGAACTGGAACACGTTACACGAAAGTAACAGTTTGGCCCATCCCTAGAACCTCGTAACGTGTGTTATCGCTGGGAATTATCTACAGGAAAGGAAAGGAAAAAAAAAAAAAACGTTTGCAGAATCACTTGAGGACAAGCTGGAAAAGAAAATCCATCGTACACTCGCAGTTTAATAGACACGCTGTGGACACAGAGTAATTAAGAGCACAGAGGCGTAACAGTAGCTGACGTCACGAACTCCAGCCGCCGCACGCGCTAACAAAATGGCGTCACCGGCCACCAACGTGTCGGAACGCTGTTGACCAATCAGCGCCTGGTAACTTACTCGCCGGCCGGCAGCCCCAGCCAATAGATAACCTTTCAGAGCACGCAGTAGCCAATCAGACACGAGGTCCTCTCCGGGGCCTCGTGGCAGCCAATCATGAATGGGCAGGCCCACAACTATGGGATCGCCACGCCATTTCAATTGCTTGAGTTGAAGTCACAGCAGCTCGACGAACACTACACGACAGACCTACATGGCGCCAGAGTTCGACGGAATTTCTATTGTATATTATTCAGAGTTCACAGTACCCCGACGAAATCTGCCCGACATGTGTGTTAATGGGCCGTTGGAGAATTATAAAACAGCAAGTTATCCTTATAATGTCCAATATTAACTTTTTAAAACTCGCGATAGAGAATGATAATTTTGCTTTCGACAATATTTGAGTTTACATAAGATATGAAAAGTATTTGATAACAAACCGGAACGTTATTTTGGCGGCAAGTTAGTTTATTATTTACTACAGTAGGGAAATAAGCACGAAATTTTATTTTCTAATGTTGTATTTACAATTTTTTGCGCCCCGACGAGTCCGACATCGGCGGAAAGTAGAGATAGAATCTACTTTTGTCGGGCAGTCGGGGCTGCGATTCTGTCGGACTGACGTCACAGTGACTTTGCTTTTCGTTGGCTGCTGCTCGGATTTCGTCTTGTCGGGGTTCTCGTGGCGGATTTGTCGGGGTATTGTGACTCCAGCTTAACACTCACATATTCTGTGCCAGTGGCGATAGGGTTAACGTAATCTAAGGTCGTGGTTATACGAGTGCTGTTAAACACAGTCAGCTAAATATATCCGGTAGCCATGTCTGAACAAGTTTAAAAACAGAACGTGTTTTCACGGTCACACACCCAAAGCAGAATGGAATAAGGAAAGTTTAACCTCAACAAACATGGAACTTAAAATGTATGATATTTAATTGTAATAGCCTCCGACATGTATCACTATTAATGTTTTTAATTCTTATGTAACCTACACTTTTACTGCAATGGCATAGTGGGTGGATATTAATACATCCAACCTTAAACTGAAGTTAATTCAACAAGTGCAGGAATTCCCGCCAAATTCAGCCATATTTATTACGCTGCTTGTTTACTTCGAAGCAGCCAATAGGAGCGCAGCAGAGAAGACAAGTCGTTCGAAACTACTTATGAAAACTGTTCACTTTGAAGGAGAAACAACTGCGATCGGAACTCGCTCGAAGGTAATGTAACCTCTTCAATAACTGGACCTGTTTACGCGAAGTAGCTCTGCATCCCGTGTAACCGCGACCTAGGCATCCATATCCCTTTCATTCCCAGTATAGACCTAACTCTGCCGGCGGGTAACTAACTCCTAAACCATGCTATTGCTTAATTTTACTAGGCCTACTGCTGTATATATCTGCGACCACTATACACATGTGCAGCTCATCGGTTGTATTAACGAAACGCGTTCTTTGTCAACTCAAGTACATACGTATCAAAAAATGTCTTATTTGCCACACCAGAAAATTATAAATGTGGGAATGAAATATATAGGCTGTTCACGGTAAAATGAGCAGTTTTGAAAGCCCTGCTTAAGATCTACTTGCATTCACATTATGTCTTCTTCCGCCCTATGCAAAATTAACATCGCCATGGGCTTCGTAACATTATTCATGCTTCAATCAAATGAAAATAATGTACAAATGTGCTCGTTTTTTACACTTCTATAAATAAAAAAAAAACAACGGAAAGTGAAATATATACTTTAAGTTATCACAAATGGTTACCTGGCACTTTTTATTCGATTTAAGATATGGAACTACGCTCAATTATTCGTTACCAACTTTACTGGATGCATGTCACTCAGTTTGCCCGTTAAGATATATGCAGTTAGGTTGAGTTTAAAAGTGCTCACTTTATCGTGAGCAGTCTTTATCTATATATACCATACTAGTAAAGATGGGCGAACGACTTCAACGAATAGGACATTACGTATCAAAACATTAAAAACGACGCTGATACGACTGATTATTGCGACTCAATTTCCAGCAGTGGAAACCATTTCTGGGGAAAGCTTGTGGACTAGTTTTCAATCCATCACGCAGAATGGGAAACAACTTCGCGGAACTACCGACCTCAGGAAATGCCATGTAAAAGAAAGTGGATGTAATAATTACCATTCGACGCGTGAGCTAAGATAGGGCATCCAGACCGCAAGCATTTATAATACTTGAAGGGAAAGTCACTATATTTCCAAGAGTGTTACGTCTGAGAGTGCATTCACAACAATCTACTGAGACTACAAGCAACTTGGCAATTTCTTCTGCGCCGATTTACACGTGGACAAGATTTACGCGGAGTTAACTCTCTGATGAGCGGCGCCTACGCATGAATATAACCGAGTTACGTTTACACAGGCATTTATCTGCTCTTGAAGACAAAACACACACTTTTTGTTTTTTTGTTTTACTGTTTCGCTGAACGTTATTTGAATCCAAAGGGCAAGGAATTCAACACGTACCTACAGATTAATACTGTTATTGTAAATAATTTCTTAGAGTAACACGATGGATTGTAAAACTTGTTACCTTTGTCGCGACTCATAAATAGGTACACAGTCAACTAAAGGGACCACTGTGGTGTAGTGGTTAGACTACTCGCCTCCCACCCGGGCGAATAGTGTTCGATTCCCGGCGGGGTCGCTCCCGGATTTTCGCACTTGGGAATCGTGCCGGACGATGCCGCTGGCCAACGGGTTTTCTCGGGGATCTCCAGTTTCCCCCGCGCTTGCATTCCAACGCTGCTCCGTACTCACCTCGCTTCAACCCCATAGGCTCTCAAGACCTCGATGTCAACAGCCGCCCAAATCTCTTCACTAACCCACAGCCAACGAACGACTTCATCGGCCGTCGACCAGCTAATAGTAAAGGTTCGAGATTACAGTAAGCGTGTGCTGTGTCGCGGAAGCGAAGCCAACATGACGATAGTGAGTAGAAATACAGAGTCCAACACAAGTGATTATAGACGGCTCACTTCAAACTTCCTCAAAGGGTTGATGATCATTGGAGCTGAAACAATCCGAGCACATCGTAGAATTCAAATGCGTGTGCATACAAACCAAATCTTTCTCGTGTGTTTGTCCAATTTTGTCCGAACCAGTCGTGATCCGTTACCTCTGACTTTTAATGTCCGTGATTAGTGTAAAATCACTTGTAATGTAAGGGGAACTATTCGTCCGATCATAAAAATTATCTAGAGTCTACAGTGTTTTCAAATGTCTCTTGCCTCGAGAACTTACTGCGAAATATCACTAGTGACACCCGAATGTCGCAAAAAGTTTCCAAGACCAGTTGTATTCCATAACACTTTACCTCAAATCCACTTTCGTGACTGGACGGCTATCGTATAACGCGTCTTAGGCATCTGCTCGCGAGTCACAGACCTACACTGCGTGAGTTCCCCAATTGTGATTGGCCAGTCACGTAAGAAAATGTCTTGTCAAAAAAAACACGTCTCCAATAAGCATAAGAAAACTATTGGTGTCCCGTAGGCTAGTGAAATATAGTTCGTGCGGACGTGTTTTCGCGAAATTAGGGTGTTCCTAAATATCACTACTAGTAAAGTGCAAAATTCGCGTTACTATTTAATATCAAGATAGACTTCACAAACCTGTATATAACTTAGGCGACGCCGTATGTTAACCCTTCGAGGATTATATGCTTGGACAAAGCTTGTATGAATATTTCTCTGGCATCTAAATAAAATCTGGCCCGGGTATAATTACGTTGTTTGTATATTTTTATCATGATTTTGCTAAAAAAAAAAAAAAAAAAAAACACCATCAGAGTTTATATTTTGCAAATAAAAAACAAAATTTTTGTATGTCTGCTGAGATGACCGCGGTGGACTGTACAAACTGTTACATTCGAAAGGAATTATGATTGGAGAACTAGGAATTAGGCCTACGCCGGCTAGTACGTACGCTAACCAACGTGGTAAACATATCGCAATAATTAGTTATCTCTATGTAGGCTTCTGGTGACACAATAATGTTTGGCGCAGTGCACGTCATGTACAGTAATTCAGATAATGGCAACACGTAGTCTATTTGCAGTTTCTCCACACTTGTTTAATCAAACCTTCGAAAAATAACCCAATACATGACATGTTTGGTTGTTTCCTTAATATGTAATGCATCACAAGCGTTTTATAAATCTCTTAACATAAACGTATCTTATTTTTTGTTGAATTGAATATTTAACTTACTTACATTTTTTAAATAAATTTTCATATTTCGTTTATTATAGTTAATATGAAATAGAAAACACAGAAACTAGGTGTATTGGTAATACGTAGTAAAAAATAGTTCTCATACAAAATATCGTCACACTTAGTGCACACGAATACTGTGCGTTGTCCGTTTGGTGTAATGTTCTATACTTGGTTAAGCTTTGCTTGCACGAGGCGGAGGGATATTCTGGAAGTAGAACTTGAGCACGGCTTCAGGAGAGGTGTAAGTAGCAATGAATGGACTATAGATAGTTAGATAAATGCAAAACTCGAGTTATTGTTTGCATTCAGGCTAAACTTCACAGTACTGTATAGACCGAAGCCTGCGTCGTTTTTCCATTGGCCGCTGCGTATATGTGAAGCCACGCGCTTTAAAACCGAACCGATTGTGAAATTTTCATTTACTGGCGCAGAGTCACCCAGGACGTGTCAGATTAAGGTGTGGTCCAAGGACAAACGTATTGCAAAGGTACGCGTGTTTAAAGTTTGACGTGTCCCCAAATAATAAGGCGAATTCCGCAGGTCTCTGTAGAGAGTACGCTGCGTTTCTCGATGTCGCCACACGCAGAATGTGCTGACGACGAGCAAGCTCGCCCGTGTTTGTTGCATCACACAAGCACATTCCGCACGACTCAACACGTTCGCTTGCTTTCTTGTCACGCGCTCAGCTCCGTCGCCGGATCAGTCTGTGGCCGCTGCGAGCTTACGCCGCCTCGACGACACTTCCATTCACGCGCGGCGGGAGTGGCAGGTCGCGAAAACACTCAGTGTCCTCGAACTCCAGACATTAGTTCATCTGGACCAATAGTAACACAAAAAGCCTTATATAGGCAGTTCACGGCAAAATGAGCACTTTTGAAAGCCCTGCTTAAGATCCACTTGTATGCACGTTGTGTATGCTTCCTCCCTATGTAAAATTAACATTGTCATGGGCCTCATCACTTTATTCATGCGTCGGACAGTTGAAAATGTGAAATTATTTGAAAAGTAAATATTTTACAAATATGCCCATTTTTACACTTCGATGCATTAAAAAGAACACAAAGCGAAGGAAATAATTTAACTTATCATAAATGGTTACGTAACCCTTTTTATTCGACGTTAGGATATGGAACTACTTTCCCTCCATCATTGCCAACTTCACTGGGCGAATGTCACTCGGTACGCTCGTTAAAATATACGCAGGTAGGGGCAGTGACTTTTTTCTAAGGTTGATTTCAAAAGTGCTCACTTTATCGTGAACCGCCTTTACATAGGGACATCCTAATATCGCGAAAAGATTTCCGCACGTATTATACTTCAATAGCCTACGCGAATATCTGTAGTTTTATTCTGCTAATTGGCGACGTGTTTTTATGACAAGACATTCTCTCACGTGACTGGCCAATTATAATTAAGGAACTCACGCAGTGTAGGTCTGTGATCCACGAGCAGACACATTAGATGTTTTATACGAGAACCGTCCAATCACGAAAGTGGATTTGAGCTAAAATTTTATGAAGTACGACTGATCCTGAAATATTTTCACTAAATTCGGGTGTCCGTACTTGTGTACTCATATTCGGAAACGTAGTTTTATACTAAATATTCGTATAACGTGAGGGTAAATTATTACTAGACACTCTCTCCCCCCCCCCCCCCCCCCGAGACAATTCTACGTAAGTTGGAATTCACTCACATCTACGTTCATGTTACTGTTGTGATTGGTCACGTCTCCTTGTTCTACAGGCGTTATACGCCGCAACTTTGAACACAATCAACTTGCATAGAAATATGTTTTCCGATATACGTGCGTAGGTGTTACTATTGCTGCGAAGAAATAACGTCTGGAGCTTGGTCACTGAGTCTGCAAACCGCCTGTATAATGCGCGAAATAACTCTGCGAATACAATCAAGTCGCATAGTACTTAAGAATACTGAGGTCACACAGTTGCTTGTTCCGCGAACACCACCAAAAACAATGATATTACAAATTTGATCAGTGCTCGGCCATTGGCCATAATTGAACTCTATTATATTTATAAAATTAAAGTTAATTAATGTACTTCCTATATAAAGTTATTTATTTCTCTTATCAGGTAGTAGCCTGCTGTTAACTGGTAACTTACCAGCCATCCGGCGGCCCAGCCAATAGAGAAACTTTCGCAGCACGCAAAAGCCACTCAGACACAAGACCCGCTCCCAGAGCTTAGTCCTCGCCTTTCGTTTATGTGGACTTATCTACTCTGTGGCCCAGTTTTGTTCTAATCATTATTGCGTCAAAATAATCAGTAAACATCCACTGTTGACATACTTTCGTTGGTTAATTTAATATATATATACTCGCTTTAAAAATATCATTCGCTCATACAAAGGCTGTTCGCGGTAAACTGAGCACTTTTGAAAGCCCTGTTTAAGATCTACTTGCATGCACATTGTGTATCCTTCCGCTATATGTGAAATTATCATTGGTACCGGGCCTGATCTCTTTATTCATGCGTTGGACAACTGAAACTGTGGAATTGTTAGGAATGCAAATACTGTGTAAATTTGCTAATTCTTACACTTATTTGTATAAAAAAAATAGAAATGGAAAGAAATAATTCCAGTAGCCGCAATTGTTTACCTGGCACTTTTAATTTGACGTTAACGAATGAAAGTAGGTCTACTTGCATGCCAGCCAGTGTACTTGTTACCAAATATGCAGCTAGGAAAAGCGACACATTTCCAAAAGGTTGATTTCAAAAGTTCAGCCATAAAATAGTTGAATGAGCTTCAAAGGCTGTTCGCAGTGAGCAGACAAATTTCGAAATCAATAGCTGAACCACCCCCCCCCCCCCCCCCCCCCCGTAACAACGCTGGTGGAAATGAAATGAAGTTTTTGCCCAGAACATCCAGATTTGCTTACTGGTACTATATTGCTAGACGTGCTGATATTGAGACAAGACAAATATTCAGATCAGACTATAGTTCCTTTAAAACCCCAATAGGTTTAGATCCCAGTAACATATTGGCTCACAAGTGTTTCAATGTGAATGTTTATAATAGCGATCAATAATTACCCTGTTATTTCCATTAAACGTTGTGCGGCGGTCCTGTTTGCTAGAAAATATATTAAAATGCAGTAAGGGGAACGCCTTATGGTTGCTGCTAGAGCCCATAATTTGGTACCTTTTATTTTGAAAGGAATTATTGAAATTGTTTTTGCAGCATAACTTCAGTTGCTATTTCCTTGTGTGTAAAAATTAATTTCTATTGTACTATTATTTAAGATATTGTGAAGTATAGCATATAAGAGAAGGAGGGGAACACTAGATATAATATGAGATTTAGAAGACTAGCCTTTAAGAATGTATTATATCCAACATTGACTTTGCACAAATGTGATTATTATACAACAGAAATTGATAAGGTCGAGGAGGGTGTGGATTTGGTTTCTATAAATCTGTCAGTATATGCTATAGGCCATTCGCGATTACTTCACACTTTTCTGAAGCCCTGAGTAACACCTACTTCCACGATATTCTTACGCCGCATGCAAACTATGCCTAACCGAGTCTAGAAAATTTCACCAAAGAGGCAGCGCACCGTATTCCTGCGCACTCAGTGTAATCATATTTTGCATAAGAACTATTTCTTACTAGGCATTACCAACACACCGGTTTTTTCATGTTAATTATAAATAAAATTTTATAATTTACAAATAAAATAATAATTCTATTTAACATAAACAAGGTACTTTAATGTTAACACAAGTGTAAAACTCTTTTGATAGATGACATATTTAGCACAAAACCAAGAAAGGCGTTGATGGGGTGATTTTCCATCGGTCTGGTTCTAAATGTGTGAAGAAGCCGCGAATAGGCGATACAGTAGATACTGGTCTCCAGGCTGCCACTCAAGTGGCCACTCTTCTACTGAGTGTCAAACATTTCATGTTATAGCTTCTGAAGCGAGTGTTTCTTGTTTTATACAGCCACAATAGCATCTTCTCCGCATATTAGTTATACATTCACTTTTTTAAAAATCACCATTTCCCTTGTATACACCGTGGACATTTTTTAAAATTTGTCCAAGCAATTCCTTGCAAAATTAGGCGCCAAAGTTATTTTTATAACAATAAGAATAAACTAGAGCAAATTTCAAGAAACTTTAGCGTGGAATGAGTAAAACTAATGTTGAATTTTAACACGCATGTGTCGAAGACGTCACTTTCTTTTTTATATAAATATTGAGCTGCATAAAGACTTAACATTTGCGCGCCACCTTCGACTATAGCAATAAACATAGTATTTTTTTAAAAGCAGAATAGTGTTATATACGATATTTGCTAATGTTATTGGAACCAGATCCTTCTAAAGTTTTTCAATTAATAAAATGAGACGTGATAATATTGAGATGGCCATATTTTTTTCAGTAGTTGTGTGTTATTAAAACTTGAAATTAATATTAGTGGCGACACCCGAATTTCGTGTAAAGATTTCAAGACCAGTTGAACTTAATATCACTTTAGCTCGAATCCACTTTCATGATTGGACGGTTCTCGTATAACGCGTCTTATGTGTTAGCTCGCGAATCACAGACCTACACTATGTGTGTTCCCTAATAATGATTGGCCAGTCACGTAAGAAAATATCTTGTCTCAAAAACACGTCGCCAATAAGCATAAGAAAACTACAGATATTCCCGTAGGCTACTGAAGTCTAGTACGTACGGAAATCTTTCCTCGAAATTAGGGTGTTCCTATATATTAGTAAACATGTTATTAATATAATTATCCAATTGTGTTCAGTTTATGTTGTACAATGAAAAACAATCCCTTCTATTCGAAGATTTTTTTAAAATGTTGTCAGTGAATGATACCCCTCAAATGATTGGTCCTGTTGGCACTATTTGTTGTTCACTCTTTAACGGCAACCAGTTTCCAAATTGTCCGTAACAAGTACAGGAATTCCTTACTTGTGCAGCGCGAATAAAGTCAGGTATTTCATTGTAATATTAGTTTCAAGAGCTTTGAGAACCCAACTTTTTTCACACAAACCAAAACAAAACAAAATGTATGCTGTGGACTTTCGTGAAACTGAAACGAAATTACAAAATAATTTCATAAGAGCTCAGTCTTAACGAAACTCCAACGAATTTCGTAACATTTGAGCAAGTTATTCATTTGTTGTAACGCCAAACAAAAAAAAAATTGAGGATGTGGATTGTTTACTCAAGAAACCATGACTATATCAAAGTTTCCATTCTATTTAGTTATTCTAGTAATAAAATAATGGAAATAAGCAAGATGATCCAAACACAATAATTTCATTTGCTGGCGCACAAAATAAATGACCATTAACACCAAGATATTCATTAACACCAAGATATTCATTAAATTGAAGGCAATCTTCTCGGTAGAACTTTCGGCAACCACATTTTTAACCAAGACGAAAGTTAAAGTTAGCCGGCTTTGTTCCTCCATTGGCTACTGCCCAGATTTGAAATCACTCCCTTTCTGAGCGAACTGCACGTGATTGTTAAGTGTTCATTTATTAGCGCAGAGTTACCCGGGGACGTGTAAAATGAAGCATGGTCCAATGACGAACGTGTTACGAGGGTAAAAATATTTCAGTTTAAAATATCCTCAAATAATAACGCGAAATTTGCGAGTCTCTAATTATAAGTTATTGGCATGAGACAGACTGATACAGAACGATACAGGGAAAGCAGATCCTAAGCAGGGCTTTCAAAACCGCCCAGCGCCTACGCGCTGAGTGTTAAGTGCAAGCAGTTAGACACAATGGACAGCGCCGTCGGCGACTCTTGTTCGACGCCGATCAGCCCCCCCCCCCCCCTAATGGGCGCGCCGCGTAGAACAAGCACGCGTGGTTGGTGAACTAGGCCGTCGGCGAGTTCGACGACGTCGACTCCCGTGCCGCACGCGTCCGTCGCTGTTCGTCGATCGTCAGTCACTACACGTCCGCCGGGATGCTTGTGCAACCCCGGGGACCCACTTTCGACCTCTATTGTTCCCCCCGACTACCATTTGCATCGTCTGATAACCCCCCGCCTTAACTCGGCACACCTCAACCTCGCGCGACAGTGCGAACCAGGTCGCCCAGTTTACATCGTTCTCTCGTTAACAGATCTTACTTTACCACGCACTTCTTTTAATTCGTTTTGCCACCTCCGCTGTTTTCCTCGACGGCCGCTGAGATGTGGCACGTAGCTTGTCGGATGTTCCGGTTCACGCGAGTCCGGTGTTTATGTTGCATTACACGGACCCTTCATTTCCGCTAAGAGAGACCCAACATGCTCTTATACGCTGTTCACGGTAAACTGAGCACCTTTTAAGGCCCTCCTAACAAGCATTAACCACTAATAAATATATCTTATTGCGGGATAGGAACATTTCGCGAGTTCAATGACCTGTAGGCTAGACTCCGCAGTCATGTGTATACTCGAGCCTCAGATGTTTGTTCATTGGCTGCTGCCCCATAGAGTAGCCAGTGTTACTTCTCACCTGGCAGTATGGCACTCGCTACTTGTTTCCTTGCAAGTATGCTAGTGGCTCAGAGTCGTCCAGGGCGTGTCTAACAAACTGCGATCCAACTGCAAAGTCAAGTTCACTGTACACGTGTTCAACGTCTATCTTGTCCTGAAATAATAACGCGAAATGTTCCTATCCTTACTTATTGCAGCCTCAGGCATTACATTTTGAGGGTGGTGAAATCTATACACGTTGTAATGTTTATATTATAAAGCACAAGGAAGATGGAAACTGGATGGAAGGAAAATTTTAGAAGGGCCTTAAAAATGCGCACTTTACCGTGAGCTTATAACACTTCGAGTGTAGTGCAGATTTACTGGAAATTAAGGCAAGCTGCAAGTGGTCTTCTACACTCAACGACTGCAATGCCATCGGTTCTGTCGTATTCCACTGACTTTTCAGGCAGTCGTCTGACAAGTTAGTCTCGAGTGTAGTTGGAATTCACTTCACGAATGGCAGTTTCGCCTCTGTATTCTGAGATATTCTGTGACCACGGCATGTCTTTCTTGTGCGGTCTCGTATTTTGTGACGTCGGCCAAACTAGGCTCCCAGAAGCCAACTTTCCTCGCAGACGCCGGGGAGCGGTGATTCCTGAAGGTAATCGTAGACCAGTTTTTTTCCTTCTCTTAAACACCTGGTAGTTAAGGACTCCTCTGTGGTTTGCGTCCAGCGAAATCGTGCGTGAAGCCGACAACCCAATTGGCGGAGAGCTCAGATTCATCTCTGTTAACAACCATTTGGCGAACACGTCGGCGCCCTGCCATTACCCTCACGATTCGCTACCGAGCGAGGCCCGATTATCCGAGCTGTCGGAGTGAAATGATACCGGAGTAACTCGACACTTTCATTCAGTCAGAGAGCGTCCGATCTGCGGGAGCCCGCCTTTCAGACGTTGGTGGAACGTGTCGGAATGCAAGACGCACAAAAACAGTACGCTGCTCCGCTAAATTTTAAATCGTAGGCTAGTATTTACCTTTTGCTTCTTTCGGATCGAGTCATTTTCTGGCCAAACTGCCTTACTAACAATATTGGCTGATAGGCTGGTTTCAGGGCATGCTGTCATTTGCTGCGTGCTGTACCTGGTTGTCTCCCAGTTAACCGAGAAGTAGTGTTGCAGTTGACGTCACAGCATGTGTGCAGTACAGGTCGCTAGTGTCGCTGTACATACTGTACAGCACTGAGCAAGTAACAACCAACATGGGAAAGTTTCACCAGCCGCCTGTGACAAGTAGTCCGTATCTTAGGTCCATTTGTTACATTATAGCCATGGCCACGTGTTCTTCGCTAAAAGGCTAGAATCCAATATGGTACGTTCTCAATCACAACTTACTTTTGTTATTTGCCGCGTGTCTACGCGATAAGAAATGTCATTTGACTGGGCCAATTAGAATAAAGTACTCCGATATGGAACGTACCAATCCCTGCCACGTAAACTACTTGAAAGACAAAAAAACAAATCTGCTGTTCCGTATAACATTTAATATACCTATAATATGCATATAAATATTGCATCAAGTCATGCCACTAACAAAGACAATAACCTAATTTCGTTGGTATTTCCAACGTACGTAGAGGTTAAGTAAGGACAACACGAGATTTTATTTTCACAATTAATTCTCTGTAAACATCATAGATGAACGGCACAACACCATATATTAAATTACAAAACCTTCTACAATTCGAAAAGAATAAACTTCTGCTCGTTGGTTATTTTGGTAATTTTAGCCATTTGCTTATTCAACCGTATACAGTGTAAATAAACAAACGCGCGCGATACAAGTGACGCTTCTGATTGGCTGAGTTCCGCTAATATTTGTTCCCGTCTCGCCGCAGGTTCACCAACATGACAAAATGTCACTCGTATACACTTGCCTGGCACTCCCCTCGCACACTGAGAACGTATGCGAGTTCCAGAGGTTGGAGCTTACAACAATTGTCTCGTATACGTTGCGGACTGTACGAGACGTCTCGTATACTAACTGCACTCGAACGATCTCGAGATTAGACTCCCTGGTACTTGAAGCACTCACTGCCAGAGAGTTTGTATTGCTATAGGCTGTTCATGGTAAAATGAGCACTTTTGAAAGCCCTGCTTGAGATCTACATGTGTGCACGTTGTGTATTCTTCCATCTTATGTAAAATTAACAATGCCACGGGCCTCATCACTAGGGACACCCTAATTTCGCGAAAAGATTCTCGTACGTACTAGACATCATAATTTTACGGGCATATCTGTGGATTTCTTATGCTTATTGGCGACGTGTTTTTGTGACAAGACTGTTCTTACGTGACTGGCCAATCATAATTGGGGAACTCAAATAGTGTAGGTCTGTGATTCGCGAGCATACATATAAGACGCGTTATACGAGAACAGTCCAATCACGAAAGTGGATTTGAGCTAATGTGTTACGAATTACAACTGGTCTTGAAATCTTTCTCACGAAATTCTAGTGGCCCTACCCACCACTTTAGCCATGAGTCGGTCAGTAAAAACTATTGAATTATTAGAAAATAAAATGTTTTACAAAGGTTTGTATTGTTACACTTACGTTCATTAAAAAAAAAAAAGTAAAATAAAATATTATAGTATCCAAAAATGTTTACTTAACACTAGTAATTTGACGTTAACATCTGGAACTACTTTGTCTCCGTCGTTGCCAACTTTACTGGGTGCGTGACAGTCGGTGTGACTGTTAAAAATAATACGCTAGTAGAGGCCGCGATATTTTTCAAAGGTTGATTTCAAAAGAGCTCAACTAACCGCTAATGGACTATATTAATTTACAGGCTCTTGGCCAATGGAGTGCCAAGTTGACTGAATCCCAATTGATGCAGCCTTGCGTTTTCAAAGGAATGCACGAGTCACAAAAACAAAATAGTTTTTTTTTTATTTGCGTCATTTTAAACTGCTTGCATTAATATAAGATCTGCATTAATATAAGATCTGCATTCATATAAGATCTGCATTAATTACGCAATTAATTCAACTTTGCGATGAATGCTACGTGTCCAAGGGCAAATACATTCTTCTAACCAGATCATCAAAATTGCAAATGATTCTCACCAACTCGACAACTAATACGAAGAGAAAACTTGCTTAGCGCGTGAAGTATACCCTGACGGACGTACGGGCAACACAATGTACAATGACATAACGTAGGGATAGGAATAATTCGCGAGTTCAATGTCCTGTACGCTAGACTCCACAGTCATGCGTATACTGGATCCCCAGACGTTTGTTCATTGGCTGCTGCCTCACAGAGTAGCCAGTGTTACTTCACACCTGGCAGTATGGCACTCGCTACTTGTTTCCTTGCAAGTCTGCTATTGGCTCAGAGTCGTCCAGGGCGTGTCTAATAAACTGCGGTCCAATTGTAAAGTCAACGTCAGTGTACGCGTGTTTGAAGTCTATCTTGTCCTGAAATGAACTCGCGAAATGTTCCTATCCCTAGAAATAAGTCATCCGAACATAAATGTTAGATCTATAGAACTGTGAAATATTTCTTGTCACGAAATCATTATCGTCAACAGTTACATCATATCGACATAAACATCGTTATCATCATCAGCAGGAGCTTTTAGGTTTGTGTGTCAGTACGGAAACTGATTAGTAGAGATGGTGATTTTTTCGCGAAAATATTTCGTGTCAAGGTATACTCCAAGCCTCTATGATTTCCCAATACTTTTATGATTCGATAACACATTCACGTATTTTCGCAGGCGAATCATGTACGTTCAGTGTGAGAGCAACTTAAGTTTCACTGGGTGTTTCTGACAGGAACTAGTATATCATATGTACTGAAGTTAGTGAGGGAAGAAATGTTGCGGGCATGTGCGTAATATGTTAATATGCTGTCCGACATTTTCGCGATAAATCACCATCTCTACTGATTGGCCCTTCTTCTAGGATGTCCATCCTGTCTTTATATACTTGGGATTATTGATTTTTACTGTATGAGCATGTTGAATAATGGTACTCAGGTCTTTTCTCGTAAAATCGCTGGAATTTATAAATGAAGGTGGGAACATAATGATGGCCGAACGTATTCTACATTTAAATCGTTTTGCGGAAACTCTCTAGCTGTAGACGCAGGGGAGGAATGAATTAGTCCAGGCGTGGCCAGATTCGCAGAAACATGAATGTGCGGAATGTAGTTTATCCGCCAGGATATGTGTGATTCACAGATTCACTGAAGTGGCCTGGAACTGGCGTCTCAGGGTGCTCTCTCTCTCTCTCTCTCTCTCTCTCTCTCTCTCTCTCTCTCTCCTCGGCCGAGCTGCGTCGCATTGTTACACTGTTGTGCGACTGTTTGTCGGCGACACGAACTCTGCGACCGTCGCGCTCTACCTGTAGTGCGTCCTAACCCTCCTTGCCGGTACTTAAGGTGTAGGAGCAACAGTAATGCCAGAATCACATAGCCTCGACAAGCAAGACGCGACTGCCCCGACACGACACTTAAGACTAAAGAGCCAATGAAATACATGATAGATCTAACGTTAATCCCGACAAATTTTGTCATTATTCCAAATTTCCCTCCTGTCCACCGCCTTTGAAACTAGCATACCCTATCAGCGGCTTCTAAATAGTTATGTAAAATGTTGAGAGCGTCGTGTCAGTTCTGTCGTGTCGTGCTGTAATGCAAGCAGTCACAGTGAAACCTTAACTGTCGTGTCTCTGCTGCTGTATTCGTCGTGTCATGCTGGGTTTGTCGGAGCTATGTGATTCCTGCATCAGGTTTTATTAAAGTCTTTCCTTGATCGGCAAAGTCTCTTGAACTGCAAAGAGGTCCTAGAAGAATTTTTTTTTGTTGTGTGAAATCTTTCAAGTAGTACATATATTTCCTAAGAACGTATTTTTATTACGTCCTAGTAAATAATCCGATTATATTTTATTTAGCGTAGACTCATATCTGTCACTGGAGGTAGTGAAACTTCGCGAAAATATTTCCAGACAAGTTATATTTCAAGACACTGTAGGCACGTTTACGAATCATGATTGGCTGAATCACTTTTTGACACGTGTTAAATGTTTGCACACGAATCACATAGGAGCTGTGCCGATGTTGCTGAATCTTGAGTGGCCCGGTCAAATATGAAAACACCTTCTCAAGCAGACATCAACCATTGACAATAAACAAACTGCTGTTGGGTGCTTACAGTATTGAAGTCTACCCTGTACTCATATTTATTCGCGAAAAATCACTAGCTCTTATTATCGTATTCTAAATTATAGGGCTTCTTGACATTTTATATGTGATATTTGGAGACGCTGGAAAATCGCGAAACATTTGGTAGGCCAACATATTTTCTCTAACATTCTAGCTAGTTTATCGTATTATTTCTGGGCAATCAAGTTTTCGACTTGGTTAGACATGTTTACCGAACAACCACGCACACAGGCGTCCTGCCGCAGACTGCAGACAGAAGCGAGAGAGTGTGGGACTTCCCATCCTCTGTGACTGGTTGCGCGAGGCTTTGCGAACGAGCTTTGCGTCTGATTGGCTACTGCGGGCTTGGGAATGTCCTCTATTGGTTGGGCTGCTGGCTGGCGACTGAGTTACAAGACGTGCTCCAACGTTCTGGTGGCGCGTGCGTCTGCAATTCGCGGCATGAGCAGCTATCTTGCCTCTGTATTCTTTTCTACTGCGTGGTTCCGCTTTAGAATGTCAGAATACTCATTGGCCCAGTGAAATGGGATGTAGTAACTTTATACACGCACGGCGACCTTCAAAATTCGCGTTATTTCTTGGCATCAAGCTAAAATTCACAGTGTTGTATATACTGGAGCTGGCGTACTTCGTTTATTGGTAGAGATCTCGAAATTTCGCGGGTTCATTTTGAGGACGAGCTAAAATTCAACCGCATGCCCATGGGAGCATCTGCCTCTATTGGAACACAGTTCGTTAGACACACCCCGAACCACTTTTAAACCAATAACGAATCTGCTAAGGAAACCAGTGCCAAATCACGTGCCATTCGATCTGGAGTTAAATTGGAGCAACAGCCAATGAACAAATTAAAGAAACCCGGGAATACAGAAATGATTGTGGAGTCTAGTTTGTTGCAGAATGAAGTAACTCCATATTATGAGAGACCTGTACGTGGTTGGGGCACACGACTGTGGAGTGTTCATTTATTGGCGAGAGTTACCTGGGGCGTGTCAAATAAAATATGGTCCCTTTGTTCATTTTTGACCATTTTTTATTTCTCTTAAAAAAAAAATTTCTTAATCGGATCTGTAGATCTCTATTTTTGTAGCGATTTTTTTTTTGGAGGGATCCAACGATATGCCGATCATTAAAATCAGACAAATGGTTCGCGAGATATGAGAGTTAGAATTTCGTTGAGGTTTCCCTCAGGGCGCTGAAAATTTAGTTTTTCCATTTTCTCGTCTCCAGCTCCTCTGAATGTTACTGGGCGTGAGACGCGAGTTAGCTTAAACTCCGGAGACATTTTGAAGCATTGAGCTTGGTGCCTTGCTATGCGGCGACAAATAAAATTAATTTTCCAGTCAGCCACCTAATGGACTGCGTAATGATGTATGATGGAGTGGGCTGACGTCAATGAGTGATGCCTGTTATGGGAAAAGTGAAACCCGTTTCCGGGAAAATTACATCGTTTCCCTAATTACACACCTCTCTCTCTCTTTCTCTCTCTCTCTCTCTCTCTCCTCCCCCTCCCCCCACTAACTTACCAGCACAGTAGCCTCACTTATATAAGTTTTCGGGTACTGGAAAGATCCTACGTAAACACATCCTTTATAATAGAGACCCGGAAATTTGGCCTTATCTATTTGTTAGCGAGTTAGGTTCCACGCATGTTTGTTTTCATGTCACTTCCAAGAACGACGCACAGTTGGTGTATTGGTTAGACTGCTCGCCTCCCAGCAAGGTTAAGCGGGTTCCAGTCACGGTGAGTTCGCACCTGAGAATGTGCCGATGATGCCGCTTTTCTCGGGGTTCTCCCGTTTCCCACGCCCTTGCATTCAGGTGCTACTTCTTGCACACTTCACTTCACCCTCGTCGGCTCTCTCCACACTCCACTTTGTAGCCGACACTTTCCACGCCCCCCCCCCCCCCTTTCTCATCTTGCTGCAAGACTGTGACGGCTCTCCCTGCACATCGAACGAAAGCTAACACCGATGATCTCACATGAAGTTGAGAAAATGTTGGCCGTTCGGGACGGCTTACCTTCGCTGCGACGGGGGTGTGTTTGACGAGGCCTCACACCTCACGTCCGCTGGGCGGGCCTGCTGGTCTGCAAGTGTGGGCGCCGCGGGGCTGCTGCCGCCCGCGAAATTAGGACTACCTTCCCCTCCCTTGTACGTCGCCTTGACCTCGTGGCGCCAGCCAGCCAGTCACCTACCACCAGGGTGCCCTTTCAGGACTTCCGGATATCGACGGAGTGAAGATCATTTTGTAATGTTCTCGATGGTTTTCAATAAAATATAAATATGAGTGTCTCGTCCAGGTTCGGGGAGACAGCACAGGGCATTCACTTGGGCAGGAACTGCTGTTCCGTCAACATTAAAAATCAGGGGGACTTGCTGCCATTTTACTTAAACTAAGTATCATGTAAATAATTGGTAAAGCCATATTTTTATATATCATGTAAATTTTGGCAATGTTATATTTTATATGTCATGTAAATACTTGGGGAAATAACTATTTTTATACCAAATGTAATCAGTGGAAAAATTGGAAATTTACATTTTTATACAAAATGATTTATTGTGAGATTGGAGTAAAAACTTTGTATATGATGCAAATGATAATATAAAAACTAAGGCAACGTATAATTGTAACCTTTTCACAGGAACCAACCCAAATCCCTTTTCGACGCAATTGGGGGACTCTCAGCTGTTTTCAAATTTAACCGCCTACATTCAGGAAGCACTCACTGAGACAAAGACCTCGTCCTGTGTGTGTGTGTGTGTGTGTGTGTGTGTGTGTGTGTGTGTTGGCAAGCACTGTCAGGAGACGAATCCGCTGAAGTTCTGGGTGTCTATATCTAGTGGCACCTGTTCTGCGAAAAAACAGGTGCTGCTATCTATAGCTATGCCGACCTCCCGTGGCGCAGTCGGTTGGTACCCCACCGATCTGGGGTGCGGGAGGGATCTGGGTTCGAATCCCGTGTAAGGCATGGGTAATAATTTAACTGAAGTTACAAGTACAGACCTGAAAAATTCTCGAGTTAAATGAGCTGCAGGATCGACTCTATAGTCTTATGCACAGATATCCCGATGTCAACTCATTATAGGCTGTCTGCTGTAACAGCGGTGGCGACTATTGGGCCACCGCTCTCCAGGAAATGTCAAACGCCTTGTGGACCAATGGCTAAAGTTATATAAACACATGTGTTTTGAATTCTAGCTTGTCCCAAAATGAATCCGCGAATTGTTCAGGTGTCTATGTATAAGTGAGTCTGTAAGCCGTCCCCTATTAAGCTTTACAGAATAAAACCGGGGAACGTTAAAAAGCCATTCACAATTACAATATCTAAAGCTAAAGGCTGTTCACGATAAAGTGAGAACTTTTGAAATCAACCTTAGGAAAAAAAGTCACTGACCCTATCTGCATATACTTCAACGGGCGCACTGAGTGACATGCGCCCGCTAAAGTTCGTGACGATAGATGGAAAGTAGGTCCATATATTAACGTCGAATAAAAAGTTTTAAGTAACCATTTGTGATCATTCGAATTATTTCTTTCGCTTTTTGTCTTTATTAATGCATGAGTATGTAAAAATTAACAGATTTATAAAATGTTTACTTATCTAAATCTCAGTTTCACTTGACCGACGCACGGATAAATTGACGAGGTCCATGGCAACTTTAATTTTACATCAGACGGAAGAATACACAACGTGAATACAAGTAGATCTTACGCAGGTCTCTTCATAAGTGCTCATTTTACTGCGAACAGCCTATATGGTCGCGGAAGTACGTAGCCTGCAGTGGGCGGAAAGAAGGAAATTAAACAGGTACCACAAAATTACTCAATTAACGTGGAACGAGCTGAGGCAACTTGTGGAATAGTCGCCGCTACTAACCGGTATTGCGGTATTGACGAGGAATGAGGGGAGAGCCAAGATGCTATCTACTCGCCACACCGACTGGGGAACAATGTTTTATTGCGTCCATTGCCTCGTTTCTTGCAGCTCGGGTGGGTACACGCTATTACATTTCGCAACTGCCCACGACGACTTCCCCCCCCCCCCCCCCATCCCTTCTACATGGCACGACGTAGCCGGTTAATCGAGCTGTTAGAATCTGGAGTTTCCAGTACTCGCTGCAAAAGCTATCTCCCTTTCTGCCCACCGCCCCTCCAGGACTATTTTATCTGCCCTGTCTTAACGTCCCGTGGTTCATATTTTATACACTGAGGTTTATAAACCCGGCCTTCCAGAACTTATTGATCCAGAAACCAGGTCTCGGTGCTAAATGATGATAAGTAACTGGAGACCGGAAAATTTACCGAATTGATTTACCGCCTCCTGAACACTCGCGCGTTTTTTTTATCTTAATTACTAGCAGAAATTACTCAGCGTTGCAGGGGCACGATTAACACCGACTAGACAGAGGCCAGCGCGCTATCGAATTCCGAGCGCATGACGTCATGCACATTAGGCGCTCGGAATTCATTGCACTGGCATTGGCTGCAGGTAACTGTGCTCTTGTGGACGCCTTATTGTGCTGTATTATTATCGCTTGCTTCAAAACAGTTCAGTAGGATACGATATACATACAAGTAAAAAAAAGTTTTTGTATTGAAATGACTATTTAAAGGTTGTGTTTCACACTGCAGTGGTAATTAAAATAACGGGCCAAAATATTACGTTTTTAAATTTCCTATCGGTGAAGAGTAGAAAAGAAATGTGTTTTGGCTATACCACGGGGAAATTTCCTGTCCCAGTCAACAGTCAAAGGTAATTTTTTTAAATAAAAAAATAAACAACGTAGCCTACTAAATTCAACTCATAAAATTTAAGTTATACAGGCGTATCAGTATTATAACTTTAACGCGGCTATGGAAAGATTGCGGAAATTTTATATTCAGGATTTATTCCGAACTGAGATATGCAGATATGTTATTCTTATATTTGCAATGCCGTCTTCTTACATATTTAACCAAACGCACGCATGTACTGTACATTTTTTTCGGAATGGTAGACGAATGTATTATAAAGTTATGCTACTTCGTAACGGAAAATTAAAGAAAGCTGATAAAAAAAAATAGTAGACTTGCCGTACATATGTAATGTCACGTGTTCGTAGAGAGGGAAGACGACATGTATAACTTGAAGAATATAAGTAGGCCTACATGTAATAAAGCGGATTATTTCATCTGTGAATTCGGTAATATTTGTATATTGTCGGAAATTTCTAATTATGTTTAATAGAAGTATCAAAGTGCTCGCATGTAGTGAGTAATGTTTCATTAAATTGTATACTTAATTATAAAAATTAATTTAATAATTTAATTTCCACAGTAAAATTTAACTGGGATATGCATATATGTTATTCTTAGTGGTTATTAATCGTGAGACAAATAAGGAAAATTAATTTGTATTATTAAGTTTATAATTTAATGATACATTAATCATTACATGCGAGCACTTATATACGTCTATTAAAAATAATTAGAAATTTCCGAATTTACAGATGAAATAATCCGCTTTATTTCGTGTACTTATATTATGCAATCTATTCACTTTTTCTCCCCACTGTACAAACACATTACGTTTGTGTACGGTACGTCTATTTCTTTGAGTAGCTTTCCTTATTTTTCCGTTATGAAGTAGCCTAAGTAAATAATTCATTCGTCTCCTATTCAGGGAAAAAAAAGACAGTACATGCGCTCGGTTAAATGAGTGAGCAGACGGCATTGCAAAATAAAAACAAAGCCGTTCTTTTAGTGAGTGGCCAGCAACAGGCAGTATAGAGTCACAGTTTACATTTACACTATGTGATACGATCGTACTAGGTCTTATTGAAACACATCGGTCAAGATATAGCCAGATTATGTGAACGTTCTTTTAGTGAGTGGCCAGCAACAGGCAGTATAGAGTCACAGTTTACATTTACACTATGTGATACGATCGTACTAGGTCTTATTGAAACACATCGGTCAAGATATAGCCAGATTATGTGAACGTTCTTTTAGTGAGTGGCCAGCAACAGGCAGTATAGAGTCACAGTTTACATTTACACTATGTGATACGATCGTACTAGGTCTTATTGAAACACATCGGTCAAGATATAGCCAGATTATGTGAACGTTCTTTTAGTGAGTGGCCAGCAACAGGCAGTATAGAGTCACAGTTTACATTTACACTATGTGATACGATCGTACTAGGTCTTATTGAAACACATCGGTCAAGATATAGCCAGATTATGTGAACGTTCTTTTAGTGAGTGGCCAGCAACAGGCAGTATAGAGTCACAGTTTACATTTACACTATGTGATACGATCGTACTAGGTCTTATTGAAACACATCGGTCAAGATATAGCCAGATTATGTGAACGTTCTTTTAGTGAGTGGCCAGCAACAGGCAGTATAGAGTCACAGTTTACATTTACACTATGTGATACGATCGTACTAGGGCTTATTGAAACACATCGGTCAAGATATAGCCAGATTATGTGAACGTACTTCTTAAACTTGCAGTGCACATCAGAAGTTCAGAATCACTGGGAAATGTAAACGAAAACTTAAACTTTAACATGATATAGGACATAAATCAATAACAGAAATAAGAAAACACTAAATAAACTACTGAATATTACGTAACCGACAAACATTTGTCGGTATTCTTGTTTTCACATTTGTATTAAGCTCCTGACTTAAAGAAGAATTTATTATATTTGATACTCATTTCTTTAATATGCCCGGCTGAGTTGCAATTCCTCGTTGTTTCGTTCCATCTACTCATTCCGACAATTTGCCTCGTTATGTTCGGTAATACACTTGTTTCGCCATTTTACACATAACGACACGAAACTTCCACTGCAAATGTATGTTCCAACATGGATGGCAATAATCGGTGGATTTATAATTTCCCGGTAACAAACCTGTAATGTTATCATTTGAGTGGAAAGAGTACTATCTAACGCCGGAAACCCCACCTCGCTAGCTCAACTGATAAGAAACATATATAGTTGTCAGGTTTGGCGAATTTGTAGATAATTTTCTTTACAGCGAGAAATCAATCAAAAGTTAAAAAAACTTGTTTCTAAATTTAATTCTGGCCCCTGCTTGTTTTTATCTTTCAAGTGTATTTTTAAAGGCAATTTAAAAAAAAACATTATATTTATATAGTTGTAGATTTGTCTCTTCATAACTTTCTACACATAAATGTGTGTGATAATTCCAGGGTTATATATTTTTTTCAAAAATCATAATTTACAAAATATTCGGCCTATTTCAATAACTTATTTATAATGTGTTTATGACAATAGCAATGTAAAAAAAAATTGTGTAACACAGATTGCAGGAAACTTATTACAGCAGAAAAGTATTTTAACAAATATTTTTAACGGTCTTAAACTTTTGACAGCCACTGTATATACTAAGTGTGCAATCATGATTTAAATGCGTAAAAAGATTTAGGGGAAATATTTTGGCACAGTAGGCCGGGTTAAGTAAACTAAATTGTGCATTGAAAATTATGTAATATATAGGCTTACCATCGCTCCTGCAAACATGCAGGTGTAAAAATGCAGCGTTTATCATTTATTAATAAATAGTGCAATATGGCATTAAAATACGAATTTTAATACAGCAATGCGCATTCTTACACGAAGAGAAAGTTGAAAACGAAACTGCACACTAGTAGAGTAAAGACAGCTTACATCTCATTCATAATCGCATCAATGCAGAGATTGAGCGTAGTATTTTATATTAAATAAAAGTAAAATGAATCACGAAGGCATATCACCGATTTCTTAAGCAATGCAATAAAAATAACAAAAGAGTTAAAAGCTAAACGTAGTAATAGAAATTAAATGCATTGTAATACCATTGTTATGATTATTTTGCTGCACTGACATCCGCCAAGTTTTCTTAGATATGTATTGCATTTTCATCTCAAGATTCACTTAATGAATACGTAAAAAGTGTTCGCTTGCCTTTGTTAAAATTCCCATTCATTAATGATTTTGAAATTCAGCTACAGTAGTGTACTTGAATTCTCTCGGTAACAGAGACTGTCCTAACAAATTCAGCTACAGTAGTGTACTTGAATTCTCTCGGTAACAGAGACTGTCCTAACAAATTCCGCTACAGTAGTGTACTTGAATTCTCTCGGTAACAGAGACTGTCCTAACAAATTCCGCTACAGTAGTGTACTTGAATTCTCTCGGTAACAGAGACTGTCCTAACAAATTCAGCTACAGTAGTGTACTTGAATTCTCTCGGTAATAGAGACTGTCCTAACAAATTCCGCTACAGTAGTGAACTTGAATTCTCTCGGTAACAGAGACTGTCCTAACAAATTCCGCTACAGAAGTGTACTTGAATTCTCTCGGTAATAGAGACTGTCCTAACAAATTCCGCTACAGAAGTGTACTTGAATTCTCTCGGTAATAGAGACTGTCCTAACAAATTCCGCTACAGAAGTGTACTTGAATTCTCTCGGTAACAGAGACTGTCCTAACAAATTCCGCTACAGAAGTGTACTTGAATTCTCTCGGTAATAGAGACTGTCCTAACAAATTCCGCTACAGAAGTGTACTTGAATTCTCTCGGTAATAGAGACTGTCCTAACAAATTCCGCTACAGTAGTGTACTTGAATTCTCTCGGTAACAAAGACTGTCTTAACAAATTCTAAGCCTAATTCATCGTAGGCTAACATAATAGCAACTAAATAATGCTTCCTACAAGTTGGTCCAACATAGGCCTATTAACCTGTGGTCGTGTAGTTGGTTATTAATTAGCTAAGTTGTTACTATATCTGTTTCGGATTATTAAAGCGTTTAAAAGATTGGCCTTTGTTCAGCCACACACACATCACCACCACAACCGGCATAGCTGTGATTAACTGCAGAAAATTGTTGTCCATATGCATCAGCGGGAGTGGTTTCGGAGTTGGTTTAAGGATTATTTTCCTGTTGTTTTGTGGTCCTGCAAATGCAGCGAATGCGGATATTATTCAAGGTTAAGACAACAGTGAGAATCAAACCCAACGCCCCTTACTGCCTTTGAAAGATTCAACGTACTCTGTAAATTTATTCTTGTTCTTATACAAAAAGCTGCCAAAATAATTTTTAATAGTCTACGAGTAAAACACTTTCCTTTGTAATAAATACGTCACTGCGTAAAATGTTGTACGTTACGAAGATAATCTTGGTACCTTCTGCTGCTGGCGCCGACTCGGCTACCCGCACCGTGGTATCAGACCCACCTCGCCCTCCCCTCTTCCTGGAACGATGATCTCGCGGCCTGTTGCTCTCCCTTCTGGGAATCCCATGAATGCCGACAGCGGCGAGACTTACTGGCGTCACAGACCTCCTCTCGCCTGCTAGAGTTTCCGATACGTTTAGCGACGAGGCGAGAATGTTCTGGTGAGACTGGCTGGCGCCTCAGCCTTCCGCGACGCATCACGCGAGTTGGGGAAAATTCTAGGTGGCGGCCTAAGACACTATATATACTGCCGCAACCCAGCGGCTGGTATTCTTTGATGGAGGCCATCTGGCCGAGTGTGCGTGAGCGAAGTGAGGTGTGGACGACGACTGGAGATTGCAGGACGACGGCGAGTGAGGTGTTCGAGGCTTGAATGGACGAGAGGATGTAAAATCGACGAGTGAAGCCTGCTGTGCGTGAGGGCGCTTGGAGGACTCAAGAACATTGCGACTGGCGGTCATGGACTGAACTGAGGTGAGACTGAATGGAAGTGTAATACTGATTTTATTGTAAATATTCGAACTGTCAGTTTGGACACATATTTCACAGAATATCTGAATTGGTTGATACACTGTGTATTGGGGTTAATCATTAATTATTTAATTTAATTGATTTATTTGGGGTAATTATAAATTGTATTAAATTGGAGTAATTTGTTGTGAACAGTAAGTGATATCAATTTATTGTGAGATTTTGAGTTCAGAGAATTTTGCTGTAGTTATTGTAAATAAAATAAGGAAATTATAATTGATTTTTTATCTGATTAAGACCTCCATCCCTAAACGAACTTGGTATAGCCCACTTAATTTCTGCAGAGAGAAATCGTAACAATATGATATAACCATACTTCGGGCACAAAAATGAAATTAAGCTAATAGATTCATTCTGGCAGAATATGCATGCTGAAGTTCGTAGTGAAAAGGAAAAACTACCGAAGATAATAAAAAAAATTCTGAGATTTGAATTTGATTGTATACGTCCCTTGCTAACATTTCATCCAAAATCAATTAAAAAAATTTCCAGCCAGGAGAAGTGATAAACGTGTATAGTTTCATCGAAGCGAAAAATAACTTTCACAGCATTGCCAGATATAATGAATAACATTCAGTAAAAATAGAAGGAAAATCAGAAAAAGTTAGCTACGTTAGCCTGGAATCTATGATAAAGTTTCGCAGGACGATAACTCGACTTAAATTTGTTGGCTAATATTATGGGTTATGCATATATTATTTGGTTTGGTGTACGTACGAAACAAACGTTAACTAAAATAAATTAATCTTGGGGCAATGTTGGTACTTTATCACGGCTGTGAATGAATCCACTATCTTATCCGTAAGATAACCGTTTCTGTAATAAATATAATTTAATTCATGCGTACTTAGTTTTGAATTAAATACTTATCACAAAAATTGAGGTTTTAAGCATTCTCTGGAAGTAATAGCTAAGGGTTTGTTTAACAAATAGGCACTGTTTCATGATACAATGCTTTCCTTTCAGGTAGTCTATAGCTCATGTGTGCCAAGAATATGAACAAATAAATGATTCTCAAAGGAAGACTGAAAAAATATAGGTTTTGAAGCAGAAGGCAGGGGATCTGCGCCTAATACTGGAATAACAATTGTTTTTTTTTTTAATGCAGTGGTTAAAAGACACGCCTCATTTTACTAACGTAATCTGTGACAGGCATATAACACTTTAACAAAAATTACACCAACCAACGTAAAGCCACGAAGATTTATGCCATTCGTCAACTTATTAACCGCGGTCTGGTGGCGCGCCTGCAGGTAATGAGAAAAAAGGAGGGGGGGGGGGGTGTTGGCCCATTTTGGTCCAGATCCATTAAAACGGTGTAGAATTGAAGGTAAAGGCTGTTCACGATAAAGTGAGCACTTTTGAAATCAACCGTAGGAAAGTGTCACTTCTCCTACCTGCATATATTATTACAGGCGCACTTGGTGACATACGCTCAGTAAAGTTGGTAACGATGGATGGAAAATAGTTCCATATCTTAACGTCGAATTAAAAGTGTTAAGTAACCATGTGTAACAATTTATATTATTTATTTCGCTTTGTACTTTTTTTTCACGTATCGAAGTAAAAAAAATAGAGCAGTTTTCGGAAATATTTACTTTTTTTAATAAACTCAAAGTTTCACTTGATCGACGTATTAATAAAGTGATGCGGTTCATGACAGTGTTAATGTTACATAAGGCGGAAGAATACACTACTTGAATACAAGTAGATCTTAAGCAGGGCTTTCAAAAGTGATCATTTTACCGTGAACGGTCTGTACTCCATGCAGGTACATGTGGTTGAAATTAGACTTGACTTGTAATGGATCCGCGAGAGTTCCGTGTCTATAATCATGTGTAATCCCTTTAAGAAGTGTGTTTTTTTTTTTTTTTTGTCATGAACATGTATTTGATATCAGACCAGACACAAGTTCTACCAAGATGGAATCTGCGATGTAACATATTCTGAGTGATCCATTTCGACTGTGTAATTTTGTGACCAGTAAAATTATTGAAATAAATACACTCTCGTTCGATTCAACACACAGCTATGACGCGAGCGAGCATGACCTTGAGTTAACCCAGATCGTGAAGTATGAACGGGCGGGTGCCCGCGACGACTTGGAGGCAATTTTGTGGGGGTTAGCAGAATTCTCGGGTAGAGCATACATATCGCGACTCCGGTGTCTCGGCACGATAATTCCGGTGCCAAACGAAAGAGCTCGTCTAGACATGTCGAGTCAAACCTTAAGAACCATGCGCATACGTTCCGTTACTTTCTTCTCGTACCAGCATCCAACAGGACACTTTACCCGGTGACGCAAACATATTCACGTCAAACCTCTAGCCATGTCTCTGACAAAATGCATGTGCCCTGATTCTCCTTCACTTTGTATCTAGTTAGTTAGTAAATACCCGCAGGCTGAAGGCATGTGGACTGATCAGTCAGTAGATCCGGCGCTTTCTAGAGCTAGGAATATATCGACAACACCCGCAGCTTTCTCTGGACACAGGCTAGTATGGCTAGCAGGTGTTCTGCTAAACGTACGATTACTCTCGCGATTGGCTGCTGACAACATGTTCGTCCACTTTCACTTCTGTGTTGTTCGTGTGTTAGTCCGCCATGATGGCAATTCACTGTGAACACAACACGTTAAGGCCATTGGTGCATGAAAGGAGTATATTAATATCATTTTTGCCATAACTTGTTCCACAGTAGATTTTTCGAAAGTTTTGGTTCGTCAAGACGTAAATAACAAAGTTTAGCACCTTGTTCGTTATTCTCGGAGCACTGATTGCAGATAAGAACACAAATATTTGTTCTTTTTTCCCGTCAGTGCTCCGAGAATAATGACGTCAGTGAATATCTAACAACGTAAGATGGTGCTGAACGTTGTTATTTACGTCTTGACGAGCCAAAAGTTTTGAAATATCCGCTGTGAAACAAGTTATAACACAAATTATATTAATATACTTCGTTCATGCACCGTGGCCTTAAGGCGGTCGTTTGAAATAATATTTTACTAACCCTTTCAGACCCACTGTAGACAATCGTCAAAATGTTGCTCAGGAAGGTTATATTTGACCGGTACTGTACTCTGCAAGGCTCAGTGTCCAATGATCTTCCCTGTGGGTGACTGATTACTAAACCACGCTACTACGCTACGTTATGACTGGTTCATATCACTGATCACCGAGCACAAAGACTATATATTATTGGTTGTGGTAACGAAATAAGTTCTTTGCCAGCTTAAGTACAGCACAAATCAAAATATTTTTTATTTGCAACACCAGAAATTATAGGCAGGGCTAGTGATTTTTCGCGAATAAATATGAGTACAGGGCGGACTTCAATACTATAAGCACCCAACAGCAGTTTGTTTATTGCCATTGGTTGCTGTCTGCTTGAGAAGGCGTTTTCATATTTGACCGGGCCACTCAGAATTCGCCAACATCGGCACGGCTCCTACGTGATTCATGTGCAGACAGTTTACACGTGTTGAAAAGTAATTCAGCCAATCAAGATAGGTAAACAACCCTACCTTGTTTTGAAATTATAACTTGTCTCGTAATTTTTTCGCGAAATTTCACTCCCTTTAATTTGCAGAGTACAGTGGGAATGAAAGGGTTTATGGTTAAAGTTTACGGGCCGGTTTTACCACACGAGATAACGATAGTTTATCGATATTAAGTGCCAAATTATCTCGATTATCTGTATTTTATGTTCTAACACGCAACTTAACTCGATTTTCTCTGTATATCTAGATACCATATTTGAACCGCCGATTTTGGTGGATAGTCTCATTATCGGGATAAAACTGTAAAACATAAATAAATATATTAGATTACTGTCAAAGAAATTTGGAAAGTGATATGAATTATTATTTGTAGATTATTAGCATAACATTAAACAGTAATAAACACATTATATAGAAATGGTAGCGAAATTAATGCAAGAGTATTCAGGAAAATGTCGATTATAGAAACTAGTTTGGGAAACAGTAATAGCAGTGATATCTGTTTTCTAAATGAAACAGTTTTATTAAAATTTAATTAATATTGCCGGATTTTCACCGTTTAAATTTATTCGCTACATATGATTCGATAAACAATAATGCACTTAATTTGAGGTTATAAATTAATGTCTGGATGTAAAACTCGTAAACGTTAAAAAATTGTCAAATTTATAAATTACCCAAAACAAACTATAATTCGGCCGCAAAAATAACAGTAGTTTATGAATCATGTGTTTAAGGCTGTATTTTCAGAGGTTTAATTTTCACCGTATAGCGTTTATTCCAGCATGTTTTCCCGAATAAGTATATTTCTTTAAATAAGTACTATTGTATGTTGTAAGGAAAATAACATTTAAACCATCCATAATATTTCATATTGTGTTGATAGAACATTTCGAAAAATGCAATTTTTCGCGTATTTTAAATTATGCTGATACTTTACATTACTACCCCTAACAAACAAATTTTTCTTTGCAATACATGTTTCTTTCTTTTTTTTTTTTTTTTTGGTGAAAATTCCTTCTCGACTACCAAACAATATTCACTTTACTAAACGTAAAATACCAAACATTTCCTGTCGACTGAGCCAGCGAAGTAGAACATCACGGATAAGTAAGACTATCGAGATAATTTTAACGAGATATTCATGGCCGCGGATAATACGTGGTGAAATACGCTCAACATTATCGAGAAACAAAATAGAAGTTAAACCTCTCATCTGGAAAAAAATTATCTCGATGTTCTGAAAAGTAAATCTTCGTTGGTGAAACCGGCCCTAAGAAGTAGGAGTAAACCCGAGATTAACTCGAATGCGAAACATCCACAAGTATATAGTACACACACCACGGAGATTGTCACAAATTGATGTCACGATTGATGTTGTATAGTGAAAGAAGAATACATATATTTTTTTAACACTGTAGAATGGTATCCTTCACAAAAATATAGAAAATTAAAATAATTCCCGAATATATAAATTACGATATATTGCAATGCTACAAGTTACCAAGCGCTGATTGGCGAACGGCGATCTGGCGTATCGCTGGCTATTAACGCCATTTTGATGGCAAGTGCTGACGGAGTTCGCGGAATAAGAGGCTGTTTAACCTACATATTATTAACTATCCGTTGCCCCTAAATCCAATCGAAATCAGGACTTTTTTCAGTAAAGAAAAACATTACAGCTGTTTTGTTTTGTCTTAAGTAGAAAATCTGACGCGTGGTTAGTATATGTCGTTCATTTGTCAAACATTTTATTCCTTCTAGTCCTTGAAGAATTCTTCTTTAATCATTACATCAACTGTACTTCAATAAGATACAACAAAAATGGAACAAAAGAGTTTAAAGACCCACATTAAAAAGATATTCTTATTACTAACATTTCTACTATATTTCTTGTGCCAGATAAACTTCGATATGCTAATGAGAAACAATGTATTGACGTAGTTAAAAAGGTTGAAAGTCCTTGACGGATTTCTGGGCGCATTAAAAATTATTTTGAGTTGTATCAAAATGTTTTGATAGTGCACTTTTTTAAAATTTGTTTGCCACAAGGCATAAAATTCAAAATCACATTCCAATTTTAGTTTAGAAATTTCATTTTCCCCGGCTTCCAGCCTTTATTGGACATGCATTTTCCCGTACCACAAAAATCTTAAAAATGTACTGGAAATAAGAAAATAATTTTATACGATCAGACAACCTTCATAAACTGTTTAAGAATGACGCGGAGAACTTGTTACGTTGCCTAATATTTAGGGCGTAAATAAGAGTAAAAATGAAAGTCATACAGATTTGGGGAGTTATAAGGAGGGAGTGTTCGCAGATATAGGCGGTTCACGGTAAATTCAAAACTTTTGAAAGCCCTATAATATCTACTTGTATGCACGTTGTGTATTCCTCCGTCGTATGTAAAATTAACATTGCCATGGCCTCGTCACTTTATCCGTGCGTCGGTCAAGCGAAACTGTGCAATTATTAGTGAAGAAAATGTTTTACAGATCTGAAAATTTTTACACTTTTGTGCATTAAAACAAACATAAAGCGAAAGAAATAAAAGTTGTCACTAGATACTTGGAAATTTCGCTGATTCATTCGGCGACAAGCTAGACGCCACAATCCTTTGTGCACTCAGGCATCAGTTAGCAGTTCATTGGCTGTTGCTCCAGTTTCAGCCCAGAGCTAGTAGTACGGGATTCTGGTCCTATTTTCCTTACAGGTTCGTTATTGGCTGAAAGTCGTTAAAGACATGCCTAACTAACTTTGGCACAATGGAAGCACAGGAACATAATGCACACGTGAATGCAGTTTAGCTTGTCCTCAGATGAATCCGAGAAATTTCCGGGTCCCTAGTTATCACAAATGGTTACCTAACACTTTTTATTCGACGTTAAGATATAGAACTACTTTCCATCCGTCGTTGCCAACTTTACTGGGCGAATGTCACTCAGTGTGCCCATTGAAAGATGTGCATGCAGGGACAGTGACTTTTTTCTAAGGTTAATTTATAAAGTGCTGACTTTATCGCGAACGAGCTTTAGCCTTGTGTTGCTGGTCGCTAACCGCACTAATCTACACTGGTTTAAAGTCTCAGCGCGCTCCTTGTAGCGCCAGGGCGATGATGTTTGGGGGTGGGAAGGGTATGAGGAGTGGAGATCTAGACATACCAAGATGTTTGGGGGTGGGAAGGGTATGAGGAGTGAAGGTCTAGACATACCAAGATGTTTGGGGGAGGGAAGGGAATGAGGAGGAGCGGAGGTCTAGACATACCAAGATGTTTGGGGGAGGGAAGGGAATGAGGAGGAGTGGAGGTCTAGACATACCAAGATGTTTGGGGGTGGGAAGGGTATGAGGAGGAGTGGAGGTCTAGACATACCAAGATGGTTGAGGGTGGGAAGGGAATCATAAGGAGTGGAGGTCTAGACATACCAAGATGTTTGGCGGTGGGAAGGGTATGAGGAGGAGTGGAGGTCTAGACATACCAAGATGGTTGAGGGTGGGAAGGGAATCAGAAGGAGTGGAGGTCTAGACATACCAAGATGTTTGTGGGTGGGAAGGGTATGAGGAGTGGAGGTCTAGACATACCAAGATGTTTGGCGGTGGGAAGGGAATGAGGATTAGTGGAGGTCTAGACATACCAAGATGGTTTGGGGTGGGAAGGGAATGAGGAGGAGTGGAGGTCTAGACATACCAAGATGTTTGGCGGTGGGAAGGGAATCAGAAGGAGTGGAGGTCTAGACATACCAAGATGTTTGGGGGTGGGAAGGGTATGAGGAGTGGAGGTCTAGACATACCAAGATGTTTGGCGGTGGGAAGGGAATGAGGAGGAGTGGAGGTCTATACATACCAAGATGTTTGGGGGAGGGAAGGGTATGAGGAGGAGTGGAGGTCTAGACATACCAAGATGTTTGGGGGTGGGAAGGGTATGAGGAGTGGAGGTCTAGACATACCAAGATGTTTGGCGGTGGGAAGGGAATGAGGAGGAGTGGAGGTCTAGACATACCAAGATGTTTGGCGGTGGGAAGGGAATCAGAAGGAGTGGAGGTCTAGACATACCAAGATGTTTGGGGGAGGGAAGGGTATGAGGAGGAGTGGAGGTCTAGACATACCAAGATGTTTGGGGGTGGGAAGGGTATGAGGAGGAGTGGAGGTCTAGACACACCAAATTATCACTCCAATCAGTCAGGCAATTTCGTTCGCCTTCGGGGAAATCACGCGAAATTCCCAAACACAAGTGGGGAAAAAATAACTAACGGAGATACAACACTACAAAATAAAAATAAAAACCACACTACAAGACGAAAAAGAACTGGCAACAAAAGAAATCCTAGCATTAATTAAAACATCGACAACAGGCAATCAGCAATCTGCCGAAAATGGAAAATAGGAGCTGAAAATCAAAACACTTTGGAGAACAAGCACAACGAAAATTAATCAAAAATGTATAACATCTTCGTCAATAAATAAAATCAATGTAAAATTTAAAATAACTGCAAAAAATGGCGTGGTCAAAAATTGGAACAGAAGAGACGACATTCATGGACAATCTTCAAGAAAACATTTAGTACAAAAAAGAAAATACTGCAATATATTGTTGTTCATGTTACGAGAATATTATATATATTAAACTGATGAAGGCAGTACGCATTTCTCGTTGATAAGCGCACTAGAAAATCGGGAAAAAATTTTTTGTAAACATATGTTGGAAAACACTATTGTTCCTCTATACTTTCATGATTGTCAATATTGTGTATCTTATTTGTAGTATCTTCACACAATTTTTTGAATAAAACTTTTGAAAAATCACATCATGTATGACATATTTGATTGTTTCGTAAATATTCCATTCATCACAGGCGTTTTATAGTTCTGTTAAGGTTGAAGTAAAGTAACTGCCTATGCAGCACTGCATCCGACTGTACATACTCAAGAGCTCATAAAAATGAGTACAGGCACCATGAAAATTGATGGAAAAGTGCGATTTATCCTGTATATGAAAGAAGAATGTATATATTTTGCAACATTATAAAATATTTTACTAAAATATAATTTTTAAATGTAAAAACTAATTGCTTGATAGAATCCACATTTTTAACAAAATTTAAGCGCATTTCCATTTTGGATTCTTCAGAAAGCAGAATTTTCAATAAAATCTTCTTCAAGAAAGATCCTCATAATAATATCTGCGATTGCATGTAAAAAATTGTAATTATAATGTATCATATCAATTTTATAATTAACTTTATTTACGGCAGTTTCAGCTATAAATATTTATGACAGATGGACGCACATTAAATCAATTACAAACATTATTTCCTACATTATTATAACAATTATCTTACATGCAATCACAGTAAATATTGTGACGATCTTTCTCGAAGAAGATTTTATTGTAAATGCTGCTGTCTGAAGTACCCAGAATGGAAAAATGTTAAAAATGCGGACTATAGAGCGATTAATTTTTTACATAATAATTTTTATAATGTTGCAAAATGTATACATTCTTCTTCCATATACAGTATAAATCGCAATTTTATGGCAATTTTAATGGTGTCTGCACCACTTTTTTATGAGTTCTTCACATTGTATAGTCGGGTGCAATGCTGTATAGGCAGTTGCTTTACTTCAACCTTAATATAAAATTATCTTATTTTATGTTGAATTGGAATTTTATTTATATTTGATTTATTAAATTTAAGTATTTCATTTACAAGCAATGTCAGTAGAAACAGAGTGAAGATATACGTTTCGATAATGTCCAGTTAGAAATAGTTCCCGTGTGTATGAATTAAAATGAGAGGCGCACAAACGCGGTTCGCTGTCCCTTCGGTGTAATTTCATAGACTTGGTTAAGCTTTGTTTATAAGAGGCGGAGGAATATCCTGAAAGTGGAACTTTAGCAGGGCTTGAGGAAAGTTGGAAGTAGCCGTGGATGAACTATATAGCGACACATTTGGATTTGTTCTTTGCACACCATTCGCAAACGTCATGCCTTAGTGCGTCAGGGCTATGCACGAAAATACGAGCACCTTTGAAAGACCTGCTTAAGATCTACTTGTATGTACGTTGTGTATTCTTCTGTCTTGTATAAGATTAACATTTTCACGGGCCTCATCGATTTCTTCATGCCCTTGTCAATTATTAGAAACGTAAATATTTTACAAATTTGCTCATTTTTAAACTTCGATGGATCAAAAAAAAAATAAAGCGAAATAAATAACTTAAGTTATCAGAAATGATCTCCTAACACTTTTTATTCGATGTTAAGATATGGGACTATTTCCCATCCATCGTTTACTAAACTTTACCGGGCGCATGTCACTCTGTGCACCCCTTAAAATATATGCAGGTAGGAGCAGTGACTGCGTTTCCTAAGGCTGATTTCAAAAGTGACATTAAATAGTAGCCTCATACACGCGTGACAGCCAAAAACGAATGAGAACTGTCGGAAATGTGTACATTACGTAGAATACTGCGAAATAGACGTCTCCGGCGGTAAACAATCTTCCATCTTCTGTACACTCATTCGTTCCTATTCCTCATGCTCTCTTTTGCGATTGTTCTCTGTTCAATATTTTCCATTGTTGTCATGTTGTTGACTGTTATTTGTCGTAATCGCGTTAACCCTTTCGCGTCCAGTGTAGACAACAGTCAGCATTTTGCACAGGAAGCTTACATTTGACCAGTGCTGTACTCCGCGAGGCTCAGTGGACAATGAACTTACCCGTGGGCTTATTCTAAGTTATTTGTTTCGTTTCATCTCGGAAAAAAATGTCCGTGATATCGCAAGGAGCTATTCTAAGCGTATTCTAGTGTTCGTTTGACATCGCTATGTCCGTTAAGAAGTTCGAAATGAAAACGAAGCACTTCGGGCCTTCGTCACCGAGTTTTATTACAAAAACTTGGTTGGTGTGCATACCAGATTATTTTGTTGGGACTGTGAAAGAAGAGAATCGAAATGTAATCTGCCTTCATGCATTACACAAAACACAAAAACAGATATCAGAAAAATTATTTTTAAAGCACTAATTATTCTTTCTGTTTTAATTTGTGAAATAACTAAGGCTGGCTATTGTGGGGGAATTTATTAGATTATTACATTTGTTTATAATGAAATAAGAGATCATAAATAGTGATTTATTCAAGAAATTTTCGTGAACAACGTAGTTCGTAAGCCAAATGATAGGTAGCGCTGAATTATAAATAATTCTTCGTGGTTAACAACCAAAATACTTTCTCTTGAAAATAATTGAGTGAAAATTCATTTATTGATATTAATACAATCTACAAGAAACACGACAGCGTCCAGTTTGTTGTCCATTGCTTATTTCTTATAGGCCATTCACGGTAAAGTGAGCACTTTCGAAAGCCCTCTCATTTGGAATAATAGTTAATAAATATACTTTATTTTACCTTTAGACGTTAACTTTTGAGTGCTGTGTAATATAAACATTGTATTTATTACTTACATGGCAATATGTATAATCTTGGTATTATAAATAACAGAGGAAAATGCTTGTTCGAAAATAGCTTGGAGCCAAACAGCAAAATGGTCATTGAGATAAATCTTCGGGCATGTAACAACCAAAGTTCTGTCTGATCTCTCTTATCGACGTACATACGAGTCTATTTCAACTCAGTGCAAACGAAATTAAAGCATATTTATGTGTATTACATCACACGTCCAGCCGAGTTATAAAATAGTACTATGTCCTCAGCAAATTTGATACACTTGAAAAACGAAATATACCTTTTTCCTATAACACATTACTTATTTAATGCTAATATTTAAAACACGCCAAAAGTAAACGAAATATTTCAAGCGCTTTACTGCTTTGGTTTATTAATGTTTTCAATTTTAATTATTCATAATTTACAAACAAAGTTTCATAAAACAGTTGAAAGTTCTTGTGCATAGTTTTGCCATCCTGCATTTGCTAACGAAAACCCAAAGATTGCCGAAGTCTCGGAGGACTGTAACGAATTATGACTTATAATACCAAATTGCCATTCTCGAAGATACCAAATTGCCATTCTCGAAGATTTTATTCGTTTCGAGAGCTTTCGAAACAAAACGAAAACGAAAAGATAACCAATAACTTAGAATAAGCCCCCTGAGGGTAACTGATTCCTAAATCATGTTATTGAGTTACGTTATAGCTGGTTCATATCACTGATCACCAAGCGCAAGGACTATAGATTATTGATTGCGATAACGAAACAAGTTCTTTGGCAGTTGAAGTACAGCACGCATCAAAACATTTCTAACTCACGACACTAGAAATAATAACATTAATGAGGGAATGAAATCGTTAACTCGTTCAGTCCCCGAATTAATTTACGAGTTCGAGTGCTGTAAACGTTGAATTTCTTGACGAGTGCTGTACTTGTGTCGAGTGTGCTTCTCGCAACCAGCAAACAAAGTAGTGACGTCAGCATTGACCATTCGTGAATGAGAGCTGCAGGAACTTCAACCAATCAGATTAGGCGGATGGAAGACGCCCAAACCACCGGCCACTGATCTCTTGTGTACAGTTCCGACCTTAAAATATCCTTTACGTGCAACATGTCCTCGAAGGTGGACACGATGACTGGACTGGTTAAATTACTTTGACTTATGCTTAGAGATGACGGAGAATGTTTTCAGCCAACATATTTTCTATAACACTCTTACTAGTTTATTCTTTCATGATTGGATGGACAAGGTTTAACTCGGCTACGTTCTACGTTATAGTATTATAATCCTGATTGGCCCAGTGAAATGGGATAGTAGCTTCATGCATGCATGACAGCCAATATGAAAAGTAAACTATCGGACATGTGTACCGTAAGGTGGTTCCTAGAATACAGTTAACTTTTCCCCGCGATATACCATCATTAGACGAGACCTGAACAATTCGCGGGTTCATTTTGAGACAAGCTAGAATTCAAAACACGTGTGTTTATATAAACTTAGCTATTGGTCCACACGACGTTTGACTCCTCTTGGAGAACGGAGGCTCATCGTCGCCTTCCACTGTGACAGCAGACAACCAATGCACAGTTTACATCGGCATATCTGTACATACGATCGCAGAATCTAGACTGCAGGTCATTGAACCCGCGAATTTTTCAGGTATCTAATCATTAGGGAGCCGGAAATTTCGCGGATTCCTCCGAGGACGAGTTAAACTGCATTCACGTGTACATATGTGTTTGTGCTACCATTGGACCATAGTTGGTTAAACACGCCCCGAACGACTTTCAACCAATAAAGAACATGCACGCAAAATAAGAACCTAACCCGGATCCCGTACCACCTGGTTTGGTGTAAAAGTGAAGCAACAGCCATTGAACTGCTAACTGGTTTCCTAGAGTGCACATAGGATTGTGGAGTCTAGCTTGTCGCCGAATGAATCCGGGTCTCTGACCATCACTTCGACATATGCTTCGCAGTGGATGTTGTAACATTTCGCCGGTAGCGGGTGCGATCTCGACAAGACTGGAAGGGTCATCGGACACGCAGGAGATGAACTGCCGGTTGACGGGGGGGGGGGGGGGGATTGTTCGGTGCTCTGCAGGTCTCGTCACGACTAGAAAGTCCGTCGGCACCGCCCCAGGGGAGGATGTTTATGGAGCCATCGGCAGTCGTCACGAGTGTCCGGGGGTTACATCGCGCTATCGCCCAGGGAATCACTCGGAGAACTTGCGGGAAACATTGAGTCTCGTCTCGGCTGGACGAGCCATTGGCCACGCCGTCTGCCAGCGCGATCACGTGATACGTGAGCCGGCGATACCACACGATGAGATTTCGCGACTAGATAGATTCTTACATTTCGGATTCCTTGGAACATCGTTTAGCACCGAGCTAAGTGCACTATAAATAGGAGCAGAGAAATTTCACTTTTCAATAGTGCCTCCCCCCCCCCCTCTATTAGTAGATACCTGAAAAATTCGTGGTTTCATTTTGGGACAAGCTAGTATTCAAAACCTCTTACGTTTCTATTGCTTATGCTATTGGCTCACCTGTTAGTTTAACACTGCTGGAAAACTCCAAACCAATAATAAAGAGACATTAAAATGCAGACGCAATCACTGTCTTCCGCTAGTACAACAAGCAGTAAATGAACACTTATATTTACGTGATTTTACGTACGCCAATGAACTATAGCCTAGAGGTCATCTAACTCGCGATTTTTCAGGTCTCTGTCTATTAGTCTTTCATCTCTACTAATAAAGAATGTTACCCAACCCCTGTCTCCCGTAGCATTTCTATTTAATGCATGTAATGATTTTGAATTATTTTTTCATCGAAGGGGGTTTTTTAAGTACTATGTCAGTTTTTTCCTATTCTCTTCTTAGTTATACGTAACTAAAGGTACACTAGGGAGGTAGTTATTGCCCAAATCTGTGACCACGGCTACCCAATCCCTCTCTGCCGCGATGAATGTCTCCTTGCATGACTTCGTTCCCTTGTAGGCGTAAGGGGTTAGCCCTGAGACGCAATTAGCTCCCGTCCTACCCACCAGGCTCCCACCTAACACTTAGTTATAGGTAGAGACCCGGAAATTTCGCGGATTCCTCTGAGGACAAGTTAAAACTTCATTCACGTGTACATATGTGTTTGTGCTACCATTGGACCATAGTTTGTTAGACACGCCCCGAACGACTTTCAACCAATAACGAACATGCAAGGAAAATAAGAACGCAATCCCGTACCACCGGGTCTGGTGTAAAACTGGAGAAACAGCCATTGAACTACACTAGCTGATGCTCGAGTGCACACAGGATTGTGGAGTCTAGCTTGTCGCCGAATGAATCCGCAAAATTTCCTGGTCTGTAGTTATAGAGTAGTTAGAAAAAAAGTAGCGTTTTAAACGACTTGTAGTCTATGCTCCACGGTCCTATGTGTTCTAGAGCGTCAGGTTTCTGCACACTGACTGCTGTCCCAGTTTGTATCCAGTTATACCTTAGATCAGAAATACGAGATCCTGTGCTTGTTTCCTTGCTGGTATCTTATTGGCTCAGAGTTTTTCTTGGCGTATCTAACAAACTGTAATCCAACTGCAAATACAGCAAAAATGTGCAAGTGTTTTAAAGTATAGTTTGTCCTAAAATGAATTCGAAGAATTTTCCTGTCCCCAGCAATTGCAAACATAACTAGAAACCCCGAAATTTTGCGGATGTTTTTTTATCAACTAGCTAGACTCCACAGTCCTATGTGTATTCAAGACTCAGTTGATTGTTCATTGGCCAACGATCCAGTTTAACTTCAAACCAGACAGCCCAGAATTCTGTCGTTTTTTTTTTTTTTTTTGAAGTTCAGTTACTGGCTCTAGTTCGTTGAGGGTGTGGCTTACAAACTTCGGTCCAATTGTATAAGCAAGTCACATGTTTACTTTTTACAAGTCTAGCTTGTCCTCTACTGAATTAGCGAAATTTCTGAATCCATAAACATAACATAAATGTACTTGTGTTTGAAGTATAGCTAGGGATAGGAAAATTTCGCGAATTCATTTCAGGACAAGATAGACGTACAGCATGTGTACGCTGAAGCCACCTTTGCAATTGGATCACAGTTCATAAGACACGTCGTGGACGACTTTCAGCCAATAGCATACTTGCAAGGAAATACATAGCGAGTGTCATACTGCCAGGTGTGAAGTAACACTGGCTACTCTGTGGAGCAGCAGCCAATGTACAAACATCTGAGGCTCGAGTGTACACAAGACAGCGAAGTCTAGACTACAGGTTATTAAACCCGTGAATTTACCCTAAGTATAGATAATCCTAAAATGTATTCGCGAAATTCTCCAATCTTCAGGTATAAATTATTAACTTGTCCCCAGTAAACTTTTGCAGATACCTAAAAATTTCTTTTTAATTACTACCAAAAATTTTACGGAGCGACTTTCGTGCAAGATATCTTTCTGCAGTGTGTGGCATATAGAGGAGAAACCTCGGACTCGTGTTCGGGAGGACCTGGGTTTGAATCCCGCTACGTCCATTCTGATCTAGGGTTTTCCCGTGGATTTCTTGAGATCAATCCAGGTGAATGCTGGTATGATTCCTCAGTGCAGGCCGCGATTGATTCCATTCCCACTTCTACGTCTCTCTGCGGACAAGTTGATATGTCTCTAATGATCGCACTGTTGACGAGACGTTAAGGCCAGGCTTTAGCATGTATGGGCGTATAGATAGACTTTGAGCCAATAGCAGACTTGCAAGGAAACAAGAAACGTATACCATATTGGCAGATGTGGGGTTACGCTGGGGCAGCAGCCAATCAACAATCATCTGAGGCTCGACTCTACAAAGTATTGTGGAATCTAGCATACAGGTAATTGAACTCGCGAAATTTTCCTATCCCTACGTATAGGGAATCAAATGCTAAATTCGGACAAAGATATCTCAGTCGTTTTTTTGTGATAGTATCTTCAAATAAAGATTTTTTTTTCTAGAGATTAAACTCATCTAGAACAGTAAATCTTCCAAAATTCAATTTTTTAATTTCAGATGTACGTTTTTATTAATTATAAAATTGTATTCTATAAATAATTAAAAAGTGCATTTAAAATTTAAAAAATAACAATTTAATGGTTTAGAAATGTAGATGCGTTAAATCTTAAACAAAAAAAACTTAGTTGAAAATATTAGCACAGAAAATGACTGAGGGATTTTTATCCGAATTTAGCCTTGGATTCCCTATACGCACATGCATGATAAAGCCTGGCCTTAAACCTTTGAGTAAAAAATAAATATGTAAGTTTAGGTGTTTCAAAAAACACATATTTTGTTCGGAGGTGATCTTTGAATGGTTAGAGCAATGGGGTGAATGGCTAGATGGAGATTTTTTGGACATTCGCCATTGCGAATGTGGCCATATGTACGTCCATAGGTGAAACTGGCAGAGCTCTCCATACTTGCTGAACATGCTTGGGACAACAGCCACTAAGTTCTTTGGGAAAATTCAACTCCACTCACTCAGGAAGCCGACAAAATCAAAAGAAAAATCAAATAATCAGCTCTTATTATTAGTAGAGACCTAAATAATTAGCGTATTCATTTGAGGACAAGATATAATTCAAATACTTGGACATTTGTTTTACATCTGTGATTGATCTGTGACCTATGAGTCACCTCCTAGAGGTCTCTGAGCCAATAACAGGGAGGCAACAAAATGCAGTCCCAATTAGAGCGTGTCCCTGACGGAACAAGGAACCAACGAGCAGTTGATGTTCGCTTCAGTGTACAAACGAATGTGGACTCTATCATACAATTAACGGAATTCGCGAAATTTTCCGATCTCTAATTATTAGCAATAATAATATTTTCAGTCAACATTGCATTGAGTCAAAAAAATATGTTGATCCCATTAGTTCGGAGAGAAACATCTTTGCAGCACAAAACAACAGCAGAAACATAATCCATACAAACATGCTCAGTCCTGTTTTTTTCCATGGCAGACATTTGCATCGCAATGGCGAATGTTGAAAAATCTCCATCTAGTCATTTTGTTCGGAACTGTACTTATATCCAAATGCCGCTTTGTCTTACGTCGGTACCAGTAGAAATCTATGTGTGCTTTATGTTACTGGCAGCAGAACATAGTCTCAGCAGCGAATGATGTCTCCGACACGTAGGGAAAGTATCTCATTGGACGGTATGTTCTGGTGTGTACAGTTCAGACCATTCAAGCAACTTCGTATGAAACGTCCCAGATACAAGACGCTGTCACTGAAAGAGTTAGGGCCTACCTGCCTCCCGACATCCTTCAAGAACGGTGAGACTGGTGCACAGGTTGTGCTTAAAGTGGAGAAATTTCGCGAATTCGTTTAGTGCCACGTTTATCTTACATCACTGCGAAATGGAATGGTGATGATTAAGGCCGCCTTTTTTCCCGAAAAGAATTCGACACTACTAGTACTCCAAAACAATATAGTCCCTGATCCACTTTAGTGGTTGTATGATTTTAACTGACACGCATTGCATTGCGTCTTCCCTGCGAATCACGGACACTCAGCGTCGGAGTTACCTAATTTTGATTGGCCCAGTCAAGTAAGGAACTGTCTCCCGGCGAAGACCGTGGCCAATAGCCAAAGGAAAACTGCACGTATGTCATAGGACATTGGAGTCTAGTCTTCGCGTAGATCTCTTCGCGAAAAACAGGTGGCCATACTTATGATACTCTCGTTCTGTTTTATTGTAGGTATATTTGAAACCTACAGTTTCTGCTACTTAAGCAGCTTGACGCTCCGTTTGACTCTGAATCGCTACATAACAAACCTCGACGAAAGTAATCGAAGGACGTGAGACGTAGTCTAAGAACAGAGCTGTTTCTCACAAACACAGGAACCAATAAACAAAACGCTGTAGTCAGAAATAAACTTTCCGGCCACTTAAGCCACGAAAAGCAAAGGGGTTCAAATATTTCTTAAGGTTATTTGAAGACAACTAATACAATGGAACCCCTGTATTACACCCTCTGATGTTACACTTTCCTGCATTTTACACACACTTTTTTTTAGTCCCAATGTCTGGTTTTACACCATAAGTTTCCGTATTGTTACACATTCCAGGGTTTTGCAACATTTTCCCCCATTCCCTTGAAAAGTTAAAAAAGGGGTTTTACTGTATATCACTATTACTTTTATTCGATCTGCGATTGCGAATTATTTTATAGTTTATTAGAGTCGCCCTGGGAAACTGTGAGTCAATAACAAACCAGCAAAGAAATAGGGACGGAATTCCGTGCCAATTGATCTACAGGAGGCGATTCGCGGTTATTTGAGCACTTTGGAGATCTGCTTGCATGGCTGGTATGCGAGGGAGGAAAAGTAGTTCCACGTCTTTAAGTTGAATTAAAATGCTTAAGTAAACATTTGTGAACTGAGATATGCTTTCCTTTCTATTTATGCAGTGCATAAACGAGTAATAATAGCGAATTTGTAAAATACGTACTATTCTAATAATGTAATCGTTTTACTTCGCCCGCGCATTAATAAAGTTATCAGATCCATGGCAATTTTAATTTAACACATGATGTAAGAATGAACAATGCGCATACAAGTAGATCTTGAGCAGGGCTTTCAAATATCGTGAACATCCTGTACCATTTGGCTACTAACAGAGACTATTTTTGAAAACCAGGCACTAAATATTGCCACAGTTTGACCAGATCCGCAACTTGTTCCGTTATAGCAATCGGAGAATTTTATGCCAGGTCATGAAAATCTCTTCCATGAGCAAACCTGCTCAAAAGAGTCCCACAGAAATCAGCAGAAAAAAAAAATAAAAGGCTAGCTCGTGAATGGGCTGTTTGCGGTAACCAGATATTTCTGCAACTCCATCTTCTCGTGGGTTGGGTTTTACGAGCCGAGCTGGGGCACAATAGACGCATGTCTGGGCGGCTCTCGGTATTTATTTGCTTTCACAAAGACCTGTTGTGAGCCCAGAGTCGTGCACAATGCATGTAGCAAGATGACACCCGCTGGAAATAAAATGTAAAAGAAAAACTCTGTGCTGAATTCTGAAACTCCTTTGCTTCGAGTGGGAGCCTTCTGACGATATCGTTTTTCCTTTCAGTACACTGCTCCTACTTCTCGGGACCTTTTGTACTCCATTCCCCGTCTGACAGGCTATTTAGCCAACTCGTGACAAATATTTAGTATTTCATTTCAATGCTTTTGTATAACCCGCACCATGTTTCAGTGGACATCTTTGAGGTTTAATCCACTTGATGTCTTCTTCTTGATTTTTAAGGTTTCCTTGACCTACTCTGTACTCCTGGGTAGTATTTCTTCTTTTCAGGCAGTTTCACGTGGGCGCAAAAAAATTTGTACCTGCATTAAATTAGTGAGCAACTAATCTTCTTAACCATGCTTTCTTAAAGATACGTTTCTCCCTGGGGCACGTTTCATTCAAAAAGCCCAATCCCGGGGAGAACTGTAAGCCAGTAAAACAAGTTCGTAAAGAAATGATGAACGAATCACGTGCAATGACGTCGAGATAGAAGTTCGTGTTGTTCTTCAGAACGTTATTCAAAGAATAAAAGCCCCTTTGATATTCTTCACTTGCAGTGGAGTTACGGAGCAGTCTTTACATCTCTTCCCAAAGACACGTGGTCAGTAACTAGCGATACTGCCTGGTTCTCCCAAAAGTAATTCAATTCAGGATAGACTTCAATATTCTACGTGCACCGCTGCAGTTTTCCTCCGGTACTGACCACGTGTCTTTGTGAGAAGACATTGTGGTGTTTGACTGGGCCAATCAGAATTACGGTGTAAAATAGTTTTCTGGGAAACTTCCTAAACTGTAATGGAAGTTTTTAACCTAAACATAGACACCCAAGAATTTCGCCCCGGGGTTCATTTCTAGACAAGTTGGGATTCACACACTTGTACGTTCATGTTACGTTTGTAATTGGTGGACGTGCTGTTTGACACATCCTGGAGATAAATGAGCCAATAACAAACATGCAATAAATTGTGCGCCCAACCACCGCCTTTTACTACCACAACAATCAACTAATAAACAGTTGATATCTGTATGAGAGTATATAATACTGTGTAGTCTAGCCTAAAGGTCATTGATCTCGTGAATTTCTCGGGTCTTTACGCATACACTGTATGGTAATACTACCACACATCAAGCTGCGGATATAGGGACGTTCAGCGGCGCTACTATACAAAGTTGGGAACTTCCCCCTATGCATTTGACTGTTTCCTGAGCAAATGTAGGAACGCTACAATGAATGTATAGTCCCCGCCTTCTCACTAAGAGTATACACTGGTATGGTAAATTTTCGGATACTTCCTTACAGTGTAGGTTACTCTGATACTGAGAGTCTGTAGTTCGTTAACAGGCACCTAAGACACACAGCAGTTAAAACCATTCACTAATTAGGGGCAGGGAAATTTCGAGTTTTAAACGGCTTGTATGCTAGACTCCTGGCCCTTACGTATTTTTCAAGCTTCAGTTCATTGGCTGCCAGCCTCATCAGTAGGGACACCCGAATTTCGCGAAAAGATTCCTGCACATTCTAGACTTCAATAGCCTACCGGCGTACCAGCAGTTTTCATATGCTTACTGGCCACGAGTCTCTGTGACCAGAAATTTTCTTACTTGACTAGCCAATCAGAATTAGGTACCTCCTATCGTATACATCTGTGATTCTCGAGCACACACTTAGAGGTCTAACACCAAGATCAGCCAATCAATAATGGTGATTTGAGTTAAAGTGTTATGAAATACAACTGGTCGTGAAATATTTTCGAGAAATTCGGGTGTCCCTACTCACCAGTATGTAACTAGTTTTATCTCGAGCCAGGTTGCACGGGATTTGCTGTTTGTTTCTCTGCAGTTCTGTTATTGGCCCAAACGTTGACCTGTGCGGACATAGCGAACTGCGACTGATCTGCAGCACATGCGCTTGAAATCAAACTTGTCCTGAAATTAATTCGCAAGTGAATCCGAGCTAAAGTGTTTTTTAGTACCACTAGGCGGGAACTGTTACCACTAGGCGGGGACTGTTACCACTAGGCGGGAACTGTTACCACTAGGCGGGAACTGTTACCACTAGGCGGGAACTGTTGCCACTAGGCGGGAACTGTTACCACTAGGCGGGGACTGTTACCACCAGGCGGGAACTGTTACCACTAGGCGGGAACTGTTACCACTAGGCGGGGACTGTTACCACTAGGCGGGAACTGTTACCACTAGGCGGGGACTGTTACCACCAGGCGGGAACTGTTACCACTAGGCGGGAACTGTTACCACTAGGCGGGAACTGTTACCACTAGGCGGGAACTGTTACCACTAGGCGGGGACTGTTACCACTAGGCGGGAACTGTTACCACTAGGCGGGAACTGTTACCACTAGGCGGGAACTGTTACCACGCAAATTGTTGTACGTCCACTGGTAACTAACTGCGAGGGTTTCGAGCCGTAAAGGCTGTTTACGATAAAGTGAGCACTTTCGAAATCAACCTTTTAAAAAAGTCACTGCTCCTACATGCATATATTTAAATGGGCGACCTGAGTGGCATACGGCCAGTAAAGTTGGTAACGATGGATGGAGAGTAGTTCTGTATCTTAACGTCGAATATAAAGCGTTAGGTAACCATTTCTGATAACCTAAATTTTTTTCTTTCGCCTACTGTCTTTTTAATACGCCGAAGTGTAAAACGAGCAAATTTGGTAAATATTTACTTTTATAATAATTTTACAGTTTCACTTGACCGACCCATGAATAAAGTGATGAAGCCCAGGACAATGTTAATCTTACATAAGGCGGATGAGTACACAACGTGCATACAAGTAGATCTTAAGCAGGTTTTTCAACAGTGCTCATTTGACCGTGAATAGTCTATAGAAGAAAGCGCAGTCTAGCGCAGTGCAGTCGAACTGGATTTCCACAAACAGAGTTTCACACAGGTTAGATTCAATACCTCACTACAGTTCCATCTAGCAGTGGTTATTGGCCACAGGACATCGCGAGAAGACATTCCCTCACTTGACAGCCCAATCAGAATGCGAGGTTATTCGGTTGATGGACGTCTCATTCGCGAGCAGACACATAAAACGCGTGACGAGTAAATCACCTAACCACGAAAACCTGATCTCGGTTTTAGAGATTTGAAATACAACTATAGGTAGAGACATGCAAAATTCGCGTTGTTATTTGGGGACACGTTAAACCTCAAACACATAAGTTTGCCATTGGACCATACTTTTTTTGACACACCCCCGGGTAACTCTGCGCCAATAAATGAACACTTCACATTTGTAAAGTCCAATCACGTGCATTTCAGTCAGAAAGGGAGTGGCTTCACATCTCTGCAGCAGCCAATGGAGAAGCGATGCCGTCTCTGTTATATACAGTACTGTGAAGTTCAGCCTAGTGCCAAGTAATGACGCGAATTTTGCAGGTCTCTAACTATAGGCTGTTCACGGTAATGTGAACACTTTTATAACCAACATTTGAATAAATGATACTGCCCCCCTACCCGGGTATATTTTAAAGGCGCACTAACTGGCATGCGCCCAGTTAAGTTGGTAATCACGGGCGGGAATTAGTTCCAAGTCTTATCTTTGAACGTTTATGAATAATGAAATTTTTTATTTTGCTTTCCGCCTTTTTAATGCACATAAGTGCAAAACTTATAAAAATTTGTAAAAAATATTTACTTTCGTGGAATGTTCACAGTTTCACTTGACCGACTCATGGATAGTGTCAGGCTCAAGACCAATGAATAGAAACGCTATAATTCCATATTATAATACCGTGCCTGGTTAGACGTCATCAAACTGTACATCATTCTCGCTTGTGTGAGTACATTTTCGATCGTCTGACAGCCGTGTCACGACAATGAACAAACTACGAGCATTCAGCTCACGAGTGGGGCCATGTTAGGAGCAGCTGAGTGGAAAAGGAAAGTGAGTCCTGGCGAAGGCAGTAGCCGGTGAACAAATGAATTCTGCTTCAGTGTGTAGCCAACCGTGAAGCTGAACATGGCACCAGATTAATAACGCCAAACAATTCACGGTTACTTCAACTTTTCTGAAGCCCTGCTAAAGTTCTACTTGCAGGATATTCCTCAACTTCATGCGAAACAAAAAATAACTAAAAGGCTGTTCACGATAAAGTGAGCACTTTAGAAAAGTACCTTAGAAAAATGCAACTGAGTGGCATTCACCCAGTAAAGTTGGTAACGATGGATGGAAAGTAGTTCCATATCTTAACGTCGAAAAAAAAGTGGTAAGTAACCGTTTGTGATAACTTAAAAATAGTTATTTCGCTTTTCGATATCTTAATGCATAGATAGAGCTAGTGATATTTCGCGAAGAAATATAAGTACGCGGTAGCCTTCAGTATTACAAACACCCAACATCAGTTCGTCTGTTATCATTGGTTGCTCTCTGCTTGAGAATTTGCCAACATCGGCACGGCTCCTACGTGATTCGTGTACAGACATTTAACACGTGTCAAAATGTGATTCAGCCAATCAAAATTAGTAAACTACCCTACAGTGTCTTGAAATATAACTTGTCCTGAAATCTTTTCGCGAAATTTCACCACCCCTATGCATAGCGGTGTAAAAACGAGCAGGTTTCTAAAGTATTTACTTTCTTAATAACTTCACAGTTTAATTTGGACGACGCATGAATTATAGTGATGAGGCCCTTGGCAATGTTAATTTTACATCAGGTGGAAGGATGCATAACGTGTACATAAGTAGATCTTAACCCATTCTGACCCAGTGTACACAACTGTGTACATTGCGCACGTGTAGGTAATTTTTGGTCTGCACTGTACACTGCGAAGTTTGGTGACCAATGATCTTGCTTGTGGGTAAATTATTCGAAAATCATCTCATTGGTCTAGGTCACAATTGGTTCAGATTACTGTATCCGAATATATTGCCTGCAGCTCATTGGCTGTGACAACTAAACAAGTGTTGTGTCGACTTAAGTACAGCACGCATCATAATTTTTTTAATTTACAACACCTAAAAACCGTAGATAAAATCGGGTTTGAAAGGGTTAAGCTGGGCTTTCAAAAGTGCTCATTTTACCGTGAACAGCTTATAAGTATAGAAAAATTGCACGAAAGTGATAACCCACCACATTTGGGCACAATCAGTATAATAATATTTTGCGTGAGAACTATTTCTTACTAGGCATTTCCAATACGCCTGTTTTCTCTCTGTTTTTAAACACATCAAAAGTGACATGCAGAATTGGCGTTATTATTTGGAACCAGGCTGAACTCCACAGTACTGTATACACTCGAGCCGGCGTAGTTTCTCCGTTGGCTGCTGTATAGCTGCGAAGCCACGCCCTATCTGACTGAACTGCATGTGATTGGAGCACACAGTTTTGAAGCGTTCATTTATAGGCGCAGAGTTACCCAGAGCGTGTAAAATAAAGTGTAGTCCAATTACAAACATGTTGCAAACGTACACGTATTTGAAGTTTAACTGGTCCTCAAATAATAACGCGAAATTTGCAGGTCTCTACACATTAAGTATCAACCCCGTAACATATTATCCCGAGTATACACGTCCACGGCTGACATGTTGCAGAATACGTGAGATCATGGTCGTTGCTGTACAATGTCAGAAACTAGCAGCAATACGGAACTCGCCTCTCCCTCGGCAATACTATTGGCAGAGACCTGCAAAATTCGCGTTATTATTTGGGGACACCTTAAACTTTAAACACGTGTACCTTTGCAATACATTTGTCATTGGACCACACTTTATCTGACACGCCCCGGATGACTCTGCACCAATAAATGAACATTTCTCAATTGTGTCCCCCCACTGACATGCAGTTCGGTTAGAAAGCACGTCGCTTCACATATACGCAGCAGCCAATGGAAAAACTAAGCAGGCTTCGGTCTATACAGCACTGTGAAGTTCAGCCTGATTGCAAATAATGACGCGAATGTTGCATGTCTCTAGCTATTGGATTCTGTTGGTGCACCGACTTTTTTATGATTGGTTGCTTCTGGTGCCACATGGATCTACTGAAAACATTCCCATAGGTTACAAACTGTATTTACAATAACCCGACAGTCCGACAAACAGACCCGACACCGAAGAGAAATTTTCATCAGCATGGTCACCCCGACATACTCACAGTCCCGACAGCCCGACAAAAGTAGATTCTCTTTTTGCTTTCGTCGGCGTCACGCCGCTCGGACTCGCTTGGCAGCAGAAAAAAAAAACATAACCTAACAACACAAAATTTTCTGCGGATTTCACTACTGTGGTAAATTTCACACTAAAAAATATATATATTTTTTTTATGTGTACATCCTGGTTGTATTTTGACAGAAAGCTGTTCAATTGACGCACATAAATATTCGTGGACAATAACTTCTAAAAAAAAAAAACTTTGTTTACAAATTTTGCCAAAAGATAATAGTGAACAATGATTTGTGATTTCTTTGCATTCCATAACACGTTATTGGCCATCATATAATTTTCCGAAAGCTACGCAACACTTGGGTGGAAAGTGACAAGGTATAAGTAAACACTGAATTAATTTTGGTGGCGGAAATGGTCGGACTGTCGGGAAGAGCTCATCGTGGCATTGTAAATCCAGCATAAACTGTTATGAGAAATTTTTAAAATTTGTTCACACTATACATTCCCTTTTTTCCAACACCTGAAATGAAATAGTAATATGTGTTCGTTTAGGGTTTAAAGAAAAAGTGTAATTTATATACGAAATGTACGCAAGGAAAAGTTATTTTTTTAACCAAGAATTTGATTATTTAAGGTTAACAAGAAATAAAATACTTGTGATACTCGCAGGCATATTTAGGGAACAACCTAACATGTCACACTGGGTGATTTTTCATAGATTTGATTTTAAAAAGTGCGAGAAAACTGCGAGTAAATTATACTAGTTTATTTATTTATATTACTTTCCATACTCGCAGAACACGTGTGTACAGGCACCAGTTTTTCGCGAAAATATTTCAGGACAAGTTGTGTTCCAACGCACTTTAGTTCAGAGCCACTTTTGTGATTGGATCATTTAGTTGGTTACGCGTTTTATCTGCCTGCCGCGAATCACGGGCGGTTAGTAATCGGAGATAATCAATTCTGATTGGCTCACACACGTAACAGACTGTCTTCGCGCGAAGACAAGCAGCCAATAGTCAAATGACGACTGTAAGTGTGCACATAGGATATTTAAGTCTAGCCTCCACGTAAATCTTTTCGCGAAAAACAGGTGGCCCCCTCTATATATATATATATATATATATATATATATATATATATATATATATATATATATATATATATGTGTGTGTGTGTGTGTGTGTGTGTGTGTGTGTGTGTGTGTGTGTTGCCAGGAATCGTCAAGATATACAATACATATTTTAAAACTATACCACTTATATCAAATAAGGGTGTTAGATAGCCTTAATAATTTATAGGGACAGGTGTATTTCGAGAAATTCTTTATCGCCATGCTAGACTTCAAGTCCTCCGTTCACAACCACGACTTCCTTTGGTTATTGGTCGCGTGTATACGTGAGACAACATATTCTTATTTGACTGGACCAATCGTAATAAAGTACTCCGATACTGAACGTCCATGATTCGCGGACTGACACTTGAGGCACGTGACATTTAAAATCATCCAAGTACGAAAGTGCATATGAACTAAAGTGCTTTGGAGTACAACTGGTCTAGAAATCTTTTCGCGAAAAACACCTGCCCCTAGTAATTTAGTTTTTAGACTTAACAAAAAAATAATAACACAGTTCTTAATATTCAGCTAATCCATTTACATCAAATTGCAGTCAAAACTACTTTACAAATGAATTAAAAGAAGAAATACGCTGTCGTTAATAATAACTTTTTTTTTTTTTTTTTTTTTTAAGAAATACTCCTCCACATCATAAGAAAATTTTCCATGCTAATTTTCCAGCTAGTGAATTAAAACGTAAAATGTCAAGATTCTCTACCAATTACAGTCTCTCTCTGCCAGTGTCAACTCAACAGCCAATAAAAAGGAATGCAATACGTTATTCTTCCAGTAACATTATAAATGTTTGTTGGAGGCAACAGTAGTCAGACGATGGTTTTTTCCCCCTGCAAGTTGAGAAATCCGTTGGGTAACTCGTGTCCCGTATGTGGGTTGATACACACACGTCTTGTCGGATGATGGCTCTAATTAACATACAGAAGTAGTCGTACGTCTGTGTGTGTGGGAAGCGGAATCTACATTTTCACCACTCGGCGATATTACGTAGCAAGTCCATCGTTAAATGCGAAACGTGAATTACAGTATATACGAGCGTGAAAAGAGCTATAGACATTTCAGTGATGTTGCATATTGCTTTCGTGATGTCTTTATTTTTTCCACTTTCCCATACAGCATGTGCCGAGCATCTAGACTGAGGGGGGGGGGGGGGGGGGGGAGAAGAAGGTGATCGCCCCTCCACTTTCCTGTCAGCAGGGGCATAGCCTTGCTGGGTTGATTTACAGTAGTTGTTCACTTCTCTACTCTGTAATAAGTACTTAAAACTTACTTAAGACTGCTTTCCTCATAATTTTCTAAAGTATTTCTTTTTTATAGGTAGGGAAACCGTAATTCCGCTAAAAGATTTCCGTGCGTACTGGACTTCATTATCGTACGGGCATTTGAATAGTTTATTATGCTCATTGGCGACGTGTTTTTGTGACAAGACAAGACATTTCCTTACGTGACTGGCCAATCATAATTGGGGAACTCGCATAGTGTAGGTCTGTGATTCGCGAGCAGACACGTAAGACGCGTTATACGAGAACTATCCAATCACGGAAGTGGATTCGAGAAAAAGGGTAACGATATATTACTGGTCTTGAAAACTTTTCGCGAAATTCGGGTGTCCCTATTTATAGGTCATTACTATAAATGAGGGAAAATCGCAAAAAAAAATTTTGAGCCAACATATTTTCTATAACACTCTAACCACTTCATTCTTTCATGATTTGATGAATAAGGTTTTGACTCGGATAAGTTGTTTGCAGACCAATTACGAACGTTCTGCTTTATATAATCGGGATTCTCATTGGTCCAGTGGAATTGGGTAGTGTCACACAATAAGGAAATAAACCTGTCGGACATGTGTTCAGTACGTTGAATCCTAGCCAACAGACAACTTTTCCCGCTATAAACCATCTTCTCTATACTACTTTTGACTTCAACAGCAGATAAATTCTCGTACTTAACTTTCTTCAGGCGTAACTCTCGAAGGGCTAGTCTGGACGGCGGCGTACGAGCATCCTGCTGAGTGTTAATAAATTTCTTGAGAAACTCTTAAACTGATGGACCGCATGTGGGTTGATACACGATGATGGCCCTAATTAACATAACCAATCAGTCTGGCGTTCTTGTGCCGGAAGCGGCCTCATTGGCGGGTTTTCCATTCCATCGACAACCTAGCGACGTTCGCTATGCCACCCGCGGCTCGATCATTCGGGCGGACAATCCACGGTCACGGGGCGAAGTTGCGTGGAGGTTCCTTTACCCTTCGCTGATTGGCTGCGTGAGGTTCCAGAGACTGCTACTGTGTAGGCCTACGTTATTGCTAGACCTTGTGATTTTTCCCGAAATAAATATGAGTACAGGGTGGACTTCAATACTATAAGCACCCAACAGCAGTTTGTTTTTTGTCAATGGTTGATGTCTACTTGAGAAGGTGTTTTCATATTTGACCGGGCCACTCAGAATTCGGCAACATCGGCACGGCTCCTACGTGATTCGTGTGCAGACAGTTTACACGTGTTGAAAAGTAATTCAGCCAATCAATAAAGGTAAACAACCCTACCTTGTTTTGAAATTATAACTTGTCTCGTAATTTTTTCGCGAAATTTCACTACCTCTGGTTATTTCGCAAGCTGCGGGCATTTGCAGAACTCACTTGTATAGTTCATCCACGGTGACTTCCGAATTTTCTGAAGCCCTGCTAAAGTTCTACTACTAGAACATACCTCCGCCTTATGCAAACAAAGCTTAACCGAATATACAGAAATACACCAGAGAGACAACGCACCGCATTCGTTTACACTATCTCGCATAGGAAATATTTCTTGCCAGGCGTCACTAACGCACAATTTTAATTTTTTTTTTACTAATGCGAGTAATAAATAGAGACCTGAAAAATTCGCGAATTCAATGACCTGCAGACTAGACTCTACAGTCGTATGTAGAGATAAGCCGATGCCAACTGTGCATTGGTTGTCTTGTCACAGTGGAAGGCGACGATTGGGCCAGCTTTCTCCAGGAGGTGTCAAACGCTGTGTGGAGCAATGGCTGAAGTTACATAAACACAGGAGATTTGAATTATAACTTGCCCCCAAATTGAACTCACGAATTCTTTAGACCTATAGTAATAAATAAAAATATTATAATTTATAAATGAAATTTAAGTTAATGTTCAATTTAACCAAAAATACGATATACTTTTATGCTCACGGAAGTATAACACGCGTGTGATACATGGCATATGTAGGAAATAAGCAAACACGTCATACATGGTGTGACTTTTCAAAAGTTTGATTCAAGGAGTGTGAAGAAACCACGAATAGACTTGAAACTAGGCTTCACACATTTCACATAAATTCTTGGCTGCCGCGCCATAATGTAGGATTCGTAGTAGCCTAATTACTCACAATGTACCTTTAGGCCTACAGAAAATTTACTTTTTACCAGTTTTTAAAATATTTTTGGGCTGAATTTTAATTGGCTGTTATCTACTAGTTGTAAAAAGTCGAGAACATATTTATATTGCAATAATTATTTATTTGCAAGCAGGAAATAACTAACGGTGCAGATTATACAAAAGTATTAAATTCAGATATATATATAGAGAGAGAGAGAGAGAGAGAGAGAGAGAGAGAGAGAGAGAGAGAGAGGCTGTTCACGTTAAGTGAGCACTTTTTAAGGCCCTGCTAAATTTTTCCTTTCGATTAATTTCTACATTTCCGCCACTTTTTAATGTAAAATTTGCAATTCGACTAATAAACACAGTTTAAGCATTTCATCATTCTCAATATTTAACGTCTGAGACTGCAATAAAATATATTTATTATGGGTCAATGCCTTTCGGGAGGGCCTTAAAAAGTGTTGACTTTACCGTGAACAGCCTATACTAAATGTAAAGGTTCTATAATCGGACATTTTCGCTGATACCTCTGAAACTGGAATAATGTCACTTAAACGGAGGATTCCTGCAAAAGGGATAAAGCCGAGCCTTAGGCGGCAGCGAAGAATATTCTCTCTCCGCTGTACAGTATGGGAGTGAGAGAGATAGAGAGTGTTGAGAGATGGAGATTTGTAATTACTAGTTGGTGGTAGACCGCAGCCTCAGAGCCAGCTAAGTACATTGCCGCAGTGTCGAGTGCACGGAACGCATTCAAGGACACGTAGCAAACCATCTTCTCTTCTCCCGCCTTCATCTCGAGCGCCCCCTACTTCTTGAAACTCGCAACGTCCCAGTCATCTCCCTCGACATTGTCCGCGCATGCGCACCAAGTTCCGGGTTCGATTCCTGGCTGGGTATAGCTCCCGGGTTTTCCCCGCCGGCGCTGCTCCATACTCACCTCAATCACCCTCATCGGCTCTCAAGACCTCGTTGTTAAGAGCCGCCCAAACCTATTTACGTCACTTACTTCCACGCGCATTTTGTTTTCTGTGGCAGAGGACATTTTATTCTTATTAGTGGGGTAGACTTGGGGAGGGTAAAAGGGGGCCCGAATTAAAAAACCCATCCCCACCCCCAAATATGAAGGACACATTAAAAAGGGATAAAAAAATTTATGTTAATTGTAAAATTTAAAAGAATCGTGTAAATGAAACGGCATAACAAAATAGTACAAATAAGGGAAATAAAATACAGGTGTGTGTTTACTGTTGTTATTCCGCCCCCCCCCCCCCCAAAAAAAAAAACTGTGGGCAGTAGTTTATCAATGAAGGCCCTTCACCATATGAATTTCTGCCTACGCCACTGTTCTTGGCGTAGTCTGAGCTACACTCGGGCGAAGTGCTGGCCTGAAATTACACAACCACTGGAGAATGAATGAACCGGGGGGGAAATGCTCGACACACCCACCCGGCCAAGTTGACGACATGCTTCTCGTGCAACGAACGCTACTGAACTTCGCAGAAGTAGCAGGAATGCGACGGCGACATTCTCTCACCCCCCCCCCCCCCCTATACTACACCACGTCAACCAGTCTCTCTTCAAATACATCTCCCGGCGCCGGCTACTTACATGCTCGCGCCTCGAAGGGGACAACTATTGTCTGAATCAGTATCCCGCGAATGGTTGGCTGTCGTTCCCCCCCCCCCCCCCGCTTCCAGCCGTTCTCGGAGTCCTTTACCACAGCGGACATTGACAGACTTTCGTAGAAATCTTGCGGCAGCCCACTTTCCAGCGCAGCAGGACGTTTATCATAGCAGACGTCGTATTCACTCTTCGTCAACCATTCGCCTTCTTAAAGGCGGATGGAGATTTCATTTAAAGGCTGTTCACGATGAAGTGAGCACTTTTGAAATCAACCACTGCCCCTACATGCATATATTTTAACTGGCACAAGTTGGTAACGATGGAGGGGAAAGTAGTTCTATATATTAACGTCGAACAAAAGGTGTTAGCTATCCATTTGTGATAACTTAGATTATTTCTATCGTTTATTGTATTTTTTTAATGCATCGAAGTGACATTTGTACAATATTTACTTTTCTAATAATTTCGCATTTTCACTTAACAGATGCATGAATTAAGTGATGAGGCCCATGGCAATGTCAATTTTGCATAAGGCGGAAGACCACACAAATTGTATACAAGCAGAACTTAGCAGGACTTTCAAAAGTGCTCATTTTACCGTGAACAGCCTATACCTACATCACTGTTATCATCAATACATAAATACAGTAAATGCAAAAATGGCTAGGGATTACTTCGGAAACATCTTAAAATTGTTAAGAAAACACAACTGAAGCTAAATGTATAATGAATATTTATATTTATGATATTACAAAATATTTTTACGATACTTATTTAAAGATTCTATTATGTTATTAATTAATAGAAGTTAACATATTTTTAACACGTTTTCCGTGTGTTTCTTATCTGGATGCTTTAGAAACCGTATTGCGCAGAAGAAAATTGCATCACAATAATTACATTGCTTCCACGTCTGAAAATATCTACTCAAATTTCCATAACGCACCAAAGTACATTAAAATATTACAATATTTAACGGCATTCATAAAAATTATTTCAAAAATGTTTGTGTGTAGAAGTGAAATTATTATTTTAACAGTTATGCTTCACAAAGGATTTAGCACAAGATGCGTTACGAAACATCTCAAATACGATCTGGGATGAGTTAAATAATATTGTTACTTAGTTAAACCTTGAAAAATATATAAAGCAGCCGAGTATTCTAACTTGGTATAAAATATATACATTACACACTCATGCAAATTAAGTTATGTTATGTATTTCTTATTCATGAACTGCGTGCTCAATGATAATGACATTAGCCGACCTTCCGTGGCGCAGTCGGTTGGTGCGCCACCGATCTGGGTTGCAGGATGCTCTGGGTTTGAATCCCGGGTAAGGCATGGGTGTTAATTTAAGTTAGGTTATAAGTAGTCTCTAAGTCGTCCCCTGCTAAGATTTCCAGCATAAAACCGGGGGACGTTAAAAACCCCTGTACAATTACAAATATAATGACATTATCCGCTCCTGTCGAAGAAGTGTAGAAAATTACACAAATCAGATTAGCCACGTGAAAGACTAGGCACTGACGCTATGCTGGGCACAGTCCGGGCATAAGTTTATTTATCTGCAACGTGTCCATAATCGTGGACACGGATGGCTGATGTCCGGTTGCAACAACATCTTCCCCGATCCGAGATCGAATGATCCTAGTTTTTGATCTTGGTTCCAATGTAAAAGTGCTGCACCAACGAAATTTCATGATTCTGGATCTCCGATTCGTCGATCTTGGTTCCAAAGGGAGAGATGTAAATTACGTATGATACAAATTTTGCTATTGGTTCGTAATATATGACGTTATGGAAGTAGACTTATTTTTCACTGTAGATAGAACTAGATGTGCGATGGTTTATTTGTTTTAAGTGAATTATTGTTGTACGGATTTAAGTGGATAATATTCAAGTGCGTATAATGGTTGTTTAATTTCCCAAGAAAACAATAGAACGTAGTTATATCTAATGGCGTATTTTAAGTATACATTTTTTGTTGACGATGGCTGCAGATCTCGGATCGAGATTTCGAACCGCCAATTTCGGTAGTTCGAAATGAACTTCATCTCGATCTCCAGTCTTGCTCTAAACTCGAACGGTGCAACAGTTTTCTGTGTCGATCTTAGATCCGATCTCGGATCGAGTTTCGAACCACGATGGTGCAATGGGGAATGGGTGGGTGTGAAATGGTTGGAGGTTGATTTTCACAAGTGCTCGATTCACCGTGGACGGCCTGTAGTGATGTATACGTCGAGGCGGCTGGGCGACAAAGGCCGGAAGTAGTTGGTGCGAAGGCCGCACTCGCGCATGCGCAGACCTCATTCCTGGCGCCTTGTATGCGCGGCAAGGGCCGGGCGCGCGCCAAATCGAGCGTGTATCTCCCCTACCTACCACCCTCCTCCCCGATAGCATTGTGTCGCCAGAGGACTGCCTTCACGCATCGCGCGCGTCTGCAGACGGTCCTGTCCCGCATTCCCTAGCCAGCACGCCAGCCCGTGCCCAACACTCTTGCCAACCCTGCTTCCAGGCGTCTCAACACTCTCCACAGTGTCGTCCACTGTCTTAAGGTGGGTTTACGATTTACTTAACATCATAACTGTGCAGTGTGCTCAACCCTTTGAGGAGTATGCAAATTTCTTTGCTCTTGGAGACGAAAAATTTATTGTACCGATTCACTGGACTATATCGGAACCAAATTAAAAATATTACAATGTTTCAACATTTTATTTCGTAAGAATAAAACTGTTATTTTCAATAATTTCTCAAACGAACACGATGTATTGTAAAACATGTTAACTCCGTCGCGACACAGTCAACACGTGACTTCATTGGCCGATGGCCAGCCAATAATAAACGTAGCAGGGTACAGTAAGCCTGCCCAGTGTAGCCAGGACCAATAGCACAATGGTATTTTAAAATACACTGACCAACACAATTGATATTGCTGGTGGAAAATATACGCAGTTCTCTTCAATCTTGTTCTAAGAACCAGTGAATTTGTGTAGTCCTTAAAGGGTTAAGATAATGAATTATCAATGTGTTCAAGTATATTGGTTTATGACTGTCGTGTGCGGGTCTTGACGGGTCGTGTGCATTCTTGGCATATTTTAGTACAAGTCAAGACGAAGTAGCCAATCAGAGACAAGTGACATTTGTTATTGGCGGGAAACTGTATTTACGTCTTGGATTTAGGTTACGTAGTATTGTGAAAACGTATGCAAATAATTATTTTAATCGAGAGACAGTATCTTCTTAATTTAAAGAACAGTTTATGACGATTACGTTTTATTTCTTGGGAGAGGTTATTAAATTCGCTTTAATTAACCTTTTCAGATTCACTGACGAAAATGTCCAATGTTGGCATCGGCTTTCCCATCTATAAGATATCACGAGTTTTTTTTCAAAACGTTTATACGAGCAGTAACCACAAATAATTAAATATGTATAAATAATCTTCACTTTTGTTCATATTTCCAGGTTATGTCGGCTGCTTCCATCTTCTACGATTCTGATTGGCTAGAATTAGTAGTTTCTATTTCAATCATAAACTGCAAATCTTCTTATTGTTCATTTTCCGTGTGCTTATCGAGTCATTAAGTACAATTATTAATTCTTAAGTCTTTAATCGTAAACCCACCTTTAGGCCGTGCTCGAATCCAGGTGTATACTTGGGTACTTACATCCTTGCATACTTAAGTTTCCCTTGGAACCCAACTTGATAAATTTGGACAGGCAGTCTTGTTGGCTTTGGCAACATCTATTAGCCAGCTGATCACTTTTAATGTATGTTTATTTCTACAAATAACTATATAATTGCAGAGAGTTATATGGTTAAGTAAATGTTGAAACATTATTTCGTTTTGATTTACATAACGTTTATTGTCTTGCTGATAGTAAATGAGTTTGCAATTTTGATTGCCTGTTTCACCGTAGCTTTTGTAGGCTATGAATATAGGCCTATTGCGAATTTATTGTTTAGACCTTTCTTTAAGGTAAGCACGCGAGAAGTACACATCTTTATATACTTGTATACCTCACTTGCAATTCGGACAACACATACGGCGTTACTTCCGGGGAGAGGTACGCACACAAGTATGCATTTCAGGCGAATTCGGACAGAGCCTTAAGGCCGGGCTACAGATGATTTTGCACATGCACAGCACGTGCGATAACACAGAACACACGCTCAGCTCAAATATGATAGGTACAATCAAAATAGCACACGCATAGAAACTACGGATGTTGACAGAAAACAGTCGTGAAAAAGAAGCTTATGAAAGAAAAATATGCTTGGCAAATTGCGCGTGCGTGTGTTGGTAACGTTGGAATGAACAAAATATTGTTGACAGCTCTGTTTACTTTGCTGCTCGTGTCGTAATTTGTGGAAATATAATATGTTATACTGTTCATGTTAACATACATTTCTTTGGATTGTACAATAACAATTCCAATCAAACCAAACTTCTGATTATATGGCGTCGTACTCCTCAAGCGCTAGTCAAATTCACTACTTTTGTAGCAATTTCCATCGCCACAAGAACTAGGTGGTATCGACTTTCTGATTGGCCACGCACGGCGCACACGCATAGGAGTTATAGGATATAGCTCTGCTTTCCCCTGTGCTGTGTTCTGTGCTAAATCAATTGTAGTCCGACCCTTACTCATTCGAGTACAGTTGCAGTCCGGTCTTTACTCATTTGAGTACAGTTGCAGTCCGGCCTTTACTCATTCGAGTACAGTTGTAGTCCGGCCTTTACTCATTTGGGTACAGTTGCAGTCCGGCCTTTACTCATTCGAGTACAGTTGTAGTCCGGCCTTTACTCATTTGAGTACAGTTGTAGTCCGGCCTTTAATCATTTGGGTACAGTTGTAGTCCGGCCTTTACTCATTTGAGTACAGTTGCAGTCCGGCCTTTAATCATTTGGGTACAGTTGCAGTCCGGCCTTTACTCATTTGGGTACAGTTGCAGTCCGGCCTTTACTCATTTGAGTACAGTTGCAGTCCGGCCTTTACTCATTTGAGTACAGTTGCAGTCCGGCCTTTACTCATTTAAGTACAGTTGCAGTCCGGCCTTTACTCATTTGAGTACAGTTGCAGTCCGGCCTTTACTCATTTGAGTACAGTTGTAGTCCGGCCTTTACTCATTTGGGTACAGTTGCAGTCCGGCCTTTACTCATTTGAGTACAGTTGCAGTGCGGCCTTTACTCATTCGAGTACAGTTGTAGTCCGGCCTTTACTCATTTGAGTACAGTTGCAGTGCGGAAGGATGGAGGATGTAGCGGTCTTCGGGCCGTCAAACCTGCCGAGATCATGTATATAGTCTATTCGCGGCTTCACACTTTCTGAAACAAACTTTTGAAAAATCACCCCATGTAAGACGTGCTCGGGTGTTTCCTAAATAAGTCACACGTCACAAGTGTTTAATACTTCTGTTAACACGAAAGTAGGGCCTACCTTGTTTTTGGTTATATTAATCATTTACTTACATTTTTAACTATAAAGTATAATGTTTCACTTACAATCAATACGAATAGAAACGGTGAAAAAATAGTCGTGTTGATAATGCCTAGTAAGGCAACAGTTTTTATGCAAAATATTTGTAACCCTTTCATTCCCACATTAGTTTACAATTTCTGGTGTTGCATATTAGAAAAATTTGGATGCGTGCGGTACTTAAGCTGACAAAGAACTTAATTTGTTATTGCAACCTGTAAGCTGTTCGGTGATCAGTGATATGAACCAGTCATAACGTAGCGTAGTAGCATGGTTTAGTAATCAGTTACATCACAGGGGAGATCATTGGACACTGGGCCTCGCGTAGTACAGTAGTGGTCAAATATAAACTTCCTGTACAACATGTTGACGAGTGTCTGTACTGGACCCACGGATTAGGTGCAATTTTCAAGACTTAGTTAAGAGGAGGATGGACTGAAACATTTCTGTGAAATAGGCCTAGTTGTTCCCCGCGAATACGCGTATCTCGGTAACTAAATGTTCTGCAAATCCGACTCTCTGCCAGAACATATAACGAAAACTATTACTTATGCGACGCTCCTATTTTTTTTACTTTTGTCATATTAAGTGTATTCTTGGAGAAAAAATCGTGAAGATGGTCAAATATTGTATTTGTAAAGCTTGCCAATGCAGTTTCCTCAAGCAGCAAGAGGAAAGTACAAAGATACGGGCGTAGTTTAATCCGTGGGCTTTCATCGCGTGTAATAAAATCCCACTGTTACAGATTTAATTTGCACAGTACAGCGTCACGACGGAAACACTGTACGCCTTTGCGCGTAAGAGCGAAGAGGCACTAGGCATGCGTGTAACTGTCGCCCGTATCGCTCCCTAGCTTCCTGACCTTGGACGCGCGGCTCCATCCCACTTGTTTGCATGAAGCGAGGAATATTCTGCAAGTAGAATTTTAGTAGGGCTTCAGTAGAGTAGGAGCTGACCGTGAACGGACTATACTGGAAATCGCCTCTTCCGAAACAGGCTAGCGAATCGTCTAGGTACGCCTGCGAAGAGGCGAGTTTCATTGGCTGTTACACTTTGTCCACGTCACGTCCTCATTTCTCTTGCCCACTTAGAACTCAGCAGCCAGTGAATGTCTGCTATTGGTCCTCTTAAAGAGACCACAAATTTAGCGTTATTATTTGGCATCAGGCTCAACTTCACAGCACTGTATATACTCGAGCCAGCGTCGTTTCTTCATTGGCTGCTGCCTAGATGTGAAGTCACGCCTTTTATGACTAAACTGCACGTTATTGGGGCACACAGTTGTGAAGTGTTCATTTATTTGTGCAGAGTTACCCAGGGCATGTCAGATAAAGTGTGGTCCAATGACAAATGTATTGCAAAGGTACACGTGTTTAAAGTTTAACGTGTCCGCAAATAATAACGCGAATTTTGCAGGTCTCTATCTAACACAAGCCATACTCGTGACTATAGGCCGTTCACGGTAAAGTGAGCACTTTTTGAAGCTGTTTCATTAGACATAATAACCAATAAATACATTTGATTGCAGCCTCTGACTTATGGTGTTGGGTATGGTGAATGTATACACTGTGTTTATTACTCACATGGCAGGGTTTACATTAACAAGTAGTGGAAGGATATAAATTGGTTGGAAGAAACAAGTTACTAGGGCTTCACAAGTGCTCACTTGATCGTGAACGGCCTATAGTGTTTGTAAGCTCATCATGGTCACTTACGTATTTAAGAGCTGAGCGGTTTCATTCGACCAAATTATACCCTTTCAAGGACATAAATTTGATTTTGTGTTTCTCGCTTGCCAAGCTAAACAATAAAATTGAATATAGGCTGTTCACAATAAACTGAGCACTTTTGAAAGCTCTGATTAAATTTTACTTGTATGCACATTGTGTATTCTTCCACCATATGCAAAATTAACATTGTCATGGAGCTGAGCACATTATCCATTCGTCGGTCAAGCGAAACTGTGAAATTATTACGCAAGTAAATATTTTACAGAATGCTTCCTTATTGTTACACTTACATGCATTAAAAAAAAAAATAATAATTTCAGTGTTCATAAATATTGACCTAACACTTCAGATTCAGCGCTGAGGCATGGAACTCCTTTCGCTTCGTCGTTACTGGACTTCACTGGAAGCGTACATGCAAGTATTCTCAACGTGCAGTGACAGTTTTCAAAAGTGTTCATACAAACGTGAACAGCCTATAGTTTGGTGTATACGCAAATTGTTTTTACTTGAAAAATGATAATTTATGCGTATTCCCTTCCTTCCTTTTTGAAAAGAATACATAAAAAAAAAACATTTATCCATAATTTACCACCTGTAACATCGTGTAAGCCTAAACGTCTATGCAAGTGATATCACTGGCTTAAGTACGCAAACATGGACGTGTGAATGAAGAGGAAAAAGAAGAACCTGTGATTGTCATGCATGTTCTTTGATATTGCCAACATAAGGAAAGGCAATCCTTGACATGCGCCCGCAGACAACTGTCACAGAAATTTCCTAATGTATTGTGAACAGACAGACAATCTGAAAACCCATTTAAGTCTACAATTTCGTGACACGTTCAAACTAAATAACTTGAAAAAGGATTTCTAACGATTCCTATTTCCTGTTCGCTCGCCTGAAAATAAGTGAACTATCTGGGTATTCCTTTTCCTGTGTAAATAAAGTGATCAGACTATAAGCCCTCGTTGCAAAAGCCAAAATAATTAAATAAGAAATATTTGTAAATTCCACTTAGAGATGACATTACTTATACTATTTACGAAACAAATATGGAGTGAAAATTTTGTTTCACCTTATTTCACACAGGTTTCATTAGATATAAATAAATAAATATATATATATAAAACTTTGTATATAAAAATAAATTAATATTATTGATTTATAGTATTTTTTATATTTGAGAAACTTTTGGGCCGCCAGGTATAAATTATGTTGCATCATAGGGATTTTCGTGTCTTGGAGGTTGGCAGGACTGGCTGAGCCGCCCGGCCCGGGCCGGGCAGTGCAGCGGGCAGTGCAGTCGCGATCGCGACGCCTCAGTCTGTGACCCGACCTCGGGGGCAGCTGGTCGCACTGGTGCGAGCTTTGTCGGCTGGAGAGGTTACAAAACTCCTTGCGCGTGAGCGCGCGAGATCACTCCACGAGCAGCTACAAACTCTGTCATACAGAGTAGTGCCGGCGCAGAATATTACCCGCGAGCTGCCCTTCTCGGAAGCGGGCCGGCGCGACGCTCATTGGTCGAGTCACCAGCGTGTTTGGCTGGTGTTGCATTCTTGACGTGTTCCGTTGGCTGTGTTCGACGCACGGGAAGAACAGCAACCAGGACTTCGCCACACGGAGCGTGCTGGTTGTAACCTCTGACAAGGTAACCAAACACTATATTATTATTCCGAACACGGCTACCATGGCCGGAACATCTAAGCCTGTTAGACCTGCAGTGTTTGTCTGGCGAGCGTGTCTGCGCTGTAGCTGAAACAGTTGCGGATTTGCCAATTTGCAAGAAAAAAAAACGGGCTCATTTGGCCATGCAGAAGATCCTGTTTACGTGTAGGCCTATATACACGTACATGCACAGGCACATGTTTAATTGTAAGCATGTATTGACATAATTCACGCAAGAGGCAGCCAATTTTATTTTAAATACTTCATTCACTCTTTTTGATACACATCGTTGCTTTTTCTTAACAGGCATTTCTTTTTAGGAACCTTTGTATTGTTACAGTTAGATTGTGATTAAAGGCTGTTCACGATAAAGTGAGCACTTTAGAAATGAACCTTAGAAAAGTCACTGCCTCTGCCTGCATATATTTTATTGGGCGCACTGAGTAACATTCGTCCAGTAAAGTTGGTAACAATGGGTGGAAAATAGTTGTATATATTAACGTTGAATAAAAAGTGTTAGGTAACCATTTGTGATAACTTAAAAAATTATTTCTTTCACTTTTTTTTCTCTTGCACAGAAGTGTAAATATTAGAAGATTTGTAAAGTATTTCCTTTTCTAATAAATTTACAGTTTTACTTGACCGACGCACGAATAAAGTGACGAGGCCCATGCTAATTTAACATGAGGAGGAATACACAACGTGCATACAAGTAGATCTTAGGTAGGGCTTTCAAAAGCGCTCATTTGACCGTGAACAGCCTATTCTAAATAATGTGCAAGGCAGTTCGAATTAATATGTAGCACCCTTATTCACGTTACATTCATTAACCGCCAGCCTTAGTGTAGGAGTTCGTAAAGTGCAGGAGATTCTGCGTTCGAACTTGCGAATAGTTCTTCGATGTAGGCGATACTCCTTCCAGTCACAAATAATCTTATCTTTTTAAACGTTGCGACAGGGGAAAAAAAATGTTCGTAACTGTACTAGTATCGGTGTAATGTTCTGTCGGACTCCGGAATCAATAAAAATATGTCAGTGCTTCATGTTGTTGGCTTCACTATGGATAGGCTATGCCCCACCCACACCTCAAATAGCCCCTCCTTATTGCATTTCTAGATCCGCCACTGATCTGCAGCTAATCATATGAAGCACTCACATATTTTAATTCAAACCACATCCTTACAACAAATTTTATAAAGTGGTTAGATAGCCTAAATACCCACAAAGTATTGACATTAAGATTTTAGGTTTCTGCCCGCGAACCGCATACTTCCATTAACGGAGTAACTTAATTCTCATTGGTCTTCCCACGAAGACATTCAGCCGACAAGCTAAAGGAACAGTTCTACAATATCAGTAGGCTATTGAAAGATATCTTGAGCGGAAATAGTTTCCCAAAATAGAGGATTCCGTAGTCTTTAAATATCTGCAGAATTTGCCGATCTAAGGGGTGGGGTCCTGAGGGCATTTGAGCCCTTCCCTTGAAGCCTGATTCTACTCTGAATAAAACGAGATTACTCTTGAAACCAAATACTTTGGTAATACATATACAGTGCTTAGTATAGTAACAAGCAATTACAAAGTGTAGCACAGATCATTAAAATTCCTTCTGTGTAACGTACCAGATGATATTCCTCCGCCTCATCCAAACAAAGCTTAACCGAGTCTAGAAAATCATACGAAAGGGACAACGCACTGCATTCGTGCTCATTCAGTTTAATACAATTTTGCATAAGAACTATTTCTTACTATAGGCTGTTCACGATAAAGTGAGCACTTCAGAAATCAACCTTAGGAAAAAATCACTGCCCCTGTATGCATATATTTTTATGGGCGCACTGAGTGACATTCGCCCTAGTAAAGTTGATAACTATAGATGGAAAGTAGTTCTACATCTTAACGTCGAATAAAAAGTGTTAGGTGTCAGTTTGTGATAACTTGAATCTTTTAATCCACCGGAATGTAAAAATTGCCACATTTGTAAAATATTTACTTTTCTAATATTTTCACAGTTTCAGCTGATCGACGCACGAATAAAGTGATGAGGCCCATGGCAATGCTAATTTTACATAAGGCGGAAGAATACGTAACGTGTATACAAGTAGATCTTAAGCAGGGCTTTCAAAAGTGCTCATTTGACCGTGAACAGCCTATAGACCGCAGTTGGGCTTCTGTACGCCGTGTCGCTCTGAGTCCGTGGCGTCCTTGGGACGAAGTGGGGCTGCGAAATCAGACCGCGGTGGCGGCCTCTTACAGCAGCGGAATTAAGGCCCATTACGACGTTACGTGTCGAAACACGCGGTGTAGGGTCGCCTGAATAGCCGCCGAAAATGAACTCGACGGGCACGTAGTTCGCGAAGATGTGACCGCGTTTCCACTAGAGCGCCGGAGTCGCTGACACCACCTCGTTATGTAACTCTTAGCAAACATGTCGCATATTAACGTGATATTTCTCTCTTTTTTAGCAATTTGGCCAGTCCTATATCACTTTCGATTAATCGGATTAACAGATTGATTGACCTAATTAATCCTATCAAAATCGGATTAAGCTAATCTTAATCCGATGAAATTACTGTGCTGAAATTTGATTGATTGATAAAAAAAAATGTAAAATTTGTAAAATTTTAGCGTGATTGTAAATTTAGTAAAGTCTGTTCACAGTAAAATGAGCGCTTTTGAAAGCCCTGCTTAAGATCTACTTGTATGCACGTTGTGCAATCTTCCGCCATATGTAATATTAACATTGTCATGAGCTTCATCACTTTATTCATTCGTCGGTCAAGTGAAACTGGAAAATTATTATAAAAGTGAATATTTCTCAAATCTGCTAATTTTTACACTTCCACGCGTAAAAAAAAAAAAAAAAAATCCCGGGAAAGCAAAGGAAATTATTTCAATTATCAGAAATGGTTACCTCAACACTTTCTCTTCGACGTTCAAATACGCAACTACTTCAAATCAGTTATTACCAACTTTACTGGGCGCATGTCACTCAGGGCGCCCGTTGAAATATATACCTTCATGTGTAAGAGTGTCATAAGGGTCCTTTATTTAATTTCTTGTTTGGAGAGCGGCAGCAATGATGTTGACTCTTGGACGACTGACGGTGGACTGTGCTGGGGAAGGTGTGGGGGAAGAGGTATATATGTAAGAGTGTTATAATTTTTTTAATGGTTAAATATGACATTGTGTTGGTGGAGAGGGAGGGGAGAGTGGGGCTTAGGTTTTCCTTCCCGTTTGTCGTCGTATCGACCGTGTTGATTGGTATAGGAGGGAGACAGCATCAAGACACATCCGCCGTGGGCTGTGTCAGATACTATACTAAACGTTAGATACGTGTAACGGAACATATTTCGAAATGAATGTTTTAAAACAACGAAGAATAGTATTTCGGCGAAATCACATTATTAGAGATGATGGGCAATCGGGAACATTTTTTGAGCCAACATATCTTCTATAACACTATAACTAGTTTACTCTTTCACGATTGAATGAACAAGGTTTTGACTCAGCTACGTTGTTTGCAGGACTAATCATGAAGGTTCTGCCTTACAGTTTAATTCTGATTGTTCCAGTGGAATGTAGTAGTAGCTTCATACATGCATGACAGACAGCCAATAGTGAAAGAAAACTGTGGGATACATGTACAGCACCTTGAATACTAGCAAACAGTCAATTTCTCCCGCGACAAACCATCAACTCTACACATTATTAGGAAATACCTATTGAAAGAATACGTATTTGATTGAAAAGCAATTAAACGTAAGGAGACATGAATACGATTGAATTCCGCACAAGGTAACTAGGAACGACATGTTAAAAAAATATTAATAAAGAATCAGTTTAGTATCCCGCTATGATTCCTAGCTATATAACACTCGAATTCCGACACAAGAGTGTTATAGGCATGTTCAAAGTGTTTAATTAGAGTCCAAGCGCGGCATACCGCATTTGTGTTACAAGCTACGAAAGGAACAAAAACAACTTTTCCTCTACAGTTTATGGTTTAAACTATTTATTAAATGAATTTTGACAGTTTCGCTTGAATGAACAAATATATATTTACGACAAGTCTGACCCCTATTTTCAACTAAATTCAGAGTGCCAATACTCTCTCGCCTGTTTATAAATCACACTCATAGTGAACCAGTATGTTCTGCACACCATGCAGATTGCATTAAATGCAATTTGATTGGAAAAATATATCTAGGAGTAAAGCTGCAGAATTCGGTAAATTAAGACTTTAGAGTGTTATATATTGAAAACTATAATGATTTAACAGCTAATAACTGCATGAAGGGGGCACTTTTCGAAAGTCCTTTCAGATAACCAAATAAAAGAAATGTGAAATATGACCTTAACGTGTCCAACTACTTCGCAGATTCCTTCTTCGATAGACGTGCAAAACTCGCGTTATTATTCCAAGAGCGTCAAACACTTGCACTTTTGTACTGCATTTGTGATTGGACTACAGTTTGTTAGGAGACGGCCAGGACGGCTTTGGACCAATAGCGAGCGAGCAACCAACTAGAGGCTGACCCAGTCACGTCCAACCAATAAGGCAAAATAGGGAAATGTGTCTTCACTGGTGTAGGAGTCAATAAACAAATGGCACAGACCCGAATATACACAGGACGGTGAATGCGCGCATATTGCTGGAAAATAACGCGAATTTAGCACGTCCCTACTCATCGGAGGCTTAGATAAACTGATCAGGTCCGCGTCAGTGTTAATTATGCATATAATGGACGAATACGCTAATAGAAGTTAAGTAGGGCTTTCAAAAGTGCTCAGTTTGTCGTGAACAACCTATACGTAGGGATAGGAACATTTCGCGAGTTCATTTCAGGACAAGATAGACGTCAAACACGTGTACACTGAAGTTGACTTTGCAATTGGATCGTAGTTTATTAGACACGCCCTGGACGACTCTGAGACAATAGCATACTTGCAAGGAAACAAGTAGCGAGTGCCATACTGCCAGGTGCGAAGTAACACTGGCTACTCTGTGGGGCAGCAGGCAATGAAAAAAACATCTGAGGCTCGAGTATACACATGACTGTGGAGTCTAGCCTACAGGTTACTGAACTCGCGAATTATTCCTATCCCTACCTATATGCCTTGTTCGTTTGATTTTTTTTTCAATACATAGCTATACAAAGATATTGGCCAAGTCAAATTACAGTATACAAAGATTATACACTGGACATATTAACATCTCATCAGCCGCCACTTACACTGGTTCAGCTGTAAAGACAACTGTACAGGTTAGCTCGCGAGTTCTTATCATTCATTCACATAACTCGTCGTACCGAGTAATGTATACGTGTTCCTCACGTTCCGTTGTATGACACAGAAACAAGGACATTTCCTCGCTAGTTCTCGGAGCCGATAAGTGCCTCCCCCTCCCCCTAAACGGAACCGGTTATAAATGATGTAGGTAGGTTAAAAACCAGGCTCTTTTAAGAATATAATGTTTCGCAGAAAATGACGGCTCCGTTGTCGCGGGAGCAGGCCGTCGAGATCTTGAACACGTCGTGCTACCGGCTAGTTGCATCACACTTCATAATAAGTAGAGACACGGGGATTTCGCGGATTCATTCGGCGACAAGCTAGACTCCACCATCCTTTGTGCACTCGAGCATCAGTTAGCAGTTCAGTGGCTGTTGCTCCAGTTTTAAACCAGACCAGGTGGCACGGGATTCTGTTCTCATTTGCCTTGCAGGTTTTCTTTATTGGTTGTAAGTATAGTTCGGGGCGTGTCTAACAAACTATGGTCCAATGGAAGCACAAATACATATGTACACGTGAATGCAGCTTAACTTGTCCCGAGATGAATCCGCCAAATTTCCGGTTCTCTAATTATAAGTAGCGATGATATAAAACCGGGAAAATATTTTCAGCCAACGCAGCTTCGGTTAACACTATAGCTGGTTTATATTTTTATGACTGGATGACCAAAGTTTTGACCCTGTTGAGTTCTTTGCAGGCCAATTAAAACGTTTTGCCTTAGAATATTAGAATCCTCATTGTCCAGTTAAATGGGATACTAGCTTCACACATGCATGACGGCCAATAAGGAGAGAAAACTGTCGGACATGTGTACAGCACGTTGAACTTACTTTTCTGGGCGAATGTCACTCAGTGCTGCCGTTAAAATATATGCGTTCAGGACCAGGGACTTTTCTCTATGGTTAATTTCAAAAGTGCTCACGTGAACAGCCTTTAATATGTAACACCGAGGTGGAGTAGCCGCTTAACACTGCGGACTCCAGCCGCACACGCTGGCTAGAAAGATGGCGTCACCAGCCAGCAACACGCAGGATCGCTGTTCGCCAATCACTGTCTAAAGACGGCAACCCGACCACAAAGTGCAACAGCCAATCAGATCCAAGGCATGTGTGTCCACAACTTCGTGAGGTCAAGCTACGACAGCGTCATTTCGCCTCTTGTGTATTTTCCTACTGTGTCCTTGCACAGTGTGATTTTATTATGTTGAAGTTTTAAATTTTAAGGTTATGTGTTTTATATAATAATTAGAGATGATGGGAAATCTCGAAGATTTTTTTTAGTCAACGTATCTTCTATAACAGCGTAACTAGTTTATTCTTTCGTTATTGTATGGACAAGGTTTTGACTCCGCTAAGATGTTTGTAGACCAATCACGAACGTTCTGCCGTATAGTATTAGAATCCTCATTGGCCCAGTGAAATGGGGTGGTAGCTTCACACATGCATGACAGCCAATAAGGAAAGAAAACTGTTGGACATGTGTACAGAAAAAGTAGAATCCTAGCAAACAGTCAACTTTTCCCGTCATAAATCACCTCTAATAATAATATGAAATTATTTTATATGATACTTTATTGCTCCTATTAAATTGATTGCAAATTATATAAATGATATAGTGGGAGGGAGATGGGGTCGGGGGGACAGCCCCCCCCCCCCCACTCGTGGCTCTCCCCGGTAACTGTAAATTCCAGGCTATTGGTCACCTCTTCCTCCAGCTGGGATTCCCAAGCGACATGATTGATTACTATTTTAATTGATTTTAACTTTGGAATTTTAAAATGTTGTGTAAGTCATGAATTTAAAACTTCTAAATTTTAATAAAATTATTTAACTGTTCTAATGATAAAACGTTCCCTTGGCAGTGATGGATTGGTTTTAAAATTATAACGAACCATGACATTTTTTATTAAGTTGGAGACATTTTCAATATGTTAGAGATAATGGTGTTAGGGCTTGAAGACTACGATGGTTAGGGCCTATCTACATTTGTGCTATCACAACCTGTCTCTTACGACAAGGATGCGCTGATTGGTGCACGTGACCCTCTGACGTCATGGCGCTGTCCCAAGCTGCCGTGTCCCAAGTTCGAAGTTGTGTCCTAAGCTGGTGGAGAAAGAAGACAACTTCAAATACTTTCGTGCGCATTCGTGAAATGTTTACGTTATTAATCTAAACAGTGGATGTGCAAGATGGGCTTTCTCAAAACAAATATGATGAAATGGTAATAAATAATTAGTAGAGCCACGAGTATTTCGCGAATTCATTGGGAGGCGAGGTAGACTCCAAACACTTGTTATTTTCTCCTACTGTTGTGGTTGGACGACAGTTCTTTAGACACGCCCTGTTTAACTGTGAGCCAGTAATAAGCAGGAAGCAGTAGTGCGAGTGAGTGTTTAACAGTCCTGTACCGAGGCCTCACTTTATCACAGCAAACAATTAGCAAACGATAACTTCTCGAGTATAAAGAGGGCTGACCAGCCTAGCTTGCTGCAAACTCAATTCGCGAAATACTCGGGGCTCAAATAATTAGCGATGTCTTCGTTCGATCTGTACAGTTTTATTTGAAGGCTAAAACTTTTAAAACGTAAGTTTAAAAATTAAATTTGAATGTAATTGGCGAACTTATTTAAAAAAAACCATTAAGGCGTTTATTATAAATAAATATTTAAATCAACAATTTCGTAAACTATAATAAACAAAAATACAGCAAATTTAAACATCATTACACAACAACGAATAATATGCCGAATTCAGTGCGATCTAGCGTCAAATTCTGAAAGCTCACTTCGGACAACGCATCTGTAGACCATATTCGGACCGTATTAATGTGACGTCACTTGACGCCGAGTCTTGGACACGTCAACGTCCTCAGGAACGGCCGAATGTAGACACGGCCTTGTGCTATTATCTACTTGTTACTTGTGTGATTGCAGCAGAGAAACAGGACGGCCACTTGTCTTCTGTAGCGTGACGTGTTCTGTGTCATCGGGCGCGCGAGGTTCGTGAAAGCGCGCGCTCTACCAGCCGAGGCAGATCAGACTCTAGAGCGCGGTCGGCTAGGCGATCACGCCCAGAACCAGTTCCCGCCGCGCTCTCTTACGTCAGCCTGCGTTTTGTTTCCCTACAGACCTGGCTGCCACCGCGCGGCCACCTACCATAGTCATACCACTGTTCGCTGAGAGCCTGTACGAACCATACCCTACAGGCTGTTCTCGATAAAGTGAGCAATTTTGAAATCAACCTTAGAGAAAAGTCACTGCTCCTACCTGCATAGGTTTTAACGGGTGCACTGAGTGACATGCTCCCAGTAAAGTTGGTAACGATGGATGGAGAGTAGTTCCATATCTTAACGTCGAATAAAAGTGCTAGGTAACCATTCGGGATAACTGAGATTATATTTCTTTGGCACTGTGTTTTTTTGATACACCGAAGTGTAAAATGAGCAGATTTGTAAGAAATATTTACTTTTATAACAATCTCACCGTTTTACTTGACCAAAGTATGAATAAGTGATGAGGTACCTCATTTTACCGTGATTGGCCTATACACTAAAGATGAGTTAAGAGCCGGTGACAGTGGAATGAGATGAGAATGGAGCAGAGCCGGAACGTAATGGCGGGGGGGGGGGGGGAGAGATCCCCGAGAAAACCCGCCGACCAGCGGCATCGTCCGGCACGATTCCCGCTTGCGAAAATCCGGGAGTGAACCGGCCGGTGATTGAACCAGGTTCGCCTCGGTGGGAGGCGAGCAGTCTAACCGCCCAGCCACCGCAGCCCCACCGAGGATGTGGTAGACCGAATCTTCGTCTTCTGCACGTGTACTCAACATTTACCTACCTCACACCAACACAACTGTCAAAGTCTCGTGGTCAACGCTGATGAACATGTTTGTTTATATTTTAAATAGGGCACCCAACCCGTGACCATTTTTTTTATTGTCACGGGGCTAGAACAGTTACCATGTTAAAAAATTTTGGTTGTCATACAAAGACTGAAAAAAAATATTGCATAGATATATGTAGTTAATAATGAAATGATGTGAAATTAACTCAACATGAAGCGACTGCGGTCCCATTTAATATTCTCTAACCACTTGGCCACTGCGGCCCCAATTAACATAGTTCTATCCACTGAGCAACTAAGGCCACACTTAGAACCGCTCTATTCACTGAGTCATTGCGGCCCCACTTGAATCACTCTATCCACTGGACCGCTGCGCACCGCCACAGATGAACACCACTGCGACCTCTGCCATCTCTTGTCCGGTAGGCGAACTACTTCGACCTCAGGCAATTTCCGCGACAGAATGCGGCCTGCCATTCGGATGTTCCATCAAGGGTACATATTATATATATTCAATGCTATTGTGTAGACTGAGTGTGAAATGGTTGACATGTCACGGTCTTGTTATTTGTGTGGCGTTCGTTCACGTCGTTCCCGGTAGAGCAAGGTTCTAAAACAGAACTAACATGGCCGCGAGGGCTAGCACGCCCTTTGCGAGTTGCCGAAGAGTTCCAATCTCTATTGCCTGCGTCATGCCACGTAGACGACCTACTTTCCGCTCTGCTGCTCAAGGCAAATTGGCCCCGGGTAGCTACCTTTGAATCAGCTAAACGCCGAACACTGGGAATTAATTAATTCTTTCCAGCGGCCAACACCGGCGTGGCGAAACTCACTGGAAATGTGCGCCTTACGCCACTGTGCTTCACTGTTAATCTGAGTGACTCACCGGCAGATCTGCGAATTGGAACTACCGAAGCAGGCCCCGTATACTATTTATAAAAGGTGAAAGGAGAGCGATTATATGACTAAGTTAGGCTACCTGTTTTCCACGATAAGTATATACCTCCAAAGTTCGAGTTAATATTTGAGGACAGTTTAATCTTGAAACACTTTTACCTCTGCGATACGTCTGTCACTGGGCCGTACTTTACTTGAGACGCCCCGGGTAACTCGGCGCCAATAAATGAACACTTCACAATCGCGTGCCCCAATCACGTACAGTTCACTCAGAGAGGAAGTGACTTCACATCTGGGCAGCAGCCAATGGAAAAACGACGCTGGCTGGAGTATATACAGTACTGTGAATTTTAGCTTGATGGCAAAAAAAATAACGCGAATCTGGAATGTCCCTAGCGATAAGATTTACGCGAAGGCTAGACTCCAATGTCCTATGCCATACCTATGTGCAGTTTTTCTTCGTTTATCGGCCACGTGTCTTTGTCGGGGGACAGTTCCTTACTCGACTAGGCCAATCAGAATTATGTGCCCCCCCCCCCCCCCCCCCGTCACCGAGTGAGTGTCCCTGATTCGCGGGCAGATACCTGCAATGCGTGGCAGTTAAAAAACATCCAACCACGAAAGGGCACATGAACTAAAGTATTTTCGCAAAAAACACGTGCCCGTACAATACACTGGCTCAGACATAGAGGGGCCTCGGATGGAATTTTTGTTTTGTTTTTGGCACTATGCTATTCAATTTAATACCAAGTCCTTCATTCAGCTTACTGTAGCAGAGTAACTTAAGTTTAATCTCAGGCGGCTAGGGATAGTGTTAACCACAGACAAACTCACTACCAGCAAATAGTTTCCTTTATGTTTATTCACGTGCGACTGTACATGCACCTTCATTAATATATATATATATATATATATATATATATATATATATATAAACGATTTCTTGTACACTCTGATAGATATGCCATATGAATAAAACAGTTGATAAAGTTTTTGCAAATATTTCACTACTTTCATGTAAAACGCCACGTGCGTTAATCTGTTCCTACTAATTACACATATATTTGTTATAAAAAGTTAACGTAAAATATTTATCTCTTTCACATGCCAACACGCAAATAGCACACATCAGTCACTATCAACATGGAGCAACAATGGGAGCCACAGTTTGTGACGACGCTGAAGCGATCTCAAATTAATACTTTTTACTTACAAGTCCGTAAAATTTACTTCAAGGAAACTCGCCCGTGACGCAGTCGGGCGTAAAAGTCAATATGTCCAGACAGTGCCTCTGTAAACGAAGCTGACGTCTTCCTCCTGCAGAAAAGGCGTCACTTGCAGCGACAAGGACGCGGCCTCACACTTCAACCAGCGGGCCATGACGTCATCAACCGCGTGTAGCACGCTCAGCCAGCACTGCTCCCTCGATCAGCTGATCCTAGAATACGTTCTCGCCAACAGCAACACCAGGCCCGATGAATATTTTCCCTCGTATCACAACGAGTATTCCGTGTCCCGCACATATGAGAAGTCCGTCCAAGACAGAGAAAGTCTTTTCAAGAAAACGACTGAGTGTAGCTCGAGCAAAGCTAATTTGAAAATTTCCTTATTGTTCAGAACAGTACTCGTATGGATGTGCAACAACGTGACAGCGCAGTAACAACGATATTGTTTACGATGGAATTAATTGTTTATAGCCACCCAAAGGTACATGATTGATTGTAAATCCTCTTGTACGATAAAGGACATTTGATTGTGTCAATATCAGCTCGGCTCTCCATTGGTTGACGACCGACCAATAACGAACGCTATAAAGTACAGGGCGGGGTCTGGTGTTGTATGGACCAATAGGACGATGGTAAGTTCTAACACAGGCACAGACAGAACCAGTGTTCTTGCAGTAGTGTATATAGGTGACTCACTTCTAATTTGTCTCAAGTGCCAATAAATGTGTGCAGACCTCAATGTGTTAATCAAATATGAGCGAATGACATATATCAAGTTCACTCCAAGCCTCTACAGTATTGAACCACGCGATCACTATTTGCAGGGTACATCATTGAAGTTATTACGTCAGTGGGTTCAACCAAGATCTCAAATTGATATTGCAAAATTGAATGTTTAAGGCCAGCTGCCAAAGCCACATAAATCGCCACGCGCATCACGGCAATTTTAGTTTTGTTGGACCTCTGGTATTCCGCGGCTGTGGAATAATCATTTCTCCCGTATACGCCTCTAACATTGGCGAACACATCGCGACAAAAATTCTGTCGGACCTCCACTCTCTCACTACATGCCGCGTCGATGGCTCAAACCGTTCTCCCCCTCCCCCCCCAATCAAAGCGCTACCTCCTTTCTTCACTGCTACCAGCGCCTCCAAACGGCGGTTCCCGCAAGCGAAAAAAGTTACAAAACTTAAAATACAAAACAGATTAAAACAAATAAAATCTATGTAAGAAAATACAATATTTTCGTAAATACAAAATACTAGATATAAACTACGCTAATTAGTTATAAAAACAATTCAGCATCGGTGCATGACAAAATAGCATAAAGAAATAATCTTAGTGACAAACGCAGTAACGAAACTGCTACCAACTTGGAGAAAAGTCACTAGATACGTGAAAATACAACTAGTGACGATCTACTCGTCACAAAATAAATTATTTGGAAATAAGTGAGGCCTTGAGAATGGAGAAAATAACATATCCTAGAGGAATGGAGGCGAAGTACTTTGAATACTGTTAATATTGTTATGTGGGGCTGAAAGCAGCGAGCTCGGGGAACGTGTATAACCAGCTTTTAGCCGCAGGCTGTACATACTTGACTGCTTTTATCCACATAACAGTTTGTTTGTCTCCCGAACGTCGTCGCTCTAACCTGTTCACATGTCAAGGTCACGTGCGTCTTTCCTTCCGCCTGCACTTCCCAGTGTACCCGACACGAACGTCGTATTTAGTACATTCACTGTGAAGCTTGGACTGCGTTGCAGAGTCTTCGAAATACACGTTCTTCTACGTAAACATTAAACAACAGGGAAAATGCAGGGAATTTCAAACAACCAGGGAAAAAAAGGGAAATAACATGGAGTTGTTGTATGTATTACCTTAAATTCCCCTGTGCAAAAGTTTTTAATTTTCCTGCATTGGAGGCTCTGTGAAAGCAAGATGTCCTGGATGCCGGATGGCGAGTTGGAGGATCATCATTTGTGGTATATTTTAAACCTCAAACCGATTATTAAAATGCTCCCTGTGGGGTTCCACGACAGTGATTATTCGTAAAACATGAAAATGTTTGCAGACTTTGGTATTGAGTGTGGTCGTATTCATTGTATGCTTTTTTTTACTACGTTGTATCGTGTGTAATTTAGCTACATGTCAAAAGTGCCACACAATTTTTCAAGCCAGAAAATCTTATGTGCATAATAAAAGGAAGGTAGGCCTTACGTAGTTATTGTTAGTGAAATTACTAAATGAATTCTTATTCTATGCCATAATTTTGCATCATTTATACGTGTATTGCATGACTTACAATTACTTCAATTAAATGAATAGTTCCAAGAGTTTAAGTTCATAGAAACATTTTTATTACTTTGTGTACAAAGATTTAAATTTAATGAAACTTACGAAAAATGTAGGCCTAACTATATTGCATTGGCATAGGAGAGGGGGCAAATGTGATAGACAGGAAAAACGTGGATAAGTCAGGGGATTTAGTGTTATGTTTTGTGCAGCCACCCTGAACGTGCACCCAATACGCCGACATACTAAAAGAACACACATATGAGACGAGGGCTGTTCGAGTGATTTCAAGAGGTCACGTACTTTACAAACACCATTTCAGAGTACTCGAAACTGGCTAAGAACGCCTCAGACACACACACAACTACACAAGGTTCCTGCACTGAGCCTTCCTGCAGACTCTCCACCAGTAAAACAGCAGGATCACCGCTGAAAATCCCGTAGGTGCACGTAGTGCAGCTAGAACACTGCACGTCTGTTCAGAGCCTTGCACTTAGTGGCGATGACGTACTTGATGTGCGTGGCAATGTCGCCCTTATCGCCCTTACTAAGGCTAGAATATTACACCGAGGGACAGCGCAGCGCGCCTTATCCAGGCCCGCTGAGTGTAATAATATTTTGTATTATCACTATTCCTTACTGGGTATTACCAACACGCCTATTTTCCCCCTCTTTTATATTTATATTAATTATAAATTTTAAATATAAGCATATGTATAAAATACATGTAAAAGTTCAATTTAATAAATAATAAACTTTTTTTTTTGATAACACATGTAAAGGCTGTTCACGATTAAGTAAGCACTTTTGAAACCAACTTTAGGAAAAAGTCACTACCCCTGCCTGCATATATTTTATCGGGCGCATTGAGTGACATGCGCCCAGCGAAGTTGGTAACGGTGGATGGAAAGTAGTTCCATATCTTAACGTAAAATAGAAAGTGCTAGGTAACCATTTGTGATGACTTAAATTATTTCTTTCGCTTTCTGTTTTTTTTATGCGCCGAAGTGTGAAAATTATCATATTTGTAAAATATTTGCTTTTCTAATAATTTAAGTCTCACCTGACCGATGCACGAATAAAGAGATGAGGCCCGTGGCAATGCTAATTTTACATAAGGCAGAAGAATGCACAACTTGCAAACAAATAGATCTTAAGCAGAGCTATCAAAAGTGCTCATTTTACCGTGAACAGCCTATATAAACTTTGATGGTACACGACATATTTAGGAAACAACGAAGCATGTCATACGTGGGTGAGCACAGGCCTATGAAATATATCTTACCTACAAGCTCATTCAACTCTCGAAATGTACCGCTGCTTCAATGTGAAGCGTGCAAGATCTCCTCGAAGCAGTGTTGCTTTATCTTCCGGTCAGGGCAGAGTTGGTGAGCAGGATTTTCGCAGTTGACGTTACGCCATGTGTGAGGCTGGGAAAATATCGCGGCGGGGTCAAGATACCTTCAGGATATATTCCACAGTGTTCTCTGTATTGAAGAGTCAGATGTTTGTACATTGGCTGGTGAATCCTGTTGGTAGTCAGTTTTACCCTAGAGATCAAGCAGCAAAGCATTCCTAGAGACGGCCAGCATGTTAGGTTTCAACATGCTATGCACATGCCTGCAACATTTCTTCCCTCCCTGGCTGCAGAACATGTCAGGTACTAGTTCTATGTCAGAACAGACACAATGAGACTTACGTTGCTCTCACACTGAACGCACATGATATGATAGAGGGTTGGAGTATGCCTTGACGTGAAACAATTTTTGCATAAAATCACCATCTCTAAGCATTCCTTCCTTGTTTCATTCCGGGTTAGTTAATTAAGAGTCGACCAAAGTCTGCGATCGTGTAGCAAACCACGCTACTCGCCTCTCACCTAGGTGAACTGGATTCGAATCCCCGAAGGGTCGCTCCTAAATTTTCGCATGTGGAAATCGTGCCGGAGGATGCCATTGCTCGGCGGGTTTTCTTGGGGTTCTCCCGTTTCCCCCGCCCTTGCATTCCAACGCCGCTCTATACTCACTTCTCTTCACCCTCATGGGCAGAACAACCAGATTTACGCGGAGGCTAAACTTCAATAGCCCATGTGCACTTTTGTAGCCTTCCTTTGGCTATTGGCCGCTTGTGTTTGTGATGGGCGAGCCAATCAGAATGAAGAATCTACGATACTGACCGTCCGTGATTCACGAGCAGGCGGATACAATGCGTAACAATGCAAACGATCCACTCACGAAAGCGGTTCTGTTCTGAAGTGTTTTGGAACACGTCTTGTCCTGAAATCTTTTCGCGGAAAACAGGAGCCTCTGTTCATCGGCTCTCAAGACTTCTCTATTAAGAGCCGCCCAGATCTCTGCCCGCAGCCAATCAGAGGACGAGTACACTCACATGAAAGGAACCTCCACGCCTCTGTGTACTAGTCTGCTCTGTTGTTTAGTTGACGGCTGCAGTGCTGTGCTGGAGTGAAGCACTGGCCACGTCGCGCCGGGGGCTGCGTACTTCCGCCTTGCGACCAGCAACGCCCGCCCGACTTACCTGGATAGAGAGAGAGAGAGAGAGTGTGTTGCCGACACGAGACGACCTCGCCTGCTCATTAAGGCGACCGCCTCTCGATTAAGGCGCCCCTCTTTTGTATCCCTGGGGCTCCGCCCCCCCCCCTCCCGAGGGAACTGCCGCCTCGATGATTCGTCACGGGCGGCGATTTACTCCGCGCGGTCATTAGGCGTCCTCTACCAACAATGGCCGTTTGAAGAAATTAAGCAATCTGTTTTACATCATCGTTGGGCGTGCACCGATGATTACGTGGGGAGATTAACTAACCCATTCAAACCCCGCGGTACATGATTAGATACATAGGCGCCGAGTATGTTGAGGGGATGAAGGGCAAGGTGGGAGGTCACCCCTTCACACTTCAGTCTGCAGGGGCATCGCGTGGCCCTACTGTACACTGCTCCAATTTGTAATAAGTACTTATAACTTGTTGTAGACTGTTTACTGCCGAAATATATCTTAGCTGTAGGTCTTTGCATAACCGGAACAAAAATACTCAAGCGAAAATTATTTAATTTAAATGTGCCTAGGCCTATTCAAAACCTTGCTCCGCGTGAAAAAAAAAAAGTGTTACGTGGATGCCTGCATTCACACAAACATACGAGGCCAGTATAAAATAAGAGGTTGTGGTGGTGTGTGTGTGTATATATATATATATATATATATATATATATATATATATATATATATATATATGAAACATTTCAGGATTACTTGTACTCCAAACCACTATAGCTCAGATCCACGTTCGTGATTGGATGGTTTAAACTAAACTGTTACGCATATGTGTCCGCCCGCGAATCACGGACACTCAGTGTCGGAGTTACCTAATTCTGATTGGCCCAGTCAGGCAAGGAACTGCCTCCCGACGAAGACACTTGACCAATAGCCAAAGGAAAACTGCACGTATGCCATAGGACATTGGAGTCTAGCCTTCGTGCGAATCTTTCCGCGAAAAACAGGCGGCCACACACACACACACACACACACACATATATTAGTTTTAAACGTACATGGGTACTGTCACAGAAAGTTCAAGTCTCCCCTCTCTCCTCCCACCACCACTTTCCCTCTGGAAACAGGACGCTGGTGATTGTGTATGATACCTACTGTTCACAGCTAAGCTCAATGTCCTATCTCATAGTATATAAGTACACAGAGATGCAATTGTGTGACGGTTTTACTTTGATGTTGGCGTGCCCATTCCCTGATTGGCTGCGAAAGGGCTTCGTGTGATCTGATTGGCTACTTCATGCTACGGTAGATTCCCTAGTTACTAGGCGCTGATTGGCGAACGGCGATCCAGCATTTTAGTGACGCCATCTTACCTGAGTGTGCGTTTGGAGTTAGGTGTGAAAGCTGCTATTTAACCTCTGTATTGTTACGTACTCTGTGGCCGTGACAATTTCGAAGAGTGACTGCTTTCACGCTCGGTGAGCGGGCGGCGCGTATTTCGCCTCTGTAGTGGCAGTTGTTCTGTGCGCCGCCGGTAGGACAGCGTACAAGGGAACACTGTGTTTATCGAGCAGCCAGCCGGGCCGCTAGTGGCGTGACAAACGTGGGCCAGTTTTACAGCTAGCTGTTCCTGTTGAGATAGCGGTAGTTTTGTGGCTTACTACTGATAACTGGCAGGCAGTTACTGTAACAGACCCTATAAACATTTATTGCTCTCTCATGCCCTTACTTTTACAGCTAGCCTTCCTACCCCCTTCCCCCTCAGGCGTGGAATATACTGAACACTGATAATGTTTCAGAGGTTCGTTATTTAATGATAGGGACCTGCATGCTAAACTCCGACATACTTTCTGTTAGTTCAATTACCGCCATTGTCATAACACGTTTCAAGGCCATGGTTAGACAATAGTAAAATCCCGACGGTAGAGCAACCAATCTGCAGTGAAGCGTACACACACCAGTAAGCAATGAAATCACGAGTAGCTCTCGAGTAGGTACAGCACAGTGAATCTTAGCGTGTTACTAAATAACAAGACGAATTTTGAATGTCTCTATTTATTGATCATTTACAAAAGCTACATTCGTAAAGCAAAGTCTCCATGCCTGATTTGAATACCTCTCGTGAGTCAATGTTTACTCCACTCAGATTCGGAATAAGATGAGATTCCTCGTGGGAGAGTATGGCACAGCGAAATTTACTACCGCTAGGTACACTGCTGTTTCAAAAAGCCGCTTGTAAGTTGGCGGTAAATGGGTAATTTCTGTTGATTTCTATTTAAAATTTCGTGGAACAATGTTTATTCTTTACGTAGTTCGTAACACAATACAAATATGAAGATTTTACATTGTTTTTTTTTTTTTTTTTTTTTTTTTTTTTTTTCCCCCCCCAAGAAAATGGCTTACGTTTTGAAAATAACTAATTTTAGTTACAAGTTCTGAACGACACATTTCTTCCTTGTTAAGCGTATTATGTATGGGTATATTTTCTGTAAAACCGTTGTTTGCGCGAATATGAATGTTCTGGGAATACAACTTCTCGCCAGAAAAGTTAAACAACAATAATCATCTAAGCCGGTATTTTTTTACTTTTATCATATTAACTGTATTTAAAAAAAAGGCCGTAGTTTAATGTGGGCTTTCATCGCGTGTAATAAAGGTTCACCTTTACACGTCTAATTGACACAGTACAGCGTCACGACGGAAACCTTGCACGCCTTGCGTGTAGGGGCGATGAGGCTCTAGGCGTACGTGTTAGTTTGGCCCTTATTACTAACTCGCTTATTGACCTTGAACGCGGAAACCAGATTCAGGTACACAGCCGCCTTAATCACGTTATGTTAAAAGGTTGTATTTTTTTCTATCTCGTTTTCTATAACGAACCATCTGGGGGTTGTGGATAATTCAGTATACATGAGTAGTGTATCCTGTGGGAGTTCATCTTCGCTGTAAAGCAAACTGCCCCACTGTGGAACCCAGGGTTCACGAACGACGTTCGCGACCGTTATAGATGCACGGTCTGTCAACTGTCTTGTTCATGTCGGTCTACCCCCGGGGCGATATGGCCTCGTTACTTGCTTGCTTGCTCGCTCGTCTCCCGTACTTCGCCGTGCAACATGACTCGACAGCCCGTATCGCCCGTGCATGCCTGCATTCAACGGAGCACATTTTAGTACGGCTGTTACAAATGACGCCTAGCGTGTAGGCAACTTTGTAGGCTGTACTGCCCCACATAACTGACTCGTGTGTTGCCTACATCACAGGTGTTGGTTTACCTGACGCAAGCAAGGCGCTGCATACAGAATGGCTGTATAGTTTTTCTCTTCTTTTTTTTTGGGCGAGAAGCACGGAAGCTATAAGGGTCACACTGGCACGCGCTGCAAGAGCCCTATCGCCTCTACGCGCAGGGCTCTTGAAATGGTGAGCAGTGTGTACTTATATGACTTTCAGCGGTGACCCCATTATTTTATTGACGAAAAGTCTGTGGCAAAGTTTAATACAAGCTCCTATCTTAGTTTGACTCGTGTCAGGCTAACATGTTTTAAGATAGGGCAGTCTGAAAAAGTAGTTTGTGTTTTAAACTAAGATGGAGGTCTACAAAATAATATTTAGAACATGCATGGTAACTTTAAAGTGCCATTACTTCCTCGTCTGGGATATGATGTCTGTTCGTAGGTATAACATACTGGGGACATGTTCAATAGTTTCGTCAAAAAACTAGGATTCCAGTCACTCCGCAACATGGTTCAAGCCCCGGGCAGGCGAGGGCCTTAACCCGCGCAGCCGTGGTCGTCTACACCGCAGAGCAGATACGTACACAGAGACGAATTTGGCATGGCGGTTCCTTTGATGTGGGCCTACCCATTGCCTTATCGGCTGCGCGAAGCTTCGGGAACGGGTCTTGTGTCTGATTGGTTACTTTGTCCTGCGAGATATTCCCTATTGGCTGGAATACCCACTGGCTAGTAAGTTACCGGGCCATTTTGCGGGCGCGTGCGGCCGGAGTTCGCTGAATAAGCGGCTATCTCAAGTTCGTGTTAAACGGTACTGGCTGGCAGCATTGGTTTGGTTTTCCGAGGTGAACGGTTCGCGAGTAAACATTCAACGTTGAAAATGGCGCCGTTGGTCGCCTGCCAGTTGTACACTTTGAAAACATTTCTGGTAAACTTCCTAAACTGAAGTATAGACCGTTCACGGTAAAGTGAGCCCTTTTTGAAGCTTTTTCATCAGACATAATGACCAATAAATACATGTCATTATTGCCTCGGACTTTTGGTTTTGGGTATGGTTAATGTATACACTGTGCTTATTACTCAGATGGCAGGGTTTACATTAACAAGTGGTGGAAGGATATTAAATGGTTGGAAGAAAAAAGTAGCTAGGGTTTCAAAAGTGCTCACTTTACCGTGAACGGCCTATAGAAGTTTTTAATCGATATATCGTATGAAAATAATACCAAACACCTGGCAACGAATATGGAATGTTTAGCGTCGCTACTATACAAAGTTGGGATGTTTCCTAGGCTTTGACTGTTTCTGAACAAATGTAGGAACGTCAGCAGGAAAGTATGGGATATAAATGTACCATTCGCGCTTCCTCACTCACTTACTCGTGTAGTAAGTTACGGAATAATTTCTTAGAGCGTACAGAGTATCGCGAGAGACAGGCTGGTGTAGGTCAGCTTGTGTTTGGAAACTTGGGGGCGTCACTGAATCAAGTGTCTGGTTTTGGAAGGTGGCGGCGCTGTGTTACTCTGTCTGTCGCGTCGCTGCGCCCGTGTGTGTGTGATCCGACAGCATGAGGGTCGGCGATACAGTACCTGTGTGTGTGGTCGGACAGCATGAGGGTCGGCGATACAGTACCTGTGTGTGTGATCCGACAGCATGAGGGTCGGCGATACAGTACCTGTGTGTGTGTGTGTTTTCGCAAGGTCTCGCATTGTTCGAGCGATTAGCGTGCATGCGGGCGCGTAACTCACCTCGCCTCAGCTGTGACGTCACATGCGGGGCGTGGACCTACAGTACAGGACGGGGTGTGGCTGAGAATACCTAGACCAATAGAACTGGTGTTCTGTGCCACCACTTACTGTACTTCCGAAAGTCTACTTCCTAGCTAAAGGCGGTTCATGATAAAGTGAGCACTTTAGAATTGGACCTTAAAAAAAAGTTACTAACCGTGCGTGTGTGTATATATATTTAACAGGCGCACTGAGTGACGTTCGTCCAATAAAGTTGGCGACGATGGGTAGAAAATAGTTCCATATCTTAATGTCAAATAAAAAGTGTTAGGTAATTATTTGTGATAACTTAAAAAATAATTTCTTTCGCTGTCTGATTTTTATTAATCCATCGAAGTGTAAAAATTACCATATTTCTAAGATATTTAATTTTGTAATAATTTCTCAATTTCTCCTGACCGACGGATGAATAAAGTGATAATGCGCATGGTAATGTTAATTTTACGTAAAGCGGAGGAATACACAACGTGTATACAAGTAGATCTTAAGCAGGGCTTCCAAAAGTGCTCATTTTATCGTGAACAGCATATATTCATCCGCCTCATGCAACCTAAGCATAAACAAATCCAGAAAATCACACCGAAGTGACAATGAACCACGTTTGTGCCCACGAAATCAATAACTTTTTTACATGAGAACTATTTGTACTATGTATTACCAGTATAATTATTTTATTCCTGTTTACATGAGAACTATTTGTACTATGTATTACCAGTATAATTATTTTATTCCTGTTTACATGAGAACTATTTGTACTATGTATTACCAGTATAATTATTTTATTCCTGTTTACATGAGAATTATTTGTACTATGTATTACCAGTATAATTATTTTATTCCTGTTTACATGAGAACTATTTGTACTATGTATTACCAGTATAATTATTTTATTCCTGTTTACATGAGAACTATTTGTACTATGTATTACCAGTATAATTATTTTATTCCTGTTTACATGAGAACTATTTGTACTATGTATTACCAGTATAATTATTTTATTCCTGTTTACATGAGAACTATTTGTACTATGTATTACCAGTATAATTATTTTATTCCTGTTTACATGAGAACTATTTGTACTATGTATTACCAGTATTATTATTTTATTCCTGTTTACATGAGAACTATTTGTACTATGTATTACCAGTATAATTATTTTATTCCTGTTTACATTCACATTAATTATACGTCAAACATAACTAACATCAATAGTTAAAATATATATAAAAATCCAATTTAAGCAAAAATAAAATAATTGAAGTTAACCAATCCAATTCCAGTATACACAATTCTGCACATTACCCACGTTTGTCTGTACTACACACTGCGGAGCTCCATGACCAATGATCTTACTTTGGGTAAAGTATTAGCCAACCGTCTTCCTGGTCTACGTCATAATTGGTTCACATGACTGTAGCAGAACATACAGCCTTCAGCTCACTGGCTGTGACAACGAAACAAGTGCTGTGTCGACTTAAGTACAGCACACATCATGAAATGTTTTGCTTGCAACACCTGAAACCGTAAATTATAGCTGGTTTGAAACGGTTAACGAAAGTATAGAACGCTTGTGATAATTAGGCGTAATTAGGAAACAACCAAACACGTCATACATGTGTTGCAATTTCAAGGGTTTAATTCAGAAAGTATTTGTAAGATACGGCACACAGTGTGTAGTGATTACGACAGACGCGCGACCATCGCTAGCGACAGGAAAATTTCACAATTGCAGTGATCTTCAAGCTAGACTCCACTGAACCCTTTGGCTATTGGCTGGCTGCTGCACTATTAAGTGGCCAATTCTGGCCCAGAACAGGTCGCACGATTTGCAGCGTTTCGTTTTCCTGTAGCTTTGTCACCGATTCAAAATCGTCGAGGGTGTGGCTTATACACTGTGGACATGTGGCATATTCGCTGTAACACGCTGACTGCAGCCGGCGTCATATTACGCCTGAGTACCAACAAAGTTGTTTATATCTAATATAACAACTAACATATTTTTCTAACACATCGGAAGAGATGATGGTTTATCGCGGGAAAAGTTGACTATTTGCTAGGATTCAACATGCTGTACACAAGTCCAATAGTTTCCTTCCTTACTAGCTGCCATGCGTGCATGGAGCTACTATTTACATTTCACTGGGCCAATGAGGATTCTGATACGATAAGGAAGACCGTTCGTGATTGTTCTATAAACAACTTAGCTGAGTCAAAACCTTGCTCACCAATCATGGAACAATAAACTAGTTAGAGTGTTATAGAAGATATGTAGGTTCAAAAAAATCCCCCCGATTTTCCATCAGCTCTACACATCGGTGACGTAATACTGACGTAGCCACAAGTTTTTATTAAGTTCACTACAACGCTATTATGCTACCAGCACTCGAAATGTTAATATGAAGTAACTTTTAATTGCAACACTGTAAATTCGGCATAATACCTACTAGCTGACAACTAGTCAGTAATTAGAGCCAGTGGATTCTCGTGAAAAAAATGAGTACAGGATAAACTTCAATACTATAAGCATCCAACAGCAGTTTGTGTCTATTTCCAGTGGTTGCTGTCTACCTGAGAAGGTGTTTGTCTATTTGACCGATCCACTTAGAATTCGGCAAAAACGACAATGTCCTTACGTGATTAGCGTGCAGGCTGTTACACGTGTCCTTACGTGATTAGCGTGCAGGCTGTTACACGTGTCCTTACGTGATTAGCGTGCAGGCTGTTACACGTGTCCTTACGTGATTAGCGTGCAGGCTGTTACACGTGTCCTTACGTGATTAGCGTGCAGGCTGTTACACGTGTCCTTACGTGATTAGCGTGCAGGCTGTTACACGTGTCCTTACGTGATTAGCGTGCAGGCTGTTACACGTGTCCTTACGTGATTAGCGTGCAGGCTGTTACACGTGTCCTTACGTGATTAGCGTGCAGGCTGTTACACGTGTCCTTACGTGATTAGCGTGCAGGCTGTTACACGTGTCCTTACGTGATTAGCGTGCAGGCTGTTACACGTGTCCTTACGTGATTAGCGTGCAGGCTGTTACACGTGTCCTTACGTGATTAGCGTGCAGGCTGTTACACGTGTCCTTACGTGATTAGCGTGCAGGCTGTTACACGTGTCCTTACGTGATTAGCGTGCAGGCTGTTACACGTGTCCTTACGTGATTAGCGTGCAGGCTGTTACACGTGTCCTTACGTGATTAGCGTGCAGGCTGTTACACGTGTCCTTACGTGATTAGCGTGCAGGCTGTTACACGTGTCCTTACGTGATTAGCGTGCAGGCTGTTACACGTGTCCTTACGTGATTAGCGTGCAGGCTGTTACACGTGTCCTTACGTGATTAGCGTGCAGGCTGTTACACGTGTCCTTACGTGATTAGCGTGCAGGCTGTTACACGTGTCCTTACGTGATTAGCGTGCAGGCTGTTACACGTGTCCTTACGTGATTAGCGTGCAGGCTGTTACACGTGTCCTTACGTGATTAGCGTGCAGGCTGTTACACGTGTCCTTACGTGATTAGCGTGCAGGCTGTTACACGTGTCCTTACGTGATTAGCGTGCAGGCTGTTACACGTGTCCTTACGTGATTAGCGTGCAGGCTGTTACACGTGTCCTTACGTGATTAGCGTGCAGGCTGTTACACGTGTCCTTAAGTGATTAGCGTGCAGGCTGTTACACGTGTCCTTACGTGATTAGCGTGCAGGCTGTTACACGTGTCCTTACGTGATTAGCGTGCAGGCTGTTACACGTGTCCTTACGTGATTAGCGTGCAGGCTGTTACACGTGTCCTTACGTGATTAGCGTGCAGGCTGTTACACGTGTCCTTACGTGATTAGCGTGCAGGCTGTTACACGTGTCCTTACGTGATTAGCGTGCAGGCTGTTACACGTGTCCTTACGTGATTAGCGTGCAGGCTGTTACACGTGTCCTTACGTGATTAGCGTGCAGGCTGTTACACGTGTCCTTACGTGATTAGCGTGCAGGCTGTTACACGTGTCAAAACGTGATTAGCGTGCAGGCTGTTACACGTGTCCTTACGTGATTAGCGTGCAGGCTGTTACACGTGTCCTTACGTGATTAGCGTGCAGGCTGTTACACGTGTCCTTACGTGATTAGCGTGCAGGCTGTTACACGTGTCCTTACGTGATTAGCGTGCAGGCTGTTACACGTGTCCTTACGTGATTAGCGTGCAGGCTGTTACACGTGTCCTTACGTGATTAGCGTGCAGGCTGTTACACGTGTCCTTACGTGATTAGCGTGCAGGCTGTTACACGTGTCAAAACGTGATTCAGCCAATCAAGATAGGTAAACGACACTACAGTGTTTTGAAATATAACTTTTTAAAAAATATTTTCGCGGAATTTCACTACCGTTACCAGTAATTAAAAGTTGTACAGTACAATAAGTGTGTCCGGTGCAGAGTGCTCCAGTAGCAAAGCGATACAGGCTGTTCACGATAAAGTGAGCACTTTTGAGGCCCTAGTTACTTTTTCCGGTCAGCCATTTTTTATTCCTGAACCACCATTTTAAATAAATATTGCAACGCAAGTAATAAACACAGTATTTGTATTCCACCGCACTCGAAAGTTAACGTCTATCTCTAAGATAATATATGTATTTTTTATTATTCCAAATGAGATGGGTTTCAAAAGTCGTGTTCTCTGGAGTGTTGGGCGTGTAGAGGATCGGAATTTTTGTGAACTCATTTTAGGACAAGATAGATTTCAAACCCATGCACAATTACTCTTTTTTTTTCTATCGAATCATAGTTTGTAAACCACGCCCTGTGTAAATTTTAGCCAATAGCTAACCTGCAAGAAATAAGATGAGCGAATCACGTACTACCTGGTGTCTGGGGTATATCTGGGGACATCGGCCAGCGAACAACTGATGCTCGAGTACATAAAGGATTATGAAGTCTAGGTTGTTCCCGACCGAATCCGCGAAATTTGTAGCGTCTCTAAATATAGGCAACTCACTTCTAGGCTGGGGCCGCTGTGGCCGAGCGGTTAGCCTGCTCGCCTCCCATCAAGGCGAATCAGGTTCAATCTCCGGCAGGGTCACTCCCGGATTTTCGCATGTGGGAATCGTGCCGGACGATGCCGCTGGTCGTCGGGTTTTCTCGGGGATCTCCCGTTCCCCCCGCCCTTTCATTCCGGCGCTGCTACATACTCACCTCATTAATCCTCGTCGGCTCTCAAAACCTCGCTGTTAAGAGCCGCCCAAATCTCTTCCTCACTGACACACTTCTAACTTGTCTTGAATGTCTGTAATTATTAGGGCTATTAGGGCGGTTTTTCGCGGAAATGCGAGGGCTACACTACGATGTCCTATGGCATAAGTGCAGTATTACTGTCGTTATCGGCCACGTGTCTTTGTCGGGAGACAGTTTCTTACCTGACTGGTCCAATCAGAACTAGGCACTTCCGACAGACATCTTCAGTGAGTGACAGTTAAAATCACGACATTGGATCTGAGATCAAGTGTTTTGCAGTACAAGTAGTCCTGAAAACAAGCGGCCATTAGTAATTATGTGTCGCACTTATTGTGTTCAAATGTACACGTGTTTGGAGTCTAGTTTGTCCTAAAAGTTATACGCTTAATTCTCCTGTCCCTGACAATCAACCAAACAAGGAACATTAGGTACTTCGAAATAACGAGGATAACGGAACGTGGGCAGGTGATTTGGGCAGGCGATTTCCTTTAAAAGGCAGCGGCGGCCATCTTGTGTAACGACTTACACGGGTACAGCGGCCGCGACCCACAATTCATTTACCCGGTAATTGAAGCAATCTGTTGCGATCAAGATTACGCCAGCGCGCCAGTACACACACCCTCGCATTACCTCTTAGAAAGATCCCTGGTGGGGTGTGTGGCATGAGGAGGGGGGGGGGGGGGTAGTGTACGTGTTACAGCTTAATCGGCTACTACGCAAGCACTTTACAATCCATAAAGTACCGATAAGATCTGTAGGGCTCGGAAGGGTGGATATGTAGGCGGGGCATAGAGAAGCGAAAAGGAAGCAGGTTTCCTTAAGGGTCGCGCCCCTCTCTTCCTCATTGCTAGAAGAGCGAAGGGAGCTACGGCAAGGCAACTGGTTGACAACTGTAAGCCACTTTCGCCCACTACGGTTCTGCCGGGTAACATACGGAGTTTACGAGTGTGAACACTTCGATTGTGCTATTTCATTTTGTCTTCTTTCCTCGTCGTACGCATGAGCTGTCCTGTGTACGCTCCTTGTACGGGTCACTCCACGCCGGCTTCTGTTTGCCGTGGGCGAACACAAGGGGACACTACAGAACATGCAGTGTACAGAGGCGGAGCTGGGTGTGCAAGCCGTCTCAGGCACGTAGCAAAGGAAGGTGCTCGCGCGAAGGTTGAAGCCCCCTCCTGGAACATGACGAAATAATCAACGAGACATTTTGGAATACGGAATACATGTGTGTTATCTCTTAGCTTCACATTTTACCTCTTAGATAACTACTGCCAGAGGTATGCCGAGATACCAGTTCTCTGCACCAAAGAGAATTCTCGCCACGTCCCGGAGTCCGACTTAGGTGATATTTCAAAAGGTTATCTGAAATAACTTTCGAAAAGTGCCCCCTTAATGTAGTTGTTAGTTGTCAAATCATGATAGTTTTCGAAATATTATCGAACTTGCAAGCGAGTTACCCTGCCGCGTTCCTTCGGCAGGGTAATCATCCGTTCTGTTTGCGTCCTCCAGTCCACATTTCAGCGGAAAGTGGATGAAAGTGTTCGGGAAAACGGGAGTTTTCTTATAATTTTTAGTATGCTTTCTACATAATATTCAGTTGAATCATTATTACATTGATTTAGTTTCCGTTTTTTTAACTACATAATTATAAAACGGTAGGTACGCGTGGAGGGTAAGCAAAGTTGGAAGTTACGTTTATTAATAGAAATTGAAAATGGAACCACAGCCCGGCACTAGCAAATGTTATCTAAAACACTCAAATATATATAGTTTACCTAGTAAAAAAATTCACTACACGCCACTGGCCCCGAATGACTTTCAACCAATAAAGTACCTGCAAGGAAAATGAGAACTGAATTTCGTGCTATCAGGTCTGGGATGAAACTGGAGAAACAGTCAATGGACTACTGACTGATGCCCGAATGCACAAAGTATTGTGGAGTCTAGCTTGTTGCTGAATGAATCCACTAAATTTCCGGGTTTCTATTTGTATGTTGTATTACTGTCAAGTGGAACACTTTTGAAAACAACCTTTGAAAAGAAATATTGCTGTCTGTCAACTGCAGGTTCGCCAACGTACACACTGCAATGCGGGTCCACAGTTCAGTTGGCAGTAAATTACGTCAGATAGTTACAAGTCTTGATTGACATTGTATTGCGAGTGTAACATTGGAATGTATGACAAAGTCGGAGGTTTTTTTTCTTTACACATGTTAGAGAACTATTCGACTTGTTAGTGACACGTTAATTTTCTTAAGAATTAACAATTTTAAAAGTTTTCCCTTGAATGGTGCATGAACAAAATGCTTATTTAGGCCTATGGAAGTGTACCTTTCAGAGTTGATGGAAGGATAAAGAAAAATGAGAAACGTAGATTTTAAAGAGGGCTTTCATAACTGCTCATTAACCTATAACGTACTTTTTTCCGTTAGTATTTGTACTTATGTTTGGTAGTGGATATTAATTACCATTTATTTTATACTTCAAGAATGAATACAAACGACCACGCCTACAATGTTTCTGATGCCACAGCCGTAGACTTGAGATGTACGTACATTTATTCTCGATGAGCGTCTATGGACTCTCGAGGGCGTGGGAACTATGTCACTTATTCTCCCTTGGGACACACACCAAATATGAATCTGTGATTTCAATCAGTGGAATTATTTTACTGAATCTTCACTTATAGGATGTTCACAGCTAAATGAGTACTTTTGAAAGCCCTCCTTAAGCTCCACTTGTATTCCCGTATTGTATTTTTCCACCTTATCTAAAATTAAAATTGTAATGGGCCTCATCACTTTATCCATGCGCCGGTCAGGTGAAAATGTAAAATTATTGGGAAATAAAATATTTTACAAATCTGGTTATTTTTACACTTCGATGCAATTAAAAATAAACAGAAACCGAAAGAAATAATTTAAGTTATCGCAAATGGGTTACCTAAAACTTTTTATTTGATGTAAAGATATAGAACTACTTTCCATCAATCGTTACCAACTTTACTGGGCACGTGTTACTCAAGTGCGCCCGTTAAAACATATGACGTTAGTAGCAGTAATTTTTTTTCCGGATGTTGATTTAAAAAGCGCTAAACTTATCGTGTACAGCCTGTAATGAGATGTTATTGGCTGTTCACGGTAAAGTGACCACTTTTTAAGGCCTTTCTGAATTTATCCTTTCATCAATTTTCTATTTTACTGCTGCTTTTTAGTATAAACATTGCAATGTGACCAATAAACAACGTGTATACGTTTCACCACCCACAGAATGTAATGCCTTAGCCTGAAATAAAATATATTGATTAGTGGTTAACACATTCTGGACTACGCTCGAGCTAAGTTCGAGCAACGCCAATTTCTTGAAAATAAAACTAGCATGGTTATATAACCTTTGTTCCGCTAGTATCTAACAGGATCCTACAAGAACAATACAACTCAGCAGCTATAGTTTTCATGCAAAAAAATTATTTTTATCCTTGTAAAAGAACACGATTGACTGTAAAACTTTTACACAGTAGAATACATTTGATTGGAGCATAATCAGCTCTGCGACCCCAGTGGCTGACGACCAGCCAATGATGAACGTTGTAGATCACAGTACGCAGGCCCAGTGTGGTGTGGACCAATAGAAGAGTGGTAAGTGGGAATACAGAAACCAATAGAATAGACGTTCCTGAAACGGCGTACACAGGCGATTCACTTCTAACTTGTCTTCAAGTATAGTAAATATGTGCAGACCTGGATGTGTAGGGAGGGCCTTCAAAATGCTCACTTGACCGTGAACAGCCTATATCTACTAGCAAATCAGTTGATTGGACAGAGGTTTCACAGCCAGGCCAGTACAGTTCGCTTGGAATCAGCACAACTAGCTGCCTGATCAGTGAACACCAACAACTAAACTGATCACTAGAATGTTACTAATTCGCGCGAAACAGTTTCAACAGATCTGCAGCCTAATTCGCTAATCTGGAGCAGTTTGAACTCTGTTTATTCCAGAGTAGAGTGCAGCATGGTGAGAAATGATGGGTGGAAACGCGCATGCGCTGTGATAACTGCCGCCTGTAAAACATGTGCGGTAACCACGGAGCGGCCAGGTCCACACAATCTCGTGTTTCATTTCGGATATGCTCTGTGCAGACACGTGTTTACCACTGTTGAGATATCAGCGTCTCAAACATTGAGATTTAAGTTTAAGAAACTCCATTGATCAATTATAACGAAACGTATTCAAATAAAAATCATTTCCGAAACTCCTCAAATGCTATACGAAAATTCACCAAAAATGATAATCATAGTGGCAATAATTTCTTAAAAATAATTATTGCAATTAGTGTTAATGGTGCTCTATTACTGTTTAAAATTAAAATATGTAAATTACATATATATATATATATATATATATATACACACACATGCATACATTAATAGGTACACCCGAATTTCCCGAAAGATTTCCGTGAATATTATATTTCAATAAGCTACGGGTATGCGAGAAATTTTCTTTTGCTTATTGGTCGCGTCTCTTTATGAGAAAAAATTCTCTTAATAGACTGGTCAATCAGAATTAGGTGCGTCTGTGATTCGCGAGCAGACACCTAAGACGTATAGCACGTAAATAATCCAATCAGAAAAGTGCGTCTGAGCTAATGTGTGATGAAATATAACTAGTAATGAAATATTTAAGCGAAATTCGGGTGTCCCTAACTATTTAGTATTTATATGTGTTATAAGAAGGTTAAACCAACATGGTAGTAATCTGATAATTCCGTACTTGGTAGATCTGTAATATGAAGATTTTCTTAATATGACAAATACGAAACACGCCGTCATTTTACTTGTCTGACCATCTTGTTAACAAAATGGGGCGCGGTGATTCTGACTCTTATATTTACAAAGTCGAACCACGCGATAATTTTATTTACAAAGATCTGGTCACCTAACTACAAAATTTGGTGCAAGACCATTTCGGTAGCAAATTTTACTGACGTGACCATTTGGGTTACACATTTTTGGTAACGTTGCTATTTTGGTAACAAAACGATGTTATGTGACCAATTTCCCGATAAAATCGGCCCGCACGAGCACTGTGCGGACAGTGCATAGTGAACATACATAGGTGTCAGTAACAAAAGCGTGTGAAGTGAGAGAGAGTGTGATGTGTGTTGCAGGTAGCCGGAGGCGGTGATGTCTGTCGAGATGCGGGGCCGACGCTGCTGAGCGATGAGAGAGTGGGCTCGTGCGCGGGCGCCGGGGGCGGCGGCCCTGGAGGCGGCCTGCCCCACGGAGGAAGCGCTGAACGCCGCCGTCGCCGCCGACATGGCGCCACCCCGCAGCAGCTCTGCGTCGTCGACGTCGGGGTCGACCTCGGGGTCCGGGCGCGGTGGCCGACAGCACTCCACCATGCCCACGTACACGACGCAGCATCCCCGGGCCCTGCACCCTCTCGCCGTACGTCACTCGGCCAGCCTTGACCTGCAGCGCAAGGACAAGGTGAGCTTGTACCTCGTCACTCCTCCAGCTGTCCTCTCCTGCTTCGGCCAGCCGACCCCTCAAAACATATCTGGCAAACTTCCTAAACTGCAATGGAAGTTTTTCACATATACATTGTACATAAACGATACCAAGTTTCAGACTATAAGTGTAGGAATGTTTAGTGTCTAGTTGGGAACTTTCCTATGGATTTGACCTTTTCCTAAGCAAATGTAGGAACTGTTCCATGGATGTATGGGAAGAAACTTTACCTTTTGTGCTTTCTTACTATACGTATACATCAGTGCGGCAGATGTTCGAATGTTTTCTTAAAGTGTACCTTCTACTGAATAGCTCTTCTGCTAATTAAACACCTCTTCTCCTAAGTGCCTTTTCTGCTGAAAGTATCTTTCTTCCCCTGAATACCTCTTCTGTTAAGCAACTCTCCTGACATACAAACGTCCCCCCTGATGAATAACTCTCCTGCTAAATCCCTCCGATACAAATCATCTTTTCTTCTTAGCCTCTCTTCAGCTAAATTATCCTTTTGATAGTAGAATATTTTGCTAAGTGCCCCTTTCTTCTAATTCCAGTTATTCTTGAGCATCTGTCCTGCTGAATTCCGCCTCTGCTGATCGATTATTCTTCTAAGTTTTCGCGTTTGAGAATCGTGCCGGACGATGCCGCTAGCAGGTGTGGTTTCTCGGGGATCTCCAATTTCCCTCGCCCCTTCATTCCGACACTGCTCCATACTCGCCTCGCTTCACCCTCATCGGCTCTCAAGACCATGATGTTAAGTGTCCGGCCAAATCTCTCCACTCACTCTTCTCTCATTGTTTTAAGTTAATGTGCATAATCTGGTAAACATTTCTTATCCTAAACTCCTGTTATACTGAATTATTGCTAAATGCCTCTCCCACTGAATTCTTCTGCTAAACACCTCTTCTGCTTAACGTTGTTATCCTGAGAGCCTCTTTTACTGAAAGACTACTAAATATGTCTTCTGCTGAATTCCTCTTTTGCTAAACATAACTTCTGTGATACTCCTCCTCGTATACTAATTGCCTTTCTGCTAAATACATTTTTCCGTTTAATTGCTTTCCTGTGGTGCCACTAGTAAACTGTTGCAATATAAGCTGATGCTTACTCAGTGCCGAACAGTGTGTATATGTGTGTGTTTTTGCATATGGCAGAGTGCAACAGGGGGAAATAGAACATAGGCTAGTGTATGACCACTCTCCAGCGAGCTACATCACACACAGGCTGCGACGTCACCTGTATTACTGCGTCACACTACCTGGTGTGCTAACTAGGTTGCCTCCTAGGTACAGCACTGAGCAAACACCAGCAGACTTTGCGACGGTTTACTGTGACTAGAGACCCGGAAATTTCGTGGATTCAAGCTAGACTCCACAACCCTTTGTGTACTCGAGCTTCTTTAAGTTGTTTATTGGCTGTTGCTCCAGTTTAACTCCAGACCAGGTAGCACGTGGCTCGATACTTGTTTCCGCGCCAGGTTCGTTATTGGTTGAACGTGGTCCGGGGCGTGGCTAACGAACTGGTGTCCAATACAAGCCGATATAGTCTGTTCACGGTAAAGTGATGGGGCACTAGTTACTTATTTTCTTTCGACCATTTTTTTATCCTTCAATCACGTTTTTAACTCCTGAACTTATAGATTAGTTTTTCATTCCAAGTTTTGCAAAATACGAGATTTTTGGCGTGACATTACTTACGAATCTCTTGTAATAACTTAAACGGTAGACACAATGAAAACCATTTCTATTGGTCTATGACGCTGGCTGAAACCAACAATAGAATATCGGCGTGCCATCAGCAGCCGACAGCACTGACCAGTCAAAATTCGCTGTCTGCTATGGCGCTAACTCTTGAACCTGTATAGCACCGACCATGACGTTAGATATTTTGCTACACGTCTTATGTTCGGGATAATATGTTAAGGGGTTAAATAAATATTGCCATATAAGTTTACTGTTTACTATTATTCCAAATGAAAGGGCTTTCAAAAGTGCTCACTTTATCGTGAATAGCATATACTGCCATGTACATGCGGTTGAAGTTCAAATTGTTTTCAAATGAATCCGCGAATTCCCGGGTCTCCAATAATGACGTGTCCGCGATAGAGAGAGAGAGCGCGAGAGAGCTCTCTCCGAGACGCGGCCTCAGCTACTCCGTGTCGAGGTACAGAGCGTGTTAACGGCGTGTGCAGGTGTGCGAGAGGCTCACGCCGCGGCAGTTCCTCGACAAGTACTCGCTGCCGCGCGTCGTGAGGGTGGTCTCCGAACTACGCGGTGCCGCGGGGCCCCTGGCCGGCCCGCTGCTGCTCTACCGCCACTACGCCAGCACGAAGGTGCAGGCCCGCAGTGTCGCCGGCCCCAAGGAGATGTCCCCAGCCGGCTCTGCACTCGTAATCCCTGACTGCTACCAAGGTGAGTGCTCCCTTCTTCCACCTCTTCTTGTCGTCTCCTCTGGTACAAGCCCTGGTGCACGAGCCGGTATACCAGCCGCTATATGGGCCGCCATGGAGGATTCATATTACACGACAGCAGTTCGCGTACTAGCATTTAGCACCCTCGGTGGGTGCGCAGTGTGTGGTTTGTAGTAAATATGAACCCAATTCGTAGAACTGCTACCAGTTAGTAACTTGAAAAAACTAGCTAGCACATCTTAATATTGCTATATTACTGTTCGCTTTTAACATAAATTGATTGCCTACTAGTATAGTTTCATTCGTTTTCTTGAAAATGACTCGAAGTCACTAAAGTACGAGTGTGTTATTTCTAATTTTGACGAAAATTACTGACCGGTTGAAAAATATAGTTTTTTTTCTTTATGTACCGGGATATTATCCGCATGTAAAATGTAATGATAATAAATGTTTGGTCGGGCGGAGTTTTGAACTCACACTCAACAAATACACTTATGCAGCGGACGCCGCAACTTTAACCACTGTGCTATCAATTCACACAGAAAGTTTTAAGTTTTAGGATAAATGCTGTGAATTAATATTTTCATAGCGCAGGTAAGGTTTGAAGTATTTGGAACGATTTTCAACCGTAATTAGAAGTTGTCATCGCCAATATTATTCGTCATTGTCGTGTTTTTCTAATCTATCTGAAAGAGTTTCAACTTCACGGATGTATAATCAAGATGGTGGCGTCCTTTATCGCTTTTTTCATCAGCTCGTTTCAAGTAGTAGCCACCGTGAGCGCCCTACGTTCTGAATGTGCGACGTGATTGGCCAGGTACGAGAGCCGGCGTGGAACCTAAATAGGACGTGTCCAATGACGGTTCCATGCTAGCCGATATAACGGCCACTATGGCGGACCTTGCACAAGCTTTTACGGAATCTGGTACCGTGTAATATCGCCTTTAGGCTGTGTCCGAATTCACCTGAAATGCATATTTGTGCGCACTTGTCCCCGGAAGTGACATCACAAGTGCTGTCCGAATTGAAAGTTAAGTATGCATGTTTACAAGTATATGAAGATGTATACTTCTCCCGTACTTGCGGTTTATGCACCGCCATTTTGAGAAGGAATTTGTAGGTTACTATTGATATATGACGTAATTGTTTTATTTAAATTTTAGTAGAGCTATCTTACTGCTTGGTCTCTTAGAATTTAGTATTGAATAAATAATTATCGAAGGTGCACCTCAAAGAAAGGTCTAAATAATTAACTCGGGTTAGACCTATGTTCATAACCTTCAAAAGCTATAGTAAAATAAGCTATCAAAATTGTAAACTCACCTGCGATCAGCAATCCAACTAAAGTAATGAAATCCAAATTGAAATATTATTTATTACTTTATCAAACCTAATAACTTTCTGCAATTGTCAAGATATTTGTAGGATTACACATTCATTAAAAGTGCTCAGCGTGCTAGTAGATGTTGCCCGAAGCCAACAAGACTGCCTGTCCGAATTCCTCAAGTTTGGTGCCAAGGGTAAGTAAAGAATGCAACGATGCATGCACCCAAGTATATACCTGAATTCGGACACGATATTAGTGCGGATCGTCGAGTGAATATGGGGTATAGTTGGAACCATCTGTTTTCCGCGAAAAGATCCCATGACTAGTTGCGCTTGGAAAACTCTGTTTGAACTAGCATGGCATGTTTTCCAACACAACTACACTATTTTCCCACAGACGTGGCAACGATCTCCTCACCTGCAAGCACAGCGTGTTCGCAGACACTAGTGCTGGAGTCCAATCTTCAACTGTTCATTTCCTAGCACTCTGAATGCTGCCGACCGACGTAATAATACTAATGCCACCAATTTCAGCGAAAATATTCCACGACTACACTGTAACAAGTTTTCTGGTAAAATTCCTAAACTGTAATGGAAGTTTTTAACCTATACTCTGTATGGAAATTGTGCTACGTGTCAGCGTGAAAATATGAGAATGTTTAGCATCGCTACTATACAAAGTTGGGAACTTTCCTACGTATTTGTCTCTTTCATGAGCAACTGTAGGAACGGTACCATGCATGTTTGGGAAAATATTGTAGTTGTATTGGAAAACATGCTAGTTCAGAAACTATTTCGTGGCTAGACGATTTGAACTCTCGCGCGTTTGAGGTTTCGGCCAGCCAATCACGGAGGTTCAGTGCCGGAGTGACTTAATTCTGATTGGACCAGTTAAACAGAGAAAGTATCCCCACATGGGTACTCGGCCGGTAGCCGAAGGATACCTGCTTGTGTGCACGTAAAATGTTGATGTCTATCCCGCTAGCAATGTTTTATTTTTCGCGGAAAACAGGCGACCTTATGTACAGTCCATTCAGGTTATTTCCAAATTTTCTGAAGCCTTGCTTTACTGCTACTTCCAGGATGTTCCTCCGCCTCGTGCAAACAAAGCTCAACTAAGTATAGAAAATTACACCAAAGGGACAACATTCAGTGTAATAATATTTTGCATAAGAACGATCTCTTACTAACCATTACCAACACACCTATTTTCTCTCCGTTTTTATTCATGTTACTAGGGATAGGAAAAATTCGTGAGTTCAGCGACCTGTTGGCTAGAATCCACACTCATGTGTATACTCGAGCCTCAGATGTTTGTTCATTGGCTGCTACCCCACAGAGTAGCCAGTGTTACTTCTCACCTGGCACCTCACTTCACTGCAGGCAACGCCTTTACCCAGACCCTTCGCGAATAAATTCACGGGATATTCAGGCTTAGCTTCAGCTTTTACAAGGAAAGACTGGCCGGGAGTCTAACAAACTCTCGTCCAGTCTATAACTTAACCTGCATTTTTCAAAATTAACGAAATTCAAGGGACAACAATAGGTAACAGCCTCACTGTTACCTCCTCCCACGAACCTGTGCAGGCAGGGGAGTGGGGGGTTATCAGCATTGGGAACCAGGGTTTGCTGGGAGTACTCGGCTACCCTATAAGAACTGTGGCACTGGCCTGGAATATTTTGATGGGTGTGGGAGGGGGAGAGGGTTAGCTTCTCCTTTCTCCTACATTTCACATGAGACCGCCTGGGTAGTAAAGGGCCCTCACAAGGGCCCGGGCTACCCCCGCTCTGAGCTTCGGCAGTGATTAGAAATGGCGGGGACTTCTCACCTGGCAGTGTGGCACTCGCTACTTGTTTCCTTGCAAGTCTGCTATTGGCTCAGACTCGTCCAGGGCGTATCTAATAAACTGCGATCCAATTGCAAAGTCAACTTCAGTGTACACGTGTTTGACATCCATCTTGTCCTGAAATGAACTCGCGAAATGTTCCTATCCCTACTTATCAGTTGTAAATTTAATAATACTTTTTTTTTTTTTTTAAAATGAAATGTAAGTAGAAATTCAATTTAACCAAAAATTAGCTACTTCTATGTTACAGACTGTTCACATGCAAGTGAGCACTTTTTAAGGCCTTCCTATTTTTCTGACACTTTTTAGTATAAACATTACTGTGTGTCTAATAAACACGGTATATACATTGTTATGTACAATGTTTGATTACAGAAAATTGACATGATATGAATTGTTTTATATTTTTGTCCTCAATTTTCACTGTGTGTTAGTTATAAAAAGTCAGTAACATATTTATATTTAATCAACACGTATCTGCGTTTCTACTATCAGGAAATAACATAATAATGTTTAGACGCAGAAATATTCAACAACTCGTGTAAAATGTAAATTTTCAATAATTTCTCTGAAACTAAAGTAATGACAAGATAACGAAGAATGCCGGCAGGTGAAGCCAAGAGTGTTTTTGTAGTGAAATTTTCAAACCTTATTGTATTTTTTTTTTGCAACTGGTCACCAAAAATGTTACAGATAGGAACATTTCGCGAGTTCACTTCAGTACAAGATAGACGTCAAACACGTGTACACTGAAGTTGACTTTGCAATTGGGCCGCAGTTTATTAGACACGCCCTGGACGACTCTGAGACAATAGCATACTTGCAAGGAAACAAGTAGCGAGTGCCATACTGCCAGGTGTGAAGTAACACTGGCTACTCTATGGGGCAGCAGCCAATGAACAAACATCTGAGGCTCGAGTATACACATGACTGTGGAGTCTAGCCTACAGGTAATTGAACTCGCGAATTTTTCCTATCCCTAGTTATAGGCCTTCTATGCGGCAGCGTGCAAGGGAAACGGTCCCGTCAAAGGGGCCGCCCCACTATTTACGCATTCCGCAGGTGTGCTGTTACATTTTATAGACCGGTATAAGTTTACGAGTTGATTGGTCATATGTTATTTCCCCGCCATCTTGATCGCAGGCGTAGTTTTGCTGCTCCCGTCTGATCTGGTTTTCTTCTTCAACAGGTTCTTAGCCTCCTAAACTTTTGTCTCCATTTATCGTCATATCATTTGTGTATTGACGGATATTTTTTTGTTCCCTCTTTTCTTTGGGGAAAAAAAAATATTTTCAAAGTCTGCTATGTATTTCAACGCCCTGAAAATAAAACAAATGTTACCACGTTGATGAAACGACCAATAGAATTGCTAACGTACGTTCATAGATTCACAATTCGTGTATATGTTAAAATATGGTTCTCCCGCCGATTATTACGCCAATTCATTTGATTTTAATCGCAGGGTGATATCTTAAACAATTATTCTTATGAAAAAATGCAATGTATATGCAGTTTATATCAGGAGAGCTAACGCATATTCTTAAAGTGAATTATTACTATTAACCCCTTAACGTATTATCCCAAGCATACTCATTCTTTTATGATGTTTTAGCAAAGTAGATATAATCGTGATCGATGCTGTACGAGATAGAAGCTAGCACCAATAAACCTGCCGTACTTTTCCTGGTTAATTCTATTGGCCGCTGCTAGCATACCAAAATTTCATTATTGAAATAATAGAAAGTCTTTTCGTAGGTCCCGTAGTGTAAGAAATCGCAATGAACTTGTAAAGTACTTATCAGCCCCGAAAATCTCCGCTTTCGCAACAACTGGAAAGAAATATTAGTTAAGGGGGTTGATGGCGCTTTCAACTGAACATGACAGAATGTGTTCATTTATTGTTCGGGAAAGCGCCATGCGGGAGTGGTGTTCACCATTGAGACAATAATCGTTTCTTGCCTCCTCCTCTCCTTATTTTTCCGCTCCTCATTCAATTCTCCGCTTCACGCCCCAAGTATAACGGACTTTGGTCTATTTTCTCTTGTTCATCGAGCGTGCGCTGTAATTGTCCCACTGGAGTCACCTTGATAACTGTACCCTCCGGTTGTCGTTCTGGGTTACAACCCGTAGCTGAAAGTGCTTCGTTACCGGGCAAGGCCACGTAAGCCCAGCCCCGTGAACACACACCAGATAGCCATTCAGCCAGAAACTTACGCCGAAAAAGCAAGGCCATTTCTTGCTGTGACTCACATTTCCGCCTACAAGAAAAGTGATGATGGGGAGGGGGGCATCGAGTTTGCCCTTCGAAACTAACCAACCCCTCTGTACCGAAACAGAATGGATCGGAAAAAAATAACACGAGGTCATAGGTACTTGTGCAAATAGGTATATTTATGTATAACAGCTGAAAGTATTCGGGCTTTCATTTTGAGACAAGGTAGAATTCGAAACACATGTGTTTATGTAACTTCAGCCTTTGATCCACACGGCGTTTGACACCTCCTGGAGAACGGTGGCCCAATTGTCGCCTTCCACTGTGACAGCAGACAACCAATGTGCAGTTGACGACTTACCTGTACATAAGATTGTAGAGTCTAGCCTGTACGCCTTTGAACTCGCGAATTATTCAGGTCTCTAGCTGAAATACATTTCACAGCAGTGTTCTCGTAGTGCTGCGCTTACGTGTGGCTAGGGACACCCGAATTTCGCGAAAAGATTTCTGTGCATATTAGATTTCAATACTCTACGGGTATATCAGGAATATTCTTTTGCTCATTGGTCGCGAGTCTTTGTGAGAAAACATTTTCTTACTGGGTTGGTCAATCAGAATTAGGTTACTCCTTTAGTGTGCGTCTGTGATTCGCGAGCAGACACCTAAGACGCATAGTTAGGGACAGGTGTATTTCGCTAAAACATTCATGGCCATGCTAGACTTCAATATCCTACGTCCATAACCACAACTTCGTTTTGGTTATTGGCGGCGTGTCTACTTGAGAATACATGTTCTTATTCGACTGGGCCAATCGTAATAAAGTGCTCCAATACTGAAAGTCCATGATTCGTGGGCTGGCACTTGAGGCACGTGGCATTTAAAATCATCCAACCACTAAAGTGCATGGAACGAAAGTGTTTTTGAGTACAACTGGTCTTGAAATATTTTCGCGAAAAACGCCTGTCCCTACACATACTAGAGACCTGCAAAATTCGCATTATTATTTGGGGACACGTTAAACTTTAAACACGTGTCTATTTGCAATGCGTTTGTCATTGGACCACACTTTATCTGACATGCCCTGGGTAACTCTGCACCAATAAATGAACACTTCACAATTGTGTGCCCCATTCACGTGCAGTTCTGTTAGAAAGGGCGTTGATTTATTTTTACATGCAGCAGCCAATGTAAAAACTACGCAGGCTTCGGTCTATACAGTACTGTGAAGTTCAGCCTGATTGCAAATAATAACGTGAATTTTGCATGTCTCTGCGCATAACACGTAAATAATACAATAAAGAAATAGTATCTGATCGAAAGTGTGATGAAATACTGGCCATGTAAGCTTTTCGCGAAATTAGGATGTCCCTCCCTAGCTATGGGACTTGCAAGTGATGACTGGTGGAATGTCTGCAGCAAACTTCACCACAGATTCTCTTCGTGGTTTCACTCGTGTCCGGTTAGTATTTATTTAACCCTTTCATTCCCACATTAATTTATGATTCCTGGTGCAGCAAAAATGTTTTTTTTTTTTATGAGTGAGCTGACAAAGAACTTCTTTCGTTATTACAACCAATAAGTAGGGATAGGAACATTTCGCGAGTTCACTTCAGGACAAGATAGACGTCAAACACGTGTACACTGAAGGTAAATTCGCAATTGGATCGCAGTTTATTAGACACGCCCTGTGTTTTATTTAAACGTATTTCGGGCAACTGCCCTTCTTAACCCTTCGATCCCCATCTTAATTTCTTGTTTATGATGTTGTAAAAGAAGTATTTTTATGAGTGCTGTATCTAAGCTATCAAAGAACTTTTTTAGTTATCACAACCAACATGCTTTAGCCTTAGTGTTCGATGATAAGTGATATGAACCAGTCATAGCGTAGCATCATGGTTTAAAGGCTGGTCATGATAAAGTGAGTACTTTTGAAATCAACCTTAGAAAAAAGTAACTACCCTTACCTGCATAAATTTTAACGTGCGCCCTGAGTGACATGCGCCCAGTCAAGTTGGTAACGATGGATGGAAAGCAGTTCCATATCTTAATTTCGAATGAAAAGTGTTAGGTAGCCATTTGTAATAAATTAAATTATTTCTTTCACTTCCTGGTTTTTTTTATGCATCAAAGTGTAAATTTAGCAGATTTGTTAAATACTTAGTTTTCTAATAATTTCGCAGTTTCACTTGACTGACGCACGAATAAAGTGATGAGGCCCATGTCAATGTTAATCTTACATAAGGCGAACGAATACACAATGTGCATACAAATATATCTTAAGGAGGGCTTTCTAAAGTGCTCATGTTACCGTGAATAGCCTATAGGAATAAATTATCCACAGGGAATATCATTGGGTACTGAGACTATCAGAGCACAGTACTGGTCAAATATAACCTTCCTTTTTTTTACAAAGGCCACGAAAGAGTCAATTTGTTTTTTTAATAAAGGTGCTAGTTGTGACACGGCCTGAGAGAAGTCCTTGAGCGTGGGTTATCGACGACGTCTTCTCTGGCGCAGGAGCTGAGGTCGCAATGTTTGTCTACGTCCCACATACACACACACACTCACAGAGCAGTCATAACGGATCCTGCAGGCTACTGTTTGCGAACGAAAGTAATAAAACCTGTATGTCCGAGAGATTTCAGCAGGCGAAGACATACAGTACGTGTCTCGCATGCTATAGTGCATTCACGGTTATTTCACACGTTCCTGAAGCCCAGGGTGTTCCTCCGCCTCGTGTAAACTAAGCTTATTTAAGTCCAGAAGGACATCGCACCCCAATTCGAGCGCACTCAGTTCTGATGATAGTTTGCACGACAACTATTTCTCAATAGGCGCTACCAACACACGCGTTTTCTCGCTTTTTTTCTTCATATTGAAGTGAAATAATTTATTAAAATTTATAGTTAAAATATCGGCAAAACTTAAATTTAACAAAAAATAGGATACTTTCATGTTAACAGAAGTATAAAACGCTTGTAATATTTGGTATATTTTGAAAATAACTTAACACGTCATACATGGGGTGATTTTTAAAAGGTTCGATTCAAAAAGTGTGAAGAAATCGCGAATATACTATAAACAGTATACACCGAAGTTGTTTTAAGGTGAAGCTTCCCCCCCCCCCCCTCATAATTTGTACATACATATTTGTCTTTGCAACAAATTGATAACATTAAATATAAACAAATTCAACCTTCGTACGGCGTACACATCTGCGTTTCAGGATTTCTGAAACCAGTATGGACTGTGTAAAGTTAGTATTTTCTCCTGTGAGATTAAAAAAAAAAAAAAAAAAAGATAGGTAATGAAGATGTGGCGTGGAGATATTTGGGCGATCTTGAGAGCCGGTGAGGGTGAAGCGAGGTGAGCATGGAGAAGCGCCGGAATGCAAGGGCGAGTAAAACGGGATATCCCCGAGAAAACCCGCCGGCACGATTTCCACTTGCTAAAATCTGGAAGCGATCGCTGCAGGTATCGAACCTGGTTCGTCTTGGTGGGAAGTCGGCAGTCTGACAACTACAGCTTCGTGGTTATGACTAATAGTGCGTACAAAAACCACACAGGCAAAATGTTATGGACTTCAGTATAGGTGTTAAAATACGGCCTATGCCGTGACAAGTCCCGTTTTTAAATTAATCGTCTGAAAAATAAGTCGTGGAGAAATACACATACATACATGATGGCGGACATCCTAGTCAAGTAATATCTGTGCATTCAGTGTTCGCGGGTATATCTGCGTTTCAAGAAGATGATAAATATTTCCCCCCATTAAGGCTGTAAATTACAAGGATGCCATCTCTTATTTTTACTGTCAGATCATTTCTAAGAAGAAAATAAGTACTGAAAACGTCCTTTAAAATACACGTTTCGCACTTGCCTGCGCAGTTTTGTTGAAAAGGAAGTTGAAATTTACGAACTGGCGTCTGCAGTCAAATCTGTTGACTATGGATCACACGTATATAGCGTTCACGTTGAACTGAGCGCTTTTGAAAGCTCTGCTTAGGATCTGCCATGGATATCGGCACTTTATTCTGCGCCGGTCAAGTGTACCTGTGAAATTATTAAGAGACGCAAATATTTTACAAATCTGCTAATTCTTACACTTAAAAAATTCATAAAGCGAAATATATGATTGAAGTTGTCACAGAGGTTTACCTATCACTTTGAATTCGACGTTAAAACTTGGAAATATTTTCCGTCCATCGTGCCAACTTAACTGAGCGCATGTCGCTCAGTGTGTCAGTTAAGATATATGCAGATAGGAGCAGTGACTTTTTTTTTTAAAGGTTGATTATCGTGAACAGTCTTTAACAATGTCCCGCTGTTTAAAGATGGATGTTGGAAGTTGTTCGCGCTGTGGTTGCGTCGTGGAGCGCGACCCGGGGCGAGACACAAGTGTCGTTCGTGGCTCCGGCGACCGTTACTCCAGCAAAGCTAGTTAAAGGCTGTTCAACATAAAGAGAGCACTTTTGACATCAACTTTAGAAAAAAGTCACTGCTCCTGCCTGCACATATTTTAACAGGCCGCACTGAGTAACACGCGTCCAGGAAAGTTAGTAACGATGGATGGAAAGTTAGGTAGCCATTTGTCATGATTTAAATTATTTATTTTGCATGCTGTTCATTTTTTTTTTTTTTTTTACTGCTTCGAAATGTAAGAATGACGAGATTTGTAAAGTAATTATTTTTTCTAATAATTTCAGAATTTCGCTTGACCTACACATGAATAAAGTGATGAAACCAATTAAAAAGTTAATTTTGCATAAAGCGGAGAGTGTACACAACGTGCTTACAAGTGGATCTTAAGCAGGGCTTTCAGAAGTGTTCATTTGACCGTGAACTGCCTATAGAACATGGCAACATGACGCATCACTCACGGACGCAGGAATGTGGGAAAGCTCGCAGAGAAATTGGGCTGGGCTAACACAGCGCGGTCGCTGAAATTCAGCAACGTCTGAAGTAAATACCACTTCCCGGCCGCGGTGGTGCGGTGGTCAGACTACTCGGTCCAAACCTCCCAGTTACGAAGTAAATGAGAACACACAGAGTGAAGTGAAGTGATTTGGGCGGCTCTTAACAGCGAGGTCTTGAGAGACGATGAGGGTGATTGAAGTGAATATGGAGCGGCGCCGGAATGAAGTGGTGGGGGAAACGGGAGATACCCGAGAAAAATCGTCCGGTACGATTCCCACTTGCGAAAATGCGGTGACCCGGCTGGGGAGTGAACCTGGTTCGCCATGGTGGGAGGCGAGCGTGCTAACCGCTCAGTTACCCCGGCCCCGGCAGCACACACACAGAGACGCCATGGCGTAGCTGTTACTTTGACGTGGTGGTAACAGTTCCCTGATTGGTCCGGCGCGGCTTTGAGAACGGGTCTTGTGTCTTATTGGATACTGCCTCCTGCGGAATGTGTCCCTATTGGCTGTGCTGCCGGCTGGCGAGCAGGCTACCTTGCGTTCATTGGCTAACGGCTTTCCGAAATATTTGCTGGATAGTGACGCCATCTTGCCGGAGCTTGCGGCTGGTGTGCGCCCTCTCATCCTAGCGGGAAGAAATTCGCGGAGTAAAGCTGGAGTCACGATAGCCCGACGAACACGACACGACAGACAGATACGACGTCAGAGCTCGACGGAATTTCGTATTAATAGGGCAAGTCAGAATTAGGTAACGCCAACGTTGCGAGTCCATGAGTAACAGACAGTAACCTGCAATGCGTGACAGTTAAAATCATCCAATCACGAAAGTGGATCTGAGCTCTAGTGTTTTGGAGTACAAGAAGTCCTGAATTATTTTCGTGTAAAACGGATGGCCCTACTGATCACTATAGATACCCTGAAATTTCTCGGATTCATTCGACAACAAGCTAGACTCCACAATCCTTTGTGCATTCGAGCATCAGTTAGTAGTTCAGTGGCTGTTGCTCCAGTTTCGCCCCAGACCTGGTAGCACGGGATTCTGTTCTTATTTTCCTTGCATGGTTCGTGATTGGTTGCAAGTCGTTCGGGACGCGCCTTAGTGACTATGGACCAATGGAAACACAGTCACTGAGGTAAACGTGAATGCAGTTTAGCTTGTCCTCAAATTAATCCGCGAAATTTCCAAGTATCTACTGATCATGGAACATGAAGACTACATGTGATAGCTAGAGATTGGAAAATGTCGCGAATTCATATTTGGACAAGCTAGACCTCAAACATATGTGTATATCTGTTGGTGAATTCCGAGCCAATAACAGGCCTGCAAGGAAACAAGTGCTGAATCGTGTGCTACTTGTGTGGGGCAGCAGCCAATGAACAGAGCGTTTACCCTTGAACATACACAGCACGGTGGAGTCTGTACTACAGGTGATCTAAAACGCGAAATTTTCCTGTCCTAGTGATAACGAAACAGCTTAAGGGGAATGTTGTACGAGAATAGTATATTTATATAATTTTTGTCACAATTTGTTTTAAAGTGGATTTCTCAAAATTTGTGGTTCGACAAAACGTAAATAACAATTTTGAACACCTTATTACATGGTTAAATATTCTCTACGTTCGTTATTCTCGGAGCTCTGATTGAAGATAAGATTTTTTTTTTTTTTTTTTTTTTTTTTCCATCAGTGCTCCGAGAATAATAAAGGCAGTGAAAATATAACCACGTAAAAATGTGTTGAAAATTATTATTTACGTCTTTTCGAGCCAAAAATTGCTAGAAACCATTTGGAAAACGACTTATATCGAAAATCGGGTCAATATACTGCTTTCATGCACCATTCCCCTTAAGCACAGGACTCATTAAAAAATGTAATGTTTGCAACACCAGAAATCATAAATGAACGTGGGATTGAAGTTGGCAAGAGTGGTGGACACACGATGGTGACGCTCGCGGGCTGAGGACGAGATGTCTAGATAGTACTGTCCGCGGCGAGATAATAACATCCTCACATGGAGCATGATCTGTCTCCAGCCTTACTTCCTTCGCATTGCGACTCCCATGACCGAGGCATCGACGCGCGATTAATCGATTCCTGCCATTACGACTCGCAACACTCCCTTCACCCCCCTCCACCATCTTACCAACACTCTCGCTTTATCTCGTCACCTATCTCATTCCTCTCTCTCTCTCTCTCTCTCTATTCTGTCTGTGGTTGATGAACGCGGTAAGCACTCAACGTTCCGAAGGACAGAAAAAAAGAACATAGTTCATGATTGCGCTTTGTCGTCGGTGAGGTGAAACAACTTTATCGCAATATGATCTTTTAATGTTTCTCTTTTGTTACCACAAAAAATTGCGAACCAAAGCGACTAGAAAAAAACACGGTCTAGCTTGACGAGTGTACTTCATTAATAAACACTAATATAGCAGCTGCCTCAGAATCTAAATAAATAATTGAAAAATCCACCCAAAATCTTTTGCAGTTATTAAATGCGAAGATGTTTGTTATTTTTTTTATATTTTCATGCAGGTAATATAATAAAAATTCCACAAATTTCGCTCTTGTGAATGCTGTAGTAAAACAAATTAAAAAAGAAAACAAATACGTTAGAAAATTTTGTTTTGTAAAAAAAAAATCAGCTCTATCTTTCTAGGTAAAAAAAGATATAATGATCCCTTATGCAAATGTAAGCAGAAAAAAATGGCATAATTTAACGCGCTGCCGCGTTTGTTGCCGAAAGTACACCCTCTTGAAAATTGATAAATAAGAAATAAAAAATATTTAAAATTACAAAAAATTGAGATAAAACAATAAACCCTAGGAAAGATGAATGATTTTTAAATTAAAATTAGACATTTAGGTAAATTTGATGGGTAATATAATGACTAGAGAGCCGGATATTTCGCGGAGTCATTCGACAACAAGCTAGACTCCACAATCCTCTGTGCACTCGAGCATCAGTTAGCAGTTCAATGGCTCTTGCTCCAGTTTTACACCAGACCTGGTGGCACGGGATTAGGTTCTTAATTTCCTTGCATGTTCGTCATTGGTTGAAAGTCGTTCGGGGCGTGTCTAGTAACTCATGGTCCAATGGTACCACAAACACATATCCACACACGAATGCAGTTTAATTTGTCCTCAGAGGAATCCGCGAAATTTTTGGATCTCTAGCAATAAATTTTCCTTAAGGACCCCGCCTAGCTGGAGATTGAACTATGTCGCAGAGCGTCAAGCACTTCAGACGACGGTTGTCGAGTGCTTTCAAGCGTTACGCACATTAGAAACACCATTTCACAGCACTCATATGGGGCCACGGTGGCTGAGCGGTTAGCCTGCTCGCCTCCCACCACGGCGATCCGGGTTCAATCCCTGATCGGGTCACTCCGGAGTTTCGCATGTGGGAATCGTGCCTGACGATGCCATTGGTAGGCGGGTCTTCTCGGGGATCTCCAGTTTCCCCCGCCCCTTCATTCCGGTGCTGCTCCATATTCACCGCAATCACAGTCATCGGCTCCGAGACCACGATGTTAAGAGCCTTCCAAATATTTTCGCTCACTCACAACCCTCCGAAATGGTTAAAAAGTCTTTTTATTTTAGTGAAAAATCGCCTATGAGTAGGGACAGGTGTTTATCGCGAAAATATTTACGGTCATGCTAGACTTCAACATCCTACGTCAGATATCAACTGTTTATTGGTTGATTGTTGTGGTAGTAAAAATGCGGCGGTTGGACGCACAATTTATTGCATGTTTGTTATTGGCTCATTTATCTCCAGGAGGTGTCAAACAACGTGTGAACCAATTACAAAATCAGCATGAACGAACAAGTGTGTGAATTCTAACTCCAGAAATGAACCCGCGAAATATTCGGGTTCTCTAGCTATAAAATAGGAAGTGAGTTTATCTTGCTCACAGACTTATTAAGCTGTCAGAGGAAAATTATGCATAGATATAGATGATAGTTCATCGCGGGAATAGTCGACTGTTTGCTAGGATTCAGCGTACTGTACACATCCGACAGTTTTCTTTCCTTATTGGCTGTCATGCGTGTATGAAAATACTATCCCATTTCACTGGGCCAATGAGGATCCTGATACTATAAGGCAGAACGTTCGTGATTGGTCTGCAAAAACTCAACCGAGTCAGAACTTTGTTCATCCAATCATGAGAGAATAAACTAGTTAGAGCGTCATAGAAGATACGTGGACTCGAAAAATGTTCGCGATTTTCTATCATATCTATGCATATATTATTCAAACACGCGTTGTATATGAAATCTGTAACAGGTAGTGTAACTCGCGAAATAAACCATCTATAGTTTCAGTCTTTAGTGACGTAGTAGGGTATCCTGAACATCTTCATAAAACATGATATTTGCTCACTTTTCATGAATATACATGTACTATCCTGCTTATGAGATTCATGGCTTATTGCGATTTGAGCGTGTCTGGCAGCACAGACGATGGACAGTTATTACTGCAGACGTGACACGAGCAATAACGAAGCAATCCACATTGCAAGGCGTCGCCTTCTCAGCAGAAAGAGGAAGCCAAGTGTTTCTATTCGTTGCATACATGTAATACTTTCATTTAAGACAGATTCCCCACCTGTCATATTGGATTTATGGAGTTTTTGCCATACTCTGGAAATACAGTTTTTTTTATAAAAAAAAATTCAAACGACAGAGCACAGAGCATTGCCTGGTCAATGTCTGAGGTCAGTATTTCTTGATTACTGTTGATATCGTCGCCATTGTAAACGTTCACGAGAAGTAATCTCGCGTTTCGCCCCGACAGTTACCAGCTAAACATCAATAAATGTAGCGCAGCTGTGGCAGTTCAATAAAGTTTGGGAAGCTGTTATTCAGGATATATCGCGCGGGAAATTTCAATATACCTTCTGAAATTAAAGGTTTTGTGTTTAAATAGATAAATCCAGGATGGCGGGTGGGAATCAGCCTGAAGTTTATGCATGTGTGGAGAGGAGAGAACGTACACTAACAAACGCATAAATGAGAGATTAACAATTAACATAAAAAACTATTTAGAAGAAACTAATTTAATTGTAACCGGAAAAACATCTTAACCCTTTCAAACCCACTTTAATTTACGGTTACACGCATCCCGAACAAAGAGATTTTATGATGCGTTTAACACAACGCTTGTTCAATTGTCACAGCCAATGAGCTGCTGGCTATATGATTGGTTACAGTTATAGGAACCAATGATGACCTAGACCAGTAAGACGGTTTGCGAATCATTTTTGCACAAGTATGATGATTGGTCATTCAGCTTGGCAGTGCGCAGTACAGACAAAATATTAAAATACGTGTGTAGTGCACACAATTGTGTACACTAGTTCTGAATGGGTTAAAGTAGAGAGATAAACCAGGAATTACAACGCCACTATATATATATATATATATATATATATATATATATATATATATATATATAGTTTAAGGAAACGTTTATGTAAAATTCGCGTAATTTTTAGGCATCAAGCTAAAATTCACAGTACTGTATATACTCGAGCCTGCGTCGTTTCTGCATTGGCTGCTGCCCAGATGTGAAGTCACGCCCTTTCTGGAAGATCTGTACGTGATTGGGGCACACGATTGTGAAGTGTTCATTTATTGGCGCAGATTTACTGTAGTCATGAAGAATAAAGTATGATCCAATGGCAAACGTATTGCAAAGGTAAAAGTGTATTAAGTTTGAACTTTCCTCAAATAGTAATGCGAACTTTGCGGGTCTCCATGAATGGCTGTACTAAAGTTTGTCCAGGCGGTTTAATTTTTTTCCTTCGCATGAGACACGAATGATCGCAACGGAAAATTGTAACCAACACATTATAACTCTTGAGCAATTTTTACTTAATTTATAGTGTCTTGTTTAGTTTTAATTTGAAGTATAAGGTGTAGCCATTGGGGGGGGGGGGGAAAGTTAGGAATTCGCGTTAGGAAAAGCTGTTGTAATTGGAGAACTGTTTATCAACCCCAGGCGCAGGACACTCGTGCTGGCAGACAGGCTTACGGGACTTTGAGGATTGCTTCTGAAGTCAACCTTTGGAAAATGTTACTGCCCTTGCCTGCATATATTTTAACGGACACACTGGCCCAGCAAAGTTGCTATAGCCTGTTAACCGTAAAATGAACACTATCGAACGCCCTGCTTAAGGGCAATGGAGCACGAAAGCAGTATATTTAACACGATTTATTTCGTAAGCAGTTTTCCAGAGGCTCTATGGACATTTTCGGCATGACAAGATGTAAGTAATAATTGTGAACACTGTTAGATATTCACTGCCTTTGTTACTCTCGGAGCACTGATGGATGATAAGGAGTAAGATATTCTTCATGATCTTACATCAGTGCTCCGAGAATAGTAAAGGCAGTGAGTATTTAAAATGTAAGGTTTTCCCAATAATTATTAATATCTTGGCATGCCGAAAGTATCGAGTAATCCTTTGGAAAACAACTTGTGTAAAAAATTAGGTAAATATACAGCTTTCACCCACCATTCTCCTTAGTATCTGCTTGTATGCACGTTGTGTATTCTTCCGCCTTATGTAAAATTGACATTGTTATGTGCCTCGTCACTTTATTCATGCGTCGGTCAAGTCAAACTGTGGAATTATTAGAAAAGTAAATATGTCACAAATCTGCTAATTCTTACACTTAAATAAATTTAAGAAAGACTGAAAGCGAAGAAATAATTTGTGTTACCACAAACTGTTACCTAACACTTTGTATTCCAAGTTACTAAATTTACTGGGCTTGTGTCACTCAGTGCGCCCGTTAAAATATATGCAGGCAGGAGCAGTGACTTATTTCTAAGGTAGATTTCAGAAGTGCTCACTTTATCGTGAACAGCCTTTAGCTAACTTCAATTATGAACGTTTGTAAAATAATTATGACGCAATTAGTGCAGCATCATTTTTAAATTATCAGTAGATTCTTGCCGTTTTTCAATTAGAAGGCAACGCGTTGATAAATTTTGGCGACAACATTTGAGGGCATTTGTGAAATGTAAACTTGCTGTAATAAGAAATATTATGTTATTTCATTGGAAATAAAGTCGTAGAACATAAATGGAAAAATTCAACAATGTGGGTGGGACCGCGTCTTTAGGCTCGAGCCTGCCTGCATCGTGCAGGAGCTATAAAGGTCACACTAGCACTCGCTACAAGTGCGCCATCGCCTCTACGCGCAGGACTCTGAACTGGCGTGCAGTGTTCTGCTAGTGCTACATGTAACTATGGGATTTTCAGCCGTGACACTATCATTATAATGATGAAAAGTCTATAGCAAAGTTCAATACAGACTCCTATCGTAGTTTAGCTCGTGTCCTGCAAGTATGTTTTAGTAAACGGCAGTCCTCAAAAAGCGTTTTTTTTTTTTTGTAAACTATATTGGAGGTCTCCAAAATATTATTTACAGTATGCGTGGCAACTTTAAAGTACCATTCCTTTCTCGTCTGGGGTATGGCGTCTTTTCCTAAGTAAACATATTTACTAAGAGCACGTTACACATCAGTACAGACATTACATACGAGCTCGTATATATATCACAATATTGGTTTTGCGGAATTGAGAATTCATATTGTGACATAATTATGAGTTGTCTTGTCTGTACTGGAATGTAGGGCCAGTACTTAGTTGGGTATAAATAAGAGTATTTTCGGAATTTTCTCTTTGAAAAATATAAACAAGTTAGAGGGGTCGCGGTGGCTGAGCGGTTAGCCCGTTCGCCTCCCACCAAGGCGAACCGGGTTCAATCCCCGGCCGGGTCACTCCCAGATTCTCGCATGTGAGAATCGTGCCGGGCGATGCTGTTTGTCGACGGGTTTCGTGGGGATCTTCGTCTCCCCTCACCCCTTTTCAGCCCCTTCATTCCGGTGCTGCTTCATACTCGCTTCAGCCACCCTCTTCGACTCTCAGGACCTCGCTGTTAAGAGCCGTCCAAATATCTTCACTCACTCATAAACAAGCTAGAAAAATCAGGTGTACGTTCTGGCTGGGGAAGGTTATCCGTAAATACGGGCCGGCCAAGCAGGACGGTAAGGGCTGGGTGGCGGGTTCGAGTCCCCGGCGGCATATGGTTCGTTTACCCCGGGCGGCGTGGCTGTGCAGGGCGAGGGGTGGAGGGAGCCAGGTGACCTTGACGAGGTCGCTGCGGGTCTGACCTCTGCGGGTTACTCAACCCGCCGACGCCGACTACCCAGGTCCTCTGAAGAGGCCGGCAAGACCACTTTCCCCTCCTCTACCCCCTCCACCACCCTCGGCCTGTAGGCGAGTAGGAGGTGCAATGCCCTGCCTGACGTCCGTCCGACATGCCGTCATCTCTTCCGGACGACCACACCAGAGGGTTGAAGCATGTACCAGCCACCATCTCCCACTTGTAGAGGCTGTTCACGTTAAAGTGCGCTTTTGGGATAATAGTCAACAAATATATTTTATTGTAGCCTTAGACGTTAACTACCGTGTGCGGTGGAATACACACACTGTGTTTATTGCTTATATTGCAATGTTTGTTTAAAAAGGTGGTCTAAGGAAAAATAATGGCTGGAAAAAATAGTAACTAGGGCCTCAAAAGTGCTCACTTTACCGTGAACAGGCTACACAATTTTTACGAGGATAAATTTTTTATACCCAAACAGGAGCCGATATTTTTTATACTCAAACAGGAGCCGATATTTTTTATACCCAAACAGGAGCCGATATTTTTTATATCCAAACAGGAGCCGATATTTTAAAATCGCGCTAGTCATTTCGTTACAAATTGTTTTTATTAAGTAGTATAATTTTTTCTCAACATAAAAACTGTAAAATATTAACTAATTACTAAATTAACAACATTTTAATTAATCAATTATATAAAACTATACATTTTTGTGTTGAAAAAATTACCCCATAAAATCACTTTGTAACAAAATGGCCAGAGGATTTTACAATATCGATTCCCGTTTGGGTTTGAAAATTAATTCTCGCAAAAGCTGTGGAAATGGGAGTTCTCGGCGCTTTCCGCCTCCAGCTGTTTTCCGCGTTTGATGCCACCGAATCGCAGGGGCGATAAGGCCCACACTGCCTCGCGCATGAGATGCGCCATCGCCTCTAAGCGCAAGCCTCTGAATTTGCTTGCAGAGTTCTCGACGCTCTGCGCGTGCACCTACGGGACTTTCAGCGGCGATCCTGTCAGTTTACTGGTGGAAAGTCTGCAGGAAGGTTCATGCAGGACTCTTGTGTAGTGTTGTGCGTATCTACTGCGTGTATTTTGAGCTACAGCGCTTTGGAAAAGTCGTTCTAGGCCATTTGGAGATTTATGGAATGATGTTTCTAATGAGCGCTCAGCAGCCCTCATCTGAAATGCGCTCTTTTCGTAGATCAGCACATCAGACACACATTTAAAAGTTTCGTGGAAAAAACGTGCATTAAAAAAATCTGCAACACAATACAATCTCCAGGTACATCATCTTCGTAAACAAAATAATAGCATGACAAGATTTAGATTTGTGGACATTCACCATTGCAATGCAGATGTCGAATGTCCAAAAATCTCTATTTTGTCATTCACCCCCATTGCACTCACAAAATAATAGTCTTTTACCCATCGTGTAATAAAGAACATGAAATGTTGTGGTTGATTCAATCCAGTATTGTACAGACATATCTACCGTTTAAACATTTAACTGTGGTAATACTGCAGAGTTGTTAAGTATAGAGAGGTGGAATAACCGCTTAGTCCGAGGACTCTATAGGCACATGGCAGCAAAATGGCGTCACTAGGTACCAACATGTTGGATCGCCGTTCATCAATCAGCTCCTGGTAACTTACTCGCCATCTGGCAGCCCAGCCAATAGGGAACCTTTCTCAGGACACAGTAGCCAATCAGACACAATACCCGTTCCCAAAGCCTCGCGCAGCCAATCAGAGAATGGGTACTTCCACATCATTTCGTGTTTGTGTATTGATATACTATATGGCGGTACACGGTCCCTCTTTGTAAACGAACTGTCTCATCTGCCAATACAAGTATAGACTAAATATGAGCTCTACTGATCATCTTCAGCACATGTCCTTAACATCTGCTAACGAATTGTCGTACGGACATTCATAATCACTTATTAAAATAGTGAAGTGCCTATCGACGTTTGATCTTGCTATAAACCTCCGATTTCAAAAGATATATACGTGTATAATAATATTGTGCCTTACTATCAAAACTGCCTTAGTGTCTCTACAACACGATCGAAAGCAGACGTTTACTTACATATTAAAATACTTGTTGATGTAAACATCAAGCTAACATTGGAATAACTGGAATGCGCACTCTACTCCATATCCCGGCGATAATAATTTACGCATTTTTTTATAGACAGGGCTAATAATATTGTCCATAAAGCGTAGGTTAGCTGTAAAATAAAAAATAAATTACACGCTGGTGACGTCATTCTAGTTATCTACCAACATGAGGAAATTAAATGTGGTTTACATAGTATTATAATGTTGGTAGTCCCGTAGAATATTCTTCGACAAACAAGTGAATGAGAGAAGGTTTCCTCCCTGTGCAGTTGAGTTGAGATTCTTAGCTTGAGTGCTCCTTAGTTGTCTGAAAAAAATGGGTGGAATACAAATTCCATACATGAGACTGGCCCATTTGTGAATATTTATTAGTAATTTTATGGAAATTTTTTAATTTTTATGTAGTAAGTAAGTTACACGAGGTCAGTTTCGCACTGGCTTCCAATTTCTATACCTAGTATCCTGTCTCGGAATGTTAAATATTTGGCTGTAGCAATTGCGCCAGAAACAGGTAGTTGCTGGACAGAATACACATTTCGGTTGCGCCACTTACGGCGGGTAATACATTTAACTGGTTTAAAAGCTACAGTACCAACGTAATGAACTCGAAGACTTGAGAACTTCTCTTCGCTCCGACAAAGGTTATTTTTCTGGAACTACTACCAAGTTCAAGGACGAATTCAACACTTGAACATTTCGAATGAAAATGAAAATGTAGGTCTATATGTATGCCAAGAGATAATAATTTGGTATTCTTAAAGAATATCTTGCCAGATACTCATTTTAGTGTAATTTCTCGCACTCTTACGCTAACGTTCTTATGAAGCGGAGTTGGTAACTTGGATGCGCGAGTGTTACCGTAACCACCTGGGTTCTCGCGTAAGGCCCCGATGAGCAAAGAAACTATGATTTTTGCATCGTACTTTGGTAATAGCCTATGGTACGGTATACTCTGTACATGACCCCTCCCTCATGACATCATAATTAAACTTGTACAGCCGTGTAAACTGCAACTACTATGGTAGAAGCGATTGTTCCGTACTTAATTTTGGCAGAAATAACCCGCCTGTTGCTTCGAAAACACAGGAAGTTCCTGCTTTTCGGTTTGTATCTTTGCGATTGACAAAAACGAATGACGGCCTCAGTCATAAAAGTACAGTTCGTTTCGAAAATTCCTCCTGTTTTAATTTTGAAGAGTTTCAGTAATTCTGCATTATATTGTTACAATTCCTTTAAGTCAGTGGCCTCAGCATGGTTTTCTAAGGCATTGAGGTCTTAGTTAAATGAAATAGTTAATAATTATTTCCTAACTTATTTAGAAACACTACAAAGAAAATACTCTCGACTAGGTGTAGGTCGTTTACGGTAAAGTTATTACTTTTGAGGTCCTAGTTACTTTTTTCCTTTCAGCTATGTTTTATCATTTAACCACATTTTACAATAAATATTGCCATGTAAGAAATAAACATGGTGTGCATGTCGGACCGCGTTGTTATGTAGTGATTTTTAAATATTGCTGAATTATTTATTATTTAATGTAAACGAGATGGGTGATTTGAATTTTTGTTTATAATGTACGCCTTAACTGTTTTATTTTAAATAAATTCGCTAACGGAAATAAATTTTATTTTTTAAACTTTACATTTTAAAATTTTTAGCCTTCATTTTAAATAGTTTAAACAGGACGAATAATTGATTTTTTATTATTTATTAGCATTTCGTCACGTTTATTTTGGGAAAGCTCACCTTGCACGCTCATTGTTTACATTTACAACGCAAACATTTCCGGGATGCCCGCAGAAGTATTGTCTCTTCTTATTTTTCTATTAACTTAGGACACAACTCGGGGCACAATTTCAGTTATTTGAATGCTTTAACTTGGGACCGCGCCATGACGTCAGAGGTTTACGTGTGCAAATCAGCGCGTGCTTGTCCTAAGACAGCGCAATTGCAGACATGCCTTTATTTTCTCATGCGGATGTCACTATATAGGCTGTTCACGGTAAAGTGAGCTCTTTTTAAGGCCCTGCTAAAGTTTTCCTTTCAATTAATTTTTACCTTTCCGCCACTTTTTAATGTAAACATCGCAAAGTGATTACTAAACACAGTGTATACTTTTCATCACTCTCAAAAGTTAAGGCCTGAGACTGCAATAAAAAATATTTATTTGGGGTTAATGCCTTTTGTAAGGGCCTTAAAAAGTGCTCACTTTACTGTGAACAGCAACAGTGCCACAGCCGCCACCATCGCTGATCCGGAAATGTAAACACGTTGAACAAGTTCAAATATAACACAGTTTTTTTGTTTGTGGATGGTTGTAGTGAGCCGAACATATGATTTCGAGTGAGTGTTGGATTTGTGGTTGTATCCCAAACCTTAATAAATCTTAAAGAACGAGTTTGTACTTCCATCTGTTCGAACAGTTATGTTCCGGAGGACCCTACACCCATCGTCTGGAAGGACAGTCGGGGAACAATCACAACTCCCGCTTTCCAGACGACCTTCCTCGGGAGCATTGACCTTGAGCGCCACGAACACCCAGTTCGTCCTTTCATATACTCAGTTGCGATTGGCAGAACCGAATGTTTCCACGAATCGATTATATTGTATTCGAATACTTATAAGTAGGGAAACCCGAAATTCGCGAAAATATTTCCGCCCATGATAGATTTCAATAGTGTACTAACACAGTGGCTGTGTAAGGTCGTGGTTACACGAGAGCTGTTAAACACAGTCAGCTAAATACATCCGGTAGCCATTCCTGAACATGTTTAAAAACAGAACGTGTTTTCGTGGTTACATATCCGAAACAGAATTAAATCAATGGGAATTATAACCTCAACAAACATGGAACTTAAGATGTGTGATATTTAATTATAATAGTCTCCAACATTTATCACTATTGATCTTTTTCATTATTATGAAACCTACAATTGTACTGTAATGGCGTAATGGATGGGTATTAGTACATTCAACCTTAAACTTGAGTTAATTCAACAAGTGCAGAAATTACCGCTAAATTCAGTAATATTTAATACGCTGCTTGTTTACTTGGAAGCAGCCAATAGGAGCGCAGCAGAGAAGAGAAGTCGTTTGAAACTACTTATGAAAACTGTTCACTTTGAAGGAGAAACAACTGCGATCGGAACTCGCTCGAAGGTAATGTAACCTCTTCAATAACTGGACTTGTTTAAGTGAAGTAGTTCTGCCAGCATCCCGTGTATCCGCTGTCTTCATTTGCCTATTAGTTGGGTGCTTAGTGAGAAGACGTTCTCTTACTTGACTGACCAGTGAGAACTAAGTTACTCCGTTAATGAAAGTATGTGGTTCGCGGGCTGATACCTAAGATGCGTAACAAGTAAATCATCCAATCACGAAAGTGTATCTCAGCGATACTTCTAATAATCGAGAACTCCCACTTGCAGCTTGAAGCCGAGAACTGACAAGTTTCGTGGCACGGTATTCGTCTATTCTAATACGATATTTTAATGTTTTATTTTTCTTATCGATTTTGGTTTTATAGTTTTAAAAATTTTATTTAAACATGTACCATACACATTATTTTAAACGACCCTACAGTTTTCCATTATCTGATTTGTGCTTGTCCTCCAAGTTCTACAATAAGAACACACCACTCTACAATACGGGAGGGGGAAGTGGGATGCTAATTTTCGGCCTGTGCGAACATTCGAGAACAAGCGTGGAACAAACGACTTAACCTGCTTTAAGATATACTATGGGCTGTTCACTGTAAAGTGAGCACTTTTGAAGCGCTAGTTATTTTTTTCCTTTCAGCCATTGTTTATCTTTTAACCGCATTTTAAAATAAATATTGGAATGTAAGTAATAAACACAGTGCGTATAAACCGTCGCACTCAGAAGTTAACGCCCAAGACTAAAATAATATATATTTATTGACTATTATTCCAAATGAGTCGGCTTTCACAAGTGTTCACTTTACCTTGAATAACACACAGCGTATTCTTACATCATACGTAATATTACCGATGTCATAGGTCTGATCATTTCATTCAGTCCACTCGTCGGTAAAGCGTAACTTCGAAATAATTAGGAAAATAAATATTTCACAAATTCGAAACCGCATGGGTTTAGATAATTGGTTTTTATATTTACTGTCAAAAAAAGGTTGTACTCGCAGGATATTTATTTGCCGAGATACGCGCTAACGCGCAAACAACTAATGTACAGTGAGTGAAGAGATTTGGGCTGCTCTTAACAACGAGGTCTTAAGAACCGATGAGGGTGAAGCGAGGCAACAAGAAGCCCCGGAATGAAGGGGTGGAGAAAACAGGAGACCCCCGAGAAAACCCGCCGACCATCGGCATCGTCGGGCACGATTCCCACTTACGAAAATCGGGGAATGACCCCGCCGGGAATCGTACCCGGTTCGCCGAGGTGGGAGGCGAGTAGTCTAACCACTACAACACAGTGGCGCCAACGAATTTACAGATAATATGTCCGCAATACTAACTCTTAACGCGTGAATACGTGTGAGAACACCACTAGAGACACTGGAAAATCGCGAGAATTTTTCGAGGCAACATATTTTCGATAACACTGTAGCTGGTGCATTTTCTTATAATTGGATGATCAGGGTTCTTATTCTACTACGTTCTTTGGACACCAGCCACAAACATTCTGCTTTAGAATATAAGAATCCTCATTGGCCCAGCGAAATGGGACAGTATCTTCATACGTGCATAATAGCCAATAAGGAAATTAAAACTGTTAAATACACTGAGAGAAAATCGAACAAAATATTTATTTGTATAGGGCCAGATATATATATATGTATATATATATATATGACCTAACAAAATATACATTTGAAAAGCAACCAAATTACTTTCGTTCGTCTAACAAAATGTATGTTTGAATAAACAAAATCTCTGTGTTGCCAAAAATAATAAGACCTTCAACTAAATATTTTGTTGAATCAACTGTATATATTTGTTGGGCCACTCACCTGACTGCCTCCGTTCGGAAATACAGCTCTAGAGTTTGTTTGTATTTTTTGTAACAATTAGGATAGTAACCGTGTTTGTCAGTGCATCAATTAATGCTCAACAATCGTATAAACACATTAATAAAACAATGCAACGAGAAACTGACAAGTAAAGCTGTAAAACTTGAAATATTAGTCTGCACACGTTGCCCAGTATTTGCTCTATATCTATTTATAAACTTTCCGGTGTCATCGGTTCTCACACTATTCAAAGTTATTAAGGCATAGCGCTCGGACGCAGGTGATCTAGGTTCGAAACTCGGTCGAACTTAAACGTTTCTTTTGTGTGGGCCAAACTGTTTAATGCACGTGTAGCCAAACAAATATTTAGTTGCACCAACCAAATCTTACAGTTTGGGGCAACCAGATGAGAACAACAAAATAATTTGGTTTCAGCAACAAAATATTTCATTGCCCCTATACAAACAAATAATTTGGTTGCGCCAAACAAATCTTGTTTGATTCAGCAAGACCTTTTACTCAGTGTATGCGTACCGTACGTTGAATCCCAGCAAACAGTCAACTTCTCCCGCTACTATAGTCCGTCACGCTTAAATTGCAGTACGGGGCTTATGGCGCTCACTGTTGTCAGATTGCTTCAGCTTTGTGACGTAACTGGCAAACTGAGAAACAAATGGGCGGTGAAGGAGACGGCCTGATTAAGATAATTTTTATCTGTTTACCTCCCCGCCAACTCGTAAAGGAATCCAATCCTGCGACGCAAAGCTAAGCGGCTCCTTTGAAACTGAAGCCTGTGAGAAACCCTATCATTGTGATTGCATGGCGTTCACGCAATGCTGGACAAAGATAACACATCAGGCAACAGTGCCCGCAGGAACAAGGACAGAGCTAACGACAGAAACCATGTATTGGAAAGAGAGAGTGAATGTCCATTACACAGCACCCTGCAATCTAAGAGTGAGACGCTCTATAGCACCAAACATTTCACCTACTGGTGGGCTTGTGCTGTCTGCAGCAGACGCCGAGACAATAGGGAAGGAAAAGTGTCGTCGATGAGTATTGAAGTCTGGAGGGTGGTAGAGGGTCAGCGATCCCGCTAGCCCGCCTTGTTACCAGCACCACAGCTCGCTCGCCTGCAGACATTTACATGCAGCCAGTCGTGAACCTCATCTCGCTCCCCCTCCTTCCCCCCAATATACCCAAGCATCTGTCTTCCCTGGACCCGAGTACAGTCCCTGCAGGAGAAACATCGCCACCCTCTCCGCCTGCTCGAGCCGCCGCTGCATTGCACTCGACTGAACCTCGCGCAAGAACTCATTAACCCCTTAACATATTATCCCTAGGGGTAGTAAAATTTCGCGAAAATATTCCAAGACAAGTAATATTTCAAAACACTGTAGGGTCTTATACCTGTCTTGATTGGCTGTGGCGGCATCACTTTTTAACACGTGTTAACTGTCTGCACACGAATCACTTAGGAGCCGTGCCGATGTTGTCTGATTCTGAGTGGCCCGGTCAAATATGAAGACGCCTTCTCAAGCAGACAGCATCCAACGGCAGTAGAAAAACTGCTGTTGGGTGCTTGTCGTATTGAAGTCTACCGTGTACTCATATTTTTTTTCGCGAAAAGTCACTAGTTCTAATTATCCTGAGTATACTCGTTAAGATATGACGTGTTGCAAAATATCTAAAGTCATGGTCGGTGCTATACAGGTTAAAGAGGTAGCGCCACTGCACACAGCGACTTTTGACTGGTTAATGCTGTTGGCTGCTGATGGCACGCCGATTCTCTATTATTGGTTGCAACCAGTGTCATAGACCAATATAAATTGTTTTCATAATGTCTACCGTTTAAGTTATTAAGAGGGATTTGTAAGTACGTGTCAGACCAAAAATTTCGTTTTTTGAAACACTTGGAATGAAAAACTAATGTGTAAGTTATGTGTTAACACATGCGCAGAAATTGTCAGCAAAAAAATGGTTTAAGTTGCTTATGAAAGAAAAATGCACATAACACTGTAAAATATTACGTTAAAATTTACTTATTTAAATGTTTTTATTTTAAAATTGTTATCTTTTATCTATTTTGGATGCTTGAGAAAGCACATTACGTAGGGAACACCCCTTCATCAAGTAGGTACTCTCATTGCATGTAGTAAAACTTAGTATAGGTTGTTCACGGTAAAATGAGCACTTTTGAAAGCCCTGCTTAAGAACTACTTGTATGCATGTTGTGTATTCTTCCACCTTGTAAAATTAACATAGTCATGGACCTCAGCACTTTACCCATGCGTCGGTCAAGTGAAACTGTACAATTATTATAAAAGCAATCATTTTCAAAACCTGCTCATTTTCATACTTCTATGCTTTAAAATAACGGAAAGGAAAATAAATAATTTAAGTTATCGCAAATGGCTACCCAACACTTTTTATTCGACGTTAAGATATGGAACTACTTTCCATCCTTCTTTACCAACTTTACTGGGCGCATGTTACTTAGTACGCCCGTAAAAATATATGCAGTTAAGAGCAGTGACTTTTTTCTAAGGTTGATTTCAAAAGTATTCACTTTATCGGGAACATTCCTTACATTCTCCTCATGGACAATCGTCAACATGTTTCACAGAAAGCTTATATTTGACAGATACTGTACTCTGAGAGGCTCAGTGTCCAATGATCTTCCCTGTGTGTAACTGATTCCTGAACCTAATACCACGCTACGTAATGACTGGCTCATATCACTGATCACCAGACAATAATACTAGAGATTATTGGTTGTAACGTAACAATTTCTTCCCCATCTTAAGTACAGCGCGCATAAAAAAAATTCGGGAATGGAAGGGTTAAAAAGGCTGTTCACGGTTAACTAAGCAATCTTGTTATCGAACTTTGAAAAGAATCGCTGCCCACAACTGCATACATTTCATCATTGAGTCTGACTGGAACACTCATGCTGAAGTTGGCAGCGGATTTGAAAAAAGTGGCTCCATGTCTTAGCAACGTTTTAACAGTGCGATGTTAACATTAATAGAAAACAAATTCATCTAATTTAGTTTCTAATATTTATGCGCATATAAAGAGCACGAACTGGCATAATAGTTAGACATTTATGTTGCCAACATTTTGAAAATTTCCCTTGATCTACGCATGTATAAAGTGCAGGCTTGCCACTATGTTAATTTTACATATAGTGGAAGGATACAAGATGGGCAGAGAAATATATCCTGGGCATGTCTTTAAAAAGTGCTAAATTAATGGTGAACAGCTTATAGATATTTTAAATAACTGATCACATACACGTGCATTTTAGCCATGAAACTTGTGATTTTTCTTTGCACACAACCATAGTAATTGCTATGATTGCCCGAATTTATCTCCATATTATAAATACAACTTTGTTTTGGAGCTAACTTACTGGTGAGAAACAAAGTGGTACATTTGGAGGGCTAAAAGTAAAATCTGCGTAACGTGTGACTTTATAAATGAGATTCTTGAATCAGCGTGACTCCGAGTTATGCCTGATAAGTTTCTCTTCTACCCGGGCATTCAAGTCACTCGGAAATACTGCTCGGAAGTTTTCAACAGATACCATGATGTTGGCGATCTGTTAAAATTATATTGTACTAGCTGTTATAGACTATTCAGGTAAAGTGAGCACTTTTGAAAGCCCTCTCATTTTAAATAATAGTAAAAAAAAAATTATTTTATTTTAGCTTTAGACGTTAACTTCCGAGTGCGGTGGAATATACACACTACGTCTATTACTTACATGGCAATGTGTATTTAAAAAGGTGGTTAAAGGATAAAAAATCGCTGAAATTAAAAAGTGACTAGGGCCTCAAAAGTGCTCACTTTACCGTGAACAGCCTATGCCAGGGGCAAATAGTGGACATATGAATGCGGAATTTAAGCCAGCTTATCGCCTTCTTCCACAGAAGTTGAATCATTGGAAGGTAGCAGCTGTTCGCTGCAACTCCGATGCCGGATCAGGTGAAACGCGACCATATTATTACCAGAGGAAATGATTTACAGCGGAAAGTTTTCACCGGTAAGACATGTTTCCAGTCATGTTTCCTTAAGCATGTATGACTGGCTGGTGTTTTTAGTTGCCAATGCGCGAGCTAGAGACGTTTACCGGCTTAACGTTCGCATCAACTTTTAATTTAAAGTGTTGCAAAAGAGGAAGTTTATAATGTGAAAAGTACTCACGTGTTTCTTATACTAACAAACTGACAGTTTGGAACCTATGGAACGGTTTTCAGTAGATCCATGGCACAAGAAGACGGCAATGATTAACTAGTTGGTGTGGTAGCAGCAACTAGTAGCATTGCCCGGGGAAAGGCGGTGTTCGTATTGGTCCTAGCTTCTGGACTTTCACAGCACTGATCATGATTTCACACATTTTGCAAAATGACGGACGTGAACGAGTACTCTCGGGATATTATGCCTTCATAAACGGCAAGTGAATACTCACTTTACAGTAGTAGAATCAAATATCACGCAGGCAATAAACCAGTGACAAGTAAAATAACAGCTTTTACGAACGGCAGTTCCGATGATTGCATCCCTCCGCTGTCTGGACAGAATGCCACTTTCAATATCGGGCGGAATTGTGTAGCAAAATCATTGCTTCCCTCAGGTTATATGTGAAACGTTGTATATGTGTGTAGGAACGTATGAAGAGCTGGACGTTTCATTGGCTGCCACACGTTCATTTTGCAGTGCCATCATCTCATTTGTCGACACGGGACTCGCCAGAGGATTGGTTGTACGTGGTCTTCTGTACTCAAGGGCACCTTAAACACTAGCGAAACTGTGTTTATCTGTTGGCTATGATCAACCACATAAGGCCCTGCGAATTAACATTTTGATGACTGGACACATTTACAGAAATTTAAGATAAGCTAGAAGCGAGTAGCTTATATCCAGCACTGCAGTAACACAATATCTTGTGGTTTCTCTCTTTCTACGTGCCGCTGCCCTTTTGGCCCAAACTACATTGGATTGACATACTTGCCGCACTAAGCAATTCTTACTACTGTCCAGCTGTCCGCCGAGGAAAAGCTGCGTGAACAGATCTCCAATCAAATGTACTTTCATACTAAAAATGGTATACAATCAAGCTTGTTCATTTGCCCGACTATACAAAAATTCAGTATTGTGTTCACGATAATGTCTGCTGATGAGATGAAGTGGTCTAGTTAAATCATGATCAAAATAACGAAGACAATTAAACTGTATCTGTGCAAGTTTTGTCTTCAGAGATAGAAATGATTCCATATTTCCTTTGCTCGAGCTATACTATGGCATAGTCACAGAAGTGTTAAATAATTTCAGTAAAAATGTACCAGTAAATTGCGCAGATTTGTTTATTGGCACGCTAGTTTTCAAACATTCGTGTTACTGTCTGCCTAGACCCATGCTTTGTCTGCCACGCCGCAGATTACTACGAGCCAATAAGCAAAGCCTTAACGAAATGAGTAGAGAAGATGGTTTATCGCGGGAAAGTAGACTGTTTGCCTATAGGTTGAGTTGAGATATTAGGGCGGCTCTTAACGATGAGGTCCTGAGAGCCGATGAGGGTGAAATGAGATGAGAACGGAGCAGCACTGGAATTTACGGTAAGGGCGGGGTAAACGGGAGACTCCCGAGAAAACCCGCCGACCAGTGCCATCGTCCGGCACGATGCCCACATGCAAAAATCCGGAGTGTCCCGGCCGGGAACTGAACCCCGTTCGCCTGGGTGGGAGGCGAGCAGGCTAACCTCAGCCACCGAGGCCTCTTGTTTGGTAGGATTTAACGTACTACACACACGTGACCGATAGTTTTCTTGCTTTATTGGTTGTCACACATTCACGAAGCTACTGTACTAATCCATTTCGCCAATGGGGGCACTCTAAAGCAAAATTTTTGTTGATTGGTCTGCAAAGAACTTAGCCGAGTCAAACCTTGACCACCCAATCATAAGACGACAAATTAACTAGAGTGTTATCGAAGATGTTCTGCGTTGAAATTTTTTCAATTTGCGTGTCTCTCTAGGAGTCATAGTTCTGGTTTTGACCACGTACAGCACCGACCATAGGCTCACCAAGACTGCAGCATGGCAAACGTAAACGAATACGTAAAGGAGTTAACCCGTTCAATTCCCGAGTTCATGACAGATAACTAGGGATAGAAAAAATTCGCGAGTTCAATGATCTGTAGGCTAGACTACAGTCATGTGTATACTCGAGCCTCAGATGTTTGTTCATTGGCTGCTGCCCCACAGAGTAGTCAGTATTACTTCACACCTGGCAGTATGGCACTCTCTACTTGTTTCCTTGCAAGTCTGCTATTGGCTCAGAGTCGTCCAGGGAGTGTCTAATAAACTGCGATCCAATTGCAAAGTCAACTTCAGTGTACACGTGTTTGACGTCTATTTTGTCCTGAAATGAACTCGCGAAATGTTCCTATCCCTACTGATAACAGGTTGAGCATAAAGGATGCTTATGGTTGGCGCTGTACAAGAGAAGGAACTAGTGGCCAGTGTTTTGTACATCTTCCTTCCGAGTAATCTGATTCGCTGAAGTTTCTGCACCTCGCTTCGCGACTGGTTAATGCTAACGCCAGGGAACGTTGCTCACTGGCTGCGAGAAGCACGCTCGACATAAGTAGAGGGGCCGCGGTGGTATAGTGGTCAGACTACGCGCCTCACACAAAGGTGAACCGGCTTCGACCCCCTCCGGGTCACCCTCAAATTTTCGCTCGTGGGAATCGTGGCGGACGATGCCGCTGGTCGGCGGGATTTCTCGGGGATCTCCTGTTTCCCCCCGCCCTTGCATCCCGGCGCTCATCCATACTCAACCTCGCCTCATCCTCATCGGCTTTCAAGACCTCGAAGTTGAGAGCCGCCCAAGTCTCTTCACTCTCTCACATAAATATAACGTCCTTTAGAAAATTAAACTATTGCAAGACCTGAGCTCGTATAGATATTAAGGACCGGATGTGTTAATTAGCTTAAGAGTCTGGATCACCCCTTATACAGAAACTATACGTCTTATTGTCACAACAGAAGAGTTAGGGTCGTTACTGAAAATGTTTCATTATAGAAGCATTACATTTCATGGTCCTGTGTAAATTTTTGTAGCTTATTGTTGATATATGCTCCCTGGTTATGATTAAAATATGAGAACGAATTAACATATACAATTTCGGATTAAGTTAATAGTTGTATAAATAATCATTATTAGTTAATGTGTTATGTCTGTAATAATGAGTAAGTTAATTAGCGAAGCTTTTATTGTCACATTTTCCAGTAAATGATCCTAAATTTGAATCAAGAAGAAATGAATAAAAAATCTAATATGGCGTGTGACGTATGCCCTTAAGGCCATTGGTACATGAAAACAGTATATTATATAATTTTAGTAGTAACATGTTTCACAGCGATTTTTTCAAAATTTCTGGCATCTCAAGACGAAAATAACTAATTTAAGTGCCTTCTTACGTTGTTAGATATTCACTGCCGTAATTATTCTCGGAGGACTAATGGAAGAAAAGAAAGAATTTTTGTTTTCTTATCTGCAAACAGTGCTCTGAGAATAATAACGGCACTGAATATCTAACGACGTAAGAAGGCGCTAAAATTAGGTATCTACGTCTTGAGTTACGAGAAATGGTGAAAAATCCGCAGTGAAACAAGTTATGACATAAATGATATAAACGTACTTCTTTCACGCACCAATGGCCTTAACCAGCTGCAACTGAGACAGCTGCTACTGTCGTTACACTTGACGCTACAAGTGTGTGTGCTCATGAGGCTACCACACTCACAGTACCACACGAGACGTAATTTATACCCCCTCATCTTTCCCGCGACGTCACCATTGTGCCTCACACGGGAGTCTCTTGTGAGTTCCTGTCGCTCCCCCCCCCCCCCCCCCATGAGTCGTGGTAATTAACGGCACCAAATACCGTGCAGCTGAGCGCCTTTTGAAGATACTTCTCCAGCACACCCCTTGCCCTCAGACTACACCAGAGATTAGCGCACTTACAAAACGAAGTCCGTGTGCCATCGGGGTAGCGATTTATCAATAGCAACATGCCGCGATGTTTCATCACAAAGACACGCGGCCAATAGCCAAAGGAGAACTGCAGCTGTGCACTTAGCGTGTTGAAGTACAGCCTGGGTAGAACTATTTGAGCGAAAATCAGTTTCCCTATTCATAGAGACATTTAAACCTTCGCGATATTATTCGAGGACACGTTCGTCATTGGAACATACTTCATTTGACACGCCCCGGGTAACTCTGCGCTAATAAATGAACACCTCACAATCACGTGCCCCAAACACGTGCAGTTCGCTCAGAACAGGAGTGATTTCAAATCTGGGCAGTAGCCAATGGAAGAACGACGCCGGCTCCAGTGTATACAGTACTGCGGAGTTTAGCTTGATGCCAAAAAAAAAAAAAAAAAAAAAAACAACGCGAATTCTGCAGGTCCTAGTGATAATTTTTTTACCTCCAGGAATAACTTTACATCAAAGGGAATCAGTAGAGACCCTGCAAATTCACGTTAAAAGATGACACAAAGCTAGACTCCGCAGTGCTCTGTGCACTCGGTCACAGGTCACTAGTCCATTGGCTGCTGCCGCAGGTAGAACTCTTATTCCTGTTTCATACGGAATGAAACCAGCAAGTGATGCAAGTTTACTATAGGTTCTGAGTTCTGCACAACTTAGCGTTTTAACGGAGGCCCTGTGACACAAGAGCCGCGATGCTGTAATGGTCAGACTACCTGCCTCCCATCAAGACGGACCGGGTTCGATTCCCGATGGATTCGCTCCCAGATTTCCTCATGCGAGAATCGTGCCGGTCGAGGCCGCTGGTCGGCGGGTTTAATCTGGTGTCTTTCGTTTCACCCCGCCCTTGCATTCCAGCGCTGCTCCATGCTCAACCCACTTTCCCTTCATTAGCTTCACCTTCAAGGTCAAGAAGGGAGAGAGCGATACGGGCGACACTAACACGCACGCCTAGTGCCTCGTTGCTTCTACGCGCAAGGCGTGCAGTGTTTCCGTCGTGATTCAGATCTGTAACAGTGGCACTTTATTACACGCGATGAAAACCCACAGATTAATCTACTCCCGTATGTTTGTACTTTTCTCTTACCGCTTAAGGAAACTGCATAGGCATGCCTTAAAAATGTAAAAATGAACCATTTTCACAATTTATTCTCCATGAATACACTTAATATGATAGAAGTAAAAAGATAGGACTTTTTTCCCCCCGGAAATAAGTGTTATTTGAAGACCTTTTATTTACCGGGACACGCGTTTTCGCGCAAACAACATTTCACAGACAATGTTGCATTACACAGCCGCCCAATTCTCCCCGCTCCACTCTCACTGACAGTAGTTCAATGCTATCAAACTTGCTACCGAGTTATAATCCGAAATAATGGAGTCTGTGTGAATCAGTTTTACAGGGAAGTCGGGTATGAAAGGTGCAGATCTTCTCAGAGGGGCAGCGAACCAATACGGTTTTCTCGAGGTGCTCTGCGACACTCGATCCCGACAGGGAGAGATCACTCTTCCACAGACTTCCTGTCGACATCCACCGTCAACCAAGATCTCTGACCGGCGCGGCGAGGCTGCGGACTCGCGAGGCCGGAAGTCTTCACTTTCGACCAGCAGCGCCGCCGCCCCCGGGGGCGGCACATCCTGGCGCCGGCTCTTTCCCACGCCGAGGGAACTCTGCCAGCCTCCATCCCCCCCCTCACCCCTCCAGACGAGTCTGCCACGGCCGCAATACAGTTTTCCATTTCGTCCGCAAACCCGCTGCACATGGGCCAGCGTGTAGGTCGCGCTCTGTTGTACCTCACTACGATGTGAGTATGGAGCAGCGCCGGAATGTAAAGGCGGGGTATCTGGAGAACCCAAAAAAAAACCCACCCCGCAGAACAGCGGCCTCGTCCGGCACGATCCCCCCATATATATATATAATTCCGGGATTGATTCTGCCAGGAATCGAACGCGGTTTCGACTAGTCTATAGTCTGTCCACAATATCTCACTCTTTTCGAATGAAACATTTCAAAATCGCGCCGTGTATGACGTTTGTGGTTGTTTTATACCTGTGTCAACATAAATGTAGGCCTATTTTATTATTCGTTTAATTAAAATTTTACTATGTTTTATCTATAAACTATAATATTTCATTTGGAGGCTGTTCAGGGTAAAGTGAGCACTTTTTTATTTCAGCCATTTTTTATCCTTTAACTATTTAACTACCTTTTTACATATATTTTTCAATGTCCGTAATAAACACAGTGTGTGGATTCCACCACACTCGGAAGTTAATATTTGGGACTAAAATAATAATATATTTATTTACTGTTATTCTAAATGAAAGTGCTTTTAAAAGTGCTCACTTTACCGTAAATAGCCTATACAATTATTTTGAATAAAAACGGGTAGGAAACAGGCGTGTTTTGAATGCCAAGTAAGAAATTGTTCTCATACGAAATACGATAAAGCTGGGTGCGTACAAATATGGCGTGTTGTCCCTTTAGTGTAATTGTCTAGACATAAGTGTATGATCTCTGTGTTAGCATGAAGCGGAGGAATACCCTGGAAGTAGAATTTCAGCAAGCTTCAGGAAAGTTGGAAGCAACCGTGTGTGCACTGCACACACTGCACATATTTCGGACTGCACATGGTGAACTCCCTTCCACACGTTGAAGCGGCTGACAATGAAACACTTAACGAAGCAAGAAAACATCAACGCGCTGTATTTTCCCGTGCACACCTCAACATTTCCTCCTTTGTGAGAGGATCAGAAGGCTTTTTCCTACCTGGTTGGGCCAATCAGAAGCAGCTTACTCCAATACTGAACGTGTGAGATTAGGGAGCAGGCGTAAGACGGGCGATGTTTCAATAAGTCAAAGCACGGAGATGGAGGTGAGCTAAAGCATTATCGTGTACAGCTAGACGTGATTTTTTTTTTTTTTTTGCAAAATACACGAGTCCCTGGTGATGACAATGATACTGATGAATACAGTGACAAACTAAACGTCACACAATTATATGCTTCTTTCATCTGCGTTGTTTGTGTTGTTGGGTGGAACACGTGATTTCCGGGGAAAGAGTTATTGTCCACGTCATCTGAAAAAACACTTTCGCTCAGATCCAGGTGTTTTAACCCCCTTAACACACACTGTCTAGTATACACGTACGCATCCAACATGTTTCAGGACAACAACAAACAACAACAAAGAAATTACAAATTTGATCAATGGCCATTGGCCATAACTGAACTCTATAGTATTTTTAAAAGTAAAGTTATTTACTGTACTTGCTATGTAACGTTTTTCATTTCTCTTATCGGCTAGTAGCTGAAAAGGGGTCGTTGGACATCGTTTTAATCCCCCCTCCGCTACATTGATCTAAATTAAAAGGCGTGAACTGTGTTACATATTCAGTTAAATTAAATTAAAATTTTGTTTTATTGGGGGGGGGGGGAGGGATGGGGTTTAATTTTGAAGGAAGTTATTTAAAATATATTTTTTTAAGAGATATGAAAGAAAATACATTTTTGATATAATTAAAATGATTGAGAAACTACTGTCAAGAGAACATTACTACAGAAGGTATTGGGATGATGAGCGATGGGTTAACTTATAAATAGGATACTATAGTTTGTATGGGCTTCTAATGGGTCCTGAACTGTAATGTTGTGAGTTCAGGAAGGCGGCTGTTCGTTCCGGCACCGGTTATTTTTGTTTTAACTGTATCCGAAAATACTTAAAATGTTGCAGGGCAGATGAAAACATGGCCAGTGCTGTGCGGGGCCGGAAGTTAGCACCAACACGACAGCACCTTTCCCTGTGTCATGCCATTGGTTGCCGCTGGCACAGCAACTATTCTATTATTGGTTGCCGCTGGTACAGCAACTATTCTATTATTGGTTGCCGCTGGTACAGCAACTATTCTATTATTGGTTGCCGCTGGTACAGCAACTATTCTATTATTGGTTGCCGCTGGTACAGCAACTATTCTACTATTGGTTGTCGTTGGTACAGCAACTATTCTATTATTGGTTGCCGCTGGTACAGCAACTATTCTACTATTGGTTGTCGTTGGTACAGCAACTATTCTATTATTGGTTGCCGCTGGTACAGCAACTATTCTATTATTGGTTGCCGCTGGTACAGCAACTATTCTACTATTGGTGTTGGTACAGCAACTATTCTATTATTGGTTGCCGCTGGTACAGCAACTATTCTACTATTGGTGTTGGTACAGCAACTATTCTATTATTGGTTGTCGCTGGTACAGCAACTATTCTATTATTGGTTGTCGTTGGTACAGCAACTATTCTATTATTGGTTGCCGCTGGTACAGCAACTATTCTATTATTGGTTGTCGTTGGTACAGCAACTATTCTATTATTGGTTGCCGCTGGTACAGCAACTATTCTACTATTGGTTGTCGTTGGTACAGCAACTATTCTACTATTGGTGTTGGTACAGCAACTATTCTATTATTGGTTGCCGCTGGTACAGCAACTATTCTACTATTGGTGTTGGTACAGCAACTATTCTATTATTGGTTGCCGCTGGTACAGCAACTATTCTATTATTGGTTGTCGTTGGTACAGCAACTATTCTATTATTGGTTGTCGCTGGTACAGCAACTATTCTATTATTGGTTGTCGTTGGTACAGCAACTATTCTACTATTGGTTGCCGCTGGTACAGCAACTATTCTATTATTGGTTGTCGCTGGTACAGCAACTATTCTATTATTGGTTGCCGCTGGTACAGCAACTATTCTATTATTGGTTGCCGCTGGTACAGCAACTATTCTATTATTGGTTGCCGCTGGTACAGCAACTATTCTACTATTGGTGTTGGTACAGCAACTATTCTATTATTGGTTGTCGCTGGTACAGCAACTATTCTATTATTGGTTGCCGCTGGTACAGCAACTATTCTATTATTGGTTGTCGTTGGTACAGCAACTATTCTATTATTGGTTGCCGCTGGTACAGCAACTATTCTACTATTGGTTGCCGCTGGTACAGCAACTATTCTATTATTGGTTGCCGCTGGTACAGCAACTATTCTACTTTTGGTTGCCGCTGGTACAGCAACTATTCTATTATTGGTTGCCGCTGGTACAGCAACTATTCTATTATTGGTTGCCGCTGGTACAGCAACTATTCTATTATTGGTTGCCACTGGCACATCAACTATTCTATTATTGGTTGCTTGTCGTCTAATATAGCTACCTAGAACCTTCCTGTTGGTTAAAAAGTGTAGGCTTTCATTGAGCAATTCGTAAGCACTACTCACGCCAAAAATTACCTGTTTTTGCAACACCTGAAGTGAATAATGAATATGTACGTTGAGGGGTAAATCGTTCCACATCGTAAGTGCCTGCCTGGGAATCTCAAACGTTCCGTATTGGAACTAACCTAGTTATCGGTGGCGTAGGAAGTGTAGGGTGGTGCGGGGGCCCCGAGTGTCATCAATTGGGGGGGGGGGGGGGTCCATAAAATTGAAAAAAATTAAATTTTTTTGGACTCACTTATTTTTAGTGTCATCTTAAAACAAGTCATTAATTTCATTTTACTATGTTTCTGGTTCCCAGGCGAGGATTCGTAAAGTTAATCCTAAAGCATTATTTGTTCCTTTTGGAAATTATTCTCTTAGTCTGTGTGGAGGGCATTCTTTCGCAACTGTTTCACAATGTGTTGCCTTTTTTTGGGACGTTATAAAGTCTGTACTGCTTCTTCTCAGTTTCCTCGCACGTACAGATGGACGATGATTGTAACTAATGTTGGAGTTACAGCAAAAAGGCTTTCAGATACAAGATGGAGTGCTCACTATGAAGCTGTAAAAGGTGTACATTCTAATTTCAAGAAGGTTGTTGATGCCACAGAAGAACTATGTGATCCCACAGAAACTGGCGAAACCAGAGGAGCAGTGCAAACCAGCAGTATGGTTTTTTTTAAATTTATTTTTTTAAATATTTCTGGTTAATGTCTGGGAAGAAGTAAATCACACTCAAAAATAAATACCTATCGAATGTTGGAATCAGTTTTGAGACGTGTGCTATCAAACTGAGACGTCTGAAGATCTTTTTGAAAGACAAAAGAAATGAGATCGCGAAGCTAGCACTGTAGAATTGTAACGAACACTTGTGAAGAGATGGACGTTCCTTTACTGAAAAGAAGAACCACCAGAAAGAAGAAAATTATGTCTGGAGAAAAGGCTCAGGATGTACAGTATCAGTACCACTCACGTTAAATGAAGAATTGAAAACATCAATGCTGGAGTTTATTGACAGGTTTTACTATCAAGAAATCGACACTCGCTGCAAAGGCATGGAAGGACATATAAGCTCGGTTTGCAGTCCTCGAGCTCAAGAATCTGCTCACAACCTCAGAAGACGAACTTCCACAGTTAATACAAAACTTAGTTGTAAACTATTGTTACGAGTTCGCTGCTTCGTATCCCGCGAGAGCGAATGGAAGTGAAGGACATCAGTTATATGATAGCGGCGGCAACAAGTCAAAGGACTGTTTTGAATGAACAGGTGAGCGATAGGCCAGTGGCCGCGTATCTCTTACAGAAATCGAGCCGACATGATACTCCTTTAGCGGCGTACGCTGCTGACCCTAGTTGTATTTATTTCTGCGTGTATCTTAAGAATACTCTGGAGTAATTACCTAGTTCTCTCAGCGCGACTCGGGGTGTGTTGAACCTTCCATATGGTCAGGGCGAACGGTATAAAAGTGTGAGAGACCTCTGAACCAAGGAATTTATAAGTGAATGGGTGGCTGAGTGCCGAGCGATAGAACACGAGGAGCGAGAGAAGTGACGAGCGAAAGGGAAATCTGCGACTACGAGTATCAAGCAGTGAAGGGTGCGGCTTGCAGGCTGGACTATTGGTCTAGATGCGAGAGTGAAAGACATTACAAATGGGGACAACAGGTAGACTGAACACATGTTAATAATGAGTATGAGTTAAATGACTGTAATAAAACAGACAATAAAGAAGGATGTTAACTGGAGTTGAAATAGACATTAAATGTTGCACTCACTGTCAGATATAAAGAGTAATAATGGAGACAGACAATTTAATGCTGTAAATAATAGCTGTGTGAATAAAGTAGAAATCAAATTTAGTTATTTTATTTTTATTAAGACCTTCATCCCTCACGGACTCAGATACACCTCTCAGGCGTCCCTTTTAACACTATGATTAACTTTATGAAGCCAGAAAATGACGTTTGTGACTTAAGTATGATATTTTTCCCTCTTTTAATAATTTCAGCTTTGGGAAGGTGGAAGGGGGCAGAAATTTTCCACATCGGGTACCACCTGACCTTGCTACGCTACTGCTAGTTATGCTTGGCCCAGTCATGTAGGAGATTGATTTCCACAAAGACACGCTGCCAGTAGCCAAAGCAGAACCACAGAATAATGGACCTGTTAGCCTTTTCATGCCCATTGTAGACAATTGTCAACATGTTTCACAGGAAGCTTATATTTGACCAGTACTGTACTCTGTGAGGCTCAGTGTCCAATGATCTTTCCTGTGTGTAATTGACTACTAAACCTCGCTACTGCTCTACACGGTATGACTGGTCCATAAAGGCTGTTCACAATAAAGTGAGCATTTTTGAAAGCCCTGCTTAAGATCCACTTGCATGCACTTTGTGTATTCTTCCACCTTATGTAAAATTAACATGGCCGTGGACCTCATCACTTAATTCATTCATCGGTTAAGTAAAACTGTGAAATTATTACAAAAGTAAATACTGTGTAAATTATGTTCATTTTTACACTTCGATGCATAAAAAAAAACGGAAAGCGAAAGAAATTAATTAAGTTATCACAAATTATTACGTAACAATTTTTATTCGATGTTAAAATATGGGACTGTTACCCCTCCATCATTAGCAACTTCACTAGGCGCATGTCACTCAGTGCGCCCGTTACAATATATATGCAGGTAGGAGCAGTGACTTTTTCCTATGGTTGAATTCGAAAGTGCTCACTTGATCGTGAACAGCCTTGAACAACAATGATACGCCCCTACCTACAAGAATACTGGACTTGTGCCACTCCCGTGGTGCGACAGTCAAAAGTCTTCACGGGAAACGCTTTCCACAGTCCAAAAGTTCAGTCTGTGTAGATGTGCATGTCAGGTAGCTCGCTTTCCAGCACAACAATTACGATGCGTTCAATTTTCTTGTTGTTTTATCGAATCGCCGTATTTGTATGCTAACGTTCACTACCTCTACTTCATGAGAAACTCCATCTCGTGTCGAGAAAAACGGTTTTCTCATTAGATTTTCAATTTATGGCCCTTACACGATAGAGCCTCTTAAGAGTCTTGTTTTACTTTTCTTGATACATCATGTCCCGGAAATATATTTTCTTCATAGGATATTTGGAGTAAGTGGCCGAGTTCCTGTACTTGACTTAATTTGAAGAACGGTTAGTCGCGGTGTGTTGCGAGTACATTAACGGCGTTGCAGAGTTAATCCTGCAGTTACGATGGGTTTTTTGATCACGAAACGGTGCTCCTTATCAGATACACCGTTTCCTGCTTCCACACAAAAGCATCCGCTTCATCGATAATTTATTGACTTTGTCTTATTTACGATAAATCTTACTTGTGTGGTAATTTCGCGAAAATATTTCCGCACATGCTAGGTTTCAATACCCTGCGGGCATACCAACTGTTTTCTTTTGTCTTATTGGCTGCGTGTCTTTGTGAGATCATCTTCTCGTATTTAACTGGCCAATCAGGATTAAGGTAATTTCAATACTGCGCGTCTTTGATTCGCGGGCAGAGACACCCAAAGATGCGTAACACGAAAGCCATCCAATCATGAAAGTGAATCTGAGCTAAAGTGTTACGAGGTACAAACTGGTCGTGAAATCTTTTCGTGAAATTCGGATGTCCCTATTAATCGATTTAGCCATCGTATCCAAATATAAGAGTACACAAGAAGTGGGTTAATTATTTAAGATGTAGATAGCTGGAAAAGATGTCGAACGAGGGAAGAAATTTTGCATGTAAAATACGTCATTCGTTGCAAATATTTATTCTGAAGCTCACACTGAGCCGATTACAAAAACATCAAGTAAGTGCTTATTGGCTCCGATATATAAGAGAACGTTGTGTTTATACAAATAAAGAAACAAAAAAGAAAATAGCGGAAACAGTCATAATTACAATGAAAAAAAAAAAATTTTTGTGGCCGCCACAAAATATTTTTTCCAGTGTACATATTTACCTGCGACTGACAAAAGGTCAACATTAGGGGCAGAGAATTTTCGCTATCTTTTATACTTTTATACATCTGAACTCACGGCGGAAAGAATTATTTCATTGTTTTCCCTGACAAGAAAATAGATGTTTGTACAGGGCAAAATAGATACTTATTAATTAGACCCAACAAATTATTTTGTTGAGCAAACGAAACTTAAAAAGAACAATGGACTTAACAAAATATTTATTTGAATAACTGTATATATTTGCTTGGCCACTCATTTGACTGCCCTTGTTCCAAAATAGAACACGAGAGTTTGTAATTATTGTGACAATTATGATAGTAACATTATTAGAGCATACATTGATCCTTAGAAATGGTATAGAAATCTCGAATTTTTACCTGTAAGTTACATCATTAGGGACGCTTGATTCTAGCGAAGAGTTCCAGTTAGGCTAGACTTCAATATTGTCTGGAGTTACATCATTAGGGACGCTTGATTCTAGCGAAGAGTTCCAGTTAGGCTAGACTTCAATATTGCCTGGAGTTACATCATTAGGGACGCTTGATTCTCGCGAAGAGTTCCAGTTAGGCTAGACTTCAATATTGCCTGGAGTTACATAATTAGGGACGCTTGATTCTAGCGAAGAGTTCCAGTTAGGCTAGACTTCAATATTGCCTGGAGTTACATAATTAGGGACGCTTGATTCTAGCGAAGAGTTCCAGTTAAGCTAGACTTCAATATTGCCTGGAGTTTTCCTATATTTACTCTCGTTGTTAGGGGTAGTGAAATTTTACGAAAATATTTGAAGACATGTTATATTTCTAAACACTGTTGGGTCGTTTACCTATTCTGATTGGCTGAATTACATTTTGACGCGTGTTAACTTTCTGCACACGAATCACGTAGGAGCCGTGCCGATGTTGCCGAATCCTGAGAGAGCCGGACAAATATGAAAACACCTTCTCAAGCAGACAGAAAGTCATTTTAGTAGAGAAACTGCTGCTGGGTGCTTATAGTATTGCAGTCTACCGTGCACTCGTATTTTTTCGGGGAAAATCACTAGCTCTAGTTGTTGGTAGAGACACTGGAAGGCTGCGAAACTGTTTTCTGTCAACATATCCTCGATAATCAGAGTTCTTATCTACTCTGTGGTACCGCGCATTTTTACGACAGCTTATTTTCCATTTTTTGGCGACTATACATCTACGGAACTATTATCCCCGTTTGGGGCTGCGTTGGCTGAGCGGTTAGCCTGCTTGCCTCCCACCAAGGCGAACCGGGCTCAATCCCCGGCCGGGCCACTCCCAGATTTTCGCATGTGGGAATCGTGGCGGACGATGCCGCTCGTCGGCGGGTTATCTCGGGATTCTCCCGTTCCCCCCTTTTCATTCCGACGCTGCTCCATTCTCACCGGCCAGATTTCTTAATTCACTCACTATCCCTATTTATTGAAATAATGAGGATCCTGATACTCTAAAGAAAAACTTTTGTGATTGATCTGCAAAAAACTCTATCGAAAACATGTTGATTCAAAACATTTTCGTAGTTTTCCAGTGTATCTACCAACAACGAAGGGGAAACTAGAAAACCAAAGGTCAACACGTAGCATGTAAGTAGGGCCAGTGATTACTCGCGAATAAATATTGAGTCCACATTAGACTGCAATACCATATATATATATATATATATATATATATATATATATATATATATATATACACATATATATACACACATATATATATATATATACACACATATATACACACATATATATACACATATATATATGTAGACAGAAGCCAATAGAGGTAGGAAAAAACAGCTGGGGTATATATATATATATATATATATATATATATATATATATATATATATATATACACACCCCAGCTGTTTTTTCCTACCTCTATTGGCTTCTGTCTACAGCCACTCTGTATTTGACAACTCCGGTACTGAACCTTCATGATTGGTATGCTAACAGTTAACACGAGCCAAGACATGATTCAGCCAGTAAGAAAGCTGAACGATCCTGTAGTGCTTTGAAGTTTATCTTGCCTCGGTATCTTTACGGCAAATATCACTGCCCTCCACAAGTATAAGTGTGACCTTAGTGGAAATATTCCCGCGGAAGTCAGGAGTCTCTAATGATATAACCTACTCGTAAAAATTCTATAGGCTGTTCACGGTAAAATGAGCACTTTTGGAAGCCCTTCTTAAGCTTTACTTGTATCCACCTTATTTTAAATTAACATTGCCGTGGGCCTTATCACCTTATTCATGCGTCGGTCAGGTGAAACTATGAAATTATTGGAAAGGTAAATATATTACAGATTCGGTAATTTTTACACTCCGGTGCATAAAAAAAAAAACAGAAAGTGAAAAATCACAAATGGAGACGTAACAGTTTTTATTCGACATTAACACATGTAACTACTTTCCATCCATAGTTACCAACTTTACTGAGCACACGTCACTCAATGCGCCCGTTGACAAAATGCCGGCAGTGCAGGGGCAGTGATTTTATTTCTAAGTTTGATTTCAAAAGTGCTCGCTCACTTGATAGCGAACAGACTCTAGATGACTCGCGGCGGCGTTGGCTGGGTGTTCCGCTATCAGCAGGTTCTCAGGCGCGCAGATTACCTCCGTAGTTTGTCAACTGTGGAAAGTTGTCGGCGCTCATTCACGCACAATGGCGTGGTCTCTTCCGCGCCGTGTTACGCACTCGCAGCTCCATTACGTAAGCCGAGGTGCGATAACTGGCCGAGTTCACACGGCCAGGCGTCTTCACATTCGCCAACTGTGAACACGCTCCTACAAGTCCGTACTGTGGAAAAAGTTGAGGTTTAACTCCCTTACGTGTAAGGGAAGCTAATTACCTCTACATCTTGGGTAAAATCACATCCTAAGTGTAGAGTAAATTTGCTTATAAGTAAAATGCTATTTCTTAATAGTACGGAAAATACATCACAAAAGTGGGTTAAATTCCCATACACCGAAGGGAAGATTCCATACAAGAAAGGGAATATTAACTATATTGTATAGTAAAATTATATTTAAAAATATCCTGGAGTATTAGTAGTGTTATATTTGTATTACTCATATCCTCTGACTAACAGTAACCGAAGCCTCTACTCTAAAATCCTCGACACTTGCTGTGTGGGTGGGCGCGAACCATGGACCTCTATCACGATAGGCCGATGCGCTATCCACAGGGATAGGAAAATTTAGCGAATTCATTTCGGGACAAGATAGATGTCGAACACATATATCGTGAAGTCACCTTTGCAATTGGATCACAGTTTATTAGACCCGCCCTGCACGCCTCTGAGCCAATAGCAGACTTGCAAGGAAACACCTTGCGAATCCCATAATTGCCAGTTGCGGGGTAACAGCCAATGAACACACAGCTGAGGCTCCAGTATGCAGAGGACTGAGGAGTCTAGCCTACATGTCATTGAACTCGCGAAATTTTCCTATCCCTAGCTAACCATTACGCACCGACTACAGCGTGACAGCATCACTGAATATTACCGTGTTAAAGGATTGTTTCTTCCGCCCGTCCTCCCATAGCTGTTGAGAATGCTGAAGAAATGCACGCGTCGTAAGGTAATGTTCCCATCCATGTATGGGATTTTGCACCGCTATATACGTGAATCTTACTCCAGGGTGCGGTAATTTTACCTTGCCCGTGAGGAAAATGTTCTTCCCCACACAAGTTTGCGAAATATACCTTACACTTGTCAGGTAATTTGCCCATTATTTTTTACACTTTGGGAAGCTTGAAAACCTGGAAAAAACCAGAGAAATTGCTTACTGATCCTGGAAAATAAAATCTGTAATACGCTTATTCCATTAACATAATAGTTGAAACCATGTCCAATACAGTGCAAGACCAGAAGCTAGTTTCAGTACACTGTAAACAAAATTGTAATTTATACTGAGGAATTCTATGTAATTTTACAAATGCTTGTAACAGTACAAAGATTTCTCCTGTAAAACTACTCGTTTGTAAAACTACAAGGGCCGTGCTTGTAACATACCTCAAGAAATGTTTGTACTATACTGACCCATATCTACAAGCGTCAGCAAAATGACAAACACTCAACAATGTAAAACCGCATGTTGGTGTATGTGCAAAAACTATGGGTTGTGTAAAGTGTAGTTGCGTGCAAAAAAAATGTATTGCAAGACTGAATAACGTAAAACACTTAAAACAACTCAAATAATCATAATGAAACATGACTGTTTTATTCATTAAATGTTAATGTTTCTTAGCTACACAGAACTCTGAAATGAAATTAATGTACCAATTCTTATTAACCAAATAGCTTAATTAATATGTTGTAGGTAGTTTGCAGTTATATTGACTGTAAAAATATATTTGAAGTTCGTAAGTCAAGTTGGTCTTGTAGTTAAAGGTGCGGGCTTATAATACAAGGAGTGAGGGTTCTAGTCCCCGCGCTGGCACAGTGTAATTCTTCTTCGTAAATAATATTCTGAAATATTTTTTTAGGTATTCTCTGTTATTAATTTGCCATATTTGTTTTCTAGAAGAAAGAAATAATTTTATGTTGGCCTACACTTCTCAATAATGTAAATTGTAATACAAGGTTATAATTTGTAATATTACAAATAAATGTTTTGTAGACTTTACAAGAAAACTCTTCTAATTTTGCAAAGGATTTTCTTGGCAACTGGGTTTCCAAGGATTTTTATTGTAAAAGAACACAAAAGATTGTTTAGACTGTAGAAAAATCGCCTTTCCCTGAGTAATGTTATTGGTTGCTGCTGAAAAAAAACTTAACAATTTTATAATTGGTTGTTTCTTGAGCCATGGTTCTACTGAAACCCTTTCAACAGGTTTCCAAAGTAGCAGTTATGTGAAACTCTTAATCATTGCCCACACCAAAAATTTCTTCTTGCGCAACGCATCTGACATGTTGCAGAATAGATAAACATCTCGTTGCTGTGTAGGTTCAGAAGCTAGCACCAATGTAAACAACGCCTCTACCTGGGTGATGCTATTGGTAGACACACGGAAATTTCGCAGATTCGTTTGAGGACAGGTTAAACTTTAATTAACCACGTGTACATGGGAGCATCTCCCTTATATTGGGACAAAGTTAGTTAGACACGCCCCAAACCACGCCCAACCAATAACGAACCTGCAAGGAAACAAGGACCGAATCACGTGCTACTTGATCTGGATTTTACTCGTTCGGTCACGCGTTAATTTGTGAACCCAAATGTTGTAATAGTGTAATATTTTGATACGTTCTGTACTTGTGTCTGGTGTTCTATTTGTAACCATCGAACAAAGTGCTGCGTGCTTCTCAAAAGACGTTAACGTCAGCCATCTACGAATGAGAGGCGTGGTAAACTTCACAAATCAGATCGCCCCTCGCAAATACTGTCAAGTCATTTGGTACTGATTCCTCTCTGAGTACAGTCTTGCCATAAATATTCGTCAACTGCAACTTATCCACACTCGTGGGACACGATAAACTGGAGGAACAGCCTATGAACAACTTAGAAGGAGCCCGAATACACAAAGGTTTGTGGAGTCTAGATCGTTGCAGATAATGTACCCGCGAAATTTCCGGGCCTCTAGCTATTGACAGGTGTTGATACACCAACTATTTAATAATTGGTTGCTTCTTGTATAACAGATCTACTGAAAAACCTTCCACTTGTTACAAACTGTAAGCTGTTATAAGAAATTCGTAAGTACTATTCACGCCAAAAATTTCCTTTTTGCAAAACCTAAACTAAAAAATTAATGAGTACGCTAAGGAGTTAACATTCTCATTCGGACACCAAAACAATTTGTTTGGCGAGAGAAATTGCTTTTCAACTAAAGAATTTTACTTCTCGTGCAGCAGACTATTTTCAGTAAGAGCAAGTTCTGCTGGTATCATTTTATTCACATTTTATATAGCAATGCCTTTTTTTATTTATTTATATTTTTTAAACACCCTTTCAGTCACTGTGTACGCTACAGTGGGCATCATGTTACAAAAGAAAGAAACGTATGATCAGAGCTGTACACAGCTAGGAACATTGCCCAGCGCAGTGTGTGCCTTCCCTGTAAGCAATGCGATTCGTGGATACTTCTACAGCTCCGGTTTGTTAGTGGATCCCCAAAGGATTCTCAAGCACCAAAAAACGTATTTCATTGTCTTCGTGAATAATGAAGTGTTGAATCAGGACAAGTACGGCATGAATCAAAATATTATTTGATTGCAACACTTGAAACCATAAATTAACGCTGAGCTGAAAAGGAGTGAGTGAAGAGATTTGCGCGGCTCTTAACAGCGAGGTCTTGAGAGCCGATGAGGGTGACTGGGGGCGAGTATAGAGCAGCGCTGAAATGAAAGGGCGGGGCAAACTGGAGATCTCCGAGAAAAACCTTCACCAGCGTCATCTCCCGGCACATGCAAAAATCCTGCAGTGACCCGGCCGGTGATTGAACCCGGTTCGCCATGGTGGGAGGCGAGCAGGCTAACCGCCCAGCCCCCGCGTGACTGAAATGGTTAAATAAAAATGATGTAGTGATCCGGTGGTGTAGACGAGGCGGCTTTCTGTGCTGGCGTGAATGGAGTCGGTTACGAAACGGCTCGACTGTACCCCGTCTCCCTTCCTCGGCGAACCAGACTGTTGTAGCCACCGCCCTCCTAGTTGGCGTCGTTTCTACACGCTTACCTGTGGGCGTAAACGACTTCCTCCCCCCTCCCCAACTCGAGCACCCTGCTGCTTGTGCTCCATTGAAGGACAGACCATGTGTGTGTGTGTGTGTGCTCGGCGACCAGCAGATAGATACAGTTGGCAGTCTTCCAACTTCTCTGCCGAACCTCAGTGCCATCCTGACTCCAGCCGCCTGTACTGGACAGTCCCCTTCCTTGACACATCGTTAACATTTCGTTGTACTTTTGCAAGACTAATCCTTGAAAACCCAGTTGCCCAGTAAAACATTTCTGTAGTTGTTAGAAAGAATTCTTTGGAAACTAGCTGCGAAAGTTTTTTTGTAACTCTGCTTCTGAAATATATATTTCTATATATGAATTTGGCCATCTATGGACCGCAATGAACTCAAAACTTCTTGTTCGTTTTCCCAGAACTTCCTCATTTCCTCTCCAACTGCTCGTCTCTGTTCTTCAGTCCACACTCTCTTGGCTCTTGGTTTCGGTCGGTCCTCCGGAAATCTTGCGTTGTCGATCAGTCGCTCCTCATGTTCTCTCTGTTGTTGAACAATTCTTCCGTTATCCCAACTTTTTCTGTATCTTTCCTGGTCTCTACCATCCATCCTGTTGTGCATTTCAATTTTACGATGTAGTTGAATATTTATTTGGTGAGTCTATTCTCATCCATTCTTTTTATGTGTCCATGAAATTCCAGTCTTCCTTTTCTCATTGTGTTTGTAATTTTTTTTCGGTATTTCTGTACAGGTCTTCATTTTTCCTCTTGATCCACATGTTGTTTGTGTTTTTGAGTTGCCCCAATATTTTTCTCAGCATTTTCCTCTCTCTTACTTCCAATCCTCGCAGTTCTCCTTTCTTGTTCTTCGTCAGGCATCCTGACCCATATGTTGCTTCTGGTTTGATGACTGTATCATAGTGTCTAATTTTGGCTTGGATGGATATTGCTTTCTTATTGTAGTGATTCTGTGTTATTCTGTATGCCAATTCCAATTTTCTGACCCTTTCTTTGTTTATGTTGTCCAGTCCATTTGGTTGAATTCACTCTCCTAGATATTTAAATTTAACGACCCTCTTTATTTGTCCATGTTCTGTATCCATGTACCTCTCCCTGTTTTGCCTGTATTCTATATATTCTGTCTTTTCGTAGGAGATTTCCAGTCCTGTTTTTTTTTTTTTTTTCGTGTAATGTTTCCACCATGGTTTGTGTATCTGTTCTGTTTTGTGTTATTGATGCTACGTCGTCGGCAAATGCTAGACATTTCACCTCAAATCTTCCTTTTCCTTGTCCTATATTGACTCCTTTCATTCTTTTTTTCTTCCAAGGCCGTTTCCTCTGTCTTCATGATTTTGTCTAGTAGAAGGTTGAAGAGAATTGGTTAGAGTCCGTCCCTTTGTCGAACTTCTGTTTTGATTCTGAATCTTCGGAGATTTTCCCTAAGAATTGTTTTGGATGTAGTATCTGTGAGTGTCTGTTCTATTAGTCTTCTGGTATTTTGGTATATCCCTAACTTGTTTACTGTTAGGAATACGGTTTGTCTGTCTATTGAGTCATATGCTTTCTTAAAAGTCAACAAAGGTGACTACAGTGTTCTTATTCTGGAGTGTTCTGGCCCTTATTGTCGTTTTCAAGTTGAAGATCTGTTCTGCACATGATCTTCCTTTCCGAAATTCTGCTTGATATTCTCCTATATGGTGTCCTATTTGTTGTCCTACTCTGTTTAATAGTGCCTTAGATAGTATCTTGTATGTCACTGATACTAAGGAAATACCCCTGTAGTTATTTACGTCAGATTTGACTCCTTTTTTTGGGGAGTGATTGTATTAGTGCTGGTTTCCAACTATCTGGTATTTTTCCTGTTGACCAAATTCCTAGAATAACTTTATGTATTTCCTCCACTGCAAGTTTTCCTCCAAATTTCCACATTTCTGCAGTTACCCCGTCTTCTCCTGGTGCCTTGTTGTTCTTTAGTGATTTAATTATGTGTTCTATTTCTTCTAGAGTTGGTGATTCTGATGGTGGATTTTCTTGTTGTGGTTCTCGAAATTCTAACCTTTCTGTTGGTTATTTGCTGTTTAGTATTTCTCAAAGTATTCTGCTAGTAGTTGGCAGTTTTCTCTGTTGCTCATTACCAATACTCCATCTTTGTTACTGAAGTGTAGACTGGGTGGCCGGTATCCTGATAGTATTTCTTTGAATGTCTTGTGAAATTCCCTGGTGCTATTTTTCTTGAAATCCGTGTCTGTTTCACCAAGCCTGTTCCTGTCATATCTCCTTTTCTCGGTTCTGATACTTTTGGACGTTCTCTTTCATTCTTCTAAGAATTTCTCCAAATCCTTTCCTTTCTTACTGGTCTTCCACCTTTGCCGTGCTCTTAGTCTCCTGTCTATCGCTACTTCATAGATCTCATTCCACCATCTATGTTTTCGTCTTCTTGGTGGTCGCCCTAGCTGGTTTGCTGTTTGCATCATGGTTTGTCTTATTACTTCCCAATCGTCCGTTTTTCGTGTGCTTATTCTCTTCGTGAATTATTCCTGATTCTGTGTTAAGAGTTTCGTGTCGATTCTCGGGCTTCTTTTCAGTCTTCGTTTTGGTTCGTTTGGTTGGAATTTTGTCTTAATTTCTGTTAGGTAGTGATCTGAGTCTATGTTGAGTCCTCTTCTCACTCTAACATCCACAACTTCCGTGTAATTTTTACACGGTTATTGTTACGTGATCTGTTAGGTAGTGATCTGAGTCTATGTTGAGTCCCCTTCTCACTCTAACATCCACAACTTCCGTGTAATTTTGCACGGTTATTGCTACGTGATCTGTTAGGTAGTGATCTGAGTCTATGTTGAGTCCTCTTCTCACTCTAACATCCACAACTTCCGTGTAATTTTACACGGTTATTGCTACGTGATCTGTTAGGTAGTGATCTGAGTCTATGTTGAGTCCCCTTCTCACTCTAACATCCACAACTTCCGTGTAATTTTACACGGTTATTGCTACGTGATCTGTTTGGTATTCGCCTTGACTTGTATTTGGTGATCTCCACGTTTTTTTTCTTCCTCGGAAGTTTTCTAAAAAATGTTGACATTAGTTTTAGGTAAAATTGTTTACACAAGTCAGTTAATCTTTCTCCATTTCCATTTGTTCTGTTATGTGCTGGGTAATTCCGCACTATTGTTTTAAATTTTCTCTCTTTTCCGATTTGCGCATTAAAATCTCCTACTAAAATTTTAATGTGATGTGATATTTTGGATATCTCAAATTCCAATAGTTCCCAGAAATCTTCTACTTTTCCTAGGTTATTTCGGCTATCTTGGTTATTTGGTACATCTGCATTGGTGGTGGTGTAGCCTTTGTTCCCTGATTTAAAGGGGAGGAATGATATCCGTCCTGATGGTGATGTGAAACTTGTTATGGATTCTGTTAGATTTTGCTTGACCATGAATGCTGTCCCTAACATCGTCACGTTGTTGGAGTTTCTGACTGCCGGTTTACCTTTGTAAATTCTGCAACCTTCGGATTCAATTGCGTGTTCGTCTGAGTATGTTGTTTCTTGTAGTGCTAGTGTGAGTATGTTACATCCGTTGAGTGTGTCAGGTGCTTCAGTTTACCAATTCTGCGTAGTGTGTTGACGTTCTGTGTGCCCAGTAGGTGTTTTTTCTTGGCTCTTTTAGGAAGCTCCGATTCTTCATTACATGATGTTCTGAGCTCTCCAGAACCCGTATTCCCTGTTGCATCGCTGATTTCAGCGATGGAGGATTGGATACATCCTGAAGTACTTAGCCGTTTGGTGTTTGCCATCATGTCTTGGGTTAAAGTTGTGTTTGGGAAGGAGTTTTAAATATTTTATATTTACAACACATTATCTTAGAAGACATACAAAATTGTTTATGTAACACAATATATATATATATATATATATATATAATGAATTTGCTTGTTAAAAATCAACTTTAATTTGACTGATTCTACACTATGTTTTTGTGAAGTTGTGTCTACTTTACTGTAGTATTCGCAGTATTACAAGAAAATTCTTTGGCAACTACTAGTTTCCAAAGCATATCTTGCGCAAATACAAACATTTTACAGTATACCGAGTAAATCATTTGTATAACTACAAAGTTCCCGCTGGGACCGGCACAGGCCTCTCCACCCCCCCCCCCCCCGTCCCCTTTACCAAGTGACCGATTACAAGGCGCTGCTTTCTAACTGTTACATTTTCAACCCCTGCGAAAGCAAAAGCTAAATCGGCTCTTAGATCTTCAGGGTCCACCGGGAACTGTCACACACACACACACACACACACACACACACACACACACACACACACATATACACACTCACACACGCACTAAGTACCACGTTCGCACTATGTCCAATTTGTAGAACTACAAACTGTTTTCTCTCAAAATTCTCAAAACATAGAGTTGTTATAGGTTTGTATTACAATTAACACACACACACACACACACATACACACATATATATAATTCACACGCAGGCGTGCTGTACTTCAATTTGGTACGTGCACTCTCGCATATTTCCTCTGGCTATTGGCCACGTGTCTGTGTGAGAAGACATGTTATACTCGACTGGGGTAATCATACTGAAGTTGCCTTGACACTGAACGTCCGTGATTGGCTGACAGAGAAGTAAGACACGTGAAAGTTGACGTCCTCCAACCACTAAATTGTTTCTGAACTATCGTGTCACGCAGTACAACTAGTCCTTGAATCTTTTCGCGAGAAACACGTAGCCTTAATGATAAAAAAGCGGACATAAGATATTTTTTTTCTTCTAAAAAAAACAAGTGAAATTAATCAACAACAGCGAAATGGAAAAAAAATCCAAAATATAATTCACGAAAAAAAAAAAATTACACCTTCGCCCGCACGGAGACAAGAATTCACTACCCTTGCATTTCCACAGCCTTTACTACAAGACAAACTTGACTTACGGAGTTCCCAATTATTTCTGTACCCATAATATATTAGCGAATTTATTCGGTTAAGAATATCGGATTCATTTAATTTTAAGAGTTCTGTGTATATACTAGCCTTTCATCTCGACTAATAAAGCTCGAGTTCCGACCTCTGTCTCCCGTAGCATTTTTTTTAAATGTATGAATAACTTTGAATTCCTTCCTTTCGATTGGATTTTTACGTTTTCTCTGACGATCTTTCCCAGTTTCTTCTTAATTACAGTCTTAACTATAGGCACACTCAGGGAGACAGCCATGGCCCCAATCGCTGGTCATGGCTGCCCAATCCCGCTCTGCCGCGATGCATGTCTCCATGCATGATTTCCTTTCCTTGTAGACGTAAGGGGTTTGCCCTGAGACGCAATAAGATCCCGCGCTACCCACCGGGCTTCCACTTAGCACTTAGTAATAGGTACAGATCTGCAAATTTCGCGTTATTATTTGAGGACAAGTTAAACTTCAAACATGTGTACGTTTGCAACATGTTTGTAATTGGACCATACTTTCTTAGGCACTCCCTGGGTAACTCTGCGCCTATAAATGAACGCTTCACAACTGTGTGCTCCAATCACGTGCAGTTCAGTTGGAAAGGGCGTGGCTTCACAGCTATACATACAGCAGCCAACGGAGAAACGACGCCGGCTGGAGTGTATACAGTACTATGGAGTTCATCCTGGTTCCAAATAATAACGCCAATTTTGCGTGTCCCTAGTAATAGATAGGGATAGGAAAATTTCGCGAGGTCATTGACCTGTAGGCTAGACTCCACAGTCCTGTTTACATTCGAGCCCCAGATGTTTGTTCATTGGCTGCTGCCCCATAGAGTAGCCAGTGTTACTCCACACCTGGCAGTATGGCACTCGCTACTTGTTTCCTTGCAAGTATGCTATTGGCTCGGAGTCGTCCAGGGCGTGTCTAATAAACTGTGATCCAATTGCGAAGGTGACTTCAGTGTACAAGTGTTGGACGTCTTATCTTGTCTTAAAATGAACTAGCGAAATTTCCCTATCCGTAGTAAAAGGGTAGTTAGAAAAATTAATCAATCGCGTACCTCAGCGGTCGCAGTTTCTGAGATGCCATTCTCTGATGGCAGAGAGAGCCTATGGAACTGCCATTGTGACGGGACGATTTTCCTTACGATATCGCATGCGCGGAGTCCTGCTTGCTGCTGGATGAGCTCACCCACTAGACGTATCGATGCCTACGTGTATTTTTGCTGGTTGATATGCTACTGTATTTATGGTAATTGGAATGGCACTATCTTCGCTACGTGTTTCTTTGCTAGTTTGTGATCTCAGCCAATGCGAGGTAAGGAATGTGTCACGTGAATTTATTTACATAGCAACAAGATTGTTTTGGCAGTGTTAATTAATGCATGGAAGAAACATGCTTGGATACATTTATGAGGTTATCTGTGTATAGGCTGTTCACGGTAAAATGAGCACTTTTGAAAGCCTTGCTTAAGGCAACGATCCTTCATTTATACAGCTTTTGCGAGAAATAATTTTTTGTACCTAAACGGGAGCCGATATTGTGAAATCCTCTTACAATTTTATTACAAATTGTTTTTACTGTGAAGTCTCATTATTTTCAACACAAAAAAGTGTATACTTTTATCTAATTAATTAATTAACGAAAATCTTGTTCATTTAATAATTAGTTTCTAAGAGGATTTTATAATAGTGGCTCCCGTTTGGGTACAAAAAATTAAATTTCGCAAAAGCTGTAGAAATGAAGGATCGTGACCTTAAGATCTCCTTGTATACACGTTGTGGATTCTTCCGCCTTATGTAAAATTAATATTGCCATGGGCTTCATCACTTTATTCACGCGCCGGTAAAATGAAACTGTAACATTTTTAAGAATGTAAATACATTACAAATCTGCTCATTTTTACACTTCGATGTATAAATAAAAAACAGAAAGCGAAAAAAATACTTTCTAAGTTATCTCAGATGGTTAACCAACACTTTTTATTTGACGTTAAGATATGGAACTACTTTCCATCCATCGTTACCAACTTTACTAGGTGAATATTACTCAGTGAGCCCATTAAAATATATGCATCCAGGGGACAGTGACTTTTTCCCAAGGTTCATTTCTAAAATGCTCACTTTATCATGAACAGCTTATACTTAGCTCTTTTCCTAGCTCTTTAATATTATCTTAGCGAAACTTGCAGGGAAAATCCTCCCATGTGTGCCGGGCCTAATTTACGAGGCGCTCCCCTATTTATAATTGTATTTCGCGACGGAAGGTAATTTCCACGTGACTTAACGAGCTGTCGACCGCAACATTGCAACGAGAGAAAATCGAATACATCCGCAGAAGAAGTAGCGGCAGCTTCTTCCGGGTCCATCACACTTGAGATTAACGAAGCCGTAATTGCAGAACTGGGTCCTACTCTCATTCCGTGTTTGTCATTCGTCGTGCGCAATTAGCTAGGCCGACCTCTCGTCTTCTTGTGGCTTCTCGGAATGCGGAAGCCTTTACAAGTATTTCCTGACGTGGGGATTATCACATTTCGCTCATCACGGAAAATGACATCCTTTCCGCGCCAACGAGATTATTTTTTTGCGCCATTGTATAGTTACGCTGAAGCAGCTTATCAGTAGAGACCTAGAAAATTCGCGTAGTGCTTTTATTTACATGCTAGAATTCGCTGCTCTATACATACTTGAGAGTATTGGATCAATTCATTCACATATTCCTGAGACAGAGTGGTAGACTATTGGTTACTCTACCTGTTAACTGTTCTTATAGGCTCGGGGGGCCTTCCGTGGTGCTAGTCACGCTTATTTAGATCAATGATTAGTTAGGGACCAGCATAACTAGCGCGATAATTCTACACCAGGCCAAACTTCTCAGTACTCTATGTAAGGGAGCTGGCGTTGTTTCTCCGTTGGCTCCTACGCAGATGCGAAGTCCCCCCGTTTTTGACTGAACTGCACGTGATTGGTGCGCACAGTAGTGGAGTGAAGTGTTCATTTATTGGCGCAGAGTTATCCAGGGCGAGTCATATAATGGTCCAAAGACAAACGTGTTGCAAAGGTACACGTGTTTTAAGTTTAACGTGTCCCCAAATAATAACGCAAGTTTTGCAGGTCTCTTACCAATGATGGATAACAAAGAAGCATAGGCTGTAAATACTTGTAGTTTAGTCTGCTGTCAGCTGCGAATTTTGCAAGTCTTTACATAGCAACTTGCCATTTTTTAAGTTTGGTAATATTTCTTAAAATTAAAATTTTACAAAAAATGAATAAATATAATTTCTGAAATTTCCTTAACGAGGCAGTGGGCTTCCATTGAATATATTTTTACTTGCGCGAAACAGTTATCTTTGTAACTGACGCATTGAGTAGGCATTTATTCAACATTGATTCCCTTTTAAACTCCTTGCGGCTGCAGGCTCGGTAAGCCGAGTTCTTAACATCAGAGCAAGAACTGGGTAACCGGGATACCCCCGAGAAAACCCGCCGAGCAGCGGTATCACCCGGCACGATTCCCACGTACGAAAACCCAGGATGGACCCCGCCTAGGTGAGAGGGCGAGGGCTCTAGCCGCTGCGCTACTGCGGCCCCACATTCAACGGCAGTCGTTCATAACGCCAACGGCCGCAGAGAAAACTGCACGGCGTACAAGCTGCGCTCTCGTGGAAACCTTTTGAACTGCACGCAGAAGCAAGCGCAATCTCAGACCCTCTGCAATTATCTGGCTACCTTTTAAGGTGCAGTCTCATTACGACCAGCCTCCAAAACAAATTACAAGCGTTCTCTCGAACGTGAACTATTAACTTATGTAAATATTCTCTCTGAAATGGTAATTGAGTTCTTTTGAAAGCCTTTCTCAATTGCTTTTTTTTCTTTAAACAGAGTATTCTCCCGTAGCGATATGTAATAATTAACAATGCCATGGTCAAAGACTGTAAAATCACGAAAATATATTGAACCAACATATATTCTGTAATACTCTACCTACAGAAAAAGACGGTTTAAAATTTTATGATTATATTATGAACGTTTTGACTCGGCGAGCAAGTGAAGTGTGTGAAGATATGTGGGCGGCTCTTAACATCGAGGTCTTCAGAGCCAATGAGGGTGAAGTGAGGTGACTATTGAGCAGCGCCGGAATGACGGGGCGGGGGAAACGGGAGATCCCGAGAAAATCAGCCGACCAACGGCACCGTCCGGCACGATACCCCGAGTGAACCGGTCTTGGGATTGAACCCGGTTCGCCTTGGTGGGAGGCGAGCAGTCTAACCTTTCAGCCACCGTGGCCCCGTTTTGACTCGGCTGCGGATGAGATAAGTATGGAGAGTATAAATGGCGTGCCCCCATTCTCTAGAAGCTGATTGGAGAACGGCGACCAGACATGTTGCAGGACAGTGGCGCCATGTTGCTGGCGTGTGCTACTGGAGTTCGCGAAAAAAGTGGCTATCTCACCTCTGTGTTACTAACTACAGAAAACGGACCCGCGGAATCCGCGGGCTAAGTCATCGTCGGTGAGGCAGATAATCGTACGAAATTAGTCTGGAAACGCTCGCACATCCCATGCTGCAGTTGCAAACTTAAGACTTAATACTTAACACGTAAGACGTAAGAGTTAAAACTGAAGACTTGGGTGTTGGTTCGGTGGGCCTAACTTCCCATTGGGGGAAAGCGGGATATAGAAAGACAACCCTCACCCAAATCCCAAGAAAATCGGTCGAAAAAAGCGCCGTCCAGTCCGAAAAGAAGGCGAAAAACGCAGGATGCATTCGCGAGTTAAATGACTTGTAGTGTAGACTCCACAGTCCTGTGTACAATCACGCAGATGAACAATCCTCATTGGTTGCTTGCTGTCGCTGCAGAAGGCGGTGGTTGGGTCTGCAATTTTTCCGCGTGTTTCTTATTGGCTCAGGACTCGTCAGAAGGTTTTACATAACGCATGAACGAACCACAATAGTAACCTGAACATATGAGATCGCTGATTCTAACTTGATCAAACATGAATGCGTGAATTGTTTAGGTCTCTATTCTCATTGGCCCAGTGAAATGGTATAGTAGCTTCATACATGCATGGCAGCCAATAAGAACCTGTTCGCCACGAAGAAATTCACGCGAAGGCTAGACTCCAATGTCCAATGGCTAGAGACCTGCAAAATTCGTGTTATTATTTGGGGACAAGTTTAACTTAAAACACGTGTGCCTTTGAAATACGTTTATCATTGGACCACACTTTATATGGCACATCCTGGGCAACTCTGCGCCAATAAATGAGCACTTCACATCTGTGTAGCAGCCAATGGGGAAACGACGCCTGCTACTGTACAAACACTACTTTGAAGTTTAGCCTGATGTAAAAAACTCAACTCATTTGAGTATTTTACGCTTTTGACTGCTGCTGACGTGATATCATGCAGTGAAGGATCCTGTGAAACTTCTGCAAAAGTAATATTTGTTATCCCGAGTCTTCAGAGAAAATGGCATGTGATAACGCTACGGCAAACTTCATACAACCCAGTTAAATTCATGCGCCGTTCTCATCACGCCGATAGCACTCGCAAATGTTAAGACCAGGCTTCGCCATACATGGGCGTATAGGGAATCAAAGGCTAAATCCGGACAAAGATCTCTCTGTCGTTTTTTTGTGATAGTATTTTCAACTAAGGTTTTTTTTGTTTAAGATAGAATCTACATTTGTAAAAGTTTCAAATTTTAATTTTTAAATTTTGAATGCACTTCTTAGTTATTTATAAAATGTACCAATTTTATAATTAATGAAAACTTACATTTGAAATTTAAAAAATTAAAATTGGGAAGGTTTTCAAATCTAGATGAGTTCAATCTCTAACAGAAAATCTTTAGTTGAAAATACTATCACATAAAACGACAGAGAGATCTTTGTCCAGGTTTAGCCTTTGATTCCCTATACGCCCATGTATGGCGAAGCCTCACCTTAAGGAATTAATACACGTCTTCGTACCCAGTTGTAATGCAACTATGACGCAATCAATTTCCGCAAAATAATTTTTTTTTTTTTTGTAAACGCGCTTGTTTGTCGTAAAAACTGCAAACAAACTGTAGATCACTGTTTTGAACACGTGATTTAGACAGTTTCAATAGCTGTTCGATAACCAGTGTTGAGGAAATGTAGAGGAAATATTAAGGAAATGTGCAGAAGACGAGAATTCCCGATATAAAAATAAAAACCCCCTGAATATGCCTCTGAGAAATAATTTAAATTTTTACCTATCTTGTTTTGGGAGCAGACGGATCTTTTTACTGGAACTGATTTTTTTTTTGTAGTTTTGCAATGAATCCTTTCGGACTCGTTGCCAATAATATTTTTTGTAGTTTTGCAATGAATCCTTTCGGACTCGTTGCCAATAATATTTTTTGTAGTTTTGCAATGAATCCTTTCGGACTCGTTGCCAATAATATTTTTTGTAACACTAACGAAAACATTGGAGTAAATTTCATAAAGCCTTCGTTTGGAACGTGATAAACTAGACCCCAATGTTGAGTCTGAACAAACAAGTGTTAGACTTCAAATCTATTATGAACATTGGGCTACTTAATTTTGTATGTTTTCTAAAATAATGTGTTGTAAATATACCATGTTTAAGCTTTAGTGTTACAAGATAACATTTGGCTACTAGTGTCTAAAGATTGCCTGTAAAGGCCATTTCACAAGATCAAATATTTATTAAATTCAATTACTTGAATTCAACTTATTTGTGCCGCAGCAAAAATAATACTAGAAAAATGCCTCTTTCAAGCTCTGTATTTTCAGGATATTTTACAAGCTAATAGCACCTTTGGATTCTTGAAAAGCATTAAACTTTTGCACAATATGTATCAAGTTAAATTCTAAACGCAAAAGGTTCACAGTGCAAAAAATATAGATTAAATTGCTCATTCAAAGTATTAGGTTGCTCCAAATGTACAACAAATATTTAACTGGTAAACAAGCAAAGTAGTATAAAACGTTTCAAAATACCAAATGGTTACTTTATTAACCAAACAAAATTCAAGAGTATTTAGAGAAGCAACTGGGTATAGAAGGGCAGCGTTTCAGACACAGTAAAGCCTCCTGTACATAAAAATGGGAGTTAAAAACTGTAGTAAAATATTACGTTAAAATAGTGAATCGTTGGAGGCAGTCCGTAGAACCTACCGAAAGGCCCATCGAATAAAATGAATGACGGCGACAATTAAAAATTTCATAATACTACGCCCAACGCGTTAGTAATGGCAGCGCAGTGGAAACAATTAAACTTTAAGTAAATGATTGTGCAGCAGACAAAAACTATACACAACACGTTAAAACAACTGGAACAATACAGCAAGTTAGAATTAAGTTAGGTCGAAAATACAATTTAGGCAGGCCACCAAAACCACAATTTAGAATTAAAAAATTACTTTTTTTTTGCCCTTCAATGAATTCCACCCCATAAGCTAGTCTCCGCATGCAAATTTATCACAAACTTTTTAACGAAACCAGTTTTAAAAAAATACTAAAAATAAATTTTTAGAAGTATTTACGACTCATACATGACACAAAAATTTAATTAAACACCAACAAATTTTCTTAATTTTATTTTAGATTTTCTTTTAAAAAAAATATGCGTCTTATTATGTAACAATTTTAAACGTGTGCACACAGCGCTATTATTATGAGGTTTCTTCCTTTAGTACTGCCAGGAAAGCTGCGAAAAGCGATTGAAAATTTGGAGCCAAGAAAATATAGAACATGTTCTAAACGAAAATTTCGAAGAAAAACGAAACATTCAAAACATTGAAAGAGGAAATGGCCGCGATTATGACGTTTTATTCCGTCATATAGCATTCAGTGGATGTGATTCAATAAAAATTGAAAGGCATGTGAAGAAAAATTTGATTGCGGGGAAGGGCCGTAACAAGCACAGAAATTGTTTACTCTTTATGAGAGTTACTGACGGCCTCCAGTTTAGTAAACCAGAGTATGAATAACATAAATAAGTAGGGTGATTTGGGGAAGCCGAGCGCGCCAGGCAGCCGGTGTAGCAGGCGAATTTTACCCAGGTGATTACTACCCCCTGAATACCCGAGTGTCGGCACGTTTCACAACAGCTTGGCGGTCCGCTGACAGTATAGTACTGTTTACAACCCTCGGCTAATTCCCGAGAGCATTACCTCCCTCACTTTCTCGCCAGACAGTGTCCTTCGTAGAATAACAATTTAAGGAACAAGCGTTGCTCCCTCGCAAATTAAACTACTGCTCAAGCGTAGCCAAACATTACGCACCGAACCAGAGTCCTCAGCGCCAGCAGGGGAGCTAATACGCAAAACAGTGATTTAAGGCGCCCCGGCAGTTTTTTTTATAGGTGGTGACCGCGAAGCTTGGAGTTTCCCCAGAGATGATATGGTTTTCAAGCACAGTAAATTCGTGTCCCGTGTAATTAGTAGAGTAGAATTATACCACATCCCGAGAAAAAAATTTTTTTTTTCCCGAAAAGCCCCTATTCTGAACTTTTACCCTTCCCCCCCCCCCCCGGTACGGCACCGTATTGTGCCGACATCTCACCAATAGTATCATGATGTACTTAGTTTCCTGTCTCGATCGCGAGGGGTGTAAGATTAGCTGGTTACACCGGCCGGCCGCCATGCTGTATTTGGTCTAGCAAAATGGGATATTAGCTTCACACAGGCATGGCAACCAGTAACAAAAGAAAACTGTACCTATGTAAATGTGTACGGTATGTATATGTAATATTTTCATACATTACATGTGTATTATATACCGATCGCTTATAATGAAAACCTCTTAACTCGTATTTTTGGCGAAAATCAATTTTTTTATACAGTTTGTTGAAAACCTCGTATTTCACATTGTACAGCACTCCAAATTAGAAAAAATGCATACCTTATATTTACTTGAAGCTCTATAAAAATTATATTTACGGCGATCTTCAACTAACAGTATAAAAAAAATCACTTTTCCATAGACGTGACATAAGAGGTTTTCATTCCAAGCCATCAATATAATATACATTATATAATACATATTATACAGGATACATGTATATTATATATACAGTATACATCGTATATGTAGCAGACCTACTTGTGCACGGTACACCGGATCGTAGGAAACATTCAACTTTTCCTGCTATAATCCACCTGTCTCTTGTTTTATGGTATAACGATTAAGCCTGGCTTTCATTTGCTTCTTGTGTTCTTGGCAGTATGCCTAAAAAAAACTGATGGCAAAAAAATGTTCTGTTTGAGTCCATAAAGTTGGTAGGTCGTAAGCAGACGCGGTAGCTGGCCGCCAATCACCGACATGATCTTGTACTTTGTCGTCGCCCAGCTCGCCTTTTTAGCGGCTCCCGCAGTGGAATTGTAACCGATAAGAGACGACGAGACTCGAACATTTCATTTTCTGCAGCAGGAACGTGCCCATGTGTTTGCAGATCGTGTTGAGTTGAGTAACTTTCCTGCCGTTGTTAATGAGCAGAAGAAGTTGAGAACGCACTCCCTCCTAAGCGATTGCTTGAAAGGCACTGTTTGCACACCAGCAGGCAACGTGCGCAAGTAGAGAATCATGTTCCATAGTCGTCCTGTGGGTGTAAACGAATTGCCTACTGGACTAAAACACAGATGGCGTGCGTTTTAAGCACCCACCAGTAGATATGGATGTTTTCCAGTTGTACTTCAAAATAAATTACACATAATCACGGATTGAGAAACAACTCCCATGACCAAGAATATGCATGTCACCAGTAGTAGCAACTAATCTCCGATACAACCAAATCTGATCACCAGGTTCCATCTTCATCTTCTTACGTGAATACATTGACGCATTACCAAAAACACTAATTACAGCAGTATTTACTGCCTTGCCCTCATGAGCTGGAAAATTCTTCCAACAAATTATCCTGTTAGGATCAATCTCACTAATATCCTTTGGTGCAGGCTCCTTATCGACCTGAGACCTTCTGAAGAAACTCATTTTCAACAAACCACTGCCAGCTTTAGCAGTTATTCCTTGAATACCAAAACGGTACAAAAAAGACAAAATATAACTCTTCTATATCTATATGAAATCTGCAAAAAAAAACATAATAAATACTAATAATAATAGTAAAAAATAATATAATATTCAAAAAGGAATTAAACTATTAATAATACACAGATACATGCCTCAAAACAAGGTAAGAACAAAAAAAACCGAAAACAGAAAAGTCAAGGATCATTCTGCTCCTACTACTTTAACTTACTCGGTTTTTGTAAATAAATGAGCAGCTTAGCTGAATAATGAGAGATGATTTGGTAGAGCACCATTGTAAATTAGGGGGTTTATTGAGCATGTTGAACATACAATATCAAATTACGTGATTATTGCTCTGGGGAGCTTACAAGGAATTTCATTATTATAATTTAACCTGCTATGATTATTTACTACTAGCCACTACTATTGCAAGGTAACTGGAAAGTCCTCATCTTATTAATGGTACCGGAGGCTGTTTCTGGTAAGCGGTTATCGACGGCTGGACATACCCATCTCCGTAGTCATCTGTTGGCGATAGCCTGATGAGGAAATACGCCGCGCCCAGGGTGACGCTGGCATATATCGGCGCGTTGTTTGACATACTCGGCCTCGCTTGCTGGCTGGTGGAGGGGGTTTCTGCACTTGGCTTTTCGCAATGTGTTGTTGCAATCCCGTTCGTGTCGTGGTTCAATGTTTGAAGGTGTGATCAAGTAGGCCGTCCGCCTAAGGCCTTATCACAACATAACAATATGCACTTTCGTGGCTGGATGATTTTAAATGTAACGTCACTTAATTGTCTGGCCGCGAATCATGGACGTTCAGTATCGGAGTACTATATTATGATTGGCCCAGTCAAATAAGAACATGTCTTCTCACGTAGACACGCGGCCAATAACCAAACTAAGTTGTGTTTGTGGACGTAGGGCATTGAAGTCTAAATATTTCCGCGAAAAACACCTATCCATACCCATAAGTTAGTCGTACGTTGTACTCGAACTGCTGTGAATACAGTACAAGGAGAATTTCCCAGAAAAACACCTATCCATACCCATAAGTTAGTCATACGTTGTACTCGAACTGCTGTGAATACAGTACAAGGAGAATTTCCCAGAAAAACACCTATCCATACCCATAAGTTAGTCGTACGTTGTACTCGAACTGCTGTGAATACAGTACAAGGAGAATTTCCCAGAAAAACACCTATCCATACCCATAAGTTAGTCGTACGTTGTACTCGAACTGCTGTGAATACAGTACAAGGAGAATTTCCCAGAAAAACACCTATCCATACCCATAAGTTAGTCGTACGTTGTACTCGAACTGCTGTGAATACAGTACAAGGAGAATTTCCCAGAAACTCTTGTAATCATGCGCACATCATCATGGAGCCATGTGAATTTCCTTGTCAATTAATAGCGAGTGTAACTACAGAATAACAATGTTACTAATAATAGTTTAAAGTGGAAAAGTTAGGGCCATAAGGCCTTTTCGCACTTGTTTACCGCCGTCAGGAAATTAACACATCGTTCATAATACAAAATTAACAATAATTACACACAAACTGCGTTGAACTTTACGAAATCGTAGAAAGACATACATTAAGTGGAATTCCTTAAAAACAATATTAAACATCTCAGTATGATATCCGATCATAAGGAATCACTGTTGCCATGGCAATGGAAAATAACATAGACGAGTTTCGTTTGTGTGTCCAGCTTCCTCGGATTTTCAAGCGGTGACTGTAGGGTTTTACTATATAGGCTATGCACGGTAAAGTGAACATTTTTAAAGCCCACCCAACACCCATTAATTACTAATCAATATATTTTATTCCAGCCTTACACGTTAACTTTAGAGAGTGATGAAATGCACACCTTGTGTTTATTAGACACACGGCATAGTTTATATTAAAAAGTGGCAGAAATATAGAAATTGACCTGAAAGGAAAAATTAAGCAGGGCCTTAAAAAGTGCTCACTTTACCGTGAACAGGCTATAGTAATCTGTTCAGAAAAGTTTCAGCACTGTCCCTATAATTTATAAAACACGGTTTTACAGAATTAAGAATATCGTAAACAGACGGCTACGTACAACTATTTAGACTTATTTTCACACTTTTCAAAAACCACGTTTTGGTTTCATCAACTGAATTTATGAATGGGTAACGAAATATCCAACTTCCGTTTCTGTGCTAAGGGCCGCGGTGGCTGAGCGGTTAGCCTGCTGGCCTCCCACCAAGGCGAACGGGGTTCGAACCCAGGCCGGGTCGCTCCCGGATTTCCGCATGCGGGAATCGTGCCGGACGATGCATCTGGTCTCATTTTCACCGTCCTTGCATTCCGACGCTGCTCCATGCTCACCTCAGTCACCCTCATCGGCTCTCAAGACCTCTCACATTTCTGTCGTAAAAAAATATTACATTGAAGTATTTTGTAGTTATTGAAAAATAAAAAAAATAATCACAACCCTTCACAATGAGACCCGTGTTCGAGATGCACCTAAAGACAAGAATTATGTTATATAAAACTATTTTACCACTTTATATGCTATTCAAGGTAAAATGAGCAGTTTTGAAATTCCTTCTTAAGATCTACTTGTATGTGGATTGTGTATCCTTCCGCCTTATGTAAATTTAAGATTGCCGTGGATCTCATCACTTTATTCATGCGTCGGTCAAGTGAAATTGTGAAATTAAAAAACAGAAAGCGAAATAAATAATTTAAGTTATTACAAATTGTTACCTAATGCTTTTTATTCGACGTTAAATACGGAACTACTTTCCCCTCCAGCATTATCAACTTTATCGGGCGCATGCCACCCAGTGAGCCCGTTGAATGATGCGCAGACTGGGGCAATGGCATTTTTCTAAGGTTGATTTCAAAAGTGCTGTCTTTATCGTGAACAGCCTTTAACGGAACTACAGCGTGCGCACCGCTGTTCTAGTCGCGCATTCAAGTCACCGCAGTCGGCTGTGGATTCTTCCTGGCATTGCAGACCACGTTCATTCACGCCTGATCGCTGCTGCACCTTGTTGGGCTCGCAGTCTCCAAGGCTGGCGTCGTGTGTGCGAAGGCCACGAGCTAGTTTACTCATTCAACAAGCGTAGCTCGATCGTTCCTGGTTTTGGTTTGTTCTTCCCTCCGACTGCGCTGACCGCCAAAACGAATTCCCGCCGCTGAGTCCTGTTAGCCACTGCCCCGTGCCGAACTTTGACGACGGTGATGCTCAGTCATTGTTAGAGACACCTGATTCTCGCTACAAAGTGTTCCACACAGGCTACTGGCGAACGTCGTCCCAACATTTTGTTGGCCAGTGACGCCATTTCGCTAGGGATTTCGGCTGGAGTTCTCCCGCAGAATAATTTTCTGTTTACTCTTGGTATTCTTAAGAGGCAGTGACACCCCTTATACTGAATTTATTGGTTTCAGTATCATAACAGAAGAATCAGGGTCATATAGGCTGTTCACGGTAAATTGAGCATTTTTGAAAGCCCTGCTTAAGATCTACCTGTGTGCACGTTGTGTTTTCTTCCGCCTTATGTAAAATTAACGTTACCATGGGCCGTATCACTTTCTTCATGCGTAGGTCAAGTGAAAATTCGAAATTATTACAAAAGAAAATATTTTGAAAATTTTCTCACTCAATTTTACACTTCGATACATTAAAATAGAAAAGTGAAAGGAATTGTTTAAGTTATTACTAATGGTCGCGTGACACTTTTATTTGACATTAAGTTATGGAACTACTTTCTATTCATTGTTACCAACTTTACTGGGTGCATGTGTCTCAGTTCGCCGGCTAAAAAATATGCAGGTTAGGAGCAGTAACATTTTTGTAGGGTTTATTTCAAAAGTGCTCACTTTATTGTGAACAGCCTTTACAAATGTTTAATTATAGAATCACTGCATTTCGTGGTTCTGTGCAAATATTTGTAAATTATTGTTAATAGATGTTCCCTGGTTGTCATTAAGAGGTGAGAATGAGTTGATATATACCATTTTGTATTAAGGTAGTTGCTGCATAAATATGCGTTGGTAATTCATATATAGGGCCACCTGTTTTTCGTGAAATGTTTTACGCGGAGGCTAGACAACATCCTATGTGCACTCTTGCGGTCTTCATCCGGCTATTGGCCGCTTATATGAGCGAGCCAATCAGAATTAAGTTTCCCCGATACTGACCGTCCGTGATTCGCGGAAAGACAGATAAGACGCGTAACGATTCAAGTGATCCAATCACGAACTAAAATTCGTCGGAATACAACGTGTCCTGGAGTATTTTCGCGAAGAAGGTAATTATCTAAGCTTCAATTGTAGCATTTTCAATGGATCCTTCTAAAATTGAATCAGGAAGAAATAAAAATTCAGTATAGCGGGAGAGGCGGACGCGAAGTACTTTGTGGCACATGGTAGTGTCTAGTTTGTTTGTGGACCACTTTGTGGCACATGGTAGTGTCTAGTTTGTTGTGGACCACTTTGACAGAGGCCAGAGGGGATGCAATAACCAGGATGGCTGGTGTTTCTATACCTGTGGACACGCCTATAGGTGACTCGTTTCTAACGGCTGTTCACCATAAAGTGAGCACTTTTGAAATCAACCTTGGGAAAATGTCACTGTCCCTGCCTGCACATGTTTTAAACGGGCGCCCTAAGTGACATGCACCCAGTAAAGTTGGTAACGATGGAGGGGAAAGTAATTCTATAGCTTAACGTCGAATAGATAGTGTTACGTAACCATTTGTGATAACTTAGATTATTTCTTTCGCTTCCTGTTTTTTTTTTAAAATACATTGAAGTGTAAAAATTAAGCGGATTTGTTAATGTTTAATTTTATAATAATTTCTCAGTTTCACTTGCCCGACGCATGAATAAAGTTATCAGGCCCACGGCACTCTTAAAGGGGAAGAATATACAACGTGTATAGAAGTAAATCTTCAGCAGGGCTTTTTAAAAGTGCTCATTTTATGGCTAATAGCCTATAGCTTCTCTTGCAATACAGTAACCTAAAAGTGTCCGGAGCTCAAAGTGCTAATCAGGAAGGAAGATGGCGTTTCACACGCGGCAGCAGCCAAAGCTCGATTACGCACAGGATTTGTGAATCCTAACCTGATGGCAGACATGAACGCGAATTACGGAGTGTTTACAATAACTGGCAGATAGGTGAGAATAATGAGAGCTTCCAGAACTGCTAGTTATAAAGTGGCCCAGCTGTGTGAACCAACTTGACGCTGCGCCGCGGATCATTCTGGAGGAGGCGCGATGGTGGTCGCAGGGCATCCGTTCGGAGCATCCCCCTCCGTTCTCCACTTTCCCACGCGAGAGTGTTCGGGCCAGCGTTGCTCCCTGCTCTCGACAGCAAGTTTGCATTTCCCAGGGAGCAAAAAATTAGTATAAATAACAGCTGGTATCCACGTCGATGACCCTAGTAATAAAGAGAAAAAATATGAGTTGATTCAGTGAAGGCAAAAGTTCAAAGGTGTTTAATTGGCGAGTTATTACTGTTCAGAAGCTTAGAGGCTGTTCACGGTAAAATGAGCACTTTTCAAAGCCCTGCTAAAGATGTACTTGTTCGCACATTATGTAGTCTTCCACCTTATGTAAATGTTAACATTGCCATGGGACCTCATTACTTTATTCATGCGTCGTTCAAGGTAAACTATGCAATTATAAGAAAAGGTAATATTTTACAAATCTGTTCATTTTTACACTTTGATGCAGTAAAATAAAACAGAAAGCGAATGAAATAATTTAAGTTATCACAGATGGTTACTTTACACTTTTTATTCAACGTTAAGATATGGAACTACTTTCAATTCATCGTTTCCAACTGTACTGGGCGCATGTCCTCCAGTGAGCTAGTTAAAATATATGCCAGGCAGGATCAGTGACATTTTTTTAAGGTTGATTTAAAAAGTGCTTACTTTATCGTGAACAGCCTTTAACAATCATTCCTACATCTACGCGAATGGTAAATTATTTCCCCATACATGCATGGTAACGTTTCTACAGTTGCTCAAGGAAAGAGTTAATGCATAGAGAAGTCCCCAACTTCGTATAGTTGCGATGCTAAACATGCCCATATTTTCAGCCTGACACATTGTACTATTTCCATACACGGTTTAGTAGCGATGCTAAACATGCCCATATATTCAGCCTGACACGTTGTACTATTTCCATACACGGTTTAGGTTAAAAACTTCCCTTACAGTTAGGGAGATTACCAGAAATTTTTTTACTGTGTACTTCCGACTTTTCAAAAGCCCGGCTAAAATTCTGCCTTCAAGATATTCCTGCGACACACGCAAACAAAGCTTAGCTATGTTTAAAAAATTACACCACTAGGACAACACACCGCATTTGCACGCACTAAATTTTATCATATTTATTATGGGAACTATTTATTAACAGGCATCACCAACACGCGTATTTACTCTGTTTTTATTCATAATGATTACGAATTAAATATTTTAACTAATTGATCAAATATACGAAAAAGTTAATTTTAACCGAACATAATATACTTTTATGTTAACAGAAGAATAAAACACTTGCGATACATGACTAGATTACTGGAAATTTCTCGGATTATTTTGGCAACAAACTATAATCCACAGGCCTATGTGTATTCAAGCCTGTTTTTGATTGGACTATGCTCCAGTTTAACCCCAGACGAGGTAGCCCGGGATTAGGTAGCTTGTTTTTTTGAAGTTCAGTTATTGGTTCTAGTTCGTCTAGGGCGTGGCTTACGGAAAGCGGCCCAATTGTAGAAGAGTGATTGAGGTGCGTGAAGAGATTTGGGTGGCTCTTAACAGTGAGGTATTGACAGCCTATGAGGGTGATTGAGGTGAGTATGGAGCGGCGCCAAAATGAAAGGGCGGGTGAAACGGGAGATCCCCGAGAAGGCCCGCCGACCAGCGGCATCGTCCGGCACGATTCCCACATGCGAAAATCCGGTGACCCGGCTGGGGATTGAACACGGTTCGCCTTGACGGGAGGCGAGCAGCCTAACCAGTCAGCCACCGTGGCCCCAAATTGAAGAAGCATGTCAAGTGTTTACATGTTGGAAGTTTAGCATGTACGCAAAAGAACTCGTGAAAATTCCTGGTCTCTATACATGACATATCTAAGAAACAACGAAACACAGACTGACTTTTCAAAGGTTTGATTCAAAAAGGGCAAAACTATAGCTAGGGATAGGAACATTTCGCGAGTTCATTTCAGGACAAGATAGACGTCAAACACGTGTACACTGAAGTTGACTTAGCAATTGGATCGTAGTTTATTAGACACGCCCTGGACGACTCTGAGCCAATAGCATACTTCCAAGGAAACAAGTAGCGAGTGCCATACTGCCAGGTGAGAAGTAACACTGGCTACTCTGTGGGGCAGCAGCCAATGAACAAATATCTGAGGCCTATCCCTAGCTATTGCGAATAGACTGTATACTGGGCCACTTGTTTTTTCGCGACAAGATTTACACGCGAGCTATACTTCAACTTCGTGCAAGCCTCGCAAATTTCCTTTGGCTGTTTGTCACTTGCCTGTGTGAGAAGACATGTTATACTTGACTGGGTTAATCAGACCTAAGTCACCCTGACACTGAACGTCCGTGATTGGCTGACAGAGAAGTAAGACACGTGAAAGTTGACGTCCTCCAACCACTAAATGGTTTCTGAACTATCGTGTTTTGTAGTACAGCTAGATCTGGAATCTTTTCGCGATAAATAGGTGTGCCTAACTAATGTAAATTATAGGAAGAGTGTTCAGTACGTGAATCCTAGGAAACAGTCAATTTCCCCCAAAATAAGCAATCGTCTCTAAGATTGTACCTAGGCATCTTAACACTCACTACTTCTCTTTAGCAGAATTTAGTTTTCTTAAACAAAACTTAAGGCCAGGCTTCGCCATGCATGGGCGTATAGGGAATCAAAGGCTAAATTCGGACAAAGACCTCTGTCATTTTTGTGGTAGTATTTTCAACTAAGGGTTTTTTGTTTAAAATTGAACGCACCTACATTTGTAAACCATTCAAATTTTAATTTTTAAATTTTAAATGCACTTCTTAGTTATTTATAAAATGTCACATTTTTATAAATAATGAAAACATACATTTGAAATTAAAAAATTAAAATTTGGAAGGTTTACAAATCTAGATGAGTTCAATCTCTACCAGAAAATATTTAGTTGAAAATACGACCACATAAAACGACTGAAAGATCTTTGTCCAAATGTAGTCTTTGATTCCCTATACGCTCATGCATGGCGAAACCTGGCCTTAATTGTTTGTTTTGGCGCCTTGGCTGTTACATTCTTGCTCTTTCTGCTCCGCCTGGGCGAGAAAAACAGAAAGAACAGCTCGTCGAGAGCGGAGAGCGCAGAGTTCATGCCACTCGAACAGCGGAATAAAAAAACGAGTAATGCTGCCGGTTACACGAACGCCAAAGAGCGTGGAAATATCACTGGAGGAGCAGCAGTAGCAGCAAATGCACAGCCCACGAACAAACATACGAACAGGAAATGACGGTGCAGGTCCAGAGTTCAGATAGCTGTTTTGTGGTAAGAAGCCACAGCCGCATTACATCCTGTTGGTGGGAGAAACAGCTTCAAGTCTTAGAGATAGCAGGTAATTAGAGAAGGAGCAAGTTACTCTGTCAGTCAGTGGCGGGGAAGAAAGAGAACATGACCTGCGTCAAGTGATCATCTCAGTTAAACTGCGAAATTAGCGTAGTTATTTGAAGACAAGATATACTTCAAACGATTGTGCGTTTATGTAGCTTGTACGGATTATGGTTAGAGCCCTGATAAATTCGAGAGTTTAATGGCCTACAGGCTAGCACTTTGAAGACTATGCTCGAGTTTAGCGCGAGCAAAGCTAATTTGGAAATTTCTTTATTGTTCAGAATAAAACTCGCATGAATGTGGAATCTTTGTTTGGCTAGTGGTAACAATTATATTGCTGACGATAGAATTTTTTTTTCTGTAGCCTCCCAAATGGACATGATTGATTGCAAATCCTTTTATACGATAAAGGACATTTGATTGGGTCAATATCATCTCGACTCTCCATTGGTCGATGAGCTCTCAATAATGAATGCTGTAAAGTACAGGGTGGTGTCCGATGTTGTATGGACCAATAGGACGATTGTAAGTTCTAACACAGACACAAACAGAACCAGTGTTCTTGCAGTAATGGATATATGTGACTCACTTCTAATTTGTCTTAAGTTCCAGTATATGTGTACAGATCTCAGTGCGCTAGACTCTACAGCCGTATGCACAGATAAGCCTATATCAACCGTGCGTTGGTTTTTTCTGCTGTCACAGTGGAGGGCGACGATTGGGCCAGCTTTCTCCAGGAGGTATCAAACACCATGTGGACCAATGACTGAAGTGTTACTTGCACACGTGTTTTGAATATTAGCTTGTTCTGAAATGCACCGCGAATATCTCTAATGATGGTTTATCGCGGGAAAAGGGGACTTTACTAGGATTCAACGTACTGTGAACTACGTGACAATTTTCTTTCCATATTGCCAGTCATGTATGTAAGAAGCTACTACCAGTACCCCATTTCACTGGGCAAATGAAGATTCTGATACTATAAGGCAGAATGATCGTGATTGGTCTGCAAACAACAGCCGACCCAAACCCTTGTTCATCCAATCATGCAAGAATAAACTAGTTGGAGTGTTATAGAGTCTATGTTAGCTAAAGAAATGATCGCGATTTTCTGTCATCTCTAAACTTTTGTGATTGGATTGCAGTTTGACACGCCTTGTACGGGTTTGAACCAATGGGAAGTAGTTAACGATGGAATTGTCCAGTCACGCCCTGCCAAGCAGAGAGGAAAGCGTAAACCTTAGTGCTGTAGAAACCAACAAATAAATAGCACCGACTGAAAAATACAATACAATGGCAAATCTAGCGTGCTGCCAGAAAATAACATGAATTTTGAAGGTCCTTATGCATTAGTGGAGATAATTTTTAATCGTTGGGAATGTTAAATGTTGCCTAGTATTCTACGTGCTGTACACATGCCCGATAATTTTCTTTCGTAACTGCCTGATGCTACTAGTCCATTTCACTGGGTCAATGAGCATTGTATTCCTATAAAGAAGAACGTTTGTGACTGGACTGCACAATTGTGTGTTCCAATCACGTGCAGTTCAGTCAGAAAGGGCGTGGCTTCACGCAGTAGCCAATGGAAAAACGACGCAGGCTTCGGTCTATACAGTACTGTGAAGTTCAGCCTGATTGCAAATAATAACGTGAACGCGATAAGCACAGGTTATTGAAATGTTTCAACGCTTCACAGATACATTTAGAGATGTCGCATCTGGGCTAGTTTCTCGCAAGCGATACATTCGCCACGTAATTTCGCCGAGTGTTGAAAATGTTTATTCTTCTCGAGGTGAACTTTGCTACTCCTCACGACTGTGCTCATGTACGTGTGTGTGTTGTTTGAGGAGGGGGGGGGGGCGTGATATCGAGGGCGGCAATATTTCCGGGGTGAGGCGGGGTGATGGCACACACCCTCCCGGGACCTCGTCCCTCGCCGGGGGACTTTCTCTCGGGACGAGGGCCGCGATAAGCCAGGCGTGGCGTAACAGGGTCGCCCACCTGGGCGCTCCACACACCTGGTACAGCGATGCTGGTCAGACATCGCCTTACGTCACTGCCTGCCTCGTTGCCCCCTGGGGTCACCCACCCTTCTCCCCCTTCTCCCCGGCTCCATCGTGGGGGCAGCAGTTGCCGCAGTGGCTATAGCACCCACCTCCCGCTACTCGAATCCCGGATTCTCGCACGTAGGAGTCGTGCCGGGCGATGTCGTTGGTCGGCGGGTTTTCTCGGGGATCTCCCGTTTCCCCTTTTCTTGCATTCCGGTGCTGCTTCATACTCGCCTCGTTTCACCCTCATCGGTAGAGGCACCTGTGTTTCGCGAAAATATTTCAGGAAAAATTGTGTTCCAGCGCACTTTAGTTCAGAAACACTTCCGCCATTGGATAGTTTGAATTGTTATAGGCTATTCGCGATAAAATGAGCGCTTTTGAAAGCCCTGCTCTGGATATTTTTGTATACACGTTGTGTATTCCTCCGCCTTATGTAAAATTAATATTGCCATGGGCCTCATGTCTTTATTCATGCGTAGGTCACATGAAACTCTGAAATTATTGAGAACGTAAATACTTTATAAATGTGTTCATTTTTCACTTCCATGAATTAAAAAAAAAAAAAATGGAACTATTTTCCATACATCGTTACCAACTTTACTGGGCGAATGGCACTCTGTGCGCCCATTAAAATATATGCATGCAGGGGCAGTGACTTTTTTCTAAGGGTAATTTTTAAAGTACTCGCTTTATCGCGAACAGCCTTTACGCGTCTCATCTGTCTGCCCGCGAATCGCGGATGGTCAATATCGGAGAAACTTAATTCTGATTGGTTCACACAGGTAACAGACTGTCTTCAACACAAAGGCAAGCGGCCAATAGCCTAATGAAGACTGCAAGTGTGCACGTAAGCTATAGAAGTCTAGCCTCGCGTAACTCTTTTCGCAAAAAAAAAAAAAAAACAGGTGACCCTAGTCATCGGCTGTGAAAACTCGCCCAGATATCTCCCCTCCACTCTTCGTCTCTGTGTTTGTGAACGTATAGAGTGTGTATTGCCGTACAGTTTGAGGCTGTGAACTCTGGTGCTAAGGGTAACGGGGTGTTGCTTGTTGCAGGCTGGTTCTCCCTTGTGACCGCCAAGGGACAGCTGACGGCGCAGTGCTACCCGTGTCTGGAGCAGCTCGTCGCCAACCACGTGTCCTCCTTCCTCACCAAGCAAGAGCTCGTCGCCTACAAGCTCAACGACGGCAAAGGTACGTCCACGACCCTCTCTCTCTCTCTCTCTCTCTCTCACCCGCTGCTCACTCCCGCCTCTCGTGTACACTCATGTTGCAGATTGACCTTAAGAGGATTGTGAACCTGCGCTTCCAAGGTCAAGAAGCGAGGGAGCAATACGGGCGACACTAACACGCATGCCTAGTGCCTCATCGCTCCTACGCGCAAGGCGTGCAGTGTTTCCGTCGTGGTCCTGTACTGTGAAAATTATATATGTAACAGTGTGGTTTTATTACAGGCGATGAAAGACCACATATTAAACTACACCCGTATATTTGCACTTTTCTCTTGCTGCTAAACGAAACTGCATAGGCGAGCTTTAGAAATTCGATATTTTACCATTTTCGCGAATTTTTTTTTCTCCGACAGTACACTTAATATATGTTAAAAGTAAAAGCATGGAGGCATAGATAATTTTTTTTTTCTTCAGCAAAACGTAGTATCTACAGAACATATATCCACCGAGATACGCGAATACGCGCAAACACCGATTTCACAAAGATGCTCCATTTCACACTCCTCTCATCATCATCTTATAAGCTTTAGCAAGGGGGAAGATAGGAAGGATTATAGTAAATAATATGAATAGCGAAGCTAAATTGTTCTAAGTTATTTTACTGTATACAAAGATAGAATTACAACATCATTGTAATTAACTGACTGGCCAACTAGAGATAGGATATAGGATAAGTTTAGGAAACGGATATAAGCATAGAAGGAATAGCACTCACCATTGCCTCGCCCTGGACTCGCCGCCCCGACCTTCTGGTTGGAAGCCCAGCTGGCTGCTCCGGTGACCTGTCGTTGACTGCACCCTTGGCTGGCTCCATGGCACCCTTCACACTTCTCGCCCTACCCCGCGTGCTCGTTTGTGAAATGTCTTCCCATTGGTTCCCGCTGTGCACTGAGGGTGAGTTCCCCGGTAGTTTGTTAGTGTATAGAAGGAATTCCATGAGGTTTGCTGGACCTACATTTTCTGTTTAACTTCGCTCATTTCTTAGTTAGTTTACAGATTGCCGAAGTGGCTCGTTGTTTTGACTCTGTGTTTTATAAACCTTCTTGTGGCCTGCTTTTCCAACTTTGTTGTATAAACCGTAGCGCACACAGCGAAATGCTTTCGTAACAAGACGAAGGAATCCATAGTTACTTCACACTTCTCTGAAGCCCTGCCCAAGTTCTACTTCCAGGATATTCCTCCGCCTCGAGCAAACTAAGCTTAGAGAAGTCAACAAAATTACATCAAAGGACAACGCACGGCATTCGTGCGCACTCAGTTGTAATAATATCTTGTATGCGAATTATTTCTTACAAGGCGCTATCAACACACATGTTTTATCACTGTTTTTATAAATATTTATTATAAATTAAATATTATAATTTATAAATAAAACATTCGTAAAACTTCAATTGAACGATATATAATATCCTTTTATGTTAACAGAGGTATAAAACGCTTATGTTACATAACATATTTAGTGAAAAACCAAGCACGTCATACATAGGGTTATTTTCCAAGGTTAGATTAAAAAACGTTGGAGAAACTGCGAATAGACTATATGAAGATAGCCGCACATAGCTTCGATCATGGCCCAACGCTGTCAGTGTCTTCCCACTGACAAATATAATTGTTTCAGCATGCAAAATGTACTTGTTTGCGCGGCGTTTGTTTCAGCTAAACGATATTTTGTTTGTACAACCAAACCCTAGCTCCTCCAGATGATTGAAATTTGTTCTCAAAGATAAATAATTTATTAAAAAAATTTTATTTGTGCCAAACATATATTTTGTTGTTTCCGTACGTTAAACGAATATTTACTGTAAACAAACACATCGTTACAATTAGTAAACAAAATAATACCTTTACATAGAGAAACGGATTTGTTCAAGACAACACAACATTTGTTTGAATAGGTCCAAAATTATATTTTGTTGCCCCAACAAAATATTTGTTGAATAAACTGTTTATATTTGTTTGACCACTCATGTGATTGTTCTCATCGAAAATACAGCTCGAAAGTTTGTATTTTCCCTAGATTTTGAGAATATTTAATATCTTCGTAACATGAGTGAGTGAAGAGATTGGGCCGGCTCTTATCAGCGAGGTCTTGAGAGCCGACGATGGTGAATGAGGTGAGTGTGGAGCAGCGCCGGGATGAAAGGGCGGGGGAAACGGGAGATCCCCGAGAAGACCCGCCAACCAGCGGCGTCGTCAAGCATGACTCCCTAATACAAAAATCCGGTGACCCGGCCGGGGATTGAATCCAGTTCGTCTTGGTGGGGGTCGAGTCATCGCCGCCCCTTTCATATCTGATACAGGCACATATCCAAGAGTGTGCGGACCCCTCCTGAAGGTAAAAACACTCTTGCGTAAACTGTAACGAAAAGTAACAATCAAATATAAAAGTTTTGAGATACAGAAAAATGAAGAGACTAACTGTTGCATTGCTTACGAAGTGATACCTAAGGTGTTTACCTATGTAGAACATTACTAGGCTCATTTTTACCTTCTTCTAGTCTCCGTTATTAATTTAATATTTACAAAACGTAGCTTTTGTTTTTAAATTCAATTCTTTCGTGTAGTGTTTTAATGTTGAATTAATACTCCCCTCTGCAGTGGCCAAGGAGTTAGTATAGTGAAAGATGACATTGTGTGAATAAAAGCTTGTACCCATGAGGGTTATTAGAACTTCAGTCATATAAAGGAAATAATTCGTTTTTAGGGATAATTTTTAACACTTACATGTTGGTTGGTTTTTCGGTCGTTCTTATTTTCACACGGGAAACCCTAATTGAGATTTGTGTACTATAGAGTACAATATATCTGGACATTTTCTTTGGATTATAACATTCGCAGTTTCGCTACTGTTACTGTTTCGTCTCTTCTTCAGTGTGATAAGTAACCCCCTCCCCACTCAACCTCCCTCCTCTCAGTGTAATAAGTACCCCCACTCCTCAACCCCCCAGTGTGATAAGTACCCCCACCCTCTCTCAAACCCCTCCCCACAGTGTAATAAGTACCCCCACCCCTCCCCCAGTGTGATAAGTACCCCCACTCCTCAACCCCCCAGTGTGATAAGTACCCCCTCCCCTCCCCCTCCCCCAGTGTGTTAAGTACCCCTCTCAACCCCCTCCCCCCAGTGTGATAAGTACCCTCCTCTCAACCCCTCCTCACCCAGTGTGGTAAGAACCCCCCACCCCCCTCAACCCCCTCCAACCCTTCTGTTACTCGGTCCTCCGCTACTGCTCATATGCCAACCCTCAGCAAACAAAATTCCTTGATACGCGCCTGAGGAAGATAACGTGATGAAAATACTGATTATATTAAAATAACATCCATTATGTTTTACTGTAAATTTTAAGTATTTTTGATTAAAAATGTTAATCCGTAAAATATTATGTTTTAAAACCAAGTATGGTTTCAGCTAAAGAGTTAATTTATTGACGTCTCAGGAAGTGGAATGTTACGATTTACTTTAAATCTAGCTTGGCTCATATACAACAAAGGTATTGCCTTCTAGTTATTTTCACTTTAAATCTGGCATGGCTCATATGCAACAAAGGTATTGCCTTCTAGTTATTTTCACTTTAAATCTGGCTTGGCTCATATGCAACAAAGGTATTGCCTTCTAGTTATTTTCACTTTAAATCTGGCTTGGCTCATATACAACAAAGGTATTGCCTTCTAGTTATTTTCACTTTAAATCTGGCTTGGCTCATATGCAACAAAGGTATTGCCTTCTAGTTATTTTCACTTTAAATCTGGCTTGGCTCATATGCAACAAAGGTATTGCCTTCTAGTTATTTTCACTTTAAATCTGGCTTTTCTCATATGCAACAAAGGTATTGCCTTCTAGTTATTTTCACTTTAAATCTGGCTTGGCTCATATGCAACAAAGGTATTGCCTTCTAGTTATTTTCACTTTAAATCTGGCTTGGATCATATGCAACAAAGGTATTGCCTTCTAGTTATTTTCTTTTTTAAATCTATCTTGGCTCATATGCAACAAAGGTATTGCCTTCTAGTTATTTTCACTTTAAATCTGGCTTGGCTCATATGCAACAAAGGTATTGCCTTCTAGTTATTTTCACTTTAAATCTGGCTTGGCTCATATGCAACAAAGGTATTGCCTTCTAGTTATTTTCACTTTAAATCTGGCTTGGCTCATATGCAACAAAGGTATTGCCTTCTAGTTATTTTCACTTTAAATTTTAATGTAAAAACTGAAATTGAAATATGGGCAAATTGTGCTTACTTTCAGATTTCTTTTGAATGCTGCCCCTCGTCTTTTTGAGACGTAATTTACTTTTATACTGTCATCAGAAGTAGCTTATTCTGGTACTGAACGTTTAAAATTCGCGATCTGACTTAAAGTGTGTTGGAAAACAGCTAGTTACGAAACATATTTACCAAGATTAGGATTACTAAAATTATGTAGAATTGTAAGTACTGTAGAAATAATCTTCCCTATAAACTACATGAATTACCAGTTACACGCCATTGTATTGTATCAAAGTATCAAATGCAGAAAATTAAAAATTATTAAAAAAAGAACTGCTTAGTAATTTGTTAAGTGAAATTAAACTTTAAAAAATCGTGAACAATTTAAATTATTTGATATTTATATAAGCCTAATTGTAAACACAGTCTGTAAGATTACAAAATTAGAAACACCCCTGTCGTTCGCAAGCTTCTTTTCTTACTTATGTACCCTCTAAGGTTACGCCGTTTCCAGTGAGTCATGTGTACGGAACTGATTTACACGAAACCGAGAAAAACTGTTTTTTTTTTTCTTTGACGAGCAAATTTATGTATGCCAAGTATTTATTTATTTGCTACTGAAGATATGCGCAGATGTTTCTGTGTGATAACTACTAAGTTAGATTTGTTCAGAAATATTCGTTCACAAACTGAAAATAAATTTTCACAATGAAATGCATGCTAAGTTGTCCGTTTACTCGTGGTTTGAGAAATAGAACTTAAATGATTAAATAACAAGTTTTTTTAGCTGGACCAGTTCAAATTAGGCAACGGTAAGTGGTCAGAATCAGGCAAATTAAGGAACTTCCCCGTGGTTTTCTGACTACAAACTGTGGCTACTACACAGAAAATTTTTAATCTAAAGAAAATTAAATGTCTTATCTTAATGGAAATGCATACCTCTTGTGATATCAACCCTTAAATAGTAGTGTTTATTACAGACACACAATATAATATTCAATTCACGGGGGAAATCTATCTTATATTGTCACACAGTGAAGCAGAGTTGCATTTAAATAATCATGAACGTAATGAGATATCACTCTGGGTAGTAGTTCGTTCGTACCCAAGCAGAAACCCCCATCGTTGTGCAAACCCATCAGACACACGCGTGGTTTAAGTTAAGCGCCAGTCTAGTTGATGTGGCATTCTCTTGCATGGACCAGTGGAGTGATATATATATATATATATATATATATATATATATATATATATATATAGAGAGAGAGAGAGAGAGAGAGAGAGAGACACACCATTGCTAGTCTTTTACTGGGTTTCACGTCTCATGGGTATTCATAAAAACAACACAAGGCAGTAGGTCATTATTGCTGTGGAACCAGCCATGTTTAGGCCTTGGCATTTTAAAGCTTTCTGACTTATACTGTCCAGGGAAGAGAATTAACACGGCGGCATTATAATATTTCGCGCTGTTTATTGTCACCTGTTTCGCCGACGCGAGTAATCAAATATCAAAGGTAAGAGTTAGCAGCTTGCGGGGCATTAACTGTCGCGTCTATAAAATAGTTCTCGGGAAGCCATCAATAAATAGTCCAGATCGAAACCAGCGTCTGTAACGACGGTTATAACTTCAAGCGGAGTAAATACATTACGTTCTAACGATATCGAAACGGTACATAAATTGAGGGGTAAGTGACTTGAAACGATCCGCTTTTATGAGGTTTAAAGCGCTACCGGGAAATTTGTTCGCGTACTGGCGGGACATAATCTGCAAACATTCGCACCGCCCACAGGAATCTAACCTGCAAGCCATCACACTTGGACAAGTATGTGGTGCCTATCCCACGCCACTCTGTAAAGCGTAAACCAGCGATTTCAGTCACTGGTGCTCAGGGACAACTGCTTTTAGCAAAAATAATTCTATACAAACTATATTTCAATATCCTACGAAAACTCTACTTCACTATCCTACGAAAACTATATTTCAATATCCTACGAAAACTATATTTCAATATCCTACGTAAACTATACCCTAATATCCTACGAAAACTATATTTCAATATCCTACGAAAACTATACTTCAATATCCTACGAAAACTATATTTCAATATCCTAAGAAAACTATACTTCAATATCCAACGTGCACACCTGCAATTTTCTTTCCGTTTTTTAAAAACGTGTCGTCGTGAGAAAACACAGTGGTATTTGACAGGGTGAAGCAGAATTAAGTTATTCCGGAACTAAAAATTCGTGATTCGTGAGCAAGTACCTAACTTATAGGCTCTCAAGATTTCGCTTAAGGCTCCTGTGTACTGAAACGTTTTCTGTGAAATCGTTGTTTGCGCTTAAAAGCGTGTCTCGATAAATAAATGTTCTGGAAATACGAAGTTTTGCCAGAAAGGATAAAAAAAACTATTGTCTATATCGCTGGCTTTTTACTTTTATCATAGTAAGTGTAATATTGGAGAAAAAAATTCGTGAAAGTAGTCAAATATAGCATTTTTAAAGCTAGCCTATGAAGTTTCTTTAAGCGTTAGAGAAAAGTTCGATTATACGCAGGTAGTTTGGTCTGTGTACTTTCATCGTGTGTAATAAAACCCCACAGTTACACATCTAGTTTGCACTGTAAATATTAGGACGCCTTGCGCGTACGAGCGATGAGGCGCTAGGCGTGCGTGTAACTGTCGCCCGTATCGCTCCCTCGCTTCTTGACCTTAAATGCCCAAATCTCTTCACTCATTTCACCCTAAGATGAAAGTCGATCCGAGACTAAATGTTTTTGAATCCTACTTGGGTGCCAATGAACGTCCTCTCAAAGTGCTATATATGGTCGATGGGCGAACGAGCTAGCCATAGCAGTTTTCTGAACTCTTCAGAATGCTTCTCGAGTCAGCTCTGGACAACGAGGTCCGATGGCGCACGGTTAATTATCCTGCTGGGATATCCCATCGTTGTGGGAGTACGTGAATTCCACGAAGGGCTGCAGTGCAATGCCATGACAAGCACACGCTCACTCACTCACGCGACGGCAGGGCACTAGTAGCGCCCACCGACTGTTGCCTTCACATAATACTCTGACTGGGTGATTACGTTTCTAACTCGGCCAAGTTATTTGTAGACCAATAATCACAAACATTCTGCCTCAAGGTATCAGAATCATCTTTTGTCGAACTAAAACGGATAGAAGTCGTCTGTCATTCGCAAAAATTAATCTAATACACACGTCGTTGGAGTCGAATTTGCCTAATTGGCTCGCGAAACTTCCGTTGCTACCCACGAAGTTCTGTTAACATTGAAAAAAGTTCACCGATAAACAAGTTGTGGCGGGCAGAAAAATGTTTTGTTAATATTCAAATTGTCATTTTTTTGGGGCGACCAAAAATTTAGTTCGTGGATGCTGCAAAAATGTTGTGTTAACTAGAAAAAAAATTGATGGATGGATACCAGCACAACACTTCGCGGCCGCCGCAAATTATTTATTTCGGTGCAGCTTGGAAGTTTATAACCTGTTCAGTCCCAGTGTCCACAATCGAGGACATGTTGCACATAAAGGATATTCATGGTCGGCGCTGTACACACCTAGGAATCAGTGGCCGGTGTTTTAAGTGATTCCCTTATCATTTGTTGGAGTTTCTGGGACTCTCGTTAGTGATTGGCCAAAGCTGACGTCAACGAACATGCAGAAGCACTCTCGACACGAGTACAGCGCTCATCAAAATAATGAACGATTGCAACACTTGAACTCGTAAATTACCTCGGGACTGGACGGGTTAAAACATTTACTGCAGCGACATAACTGTCGGTGTTCGTGCAAACTTTGAAGGTCGTTGATTGGACAATGACCGAAGACGCGCCTGTCAAATCCGCTCGGAAGTGCATCAAGTTCTTTCCTTGAAGTTGATTCATTCAAACTCATGTCATTTGGTGGTCATTCTTAGTCAAGTAGGATTTCTCGCTAGAGCAATAAACTACAGAGAACTCTGCGCCCTTAAATCGTATCCCGCCGAGATCACAGAAAATCTCAAGGTGAAAGTCGGATGGGTTATAGTTTACGACTCCGCGCTTCGACCAGAGACGTAAAGCACTCTGCTGATTGGTTCTCATTTCAAGGGGTGATGTACCTCGGTGTCGCCAACGAATGAAGAGGCGGAATGGGCAAAAGTCCATGTCGGATGTCGGAGTTACATCTAAGAAGTAATTTATTTCCGTTGTGTGTGATCTTTCAGGTTGCCTGGGCGCATCGCCCACGCCAATGTCATCCATTACTCACGCCACAGTATGTTCTACAACGTCTAGTCTTTCCCCCATGTAAAGGTATGTATAGACTATTCACAGTAAAGTGAGCACTTTTGAAAGCCCCCTCGTTGAATATAATAGTCTATAAATTTTTTTACTTTACTCCTAGACGTTAACTTCCGAATGCGGTGGAATATGCACACTGTGTTTAGTATGTACATAGCAATATTTATTTTAAAAAGTGGTTAAAGAATAAAATATGACTGAAAGGAAAAAAGTAACTAGGGTCTCAAAAGTGCTCACTTTACCGTGAACAGCCTATACTAATGTTTCATTCGAAATTACGAACGGGTAATTCGGAGAGAAGGTTTTGTTCTGCAAAAGGACCGTGGTGGTGTAGTGGTTAGACTACTCGCCTCCCACCAAGGCGAGCCGGGTTCGATTCCCGGCGAGGTCGGCGGGTTTTCTCGGTTTTCTCCCGCCCTTGCATTCCGGCGCTGCTCCATACTCGCCTTGCTTCACCCTCATCGGCTCACAAGATCTCGATGTTAAGACCCGCCCATATCCCTTCCTTCACCTTGTTCTGCAATGCGCAAGCCATCCCGTTTCTGATTTCTTAACTCTTTATAGAGAAAAACAACCATAAACTATGGATTAAACTAGGTAACGTTCAAATGCAAGTATGGTTTTGAAAATTTTCAACTAAAGCACACTACTTATGGTTGTTATTGCGAAGTAGCACTGATAACGATCAAAAACGTTATTAATAAGTGATTTAACGGGCAAACCGACAATCGCATAAATTATTATTCTTTCAGTCTTAATTCCGAACTCGACATCAACTTAACCTGACTCGGCACCCATCTTACCCGACACTCGGCTTGAAATCATTCATCGTAAAATCGTCGAGCGTAATTGTAGGGTGATAAATTTTTAAAATTTCACAACTGCGTAAATTTTTCGCTGCTTGTTCCCTGTTTCTACGTCAAAGACGTTTGTTGAAAAATTTACGGAACTATGAGGTATCCTGTCAGATAGGTAAACGGCGGCTCTTGCAAATAGCAATCGGTCTGTACAGTGGTCTGACGCGTATGAAATCAAGGACTGTTTTCAGTTATGCATAATGACCTGAACACCTACACAACTGAATTAATTTAATTCCGATCTACAGACAGAAATTGATACAGCATAACTGAGTTATATCGAAAATAATTTTTTTATTATTTATGATTGGTGCTAATTTACTTTTGCAAATGCTTTTGGTGGCAGGCTGATTTGAAAGTACGTATAATTCTGTGTTTCTATTTTGACTAGACCGCAGTGGTTTCGACGCACGCTGGACAAGTAATTCTTCAGCCAGTAGTAAACAGGAAGAAATAATGTGACCATGTCACTTGAGACCAAGCTGAATGGAAAATAAACCTTGAACTTGGGAGCAGCCAATGAATAAACAATTGTAGCCCGAGTATGTGGAGTACTCAGTAGTCTAGAATGCTGCCAAATGAGTTCGCGAAATTCATGTAGTAGTTATATTTATGACAAAAGTTAAGGAACATAATAGTGGGGCGCCTGTGAGTTTGTGATGGGGGGTCGTAAGTGCGGCTGGGAGAGAGTGAGAAAGAGTGTCTGTGCGTGTTGCAGAGGCGCTTCACAAGGACGCTGGGCTGACGCGGCGGCGGCTGCAGTACGCCAAAACGGCGATCGCCGCCGGCCAGGTGGTGCGCCTCGTCGCCGTCTTCGAGGACGTGCACCAGCCGCCGGCGTCGCAGCGCCGCCTCTCCCTCGCCTCCATCGGCCGAGCGTCCAGCGCCAACTCCTCCGGCAAGAAGTACGCCCAGTGTGTCAACCACAAGAACCAGGTCAGTACCGTCCCCGCTCTCCCAGCGTCTGTTGCATCCAGTATCTACCGCCACCTCTCCACCATCACACTCGTCTCTTCACCATCGTCTCCGCCATCACATTCATCTTCTTCACCATCGTCATCACCTCCGCCATTATACTAACTTCTTCACCATCACATTCATCTTCTTCACCATCACTCTCATCTTCTTCACCATAACACTCATCTTCATCGCCATCACACTCATATTCTTCACCATCGTCTTCACCACCTCCATCATCACACTAATCTTCTTCATCATTGTCTTCATCACCTCCATCATCACACTCAACTTCTTCATCATCACTCATCTTTTTCGCCTGCATTTTCATCACTTCCATCATCACACTCAATTTCTTCACCATCATGCTCATCTTCATCTCCATCATCACACTCAACTTCTTCACCATCACTCATCTTCTTCATCATCACACTCATTGTCTTCCCCATCGTCTTAGTCATCTCCTTCATCACACTTATCTTCTTCATCATCGTCTTTGTCATCTCCACCATTACACTAATCTTCACCGTCGTCTTTATGATGATATTTATAACACTCAAATTCTCCATCACTTACACTATCTTCACCATCTTTCACATTACCATTACTATATAATTTTGATAGTTATGTTCAGCATCAACATTTTTTCAGCATCATATCCATTCTATTCATTGTATTTCTCATCAAACTGTTTATCACTGGGGACAGTTGATTTTCTCATAAAGAGTTGTACTCTGGCATACTTCAGTAGGCCTATGCTAGATGCACACCTGAAGTTTTTATTTGGCTGTTAGCAATGTATCTTTGTGAGTAGGCTCGACCAATTAGAGTTAGATGCCTTTGGTAGTCAAGGTAACTGATTCACCGGCAGGCACCTATGACATGTAGCAAGTAAAGTATGCTGGGTCGCTTACTGGCTGTGGAAGGCTCTGTCGGTGCTTGTTTATTTGTGGGTCTGCTACTGGCAAAGGCATTCGATTGATGTTAAAATTCACACACATATATAGCTAGTACTCAAACGAATTTACGAAATTTTCTCTGTACCTCCCAACTTGCTTCCATCCTAGTCGTCAGCAAACCGACAGGCGTACTGACGATGGAAAAATAACTGCTAAAATTTATTATCTTTGAAGTTTGAAACAGTGTTATTGTATTATTAATGAGGAAATTTTTATTGGACTGACTCGATAACCAAGTATATTTGAGAAGAAAATTTACATATAATAAACACCACAAACAAACAACAAAAAACAGAACAAGACAACAAAGTGCTGGGGTACAAGGGGATCATTAAACCATGGAAAGCAGACAATAAACCATGGAACAAGCAAATCCACATTAAATAGGAAATAATCACGGCACATCACGACAGTGAAATCCAATTACGAAAATATCATTGACCAGGAGAATATATTTTCCTCGTTGATTTTCAATGTGTTTTTCTATTAAGTTTTTTCATTTGCTTGGTAATTCATTGTTTACAGTCGACGTTTTACCTGCCGATTGTGTTTTAATTTCCATTCTTTGTTTCGTTTTCCTGTTCTGTGGTTATTTGTTCTTTGTTGTTCCTTTTTTTCGTAATCTATTCTGACTTATTTTTCCGCAGTGAACCAAATTTATTTAAATAGTTTTATTTAACCACCGTGAGGTTACTTTCTAGGTCCTTCAATTTCTTCAAACGCCTTTGTTCGGTTATATGGCGAGGGCGAAATTATGGGGTTCCTATATGATATTTTATCTTTCGTGTTGTTTCTTTGTCCCGAATGCTTTGCGTCTGGGAAATCAAATGTCCGGGTGTTTACTAATATAGAATTTTTTTTCTTGGAGAAAACCATGTTTATTTTTTAACTGCTTATTGCAAGGTGAAGCCAACAAGGATACGATGCTATATGCATGAAAACGAAATATATTATGGAAATGTTTGTATGTTTGAGGATTTTGTAAACACCAGCGCGGTAGAAGCTCCAGTTAGTTTGATATATTTCCTGGAATTCCTTTTCATCTGGCATACAGTCTGTTCACGTGCTTCCAACACGAAAGTATAGGCTATTCACGGTAAAGTGAGCACTTTTGAAAGCCCTCTCATATGGAATAATAGTCAATAAATATAATTTATTTTAGTTTTAGACGTTAACTTACGAGTGCGGGGAATATACACGCTGTGGTTATTACTTGCATTTTAATATTTATTTTAAAAGGTGTTTGGAGGGTAAAATTTGGCTAAAAGGAAAAAGTAACTAGGGTTTCAAAAGTGCTCACTTTACTGTGAACAGCTTATAAAATTGTTTCTTCCCGCGTCCTGTGATTTTAACTACCGCATTTTCTCAATCCGTACTGTCGCTTGGTGAGTGAGTGAGGAGATTTGGGCGGCTCTAAACATCGAGGTCTTGAGAGCCGATGAGGGTGAAGCGAGGTGAGTCTGGAGCAGCGCAGGAATACGAGGGCCTGGGAAACAGGAGATTCCCGAGGAAAAAAAAAAACCCGCCGACCAGCGGCATCATCTGACACGAATCCCACTTGAGAAAATCCAGGGGCAGCCCCACCTGGAATCGAACCCGGTTCGACTTGGTGAGAGGCGAGTAGTCTAACAACTACACGACACCGCTGCCTCTTTGTCCCTTAATTTTTCGTTTATGAAAACCAGTTTTTTTTTCTTCTATATTTAGTACATGTTCAGGATCTCCGATTGAGGAGTCTGGGAGACAGAAAAGTTAAGTATACTGAAGGGAAATATGTGCGGGGGGGGGGGGGGGTTCGTTTAATGTGGGCGTGCCCATTTGCTGATTGGCTGAGCGAGTGTATGGACTGAGCCACGTGTCTGATTGGCTACTCAGTGCTGCGGGCTATTTCCTGTTGGTTGGGACTCCGGCTGGCGAGTGAGTTAGCAGGCGCTGATTGGCGAACTTCGTCCGGACGTGTTTGCTGGCCAGTGGCGCCATTTTGCTAGCCAGTGTGTGGCTGTATATCCTGTGCCCGGATGTTACGAAGAGTTTGACATGTGGTGTCTGGGACTAGCGTGTTTAGGACACACTGCGTGCAGGATATCTGGAAGCCTGGCGACCACTGGAATTGCCCTATAACTAGGGGAAATTATATTTCCCGTAAAGATACCGAGGCAAGATAAACTTCAAAGCACTACAGGGTCGTTCAGCTTTCTTACTGGCTGAATCATGTCGTGGCTCGTGTTAACTCTTAGCATACCAATCATGAAGGTTCAGTATCGGAGTTACCAAATACAGAGTGGCTGTAGACAGAAGCCAATAGAGGTAGGAAATAACAGCTGGGGTGTATATATATATGTATTGCAGTCTAATGTGGACTCAATATTTTTTTCGCGAAAAATCGGTGGAAGATACATGTCTTGTTACTTTAGTACAGGCTGTTCACTGTAAAGTGAGCACTTTTGAGGCCCTAGTTATTTTTACTTTTAACTATATTTTATACTTCAATCACATTTTAAAATATATTTAACCGATTAAGTAATTAACACAGTGTGTATATTCCACCGCACTTGGAAGTTAACATCTAAGGATAAAATAAATTATATTTATTGACTATTATTCCAAATGAGAGGGCTTTCAAAGTGCTCGCTCTACCTTGAATAGCCTATATACTAACGTAGATAACTGCTATCTTCCCTCGAAGCCCGTATTTTGCTCTTCCTAGTCACGTAGCTTGAATCGAGTGTTCAGTTATCGTGCGCGAGGTACATGTGGGACGAACGTGCGAGTATTGGGGAGTTCGCGCCGCCTAATACGCCACGGTCGGATTAGGGCGTCTGACGAATGGGGACAGCCGGTAAATAAACGACCACTGCTCGAACGTGTACAGGGGAGTTTTGAATCAAATCTTGTTCCTCCCCCCTCCCCTGCTGAGTATCAATAATCACGCCTGCGCAGTATTAGTGTTTCGTGTTTCCAGAGCTTTGAAACATATTTTCCCTCTGGGTTTGTGATTCATAATCGTTTCTTTCAATATTTTCGTTATTCTTTAGCATCGCGAGCTTTGTCTGAGGAGACAGTCCCAAGTGGTTTTCTTAGCACTTAGAAGTATAATACATGCATGGTTACTTCATACTTTTCTGAATCCCTACTAAAGTTATACTTCCAGGATATTCCTCCTCCTCATGCCTAACTAAGTCTGGAAAATTACACCAGAGGACAGCGCCGCTTTCCTGCGCAGTCAGTTGTAATATTATTTAGCATAAGAACTAATTGGCGCTACAAACACAGATATTTTTCTCACGGTTTTTATTCGTGTTTATTGTAAAATAAATATTATAATGTATATATCAAATAAACGGTAAATCTCTAATTGAACGAAAAATAAGATACGCATGTGTTTACAGAGGTATAAAACGCTTGATACATGTTACATGTAGGAAATAACTAAATACGTAATAAATGGGGTGATTTCTTAAAGGTTTGTGTTAAAACGTCCGAAGAAATCGTGAATGAATTAAATGGGTAAATTTACTGGCAACTTCGACAAGCTAAACGTGCTTTGTCTATATATTCCACAACAGGAGCACCAATTATATTGGTTAATGAATTACCACTCACTAGCGCCTTATTGGCAGAGACACGGTTTTTTCGCGGATTCATCTGAAGATAAGGCAAACTCCGTTCACGTGTACATAATTGTAGGTACTTTTATTGGCCCATAGACACGCCCCGAACGACTTTCAGCCAATAACGAGCCTGCAGGGAAAATAAGAACAGAATCCCGTGCTCCTGGTCTGGGGTGCAACTGGAGCAACAGCCAATGAACTACTAACTGATGCTCGAGGGCATAAAGGATTGTGGAGTCTAGCTTGTCGCCGAATGAATCCGAGAAATTTCCGAGTCTTTACTTATTGGTCAGAATTACACCGGACATACTTAACATACTAACAAGTTCCATTACTGGCCAGTTGCCAATCAGCCGATGAGTAGGTGAGTTGACTGCGCCAACCCCAATGACTTTTGTGTAACGCGATACACTGTCAATCGTGTTCATTTTTGTTAATACAACAAAATTTAATTCTTTTGTTTTTTAAAATTACAACCTGTTTCACGGTGTCCGTATAAAATCACCCAGAAAATCAGCGGAGCAATGTGATCATATCCGTGATGGAAATCTTCATATACCGCTGCCAGAGCTCGACTCCGCCATAGTCATTTTGATACTATAATCAAATACGCCGGCCATATTGTAAAATAGTAAAATTTATGGCGTGAGTTTTACTCGGGAGTCTGTAACTCTTCCTTCTTTGCTAGAACCTTTGTGAAATCTGCGTCGCTTTAGGTAGAATTCGTAGAGATGTTGGAAAATCGCGAACATTTTTTGAGCCAACATAGCTTCGATAACACTCTAGCTTGTTTATTCTTTATGATTGGATGAACAAGGTTTTGACTCTGCTAAGTTGTTTGCATATCCATCACTAGCCGCGGTGGCTGAGCGGTTAGACTGCTCGCCTCCCACCATGGCGAACCGAGTTCAATCCCCGGTCGGGTCACTCCTGGATTTTCACGCGTGGGAATCGTGCCGGGCGATGCTGTTGGTCGGTGGATTTTATCGGGGATTTACCGTTTCCCCCGCCATTTCATTCCGGCGCCGCTCTATATTCACTTCAATCACCCTCATCGGCTCTGAAGACCTCGATGTTAAGAGCCCCCCAAATCTCTTCACTGATTCACTTACAGTATAATTAGAGCTAGTGACTTTTCGTGAATAACCCTTTGAGGATGGTACAAATTTCTTGCCATCGAAGACAAGGTTGAAGTGAGTTGCCTATATTCTCCACCACAGCAATAACATCGTTGGTATTTGTATTTACACTTACCATTGTCCTATTTGTCCTCAATACACCTGACACTCATACTATACCCTGAAACGTTTATTATTGGCTGGCCGTCGGCCAATGAAGTCACGTCTCGGCTCTGCACCAGTTAGTGTCGCGACAGATGTTACATGTTTTACAATTCATCGTGTTCATTTGAGAAATTATTAAAAATAACAGTTTTATTCTCAAGAACTGAATTGTTGATTAACTGTACTTCTTTACTTATTTCCGACAAAGTCCTGCGAAACATGAAAGCTATAAAATTGTAGGTCTGGTCTTCAAATAGTGCATACTCTTCAAATAGTTAAATATGAGTACACGGTGCTTCAATAAACACCCAACAGCAGTTTGTATATTGCCATTGGCTGCTGTCTGCTTGAGAAGGCGTTTTCATATTTGACCGGGCCACTCGAATTTCGCCAATATCGGCACGGTAGCTACGTGATTCGTGTGCAGACAGTTAACACGTGTCAAAAAGTAATTCGGCCAATCAAGATGGATAAACGACCCTGCAGTGTTTTGAAATATAACTAGTATTGAAATATTTTCGCGAAATTTCACTACCCATACTTATAGTATCGGGATCCTCATTGGTCCAGTGAAATGGGGTAGTAGTTTCATACATGCACGGAAATAAAACTGTCGGACATGGGTACAGTCCATTTAATATTAGCAAACTGCCACCTTTCCCCGCGATAAACCTTCATCTCTAAGCTTTGATAGCGGTGGTGATTTACCGCCAAAATCTCTTGACAGCACGTTAGGGAAAAGTAAGAGGAAAGATAAACTGTCGACCAGATAGCCAGGGATGCCTGATCTTTGCAAGGAGATCCCCACGTAGGCTAAACTCCGTTACCACACGTGTACATGAACATATTTTAACGATTACAAGTGGCGTGACTTTGTGAAGAGTAAGTTTTTTTTTTTTAACTTCACTAGACCAATCAGAATTAGGTTACTCGAATTTAAACCTCGGCTGTGACCGAATTCGTCTGAAATGCTTACTTGTGCGTACTTGTCCCCGGAATTGACGTCACAAGTGCGGTCCGAGTTGCGAGTGAAGTATGCAAGTATATAAGTGTATGAAGATGTGTATACTTCTTGCGTACTTGCAGTATATGTACCGCCATTTTGAGAAGCAATTTAGAAGTTAGTATTGACACGCGAAGTAATTATGTTATTTACATTTTAGTATGGCTATCTTACTGCTTGGTAGCTTGTAATTTTGAACTGAGTAAATAATTAGCGTACCTTAAAGAAAACTTTACCAGTAAATTCGCGCTAGGCCAATGTTATTAACCTACAAAAGCTACGGTAACACAAGCAACCAAAATTGCAAACTCACCTACAATCAGCAAGACAACAAAAGTTATGTAAACAAATTGAAATATTATTTAATCCTTTATTAAACCCTTTAACTTTCTGCAATGATCTAGTTATCTGTAGGAACACGCATTCATTAAAAGTGATCAGCCGGCTAATAGATGTTGCCGATGCCAACAAGACTGCCTGTCCGAATTCCTCAAGTTTGGTTACATGGGTAAGTAAAGTATGCAAGGATGCGAGTACACAAGTGTATACCTGAATTCGGACACGGCCTACGTCTGTGATTACCGTTGGCGTACAAACCCCAAAGACTCCTAACAACTGACATCAGCCATTGACGAAAGCGTATATGCGCTACAGTATGTTGAAATACAACTATTAGCGAGAGCTTGCTTTTGGCAAAAATAAGGTGTCCCGCATAGAGCCAGAGACCGAAGATAACAGGAAAAAAAAAAAAAAAAACACCAGTGACCTCGAGTGGAAGCGGGAGCAATAAATAATGCGTCGACAGACAGAAACATTGCGATAAATGTTCCAAGTAACATATCTTCAGTAACATTCTAATAGGTTTCTTATGACTGGATTATCAAGTTTTTTGTTTCGGGTAAGTTCTTTGAAGATTAGCCACAGACGTTCTGCTGTAGAGTACCAGAATCTTCATTAACCGAATGAAATGGGAAAGTAACTTCATACATGCATGGCAGACAATAATTAGGACCACCTGTTTTTCGTGAAAATATCTACGCGGAGGATAGACTCCAATCTCCTATGGCATACGTGCAGTCTTCCTTTGGTTATTGGCCACGTGTCTTTGTCGGGAGACAGTTCCTTACCTGACTGGGCCAATCAGAAGTAAGCAACTCCGACAGGGAGTGTGCGTGATTCGCGGGCAGACACACACCTACTGTGCTTTATCTTTGAATTAACAGTTTTAAAGTAAAATCTTACAAATACTGAATTTCTTCCTTTTTACGTTCTGTGTTTTTTTAAACTGCATCATCTGTAAGAATTGTCAAAATTTTAAAACATCTACATTACTAATAATCAGAGACCTTAATAATTCGCGAGTTCAATGACCTGCAGGCTAGACTCTGCAGTCTTATGTACAAACACGCCGATATCAGCTGCACATTGGTCGTCTGCTGTCACAATGGAAGGCTACAATTGGACACCGCTCTCTGCAGGAGGTGTCAGACACCGCGCGAACAAATGGCTAAACTTATTATACAAACGCACGTGTTTTGAATTCTAGCTTGTCCTAAAATGAATCCGCGAATTCTACAGATCCCTACTAATAACTTTACATTTTCACGTGACCATTGCAAGAGAAAGTGATTAGGCTAAAATATGTGCATCAAGTATATCTTCAGCAGGGTTTTCATAAGGGCTGAGCAGTTTACTGTGAACGGCTTATATGAGCATTCATATATAGATGTGCAGGAACTTCTACGAATCCCAGAGCATTATAACTTGATCCAAGAAACGACTCACATCACCAAACGTCACTAGCGCCCCTAATATCATACTTGATGGCGAGCCGATTCCTCCATCAAGTCCGTAAAAAAACCTAGGTGCAATATTAAGTGAAACTTTAACATGGAGAGAGTATGCCACTTACATCTGTAGACAAACAAATGTCACTCTACATTCATTAAGAAGTCTTAAAAAAAAATTTTGCCTGCAAAATTGATGAAAACCTTAACAGAATCGTTAGTAATTTCATACCTTGATTAGGCTGATATAGTCTTCAGTGAGCTGCATGAAAATCTAGCTCAGAGACTTCAGCGAATACAAAACAACTCTGTACGACTTATTTTTAATCATAAAAAGAAAGACCATATCACCAAATACAGACACACTCTCTCATGGCTTGATTTAAAAAAAAAACGACGATCAGTGCACAAGATCTGCTTGTCAAAGAAATTATCTTTAACAGGATGTCCTCGATACCTTTTGTCTCGTTTCTTACCGCCCAACGCATCAAACACTCGTTCTTTCGATCAACAAAAGCTTCTAGTACCAAAACACAACTCATTCTTCGCTTCATTTTTCATCGTCACCGCAACCAAACTTTGGAATTGCTTACTTCAGGAAGCCAAAGATACCATTTCAATCACTAAATTCAAAAAAATTATGTTACAACACCTTGCTCACGCTATAAATATTTAAAAGAACTTGAAATGTGTGTTTGATTCAAGCAAACAAAATATTTATTGTGGAGGTTCCTCTTTTATATTACCTGTAACTTATTTGCTTTCTGCTTCCTGCGTCTGTAGTGATGTTTCTGATACTTATGTTACTGTTTAATTAATTAAATGTACTGTCAATATATGTAGATGTGTGAATGAGCATGTGCGAGTATACGTATTAATGTCTAATTTTATGTGTATTTCTAGGTAGCTGATAATTGTAGACGCTTTATATTATAATTTTTAATGTATTACATTAATTAATTTTTTGTCTTTTTCCCGTGTTTAATTAGTTATATGCTGTGACTTTCTGTCCTTCAGTAATCCTTAAAATAAATTTCAGTTTCAGAATTTCTGCTAGACAATGCTATCTTGGAGTTTAATTTTATAAATAGAACAATTATATGTATACGGATATATGTCAGGGGTATATGGTTTTATGTATCCATGTATGTGTTAATCGTGTAAGTTCACAATTAAGGTTTATTTTATTTTATGTAAGCTGCTTTTATATATTTCATGTAAGTCTCTTTCGAAATTTATAGTAGACGTTAAGTTTTGTGTCTTGATTTATTTATTTTTCTTAAAAAAAAATGTGTTAAGTTTTATTACGGAAACTGGTTGTGTAAGCGAAGGTGATAATACCTTAAGTTTGCCACGGAAAATAAATACGTTTTATTATTATCATTATTATTAATTGTCACGAGGAAGACACCAGCAGACACATTGTGTACAGTTCCGACCTGTGTGCAAAATGCCCTCGGCCATGGACTTGGGGACATAACGTGTTGAATAATAACGCGGATTTCGCATATCACTAGAGATCGCATATCGCTTTCCACATAAATCTGGTATTCCTACATATTACACGCGAATCGGTGGAAGACCACTGATTCGCAATGAAATTAAATTACTCGAATCAGTGAACAGAGTTGAGTTGAGGAGATCTGGGTGGCTCTCAACAACGAGGTCTTGAGAGCCGATGAGGGTGAAACGAGGTGAGAACGGAGCAGCACCGGAATGCAAGGGTGGGGGGAAATGGAAGATCCCCGGGAAAACCCGCCGACCAACGCCATCGCCTGGCACGATCCCCACTCGCGAAAATCTGGGAGTGAACCCGGTTCGCCTTGGCGGGAGGCGAGCAGTCTAACCGCTCAGCCACCGCGGCCCCTCGAGTCAGTAAAGATGGCTTCACTGAGAATCGGTGGAAAACCAACAGATGGTCTCAGTAAAATAATTCCAGTAATTGAATAAGTGACAGCTAACTGCGTGGGGCGAAGTAAATATTGTTTTTATTGAATTCGTCCAAATCATTACGACAAATATATATATTTCCGATAGTCACTCTTTATATTGCCTCATTTAACGTAATTTAAAAAAAAAGTGACAAAATCGCAGTGTTCAGAGTTTGAACCCACAGTGTATTCCTCTTCCAAAACATCACCTCACCAACAGGGCCACACTTAAAAAAATTCCGGTATATTTACGGAAATGTGCAGTTAGTATTCTGAAACGCAATCCGTAAAGAAGAAAAACGGAGGTGGGATCCGTAAACACGAGATACGGAAAGTGTCCGTATTTCCTATTCGCTTCAGGTTCCGGTGACGAACAATGTCAAGTCTACACGGAGCTTTCTTCCGCCACTGTGACCAGAAAATTTGTTTCTGGAGCAGACACGATATCCACAACACTTATTAGACATATTCCTTCAAAGATAGAAAAATAGCATCAGGTGTCTGTAACATTTAGTAACACTTAAAAAACACAAACTTTATTATACTCTTAATAATAAAATTATAACAAACTTATGCCTGCGATGGTACAAGAAGAATGCAGGTGAACGGTTAGGAAAATAGGAAATACAAAAAACTAACGGAAAAATTTACGGAAATTTTTTCCGTAAATTCATGGAACGTTCTGTGAAATTCACAGAAAGTTCATATTTGAAAAGCGACTCGTGTCCGTAATTTTACGAGAGTTTACAAAGATTTATGTAGAATATTTTACCAGCGCCTTTCCGTAAAATAAGTGAGAATTTTTTTAACAGTGCACCAATCCAACGTTGTCTGTAATGGGTTATTGTTTTGTATTATTTTATTTTATCGGTAATATATAGGTTTAAATTGTATGCCCTTTCTTTTAGTTTTTATTTTAATTACAAACAGTATGTATGAATGCACTCACTTCACAGTGAATGCAGTTCATACGTTCAAACCGAGCGCTTTGATGTTAATTAAATGAAAACAAAATGAAAGACTGTATGTTCATGTTGCCTCGTAAAATAGTAGGCCTGTCATAAAAGGTGAAGCTCATATATTTTATTGGCTATGCGTTGTTATTTCATTTACTGCAGCTTGTATAACTTATCCATTAGCCAAAATCAAATCACTGCAAAATAGCGGATGGAATGGTTGATGGATCACTGGAAAATGTCACTGAATCATTAAGTGACTGAAAACTCGATTTTTTTTCTCACTAATTCGTTAGTTAAATTGACCGAGGTGTCTGTTGAATTTAAGATGCTGTTACGTGATTTAAACAGTGAAATTCTGACTGATTCGATTTTGAGTGTACATAGGTAGCCATATGGTGAAATTGAATTGAACGAAATAACATACGAAACTCTCGCGTTACCCAGAAACTGAGCGGGGAGAGGAGAATTGCGTTAAAGGCTGTTCACGATAAAGTGAGCACTTTTGAAAACAACCTGAGAAAAAAGTCACTATCCCTATGTGCATATATTTTAACGGGTGCCTTGAGTGTCATGCTGCCAGTAAAGTTGGTAACGATGAATGGAAAGTAGTTCCGTATCTTAACGTGGAATAAAAAGTGTTATAAAACCATTCCTTCGCTTTCTTTTTTTTTACGCATAGAAGAGTAAAAATTATCAGATTTGTAAAATATTTACTTTTTCTAATAATTTCACAGTTTCAAAATACCGACGCATGAATAAAGTGGCGAGGCCCATTGCAGCGTTAATCTTACATAAGTCGGAAACATACACAACACGCATACAAGTAGATTGTAAGCAGGGCTTTGAAAAGTGTTTGATTGAACGTGAAAAGCCTACACCGGTCCGTGGCTACCCACGTATCTGTGTTGTCTCCGTCGAACCCAGGCACCTCTCTAGATGTGCCGCGGTTGGCAGGCAGGTTAGGTTAATGGCGCGGTCCAGCGAGACGTCGGGAATGAATCAGGCGCTGGGGATAACTGGGTCGACAGGATAATTGCATCTCCCGCGGTACGTACAGCTTCCCGAGATGGAAGCAGTCACTTTTCCCGCTCTCCGAACTCCTGGCGCCACCTCGAGCCGACGTTCGATCTGGCGCGAGGAGTAATTGCGGCTGTTGTTACGTCGCGGGCAGATTGTTATTCCCTCCCCTATCGCCGCGACTGGTTTGCTTGGAGATATCGAGCGCACGGCCAGGTCGATATTGTTATTCCCTCCCCTATCGCCGCGACTAGTTTGCTTGGAGATATCGAGCACACGGCCAGGTCGATATTGTTATTCCCTCCCCTATCGCCGCGACTAGTTTGCTTGGAGATATCGAGCGCACGGCCAGGTCGATATTGTTATTCCCTCCCCTATCGCCGCGACTAGTTTGCTTGGAGGTATCGAGCGCACGGCCAGGTCGATATTGTTATTCCCTCCACTATCGCCGCGACTAGTTTGCTTGGAGATATCGAGCGCACGGCCAGGTCGATATTGTTATTCCCTCCCCTATCGCGGCGACTAGTTTGCTTGGAGGTATCGAGCGCACGGCCAGGTCGATATTGTTATTCCCTCCCCTATCGCCGCGACTAGTTTGCTTGGAGGTATCGAGCGCACGGCCAGGTCGATATTGTTATTCCCTCCACTATCGCCGCGACTAGTTTGCTTGGAGGTATCGAGCGCACGGCCAGGTCGATATTGTTATTCCCTCCACTATCGCCGCGACTAGTTTGCTTGGAGGTATCGAGCGCACGGCCAGGTCGATATTGTTATTCCCTCCCCTATCGCCGCGACTAGTTTGCTTGGAGATATCGAGCACACGGCCAGGTCGATATTGTTATTCCCTCCCCTATCGCCGCGACTAGTTTGCTTGGAGGTATCGAGCGCACGGCCAGGTCGATATTGTTATTCCCTCCACTATCGCCGCGACTAGTTTGCTTGGAGGTATCGAGCGCACGGCCAGGTCGATATTGTTATTCCCTCCACTATCGCCGCGACTAGTTTGCTTGGAGGTATCGAGCGCACGGCCAGGTCGATATTGTTATTCCCTCCACTATCGCCGCGACTAGTTTGCTTGGAGATATCGAGCGCACGGCCAGGTCGATATTGTTATTCCCTCCCCTATCGCCGCGACTAGTTTGCTTGGAGGTATCGAGCGCACGGCCAGGTCGATATTGTTATTCCCTCCCCTATCGCCGCGACTAGTTTGCTTGGAGGTATCGAGCGCACGGCCAGGTCGATATTGTTATTCCCTCCCCTATCGCCGCGACTAGTTTGCTTGGAGATATCGAGCGCACGGCCAGGTCGATATTGTTATTCCCTCCCCTATCGCCGCGACTAGTTTGCTTGGAGGTATCGAGCGCACGGCCAGGTCGATATTGTTATTCCCTCCCCTATCGCCGCGACTAGTTTGCTTGGAGATATCGAGCGCACGGCCATTTCGATATTGTTATTCCCTCCCCTATCGCCGCGACTAGTTTGCTTGGAGGTATCGAGCGCACGGCCAGGTCGATATAAAATCGAGCGGAGCAACTATAAAACGCGTGATTTCGATCTACGGTATACCTGTAGGGGGAAAAAAACATCTTCTAGCAAGCACCCTTGTCGGATCAAGATGAGTATATATCAAAACATAAAAAAAAACCATACCTCTATATTTTAATTTTATGATGCAAATGTATTCATGGAGTAAAAAACGTGAAAATGGTTAAAATTGCATTTTTAAAGCTTGCCTATGCAGTTTCTTTAAGCGGCAAGAGAAAAATACAACCGCACGGGCGTGGTTTAATCTGTGGTCTTTCATCGCGTGTAATAAAGTGCCACTGTTAAAGAACTAATTTGCACAGTACAGCGTCACGACGGAAACACTGCACGCCTTGCGCGTAGGAGCGATGAGGCACTGGAGGTGCGTGTTACTGTCGCCCGTATCACCTTCTCGCTTCTTGACCTTAAATGTGCAGCTACGTACTCTTCTTAAGATGGGTCCCTTTTTTTTACATGGCCAATCAAAGGCGGTGCACACTTCCTTATCACTTGCGCACTTTCTGGGTAATGCATGGGTAGGTATGAGAGTTCTTCTTTCCTTTCCCTGTCTGACATGTGACACTGTTTCCGTATTTAGTGTACATGTTAGAAACTTACACTACAGTAGAGTAAATATGCCAGGAATGTTCTTGTTGTGTGTTGTTGATGAAGGGTGTTATGGGTGTGTGCAGATCGTGTTCATCCCGCTGAACGCAGCGGGTCAGTTCTACGCGGTCAGCTGTGGTCCAGAGGAGCCTGATGACCTGAGGATGCTGTACCAAGTACCTCAGCTGCTCGCAGACTACCGCCTGCCACTCAAGGTGCACCTGGTGTCTGGACCTCTACCTGCGCCCAAACCCTCCGGCTTTACAGGTGCGTATACATCTCTCTTTTTCTTCCTTAACACTTTCAGATACACATTAACCTATGGCTTCAGGCATTATTTGATGCTCGCCGTACTTACGGCGACACAATAGGCTACTTGTTTCGTTTAGGACAACATATGGGCTACAGCCGTTGGGTTCGGCTATACACGCTGTTCACGGTAAAGTGAGCACTTTTGAGGCCCTAGTTACTTTTTCCGTTCAGCCATATTTAATCGTCATATTTCACTTTTTTTTTATTTGGTTATCTAAAAGAGCTTTTGAAAAGTTCGCCCTTAATGCAGTTATTAGTTGTAAAATCATTAAAGTTTTCAAAATATAACACTCAAAAGTATAAATATCCCGATTCTGCAGCATACTAGCTTTGCTCCTACATGTTTTTTTCCAATCAAATTGCATTTAATGCAATCTGCATGGTGTGCAGGACATACTGGTTCACTACGAGTGCGATTTATAAACAGGTGAGCGAGTATTGGCACTCTGAATTTAGTTGAAAATAGGGGTCAGACTTGTCGTAAATATATATTTGTTCATTCAAGTGAACCAGTTCGCATTCATTTAATAAATAGTTTAAACAATAAACTGTGTAGGAACAGTTGTGTCTGTTCCTTTCGTAACTTGTAGCACAAATGCAGTTCGCCGCGTTTAGACTCTTCATTCAACTTTTCGAACCTGCCTTTAACACTCTTGTGTCGGAGTTTGAGTGTTATATTTTGAAAACTATAATGGTTTGACTTCTAAAGACTGCATTAAGGGGGCATTTTTCGAAACCTCTCTGTCTGTCTCTCTCTCTCTCTCTCTCTCTCCTCTCTCTCTCTCTCTCTCTCTCTCTCTCTCTCTAAAAACAAAACACCTAGAAATATGACCTAAACCACGTTTATAAATAAATATTGTTATGTAAGTAATAAACACACAGTTTGTATGTTCCACGACACCCAGAAGTTAACGTCTAAGGCTAAAATAACGTATATTCATCTACTATTATTCAAAATGAGAGGGCTTTCTAAAGTGCTCACTTTATCGTGAATAGCCTGTTGTAACGTGAGCCACTCGCAACCCAAGAGCAGCCACACGGTGTACAAATCAGTTATACACAGTGAATATTATTGGGCACAGTGCCTCGCAAAGTCCTTTTTGTGCATTATGCACACAATTGTGTGCACTGAGTGAGGCCGTGTCCAAATTGGCAGATTTTGTTGACAAAATGTTCACGTGACCCGATTTTGCATTAAAAAATGGTGACGTGTTTGGTAATTTGGTATTTCGTATTTTGTATCTAGTGGATGTTAGCAAAAATACAAAATGACAAAATCAGAGCAATGTGTGTTTTTACTTTAAAAATACATGCGCGAATGCGCAAATAAATTGTCTTTTAAAACAAATAACACTACATATATATATATATATATGTATATATATATATATATATATATATATATATATATATATATATATATATATATATATATATATATATATATATATATATGTTTTTTAAAACATGCCCTGTGTATTATATATATATAAATTATTTAAAGTTGTTATTGCATAATTTATTATTTTCTTATCTATTAATATATTTGTAGTATTCCAGTATAATTGCAGAAATATAACGTATGTTTTAAGCATTAAATTTAGATAAAAATATTTTGCACTGTTGATATAATAATGTGTTGCCGTGAGTCCTAAACAAGTGACTGTCGACAACGTCCGAATTGATACCTACCAAGTCACGAATTTACAAAATTACGAAATAACGAAATTTGTCAATTCGGACACGGCCTGAGTTTGAACAGGTTAACTCTTTCATGCCCATCGTAGACTACCATCAGCATGTTGCACAGGAAGCTGAAGCATATTTGACTGGAACTGTACTGTGCGAGGCTCAGTGTCTAATGATTAGAGACCCTGGAATTTCGCGATTTCATTTGAGGACAAGCTGGACTTATTTGACTTTGTCTCAATTGGATTGCAGTTCGTATTACACGCCCTGGACGAATTTGAAGCAATAACTGACCTGCAAGGAAAGTGGGACCGAATACCGTTCTACCTGGTCTCAGATGACACCGGGGCATCAGCCAATGAACAACTAACAAGAGGCCCCAGTACATAAATAATTGTAGAGTCTAGCGTTATGACTGGTTCATATGACTGATCACCGAGTACAGAGACTACATGTTATTGGTGGCGATCACGAAACAAGTTATTTGCCAGCTCAAGTATAACACGCCCCCCCCCCCCCCCCCAAAAAAAAGGCCTTATTTGCTACACCACACTGTTAAGAAAAAAAAGTACTTTATTTTACGGAAAAGTGCTGGTAAAATTATATCTAGAGTTGTCCGTAAACTCTCCTTGAAATTACGGACATTAATTTTCAAAAACGGACTTTCCGTAAAATTCATGGAACCATTCCGTTAATTCCCTTGTTAGTTTTCTGTAGTTGTAGTTTAAATAATTTTTAGTATCTATTTAATTTTCATTATGTGGGTGTTCTACTGTTAATAAAAAAGATACTTATAAAAGTTTAAATTTTTTATACTTAGCAATATTTGAAACCGAGTCAGAAAGTTGCAAGTTCACGACTCTGACCACTTAGTTCCAATACTCACGTAATGAATCTGGTATAACTTCTGAACTTCTGTATTAGTCTCATAAGCAACTTTTTTAGTTTCTGTTAACGTTAGTGTATCTTAGTGTCGCTAAGTGTTATATACGCCTGTTGCTGCATATTAATGTTTGAAAGAACAGGTCTTAGTGACATGGATAACCTTAACTGCCGCAGAACTGATCATTTTCTGGTTACAGTGGCGAAGAAAGTTTCGTGTGAACTCGGCATTGTTCGCGCCCGAAACCCGAAGTTATAGGAAATACGGAGATTTTCCGTATTTTGTATTTACGCACGTTTTTCGCCGTTACGAATTGCGTTTCCGTATATTTACTGTGCATTTTCGTAAAAAAATTCCGTAAATGTACGGAAAATATTAACAGTGCAGAAGTCTTTAATTAATGTGGAAATGAAAAGGTTGACTCGCTCAGTCGCCGTGTCCACGACCGTGGACGCGTTTCATGTTAATGGTATTTATGACCAGTGCTGTACAACAACAAGGCACCAGGGCCCAGTCTTCCTTGTGATTTATCTGGCCTGTAGAATATTCTGCACCTCTTCGACATGAACGGCTAATGCCGATATCATCTATTAGTTAGCACGTTACTCATTGGCTGCAAGAAAGTACTTAACACAAGTACAGCTCATACCAAAAAAAAAAAAAAAAACACGCTATTGCAACAATCGGACTCAGAAATTAATGAGTGGCCGATCTTGGATTTATTTTGGTTTCACCGTTTCTTACTTTTCAGATGAAATATTTGAAAAGCAGGGCTGTCAGGACGTAGGGCATCTCCTAACAGATACTTTTAAGACCTCGATATTTCGCACATTTTAGTTTTGTTGCATCTGTGACCATAATGAAAAATTAACTCATTATTTATGCATTTTCAGTCGCACATGACAAAATCCAGACGACTGAAATAAGTACATTGTGGTTTCAATAATTCTGTAAAGTAGTTCTGTAGGCTACAATAAGGTTCGAATTTTAAAATGAAGTCGTAACAGTAAGTTACAAATACATATAAATAAACGTTGTTCACAATACAGTGAACGCTTTCGAAATCAACCTTAGATAAAATTCACTGCCCCTATCTGCATATATTTTAACGGGTGCACTCAGTGATATACGTCCAGTAAAATTGGTAACGGTAGATGGGAAAGTAGTTCCATATATTAACGTCGAATAAAAAGTGTTGGGTAACCATTTGTTATAACTTATATTATTTATTTCGTTTGAAATTTTTCTAATGCATCGAAGTTTAAAAATGAGCAAATTTGATAAACATTTACTTTTCTGATTATTTCACACTTTCACTTGACCGAGGCATGAATTAAGTGACGAGGCCCTAGCAATGTTAATCTTACATTAAGACGGAAGAATACACAACGTGCATACAAGTAGATCGCAACAGCTATTTTAGCGTGAACAGCCTGTAAACACAAGATGGGGAGGGAACCACAACCTTAAGGCCCCCGCCTACCTGGACCATTCCGCCTCTGAGGCCAAGAAAAGTGGGAGCGATAAGGTGGACAATGACGCGCATCAAATGCGTCATCGCTACCTATGGGAGTTTAAGCGGTAACTCTTATCATTTTATCGGTTCAATACAAGACCCTTAAGTTTACTATGTATCTGACGCGTATATTCTCTGATACAATGCTTTGAAAAACCTGTTATGAACATTGTTGGTGGACCCTGAAATGGAGGAGGGGAGTGGAGTTGAGTGGAGAGATTTGGGCGGCTCTTAAGAGGAGTATCCACCTGCGCATTCAAGGTCAAGAAGGGAGGGAGCAATACGGGCGACACTAACATGCACGCCTGGCGCCTCATCGCTCCTACGCGCAAGGCGTGCAGTGTTTCCGTCATGACGCTGTACTGTGCAAATGAGATCTGTAACAGTGGCACTTAATTACACGCGATGAAAGCTCACAGATTAAACTACGCCTGTATCTTTGTACTTTTCTGTTGCCGCTTAAGGAAACTGCATAGGCAAGCTTTAAAAATGCGATATTTGACTATTTACACGAATTTTTTTCTCCTTGAATATACTCAATACGTTAAAAGTAAAAAAAAATAGGGACATAGATAATTGTTTTTTACTTTTTCGAGCAAAAATTCGTATTTACAGAACATATATTTACCGAGATACACGAATACGCGCAAACAACTATTTCGCAAAAAAAATGTTCCAATACACACTCGTCTTAACATTTTGGTCATGAGAGTCGATGCGGGTGAAGCGAAGTGAGTGTGGGGCAGCGCCGTAATGCAAGGTCGGGGATAACGGGAGATCTCCGAGAAAACCCACCGACCAGTGGCATCGTCCGGCACGATTGCCACGTACGAAGGTCCGGGGAGCGATCCTGGTGGGAGCGGAACCAGGTTCGCCTTGGTGGGAGGCGAGTACTCTGACCACCACACCACCGAGGCCCCGTCCTGAAATGGTGGTGTTGATGTTCGTGATGTCCCTATGGCAGGCTTCGTCTGGAGCGTGTGTTCTTTTCGTAGACGAGCACGCTGTACGCTCGTTTAATAGTTTAGCAGGAAAAACGAGTATTTGGATCACTCTGCAACGCAGTTCTGTAGGCGGGAGCCGTAAGTCATGTTTCTATACGCCGTTCGCGGTAAAATGAACACTTTTGAAAGCCCTGCTTAAGATCTGCTCATACGCACATTGTGTGTTCGCCCGTCTTATGCAAAATTAACATTGTCATGGGCCTCATCATTTTGTTCATGCGTCGGTCAAGCGAAACTGAAATTATTATGAAAGTAAACATTTTATAAATCTGCTCATTTATACACACTGATGCATAAAAAAAAAATAGAAAGCGAAATAAATAATTTGAATTATCACAAATGGTTACCTAACATTTTTTATTCGGTGTTAAGTTGTGGAACTACGCTCCATCTATCGTTATCAATTAACCTGGCGAATGTCACTCAGTGCGCCCGTTGAAGTAGATATATGCAGGCACGGGCAGTGTTTTATTTTCTAAGGTGGATTTCAAAAGTGCTCGCTTTATCGTGAACAGCTTTTAATATCGTGTATTACTGACTTCGTTAGCAGTTTAAATGACAGGCAGCAAAATTGGGAACAATGATTAATAACGTACTTTTAATATCGTGTATTACTGACTTCGTTAGCAGTTTAAATGATAGGCAGCAAAATTGGGAACAATGATTAATAACGTACTTTGATTCCCCCCACTCCGTTTTGGAAGCGAACTGGGAACGACTTACAAGAAACGGGCTTATTAAAAAAAAGAGAGAACGTTCTCCGAAACACAGGCGTCGACATAACCAAATACGTTGACAGTATGATTTGTGCGGCGTTATATACAATTTGTGGTCGGTCAAGCCTTGTTGTTATTTAGACTCGTCCACATCCACGAACGAAGCCACGCTGCGATGCTCTAAGAAAGGCTGGGGGGGATCTACATATATTTGTTTTTTACCTTGGTTTGGTTCAAGGTCACTTTCCCGGGAACAGCGAGTTTTGTATTTGTTTCTTCTCCCTGCCCGATCCTTCCAAGAATATTCTACGGCAGGACGTAAATATCACAACTACCGCGTCTGAACTGACGAGAGGACCTATCGTCTCGGCAGATGACTGTTCATTATACAAGCGATGTTCACGTTGGCCGATGATGCTTCACACTCAATTTATGGCGCTGTCGTCTTTACTCGTGAGTGTACAATTGTGCCGTAGAATGTGTGCAATTACAGAAGCAAAATAACTGAGTGTACCGCAGGCATCAGCTGCGTCTACCACCACAACCGTTGACTTCCCAAGTACAAATTGATGACACCGGTAGCTTGGTTGGGTTTGATCTCGCGATGTTAATACCACTATAACGCACCCTTCGTTTATAATAATAATCATCCTGGTTTAGGTTTACCACGATTTTTCCGAAATCACTCCAGGCCAGTGCTGGTATACGTTATTCATGCTACACTGAGCACTTTTGATCTACTTGCATGCACGTCTTAAATCCTTCCGCCATATGCAAAATCAACAGCGCCTCGTGATCACTTTATTCATGCATCGGTCAAGTGAAACTGTGAAAATATTAGAAAAGTAAATATTTAACAAATTTGATAACTTTCACACTTACATGCATTAAAAACTCACAAAAAAATAATAATTTTGAGTATTTACAAAATGTTTACCTAACACTTTTGATTCTACTTTAAAACAAGGGACTACTTTCCCCTCCATCGTTACCAACTTTACTGAGTGAATAACAGTAACTGTACCCATTAAATATATGCAAGGTAGGGGATAATTTCATTAGTAAGGTTAATTTAGAAAGTGCTCACTTTACCGTGAACAACCCATATGACTCTCCAATAGAGACTATAGTAGATTCCTTCCCCATTTCCTTAATCTCTAGTGTTCTCCTATCAAGGCCTTGTCTTTGTTCGGGACCACTCACGATACCAAATAAATAAGAAGTTTCCACTATATTATGTTATATTATCCACCTCATTCGATGCAGAAGAGCACATGCCTCAGATCTTCATGTAATTTATTAAAGCCTCTGATTTTTGTTAATTGCACAGTTTAATTACGCCAAAAGCCTGTCCGAGTGCCTAAAAGAAATCCTCGTCCAGGTTAAAACAAAACCAGCATTTTTCCAGAATTATCAGCAAGCACACAAATTCAGAAACTGTAAAAGGAGGGGACACGCAAATTCTGAAATGTACAAGGGGAAAAAAGGGTTGGGGGGGGGGGGGCATGTGTGCTCTTCCTTGCCAGTTCACACTACTAACACTCAAGTCATAACCTATCAGTAAGATGTAAAATAAAAGTGATGTTTTTATTAATCCACATGATTTATTAAAATGCAAAAAGGCAAGATAAGCTATTCACTTGTGAAAAACATGGCAGTATTTGTATGACAATTTTCATTGTAGAACGTAAATGTATCATTCTTCGTTTTGTTCTCGGACCACGCAGTTCTCATCCCCCCACTTCCATAATATGTCTCCTGAAGTATTTTTACTTTTTAAAACATATTATTCCGACTGTAGGCTATTCACGGTAAAGCGAGCACTTTTAAAAGCCCTTTCGTTCGGAATAATAATCAATAAATGTATTTTAATTTAGCCGTAGATGTTAATTTTCGAGTACCGTCAAATCTACACATTGTGTTTATTACCTACGTGATAATATTTATTTAAAAGGTAGTTGTAGGATGAAAAATTGCTGTAATAAAGAATAACTAGGGTCTCAAAAGTGCTCACTTTACCATGAACAGCCTATAGACACGTTCATGTACGACGTAATATATAAACTTATGGTCAGTTGTATGCAAGGTCAGAAGCTAACACCGATACAGACTGTTGCCTGTTCCTGGGTATTACTATTGGCTACTGTTGGTATAGTCCATTCACTGAGTTTTCGACTTTTGTGGTTGTTTCCGACATATGCCATCATATATCACAAGCGATTTCTACTTGTCTTCATAAAAGTTACTTTTTTTTTTTGTTAAATTGAAATGTTGTTAATATTTTATCTATAAATTAAAATGCTTCATTTGTAAATAATTTTAATTAACACTTTGAAAACATGTATGTTGGTTGCGCCTAGTAAGAAATAGTTCTTACACAAAATACTGTTACCACAGAGTGCGCGCGAATCCGGTGCGTTGTCCCTCTGGTGTCATCTTCCGGACATAGTTAAGCTTGGTTTGCACGAGGCGGAGGAATATCCTGGAAGTAGAGCTTCAGCAGTGCTTCAGAAAAGGCCGGAGATACCGTGAATCAACTATACGCCAACATTTTATAATTTGTTCCTATTTGTGCCTTGGGCCAACAGAACTTCTGTTAATGAGCTGCATTACGTAAGTTGTTATAAAGAATACTTTTCAGACGAAAATTACCCTGTTTTGCAACACCTGATAGAGAAAAATCAATGCGTAACTTAAGAAGTAAACACAAGGGCACGTTTCTTCTTTTCCTGACAGTCAGACAGAAAATTAGCTAGTCATCTAGGCATCAGATAGTTTCTTCTCCAATCCCCAGTGCTGGCAGGGGGCAGAAGGTAAACGATCTTGAGAAACTCCTGTTAAGTCTGTTACACACGGTTCACTTTCTTCTACAAGAATATGTATACCTTCATGTTCAAGTCAACTTGCATCATGTGACTGGCTAACTTGTTTGCAACTGGCTCGCATGCTAGGGCTTGCGTGATAGCTAGACTCATTTAGAGACTGTTCTATTTTTCGTTCGCCTTCTTGTGCAAGTCGTTTGTTTACATTTGCGTTTTATACGTTTATGTAGCTCCCGTGCATTTATTTATGATCATATTGTTAATTTGAGAGCAGAAAACAGATTTTAATTCTGTATTAGTGATTTGTTAGGTTCGTAAAATCTTTTTGTGTTGTAGTGGAAATTAGTTACTGGCATGCTGCAACATTCAAGTACGTAATACCACGGTGTGTACAGTTATGTACGTGGAACTTGGGTACGAGAGGGTGTTTACCTTCTTGTTCACAAAATATGTCCGTCTGTATCAGGCTTTACGATGAAGAGAAACCATGGCGAATCACTGCACACACAAATTTATATGGCGTTGGGCGGAGTGGGCGTGCCTCTCCCAACCCACCAACTTCACATGAAATACAAATGGGAGGACAAGATTCCCTCCCCCCCCCCTTCCCGCGGGGGTTATACCTCCTCCCATACTGAAGAGGTTTTGCCCCGTAGATCAGAAACAGCTGAATAAGAGACGTCATTCGCCAATCAGCGCGTGGAGACTTAACTTGTCATGCGGCAGCTTGCAGCCAATCGGGACTCTTCCGCGTTATTAAAGACCCGGAAATTTTCGTGGGTTTGAAAAAATCTGAAGGTTAGACAGCAAAGTCATTCACTGGTGATTGATATTACCGAAGACTAAGCATATATAGAGGCTGTAGCTTTTCCTACTATAATATGATATAATGCTAGACTTGACACTGCAATACATGCTTGAGAACATATATATTTTCTCATTTGCTGTTGTCATTTTACCGACTCCAATCTAATGTATGATTCTGCCGCGCGGTACTGGGTTTCTGGCGTGACAAATGTTTGCCTGGAGGAGGTGTAGGATGAGCGGAGATCCAGTGACACAGGGGAAGTGTAAAATTCTATGACGCCGGTCTTGCTGCTGGAATACGACACGAAACTGTAGAGTGTAGGGTCTGTTGATATCAGTGAGGGTTTATGAGTTGTTGCAAGGTAACCCGGTGCTTGTTTTGTACTGAATCTGGTTGTTGTCTACAGTCAGTAAAAAGTAGTCATGGAGCTCAAGTCACATCACATGTGTTACGAGTGCCTCGGAGCTTACACATGTATAGTTCTCCCCATAAAGTAGCGAGCAAGCATCAGTAAACCTTGCCACAGTAGAGAATTCATCTGGCAGTGGGCTATATTCCACAGTTCTCTATACCCTTGCGCGAATTGTGTGCGTTTGTCCATTGACTGCATATCTTGGGCTGTCCGTAAGTGATTCGCCACTCTAGCTCCAAGTTGTCTGTCACTGGCCCACCAGCCTCCAGGGCATATCAAATAAGGTTCTTTCCAAAGACAAAACTCGGCAGTTGTACACCTTTTGAGTTTTAACCTGACACTGAATGAATTCACGAATTTTTGGGGTAGTTAAGGCAGGGGATATGGGTGACATGTCCCCTTTCAGAATCCCAGAAGCCAAAACAATTATTAATTTTTTTTTCAAGTACATTTTAATGTGACTAGACTGACACGTTGATTTTTTTGTACATATTATTTTGAAGTGAATAACTCAAAACAATTTTATGACAAGCACGTGATTCGGTAACCCTTTGTTCGTTCGTGAAAGTTCCCGCTGTTTACAAAGGAGTTTTTGGGTCACTAACTTAAAGTTCATCTCTTCTACATCAGTGAAAGAATTAATCAGTGTAGATAAAATGTAAAATGATACCACATGTGTCCTTTCGTTCACCTCTATGGGTAAATTTTATCTATGTCACAGGTCTATAGCCTATTCATAGGTGGCTACTGTACTGTGTTGTTCCTGTCGGTTGCTGTCGGCGATACTGAGCCTGTGCGATGCATGTTGCAGGGACGCTGCTACTTGAGCACTACCAGGAGGAGGACGTGATCCTGGCGTGCACGCTGCCCCAGGACCTCACTGCCCGCTCCAGCACCTCCGTCCAGCCTCAACTGCTCGAGATGGACGCTGACTCCCGCTTCCTCCTCTCCAGGCCGCTCTTCCACCAGGACTCCGAGTCACGCCTCTTCAAGTCGCAGGTCCTGCAGGCTGCGCTCTGCTTCTGCCGCGACCGAGGTGATGCCTGGCGCCGCCAGATCAAGGTCACGCACCACATCTTCCCTCCCGCCACCCAGCCGCAGCCCAAGAAGGCGTCCCGCGACCGCTCCAAGTCGCGCACCATCACCAAGAAGTCGTCCTCCTTCATGTACACGTCGAAGCCCCGGAGCGACGTACCCGCCCTTTCCGGTCCGCCTTGCGAGCTGCTGGGGGTCGTCGCGTATGGCTCGGCCGAACCACGAGTCATCCCTGGAACGAGCGGGGAAATACCGCAGCACCCGGGCGACGTGCGCGCCATCTGCCCGCAGCGTCCCGAACTGGAACGCGCGCTGAGCGACTCGCGCGCTGCCTGCAGCCCGAGCCGCGAACTGCTTGGCCGCGCGCTCAGCGACGAACAGTTGTTGAGGACGCATCGCGCGCGACAACAGCAGGAGAAGCTGAGGCAGCATTCTTCTGTGATCAGTGCGCTGACACGGCAGCTGCGTCAGGCGAGGCTCGTATCCTCGGTCGCCGACATCCAGAACCGCGACCTGCCGGCCATCCTCAAGCCACCTGGCGAGGAGATCCCCTACGGGCGCGTGGCGGACGCCGTCTGCAGCCCGCTCGACGACCGCGACGACGAGAATATCTACGCCGAGATATGCGACAGCCCCGCCACCAACGCCAGCCGCAGCAGTCACAGTAACAAGCACAAGTTCAAGTACCTGTGCCTGCGCTCCAAAAGCAATGTCGACACGCCGACGGACGATTTCTACTACGTGCAGCTCGAGGGAGGAAATGAAGCTGCTTACCTTAATGCTATCGCTCGCCTGGACACGCTGACGCAAGAGGAAGAACCAGCGTATGACACTGTTTGCTGATGCAAAGTGTGAGGTACATGAGCTGGGGGACCTTTTCGATCAGTGGAGAGTTTCGAGTGTAATCGCACTGTAACACTATTTTTAATGCCTTGTGGCTTAGACACCACGATAATCATTTTCCTACTGGTGTAAATACGAACTCGTGCTTTATAGTGATTGGCTTGCTAGCTCAGCGCATCACTTTACTGGACACTGTTAGGGACTGGAATATCTCAGGATTTCATTTGAAGACAGGCCAGATATCCCCCCCCCCCCCCCATTTGACCACAGTTTATTGGACCCTTCGTGGATGACTGCGAGTCAATAACCAAGCTGCAACTTTCTGGAGCAGCAGTCATTGAACAAACAGCTAACATTCGAGTATGTAAAAGTCTGTAGAACCGTAAATCCCAAATTTCCCTAGTTCTTAACCTCTAAATCACTGCGATGTTCACTCGGCTCTCAAGACCTCGCTGTTAAGAGCCACCCAAATATCTTCACGCACTCATTGTGGTGTTTACAACTAACAGAAGTTTACTTTGCGATTACACCCTCGATCAGACACACCTTCCAGTGAATTTCGAAACATGCACTGTGTTCGCAGAAGCATCCTTGTCTTCACAGCGAGAGCAATGGTTATTGGACATGTGTGTATTTTGTAAATAATCAGCTTCAGCAGCTGTGTGTAAACGATGCTGCCAAAATGGTTAATACAAGTGGAATAGTGAAAACATTAATTTTGTATTCATGTGTCTAAACTGAACTGCGCAGGAACAGTTTCTTGCAGAATTATTGAGCATATTATTAACAGAAGATTGTAAATAAGGTACGAATAATACATTTATTTTCAGCTGGTGCTCGAACTGAATAAATATTTGCATATTAAGTTGTGAATACAGAAATAGTATAATACTTTTGTAATTGCATTAAGCATTTGGCCATTCAAATAGCAGGTACTTTCTGTAAACGTCGTGCCATGAATAGAGAGTAAATTCCAGAAAAAATGTACTCTCTCTTAGTAATGTGAAAAACAGTGATTTTTATAGTTCAATGTAAGTTTTAAACTAACCAGCTTAAAACCTCCTTTGGTATAATACTTTCCTTGCCAACATTAAGGACAATAGCAGGGTATAATGTATTAAAATACGACTACTGTAGAACTTACAGCCTTACTACCTTACAGCCATTTGAGAAATTATTGTTGCTCTTAAACTTTCATTTAATGTATGTTCTTGGAAACCTGCCCATTTTGTACACAACTGTTCTGCCTGTATGTTAATTTCCAGCATTTTGAATGACAGTGGTTATGCATGTCGAGAAAATTGTGAAATAAAATTCAATTGTTTGAACTTTATTTTTAAGTTATTATTTAATAGTCCTTAGGTATGTGCAGAAATGTACTGAAATGTTTTATGTCATATCCTATTTTTGAGAACATTCGACAGAAAATAAAGTGCAGCATTCTCAAAAATGTTCTCATCCAAAAAATAAGCTCTCGAGACACTGAACTTTAAGAAACAACTGAAATTTCTATACACAATGTTTATGGGATGCGCATAGTTATGCGATGACAAGACAGTCCGTGGTCGGCATGACATTTGCCCCCTCCCTCTTGTGACCTCGTTTATCTGCGGCTTTCTCACTGCATTCACTTAGGTTCAGCATGCTGGGCTTCAGTCCTAGTGCTGATCCTCCACTATCCACTACGCAGTTCTTCATGGAGATCAGTATCTTGCTGGTTTCATGATGTTGGCCCTTGGTCGAGGTGTCTTTCGGTGGTTGGGGGAGGGGAGAGGCCTTGGGTCTGTCCTGAATCAGCTGGGGTATGTTCGGACTCCTCAGTCTCAGGATACGAGGTTCCACCCTTTTCAGCAGCACCTTATGTGATGTGTACGACCTTAGGGGAGGTGTCTTGGATTTGCGGTTGAGGTCCGACGGTTTCATGTTTGGCTCTTTGCAGTTCATGCAAAAGGAATTTTACTGATCTAACCAGGCAGGTTTGCAGAGAGTAGACTTGCACCTGTTTGCCGATTACCTGAGAAGGGAGGGGACGAAGCCCATGCAGAACTGGGCCTTCTGAGAGGGCAGGGGGTGCATTCGCCAGTACACCTTATCACCTATGTTCAGTATTTGTCGACTACCACTGGTTCGTTGCTCCTCGGGGGTGTGTTGTAGGTAGTGCTTCTGGTTGTCTCCAGCCATGTGAAATCTTGCTTGGGCAGTTTTGGCTCGGTCCTTCTCCTCTGGTTCAAGGCCTCCTAAGGCTTATGTTTCCTGGATCTCCCAATCACCAGGTCGGCATAGATCTACCCCTAAGAGTAGCTTGCTAGACTATAGCTTGTAACTTCGTTTTGTCTGTTCGTTAGGGTGAACAATGGTAGGTATATGGTCATCGAATTTGTAGTGGTCATCTGATAGTCGTAGCTGCAGTCCTGTATTGATCTTCTTGTTTCACCATTCAGTAGAATTACCTTAAAGGTGGTAGAGGCCAGTCGTCCTTTGTTTCACTTGCCATCTCTGAGAGGGAATTCTCCAGTGGTCCCTGTGAATTGTTTACCATTGTCTACGAGTATCTCTCTTGGGTAGCCTTAGCCCTAAAGAGCTCCTTTTAGATGGGTTTGGAGTATATTGATAGCCTTTTCTTGTCAAAGAGTTGAATCTTCCACCCTTCACAGAAAATAACGATGGGTACCAAGAGTAAGCAATTCCCTTTGATACTCCTCGGGTAAGGTCCCATCAGATCGACAGAGATAGTCTCCCAGGGTTACTTAGGTCGCTATGGTTAGTATCCTGCTAGGTCTGCAGGACGGTGTGCTTTGTCAGTGCTGCACAAGTGGCAGCCCTCAATGTAGTTCTCCAGTCCTTCCTTATGCCTTCCCAGGCGAAGCCCTCCTGGATTATTGTTAAGGTTTCTGCCATGCTTGGGGGGGGGGGACTGGTCTGCAGCATGATATTCACTCGGAACCTGCTGTAATAGGGTCGTAGGTACTAGAAGTTGCGGACTGTCTGCATTCTGATGCCAGCTCACTAGTCCACCAGGGTGTAGCATTTGGCTGTGAAGGAAGTTTGTATCTTTATTGGAGGACCATTCTTGGGAGGGGGGCATGGTCTGCAAGTATTGGAGTCTTTGTATTAGTACCTGAATTGCTGTATCCTACTTTTGACCTTCCTGAACTGCCTGGCAGACACTCTTCGATTTGTACACCACTTTTTACAAACACAATTATTCCTCTACCTTGGGGTTAGGTGTAGGGGCATTCTTTCAGGATCTCGGTGGTTTTCTTCTATAGTGTCTCCTGCTGGGGCTCTCAAGAGAGCATCTGCAAAGTCATTATCTTTTCCTGGGCGGTGTTAGACCATGAAATTTAACTCTTGTATGTGCAAGACCCACTTGGCAAGTTTAGTCGTATCTCCCTCCTCCAAGGATGCGAGGACATCAATTTCAAGGCGCGATTGTTTGTTTGCACAGTGAAGGGTAGATCCTCTAAGTATAGTTGAAAGCTTTTGATGGCACACACAATGGCTAAACACTACAGCTCATTTATGTGGTATTTTTGTTCTGCTGATGATAGTTTAGTACCCACCTATGAGATAATTCACTTCCGTCCTAGGTATGACTGCCTTTGGGCCCAGGTGGCTGACATCTGTCGGGAGTACGAATGAGCACTTGGGGGTCTGGTCTGCAGAATTGTTGGATGCATGTGGATTGTTCCTGCAGTACTATAAATGCCTGATTTTGTTCGATTCCCCAGTGGAACCTTACTTGGTGGCTCAGCAGGCTCGTGAGTAGTTTACATAGGGCGGAAAAGTGATGTAAGAACTTCCTCAACCAGTTACAGAGGAAGAGGAAGTGACTGAGTTGTTTCCTGGTTCTGGGGGTTTTGGCCTTTAGTATGGCCTGTACCTTCTTAAGATATGCCTCATTTCCTTCTACTGACACCAAGTGTCCAAGGTACTCTAGTTGCTTCTTCCCGAAATGGCTTTTCTCGAGATTTCAGGAAAGCTTATGCTGCTGGTGGCATTCCAGTACATATGCCAGATGTTCCATGTGTTCTTCCTAGGAGTGGAATAATATAATTACATCATCAAGGTGTAACAGATACATAGAGATGCCGGTTATCCTCTCGGTCACACTAGCAGCACCCATAGATCACCCATACCCTCATTGTATTGTCAACATTGTTTTCCTCTATTACTCCTAGGATAAAGGAGCACACATAACAGGATAGAAAGTTACCATTTGCACCCCCGAATGAATTATTGTCAAAAACACTTTTTTTTTCCCCAATTTATTTTCTTTGAGCTGGAGATAACCACCACTATATTTTCTCTGCAACCCTCCTGGTGTAAATACAACATTTAGTTTGTAAACATACATTATTTAGCACATAAAATACATTAGATATAGGAGAATACATGTTTGGTTACACACAAATTACTTGAAAAGAGTAAATATCTTTAGCATTCAGTTTTATTCCTATAAATAGTGTTTTAAATGATCAAAAATACATTTACCCCAAAAGGAAATATTCGAAAAATACACTGCAAAGAAATTATGTAATTTTAAACAGACACAACGTGTGGGAGATGTTAAAGCACCGACGTTGTGATAGTTAATAATTCTATAATCTAATGGCTCACTTATGTGCGCTCACAACTATTTTGCATGCCCACGCTTGGTTTGCCGATATTTATAAAATGACGGTGTGTTGGAACAGATCAACTTTTCAGAAAATGATATATATTTCGAGCCGGTGTAACGCAATGAATATAAATGTGTGTAGTCAAAATAAAATAATGTGCATGTGGAAATCAGCACAAATCATATGCCATTTCTTTCCCACATCGTGATTAGGATAATTGGTTAATATACACAGACTATTATAGATTGCAGAAAAAAAACTGACTACTAACATAACACAAGGAAATACTTTGAAGGATGCATAGGAAAATATAATTAAAGAAATAATGGAAAATCTCATTCACTACTCATAGGCATCACATTTAAACCCTTTTCTACAGAAGACATTTAATATCTGAGGATTCTGCTGTCAGTTCTTAGCGAAAATTAGTTACTTCGAAACTAACTTGTGATAAAAGAAACAATTGATTTCCCTAAAATAATCACACAATATCACTCATTAATTACAAGCATATTATTTGACTACAAAATTTAAAAGTGAAGAATATTCTGAATAGTTTTTATGTGGGCAACCAGGATTAGTTCATCAGTAGAGCTTAAAAATCATATTTAATTGATCTTGGTAATTTAATACCACATCCTCGGACCACTGGAACTGCCATATTATTAAATTCAACATACAACTTCAAGGCTCTTAATGTATTGACTAGTTAAGTAGTATGGAAAAATCTTACTTCAAGAATTTTGTAGATACTAAGGCACAAAAGCTGGTATGTCCAACTGTCTCAGAACATCTACCGGAATATGCATAATGAATATTTCTCCTGCCTGAGCCTCAATACTGGAACCTCTTCAAAAAATTCAATTAACTTCAGACACATCAGTCATACATGGAACTTCTGCATGCAGGTTATTTGTTCCTTCTCTAGAATCTTTTCATTCAACATAAAATTTCCAGTCAAGTCCTTCCTAACAAAAAAAAAAAAAACACGTCTGCATTGTTACATTGCAAAAACCACTAAATTTGTTTTCTGCCGGGCGCACCTTCCTATTCTCGTACAAATGAGACACAGGTAACACAATATTTGTACATTCATTTCCATAATTAAAATGATGTAACTAAACTGTCAATCTAGTAGAGTGTGGATTAAAGCTGCAGTATGTATTTTGACATAGTTATCATAGACTGTTTTTAAATAAATTACAATATGTGAAAATACATATTAATTAATGTGACATGTAAAACAATTAAAATTAAATCATTCAAATGAAGTTAATAACATATGTTCACAGTATTTAAATAATCATAAATTGTGTGTGTTGAAATTTAAGCATAAGAAAGTGCAATATGGAGCCTTCCTGTATGGGAGGCTCTACTATAAAAAAAAAAAAAGTTAAATATTAACCATGATTATTAAAATTCATTAAAAATCCCTCAAAAAGCTATATACACTTGTAACAATTATAAAACACTTAACTTTGAGTTTTACATTCAATATTCACGATATCTTTACATTATAGACTATTCACAGTAAAATTAGCACTTTTGAAAGCCCTGCTTCAGATGTAATTGTATCCACGTTGTGACTTCTTCCGCATTATGTAAGATTAACATTGCTACGGTTCTCAGCACTTTATTAATGCTTCCGTCAAATGAAACTGTAAAATTATTAGGAAAGTGAATATTTAAAAAACCTGATCATTTGTACACTTCTATGCATTTAAAAAGCAGAAAGGTAAATAAAAGTTTTTAAGTCATCACAAATGGATACCTAACACTTTATATCCGACGTTGAAGTATGGAACTACTTTCCATCTTGTGACTTTTTTAAGGTTTATTTCAAAAGGTCTCACTTGATCTTGAACTGGCTTTCCCAAAGCTACCCACACAGGCTTGTCACATGGCTGATTCCCCTATTTATAATGAAAAAAAATATTGCACATGAATTTATAGTATTGTCTTGGTATTTAACGACCATATTATGTTTTCATCAAACATGACCACTGAAGAATCGCAGTCTTTATTCAAAACTTGTCAACGCCAGAAAACAGTATCCTTACTGGCTGTGATGTCAGAGTCGTCTCATGATTGTGGGTGGAAGTAGGGGGCAAAGAGTCGTCTGATGATTGTGGGTGGAAGTAGGGGGCAAAGAGTCGTCTCATGATTGTGGGTGGAAGTAGGGGGCAAAGCGTCGTCTCATGATTGTGGGTGGAAGTAGGGTGCAAAGAGTCGTCTCATGATTGTAGGTGGAAGTAGGGGGCAAAGAGTCGTCTCATGATTGTGGGTGGAAGTAGGGGGCAAAGAGTCGTCTCATGATTGTGGGTGGAAGTAGGGGGCAAGGGAGACGTTGCATGGTGCCACCGCGGCACCAAGGCGACTAGTGCCTTGCAGAGTGACGTGAAAGTAAGTAAGCTGTTTTATGTCGTACCAACATACCGAGCAGGCAGGTATGTAAACTTAATTAATGTGAGACTATCCCAAAGGTATGCATACCATAACTTCCTTATTGTGCAGGTAACATATTCTGGGTCATCATCTGCTGAAAAGTTCTCTATGCATTCTTTAATTCGAAGAGCATCACCTTAAATGATCAGTGCCCTCATGTGTGGGCAGTCAGGTCCACCAATGGTTTAGACTGTGGGTGCATGGGTATTACCCAATATCCCAATTCAAGGTTGAGGGTAAGGAATATATATGCAACCCCGATGTCCTTTATGGTTTCATGTATGTTAACTGCTGGTGGAGAAGCTGCACTCAACATTATACATTTATGGGATAGTAGTTAACACAGAAGCTGTATGTGTTAACCTTCCTTACTGTTACTACCTTGGGGTAGAAGGGAGAACAGCTGGGTTCGTTCACATCGGCTTCCCTCATTTCTGCCACTTGTTTCTCGACCACCCTTCGTTTGAAATCGGAAAGTGCAGTTGGACGTGTGTAGATCTGCTGGTTGTATTTTAGTTTTACCTCATGAGAGACACTAATGGTTCTTGTTAGTTTTCTCATGGGCATAAATATCTAGCTCCCTATTTTCTGTAGGAGTGATTGTAATTACACTTGGCATGCCTAGGCATTCGAACGACAGCTCCATTAGGTTGAGAAGGGTGCCCTCTCATCCGAGTCAGGTACGATAGTAGTCACACTGAAAGGTCCGGCAGATGGTGAGCAATACCCAGGCCTAAGGTCAGCCTGTGGCGAAGCAGCATTGAGGAGAAGGTGCTTCCACCTTCACTAGAAGTGGTCTTCTACAGCAGCCCTTGCAGATGTAGTTGCCCTGGCTGTCTCTGGCAACATACTCCCATACCAGGTACTAGATGTGGAAGGTTGCCGTAACAGGGCGCAGTTGATGGTGTGTTTCCCTTCTGGGTGGTAGTCTGGTGCAGCACACTTCTCTGGACAGATGGCAGGGCACCACGAGGTGTTTTCTACACTCCTGGAGTGGAGTGTGTTCCGGCTGATTCTCTGAGTAGTCTATAGACTGTTCACGGTAAAGTGAGCACTTCTGAAGCTCTAGTTTCTTTTTTCCTTTAACCACGTTTTTAAATATGTATTAACATGTAAGTAATAGACAGAGTGAATATATATTCCACCGCACGCTGACGATAATATAAAATGGTAAAATAATATATTTATATACTATTCCAAATGAGAGGCCTTTTTAAAATTGCTAACTTGACCATGAACAGACTGTAGCAATAAATGTGCAAATATGTCCTCGATAATGAACACTGGAACTAAATGAGTTTTTAAAAAAAGGGAAAAGATTATTAGTTAACAGCAAGTAAGGAATAGTTATAATATAATATAATATCAAATTTAGTTTTAGAGGGTTGTCTGAAAGCTTAACAAATCTTACTGGACTATTTACATTTTAAGGTTAAACTGATAAAAACAAGTTTAATTTTAAAAGTACAAATTATTTTTTCGATCCTCTGTCCAGCGAGCAAATATAACACGTTGCCTTCGCCTTGGTGTTTTATTTCAATATTTTTATTTTTTCTCGCTACCGCTGATAAGGAATAAGGATGAAAGTTCGGGGGAAAGAAAAATCACACTATACGAATTTTGGACATCGCTTTCTTTGATAACTATCTGTGCACCTCGGGAAATCCCCAGCTGAAGAGAGCACTACAAAATACCGGGATTTACTCTAACATCTAGTATCTTCAAGTATCATTTGTTCCTCCCGCGTCAGCTTGTGTTCCTCGAGGCACACGAATGTTAAGGTCGTGTTTATAGTTTTTCTGCTCTGGAGTACTTGAACACGAGCTGCTTGTCTATCGATCTTGGACGTATACGTTTAGGTAAGTGTTGCAGGTAATAGATTACTAGAGCGCTCGCGTTGGTCTCCAACGTGTAGATATATTTCTTTTCCAACTCATTCGTTACTTTTGCAAAATGATGGGTGAAAGCCAAAATTCTACTGTTTTTGTAATCCATGAATAGTATCAAACGAAGTTGCCCGGCCGCGTGTGTGTGTATTCGGCTAAAGCTTCTAAACCACTTGATAGATTTTGATGCGGTTTTCACATCATTTAGAGAATTTTTAAGGAAGGTTTTCATTTATATTACATTAATATTTCATGTAAGTATAATAGAGCAGTGTTGTCGTTTTCTAATCGATTTGGCGAAAAGCCGCTTTTTGGGCGCTCACATGGCTTACGCTGACAAAACCATAATAGATAGACTGAATTAATTAACTACCGAATTGTAGATTTCAAAAGAGTTTACAAAAAAGTCCGCGACATCATATGTTGTTCATATTTTAAGGATGACCCTGAGTAACAATGTTTGTCTTTTAATGAGTGTTTAAAAATATATCTTTTTGAACAAAACAGTATTATTCCTTAAAGGCTGTTCACGATAAAGTGAGCACATTTGAAATCAGCCTTAGAAAAATGTCACTGCTCCTACCTGCATATGTGTTAACACGCGCACTGAGTGACATGCGCCCAGTAACGTTGGTAACGATGAAGGAAAGTAGTTCCATATCTCGATATCAAATAAAAAGTGATAGCTAACCATTTGTGACATCATCTATTATTTCTTCTACTTTCTGTTTTTATTTATGCATCGAAGTGCAAAAATGAGCAAATATGTAAAATATTTTCTTTCGTGATTATTTCAGTTTCATTTTACCGACACATGGATAGGGCGATGAGGCACATGGCAATGATAATTTTACGTAAGGAGGAACAATACACAACGTCCATATAATAAGATTTTAAGCAGGGCTTTCAAAAGGGCTTATTTTACTGTGAACAGCGTATATCAAATTTAATACGTTGGGTTACACCGGGACATTGTAGGAGCTAGTACAGAATTATTAATTAGGCTCAACATCTTCATACGTGTAAATCGCACCCGAGCGAAACCAGGGCATGTCGCTAGTACAATACTAATAAAATAAACTAATTTATTTGTAAAAATTAACAAGGGAAAATGAAAAGTGTTGTCTTAGTACAATTTGTTGTACGCTTAACTAAAGTTATATTACTGAAAATTCGGCAACAATTAAAACTATGCAATAATTGTCTCATTTTCTGCAATTTCTATTAAATTTGCATAAACATTCCCTTGTACAATTCTGTAAATGTCTTGAAGTAGAACTTCGAATCCTCTTTCAACGTGAATCATCTCATTTCTGAGTGAAAGTAATTTTTCATGATTAGTATGTTTCAAAAAAAGAGTAAAATTTGGTTTTTCACATGTATATACTTATACTAACACTATCCGCTGAAAATTTTTTTTACGTAGGAAAGAGTACTAACTGATAATGTCTAAGAGTTGAATAGTATGTGCTACAGGTATGAAATAACACATTTTTCCGTGGCAGATGCTCATATGTGACTGTCTCGTGCGTAATTCTGCATCATTGACAATGACTCTTTAAGCTAATGGGATACAATTTAATTTATATAATTACTAGCAAACCTGCTCCGGTCTTGGTCGAGAGCGCTTTACAAATACGGCGTTGTTTACGTCTACAACAAATATTTACACTAAGTGCTTAAGGTAACTAATATAGGGTTAATACTATGTTGTTCATAAAGTCTTCGTAAGTGGAATTAAAAAAGACAAAAATGGTTACCGTGGGTCATACTTATCAGATAAACATATGCTGTCCCGGACTTTTTTATAAATTTTTTTGAGATCTACAATTCTGTAGCACATTTATTTGTAGTATCTCTTATAGTTTACTCAGCGTATGCCGTATAAGCGCCCGAAAAGCGTTTTTTTTTTGTCTTGTTTAGAAAACGTTGGTATTTCTCTACTATCCTTACATGAAGTATTAATGTATTAACATATCTAATTATTCCTTTAGAAATTCTCTAAAGGATGCTGCAAATCGCCTTAAAAAATCCATCAAGAAGTTTACAAGCCTTCTCCGCCGAATACACAGGCACACGCGGACCGACCACTTTGATGTATACTATATATAGACTTGACATCCCTCACATTCTCACTGTAAATAATCGTCAACATGTTGCACAGGATGGTTATACTAGAACAGTACTGTACTCTGCGAGGTTCAGTGGTACTTTTTCGTAAACAGTGCAATTGTCTACATTATGACTGGTTCATATCACTAACCACCGAACTCAAATCTTACAGATTATTGGTTGTGAAAACGAGACATGTACTTTGACAGCTTATGTGCGGCAAGAATATAAACATTTTTAATTTATTACACCTTGAATCCATTAATTAATGTAGGAATGGAAGTGTTGCGGATTGAAGGCGGATCTCCTACATCATGAAATTACAAATAGATGTCTACAGGAGTACCCGGCGACAAAATTATAGACATAGGCCGTGGTTAAACGAGAGACGTTAAACACATTCAGATAAATACATTCGGTGGCCATGTCTGAACAAGTTTAAAAACAAAACGTGTATTCGTGGTTACGCATTCAAAGCAGAATGAAATCAATGCCGAAATTCTAACCTCAACAAACATTGAATTTAAAATGTATGATATTTAATTATAATAGCCTCCAACGTTTATCACTATTGATATTTTGAATAGTTATGAAACCTACAATTTTACTGTCATATCATAATGGCTGGGTATTGGTAAATTCAATTTTAAACTTAATTTAATTCAACAAGTGCAGGAATTCCCGCCAAACTCAGCAATATTCATAACATTGCTTGTTTACTTCGAAGAAGCCAATATGAGCGCAGCAGATAAGAGGAGAAGTTCGAAAATACTTATGAAAACTGTTTACTTTGAAGGAGAAAAAATTGCTATCGGAACTCGTTCGAAGATAATGTAGACTCTTCAATAGCTGAACTTGTTTTAGTGAAGTAGTTCAGTATCCCGTGTAACAGCAGCCATAGTTTCTTTGGATCGATAGTAACAAAACAGCCCTATAGATTTATATGCGGAAACGTATTCTTATGCCAAACAAGAGTGTTCACAGTTGCTGTGTAGATCGCCTGGAGAAAATGGCTGTCCGATAATGAGTGAAGGAAAAGTTCCATAGGCCATAGGTGCGCGACACTAAACTATTATATACACAACGTCACGCACCTACAGCCTATGCAACTTGTCATACATGCTTGTTCGCACAGACATGTACTCCAGGCGTTGTGCGCCCGTAACTTTGAATACAATTAAATTATATAAAAATATGTTTCCGGATATAAAAGGATAGGGTTTTTGTGTTACTATTCGACCGAAGAAACTATGTACACACACGCCCCACAAACCATAATTTGAAAACTAGTTACCGATGTTATTTTAGTTTAGTAACGCTGCAAAGTTAATTCAATCACAAATTTGCCAACAATTGGTCTTTGAGTGTATAAAGTTAATTATTTTCAACATTCAAGTTCTGTAGAACACATGTAGGTTATAAACATGGAAATACAATTTAAATTTATTTATTTATTTTCCATGTAAGGGTGCTTTTCAGATAGAACATTTTAATTGTTCCATTACAAAACACAATTGGCAATAGACTTTTTTTCAGAATCGTTTGCACAACGTATAAATAAATTTTGATATACTGTTTCCAATAGAACTTCAATCCGGACTGAACTCAGAGTGAACAAAAGAGTCCCGATTGTAACTTTGCCATAAACAAATACGGATTGCACTGAAACAGAGCTGGAGTGAGATATTCCAGTCAATTTGCCAAGGTGGACCGAAATACAGAGTCCAAACTTAAATGTTTTCTCTTAAGTAACATTGTACTGAAATTAAAACCTTTCGCTAAGTATGAGGCTTGCCTATTATTTGTCTTCTGGACATTTACCACAGAAGTGTAATCAGGTCGGAAATAGTTTTTTAAGTTTATGTTTATGTTTTTTTTCTGCTGCCAGGCCAGTCCAATTGGTCAGACTCTTTACGAAAGTAAAAATAGAATCTCCTTTTGTCGTGCTGTCGAGGAAGAGTTTTTGTCGGGGTGACCTTGCTCCTTATTGGATAATGAAAAATTTTCGTCGTTGTCAGGGCTGTTTTGTCGGACTGTCGGGTTATTGTATATCCAGTTGAACAGTGCGGTGCGGTGTGTCTGCCAGAGGACATGTGGGTTCATTCTTAGTTGACGGAACTGTGACAGGTGAAAGTTATCGAACCATGTTGCAGGAAAACTTTGTGCCATCTATTGGCCACTGTCGGGCGGCTCTTAATTCCGAGGTAGTTAGAGCAGAGGATGGCGAAGTGCGGTGAGTATGGAGCAGCAGCGAAATGCCAGGGCGAAGGGAAGCACGACGGGATATCTCCGAGAAAATCCGGCGAAACAGCGGCAACATCCGGCACTATTGCCACATGTGAAAATCTCGAAGTGACCACACAAGGAATTCAACCCGATCTGCCTAAGCGGGAGGCTAGTGCTTAGCCAATATGCTACTGAGGAGCCTTTTATGCACTAATAGAAGCTAACTCCACAGTATGAAGTAAACATTTTGTACGTTTATTGTAAGTATATTTTGCTTGTAGCTTATGACGGTTGGGATTATTTATAATTATTCAAGCGTTACAATTTAGGGTGAATATTTAAGTTAATTTAATATTTATGTAACATCCAGACAGGATCGGTAAACCAGGAAAGTAATGTGGGGTTCAAAATAAAGAAAAGATATTTTAATTCAATATAAAATGTATAAAATGACCTTCAACAACATATATAAAATTACAGTTACTTAGTCTTCTTTATGATAACGAGCTTTGAAGACAATGAGTAGAAACCATATTAAGGTCATAAATGCTAGATATGAATTGTACGATGGACTTCCTTCCTTCAAAGGAAACCGTCCCAGCACGAGGTACTTTTTCAGCATCTCTTTGTTGTCCCCGAGTAGTCTCTTCCTTGAGGTACTGAATGGGGGTATATACACACTCAAATTCTGGGGCGTTGGTTAAGGCATTGTCGAGGACAAATTTCTACAAACAAGCCTCAAGTACCTCCATTTCTGGAAAGTTTGTTGGTTGGCATCCTTAGCGAATTGCATCAGTTTTAGAGACAAACAGGACGTTGGGTTGGGCTGTGCGGTAGCAAATTAAGGCGAGTTAATGAGATCACCAGCTGAATGGGTGACAAATAATGTTGCCAATGGATATCAGAGTCAGTAATGACGACGAGCTTTTGTTCCTGAGTGAGTGTGTGATACCTGACATACTGCAGGTCACTACAAATAAAATAAAGAATATGTTTATATACAAAGAGATTATGTGACTTCTGAAGAGAACAGTTTCAATTTGTATTTTAACAACTGATAATTCAATCAAGCAAGGGATTGCATCATTTCTAATACACAGAATTTTCAAGTAATTAGGAGGATGGAAATAAGGATGTTCAAAAATCAACAGTTTAATTGCTATTTAAATTTTAATTTTTTTTTTTTAGCAAAATAACATGAGAATCAATGCATCAGAATTGAGGTAGTCTGAATGGCGTGTTATCTTCCGTGATACCAGGGCTAGCTGTAGGATGTCACTCCGAACTGCTGGGTGGGCGCCACCATCTGCAGCCAGCACGAGCTGGGTAGTCACACACGTTCAACTGCAACAGTACCACATTGTCCACTATATTACTCCATCAAACACAGCAACTACACTCCCTCGCACACACAGCTGCTGCTACAACTCCCTCTCACACACACAGATATGCGGCTCTTACCCTGCGGTTGAAGTGCAGGCCAGCAGGACACGACATCCTCACAGGCTTGAACCACACACACTGGTAGAACCTGTTACAGTTCCTAGGGTCGGCGAAGTACTGGGACGTCCATTTCCAAGAGGGGTTGGGCCGACACCTGGGCAGGAAGATGCTGATCCACTGTTCGTCTGTGATGGCGTTGGCTTGCTCCTCACTCAGCTGGTCTATCTGCTCGTCCGTCATGGTCATGTCCTCGGCCAGGGCGCATGCCACCAGCATCAGGGCTACCAACACTGCTACAAGAGAGAAATATACGTCACGATGTTTTGTTCATGTATTTTGTATCCTCTGATTTAAACATTTAAAAAAGTGGTACATATTTTTTATAGTATCATCGCCTTCTCTTAATAAAAGTAGGAAAGGTATCAATTCTCACGACGAATTTCACAGACTATGTTGCCAGTTGCTACATTGTCAATTATGTCATCTAAATTTTACATTCTTTTTTTATTAAAATGCTTTAGTTTGCTGATCTGTTTGGCTCTAGCACCCCCGTTTCATGTAGACTTATATTTAGTATGTCAAAGGCTCTGCTGAGGACGGATCCCTGAAAATGTCAACCCAATGATTTTCTGTACGTCATCACAGGCGAGTAGTGACCCGCAGAAGCATTTACCATTTTATTTTTTTGGCCCTGATGTCTTCATCAATTTCTTCTTCGAATTCGGTTTCACAAGATAATTTTTTTGCTCCTACAGATCATCGATTCTAAATTCCATAATTTATCATTTCATGGTCGTAGCTGCATGTATCAATTATACCGATATTTAAACATGATCCGAAATCCTATCACCTATCCAGCTTTCCTTTCATGCTTACCCAATTTTCTGGGTCCCTTACACCCACAATATAGAATACTTCACCTTACTAGTGATGGCAGTAGAGTATTGGCAAGGTGTTTTGGACTTTAGTTGGTTGTACTACCATAACAGATACAATCATTATCTCGTGGCCTTTAGAAACAATGTATCAACTGAAATCTATTTTTAAGGCCACAGAAGGCATGAATACGTCAAGAAACAGTAATTTATTCAAAGTCAGAGTTATATAGAATAACTTTTATTTCATCATATTATATAAATTTTCTGATTAAATATATTAAAAATTCGTTTGGGAAATAATCAGTTGTCTGTTATAAGAAAGTTTGAGTAAATGACATAATCCTTATAGTGCTACTAAAGTCATTTGTACTCTACTCACAAAATTATAATGAAATCAAAGAAATATTGGAAAATCAGACTTTGTACTTCTAACTAAGTATTTGGTATCGCGAAACACAGTTACTTAGCCAAGAAAAATATGTTCCTTTCTCTGCATAGTAACAGGTTATTGCCACATGTTTCTCTTTTACTGCTCAAAATAATAACTATAATAAAATTTACCTTTCATTTTGAGGCGTTTTTGGTATTCTGCTAACAGATTCTCTTGATCGTATGATTTCTGCTGTGGCAGTCGCCTTATTTATACTGAAGCATTTGAGAAGACGCACTTCGAAAGGTGATATGGGGTAAAGTTCATGCAAACACTTGAGAGGCTTACAGAACGCTATGATATATCACAAACATCCTTGATACATATCACACAATTGACGGAAGGCTTAATCTCGTCCAATGTCATCGCTGGTATAGCGTAAGCCACTTAAAGTTGTCCATTGCAATTCTTTTATCTGTCATTAACGCAACTACACAGTTGTGCAAAATTAGTTATTTATGTTTCTAGTTGATGTTACGAATAATATTTAAAAATTGTCATTAATTTTAGTTTATTCAGCTTAATGAAATTCCTTCCAGAAGGATATCTCTGGTTTACCAACATATACCCCCTTACTGTATTGTCCGGAAAGAGTATTTAAAAACAGGGCTTATGAAAGTAGGGGATATGGTTTAACAGATACATTGTGAAACACTTAGTTTTAATTCCTGTTAATTCTGTCACAATTGTAATCATAACTTAAAGTAAACAGTTACTAATTTTTACTTACAACAGTTGAGAAAACATTAATAGGATTCAATTTGTACGAAATTCATATATATATCATATATATCATAAAATTCAGTGACGAAGAGTGGATTGGAATGATTTGGCCGCCATTGATGGTTAAGTGAGGTAACTATGGAGAATAACGAGAGTTTGAGGGTGGATGAAACGGTAGATCCCCGAGAAAATCTGCCAGCGGCATGGTCCGGATCATTCTCACATATAAAAACTCGGTAGTGACCCCATCTGAATCGAACCCGATTCGCATATTTGGGAGGCGAGCAGCCTAACCACTACACCAAAGACAATGTTTTTGGATTAGAGCCAGTACAGTGGAAGCTATATTAAATATTAGTTTGCTCGCTGACACAAAGCTTTGAAGAAAGTGTAATGTATGATTTCTTTTCAAGAAGATATATAGTTAAATGTATATTTGCAGACATATCATAATTTAAGTAATTTTCAGGTTTTTAGGTATATACTGTTCAAACTTACTTGATCAGGTTTGAAAGTCCTTCTTAGGATCTACTTTCCTTCTCAATGTGTATCCTTCCGCAATAAGTACAGTTAACATCGCCATGGACCGTCGTACTTTATTCATGCGCCAACCAAGTGAAATAAAGGGATTTTTAGAAAAGTAAATGCTCTGATACATTCCATTCACAGTTTCTTTCGACGTTTTAACACATACCTTTGAAAAATCACCCTTTTTATTACGTATTTAGTTATTTCCTAAATATACTATCCATCAATAGTTTTATACTTGTGTTATAATATTTATATTATAATATACACGAATAAAACAAGTTAAAAGATATCTGTTGATAGCTAATTGTAATAAATATTTGTCATGTACAATAATATTTCAACTGAGTGCGCAGTAAAGAGGTGTGTGGTCCTCTGGTGTAATATTCTAGATTTAGTTCAGGATGAGGCGGAGGAATTACGTGGAAGTAGAACTATAGAAGGACTTCAGAAATCTGTGAGGTAATCGTGAATCGATTACATTCGAAGATTCATAGGTTTATGTGTACAAGAGAAGGAACTCCGATTCAGATAGACGTACATTTTAAAAGATTGCAGGCTCAATACTTAGGCCATTTTGTACTGTATCAATGTTACATTTCCAACATGATGATTCGATCACAGGGAATTTCACTTGATCTGATAGTTTTTAACACAGATACAGGTTTGAAAGATCAGTGAACCCTACTGGCGATAGTCGTGTTAGAGTAAAACTGTTTTACAAAGATGATTAAATACAAGAGTTTGAGAAGTTATAGTATAAAATTACAGCTACTTTATTTTTAGGTTGGCTGCAGAGCAATGGCAAAAAATTAATACAATGAATCATATAAATAAATAAAAAATAGTATGTTTTAAAGAACATTTAAATTTTGAGTAATCTTTCAAGCCTACTAATAACCCAAAACCAAAAAAAGAAAAACCCATAGCGATTAGCCAGGATTTTACTCGTAAGAATAATTATTTGTAAAATAAATTTGAAATTATTTTGTAGGTTCTAGTTCACGAATGATGTCAGTGTATTTACGAGCTACAAAACCAAATATTACACGAATATTATTAATAATAACATGGAAAATGGTACTTCAAATGATATTCAACAAGCTGAAATAAAGTATGTCACTCATTTAATAAACCTGAAAAAAATGAAAATTATTTTCCATTCTCATACATTAATGTAAGTAACAAAATAAACCTTTTAAATATTCCCTCAAAAATTAAATAAGCAAATACGATTAATTAAACACAACCTTTGAAATTGCGTGTATTCTACCTAAGAAAAGAAACACAAATTGATGAAACAATACTAAGTTAAACAAATTAATGATCGATATACATGATTTATTAAATTATGTAACCAAATATTGTTTTAAATATATCCTGAATGAACTTAAAATAATTCCTACAAATTTCAAGAATAGTGGAACCTATAAAACAATACGTACATAACTGAATGCAGACTTTAGAAATATAAAGCAAAGATACGAAAGCGATTACAGGATGGGAAACAATAAATACTGCGGTTTCTTGGAGTCAGTACGCTTCCTGATATATAAAACAAGGAATCGTAACATGTTCGCTGGCGACATGAATGTCAGAGATGGAGAAAGTAATAGTTATACAATTATGCACGCTACTACAACAACGTTAACATCTTTTGAAAAGTAGTTCCGTATCAACAGGATGGTTAGATGGAGATTCTGGACATTCGCCATTGTGATGCAGATGTCTGTTATTTCAGACAGCTGCTACTGAGCACACAAAATACTTTGTAGACCAACTGGCACTGTTTGTTTTAAACCATAGAAGCAATAAACAACTAGATTTATATTAACTTGCATTAGCAGTTTATAGTCGATCTGATGTCATAATTAGTTAATATTGATCACATAATGTAAGTGAATGTCTCCTATTACTTGTGGGAATAAATATTTAGTGAAACAATGTTGAATGTTTAATATAATTAATTCCTCCTTATCTTTGTTAATTAGTACAAACAGGTATTCTAACAGAGTCTGGTATGTAAGCCAGTATGGTATGTACTGGTAAACACTAATCATCACTACTGTGGTCACAAACATAATATGACACATGTCTAACACAAGAAGATGGACTCAAGTGTGATTTGCTATTTACAGTGTATAGGATATTTGCAGGTAATTGTACTGTTCACATCATTTACAGTGTTCTGACGTCACCAAACTGAACTTCATGTTGCACGAACCAGTATTGTGATGCATGAATTAGTCTAATAGGTACTTGTGCATGGATAACCTGGCGGGTACTTTAGGGTTGAATAAATGAGCTGATTTACATTCCTTAAATAGTATCACTAAGGGGTGAATATGCAACAAATTGTACTTGTGTAAACAAACTGTAATACCCATTTCACTCCCAAAAAATCATTTTGACGTCAACAGATTTGTTCTTGGGGTCGAAACACCACTTACCACAAGCACCACCACTTAAAACAACATCACTAAACCATCATGTAATAACATTAACCAACAAAAACCAATATTAGGTTGTCGCCAGAATGTGAGGACTTGAAATGAACCTTAGAAAAAGTCACTGACCCTGTTTGAAAATACGTTAACGGATGTACTGAGAGACAAGCACCCAGTTAAGTTGGTTACAATGGATGAAAAGTAGTTCCTTACCTTAACGTAGAATAACATTTGGGCAGCCATTTGTGATATCCTAAATTATTTATTTAGATTTGTATATTTTCGTAATGCATAGAAGTGTGAAATTGACCATATTTGTAAAATATTTTCTTTCCTAATAATGTCAGAGTGTCACTTGACCCACGAATGAATAAAGTGATGAGGCCCATTTTAATGTCAATATTACATAAGGTGGAAGAACACACAGTGTACATACAAGTAGATCTTTAGCAGGGCTTTCAAATGTGCTCATTTCACCGTGAACAGCCTATACTATGCAGATACACAAACCAATACAAATATATTTCTAAGCATAATACTTATTAAATACACATTTTTTGGCTGCATTATCTTAAGACTCGTAATAATACAGTGCCCTCAAAGTCCAGGAAAAAGTATTATTCTAAATTACAGGCATTTTAACTATGCGTGTGGTACTGAATAAGTAACATAGATTTTATATTGGTTTATGTTTCGTTTCCTTTATAATCTGCTCACTGTTGCCTGACTGACATGGCATAGGTCATCACAAACGTCCTGCAACAAAGCACTTTTGCCATACAATTTTATTTAACCTATCCACATCCGACATGTCAAACACATGCATCGCTGGCAGTGACATGTTCAATTTGGTGTTTGCAGTACTTCATTACATACATACTAGCTCAAACATGTGCAACTATAAAGTAAAATTGCCCTCATTACATTATTACCTATTTACTAGCATACACACGGTATATGGTATGAAAATAATTTCAATTGTAAATTTTTTAAAAAGCATATACAATTCGTAACGTTTATTATAAATTTCCTGTAAATTTCAAACATTTGATGTTACAAAATTGAAATTTAAATGGCAAACATCTGTCGAGGAAAGTATATTATATAGTGGATGAATGTTTAAGTGACAAAACAATGACTGACAACTAATAAAGTGATTTGTTTTTTGTTCTTATATTGGCACTGAAATGCATACTGTATTTCAAATTGTTCATATTTTGTTAGCTTACACATACATGTAGTATTCCACAAATTAGCAACAAATATATTGTTGTTATTAGTGTAAGAAAATTATCAACATCTGACAGGTTGTCCTATTTGCTTATGTAATATATTTCATTAGTGTAGCATCTATTTTTTTTACCGCTGACAGTTTATTTGTATTCTTATTTTGACAAGTAACACACAATATGTGTTGAGTTTTATGTGAAAGTGATTACAATTTTTATAACTACGAGAGAATTTTGATGTTAATGAAAGCCATATTCCAATTCGCCGAGAAAGTACTCTCTCGCTCACACTTGACGTCTCAGAGATTCCTCTCTGCTGTCCCAACTTGGAGGAGAGAGAGAGGGAGAGAGAGAGAGAGAGGGAAAGATAGAGAGTGAACGACGATGTACACTCGGTGCTCACTCTCGCACCCTCTCTGGCAGCCATTCTGTGTTTAACTCTAACCTCAAATATCCAGATTTATTTTGTTGTTTCTAAAGTAGTGTTAGAAATATTTTATCGACTTAATCTAATCATGGCCATTGTGAAATGTGTAGTAACCGCAATATTCTGTTTGATATGTAACATTAAAATTATGATGTTATTATGTTCATATTTCATTTAGGTTTATTTTGTGCTTATAACTAAATTCTGTGATTTTCACACAAGAACAATGTTTCAATTAATGCGAATAATGTAAGAAATTAAAATAGTAATTATTTCATAAAACCCTGTACATATACTCTAGGAAAATAAAAGGCCAGAATATTTGATTTTTCACTTGTAATTACTTTTTCGCCAAGGAAATAATGCCGAATGCTTACACAGTGCACAAGTCTCAAATTAGCTAAAGTGAGACAGTGTGTAACAGAGTGAGAATGGCGAGTGAGTGTAAGTACACTTTCTAGTTGGGACACAGGCGCAGTCTGTTTCCATTACAAATGCATACGAAACCAAATAACTCAGTGGCCACCTGGAGACTATTGCTGACATAGAAGTGCAGGGTAATTACAACCTTCAGGGCAAGCGACACTGGCAATCCTCTTCTATCTCCGTTATCGGCGGCAATCACAGGTACAATAGTGTCATAAACAGTTTGCTTCGTGTAACATATAAGTTTCACAAACTCGACGTCCTGAAAGTATTCGCCCGGATTGTGGCCATCGCGCGAGCACAGAGGAGGAGGTCCATTACCTTGATACTTCTCAACGCGCTGAAGCAAATCCAAATGATATTCGTCAAATAACCTCGGCTCTTCAGACTCCATCATAATCATCAGCAGTAAGCACCACCGTTTGACAGAAGGTCTACTAAGTTAGAGGTTGATTAAATGGGATGTTTGACAAGAAGTCCAGGGGGAGGTGGGTTATTTTAATTATTTATTTATCTATATATTCAATGCATTATATTTTAAGCTCAAATCTGAAGTATATTTGCCACAGTAATAATACAGAAGTAAACATACACAATACACTAATCATAAATACGAGATTACCACATTAATATTTAAGAGGTGAAATAATTCCCACCACAGTAATTACAATAAATATTCATCATTTACACTTAGCACACTTCACAATTGCTCTTAAATTGAACGTTACAATTTATTAAGCAGGCTATTATTTTCGAAGGGTCATCAGCCATCATGCTAAAGTAAGCTAAAATGTACGCATTTTGCAGCCTTATTTCTCACCACATCCTTTCCTTACATATAAGGACGCCTTCAACAATGGTCAAATAAAGAGGTTCTTGCCTTGTAATTAAATCTTCCTTTATTGATTTAAAGGACGTCTTCGGGAAAAAGGAATGTATTTCTGCATATGGCCCATAATGTTGGGAAGGTCACCTTACATCGATGCTCCCAGGGGGCGCGGTGGTATAGTGGTCAGACTACTCACATATCACCTTAACGAACCGGGTGGGGCCGACCCCTAAATTTAGGCATGTGGGAATCGTGCCAGACGATGCCGCTATTCGGCGGGTTTTCTCGGGGATCTTTCTTTAACCTCAAAACTTTTCATTCCTGCTCTGCTCCGTATTACCTCGCTTCACCAGCGTAGGTTCTCAAGAACTGAGCGACTTAACAGATCTCTTCTCTCGCTCTCGCGCTCTTACATGTATAAAATAATGAATATTTTGGTCAACAGCGCCTCAAGTCTCAGGCGCATTTTCCATGTCAACTTGGGAAACGAGACAGTCACGTGGCTAGTACACGACCTCCATATAAGGAGTTAGCGTGTTCCATAACGACAATGACTGTTTTATATTTAAATTAAAATGACAACGGCGAGTTTATGTGATCATGTTGATATGGTAGGACTGTGTCCATTGCCGACCGCGAGTGTAAATAAATATCTCACGCACACAGAGAACTCAGTTGAGTCCCATGTTCGGCAGTGGACACAGTCCCATTTCACCAACGGAGCAGTAAGAACAACACCTATCATCTGGCTACCTGCTGTTTCCAACATCCTCCCTCCTGACATCAGGAGGCAGAAATAACTGTTGCGGGAAATATGTTAAGGCAAGGATATCTATTGGAACCCCGCTGCATGAGGATCTTTCATGGCATGTTCCTTCAAGGCTTCAGTCGACAAAACCGCCACTGTAATTAGCTGAAGACAGAGACAGGAATAGTTTATACCCATATATGGAGTGGAAGCAAATATGAAAGGAATATTGATGCAACTTAAATAGACTTCGGACTGGGCATGGTAGCTGCAATTTTAAGCTGCATGAAAGGAGACTCAGAGACGACCCAGCCTGTCCCAGAGGTCATGGTGATCAGACCATAAGACATCTTCCCCTTGAATGCCCTCAGCTATCATACCCTGGATCAACTGATGATACCAGGGATTTGCCTGCTGCCGCGATAAAGTGGCTGAAATCATTAAATATTTGATTTTTATTATTTTCTTTCCACAATTGTATTAAAGAAACATACACTATAAATATAATAACGTTAATGTGACTTATGTGTGCGAAACCAGGCAGGCATTGCGTACGCAGTAGGATTTCCCCGGAGTTATCCCGTTTCCCTATGCCGTTGCATTCCGTCGACGCTACATCCTGATGTCATTCTTCGTTACCCGCCAGGAGTAACGGATGCCTGCAGGCCTCTCTTACAGCGCCCGTCATCTCAAGTTGAATTATTATTAGTATCAGAAGAATTAACAACATTAAACTGACATGAGAGCATACGCAGCACCTTTAAATTTTCCTGAATTATTTCAATGCCGATCTTGTTTGCTCCTCGTAGTCTGTTTAGCTGACAATATACTTCTTAGGTAAATTATCATTATTAGTGCTTATCCTTACAGCTGCGTGCATTAAAATTAGAGAGCAATATGGATAATTTCTTTATACATAAATGTTAACCTATTACTTTTCATCCATCGTCTGAACATGTAGCCTTTTTCCAGTGGCGTGTAGGGAGATTTTTTTTACAGGATAAGCAATTTCTCCTAACAAAAGCAACTACGAACTCTGCTTACCCTCCACATGTATTTATCGTTTTATAATACCTAACATAAGTCATAAAAACGGACGCGAAATTAATGTTATAATAATTAAAAATGAATTTTATTTAGAGAGAATATTACAAATTTTAAGTAAACTCCCATTATCCCGAACACTTTCATCCACTTTCCAAGGGAATATGTAGGACTGGAGGACGCAAACACACTGACTGCTTACCTGGTCGAAGGAACACGGTCGAGTGTGAGGCGTATTGTTGCTTGCGAGTTCGATTCCTTGCTAGTCGCTCCTATCTGTGGAAATGAATACTAGATAGCAGCAATATTCGTGAACAGTACGGGATTTTGAAAAGTGTTTCTCAAATCGGAAATGGGAAACTTGGAATTAAATGTGAAAACTATAAAGAGTCAAATATTTCCAATATGTACAGGGTAAACATTGCCTACCTAGCGTCTATGTAATAAACGCCACTGCCACTTTCCTCTCCGACTGTACAGTCTTATTCGAGGTTTCCCCACACTTTTTATAAATCAAACTTTTGAAAAATCATCCCATGTAAGACAAGTGTGATTGTTTCCTATATATGTCGATTATCACAGTCCTTTATTATTCATGTTATCATAAAATTACCGTTTTATTTAAATTCAACTTTTACTTATATTTTATTTGTAAAACATAATTAATTTAAGATTAATATGAATTAAAGCAGGGACAAATATGGTATGTTGGTAATACCTAGTAAGAAATAGTTTATATTCATTATTTCATTTAATCAGTGCGCAAGATTCCGGTGCGCTGTCCTTTCCGTGTAATTTTCTAGACTCTGTTTACACGAGGCTGATGAATATCCTGGAAGTAGAACTTCAGCTGTTTTTCAGAAATTTTGGAAGTAACTGAACGAACTGTAGCAGTTGTAGTGTTCAACTAAAACATAAATTAATCAATTAAATGGCGACACCAAATCACAGCACACGAAATAATGAAATTGATATACGGAAGAATAAAGACTTGTTGTGAAATACAGTGGAAGTGTTACTAAACTCGCAGATTAAAGTGACAAGGTCAGTTTACACTTTGCGGGAAATGGCACATTATCATCGACTTATCATAGTCCCACGAGATTACTGTGGCACAATATAGGCACTATTTTTGTCTGCTAAGAACTTCCATGGGTTCCCTGGTAAAGTTATACTTCGAGGATATTCCTCCGCCTCATGCAAACAAACATTAACCGAGTCTAGATAATTACACGAAAAGGACAATGCATTGCTTTATTGCGCACTGAGTGTAATATTATTTTACATAAGAACTATTCCTCACTAGGCATCACCAACACACATTTTCCCCCCGTTATTTGCTCATATTAGTTAAAAACGAAATATTAGAATTTAAACATAAAATGTAGGTGACAGGTCAATCTAACCGAAAATAAGGCCTTTCTTTGTGTTAACAAACATACAAAACTTTGTGACTTATGATATATTTAGGAAACAACCAAGCACATTGCAGATGGGGTGATTTTTTATAGTTTAATTCTAAAAATGTGAAGAAATCGTGAATAGACTGTACCAAGCATTCAGACACAGTTTAATTGGGGAATCAGTGTTTAAATAAACTCCTTGTCATCGCGTCCGTTTTACATATAGGGCTATGTAAGTACTGTAGAACGATTTGGTGCCTTCTGGCATAACGGCACCCGGCACATGAGCCAGGTGACGCCATGTTGTAACGTCATCCATCCGCCATATTTTTATTACTTCTTTCCTAAAAATGATCCTTTTTACCTAAAAATTCCCCTTTTCATCGATTAGTAAACACGGACCTCAAAAATCTTCTGTTGTCTCCGGAGCAGTTGAGACGGATTAATGAATCCGAGCCAGGAGAGCCAGACTCAGGATCTTTGACCTTTAACCATTGACATCAAAATTTCCAAAGTACAAAATATACAAGAATAAATTATTTAAAAAATTTAAATATTAATAAATTATTTAAAAATGTTTTAAAAAATACTTACATTTCCGGAGGTGTTCCGTCACCCATACCCATTCCAACCCCCATGGTACGCGACCACCATCTTGGTATCTGTTACCCATCTGCCATTTTAAATACAGGTGACCTTGGCATTGACACAATGTCCTTGAAAAAAATCTAAATAAAAATACATGAAAGTCAGCAAGTATATTACATTACTGACTACTACCGCTATGTTGAATGCAGGTGACCTTGATATTGTCCCATGGCCTTGAATCAACATGAAAATAATTAAGGGGAGAATCGGGCGCCCTTTAGACGCCACATGAAGTCCCAGTGATATGCAACTTGCTGTGAACGCACGTATGTGAAGTTGCAGACTGCCAGCGTTGTTGTGCTAACATCAATTATAATTTTAAAATACCATATGACCTTTCCAATATTGTTGTCTCTAGGTTTTGTTGTTTATATTAGTACATAGATACTGCGTGTGGATTACGACATGCTGTTCAATAACACCTTGTATATAAATAGGCCATTACTTATATTTGAGTTTAATTTCTGAATATATGCAATAATATTAACTTCATATTTAAGAGGATAAGATGATTTGTCTTCTTGTACTACTATCACGTTTGGAGTCATTCTCAGGATTTAATCACGAATTAATTACAAATTATTTCACATGTCCAAATGATCCATTATTGTTGATACTTGTTATTTGCAGTTAAACCACAGATATGAAGGGGTTATCCGGTATTACTTTTTTCACATAATTATGTCACCACATTGCCTCCAATATTTAGTATATAAGAAATGAATTACTTAAAAACAGCCGGCGTTCATTGCGTTTTTAATTAATTAGTCGTCCTTTAAAAATTAACTGTTGTATGGAAATCTTGGAAGAAAAAATTAAATATTTTCTTAACAAACATTTTTTATTCAAATTAATTAGAAGAAGAATTTTTAGTATCACATATTCCCATAATACCCGGCCTCACTGAAGACTTATGTTGCTACAGAAGTTTCTCGTTTATAAATTGGGAGAGTTGGTACGATCGAGAAGATATCAAAAGTATTTCCGTGAGCGATAGTGTCGTCAATAATGGATTAGCACGTCCATCATATAATATGCGTGATGTGTCATTGATGTCCTTGATATACATGTATTTTTACAACACTTTCAAGTGTTTTAGAACTACGCAAAAGTTTGCATAATTTTCTGGTATAAATAAAGCCGCGGTAGCTACAGAAATCACAACGCAGTCAGGAGCTGAAGAGTTTGTCCACAGAAGATCGACACAGTACAAGAATGAAAGGTGCTTTTGGGTTTTCATAACAGATATTCTAATATTAAAAATATATCAGCATTGTTATATTCAATCGGACATATGCAATATATTTAACTCATTGCTGCTTTTCATTTATGCAGGAAAATGATTTAAATTGAAACATTATATAATTATTTTAAGATTTATTTTCATGCACACTTAATATTTTACCAATTTTGGCGACCATTTCGATTTTATGCATGTATAAACTAAAGTTGAATTAGTGAACAATAAACTATAAATATTAAAATAATTAAAATAATGCCGATCTCATATTAACATTATTTAATTCCCTGTACCTCTAACGAATGGAACTCTGTGTACTTGAATCATAATGTAACATCAATAATATGTGTGTTTATTGCGACATACTTCAAGAAGTTGAAATTGTTTCATTAGGCCTAGTAGTGGTGATAATAAATATTTGTACGTAGATAAATTAGTTTTGTGTGTAAATTCTTCCTTATTATGTACAATACGCGAAACAATAAATGAGTAATATGCTGAAATATATAGACATAATGAATTTCTATACTATACGGAATATTAATTAGTATATAAGTAAAAGAAAAGAAGATAAAAAGCAATAAAATGTAATCAAATCCACGTGTTGTGTTCTGAGTTGTCCCTAGGGATATGAATACATAATGAGGGTAATCACGTTCTTGTAGCAGTGTTGGTAGCCCTGATGCTGGTGGCATGCGCCCTGGCCGAGGACATGACCATGACGGACGAGCAGATAGACCAGCTGAGTGAGGAGCAAGCCAACGCCATCACAGACGAACAGTGGATCAGCATCTTCCTGCCCAGGTGTCGGCCCAACCCCTCTTGGAAATGGACGTCCCAGTACTTCGCCGACCCTAGGAACTGTAACAGGTTCTTCCAGTGTGTGTGGTTCAAGCCTGTGAGGATGTCGTGTCCTGCTGGCCTGCACTTCAACCGCAGGGTAAGAGCCGCATATCTGTGTGTGTGAGAGGGAGTTGTAGCAGCAGCTGTGTGTGCGAGGGAGTGTAGTTGCTGTGTTTGATGGAGTAATATAGTGGACAATGTGGTACTGTTGCAGTTGAACGTGTGTGACTACCCAGCACGTGCTGGCTGCAGATGGTGGCGCCCACCCCGCAGCTCTGAGTGAGTTCTCCATCCAGGACTAGGACCCCAGAAGACAACACTGCATTCTAAATACCTCAGTTCTTAAATGCTTATCTGCAGATAAATTGACTTTAATTTAATGCTCTAATAAAATATATTCACCTTTAATAATGTTTCTATTCCATATGTCATGTACCTCGAATGCTTCCTGTGTGGAAATTACCAATTAACTCTTCATCGAACTAGTAACTGTGGCATATAACAATACTTTGTTATTGTGGTGCTCTATCAGATAGTGAATTATTTCCATATGAAGAAATTGTAACTTATGTGTTTGTGTTTTTATTCTAACTCATGTGAGGTATTTTATAACATTTTCGGACTTACGAATCACTTACATCATATTCTTTAATCCGCAACGGATATCCATACCAATCCGATTAAACTCATCAATTCTGTGTAAATCAACTAGAAATCGGGGGTTTCTACTACTAGTAAATTGCATATCGTGACTAATAGCGAATTTCGTATGACGTAGTTACATTAAATTTACTGGATTTGGAAAGAAAATTTACATCTTTTTCCTTCGTTTTAACACTGCTGAAACTGTACATAAAATTATTATCATTAATTTTAATATCATTATTATAATAGGATTTATTTAGTATTATTATTTCTCAACGCGAAATTGACTAAATATGTAATATTTCTGGACGAGACTTTTACGATTCATGTAGAAAAATGCCTTTGTCGAATAATAAGTAACACGAGTTTCATAAAATGAGCAATGTTCTATTAGAAGTTAACTCTTCAAAGTATAGTTTTAAATTAATTATTCTATAATTCATGTGAAGTTGACAAGGTAAGTCAGGATATAAGGAAGTCCATTAGGTTTAAGGTTTAAGAAATAAAAGTCACGAATGTGGGAACTAAGCATTTTATTCTATAAACTCATATTCTTGATAACTCGAGGCGTGTCTTTAGTTTTATCGTTACTTCGAGCTCACTTTCGTTGGCAACCTATCCAGACGAAGTTTTCGTAGAATTTAGTTGACCATATATTCATTTTCTGGCACAGACGTGTTATTGAAAGACTCGCCATTTCCTCGTGATATTTTGTCCCTAAGAACACTTCACATACTCCCAAAAATTGTAAAGACCAGAATTTGCGGCTGAGCAGAACATATCCTGTACTGTAAAGCAGGTTTTCGACAGAACAGAGACAGTTTAACGTAAAAAAAAATTGTTATTCTACCTACACTTACGATTAACACTGGCCAAATTGTGAACTTTAAGGAGTGTGGAATATTATTGTACAGAAATATATTCACAGACAGATATCAAATAAGTGCAATAATTCCATATATTAAAATTTAAATGAAGTTAAAAATCTTATGCTCATATATTGCGGGGTTTAATTTTAAGTAATTAATGTGGCATTATTTTTAAACGCCCATTATCTCATGTTAGCATGAGAGTAGTTTTTTTATTATTTGTGCATTCCAAAAATAATTTACAATTTGATATTGTTTATGAACTTATAAAACTATGGCCTCAACTCTTTACCTATTACTAATGGCATCAAGTGCAGTGTGTGCATGTTGAATAGGAGTTTAGAGAGAAAAATATATAATATTAACGTTTCCAAAAATTAACTTCCAATTTGTTACTGAAGGGTATTCATGAGACAAAATAATCAAATATTTAAAATGATTTTCCAATTAAAATTACTTTCGCAGTAATTTCCGTGGCAACATACGCCATAAAATATAAAGCTTCTATTTACAAAACAACTGCTCCACTGATATTGGCATTTTTGGAAGCACAATATGAAAATTTCGTACGGAATTCTCCGTAGTTCGGACGATGTATTCTACGTCTTCTACAGTTTCCCATTTCCCGCGTAGGAAACAACCATAAGTCACTAAACAAGTATCACCATGCGCGCACCATAAGTGTTCCCCTACAGCTGTGAGTGTTTACCATTCCAAGTTATTTCCTTCAGACGAAAGCCGCTACTGTTTCGTAATGTGGAGAAATTGTCCAAATGCACTAGTACGTCGTCAGCTGTATCTACTCTACACTTTTTTCGACACTGCTAGGTATCCATCGCTGCATCTGGAGTGTAACGGCCCACCAACACTTGGAGCCACTGAGTATGTTCAGGGACCAGTGTTCGAGCAGGGAGCATGAGTGATTAAAGGTCACCGAAGAAAGATCATCATCATCTCTAGGCGGTATTCCAACCAAAGTTATATATGGCCGTATATTTAATTAAAGTTTAATGTAAATTAATTTTATTCTTTTCAGATAATGAATACGGTTTCTACCTTCTAACTATGTTTGGTAAATTATTATTTTAATTTAATTGCCTTCAAGTAATGTCGTATCGAAAATAATTTTTTTTTGTAAAAATTTTCTTTTGAATGTGGCTCGGATTGTGAGAATATGTAACTTTCTTCATATAAAGATATGAGAAATAGAATCTACTAACTTATTCTTTGAAAGTCATTTAAATCTTCTAATAATTTCACTTCACTCTAATTCTTGTCGTTGGTAATTTTAAGAAGTGTTATTAATTCAGTCTTTATTTTGGACGGTTAGTTATATATTGGTATTTCTTTGTCCTATTGACTAACTCCATGGCTAGTTTATATGGTGTAAGGTTATCTAGATTGAATGAGTTATTGATTTCCTCACTATGGAAATGTTCCGAATCTAGCGATTGCAAATTATATAGCAAAATTAAATTTGTGACTTTTGGGAAGATAAAACTAAAACTCTCACCTTTCTCCGCTACAGGAAAAGTTGCGCCCAACGTTGATACAGAAAGTGTCGCTGACAATACGTGGGGCGTACAGTATATTAATTAAGTACAAATATCTTCATCCTATTTGGTACACAATTAAAATTGCTCGTAATCAGTAGTTTTTAACTGTTTTGATTTTATAGTGTAGGAAGAGTTATTGATACCCATCACGGAACTATAGTCCATTACCGCTTGGAAGCGACTTATTAAAATCAACGTTTTAAAAAACACTCTAGTAATAACTTGTCAACCTGTTTTCTCAATAACCTGAATTCCACACATATATAACATTATGGCTAACTTTAGAGTATTGTAGTATTGAATAAACGAAACTTTTCCTTACTATCTTCTATAATTTGTTATATTTATTTCTTTATAAATATGAATTAACAACTGTGAGAGCAGCCACGTGTTGGCAACGACCGATGAGCACAGCTAAAATATTATTTTAACCTAGTTTTTATAGCATACTATTTTAAATTAAACGATGACTATTGAAATATTTAAAATATAGGTAACCCTGGTGGCAATATATCTAATTTTTACAATTTAAAATAACAAAGGAAAATATCGTGAGTAGGCCGTAATGATGCGGTGTTGTTTTATCGAGCGACAAAGCAACCTAAATACTGTCAGCGGGCGAGGCTTGTTTCTCTCTCTCTCTCTCTCTTTCTTTATCTCTTTCACACTGGGGTAGATTCACTTCATTAGTAAAAACTAAATTATACATGTTTTCAATTGTAGCATATTTCTTACTTCTTATATTAAAATTATTTTTGAATTTGTAATTTATAACCGAAAAGAGATTTTAATGTTTGAATACTTATTTGAATAGATGAAGATATGATGGTGGGGCAGTTATCAAGTGAAGTTGGAAAGCATGGCGAGTCATGATATGGCATGTAAATTATTCCTACTCCGAGGAGCAGTGTAGTATATACAGTCGTGTACGGTTCATATTTTTGAACCTCGCGGTAGGGATCTCTACGTCATTATGTGTGTGTGCCGTTCAACGTTCCTGGATATTAATTTACCTTCGAGTTTTCGATTCTACGAGTTTTGATATGTTTCTGCCGTGTTTAATCATGTTTTTTTTTCTAGTTTTAGATGTTTCTTGTACTCGATTTTGTTAGACGTTTCTTGTATACGTTTTTGATAGTTGTTTGGCTGTACGGTTAGTTCCAAGGCCACTTGCTTTTGCACGCTTTAAATTATCGATAGATATTCCTACTCCGAAAAATACATCAAATTACCACATCAGGTTTGCAGACGTTGTATTTTTTAAACCTACCTAGGCATGTTAAGTTGTTGTGCAAAAATCTGACTAGCACTATTTATACGTTTTGACTGTCAACTGTTTTTTATGATGAAGTAAATTATTTAAATCCACGGCTGTTTATTTATCACAATTATGTATATTTGCCCTAAGGGATTTAGAACACAGTCGTGAAACGTAATTTGCCACAATCCCAGAACAGAAAAATACCAAGCCAAGACCGACAAATTTCAATAAACCTAATAAACAGTAAGCAGCAATAAATAGAAATACGAGCGAAATAAAAGTTACCATAGGCTTATTTGTATGCATGTTCACCGCTATCTTTTAGTTTTATATGACAAATATGAGCAACACGAGTTGCGTGCTTGAATTTAGTATGCCTCTTTCGTTTGATTGGTGGTCCTTTGGTTTAAAATTTATTCCAACTGAGGCCGTCCTTTTAAAGAAATTACCCAATTCATACAAATTACAAAAGCTTAATTAGTACAGCCCTTTACCTCCTGTTGTAACAGTGTTAAACACAGTCGCCGTAAAATGATAACATGCATTACGTGTAATGTGGCATGTCGTGGAAAACAAATATATTAATGTTAAAAATTATCGTAAGAACTGTAGTCAATTCAGGCATTTTTAAAAACGTCGTAAAGTTGACCTAAATAATGTTAGAGGTCTAAACTGTGAATATTCGTACTGTATGGTATTTGGAATATCACATAATTCTTTCAAATGCTTTAAACAGTCACCAACACATTTGACAGGAGGTTTAAAAGTAGAACTCACATTTCAATGTTTATGTTTAGGTGTAGCGAAAGTATACGAACACATGTACACACGCAATGGCATGTAAACATTGATTTTGATAGATGCTACATGGCAGTCACATTACATTTGGCGGAAGGATACGAAACGGGCCTGCAAGTAGATAACTAGCAGGGCTCCGAGAAATTGACTTCCAATGGGGAATGGACTGTAGTCTCCGCGCGTAAACAGGAAAACCTCGGTGAGCCACGCGTCTTTGTCGGAACAGCTACAATCAGAAAAAGGCCGTTCTTGCAATATAAAGGATATTTTTTTGTACATAAGAGTTGAAACAAAGAATATTTGTACGATATGCCAGAAACAGACACAGACAATTTCAACTAATAACAAAATGAAACATAGAAAGTGTTTTTCCTGTATGGACGCAGTAATTTTCTAGAATGGGAGCTTCGTTTTTTGTTAGGTAAGATTCTTAACATGGGACTTCGTTTTCGTTTTCAAAACTTTGTTGGTGACAAAAATTTAGATCTATCTTTAATGCATAGTAAAATACCTTCAGAAAAAATAAATTGTTTAATTAACTCTCTTCAGTAGAATTCAAAAATGAAAAATTATTTATTTGTAAGTTGATGGGAATTTGCGCACATTTATAGAATATGTGTCGCTGTGATTTAATTCCAGTGATGTTATGCAATGGATTCCATGCCTTTAGGGAATTAATGTTACCTTTATAAATGAAGCGTCGACAATCTTGATACTTTTTGCCAGCACTTTCCTTCTCTAGATAGAAATATATTATTTGAAATATAATATAGAGGAAAGTAGATTCTAGGCTCTACTTCACATAAGGAGAAAATTTCCATAGTGTAAGATAAGTTAAGAGTGAACTCGACATAACATACATTTTCAGAAATTATTTACCTCAAAAAAATACGGAATCCGACACAAAAATCGGAAGTAATCAATGCCACATGCAGAAGTCACACCCAAAAAAGAGACTGAATGAAACGGTAGGGTAACGACACGAGGGTAGTCCCGTTATTTCATACTTCCTCTTTTCTGAAGCGTTCAGCTGTTTATATATCACAAGGAAAAATTAAGTAATAAATTAAAAATTTAGAAAATAGTTTTCTAGTCTTGAATGTCTTTAATGCCATCAAATGCTGTTTTATAAAGAACGATAGTAGGCTTTTTAGGTTAAAAAGATTTTTTTATACGAAGTCGTTCTAAATCTGCTTCTGAGAATTCCCAAATAAATAACTGGACAGGTCTGCCCCATGAATACCCTTCAGTAACAATTTGAAAGTAACATTTGTAAACATTATTATTTTACTCAAAACTACTATTCAAAATGCACACAATGCACAAGATGACATTAGTAATCTGTAAACAGTTGATGCCATAGTTTTGTAAGTACACAAACATAATCAAAAAGTAAATTATTTTTGGAATGCACAAATAATAAAAACCTACTCACATGCTAACATGAAATAATGCGTTTATAAAAATAATGCCACATTAATTACTTAAAATATAACCACGCAATAATAGAGCATAAGATTTCTCACAGTTTTTCAATTTTAATGTATGGAATTATTGCACCTATTGGATATCTAACTGTCCATATATTTCTGTAAAATAATATTTCGCACTCCTTAGTTTCGTAAACAATAAAATTGCATTTTGATATGTAATTATACTGATTCATTAAAACCGTTTTATTTCATTTGATGCGTGTGACATTTCATGTAATGTTAACAATTTGGCCACAGTTTAACGTAAATATAGGTAAAATAAAGATTTCTTTTTTACGTTGAAATGTCTCAGTTCTGTCGAAAACCTGCTTTGCAGTACGAGATATGTTCTGCTCAGCCACAAATGCTGGTCTTTATAATTTTTGGGAGTGTGTGAAGTTGTTCTTAGGGACAAAATATCACGAGGAAATGGCTAGTCTTTCAATAACAAGGCTGTGCCAGAAAATGAATATATGGTCAACTAAATTCTACGAAAACTTCGTCTGGATAGGTTGCCAACGTAAGTGAGCTCGAAGCAACGATAAAACTAAAGACACGCCTCGAGTTATCAAGAATATGTGTTTATAGAATAAAATGCTTAGTTCCCATATATGTGACATTTATTTCTTAAAGCTAATGCCCTTCTTTATAGCCTGACTTACCTTGTTAACTGCACAGGAATTATAGAAAAATTTATTTACAACTATGCATTGAAGAGTTAACTTCTAATAGAAAAGTGCTCATTTTATGAATCTCGTGTTACTTATTATTCGACAAAGGCATTTTTCTACATGAATCGTAAAAGTCTCGTCCAGAAATATTACATATTTAGTCAATTTCGCGTTGAGAAATAATAATACAAAATAAATCCTATTATAATAATGATATTAAAATTAATGATAATAATTTTATGTACAGTTTCAGCAGTGTTAAAACGAAGGAAAAAGATGTAAATTTTCTTTCCAAATCCAGTAAATTTAATGCAACTACGTCATACGAAATTCGCTATTAGTCACGATATGCAATTTACTAGTAGTAGAAACCCCCGATTTCTAGTTGAGTTACACAGAATCGATGAGTTTAATCGGATTGGTATGGATATCCGTTACGGATTAAAGAATATGATGCAAGTGATTCGTAAGTCCGAAAATGTTATAAAATACCTCACATGAGTTAGAATAAAAACACAAACACATAAGTTACAATTTCTTCATATGGAAATAATTCACTATCTGATAGAGCACCACAATAACAAAGTATTGTTATATGCCACAGTTACTAGTTCGATGAAGAGTTAATTGGTAATTTCCACATAGGAAGCATTCGAGGTACATGACATATGGAATAGAAACATTATTAAAGGTGAATATTTTTTATTAGAGCATTGCATTAAAGTCAATTTATCTGCAGATAAACATTTAAGAACTGGGGTATTTAGAATGCAGTGTTGTCTTCTGTGATCCTGGTCCTGGATGGAGAACTCACTCCGAGCTGCGAGGTGGGCGCCACCATCTGCAGCCAGCACGTGCTGGGTAGTCACACACGTTCAACTGCAACAGTACCACATTGTCCACTATATTACTCCATCAAACACAGCAACTACACTCCCTCGCACACACAGCTGCTGCTACAACTCCCTCACACACACAGATATGCGGTTCTTACCCTGCGGTTGAAGTGCAGGCCAGCAGGACACGACATCCTCACAGGCTTGAACCACACACACTGGAAGAACCTGTTACAGTTCCTAGGGTCGGCGAAGTACTGGGACGTCCATTTCCAAGAGGGGTTGGGCCGACACCTGGGCAGGAAGATGCTGATCCACTGTTCGTCTGTGATGGCGTTGGCTTGCTCCTCACTCAGCTGGTCTATCTGCTCGTCCGTCATGGTCATGTCCTCGGCCAGGGCGCATGCCACCAGCATCAGGGCTACCAACACTGCTACAAGAACGTAATTACTCCCATTATGTATTCATATCTCTAGGGACGACACAGAACACAACACGTGGATTTGATTACATTATATTGCTTTTGATTTTCTTTTCTTTTACTTATATACTAATTAATATTCCGTATAGTATAGAAATTCATTATATCTTTTTATTTCAGCATATTATTCATTTATTATTACGCGTATTGTAAATAATATGGAAATATTTGCGCACAAGACTAATTTACCTACTTACAAATATATATTATCATCACTACTAGGCCTAATGGAACAATTTCATCTTCTTGAAGTATGTCGCAATAAACACACATATTATTGATGTTACATTATGATTCAAGTACACAGAGTTCCATTCGTTACAAATACAGGGAATTAAATAATGTTAATATGATATCGGCATAATTTAAATTATTTTAATATCTATAGTTTAATGTTCTCTAATTCAACTTTAGTTTATACATGCATAAAATCGAAATGGCCGCCAAAATTGGAAAAATATTAAGTGTGCATGAAAATAAATCTTAAAATAATTATATAATGTTTCAATTTAAATAATTTTCCTGCCTAAATGAAAAGCAGTAATGAGTTAAATATATGCATATGTCCGCAAGAACATAACATTGCTGATATATTGTTATTATTAGAATATCTGGTATGAAAACATAAAAGCACCTTTCATTCTTGTACTGTGTCGATCTTCTGTTGACAAACTCTTCAGCTCCTGACTGCGTTGTGATTTTTGTAGCTACCGCGGCTTTATTTATACCAGAAAATTATGCAAACTTTTGCGTAGTTCTAAAACACTTGAAAGTATTGTAAAAAAATGCATGTATATCAAAGACATCAATGACACATCACGCGTATTATATGATGAACGTGCTAATCCATTATTGACGACACTATCGCTCACGGAAATACTTTTGATATCTTCTCGATCGTACCAACTCTCCCAATTTATCAACGAGAAACTTCTGTAGCAACATCAGTCTACAGTGAGGCCGGGCATTATGGAAAGATGTGATACTAAAACTTCTTCTCCTAATTAATTTGAATAAAAAATGTTTGTTAAGAAAATATTTAATTTTTTCTTCCAAGATTTCCATACAACAGTTAATTTTTAAAGGACGACTAATTAATTAAAAACGCTATGAACGCCGGCTGTTTTTAAGTAATTCATTTATTATATACTAAATATTTGAGCCAATGTGGTGACATAATTATGTGAAAAAAATTTATTACCGGATATCCCCTTCATATCTGTGCTTTAACTGCAAATAAAAAGTATCAACAATAATGCAATTCCAACCACAGTATTAGATTACAACCTAGTTTCAAGGGGAGAAACAGGACTCTTTGTGGTGTTATCTGTTACTAAGCAAATAAAATGTATTCAGAAATCATTTTGTAAATTATTCTTTAACAAGACATAGTATATCAATCGTATAGTTGGATAACTCAAATAACAATGGAGTATTTGTAATTGTTGGACATGTGAAAAAATTTGTAATTAATTCTTGATTAAATCCTGAGAATGACTACAAACGTGATAGTAGTACAAGAAGTTAAATCATCTTATCCTCTTAAAAATAAAGATAATATTATTGCATATATTCAGAAATTAATCTCAAACATAAGTAATGGCCTATATATATACAAGGTGATATTGAGCAGCATGTCGTAATACACACGCAGTATCTATGGACTAATATAAACAACAAAACCTTGAGACAACAATATTGGAAACGTCATATGGTATTTTAAAATTATAATTGATGTTAGCATACCAACGCTTGCAGTCTGCAACTTCACATACGTGCGTGCACAGCAAGTTGCATATCACTGGGACGTCATGTGGCGTATAAAGGGCGCCCGATTCTCCCCTTAATTATTTTCATGTTGATTCAAGGCCATGGGACAATATCAAGGTCACCTGCATTCAACATAGCGGTAGTAGTCAGTAATGTAATATACTTGCTGACTTTCATGTATTTTTATTTAGATTTTTTCAAGGACATGGGGTCAATGCCAAGGACACCTGTATTTAAAATGGCAGATTTGTAACAAATACCAAGATGGTGGTCGCGTACCATGGGGGTTGGAATGGGTATGGGTGACGGAACACCTCCGGAAATGTAAGTATTTTTAAAAACATTTTTAAATAATTTATTAATATTTAAAATTTTTAAATAATTTATTCTTTTATATTTTGTACTTTGGAAATTTTGATGTCAATGGTTAAAGGTCAAAGATCCTGAGTCTGGCTCTCCTGGCTCGGATTCATTAATCCGTCTCACCTGCTCCGGAGACAACAGAAGATTTTTGAGGTCCGTGTTTACTAATCGATGAAAAGGGGAATTTTTAGGTAAAAAGGATCATTTTTAGGAAAGAAGTAATTAAAATATGGCTGATGGATGACGTTACAACATGGCGTCACCTGGCTCATGTGACGGGTGCCGTTTGCCAGAAGGAACCAAATCGTTCTACAGTACTTACCTAGCCCTATATGTAAAACGGACGCGATGACAAGGAGTTTATTTAAACACTGATTCCCCAATTAAACTGTGTCTGAATGCTTGGTACAGTCTATTCACGATTTCTTCACACTTTTAGAATTAAACTATAAAAAATCACCCCATCTGCAATGTGCTTGGTTGTTTCCTAAATATATCATAAGTCACAAAGTTTTATATGTTTGTTAAGATAAAGAAATGACTTTTTTTCGGTTAGATTGACCTGTCACCTACATTTTGTGTTTAAATTCTAATATTTATTTTTATAATAATATGAACAAAATAGGGGGAGAAAATGTGTGTTGGTGATACCTAGTGAGGAATAGTTCTTATGTAAAATAATATTACACTCAGTGCGCAATAAAGCAATGCCCTGTCCTTTTCGTGTAATTTTCTAGACTCGGTTAATGTTTGTTTGCATGAGGCGGAGGAATGTCCTCGAAGTTTAACTTTACCAGGGAAACCATGGACGTTCTTATCAGACAAATATAGTGCCTATATTGTGCCACAGTAATCTCGTGGGACTATGATATGTCGATGAAAATGTTCCATGGACTGCAACGTGTAAACTGACATTGTCACTTTAATGGGCGAGTTTAGTAACACTTCCACTGTATTTCACAACAAGTCTTTATTCTTCTGTATATCAATTTCATTATTTCGTGTGCTGTGATTTGGTATCGCCATTTAACGCCCAACAGCGAAGATATGTTATCAGCGTGTGTCACGTGTCAATAAGGAAGCAAGGCAGATTACCGCGGATTATCACGCCATCGTGTTAACTCTGCAGACGCCGAATACTTTCACGTTACTTACAAAATTTCTGAATACCAGCTGTAGTTCTACTTCCAGGATATTCATCAGCCTCGTGTAAACAGAGTCTATAAAATTACACGGAAAGGACAGCGCACCGCATTCTTGCGCACTGATTGTAATAAAATGATGCATACGAACTATTTCTTACTAGGTATTACCAACATACCATATTTGTCCCTGCTTTAACACATACGAATCTTCAATTAATTATGGTTTAGAAATAAAATATAAGCAAAAGTTGAATTTAAATAAAACGGTAATTTTATGATAACACGAAAAAAAAAGACTGTGATAATCGGCATATATAGGAAACAATCACACTTGTCTTACATGGGATGATTTTTCAAAAGTTTGATTTTTAAAAAGTGTGGAGAAACCTCGAATGAGACTGTACAGTCGGAGAGGAAAGTGGCAGTGGCCTTTATTACATAGACGCTAGGTAGGCAATGTTTATCCTGTACATATTGGAAATATTTGACTCTTTATAGTTTTCACATTTAATTCCAAGTTTCACATTTCCGATTTGAGAAACAGTTTTCAAAATCCCGTACTGTTCACGAATATTGCTGCTGTATAGTATTTATTTCCACAGATAGGAGCGACTAGCAAGGAATCGAACTCGCAAGCAACAATACGCCTCACACTCGACCGTGTTCCTTCGACCAGGTAAGCAGTCAGTGTGTTTGCGTCCTCCAGTCCTACATATTCCCTTGGAAAGTGGAAGATAGTTTTCGGGATAATGGGAGTTTACTTATAATTTGTAATATTCTCTATAAATAAAATTCATTTTTAAGTATTATAACATTAATTTCGCTTCCGTTTTTATAACTAATGTTAGGTATTATAAAACGATAAATACATGTGGAGGGTAAGCAGAGTTCGTAGTTGCTTTTGTTAGGAGAAATTGCTTATCCTGTAAAAAAAAAAAAAACTCACTACACGCCACTGGAAAAAGGCTGCATGTTCAGACGATGGATGAAAAGTAATAGGTTAACATTTATGTATAAAGAAATTATCCATTTTGCTCTCTAATTTTATTGCACGCAACTGTAAGGATAAGCACTAATAATGATAATTTGTCTAAGAAGTATATTGTCAGCTAAACAGACTACGAGGAGCAAACAAGATCGGCATTGAAATAATTCAGGAAAATTTAAAGGTACTGCGTATGCTCTCATGTCAGTTTAATGTTGTTAATTCTTCTGATACTAATAATAATTCAACTTGAGATGACGGGCGCTGGAAGAGAGACCTGCAGGCATCCGTCACACCTGGCGGGTAACGATTATGACATTAGGATGTAGCGTCGACGGAATGCAACGGCATAGGGAAACGGGATAACTCCGGGGAAACTCTACTGCGTACGCAATGCCTGCCTGGTTTCGCACACATAAGTCACATTAACGTTATTATCTTTGTAGTGTATGTTTCATTAGTATAATTGTGGAAAGAAAATAATAAATATCAAATATTTAGTGATTTCAACCACTTTATAGCGGCAGCAGACAAATCTCTGGTATCATCAGTGGGTCCAGGGTATGATAGCTGAGGGCATTCTAGGAGTTGTCATATGGTCTGATCACCATAACCTCTGGAACAGGATGGGTCGTCTATGAGTCTCCTTTTATGCCTCATAGAATTGCAGGGACCATGCCCAGGCCGAAGTCTATTCAAGGTACATCACATTTCTGTCCATCTTTGCTGCCACTCCAAATATGGATATAAACTATTCCTGTCTCTGTCTTCAGCTAATTACAGTGGCGGTTTTGTCGACTGAAGCCTTGAAGGAACATGCCATGAAAGATCCTCATGCAGCGGGGTTCCAATAGATATCCTTGCCTTAACATATTTCCCGCAACAGTTATTTCTGCCTCCTGATGTCAGGAGGGAGGATGTTGGAAACAGCAGGTAGCCAGATGATAGGTGTTGTTCTTACTGCTCCGTTGGTAAAATGGGACTGTGTCCACTGCCGAACATGGGACTCAACTGAGTTCTCTGTGTGCGTGAGATATATATTTACACTCGCGGTCGGCAATGGACACAGTCCTACCATACCAACATGATCATATAAACTCGCCTTTGTCATTTTAATTTAAATATAAAACAAGTCATTGTCTTTATGGAACACGCTAACTCCTTATATGGAGGTCGTTTAATAGCCACGTGACTGTCTCGTTTCCCAAGTTGACATGGAAAATGCGCCTGAGACTTGAGGGCGCTGTTGACCAAAATATTCATTATTTTATACATGTAAGAGCGCGAGAGCGAGAGAAGAGATCTGTTAAGTCGCTCAGTTCTTGAGAACCTACGCTGGTGAAGCGAGGTGAATACGGAGCAGAGCAGGAATGAAAAGTTGGGAGGTTAAAGAAAGATCCCCGAGAAAAACCGCCAAATAGCGGCATCGTCTGGCTCGATTCCCACGTGCCTAAAATTAAAGGTCGGCCCCACCCGTTTCGTTAAGGTGTGATATGAGTAGTCTGTCCACTAGACCACCGCGCCCCCTGGGAGCATCGATGTAAGGTGACCTTCCCAACATTATGGGCCATATGCAGATATACATTCGTTTTTCCTGAAGGCGTCCTTAAATAAAAAAAGGAAGCTTTAATTACAAGGCAAGAAACTCTCTTATTTGACCATTGTTGAAGGCGTCCTTATATTTAAGGAAAGGATGTGGTGAGAAATAAGGCAGCAAAATGCGTTCCTTTTAGCTTCCTTGAGCAATATGGCGGGTGACCCACCGAAAATAATAGCCTGCTTAATAAATTGTAATGTTCAATTTAAGAGCAATTGTGAAGTGTGCTAAGTGTAAATGATGAATATTTATTGTAATTACTGTGGTGGGAATTATTTCAACTCTTAAATATTAATGTTGTAATCTCGTATTTATGATTAGTGTATTGTGTATGTTTACTTCTGTATTATTACTGTGGCAAATATACTTCAGATTTGAGCTTAAAATATAATGCATTGAATAAATAGATAAATAAATAATTAAAATAACCCACCTCCCCCTGGACTTCTTGTCAAACATCCCATTTAATCAACCTCTAACTTAGTAGACCTTCTGTCAAACGGTGGTGCTTACTGCTGATGATTATGATGGAGTCTGAAGTGCCGAGGTTATTTGACGAATATCATTTGGATTTGCTTCAGCCCGTTGAGAAGTATCAAGGTAATGGACCTCCTCCTCTGTGCTCGCGCGATGGCCACAATCCGGGCTAATACTTTCAGGACGTCGAGTTTGTGAAACTTATACGTTACACGAAGCAAACTGTTCATGACACTATTGTACCTGTGATTGCCGCCGATAACGGAGATAGAAGAGGATTGCCAGTGTCGCTTGCCCTGAAGGTTGTAATTACCCTGCACTTCTATGTCAGCAATAGTCTCCAGGTGGCCACTGAGTTATTTGGTTTCGTATGCATTTGTAATGGAAACAGACTGCGCCTGTGTCCCAACTAGAAAGTGTACTTACACTCACTCGCCATTCTCACTGTGTTACAAACTGTCTCACTTTAGCGAATTTGAGACTTGTGCACTGTGTAAGCATTCGACATTATTTCCTTGACAGAAAAAGTAATAAATATCGAAAAATAAATTATTGCTGACCTTTCACTTTCCTAGAGTAAATGTACAGTATTTTATGAAAGGGTAACTTTTTTAATTTTTTACATTTATTATTATTTGAAACATAGTTCTTATGTGAAAATCACAATATTTAGTAATAAGCACACAATTAACCTAAATGAAATATGAACATAATATCATTATTTTTTATGTACAATATCAAACAGGATGTTGCGGTTATTACACATTTCACAATCGCAATGATTAGATTAAGTCGATAAAATATTTCTAACACTGCTTTAGAAACAACAAAATATATCTGGATGTTTGAGATTAGACTTAAAAGTAACATGGCTGCCAGAGAGGGTTCGAGAGTGAGCACCGAGTGTACATCGTCTTTCACTCTCCCTCTCTTTCTCCTCCAAATTGGTACAGCAGAGAGTATGTGACTTGTCAAAATAAGAATACAGATAGTGTCAACAGTCACAAATACAGATACATTAATGAAATATATTACATAAGCAAATAGGACAACCTGTCAGATGTTGATAATTTTCTTACACTAATAACAACAATATATTTGTTGCTAATTTGTGGAATGCTACATGTATGTGTAAGCTAACAAAATATGAACAATTTGAAATACAGTATGCATTTCAGTACCAATATATGAACAAAAAACAAATCACTGTTATAATTGTCAGCCATTGTTTTGTCACTTTAATATTTTTCTGCTGTATAATATACATTCCTCTACAGATGTTTTCCATTTAACTTTCAATTTTGTAACATCAAATGTTTAAAATTTACAGGAAATTTATAATAAACGTTACGAATTGTATATGCTTTTTAAAAAATTTACAATTCAAATTATTTTCATACCATATACCGTGTGTATGCTAGTAAATTGGTAATAATGTAATGAGGGCAATTGTACTTTATAGTTGCACATGTTTGAGCTAGTATGTATGTAATGCAGTACTGCAAACACCAAATTGAACATGTCACTGCCAGCGATGCATGTGTTTGACATGTCGGATGTGGATAGGTTAAATAAAATTGTATGGCAAAAGTGCTTTGTAGCAGAACGTTTGTGATGACCTATGCCATGTCAGTCAGGCAACAGTGAGCAGGATTATAAAGGAAACGAAACATAAACCAATATAAAATCTATGTTACTTATTTAGTACCACACGCATATTTAAAATGCCTGTAATTTAGAATAATACTTTTTCCTGGACTTTGAGGGCACTGTACTATTACGAGTCTTAAGATAATGCAGCCAAAAAATGTGTGTTTAATAAATATTATGCTTAGAAATATATTTGTATTGGTTTGTGTATCTGCATAGTATAGGCTGTTCACTGTGAAATGGACACTTGAGAGTCCTGCTTAAGATCTACTTGTATGTACACTGTGTATTCTTCCACCTTAAGTAAAATTAACATTGCAATGTATCTTATCACTTTATTAATGCTTGTGTCAAATGACAGTGTGAAATTACTAGAAAAGTAAATATTTTACAAATCTGGTCAATTTTACACTTCCGTGCATTACAAAAATATACAAATCAAAAGAAGTAATTCAAGTTATCACAAATTGTTATACAAAACGTTTTACTCGACGGTAAGATAAGGAACTACTTCTCATCCATTTGTTCCAACTTAATTATGTGCTTGTCCGTCAGTACGTCCGTTAACATATATGCAAACAGGGCCAGTGACTTTTATAAGGTTCATTTCAAGTGCTCACTTTATCTTGAACAGCCTTTAATCTACTGTTAGGTTAGTGTAACATAATAGGAAACATTGTAGGATATTCAGGAAGGGCGTAGAAGAGGAATTTGATCGGGTAGGTAAGAGATGAGAACTCTCAACTGAGCGATAGCCTTAATTCGGTTTCTTGTTGGTTAGTTCTTGATGGTTTGGTCATGTTTTAAGTGGAGGTGCTTGTGTTAGGTGGTGTTTCGACCCCAAACACAAATCAGTTGACGTCAAAATGATTTTTTGGGGGTGAAATTGGTATTACAGTTTGTTCACAGCAGTAGAATTTGTTGCAGACTCAGCCCTTAATGATACTATGTAAGGAATCCAAATCAGTTGAGCCATGCAACCCAAAAGTACCCGCCAGGTTATCCATGCACAAGTGCCTATTAGACTAATTCATGCATCAAAATACTGGTTCGTTTCCTTAAGTTGTGGAAAGCCACAACTTAAGGGAACGAACCAGACTGTTATACTTTAATGGTGGGTTTCCTGGTGTAAGTAGGTGCCTTTGTTGCACCCGCATTGGCATTAGCAGCCCAGGTGGCCATTTTGCAGAGCTGTACCATAGTAGGAAAGGATAAATGTATCTCAATGTTCAGGTATTCTTGTTGGGATGTGCACAGTAGAATTTTTTTATGTCAACAAATGATGTACAGTATTGTATGTTTAATTTTTATTGGATACAAAACTGTTAATACATTATAATTAATTCTAACTATTCCAATACTAAAATGTTTGTTTGCCAGCATTCATCGTTTATATGTTTGGTAACATTCTTAATCTAAATTTATAGGTTTTCGCAGGCTTGACCTACTGATCGTAGACATGATTAGGTGGCCTGGCAGTACTTACGACTCTAGAATTTCCAACAACAGCAGGGCGATGACTCGTTTTGAAAATCACTCTCTGCCAGGAGAACTGCTGGGAGACAATGTCTACCCTCAACTGCCATTCCTCTTCCATTGCTGGTTTCAACAACAGATGCAGAAAACCGGTACAACACGGCACTTGAGAGGACCAGGAACCCAGTGGAAAGGCTGTTAGAGTATAGAAACAAAGGTTTGCATGCTAGGGTTATATACTATAAACAAGCCTCCATACAACCAGCAGGATCAGCTGTGTTACATAACATTGTAGTTGCTCATGACGAACCACTACCACCTCCGGCTGACCACAATCATTTCATGCCTCCTTTTCCTGTAGAGAATGCTGCACCACGGGATAATCGTGGATCTGAAGTCAGATTTATTTTCGTTCAGCGAAACTTTAACTGAGAACCTATATTGTTTTGTATGACGTTTCCCCCGCCCCCTCATTAAGGCGCTGCTCCATACTCACCTCATTCACCTTCATCGGCTCTCAAGGCCCCTCACTGTTAAGAGCCGCCACAATCTCCTCACTCACTTTACTACAGATATTTACGCACTTTTTCTCACGTAAGCAAATGATGCTGTATTGTAAACACAACTTGTGAAGTTGTTTTTATGATTCAACATTTTGTGCATATTTGTGACATGGTAATAAGCATCCTGGGGAACTTGCCATGCAACGAGTAGCGTATTGGCGTGCTGTACGTACAGATGTTTACCAATAGTGGTACATCTCTAAGGTGATGGGGAAACTGTCACACTATAGACAGCCATAATCAGACAAGCGCCTTGTTGTTTTTATTCCTGGATTATGTACATTAATGTTTTCAAATACCTATTTTAGTAGGGCATATCACGTGCAAATCTTCATTACTTTTAAAAACCCCTTATTTGTATATACATTAAACCCCCATTATAACAAACCCTATTAAGGTGGAAGTTGCTTATAACGGTTGCATAGTTGTGTCAAGGTCGTTGTGCCACACAACTCACGCTGCCCGCCAGCCAAGCGACATTGTCTGTAATTACACACTTTATGATGATGTAGTCAGGCACAGAGCATATATTTCTATTTCGATCAAATTTATCAGTTACGAATGCAGCATAGTTTTTTAGTATTTAACATTATTTTTTATTCGTAAGCTACATAAGCTTACTTTTGTATTGTTGTATATGTCTACCATGTAAAATAAACACATTTTATATACAGAGTGTTCCAAAATGATCTTTAACACTTTGATCGCTTATGTTTCAAAAACAGTGAAAGATATAAAGGTGCGATTTGCGGCACTATGTTCACACACACCTAAAATTTTCGTTGCAGTCTAACATAATTCAATGTGTGTGCCATCTGTAGCACGCAGGATATCCAAGCGATATTCCAGTTCCACCCACGTCCGGCCTAGCAAGTCCTCATTGGCGTGTTCAATTGCTGCTGTTATGTGAGCTCGCAGTTCCTGCAGGTTCCACACTGGGATCTGGTAGACCACATCCTTCACAAAGCCCCATAGGAAAAAATCCAGTGGGGTTATATCTGGAGACCTTGAGGGCCAGGAAATGGGTCCTCTGCCACTCCAGCAACCTGGAAATGTGTCGTCCAAAGCCGCCCTAATGACCAAGGCCCAGTTAGCAGGAGCACCATCCTGCTGCATCATGTCAGGTTGCAGATCTTCGACCTGTGGAAATGCAAACTGGTCCAACATGGCCACGTAAACAGTTCGAGGTTATTGAGGCCTCTGCAAAGAACAAGTGTCCCACCACACGGTCATTAAGAACACCAAACCACACGTTTACCTTTCGACTGTCTCGCACAATTTCCATGCTGAAGTGGGGGTTCTCAGAGCCCCATATCCTCACGTTATGGCGGTTTACCTTCCCGGACACATGGAAACAAGCTTTGTCTGTGAACATCACCTTTTTCAGAAAGTCTGGGTCGTCGTCGATGCGACTCAGAATCTCAAGTGCAAATGCTTTGCGCTTTGGCCTGTCATCAGGATGAAGCACATGCAGCAGCTGCACCTCGTAGGCATGCAGCTTCAGTCTCTTGTGCAGCAACTGCACCTTGTAGGCATGCAGCTTCAGTCTCTTGTGCAGCAGCTGCACCTTGTAGGCATGCAGCTTCAGTCTCTTGTGCAGCAGCTGCACCTTGTAGGCATGCAGCTTCAGTCTCTTGTGCAGCAGCTGCACCTTGTAGGCATGCAGCTTCAGTCTCTTGTGCAGCAGCTGCACCTCGTAGGCATGCAGCTTCAGTCTCTTGTGCAGCAGCTGCACCTTGTAGGCATGCAGCTTCAGTCTCTTGTGCAGCACCCGGTGCACCTTGGTCGTGGGTAGCTGCAACTGTCTAGAAGCACGACGAATTGATTTTGTGGGGCTCCGGATAAATGCCTCTTGCACCCGTTCCACAACTGCATCACTCGTGCTTGGTCTTCCGAAACTCGTCCTCTTCAAGACACTTCCGGTTTCCTTGAACCTCTTGTACCACTGTCTGATGGTCGGACGTGATGGTGGTGTGCTTCTGTAATGTGTCCGGAACTTTCTCTGGACCTGGGTGTCAAATTTGGTGTTTATAAACCATTCGACACACTGACATCTGCTGGGGAGTGGCCATTTTCGTCACTGACTAACGTGCACAGACAGACACCAAAACAACTTGAGGTATGTGCGTGTGTGTGCGTGTGGGCGCGTGAACATTGTGCCGCAAACCGCACCTTTCTATCTTTTCCTGTTTCTGAAATATAAGCGATCAAATTTGTAAAGATCATTTTGGAACAACCTGTATATTCGAGTTCTTCCATTGATGTAAATATAACCTTTCAATACTTATTCGTTATAAACCGGACTTCCATTAAAATGGACAAACTTAAGCCCCATTTAGTCAATTATAATAGAGGTTTGCTGTATATATAAAGCACTGGATGCAATACAGTAGTTTGAAACGGCTGTTTACATATGTTCTTAAAGGTAGTTGGTTAAAAGTGGTATGTTGAAGAATCATATATGCTATCTTTGCAGATTACTGAAGGAGGTGCTATTTTCCAGCGCTAGCCAGGTATTGTTTGTCATACAAATTAACTCTTAGACGACAACACTTAAAAACCATTTGGAGACGTTAATGAATATATATATATATATATATATATATATATATATATATATCCCCTCCTTCCCATCCTTTATATGATTATAGAAAATATTCACATATACTAGGGTACGGTAATATAAAACTGTGATAATGTAAACCAACTTCCCTTACGTCAATGCTGACAACCATTCATGCACTAAATAATCCTAGCTTACATATTATTTAGTACTATTATTCCATATTGCAAAGCTTCAATTTATAAACATAGGGTTTGGATTGTTTTATTGTAATTTAATTATTTGTCTGTAGTTTCTGAACAGTAATAAATTGAATGCACTTAATATCATATGAGGTTTATGGTACTTATGTCACTACAACATGCAGAGATGCATTCCATTAAACATATGAATTCTATGTGAATTTTAAACCTAATGTATGTACTATATATTTACATTGCATGAGTTAATGGCATTCATATTAGATGCATTGTACTTTGTAGAATTATATACATAGTGTATAAATTGTTGTACATTATTTGAAGAAACGGGAAAAAATATATAATTGAACTACATGTTGTGCATTAATTAAATTCTCTAAGAAAACCACTTATATATTGATTCACTCTATATAGGATCCACTTTGCCCACAAATTAAAATTCTATGGAGTAGAATTTATATGTGTGAGATATTCCATTTACAATGTACATTAGACTATCTATTGCAAGTTACCAAACATTTTCCCATTAATGTAATAATCAATGAAACCATAATGACACTAAAAAAAAAAAAAAAAAAAAAAAACACACACAAATAGACACTTCAAAATGAGTAAGTAATGACTGGTTTTAATATGCAAAATATCATAACTAATGGAATGAATGAAGACATGTGTAACAGACATAATTAAAACAACGAAGATGAAGGAAAAAGACAACAATAATATCCACATTTTAAACACTTCTTTAGGTCCAATAATTATTTAGTATTTTGCTTGGCAGACCGACTCCCTCACAATATTGAAAAGGGTTATATACAGACCACTAGAATGTGTGTGTGTGTATATATACACACACACGCACACGCACGCACACACGCACGCGACCACACAAAAAACACACACACACACACACACACACACACACACACTAGTACCACGATTTGGAAAGCCAAATTTGTAGTGGTTGTGAACAACTTCAACAGGAATAGTGTATGCAAATTGCCACATACGAAATGGAGTATGAATAGTAGCAGTGTGTGACACAAGACAGTAAAGACATATATTTACACTGGAACTCTGCAATATTAAGGAAAGACAAACTCAAGCACGTAACACTGCTACAATGCAGTCAAAAGAAAAACAAACCACTGGGATAAATTCATTTTAATGCTATTAAAAATGAACCAAAAATGTAACTTTTGGTTATTCAAATAAACTTGTGTGAAAAATTCTTTAATAAAAAAATTGTGTTTCTGTCAAAATTAAATTAGATGTGATAAAATTATTAAGTGTCTGCATGTAGGATAACTGTAAATTAGAATTTATACCAATATTCTATTAGGATGAAAATTACTGAAACTATAAGAAAATAATTCGAACAAAATATTTATGACGGCCACAAAAATAAATTAAGCTTGCAAATAAAGTTAAATTCAGATTGTTTCCCAGAAGTAGTTCTCGATTAGTGCTTTCTTCCTTAACGTGAGTTTATTAAGCTCCATATCAATTCAATGCACATCACTGTCTCTAGTCTTATAATTACTTCAAACTTACTATTCATGAACACAATCTCAAATTAAAGTTAATTCAGTTGGAATTTCACTAACATTAAAATATTATTGGGATCTTCAAATCAAATTAAATTGCGCCCATACTAGACTCGTCAGTAGAGCAGGTCTACTGGGTACTTCTCGCCAATAAAACACGCCAAATCTCAATAGAATAAGTATGACAATATTGCATTATAGAAGTATAATTAATAAAGTTTCTGTAGAACACTTTAGTTTTTTAATAAAATAAACAGTAGACTTTAAAATGACGAAAGCGTCTCCTGAACGAAGGCCAAATCTTAGACCTGTGACATGGTGTTTGAGAATACCTTGGCGTTTCTTCTTAGGCCTACGTCACTAATAAAATTAGCTGGTAATTGGAGAGACTCAGCCCTCTTGTTAATCTGGCTGGCTCTAAAATCTTAACTGTAACCTCTGGGTACTAAATCTGATCTAACCTTACGAAGATGCCGGGCTAGCAATGAGTTCAGCAATATGTTCAGGACCACTGGTTACAATGTCCGAGGAAAATAAATTGTGACAAACTTCATGAACATTGCACATGTTCATTTCTCAAACCAAATTTTCCAACTATTAATGAAGATACACATAACACACAGTTCCTATTTATGTAGGCTTACAGCTTGGTGTCAGACGTAGGTAGCATCCAGGCATCGTTGGCGTTAGAAGATAACACTAAAAAAAATTATAATTCCCTCTTCATTGCTCGCCCGTGCACATTTGCACATCTCACGTCTCTCCAATGTGCCTACCATTATGATGTGGCATATTATTACAATTAATGTAAATTCACCTGCACCCTAGCAAAACGCATCTGCCAATCCTTAAAGCTGGAAAGGGAGTCCTTCTATTAACGCCAAGGCTTCCAAAAATAAAAATATCTGGAAATCCCAGATAAAATCCGTGATTATCATGACACTTTCAAGAAAAATAGTTTAAAATAAAACCTATTAGGTCTATCTCCAATAATAAGTACAATAAACAGGAATATCTCATTAATGTTAATTACATGGCGAAATAATACTACGTATAATCACAATCTATGAAGTTTTAGTATGCATGAAACTGATTGTTATAAAAGTAAACAAGACAAATGTATACAATGATAATTATGTTTAGGGCCAATTCCCAGGTATTTAATGTTTACAAACCAAACTCAAGGAAAATAAAGAAAAAGTAATTCACTCTAATGTCATGTGTGGATTGTACTCATTTAAAGTACTTTGCATTCTTGTTTATTTCCTTATAACAATTCTAGTATAAGTGTGTGTCTAGTCTGAAGCGCGCACACTTACACTTGTAATTTAGTTGCTGGTAAATAATTGGGTGGATTTTTAAGTTGAAATAGGCATTCGAGACCTGGGATCTCTGATAGCACCTACTCTTACACATGACAGACACTAATGAAAATTTACAACAATAAAGAATAATAAGATATTGTTCTCAATAGAACCTTTCAGCATTCTTCGAATTTGCGTGTACGAAGTCACACTTACCAATGTCTGGAAGAAACATACTGGAATTTCTTCTTGAAGGCATTTAAAATTACTATTGACCTTTACCTTAGATTCAACTTCTGTCCATCTACCAGACTTGTAATAACCATGGCATTACTATCGACACAGGAAAGAATAATTCAGTTTCAAACTTCGTGACATTTACTAGTGTCTAATTATGGTGTGTAAATGAAGAAACAAACCATAACTGTGGACATTACAAGAAACAACATGAACAAACATAATTCTACCAGTAAAACAAATTATTTACATTTACATCTCTCGAAATCAAAGACCTAATACCTACATTAACATCTATATCTGAATCATGCAGTAAATTAAGTCGCAATCTTAGTTTCAGACAATTAATACACATATTAAAATGGTTATCAATCTTATACTAATCTTAGTTTCATTTCCTCTTTTTCGAACCAGGCATTCCAACTAGAAGTACAGTAGATGACTCGCTTGGTCTCTCGAGGGGCTTCTGAGTAAAAAGTTTTTTTTAATCATCCTTAAATTCCTATAAAAATAACTTTAATTATTTTACTATTATTAAATAAGTTTATATTACCAGATAAGCATGCTCTTGAAATAAAGTTCCTCAGTCTGCTGGTAGCTTACCCATCTCAGGTTACTCAATTGACAGAACAAAAAGGCTATTCACTGGACTTCCAGGCCTATTAATTATTGCCTATTCAACTTAAACATATCAGATGCTTCTCCCTACATCTGTCTACACCTCTGTAGTTTGTGATTTAAAATAAAATAACAATGAAAAACCTAGTGGCACATCTGGTTAGCTTGTTTACTTTTAATGCTGTTGAACTTAATTTTATCGGTGCAAACCAGCAACTAAGGAGTGTCTTCATGGCATTATAGATACAGTGATTTTCTGTTTTAATATATAATGCACCATTCTACATAAAACGTAACTGTATTAAAATAAATGACTTAAAACTATCGCACACTATGTATCATATTGTACTTCATGAAATAATAATATATAACCTAAATAAACACTATAAGGTATGTCACACCAGCTTGACACAGTTAATTTTATTATAACAGTATTGGCTAGAGAGTATTTTCTTTTGCTCTCCTATAGAGTGGGTGCCTAACATAATTATTTTATTGACTTTTGGGAATAAAGATTTTATGTTTGCAAGACATTTTCTAAATATGACAAGTATTAATACAAGTTGCTCAGTGAGCCATGAAGGCAATGCCACTTTGTAAGGCATTTTTGGGAACAGTGTTAAATTTGTGTGCATTAACAAACCAATATTTTCAAGAATAACATTAAACATATTTAAGAAGAAAGGTTGTTAGTATTTATTTAGTAAGGCAGTTGATTCCTTTTACACAACCCAAACTTATTAAATATCAAAGTGTTTGCTTACCACAGAGCAGAACAAAGAACACTGCAGCACCAGTGTCTACACTGATGTTTACAAACTCACACACACACACACTACAACACTATTCCAAATAATAATGTTCAAACAAACTTTATTTTTCCAAGTGTGTATGTACAATACAGCTAGCCACTGTCAACACAAACTCTGAAGTTTCCTACAATACATTTGTTTACATTTACACACTAACTTAAACCTCGATTGACTGACTATAAGTAAAATAAACTACTTGCTAATTTTCTGTCATGGACATTTGAAAGCTCAGAAATAAACACGAAAGCACTTACCTGATTATGGTGATCCATTCTGTGCCAGTTTCCACATAACCTCAGATATATGCCACTAGTTGTAAACATATGGAGGTACAGCACGCAACACGTTACTCATTATTTAACATGGCAAGTTCCCCAGAAGGCATATCACCATGTCACAAGATATGCACACAATGCTTAGTCATAAAAACAACTTCACAAGTTGTTTTTACAATACAGCATCATTTGCTACTGTGAGGAGTTTCTTGCGCAGCTCATGCAGTTACTCAGCATGTCATGTCACGTGAAGCTCTTCTCTGATCTCTTCTGCTCACAGTTCGCATTGAAACTGCCCATTCTTCACGTTGCACAGCTTGTTCATTGGCAAGGCTCTGTTCTTCATCGTCTACCACTGCCTTGCTTGCCCTCATTAGAAGCATGTGTTCAGCCTGTTGCATTGCTAGGACTTTTCGTCCACACCTATCTGAACGCTCAAGGTTTGAAACTCTACATTACAAATCCATGTCTATGGTTGGTGTACGTCTAGAGCTTTCTCTATCACGCGGACCAGATACCGGTACTGGTGGAATAACGCTCCGAGAGGCTTCTTCTGGTTCACTCAAATACCAGCTTTTCGCCAGAAGTAAGTTCATCACAAGAGGCATTACAGATGCAGCCTTCCTCGCTAGACTGTGGCATAACCTGCTGTACAAACTATTGTGTTACAGTCCACCGCATCGCACACACAATGCAACACACCGCCCAAAGCTATTTCCAGCTCTGGATCTGTGACAGGATCTTTCACAAAAGGTCCTCCCCCAGTGGCCATTCGCTGTCTTGTACCAAGAGCGAGGATTTCTCTTCCACTTGGTTTTCTCGTTGTCCCAGCATTTCTTCAGCTGGCCAGTGGTACGCTGCAAATTGTAACAAAAAAAAGTACATTACTCGAAAACAGTCATTAACATAAAACAATTTGCAGGGCAGTAGCACCACAGGAAGGGCTGACAACACAAAAACAATATAACTCCGGGTCAATGATCACAAAGTGAAACGTAAGATGGAAATGCGCCAAAATCATGTTCGCAGTGTGCTTTTTTCTGTGCTAAATCAAATGTAGCCCTGGCTTTAGCAAACATATGGCGGTAATTATGAAGAATAGCTACTAAAAAAAAAAAACGGGAAAATAATACCTGCAAATGATATGGTTATTACTAATGATATGGTTATTACTAATCACATTTAATACGAATTTTAGTGAGGTCTCGCGTAATTTGCAGTATATATGGTGTTATGCAGTAACACACGTAAAATTCATGTCCAATATATTTATATCACGTCGATAAATCTTATTAAATGCGAGAATATATTTTCAAACCAATCACTGCATAAAACCGTCATTCACACGGTATGTTTATGCCGAGCAGCTGAGCTTATACAGGTAACAAACACAGTAATCGGTGTCAGAACATTATGCAACTATTGAATTACTCAAGGCTAACCTTGCCTATATTTTTACAAAAAGACATTCACAGATGGTGCTTAATAACAGTTGACGTATATTGCCATGATACATAACAATACATACAGTGACCAATGATGCACAGAGACAGGAAATAAATGCGCATCGAAATTGGTTTAGATCACAATAGTATTGTGGGTATTTACGCCATTTCAATGTACTGTTAATTTGACGGTGCACAGGTATGTGATGTACTAGTGCTGTTCGTGTGTTTTATTGCAATTCATTATGTTTGATGTGTTAAATCAAATAATTGTGCGAAAATACGAGTGTTTCTGCTACATTATGTCCATGGGAAATGTTAAAATATAATATATATGCGGTAATTTGAGTATCTATGGAGTTTCGACAAATTGAGTAGACAAACATGTAGTGCTTATTCGTCTACGATGTATGATTGCCGAATTAAATGGGTGAGTAATGTAATACATTAGGAGCTATAACATGCAATATGTAATGTAGTGAATTATACTGTGCAGTATTGCCTGCATATTAATTGAACGGCTTACGTAATTTTGCTTTTAGTCATGTAAAATGCAGCAGACCTAACCAAATTAAACCTAACTTCACGATAGGTGAATCACAGGGATGGATGACCCTACCTGAGCTTCCGTATGGTTTTAGCACGTTTTATTATTATTATTATTATTATTATTATATATATATATATACAGTTTTGCATTTTGTAGTATGTCGTCCAGGCTTTATATATTTCTGGGTGTGTAGCTGTTTGATATGTAGCATACCAAGCTGAAACTGAATTAAACCTTACTTCACAATGTGTAACTCGCAGGTGTTTTATGAATTGCCACACGAAAATATACAGTATCATGTATTGGCAAACAGTACTCCTTTATTTACATATCGTGAAGTCAGGTATTGTTCAGTTAGGTCTTTCTGCATTTAACATGTTTACACATGAAAATATAATGATTACTTACATATTTGACGCATGGTTTACCCCACAATTTCCTTGATCTTCATGGCCCACCCCACTGCAGTATTTGTAATTTTTAGTGACATGTTGATGCCCCTAATAAATTCATGTTCTTTGTAATTGGTAGAGTGGAATTTTACCACTTTCCGTGGTATTTTCTTGTGTTTTTGGAAAAGTCGCTATTCTTTACAATTACCCATATGATAAGTATGTGCTCAATTGGAGAGTACGCTATTAACAATCATCATGTACATTGCAATGTACAACATGCAATATAATATTTGACATGCATCGCAGGTTTTTTACATGATAAAAACAGGCTCTTTCAAGTGTGCATAATTGTATAATTGTATACATACAATTAAAGATCCTGTCAAATTGCTTTCATTTCATTCGTAATTAATATGTCAGTATTGCAATAACACATATTCGACCATTATTTATAGGTTGCTTATGCCAAGCACCGTTGTGTTTAACATTCACGTGTATTTTGGTTGTAAAATGTAGCTACAATTTGCATACTTTCTGATATTACAAACCATTCGCATAAAATGATTGATGTAACCTTGCTGTGTGGTATGAAAATGCAAACTACTGTTATTCTCCTGTATACTTATTTAGGATCGTACAACGACGGGTAACAGAAGATTTGGTAACGTCAGGATGCGAATTGAATTGGCATTCTGTTTGGGCCCATGCATCAGTTTTGGCAATCCGGTTACTGCAATCAGTCTTCTTATTTTCGATCATGTTTCCATAAGTACGAACGAGCCAAAATAAAATGCTTCGTCCATTACTTGAAAAACACTCAGAACTTTCGAGCTGATGCCATTTTTCAGAAATATCATCACAACAGAAAATATAAGAACATGAGGGTACACAAAAAAATTACGCTTCTTCCTATTGGCTGTTAACTATGACATGTCCGTGACTTCACCAAGGTTCGGGTGACCTCGGTACACGATCGGCTTTCCTCGCTAAAAGGAAGAGCCCAGTGTTTCCTTCGGTAAGGAAAGATACGACCAAGCCTTTTCGCGTCTCTGCAACGTACCATAAGGAGCGCTGCCTTCCTTTTGGAAGGAAGGCTTAAGGAGCAAGAAAAGGAGCATCTCTGCATTTGGCCCTATATCTTCCCGACTAATAATACGATTGAAATAAATGTAGTTTCCTTCCCTCGGGTATAAGACTACGATGCGAGTACGACCTCGAGTTGGCGCCTTGCATGTACGGGTTGGGGCCCGCGCCGACAGGCGGCAATGTTAGGTGCGGATGGGCAAGTAACTATATCTCGCTTTGATCTGTGTCAGACGAAACATCTCGATTTAAGTCACCTGTCGATTGAAGACATAAGACACAAGTCCCCATTCAGTTACATTCATTTAATTCCCATTAGACATCACAAAGGAAATATTACCCGCTAATGTAGACGTTTCCACGGAAAACCAACAGCCATACCCCAACACAACCAGGACCCGGTTTTGTTTTTATTGACAGGGTCTCGCTGATAGCGTGAATAAAATATGAAATCAAGCAACAATCGTAATTTATTCTAGCGTTATTGTGAGAATGTTGCTTTAAAATCTTGATTCGTACAAATTTAAAGTTATCTTTAATACAAAGTTTGGTATCGCCTAAATTTTTAGCTGGCGTCACATGTAGCATTTTCTTTGAAATCTGGACGGTTTATCACTCACAGTGAGCGGTTAAGTCCCCCGCCTACCTGCGCCTGTTTGAAACCGAGAATCGCGGGAGCGGTAAGGACGACAATGCCTCGCGTATAAAATGCGACATCGCCTCTAAGCGCTAGGCTTTGAACTGACGTACAGCGTTCTCGTCGCACTGCGTGCACCTATGGACTTTCAGCGGAGTACTTATTTTATTGGTGGAAAGTCTGCAGGAAGCTTCAGCGCAGGACCCTTGAGTGGCCCTGAACATACCCGAAGCGTATATTTTGAGATACAACTCTTTGCAAATGAAGTTTCTAGCCATCCTGTAGTACTCTGAAATGGTGTTTCTATTGTACGTGACATCTTGAAAGCTCTCGACAGCCCTTGTCTGTGTGTGTGTGTTCTTTTCGTAGATCTGTACATTGGAAGTACGTTTAATAGTCTCGCAGGAGAAACACTTTGGCTGTAATATTTATTTACAAAGTTAAAATTGAAAGGCAGGCGAACTGCGTAATACATTTCCAAAAAAAAAATATTCATGATATTGTAACAATATCAACAATTACTTCGATCAATATCCAAACTAGGCCTAATTACATTTGTTCAATGTTGAGGTCTGTACGAATTAATATATAAATTTAAAATTCCTCTTGCTTGTATTATACATTCTTTAATAGTCGTGTCCCTCTGTTGCCATATTTTTTCACATTGCTTTTTCATATTGCAACGCAAAAGTCTTGTGCTAAATATGTACAGAATAATATGAGGTTTTTGATCACCCTTCAAAGTGGTTGAAAGTGCTGAACTGAGAAATGGAACTGACATTGCCGAACTCACTTTCGACTAGAGGAAATCAGACCACGCTTGTAAATTGTTCGCAAGTACACCACACTAGTGTGTACATATAGTGAGAAAGACAGGTTGGTAAAGTTTTTTCCCATACATCCATGGTAGTTATTCCTACATGTGCTCAGGAAACCGTCAAATCCATAGGGAAGTTACATGTTGTAGCGGTGCTAAACATTCCTGCATTTGCAACCTGATGCATGGAAGTATTTCCTTACAATGTATAGGTTAAAAACTTCCATTACACTTTAGGAAGTGTAGTGGATATTTTTTTTTTTTACCGTACACACGCGTAATTTCTCTGACAACCAAATATTGTATTGAAACGATCGGCTAGTTTTGTGGAAGTGACGACTAAACTTGTGCTCAACCAATCAACTTCATGACTAAAGGTGACAAGTTAGCAAGGGTAGGTGGTGGTTGCAATGGCTGACGTTCGTAACTCTGTAGAATTAGTAGTTGACTTTAGGGAATCACCTGAACATTCATACATGCACAAGTCTCGTATGCTCGTCATTGCTTAAATACTTCTCTCACATTTCCTTTTCACCAGGCTTACTTTTCAATATATATATTTAAATGCCAAACTTTACGAAATATATAAAACACACAGAACAATTACTGCTACCATTATTGAAATTGAATAGTTTCTGTAAAATATATATTTATATTTTAAACTTACTCTAGTTAGTTTTGTTAGCAGTGATACCAAATTTATAATTATTGTATATTTGGCTTGTATGATAGTTTAATTTGTCTAGTAGCTTCATAATGAATTGCTGAAATTATTTAAGTATTGTTTTTATATTCGTGACATAGCGAGTATAGCCAGTAACAGCAGATCCTTAATAACATCAGCATACTTGGATTATATTAATATTTATTTTTTACAGAATAATATTGTCAAATAAATATATGTTCAACAGTTGTAAGTACTTGTCAAAACCGTTTGACAGTTACACCTCTATATGGGAATTTTGGAAAGGAAATATTTTTAGAGACTTTATAGCATGTGCTAGTAGATAAATGATTAAATTTCACAGTCTTCAGTTTCTACCACGTAGATATTTTTCATTGCGATTAACGCTGCAGTCTAAGAGAGATAGCGATCGTATTTACAGTGACAGTGTCAGAATGGGATCAGCACATCCATCATGTTATAAGTGTAACATGTGTTGTCGAATGTTTTCGCAAACTTCGCCTCCACCAAACGAGTGTAAATTCCCGCAATTCTCTGGTGTAAATATGGTGACAGCAGCAGGAGATATCAGTAGACTTTGACTTTGACTTTGAGCTGAAGACATATGTAAACTGAAGATCAATACATCACAAGAACGAAAGGTATATTTTTAACCTGTTAATAGTTACAATTTAAAAATTCCCCTTCAGGAATATCCTTGTATACACAGAAATACACACTTATTTTCACATAATAACAGTTTACATTAATGCAGACTTACTTTATCTTTCACTTCCGTGTAAGTATTTTATCAGTTTTATATAACTCAACACTTTATATTTCGTACAGAGTGCTGATTTTGAATTAATACAAATGACGTTGTATTAAATCAGTTTACACTACATTATACAGAAAAATATTACAAGCAAGATGTCACATTCTCATATTAAAAACACACTCAGTCTCTGGCTTTTGTGAAGAATAAAATGCGATGTACGTAGTTTACTATGTCTCACGAATTTATTGTTTCTATTGGGACATTAAAATGGTACACAAATTGAAGGTTCAACATTTATCGTTTGTTAACTAAGATAAAAAATTAATTCGTGTGTTGGTGAAATGGATTTCACTGGTCACTGGTCTTCTGGTCTTCTGGTCACTGGTCTTCTGGTCACTGGTCACTGGTCTTCTGGTCTTCTGGTCACTGGTCACTGGTCTTCTGGTCTGGACAATAACGACAAAACAAGACAAAAAGTAAGACTAGGAAGTAAAATATATAATGTCGTTGAATTTTAACACTATATAAAATGTTTCTACTTGGTAAGGGAAAATGTATAAAGATAATAAAATACAGCCAAAACATATGTTGTATTATGAGTTGCCCCTGGGATATAAACACTAACTGGAGGAAATTTCCGTCTTTTAGCAGTGTTGGTAGCCCTGATGCTGGTGGCATGCGCCCTGGCCGAGGACATGACCATGACGGACGAGCAGATAGACCAGCTGAGTGAGGAGCAAGCCAACGCCATCACAGACGAACAGTGGATCAGCATCTTCCTGCCCAGGTGTCGGCCCAACCCCTCTTGGAAATGGACGTCCCAGTACTTCGCCGACCCTAGGAACTGTAACAGGTTCTTCCAGTGTGTGTGGTTCAAGCCTGTGAGGATGTCGTGTCCTGCTGGCCTGCACTTCAACCGCAGGGTAAGAGCCGCATATCTGTGTGTGTGTGTGAGGGAGTTGTAGCAGCAGCTGTGTGTGCGAGGGAGTGTAGTTGCTGTGTTTGATGGAGTAATATAGTGGACAATGTGGTACTGTTGCAGTTGAACGTGTGTGACTACCCAGCATGTGCTGGCTCCAGATGGTGGCAACTAGGAGTGAACTTTCCCAGCCAGAACAGACACTGCATGATACAACACAGCATTCTGGTAAAGTTAAATTGCATTTAAAAATCTCTCTTTATTTTATGTAACTATTTGTAGACCCTGATATGCTTTCTATGAGGAAACTACCGATTTCGCTCTAGTTTGTCGCTTTTTTAATAGAGGAATATATAAAATGACTGATTTATAATTTATCACTTGGCGTTGGTCGTGCTGCATGAAAGGTTATCTTATTTTAAAATGAATAAATGAGAACTTTATAGTTTAGTTATAATTTTATGTGACTTTACAAAACAAACATCTTCTCGTTTCGTTTGTACTTGACACAGAATACTTTACACGTAGTTTGTACTTGACACAGAATACTTTACACGCAGTTTGTACTTGACACAGAATACTTTACACGCAGTTTGATTCACAATGGATGTGCAAACTCAATTGATAGATCTTACGAAATACGTGCGGAAAGTCTAGAAATCTCAATATAACGCAATCAGAAAGTCACGTGTCTTATTTGTAAGAACGATGTTTGCATTAGCGACATACGTCAAATTTAAAGATTTTGAAAATCAAATTTGATAATTTTATCAAGGTCTAAATTTGAATAAAACATAAATATAATGTCCTAAAGTTTGACTTTTAAGGGAGGTATTTCGAAACCTTTGGACCTAGAAAATGTAGTTTTAAGTAATGGCCTTCCCTCTAGGTAAGAAGGGGTTGTTCAAAATTTGCCCATTTCATTCGTCGGTGAAAGGGTGTAAAATTGTGTTATTGCCATGCTTATAGTGTCGAAATGTTATGTATACAAGTACATAATATTTACTTGCAGAATTTTGCGAGATTAAAATATTAAGTTGAGTTAAAAGGGGTCGAGAATGTTTTCGATAAATACGCACTATCCCTTACACCAGTCGAGATACTGGTGTGCATGTTGCTTCTATATACTGTGTGTATAAATGCTTAAAACAGATGTGGATTTTTCGAAATTCAGTATTTAATGAGTTGTAAAGGTGTTAAAAATACTCAGTATCTTTAAAACCCGACGTGAATTCGACGTGTTTTGATTCCAAACATAACATGCCTGAAAGCAGATTTTAGAATTTTTAGAAATATCTTGTGTCTAAGAGATAAAGACGACGCCGAAAAACTACATTTAATTTCTTTTTACTTAAATAGGCGGAACTGGGTCAAACGTGGTTTCACGGTCTTGCCTTATCTCGTAAACCCGACAACATGCTGGTATGATTTGTGCCTACAAATAATACAAACATAAGTGGCTTACAATTAATCATAGTGTTTTCTGGAAATTCATCTTTAAGGCATTGTAATGACTGAAATATGGCTTCGCTATATAATCTATAACTTTGATATTTTGCATCAAAATACTGTTCAAATAAAAATGCCTGAAAATGTATAGGATTTAAAAAAATTAAATCTATAAGGGCGCGAAAAAAAGGAAAATATGCCTTATAAGTTTATATGGAAACCTCAATATTTCTTAATCCTTTCTGTCACAGTTAAATATGCCATTTTAGGGGTTGAAACAAAAACACCTTCGTTCAAAACTGTAATAGTATCTTATCTTTAAAGTTTAATGGCAATAGTGTTGCAGGATTTATGAGAGCATTTAAATGGATTATCCAATACTCATTTTTTATTCTTTTCAATAAACATTGTCAAGGAAATAATTTTTCCACATTTATGTTCGTTATAGAAGCGTAGCCTTAAGTTAGTGTCCGAGTTTTCCTTTTTATCATCGCACTGTCACTGATTTTTTTCATCTATTATTTACTGCAGTTGGTAATTGGGTTCAATGTGGTCTGTGTTCCCAAATTTGCCTGCCCAGTTAGTTTCATATCGCTCATTGCTTCATGCTCCACTGACAGGTAGGTTTTTGTATAGTTCCTAGTTTTTTGATGTTCATTATTTGGTGTTTGTCTGGTTCTCCTTTTCTTTTATTTTATTCTGAGGCTTATTTTGGATACAGTTTATTTAAATTGTCACGTAAATGCACCAGAACAGGTGTAATGATCCGATAAAGGCTGTTCACTATGAAATTACAGCACTTTTGAATGCCGTTCTTAAGTTATACTTGAATCTACAGTGTGTGTCCTCCCACCACACGTAAAATTAACGTCCCCACGAGCTCAACCACTTTATTCATGAGTCGGTCAACCGAAACTGTGAAATTTTACAAATCCGCTATTTCTTGCACTTATATGAATTAAAATCACAGAAAGCGAAATAAATCACTTAGCATTCACAGGTACATGCGTAAAACTTTTAATTCTATGTTAGAAATAGAAATACTTTCTCCCCGTCGCTACCAACTTTCATGTGGGTGGTGCATATCAATCCGCGTGGCCGTTGGAATACATGCAGATAAGGACAGTGACGTTTTCCAGAGGTTATATTACAAAAGTGCCCCGTTTGACAGCCTCTACGTTTTGGTATCAATACAAATATATTTGTGCTGTGCGTTGTTGGCAGAAGTGTTCTATGTGGTTGCGGAATGTAGTCTCAACAACGAGTGAACTATCCGTAGCATCCGTCAGGTGGTCACGTGATCTTCAAACCAATCGCAGGGCAACTTTTTTCTTATCCGCCAACCTGTCAAATATTTCTCAAACTTGAACTTTCGACGGACGGACGGACGGACGGGCCACCACCTTCTGACGACATTCCATGCACGCGAATACGCACTTTAAAATAACAGCTAAGGCGGTGGATATGTGTTTATTTATCCTTCGCGGTAAATTCAGCAATTCGAAATGTAAACAATTAGGACTTATTCAGTATAAATTCTTATCGCGTAAAAAAATTATTTCCCCAACATATTTTCTCTTGAAAATGTATTTCCAACCAAAATAGACCTTCAACTAAAGAAAGATAACGATGTTAAATTGTCAAGCTGGAATTTTGCCGTATACAGAAGGATTGACGGATGACTGATTGGTGTTAATCGCTTTCAACTGACGGACGAAAACACACATGGATGACTGACTGACTGACGGGCGACTAACGGATACGACGGATGGTCGCGAACCCAGTTTTAAATGGTTAAACCCAATGAGAGACTGCGGGACTTACTGATTCAAATTACCCATACACATGCCTTAAACGAAATTCAATATTCCCGATGAAACATTTAAATGCGAAATGTGGTAACGCACCTGCTTGCAAGAGCTCTGTGTGATTACTATCTGCCACACACTGGTTCGATTACAAATCCAAATTCCGGATAAGCGTAGCAGCTGGGAACAAAATCAAGTTACTTCTTTCAATCTGCCACACATATGAATACTAGTGGACATAGCTAACGAAAAAATCTAGTTCCCTTCAACCGGCCAATCGCAAACATCTATATCCCATACGGGATAGGCCGCGGGTACATATGATGCTATATATAAATCCACGAAAACTTGAAAATTGAAAGCAAATCATTTTTCAGGTCACAACAATGATCTTTATACATTAGGACATCCTCATGCCGATTTATACGCCTGACAGTTTGAGATCTGTTTATAATTTTATTACTGCCTTTGTTGCAAATTTAAAAGAAACAGAAACATTTTACTGCTATGGACGTCTTACAAGTCCTTCAGTGGCTTGTTATATATAAACAAATCTGATGAGGGGAGGTGGGAAAAGTGCACTGCGAGGTCTGACAAGACTAATGACAGGATGAATTCCTGAGAAAGGAGCTTATAATTTTGATTTTGTCATGTAAGAAATTATCGCTACGCTTAGAGAAAATTTGCAAATGCATTGCGTATATTATAGTTTCTTATCACGAACCATGGCATAAGAGTCACTGCACCTTGGAGAGCATCTGAATGTGAAGAAAATAGCAACATGACAAAATTATGCAAATTTCTATACCAAGAGAGTTCTTTAAAGTGTATTCATTTCTTTAAAGTGTAAGTATGCCACTCAGAATAATACTTAGCTAGTGCTTAATTGATCAACTGTTCAGCCGAACGCTACTTGTCTACTCTAAAAAAAAACTACACTCATTTTTAAAACAAAAATTGATCACCATGAACGAATCGCGCGAGTACAACGTAGGTTAACACACTGTATCGTCATAGTCCGACATGTGTCGTTCGCATCTAATGTGGCACTAGGAGGCACACGTGTCCCTCCATCGTTCATAGCTGAAAGACACGGGATTAGTCGCAGAGCCAAGTTCAGTGAACATGCAGCATGCATTGACGGAGGATGAGTCTCTCGTCACTTGAGCCAGTCTACTTACAGAGAGAATCTGTGCTGGATGGAGTGAGATCAGCTACACTCTAAATGTGGCACTAGGAGGCACACGTGTCCCTCCATCGTTCATAGCTGAAAGACACGGGATTAGTCGCAGAGCCAAGTTCAGTGAACATGCAGCATGCATTGACGGAGGATGAGTCTCTCGTCACTTGAGCCAGTCTACTTACAGTGAGAATCTGTGCTGGATGGAGTGAGATCAGCTACACTCTAAATGTGGCACTAGGAGGCACACGTGTCCCTCCATCGTTCATAGCTGAAAGACACGGGATTAGTCACAGAGCCAAGTTCAGTGAACATGCAGCATGCATTGACGGAGGGTGAGTCTCTCGTCACTTGAGCCAGTCTACTTACAGAGAGAATCTGTGCTGGATGGAGTGAGATCAGCTACACTCTAAATGTGGCACTAGGAGGCACACGTGTCCCTCCATCGTTCATAGCTGAAAGACACGGGATTAGTCACAGAGCCAAGTTCAGTGAACATGCAGCATGCATTGACGGAGGGTGAGTCTCTCGTCACTTGAGCCAGTCTACTTACAGTGAGAATTTGTGCTGGATGGAGTGAGATCAGCTACACTCTAAATCGGAATCTGTTATTTTTTTTACTTATTGTCAGTTGAAACTGCTCCATCCGGAATCAGTAGAAAAAGGAAACTACCAATCTCTTCAGTTAAATAAAATCCCACTAATACAAACAGTAGAAAATCAGTTATTTATAGTCGATTAATAAAAAGTACAGGGATTTAATACCGTGCATTACGGTTTGAAATAAATTACGTATACAATTATTTTGTCGCAAACCAAAATTATTACATGTACAAGGGAATTTTGGAAGTGGTTGGTATCGAACCGCCACCCCAAAACGCAACACATTCTCTTGTTTCTTTTGGCTGACGTTGCCACCGAGATAAACGGTCTCGCATTTGCGTAGTAACATAAACTTATAATGGCGAACGACTGTAAGTTTCGTAACGCGAAACTACTTCACGTGGTCGAAATATACACATTTTATTTGTACGTAGGTACATATCTTTGTAAGGATCGGAAGTCATACTAAGTTAAGTTTAGTTCAGATTGTGTACTTTAAAAGAAAAATACAGTGATTTCAACGGTGCTGTAGGTGTTTTCTATGTATCTGCTGTTTTACAATGCAACATTTTACAGAATGAACTTGTTATTTTGAAAAGACAGATTGACTAGTAATAACTGTGCTAATTAGACAGTGGAACGTTAGAAACGATGCAATATTTTATAAAATTTGTCGTTTCCTCATTATCTGATCTGTTAACTTGCAGAGACCACAAAACTTCTGTTGGTGTAAATCCACCTTTCTTATCGAATCGCCGCACTATCGAGTCAGTAAAATTATCACTGATCTATCTGTCACTAAAAATAACAGTTCAAATCTGTAGTGTCTCGTTGCATTGTAAAATGGCGTATACTAGTGGACATCGATAACCTCGCACATTGAAGCCACTATATTTATCTTTTAAAGCACATAATCCGAACTAAACTAAAGATAGATTGACTATCGAACTTCGCAAGGCCTTGTACTTGCGCAGAAAATCTGTATATTTCGACAATAAGAAACACTTCCACATCACGAAACTTACAGCAATATTTGACATTACATTTTTTTGGTTCAGTATCCATAATACGAGCGCACATTTGGCAGTGGTAAAGTAGGGCAGTGGATATGGCTGATCATGAAAGCTTCAGTATACTTTGCTTTATGGGCGGAGGTTCGAGCCCAACCACCTCCAAAAACGTTTTTGTGTAGACAAATACTTGTGTACTGCGACAAAATAAATCGTACCTAACTTACATCACATAGGAATGCTCTGTGATTATTTATTAATAACAACTATAAATAAGAAGTTTTCTACTGCTTTAATTAGTAGATTTCTTTAAACTGATGCATTAGTGATTTTTTTTTCTACAGATTCCGGATGGAGCAGTTTCAACTGATAATCAGTAAAAAAATAACTGATTCCGACGTAGAGTGTAGTGGACAACAGGCAGGGAGGATGGTTTCTGTAATCACTCCACGGGCGTCATTACGCAACATCCAGGGACATGTCACGGCAGCTGGGGGTACGTCAGGTGTTATGTTGATGCGTGACCAAATTATGGTGCAGGCAGCAAGCCTGCACTGCGGGAACTCCGCGGTAGGAGAGACAGAGAGGGTGGTTGGCTTACAGAGCTATAAAAGGAGGCCAGGACGTAAGGCAGGTGTCGCTCTGCTGTTCCTGACACCTTCCGCACAGGGACACCGCTGACGTAGGCCGTCTCCGCGCTGGCCGACTTCGAGGACCAGGGACGTGGGCCTTGGCGAGGGCCAGCTTCCTAGAGGGACGATCTCCGCGAGGAGACAAGGATGGCCTTCTCCGCGCTGGCCGACTTCGAGGACCAGGGACGTGGGCCTTGGCGAGGGCCAGCTTCCTAGAGGGACGATCTCCGCGAGGAGACAAGGATGGCCTTCTCCGCGCTGGCCGACTTCGAGGACCAGGGACGTGGGCCTTGGCGAGGGCCAGCCTCCTAGAGGGACGATCTCCGCGAGGAGACAAGGATGGCCGTCTCCGCGCTGGCCGACTTCGAGGACCAGGGACGTGGGCCTTGGCGAGGGCCAGCCTCCTAGAGGGACGATCTCCGCGAGGAGACAAGGATGGCCTTCTCCGCGCTGGCCGACTTCGAGGACCAGGGACGTGGGCCTTGGCGAGGGCCAGCCTCCTAGAGGGACGATCTCCGCGAGGAGACAAGGATGGCCTTCTCCGCGCTGGCCGACTTCGAGGACCAGGGACGTGGGCCTTGGCGAGGGCCAGCCTCCTAGAGGGACGATCTCCGCGAGGAGACAAGGATGGCCTTCTCCGCGCTGGCCGACTTCGAGGACCAGGGACGTGGGCCTTGGCGAGGGCCAGCTTCCTAGAGGGACGATCTCCGCGAGGAGACAAGGATGGCCTTCTCCGCGGCGTGGGTCCGACGACAACGCACCGATATATTCCAGTGGTGAGTCGTTTTGTATGACTGGGACGATCCGAGAACAATTGCCTCCCCGCGATCATAAGAACATAACAGTAAGTTGATTATGTCCGAACCCCTTTAAAGTGATAGCGTTAAAGATAGATAAGTGTAAATTATCAGGACATGATGCCAGTTTTGTAAGACGTTAATGAGTAATAAAATATTTTTATTTGTATAATGAGAGTAACTTACTTAATTTATAGTTGATTAGTAGAACAGTAAATTCAATTTATTGAGAACTTGAATTACACTAAAATGTGATAGAAATAATTTTATAAAGCAAAAGGAATTACATTCTCTTTGTGTGCGGATATGACCTTAAGTCATATCCGTAACACTGTCCACCAGTGTCATATCCAGGCGGCTAGCAGAGAGGGATATGCACCGAGGCGTCCCTCACGACATCTACCACTACTACCTGAGTATCGCCGAGAATGTGCAGTTTGCTGATTGGCGACGGGCGGTGTCCAGTGACGAATCACGGTTATGTCTGGATGCAAACGCCCGCCCGAACTCGAGTCTCGAGACGTCCTGTCCAGCTCAGTGTTCCACGCTTCTCAGTAGAGCGGCACGCCGCCCCAACGAGAGGTTGTCCTACAATTCCTGCACGCCCACTCGTGGTATTTGTGGGAGCACCGACAATGCGGCGATACGTTCAGGAAATTCTGGGACCACGTTGTTACGTTTTTACTAACGCGTGACTTCAATGTGGCTAGTTAAATTATATATTAAACGTACATGTTGGGGTAAGGCGTACTCTATGTTGAAATCAAATATATTCAGTTTCGTCTTTGTATTTAAATCACTATCAAATTACATATCGTTACAATATGTTTTACAACTCGTTACAGAATGTTAGTTACTCGTTAAATCGGAGGAGCTCTCGTTAAGTTTACTTGGTTACATTGCGTTAGATATTAATGTGATTCGTTATTAAATTACTAGTTTATATAAAAGGCCACTGACTAGTGTACTATGGTCCGACTTCACCTTGTCCATGATGTCGTAGGCTGAAGACTAGACGCATGTCGGCGGACGGCACTCCACCATCTCTGGACGTCTTGCCGGTGCAGTGTCACTACGACAAAGACCTTGTTCGCTGCGTTTCCAGCCGTAATATCTGGCACACTCGACCTGCCTGGCGGGGTTTGTTTAGAAGCGCTCAAGACTTCGCTCTACTTCTTCGCAATATGTTTGCGCTACCGCAGTCAGGATAGGATGCCCGTTACTGCACATAACAATGTGCGTTCTCCAGCAGGATAGCACCCGGCTTCACACAGCACGGGCATCTCTGGCCTGCCTTCGTGATGTCAACATTCTTCTTTGGTCAGCAAGGTTCCCAGAACGTTCGCTAGTCGAGAACGTCTGGGTCCAGATTGGACAGTAACTCCGGCCAACGGCAACTACGGCGGAGCTGGAGGGTCCTGTTGTGACAGGATCATTTTCAGACGAACATCCGACGTCTGTATGCCTCAATGGCCGACCGTATTACCACCTATTCCCTTGCTACAGGTGTTCCTTCACCATATTAAATTCATCCTGCAAGTGTTGGTTCCCTGCACTACATACTTGGTGCGCCTGTGCAATATTTGGATGATGCTTTCTGTATACATACAGTAGTACCATGTCCTGTGCATGTACTTACTTAAGCGCCCCTGCAATGGCGCCTTTGGGCTGATCAATTTTTAATGGGTGTACTTGTGGTCAACGACGGTGAAAAACTTTTTATCCCCATAGCACTACTGGGCATACAATGGAGGTTACTGTGAGATGTGTGCTTCAAGGGCATTATCACTTCTTTACACGAAGGAAGGCTAAAAAGTATTTATCTCCAAATAAGAAATTCATGTGAATATATTTTGCTGCTGTAGAGGTTGTAATTTTAAATAGTTAATTAAATATAACATGTTTTCCTTGCTGTTAAATAATACTGGATTGCGTTTTCATTGCAGTAGTACTTTATACAGTAATTAAAAATGTCATGTGCTTTCTCGTGTGTCCATAGATCTTTCTTATTTCGGAACGCAGTGACAATTAGTGTAGCGAAGATGAAAAACCCTATTTTATTGCTTTTTTTTCTTCTAATTTTTGCATTTCTGTGGCATTCTTGATGTATCTTAGTAGGAGATTGAAACTATAAAAATTAGCTTTGTAGAGGAATGCAAAACAACTGTATGTAAATGATTGAAAATTAATCATTTGTGTTTTTATTTCTTAAGGCCGTTCCTTACAGCATAGGATGTAAAGGTGGTTCGAGCCCCAAATGCAGCGTGCATAGCATAGAAAAAAATAATCCCACTTATAAAACAAAGAGAGAGAGAGAGAGAGAGAGAGGTGTGAAATATAGAGAGCGAGAGAGATGGAAGATAGAGAGAGATGAAAGATAGAGAGAGATGAAAGAGAGGGATGAAAGAGAGAGTGTGTGATACTGCATGCGACATCAATGACAGTCAAACGGAACATTAAACTAAAAGAAATGACTACAAATAAAAAGTTACGCTTACAATCGTATATTTTAAAATTTCATAACAAGTTAATTCAGTAACTTATAAATTTAATCTTGTTTATAACTAATACTTGTTTATCCTTTTTAATTCAGTAAATTATTCACTCTAAATCTGAATCAGTGAGAATTTCTCTGTTTCAATTTGTCAAAGTATCTGACTGATTCCACAGTCACTACATTGAATTTAACTGAATATCGGTGGAAAAAAAAAAAACAGATTTCCTTCACTTATTGATTCAGTGACATATCCCCACTGATTTGTCAGTCATTTTCTCACTGTTTACTAAGTGGTTTATTTTTGACTGTTGGATCAGTCAAACAACGTTTAAAAATGACCGTCAAACAAAGTGTATAAAGTGAAATGACAACGAATAAACGAATAAAACCAATACGAAATACTTTCTAAAATGTGTTTCGTCTTTGAAAACACCATTTCACGAGGTAATATGAACACAAAGCATTTCATTCCATTTTTACGTCTTTCATTTCGCTTTCATGTAATCGTCACAGCTCTCTGTTTGAAGGTTTAAACTGTATATTATGTGATGAGAGGGTACTCGTATATACTATTCGTTTTAACAATCCTAACTGGCCCAATTAAACCAAGAACGAAAAGTGAGAGCATACAATTTAAATCTTCACAGTTTCGCGGCGAGAGTATAAGCAATACTTTCCTCTCAGTATTTCAACTGGGCGTTTTAGCTCAGACGGTACGGCAACGGCATAGAGTAGAAAGGTGGGCGTGTTCAATTCGGGGCACATCTGGAATTTTTTTACTTTTTTAAATTACGGTAAATTGCCGATTATAAATAGTAAACTTTGGTAAATATGTTTTTTTTTTCATGTAATTATTTAGCTACATTCAATAAAAACAATACTTAATTCGCTACTCTAGTCGGCCGTCACTTAGTCAGTGAAATAATTCCACGTCATTAATTCAATCAGGAAAATTTTTTTTTTTCACTAAAGAAAAATCAGTGGCTTTTCCACTGATTCTAAGTGGAGCCATTTTCACTGATACGAGTAGTTGAATTTCACTGCGAATCAGTGGTTTCTCACTGATTCGAATTTAGAGTCTTATAACATATTATTGTAGTAATTCAAATTATGATGCACCTGGTATCGTTTCTGTGGATTTTAAAATAATAAAAATGAAGAATAAACGAAGTAAGATAACATATTGGGGAGAGGACGACATTTTTCGTGGGAAATACAGCCCTGGAGCGACTCCGCCCGGGAATCGAACCCGGTTTGCCTTAGTGAGAGGCGAGCTCCTCCAGGCCCCATCACTGATGTGGTTGATACCCTGCGATATATCACGTAACACCGTGATTCACAGCTGTACACTCTCGATAACAGCTGTCAAGATGACGAACATCTGCTGATAGTGTCCTGGAGATACTGGGGTGTTACATGACTTTGGATGTTACGCAGATTACGATTGACATGACTCAAATCAGCACGCTGTTTAGAAATCCCCAGAGATATTCGCATGAGACGAGCTACAATTGACTGCTTTGGCGAAAACCTTGTTACAAGAACACACAACGATTCCGTTTAGGAGGCGACTGCTGTAATAGCTAGTGGCAGCTGGTGACCTGTTGCAAGGTGTACCGGTGCTTGCTTAGTGCTGTACAGTGTGGGTGCACGCAGCAGGAAGCAAGAAACAGATTGTATATAAATGCAACTGAACATACTACAACCACTTACTAACGAGTTGAATTCCTAGACTAAAGATGCTGTAGACCACTTATTCGGCTTCTGTTCGTGAAACTATGGACCACACTATATCAACTGTTTCCCTTCTTTCCTTAACGTTTGCGCAGTATTCGTGCATTCTTTTTCGGTGAGCTTCCCTCCACCAAGTGCCCATAGAAAGCGAGCTGTGTGCTTACTACGCTTATGCAAATGAGGCATACGTACTATACTCCGCCAAGCTTTTATATACTAAATATAAATTGATACAAAAATGTTACTTTGTTGTAAAATTTATCACGGCTGTTCAGCCACGTCTTACAAGTTCTACAAATTGTGTAACTACTATAATTATTTTTCTCTTTTCAGTACATTTATAAATAATAAAAGCTTGGTTTTAAAAGTTTTTTACAGTAATTTTATTTTTCACTTTTTAGTTTCACCTATTTTTTTTTAAATATTATGTAGCAATGCACATCTCGGGACAAACTTTATGTATGTTAATGTGCATTGTCACAGACCCTGGTCAGCATCTACAAAAATCAAATTACTCATCGAGACAAGTCCAACGAGGCCAAACTCGTGAGGAGAGACATTAATTTAAATCAGCATTTCCAAGACATCGAAGTTTCTCGTAACATTTCCCCAACATGCTAAAACATTAATGCAAAATGCAATAAGTAGTTACGTAATATGAAAAACCGGCATTAATACACTAGATAATGACGCAACTCGACTGTGTGTGTGTGCACGTGCGCGCGATCACAACTAATCGGACGCACCAAGCCACCCTGCCCTGCCTGATCGAGGCAGGCTTGTGCCACCCACGCAAGGGCGGCAGTCAATTACAGGGAGGTCTGGCAACATCGCTGCAGCAGGTTCAATTGGATAACGGGAAGTTACGTAAAACCTTGTCACTTCCGGCTCCATCATCAGATCAGCTCATGTATTGTCATGGGAACTACACACGTATGCGAAATTTCAGCTCAATTGGATAACGGGAAGTGGTTTAAAATCGACTTGCAATATTTGACCTAAACACACCCTCACATAAACGGTCGACTTGCCTAGTCAAATGAGTCGAAACTCTAAGATTCCACGTTTAGCTTTAATGAAGTTCCTATGACCACTTTCCGAATCCATCATCAGGCCTTACTAAACATATACCTCCAAATGTCTCATCAAGAGGAATCAAGTGAGCCCAAACTCAAGTTGAGGAGTTCCCTCGTGAGGAGACGGTCCTGGCTGCGGCACCAGTTCGCTGTCACCATATTATTGCATTGCCATCGGGTTTCTATATGTATACCAAGTTTCAGCTCGTTTGAATACCTAGAAGTGGGTCAGAATTCACTTGCAAGATTTCACCCAAACGTACAAATAAACTATCAAGGCAAGTTAAATAAAAGCTTGTCAAATGGACGATGCGCGCCGTGCAATGCCCAAGCCTGAAGCCTAGTACACACGGCCATCTTTCTTGTACAAGAAAGCGAAAGTAAAGGTGAACAATATATTGAACGTTAAAGTGCCTACTAGCTAGTATGCACGGAACTGTGTGATCCATGCACACGACACTAGCTGGTGAGCCAGAAAGTGGTTGGTTGATGTCGACAATGTATGATTTGGAGGCAGTTTTTGGAGTTGTGGGGGTAATTAATTTGTGCATCATTTGTACACAAATGCAGATGCATTTGTGCATCTGCCATAAAAAAAAAGAAAAAATGTTTAGTCCACTCAGATATATTCAAAGCACTAAATATATACAATCGCAGAAAATTTAAAATCACTCAGAAAAAAAAGACTAACCTCTATTTTTTAAAATTCATACACAGAATTATTGATGATAGTGGAGATATTAAACATTTAATCATATTAAAAACATCAACATATCTGCTTATTGCCAGTACCAACAAAATATATGTTTTGTTTACATTCGACTTGTACAAGAAAGATGGTGATTAATAGTTACGTCCCTATATGGCACTAGCTAGTATACAAGCTCTTGTGTACTAGTAACTAGCATACTCGGCAGCCGTTCACACGATGCAAGTCCGGGTGTACAAGAACGTGCTCACTTTCTTATACAAGAAATATGTCCGTGTGTACTAGGCTTTAAGGCTCCGAACCTATGATAATCCGTGGTACATGTAAACAAAAAGACGAGGGAAAAAAAAACCTTTTCTTGTGTGTAATAAACCACGAAAACTCGGGAAAGAGGCTTTCTTTGTATAATTCAAAACAATATTATTTGTGGGTAAATAAATGTGTTTAAGCAATATTTAGTATACCAGCTTTGCTATATTTTTTAAATGTTTTATGTAAGTTTGTGTATATTCTGGTATATTGTAAATACATAATCAATTTTGTTGCATTTTAAAGTAAGAGAGAGTTTAGCTGCCACAAACACACACACACACACACCCACACACACACACACACACACACATATACACACATACACACATACATACATACATATGTGTGTGTGTGTGTGTATAACGTGTACAAACGTAATTTAATTTAATAACTAAGGAGGTGTGCATCTGAAGGCAGGCCGCTGCGAAAGTCATCTCTCTAGACTTGGACGGCCGGAGGTATTCCCATCACAAGCTATTTTCTTAGAACACCTGACGGAGGCAAACTTCTGGTCCACGTGCCGGCCAGCACGCGCTGAGAACTGAGCTCCAGAGACAGCTTCACGCCAGCTGTCAAGGCTTATAAAGTATATAGGCTGTTCACGGTACAGTGAACACTTTTTCAGGCTCTTCCAAATAGCTTTAACAACTAATAAATATATTTTGTGGCTGCTTCGGACGTTTACTCATAGCAAAAATTTAGCAGGGCCTTAAAAAAATGCTCACTTTAACGTGGACAGCCTATAGAATGCATTGTGTTCCAACAGAGAGCGACCACATATTCAATTAACATGTAAAACTGTAATACGCCGGGTAACTCTAGCCTAGTGGAGAATATATATGCTGACAGGAGGTCCAGGTTCGACACTCGGTGCACCTCAGACGCAACACACACTAACAAAAAAAAAAAAAAAACACACGGAGACATACAGGGAATACGCGGTACAATACTTACGCAAAAAAAAAATCTCAATTATTATTCAAGCGAAACAAAATACACGCTACGAAACTGGTGAAAACTGTACACGATACAGTAACAACGAGAGAAACGTATACAAAGTACAATACTGTGAGGGCAAACAGCATAACATACACGGGACGGATGGTAAAAATGATACAGGACTGACGAAAAAAAGTATGGTGCAATACCTACGAAAAAGAAATATACAGGCGGGATAAATTATCACTACTACACGAAGGAGAAACACATTGGAAAGAAGAATTATAGCGGACAAACTGGTAAGAAAAATTGTACAGATACACATACTCAGTTATGAAAAAATCATACACGTCGTCCTACATGATGAGACATAACATACTATATATATATATATATATCCCCACCAGTATTGTACCACCAGTATATATATATGTATATATATGTATATATATATATATATATATATATATATATATATATATATATATATATATATATATATATATATATATATATATACACATGGTAAAGTAAGTTGACCGAATACAGCCCACTAACTATGACAAAAATTCAGGACAAACTATTGACTGATGGTAGGGCCAGCGATGACAAAAATAAATACGGAAAGAAATGCGCACACAAGCACATAACTAATTATACAGACATCAATTTAAAATCTATCATCCCGAAGCCCCTAACAAGGAAAAATGCAAACCAAATTTAAGGACCAACGCTGAAAAATATTAACACACAGAAAAAAAATGCTCCTCACAGGTACAGAAGTACGCAGCCCACCAACGATGAAGAAATGTCAGTGCAAACACTGAAAAATAAGTAGGACCAATGGCAAATAACGTTCCCTCCCAAGTTTAAAATCAGTACGTTAGGAAATGTAGGCAGCAGGACAAAATATACATATGTTTATGTCACGTACAACGATATTCCTAGCGAGCAGTGTCTACATATAAAACTCTTTATACATGCAAAGAATGTACGCACAGTAAATTGTGCGGGGGGGGGGGGGGAAATTTTATGTCTTGAGGAGACGCTAGCATAAAGGTACACCCACCAGAACTAAATCACAAAAAAAAAAAAAACTGTTACCTTCAACAAACAAAATTTCTGTATTTGCATACTTTCGTGTGCGCCCTCTCCATTAAGAGATAGATCTGATCTGCGGTAAAACACCCCCACCAGAATCTCAGTACATTGCTGTGTGACTTTGGTCGAATGAAGAGTTACATGCGAACATGTGTGTGTGTACATGTGTAGCCTCTAATACAGCTGGTGTGAATAGTATTTGTCCTTTATGAATGATGCGAACTAAAACATAGTTTTATTCCCGAGATGCTTGACCGCCACGCAGAAATATACCACAATACGAAGTCCAGCAAAGAGACTCAAGAACAGATCTCATTCACCGCCCTTCAACCTCGTCGAGACATATAATGAAAGACTTGACAAGTGCGAAAAAAATTAGAGTATATAGCAGTCAGTGTATTACGCAGACCATGACATTGTGGAGTTATATTAATCCCTTTCGAATGCTAGGAAATCAATTATATGTACAAATTTCTTTGTAAATAAATTATAACGCGAACTCTACTTGTGTTTATTTTGTCGTATAAAAAAATCCAATGTGAAACTATTTACTAATTCCGGTGAAACCAAAGATGCTTTGTGATGCTGTGAAACTAAGAAATAAGATAAAAATTGTTTTTTTAAATCCACTTACGCATACGTCACACACACACACATATGCATGAAACCAAATTAAGGTAAAAGAAAACAGGCTACTCGTCACATAAATTGCGAAGAAAATTGCCCACTAATGAACTTAAGATAATTCACTCACTGCTCTGAACAGTGCTACATATTTGTATTCCGAAGTGAAAAAAACCCTAGTATTTTAAGTTGTCATCTGGAACATTCAGATGAAACGTCTATGTTTACATACCAAAGACCTAACCATTAAAAAAATTGAAGTCCAGTCGCCTAATATATATATATATATATTAAATTACAGAGTACGCGACATAATATCAGAGCTAAATACAAATTCTAAAATAGTCCCCAGTTCATTATGAACCTGCGCAGATACATATGCACGTTGACAATCTTTCAGCCGAGATATGCCAGTGTATCACATAGGCATATAATCCTACTACCGCTATATTTTATGCAGAGATCACAGACCCCATGACCCTGAATGACCTTGAAAACAAAATCTCGACAAAAATACATAAACGTCAGTAAGCAATATTATGTTACTGACTACTAATATATACATATCTCGAGTTCGCTGCCAAGGGAGCTGTCGGCACTTATAATTATAATAGACATATATAAACCAGCAATTTTCCATCCATTTTTAAAAAAAAATATTTCTTTGCCAATCAGTGGTATAGCTACAAGCATGATGCAAGACTTCGATCACGCGCTTAATTGATTAAATATATTAAATATGCATTTATTATTAAAAACTTTAATGCCGATATAATGACACAATGCACAAAAATAAAGAAAAAACAATTATTTCATAATAATTTATTAATATTTTGTATTTACATTTTCAGAAGAAAGCAGTTCATCGCATCATCTGATATAACCCCGGTCCTTAAGTTCTCTCGTTATCGAAACCACCTCTTTCATGTTCGAGTAATATCGACCGAACATCTTGACAATGCTGCGCCAAGCATGCTCCCAGCCGAGACGCCCGATGCCAGAGCTATTTCAAGGGCTCCAGCTGGCAACACCGCAACAGCCAGCTTCAGTTCGCCAACCACCCCCACATACCAGCAGCTGCATCCCAAGATGTCGCTCAAGACGAACCTGGTGGGCTATCTGAGGACGGCCAGGATCGCCAGATGACGCTCCCACCTGATAGCGTCGCGACGCCTTTGAGACGCTTCTGATGTCGATGCTGCGTGTGGGCGTCGACTGCGCCGTGAGTCAGGATGGTGGGCGTCCTCAGCGACGAGACGGGAAGGAAGGACTGCACCTCCCAACCGCTGCTCCGAGTGGCCTCGTCACGCACTGTGTGAGGGTACATATACTCCGGCACCCGAAGCAGCCGCCACAGCAGATGCAGAGGCTCCGACGTCATCAGCCGTCACCATGGCATAACAGTAGGTACATAATGTCCCAGCGTTCACCTGCCATTGAGAAACACCTGCAGTATGTTCAAATAGAGACAATATTTATCAACGTTACAGAAAACAGAGAGATACACGACTGCCATTGTGACAACACATCCGCCCTTACACGGTCGATGTTCTCCTGTGTCCGCACATATTTCACACTACCACCCAGCTTCTTATCTGCAACAGACGCTGTAGCGCAAACCTTACTCACCCAGTTCGTGATGGTGTGACGTTCATGTACCCTCCCGTGTCTTTCAATATTGAATTGTTTCCCAAACAATTGCTGTGTGCCTATAACAGAACCTGTATGTTTGCAATACGCTTCCACTGCGAACGCGTAGTGTACAGGTAACCACAGCTCCATGCTTACTGACAATGACGTCACTCGCCAGACAGGACTGGCCGTGTCACGCCATTCCCACCCTAGGGACACACGAGTACTAGGCGAGTCAAAGTAGTAGGTGAACGCTGGGACATTCTGTACAACTTATGGCCACGAGAGACAGGCTTTGCTCACCGGCCGCCTGCTGCAGCTAAGACAACAGGATCAGCACCAATGAACGAACTGTCCCCAAAAGGGAGGGGGAGGGGGGGTTCGACGTGTCCCACGTGGTGTTCCATCGAGACCGTTCGTCATGTTGGCAGTCGCATTGTCCAGCAGTGCGTACTTATTTTATGTGTCGTGTATATTATTCTCACATTGGTGTCCAGTGTTTATTATTTATTTCGATTGCGTATATAAAAACATTTGTGCTGCTTGTTTATGGTGAGATCGTATGAGTTTAATGTAAAAAATTAAGAAAACTTAACACAATGTCGGCCTATATACGTCAAAAAGCCAAGTCGAAATACAGAAATCGTATAAGGTTGGAAAGAGCATCTCAAAAGCAATCCAGTGATACCCATAAAACACCATATGATCGAGTGAAGCGGTTCCGGGAACATAAAAAAAAGAAGGCTTCTGAGCTCATCAACATAGACATATTCACGCCAAACAAACGACCGTGTTCCCGACACAGCCACATCCAATTTTTACGAGTGTAAGATTTCCCCGTGCTCTAATGGGGATTTCTTTATAATTGCCTCCTAGGAGGGATCATGTGAAAATAAAACGAGTGTTGTCGTTTTAAATGCACACTACTTATTTTCTCCGGCCACTTCACGACTTGGTTTCGTAATTTTTCATGATGGCGTAGAGATGGCCTGAACTATCTCTGACGGGAGTGAGTAAAGCGTTTTGAGGGGCCATACATCTCTCACTAGACTAGGCATTTCAGGATTATAGCTCAACATCATCATCCGACGCTGGATCATCAGAGGGGGCCACATCTATGGCCGCCTACCACACGACCTGCATCATTCGTGCTCTCCACGCTGGCGCCGAAGGCATATTATCAACGAACCATTTCCAAACCTGACAACCTCCATTCCCTCTGACGACCTCAATCACAAACACAGAAAAGCGCCAAAAGAGTTAGCAAATATTTAATTTTTGCAAGGTTTAATATTTTTACTTTTATAATCTACGAACTTTTTAGACATGTGTCAGTCTAAAATACCTTAAAATTTGTCTAGCTTTATAGTCCACTGGCAAGTGGATTAGCCGACAGCGCGTTGGTGAAATATACAGTCTCCATTTGACACACCAGCTGATGGCGAAAGGATACATAAACGAAAAGTTAACATTTGGCTTTTCTTTCGTCGAACTGTCAAAATCTTGCCACGTTACATGAAATAGAGAGTAGTGCACAGTCTAGCCCAGGAAATAGTGCTGTCACAAGCAGCGATAGTTTTGCTTACGAAAACAGTACACATATAGTGCTTATGCGACTACGTAGACTATACTTGTAAAAATACTGTAATGTGTTCGCGAATTCGTATCACGAATGAAAACATTCAAAAAATAAAATTCTTTTCCAATTTAAAATAGTTCATCTTAAGGCTACTCGAAAGCAAAAGTACATTTTTTTTTTTTAATTTCGGAGATACTAGCGAGATTACTTAATCATTACATCACCAATAATAAGCGTTTGTCTGCGTCATCATCGTGACACCATTTGTAGTTAAAACAATGAACCCAGTAATTTGGCTGACATCACAACAGGCCAACACAATTACTGAGGAAACACATTCGTAGCCTCTTAAGTGAGCGCCAGAACTGTAATCCATAAGGACACCCAATTTCTGCGAAAAGCGTTTCTACCTAGTTGTATTTCAGAACACTTCAACGTATATCCGCTTCCACTGCTAGATTGTTTGCGTTCCAGGTAGCTGCCAGCGACTTACAGACATTCAGTATCGGAATAATTCTGATAGGCCGCGACAAATACCACAAAGACACGCTGCTAATAACCAAAATAAAATTACTGGCTGCGCATGAAACGTGCGTGGAACACTTTCTGCAAAAATCAGGTGTGTCTAAGGTTTCAGTTTCTTTCTCAATCGGATCGCAGTGTTTTATACACGCCCTTGATGATCCCGAATCACTAGCAGACTTGCTAGAAAACAAAATATAAGCTACCTGATCGCTGATAGGACGGGCTACCCACTGAGTCAGCAGACAGTAAACAAATACAGTAGATCACATTAATCAAATAAGAATAATTTATATGTTATCTCGAAATACAAATAAATATTTTGTTAAGTAATGTGATGCTATGCGTAGTTATAAGTAAGTCTACATTCGACCACACTAGTTGAAAAAGTTGGTACAGAAGAGCGGTGGTGGTCGGGCAGGTTGGCACGGCAGTAATGGCGACGTCAGCGCCAATCGCTGAAGGCGGCCATGTAGCAGAAAGCGCCGTCTCGGGGCACGGGCTGGCTGCGCAGGAAGTCCTCAGGAGTGACGCTCTTGCCCGTCACTGGAAGTCGGTGTGGCACAGGCTTGTGGCCTGCTGGAGCCGCTGCAGTACCTCCCGTCATGGCGTGCGTGCGCCGTAACACCTCGCCGTACATCTGCTGCGGCTGACAACACACCTAGGTATTTCAAGTATTTGTACTTCTTTATGAGTTAGTTTCTGTTTCAAATTACATAGTTGTTTTAAGGAATAAAACACACACCAAGATTTACTCCAGAGAGGTTATATTGGCAATACCTTCCCCGTTGGTTCAACATTATTACTTAATATCATTGCTAAGCAAAGAACAATAAAGAAATGGATAGTAGTCTTATTTCTGAACATCGCTTTTTTTGTTTGCAAATTCCAACAGAGTAAAAACAACCAATATTAAAAAATGGCCTACAGCTAGTTTAGATACACAGTCGAATCACATTGCTATGACCACCTGCTAGAAGTGCCATCTGCAGTGTGTGTTCCATGACGTATGGCCCGTGACATGGGCTGATTAAGCGGGTTGATAATGCGATCAACAGGCTGGCTGTACACAGTGCGCTTCCTGCTGTCATGGGTAAGGGGAACGACTTAACCGAGTTGCAAAAAGGGATTATCATCGGCTTTCTGGCCAAGGGAGGGGGGAGGCGGCAGGATTTCGGGAACAGCGACGTCTGTGAACTGTTCACGTGCCTCTGTGGGAAAGGTGTATCGTGAGTGGACGAGTGGCGCCACTGGGAACAACTGTCGTGGAAACTTCGGAGCTCCACGCGCCATTGATGTCCGAGGTGAACGTTGACTACGATGGTGCGTGAAGGCCGATAGTCAAGCTACAGTGGAACAGTTCACCGTCCAAATGAACAAAGGGGCATTCAGACACATGTCTACTTCAAAAGTTCAACGAATCCTTCTGCGAATGGGGCTTCAGAGTAGACGAAGGGTGACTGCACCCATGCTAACACAGGTGCATCAACGAAAACTTCTGTAATTTGCTCGACAGTATGGCGACTGGACCGTTGTTGATTGGCGACGGGTAGCCTTCTCCAACGAGTCACCGTTTCAGCTGCATATAACAGATGGACATCATCATGTCCGGCAAGAAACGTCAGAGAACCGACACCCTGCATCTATTGCTGGACGTACACAAGGTGAGAGTGTCCTCAGCACCATCAGCCACTGCATCCACATCTTCCAAGTTTGTAGCACCGTCCGCCATGGTGCTCCCGCCTTCAGAGTTTGGAGCTTTAGACTTAAGAAACAGAAGAAAAACAGGTGAGCAACAACTGCCAAAACCCAAGATTTGCTCCTGTTGTAAACTGTTAAATTTAACGTCTCCCTCTCTAAACGTCTCTCCAAAAGCTGTATTTACCAATGATAATTTGTTGCAATGAATTTGACGAATTTTTAAATTATAATTTTGTTGTATCACCTGCTCCAAGTCAGACATCTATTGAAATATTGTCACCTGAAACACCGTGAGATAAATTAATTTCTCCGCCTCCGCCTATATTCAATTCATCGCCACAAGAAATAATTTATAACCCAATTAACCCAATCTCCTTACCTCCCTCACCTCTAGTTGTTATTCCAGTTAAGAAATGCAAATTAAGCTTAGGTCTTAACCTAAGACGTAAATTGTATTGAAAATTCATAATTTCAGTGATGAATGATTCCTTTCATCATATAATTTCACAAATTTTTAAAATTTTTTTTCATTATTAAAAAATTGTAATGGTTTTTTACTTGTAATAGGATGAAAAGTTTTTTTTTTTTGCAGTTTAATGATTGAAAATATAAAGTTCTGACGATTTTTAAAAGAAAAATCATTCATTTGTAACGATTTTTAAAGAAAATCTATTCAGTCGTAACAACTTTTAAAGAAAAAATAATTCATGTTGTAATAATTTCAAAGATCAATCATTCTGTTTTTATTCTTTTTAAAGAAATATCATTCAGTTTTAACGATTTATAAAGAAAAATAATTTACTTTTAACGATTTTTAAATAAAAAAATCATTCATTTTGGAAAGTTTCTTAATATACTTTATTATTTCAATCATATAATGATGTAATTTATTTTCACTCTAAACACAGTTTGACATCGTAATAGTGAACAGGGGAGTTTTTGGTTAAAAAAGTCAGTTTGACTTGTACGTGTAAATGATAGCGTGTTTGAATTTTTTTGAAGTTGTATCGGGGCATGATGCGATTATTTTTAAAAGTTTTAATGACGTATAATGGAGTTTTCGGTTTAAAAAAAGTCAGTTTGACTTGTACGTGTAAATGATCGTTTTAATGACGTAAGATAGAGTTTTTGGTTTTAAAAAAAATGTTTGGCTTATACATGTAAATGTTGGCATGATGAACAAAAAACAAAAAGAATATTAATGTAGTATTTATTTCATAATTTGTGATGTAATGTACATTAACAATTTCGGTATGTAACATTTTCATAAATCAGCGGTAAACAATTTCTGTATTTCATTGTGATGTAACATGAAGTATTGATTTGAAGTGGTGTTGTTTTTCATAAGTCAGTGGTAAACAATTTCCGTATTTCATTGTGATGTAACATGAAGTATTGATTTGAAGTGGTGTTGTTTTTCAGAAGGAAATTACAAAAAAAAAAAAAAGATTGTATTTCATTTAAAGTTTGTGATGTATTATGTTTAATGGTAAGATGTATAATTTATTCTGTCTTGAAAGTGAATATGACTTTGTCAACAAGACAGTTTCTTTCAAGTTAAAAGCAAATAGAGTAATATATATATTTTTTAATTCCCCCCATCACTAATTTTTTTCAATAATATCTTATGTATAATGAATGATGGTTTAGTAGTAGGGAAGATATTTGAGTGGGTGTCTATCAGTATTGGTAAGCTGATGACTTGTATTTAAATTCAGGATAGCTTTTTTGCTTGCTTTGACGAAGAAGAACATGTAATGTTCTTGACTTAAAAAACTTACAATCATTTAAATTAAAAATATCTTTGAAGGGCTGAGGGGAAATTACAAACAAATTATGGAGAAAATCAAACATATATGAATTAATGAAGTTTTGCAAAGGAAATAGGCAACAGGTTTAGTATCTTGAGAGAACCTTGGTCTGCTCAAGTTGAAGGTTGGAGTAAGACACAACGCTCTACTGACCAACTTTTGTGACACCCCAGGGGAACATATTGAAAGCAAGTCCCGCATACTTTTACAGAGGCAGGTAGCAAAGACCTCTGTCCCTCCTTCGCTTCAATCTACGACTGCACTCAACAGAAATCAGCAAACATAGTCCAGCAAACATTAAATATTTCATTTTATATACAAGCACACAAATTACAGCTCTTCGAGATACAACATGATGATGTCTGGAGAAGAAGTAGACAAATACAATATAGTATATTTAAACTACTTTTTAAATAAATAAAATTCAACTCAAGTTATGTAAAACAAATAGCAGTATGTTTTCCCGTGAATTTACAATAATTTGGACCTTTTAGTAAAACTCCAAAAAAAACATTATTTCCGCCTGTATTCATACTATTTTGTTAAACTTACTTCGGAAACTGTTAAAATATTAAATAAAATCAAATATATACATTTTATGTTACATGGAATACATTTTTCTGTTGGAAAGTTTTTAGTTAGACGTAAAGAACGGGAACACATTGGTTGAAAGCTTAGCATGCTCGCCTCCCCGGGCGGCTCACACCCTAAGATCAAATTATTTCGCAATGTGTGGATGTCGTATTAGATGTTGCCCTTGGTTGGTGGGTTTTATTGGAGATCTCTCTCGTTTCCCATAGTCTTGTTTGCATGACCCGGTGCTGCCCCAACTCCAAACGTTTTCACATCATCGGCTCTCAAGACCTCGCTGTTAAAAAAGATGGACAATTATCTCCCAATATTTTCTTTCTCTCCTATACATCGAATTGATGGTAGAAATATTTCTTAATGAGTGAATAAAATATGTCTTGTTTGAATACTTGAAAATACTTCTGTTTTAGTGAGTGAATAAAAGTATTTATGTGTGATATTACAAATCATAGTTTGCATAATTCAAATATACACTTGTTGTTGGAATGTTAAATCTGGGGATTATTTCTGGGCTTATATTGCGAACTTGATTTCAGGGACTTATAAAAATATTTCCCCCTGCTCATATAGTCAACCTGTTGCATAAAGTTGAAACTACAGTGAGTCAGGTGAAATCTCTCGGGGTACACATTCAGAGAGATACGGGTCGAAGCAGAGGAGCCAACACTAGAAAAAATATGTTGTGAATACTCTAGCGGGGAGGGGCAGGTTGTCATGAAACAGATACTGCAGGAGTGCCAACTCACAAAAAAATATGGAAATGCATTCTCAGGGCTGAAGCTGGGGTGCGTAAAACAGATTTATGCAAAGATGAGGCTGGATCGATAATGGAGCTCTTCAGAAAAGTAACCTTCAGGAGCAGGGTTGGGAGGGGTGTGTGGACTCGGGCTGGTAATTGTGGGCGAGGGGTGGAGGGTAGGGTGGCTACAAGCAGCCTGCTCCCGATCTGCCCACAACTAGACATTTGTCGCCATCTTGCCTTAGTGTCGAAATATGACAATTGTGGGCAGGTGGGTGAATGACCCCCAGGACCTCGCAGACATGTCTTGGAGTGGAGGGGGTGCAGGGTGGTTGGCATCTTGGAGTCGGGCCAGTTATGAGGGTTGCAGGGTAGGGGTGGGAGGGTAGGGATGTCTAAAGGCGAGCAATACCTGATCTGAGTGCAAGTAGGCAGTTGACGCCATCTTACCTTAGTGCTGAAAAAATTGACAATCGCAGGCAGCCTGGGGTAGCTGTCTGGTGAGGGGTGGGAAGGGGTGTAAGGAGCTCTGGAGCAAAATGACTTCACCTACCCAGTCGCACCATCTTCAGTTGGTGATAGAAGCTCGGACTAAACAGATGTGTACAGCTCTCTCTCTCTCTCTCTCTCTCTCTCTCTCTCTCTCTCTCTCTCTCTCTCTCTCTCTCTCTCTCTCTCTCTCTCTCTCTCTCTCTCTCTCTCTCTCTCTCTCTCTCTCACATCTTCACTGCACCTCTAGAACTTGGCGGCCGACGAGCGTGTGATCAGAGGTTACCTCATATACAGACCGGCGATCATCTCTAATTATAGCAGTGGTTAATGTTTTAATGTAAAAGTATTTTATCAGAAGGATATAAATTTTTGTGTGTTAATTGAATATTGCGGTAAGATTTTCAAATTCTGTGTTTGCTAGATGGAAATTCCTAAAATACCTATTTGTGTTAACACGTGTGCTCAATTTATGTACATTTGTAGTACATCCGCTGTTTTAAAAAATAATTTTCTCTTCGAGGATGTTTGTGCATTTTCCCATTACATATATTAGGTGATGTGGGATTATGCTATATGCAAGTTGGTTATTTTGAAACAAATCATTTGGGGTAAGATTTTATACCTTTATATATTTTACTTATCAGCATAAACACACGCTATTGTGTCTGGTTTAAATCGTATTCAGAATTTTTGCCATAAGATGATATTCTCCAGGCTGAATCATGTAATTTGTACATGTTATTTATTCATACTGACTAGCTGGATTTCGTTTAAATACAGTAGTTGTTAGTTATAAACTCGTTTAAAGACTCTGCCTTGTGTAATTTCATACTGGCTTGCTGGACTTAATTTAGTGAGTTTACACTTGTCGACACCAGATGTTAAAATTCTCGCTTGTGTAAATTATATTTCTTAGCTCGAGACTCGCGTTAAGTTTAAGACTCACATAATTGCACCCATTATTCACATAGTCGTTTGAAATTTCCGTTTTGATGTGTGTAATTTATTCATACACAGAATACTCTGAATTTCTATCGTCTGTTAAATATATTCGTAAAAATCGCCTATCTACCACTAATATCCCTACAAACACATCAAAATTAGAAAAATTTGAAGAAAAAAAACCCTTAGTCCACTCTTGCATTAAACTCTACGCCTATACAAGACATTGTAACCTCTACTTTGGTCAGTCGCCTGTAAAACACCACACCGTCAACATCGAACAGAGCTCCTGGTACTCCCACCCAAAAAGAAAGAAAGGAAATCAAGAAAAAGAATTAATTCTTTCAATACATTTAACCCTTTCAATAAATTTAACCCTTTCAACTTTTGATCGGATTAAGAAATTTTCAATCGGATTAAGGAATAGCCATTTTGATTAACCCTTTAAATTAATTTGATATCAAATTGATAATCCGATGAATCAAATGTGAATTAGAACCCGTGCGCCCCTATTACTCGTAGTGCGCGGGAGAAGGCATGTGAAGTGCGGTGCTCACCACGGCTTGCTTGGAGAAGGGCAGTTCTCCAAGGGCCGGAGGGCGGTTGAAGGGCGGCACCAGGTTGTTGCTCTGCATGCAAAGCAGCAGAGTCCACATGTAGTCGTTCCTGCTGGCTAACACCTCCGAGGTGCCGCTGTGCATCCCTTGCAGTCTCTCCAGCCACTGTTGGATCACCTTACGTTCTGCAACAACCCACGCCAACAATAAAGTTTTGTTGAATCGGACAAAGTTTGTGTTCGCAACGGAATTAATTGTTTGTGTTTGGATAGGGGCAATTGAAAATTGTGCTGTTGAAACTAAATTCTTTTACTATGCTACCCCAAACAAATTTATGGATGGCCCAACAATTTTTTTTTTTTTAAATATACATTTGGGATATTTGCTTGGAAATTCAGTTACACTTTTATTGGTGCCATTAAAAATATTACCCCCCCCCCCCCCCCGCACACTTTATATTCCAAACTATCCCGCTTTCAAAATTTCAAATTTTGAAACTCTCTTGTCAACATTGCTATTGACTGCAGTACATGTGAAGTAGTTGTCCATGTTTTTGTCTCATCAACTAAGTGTCAGCTTGCGCGCGAATGTATTTGTGGCTGGTTGCCGTGGAATACAGAGTAACTTTGAATAACGGATGGCATTTTATTTTATTTTTTGGAAATGTATATTTCTTGCAAAATGGTATGATACTTTTAACATGATTTTGCTTCAATTGTCGCCACTTTCGTTGATGATTAAAATGTAGTCGGCGTTTCAAAACGCCATTTTGTACAACAGTGCACAGTGAATTTAAACTTGTAGGAAAATATGTTATTCAAGAATTTTACTCTCACGAATAACCACTTTTCTTTTTAGACTGTGTCGTTATGCTTCGTTTAATATTTTCTTGTAAACACATACCTCACAATTCTAAAAACCCGAAGCCTTTTGTGGGAATATTTTATGAACATTCTATTTCCGTACGCATATTAATAATTAGTAATATCATTTTAGAATCCCAGGTATTTTTTAATTAATCGCACAAACTAAGGAAAGTATAAACCTCTACATAGTAAAATAGCATGATACGAGTTTTATTAAAGAAATATTTTTAACGTAGGCCTATGTAATGGTAATAGTAACATGAGCACATGACCTCAAAATTATGATGCATTTTCCAAGATCAAATTATTAGTTATATCTGACAAAGGATGTTTTAGGACACTAATAACAAATACCTGTCATATAGTGTAAACCACATACGTTTTTATGCCATACAAATATCGCTTTTAAAACAGACATATCACCGTTAGACGGATTCGGCCAGTGCAATTACAGTAAGAAAACACATATTCTTAATGCTGAAATTATTTCCATGCACAAAGCATGTGCGTTTTTCTCGAATTGCATAGTGTTTTATGGTTCTCAGCTACTACGTTTAGGCACGTTTCACGATTATTTTCATCCATCACATTTTTTTTATGCTGGGCATGACCTTGTGTGGACCGCATACTGCAGACTGCAGATAACTAATGTTCGTTATTGCATTCGCTCAGCGAACGAACGTGGTACACATGTTTTCAGCATCATTAGGCACTGCCAACTGTTACCGCTGCGGATATGAATTAACATTTAAACGCGGTGAAGCCATATACAAAAAAAATTCATAAATTTCAGGTCTAACTACGAGAGTAATTTAAAACTCACGAGTAGAAAAACGTGACTTAAATATTTATAAAAAAAAAAAAATTTGGCATTATCCTCGTTGTTTTATGGATGTGAGAATTGGACACTGGTGATACCGCGAGTGTAAGAGGTGTATAGTGCTGGGGTAAAATTATTTGAATCCTTGGCAGAATAAATCATTAAACTAAATTCAGAAATTCATGAAAAATGAAAAATTTTCATCGTTAATGACGAAATGACAAACTATCATTGAAACTAGTTTGATAAATTTATGAGAATACACCAAAAAAAATTCAATCAACGCCAGACGTCCAACGAAAAGACGGCACACACAAAAATTAAGACAGGAAAAGTCAAAAACTTTATTTAATCATTGATACTGATGATGGTGATCATTTTGTGGTAGCATATATATATATATATATATATATATATATATATATATATATAGTTGCGAAGTAGATAGTGTGGTGCTTTTGAAGCTCATCTCACATCATGTAGAAGTCTACAGTGCCGTGAACAGCATATAAATTGGGGAGGGCGAAAATATAATATTTCATCCCATCATACCACCCCCCTCCCCCTCCTTAAAATAAAACTTTAAATTACTATACACATAACATTAATCATCAAACATAACTTCAACAACAACATGTTTATATTTAAACTGATAGTATCTACTTACAATTACCTGGTTCTCTTATATTTAGTTGTACCCCATGCAGTAATTCGTTGCTGGGGAATGGGAATGCGGAGGGGAAGGGGGCAGGGGGCGAGGCCACCACCCTCCTCCACTAAGCAAGGCTCTGCTTATTTATAAACATGAGACACCTTTCTTTACGAATACGAGCTAAGCTGTCGTGGAATGAACATCGCGCTCGCAGCTGCTCGCACGCTGAGATCTGCCCGCCACTTGAGGACCAGCGAAAGCGAGGTGTATCTGAGAGTGCGATGGTACCATGGCAGCTTGGGTGCGGTGACTATCCATAACTCGTCGCGTCCCCAGGTGGTGGATAGGGGATCCCCAGGCTCAGGGGTGGCTGGGAATAACCAAACACCAGCCCGCCGAACCAACTTGCCGGTGCGAGAGCACCGGCCGTCAGGGACGTCGGGAACCTGGGTGGCTGGGTTCGAAGTTTAGCGATCCTCACTGCTGGATTCTGCAGGCTGCCGACTGCGGGTGTGTGATGAACGGACCTTGGAAGCACCATAGTGGGAATCCCGTTCAACTAATTAGCCTCATTTTGTTTGTTTCCAATCAAAATTTTTTATGTTTTAGAAAATCTCCAGGAATACATCCGTTTTCTATTAATGTATAATATCGCACGTAAATTACTTCTAGTTCGTATCTAGCCATTCCGTTCGAAATCGAGTTTTTTTTATAATTACTAAGATTTACGATCGCGCTTAACCAAGCCACTCTTGGCCTTGTCTTGACCAGGATAGTCTTAAGCCCAGACTTGAGATTTGACTATGAATACCACCCTAAGTATCTGGCTGTCAGTTTCTAAGATATATATATATATCTTAGAAACTATATATATATATATACATACATATATATATATATATAGAGAGAGAGAGAGAGAGAGAGAGAGAGAGAGAGAGAGAGAGAGTTAACTAACGAAGCTGAAGTGTGTGCGGCGCAGGTCCCGGTGGAGGTGGCATAGACAGATTCTTGGGCGGTTCTTAAAGCCAATGGTGCACAAAAGCAGTATATTTACCCGATTTTCGTTATAACATGTTTCTCAAAGGGTTTATCGAAATTTTTGGCATTACAAGACGTAAATATTAAATTTTAACAACTTCTTGCATTGTTAAATATTCACTACCTTAATTATTCTGCGAGCATTGATGGAAGATGAAATATTTATTATCTTCCATCAGTGCTCCGATAGTAGTAATGACAGTGAATATCTATCAATGTAAGAAGGTGTTTGAAATTATTCTTTATGCCTTGTCGTTGCAAAAATTTTGAAAAAAATCCCTGAAAAACAACTTTTAACCAAGAATAAGGTAAATACACGGCTTTTGTGCACCATTGCCCTTAACATAGAGGTCTTAAGATGAGTATGGATCAACACCAGAATGCAAGGGCTGGTAGGACGGTGTAACTGAAGATCCCCGAGAAAACCCGCCGACCAGCGTCATTGGCCGGCACGATTCCCAAGTGCAAAAATTCTGGCAGCGACCCCGCCGGGAATCGAGCCCGGTTCGTCTAGGTGGTTGGCGAGTAGTCTAACCACCACACCACCGCGGCCCCTTTCCAGGTGGAGACATTTTTCAAGAAAAAAATGCTGTATAGTTCCATAATACAGGGTGGATAGGCATAAAATCTTCAAATACTATTTAACGCACTGCCACATTTAAAAATTAATATGTGTGTGTCTATATATATATATATATATATATATATATATATATATATATATATATATATATATATATATATATATATATATATATATCTCATGAGAGTAATTCTCTTCAAACAGTTTAGTTTTAAAATATGGCAGTTCATTAAACAGTGTTGAACAGTTGTGTTTATGTTCACCCCACGTACCAATCATTTTCGAGGCAGTAACAAAAAACGTTAATACATATACCTATTCTATACATAATGAAATAAAATAGTTAGAAAGTCTGGAGCCTTAATTCACAAGTAAACTACAGGTATATACAGAAAAGGTAATTACAATTCCTGTTTCTGATTAACGGATGAACTATACATGCTATCACTAACCTTTACTTGGAAAATAATTTAAAATTGATACTGCCGAAGCAAAGTTGAAGTCGAAATTTTCATCCGCGGCTAGAATTGGATCGGCCATTTTGCAAATTTTCTAAAATCACTCGAAAATGCAGGAGTTTTTTTGAATCACCAAAGCATAAGAAACGGACACAAAAGCTTCTTTTGTTTGTTACTTACAAACACTAGAATCTGCATAGTCATCTGATAGCAGTTCTATTTGGAGGAAAATTTTTTCCGAAAATGACCATTCCATGGCGAAATTGGTACAACTCATGTACACTCATTACATACTTAAAAAAAGTATCTGTTCTGTAACTATTGATTCTTTCTCTTTCTGCTTTCTTTAGCTATATCGTTGTTGTCTTTCTGTATTGCTGTCTGAAAAATTTCAATTTCAACATACTCCAAACATTTATATTCCTTGTTGTTGGCATCCACTGAATAATAAAATACTTATATCAATATGCATTAATTTCATTGCTGGTAAGAAAAAGGATTAATTTCCATCGTATAGGCATGTACTTGGAAAATAAATGTTTTCTATAGGTTCATATTGCAGTTTTTTTTATTATGGGGACATTGTTATTTAGACACATTTAATGGAGTTACGGCGGTCGGCTAGTGACGAGTATGTTACTGTGAGTGAGCAAAAGTCGTAATGAATCGCTAATCGATTATTATAATTAGTACATGACGACGTATGTTCCTATATTACTCTTAAATGTTAAGTCTGTTATTAGTGTTATGTTATACAACACTTGGCATCAACTTCTAAATAGTTTTTGTGCATCCGATTCCTGACGATTGTAACTTAGTATCCTTCTATAGGTATTATGTTATTATCTGTATAATTTAGTATAGTTACTAGAGCAATTCAATGAAACAGGCTGACACTAGGCACTTCCTAAATTTATTCTAATTTAAGTAATCATTTCCTGTCGCTGTTAAGATAATTTGCTTTTATCTGCAAGAAATTTGTTTCTCAGTATAAAACTTCCCCTCGTTATATGGTTCCATATTACATATTTTACTGAGGTAGATATTGATAACAAGCTTTGTAGAACATAACTGTGTTCTTCTTGTACCTTTGTTACTGCCAGTAGTTCTCTTACAAAAGAACTTCATTATCAGCTTTGCTCCAGGGATTCAATTGTATTTTGTTATATAAATATTCCATTGTAGTAAAAGTAAATAAATAAATAAATTAATAAGGTCGACGCCCCCCGGTATATGTACAGCATTATCGTCTCTACACGCAAGATGCTCAACTGACGTGCAGTATGTTCTATCCTTTAAATTTCTTGATTAAGTAGATTGTCAGGTAGACTTAAGGTCCTCAATCATTTCACTTTAAATTGCTCAGTTGAACAGGATTACTCTCAAATAATGTAACTCATCAAGATATTAAAAATATGGCACATATTAAGACTCAAAGACTACACAACAACCTTTGCCCTTCCATCAGAGGGATGGTGACTCGCTCTACAAAGCTTCTAGCTTCTACGGAGGCATTCTATAGAAGTCCAATTTATCCGAAGCTATTCAATCGGACTCACCACCGTTGAATTATTCAGCTCGGGTCAGTCAAGCCCATGACGCATGGAAGGCCAATCAGGATCCCTCGTGTGGATCGTCTCCTCTGGACGATGACGTCTATCTGCAACAGGAGCTCGTAGTAGGACAGCAGCAGCGACCAGCACTCGCAACACTCTGGAGAAGAAAGATAGCCGCCATTTTTTTCTAACCTACCCTAAGTCTAAGTGTTAGTTGTACGTTCGAGGTAGGGGAGGGAATCCATGTAGAGAGGCATGCATCGCGGCAGAGAGGGATTGGACAGTCATGGTCACCGTTTTGGTTCATAACAACGTCCCTTAATGTAAAGGCTGTTCACTATAAAGTGAGCACTTTTGAAATGAACACTTGAAAAAAATCACTGCTCCTCCCTGCATATATTTTAACGGGCGCACTGAAAGACATTCTCCCAGTAAAGTTGGTAACGATGGAGGGAAATTAGTTTCATATATTGACGTCGGAAAGAAAGTGTTAGGTAACCATTTGTGATCATTTAAATTATTAATTTCTCTTTATGTTTTTTTTTAATGCATCGAAGTTTAAAAATGAGCAGATTTGTAAAATATTTACTTTCGGAATAATTTCACAATTTTACTTTACTGAATAAAGTGACGAGGCACATGGCAATGCTAATTTCACATAAGGCGGAAGAATACACAACGTGCAAAGAAGTATATTGTAAGGCAGGGCTTTCAAAAGTGCTCATTTTACCGCGAACAGTCTATAACTAATTAAGACTAATAACTAGGAAGAGGCTGGGAAAAACAGGCATAGACACAGTAAAAAGCCAGTCAACAGAAAATATTTTAAAATTATTACATGCATTATTAGAAAATGCCACAGAAAACAAATGGGTAAAGATCATGTTCTTTATTAGTAGGAAGAGAGATTATAGTAGAGAACCTGGCGACCCTGTTTGAATAGTCTGGCAATGCTCCCAATTCCCCTCCTTTCGCAGTCACTGGGTGGCTCCTTGCCGCTAGAAATAATGTTGCATTAAGCATTACCTCGTTGCCATAACAAGTACTTACATCATCAACTAACCTTGGCGTGATGTCAAGCGGCGACCATAAGTGCTTACGAATAATAACCTGGTAAAGTTAACTGGGTTAACTCGGTCACATGACCACGTTTAGCCGATAATTTGCAGTTAACCAGGTTGCTTTGAACGCTTAAAGTAACTCTGGTGTTTTGAGATAGCAGAAACTCAAATTAAAATTAAGTCTGAATATTTATATCAGTTATTAAATACCATGGTATAGTCCATTCCCGATTGGAAACGACTTATGAAAATCAACCTTTGAAAAAACACTCCTAGGCATAACATGTCAACCTGTTTTTTCAATAATCTGTATTACACAAATATATAACACTGTGGTTAAATTTTGAGAACTGTATTATTGAATAAATGAAACTTTACATTAATATCTTCTATAACTTGAAATATTTATTTATTTTTGAATATGAATAAACAACAACAAGAACAGTGTCGTGTTTGCAACGATCGGTAAGAACTAGTTCACAGTTAAAATATTATTATAACTTAGTATTTCAGTATACTATTTGTAAATTAAACTGTGCCTATTGAAATATTTAAATATTTAGGTAGCCCCGATGGCAACATATCTCATTTTTACAGTTTAAAATAACAGCAGAAAATATTGTGAGTAGGCCGTATAGGTACGTTGTTGTGTTATCGAGCGAGATGGCAACTGAAACCAACGGTCTGCTGGGCGAGGCTTGTCGCTCTCTCTCTCTCTCTTTCTTTAGCTCGTTCACACTCGGTAAGTTTCACTTCGCTAGTGAGCAGGAAATTATACATGTTTTCAATTGTATCATATTTCATACTTATTACAGCAAAATAATGATTTTTGAATTTGTAATTTACAACTGAAAAGAGATTTTAATGTTTGAATACTTATTTTAATATATTTAGATATGATGGCGGGACAGTTACCAAGTGAAGTTGGCAAACTTGGCGAGCCATGACATGGCATGTTGCTTTTTGCAAAACGAAGCGTAAATTATTCTTACTCCGAAAAATACTTCAAAATACCATATCACGTTTGTAGACGTGTTTTTTTTTAAACCTACCTAGGTAAGTTACGATGTTGTGATAAATATGTGTTTCCACAGCAATAATAAATATACTGTGATGTGTCTTTCGTTAATCATTGCGTTTGTGAAATGGTGTGCATTTGTGCATCGTGGTCAATACGCTGGCCCTGTGTGTGTCCATAATTTAAAATATTTGATTAGCATTATTTATACGTTTTGACTGTGAACTGTTTTTATGACGAAGTTAATTATTTACATCCACGTCTGTTTATTTATCACAACGTTGTACCTTTGACATAAGGGGTTTGAAACACAGTCGTGTAACGTAATTTGCCACAATCCCAGAAGAAAAATATCAAGCCCATCCCAATAAGTTTCAATAAAACTAAAAACAGCAAGTAGTAATACATAGAATTATGAGCAGAATAAAAGTTACCGTAGACTTATTTGTGTGCATGTTAACACCGCTATCTTTTAAGTTTGTATGACAAAAATTAGCAACACTAGTTGTGTGCATGAATTTAATGTACCTTTTTTGTTTGACTGGTTGTTCCTTCGGTTTAATATTTATTCCAACTGATGCCGTCCTTTTAAAGAAATAACCCAACACATATAAATAACAAAAGGATAATTAGAACAGCCCTTTACCTCGTAGTTGTAACAGTGTTAAACACAGTCATGGAAAAATACTAATGTGCATTACATGTATTGTACTATGTTGTGGAAAACAAATATGTTAATGTAAAATAACCGCAAGAACTGTCGTCAATTCAGGCATTTTTTAAAGCTTCATAAAGCTGACCTAAATAATGTTGGAGGCCTAAACTGTGAATATTCTTCCGGAATGGTTTTTGGAATATGACAGAATAATTTGAAAAGCTGTAAACAGTAAACAACATATTTGACAGGTATAAAAGTAGAAGTCACATTTAAATGTTTATGTTTAGGTGTAGCAAAAGTATACGGACACGTGCACACATACAATGGCATGTAAAAATTGATTTTGACAGATGCCACATGGCAATGTTTGTTTACATTTGGTGGAAGGATACGAAACGGGCCTGCAAGTAGACATTTAGTAGCGTTCCGAGACAGTTGCTTCCAGTGGGGAATGGACTATACATGATAATTATGATGACGATGATGAAGAATTTTTGTTAAATTATGTAATGAAAAAACGATATAAAAACATACTGCATTATACCACGTCTGTAATAAGCATGAATTAATTATTTCATGCCTCTGTCGACAGCAACACATTCTTCTTTGGTAATAACTATTTGAAACACGCCTCCTATCTAATCGTCTAACAAAAATACAATATTCGTTGCCATTCTTTTTATTTTCTGAACTCCGTTCGTATTAGATTAGCACGGACTAGGCCACTTACTGGTTTGTTTTTGTTCTTGTAGTATTGAAATATATACATGCCATTTCATGTCTGTCAGCTGATAGAACCAACTAAAGGTGGGTTTATAATTGACTTAACTGTATTTACATCTTGTGATGTGTTGGAGTTTCCGGGAACACAAGGAGGTGTAGGTTAGGTTACTTGGGTAGGAGTTTAGATTAATATTCACCAGGTTTGGGTGCCAGTGCAGAGCACGAGAATAATGGGGGTCGTGAAGGCCGACAGCCCATGAGGCCTTCCTTGGTGTCCCGACGTCAACCCTTTATGCCTGGGCTAGTAGGGTCTGCATGTTTCCCCTAAAACACCATTAAATATGTAGTGGGTTGTTTCGGCCATCCAACATCGTGAGATACTTGTACATTTTAAGAGAAGATAATTTGCAGGTTAAATGGTTAGACCAACCAGTAAATAATTCGCATGCCATATTCCTTCAACATAATAATTTATTTTTAAACCCTCGTATGAGGCCCATAATAACTACATCTTCAGTTTAGCTCGGGGAGCTCTTGAACAGTACAAAAATGGTGCGAAGCCTACATGATTATTAAGTTGCAAAGTTAAGGTTCGGCCGTTTACAAAATGGCCCGAACTGTGGGATGTTGCATGCTCTGGAGTAACGAAAGACTAAAAAGGTTCGAGTATAATTAAATTTAACACAGCAACTACACGATCGGTTAAAAAAGTTGACGTCCCCAGAGTGGGCACTCACGCACGACCAGCCCCACTGGATATGCTGACACTACTGAAAAATGTTAGCGTGGGAGTTGGCTGCCGTGGTGCAAGCTTCTCTCGTGATGTAAAAAATCCCATTCTTCGGGAATAAAATATTACCTGAAGTATGAATGGGAGTGGCAATAATACAAGAATGATCAGAAGTCACGTAAAACCCTGGAATTAACAATATGAAAATATTCAGGGAGAAATAAAATAATTGCAGTAAGCACTGTCTTGTTTACATGTCACTTGTCCTTATGTCCAAACCTTAACTTAGAATTTCACATACTTCACACAGCACGTGTCTCTTACACTATGTGTTTCTTCCCACATTCATTTGTCAGATTATCATATATTATTATCTTTATGCTAACTGATATTACAATGAACAAAACACTGGAAGAAAGAATATGTGTGATTTGGCATGGTTGGATTAAGTATACCAACAAAGTTCACATATGTGCTGTCGGCTCATGACCTCTGTCACTAGACTCTGCTAGCCAGTCTTTAGGTTAAGCTACTACGTGGTCACACTGTTAAAAATAAACAAGTACAAAATTAAAATGTGTAAAAACCCTTCTTAATGTTTCCTCTGTATCAATAGCAATCGATGCCCCCTAGTGGAATGGTGCACTCGAGTTCATTAAAGGGAATATACGTCACTATAACCAATTCAACTGTCAACAAAACAATTAATTAATTACCCTCTTATTATTACACATTCTGTGTACCTACTTGTGCACACAGCACTTACCTTAACATAACACACGAGCTTATTATTAACACAGTACTACAATAATAACATGACATGAACACTGCAATTCAAAGCGTAAACAAATATGATGCAGCATGAGGGCACTATGGCGCACACATGACGAATGTACCATCACGCAAAACAATAATATTTAAAAAGGCCATTTCAAATAAGCCAATAACATTACACTTCAAATTACACTTCACTGCATTGGCGCACTACACGCAGGTGCACGGGACACATGCTGGTGCACGGATGCCTCATGAAGCAGGGCGATGCTTTAGCAGGTGTGCTGTCGGCAGGACGAACAGGCTGGCATTGACTGGTTCACGTCACTTGGATTTAGGTTATATCATATTGATGTGTACCAGACATCCACGTATCCTTTGTGCCAGTTTGTACTACAGTGGATGCATCAATCAAAACAGCAACGCCCGACCGTTCAACATTAGCTTGTGTTCCCGATCAGTGCAGGTCGAAAACAACGGTGTGTTTACTTTTTTCTTGCCACCCTGCAACTCGTGGCCGTGGGTCGTCATATTTGAAATTAATCACAAGAGGAAACTCTTATGATAAATTGATATGTGGCCTAAAATGGCTTTTCCCGTGAAGTCACGACTGTTAGATGCAACTGCCATTGGAGGGAATACGGGGTAAGCGGCACCGCTTTATCCCAAGCCTTTTCGATGTGCGCAATGTCAGCGGGCATTGTGGCCGAATCCGGTGTGCTACGTGGCCCCAAGAGAATAAGAAGATGGGGAATAATATCCCCAGTGCAAGTGTAAAGTGGCGAGCGGCTTCCTAGCAGTGTTAATCAATTAGAGTAATTAGAGAGTTTTCATAAGTATTGCACCATAGCTTACTAGGGAAGCAGCCCACCGCTATTCCATAGAGGGTTACCAAAATCCCACAGAACACAGGGCATAGCCCCGCCCACCTTAGTGAAATGCATTTAACGTCTCAGGAAGTGAAATGCAGACACTAAATCCTGTTTTACCCCATAATGCATTAATACAGCATACATATGTTAATTATAAGAGTCTACATGCCTTCATTCTTCAAGAATCAGCCGCATAAGGCTTCAAATATGGTGACATACCCATGATGTCACATTGTTAGCAATACTTGGGGCCCCGATGTTCATGGATTTGTCACCAACGTGTTTTTAGTCATTAGCAATAATGATGTCGAGCGTTCAGTCTTTTCATCGTGTAAGTTGTGCAGTTACTTTTTTTCATGTTTTGCGTTTGGCGCCAAACTCGCCGAGGCTGCGGCCATATTCTTTAGTCCGACCTCAGCATTCGACCGACCCAGCAGGACAGGTGGTAAGCTCCCGCATTAACCTTCTCGGCACCCATAGAAAATGATTTGATATAACAATAAATGTAATTTAATTAGCCATCAAATTAAACTCTCCTTCAAATAGACCATGGATCCAGAGATTGCTGTAGGCTGTCGGCCGTACGACCCCCATCATCATCGTTCGCTATACCGAACGTGGCACCGAGCAATATTACCAGTTCCTACCGTACACCAGCCACCAGGCAGGGCACGAACATAGCACATAATCTCTGAGGATGCAGTGTATCAGTATTGTGAGTAGAGAGGGTGGTTGCAAAGGGAAGAAGGGCTCTGGGTATGCTGGAAAGGGTGCAGAATGGAGTCAGCTGTGAGGTGAAGGAGAAGGTGTATGGCACAATCATACGGCCAATGTTAGAATACGCTGCAGCAGTATGGGACCCGTATGTGGAGGTGGAGGTGCGAGAACTGGAAAAGGTGCAGAGAAAGGCAGCAAGATGGGTGAAGGGTAGGTGGAGAAGGCAGGGGCAAGATGGTGAGGAAGAAGGGAACTATAGGCCATCAGTGATGATGAAAGAAATGTGTGGAGCTCATTGAAGGACAGGAGGAAAGTTGAACGGTTAGTCAGGATGGTGAATGAAGAGGGAGGATGGGGAGGGCTACACTGCAAGCTAAATAAGGGGGTGTTTAGAGGAAGAGGAAACAACAGTGAGAAGCTTCAGAGGGTGTGGAGGAGAACGGAGCGGGGTAGGCAGTCCATGCTTGTGAGGTCTGTGAGGGAGTGGAATGTGTTGAGGGAAGAATTGGTAACTGTGAGATGGGTTGGTAAATTCAGGAAGGGAGTGGAAAAGGAGTTGGTTGGATGAAGGAGAGTTGAGAGAGTTCGCCACCGGGCGGTAGCCTAATTGGGAGTGTATCAAAATAATTATTTTAATCGAGAGACAGTATACTATTAATTTAAAGAACAGCTCATAGTCATGTTTTATTTCTTGGGAGAGGTTAGTGAACTCGATTTAATTAACCTTTTCAGATGTATTGATGTAAATGCCCAAAATTGGCATCTGCTTTCCCTTTTATAAGATATTACTATTTCTTCAAATGTTTACACAAGCAGTAACCAAAAACAATTAAATATGTATAGTTAATCTTCTCTTGTCCATAGGTTATGTCGGATTCTTTCGTCTTCTACGATTCTGATTCGCTAGACTTAATAGATGCTAATTCAATCATAAACTGAAAAGTTTCTTACTTTTCATATTCCGTGTGCTTATCAAGTCATTTAGTACGATTCTTAATTATTCAGTCTTTAATCGTAAACCCACCTATACCCTGCTGCAGAGCAGGGTTAGTCCAGAGTTGATCGAGTTGAGGATCATCGAACCCGGGTGATTCCGAACGAAAGTTAACTTTAACCCGGTCACTTTTCGAACGCACCGAGTGAAAGTCGTTGATAGTTCGTAAATTTGGATCTAAGCATCGGCGTTACACGTAATTTTGTGTATGTGCAGTTTGACTATTTGGCAAGTGTAATGAATTTTCGATTGTTGGATATTTCGTATTATGTAAAAAATTTATCTTTAGAGATTTATTCGATTTTTTTTTGTATTCACTTGCAGCACAGTCTACTGCCTAAGGCTAGGTGCTTTTCGCCGCATGGCACCATATGCATACATACCAGCATGGTACAGAACGGTATTAGAGAAAAACATTATGAAACAAACTACGTGAAGTGTTCAACTTTGCGAAATGGTAAAAATGAAGAATGTGTCAAAGTGGAAGCCAGTGCTCCTTGACGCCGGTGTAATTTCTAATGGCGTTGAAGGCTTGGTGGGGATTGAAGAGCTGACACATTATGAACTGAAAACCAAGGAATGCAGACGCGGCAAATTCGTTCAGACAGTTGTAAGTTAAAACGTGCCATTCACTAGTAATTTTTGGGGAATTTTGAGTTCTGATGTGAATTAGTTTCCAACTTCGGGGGAGGGAAAAGAGATTGACATAGATTGATTTTTTTTTTTTTTAATTTTAATAGATTTGCTTAAGCTTTCTACTAAGAGAATGTTGGCCAGTTTGTCGTGCATCGCAATAAATTTATTACTTAGCGAACCACGCACCTACAATTGTAAATTATTTGAAACTTCAAACAAACATTTTTTTTCAATTAGTACGTTAACTTAGGTTAGTTAATTGTATCAGATAACATTCACTCTCTGCCCTAGGTTTAGGGGTCCTGTCCTGTAAGGTTGGGACGCTATGATGAAAAGTGACTGGTGAAAGGTTCATGCACAGGCTATAATTTACATATAACACATTCACAGTCTTATTGGTAAAATCTGTTCATGATAAAGTGAGCACTTTAGATATGACCTTGCGAAAAAAAAGTCACTGCCCCTGCTTGCAATTATTTAACGGACGCACCGAGTGACATTCGCCCAGTAAAGTTGGTAACAATGGCTGGAAAGTAGTTCCATATTTTAACTTAGAATAAAAAGTGTTAGGTAATCATTTATGATAACTTAAAATTCTTTCTTTAATGCATCAATGTGTAAAAATAAACAGATTTGTAAGGTATTTACTCTCTTAATAATTTCACAGTTTCACTTGACAGGTGCATGAAAAAAGCGATGAGGCCCGTGGCAATGTTCCATTGCGATGCTTCACAATTAAGCTGAAAGTAATTTGCCATTGGGATAAAGTCAGTTGACGCACTTTCACGTTTCATAAACAGTTTCTCACTTGGCAATGTAATTGCCCAAACACTGGCACACATCAATAGTAGGAATAACAAGCAAAGTTAAACTAGGTTGAACTTTCCAGTGGACTGAAGTTAGCTCTATTTGCTGGCTATATGCGACTACCCAGGCCATTCGCAGTGGTTACTGCTTAGACCAGAAATGGCACAAGTGCCAATCCATGTGAATCACACTGTGGCAGTGTTGAGAGCAAAATTGACACAGTCAACAGCATGACACACATGGCCATCGCTTAGAACAAAAGGGGCAGATGTGGAACTTGAATTTTTCAGTGAGATTCTGCTGATGTATAGAGATAACTCATGCATTTGTTTCCAGTAAAAATACCATTTCCGTACAGTTTAACCACTATAATTCAGATCTACGCCTTCAAAACCTTATGCGATTTCAATTTTTTCACGTCTTGAATTTTGATTTTTTCCTGAAAAACCATTAATTGGAATGATAGCGCTCGTGCATAGGAGTAAACCTACATAAGTAGATTATGAAGAAAAATGCAATTTCTGTAGGCTGAGTGGAGAGATTTGTGTGGCTCTTAATGTTGTGGGAGCCAATGAGGGTGAAATGAGGTGAGAAAGAAGCAGCACCAGAATGCAAGGGTGTGGGAAACTGGTGATCACAGAAAAACCTGCCAACCCACTTTGCAAAAATTTGGGAGTGGCCCGGCCGGGGATTGAACCAGTTTCTTCGCGGCAGTTTGTAACATGCAGTGTATGACCCGTTATGTAATGCGGGCTGTACTGTAGTGAAAAAAAAAACGAAGCATTTGCAGAACTATGTTCATATAACGTTTTTTTATCCTCCATATATGAGGAATGTTTCCTTGAAGTATTGACATGCATTATTGCAACATCCTGTATATAGACACACGTGTGTGCGTACGTCCATAGCATACTGTCCAAGAAGTCTTTCCCCGATTAGAGACTGTATTTAAATCAGCTATACGTAAGACAGAGATGTGAACCGGTGCCAGAAAGTTGGCAAACTAACCCAAGTTTTGGTTGCAACGGGACAACGCATCAACAAGTCTCAACGTGAGCACCCTGGGTAGCGTGTAACACTTCTAGTTTAAGGTTTTGATCTCGTAGGTCTCATTTTAAGGTAGTCAACCTTTCGGAAATGTTATTTTTATTTGTTGATTAGACACCGGCTGCAATCTAAGTGTTAAAGTGCACTGTCGTAGAAGTTGCTAACATCTGCCAAGTTACGTTAATGTGATGTTGATTTGGGATGGGGTATTGCTTGCAGCGCCTGTACGTGTCAATTCGTCATGATTGGTCACTTTGGCAAGACGGCTGTATGTCCTGGCCAGTAGCGCAGACAACCTGTACTTTATGCAATACAGTTTTTTCTTGCCACCATATGGCCTTCATGTTTACTCGATACATACCTTTTTTTAAAAAAATATTTTGGCAGGAAAATTTAATGAAGTCTGAAGTACATGACTTAGTCTCAAAAACGACCTTATATCAATAATTTTTCATGCTGTATTAATGGCCATTAATAACTTATCACATGTTGATATAATTTTTATTGTAAGAATATTATTTTTTCACAAAAAACTGGTAAACCTAGTAATTTTTAATTTATTTTATTTTTTAGTGTAATAATGGTAGAGTCGAAAGCAAGCGCGTTAAGCAGAAACCCAAACGAGAGAATGCGGGTAGCTCGAAGAAAAGAAAACATCTGGAAATGGTGGACGAGAGTGGGATGGCTGTGGAAGAAGACGCCAGAAGGAGTGAACACAGGAAGAAACGGAAGATAAAGGCTGGCGTGAAGTGTGTGGGTGAAGCGGAGGGTCAGCCGGCGGTGGCAGATGCCGACACAATGGCTACGCCCTGCTGTGAGTGGGAACATCAGGTGAATTTCAGCGTCCCGAGAGGAATGGAAGGGTGGAATGGCTTGAATGTTCCGTACCCGGTTTTGCGAGCGTTGCTGAAACAGGGTTTCACGAAACCTACAAAAATTCAGGTATGTGTGTTTGTGCGGCAAATAAGTTACCTTCAGTTATGTCTTAATAGGGGACACACTGCCTAATTAAATCGTGTTTGGATTCTTTTATTTGGCAGTGAACTGGGATGAGGGCTTGATATCAGCGCCGGAATGCAAATTGTATGGGATATGGGAGATCCCAGAGAAAACCTTCTAATCAGTGGTATCATCCCACAATATTTCTACATGTGGAAACCATTATTTGGGTTTTTAGGGTGTTTGGTTCAAATGAACTTGCATGTAAACTGGCACAATTGGTCTGGTCTATTTAAGGTTGTGCAGATATTCTGTGCAGTTTACAACAAAATATTAACAGTAATCCTCGACAGTAAATAGTTGACAAGCGTGGCCTGCTGCTGCAATGCAAGCTCTGCGACAATGTGCCAATGTCTGTCGTACATATTCAAATACTCAGGCATTGGAATGTGAAGAGCTCATGGCTCCTGTGCTTGTAGCTTCTTAGTCCATACAGCACATGCCCGGGCTATTTTAACTTTTATTTATTGAAGTCTGTTGCTAAATGTGCCATGTTTCACAAGTCTTGCATTATTTTTGGTTCACGGACTGTAAACTGGTTTTAAATTAACCCACTATGGCTCTAATATTTTTGGTACAACATAGGTCAAAGTAACCTCCATTTATGGTATATAGGTATATAAAAGCTTACGTATGTGTAACCCTGACTCTTTGTAACAACACTGAAACTTATTGAAGCCAGCTGCATTGTTTTCTAAATTGTTGTGAGTTTCTTATGCACAGGAGCTTTCCTTCCCTCCTGCGATTTTCGGACGCCGAGATATTTTGGGTGCTGCAGAGACTGGCAGTGGGAAAACTTTGGCTTTTGGAATCCCAATAATTTATGGAATCTTGATTCAAAAGAGCAAGGAGAGCAGAAATACAGGCAAGTAAAATTGTTTATGTTCTGCAGTGCACTCGTAAATATCTGTATCTTGCGGTGTTCACGTGCGTTTTGGTATGCCCGCAGCGGCGACACGATACGAAGATGCCTTAGGGAACATTAGAGGCGGAGCTGCCAACAAAGATGTGGATGCTGGTAGTGATGCAGGGTCGAGCGGAGAGTCGCTCGTGGAAGGGAGTGGCTCGTGCGTGAAAGTAATAGACAAGCTGAGCGCGGAGCAGTTTGCCGCACAGCTGCCAACCACAAGGAAGCTATATGCTCTGGTCCTGACGCCGACGAGGGAACTCGCCATCCAGGTGAAAAATCACCTGGTGGCTGCTGCCAAGTACACTGATATTAAGGTGAGTGTTTAAATTGGCGCTATCTAGGTGGCTGAGGCTGGCCATTTGTAATGGTGGTGCGACTCATATAGTCTCCTCTTTCACAATGTTAGGCCTCTCGCTTGATTTTATGGGAGCCAGTCTCTCCCTTTTTCTATTACAAATAATTTCTGCGTATGTAGGCTGTTCATAGTAAACTAAGCACTTTTGAAATCCTTGATAAAGATCTTCTTGTATGCACGTTGTGTATTCTTCCATCATATCTAAAATTAACATTGCCATGTGCTGATTACTTTGGTCCTGTGTTTGTCGAGTGAAACTGTGAAGTTATTAGAAAAGTAAATATTCCTCAAATTTGCTCATTCTTGCACTTGCATGCATTAAATAACAGAAAACCAAATAATTAATTTAGTTTTCACAAATGATTACCTAACACTTTTAATTCAATATTAAGGCATAGATATACTTTCCCTTTGTTGCTGCCAACAGTGTGCCTGTTAAAATACATGCAGGTAGGGCCAGTGACATTTTGCAAAATGTTATTTCAATAGTGCTTAATTATTTGCAAACAGCCTACGTACAGTAGAACCTCACTGTTGAGACCTACTTTTATTAAAACCAATTTTTTACGAACTGTAAATTAATTTAAAAAATAATTATGTTGCACTTTTGTGCTGCTGTATATTGCATTTCTCTTTGCGAGCATTGTATTTCAATCAGCACATGTCTAAAAATAAATACCATCACCCTATGTACTTACATACATACATACACTCGCAATTAGGCTACCGCCCGGTGGCGAGCTCTCTCACCTCTCCTTCACCCAACCAACTCCTTTTCCACTCCCTTCCTGAACTTACCAACCCCTCTCACAAATACCATTTCCTCCCTCAACACATTCCACTCCCTCACAGACCTCACAAGCATGGACTGCCTACCCCGCTCCGTTCTCCTCCACACCCTCTGAAGCTTCTCACTGTTGTTTCCTCTTCCTCTAAACACCCCCTTACTTAGCTTGCAGTGTAGCCCTCCCCATCATCCCTCTTCATTCACCATCCTGTACATCCTGACTAGCCGTTCAACTTTCCTCCTGTCCTTCAATGAGCTCCACCCCATTTCTTTCATCATCACTGATGGCCTATAGTTCCCTTCTTCCTCACCATCCTGCCCTTGCCTTCTCCACCTACCCTTCACCCATCTTGCTGCCTTTCTCTGCACCTTTTCCAGTTCTCGCACCTCCACCTCCACATACGGGTCCCATACTGCTGCAGCATATTCTAACATTGGCCGTACCATTGTGCCATACGCCTTCTCCTTCATCTCACAGCTGACTCCATTCAGCATCCTTCTCAGCATACCCAGAGCCCTTCTTCCCTTTACAACCACCCTCTCTACCGGTTTTTTCCACCTGAGGTCTCCCTGCAGTACAATCCCTAGATACTTATATTCTGCTGCTTCTTCTATCTCTTGTCCTCCCATCTGTACATGTCCCTTTATTATCACCTTCTTTCTTGAAAACTTCACCACCTTAGTTTGTCTTACATTTATCTTCATTTTATTTTTCCTGGTCCACAACCATATCGTATCAATGTCTGCCTGCAAATTTCCACCCCCCTCTCCCACCACAGCATATACAACACAATCATCTGCAAACAATCTGATTTTTCCCCTAATCTCCAAAACCATGTCATAAACCATTACAGTAAATAACAACGGACCCAGCACGCTCCCAGCACGCTTTCCTGTGGTACCCCTGACGTAACCTCCTCTTCCTCTGATATTGCCTCCCCCACTTTCACCCTCTGCCTTCGCCCCCTGAGAAAGTCCCCTATCCATTCCACCACCCTCCTGTCTGGTATCAGCGCCTACACTTTCCTCATCAATGTTCCATGGGGCCCCTTATCAAATGCCTTCTCAAAATCTATGAAGCAGGCATCCACCTGCTTCCCCTCATCAACTACCTGCACGAGATCCTCTAATAACCCAGCCAGCTGAGTCTCACATGAGTATCCCCTCCTGAAACCATGCTGGGACTCCTCCAACCAATTCCTATTGCTCATAACCCTCACCACATACTGCACCACCAGCCTCTCCATTACTTTTCCTGTACTTGATGTGAGACTCACCGGTCTGTAGCTGCTAGGCCTCCCCCTATCCTCTCCCTACTTGTGTATAGGTATCACCATAGCATCCTTCCAATCTTGTGGTAGCTTACCCTCTCCTAAGGACTTTTCAAACAGCATCTCTAAATATTTCACCAAACTTTAGTGCTGAGTTTCTTATACCATATGGACCATTGACTCTTCCCACCCCTTCCCCCTCAGTGATGAGTGTGGTCGTGTATGCAACGCAGCTATCACATGTCATGCCACTGATCTCGCTTGCATGTGGACATGCTACTTTCTCTCTTTGTAGTTTACAGTGAAACACGTTTTATTGTATATCAAAGTTGTTTTCCCCCTGACATAAAAATAGTATGTTACGTGCTTTGGAGTGGGGTAAATTAAAAAATTCCACACAATGGGTAATTTGAAATAAAATGTTTCCAGAGTTTATGTAAACTTCAGATAATTCATGAATACTGAAAGGGGGACAGCGATGGTGTAATGGTCAGACTATTCATGTCCCGCCCAAGCAAACTGGTTTTATTCCCGGCGGGGTCGCTCCCGGATTTTCGCTTGTGGGAATCGTGCTGAATGATGCCGCTGGCCGGCGGTTTTCTCGGGGACTTCTATTTTTTCCCACCCTTGCATTCGGGCTCTGCTCCATACTGACCTCACTTCACCCTCATTTGCTCTTGACACAGGCTGCACGCCACGCACTGAAACTGTGAATGACTTCTGAATGGCTGTTCTAGTTTTCTGCACTGATTGTTCTGTGTGACTGGCGTACGTGTGAAACAGGATTAAATTTAAATAAACATGCAGTGCTGCGGCCATAGATTACTGCACACATTCTAGTTGTGAATATTTACTTCACACCATTGTTACTAGCGCTTGGAGGCAGTTTGTTGTCAACCTACTGTAGCTTATTTCGAAGTGCATATTTTACTGCGTGTGTAATCTTTGGAATGTGTTTGTTTACATTTTGTTACGCAGAAAAAAAATACTTAACGTATTTACGTGCGTGTGTTGCGTGTAGAACTATGATTTCGGAGATTTAAAAATTGTCTCGAGACGAAGTCAAGAATTTTCACACACACGTCTCTATTTACAGTGCCAAAATAAATTTGTTTATATATCATGACGCCGTTGGGTGAGACACGAGATGAATGATGACACTAATACTTACTGGTAATATGGGCGCCAGCGGTGCTTCCCAATCACCACACTATTGAGACTCAGGGTTCTCACGGATGTTGTGGGTTCTGTGTGTCCATCTCACCCATGTGTACTTACAAACACATTGGCAATACTAAACTTTTAATAAAATCACTGAAATAAACAATTGATAAAACATATGTGGCTAAGACACTGTCCCTACTGAATAAAAAATTGAGTTCACTGTAGACTTGTTTTTATTGATATTGTTTATACACATCAACATGCCAATGAAATGGTTATCTCGGTAATGACTAGCCAATGCCGCTTGGGTGCTCCTCAACCCGTAATTAACCTAGCGCATGCCTAAATGGATGATTTCAGCAAGGTGCGTGAAAGGACAGCCTTCACAAGGGAAGAGGGCCGACAGCCGCTAGGGTGGACTGACAGTTTTTCCCTGAAGACAGGGCACGGTGAAATACAAATGAAAACCCGTAATACACATTAACATGCGTGATTACTCGGCTAACGCAAACTCGTCAGGGCTCGCCCTCCAGCACGTGGTTAGTGGGGTGACGGCCTATACACAGAGGATGGGAATAATAGCACCATACACTAATTACACAATTACATAGACTCTTGAATGATACATGAAATAAGATGGGACACGAGATGAATATTCACAATAAACACATACACGAGTGAAAACAAGCTTAGGTGGCGTGGATGCCGCTGGATGAAGTTCGTAGCAGACCACGTGGTGCAGGTGAAATTGCAATATTTCTGCGTGGAAACGGCAAACTAAATTCAGATAAAATATTATTTGTATTGAGCAAGTGGTTCTCTTTACAATTAATGTTGCTACAGGCTTATAACATGCCTGATGGCTGTGAAATCAAACATTACTGTGACTGCATGGTCAAGTAAAAAAAAGCATCAATTTATGTGAAAAATACATTGAACTCTGAATAAAACTGACATAGAACCCTGAAATAAATGAATGCACATACAATGTTATATAAATAAGCTCTTAAAACGCAATGATGGCGTATACAATGACTTGGCTTCAGTCGGCTTCGTGGTTATACGTGATGTTGCCGTAAAATATTCAAACACAAATATTACCCTCAAATACATACATAAAAATAAAGCTCTTAAAATTGCGTTTAGCAATTATGCAGAAGTTACACTAAAATGCCATAAACATAGGCAGATGGTGTCTGATTCAAAATGTGCGGGTTGCGTGACCTCTCAGACATCTTTCCTCCTCCTTCTCCTCAATTATGTTAAAAAAGCTACAAGGGCGTAAGAATTAGTAAAGCGGAAGCATAATGCTGGGGAAAATGTCTGGCAAAAATATACGCAAGTAAAGATTAACCAGTAAACTACGTGGACTATGGAAACCTACATCAGTGAACAAAAGTTGTAGTGCGCACGTGACAGTGTCTTACCTCGCCAGCTCTCCTAGACAGACTGTCCAGATACAAGCGTCATGACTGCCTACGGGGTTCACATAAGCGGAAGTGCTATGCACGCCGAGTGGAATATTTTATATTGAAAATAAAATGGCACAAATTAAATTTAATATTGTTTTACATTTCTATAATTTTCTTATGAATTTCAATATTTTTTAAATGTATCTTTATGATGGTGTTCATGCCAGAATATTAAGTGTTCTTAATCTCGGTGCCGCAGGCACTTTGAATATTCATAACCAAACAATTCAAATTACTACAAACACTTTAAAACATTTTAAGGCATATTAATCATTATAAAGACAATGTAACACATTTTACCCTGAAATTAACATTTATAGGAAAGTTCAAAATTATCTGCCTCTTCACACACGCGTGGGACATGTGACACATGAGCGCCGTCATGGGCTCTAGTGCCGCTGGCTGTTAGCCAGTATCAAACATGAGAGGAGTGTTCATTTGTTGTGGAGAAAGCTAATTTCGCGAGATGTTGTGTGTTTGTCTGTATTTTGTGTTATTTCACGTTTTAACTTTTATTATGGCATTATTTAGTTTTATCTCGTTTTACCACAAAAAATTGTGCCTCTACTTATAAGTGTTAGGAGTCTCAATTTACTATTTATGTAACAACATGGGAACTGATATTTGTTGTTTTGCTGCAAATTGTAAGTAAATTTTTTAATGTATGTAAGCATAGAGTTGTGGTTTGCTGCGACTTGTAATACACTATGGTTAAACCAAACCACATTTTATGATAAGGGGGCGTCCATAAATTACGTGAGGCGTTTAGGGGGGGAGGGGGACGAGCAGAATCTCACCCAATCTCACGTGGGGGAGAGTAACAAGTATCACGTAATTTTTTTTCCGCAAGAAACAGTGTAAAATTGCGAGAAAACTGGGTTAAATTTAGTAAAACATGTTTCTCTACTAAAATATGACTAAATTCTACACAATAATATTTATCGCGGTTATGCGAACGCCACAAAGTAACACAGTAGCCCTTCGATTCTTTAGCGACCGGCTAGCCGAACGCCTTCTTGATTCGCCACTGCTTACCGATTCAACCTTTGCATGCCTTCATCGGCATGCCCTATGACCTCTATTGCCCCAATGTACGTCGTGATCTAGAAGAGAGATGCTGCAGTACATGCGGTATCTACTCTTCATCCATCACAAGAGCTGCAGAGCACCGGCGCGCGGTCCACTGTGCACCAGCTGCACTCGCGCGCAAAGTGCGACCCTCACGGATTGTCACACGTCGAGCTACTGACATTCTGTGTGCAAGCGACAACGGTTTAGAGGGGCTAAATCGGAACGAGGTTGAAGGAGCAGATGATTTTACTGAAAATCACATGGACATGTTGGTTCCAGTAGTCACTCTTGAGACCGTACATGAGTCTCCGTGGACTGAATTAGAATGAATATTCTTTTACCAATTTTAGTAGTTCTCATTTAAGTATTTTATTGTTCGATATTTTCACTGTGATTCTAGACTACGGTCTTAGTAGTCTTAAATACTAGTCTTGACTAGTCTTAAATAAAAATAATTGAACAAATTATATATTTTTTAAATAAATTCGACGCAATCAAACATAGATTAACGTATTTACACTGAAAATACGCATTTTGAACAATCTCACGTGATATGGGGGGGGGGGGGTGTCGAGCTAAATCTCACGACATCTCACTAGGGGGGGAGGGGGGTCAAAAAATCGTCAAAATCACCTCACGTAATTTATGGACGGCCCCTAACTTATAAGAATTGAGGTAGTCACACTAGATTCTCATAAAGCAAAGGACTCTAGTGTATTGAGGAATCAAATTTGACATATAGTAAACTAAGAACACTTTGTAGTAGTGACAACAACAGAAATTTATTTTACTCAGTTTTGGATGAATTATAAGTGCAGTGTAGTAGACTTGTTCCCATTATTTACATTTGACGCCTTGGCATAATGTATCATGAGTAAGGTTAGTGTAGAAATGTTGTATCGTAATCCCAAAAAAATATTTGTGTTTTATGTTCTGAAAATAGTCTTATCACAAACTGAAAACCTCACCTAAGTATTAATAATTCATCTACGGTTGGACCTTATGCTTTCTATCACAAAGATATGAACAGGAACAAGAGTGTATTCACAAGAAAAGTAGTTGACCTCAAGGTTGTACATCAAATAATACCTTTTATAGCCAAAATTATTCCAAAACGAATATAATTATAGGTACCTTGACTCATCGATCAAGCACTACTTAATAAAATGTCTGTTTTAACTTGAACCTGGTGTGAACAAATACTGATTTAGAGTAAATGTGCACTCTATCATCAAGCAATTAACTGGATCAGTGGAAAATATTTTCAACAGAAAACACAAGTAGATGACACAATTAACACTAGAACACATCAACTAAAATATTAATGAAATTATTTACAACTTTTAATTTAAAAAAATATCAAGGGAGATTGCTATTCAAACAACACAACGTATTACACACACACACACCAAAACAACATTAATCATAAAAATAATACCACCTCCTTATGTCAATTTTAGCTGAATTATATAGGAATTATGGTTATTGCACTACAAACAATAGTATTATCCCCTAAATACTCATGATACGAGGAGCACGCAGTTATGAGGAAATGAATCTTGTTGAATTCTGGAGTGAATTTTAACACTGTTCAAACGTGTTAAATTATTAGCCTCTGTGGCTAGCTCTTGCTTCATAAACTTCATATTTTGGGCTTCTGGATGGAATGATCAAAACACAAGGAGTTAAATCCAATTTTCCAAATAAATTTTTTCGTTGTAATTTTAGACTTCAACTACTGAAATTCAACTTTTTCTTTCTATTTAATATTATTGTAAGATTACAATTTTATCAAGATTCATTCCTTATTAATATTGAATCCATTGATTTTTTTAATTTTATTTATTTAACAATCCGATAGTCACAATTTGAAAATATAGTTAGTTAATTTGTCTTAGTAAATGGATGAGTCTTACTTGAGATACATCCAACGTAAGAAACTGCCGACAAATTTGGGAGGCTCAAATTTCGGGAATTAACATAACTCCTTCCATGAAAAATTCTTTGACATGTCCTGGTGCTGAAAACATCCCTTTGCAGACATATACAGGAATCCTGGTCAGCTTTTTACATAAGACATTCACCTATATTGTCAGCAAGTTCTATTCCATATTGTATGGTTCTTGGACTAGCAATCCTAGAATCTGAATATTAAACTTTCAACAAACTGTCATTTCTTTTAAGTTGTTACATTCAGACTAAAGCTAAACTACATGGATAGCATTATCCCGTGGTTATTTAAATCTAACATTAAATAGAAGTGTCTTTCTTTCAGAAACATTTTGAAATACCTTTACAAAACTATGTAACAATTTCACTATATAATTTGATGGATACAATAATATGAAAATCTAAGTTCTGTGTTATATTACCTGTTAAATTTGGTTATTAAAAAATAAAAAATAAATAAACTGCAACTGGTAAGGCACCAACCTCCTGGAAGGGCTCAAAGCATATATGAAATAAAATATCAAAGTCTGGCTTGAGAAAAAAATAGACTATAAACAATGCAAAGTTAACATTATTATAGCCCTCTGTACAACATTTTACTACAACGTATGTTGTAGCTAGTGCAGTGTAGGTTAATGAGAATAGAAGGTAGACTTGATGAATTTCACAGTGTGTTGGCCTCAATTGGGCAGTTTTCGGTGGTGCAATTTAGCTTTTGGCGAATACTTGGAGTGGACATTGCAACTGGCAGTTCATATTCAGTAATAGTTGCTTCAGAGTCGCAGAACAGACGTGTTGTGTTCTTGCCTAGTTAAGTGAGCGATAAGCCATAATTGCTCACTCCGCCCATGCAATTGGATTTTTTTTTTTTTTTTTCAACTTGTGTTTCAAGCAACAATGTTCTAAACTTTTCCCGCCGGTGTGGGGGTCTTATAGGGCGCTGGGTTAAAATTAGTTATTTATCTTGTGTCTGTAAAATGTAAATTTTCATGCAAAGTGAATGTTTTTGATCTGATGTAATTCTTTTCTGTGATTTTACCTTCATTCTTTTGTGTGTTTGCTTGTTGTGTTTTTGGTACCACTGCTGTATTTGAACTGCGTGTCGTATAATAAAAACCCTGTTGATCTATACTTCCAGCGTGTATATTTTTTTTCGGAGCCTTTCATCTACAAACTAGACACTCGTTGCTCTGAGGTTGAAATAAACCAGCTGATGTTCCGACAAATGCAACTTCTGGCTCGTCCACGACATTACAGATGTTTACTTGAACTACCCATGGTTCCTCATTATTGCATTATATTTGCTGTTTCATCTTCACCTCACGTATGTGGACACAAAAAAATCTTCACTGTTAGGGGATCTGCCTGGCTGGCGCATTAAGTGCATTGCGTTTGGTTTGGTAGAAAAAATGTAAGCCAAAAGCAGTTGGGTATTTCATTATGGTGTCGAAACACACAAAGCAGCATTTAAGAAATGTTTTGTATCCAAAGGCAAGTGACATTTCAACTTAGGGTAATTAATTTATTTTTTATATTTGATGTGAAAATAGTTAAAACGGACCTTTTTCAGAATCAGTTTAGCTGCTAAATGTACTATACTGAAACTTTAGAGTTGTCTTTAGGTGTGCAAAATACTTCTATCTTTATTAGTGTGCCATAAAAATATAGGGTCATCACTTGTCACGTTCAGGCGAGTCGCTGATGGAAAGGCGTGCCCTTTGAGCACCTTGCTGGTAGAGATGATGGGTTAATGGAGTGGCGACATTTCGGTGGCTCTTAACAAGGTCTTGAGAGCAGATAAGAGAGAATGAGGCATGTGGTGAGTGAGCAAGTGTCTGTCTTACAGCTCATGTGCTTCGAGGCCTCGAACACGCAGATTATCTGCAGACAGGTGTAACCCTTAAGTACCATCCATCTCTCTCTCTCTCTCTCTCTCTCTCTCTCTCTCTCTCTCTCTCTCTCTCCTCTCTCCTCTCTCTCTCTCTCTCCTCTCTCTCTCTCTCTCTCTCTCTCTCTCTCTCTCTCTCTCTCTCTCTCTCTCTCTCTCTCTCTCTCTCTCTCTCTCTCTCTCTCTCTCTCTCTCTCCTCTCTCTCTCTCTCCTCTCTCTCTCTCTCTCTCTCTCCTCCTCTCTCTCTCTCTCTCTCTCTCTCTCCTCTCTCTCTCTCTCTCTCTCTCTCTCTCTCTCTCTCTCTCTCTCTCTCCATACGTGTGCGTGAGGTTGCAGCCAGCTGGCATGCACCTCTGATGTTGAGACTGTGACCATGTCAGATTTTTTTTTTGGTAAAAAATTTTTTTATTTGAATGCCAAAAAACTGGAAATTTTTATTATGTTGGTTGCAAAACTTTAAAAAGTGAGGGAAATTTAATCATGATATTATGTAGCAACCTTGACAGCGAGACGGTGCTGGAATGGAGCTGTGTGTTGTTGAGACAGGTGGCAGTGGTGGTGGGCGGGATGGCGCCGCAAAAGCAGGAGCGAGTCCTGAAGAAAGGACCGGAGATAGTCGTGGCTACGCCGGGTCGCCTGTGGGAGCTCATCCAAGATGGCAACCCTCACCTTTTGCAGGTCGACGACATCAGGTAACCTCCCTGCATCTCCAACACACAACTCAGGTCCCTTCACATACTGAGTTTGTCCATGTACGAGACTATTTTTTCATTTTAATTTGTACCCTGAAAATTTCTAGGGTCAATTTGTTTTTGAGAGATTTTTTTTGCTCGAGTGAAATTTCTCATTAGATATATTTTTCATTAGAATAGTGGTCATCTTAAGAAATTTGTATAAACAAAACTTAACACAATACATTTATGATGTAAATAAAGTGACAATATCATAGAGGGGATAAAATGACAAAAGTGGAGCGGAAGCAGGTCAGAAACATCATATACCTGGTTAGCATCCTGGTAAAATAAGGAGGAACAAAGGAAGGGGGTCATACAGAGAGGATTTCAGGAGATTGGGCTTATTGTAGAAAAGGGAAGTGTTGCCAAGATCCAAAAAGATACTGTACAGGACAAATTTTGTAGCTATTGTGACATAGTACAGAAACATGGATAGTGGACAAGAAGATGGAGAGAAAGATAGAGGCAGTGGGCATGAAATTTGCAAGGAGTATGATAGGGTTTACAAGGAGGGAAAGAATTATAAAGAGAAAGTACAGATAGATTGCCTGGCAGAGATCATAGAGGAGGCAAGAATGAGGTGGTGCGGGCATGTGAAGAGGATGACAAGAAGAATGTTGGAAGTGAAGTGCAATGGTAGAACACTAGAAGGAAGATAAAAGAAGTGATGGGCTGAGCAAGTGGCTGAGGGAGTGGGGAGAAGAGGTGAAGACTGGGGAAACAGTAGGAGAGGGAGAATGGTGGGGGCATTTGACCAAACTGACCAGTCACAGGCTGGAAACAGCTATGGATGGTGGTGGTATTTGAACTGGTGACACTGCAGGCAGCTGAAGCCAGTTGTGGGTGCTGTGGTGCAGGTACCTGGTGATAGACGAGACTGACCGTATGTTGGAGAGAGGCCACTTCCAGGAGCTACAGCAGCTGTTGGAACGGCTCAACACGGACCCGGAGAAGAAGCGGCGCCGACAGAATTTTGTGTTCTCAGCCACGCTGACCCTCGTCCACGAACCTCCGCGGCACGTCGTCAGGAAGAAGGGCGGCAAGAAACCCACACGCATCACCCCCGGACAGAAGCTTGGCGCCCTCATTGAAACGTTGGGAATCACCAACCCCAAAGTTGTGGATGTCACCAACACGACAGGTATTGTTTGTTATAGTTGTCTTTTCCCACCTAAAATTCACCCAGAACAGTACATATTAATACCTTGTTTTGGAGAGGGCAGTGTCTCTTTAACAGCGCGGTCTTGAGAACTGATGAGGGTGATTGAGGTGAGCACAGAGCAGCACCAGATTGCAAGGGCAGGAGAAACTAGAGATCCCCGAGAAAACCATACGACCAGCGGCATCGTCCAGTTTGATTTCCACTTGCAGCCGGGGATTGAACCCGGTTTCCATTTGTGGGTGGCGAGCAGGCTAATTGCTCAGCCACCTTGACCTCATCGGTCTTGGAGTTAATGCAGAAATGAACATAGTAGAATTACATAAGCCTGCAAACATCTTTATTAAGGTTGTATGAATCGGTATTCAGTGTGCAGAAGCCAATATTGAAATATCCCAGAGTTTATTGCATTTTCAATAAGACATTTTTTTTGTTGCGGGTTTTGACCTTAACACTTTCATGTTCAAGCAATATTTGAGTGTGTATTAAATTTTAATTTTGTTTAAAGGACATAAACCTTTAAAGTAGCGCGCACATGCCAGTTGGTATTCAGTTTTGCGGTTAACTGAGAACTTTTGAAATCAACCTTTTAAAAATGTTGCTGCTAGCTACATACATATTCTAAGAAGTACACTGAATGTCATTTGCCGAGTAATATTGGTGACAATGGAGGATAAGTAGTTCCTTGCCTTAATGCTACAGTAAAAGTGTTAAGTAAACATATGTGCATACTGAAATGATTTTATTTCCCTTCTGTTTTTTTAATGCATATACTAGTTGTAAGAATTGACAAATTAGTAAAATATTTACCTATCTGGTAATTTCACAGTTTCACTTGTCCAAAGCATGAATAAAGTTAGAAGGCCATAGGAATTTTAATGTTACATATGGTGGAAGAACATGCAATGTGCATACAAGTAGATCTGAAGCAGGACTTTAAGAAGTACTCAATTTACCATGAACAGAACAGCCTAGAGTTGAATGGATTTGTGTTGTAAACATGCGGTTTTGACACTTCTTCTGGTAATTCATGAGCCAATGTGAAGGAAATGTACATAAGACGAAAAATCAGTTTACATCTCATAACCAGCCTTTTGGCCGACAGTTTCACGGTGTTCGTGTTGGCAGGCACGGCTGAGCTGCTGTCGGAGGCATGCATCCACTGCGACCTGGAGGAGAAGGATATCTACCTATACTATTTCCTGCAGAAGCATGCAGGCCGCACGCTGGTGTTCTGCAACAGTATTGGGTGCGTGCGGCGGCTGGCGCACTTAATGGGGCTTCTGGGGTGCCGTCCCCTGCCCCTCCATGCGAACATGATCCAGCGGCAGCGCCTCAAGAACCTCGACCGCTTCAGGAGCAGCCCCGACGGCCTGCTGCTGGCGACAGACGTGGCTGCCCGCGGCCTGGACATCCCCGGGGTGGAGCATGTAGTGCACTACCAGGTGCCCCGCACCTCCGAGGTACTTCACCTATGTTCTACATGGCCAGCTCGCTCTCTCACTTATGTGTGTTTATGGGTGGCCAGACAGTTGTATCTCCTGATATTTCTCTTTACATAACTAGCAAAATCAAAGTGTATTTGCTTCATGGTTAACTAATCATCTTCATAAGCTCCACATATTATCTTCTTCTGGTCAGTTTGTATATAACAAGGTACCTACCATATGTAAAATAACTACTGTATTTTGGCGTGTATAGACTACACCAGAAGTTTTTGATGAAAAATTAAGGATAATTAATATTTCAAGTATAGGCCACACCAAATTTTTGTATTCCTGTAAATATTGCTAAATCACAATTGCGTACAAACATAATAAATTCCGACTTAATTTTTCCCCTACAAAACGTTTGTGACGGAAAATTTGTATTATGTGCATTTTTTACAAATGTTATTCGCGCTCTTAATATTCCACAGATGGTAACGTGACTGGAGAAAGCAAAACCATGGCAACATGTTATACACAATGGCGTCTATCAATCTGCACTTGCGGCAATGCGGCACGCATGCGAAATACATAAGATATCTTTCTCTTGTACAGCAGCGAAATTATTTTCTCACTTAAGTCTGACTATTGTGATTTATAAAGTGCAGTGAAGAGGGTTACCTTAATTTTGCATTACCTTTTTCTAACTTTCCAGGATTATTTTTTAGAGGTACAATTTTATACATAATGCATTTGCAATTTTTGTGAAAAAATATTCAAGCAAAAATTTGCTAGTGTTATAGGCAATGTTGCATCGCGAATCTGTATCTTGAAAATATGGCAATGCTGCTTCTAGCTCATCGTTATGAACATTGCTGCTGCCGAAAACCTTGCAATATTATTTGCTAAACATCTAATAAAATTCTACAGTACATATTTCATATACATGTGTACTGTATTCCCATTTTTTTTTTTCTCTCTCTTTAAATACACAATGTGTGTAGTCCATTCCCCATTGGAAGCAACTTTCTCGGAGCCCTGCTAAATATCTACTTGCAGGCCTGTTTCGTATCATTCCGCCAAATGTAAACAAGCATTGCCATGTGACTGCCATGTAGCATCTATCAAAATCAATGTTTACATTCCGTACATGTGTTGTTTACTGTTTACAGCTATTCAAAGAATTCTGTCATATTCCAAAGACCATTCCATACGAACATTCACAGTTTAGGCCTCTAAAATTATTTAGGTCAGCTTTATGACGTTTTAAAAATGTCTGAATTGGTGGCAGTTCTTACGGTTATTTTACATTAACATATTTGTTTTCCACTACATAGTACAATACATGTAATGCACGTTAGTATTTTGCTGCGACTGTGTTTAACACTGTTACAACTGCAAGTTAAAGGGATGTACTAATTATCCTTTTGTAATTGGTATGTGTTGGGTAATTTCTTTAAAAGGAAGGCCTCAGTTGGAATAAATATTAAAACAAAGGAACAGCCAAACGAAAAAGGTGCATTGAATTCAAGCACGCAACTTGTGTTTCTCATTGTTGTCATACAAACTTTAAAAGATAGCAGTGAACATGCACACAAGCCTACGGTAACTTTTATTCCTCTCATATTTCTATGTATTGTTACTTACTGTTTATTAGGTTTAGTGAAATTTATCGGGCGAGCTTAGTATTTTTCTTCTGGGATTGTGGCAAATTACTTTACACGATAGTGTTTCAAACCCCTTAGGGCAAAGGTACAACGTTGTGATAAATAAACAGACGTGGATGTAAATAATTAACTTCATCATAAAAACAGTACACAGTTAAAACGTATAAATTGTGCTAATCAAATATTGGAAATCATTCACACACACGGCCAGCGTATCAACCATGATGCACAAATGCATGCCATTTCACAGACGCAATAATTAACGAAACACGCGTCACAGTATATTTATTACTGCTGTGGAAACACAGATTTATCACAACATTGTAACTTACCTAGGTAGTTTAAAAAACACGTCTACAAATGTGATGTGGTAATTTGAAGTATTTTTCGGAGTAAGAATAATTTACATTTCGTTTGGCAAAAAGAAACACGCCCTGTCATAGGTTGCCATGTTCTGCCAACTTCACTTGGTAAGTGCCCCGCCATCATATCTACATATATTAAATTACATATTCAAACATTAAAATCTCTTTTCAGTTGTAAATAACAAATTCAAAAATCATTATTTTTCTGTAATTAGTATGAAATATGCTACAATTGAAAACATGTATAATGTTGTCGGTTACTAGCGAAATGAAATTTCCCGAGTTTGAAAGCAACGAAGAAAGAGAGAGAAAGCGACAAGCCTCGCCCAGCAGACAGTTTTTCAGATGTTTTCTAGCCCGATAAAACAACACCGTACCATTACGGCCTACTCGCAATATTTTCCGCTGATATTGTAAACTGTAAAAATGAGATGTTGCCATCGGGGCTACGTAAATATTAAAATATTTCAATATGCACAGTTTAATTTACAAATAGTATTAAAAAAAACTAGGTTAAAATAACATTTTGACTGTGAACTATTTCTTACCGGCCGTTGCCAACACGTCGCTGCTCTCGCTGTTAATTCATATTTAAAAAGAAATAAATATTACAAGTTATAGAAGATATTAAGGTAAAGTTTCATTTATTCAATAATACAGTACTAGAAAGTTAACCACAGAGTTATATATTTGTGGCATAGAGGTTATTGAAAAAACAGGTTGACATGTTAGGCCTAGAGTGTTATTTCAAATGTTGATTTTCATAAGTCGCTTCCAATCGGTAGTGGGCTATAGTGTGAGACATCCATTATTATTATTTATTTTATTTTTTGCTGTAAAGAACGAGTTCGCAATTAAATCAACAAATGGTTATTTTGGAAGTGGGAAATTACATAAATATAACTAAATGCAGGGCAGTGAGATGTAAGCAAAAAAAGTGTGTTAAAAACTTATTTTATTTTTATCTGTTTGTATTACCGGTGCATGTGTACTGTATACAGACTTCGTATGCATTGGCGAGTACAATTGGTACTTATACTTTTTTGTTAGTAATTTGTTTGATGATCGTAGCATGTAATTTTTGGGCGATAGCACAGAAATTTTTCTCTGATCGATGCGGTAAAAATTGAATTTCGAGTTATGCAAAAACGGACTATTTTAGCATTGGTTACGTAGGGATTTTGTTTTGGGACCACAGAAAATGCTCTGTGGATATGAACTTTTGGTTAAACTGAGTTAGGTAGTTCGAGTAGTACACATTTTTGGGGTTAAAAATATGCTGTCTATAAACACTGAAATATGGTATATTTACACATGTTGCATGGGTAAGTGTTTACACAGCCACATCACCATAATGGAAACGAATCAGATTACGTTAAACAGTGCTATAGTGAGTATAAGCTATAGCGGCACATTTGCTGTAGCAACTGTTTTTTAATGCAATGCTGCGTACTGTATTACAGTCAAAACCCAAAATTGCAACTTTTCACTGTTCACAGAAAAATTGTCTGTACTTTGAATGAATGGTTATTTCAGTTTGGATCAGTCTGTCTCACTCCCACCTCTGCACACAAAAATTGCATTAAAATTTTACTTTTACCATTTTGACTCAGGTTTAGAAGCAAAATTACACATTAGATTTGTTATCAAATGGTTCTAGAGAGTTAACTCTTAAAATCTACATTCTTTAAGATCAAATTGGACTTATTTTGATTGACTTTTATGCCGAAAATGTCAAATTCTGTCCTTCATTTGTTTCTAGAGCAAAATATGTTTTAATGAAATATGAATCAATTTTAATATTTTGTATATAGAAATGAAATTGTATTTTACATTATTATACGGAAAAAAAACAATGTCGGCCAAGCTTTTGTTACGACATTGGGAGATGGAAATACTTTTTTTTACATTTCTGCCAACTTTACAAGGCGCATGCCCATCAGCATATCTGCTCAAATATTCGTGGATACAGGAAGGGAATTTTGTTAAAGGCTGATGGCCTAAATGAGAATCAGGCCCCGCAATCTTGAATTTGCACTATTTTTGAAGTTCCATTTAAGAACATTTAACGCAATTTTTTTGTGTGACCTGGGAAAAAAAACTGATTTCTAAGCTTTGAGACTATTACAACTCTTACCATGTTTATTAATTTTTAACTAGTGAATGCAGGCAAGAAGTTGCCTGCCTTCACAGAAATTATACTGGCAACAGTAATATGATAATAATACTTGTTTCAAAATGTGTGCCAAGCAGTGCCCCATGCCTTGTTGATGTCTTAAATAAAATATAAAACCTGTGTCGCAAGTTACAGCGAAAACCCGACACGATAGGCCAACACGACATCAGACATCATTATATTTTATTCAGTGTTCACAATAGCCCGGCGAAATCTGCTTGACAAGTGTGTTAGTTGGTTGTTGGAAAATCCTGAAATGGCTAGTTATCCTTACAATATCAAATATTTACTTTTTAAAACTCGTGATAAATATAATGATTATTTTAGTTAAGATTGCAAATAGGTCACTAGGCTACTCAAATATATACAAGGACAGGAATCCAAGTACGCACAGTCTATTACTGGTTGATAGGCACACACACACAAAGTAGGACGACACTTTTTGTTCATGTGGTGGCACGATCGTGACGTTTTGCTGGCTAAGCCTGCTTCATCAGGCGGGGAGTTTATGTCCCGCCATCTGGTGTCCGTCCTTTGTGAAACTATCATACTTTACTGTGTATTTCATACGCATTTCTTGTCTTCCTTATGCATTTCATATTCCTAGGCCCTTTCACCATACTGCAGTGTCCTACAACTCGCCGCCTGATGAAACTGGCTTAGCCAGCAAAACATAGCAATCGCACAACTGCGTGAATATAATGACATCGTCCTACTTTGTGTTTGCCTATCAACTACTAGACTGTGAGTACTTAGATTCCTGTCCTTTTATATGTTTAGTAGCTTAGCGGCCTATTTGCAATCTTAACTAACGTATTTGGTTATTTCTTAAATATGCCATGTATCAAGTGTTTTATACCTCTGTAAACACAGGCCTATCTTATTTGATTCATAACATTGAAGTTTTACCTTTATTTTATCGTTATAATATTTATTTTAAAATAAACATGAATAAAACCAGTGGGTGTTGGTAGCACCTAGTAAGAAATAGTTACTATGCAAAATATTATTACAATTGACTGCACATGAATTTTATGCGTTGTCCTTTGGTGTAATTTGTTACACTTAGAGTTAAGCTTGGTTTGCGGGAGGCAGAGGAATATCCTGGACGTAGCACTGTAGTAGGGCTTCAGAAAAGTGTGAAGTAACCGTGAATAGATTATAATTGTGTGAATACAGGATAATGTAATTAGTAAAACTCTCTTACGAAGTTTTCCTGCTTAATAATCCTTCAAAAATTTGCACTTTGTCTTTTACAAATACATTGTTTTACTCTTTTAAGAAGTTTTCATTCTTAATAAGCACACATTTTTCAGTATTTTTCCGAAACGTCTTAACAGGGTTTGACGTGTGAGCATTTGCATTTTAAAATTTCAATTAAGTTTGTGAACTAGCAATATCACATCTTTGCCCAGTGATATAGGTCCTATACGTCCAAATAAAGTAGTCAGCTGTAACTCTTGCCACCTTGCCACTCTACTCTCTTACCTTCAGTAGTACTTGCTTAGCTGCGTCTGTTTCGCTTTTGTTAGCCTATCAACTTGTTTTTTTCTACACATGGTAGAAGCTTTTATCATGGAGTCTTCTCTAATGACGTAACCGAGTGTTGGCCCGAGCGTCTCGTCCATGCCGGAGTCGCTCTCACATCCAGACTCTTTTCAAAACCTGTTACCTCCCTATGGTACACAGCTTGGAAAACTTAGTTCCTCATCCATCAGACGTTGGTGGACACAGGTCAGAGATATATGTTTTGTACAATCCTAAAGACGGAATAGAACAAATATCTAACAGTTACCTCTTAGTGGTCCAGTCATTCTCTTTCCATGCCTTTATTACACGCTTTGCCTTCTGTGTGCATATCTGCCTAAGTACTTCCAGGTGCACACGACCGAGAGGGAGGGCTGGAGCGGGCCACATGGAGGGGGAAACCTCCCCTGATGTACGGCCAGCATGCGCATTCCGTGCCTGCCAGCCAGGGCAAGGCGTAGGACCACCCACTCAAACTGGAGCGTGACGTCGTGCAGATTTCCGCTCTCTTAGGCAACAACAGTAGGACACTTTTCCCAGACTCCCTGATCTCATATTTTCCTGCATAAAGATTTCCTTCTTGACATTCCTGGCGAGCATGAAAGCCATGCAGAAGTTAAAAGCAGTGCATGTTACGGCGAACCTTTTTTCAGCCTTATATTTTTCCTGATACTGTAATAGATAAAATGTGCAGGTGGTACACAAGTAAATACAGTGCTCACATTAGTATGTATAAGGTGTTTATCCACACTCTGCTACATGTGTTTGCCAGGGCTACGTCCACCGTAGTGGCAGGACTGCTCGTGCGCAGCATGCAGGCATCACCATCCTTCTCATCGAGCCCTCCGAGGTTCCCCTCTATGCCCGGCTGTGCAGGACTCTTGGCCGAGGTACGTACCCCCATGGCCTGTACATCAGTTGTGATCCAAATGATTGTATTTGAACCTTTCTAGAGGTACATTTTAGTGCTCAACTTTTGTTTTCTTTCAATTTTTATGTAGTTTCTAGTGATGTTTGTGCAAATTTTTCTGATTTTATTATGTTATATTGTCACGAAAAAATATAATTAGTAAGAAAATATTGGCAGACATATTCAGAAGAAAAAAAATTAATATCAGATACCTCGCTACTAGAAAAAAAGAGGGGGGGGGGGTGGATATTGCTTCATAATGGGGCTGTTGTGGATTCTGAAGTACAGATACCTACTGTGGAAGAATCCAAACTGAGGTTACCATTTCTAAATAAAGCTATTTATTTACATACTAAGTGTACAAACAGAAAATTTACTGTAGGTCTACGTACAGTAGTGATGTTTATGAGACTTGGCCAGCTTTCACCAACACTAAGATGCACAATTGAAGTACCTACAAAAGATGGATTTTTCACATAAAATAATTTTCCTACAAAAATACAAGTAAAATAAAACACAAATAGTTATTCGTGACATTTTAACTTTTAGAGAAAAAAAAAGACATTATGGGTAATGAACTGAGAGACTTTTACTAGCACTAAAAGTATTATGGAAATCTGTGGTAAAGTCAGTGTCACACTATGTACTATTTGATGTAAACATACAAAAAAAATAGGTAAATAAATTTCACGTAAATTCTTCAAAATGAGAGAATAAAAGCAGCACTCCAAAAATACTTCAGTAATACATTTTTAATATTAGGTCAGGGCAACTTAAACAATTTCTATTTTAAATTTATCAAATAGTAAGTATTAAATCTGCAAGGTTGTGTACCATATGTCTCAGCATAATTCAACTTTGTATATATTCAGAAAATTAATAATTATTAATATGTAAAGTTTTTAAATTTAGGACATTTCTATTTTACTGAGAGTAAAATTGAAGCACTGTTAGTTGCTAGTTAATGAATGTCAGATTTTATATTGGTTTTAGAAGATTTTAAATACTGAAATGACAAGGTGGAGCTGCTGTGTGACGCCTGCAAAGCTGGTAATTCAGTGACCCATAACACAGGCTGTAGATGATTATCTCTTACAGCAACTGTCACAGTGGGGTGGGAGCGGCATGTCATTCTCTCCCTCACACTTCCTGTAGATGATTATCTCTTACAGCAACTGTCAGTGGGGTGGGAGCGGCATGTCATTCTCTCCCTCACACTTCCTGTAGATGATTATCTCTTACAGCAACTGTCAGTGGGGTGGGAGCGGCATGTCATTCTCTCCCTCACACTTCCTGTAGATGATTATCTCTTACAGCAACTGTCACAGTGGGGTGGGAGCTGCATGTCATTCTCTCCCTCACACTTCCTGTAGATGATTATCTCTTACAGCAACTGTCACAGTGGGGTGGGAGCGGCATGTCATTCTCTCCCTCACACTTCCTGTAGATGATTATCTCTTACAGCAACTGTCACAGTGGGGTGGGAGCGGCATGTCATTCTCTCCCTCACACTTCCTGTAGATGATTATCTCTTACAGCAACTGTCACAGTGGGGTGGGAGCGTCATGTCATTCTCTCCCTCACACTTCCTGTAGATGATTATCTCTCAGCAGGGTAGCTTCTCCTGCCAGTCCTTCAACATTGTTAAGTGACAGTCTGACAATTTAGTTCTTCGAATAAGAACTGGAACTGGTGCCTCAAAACAGCAAAAGTTGAGTCTGTCTTACTCCATAGTCGCCACTCTATGAATTTACTTTATCAGATTCTTAAGATACCAATACTATAAATATTGGCAGATACTGTGGTATTGGCACCGGATCAGCCCAGCACTAGATCACTCCCTGATCTTCGCATGTGGAAATTGTGCCCGACAATGCCACTGGTCAACGGGTTTTCTTGGGGATCTCCTGTTTTCCCCGCCTCTCATACCTTCGCCGCGCCATACTCACCTCAATCACCCTCATCGGCACGCAAGACCTCACTGTTAAGAGCCATCCAAATCTCTTCACTCACTCACTTGACCAACACATTCATTTGCACTTCAAGAAAAGAAACTACGTTAACATTTGTATCTTGCCCACTCATGATTCACTAAAGTGTAACAAAAGATTAGGGTATTTCTCGTAACATTAACAAAAATAGAAATGAATTATAAAAAGTAGACTGAATGCACAAGTACTCGCATAGTGGTACTTGTAGATTCACACATAAACAAAAGTCAGATGAACACATTTTCCATGCGGATGCGCTGTCGCACAATGTTTGCCTGGTTAGACCAAGTTCATCAGGCAGCTCTTTGTTTTAACTTGAGGATGTAAGAAATAAGCTTGGAAAATATAAAAGTGTTGCCTGTTAGTGTTAGTAAGGTGACATGCAGTCCCAAGGTGGTGCAGAATGACTTATTTCTATCTACTTACAATTTTTGGGGTGAGTTCAGGAATGCTGCAAATAGTATCTTGTCAAACTACATCACATTAATCATTTATTAACTGCAATGGAAACATTGTCATTCATAAGCTAAAAAACATGCTTTGATATCGGCAATTACCCAGACATTGGTTTGAATTTGCTGTGTTGTGAATGGTTGCATAAAAGGCTGATAATTGATCATATCTATGTACAGTTGAAACTGGAACCACCAAACCACCTTGAACCAAAAGTCAGTGTCCAACAAGCATTTTTTGTGGTCCCAACCAAATTGCTGTGTAAATTCCAGTCAGTTTTTGCCGAACTCGAAATTGTATTTAATCTGTATCAATCAAACAAAAATTTCTGTAGTATTGCCGAAAATTACATGCTCCAATCATTACACAACCAAGTATTAACAAAAAAGTATCGGAAAACTGTACTCACATTATGTAAACATCCACAAGGAACACTAATAGAAATCACAAATAAAATAAATTTTCAGTGCACGTTGTTTTGTTTAAATCTTGCTGCCCTGAATTTAGTCCTATTAATGTAATGTACCACTTCCAAAATAACCTGTTGACTTGTAATGTCGCACTTGACTCTTGCTTTGTAACAAAAAATAATAAATAATAACAATGAATGTCTCACACTACACGTAGTGTCTTGAGAGAACACGAAAAAAAAAAAAAAAAAAGTGTGGGAATTCAGTACACCTATATAAGAAATATGTACTGTAGAATGTTATTAGATTATCAACAACATTGCAATGTTTATGGCATCAGCCATGTTAGTAATGATTAACACAGACCAGCAGTGCCATATTTTCTAAATATTGATTCGAGATGCGACGTTGTTTCGTGTGAATATTTATTCATTAAAGTTACGAATGCATTATGTATAAAAATAAAATTCTAATAAATATGCCCGGAAAGTTAGACAAAAAGCAACTCAAAATTAAGGAAACCCTATTCACTGCACTGTACTAATAACAATATTCAAGTTTTACATGGGAAAATAATTTTGTTGCTGTACAAGAGATATCTTAGGTAGTTTGCATTGCCGCCACTGCCATGCCCCAAGTACACTTTGATAGACACCATTTTGTGATACCTGTTGCCGTTGTTGTGCTTTCTCAAGTCGCGTTACCATCTGTGGAATAGTAATATTGCAACATAATACTAGTTTTCTGTCAAATGTTTTTTAGTGGAGAAATTAAGTTGGAATTTATTGTGTTTGTACGGAATCGTAACTTAACAATATTTAGAGGAATATAAAATCCAGTGTAGCCTACACATGCCAAAATAGGTATTTCTGAGCAAGTGATTTCAAAAGAGATGTTAAATGCGGTTTTTTTAATTAAACTTGAATGTGTGTTCCGGAAAAATTTTCTTTAATATTCCCATGTGTATTGTTTTATTTCTATTAAACGTTACAAATACAGTGAAACCTGTTAAGAAATTCCCACTTAAGAAGTTTTCCTGCTAATAAGTACTATTTTTCAGTCCCTTTAGAAACTTAACAGAGTTTTACTGTATCTAACATAGACTTATCAATATGTTCAACATAAAGTTTGGTGGGTGGGGAGGTTTTTTTGACTAAAATGTCAATTCCACGTCTACAGAATTTTCACAGTTATAGAATTTTTATGTCAGTCCCCTGAAATTTGTTGGATATAGTTTCCACTGTACTTTATATTTTATGGGTGTTCCCTTGGTGGCTATGTATTACTGACTAGGCGTTTGCCCGCGACTTTTTTTTGTATTGTCACGGGGCAAGAACAGTTACCATGTTAAAAAATTTGGTTATCATACAAAGACTGAAAAAAATATTGCGTAGATATATGTAGCTAATAATGGAATGATGTAAAATTAACTCAACATTGAAGCGACTGCGGTCCCATTTAATATTTCTCTATCCACTTTGCCACTGTGGCCCCACTTAACATAGTTCTATCCACTGAGCCACTGTGGCCCCACTTAATTAACTCAACATTGAAACAAAACTTTTACGGTAAACAAAAATTATATTCCATTACCTTCATGTCTCTGTGCAATATTCTGTATGCATTATTACAAAACTTTCATAGGAAAAAAGTTATTTAAAAATTAGTTTTAGGGTAAAAGGCATAATCTGATCTTGCTGAAATTCGAATTTGACCTGTATTTTACCCTGAGGATTCGCTCTGCAAAATTTGAAGAAAGTTTCACGGGACTTAGATATATTAAAGACAGACAGATTGTCTACTTATATAGTAGGATAATTGTTTAGTGTGGCCCTTTTCACAAGTTCAGCCCTGCCACATCATCACAGGATAACCCTCTCACTCTGCAAAAGAACGTTGCCTTCAAACAGCTGTATTTTTTTTTCCTACTTTAGTTTAGTTTCAGTTGTATGCTGTATGATAATATGCATTTAGTTGTTAGTTCTATTTTATTTCTGTTCACCATGTGATGATGTGTGTGTAACTGTCAGACCAGCAACTGCCACAGTTCCCGATAGCTGAGGGCTACATGGCGGCCGTCAAGGAGCGTGTTCTCCTCGCGAGGGACCTGGATAGACTGGAGCTAAGCTCCCGTCGCTCCAGCGCCGCTGCCGGCTGGCTCCAGAAGGCGGCCAGGGAGATGGACATACTGCTCGATGATGATGATGACGATGTGTATCCTTTCCTTACAGTGCCTGTGTCAATTACTCTCTCTGCAAGGGATCTCGGAATACGTGTTTTTATGTTCAAATTTATTTTCTATTTCAATTTTAAAATAAAATGGGATCAATCGAATCCTGTTTATTTTTTTACCAAATGTGAGTCCATGCTACTTAAAATTTGCTCTTTTAAAAAATATTTTTTCTCCAGTACGAGTTATTTGAGAGCACAGCTACAGATAATTTTTATAGTGAATGCACAGACTACAGAAGCAACAAGATTATTCAACACGTGACATTATACTGACATGCAAAACAAAAAAGTATTACAGTACAATGTAAACTTTTTCCTTAAATAACATTTTTGCATTCCCACATACAGCATGTATATTTTAACGTTCCCACATATAGCATATATATTTTTCACTCAAATGGTATAAATTTGCTCCCAAACTTTAATTATTTAGTATTTACACAGTAAAACAGATTCAAGGTGCTTGAATTCAATAATTTATGCATGTAAAAAAAATGCATCTGTTTACTGTGCAAGTTTACGGCCACCATTGTAAATCCATAGACAATGGAGTAATGCCAGCATGGTTACAAAAATGGAAGACACATTACTGTTATATTCAATTTCTTTTTCAAGGTATTGCTAATGTTTGACTTTGCTCTCGCTCCTACAGTATTGTATCAGCTGATGAACTGCGGCGGGATCCGTGTTGTTAGGTTGGCTATTCTGATGTCTTTGGAAAAAAATAGTACTCGTAACTAAAAGTTGTAATTCAAAATCTTAATTATACTTACAACATTTATGGTTTAAATTATGTTTCTAAAGCAATTTTAAATTTCCTTGGCTATTAGTAACGGGACTTTAAAAACATGTTCAGCATTTATGACAGAGTATGTCGACACATACGAACAATAAACATTTCCAGCCAATGGCTAGCCATGTTTATGTTTCCAGCCCGGTGAAGGCAGTTCTGTGTGCCTTCTCATTGTGTTTATTATACATATGTCGTACTGGTGTTGTATGAATATTTAATCAGTAAATTGTTTATTTGCTTTTCCCAAACATAGTTGGTTGTAGGTACCGTTGTAGTGCGTTTTGTTGAGTGAAATGGAATATTAATGAGCACGTCGTTATAACTGCTCGTTCCGCAATTTTCCTAACCGCCTTCCACAATGAAGTGACACGAATATTATTTCCGTACATAAGTTTAAGTTTGTTTGTATCAGGAAACGTGAGCAGTGTTGATTTTGCAAATAATTTATTTAATGCTAGTGACGAACAAACGTGATTCTAGTGAAGGAAACTCGCAAGGATTTCCATATAAAAACACGTGTTCTAGAGGTGACAACAGTAAGTTTGCGTGTTTTGTACACGTATTTGTAAACCGTTAATATAATGATTGAAATGCACATGGCCTGAAAAATGCTGTACTTTCCACACTTTTGTAGTGAGTGAATAATAATTGTTTGTCTACATTGTAAATTCGAGTGTGAGGTTAATTTCGGTCAAAGTGTGTGCGTATATATATTGTTGCATCTGTACGAATACGAACAGCGACGTATGTATCACGTTATCTACGAAATTACAAAACAAATTTAAACATATCTTTTTATGCTGACAGAATCAATTATATCCATAAAAATTGTCTATACAAATCCCTATTTCTCTGCCATTCTGCAAGATAGCCACACATGAACTAATACAGTTTTTATGCCGTATCTAGGGAAACAATCAACTGATTTCTTAAAAATTTGACAACTAAGTCGTACTATTAATTTACCTATGTTTTGTGTGTGCAAGTCTCCTGATTTCTGAACATTACCTATACAAACATCTTAGCTTAGTGTGCTATATCTACAAAACTATGTCAAAGATTTAAATTTAACTTTGTATATTATATCTATGATACTCATCCCATTTGTTAATAAATAAACTTTTTGTCCTCCATTTATGAATGTTCATCACATTAACAATGGGGGTTTTATGCCTTATCTCGAGTACCAATCAACCAATTCATACCAAAATTTCACGCAAGTATTGCTACAGTAGGGTATGTAAATTAACATGTGTTATGTCTGGCAGGCATATTTTTATGAGGTTTATATAAATAATTTAGATTAATTAATTATATATAATATACCATATTTCGGCGTATATAGGCCGCACATTTTTACAAAAAAATGACCACAAAAAGTGTGGTGCAGCTTATATACGAGATGGCATAAAAAAATTTGTTTTAAAAATTTTTCCTTCAAACATGTTTAGAAATTTGTCAACAAACAGTACGTTCTAATATTTTAATTCTTAAAGGTAGGAAGGAAGGGAAAGGAAAGAACTTAACAAAAAAGAATAAAAAAAACTCTTGTGCAGGTATTTGTTCACTCACATTCATAAACAAAATAACCTTCATCTCGCGTGTGTAAAATGTAAATATGTTGGAGCTCATCCGTAGATGTCGTGCATGAGAAAATAATCTATCTACTATACAAGAGTAAGATATCTTACGTAGTTTGCACGCCCGTCGCGACTCTACAAGTGCACATTGATAATACTACATTTTGTGTAACATGTTGTAGTGGTTTTGCTTTCTCAATTCACGTTACAATCTGTGAAATAGTAATCGCACAATGAATTGTCTTAAACATTGCAACATAATACAAATTTTTTGTCACAAATGTTTTGTAGGGGAGAAATTAAGTCGGAATTTATTATGTTTGTTTGGAATTGTGACCTAACAATATTTAGAGAAATACAAAAATTCAATGCGGCCTGTACTTGAAATATTAATTATCCCAAATTTTTCATCAAAAATTTCTGGTGCGGCCTATATACGCCAAAATACGGTATATGAAACGTTTCAATAAAATTCAACCAAATTTTGTACACAAGCAGTATTCATTAGAAGTATAATTTATGCTACAGGAATTCTCTTTTGCTGGATCTTTTCTCAGGTGAGTAAACTGTAGATTTTTCCATATTTCCAGAACAATTAAACTAATTTCTACCAAATTTCGCACACCTTGTAAAGCCATGTAAAGCTTCATAGTTTAAATGGTGTCAGACAATGATTTTCAAAATGGAGGCCATATAAATATTTTGATATGTTTGGCATATCTGTTTAACAATTTCAATCAAACTTTTAATGCTGACCGTATTTATTAGAAACATCATGTACAGATTCTCTTTTTAAGCAATTTCGTAAGATAGCCCAATTTAAGAAAAAAAAATTTTGTATGCCGTATTTCCGGGACCTATCAACCTTTTTCCAATAATTTTTCACACATGTAGCGTTATGGTAGGTCATGTAAACTGATTTATATATAGTGGCTCAAGAGACATATTTTAAAAATGATGGCTGTGTAAATACATATTTCAGGTTAGTAACCCCCATCATTCAAAACATTAGACTGATTACATCCAAAGTTGATGCTCCAGATTCATTCTCCATGTTGCAGTTGATAGCAAGGTAGCTAAATTTTGAGAGTTTTTCTTAATTCAAATCACAGGTAAGTCACTCATGTGTTTTTATTGTCTTAGTACTGTTTAACATGTTTCTCGATTCATCTCAATAATATTGTTGCCAATGAGTTGTTAACACCTACATTACATCTATGCTTTTAAGAACTTCACTAAAATATATTTGCACCCATGTAGAGGAAAGAACGGTCATTAGTTATCGGTAACTTGTTGCTATTTTTGCAACTGAAAAACTAGTTTCTTGATTTTATTTTTATCTTTTAGTAACACGTGATTTGAACTAACTTAACAGATACGGTTATCTACTGCTGGCTTTGGTGCTGCTACAAATGTAATCCAATATAAACTATACCTGGGTGAAATTCATGAAATAAAATGTAATTCAACTTATAACACTGGTATTTGGTTTCGAATTAGTTAAAATTTATTTGTAAAAGTGAATATTATACTGCTATAATATTCATTCTCATATTTTCTAGCAAGTTAATATCAACAAACAGTTGCAAAGAAAAAATACAACCATATATTAATATTGATCTATCGCTCACAGAGCGACCTGTTACACAATTGAGAAAACGTGTCAGATAGTAAAGCATCTTGACGTATTGTCTTGTAAGAAATGGTGAAATTTTATTCGTAAGAGTAAGCATGTAGGTCGTGTTTTATTTTCTTTTGTAAATTATGACAAATGGATGTAAGACAAGTAGACTTGACTGTGTACTACGTATTTTCATTGTCTTTAACACGTACATGTTTTATGTGAATGCCAAACACATACATGTTTTATGCAAACGTCAAACATGTAAGTAATATGTTTTTCATCATGAAGCTCACGTAGCACGAAATACATGCACATGATTGAAGTCATGAAACCATCTTGATCACATTGCTGCCCTAAAATTCCATAGTTTTCTACACTAGTGGGGTGGCACTATTGCAGGATGTTCCAAAGTGAAGATTTTATACAGTTTGTAAACAACTTTTATTATGTTTAGCTCAGTGATCCTATTTGAATATGCAATTAAAGAAATTAAAAATCCATTTTTTTTTTTTTTTTTTTTTTTACCAGTGGTTACTGGAACAAGAGAGATTGTTTTATTTATAAGACAAAACTGCAGTAAAACCCCTTCATTACGACCACATCTCTATTATGACCCAATCTCGAGAAACCATGAAAAGTTTGGGTAGAAAAAGTTGAACATTTGAGGCATGTCTAAAAATAGATACAGTAATCCCTCGCCAACCGCGGTATCTTGAACCGCGGTTTCTGGTTTGCGCAGATTTGTTTTTGTAGACCTTTTCTCCAACCGCGGTATTAGTGTGTATTATCCACGGTTTTCAGTCTATGGAAAACTACCCCTTACTGATGTTAGCAGTCGTGCATTTCTCAAGCTACCGTCATAGACTTTGACATTTGTTGTCCCAAGCAGCGTGAAGCAATAAATTACTTAATACCAGAAGCTGACACTGGTGTATTTATTGTCCATGGAAACGTTTTATGGAGGAGGGGGGAGTTGCAGGCCAGGTCAGTGAGGATTCTTTGTCCTAGTCACATGCAGCCTCAGCCTTACCCTCCCTGTCTTTTTTCGCTTCCATCATCCCTCCTCCAGCGGCACATTACACAGACTAGTTGCTTAATCAATGTATGTATAACTTCAAATTTAATTCAATGCTCATTTTTTTAAATTATTATTTTTAAGTTTATGTGCGCCCATGCCTACGTAATATGCTAATTTTTTATGGTGGGCAATTGTTTTTTTCTTAAGTCAGTTTTATTTGTAAAGTGAATAAAGATAAGTGTGTGCAAATAAAATGTGTTCTTGTGTTACCAGTACTATATTATGGCGAGTGAGGCCATGTGCTGTATAGGCAACATCAAAAGTTTTTTAATGAAAAACTTGGTATAATTAATATTTCAAGTAGACCACACAAAATATTTATATTTCCGTAAACATTGCCGGGCCTCATCGTGCCAGTGCAGAGGCCAACACGCCGCCTACATTTAGTATAAATTCAACGCAATGACGTGAATCGCATCTATTAGCATGTTTTCGCAATGCAGGGCCGCTGTTACGAAGTGAACAGGCCCTGTAACGACGGCAGTGGCAGCAGGCGGGCGGCTGCCCGCCCGTCATCTTGTAGCGACCGACCGTCGGCTACCCAACTTGAGGATCTACGTACACGTGGCAGCCGGCAATGTATTCGCTGCCACCCCGACAAGGGGTAGCCCAATGTGCCTTTCTTGGCTATCAAATTAATCAGGAGACGTCCAGCTATTAAAATGTGCATATTTATATTGAATTTAAAAATCTGTTTTTTATGCACTAGAGATGATTGAACATGAACTTCATGCAAAAAATGGCACATTTGGTGGTATAGGTGTTAGGGGTGGGTCAAAATCGATCCAAAATTTTCCAAATTTTTTATTATGACCCTGTTCTCTGGGAACCGTGAGGGGTCGTAATAGAGGGGTTCTACTGTAATCTCTTGCACATAATTAATACACATTATTGTTGTTTACATGGTCATTCATAATGGTTAGATCTAGGAATGTTTTTAACAAATAAATGGGAACTATTGCATTGCACCAAAAATACCAGGTAAACATGTTTATTAATTTATTCAAATTGCCAAATATGAATAAATGAGCCTGTAAGTCTGCATACTTATTTATATGCTAATTTTTAATATGATGTGGAATGAAATGGGAGAAGTGAAGTTTAGGAGTATTTTTATGTTAAGGTGGCCCCCCACAAAGCTATTTGCAAACTGTGTAAAGCGCATATTTCCCGATGTGGTAAAAGATTTTTTTTTGCTCTCAGACCCCATATACAAAATTACAAATAAAATGATTTGTATCAGCACTATCTGTAGGATCGGCCACAAAATATCAGTATCTGTAATATCTGTGAAATGGGGTTTGGACCCACTTCTAATTCTAAGCCAATAGCCATCTATTTTTATTACCCTTAAATAATAGTTTCTAAATGTCCAGGAAAGGAGGAGAGCGCTGTAGCCAGCTTCAACGTCTAGCCCGATGGGCCCTACAAAGACAGTTAAACTTACCCCTGACTACTGCAGCCTCCAGTCCGACTAGTTAGCCCTCGCAGAACTCTCAGCCTACTGAGCTTTTCTCTTTAATCCACCGAAGGAACTGCCCTCTATAACTGAGGGCCGTAGTTCATTTTTAGATTCCTTGCTAGGAATTTGTTGGCCGTGGCCAGATCTAAAATACTTGAGTAATCTAGAGCCTCGAGAATCCAGACCGGAACCTAGTCCCTCCCCCCTTCCCCACCATGGCTTTGCCCAGTCCGTAGTAATCCCACTAACACATGCCGCATACGTACCACCGCCGGAAGATTGATAACTGTTGTCATTCCCCCTAAACCAGCACATTCCCTTAAGGTGGCTACGACTATCTCAGACTTTGTCCCTGTACGCAAACCGACTAGTCTGGCCCCGTATAAACGCCCAGGTAGCATACGAGAGACAGAGCAAGAACTGCCGGGAGAAACATACCGTATTTACTGGCATAATTCATGCACTCTAATTTTATGGTGCGGAATTCTGGAACAAACTTTTCCTTTCATATTTCACGCAGCACGTTTCTCTCGAAATGGCAAGATAACACTTTTTTCCTCATGTTTGTTTTTTTTTAATACTAAAACAACTGCCAGTGTAAACAAGGGCATGTACCAATGAATGATAGCCAGTGGCGTGTTTACCTACATCACAATTTACCCACTGGTTCTAAACCTGTACTTGGAAGTAGCGGGTGTGTCACGTATTTTGCAGTAAGCCACTGTGCACTTTACTTTCCACTGGGTTCGCGCACACATTGATATTCCTGCCCGGTCTTTTACAGCGGTGGGTGGATAGTACATGATGTAACCAGCACCATGGGGTAATAGTGAACGTGTGAAGTTTCACGGTGTATCCAGTGGTCAGTGCACCCCTATCCCCTGCCTTTTACAGTGGTGAGGCGGAGTAGGGAGGTACTCTGGTCGCATGATACGAGTAGTAGGTGTACATCTGCCATAGGGGCTCTTTTATGCAAGGTGCCTGCTAATCCTTCAATATTATATAGTTAAATATAACCTTAAGAGCTGGGATGAAGTAAAGTAGAATACTATAAAAATGCCTTAAGAGTATGTGGCAAGTAGGGTACACTTTAATTAATGGAAATAAAGTTTTATAAATTACGTTTGCTTTTATTAAAAGATTAGACAATAGGGGCTGCACTCTCCTGGTAATAATTATGAAATATTTAATCAATTTAAAAAAAGGTTTGATTATATCAGGAGAAGGCTTCCCGGATGGCAAAAGAGTAAAATGTTTGCGTAAATATTGGTGATCAAAGTTGAGTAAAATAAGCCACAATTAAAATATTATATATTTCCTAATGAGGAATGTGTTCTTTAAGGAACCTAACTAAACTGAGTATCCAGCACCAGAAGGGCACTGAAGACGAGCGTATGTAGTACAGTCGACTCTCGATGTATCGTTATCGCATGTAACGATAAACCGCATCCACCAAAAAAATTTTTGTGGTCCTGGCGAAATTCCTATTTGAATAATGTTAACATAAACTGCATGTATCGTTTATCACATAGTGTGTCAATCGAAGTATATTTCAGGTCCCTTCACACCCAATATTTCCAGCAACTGTAGTTTTTTAAGCTCGTTGTTTATGCAAATGTCTAGTAACTGGATGTGAAAAATGTCACGCGCACCATCATTTATCACTGCTCTGCTGTGTGCTATCTACCTTCCCAACAAGTCTGTCCGAGACTGCGGCATGGTGCGACGTGCAAGCTGGCTTGCTACTTCCCCTTACACGCCGACAAGAGGGGGAGTGGTTACTATAGCAACCAGCATGGCGACCTAGTATCCTCTCTCACCCCTCTTTTGTCTCTCTCAGCCACGCACCTCCCTTCCTCCCCTCAGAAGCACTTGATAGGGGAAGCTGTGGTCTAGAAAAAGGTTAAAACAAGTCTTGGCTGCACACGCTTGTCTACACATGCTGGCCACAGCATAGAGCAAATAAGTTGCACCTATCATCACTTGTAATTCAAAGGAAATGGTTTCGCTTGAAAATGTTACGCAAAACATTTTCACAAGGAATTATTTTTTGCAAAGATGTTTTCTTTTGTTATTAAAGGTAGTTTTTTTCCCCGTTTGTTTGTATTTTCATTGTGTGTGGTGTAAAATTAACATGATTTTAAAACAAAATGTTTATTTAACTCTGAGGGGCAGCATCTTCATGAATAAAATTATATTCCCTGAAGCATATACTTGACCTCCCCTTGCCACCAAAAATTGTTTGAACATCGAGCGACTTGTATTATAACTGTAAAGTTAATTTCCAGTAACTACTTGCGGGGAAATCTGAGGATTTATATTGATTTATTTCAATACACATGTCTTTTGAATAAACTGATAAAATGTAAGGGCCTATTTGACACCTTTTGCCATCTAATAATGGGTAGGTAAGCACCGAGCCGAGTGCAGTGTAACTCGCAACAGGGGAAATCAGAGGACGTGGTTTTGAATGATTAATAAAGACAGTGAAGAAATCAATATTAATTGTCTTATTTATTAATTTTTTTCTCAAAATTACAAGTTTTCTTTGCAGTAAAATATAATTAATTACTTTTCAAGACCGACATTTGCCACCGACACAAGGTGTCGCAACATGTAGCAGTGTGGATGGGTAATCCTCCCGCCACCGCTCATCCTCTACCAGCTGCCGTGATCACACTGCCCTAGTGATAATTTCTCCGTGCACTCACAGCTGATTGAGTGCGCATGGGACATTCAAAATTTGACTAGCATTCGGTGTCATATTATTTTCATTTTCAGAGGTTTTGAAAGTTTTAGGTCAGCTTGCATTTGGTGTTGGATTACAGTCAGTTATATATGGTATTTTGAGACGTTTTCTTTATTTAAACGAGTTTAGGTGAAATGTTTTAAAATTTATTATTTACAATACTACGTTTTCTAAAATTCTCATTTTTATTGCGTTTACTATCTAAACTTCATTCACAGATAATATACAGCTCTTACTAAACTCAACATAAAGTTTTACAAGTTTAGAAGTTGTATTTTATTGAAGTACCGTACATGTCGGAAACCTCATCTACTGAAATCCCGCATGTACGGACGTCTTTTGGCAGTCCCCTGAATGATAGATTGAGAGTCAACTGTACGTAGAGGGAGTGTCGTCATTGGAGGAGTCCAAGGAAGACGTGGAGGGAGGTTACCAAGGGAAGGTTGACGGCGTTGGCAGGACCCTCTGGTGACGACGGCGTCCGGAAGGCCTCTGGGATTGGAGGTCGCCGAAGAGGTGGAAGACTCTCTGGAGGCTGTAGGTTACTGACGTAGCGCGAAGAGTTCTAGCTGCTAGCTTGCCCTGTTATAAATGTCTCTTGGCCATTAAAGCAGGTGACGGGGGGCTAGAACTTATCCTTGATTGTCAACACCTTCCATTGGCCATTACAGCGGTGGAGGTGCAGCGGACTGCCCTATTCTGGAAGTATTTTTATACTAAGTTCTCCAACTTTGTGGTACTCTGAGGGGTGAAGCTGGCTATGCCCTTTGGGGGTTGAACTTCTCCGACGTCACAGATTGGGGTCTTTATACCCTTGTTTGCGCGGCGCTGGCCGAGTGACTGGAAAGTGTTGATATATATTGCCTTCTTGCGCATCGTGGAGGCTGTGATGCTCCAGTGGGTGGCGCTGTGTTCTCCAGCAGCGGGATTGTAATACACCGCTGCCGTCCTAGAGAAGCGGGTAATGCAAACTGCTGGGAGGGATGATGCTTGTGACAGCTTCTCTGCATGTAGTAGTGCTAATTAGGATCACATGTTAAGTGTCTTTATGTGGGGGCTGTCCCAAGGCGCTCATGTAGACGTGTGTCTCGTCTCCCTTTCTTCTTTCCTTGATGAAATATGACTGGCTCATATGGGGTAGTGCTTTATAAGATGGGACACAGTTGCAAGTAGAGTGCACTTCCCAGAAGCGCAGAATGTGTCATGCGTTAGAACTCGGTTTTTTTAATGAATGCTGTATTGTCTGGTAACAGTTTTTGTGTGACTGTTAAGTCACTTATTTGGCCAGTTAAATTGTGCATCTTACTATTTATTATTAAAATTAGTATTGTATTCAATTTTTCTGCTGTAGACACCTATTACAAAGTTCTTAAGTGTTCACAAAACTGAAGACTTAAAGTAATAAAAGTATTACCAAATATTGGGAATTATAATTGTGTTTATAAATACTGGTATCAACATTGCTGTAATTGGCAGTATCTGCAGCTGAAAGTCTGTATTGTGGCATCTGCAAAATGTGGTATCGGCATATCCCTAGTTTTCTGTCTGCTTTTTATTATGTAGTTAGTATTCTAGCACTATATTCCCACCATATCTTATGTGTGTTGTACGTTTTGAAGATAATTTTGTGTTATCTATTCTAGACTTTTTTTTTTTTTTTTTAGAAATTCTAAAACTTTAAATTAGTAGGTAGACATTTGTGGATCAACTTAACATTCTTAAAAAAAAGTGATATGCGCAGTGTACCAGTACCACAGATCACACAATGTGTGCATTGTACATACGCACTTACAAGGACAGGCATCGTACCTTGACACTACTCTCAGACCCAGCAAGCACGCAGAGGATGATGCGCTGGAAGCAACAGCCAGGCACAAGAGAGAGGTAGCGTTCAAGCGCAAGCAGCTCGCTGCTCTCCTGGAGAGACCTATCTTCCCGAAGGGCTTCCTCCCCAGCTACCCGTCCCTGCCGGGCAAACAGCAGCTCACTGCCGGGGACAATGCCTTGGCAACCTTGAGTGCATCCCTTGGCAAGTCTAGTAGCAATAGACGGCGCAAGAATCTCAACCCAGGGGTCACAGCGCAGCTCATCCATTCCAATAAACGCAAGAAGAAGTTAATGAGGCAGAAAGCAGAGGCAGTAGGTTGAGTTTGCAGTGATAACCATTCTAGGCTGTTCACAGAAAATTGAGCAATTTCGAAGGTTCAGCCAAGAGAAAAATGCAACTGTGAAATCATTACAAAAGTAAATATTTTACAAATTTGCTAATTCTTACATTTTTATGCATACATAAGACAGACATGTAAGGAAATAATTTTAGCAGTCGCACATTTTTACCTAACCCTTTCAATTCATTGTTTTGACATTAAATTACTTACCCTCTGTCTATATAAAATGGAAACTTAAATATAGACAAGATCCCCTGTGTAAATACACCATATCCTCCATTTTTTGTTTAAATTGTTTAATTTTGTTGAATATATAATATTGAACAACTTGCTAAATTGTTACAAAGTTTCTTGAATTTTTTTGTTAATGCTGTGCGTGTATTATGAATTTACTTTTCATTTTCATAGAAGTTGATTACTTATTTTTCTTTTTACGACATGTTACATTCACGTCACCCTTGTAAAACTCGTACAGTTTGTGGCACTGACATTTCGCAAGGGTTTATTTCAAAAGTGCTAGATTAACGGTGAACAGACTGTACTGGCGTGGCAGTTCAGAGTGATTTACTTTGTTGTTAGATCAGAGGTGTTTCATGACAAGGTCAATATGCAGGTGCTTCTAGAGAACATTGAATACCTGGCTTTTAAAACACGTGTTATGATTAAAATAATTTTTTTTTTATGTTTGTTTGGATGGAAAAGGTCAATCATGGTTGTTACATGTTGCAATTTCACCTATACAGTGTATAAAAACACCCTTCAATCATAAATTGAGAACTGCTTTGTTTTGTTAGTCAAATTGTTTTGGAAAATTTGCATAAACATTTCAAGTGTTAAGTATATTCCAGAGAATAAACTCTGTTTTCTACAGCAGCATATGAACTAAGAGAGTGCAAATAGTGGTTTTTGAGATGAATACCTATTTATGAATTGAAAAATAAAACTGTCGTATGAATTTGTATAAATTTAAAATGTGAAGATTTTGTACATAAATTTTTGTAAATACAAAATTCACTGTGACTGCAAATCCAAGAATTAAAAACTCTAACTTGTGTAGTTTTTTAAATTCTATCTTCTTCCTTCCCTACTCCAAATTTTAGTTTAATGACATAGGTGTAAATCATTTTATTTCAAAATAAGTGTTTACCCATGCGTGCTACTTTTTCTGCCAAAGTCAGTGGGGCCACGGTGACTGAGTGGTTAGCATGCTTGCATCCCACCAAGGCGAACTGGGTTCAATCCCCGGCCAGCTCTCTCAGATTTTTGCATGTGGGAATTGTACTGGACGGTGCCGCTGGTTGATGGGTTTTCTCGGGGATCTCCCGTTCCTCCTACCCTTCCATTACATTGCTGCCCCATACTCACTTTGCCTCACCCTTATCAGCTCTCAAGACCTCAAAGTTAAGAGCCACCCAAATCTCTTCACTCTCATTTCCAAGACCTCTGGAATAGCAACTCTCTTATAGTAATCCTTTTCCTGTGGAACCATGAAAGGTTTTGGAATCAAGAATTTACTGTAGTTGGGAACCATAACACCCATGTACTGAACTCCTTGACTCGGGTCTGATTAGACTGACGACACGTTAGTCGGCGATTTTATCGCTAGACCAAAAGCGGCTTAAGTAGCTGGGATGGGACAAGGGGTGTTGGCTAGTTCTTGTACACATTTAATTGTAGTTGTGTATTCTAGGTAGATATGCCCTTATGTGGGACAAGTTATGTTGATGCTGGAACGGATGTGTGTTTGTCGCAGCCTAAGCGCACTTCAGTACCGGTCAGAAGCCCGGTGACACTTGGTGTGGATGCGGAGACACGGTGGAAAGTTAACGAACACAACCGGAGCAGGCGCGACTGCTCTTCATCTGAGTTCGGTGGCACTGTCCCATTCCTCCTGTCTATCCTGCATAGGATGGGGCGACGCTATCCTCGGTTTGAGAGTAGGGTGAGCCAGGTGATGCTCCTTACCTTTTCTGCCACTCCTCCTCTCGTGATGCATAGAGTAACAGCTCTATAGTTCATGCAGCGCACCGAGACAGAAATACCAACAGTGTAACAAAATAGACACTTGTCAACTCGAGCTTGATAAGAGTCCCCACTGATCCCCTACCGTAGGCGGGCTGATTAGGGACATGGAGCGGTGTAGATAGCCAAGTCTCTACTGGTTATGCGTTCGCACTAGGATGCCCGGCAACACTGCAGGCCACAATCACTGCGCACTATTCAGTGCGGATGGTGAGAAGCAACCTGAGTATGACACGCCTCCTGGTGTGAAGGTGTTGCTAGTGGTTGTGGCGTTACTGTTTCTCCCCCACGAGCACTGACAGTGCTGATGTGTCGCTGGGAAGAAACAGGTAGCCATCTAATATGCATGTCTAATTCAGTTTAGTAAAATTCTCGGTTTCCGAAGACAGTGCACAGTGTAATCTACCTACAACTGTGGATACAAAGAAATACTCTAGAAATAAAAACAGAAAGGTAGAGAGTAAAGTGTGTTTATTGAGAGCTCAAACACGTGACCTGTGCTACCTCCTACCAAGTAGAGGATAGCTGAAGGTAACTGCGTGGTTCCAGGTGTAGGTGACCTGGTTCTATGCAAAAGGAAAATACTGGTTCTAGACGAAAAATACTGCAAAATAAAGGCTTCTAGAGGAGGCAAAGTGAAGTTAAAAGAAAATGTTCATATGTCGTTGGGTGTTGACTGGCTGTCGACGTACATAAAGTAGCCGCGAAGGCTTACTTGAAGGTTGGTAACTTCTCAGAAGATCCCGAGCACTGGCAGTGCTGTGGGAGATTGATAGAAATGTGAAAGCGTGACTTCCGAGCTGGCTGTGGCCAGACTTATATAGTGGTACCTTGTAGGCTACCGGTGCGGGGGAGGCGCAATGTCCTCCAGCCCTGGGTGGCGTGAGAATTCTCTCGTCGGCGATTCTGGCTTCGTGCCTCGTCGGGTGTGCTTGGCCTCTGCCCGAGGTCTGTGCAGCTTGTAGGCGGTGAGCGCGCAGCAGGGGGGGGGGGGGGCAGCATGCCTGCTAGGTTGCGTATCATCCAGATGAGAAGGAAAAAAAAAAAAAACAAGTCCCTGTTGCCTGTAGTGCAGGTAACGTGTTGTTCATGCCTGTAGAGATGGAAGAGGTGCTGTAGGCGATGAGCCGTAATTGTATTTGAATAGATGTAGAAGTGGCATGCGTCAGCTCAGTAGCAGACCGTTCACTCTGAGATTTACATGTATCAAGATTGTTTAGCAACAGTGGGTGGCTGACGAAGAGCAAGGGGGGGAAGGTGGGATGCTGAGCGAGTGAGGGAAAGAAAAATGTAGTGTGAGCCAACTGTGCGGCCTGTGCATATTTAAACACAAAGGTAAGCTTTGTGTTGTAATTTTTTTTTGTAAAAATGTGCAGCCTATACACACCAAAATAAGGTGTGTGGTACATGAATTAAATATATGAGCGTGTGACATTGCGAAAATAAAAACTAACCCATGAAAAGCATAGATAACATGACTACGTCCCTATTGTAATCGGGTGACAAGATCACAGATCACATGCTGCAGTCACACGTAACACGCAAAAGCTAGACATTGGCAAGGTTTTAAACCATGTGAAAGTTACGTGGAATGATCGTAATAGGTAGTTTTGGAACTCATTAGTCAAGGTGTAGCCAGCTTACGTGACGTGGCAAGTCATGGTAATCCTGGCCTTACACCAAGTGGGAAGGGAAGAGGTAGGCTGCTCAGGTCAGGTGAACAGCAGGGGTTCTCGTACGTGCTGTGCACGTACGCAGACCAAGCCCTGGCCGTGACAAACAACCACCTGCAAAACAGACAGCCTTGCCCTTGCAGACACCTGAACCAGCTCAGCAGATGACTTTCTTCAGGGTTCCTTCTGGTATTATTGCTTCTTCCCACATCAACAAAGCGACAGGATATCTCCAGCACTCCGGCCACATTGACTGGACCTAAAAGACCTGCTCTTTAAGAGAATTCCTCTTAAATAATGTTTAACACCTGAATAGCACATGGCATTAAGAAATCATCGCAACTGACAATCCCATGGCTGCGATATGCACTTCCGGGAAGGTGAATTTCTCACAAATCAGATTTGTAACAGTATGATATTGTTGCACACAATGTGAGCCAATTAATTAAACTAGAGCCACAACATAATTTTCTTGTTTTGTGTAGGCCAGGTTGAGTAGCTGGAGCTGTAGCGATGCTTGCTTGTACTGGTGCCATTTACATGGAGTTGCCGCGGTAGGTTGCTGTCAGGGCGCTGCCAAGTTTCTCTAAAATGTAATTGTGAAATATTGTACATCACATTGTGTGCTGAGCTGTTTTATTGCTACGCAGTGGCTGCAGATGTCTGGGGTTACTGCTGTCATCAGGGTGACAGCTCAGGTTTTTCTTTGTGGTGTCTGCTCAGTTTGAACGATACTTACTTAATAGTGGGGTTGAGTGACATGTGGTAATGGGTGCGCTGTGAAAGCAAGATGTGAGTTAGCGGCAGCCGAGTGTGGATGTGCGGATGCAATGACTTGATTGAGTTTACTGATGCTAGGCAGACGCTGCGGGGTGAGTTGCTGACGTGAAAGGACGCTACGCAGTGGTGATGGTTGCATTCTGCCAATGTCTAGGAAGGGGTAGGGGGGGGGGGGGGAAGAAAAACAAAGTACCGTTTTCTGCAGCAAAAATATTGCCTCTTAAAATAGTAACCCCTCTTCAAACAAAATAACAGTTTATTAATCTGGGCTACCAAATACAGACGTGGCAAATAACCAAGCAGACTTGCTAACCAAGTTCATTAACGCCATGTAGTTCTGTAAACACACCAACCCCATAATAGCAGCATTTAATCGTACTCCAGGAAATTGTACCTAGATGTACGCATCACACATTTCACCAGCTGGCGGGACGAAAAATAAATTGTTAAGGCAGGACAGGAGTACTCGCATAAAATAGCTCGAGTTTGGTAATTGACACGCGTCAGACTTGAAGTACGACTTACAACACCTTCTATTAGTGAGAAAAGGGAATACTCATCAAAACATTGAAATATGCTAATGTGGGAGCTTGAGATAGCAAATATTTAATTTGTCCAAAAGTCATCTGCTGTGGTGGACCCAATACAAATTCTACATTTGCCTTAAGGACAGAAAACAAAGGTTCCAAGAATCCTGATTTTGCAGGGAAAAATCAGAAGAAAAATTCACATGGCCGAGAAACCTGTATTTCAAGTTAGTTTGTGGGCATTGGCAAGTGCTGGGTGGCCTTGATACGGACAGAGTCCACTGAAATACCTTCCGCGCTAAGGACATGCCCCAAATATTTCACCTGGGTGACTCCAAAGATATATTTTTTTCGCATTAATGGAGATACCTGTATTTTCTAGTCTTTGAAGATGCTTCCTCAATATTGTATCATGTTCAGCCATGGTGGGTGCATACGTCAGAATGTCGTCCATACGGAATGTACTGTCCTGTATACCATCCAGAATCTCACAAATAGAGTAATGAATGTTGTCAATGGTTTGCTTCATTTATCTCTAATTAGCCTGAATTTGCATCTAACTTTGAAAAGCATTTCACCCCCGTTAACTGCGACAATGTAACCTTCATGTTACTGATGGGGAAGTGTGATCTACGACCACATCTACTCAACTCCCTGTAATCACCATAAAATGTGAACTATGTCCCCCTTTGGCACAACTATAATGGGCGCAACCCATTCTGTGGGTGTGGTAATTTGTTCAGTTACCTCCAGTTTCTTCAAACATTCTAATTCTGCTTTGATCTTACCCATGAGAGGTATAGCAACAACACAGGGAGCAGATTGAATATATGGGGTGCAAATATCATTTAGAACAATTTTAATTTATCATTTTACTTTCACCCAAATTTTTTCACTTTTATATACAATTTCTGCTTAGAACATTACCTTTTCCCCGTTAACACACACAATGTTCATCTTCAGTAGTACTGCTCTGCCTAATATGGGTGTCTTTAGAAATCACATACGCTCTACTCCTACGAGATGTTGCCCTGTATTTTAATTGCAATTCCAGAAACCCGAGAACACACTACTCATTACCATCTGGTCCCTTAAGTTTGTCCTTGCAAGGGATAACAATTATCAATGCATTTTGGGCACCATGCTACTTGGAATGCAGGTAACATCTGCACCCGTGTCAATATGAAACCGAAACTTTTTTCCAAACTCTGCAACAATAATCAAAGTTCTCCACAGACTCTGCCTTTCCTCTCCTAAACCAACTGAATATATAGTAAGACACCCAATGAAATACTCTTGGTCCTTGGAGTAATAAAGAGCTTGGTGCCTTGTCCAATGATAACGAAGGCTGCAACTGAAGTTGTTCGCTAATTTTTTTGTCCTTCATACGACCAATATTCTGTCTCTAATGAGTTTGTGTTTTAGTGGGCAATAGTCTCACGTATCCGCTAAAGTGTGAAGAGAGGTTGTGTACTCGTCCACTGTTTCTGCACCTGCTTTCTGGAATTAAACTAAATAGCTCATTCCAGCATGGGTTAAAATGGTTTTCAAAGGTTTGAAGTGCATCCTCGTAACCAGCCAGATGAGAAGGCATAAAATGAGTCCACAGCTCTTTGGCTTTCTTGCCTAAAAGTAGAGAAGAATATCAATCTTCTCATTTTCAGTCTTGTCTGTGTAACCCGATACCAACATGTACCGACGAAAGTGTTGCTTACATAGTAATGGCGACTAGAAATCAAACACTGCGGGTGGCTTCAGGTTGGAAACTCCTTTGGAATGAGTTTCACGAGATACGTTATCAGTCGTTGCCATCATAGTGATGATTATAAGTAGGGGTAGAGAAATTTTGCAAAAAGATTTCTAGATAAGTTATATTTCAAAATACTGTAGGATACTTTACCAATCTCGATTGGCTAAATTACTTTTTGACACTGATGCCGTTGGGTGAGAGACAAGACGAATGGTGACACAATAACTTACGGTAGATGGGCACCAGCAGTGTTTCCCAGTCACCGCACTATTGAGACTCAGGGTTCTCAGGGATGCTGTGGGTTCTGTGTATCCGTCTCACCCGAGCATACTTATAAAACACTTTTCATTACTTAACATCTTTACTAAACTTTTACCACTGAAAATGGCGAGAGGTTGCTGTCACTACAAGACGAGACTTAAGCAATGTGATACTTGCTTTTTATTCTGTTAACCATACAAAATCGTCCCTAAGTTAACTGTATGAAACTCGGACATGTCTAGTTAACTCCGTTCAGGTGCTCCCCAGCCCGCAATTAATCTAACGCCTCCTAGATGGATGACTTCTCGGTGGTATTAGAAAACACAATATCCACAAGGAAAGGGGTTGACAGCCACTAGGGTGGACTGCTGATTTTTCCTGAAGACAGGTCGCAGAGAATTATAAAATGAACAAAGACGTGTGATTATTTGGCATCACTAACGCGGACTTGTCGGGGCTCGTCTTGCCGCACGTGGTTAGTGTGGTGATGGCCTATATAGATAGCCGGCTAGGATGGAAATAATATCACCTTACACTTTACATGAATGGCACAAATACACTTGAAATAAGATGGGACATGACATGGATGGTCACAATAAACACGCAGATGCGTGAAAGCAAACATAGATGGCACGGATGCCCTGGATATGATTCGTAGCGGATCACATGGTGCAGATGGAATTTCAATCTTTCTCCGTAAAAATAGCAAATTCTGTTCAGACAAATTGTTATTATTGATAGTAAAAATGTTCTCCTGCAAATTGTGACATTGATAGGCATTTAGCACGCCTGATGGCGGGAAAATCAAACTTGAACAAACCAGCATGGTCATACACACAAAGCACCAATTACGTGAAAAATACATGGAACCCTAAATGAAAAATGACATAGAACCCTGAAGAAAATTACGGCGCACATGATTTTACACAAATAAACCCCCCAAAGTGCACGGATGTTGCCGACATTGACTTGGTGGCTATTAACCACGTGGTCGCAAGTTTATGTGGCCGTAAAACGATTGAACATGAAAATTACCTTGAAATACCCACATAAAAATAAAGCTCTTAAAATTGCACGCAGCAATTATACAGAAATTACACTAAAACGCCTTTAACATTGGCGGATGGCGCCTGATTTAAAGTTACGCGGGCCACATGGCCTCTCCGATATCTTTCTCCTCCTCGTTTATATTCAAAAAGCCACAAGGGCACAAATTATTAGGTTAAGCAGAAGCGTAATGCTGGGGAATTTCTTGCAAAACGTACGCAAAGCGAAGGTTAACTGGTATACTAAAATGAAACTATTGTAATCTACATCAGTGCAAAAGGTTGTTGTGTTGACAGTGTCTTACCTCGCCAGCTCTCCTCCAAGGACTGCCCAGAGGCAGGGGTCGCGTGGACCTACCATGGCTGCCTACGGGGTTCATACAAGCGGAAGTGCTATGCACGCCGAGTAAAACATTGATATATGAAAATTAATGGCACATAAATAATTAAAATATTGATTTACATTTTGGATTTAAATTGTGAATCTTCTGTATTCTTTAAATGTCTTTTATGACTGCGTTCACACCAGAATAATATTGTTCTTAATCTTCACACAACGCACATTTTAAATTCATAACCAAACATTTTCAGTACTAGCAAACATGCGTTTTAAACATTTAAACACTTGAAAAACCTGAAAATAAACAGGAGACATAATTTTACACTTCAAATAAATATTCTGTTATGGAAAGTTCAGGTTATGGCCTCTTTGCCCACGTGCATGCCCACTTGTCACATGAGTGGTGCGCACCGTCATGGTCTTAACGCAGCTGGCTGTTAGCCGGCATCAACACAAATTAACTGTCTGCACACAAATCACACAGGAGCCGTGCCGATGTTGCTGAATTCGGAGTGGCCGGTCAAATAAGAAAACTCATTCTCAAGCAGACCGCAACCAATTGCAGTAGACATATTGCTGTTGAATGCTTATAGTATTGAAGTCTACCGTGTACTCATATTTTTTTTCGCGAAAATTACTAGCTCTAATTATAACGTAGACCTATAGTGCTAGATTTGTGAACTGAAAAAGTTCCGCTACAACTTCCTATTTCCGCTGCCACCATGTTCTATCGATGAGTCCTTTATTAATTCACTGCCTGCATGATACAAGTACATACACAATACAGCGTTTCCAATTTTACATCTGTGAAAGTACCGAACAGAACAGCAGTCATATCACGCCGCCTTACATCAGTTCTGCAGCCCCTTGATGTCTCCATAGAAAGATGTTCAAAGGCCATTTTTGTTGGCTTTGTTCAGAATGGATGGCAAGCGGCACCCAAGAACCTACTCCAGGCAGTAAAGATCTGCAAATGAATGAAATAGAGCTGGGCTCATATGTGATGACATCGTAGGGAGCTTTCAGAAGACTTCCATCTCTTTAGAACTTGATGGCAGTGACGACGATGTCCTGTGGCAAGAGAGTAACATTGAGTCAAGTGAAGCAGACGGCAAAGATGATGAATTCAATTAAGACAACGCAGGAGCGGCTAGTATACATGGTGAGCAATCACCTTGGTAACATTATTGATCATAAGGTTTATGGTTATGATAATTATAGGCTGTTCCCACTTGTCCTGTACTTCCTGCATTTTCTAAGTGTGTTATATGTTAATCAGCCACTGTTTTCCATTTATTCATGGTCAGACTACTCGCCTCTTACCGAGGCGAAACGGGTTTGATTCCCAGAGGGGTAGATTTTGGATTTTTGCACGTGATGATTGTGCCAGACGATGCTGCTGGTCGGTGGGTTTTCTCTGGGATCTCCCGTTTCCCTCGTCCTTCCATTCTGGTGCTGCTCTACACTTGCCTCGCTTCACCCTCATCGGCTCTCAAGACCACAATGTTAAGAGCTACCCAAATCTCTCTCTACCCTTCACCTAGGAGTCTTTGTATTTCTTCTTTGCTAACCTAACTAGGACCTCGCGTGCCAATGTGCAATGAAACATATAAGTAAGGTCAGCTATTTTTTTTTTTTTCAAACGTTGATTTCAAAAGTGCTTGCTTTGCTGTGAACTGTCTATATACTATATTACTGATAGAAAACTGTTGTAGGTATATTTCAAACTAAAAGATCATACTACTGTGTGATATTGTGACCCAGTTGGCATGGCTGATGAGATAGTGTTGTCGTCTTATTAATTTTTATCTGTGTGTGTTATGGCGCTGTCTATATAGTGTCATTTAAGGAAGAGCATTTGTCTCTCTCTCTCTCTCACCTGGACACATGATTAGTTTGACATGTAAATTGTCTGTCCAAACAGTCAGGAAAATGTATACCTGTGTTTCGAACATGTACTTTGTTACCTTATTCATATACAGTCTATTCCTTCAGGTTTGTTTTAGACTCACAAGCAACTTACAGTGTGTGGTTCAGTTAATTAACTTAAGAAATTTCATATATAATGTTTCGGCAAATGTTCAAATTTGAGTTTCGAAGTAGCAGTTTTGCTTGGTTGAATCTCAACATTAACTGCATGAAGTATCATCAGTTAAGCAAGTGTTTTTTTAAAAAATGGTACTCTGTGCAGGAAAAATTGTTCTATTCTGAAACAGTTTCCAGGTAAAAATTTTATACTGAGATTCATATGAAATATAAGTTCAGTTTAGAACCTACAAATTAACTAAGCCTACTGAAGAAAGTTTTTCAGATTTTAACAAGTTAATGAAAATGCTACTGAAGACTGTTTTTGAAATTTTAACGAATGAATGAAATCGTTAACTAAGCTTTACCTGTAGGAGAGTGCAAGTATAAATTGATATGCATGTTGCATTGTCAGTAATTAGACGTGATATCAAACTATTGTGCTTTCAATTTTAAGTCTCATTCTGATAGTAGTAAGTTAATATTTAAGGGTCTCATTTTTTTGGTTTTCTAATAATTGTACTATTTGATTGATATCCAATTTGAGTCTAACTGTATGCATTTTGGTCTATTTTATACCACTTTATTATTTGTATTTTTACTTACATGTAACAGAGTAAATTAAAACATTGAAAAAACTGAATTATTTAAAATTTCTAGTAGGTATATTCTAATTTTTATTGAAAATAAAATATTTAAAACAAATTTGATAGTGGAAATTTTTACAATGATGCCCAAGATTATAATTCCTCCATAGTGGGTGCCACAAGCATAAAAAGGTTGGGAATCCTTACATGTTACCCTGGCTTTACAGCATGGTGAACATGGGTAGTAGGCTGGCAGTGATTAGAGCTAGCCGCCCAACCTGAAGGCCATACCTTCTATTCCACCCAGCTGATAAGACATGGACGCACTTCTGTCTTGTGGCCAATGAAGGCATTAGCTTGTAATGATGCAGTTCTTACTGATTTGATCAGAACATTGAGTTAATTTTCTTTTGTTTTGTGAGGGAATGTAATTGTTTTTCAGTATTTCAGATGCTTGTAGATGTTCTTTCCTTTCCAACGTGTTTTGGAAATTCAATTGTTTAACTTTGAAGTAGTTTGACTCGCGTGGGAAAGTAGTTTCGACCAGTCGTGTTTACTCCATAGACGCAAGGTAAGGAATCCTTACCCTATACATATGGGAAATGTTTGACCCTTTATAGTTTTTGCAGTAACTTTAAACACATTTAATTCTGAGTTTCCCATTCCCAATTAAAAAAAATTAGTTTTCGTAACTCCTGTACTGTACACGCATAGTGCTGCTATCTAGTATTTATTTCCAAAAACGGGAGTGACTAGCGATGAATCAAACACTCGCAAGCAATAACACGCCACCATGTTCCTTCAGCAGGGTACCCAGTCATTCTATTTACGTCCTCCAATCCTACATTTTTCCTTGGAAAGTGGGTGAAAGTGTTTGGGAAAATGGGAGTTTTCTTACAATTTATGTAATATGCTCTCTAAATAATATTCAGTTTATTTATTATTACATTCATTTTGTTTTTGTTTTTATTACTATTGTTAGGTATTCCAAACGGTAAATACATGTGGAGGGTAAACGAAGTTGGAAGTTGCGTTTGTTAGTAGAAATTGCTTACCCTGTAAAAAATAACTTACTACAAGCTACTGGTTTTGACAGGGTTTACACCAATGTCCGAGGGAATCCTGTACCATACTATGCCCTTATTTCGTTGCGTTTTTGGCATAGTGATGTGAGGAGTTGGGGTAGAGCGCAGTGGCACCATGAGCGCTTGTTGCCACCTGACAGATAATGACCAACCTGTGAGGAAGCTATTTTGAGTGTGACAATTTTTTTTACCCATACTGGCAAGCATCCGTTACCATCATTTAACCTGTTTTTCAACCTAACATTTTTCTACAAAATTACTTCTGCCGGTGTGGGAGGTCGTCAGGAGGGAAAGTTACCTGCTGTCTTTGTAATTTTCTCGCTATGCAATTTTAGCGACATGAATTAGTAATAAACTCTGCGATGCTGTTCTCACAATCCACCTGGCTCATTGTATCACAAACCATTTGTGTCTGCTTTTTGAAGAATGTGAACTGTATTAAATAGAATAAATCTCAGAGGAAATTTCTAAACATTTTTTTTTTTTCTTTTATTAAGGCACCTTTATTTAAATCTCATATTTCTGCCAAATGAGTGAACTGTGCTGTGCTTTCCAGTAATCTATTTTGTCTGCGACATTACAAGCTATCCAAAGAACAGACAGGTGGTCAAACACTTGTGTTACAGCAAGCCGGGGGGATGTTACCCTACTCAGTTTTACTTTAATAGAGTTAATAAATAATTGGATATAAGGGGGAAAAATTATTTACCTTAAGTGTTGAATTTAATAGATATATATTCGTCAATCCTGTATGCTTATCAAGAACGATAATTGGTTGTTTCACTAAATGTGATGGTACATACAACTTGAAACACAAAATAGTAACAACTGTCTCGCCATCTATTGAACCAATCTTGAATGAATTATGTGTCACAGTGTTAAGAAGACAACATGACAAACCTCTCTTTATGTTGGTTTGTTTTCATTATTTTGTAATATTAGGCCCAAAATCTTGCGGCACCACTGGGCAATCTCATATCACACCCATTGGGGAAACACTGTTCTAATGGAGAATCAAAGTTCCCTGGAAAGCTCGTTTCTAACGACCATGATCACAGAAATGCCTACAAGAAAAGAAATGTCTTGTTGTAGGAGTTTGTCACATGCTGCGTGTCTGTCATGCCCTGAGAACAGCAATATACAAGAATGCCAAGGCTGTAGCTCAGAATTTGCAGATGTCTTACCTGGGATACTGAAATACCTCACAGAATGGAATCCTGATATCGGGGAAGCAAATGAACGGTTTGCGCAGGTACAATATTTTGTTATAAAAATTACATGTACATTATGTATACAGTATGAAATTACAATTTTTGGCATGTTTTCATTATTTTCATATGATTATACGTACTTGCTACTGATTTTTGTATATGCAATTATTGTTTATGAATTTTGTTTCTAAAGTAGATTGTTCATTTCATTCCAATTACTCTTATAATAAGTATGGTGATTGTATAATTTAATTAATAATAATGCTGAGAAAAAATTTTTAGTAGAACTTTTGTACCCACCTGACAGTGTGTGTTTTGTTGCAAATCCTCTTATATATAACTCTGTTTTTAATTTCAAGCTACAGTGGGAACTGTAAATTATGATGATCGCTGTGATTAGCTACACATCACTTGTGTCTGTGTGTGTTATGGTGTGTGTTATAAGCTGGCGGCCTTCATGTCAGCTTGAGTCTGAGCTGTGACGAGCTGTGATACACTGCCGACAGATGCTGACGTACAACATCCTGCCCGACTCTCCTCGACAAGGTCTGCTACTCGTGAGGGTCTATGAGGCGCTCGCTGCAAAGGCGGATGTTACCCCGGAAGGCCGTCGCTTGGCCCACGTCATGGGTTGGTGTGTGGATATGGTTAGTCACTTTAGGAATTCCATTCAGGCTCTCGGCATGTTAGAGCCACCAGTGTGCAGGGGTGCCGCTGGGTGCTCTTTACATGTACAATGTTATGCAAAGGCTGGTATTTTGGAAAAACTATCTGTGCACTAAGATCATCTCAAAAATTTTTCATTCTAATAATTGTTCTGCATTAGGCAGGAGGTTTGCTTCCACCCACCTTTGAGATGAGGTTGGTCATAACTAAGAGGTACCTTTTCCTCTTGTGTGATCTAGAGTAAGGCCCCATTAGGTCGGCTGATATGGTGTTAAAAAGGTGTCTTGAGTTGCTGTGGAATTCCTTTGTAGTGTTCTGTCCCATGGGCTTTGGTAGTAGCACACTGCAGACATTGGCTCACATACTCACGTACGTATTTAGTTACCCCATCCTAAGTGAACCTGAAAGTAAGTTCTCTCAGGATCTTGGTGGCTCCTGGGTGTCCGGCATGTGGGTGCTTATTAAAATAGTAGCACAGATATTCTGTAATGTGGGCGGAATCCAAAGCTTCCAGTCCTTGGTGTGCAGGTGAGGGCGGGCCCATAAATAACCTTGTGCTAGTTTGTACTGGTTAGGACCGCTTTCTAATATTTCCTGTATCACTGAGTCGTTCTGCTGAAAGCGGGCAAATTTCTCATGGTTTAGCTGTGCTTCAAGGGCTTACACTGTAAGCTCTTTGTTGGTGGCCTTCGTAACTAGATGTTCAGGGGTAGCATGCGCTACCCGTCATCTACTTCTGCCTCCCCTTCGTTTTGTCAGGCGTGCAGGATAGAGTGTACGGGAGTTCATTAAATCAGCCAGGGCAGTGCTGAATTTCAAAAGTTAGCTCTTGCAGGAGCAATGCCCATCTGCCTAACTTTGATTTTGTCGCACTAGCACTATGTTGCCACGTTAACTTCCTGTTGTCCGTGCGTAAAATGAATGTGGCGTCTTCCAGGTAATATCTGAACTGCTTAACGGCCCAGATGGTTGTTAATAATTCCTGCTCATTGCTGTGGTACTGGTGATTTGTGTTGGACATTAGCGTGCTTGCGTAAGCTAACATGTACTTGATGCCCCCCCCCACATCTTCTTGATACAGTGCAGCTCCCAATCCAACCCCACTTGCGTTGGTTTGCAGAATTAGGGGCATGTCAGTCGTCTGTCTATGCAACATAATGAGCTTGACAAACTATGTTTTTAAAGCGTTAAATGCCTGGTCATGTTCAGGTGTCCATTTCCACGCCTGGTCATTTTGGAGCAGTTGATTAAGCGATCCAATTAAGTGTGCTATGTTTGGGACTAAATCCGTCAGCCAGTTGCATACGCCAAAAAACTGGCATAACTGCTTCAGGTTTCGGGGGGGCATTAGCTTTGCTAATCGCTCTGGTGTGACATGGTGCCCCAGGAATTAGACCTAGCGTTCGCCAAAGTGGCATTTGCCAAAACGGCATGTTAGGCATGTAGCTTGAATCTCTCGAGTACCAGTTGCAGGTGTCTCATGTGGTCTTCCCAGGAGTTTGAGAAAATTATCATGTCTTCCAGACATGTGTGACAGAAATTCCCTGTATACCGTATCTGCCCGAAAGGAAGACAAGGTTTTTTGACAGAAAAGGAATATAAAAAATAAGGGGTCATCTACAATTTGGGATTGTCTTCAATTCAAAACCTAGGACTACAAATACCATAAATGTGTGACACTGCTAGTCTGTGTTACAAGCACAACATTACTACGGGCTTCTGTTCATAATTTTTACTGAGGTAGCAGTTAATTCTTCAAAAATGGCATATCATCAGACAGAGGATTTTGACAAATGCTGTTCATGCTTAAATACCATAGTAGGGATGGGCATGTTCCAATTCACATGGCGAATGACATATTGATGAGGATGGTCTAAAAATAGATTTTGCAGATTAATGGCTAATCCGTTTAGTTTGCAAATGACTGCAAAGAGGAAGCGCTTTGCTGGGAAGCAGAATGTCTCTAGTCACGAATTTGACGTCCATAAAAGTTTTACTATGTAAGAAAGATGCTGCTACCATACAGCCAGGTTACACACACCTATTTCATTGTGATTAGCTTTTCTGTAAAAGTAAATAAAATATATAATATTATTTATATAATAGCATTTCTTCTTGAAGGGTTTGTCACAAATTCATGCGAAAATACTTTCGATCTGAATAATTTTTTCAGCACTTCACAGGGGTAGTCTTGAATCCAGGTTTAATAATTTTTCCCTCAAATATATTTTTTTTAGGAAGGGGTCGTCATAGATTCAGGGTCATCTTTCTTTCAGGTAATACTGTAATGTTACGGGGAGGAATAAAAAAAGTAGAAAAATGCACACTACACAGCGCTGAAACCAAATTGTTATAAAGGGGAACAGATTGGAGTCAATGAATATGTAAATGCCCGAAGGAGTAATCCCTGAAATCACAAATAACCTGTTACACTCATTCAGTGAGAGGTTGCCTCCACCATATGTTCAAAAAAAGACGACTACAAATATTTTGGCTGGTATGAAGCCCCATCAAAACAATAATAACTCAAAACCTTTCATTCATTTGTTTAGACATACTGAGTTTTTGAAGTTAAAGTAAAAACATAGTCCAGAAAGGGAAATGAAAAATGGGAGGGGGGGGGGGGGTGGCAGGAACTAATACTTGCTTGCTGCGAGATACACGAGGACTGCTTCGTGGTCATTAATGTCAATGAGGGGGTGTTACAAGGTGTGTAAGATCACTTAAACATATATGTACTTGGAATAACTAGCAAGTTCCCATAACCCAAAAAGAAAACACCGGATCAACCACATTATGCTCGAGAGAGAGAGCACGTGGGTTACAAGGGAAATCTATTGTGTCTTAGCAAAATAGGAGAACATGGAACACCACATTTTCGATTTAACAACTGATATTTATTAATAAAAATAGTAATCAGCAACAAGAAATAAAATTGAAACCAATTAAACAAGTAAACAGTAACAATAATAATAATGTAGGAACAGTTACCTTATAATTATTAGTTGTGAGTATAAGAGAAAAATTAAATTCTTTAAGTTAAAAATCAAACTGGAAACAATAAAATTATTTACAGCTGCCTGAAAATTGTGTAACATTTTTGTTGATGTTATAAGTTGAATCATAAATATGTAATTAAAAAAACCATGATTTGTTAACCTAAATGAATACCTTTTAGTCAAGCACAAATAATTTAATATTCACAATAAAAAAACTTTAATTCTTAAGAGTGAAAACAATGAACAAGAGAAAATATTTGAGCGGAGGCTCGTAGGCCACTTGAAAAAGGCATTAAAGTACTATCATTGTCTTATTAGATGTGACATATATGACAATTATGTCAAATATGACAAATTTGTCAATAATTTTATATTTCATAAATAATACAAGTTTCCCTTATTTGACACGCAAAAAAGTGTAAATTGTCAGCCTTTAAATAACTGTTTCATAAACGTGACAATTATTGTCAAACCGTAAGTTTCATTTATTACACACTAGATAGCTCTCAAGTGCACTTATGATAATCGATCACAGCCTTATATGCAATTCATGAACAATTGATATTTACCACAAACAATTAAGAGGTAAATTTTAATTCCACTCACACAACCGTATTTACTCTAGCAGCAGAATGTTGAGTAATGTGGATAAGATTGCTATATTAAACCTGATCCGAGAGGAAAAGGATGTGCTATTTGGCAAATTCTCATTCCAATTGAGCCGTGAGCAAAATGTGGAAGCATGGAAAGGAATTGCAGAAAAAGCAAAAACCATTGAAATATATATTCCAGCTGCATAAACAGCTCAGATACAAAATATACGTATTGCTGAACATGATGAACTAGCTACAAGTATGTCTAGTGTTATAGGTTCTTCAGAGGACCATTAACAGACATTCGTCAGTTCTGAATGGGCAATAAAAATGTAATGGTATAAGCAAAGTGCAACAGTTACTGCGGTGTTCACGTTTTTGCAGGCAAGTATTGATGTTTAGTATCTCGCTCGTTGGAAGTGACGATTCCAGTGCATAATCTGGCCCAGCATCAAAAGTGTTCAACAGGAAAAAATTATAAAGGGGAGCATTTCAAAAGGATTTCATTGTAATTTCAGTCTTCGCAAACACTAGCATTATAGTTTACATTCAATGTTAATAAATGGTACGACTTTTCCCACACTGCTGCCAACTTTACTGGAAGCATGCCAGTCAGTGGCCATTAAAATATGTGTTGCTACAGATGACGCTATCGGGTGAGACATGAGACGAACGATGACACAAATACTTACTGGTAATAGGGCGCTAGCGGTGCTTCCCAATCAGTGCACTATTGAGACTCAGGGATGCTGTGGGTTCTGTGTGTCCATCTCACTCATGTGTAGTTACAAACATGTTGGCAATTCTAAACGTTTACTAAATATCACTTTGAAAATAAGCACTTAATAAAATACATGTGGCTAGGACACTGTCACTACTGAATAAAAGAAGGTAAGTTCACTGTACACTTGCTTTTATTATTATTGCTTGTACAGATCAACGTGCCAATGAAATTATGATACTCTCAGCCATTAGTGGCCAATTCCGCTTGGGTGCTCCCCAGCCTGCAATTAATCTAGCGCACGCCTAGATGGATGATCTCACCGAGGTGCGTGAAAGCACAGCCTTCACGAGGGAAGAGGGCCGATAGCCACTAGGGTGGACTGACGATTTTCTCTTGAAGACAGGGCACAGTGAATTACACATGAAACCCTTGATGAAAACATTTTAACATGTGTGATTACTCGGCATCACTAACACAAACTCGTCTGGGCTCGCCCGCCAGCACGTGGGTAGTGTGGTGACGGCCTATACACAGAGCCACCTAGGACAGAAGTAATTGCACCGTACACAAATTGCAAATTTACACTAAATACATAAAGACCCTTAAAAGATGATGGGGCATGGGATGAGAATTCACAATAAACACACACATGTGTGAAATAAGCTTAGGTGGCGTGGATGCCGCTGGATAATGTTCATAGCGGACCATGTGAGCAGATGAAATTGCAATAGTTCTTGAAAATGGCAAATTAAATTCAGACAAAATATTATTCTGAGAGAGAAAATTATCCTCTTTATAATTTAAGTGATTGCAGGCTGTAGCATGCCTGATGATGGTAAAATCTATCATTAACATGACCGCATGGTCAAGTACAAAAAGCATCAATTACACGAAAAATACATTGAAGCCTGAATGAAACATACATAGAACCCTGAAATAAATTGTAGCACACATGATTTTATGCAAATAAATTCTCAAACTCCATGGATGGCACAGATATAGACTTGGCACAGGTTAGCCACATGGTTGTACATGACATTGTCGTAAAATATTCAAACATGAAAACTCCCTTAAAATACATACATAGAAACAAAGCCCTTAAAATTGCTCTTAGCAATAATACAGACATTACACTGGAACACCACTAACATAGGTGAATGTCGCCTGATTCAAGTTGCACGGGTTGCATGACCTCTCCGACATCTTTCTCCTCTTCTCAATTAAGTTTGAAAAATACCACAAGGGCCAAATAAATTATTTAATCGGAAGCATAATGCTTGGGAAATGTCTGCCGAATTGTACGCAAGCAAAGGTTGACCGGTAAACTAAATTGACTATGGAAACCTACATCAGTGAACAAAAGTTGTAGTGCGCACATAACAGTGTTCTTAATCTCGGTGCCGCGGGCGCTTTGAATTTCATAACCAAAAATTTTCACAACAAACACTTAAAAATATTTCAGACATATTAAACCCTGCAAATACAAATACAAAACATGATTTACACTGCAAAATATTATTGATGTGAGAGTTCAAAAATATTGGCCTCTTTGTGCACGTGCATGGGCATGTGATATGTGCATGGTGAGCGCCGTCATGGACTCTAGCGCCGCTGGCTGTTAGCTGGTGTCACAGAGAAGGACTTCTTTTCAAAATTTGATTTCAGAAGTTACCTCTCAGTTATTGACAAACCATCCATTCCAGAGATTCTCACTGATAGCAGGCATACCCTAGGTATTTCTATTCATCTTGCCCCAATTACTATCTTGACACTCAACGTCCACCATGGCAATAAAGTGGGTGGTATATTACGATACTATGTTAACATTTTCCATTCCTTCTTGAGAATGAAAACCGTTTTAACCACATATACACTAGTGATGGACAAAATGACTCGGTAAAAATAATTGTTCTTTTGTATTACAGTTTGCCCTTTTAGGTATTTATTTTCTCCACTACGCGTTCAGGTGCCATACCTGTGTAGTCTTTTTCTATCTATTTTTCTTTTAACTAGCACACTTACTAAAGGGGGTTTTTATTTTATTTTTGTGGAACTTTTTGTAAATTGGTATGTGAACTGAGAAAGTCTACATTACTACTTGGCACTGTTAGGGGTCAAGTTACAAACAACATCATGCATGTTCTGCATCAAAGGTATGGCAAAAGTGGGGAAAAACTGGCAAATATCCTGAATGAGATTGAATAAGGAGCTACTCACCTCTTTTAGAAAAGACAAACTTATGCAATATTCCATGGATTGAATATAATGAATCCTTAGTTTTAAATGTAAATGTGAAGTACGACTATAATAATATTTATTAACAAGTATCTAAACCAGCATCAATTTAAGTAAATGTTCACGATTCACAAATTGGAAGAATTTTTACATTATAGTGCTGGGGTTTCAAAAAGCTCCTAATAGATAATAGAACTAAGTTTACAAGAAAAAAGAGGGAAGTCGCATGCCATCACTGGGGAGTGGCACCCTGGATAACCCTGAGCTATCACCCCCAGGGTAACCCAACCAAGCACAGAAACCAGGAAGTAAAAAAATGCCTTAGGGCAAGATTGGGGGAAGATCACTAGAAATGGGATAGCTACATCCCAGATGTATTATTTACGCTAAGGAGACGGCAGAATGAAGCAAAAGCCACCTCTCCTACTACGGCCCAAGGATTGGGAGTGGAACACGGAACTTGGGGAGATGTCAGGAGCAGAGCACATACGTGGAAACTACCTAAAGAGAGCAGAGAAAGCCTGCAAGGTGCAGCAGCATTATGTCATCCAAAAATACAGCCCTCAGGATAGCTAGAAACCGTCCAACCTGCAAGCACCCATGGCACTAAACTGCCCTTCCAGACTGTTTGCCATGCCGCAAATCCACTGCAGCACCCAACACGACGTGCACTGTTATGTATTAGTGTAGTGCCAAGTGCGATCCGGGCAGCTACAGATCTCAACCTCAACTGCCCCTCTGGATTCGCAGCGTTCCCCACGTAAGGCTCGTACGGCTCTCAGTAAGTGGCATGACCAGCTTGTAGCCTGAGAGCCTTAGTGACTTAGCGTGTTCTCCTCTAGCCTCAGGAGCCTCGGAGAAAAGTTCTGTCTCCTGCCACAGTGGCGCTAGAAGGTGGCATGACCAGCCAGCACGAGACACCAAACATTAACAAGAGGTGGGAGTGCCCTTCAATGGGGACTTGGTTCGAATCTCTGTCGCTGCGATTGTGCGTTCACCTGGAAGTAATTAAGTGCAGGCAATGACTGTTAAGAAAGATAGTAGTAAGGTGATGCTTGTTAAAACCATCCCCCCCTCCTTCACCGTTCCCCGCCTTACCCAGCTGGATGCAAGCTGCGAATTTGATGACTTGTGACTCTCGACTCATTTTACGTACAAACCAGACCAGCTGTCTCTTCATCTTCACCTTCTCATACTTTCAACTTGTTTTCAGCTTTTCAATCATTTACTAACATAGAATTTATTCTTTTTGTAGCGAAAAAATTGCATGTTTTTGTTCACTCAATGATTAGTTAATTTTGAATTAATTGTTCGTGAACAACCCATCACTAATAAACTCATTTATAGTGAACTCTTTTTTTTTTTTCATTTCCCCCCCCCAAATTAAAGTTAACAATTCTGGGGTGTGCACTATACACAGAAAATAATTCTAGGGAAGGCAGAGCAGTAGTCACAAATTGTTGGGAGGTACTTAGAGGATGCTAACTGTAGAGGAATCTGAATCGTTATTCTGCCTCTCACATTTCTCTCTTTCATCATCACACTTCTCCCTTTTCTCTCTCGATGCCCCACCCACGGCAGCAACTTATTTCCTCATCTGTTTATGATCCCGCTCCCTTGGGAAGCCGTTGCCAATCAGTACTCTTGCAACCTTGCTCCATTTTTGTATACAGAGATGAGGTAAGGAAGAAAGTGATGACTCCAATTATTTCTAAGAGGGTAGTGTCACATTCCAGTATGCCACTGCATAAAAGAGAAAGCAAAATGAAAACTGTAAGGCATCCACCCCAGTTACTGGCATTTTTGTTTTAATGGCCTTTACATTACTGTGCGTGATGGTATAGCATGCTACAATGTTTTGGCTTTTAGCACACTGGCTTTTATAAATTAAAATTATTTTCCAAACGGATCACAATCTTCAGACACAAGTGTAAAGAAAGAAACATTTCATACATATTTTCTCAATGGGACACCACAAATTGTTGATTCAGTTTCGTTAAGGAAAAGTGCTTTTCGTAAAAGTTGTTGCAAAATACATGGTGCACACTACATACAAGTATATACTGTATGTCGGATATGGTTTCTGTTCCAGTGGGCGGCGAGCCTCATCGTGTATCACAACACTATGAATGAGAACATCACTCGTGATGGTCGGGACTGCTGGTATAGGTACGAAAACTGTGGAGTTGGCTTCGCCATCAATGATGCCATTCTCCTCAAGTCTGCTGCCCATGTAACACTGGCAGGGTTCTTCAGCAGCAAGTCATATTACAATGCTGTCATGCACCTTTTGCTAGATGTGAGTCATTCAAACCAACATCTCCATTCTTATGCATGTCAGCAGTTTATTATTTGTAGTCAGTGCAAGTTATTTCCTGCAGAGAGGAACTGGATTCGAGGGTTGCGCAAGTATTCGGTTTGCTGAAACAATAAAAATTGTGACATTCATTTTCTTTTTTTCTAGAAGAAAACCTGTCGCAGAATCTCTTAACGAAATGAAAAATTTAAATTTCAACATATATTAGAGTACTTACCAAAAATCTTTGTTTAGTTGACTAACGATGAAGAATTTTTGTTTGAAAGGAACACACAGAATATTTCAGAAGTTGGATAGCATTCCCAGGTACAGAAGATACACAACAATTATGAGGTTAGCAGGAGGTAGGAAAGGTTGAAGAGATACCTTGTGAAAACACTAATATAACATCTAAACTGTTTTGATGTAGCAGTGAGTAATACCTGTTTATTCACAGTCTCATATAAAGTAACTGCTGTAATACTTCCGCACGGTAATATGTCGTAATTGTAAGTTGCGGTGTTTGTAGTGCCCGGCAGACATCTGGGTATTATGTATCAGAAGAGTGAAGTGATGTGAATATCATAGAGATGTGCGCGCAGCACTGATGATATCAGCTATCTCACAAACATCAGGTGGTGCGTTCTTACTGCTGTTACCCAAGGCAAGAATGGATGTTTGTGAGACGGTGCTTACGCTGCAGAGCTGTTCCATGATGGGCTCTGCTACACATTAGCAAACGGGAAGGAACTCACATTCCCAGAAGTCTGCCAGGAACTGTATGTGATGGCAGACAAAAGTTTATTGCCAGTATGTTTGCTTCAGGCTGCAGAAAACATCAACAAGGGGAAGTCCCTGGACCTCTGGTCCACCAATGCAAGTGGGCGGCCAATATTCAGTCTCTTCACCAGGCACCATTACAACTCCATGGCTTCACTTAAGGCTGGCTACGGTTATTTCTACGTTCCATTCATGGCAGCAATGTACATGGTGAGGACTACCTGTGTGTTTGTTCTCTGGTGGTAGATTCACACGTACACTGCAAAAGGGCTGTAACAAAGGCAAAATGTTAGTTACAAACAAAATATTCTATGTATTGCTACACACAAATTTTTTGACAGTACTTGACAATAATTTTTTATCTCTTTTTTTTTTTTTAAGTTTAATAGTTACAATGCCATCATATTATATTTAGAATTCAGTTGGGTTTTTGAGTTGAGTTGGGAGATTTGGGCAGCTCTTAACAAGGTCTTGAGAGCCTATCAGGGTGAAATGCAGTGCGTATGGAGCAGTGCCAGAATGCAGGGGTGGGGGAAATAGGAGATCCCCGAGAAAACCAGCCTACCAGTGGCATTGTCCGGCATGATTTCCACATGCGGAAATACAGTGCGACCCAGCTGGGGATTGAACCCTGTTTGCCTTGGTGGGAGACGAGCACTCTAACCGCCCAGACACCACATCCGCTAAAATTCAATTGGACTTTGTTATTACGCACACTAGAAACAAAATACATAAAACCACGGAAGCAAAAACTGCACATGTAGAATATGTTGTTAAATAATAGGTAGGATGACAACGGTCATGCTATGGCAACGTAATGGGATACAGGCCCGTTTTGCGAGAGTTCCAGATTCTCAGCAATGCGTGTTCATGCTATCTTTGGATATGACAGCATCACGCAACACACTGATTGGGGCAGTTTTCAGTGGTGCAGTGAAGCTTTCGGAAGGTACTAACGGTAGGCACAGCCTTCATCATATAACAGTAACAGAACAGAGAGGAAGTTGATGGACGCCTGAAGAGTACCAACAGAATACGGAAGTTACAATTGTAATTCACATTGACAGTGCCCGTGACATCTCGTATTTTTACATTATATTTTGGACTAACCTTCAAAGTACTGAATTATTTCTGCGAATGTGAGAAGTCGTTCAGGATGCCGGGAGAAAATTTTTCTCTCCTGTATAAGTTTAATTGTTGTATTACAGAAAATTTTAGAATGGAACAGTGATCTTGATAATATGTAGTTGAACAAATATTTACAACCACTGCAAATTCTATCTTTGTCATCAAATGGTGTTACAGAAAAAATAGGGTTTGCATTAGGGATGGGCCGATACATTTTGCTGATACCAACGTATCGTTGGTATCAGCTGCAGATGCCGTCAATTACAGCAATGCTGATACCAGTTTTGATGAGCACAATCATAATTCCCAATCTCCAATTTTTGGAAATACTTTTTAATTACTTAAATTTAAGTTTTCAGTTTTGTGAATGTTGTGATTTGTTAAGTTAGTGTCATGTTGGGCAAACGAGGGACATGACAATTGGTGGGGTTGGCACCTGGAGTCACCAGGTATCCTGATGACGACATGAAGGGATGTGAGATATTGTTACATAAATGTAAGTGTGTAAGAATAAAGAATGAAACAGTGAACACTCTAAGCACTTTGCATTATGTGTCGACAGCATAGAAATGAAATACAACACTAATTTTAATAATAAATGATAAGATAGACAGTTTAACTGGGCAAATAAGTGACATAACAGTCAAGCAAAAACCGTTACCACACAATACAGTATTCATCATTAAAGACGACCTTCAAAACTTCAGGCAATCTGATGCAGACTTGGATTTTAGAGCTGAGAAATGCCATACATAACCTCAAAATACATGTTTGTTTAAATAACTTGGAACAATTTTTGCCAATAACTACTTGCCGAGTTTTATTCTGACCTTTAACATTCTAACCAAAACGCAGCTGACAGTTTCCAACAAGAAATGCGCCTGTCTAAATACTGCCATTGCCTTTTTCTTTTCATTTACAGTAACAACAGCTGAATACAGTGTCATGGAGTAAAGGTCTCCTTGTGTTATCCCCACTGTTTTCAAGGAATTAAAGAATAAATTTTAAAATTATTAAGTGACTGCACCAGACAGGTGTGCCTGCTACGTCAGTCACAGGAATGAGAGTCCATTTTCAAAAATTCTCCAACTTGCCATAGCCTGCAGTCGAAACCAAGTGAGACGGTACCTTTGGGCTCACATTCAGGAGGACCCGGGTTCAAGTCCTGGTCCGGCCATCCTGATATCGGTTTTCCGTGGTTTCCTGAAATTACTCCAGGTGAATGCTAGCGTGGTTCCCAACTACAGGCCATCGCAGATTCCTTCCCTAGTCCAGTTTTTTCTTTTAGTTTCTTGCCCGCCCTCTAATAACCTCGTTGCCAACAAGATATTTAGTCCAATCTGCCTACCTACCTACCGTCTATTGAACCAGTGACCCATGGAATATAATCCCTCAGTATCACCGAAGCACTCGTGAGTTCACGATTGTGTTATGTTTTCAGGCAGGAATTACAGACCCAGCAGTACTAGTGAAAATTGAAGCCATCCTTGTTAAAGTGGGCATGTTCTTCCATATGCAGGTACTGTACTCTCACTGACAAAAGGAAGTTTTATATTACTTGTGATACTATTAGAATGCTGTTTAATAGGCGGTATTTTGCAGTTCTAATCATTATAGCTTCCACATGCAAAAAACTGCTCTGCCTGTCATTGGCAATTTGCATCTGTGACACAGTAGTGATGCTGTACTTTTGTAAAATAATAAAGATGAAAGATTTAGTTAAATTTTTTGTAACTTTAATTGTAATATATAAGAATATTGTGTACCAAAATACCACATCAAAACTAGTTGTTCAGCACTAAATACAGGTAATCAGAATTCATTCAAAAATATAGTCTATTTTTGTAATATAAATTATTTACTGAATCTATAGAGACACTGTTTACCTGAGTAGGCAGCAGCCTTAGAGAGTACAAATAAAAAGTCTCAGTTGAATTTATTGTTCATAACTTGCATGGCATATTATAATTTACTATTTATAATTTAACAACCCTTGTGGTTGAAGTTGTAGAGTTGCTATCAGATTATAAGACTGCATGTTCAAATCCTGTGTAACTTATGAATTTGTTGGTTATGTTACCTGTATTTTGATTTATTGTAGTATGATATCTTATTAGTTTACCAGCATTAAAACAAAGCCCCTGACTTCAAAAGCAAAAGTTAAAATAAAAATTGGTGCAAAGCAGATATAGACATGAGTGAGTGAAAGAGTTCAAAATATTGACGCGTGGCGTGATGCTTACTGGCTAATGAGATAAATGACTTCACTTCATTTACACGCTTCACTTAAAGCACAATGAATGGGGTTTGGAAGCATATAATTTCTACCAGAGTGCGTACAAGATTTTCTCTGGTCGCGGGAAATAATTACGGACGTGACAGGATAATGTCTATCATCAGTATCAGGAGATCAGTAAGCAAACCTAGCTCAGCTTACCCTTGAGAAGATGCCAACAATCGATTGTCAGTAATTGACTCTTCGCTACAACCCCGAGGAAGTTCAAGGGCACACCAAGAGATGACGCAGTCTGCCAGCAATGGCCGCCCTTAACTTCACCCAAGATGGGTGTGCACAGCACCCCCCACCACCAGGGCCGGTGAGCCCTCGGCGATGCGAATATATTGCCTTACATGAGCCGAAAGGAGCTTTCTGACCAACACTGCTTAAACCAGCTAGAGATCTTCAGCTCACTGCTGCCTATAGCAGAACTTACAGAAGGCTTCCAGATGCTATTCTACCACCCTTAGTCACTTGCCCCTGGCAACTGCTAACCCATGCACCTTTCAGGATGTGACACCCTACCCCTTCCCCCCAAGTCCCTTCAAGACACGTGACACAGCGTAAACAGGAATTAGCTATCTAGTCAAAACTGCACTCTGTTATTTTAGAACCAGGTTCCATTTACCTGGACATCGTAGTTTACTACTTCTGGTCAACTCTGCATAGACAGGAGATAGTACGGGCCACCGTGTCTATTCCTCTCGGCATAAACACGTTCTAACCCCACCTGTTCTCTCATTTTCCCTTGAGTACTTCCAGACTTCATAGGTAACACCACATCCCGTAGTGTGGAGCAGGAGACTATGTTTGCCAATACCAATTTCCCGCTTAGTGTAGGATTGCGAGCTCCCCCTCAGGGACTCATACGTTGAGGACACACACGCCATTCGGTGCACCACATGTATCGAATGGTAGAGCCCCAAACACTAGTCATACCTCTACTTGAGAGGATAAGTCGCTGCTAGACCAGCTTGCACCTATCCACTGAACCGCTTGTGTTTAGTTGGATCTGGGTCGGACCTGTTCGCTCAAGAGGCTCACACGTCAAAGCACTTGGGTCGCCTCCGAGGAAATCAATTATTCAACCACCGCACCGTTTGTGTTGCCGGTTGAAGAGTAAGGTTGTACTCGGCACCGGTCCAATGTGCCTAGATGCCAGAACACTTTTAAATAGGGAACGCACTATGCCTGCTCTTATCTCACGAGGTAAAGGTTCTAGCACCTATAATTGGGGTGTTTCGATATTCCATCAAAGATAACCAATACTCCTTCCATTCCTCTTTGCTTTTACGCAAGATGCTTCTCGCAATACCTACACCCTTTTCAGCCATGCCATTCTACTAACGGTGATGAGGACTCGACGTATAGAATTCAAATTCGTGCTCCGCTGCAAAACATTGACATTCATAGGAGTTGAATGGCATATTGTCAGTGACAATAACTCTTGGTATGCCATGTGTGGAGAATATACCCTTGAGAGCATCAAGTACACTATTAGATTTTTGCTGGAGGTTCGTCATTGATACTACGCATTTTGGCTAGGACAAATTTCAGCAGTTATGAGGTGATGGAAATTTCCATGCCCGTTAATTTTTTTATTGTTTATACACAGGTTACCAACCATGGCTTAAAAAAAAAAATCTCAGAGACGATCACAATCGTCTCGAAGGGCATCGGTGCCGGTAACGGAAAACATGGTATCGGAACTACTTTATATATATATATATATATATGCGTTAATGAAAGTAACTTTTTGCAAGCTGCAATGAGTGCGGGCAAAGTATATTGCTGAGTGTAAGCATAGTTCACTTTACCGTGCACCAATGCCTGAAGGCATTTGGCTTGATTGCTGACCCAGTAAACTCTGTGAATTGTTCAGGATGAGTGCTTGAAGTTATTTGAGTATATTTTGCGTGGTCGCAGAAGTGACGCCTTTTTCGTGTTTCGTATTGAAGGAAAGGCAACACCTTAAATTGATGTCGCCTGAGTCGCCAAGCGTTGCTGTCACAGTCCGAGGTCTGATTCAACAGCTACATACTGGGAGATACATCTGGGTACTGTACATCGCCTCCGTCTGCATCAGCAATTTTCTCTGTATGTTAAAAGATCATCACAGTCAGTGCGAGGCCCATTCAGAGGGCGGCTTCAAAAAGGAACTTTCAGTAGACTCAATTATGGCAGTGTTGTCCCCTTGCAAATTTTTTGGTGTGGAAAGGAACGACTCTGCTGCTCTAAATTTTCCAGATAGTGAATACAATGTTTATATTTAAAATTTGTCATGAAATTTGTGCACTAAAGTATTGAAGTAGAGATCGCTTTTCACCCTGCGGTTTGGTGTAAGGTTAGTTGTTGTAACCAACCTGCACCCTGACAGGGAGAGGGCGTCCCACCTTCCCTTTCGTTTGTTGTTCCAGCTCACCATTATTGTGCACAAATGTGAGAAATAATAAAATAAAAAAGCAAGAGATTTTTCAATATTATTGCGACCAAGATCACAGCGAGGTGAAAATTCTCTACTTGCGTCCATAATATACGTATTTTGGCGTGTATAAGCAGCACCAAAAGTTTTTCATCGAAAATTAGGGATAATTAACATATCAAATATAGACCACAATAAATTTTTTATTCCTGTAAATATTGTTAAATCACGATTACATGCAAACATATAAATTCCGACTTAATTTCTCCCCTACAAAACATTTGTGATGGAAAATTTGTATTATGTAGCTATGTTTACAAATTTACGTCTCACAATTACTATTCCAGAGATGGTAATGTGACTTGAGAAAGCAAAACCACGTCACCATGTTACATAAAATGGTGTCTAATCAATGTACACTAGTCACGCTGCAGTGGGTGTGCAAACTACATAAGGAATATTTATCTTGTGCAACAGCATAATTACATTCACATGTACGGCTTCTATGACAGAACTCCAACTTGTTTACATTTTACGCATGCGGGATGGTTATCTTATTTATGAACGTGAGTGAACAAATAATGTCATGAGTGATCAATACTGTAAAAATGTACAGCCACACCATGTAAGCTTTGTGCCTAAAGGAAATAATAACCCAATTTCATTATCTATAACCGATACAAATGTATTGGCCTGATACCATACCCGCTACAGATACATAAAAAAAAGTTTAAGAATCTGCCAATATAGATACTTTTATATATATATATATATATATATATATATATATATATATATATATATATATATATATATATATATATATATATATATATATATATATATATATATATATATATATATATATATATATATATATATATATATATATATATAGACACACACACGCACGCACACACACATATAGACACACACTCAAGTTATTATCTATTTGCTGTGTTAACAAAGTTCCAAATTCCTTTTCCACATAGAATATATAGTGTATTATCATTTTAAATGAAATAGCACTTATTAAACAATTTTTTTATCCAGGCTGCACCTGACAGTTGTGATTCAAATCACTTTATTAACTCACAGAAAGATTTCTCAGACTGCTTTGGACATCAGCCGGAAGATGGCAGAGATGACTACTGCGACATTGCTGAAGGGAAGTGTACTTGGCTCGCCGTTTCAGCACTGGAACGTGCGGATGATGCTCAGAAATCATTATTTGAGGTACGGAACTTTGCATTACGTAGACGCTTCACCATAGTTTAGGTAGCCACACATTCCCTGAAGTACAATCACATGTACTTGTGTTGTCAGCATACCGTATGATTTTTCTCTGCATAAAAATTTCAACTACAACTGTGTGTGCAGAGGTATAGGCTGTTCATGCTGAAGTGAGCACTTTTGAGGCCGCAGTTAAATTTTCTTTCAACCATTTTTTATCCATTAATCACCTTTTTAAATAGATATTGCCATTGACGCCGTCGGGTGAGACACGAGACCAACAATGACACAAATTACTTATGGTAGGTGGGCGCCAGCGGTGTTTCCCCGTCACCGCACTGTGAGACTCGGGGATGCTGTGGGTTCTGTGTGTCCGTCTCTTCCGAGCGTCTTTACAAAACACTGGTCATTACTAAACAACTTTACCACTGAAAAATATGTGGGAGGTCTGCTGTACTGACGCTGTGTAAACGCACAAATTTGGACTGAATACGTACCATTTATTGCTCTTCCATTACAAAGTCGTGCCAAAATGAATTTATAATTTAAGACTCAGACGTGTTCTAGCGAATTCCGTTGGTCTCTTGCCCCCAGCTCGCAATTACTCTAGCGCACTCCTAGGTCGATGATTTCTCTGGGGTGTTTGAAAACACAGCTCCCACAAGGAAAGAGATCTACAGCCACTAGGGTGGACTGTAGGTTGTTCCTGGAGATAGGACACGGAGAATTACAAAATGAGCAGTAAACACGTGTGATTATTTGGCATCGCTAACGTGGACTCGTCTGGGGCATCTCCCAGCACATAGTGAGTGTGATGACTGCCTTTACACATAGCCGGCTAGGACGGAAATAATGTCACTGTACAAATTACACAAATGAAGATGAGACAATATGGGACATGACATGAATGGGCACAATAAGCACGTAGATGCGTGAAAGTGTGTTTAGGTGGCACGGATGCCGCTGGATACAATGTGTGGCGCAGGCGGAATTGGAATAGTTTTCATAAAACTCTGTAAATTGGCATATGACAAAGTGGTAGCAGTACTGGGAATATTATTCCGAAAATTTTTGCATTTAGAATCTTGTACACCTGATGGTGGGAAAATCAAACATGGAAAAGACTGTGTTGTCATACACATAAAGCATCAATCACATGAACATAACCCTGAAATTAATTATGGTGCACATGATATTACACAAATAAACCCTCAAAGCCCATGGATGGCGCAGGTATTGACTTGGCGGCTGTTAACCATGTGGTCGCGAATGATGCGGCCGTAAAACAATTTAACATGGCAGAAACCCTAAAATACATACATAGAAATAAAATCCTAAATATTGCAAACAGAAATTAAACTGACACGCCTTTTACATAGGCAGATAGTGCCTGATTTCAAAGTTGCATGGGCCGTGTGGCCTCTCCAACATATTTCCTCCTTTCTCCTTGTTTAAGTTTAAAAAGCCACAAGGGAGCAAATTATTAGGTTAAGCGGAAGCTTAATGCTGGGAAATGTCTGGTGAAACGTATGCAAGGCAAAGGTTAACTAGTATACTAAAAGTGAGCTATGGTAATCTACATCAGTGCAAAAGTTTGAAGTGTGTACATGACAGTGTCTTACCTCACCAGCTCTCCTCGACGGACCGCCCAGAGGCAGGGGTCGCGCGGACCTACCATGGCTACCTTACGGGGTTCACACAAGCTGAAGTGCTATACATGCAGAGTAAAACTTTTATCTTTTAAAAGAAATGGTACATAAATAATTTAAATAGAGATTTACATTAAACATTTAAATTGTGAATTTTCTGTATTTGTTAAATGACTTATATGTCGGCATTCACACCGGAATAATACCATTCTTATTCTTCGTGCAGCGCACATTTTGAAATTTAACCGAACATTGAGTAATATTTTAGACATACATTTTTAACACTTAAAAACTTTTGGAGCCTGAAATAAAACAAAAGATATGGTTTACACTTCAAATAAATATCCCGTTATGGGATAGTTCAAGTTATGGCCTCTTTGCGCATGTGCGTGCCCACATTGTCATGCGAGTGATGAGCGCAGTCATGGTCTTGACGCTGTTGGCTGTTAGCCAGCATCACCATGTAATTGATAACCATCGTGTATATTTCACCACACGTGAGATTTAAGGTATAAGGTTACACTACAATGTATTAACAGTATTGATAATTATTCCAAATGAGAAGGCTTTCAAAAGTGTTCACTTTCCTGTGAATAGTCTAGTGATTGTTGCTGTGTACTAGAAGAGATATTGATGAAGCCTCTTCTCAATAAGTATAGGCTATGACAGTAAAGTGGGCTTTTTTTTTTTTAAAGCCTTCTCATTTGGTATAATAGTCACTAAATAAATTTTATTTTAGCCCTAGGTGTTAACTTCCGAGTGCAATGGAATAGCCACACTATGTTTATTACTTGCATGACAATATTTATTTAAAAAGGTGGTTAAAGGATAAAAAAAAAAAAATGACTGAACGGAAAAAGTAACCAGGTCCTCAAAAGTGCTCACTTTACCGTGAACAGCTTACAGTCGATGCATTGAGCTTTAACGCTCCAATGGTGTCCTTGAGAGGCAGCAGGGGGGGGGGTCTCCTTAGTACCACAGCCAGACCAACATATACAGAGTATGAGGGTCTCTGTACTCGTGGGATAGTGCAATCATACAGACCAGTGAATTAGACCGGGGCAAGAGTCCGGTCGATGCAAGCGACAGCTAGCAGCACCTGTCATGAAAGTGCCAGCTGTGTAGTTGGGGCATGGCAAGACCTGATGGCTGAGTGCGGCACTGAAATATTAAAAATGGACTTGCAGCTGAGCTCACACGTTTGTATGGTGGTTTTACCACATTTTATGGAGTTGTAGCATTACATTTTTACTATGTCATTCAATACCACTTCTGAACTGTTGCATGAATCATCCTTTCTGAGATCTTAGTCAAGTTTTCTTTAAAAAAAATGAGTTTTACCAATTAGTGCTGTCAGTCTCTTAACTGGAACATTCACTTGTCCCAGCTTTGACAACCTTAATCAAAATTGAATTTTGGAACATGAAAACCATCACCTAGTTTCTCAGTGTTAAAGCTACTACCTTACTTGCCCGAAAGAAAGAGAGGTTTTTTGACAGCAAAGGAATAGCAAAAATGAGGGGTCGTCTACAATTCGGGAATTGTCTTAAATTTAAAACCTAGGCGAGTTTGACAAAGGCTTTTCATGCTTAAATACAGTGTTTCCTATGGTTGTACGTATTTTTGTAGTGCTGAGACTGTACCTGTAAACTTTGACAAGGGTCCCCTTATCTGATGCCCTGGCTGTAAAGAGGAAGCGCTTTGCTGGGAAGCAAAATGGCCCAAGTCACGAATAGGTATATAACACCCACAAAAGTTTTACAGTGTAAGAAAAATGCTGCTACTATACAGCCAGGTTACACACACCTATTTCATTGTGATTATCTTTTCTTTAAAAGTAAATCAAATATATCATCTTATTCATATAACAGCATTACTTCTTGAAGGGTTTGTCATACATTTATGCAGAAGTACTTTCAACCTAAATAATTTTTTCAGCACTTCACAGAGGTAGTCTTGAATACCGGTTTAAATTTTTCCTCAAAAATATTTATTTAGGAAGGGGTCGTCTTAGATTCAGGGTCATCTTCCTTTCGAATAAATACTGTATTACCACTTAAAGTTCACAGCTCTTGTCTACTTTTATTGGCACTGCCATGGTGGTGTCTCGCCTCCGACCACAGTAGAGCGACTTCAATCCCTGGCAGGATTTTCACATGTGAGAAACAAGTTAGATGATGCCGTTGGCCAGTGGGTTCTGAGTGCTCCCTGTTTCCCCCTTCTTTCATTCTGTCACAACCCAGCCCATTATCAACACTATTCACAACATGGCACTCCTGAATAAATCTATTTCTGTTCTGTAACAAGCCCTAGCAAATCAAGGAAACCACTGTGGCAAACACACTTTCGTTCTGACACATGATGTACCGAGAATAAATACTGGACGTTCAGGTCTTTTGTCTTGATGCTGAGCAAGGCGCTTCTAAATGTACACAGGGGATCAGTTTTTCTAGGGTACTGGAGCCTTCCCATTGTACAAAATGGGCAGTGTGGATATGCAGCAGGGCACAAAATCAGGTGTGGACAACACTATTCAACGTCTAGGTGCCACCACTGCCTTGGATATATCCGGGCGTCTTGGGAGCGGGGGAGGGCAGCACTTGAGAAAAACTTGACAACTTCTGGCACAGAGTTCTGACTAGCCATGTCGTGTGGACTTGGCAGAGGGGTGGGATGAAGAATAGCAGGCACTAGGTAGGTAGGCTGTTACTGGTGTTGGAGGTTGATCAGGCTGGCGCAGATACTTGGCAATCCACCCCGGGTACTCAACGGGGTCGATCCTCTCTGGTGGTGTGAAGAGGAACTTCCACAGGGTCTCACAGGTGGCGCGACGCTTGCACCTGTTCTTGAGGTGACAAACTAGCTAGCTGTTTGACCAGGGAAGGCTGATATTAGGGTCCTCAACCTGATGCTAAAAGTGTCTGTCCAACTTTCTTCTGGGCATTGGGAATTATTTACCCTCCTACTACTGTACCACATATGCAGGTTCCTTCAAGTCTCTCCCAGCAGAGCCCACTCAAGAGATGCCAGTGAACACCATGTCAACAAACTGTTCCAAGGGCAGTGTACCTGTGTGGCTCCTCTCTGTCAATCCCAGAGGGTTGAAGGGAAGGGCGGCCAAAGCTTGTGCATGTTGGGTAGAAAAATAGTGTCAGGCTCGTTTGCGTAAAATCCCCCGCGATCACCTGCAAACCTGTTACGCAAGAGTAACTACAGAGTCTGCAAGAAAGGTAATCAAAGTATAAGCTGACCCATGTTATATTTCCTTTAACGGAAATAAACACGTGGTGAATGCATTCTAGCCCCTGGTCAGCGGCATGAATTTCAGTAGGAAAGCTACTAGTGCAAGTTATTATGGCTGGTAGAGACTACCGATGCACAACAAAAGGGGAATGTGGTGTGAGCTGCTGTAGTCTACGCAACAAACTCCTACATTGTTGTACAAACATGTTGTAAGTAACGATGTAACGTAATTGCCGACATGTAGCAGGAAGATTAAGCAAGGATCGTTGACAGGATTTAGCCTTGAAAAAGACTTTAAGGAGGGGTCTTTTACATATACATCTGTAGCTGTAGGAGGTTATAGGGTTTGTGGGGTACATAGCAGAGAGCTCATAATGCAACCTAACCCTATTGCAAGCGTAGCTTAAGCAATAAACATGGTGTTATCCTGAGCAACGGGTGATAGAATGAACATAGAACGGCTGATTCCTGAGCAAGCAGCAAGGTGTTGAGATCGATCTGGTCAAGTCTGAGCGGAGAGTGTTAGAAACAAAGAATTCCATAAGCAAAGTTTAAGGGCTGACAATCTGGTCACTTCCCGAGCGGTGAGCGCTGGGAATGAAAACTGCTGTGGAGATGCAGACCGTCTCCGCGTTTATACTAATTTCGGGACCCTGCCTGCTGCTGATTGGCTTGTGCCACTAGGGCGAGGGTTGTTCGCAGAGTGGGGGGTGCGAATGCATTGCTTGCCTCTGTGACGTCACCAGCCGGCTGGAAGGGGGTGCGAAACAAAAGACAAGCAATAATTACTACTATAACGAGCTATCAGGGAGTAAAAGAACTCGTCGTTTAAGCATTGTTATGGTGGGCCAGTGAATAAAATAATCTGCAAGACTGAGTACAGTCTCACTTATTAACGGGATAAAGTTAACTTCCAACTCGGCTACAACTGCCCTAGGAATAGAGCAGTAGTTAAAATCACTATTGTTAGAAAGACATCACGTGTCAGTTCGAAAGGACTGCCATATGTTAAATCTGCAATAAAAGCACAACCTTATTTCTTCAATACTGTCAGTTGCTGTAAATATAATGTGCCGATCTTGTCAGTTCGAAAGGACTGCCATATGTTAAATCTGCAATAAAAGCACAACCTTATTTCTTCAATACTGTCAGTTGCTGTAAATATAATGTGCCGATCTTGACTTTCACTGAGAGATCTTTTTTCTGCATAATTCTTTTAGAAGGTAATTCGGAGCAGATCCCTCAATGTTGTGCGTTGTATACTTGACTCTTGAATAGTAAGTCATAGCCTTAAGACTTTTTGTAACAGTTGGTGATAATACTAGATGCAATCATTAGGCTACTAAGCTTAGCTGAATATTTTGTTTTGTATGTTTTAAAGTTAGTCTATTGTCTTTATTGATTTGTAAAATTTTTTTTTGTAATTATTCTACTTTATTGCTATTGTAATTTTTTTTTTGGCATTTCTGTTTTGCACTATGGCCATTTGATAGCACTGCAGACGTGTGCTTACGCCAACGTTAGCAGGAGCAAAGGTTAGTCTTGGTCAGCCAGGGCAAAATGAGTCACAGCATGTGGTGAAAGGCACTTTCATCGGTTCTACGCTGGTCCTTGCACCTTAATCACAGCAGGATAGGGTACCTTGGCATCTGACTTAAAGTGAAGGGGCCCGTGTCTACCAAGGGGGGTTAGATACAAGGTGCTGGCCATCATCTTGTGTCGGTATTTGATGCCTGCTTAAGAAGTCCCGTTCATGAATGGGTACTATTGGGGTGTGGGTTGCACTGACAACACCGTGGCTCGGGACATATTTGAAATAAGCTAAAATTCCCAAAAATTTTACTACAATGAATACTTTTGTTTTTACTTTCACCAGAGCTGCTACGGCTACAAAAGTGCAGAGAGAGTATCTGTCGTGAAGAAGATTTATGAAGATCTGGAGCTCCAGTCACTCTATCAGAAGGTTAAATCTGCAACTCAAGCTTCTATATACGCACACATACTTAATGTGTCTCACGCAGTGCCACCACAAGCCTTTTCTGCTATTCAGAACATGTACTTCCCACATGCGTCTCTCATGAATGAATGGTGAAGAAGAAGAAAAAACACACTTTTTTTTTTACTTATAAAACCTATGCATTAAGATAACAATGGCACATCTGTGGAAAGTGGAGATGGGTAGAACGTTCAAATTTTGAAATGAAATCAAACTTCAAGGTTAAATCAAGCGTGTTGATGCCGGCTAACAGCCGACGGCGCTCACGTGTCATGTGTTTCGCACGTGCGCAGAGAGGCCGATAATTTTGAACTTTCCTATAAATGTTAATTTCACGGTAAAATGTGTTATATTGTCTTTACAGTGTTTAAAATGTTTTAAAGTGTTTGTACTAATTCTAATTGTCTGGTTATGAATATTCCAAGTGCCCACAGAGCTGAAATTAAGAACACTTAATATTCTGGCATGAACGCCATCACAAAGAGACATTAAAATAATACCAAAATTCATAAGAAAGTTATAGAAATGTAAAACAATATCTAATTTAATTTGTGCAGTTTTATTTTCAATATAAAATATTCCACTCGGCATGCATAGCACTTCCGCTTATGTGAACCCCGTAGGCGGCCATGGTAGGTCCGTGCGACGCTTGTATCTGGACAGTCTGTCGAGAGCTAGCGAGGTAAGACACCATCACATGCGCAATACAACTTTTGTTCACTGATTTAGGTTTCCATAGTCAATGCAGTTTACTGGTTAATCTTTACTTGCATACGTTTTTGCCTGATATTTTCCCCAGCATTATGCTTCCGCTTTACTAATTCTTAATGCCCTTGTGGAATTTTTAATTTAATAGAGGAGAAAGATGCCGCGTGAGGTCACGCGACTCGCACATTTTGAATCAGACGCCACCTCCCTATTTTTATGGCATTTCAGTGCAACTTCTGCATAATTACTAAACGCAATTTTAAGAGCTTTATTTTTATGTATGTAATTGAGGGTAATTTTTGTGTTTGAATATTATACAACCTCACGTATAACCACATGGCCGACTGAAGCCAAGTCATTGTATACGCCATCATTGCATTTTAAGAGCTTATTTGTACAACATCGTATGTGCAATCATTTATTTCAGGGTTCTATGTATATTTCATTCAGGGTTCAATGTATTTTTTATGTCAATTGATGCCTTTTGTACTTGACCATGCAGTCACAGTAATGTTTGAGTTCACCGCCATCAGGCATGTTATAAGCCTGTAACGACGCTAATCGTAAAGAGAACAACTTGCTCAACACAAATAATATTTTATCTGAATTTAGTTTGCCGTTTCCACGCAGAAATATTGCAATTTCACCTGCACCACGTGGTCTGCTACGAACTTCATCCAGCGGCATCCGTGCCACCTAAGCTTGTTTTCACTCGTGTATGTGTTTATTGTGAATATTCATCTCGTGTCCCATCTTATTTCATGTATCATTCAAGGGTCTATGTAATTGTGTAATTAGTGTACGGTGCTATTATTCCCACCCTCTGTGTACAGGCCGTCACCACACTAACCACATGCTGGAGGGCGAGCCCTGACGAGTTTGTGTTAGCCAAGTAATCACACGTGTTAATGTGTATTATGGGTTTTCATTTGTATTTCACCGTGCCCTGTCTTCGGGAGAAAACCGTCAGTGAACCCTAGCGGCTGTCGGCCCTCTTCCCTTGTGAAGGCTGTGCTTTCACGCACCTCGGTGAGATCATCCATTTAGGCGTGCGCTAGGTTAATTACGGATTGGGGAGCACCCAAGCGGAATTGGCTAGTCATGACTGAGATGATCATTTCATTGGCACGTTGATGTGTATGAAGAATATCAATAAAAACAAGTTACAGTGAACTCGATTTTTTTTATTCAGTAGTGACAGTGTCCTACCCATGTTTTATCAATTGTTTTTATTTCAGTGATTTTATTAAAAGTTTAGTATTGCCAACGTGTTTGTAAGTACGCACAGGTGAGACAGAACCCACAACATCCCTGAGTCTCAATAGTGCAGTGATTGGGAAGCACCGCTGTCGCCCAAATTACCAGTAAGTATTTGTGTCCTTGTTCGTCTTGTCTCTCACCCGATGGCGTCAGCGTATTAATTTTCGCTAAACCTGTACCACACTCAAAGTGTGAGGCGTGCTCACTCGGGTAATTCTAATTGGAAGGTTTGGCATTGACGTCACTCATTTACAACTCAGTGGAGCACAATTGACTCAGTGGTGTATGGGGTAGATGAGGAATGGAACCTCACAACACAAGAACATCCTACAAGAGGAGAGTCGTAAAGAACAGAATCCTATTACCGCCAGAGGTCGAACCCAAGCCCCTTCTCAGTAAGCACCGGTTAAGGTGAGGTTCTCCACGTTGTAATTAGGGAGCTTGGGATTTCAACCCCTACGACAAATTTAATCTTCAAACTTCTGCAATAGGAAGATTGAGTTTTAGAGAATGAGACGGACTTCAACATTTGAGAGGAACATATCCACGAACTTTATGAACGCTTAGGTAAGACTCCAGTGTAAAGGGTAGGTCAATTGGGTTTGCATTGCATATGGGCACAAAATCTGATGTCACATTGACCACATGTTTCTGAGACTGTGCCTTTTGGAAGTGAGGCAGCTGCATACTCCTCCTCGCTGGCTGGCTCTTTGAGACGGTCTGCAGCGGTATGGCGACCGATGCTGGTTGCGGTGATGTGGTGCTGTTGTCGGGAGTTCTTGGGGTATAGCAGCTGATGATAGAGCCTAGGAGAGTGTCTCCTAAATGTATGATTACAAATTGTTCAAGATGCAAATGGTCTGATGCTCTTGTGGATGGTAAAAACAAAGGATTATTGTCGACCTCCAGGGCATGTAAGTTTGCTAACTCCTGCCCTAATTCTGTAATTTCAGTTTCCGTTTATTTCCGCCTGTTCCAGTGTAAGGCATCAGGACATATAAAATAAACCGCTCTAGGCAATGCTGGTTATTGGTTGCGACCCTACTGTGTACTTGCTAGACACACTGGTTTTCAACGTTATATCATTCTCCATTGTTCTGTGTCAGGCCGTTACCCAGCGATGAAACAGAGCCTTGGATATGACACATTGTTTCATGCAGTGGTGCCTACAGGGTTTGTACCCAAGGGATGAAAAAAAATTCAAGAACTTTGCAAGAATGTCCCTAAAATTTCTCTGGAAGCTTAAGGAAGATTTTAAATTGCAGGCCAAAACATACATATGCAAACCAAATCTACCATTAAACTATGCTTATAATCAAGAAAGATAAAATCAAGAAATAGTTCTACAATTTGAGGATTTAAAATATTTCAATTAAATACAGTAAAGCAACCTATACCTAGTAATTCCTTGTGGAGCTATTCTTCAGATTTTTCAGTCTTAGCTACTGATGTCAATTGGGATACACAATACTTTTCAAAATGAACACAAAAATGTAAACACATATACAAACACCTACAATATTAAGAAGTTGGCCAACTTCTTAATATTGTAGGTGAATCACTCAATTCCACAAGTGTAGGTGTTCCTGTGGTGTTTTGGGCGCTCCCGATGATCCACCGACCGGCGGATTTTGGCTTGCCTCTTAAGATGTTTCATTTTTGCCTTGGTGGCACTGTTACGCTATTGCCAGCTTTACCTTAAAGCAAAAACAATGCAAACTTTTATACGTACCTTACGGGTATAGGGATTTAAAAGTTACAATTGAGAACACTCAAGGAATTTATATAATATAGATAGCCATAACATTAAACAGGTACCCGATATAAATTTGTCAGAGTTTGAACATGAAATCCCCGTAAAACAGCAATCTGCTTTTCAGCGCTTATTAAATGAAAGAAAAGTTGTTTTTGTCAAGCACGACATGTTATGTAGAACTACAGTTGCGGATCATGCTATACCACTAACCAAAGAGGAGCCAATTTTTAGCATTCCACGTAGCTACTTACCCCACCAGGCACGTATCATTAAACAAGACAAGTGGTTCCATGCTCTCCTAGAATTAATTGGAAAAAAACAATTAATAAACAAATTTAACAGAAGTTACTTCTGCGTTTAAAGACTATGTGAAGTCATCCTGAATATAAAATCACTGATGTTTGTATGGTGTGAAAATAATACTGGCAAAAGAGTGATTTAAATTAGCCAATTAAATAATTCCTACTTGAATTTATCAGATGTATTTTAGGCGCAGAATGTTTAATAAGGAGTTTCTCCAGAAGGGCAAAGACAGGTGAATTGGCTAGAGCCCTAGTTTTCTGCAGGGTACGTCATCACTGTGATCCGTTACCTGGGGTAGGCTACCAGGAAAGGAAAGAGCTTGAGGTTTGGGACGAAGTCCGCAGGACCCTCTGGTTGACTTTGGCGGTCCTCCGGAGCTGCTGAAGATGTTGACGGCCTCTGGTCATCCGCAGTCACTGTCGAGGGGGTGTAGCGGCTGGCGGAGAGGTACAGCACATTGCGCTGAGGCCTGCTTCGGAAGTCCTATACTTAAGAGGCAAGATTATATGGTGAATAGAAATAAAAGTGAAATAACACCGAAATTCAAGTTATTATACCGCCAAAACCGAAAGTTAAGTTAATACAGCACAAAACACCAAAATTAGAGTCAAAACACAAACTAAAATGAAATATAGACAGAAAAACAAATTTTATTATTAAAAACAATTTTAACCATTTAAAACTAAATTTATGAGCTATGAACTAATCAAAATAATGCAAATTTTAAATCAATATATTTTTCACATTGGGAGGATGGCGAAAGAATATATGTATATTTCGGGTTGTTAACATTTAGAACGAGTGAATTGCATGCTGTGTAGTGTGGTTGAAATTATATTCTATTAAACCAGGCTGGCAAAATTGAAAAAGTAAAGAACTTTAATGTGATTTCAATGGAAGATTTTTAATTAATATTAATATGCAAAATAGTTTTGTGTAGTAACCAAATAAAAGCCACAGTCTCTGGAAAATGCATCATCGGTGCCATAAAAAAAGAAATCCGTAAAACGTGATTCTTTCCTTTAGTTTAAATACAGAGATGCTCAATCTTGAATTAGTTGTATAAATGTTAAGTATTAAAAATGTTTACTTGAACATGTTTGTAAGTGTACACTATTGTTAACTATACCCAGAATACGTAGAAATAATAGCAATTACACCGAAATATTACATTTTATTTAGATCAATCTGATGTAAAATATTTTTCTGATAATCACTTATTGTACTAACCCGAAGTCATCGTGACTGAATTTGGCAAGTACACGTTGATGCACACATAGTAAATCTTTTATGATGATAAAGACGAAATCTACAATTTTTAACGACGAAATTTTCATTTGAATATAACCATAAAATCTTGGCTCTACCTATACTAAAAGCCAGAGCTTGTAGGGCCTCAAGGGGGTAAGGGAGAATATATCCTCACTTTGCAGGGGTTGATAAATTCAAAGTTTTCGAAGGGTGCCTATACCTTATTGCCAGAGGTACATTAAAAGCGCATTTATGAACAAATTTTATAGCATTTATTTTGTGGTTTTTAGCATTTTTATAGCATTTGTTGTGTGGTCTCTAACATTTTGTAGCATAAACAAAAAATTCGTAAATAGCATTCAAAAATACATTTTTTCATATTATCCTTTATAAGTATCGACATTTTACTAGTGCAATTTCACTAAAATTATTTTAAATGATACATTGACAATTTTAACGTATTCTGGCATGTATATGCCGCACACTTTTTCAAAAAAACTACAAAAAGCGGGGTGTGGCTTATTTACGAGATATTGGCATCAAAAAAACTTTTACCCCCCAAAGCTGTTAAGAAATTTGTCAACATGCAGTAAATTTTAATGCTTTAACTTAGTCTCTAGGGAAGTAGTAGTAGTAATAATAATAATTTAAAAAATGTATAGCTTTTCGCTTGTGCAATAATGAAACAAGTTGTATTTCTTTTGCCATTAAAACCTCATATTATAAATGCCACAAATTAAAATTCCCGAATCACTTGCGTAAAATTTATCAGTTTTGTAATCCCTTGCATGGTCTGCAATATTTTTTTTATTTCTACCCATAAGAAAACAGAATTACCGCTACCACATAAAGGCTTAGTTATAAGCTGTTCACAGTAAAGTGAGCACTGTTTAAGGCCCTTCTAAATTTTTCCTTTCATCCAATTACCATCTTCCTGCTGCTTCTTAAAATAAACATTGCAATGTGACCAATAAACACAGTAAATACATTTCACCACCATCAAAATTTAAAGCCCGAAGCTACAATAAGATATATGTATTAGTGGTTAATGCCTGTTGGAAGGGCCTTAAAAAGTGCTCACTTTACTGTGAACAGCCTATAACAGAATGTGCACCACGTATTTAACAAGAGTTTTCACAGACTGTGTATGGGTTTTGAAAAGGGGGGGGGGGCAGAAGTAGTGAAAAGATGAGACAGCTAGTGCCACACCACTCGCATGAGGGGGGAGGAATGAGCAGGACAAAGAAAAAGGGGCTGCTTGTGATGGATGCCGCCACAGGGTGTGGAGTGTTAGGAACAACAGGGCGTGAATGAAGATGTTGGTGGGCGAGAGAGGACGGGAGCCGAGTAGTGTGGGCGTGGTTACAAGGAAGGATAGTGGAAGGTAGAAATACGTACACGATTCTGAATTTTTCTGCTAAAACAGGCAGTTTACTTACTTAATTTCTGATATTTTATTTGAAAATCAATATCGGTAGTGATAAAACTGTAAGGAAACGTAAACAGAGGTAGTTACTAAAAAAAAAAATAGCTATTTCAGATATTTATTCTCAATCATGAACTTTCATAAAATTTCGCAAATATTAGCTAAAAATCGAAAATTTCGCATCTATCGCAATTGCGAATTTGGTATACTTTTACTTATTGCCTGAGGCATCAACGTATTTTATCGCCTGATCTGGAGGCTCTGCTGGTTGTGGCAGCAGCATATGGCGGAACTGACGCGACCTTCCTCGTCAATGGCTCAGTAGATAGAACAATATTCTGAGAAGGTGGACGTAATGGCTTCTGGGCAAGTTGTGGTGAGCATTAAAAGCTAGGAGCACATGTTTGCAGTATCAGTTGGACCGTGCCAAAGTACCCTGTAGGCATGTGTCCTGCCTTCATTACTGTTTATTTAACATGACTTGCCCCATAAAGAGTTATGAAATTAGTTCCAAGATGGGGCAAAGTTGTAGTCTAGTACAGCATGAGCCATGCCTCGAGGGCTGAATTGTCAAAGAATGTGTGGATAAGAAATTTTTAAAAGTTTGGTTGGGTTCAAAAAAATATTTTAAGTTAAATTCTAGTTCGGTGCAAAAATCTGAGTTCGTCCCACCTCTAGTGTAGAGCTTAAAAAATAAAAAATGTTGGATCCAAGTTCAAATATATGTATTTCAATTTGAGCAGCCAGTCTTGCCCCCAGACCAGGTAGCACCAAGTTGCATTCTTTTTATTACCTTGTAGAATTATTGCTGGCTCAGAGTTGTCCAAAACATGTCTACGATGACTGATTCTGTTGCAAAAGTGACAGTCCAAAAGTCAAATTTTGTAAGCCTAGCTGGTATTTATGTAGAACAGTGTTACCCTCGTAAAAGGGTTGCATGTGTATTTTCCAGTCTAAATACATACTTTTTTAATTTACAAGGGGGCCACCAGTGTTTTTTTTAAATCTATATTTCCAAATACACTGTAAATATATTTCACAAACTACTGGTAGCAGTTACTTGGATTATTTTTATATCTTTCACCTCTCTAGCTGAATGCCCAGGCTGCAGCTCAAGAGATGCCAATGGATCACTTGCTGCAGTTATCTGGCACAACACTCACTGTTCATGTTAATTGTGCAAGACATTTTATGTAATGAAAATAACTACGGACAATGTTTTATTTATTAAAATCGCACATGAACTAATTGTGCACGTGCGCACACACGTACACGTGCACACACACACACACAACTATACTGTACAATACATTGAACTTTAAATATCTGAATCGAAAACTAGCATACAAGACGCATCCCATTTTTTTGACGCATAGTTGGCATAAAATGTGCTATCCTTATGTAAGTAAATATGGTATGTGAAACTTCCCATCTTTAGACATGAAACACCGGGGAGGACGAGGAAAAAAACCTCCAATGTGGGTTCGTATATAGGCGCGACTAAGTATGGCCGGGACATCCCTCAATCTTACATAGTCATGCCATATGTCCGAGAAATGTGCTACGTATTCTTGCACCTTAATATCAGCAAAGTCCACAGCAATCCACTTCAACTTGGAACCATAATCTAGCAAAAGTTGTGGGGAGATGAGCATTGCTAGACACAAAATACATAGTGAAATGTCTCTTGGTACTCCTAGGGCTTGTATAGCAAAATGAAAATAGACAATATTTCAAGTATTTGACTTCTGCTCTTTGGTGTGTTAAAGTGCATTACTGACAGGAATTCCAAATGTAATAGAAATTTTTTCCCAGTAATTAATATTAATTTTGTTATTGGTTTGCATAACCAGTAGTTTGTTCAGTACATTGTTTGCATAGAAGTAGGTGTTACATCTATCAGGTCGAAACTTGCCAGATATGGCAGTAATGGGTCGCTAGGCTACTAACAATAACTCGCAGGGCATAGTTGGGGAGGGTCAAATACGAAAATAAAAGTTCTGATTCTGGTACCAATTACACTACTTTTATTTCGGTTACGTGATTTGGTGTCTGTCCCGTACATCCTAGTTTTACTCCCATCACTTCATGTAATATACACACATATAAAATAACACCATAACAAACAGAGTTGGATACATATTTATTCACTTCCTGGGGAAAAAAAATATATATATATATCCTTTACCAAAATATATACATATGCTACACAGCTGTACACAGTGTATGAACATCAATAGGCACACCAACACACACATACAAACCTTACACATTTATACAGTAGTGTATATACAATTAGTAAATATTATTCACATATTTATAATTTGTTCTTTTAATTTGCACATCATTAGTAATTTATTCAAATAAGAGTACCAAAGGCTGTCATTGTATGATTGGCACATCATTATCTTATCTTTTAAGCTATTCTAGTAGTGAAATTTACGAGGAAAGCTTTAATCACTCATATGCACGGAATTATGGTTCAAAGGGAATAAATTAATAAGCATATATGCTTGTCATGTCGCAACTGTGCTCAGAAATACAAATTAATTAGTTCTGCAAGCAAACTCGCTTTAATACACTTTCCCACATTGTACGTGTTGTTCAATTTGGCAGTTCAGCTACAGAATCATCGACGACTCAGATTGCAAACCAAATGTGTTTCATAATTACGGTGTGCAACTTAAACATGGGATTCTATGTCACTATTCTCCATATGTCGTCACAAATGTTAATACAAATATTTTCAATTTCACACAAAATGTATGCAATGTAAACAATTCATACCCAAATTTTAAACAAAATTGCATCAGCAAACTTGATTCAATAAGATTATTTACTCCATCAAAAAATATTGTACTATTACAGTGAAAAAGTGGCCTTAGACAATTTGGCACATACACGATCATACACTAAGTATGATAGGTCCCTTTAATGGCAGTCATAATATAACTCACGACATAGAAAGTTCTCACATACTGAACATGTACAATACTGGAAGAATTGTGAATATTAAAATAAAAGTATATTTTCCATTTATTCTCAAATTTGGATGCTTAAAATTACTTGAGCCATAGTTTTATGTTAAAGTGGACAACACTATGATGAAAAGACAGGGAAGAAAAATGTGCCGAAATATATAGTCTATAGAGACGAGACAACCAGCACAACAGCGCACCATCATTGCAGAAAGAAAGAAAACCAAATTCACAGCAAACACGTTTGCTAATTGGCCCTTTTTATTAGACATGCATAAACAACCTGAAACCTACTCCATACAAACCTCAGGGGGCATGCATGATTAATACACAAATAAACAAATATTTTTATTAGGCAAACAAACAAATTCCCAATCGTAATATCAGGAGAAAGAAAAATTTTTATTAAAGAGGTTTTCAGTAACATGGTTTCACTGTAACAAAAACATCAACAAAATGAGAAATGAATTGCATGCAACCCAGTCAAGACAAAAATACTTTCAGCCAATGGACAAACAACACACTTAATTGAACACAGGATTATTAAGTGTAGTATGTGTCACACTCAACTTGTGAAATTCCTGTCTAACGACACACTAACAAGTTATACTGAATGAAAAAAATAAAACTTGGCTGAAAGATACCTACTGAAGCTGTGTTTGTATTGGTAACTAGATTTAAAGAGACCTCCTACTGGGCAAAATTTTTTTACAACTAGGTTTGCTTCAACTGCGTCAGGGTACTAACAAAAACCCTGACCTTCCTTGAAAAAAATCCAACTGCACTGAAAGCAGCAAAGACAATAACTTTTTTTTAAATATTATAAATAAATATGTAACACACTGTGTGAACAAACTAGCCAAGAATGGTTACGTCACCAAAAGTTGAACCAGAAAATTCAAATAACAATTAATTTATATTGTAATATGTCTTGTGCATAGTTATACAAAGATGTTCACTAATTACTTCTTCACACTTGAGTTTTCAAGCAAAAAAAAAACTGCACTTAATTCTGGTTACAATAACCTTCTAGGTTTTACAGGGCATTGTCAAACTTTTATCCATTAAACAAACTATCTAGACCCATATCATTAGTATGACAAGATAAATATTACAACATAAGATTAATTTTACCTGCCTAAAACCAAATTTTCAAGATAAATTCCTGACTTTTACTGAACTATGACCACATTCCTGATTTATATTGACTTTCCTCATTGCGGGAATCGCAAAGGAAAAGGGTCTGTGTTAATGGTATAAAAAAGTTTACTCACATATTATTTCTTAAATGTCCATTAGGCAGAAAAATAACAGCAACGAGAGAAAAAGGTATTCATTAATGACGTGTACACTGCTTCTGCACTTTTTATAAAAACCTGTCTATACGTCAAATATTTACACACATATTTCTAAAACTTTTTTTACCCCCAATCCACTATTTTCCGCATCATCTTGTTTTAGAAATCCAATAAAGATTTTCTCTTCATTGCCCCTTGATGATATAAATTTACACTTCATCAACAAATACACATTAACACATTTAGTGGGTGGAGGAGGGCACACAGGTCTAAATTCAGCTGTATCGGTTGGCATAAAACACAGCAAATTAATTAATGGCATTCAGACATGCACATGTGCACACTTTCAAATTGAGATTCTCTTTCCAACTTTACAATCACTGTAACACATGATTGCCCAACACAAACTTAAGTCAGTCCATTATATAATCAAGGCATGCCATAACATTTTAACCACACACAAAATGTTTTTTTTCTTCTATTAATATTACAACAGTTTAATTGTGGCAAAATAAATGTTAAAAATACATACAATAAAATCACAATGTACATATGTTTGTACCAAAAAAAAAAAAATTACAAATAAATACATAAGAAAGAAAAATCAAATCACCAACAGATGTTACACCTAAGAATTACATTACATGTCACCACACTATACTAATGTGAGGTGTATTGACATATTTTTGTTGGTTATATCTTTAACTGTAACTTCAACACACAACATATAGCTTAAAGTGTAAAATAAAAAGCATTTATACGCTGAGAACAATGCACACACAATACATATTCTACAATTGTAATTTATGTGAGAAGTTATGTTTTAGTAACTAAAATTATACAGAACAGATTCAATGGCTGTTTCATTTAATCTACTCACATGACAGTGTATTATTTCATTCACTGTTCGTCAATTACATTTAACTAAAAACACTGAGTTTCCAACAACTAATAATAATCCAATTAACATGTCAGTATAGTTTTCAGTGAACTGTAAGGTGATGATGAGTAAGTAGCCAACTATAATTTTTTATTACAAAAAACGGGGGGGGGGGGGGGGGGGGGGGGGGAGTTACTGCCAGCGATAAGTTGTCAGACACTACATTCCAATGCACAGTCAGTTATTCAGATCTTCAAGTTGTACAAATACTACTTGGTAAGTAAAGAAAATTTAGGTACATAATTTACACTATTGAAATTTTATCAACCTACATTAACCACCCTGTCCGAACAACCCAAATCTAGCTTGTCCTAAACACACCTCCATAAAATCCGTTAATTACTTCAACTTCCTGTGAATAAACTTCTTTGAAATTTTACATCTTATTACACACATTATTTGATACAATTATTTATTTTATTTACTTTATTTATTTAAGTATTAATTTTTCACAACACACTTTCCATTTAGCATTACAAATTATACAATATGTCTCCAAGTGTAATGACATTTTCTAAGAAAATCGAAAATGAGCGACACCTCAAGATATGCTTATCAAAATGTGCATATACTGTTAAAACATACTGTTAAAAGACGGCATAGAGGTTTGGTTAAACGAACAGGCCCTGATGAAATTTTGTGACACACAACATGCAGTCACTTTGCAACGGAAATGTACGTACGGACACATGTCAAAAACATAAACGTACATCACTACAATAATGCACATTGGTCCCACAAATAGCAACGTACATCGAGTACCAAAGTTAGTAAATTCACTGACTCAAGTACGTCAGCAATCCTACAATCTTCCATCTATATGAGACAACATCTCAAAATGGTATAGCTTGTTGCTATAGGCTGTTCACAGTAAAATGAGCACCTCTGAGGCGCTAGTAACTTTTTCTTTTCAGCCATTTTATATCCTTTAACCATCTTTTTTAAATAAATATTTCCATGAAAGTAATAAACACAGTGGGTATATTCTGCTGCAGTTGGAAGTTAACATCTAAGGCTAAAATAATATACATGTTGACCATTATTCCAAACGAGAGGGTTTGCAAGAGTACTCACTTTACTGTGAATAGCCTATAACTAAGTTCGAGGCGTGGCGCGGCACTATGAGGAACCTCCTACAAGACGGGAGAAGGTGAGGGTCCTGGTTGGCAAAAGTTCCAGCCACATCTCGCAACTTGCGATTTAAATTTTCATTACAGTGCCATAACTTCTGTTTCAGGGTGATTACTGACAGTTTCTCTTGACGATAATGCTAGTGTTTCAAAGTTGTTACACAATTTTCTAGCGATGGGACGATTTGATTATCGATTCCTCGATTCCAGCAATTCTTGCCTGAATAAAAGAATCAACGAGTTCGGTTTTTTTGCATTCAAAAGTTTGATAGATTCTGTAAAATTTTTGCACTGGGTAGCATACTCTGCAAACCTGGTGGTGCTTGTAAACGTAACACAAATAGCTTGTGTGCGTTTGCAGTCATGTTTAATCAAGCATAATTTTGTGGTAAATTGTGGTAAAAAGAAATATAACCAAAATACAGATTAAAACATGAAATAACACGAAATACAGTAATCCCTTACCACCTGCGGGGGATAAATGTTTAAAAACACAGCAGTAGAAGAATACAAGCTTTTATGGGGAAAAGGGATATAAGTTAAGCCAGCCGACTATTTATAGTTTCATTACTAGAAAATCGGATGTATTACGCACGTAACAGAAACTTAACACTGTTGTAGATGCTTTATGTTTGAAGCAAAGCACAGCACTTTATTTATTGGTAATACATATGAAGATACATTTTAAAAATTAAATCACTCGTAAGCTGGAACTAGCAGTGAAAAAATTGCCATGTTCACATAGCTGGGCGAGCACCTAGATCCTCTGCAGCGCTGCCGGGCACGGCGGCTTGCTGCTGTCGCTTGGTCCTAAATCTTCGGGGCTGGGCTGCTGTCGGTAGTCGCTACAAGATTACTCTGGTGGCCACCGCCACTGCCATCGTTACAGGGCCGGTTCACTTAGTAACAGCAGCTCGGCATTGGGAAAACATGCTGATAGATGCAATTCACGTCAATAGTTATACAAATTTTTGCGGCGTGTTGGCCTCTGCACTGGCACGATCAGGCCTACCTTTATCCACTTTACACTAAAAATTGACTTCACAAGAAAAAAAACCATTGCCTACCACAACAAATTAGTATATTACGTAGGCATGGGCACACATAAACTTAAAAAAATTCTTTAAAAAAAAGGACATTGAATTAAATTAGAAGTTATAATACAAACAATGATTAAGAAACTAGCCTGTAATGTGCTGTTGTTTTAACAGCAAAAGAGGAGGGATAATGGAAGCGAAAAAGAGGCGGCAGCATGTGACTAGGAACTAGGACAAAGAATCATCACTGACTCGGCCTGTAACCCCCCCCCCCCCCCTCCCACCCGCAAGGACGGACAATACACCAGTGTCCCCTTCTGGCATGAAGTTATTTATTGCTTCATGCTGGACAACAAATGACAAAGTCTATGATGGCAGCTTGAGAAATGCACGACCACTAACATCAGAAATTTCTAGTTTTCCATGGACTGAAAACCTTGGATAATAGAAACTTGTATCACAGTTGAAGAAAAGGTCTACAAAAACAAATCCGTGCATAACTGAAACCGCAGTTCACGATACCGCCATTGGAAAGGGATTACTGTACAGACAAATGTGCGCTATCTCACGAAATTAAACTGTCTTCACAAGAAATGAATTCTTCTCCTCCAATGTTATACACACTAATTTACTTTGGCACTATAAAAATATAAAATCTACAGTTGTGCGGTTATAGGCAATATTGAGAAATACTCTCGATTTTGTCTCGAGACAATTTCTAAATCTCGGCAATCACAGTTCTACATGCAACACACGCACGTAATTACCATAAGTTTTTGTCTTGCATAGCTTTCCGCCTGTTGAAGCTGGCTGAGCCAGTGAAACATAGTGATCGCACAACCGCATGGAAAGTGTCTCGTCCTACTGGGTGTGTGTGCCTGTCGAGTACAACACTGTGAGAACTCAAAACTCTATCTTTTTATAGAATTTTGGTAGCTTAGTGGCCTACTTGCAACCTTAACTAAAATGTAAACAAACACATTCTAAAGATAACACAAGCAGCAAAATATGCACTTCGAAATAAGCTACAGTAGTTTGCGACAACAAACTGCCTCCTAGCACCAGTAACACTGGTGCGAAGTGAACACTCGCAACTAGAATGTGTGCAATAATCTATGGCCGCAGCTGCGAATTGAACGTTTGTTATATTGACCGTTGCGCATAAAATTTCGTGAAACAAAAGTGCGATATCTAAATTGATACATTAAACGGACTGTTTTCATAAACTATCAAGTCTCATAAATAATGTAAGATGCTGCAGCCGATCTAAAAGACCGTAAAATGTATCATTTGAAAATTTTATCCGTGCTCACGTACATATTAAACCTCCAATGCACGGTGATTGATTTGTTTTGTTTACATTCCGCGGTATTATAAATCGCCGCTAGCCGCAACAAAATCAAACGTTAAAACCTAACACTGAAAAATTTATGAAAAGAATAAACATATGTACGACTTGCCTTAATGTTTACAGTATATCCCTGAAGTTATGTTGTTTTGAGAAATTTGCAGTATTCTCGAAATCACACTTGTTGACACATTCGTTTTACTTAGCAGAGCCATTTTTGCATGACAAAACTATACATTTCTTCAACAGAATACTGGACAGAATAGTTAACACCACTAGATTTGCTAATTCAACTAAGAAAAATTATTTTCTCTCGCTCTCATTGTAGTCCCTGATGTAAGTTGTGTGAAATGTGGAACAGTACAATTGTATGCAAAATGTTGCAATGTATTCAACATTTGTTGATAATTGAATAAAGTTCAGAATTGAGAATCAAAACAAAAATTTTGGAATCGAATTGTGAATTGAATTGACAAAAACCATAATCGTCCCATCACTACAATTTTCCATTTAATTGTTACAGAGGGGGAAAAAAAACTGTAATACAGTAACATTTACTGTGCGAACTGCAACACAATTAGACATCGATAATTCAGCTGTACGTCGAGACTGTGGTGTAATGTAAATACAGTATTTACAGCTCTATAACACAATTATAAAAACCATTTTTTGAGGGGAGGAAATATGAATGAGCAAGAGATTAAATAATTCATGAATGTAGGTGACACTCACTTTCTGGCCATTGTGTAACACATACATACTTCCATTATGAGACAGTGTCAAACCTGCCTAACAGTCTGTTATATGCAATGCGTACTTGATCCAACCATTAATTCAGTAATGGAATAAAAAAATTATGCATGGTTACAAAACTCCTATAAACATGTTAACCATTAAAAAATGCCAATGAAAAACACTCAATTTAATTAACACAGAGTTGTGCAGCCTAATTTAATAAACTATAGGGTGCACAAAAATAGTGTCAACAATGTCATGCATGATGTGTACCTGGTTTTATTGGCCGAGGTAACACCAGTTACATTCCTTCATTGTAATCTCCTCCCTTGTGAATCACCTTCAACCACACGTGTGGAAGATGCCGTACACCGTTAGCACATCCATCTCTGTTAATGTCCTATAGCATGGACGATGGCTATCACACTGACTGATATCAGGTGAATACCGTAGATGGTCCAATACGTCCCATTGCCAGATACAAGAGCAACCAAAACATTTGCAGTGTGACATCATGCATTGTCATGAAAAACGATGGGAGTCCTTGACACAAAAGTGCTGCCACTTTCTCCTAGTTCAGGGCAAAGATGGAGTATTTATAAGTTCCAGTAGTACACTGCATTAGCCATCTGCCTGCGAGGTACAGACAGCATGGTGCAGGATTACCCCACGGATGTCCAACACCACAATAACTATCACCTTGTGCAAGAGATGAATCAGGCTGCTTCCATGCATTGGATCAATGTTCCAAGCACGGTTCATACGAATGAGCTTAGGTTTCCCCCATGGCGGCGATCCTTCCAAAGAAGTCTTCATCTTCCCTCTGATAGCGGTTCAACCTCTGTGGTTTTGTTTGGGTATCCAACACGCTGCAGTTTTGTGAGACCCAAGAACGTCGCGCAGAATGTGGAGAATGGTTTTACGGCATACACCTACCTCCACGGCTGTCATGTGCAGTCCATCAGTGTTCCACATCCAGCAGGAAAGTGAGGAACTGAACTGTATTGTCCGATGGGGGATTATCCTGAACAGCATCCCTGATTTCAAGAAACACTTTCAGCTATCGTGCAGATGTACAAAACAGTAACGCTGCATCACCGCATGCTTCAGCGGTCTCGGAAGACAGTACGTATTGTGCACTCCAACCACATGCCACTTCAGTTTCGATTCACACATGTTACTTTCCTTTAGTACACACTTTGTTAGGGTGCTCCCATTCTATTCCTCTAGTTCACAACACTGCAGCGTTTGTCAAAATAACACACAGCCAGCCATTCCAACTGCCTGCCACACTTCCTCACCATCCATTGTCAGCAAGAGAAACCTCGTGGCTCTGAGCCTCTGATGTGTCGGCAGTGTTACCACTACCGTATTTACCCGAACGGAAGATGAAACCCCTTCCTAAAAAAATATATTTGAGGGAAAAATATTTAGACCTGAATACAAGACTACCCCTGTGAAGTGCTGAAAATATCATTTAGGTAGAAAGTATTTTTGCATGAATTTATGACAAACCCTTCAAGAAATGATATTATATGAATAATATTATATATTTTACTTACTTTTTATTTAAAGAAAAGCCAATCACAATGAAATAGGTGTGTGTAACCTGGCTGTATGGTAGCAGCATCTTTCTTACATAGTAAAACTTTTATGGACGTCAAATTCGTGACTAGAGACATTCTGCTTCCCAGCAAAGCGCTTCCTCTTTGCAGTCATTTGCAAACTAAACGGATTAGCCATTAATCTGTAAAATCTATTTTTAGACCATCCTCATCAACATGTCACTTGCCTAGTGAATTATAAACACACCGGGAGGGGGGGGGGGGGGGGGGACATCAGATAAGGGGACCCTCGTCAAAGTTGACAGGTACAGTCTCAGCACTACAAAAATACGTCCACCCATATGACACACGGTATTTAAACATGAAAAGCATTAAATGCTTGACAAATTTTGAATTTTGTCAAAATCCTCTGTCTGATGATATGCCATTTTTGAAGAATTAACTGCTTCTTGAGAAAAAAATTATGAACAGAAGCCTGTAGTAATGTTGTGCTTGTAACACAAACTAGCAGTGTCACACATTTATGGTATTTGTGGTCCTAGGTTTTGAATTAAAGATGGCCCCGAATTGTAGACGACCCCTTATTTTTTGTATTCCTTTTCTGTAAAAAACCTAGTCTTCCTTTCGGGTAAATATGGTACTTATTATCCAACCCAAGTATAATATTGAATAAAGTAGATAGATTGCACAAGTACTCTCAGGGCGGTACTCGTAGATAGACACATACAAACAAAAGTCTAATGCAGTCACACATTTCGTTGACTAGGCCAGCTTCATCAGGTGGCGAGCGGTCACACTTTTTATTTTTATTATGTAATCGATAGTTTAGCAGCCTGGACTCCCCCTAGTAGCATATTCCCACCATATAATACTGAGAGTGATGGACATACAGAAAATATATCCCCATTATATTGTATTGCAGGCTTGAATTTCCAGGATCTATCACCTCTTTCTCCAGCAATTCCACGTTTTCCTTGCTCCTTTCAAATTATCCGACAGTTAAATTTTTTTTGTCCTGTAGCAACCATGTTAATTTGTTTCAAGTGGCTACCTAACATGTATAATCAATTCTGAGCAGACTTACTTTCATCTAATACTTGGTTATTGTTGTCCTAAAAATCTATACACGAAAACCAACTATACACCCCGCCCCTCCTTTTTATTTGAGAAAATTAAAGCTGGGAGAACGCTGGAATAAAAAAAACTGCACCCTACATTCTGTATGTTTGTTCTCTCTGCAATGAGAGATGTGGGAGCAATAAAACATTTATAGTCTATTCTAACAAAATATATATGCCGAAACAGAATTCAATTTTTTAAAAACCCACCAAACAAAAGTTATGGCAAAAAGTATGCAATAATCCAAAATGACAAATATCCCTTCCCCCTGTATGCCCAGGGGTTGATAACTATGCTCTTAGAGATAACCAATAACGGTAACTAAAATACACATTTGTACCACCATTAAAACAATTATCACAAAGCATAAAGTTGTGTACAAAAATAACCATTGTGTGTAATCAACTTTATGCAAATATTGACAAATAAATCACAATTTGTATTGATGCCAAACCACGTACGCATTATAGGCATCAGCACAAGCCAACCAACAATGAATATTCAAACATGCATCACTTTGTACTAATTTTTAGTATGCAAGTTAGTGTTTCGGTACAAGCAACACAGCCCACAACATAAAATATTTATACATTAGCACTGCCTGTAATCTTTGCAGCTGGTGTAAAATAAACATATCTTAGTTAAATTCAACCAACATAGGAACAAAAAATTTTATTATGCAGGGCTTGTACGTGTTATAAGGAACATTGTGCAATGTGTGTCCTAAAACTGTGCTCCACACACAGCTCCAACATTTAAAATAGACAGAATTTTTTTACAATAATACTGTCAAATTCCAATTCCACCTACGAATTCTTTTGTTCACATGCCTGTACATGCATGCATACATTCAAGCACATATTTACACAATATATTAACAATTTTCGAGACGGCTGCAAAACAAACATGCTGTGTTAACAAAACAGGAATTCACCATAGTTCACTAAATAATAGCTTCTGGTTTCACAATGCAAAAGCATTAGAACTGTAATATCTGTGCTTAAAGTCTTTCAGTTCAGAGTTTCACTTACTGTAACAACAATCTATTTGTAGTTCCATTAATAGCCCTAACACTCAGTCTAAAGGCTCACACAGTTTAAGGACATATTTCCCTATTACCTTGAAAGTATGCACCTATGTAATGACAATAGAATCTTATAAATAACTGGCTTTACAGTTGAGAGTGAAATTCACATGCAAATTACAAGAACTTACAATTGATTACTGAGTTGTAACTTGTAAGCAGGGAGTTTTGTTTACATACTGAATATTTTTACAGCTTCTTGATTTAAGTGCATTTTCCTCTTATCACTCCGCAACACTTTGAATAAAGTTTAATATCTATTATGCATAATTACACTATCAATAGTGATCAAACTTCAACAAAAGCATAATGATACACTACACTGTGCGTCTGTGGAAAACATACAGTTAAAAACACATTTTACCATGTATTCTACAAATATTTAAATATCAAAAAGTTTAAGATATAATAAAAAACAGGCAGCAACAATTATTTTCAAAATATCAAAAAGCTTAAGATATAATACAAAACAGGCAGAAAAAATTATTTTCAAAGACATTAATTATTTAAAATTAAATGACAAAAAAATTCTAAATTCTAATTCAAAATATTTGAGGTAATATACAACTGAGTTAGTCTCAAAGTTAACACCTCAAAAAAAAATAGAATAAATTAATAATAAAACTGATTTAAAAAAAATATTTTATGATAAAAAAATGGCAAGGTACAAAAATAGAGAAAGGGCAACATTTTGTTCAGAATAACTTCTCCGGTTAACCACCCAATGAATAATTGTAAAGATTAATAAAAAAACATTAAAATTAAAAAATAGTAATGTACAAAAGAACTTGTGCCCTTACAAATCATTGAAGGTATTACATGTTTGAAAAAGCAGGATGAGTTCAAAATACATTAAAAATGCATCAGATCAGTGATTATCGAGACAAATTAACCATTGTTCATATTTCCTATGTTTCTTTCCCAATTAAGCCCAAAGACGTACCACATATGTTTAGGCAATCTTGCCGGCAACGGACGGATTACACAATACAGGCCTTGGTGCCTAAAAAAAAAAAAAAAAAAAAAAAAAACTTCACATTTCGGGGTTTCATTATCTACAGCACCAAAACACTCCACGTTACTGTGAACTAGATGTAAGAACTAACTATTTTACACGTTACACAAAGCGTTATTCCAGTGAAATTAGAAGAAAGAAACGGTATGTTCAACAAGCATAAATTAGGCATCTCACAATTAAAAATAAAATTTATCAAATAAAGCCACAAAAAGGTGAATGTGTTAAATTCTTGATTATTGAGTGACACACTTGAAAAAGGACACAGAAAAAGAATGAACACACATATTTATATTTCAGGGCCATATTCTGTAAAACATCAAATAAATGTACTGTAAACTCTCTCTTAACCAACATTGTTTTACTTGGCGGTAAGAAACTGACAGTAGCCTGAACTGAAACTATACAGAAAAAGGTTGACTAAACTATCAACATAAATGGTTGTATTGCTGAAAATTACTGGGGCTGTGGGAATTAACACGTCGAGTAAGAAAACTAGGTCCAGAAAGGCCTATCCAAACTAAGAAATTTCAAGTTCAACAAATATTTGAGTGCTTATCAAATGTTCATTCAGTTGACTAGTAATGGAAAATTGCAAATTTTTTTTTATTATATATCTAAAACCAAACCTGGAATGTTCCCAAAACTGTTGTGCTACTTTTAATTTTTTTTATTTGAAGTTTAGCACAAACTCTGTTCTTTCATTAAGCAGTCCATTTATAACTTATTTTTTGAGTGTGCATAGTAAATATATTTTTTAGTTTGGTTATACTGCTACACAACAGCTAATGGTACCACAGAAGTTTGATTTCTTAGATTAAATTGAGTTTATTTGACAATGTATCACAAGATGTTTAGTAATACCATTTTAAAAGCTTGTTGAAATTTTAAGAATTTTTTTAACTTTTATATTTATTAAAATAGTTTTTCATTTTTGCATGTGTTTCATGAACTTCCAAAAGATGTTTTTCATTTTAATTTTGTTGAAAGTAAGTCAGATTCGCATAACCGTAAAAATTATTGATGTATATCAATTTATATGAACCGCAGAATAACACGTAAAAAAAAGTGTAAATTACTAAGTTTTAAAGATATTATATACAGATATAAGACAAAAGGTACTCACTCTTCTCAAGTAACACATATTTCCTTATCTGGAACCCCCTCGTTTCTCATCTGTTTTTATCTTACTTTTGTTTCTGCCTCCTGTGGATATTTTCAGTGTGTTTTAGACTTGACAATACTGTGGGCATTAATGACCCCACTGTTAAACGCCCCAAAATCCCACTCGCTCACCCACCCTCATTCCTGACATCAGTGGTTAAGAAAGAGTATACTCTGTGTTCATCTTTTCCTGTTGTGTTTCCGCTGTGCATCTTTCAACTATCACAGACATAAAGCACATATCTACCAGACATTGTGATATTCCTGTTTATCTGCCAAGTCCAGTGAGACAGCTGGCTGGGCTGGCGGCTGGCTCACAGCGAGGGCGAATACTGTTTGCTGTGCTCAGGCTCCGTGAAGTCAACGCTCTTGCTGATGGTCGTGGTGGTACCACTGGGGTGGAAGTGGCGGTAGTATGCCAGCATGAACGCGAGTGCCAGCAGGAATGCCGATACCTGCGCCACCACTGCGCCGTAGTACAGGAATGGATTCCGCACCGAGCTGCTCGCTACACACCTACGTACACAGAAGGCATTCATGTTCTGTGCTCTTCACACGTGTACAAAATTGGTGGAAGGAAGCAAAATCAGAATAAAAGCAGATCCCACACAGAGATTTTAAAAGAGCTCACTCAAATGTGAACCTTATAGCCAACATCACACTACCGTATTTACTCATGTATAGTGTGTACCATGATTTTTGGAACAAGTTCAGGGGTAATGTTTTTAAAAAATAAAATTGCACCAAAAATTTGTGGCCTCCTGTTAGTAAGTATGAAACAAATTTTTCTTTTTTTACATTAATGTGTGGCGATTGTGATATGTTGGGAAAATACTTTAATTAAATAACTTGGGTGCAAAAAAGACAAAATTAAAAAAAAAAATTACGAAATCATCCTGCTCCTACTACTCAACACTTCCGGCTTCGTTTTTTTCTTTTTTCTCCTTTCAACCATGACCAACTGTACTTTTTTGGCGCGCTAGAATGTCACACTACCCTTCTCTAAAAAAAAGGGCCTGCTTGTTCCCCCCCCCCCCCACATAGGTTCACTAGCCTCTGCCACAGAAACAAAGAGGGATGGCAGAATTATCGACTGGTAACATCTGGGTGTTATTACAGGGGGAGGGGAGCATTAACACGTGGCAGCTGTGGTTTGTGGCATGACAAGATGCCATTAGATAAGATTGGGGGGGGGGGGGGAAGCGGGGTTGTAACCTACACATAACTGGAGGGTAACTGAGAGTGAAAGAGAGAGAAGGGAGAGGAGTGATGTAAGAGTGAGAGATGAGACAACAGACAGTCCAACAAATCCCTCACCTCCCGTACAATTTATGGCTATCAGTTCCCCATCATCTTTTTTTTCGTGTATAGCGCACACCACAGAAATTTTTTCCTTTAATTTGGGAGAAAAGGGCGCGCTATACACGAGTAAATAAGGTAATTCCACAAGAAGTATAATGTAAAACCGGACCCCTCTGAAATCACGTGGCTACCTTGTCTCTCTAGTGTGTCACAGATTCAACTTCCATTGCAGTATATCTGACTAATGAAATAACAGATGGTATACTTTGAAGTGTCACCTTCTGACCTTTGGTGTAAACTATAGGATTTTCATGAAAAGACAAACAAGAGGATGATAAAATGCCTGGCTGGGTTGAGAGTTCTCCACGTTGGATATTTTTACACTTTGGATTTCTTTACTCTATTTACGACCAAAGAGGGGGATCTAAACCATAAGGTAAACCTAACCAACTTTGTTTCTGTTTAATTTTAGCAATTTAAAGTAACGTGAAGCCAGTTTCACGGAGAGCATTTGGGGAGCTAAGCCAGAACCTTAGGTTCCGGCAGTATCCAGCCATTATACAGAGTCGGCCCTGTAGGCTGACAAGAGGGCACAAAATCAGGAGTTACCATAATAACCTTACGACGTTTCAGTACCTGATTTTGGATTCGAAGATGGATGATCTTTCCTGCTGCCATGCTCACTCTGCAGGTGAGTGGAGATGTAGATGCTGGCTCGATGAGGCATGGAGAGGCAGTGTCATATCTGGGGGAATAACTGGACATGGAGGCTCTGGTAATTCTATCCTATGCCAGGGCCAATCAAGACCAAGGACAGCCTCTCCTCCATGCCATATGGCCTTGATAACCGAATGCTCGTCCGTGGGGAGTTTTATTGCGTCCATCACCTTAAGTAGTTTCAATTGATGTAAATCAATTAATTCTCATACTGCAGCCCGCAGGGCCTTTCTACGTCAATTACGTATACTACCTTGCTGGACGTAAGGCACTTAAAACTCTGTTACTACTTGTAGAGGAGAAACTGATATTAAACTGTTTTAATGTGTAAGACCTTGAACGCAGGCCTGTGACTCGTAGGCAGATAATTGTCCGGCCTTTTCAAGCTGGGAAGAAAAACAGATCACTTCCTGGTTGACTCCTGAGAAAGCAAACCACAGAAAGGGATGTAAAAATTGCAGAGGAAGCTGGCCAAGACACAGCAGTAACGCCCTGTGTTCCCAACGTCTGGCCTTTACAAGCTGGGACTGAACTGAAGGTGGCACAAATATGCTGAGTCCTGGGTGAGTTACCCATGAGAGACTGATCAGCCCTGATTGCTTCTAGTATTCCTCCGGCCTTTGCAAGCTGGGAGAGGAGGGTGACTGAACACTTATCCTGAAGAATGAAGACATTCTCCCGAAGCGCGTTCGTGAAGTAGTCCACATGCTCACTAGTGAATAGATGAGCTGGTACCCTACAGGCGTTAATAACTTATTTAATTATTTTTTGTTAAATTTCTAGCCACGAACCAAGGTTTCTCTCAAATATGGCGTACTCCGCCCCTCACAAGCAACCAAGCCACGTTAAGCTTGAGGCATAAAATTTTTTTTTAATTAGGAGGCCACTTAACCAACACTGTACAATTATGATTCTGGCACACGATCATGCCGGAATAGATAGATACAAATGACATTAAACACAGAAAAAATTTCAACTTCAAAGTAATACTTATCAATTACTATTCATTTAGTTGAATAACAATGAAAATTTGTGTACTGCTTTTTATTTATATATTACGTATAATGCTACCAAAATAACTATATAAAAGTACACTTCAATTATTGGCAGAATAAATTTTCTTATGTACTTCGAAGATATTACAATGGAACACTTGTAATACACCCCTGATTTTACACACTTTTTTTGGTCCCAATATATGTTTTTACAGTGTAAAATAAGAGTTTCACTGTATCACAGAATTTTTTTCTATCTAAGTCACTTATTTATGCATATATTTAAAGAAAATATTTTAGGAGTATTGTACTGTATGACCAATGATGGCAAAATGCAAGTTATATTTCAAATTGAATTCAACTGATTGCATGCCAGTTGTGCTCGACAATACAAAGTGAAAAACTTGATCAATTGGAATATTTTCATTAAATGTTCAATAGCATCAAGCTCTCATTAAATTACTTTTATTTTTTGTTTTATGAAACAAAAAGTCACATTTGCACAACCCTTATTGGAAGCATTCATCATGACAGTAATACAGTAAATCAGCGTAGATGAGGCAAGAAAAGGTATGTGCTCACCAGACGACGAGGGCGCCGGTGTTCTCGAGGAAGAAGACGAGGTAGTAGGCGAGGTAGGCATAGCGCGTGGGGCCATCACGCGGGGAGATGAATGCCAGCACGTAGGCCAGCCCCAGCACCATGCTGAAGAGGAGCTCCTCGCAGCGGCTGGTGCACACGGCCGTCTGGTGGTGGCCCAGCGCCAGCCACAGCGACATGAAGCCCCAGTGCACCAGACAGAGTGCTCCCATCCACGCCGGGAACAGCGATGCCAGCAGGCTCAGCGCCAGCACCCGCGACACTGAGGAACCACCGCAATTCACAGCCCTCACTGCATCTCTCGCGATGCTTGCAATATCACTGCTCTCAAGAGCACACAAGCCGAACCCACACACACTGCACTCACAGCGAGCATAGCAATTTATGTGTGAACATAGTCCACAAACAATTACTTGTTTCTGGCAATCATTTGACAGTGAAACACTCTTTAAGAAGTTTTCAGATTATTTTATACGTTCATTAATTTTACACAATGTCTATATACACATATATTTAACCCTTTGCAATAAATTTTCCTGGTTAATATACATTTTTTTTTTTTCAGTCCCTGTAGATAAATATTAACATGTTTTCACTATTAACTGCACTTTTTCCATATTTAAAGAAAGCTGCACCCATAGCCACTGCAGTTCATTGGAAAATGCAATTATACTATATTTACCCAAATACACGGATGATGCAAACAGGAAGACACCAAATATTTTTTACTTTGATCTCCAGGAAAAAACTCATTTCTCCACTATTTATTTTACCACGTACTCAAACTTAGGATTCTTAGCACTAAAATAATAAATTTATAGCCTAATTAGTTTACAGTTGATTATATATCCTAAAAAGAGTATGCTACACCTCAACTGCATCAAAACCTAGGAATCCGCAGTTCCTTTTGTCTATCCTTATGTTTTTCAAATTATTTATCACAGTCCATTTTAAGTTTTTTTTTTTTTTTTGCACGTGGTGGTGTGAAACATACCCCTTTATAAATTTTTAGGCTATAGTACATTCCTTTTCTCTTCTTGCATCTATGAGCAACTTGCTACATCTCTAATAACATTTCTGTCAATGAGATGTTAAGACCTACCTAACTACCTATCTTTAGTATGCAAAAATACAACGACCCTCAATATTTTGGAAGCCAAAATTGAAAGAAAAGATAGTCTTATATTCCGGGTAAATAAGGTGGCTCAATTATGGGTAACTGGAAACTTTCAAAACAAAGCACTCCTTGTAACTGCATAAAATTTAACGAACACTGACCAGTATTCTTCTAATAAAGCAGGTAATAAATTGTGATAAATTGTTCCATGTCATAACTTCTCACCAAGAGAAAACTGCTATAAATTCTCTCCTTTTTAACCCATTGGTGATTAGCGTTAAGAACTGGCATAACTGTAGACCATAGGTTTCTGCTGTGTCCACTTGATCAATGCACTTATATCTGACGAAGGTCAAAGGCAACGTTACTTTTTACAATTTCCACAAAATATACATAATGCAACAGGTTCGAAGCAAATAAGCTTTCAAACGTACTCTTTTAACCACAATTACCATCCATCACAGAACGCAATAGCAAGTCTCTCACCTTCCACCAAGGCGACACCCAGATTTTTGCATGTAGTGAACGTGGTGTGCATTGCTATCAATCAGCTGGTTTTCTCAGGGTGCTCACATTTCCCCCACCCTTGCATCTGTCATAGTTTCGTCTTTCACCCTCACTGACTCTTGCTCTTGCTCACCAACCAAAAATCTCTCAATAACTAACTTCCATATGTGCCACAGAATTTGTGCAGTCCTGTAGATACATTAATATTTGGTGACAAGGTAACAGTCAGGTTAATTGTCATTAAATAAAGAAATAACTGCCAAAATGCGCAAAGTATTCTTGAAGCAATTCAAAAATTTCTTCTGTATGAGATAAAGAGTTGCCTACTGAGAAAAAAAAGTTGGGAACTAAGTGGAGATTGGCATACAATCCAGGAAAATTACAAAAGCAGATATGTTTCACCAGGGTTCTTCAATGCTCAAGCCTCACCACATTCTTAATCTAGATTATTAAGGATGAAAAGATTTATACACTATAGCAGAATGCACATGGATTTGCCTGTTGCAGGAATGCAAAACTGTTTAGAAAATACCTAAATGTACCCAGCTATGTCTGAACCCACAATATTTTTCAAATGCAAGTGATACATGCTAAAATTGTGGAGAAGAAATACTTACTGCATCAGGGAAACAATAAACATGTGCTATAACAGCAATAACATTGGAAGTGTGAATGACTATTGATGCATGTAGCACTCCAGCAATTTGCACATGCGCTCTCTCCTTTTCGACTTTGTCCCATCATCGAGCAAATAATTGCATTTGGGCAAGTCACACTCAGGCAGGCAATGAATCCCGTGCCTACAGGGTTGATCCCAACTCAGCGGACAATTACAGACAAGTGAATAATTGCATTTGGGCAAGTCACACTCAGGCAGGCAATGAATCCCGTGCCTACAGGGTTGATCCCAACTCAGCGGACAACTACAGACAAGTGAATAATTGCATTTGGGCAAGTCACACTCAGGCAGGCAATGAATCCCGTGCCTACAGGGTTGATCCCAACTCAGCGGACAACCACAGACAAGTGAATAAATGAGTAAAGTTGTACTATACTCAAAAGCAGACATGCGATCGTCCACCCACACCGGGGAAAATGTTTTATCCACCGAGTCACCAACATGCTGGAGCAAGAGAAGCAAGTTGGAAGGGATGTTGCAGGAGGGCAATATCCTTCGTTCAATGTTGTCACTACTGCCTGAGCCTCATGAAGAGGCGGTAAATATGTCATCAGCCTCTAGACAAGGAAATAAGAAATGGTGGCACAGTCCACAACCCTAATATAAACCACCCCTGTGAGACGAGGCTAGCTATCCCTGCACCCCTCGGGCAGCCTACAAGCAGAAGATTTCTGTATATAAGGAGATGCCAAAATGCAGCTCGACAATTCCGTCTGCCCTCCAACCTGAACAAGGTCGAGGGACTCCAGTCTGCATAAGACTCTCCAACTGGTGTTCGGCCAAGAAGCCAAAACAGGGAAGTAACTGCGATCCCGACCAAAGAGGCTGTAGCTGTATAAACTCTCCCTGTCACCGGCCACGAAGTACATGGAGAAAACCCAGCTGGAGAATAGAAAGGTCTCTCATAACGCTCAACACCGTTAGTCATCAACTAGGACTCCAACAGCCAGAGGTATCATGACGCCCTCACCGGTTCCATTCACCCTGAGTTTAATCTATCAAACTCCGTGGTAGCAGGTCGTACTGTCGTCCCTTCCTTACAGACAGCCACCCCTCCAATTGCCAAAGCAATTAACATCTTAGATATTTTAATTTGAATTTTACTCTCATCCGAAGGTTTGCCTTCACATGCTGTCACTTTAAATTTATTTATTATTCTTGTACAGAGCTACACATCCCCCTGTGTTTTCAACATATTAAATAAATACGCTTGAGGCACAGTGGATTCTCGAATATTCGTTCCCTTTATGCACGTTTTACCGTATTCCTTATTCATTTAATTTTGGTCCCGCCAAAATTCCTATATAAACCATGCTAATTAATAACCACTTTCAACGATCGCCGATTGTTTGTTTTCCCATAATGTCCATTCAAAACAGACAGTACTTTCGCCACAGATTGCATACATCAATCATTTTTAACACTACACGAATGTAAAACAATGTGGATAATTGATAACTGGTGATATAGATAGTATTGTTTACATCCCGCAGCAGTTTTTTCTATTTTGTACACTTCTTTTTCTTCTTCCGTGTTTACTGCACTCGTAGGCTGGTGACAGTGAGAAGGCATCTCACATTCACCTTCTTATGCATTTACAGCACCCTTGGGTTGGCAACAACTAGAATGAATCGCACAATCTCAGACTGTTTTGAACGTTCTATGATGTTATTCTCGTATACAGAATTAGGAAAGATGTGGTAATATTTTGACGGGCGTTATTATTATTGAAAGCAATTGGTACAAGTTTGTTTACTAATGTACAGGTTTGAAGTTGGCGAAAATTGTCATTAGTAAATAAATTGTGGCAATATTCATTGCTGGATTGAACAAAACTCAGCCAACAAAAGAAGTCAGAACACTGGACGAGAAAATAAAAAAAAATTATTTAAAGAAGCCTAAATGCACTCTGTATATGCTGAAATAAAACATGATTCCTAACCCTACTTTTTTTTAAATAAATAGCTGCCAATATAAACATGGGCACATCTGCCTACATTACATTTTCTTCACTGGTTCTAAACCTTTTCCAAATGTTTTAATGCATACATGCGTAACTGTGAAAAATGTCGACAGAACAGCCAGAATATTGGCTCAGCTTGTGGCGTGCAGTTCAGGTTTCATAAGATGACTGTTGTATCGACGCACTGGATCAATGCGGGCGAGAGCAGGTGATGGTTGAACATACGTAGAACATTCTGTGGTGTGCGGCTCACGTTTCGTTATCGCTAAAAGTGTAGAAATTGCTTGCATGCACATGCAACGATGTAGGCAATACACGTTTTACAGAATTATTATAGTTTTGATTAATTAATCTGAACTTCACATACACTTTTGCATGAAATCCAACTTTGAATTACATAAAAGACGAATTTCGAATTAACCAAACTTAGAAGCATAAAACATCCTATTCTTCCATTTTGGGGCGAGTAAACACTTAGAATTATATACGATTTTGAATTAATCGACTTTAAATTAACATGGTTTTACTGTATTTAAGTGGTCGGTTCAATCAAACATGCATTTTGAGGTTCTGTATGTCTTTCTCAGATATAAAATCTAAGTTTGCATCCATTGTTTTCCCGCATGTCACTTTTTTTTTTCTAGGACCACCGAAAAATGTATTTTCGAGAATCCACTTCATTGTCCAGAACACCAGTGCCTCCCGAGAATCCATTCTCAACTATCCAGATTTCTAAACGCTCATTACCTCAGTTCGTCTACAGAAGACTGGACACAGGAGGGCTTGAACAACTCTGGGTAAATCGAGTGTGTGCCATTTAGTTTAAGGTAAAAATTGGTAACAGTGAGCCAATTGCATTTTATGTTATATATCAGTTGGAGTAATGCCACGAAAGAGTGGAGGACGTAATAGAAAGGTTAGCCGCTTAGCTCAACGGACATTACAAAAGGGATTAAACGTATCAGCCAATACAGTGACCCAAACCACTACTCAGAAATTCACACAGAATCTCACATAATAACGGAAGATTGCAGTTCATACCTAGATCACCTCTTAGGAATATATTGGCCTCGGCATGACCAAGAATATTTCGGCAACCTAGGTAAATTTCAAACAGATCCCGAACATAGCCCCCCACCTCGGCAGTTTACAGACCAATACGTGCAAAATACGTGCCGCCGCTGGGAAGCTGATAGTTGTTCAAGTTCTTCCAAAACCAGCCCTTTATGTAGAGTCGTAACTATCGTCCCAGACTTTGTCCCAACAAGGAAGCGAACTAGGCCTGCCCCTTATAAATGCATGAGAAGTACCCGAGAAACAGAATGGTCATAGCTGGAACAAATAAAATCATCCTCATTTCATCGGTTTTAGGATTCTCATTATTCCCATTACTTTGTGACAGCTGGCATCACGCCTCTTGGCAACCTTCATAGTGAGCCGGACCAAACTCCCTGGGAGGTAAGTTTTATGTTGTCAAGCTCGCCCTGGGGTTTGATTTCCCTCCTCTAATTAACACTACTCCGCCTAGAAAGTGTCCCCCCAGATCTCCCAACGTGGACAGATCTGCGACCCCACTAGGCAAATGAAATAGAAAGTCCAACAACACTTCCAGAGGAAGCTCATTTAGTACATAATCGAGGAGGGAATCAGCGCTCAGACATAAAAGATATAATTCATTTTGAATTATGACTGTTCATCAATCTCTTCTTCCCCAATTGGCACCCAACATACGGCCTAAGCTTCAAGTAGTTAAGTCTTGGGGGCTTAGACCATGCCACAGGAACAGTTAGGTCTGCCACCACTGTCTAATGCCGTTTGGCACCCAATATAAACTAACCTAGGCGATCTTGGTACAATAGAGCCAGTCCCACACCTTATCAGTCTTGAAAAGACATTCCTGACTTCGGGGAGTCAGTAGATAAACACCCCATGGCGCTCAACATCCAACTTATATCATGTCCGACTCAGAAAGTAGCTCACATGATATCCCAGAGGTATCGGTTCAGGCCGAAAACCTACGTGAAAGAGGCACACAATGTCCAATCGAGACCTGTGATGAAGCAGGGATTAATTTAATGCAATGTGAATATTGCCGAAGGCAGTTTCACTACACCTGCGTGGGATGGGAGGACTCTCCCAGGTATACGGATGGTTTGGAGTTCAGGTACCAACCATGCCAACAGAGTCAAGTAGTCGCATGTAATTGCCCGGAATGCTATGGGAAAGGGAGATACACCATAAGGTGTACAATATGCATGGAGGAGCATCATAATAAATGTATAGGTTGGCTGGACGAGCAGGTCATTAGCCCTGGTCAAGTGTACCAGTGCGGAGTTGGCAGGCGCAATCTCTCGCACAAACCCCCAAATCCCGGACAGAGGGTCAGCATTGCAATCTCCGACCCTATGACAGAAATGAAGCTCCCATAGTTCAGTGGGCGACCCCACGAAGACCAGGTCCTCTTCTTGAATAAATGCGAGTGAGAAGTGAGGGAACACCAAATCCCAACCAAACTGTGGGTAGGTAGGGCACGCCACCAACTGTTTGGTAAAGCAAAACTATGGTAGGAAAGATACGGTGAATTTATCCAAGAGTGGGATCAGCTCAAATCTCAACTCTCCGCACATTTCACTGGCGATGAGGTGATGTCAGGTCTTATAACCGACTTTCACTGTCAAACCCAGTCTCCTGAGGAAAAGGTTGAGATATTTATCCACCAAAAGGAGCAGATATACAAGTTGATATATCTCGACCAGAACGAACAGCAGAGAATAAAGGGTATCGCCAGCACTCTCCTTCCTTCCTTTCATAACATTCTGTTAACCCTGTGGCCTCAGACCATAGAGGAATTAGCAGAAAGGGCGAAGGCAATCAAACAGAACCACCGCACGCTGTCTAGATCTTCAGACCGTCCACAGTGCGTAGCCTGACTCCTCCTCTACCTGTCGCCACTTTGCCAAGCAGCTGGCATTGCCCAGGCCACCACTATAACAGGGACTACCCGACTCTCTTAGACCCGGAAAAGAGAACCCCTCCTCCCCGACCGCAAGGAATATCGCCTTCCAGGAGAGGTGAGAATCCCTCCTCGATCGGGAAACCCCAGCCGTGACACGAACAGGGTCACTATCTCAAGCCCAAGAACGACCCCTTGACCTCAGTAAAATACGCCTAGGGCTAAATTCGTATAGAGTGCAACCCTCCATGCAAGCCTCGAACCCTGGATTCCAGGGAACAAGGCTAAGCCACCCAAACAGGGGTGGACGCAAATATACACATCCAAAACAGGTACCAAACTTCTGACCCCAACGAGACAAACGCGACAAGGTCCCCAACCTCCGGTTAGGCAGACCAGGACCCCGGAGATAAAACGAGAGGAGTCATCCCCTCCTCCAGCGCATAGTACATACATCCTACTGTAGACCCAGGGACTGATGTCTCAGAGGACATTACCCTCCACGTCTAGTTCATAACTCCAATACTGACCCCGGCGTTAAGCTCCATAACAGAAGGCTCATGGCAAAGTAACTCTGATCGAATTTGCAAGAGGCATCCCGAAGGTAGCATAACTACTGAAGTTAATGAGCCCCAAAGTGACACCTACTGCAGAGGCTGGAACACAGCCTTCTCCTATAGCTCTACCCCTTGCCAACCTCCTGGCAAGAAACAGCCAGGAACCCTAGAAAACAATATCGCCAGACGGCGTAACCGTCTACTCAGCCTTCTCTCCCTTAGTGAAAGAAGAGCAACCACCGGAACCCGAACTTGACAAGGCTTTGTATCCACTGCCCCCTGGTTCCATTCCATCCACGCCACCTCCCGCGGGCGTGGAAATCGTAGCAGATAAGGACACACGGATACGCAACTTGCTACACCTCCTTTTCTATCCCCAAATCCTCGGGTAAAGGGAGTACGAAAACTGCAACAGGAGTAAGCATACCAGCAGCTGACAAAGTTGCTACCACCACGGTCAACCAGGAGACCAAGCCTGTCGAGAAGTCGACTCCCACGGAGACCCCCAGCACCCACTTCAGCTCCGAGGACAGAGCCAGTGCTGCCTGGAAGCGCTGATGCTGTGGAAGCAGCCTCTCCCACTACTGAAGCGGAAGGACACCGCTAGTGTCCAATTGAGTCTCCCAAAGAGCCCCACATCCAGCATTTGTAATAAGGTCGCTGTCCCGCCGCATCGAGAGATGCCATTGTGTGCCAGGCGCACGACCAACGTCGCTACAGAGAAGCCCCTTGGCGACCAACAACAACGTTCTGCTAGCTATCAACTTCTTCCACCTCGCCAAGTGAGGAGGACTACTACAGAAACGCTACAGAACAAAATGCACAATACATAAGGACAGCAGTGAGTGAGTACTTGACTTCAACGAATTTCTTTTCACCACTATCGCAGAACACCAGAGAGTGATAGAAGAAAGGATAGGGAGTGATAGAAGTAGGGAACCAAGTGAAAAAACGAGTGTGCAAGAACTCATTTAAGCTAGCTTAGAATAGCAAGGATAGGATTAGGAATACCATGAGAGATGCCCTTTTTTAAAGTCATTGCTTAGCTGACATTTCGAAAGGAAAGACAATAGGCTTGGTGATCATGTACGTTCGTTAAATAATCACTATTACATACCGTATTTACTTGTGTATAGTGCACTCTCGTGTATAGCATGCACCATGATTTTTGCAACAAGTTCCAGGGAAAATTTTTTAAAATAAAATTGCACCAAAAATTTGTGGTGCACTATTACTAAGTATGGAAAATACTTTAATTAAATAACTTGGGTGCAAAAAGCAAAAATAAAAATCATTCCGGAACCATCTGGCTCCTACTACTCGTTTCCAGTTTCGTTTTTATTTTTTGTCCTTTCTCCTTTTAGCAGTGCCCGGTTCTCTTTTTTGGCCTGCTAGAATGTCAGACTACCCTTATCACAAAAATGGGCCTCCTCATGCCTTTCCCCCATCCCCCTTCCAGGAACATGGCTCGCTAGCCACTGCCATGGGAACAAAGAGGGATTGCAGAATTATCGACAGGCAACATCTGAGTGTTATTACAAAGGGGCAGGGGGGCGTAAACAGGTGGTAGCTCTGGTTTGGTGGCGTGACAGGATGCCATTAGATGGAGGGGGGGCGGGAGTGGGATTTCGACCTACACATAACTGAAGGGTCACTGGTGGGAGGGAGGAGGGTTGAGGGGGGGGGGGGGAGAGAGAGAGAGGAGTGATGTAAGAGGGAGATGTGAGACAAAAGACAGTCCTGCCACTTCTCTCAACATCCCAGGACAATTTATGGCTACCACTTCCCCCTTTTTGTTGGGTGTACAGCGTGCACCCCAGAAATCTTTTCCTTTATTTTGGCAAAAAAGTGTGCACTATACATGCGTAAATACGGTAGATTAGAAGAACTACATATGGAAACTACACTTTTATTTGCCGAAAATGTAAATATAATTTTTAAGTATCCAGGCAAAGTGTATATAATGTATTAGTTGTGATGATTTATTAAATTTTAAGGATCGGAAATAGCGATGACGCATTGCCAGGAACTGTGGTCCTACACTAACGAGTGCCCCATTAACAAAGTAGACTTTCCTCCTGGCAATGGGCATCACGTAAAGTAAATAAAATAAGAATAACTTAGTAAGTGTAATTTGTCCTTAAATTGAAGACAGCACGGGAGGAAATAAAGTAGAGTCAACCCTCTTAACAAGCTGCAAAGTTAATGCTTGGTTTGACCCTTATCCCAAACATGTTCATCTTAGAAGTAAAAGTATCATATATTCTCGTTGGATTTCAAACTCTTGATAACGTAGAGTCCCAGAGAATAAGTGAACTCGATTATGTTAGGAATTGTGGCCTGGGCAGTAACACAACTTAGAAGCAGGTCCATATACGTTGAAATGCATACCCTCAACTTTCCTAACAAAGAGTCACTGGGCGACTTTGTGAAACCTTGATGTAGTAAATGTAAGAGCATGATGGAAAATGCACTGTGAGCATACTGGATACGCTGCCCAGGAAATTCAATGCCTTGCTTAAAAAGTTGCTACATCAACTCAAATCTTGCAAGTGTATTAGGTTAGGATAATTTGTACTTATGTTTTAGGTTAGGTACTGAGGGCTGTAAACATGTATTATTTTAGGTTAGATGTACGAAGAATTAGTTTTAAATTTATGCAGGGTTTATGTAATTTTTGAGCGGACTGTTCCGCACACGTAATTATGAGAGGTTAGAAAGGGATTAAGAGTTAAGGGAAACAATTTGATTATGTGTAAGTAATATCAGTAAAGTGTCCTGAGAGAAATCAAGGTAGGGGCTGAAGGACAACAAACAGTTCCTTTGTTCCTTCAAGCGACCAAGCATTGCTACGTAATTTAACGTAGGTCCTAGCAGGATGTATTACACAGAGAGCAGAACGATGCAAGTTCCCCGATTATAAGATTAGATTTGGAGGACATAACTGTGTTACTACAATTAGCAGATAAGGCACTATGTAAATGAGTATGGCAGTAACAAGTATAAGTGAGAAGTGTTCTTGACATTAACTTATGAATGGTTTCGTGTAATAAGTACACTATCAACCAAAAAGTAATTGGGCACCCGTTAAGATAGGTAATTCAGTACATCAGTTGACTTGTGTTTCACAGTATTCGGCGTAGGACCGCTGGTGTTTGTCCGTGGTAGCATGAACACAGCGGTCTATTGTAACATTCTGGATAGTGAAATGCTCCCAACATTGTGGCGTTTTTACGGAATGGACCCGTGTCACATCCAGGATGACAATGCCAGGTGCCATGTTTCAAGGGCTACTATGCAGTGGTACATCGACAACAATGTTCGCAGATTGGACTGGCCCGCCCAGAGCCCCGAACCCAACCATATAGAACATCTTTGGGACAAATTGGATCGCCGGGTGAGGGCTCATCAGGTACGGCCAAAATCCATTGCTCAACTCATGGAATGGTTGCAAGAGGAATGGCGACGAATCCTCGTGGATGTCCTGCAAACACTCGTAGAGAGCATGCCAGACAGGGTGGCTGCTGTTATAGCCGCAAGAGGTGGCCCTACGAGATTCTAACGGGGTGACAACCACCGAGCAAACATTGTGGACAGGTGCCCAATTATTTTTTGGTAAATAGTGTAAGCCTGTGGTCTGTCGGCGGGTGGTCGTGAGTCGGGGATGTTGATGGCCAAGGCGGAGAGAGCGGGTGCACGTTCTCCCTCCTTTCAGCGCAGAGATCTATTTTACTGATTCATTACAGCCAATATTGTATGGTTTTCCGTATATGCAAATAAAGTGTGTTCTTATATTGCCATATTGGCGAGTAAGGCCGTGTGCGTGTATATGCCAGGTCAGAAGATTTTCATGAAAAATTCGGGATAATTAATATTTCAAGTTGACCGCACCAAATTTTTATATTCCCGTAAACATTTCCGGACCTCATCATGCCAGTGCAGAGGCCAACCCGCATCCTAAATTTCATAGAAATTCAACACATTGACGTGAATCGCATCAATTAGCATGTTTTACCAATACCGGGCAGCTGTTACGAATTGAACCGTTCCTGTAATGATGGCAGTGGCGGTCTCGCCGCCGCCCGCCAGAATAATCTTGTAACGACGGACAGCTGCCCAGCCTCGACGATCTAGGCACGAGCGACAACAGCAAGCCACTACGTCAATCTCCTACGGGATGTAGCTCTATGTAATCATAATAATTATGATGTAGACACTGATTATAATGTATATATACAGGCTATAAGGTATGTCTTCCGATTTTCGGAAAAAAAATTCAGAGCGGACGAGCTATTGTGGACAAGGCTTAATGCAGAAAAGCCGCCTTTCTTTGCATGCCACAAATAATTAGATTTTTTTTTTTTTTTTGTTTTCCTTTGTTAAATGCAAATCAGGCAAGCAAGTGACATGTTTCACAACACGTGAGGCACTGATAAATCCCATCTGCAGTGCAAGCGTGTATTTGACCTTTGGACGTGAGCATTCTTTTTTCATGCTCACTTCCCCCCAGAAGGGGGGGGGGGGGTGGAGGAACTCCCTCCTCCAACCCGCATAACACACAACTCACAGCAAACACCGCCCTTGGTGGAATAAGTACATCCTTTGCCTGGGAAAAGAGGTATAGTTTAGTTATTCTTGCTTGAATGCATGTGACCCTTCATCACAGCCCGTTTCTTTTCTGTTTCTCTCCCTAGGGTGTTGTCAAGTCCAGTGATGTAGATAAAATAAATAAATTTCTCGAGCAAGGGGCTAAACATTTGACAAGTTACGGCAGTAAACAACAACACTTGCTCTGTGTCTGAGTTATGTCCCCCAACAGCCACGTTATATCGGGCTTTTACTGTATTAGGAATACCAAAATCTGAAGGAGGGGAGAGTGCATCATTATGATAAATTGCAAGTTGAATTCATGTACACAACTAAATGTGTAAATGTGAAAAATTTATAAAAGGACATGAATTCAAGTATGTACTCACAGTGTAGTACTTGTCAACAGGTATACACATATAAGGACGACACACAACTCGCAGTCTGATGAATGTGGCCTAGCTAGAGAAACATCACGAATGTGCAACTACGTTTAAAATGTGTCGTCCCTCTGTGTGTGTGTGTGCTTGTCGACAAGTACTAGATTGGGAGTACTTGAATTCACATCCTTTTATATATTTCTAATACAGTAAAACCCTGCTAAGAAGTACCCACTTAAGAAGCTTTCCTGCTTATTAAGTTGAATGTGTAATTTGACCCTTTTAAGAAGCATTATTTTTTTAGTCCCTTTAGAAACATCTTAACAGAGTTTTACTATGTAAATATATGAGCTCTATAAACATCAATAAGAGAGAGGTTCACAATTAAGTTTAAGTACTGGGCGCTTGCATGTTTCGTCCCTTCTCTAATATCACAATTTGTACGAGATGACTTCATTACGAAAATGAAACAACGCTTGTGTAGAGGAAGCTGTTATTTCTGCACATACATGCACAACTCCTTATCTCGAACTGAGCAAAAAACATGCCCGGAAGCACTGCTGATAGTTAAATCTGGGAAGTGCTGCATGCGGAGACCGCTGGCACAGATAAGCAGCTCTGAACTGTGGACTTTCCAGAACAATAGCTCGTAATAACAAAGAAAACAAGCTGAAAAAAGCAACTCTACAGATGGAATTGCAATAGCACGATAAACACAACACCACAGCCTGATATGACCTGAGCTTGATGGAATTCCACATTATATTTTATTCAAATTTCACAATACTCCAATGAAATCTGCCTGGCAAGTATGAGCTGACTGTTGGAAAATCCTAAAATGACAAGTTATTCATTACTTACTATTTAAAACACACGATAAAGTGTATGATTATTTCCTTTTGAATTCATACGAGAGAAACAAATATTTAAAAACAAACCTGGAAGTTATTTTGGTTTATTATTTACTTCAGTAAAGAAATAAGCACAGCATGTTGTTTTGTGACGTTGTATTTACCATCTTTGTCTGCTCCGAACGAGCCCAACACAACGGAAAGTAGAAACAGAACCTACTTTTGTCTTGCTGTCGGGACTGCGATTTTATAGGACTGGGACTAGCGACACTTTTCACTGGCTGCTACTCATATTTTGTTGTGTCTGGCTCAATGGGTTATTGGTAAGTAACATATGGATTACACAGTAGGGCGTTTTGGTGATTGACGAGATTCTGCTGCAGTTGTGATGTCAAGTACTTACACCTAGTCTGTGTTGTCACAAAATAGCACAATATCTTTGCAGAAACATTTCAATGCTCAAGTAAAACAAAATATGTATACACTTTACAACACCATCAAAATATGCATACACTTTACAGTTTATTTATTATTTAGGGTTTAATTAATTTTATACCTACGATAAGTTTGTGGTGATATTTATTAAGATCGTATAATATGGCCACTCCTCCCTCATTAAATTTAATGTGAGAGATTATATTATTTAATAGAATTGTCTCTTGAAGTAGTATTAGTACATTTGTATTTTTAATTATATCTTTTTTTAGAGCTGCATGATAGATATTAGATAACATACAATAAAATATAAATAATTACCAACAAAATATACAATTCATTATTTTCACATGTATTTCATAGAGGTAATAATCATTCTCTAGTTACATTGACTGAATGACACAACTCGACTAAAATGGTCACAAAAATTGAAATGGTGAAAAATACAGAATAAGCTCTATGTAACACTTACTGACCACATCCCCTTATCTGTTTTGTAATGTGCATAATAACAATCACAAGCTTATATATTTTCCTTAATGAAGCTGTCAACTCAAATAAGTAAATGAAGTGAATACAAGGACTCTATTAAAAATAGATTATCGCATAAAAGTAGCAATTAAAAAATATATTTTTTAAATTATCTGGCTCCTGTAATAAATAAACTGACTCCTAAAATATTTGAACTTCTGCCTACTCTTGTGTGCGACAATGACGGACGTCGTCACGTGGGAAAGCTGAGCTCACCTGTGCTCATGAGGTGCCAGCAGAACTGCACGAGCGCCCCCTGCCACGACAGCTTCTCCTTGTCGTCCCGCGCAAACCTCACTGAGCGGTGGTATGACGTGAGCGACCACGCCACTGACAGCAGCGAGCATATCACTGCCCAGCCTTGCAGAGCTACCAACAAGATCCATACTGTTAACAGCACTCCCACAATACTTTTAACTGCACACTTCCAAAACCAGAAAAAGTAAAACTAGGAAGCCAGATAATATTAATTCTTCTTTATCTGTGATTTACAAAGTTCGCCTTCTAGTTGTAAATTACATCTATTGTGCAGAATGAGTGACATTATTATAATAAGAAAGCTTAACATGTGCTGCATACGTGGTTCTCGATATGACCACACATATACTCGTGGAACCATTTGCACACTTATTGTTCATGTGAACAGCACTGCGAGACCCACGTACAGCAGGGGGAGAGTGTCCCAGGCAGGGAGGGCGACCGCTGCTGGTTGATGTGGAAGATGAGGATGACGAGTTGCAGCACAGCCTGGGGCGCAGCATGCAGGAAGCAGTGGAAGAGCCGCAGCAGCGCTGCGTCAGAGTCCTCATCCAGCATCTTGCGGTACAGCTTCTGCTGCCGCTTTCTGTTGCCCGCACGCCCTGCTGCCACACTCTGCAGTCCATACGACAGTGTGTCACAGTACCTACACACACACACCACGACACACTGCTGACAGTTTCCAGCTAAGAAAAGTACCTTGCTCACGTCACATGTTGTCCTCTATGATTCCCACCCTCTTTAACTAAAAATTGTCAAGTACTTTCCAACAACTTCAAAACTGAACTAAAGATTTAAAAAACAAACTGCAATCTACCTTTCAAATGAGATTTCAAAGCAGCTTCTCCCATGTTACCTTGTAACAAGAGTGAAAGCTTTGCTTTTTATTTATTGTGAGCCACTTTCAGTAATCATATTGAATATATATCTTGAGAAAATCATACATCACTGAAAATGTTTCTTTTTATCCCTACTTTGACACAAAATGTACTTGCAAACCCTGTGAAATGAAATTGAATACACAATCAACTTCAACATGTCTGCAGGTTAAAACAACGCCCAATAACTAAGTAGATTGGGTATAGTGGCACAACTGCCAATAATAATTGTATATAGAACAAACATGTATTACAGTATATGTAGACTTTATTTGTATGTACCATACATTTTCCAGCACAATTATAGGCCACATAACACTTTAAATTGCTATGAATAAATACCACGTAAATAAATACTTTAAAATTAGCACTTTTAAAGACCAGAAATTTTTCCAAGCACTTTTAAAGGCCTCTAATTTCTTTAATACATTTAAAGTGACGCCGGCTAAGAGCCAGCGGCAGGCAGACCAAAACGGCACTCACCTCCTTCAATAAACACCTGGCAGTAATCACGTAGTGCAGTACAGCTGCATGGACTTTCCCAAATCTGGGTACTTATTGTTTCCACAGTGCTGTGTTTTTTCTTTCAGGGTCTAAAATACTTTGCAAAATGAAATATGTTTCATTTCAGGGTTGCGCAATATTGTAATGTTTAAATTCAAAGAGCGCGCGGCGGCGAAGATCTGGACAGTATCATTCAGGCTAAGACGTCTTTCAAAGACACTGAAAATATAACAAAAAATGCGGTCTTAAAATATTATTTGTAAAACTGTATTGAAATTGCTTTTGTGCCATTTGATTTAAATACAATAAATTTACTCTGTGTGCATAGCACTTCCACTTGTGTGAACCCTGTAGGCAGCCATGGTAGGTCCGCGTGATCCCTGCCTCTGGGCAGTCATCCTAGGAGAGTTGGCGAGGTAAGATGCTGTCACATACACACTTCACATTTTTACACTGAGTTAGATTTCCATAGTTTCGTGTAGTATACCGGCTAACCTATGCTTCACGTACGTTTTGTCAGACATCCCCAGCATAATGCTATCGGCTTAAATAATTATTTATAGCCCTTGTGGCTTTTTGAAACTTAAAACATGATGGGAGGAGATAATGTCGGAGAGGCCACGTGGCCCGTGCAACTTGTGAATCAGGCGCCATCCGCCCACGTTAAGGGCCTTTCCTTGTAACTTCTGCTCAATTGCGAAAAGCAATATTGAGGGTAATATTTGTATGTGCTTATTTCAGGGTTTTTGTCATGTTTAATTGTTTTACGGCCACATCGCCCACGGCCGCGTGGTTAGCTACCAGCAAGTCCGTATCTGCGCCATCCACGCGTTTAGAGAGCTAAATCTGGTAATTTTATGTGCAAAGTAATTAATCTCAGGGATATGTATTGTTTTCATTCAGGGTTCTTGTATTTTTTATGTTTGATGCTTTTTGTGTATGACCACACGGTCACTTCATATGTTTGGATTTTCCGCCAACAGGTGCACTAAGAGCTTTTGTATGCTTGCATATTAAAAGGAGTAATTTTCCCAACGCAGTTCTCATTTTGGCCATTAACAATTGACCAAATTTCACGAGAAATAATGCATTTTAGATCTACACACGTGGTCCGCTAAGAATTTCATCAAGCGGCATCCGCGCCATTTAATACTGGTTTCACGCATCTGCGTGTTTATTTTGCCTATTCATGTCATGTCCCATATTCACCCAGTGATATTGATGTATTTTTGTACGGCAGTATTATTTTCCGTCCTAACCCGCTATGTGCACTGACCGTCGCCACACATCACGTGGTTCGGGGACGTGTCCCGATGAGTAGGCGTTAGTGATGAGAATAAACGTACGTGGTATTGTTCATTTTCACACTACGTGCCCTGTCTCCAGTAAAAATCTTTAGTCCACCCAAGCGGCTATAGACTCCTTTCCTTGTGGAGGCTGTGTTATCGTGCACCCGAACTGGCTAGTCACGTCCAAGGTAACCATAAAACTCATTTTGGCACGAGATGTAACTTGCCTAAATAAACCCATATCTTACCAGTGTAAACAGTGTATTCTTGTACCATCAGTGTTAGAAAGTGTTTTGTAAGTACGCACGGGTGAGACGAGCACACAGAATCCCTGAGTCTCGAAGTGCAGTGTGTGGGAACCACCACTGGTGCCCATCTACCAGTAAGTATTAGTTCGTCTTCGTGTCTCACCTGACTGCGTCAAAAGGAGCATGTGAACTCTACTCTAGTGTTGAAAGAGCAAGTGAGATTTGGGCAATGTTCAACAGCGGTCTTCAGCACACTCAGGCATTGTTCCAAACAACCAGCATCTGCAACTCACACTTCCAATCTCACTCTCTCCCACAATTCCCTGCATACTCTCGATTTGGAACGGATCAACACTCGCTCTCACTCTCAAAATATAAAAATGTCATTATTGTTTGTTGTTTATTTGGAGATGCTCAATTGTGTTTCCGTTCACCTGCATTCAACTCTGACTTGCAACAAGTTTAGTATATTTTAACTAGAAGCACAGCCCGGGACCTTTTATTTGTATTGTCACCTACCTAGAAAAGTTACGATGTTACAAATTTTTGTGTAGCATGCAAAAACTGAAGAAAAATAATGTTAAATTAACTCAACATTGGATATAGTTCTATCCACTAAGCCACTGCAGCCACATTTGGAATCACTCTATCCACTGAGCCTTTAAGACCTCACTTGAAATCGCTCTATCCACTTGGATTCTCTCTATCCACTGAGTCACTATGGTCCCATTTGGAAATTAACTTATCATTGACGCGAGACATTTAAAGTAAACAAAAATGATACTCCATTACCTTCACATCTCTATGCAATAATCTCTATGCATTAATAAAAAAACTTTCATATAGGAAAAATTAATTAAAAAATGAGTTTTTAGGGTAAAAGGTATTGATTGCATAATCTGATCATACTGAAATTCGAACTTGACCTGTATTTTACACCGAGGATTCGCTCTGCAAAATGTGAAGAACTTCTGTTGAGTTTCAAGGGACTTGGAGGTATTAAAGACGGACAGACAAAGACAGTCTCCATAGGATACCTATTTATTTGCACTCAACAAGCTCAAGAATTTCTTTGTGCACTGTACCACAACATAATATTTGCTTTGTTTACTTTTTCATCAGGATTCCAATTTGGAACCCCCCATTAAATTTAACGTGCTTTGTTTCTTGTAAATTTGGTAATCATCTCTCAGTGGTTTTATTACCTAAGTTTGTTTATTATGTATTATTCAGTGTTTGCTATTTTTAATATTTGAGCAGTAACTGTTTATTTTCTCTCAGCACTCGGCCTATGTACAATACAAGGTTTTTTGAATTAAATTGTTTCAGTTAGTTCCATCCCAAGGAAGATTAATGCTTACACTATTTTTCTGTGAAAGTTTGTTCACAATTGCATTTTATCCATGATTTCGGGCCGGAGGATATTTGCAACAAAGCCTTGATTTTAGAACATTCTTTTCTGGCCATGAAATGGGGCAGTTCATCCTAATTTAGGTTCAGCCATCAAGTTTAATTTTTTTGGTAGTACAACTGCCTGACGTCAAGGATAAAGCCACCTGGAGAGGGGCGAAAGTGTTTATATGTGCGGGGCGAATTTAATAAGAGGCCCATAAAAATCAGTTATTAATTTTCTTTTCTGTGTTTTCGTCGCTGGCACCTATAGAGCCCAGGAATGACACTATTCAACAGGCTACATCTGCTTGATATGTACGACTGTGTCATTTCTTTCAAGTTATCTCAAAATTTGTTTATTAATTGCAAGTTTAGGTAAAATTTTAAGATGCTGAATTTCAAACTTTAACATTGTAGAAGATAATATTTATCCTTACCTATTTGACTAACTTTTCCTGGACATTTTACCAGAGGCCGAAATAAAGGAGTTATTGCAATACAGACTCAGCTAGTTAGAATATAACGGTTTGAATGAACAAATTTCTTCTCAATGTTTCTGTATTGTCATGCTTGATATAGGCCGTTCACGGTAAAGTGAGCACTATTTGAAGCTGTTTCATCATACATAATAACTAATAAATACATTCGATTGCAGCCTCTGACTTATGGTGTTGGGTATGGTGAACGTACACACTGTGTTTATTACTCACATAGCAGGGTTTACATTAACAAGTGGTGGAAGGATATAAATTGGTTGGAAGAAACAAGTAACTAGCACTTCAAAAATGCTCGCTTTGTCGTAAACGGCCTGTAATGAGTTTCATCACATTTGAGAGAGAGGTGATTTAGCTACAGTAAATTTAAATATTATTTTATCATGATAAATTAACACAATTGAAAAGTATAATTATTTCCACAGTGTCACATCCTAACTTAAATTATGTCTGAATATTTTCTGTTGCACTCACCGACAGTAATAAATTTTTTCCTTGAAAAAAATAATTTTCTTATGTTTCGTTTAGAATGTGTCTTCAGTGTTTTATGTTAATGACTCACGTTGTTTTATTCAATGAACTGTTTTGTCTTTATGTTTTACAAATTGTGTCTGCGTAGATAATTTTTTCTTTCTATAAAAAATAAATATATTTCTATACTCCTATAACCTGCTACTGCCTTGAGAACTAGTCTCCACATGCAGAGATGAGCTGGCGCCCCACGGACATTAGCAAATTTCCTAAATTTCCGATCATGAACCAGGGTTGGTCTGAAATCTGGCGCATCTCGCCCCTCACCGGTGTCCAGACTACGTTAAATCGCTTGCCTGGACGTGGGGCTATTTTCAACCAGTGCCACAAACTCTTCCAAACATTCAACTGCCGTTAGTTCAGAGTTTTGCACGGCTATAGAGCAAGGAATCTTATCTGCTCGCTTCTGGTTTGTGTCCGACCAAATAGTTACACCCTTATAATCTAATTTCTGTTATTTCATGTATGTATGTTTTGGATACTTATAAACACACAATCATTTAAATTTTTAGTGGATGATTTGTATGAAATTTCTAAACAGTTCTGATTATGCTCGTTTGCAGCAATGAACTGATGACAGGAGGACATAATCTTATTGCAAATTGTTTGGCACAAATGGATGTATAACGTGTACCAACGGATGGACGGACTATTGTAAATCCACCTTAATATGAACAACCTTTAAGAAATTAGCATTGTCAACCAACACAGAAACTATGTAACTACAAAGTCAGTAGAACTTACCTTAGCAAAGGTGCTAGCTGCAAGAGCAGCAATATTATTCTCAGAACCCACTTCCATAACGGAGGTTTTGGAAGGGTCGGCTCATCTGCATCTATTATATACCTGAAAACAGAAACATACATTACTAAGAACGTATGGATGAAGTTTGTTTGCACGAGTCGTACCTCCTACAACAACCAACCAGCAACTACACGTTCTTCATTGTGCAAATACAACCGCTCTGCATTGCTCCCACACTCCCCACCTCAGAGGCACAAAAAGGTAAACTAAAAGGGGAGTTCAAAAACAATTCCATGATTAAGGATGCTTAGAAGTCTTTTCATCCTCACCTCGCCTCTGCCTTCCAATTTGCCCTAATCCCACGTCGCCGCAACTTCTCCACCTACCATACCTCCTCTTCCACAGGAAAACAAACAATCTCACGCATACGCTACACTTCAGATAAGAGACTAGATTAATTGCAGCAGAGCTGCCGCAAAGGGCTGGTAAGTACGAAGGACTCTTTGACCAGATAATTCTGACGAATTACTCAAGGTTTATCATGTCTATATTGACGAGACGAATGTACTACGTAATGTATTACTAGTAGAATAGATATACATATAGTACAAATAGGTTCAGAGATGGTGTGTTTATACAGTAGGCGAGCGTCACCATGTTACTTTTCAATACAATGTGACAAATGAGACGGGAAATCAATGCGCGCTGAAGTTGGTCAATGTCAGGAGGATTGTGGGAGATTGCCGGATGTTGATTACGGTTGGATTTTTGTCCTGTCGGAGGTTTACGATTTACGAGTGCTTAAACTCGTGTTTTATTGCAATTCATGTTGTTTGAAGTGTTAAATATAATAATTGTGTGAAAATATGAGTGTCAGTTATACAAAAATAATGACAAAAGTTAAAATATAATATTTGTAAGGTATTTTGTTGAGTGTCTAGAGAGTTGTCAAATTGAATACACCCTGTGTGGTTGTTAATTATGTACGACATACTGATTGGGTGAGTAATATTGGGTGTGGTTGTGTTAATTGCGTGGTAAAACGAGTGAAGAATTTGTATGTTATTGTAATATTTAATAATGATAATGCATTAAATTCCACAAAGACCTAACGGAACAATACCTAAATTGACAATTTTACCAATAAAAATTACAGATAAGATAGTGGCGAGGACTATGTACTACAGGGATATGTAAAATATGCAAGCTTCCGTGATAAAATTGAAACTTACCCCACAAATTACCTCAGTAATTCTTAAGAATAGGGGCTTTGGGGTAAAATGAGTGAAAAATTCGTAAATAATGCAATATTTATTCATGAAAAGACATTAAATTGCAAAAAACTGAACCAAACATGACCTAAACAGACAATATTACAAATACAAGCTACAAATACGATACTGGGGAGGGCTATGAAGATCAGGGAAATTGTGGGGGGAAAAAATACAAAAAAAGTACATTTTCATTAGATACTTTTCCCCCTCAATTACCCTCCAGTTAATAGGCACAGCCCTCGTCAACATTATGTTTCTAAATTGATTGGTTACATTGTCAATTTAGATAATGTTCAGTTCAATCATTTTGCAATTAAACATGTTTTCATGAGACCATATTACAGTAATATTACAAATAGTACAAAAATATGTTAAATTTCAAAACAAAAAAACATTATTTACAAGCTATGCTGATGCTTTGCGTCACAACCTAATAAAAAAAAAATGCAAGCACGCCTTCAATAACTGGGATTTATTTCCCTACTGGCGCTGGGACTCTGGCTCGGTGCATAATGTATGGCTAAGATTCTACAGTATTTTTGCAATTTAACATATTTTCGTCAATAAATATTAAATTATGTAGTCTACATATGTTTCACTCGTTTTATCCCACAATTTCCCTGATCTTCATAACCTTCCCCACTGTCGTTTTTCGGGTTTCTATTGGTCAAATGTTGAAGTCCCTAGTAAATTCATGTTGTGTGTAATTAGTAGTGTGGAACTGTGGAATTATGCCGGAATCACATAGCCCCGACACGCACGACACGACAGCCAACAGCTAATGAAATACGAGATAGATAGTCATAAGGCCGACCGATTTTGTCGTCCGAGCAGCTATTTTAGATTACAAATTCTTCATCATGTAGTGCAAGATTTCCCTACAATGGTAAATGCGAAGCTTAAAAGAAAAATAATTGAAAATTATTGTATCTAACGCTTAAAAATAATAATTTTACCTTCGTATGCATTAGCGATACCAATTGGTACCATTATGTATTACAAATTCCCCTGTTGTTCACAGCCTCTGAAACTAACATAGCCTATCAGCGCCTTCTAAATAGTTAGATTATATGACGAGAGCGTGGTGTCTGTCGTGCTGTAAATTCAAGTAGTCACATTGAAATGTGTCGTGGTTGCGTTTTTTGTCGTGTCGTGCTGGGTTGGTCGGGGCTATGTGATTCCGGCATTATACCACTTTCCAAGATTATTCCCCCCCCCCCCCTCCCAAAAGGCTCCTATTCTAGAAATGTACCCCCTGAATTCTAAACTGCGGTTACAAATGTTACAACACACTGCCTCTGAAATTGTTTCATTAAAAATATAATTCATGCAACTTGTTGATACAAATAACAGCAACACAAACACTTACCATCTCATGCTAAAGGCAGTTGTGACAAGGGCCGAAAACACAATGAACGTCACAGTTAACGCAAAATAAGTTCCTTGTCTATGGACATGGTAGAAATGAGCCAACCAGCAATCCAAGCCGACGTCAACAACATATGTACTGATTGACAGCAGGATACAAACTGTGTGGTAGATTCCAAAAGCAGATGACTTTGTTTCGCCGTCAAACTCATCTGCCGCATTGTTGCTAGCATCTTCAATTCGAGCACCAACATTTTCACTCGAAAATCTAACTACTACAGATTCCGCCATTACGTTCGGAATGTTTACAAATTTTCCTCATTCGGATTTTCCTATTATTACCACCATCCTGATTACGACATATAAACAGACTCTAGTTACGTCAGGGATGGCAACTGTGGAAGATAACAATACGGTACCTGAAGATGAAAATTATAGTACATCCTACAAAATTACAGTACACTCGCTGTATTTCCTGTATTAACAAACCAAATTTAGAAACGACAGTAGAATTTCCACAAGTAAACTATCAGCATATTATGTGACAGTTAAAATAAACATATGAATTTAATGTGACACATAAGTAAATGAAAGGTGAGTTTGTTTTCAAGAATTCATAAAAAGTATTTCCCTAAATTTAAAAAAAAAAATTATTTTTAAAATTAAAAATACATCCCACATAAGTTTTTATTCGGGTTACATGTTGCCAAAATAAAGTTTTCCTGCTTTCCGAAATTTTGAACACCACAAGGAAAATAAGTACAGAAGATTACACAACAATTCCTACATTTTTCAGTTTCTACTATATCGTTTTCTAGTTGCTGATCATTGATTGATAAATTTTTTTTTTTTTCGTTAAGCATGGCAAAATTCGTTGGTTTAGAACTAACTCAACTTCCACCATTTGCAAATAAAAAAACTAACTACATTGTAGTGTGGTTTTATCATTGTGCAGGATAATTGTCGCAGAATCCAAATTAAAAAAAATAGTGCAAAGAGAGAAAATTAGAGACAGGCTTAATTTAAAAGTATAAATTGTAGTAAATATACTATGATTATAGTACAGTTTCCAACACTGAGTTTCAGATAGGCGATAAATATCTAAATCGAATATATCGATTTTTTCAAATTTACAAAATCTGATTTCAACTTTTTTGTTTACGAATATTAATATTTAACGCAGTAATATGAATTAAAATATTAGATGTCTGACCAGTACACAGTCTAAACTGCCGACAGCTTCCGCAGACACTTTCAGGACAAACAAAAAGAAAACATTTCAGAAATAGTTGCACATTTATATTGTAATATTGTGAGATAAATAATGAAATTAAATTTTGCCTTATTCAAAGAAACAAATTTTATTGAACATTTCGTACATCGTTGTGATATAATATTATGTTTGATCTCTATGTTAGTGTCTATTTTGATAACCCCAGTTGCGTTGCAGTAAAATAAGCATTTTGACTAGCGACCACTCGGAGGTTAAAGATAGACTCGGGTGAATCCCCAGCTGGCACTGCCACCATTGCTTCTTCCTCCGCCCTGTCCTCCTCGACGAGCGACATCCCATCAATTGGCGTCAAGTCGTCTCCTGAGGGACCCCTTCCCAGAGGTGTCACTGTTAGTTGCAGTTCTGGATATCTTCGGGTTCCGCTGGTAGCCGCTCTGCCGTAAATCTCTGCAGAGCCGGCCATCGGATACATGCTGAGTGGCACCAGTGCTACTGGCGACATCGTGCCTTGGACACCCACTGCTGGTGGTCCTGGGGCAGGTACTGACCCACCTTCCTTGCTTGTTCCTTCCCCTGAAGGTCATACTCGACGGCACCAGACGTAAGTCTCCAGGTCTCACATGCCTCCTCCGTGCTGTGTGTGCATCTTCTGTCTTGCCTGTTGCATGTTATTTGCAGCGGATGTTGAGGTGGTGTCGACTCATGTTGCAATGCGGCCTCCGTCATCCGGGCCGATGTCATCCTGACACCTTGGGGACGTGGCCTCGTCCGGCATCGGCGGCATGGTGGCATCTGGTGAGGGGCCTCTTGTGGTAGGTGATGGCCCACTATCCTCTGCTCTCCCTTGCTCTGTGGGCTCGGCAGGCGTTGCGCCATCTTGGGTGAGTTTGTCAGTGGCCTCATTGTCGTCACAGATGTCTCCAGGTGACAGATGTATGGCGTCACGGTGATGCTTGCTAGTTTTTATCCTCACGCGGACCAAGTAGGTAGTTGGCCCTATCCTTTTGATGACACGGTGTAAACCTGTTCATCGCGCAGAAGTTTAGTCGGGCTGCCGACTGCAGATGTGCTTTCATGTACACCAGTTGGGCAAGTTCGAGCGTGGGTGGGGTCCTGTTGCTCGATGGGACCCACCCAGTCGCGAACCTTTCTTACCTCTCTCTCTCTCTCTCTCTCTCTCTCTCTATTCTCTATCTCTCTGCCTCCTTCTCTCTCACTCTGCCATGCTGTACTCCGTGATCCTGCTAGTGCTGTTACGTGGGCAGTTTCTTTCGCCAGGAAATTTTATGTTCTGAACCAACAGGACATCTGCAGTTGTCCGGCCTGTTGCAGCATTAACACGCCAGCAGAGGGTGAAGAGGGCAGCAGGCAAAGGGTCTGGCCAGTCACACCAGTCAGCTGGTGTGTACCTCACCCACACAGCACCGCAGTTGTACCTTCAAGTCCTGGTTTCGGCGCTCTGTGGGGCTGGCTCTGAGGTGGTACACAGCCATCTTCAAGTGCTGCACCCCTCGCTGGGTGAACTTAGCTGGCCACTTTCTTCCCAATAATTGTGTTCCATTGTTCATTAGCACTTGTTTGGGGTAGCCCCAGTGTGAGTAAAATTCCAGTTCCAGTACTTGCCCGATGTTGGTAACCCTTGCACTGCTCACTGCATAAGCTTTCACCCACTGCGAGAAGTTGTTGGTGACGACCAGGATAAACTTTTTCCCATTAGGTGTACGAGGGTTCAGCCCCATCAGGTCCAGGCTTATGGTCTCGAACAGTTGTTTCGGTAGGCGCGGCTGTTGCTGCTGTACTTCATCTGACCTGCATGATTTGAATGTCTGGCACATTACACATTCTTGCTCGTATTTTTGTACGTCACGCGAGAGTCCTGGCCCGAATAAATGCTGTCTAACGTTTCGGATAGTCGGCTCGGTACCTGGGTGTCCTGCTACGTTACTGCTACATCCCATCACATGCTACTGTTCCACTCTCTCTTTCGCACATAGCTCCCTTCTCTCTCATGCTATTGCACAACTGTCTTGTACCTCAACTATTTCCCAGTACAGTGCATCTACAAGAATACCATCAACTACCAATCGCACTTGGTACCCACTGTGCCTCTCGGAATAACTCGTGCATGGGGAGGGGGGAAGAACTGCATCCCATTTTCCATCATCTGTAACCACAACATTTGCATCGGGCGCACGGGATAATGTGTCTGCGATTTGATTGTCCTTCCTGGGGACGTGCTTTACAGTGAAATCGCACGATTGTAGGAGCAATGCCCACCGGGTGAGTTTACTGCAGGCCTCTTTCATTGTGTGCAGTCAAACAAGGCATCTGTTGTCTGTTCTCAATGTGAAACATTTGTATTCCAGGTACGGCAGGTACTTTTTAACCGACCACACTACTGGCAATATTTTCCCACTCATTTACATCATCGTGCATGCTACTTGTCCCAACTTCGTACTGGAGAAATCAATGACTTGCTTCTTGCCATCCTCCATGCATTGATACAAAACAGCACCCAGCCACTCTTGACTGGTGTCAGTCTGTAAGTAGAGGGGCTTGTCTGGCTCGTAACGTGCTAATTTGGGGCAAGACCGGAAACTTCTCTTTATTGCTTGGAATGACTTTTACTTCGTGACTCCCCACACAAACCGCTTTTGGGGCGGAAATAGATCCGTGAGAGGGGCGGTAATTACTGCGAAATTTTTAATGAACTCTCTTAACCAATTAATCAATCCAAAAAAACTTGCAGAGCTGTTTGAGGAGAATGGTGCTGGATGATTTTCTATCAAATTTAATTGATCTGGTTTAGGGGTGTTTCCATCCTCGCCTACAATGTGTCCCAAAAATTCCAACTTCCTTTTACTCAAATGGCATTTGTTCGCTGCGCAGGTAAGTCAATTGATTGCGAGCTCTCCAGTATCATGGAGACGTGATGTATGTGTTCCTCCCAACTGCTCGAACAAACAATCATATCATCCAGGTACGCTAGCGTGAAGTCGCCGATAAGTCCGTCCAGGACATGGACCATCACTGACTGAAAGATAAGTGATTTTTCTTTCTGTCTTCCTGTTTGACGAGAATTTGCCAATAACCACTTCTAAGATATAGTGACGTCATTACCGTTAACTTGCTGAGTTTTGTGAGCGCATCTTTTACACTGACATAGTGTGACAGATCGTTACATTTATCTTGGATGATAGGGTGGAAGTCCACACAGAAACGCCAACTACCATCCTTCTTAGGTGCTAATAAAATTGCAGAGTTATATGTACTGCATGTCGGCTCGATGACCCAATCTGCTAGAATCTCTTTAACTTGCTCATATATTATTTTGATTTTATGTGGCACATAACACCGCTGTCCTGCATAGATTGGCCCTTCTTGTGGAAGTGGGATTTCTAATTCTGCTACTGTTCTTCTTCGGTGTGTGTCTGTTTTAGCAAAAAATTTCCCTCCTCTCGCTCAGTATACACTGGCATGCCGCCTGATGTTGCTGTGGGATATAATGATCGAATTCCTTTAATGATACCGGGTGTAAATCACTATCAATTGTCCTTTCTACATTATACACTGTGCACTGATCTTTTATGCCAAAATGAATTCTCCTACCTGCTGGTTCTACTGCGGTATTATGTTCCTTTAACCAAGGCATTCCTAATATTGCATCTTCCTCAACCTCTACTGTTACAATTGCACTCATTATTTCCATGTCCCTGACTTTTACAGTTACTCTTGTTTGGCACAATGCTCCGTTTCTGACTTGACTGGTAATGAGCATAATTACATGGTTACTGGATGTTACATCACAGGGATTCATGAAACGAGGCTGCACAAAGTTGTGTGATGCAGCCATATCAATTAGCCCGTGACTCATGTTTGCCCAGTTAGGTTAAATGCCAAGAGCATAGTGTCGGTCATGCTGTCAATTCAAGTAGTCACATTGAAATGTGTCATGGTTGCATTTTTGGACGTGTTGTGCTATTTTGGTCGGGGCTATGTGATTCCGACATGATACCACTTTGTTCACCAGGCTGTTGCTCCTGCCAGAGTAACTTGCTTTGCGATTGTAGGGTTGTGATGACAATATAGTGAAGTGGGAAAGCTGACTCGTTCCTCAGGATTCTTTCGGCAGACGACCACGGCAAATCCTCCAAGTGCACTTGTTGTCTCCTCGTAGAATAAAATTAATACCACAAGAACGATGCCGCACGATGACGGCATGGGCTACGAGAAGACAACAGTGCAAAGGACAATGTGCAACCAAAAAACTTACAACAAACCTTAATTCGGCGGTCAACGTCAAGATTTTCAAATGTAAACAGTACCCAGATGGTGTTGAGTATAGTAAACAAACAGTGTGGCACATGTTCCCCTGAGCCAAAATGTCAGAGGGGAGAGAGTAGGGAAGCTGCAGCATCCTCGTCGCTACTGCAGATCAGCAGAGGCCTATCATTGTATAATTGGCATAGTCACTGTCCCAACAATGCACACCGTGACTGCTATCAAATCACCACAGGCAACCAGCAGGGAAACAGTCAGTGGAAGTAAAGGGGCCCAATGCCTCTGATGCACCAGTCCCGCCAAAAAAACAACAACCTGGGTTTACACCCCAGAAGTCATTAGTGAATTACGTGAGTGGAGCAATGGCACAATTTATCCACATATGTGTGTTTGTGAATAACAAAACATGTCATGTGTTGATAGACAGCTGCTTCACACAATTTCTTGCAACCACAATTTGTCAACAGAGCCGATTTAACTCCCACTAAACTGATGCCTGTTGGGACACTGGAAAACGGTTAAATTAGGTTTTCAGGGGCTGTGATGGTGAGATCTAGGAATAATATACCCGGTTGACACTAGATGTCGTCAAGGCGACATCAATGTTGATGTTGCATCTTTTAACCTTGGGGTTTGCAGGCCATACTCCCAGACCAATCTCCTTGTCATTGAAGTGTTGACCTCTGCCCCGTTAATTACTGCTCCAGATGAATTATGTTTACTAAACGATAGCCCGGCGGTCGGGTATGCACCATTGTTGATCTTGGCGGGAAAAAATACTTAACTTTTTCACGCACGTACGTGGATTGTTACGGCCTCTCACACGCCCATACAATGCGAAACAAGACTCATGGACACTTGTAGGTTCAATGACTCATGTAAGATGAGTGAGAGGGTATTATAAGGGTCCATCCCCTGACACGCATAATGGGACATAAATATAGTACATGCCGCTCAGTTCACAGTCGTATTATTACGTTGAATTGTATTTCTTTCCATGAGGCAACTTTACCTGAACAGTGATGGCTATTATAACTGGCCATGCGGTAGAACTGCTATAACATCTTGTGACTAACAATGTTTACTGCAAAATAAAGCTCCCAGGGCGATGATGTTCCCACAGGGAGAGGAGGTGGCTTACCGGGCAGCTAAGACAAAAAGGTTCCGATATTACATGAAAGTCTATTGTAGTTAATGTCCAGATGCAAAATATTGAAGGTCATCTGGCGCACATGGGAAAATGCCGGAGCTTACTACACACACTCCACCTCGGTTGGTTGCTATGCGCTAAATGACTTCCCGCTCCATGCGCGGTCGCGCCTCAGCTTACCCTCTCGCTGAAACGGCACTACTTTCTGTCGTGACTTGCAGTTCCTGCCCTTGCAAACATGGTAAATAACTAAATAAACATTCAAAAAGCACAAAAGCAACTCTGCAATACAAAACTCTTGTGAATGGATTGGACAAAGCACTGTGTGAATGATGAAATGAATACTGACACATGACTCTTGTACAGTAAACAATTAACACTCAAATAAACCAAGGAGGTAATAAATCCTTTAATCAAACCACAACAACAATGTCTTTAATTACCCTTATACTCTTAGTTCAAAATAGTTGGCCTATTTCATCCTCAGTGGCATCTCCATGGAAACCACTGGCTGCTGTGCACTGGTGTTCCCTTACACTTGCTCTGCACCTGATGGCTCCGGCAACCGGGGTTCCCACTCTACGTGATGGAGAGTGCGTAGCCCTGCTGCGGATATGGTGCAGGTTACGGTCGGACAAACTGTCTTAGGGGCATGTGGCACATGTCAAACACCCCTCCTCCCTTTTTGAGACTGTTTGTAGAGTGTATGATGTTACTGGCAGCAGTTATAGATGCGGGCCAGCCTGCATGACCTCAGGTTGTACTGCTGCCCCTGTGGTCCTGCTGACGATGTGCGGCCGATGGTTGCCCCTTCCTGCCAGGAAACTCTGGTTGCTTGTATTGTTGACATGGTGATGGCAGGTGTACCCACCGATGCGACCTCCGAAGGCAAAGCGAGCTCCCCGACTCGCTGCCCGCACTGTTTCCTTCCATGCTCCTGCTGTCCTCATGCTGAATTTACCATTTTTGGGTGCTTTTTTTCAACCTTCTTATTTACACACTCCTCATGCTTGCTCACTTGCTCTTGCTCCTCTCGCTCTGCCTGAATCCCTCCACCTGAACTTGCACATGTTCTTCGCCCACCTCTTGCTCCTGCGCCTGCAATTTTGGAAGCATTACAGGTTTCGTGAAGGGCATGTCGACACCGGGTAACTCCTACACACTTTCCTCCTTCTCTCCTGCATGTCGTTGAATTGCTGATGCACCTTCTGTGCCACTCCTCTCCTCCTGGAGTCCATCAGCAGTGTTTCCATCCTGCCTCACCTCTAGTGGTGAACTATCGTTGGCATGCACTGGCAGGTCCTCTGCTGAATCTCCCCCCTGAAGTATCTCCACACCTCGCATCTCCTCTCGCTCCTTCCTGAACTCAGCACAGCCTGCACCATTGTGGCATTGGGACACGCCAGAACCGACTTCGTCGTCGACGACACCCGGGGTTAGCCGGATGTCGTCCTGATGTACCCTCACCTTCCTCCTTCTCATGCGGATTGTGTATGTGGTCGGTCCGTGCATTTGTATCACTTGATGCGGCCCACTCCATTTTGCTGCTAACCCTGCACTAAAGTCCTTCTTTGCTGTGGACTGGGGGTGCATCCATGTATACACCGCTTGTCCTTCAAGCAGTTTTGGTGTGGTCAGTTTGTGACCGGTAGCCATCTTGCCGCATAACGATCTTACTGTTGCCTCACTTCAAGGAAGCATTTCTGCCATTGTCGTAGTTGGGTGTCGGTGCTCACAATTTTGCTGCTGTCCTCTTGTTGCAGACATTTTGCCTTCCCCGGCATGCATAGATTTTGGCCAAACAATACCTCAGCGGGTGATCTTCCAGTTGCCACATTTACTCTTCTTCAGAGTGCATAGCGAATGGTACGAATGTGGTTCTGCCCAGGTGGTGTGGTGTTCGCCTAAATGTAGCCATAGTTGAGCTTTTATTTCCTCATTTCTTCTCTCCTTCGGGTTAGCCCTCTGGTACATCAGGTACATAGCTCTCTCATCTTACAGCCAGTTGCCCTTGCTGCCGTCCTACCATTCTCGTGCTGTTGTGGGTAGGAAAAAAGGGTGGCTCAACAAGTTGAACAATTCCATTGAATTCACCAAACTACAAGATCTAGAAGCAAATCAATGGTTTGCTGCTACAGATTTGGAAATTTATGAGTGTAAGTTTGACAAAAAAATTAATTGTATTCTAGATGGTAAACTTAAAATTTCATTACCAGAGCGCTATGTTAAGATACTCGATAAAAATTATTTTAAACTTATAAATGGGAAGCAGTTTTTTTATAATGTATAAAGGCTTAAAAGAAATGAAAAATTGAAAATTTGTCATTATCTAGAATTCTCTTTTAAAAATATATATAAATTCTATCAGTTATTTTTTTTTTAAATAATTTCACTCGATTTTGTTTTAAATTTGCTTTATTTAGATTGTTCGCTTGCAAATTGCTATTTCTAGAAAACATGAAAATTTTGCTTGAAAAGCAGAAAATTTGCTTGATTTTGGGGTAAAATAGCTTGTTTTTTAAGGTGGCACAATTCCTGCTCGGGCATTTAAAAAAATGGTAAATTTACTTAATTTTGGATTAAAAATGCTTGATTTTGGAGTAAATTTTCTTGTTTCTTAGAACGCTTATTTTCTGAAATTTCAAACCATGATTTTGGAACAAAAAAACATGCTTTTTAGATGAAAATTGAGTTGTGCTAGAACTCCCCTTTCACATCTACTTACACCATTGTTGATGGAGGAATGCTTAACTCTTAACATTCGTTTATGTGGATTGTTAGGGCCAAACCACATGGTCTTACAGATCGGAACAAGACTGGTTACACTGAAAACTAGAACTTATGCATGGATTGAGCAGGTATTATCCGGGCCTGTCCCCTTAAATGTATGACGCGATTGTAAATAAACAATTGACTTGAAAACACATTATATATTATGTTTACGATTAAAACCCCTTCTCTGAGGGAACCTGACACTAAACACTGTTGGCTATTAGTATTGGCCGTGCGGTGAAACAGAAAAGCGTCTTTCAACAGTTAAGACATTATGTGGGAATTTAAGCTCCCCGGGGCAATGCTAATCCACCGGGGAGTGGAGGTGGCTTACCGGGCGACTAGATAAGGAATATGTTCCAGATGAGTTAAGTCTATTGTAATTACATATCCAGTTGCAAAATGATTATGGCCGCCCAGTGTGTGCGGGAAAAATGCCAGAGCCTACCGCATGCACTCCACCTCCCTGACTTGCTGCGCTCTGACTGACTTCCTGCTCGGCGACACAGGCTCGCCTCGGCTTACCCCCGTGTCGAGATGGGACTATTTTATCGCATGACTTGCAAAAACTAAAATAATGACTTGTTAACAAATAACTAGTCCTTATAAATATTACATAAATACACTTGTAACATAAAACCCTGGTGAAATGATATGAACAAAGCACTTGGTGGAAAAATAACATAAATAAATACACATTACTTTGCAAAGAAATGACAAAACAATAAACACAAAACAACCATAAATACTTTAATTAGAAAAACACAACAACTTGTTTAATTAGGCCTTAAAACATCTCAGTTCACTATAACTGGTCTACTTGTGTCTTCCTCCGCGGCATCTTGCTTCGCCATGGCAACCACCAGCTGCACTGCGCTCGCGTGCCCTTGCTTCTGTTCTGCACACGGTAGCTCCGGCGACCGGGTGCAAACTCCACATGTCAGTAGGGTGCACAACCCTGCTGCGGGTATTGTTGGCTACTACCGGACAAATGGTCTTAGGACTGGGGCATGTGGCACACGCCACCACCCGAGAGTGCCGTGACATCATGAAGATGCCGACCATTATAGAGATTATCGGCAACAGATTTAGGCCCATTGTTTATTATTGGGGGACACCCATGTGCCTAACCTGCGCCGCCCACATCGAAGCAGCATCGTTAGCAGCAGAAACAGGTCAGTGGTGGAACAGCTCTCCTTCCCTCCACACCTTTCGAAGTGAAGCCTCATCACCTGGCATGCCTTGTGTGCAGTGTGTGAGTCAGTAGCGCACCCAATGCAGCCTTCACAACACTGACGGCAATGTGGGAGCAGCAACTCCACCCACTTCCACCGGGTCCATGTGCGGAATGCGCGACCTACAACCTGCGCCCATGGAATTAGCTCTGTCCACCTCACAAGTACTGCAGGTAAACAAGACCACTTGACATCGAGAGAACAGCCTCGAATAATGACCACATACTCCTTCCCTATTCCATTTACTACTCTTCCAGCAATGCTACCAAAAGTCACCTTTACATCTCTCATGTGGGCAATAGTTGCAGAAGTCAGTGACCCTTGCATGTGCACGAGAGTGCACTCATGCAATATTTTTTTTTATATCATGAAGGCACATTACTTCAAGATTATCTTTTTCGGCAATCACATACAACAATCTGTACCGTATGCCAAACAAGTGTTGATAATAATACTCCGTTGCGAAAGCCGGACAGGTTTGTTATCAGTTTGAGTTTCATTTCAAAATAGTGATGTCAAACGAACACTAGAATGCGCATATAAACCAATTATGTTATACTCTACTTATATCGTTAAGAAACGAAAAATCTATTAACAACGAAATTTTTTGTCAACAGGAAATTAAACCAATAACTAAGAATAGGTCCCCCTTACCATCTACCAGTTGAAAACTTCATGAATGCAATTAATTGAAAGACAAATAAACTTATTTTTTTAGTTAAATTAATTGAATTCAAGTTATTAAACTTTGGTCTCGTGTTCTTGTCGCTTGTACCGAAGAACACGATATTTGCCACTCCGTAATCATCTGTTCTCGGGGTGTTCTTGACGTGTGATGCGGAGCGGTCACCAGCCTTCGACCTGTCGACTTACGCAGTTGCGGCTGACTAGTTGTGCACGTTTGGTGGTGGTGGAAAAGTGTTTAGGGTTGATGATGTGTAGATGAAAGTGGTTCGCTTCTAAAGTTTTTTGTTGGAGTTGCCCTCCGTTGTTTTGCAGATGCGCGTAGTTCAAATGGATGAACGGGATGGATTAGACGTCAAATTCAATTCTAAATCTCTTCCTGGGGGGTTAGCCTCTCAGATGTCCGATTAAGATACAAAGTAAACAATTCTGACATGTCTGACGCACGCGAAGTAAGTCAAAATGAGAGCCTAACCTCTCTCAGGGAAACGGAAAAGAAATCTGCTTCCACGGATGAGCTGGATTTTCCACCACCACAGATGCACGTTACTGATTGTGAAATAATTGCTTTAATAGTGTCAATATTGAGTCATGTGATAGATGTTGGTATAGATGTATATCTCTCGTGTCGATATTACATAGCACGTCGAATGCTGGAATTTGGATTAACGTTGTTTTTTATTTTGTTTCCTGCCTTTCTCAACACAGCTATCAGTATTAGAATGTAAGTGGCTATGCGTAAAATTCATTTACACCTGTGTTCCTGAATTAATCATGTATTCTGTAAGTAGGAATTTAAAATTAGATGGTAGCCTAAATGCATTTAGTAAGATGTACTACTTATAAGACTTTCTGCTATACTGTAATATAATTTGTTTCAATGCTCCGTGCATATTGAAAAAAAATTTGTGGGTAAATTTTAGTTTGTTGATGTTTCAAAAAATCATTAGAATTTTTGAAAATTATTTTCTCAGGCTCTACAGAATTTTCCGATGCATTTGTGTGTGAGAATGTTTGTGTTATTTGTCGATATAATGCAGAAAAGATGGGAAATTGTGTGGGGGGGGGGGGGGGGTGAAAGGCTACAACAATCGGGAAAATCATGGGTGTATGTAATAAATAACATTCCATAAAAAATGCTGTAAAACCACAGAAATATAAATTCTAATATAAGGTACTTTTATAAAGGGATTACATGCTTATCTGTGCAGCTCTTCGCCCCATAGCATGAGCGAAGCTAGCACGGAAAACTGTGGCCACTTATCTGCTAGATGTGAATCAGGTCAGTGGTGCAGACCTTTGCCTTTTCTTCGTTTATAGGTATGCGTTTAGACCAGTTTTCTGGAGCTACATAAATGTACTTGATATTTACTGTACTGGGCAAGAAATTCTACTCTCGTACATTGGTTGTGGTGGTGTTGTGTTTAGCCTACTCGCCTTCCACCGAGGCAGACCGGGGTCCTATTCCCGGCGGGATCACTTTTGGAATTTAGCATGTGTAAATTGTTTCAGAGGATGCCGCACACTGGGTTTTCTAGGGGATCTCCAGTTTCCCCTGCCCTTGCATCTCAGTGCTGCTCCATACCTCTTTTCACCCTCATTGCCGCTCAAGACCTCTATGTTAAGTCGTACAAATTCTCTACTCCAACATTTGTACCCATCACTTTGAATTCAGTGTTAAAGACCTGGAACTACTTTAGTTGCATTGTTACCAACTTAACTGGGTGCAGGCCAATCAGTGTGCCTGTTAAAATACACGCAGCAGGTAGGGACAGCGACATTTTTCACATTAACCGTGAACAACCGACACTCGTCTAGAGACAAATCACAGTTGTACCTAACATAAGTAAATGTCGGAATACATAGTTCAGGAGGTAATTTTCTGCTATTGAAAAAATTTAAAAGATATTTATCTTTAGGATATTAAAATGCAGCGGCCAAGAAAATTATTTCAGTAAATTTTTCTCAAGTCTTTGGAAAAGGTCATTAAACAAAACTACAGATTTTTATGCAACTAGGATTTACAACTAACAAGAGATGTGATGCTATGGAAAAATAAGTGATTGTGAAATTTTGATACTTATGTGAAAAAACAAAATGTTTATGATATTTTTAGGTCCTACAGTTGTTTATTAATCATGTTGTAGTTTAAATAAGGTGACCTTGTTGGTGCAGTGCATGTCTACCACAAACTGGGCTCTCTTCTCTTCCAGGCAGGTCAGTTGTGGAAGTTCACATTTGGAAAACGTGACGGTAGTTGTCATTCACTAGTGACTTTCCTTAAAGGCGCTGCCTACCTGTCACTTGAATTGTGTTCCAAAGTGTTTGTAACCCACGTTTTTTGTATGAAACCATTGAACTTGTCCCCTTTATACCGCTCTATGAAAAGAACACAAGTTTCAGACGAGGTACAAATAATACTGTCGACACATTGTTCAAGTTATGATGCTATTTCTGAGCATTCCAAAATAGCTAAAAAAAAAAAATGCTTTTCCACACTGCTCCATCTCATTATATATTGGCCGGACACATGCGAAACTATTATATATTGGCCGGAAACATGCATAACTATTATATATTGGCCGGAAACATGCGAAACTATTATATATTGGCCGGAAACATGCGAAACTATTATATATTGGCCGGAAACATGCGAAACTATTATATATTGGCTGGAAGCATGCAAAACTGTTATATATTGGCCGGAAACATGCGAAACTGTTATATATTGGCCGGACACATGCGAAACTATTATATATTGGCCGGACACATGCGAAACTATTATATATTGGCCGGACACATGCGAAATTATTATATATTGGCCGGACACATGCAAAATTATTATATATTGGCCGGACACATGCAAAACTATTATATATTGGCCGGAAACATGCGAAACTATTATATATTGGCCGGAAACATTCAAAACTATTATATATTGGCCGGAAACATGCGAAACTATTATATATTGGCCGGAAACATGCGAAACTATTATATATTGGCCGGAAACATGCGAAACTATTATATATTGGCCGGACACATGCGAAACTATTATATATTGGCCGGACACATGCGAAATTATTATATATTGGCCGGACACATGCAAAATTATTATATATTGGCCGGACACATGCAAAACTATTATATATTGGCCGGAAACATGCGAAACTATTATATATTGGCCGGAAACATGCAAAACTATTATATATTGGCCGGAAACATGCGAAACTATTATATATTGGCCGGAAACATGCGAAACTATTATATATTGGCCGGAAACATGCGAAACTATTATATATTGGCCGGAAACATGCAAAACTATTATATATTGGCCGGACACATGCAAAACTATTATATATTGGCTGGAAACATGATTGGCCGGACACATGCGAAACTATTATATATTGGCCGGAAACATGCAAAACTATTATATATTGACTGGACACATGCAAAACTATTATATATTGGCCGGACACATGCGAAACTATTATATATTGGCCGGAAACATGCGAAACTAATATATATTGGCCGGAAACATGCGAAACTATTATATATTGGCCGGAAACATGCGAAACTATTATATATTGGCCGGAAACCTGCAAAACTATTATATATTGGCCGGAAACCTGCAAAACTATTATATATTGGCCGGAAACATGCGAAACTATTATATATTTGCCGGAAACATGCGAAACTATTATATATTGGCCGGAAACATGCAAAACTATTATATATTGGCCGGAAACATGCGAAACTATTATATATTGGCCGGACACATGCGAAACTATTATATATTGGCCGGACACATGCGAAACTATTATATATTGGCTGGAAACATGTGAAACTATTATATATTGGCCGGAAACATGCGAAACTATTATATATTGGCCGGAAACATGCGAAACTATTATATATTGGCCGGAAACCTGCAAAACTATTATATATTGGCCGGAAACCTGCAAAACTATTATATATTGGCCGGAAACATGCGAAACTATTATATATTTGCCGGAAACATGCGAAACTATTATATATTGGCCGGAAACATGCAAAACTATTATATATTGGCCGGAAACATGCGAAACTATTATATATTGGCCGGACACATGCGAAACTATTATATATTGGCCGGACACATGCGAAACTATTATATATTGGCCGGAAACATGTGAAACTATTATATATTGGCCGGAAACATTCGAAACTATTATATATTGGCCAGAAACATGCGAAAACTATTATATATTAGCCAGACACATGCGAAACTATTATATATTGGCCGGAAACATGCAAAACTATTATATATTGACTGGACACATGCAAAACTATTATATATTGGCCGGACACATGCGAAACTATTATATATTGGCCGGAAACATGCGAAACTATTATATATTGGCCGAAAACATGCGAAACTATTATATATTGGCCGGAAACATGCGAAACTATTATATATTGGCCGGAAACATGCGAAAACTATTATATATTGGCCAGAAACATGCGAAACTATTATATATTGGCCGGAAACATGCAAAACTATTATATATTGGCCGGACACATGCGAAACTATTATATATTGGCCGGAAACATGCAAAACTATTATATATTGACTGGACACATGCAAAACTATTATAGGGATCTGCACTGAACTTAACTGCAGACTTTCCACCAATAAAATGAGAGAGTCACTGTTTAAAAGTCCCATATGTACATGCAGCACAACTGAAACACTGCATGCCAGTTCAGTGCCTTGTGCGTAGGAGTGGATGGGGCACCAGGTTCGCGTCTCAGTGTCGCCCTTGCAGCTTGCTTGCTTCTGAGCCTCAAATGCGCTAGAAAGCTCCAAGCATGCTGGCAGGCTGTTTACTCCTATCATTGCACTCCATTGCTGGTCTCTCTCAGCTCGCTCCACTCCCATTGATGATGAAGTCAGCTGTTATGCAGACATGTAGCACTTTAGTACATGTAGCACTTAGGCTATAGCCTAAGTGCTACATGTTCTAAACACAGTACTTTGTGTGTTTGTAGGTACGTTATGGACAAACAAGATGAGTCGGTTGCGAAAAAAGCGACTGGTCTTTGGGTGATTCGGATCTTTGTACTCCTGTTTCAACTGGCCCCTATTCTGAGGTAAACAGTTTCCTTTCATATGTTACCTAAGTTTAGTTCATGAGGCTGGTAATAATGTTACTTTGAAATTTCAAGTCCTCATTAGTAGCAGTGTAGATGCAAAAGGGAATCAGGTTGTGCTAAATGCAGTTGAGCTTGAACTAGAAGATCAATGATGAGGGAGGAGAGGGGCATCTTTCTATTCCTTATAAAGATGTAGGTCTGTGAGGGGCCATGATGGTCTAGTGGTCAGACTACATGCCTCCCATGTAGGTGAACCGGGTTTGATCCCCGGCAGGGTTGCTTCCAGATTTTAGCATGTGGGAATCGTGCTGGGCGATGATGCTAGTCTGCGAGTTTTCTTGGGGAATTTCCCGTTCCCCCACCTTATCGACTCTCTCGACCTCAATGTTAAGAGCTGCCCAAACATCTTCACTTGCTCACTGATGCCTAAGGAGACTTGGATGTATGGAATTGTGGCTCAGGTACTGTGAGTCGCTGGTGTATGCACTGCGGTCGCGGCGGGCGGAGAAGGCCGGTGATGAGGGGACGCAGCGCAGATACTACGAGCTGATGCTGAAGGAGGACTCGGATGTGGCACTGCTGCGAGTGTTTGAATGCTTCCTAGAGGCGGCGCCTCAGCAGGTGCTGCAGATCACCATCCTTCTAGTAAACATGAACCAACGCCTCGGTTACCTGCAAGGTACCTTAGCGTTGTTCTCTTCTCCTGCCGCCTTGCCTTATAGCATTAACATTTTTGTTTTAATTTTGGCGTTGACAGTCACTGAGCCATGCTTTACTGTAGTTTTGCCGTACAATTTCTATAATTAAAATTTCATCATATTGTAAATATTTAAGAGGGCATGGGGGAAGATTAACTCCAGGTAAATTAATTTAACTTAATCCTAGAAATGTTTGGAAGCCAAAATCGAAAAAAACTAAAAAGTAGCAATCCTACGTACGTAATGATATTTGCTAACAATGTGTACAACTAATTTGCAATATGTATGGATTTATTTCACCTACTTATTTATGCCGTAATAACGTATAAAATGTTATACCATCAGAAATAATTTTATAGAAACACATTGTTCTGTAAAGTATTTTCTCTTGTAGGTAGTAAGTAAAAACAATTTTGCAGTGTTGCCCTTCCTTCGTTTTCATCCATCCTTCGTTTTCATCCATTAGCTTCCATAAAATTGTAAAATAGTATTATTCTCTATAGCATTAATGTATGTCTGGCGTTTCAGTCCTGCCACTTTGGATTTATTGGTACCTATAAGTTTTATTTCAAATAGTTGAACTAAATTTTTTTGCACAACACAGCTTCTTAAGCTTAATCAAGTCGTTACTGCTTTACTGTCTATTTATTCTGTAACTGCTAGGAAGGAGTAAGTTATTTTTTACTTTTGGGTGATTACATTGGTAAAACTTTACACAGTAGTGAGCAATTCTAACTTCATAAAATATTTACAAAGCTATACCTTGTGTTTTGTTGTTCCATTAAACTTAATACCAAATCTTTAATGCCGGTTGTTGTGATAATTCTACAAATTGAAGATGGAGAGTGTTCACCAAGTTTGGAGTGTGTGGATTGTCGTCAAGAAGACAGAATTTGGGATGAGGCTTCTGAGGCCACAGGGGAGCAGATGTTGCCATTGCAAGACAGACAGGGTACGCAGTGTGCATTGGGACTGGTGGACCTCAGTAGCCAAGCAGAACTGTGTGAAATTGTGTATTGTCAATTCACGGTATTGACGCGTGTCCAATTAGACTGACTGAACACTGTAGTTACAGATTTTACTTGCTAGACCAAAAGCGACTTAGGTAGCGAGGATGAGGCGAGGAGTGTTGGCTAGTTCTGATACACTCTCACCTCTAGTTAGGTAGTTGAGATAGGTTTAGCCTTAGCGGGGTGAATGCCTGCACGAATGTTCCAAAGTAGTGTTTCTTTCGTCCAGAAGACCAAGTTGTCCCAACCTAGATGAACTTTCGCTCCGGTTAAGAAGCTGTAGACAACAGGGTGATACTTGTAGCTGGTACGAACACATGGTGGAAACTCAATTAATACTGCCGGTGCAAGCACGACTGCTTGACGCCCGAGTTCGGCGGCATGGACCCGTTTCGCCTGTCTATCTTGCGTAGGATAGGATGATACTATCCTCGACCAGGCAGCAGGGTGAGCCAAGTGTTGCTCTCTATGTCTCCTACCACTCCTCTCTTGAGGCATAGGGTAACAGTTCTATAAATCACGCAGTGCACTGAAACGGAAATACTAACAGTGTACCCCAATAGTGACTTGTCGGCCGGCTGATCCCACACCATAGGCGGACTGATCAGGGACGTTGAGCCGGAGTCACGCCAAGCCTCTACTGGTTGTGTCTCCTGGTGTGAAGGTGTTACTAGTGGTTGGGGCATTACTGTTTCTTCTCCACGAGCACTAATAGTGCTCTGTGTTTGATGGGAAGAAACAGGTAGCCGTCTAATGTGTATGTCTTAGTTCGGTTTAATAACTTCCCTGGATTCCGTTGGCAGTGCACAGCGTAATCTACCTCCAACTGTGAATACAGATATATACCCCGGAAATAACAGTAGCAAAGTAGAAAGCAACGTGTGTTTATTGACAGTTCAATAGACACGTGACCTGTGCTACCTCCTACCAAGTCGAGGATAGCTGAAGGTAACTGTGTGGTTCCATGTGTAGGTGACCGGGTTCTAAATACACGGGAAAAGCTGATTCTAGACGAAAATAATAGTTAGTTACAGTTAAACTACTAATTAAAGGTGTCTAGAGGAGACAAAGGAAGTTAAAAGAAGAAAGTTCGTGTTGGTATGTCTCCGGGTTGACTGGTCGTCAGCGTGCGTAGTTGGTTGCCGCGAAGGCGTACTTGTAGGCTTCAAACTTCTCTAGAGTTCCCAAGCACTAAGAGTGCTGTGGGCGGTGCAAGAGATGCGAAAGGCCGGCAGCGTCCGGACTTATATAGTGGTAGCTTGTAGGCTGCCAACGCAGGGTGTGGGAGAGGCGTGACGTCCTCCGGCCCTGGGTTGCGTGAGAATTATCTCGTCAGTGATTTTAGCTTCGTGCCTCGTCGGGTCTGCTCGGCAGAGCCCGAGGTCTGGGCAGCTTGTTGGCATTGTGCGGGCGGGGGGGGGGCGGCTGCCAGGATGCGTGCCTTCCAGGTGAGAAGGGAAAAAAAACATAAGTTCCCTTTGCCTGTAGGGGTGTTGCTCACGTCTGTAGAGATGGAAGAAATACTCCTAGGCTATGATCCGGAGTCGTATTATAATAGGTGTAGAAGTGGCACGCATCAGTATCGTCAGGTTTTTCTGAAGCCTTGTTAAATTTCTGCTTTTGGTTACTGATTACATATCCTGATACGTGTAGACATAAATACTGCCATGTGACATCTACTTTTTATAACGGTTAAATGTGTTGTTTATTGTTTACAGCTGTTCAAAGAATTGTCATATTTCGAAAAGCATTTTGTACTAATATTCACAATTTAGGCCTATAACAATATTTACCTCACCTTTGTGACTGTTTGTTACACATGGTATAGCACGTTACACATATTACACATTAATATTTTTCCACAACTGTGTTTAACCCTGTTACAACTGTGGCGAAAAGAACAGTAGTATTTAACCTCTTCTTATTGATGTGTGTTGGGTTATTTCGTTAAAAGGACGGCCTTAGTTGGAACAAATATTAAACCGAAGGAGCAACAGTCAAACGAAAAAGACACATAAAATTCAAACATGCAACTCGTGTGGCTTATTTATTGTACGTGCCAACTACAAACTTAATAAAAGATGTGAAGTTGCACACAATAGGCCTGTCATGATTTTTATTCTGCTTGTATTTCTATGAATTTGTGCTTACTGTTTTCTAGGTTTATTTAATTATTTATTTAAATTTTCCAGCTGGGGGTGGTATTTTGTTGGGGTTATCATTCCAATCACAGAAAAGTAAGTACGGTACACAATTGTGTTTCAAACACCTAGGGCAAAGTTATAACAGTGTGATAAACAGCCGTTACTTCCAAACAATTTCATCTTAAACAGTTCACTGTTAAAACATATATATTTCACACGTACAATATTTGCAAACACACAAGCACTGTTCCAACATAATGTTGGTGCCATCGGGTGAGACACGAGACGAACGGTGACACAATAAACTTATGATAGATGGGCGCCAGTGGTGTTTCCCAGTCTTCGCACTGTTGAGACTCAGGGTTCTCAGAGATGCTGTGGGTTCTGTGTGTCCGTCTCACCCGAGCGTACTTAAGATACACTTTTCATTACTAAACATCATTACTAAACTTTTATCACTGAAAATTTGGCAAGAGGTTGCTGTTACTACAAGGAAAGACTTTGAGCACTGTGATATTTGCTTTTTATTCTGTTAACCATACAAAATCGTCCAAACTTAATCCTATGAAAACTATGACGTGTCTAGGTAACTCCGTTCGGGGGCCCGTGATTAATCTTGCGCACTCCTAAATGGATGACTTTTCTGTGGTTTTAGAAAACACCATCTCTCAAGGAAAGGTGTCGACAGCTGCTAGGGTGGACTGCCGATTTTTCCTGAAGAAGGGCATAGAGAACTATGAAATGAACAAGCACGTGTTATTATTTGGCATCACTAACGCTGACTCTTCTTACCACATGTGGTTAGTGTGGTGATGGCCTATACACATAGCCGGCTAGGACGGAAATAATATCACCGTACACTTTACATAAATAGTACAAATACACTTGAAATATAATGGGACACGACATGGATAGTCACAATAAACATGCATATGCATGAAAGCAATTTTAGATGATGCGGATGCTGCTGGATATGATTCGTTGCGGATCATGTGGTGCAGATGAAATTTCAATCTTCCTATGTTAAAATGGCAAATTCTGTTGAGACAAATGATTATTAGTGATAGGAAAAATATTTTTCTGCAAATTATGATGATAGGCTTTTAGCACGCCTGGGTGGTCGTACATACAAAGCATCAATTACGTGAAAAATACATGGAACCCTGAATGAAAAATTACATAGAACACTGAAATAAATTACAGCGCACATGATATTACACAAATAAACATTCATAGTGCATGGATGGCGCCGATATTGACTTGGCGGCTATTAACCACATGGCCGTAAAACAATTAAACATGAAAATTACCCTGAAATATATACATGAAAATAAAGCCCTTAAAATTGCACGCAGCAGTTATACAAAAATTACACCGAAACGCCTATAACATTGGCAGATGGCGCCTGATTCAAGTTGTGCGAGCCACGTGGCCTCTCCGACAATTTTTTCCTCCTCTTCCTCGTTTATATTCAAAAAGCCGCAAGGGCACAAATTATTAGGTTAAACGGAAGCATAATGCTGGGGAATGTCTGACAAAGTGTACGCAAAGCTAAGGTTAACCAGTATACTGAAGTGAAATTATTGTAATATAAATCAGTGCAAAAGTTTGTAGTGTATACGTGACAGCGTCTTACCTCGCCAGCTCTGCCAGACGGACTGTCCAGAGGCAGGGGTCGCGTGGACCTACCATGGCAGCCTACAGGGTTCACGCAAGCGGAAGTGCTATGCACACAGAGTAAAAATTCGATATTTGAAAATAAATGGCACACACATAATTCAAATATTGATTTACAATTTAGATTTTACTTATGAATTTTCTGTATTCTTTAAATGTTTTTTTATGATGGCGTTTATGCTAGAATAATAATGTTCTGAATCTTCGCACAGTGCACATTTTGAATTCATAACCAAACATTTTCCAATATTAGCAAACATACATTTTAAACATTTAAACACTTGAAAAATCTGAAAATAAACAACAGACATAATTTTACACTTCAAATAAATATTCCGTAATGGAACATTTTGGTTACGGCTTCTTTGCGCACATGCACGCCCTCGTGTTACGTGAGTGGTGAGCGCCGTCGTGGTCTTAATATTGCTGGCTTTTAGCCGGCGTCAACGTAATGGCACCAATACTCTTTCACACACACAACGGTAATGACACACTTTACTGTTTATCTATTCCTGCCATGGAAAAACAGATTCATCACAACATTGTAACTTGTCACGGTAGGTTTGAGAAACAAGAGTACGAACTTAACGCTTCATTCAGAAACACGCCATGTCATCATGTTAGTGTGATGCTTCTAATATCTTTGGTGTAATGTAGGAACAGTTCCAAATAACGATTCCGGAGAGAGGAGAGAGGAACTGGAACTACAATTCTGAGCTAGCGAAATGAACGGTTCCGTTGGAACTCCATACTATTCCACCACTTCCGTACTGAAAATACACAAATTTGTTTATATTTTTGGTGGTTAACTTCTAATCAGAGAAAAAATTATATATCACGCCTTCAAATTTGTATACTGCGAATATTATATAAGTACACTGAGTAGCTGATTCCGGCAATTGGATGGAACTATTCGCAGACTCAGAACTGTTGAGCCTCTGAGATGTTGCAGACGCTTAGAATGGTTACGACGAATGAACAGTTCCGGGTACGGAATAGATCTCCATCTCAAACTGTTGTGAACTCACAAACGGTTCCAGTGAATGAACCGTTCCGGAGATGGAATTGCTCTTCATCGTGAACCGTTGCGAACTCGCGAACGATTCCGGCGAATGAACTGAACCACCTACAGTATCAGAACTGTTGTGAACTGTTCAAATCACGTGAAATATAATACGAAACCCACAATGAAACAGAAATGTGAATAATATTTCAATAAATAATTTTATTGGCCCATGAACACCACAACAGGAGTATTTTTTGAAATTAAAAATGTTTCATTCAGACCGTGTGTGTAAATCCCTACCTTTTTTTTTTTACTAAAACCACAATTACGTTCACAATATGTCAGATGTTGAGTATGAAATGAAAGGTTGAAAAGAACAGTTCTTTTTGATGACCTGGAATATTCTGGAACTGTTCCTAAAATCAGAATGGTTACCATCTGTAGTGTGATGTCAGCATCGCCAGTCGTCACTTCTGCCAACCTCAGAGTTCAGGTTTGTAACTGTCCCGCCATCACATCTAAATATATTATAATAAGTATTGAAACAATAAAATCTCATTTCAGTTGTAAATTACAAATTCAAAACCATTATTTTTTTGCTGCATTTAAGTATGAGATATGCTAAAATTAAAAAAAAAAATGGAATATATCTTTCCTGCTACACAAGCGGTACGAAACTTCCCGAGAGAGAGAAAGAGCGAGCGAGCGAGAGCAACAAGCTTCGCTCCGCCTATTGTCACTAGACTTACGCACAGTAATTTGAGCTGATATTTTTAACTGTAATAATGAAATATGTTTCCTTCAGTGCTACCTAAAAATTCTAATATATCAATAGGCAATATTTAATTTACAAATAGCATATAAAAAAACTAACAATATTTTAACTGTGAACTATTTCTTACTAGCCTTTGCAAACACATTGATGCTCTCACTGTTTTTAATTTGTATTTAATACAAAATAAATATTACAAGTTATAGAAGATATTAATTTAAAGTTTCATTTATTCAAGAATACAGTACTTTAAAGTTAATCACAGTGTTATATAATTTTTGGAATACAAGTTATTGAAAAAAACATGTAACATGTTATGCCTAGGGTAATTTTTAAAATGTTCATTTTAAAAGATCCTAAGAAACCATGAATGGACTATAGTGAATATACTGTATATTCAACCACCCATTTAATAATGGAAATGCCTTTTGTTTGCGTTATGCTGTCAACTGTTAAACATTAATATTACTAGAGCAAAACTTTGGAGCGTCCATTTTACTGTGGCTTTCAGATGAAACAGTAGGGTAGAATACACTAATAATTAATGTCAAATTGAAAGGAACTATTTTGAATAACTTGTGTCACAGTTTACATAGTAGATTTAGATTTATTATATTCATTAACACATGGGTAGTTATCCATGCTGTGGCCGGCCAGTTTGGTAAAAATGCCCCTACTTTCCTTTCTCCATCACTTTCCTTCTCTCTGTTTTCCAGTCTTTGCCTCTCCTCACTGCCTAAGCCACTTGCTCCTGTCATCTATTCTTTGGTCTTCTTCGATGGATTTTTCCATTGTACCTAATTTCCAACATCCTTCTTGTCAACTGCTCGCTTCTCGTTATCTTCATGTGCTCATACTATCTCATCCATGCCTCCTGGATTTGTATTTTCTCTCATACCACTTCATTTTGAATTCTTTGCCTCGCTCCTTACTACTGCCTCGAGTAAATACTTCAGTTGTAGGTAGAAGTTAAACAATTTAAAAAAGTAAATATTAATAGTAATGAATATGTTGTTCATTGTGCACAGTGCTGACGCAGGCAAGTTCTATACTGACATCCCTGTTCAGCATGGGTTGGTCAATGGCGTCCTACCACCGCTCCATCCGCTTTGTGCAGAAGGACAAAGACAACATATCCTGGCCGGGCACAGTCATGCAGTTCCTCTGGCACTTCACCATCACAGGTACCTGCCACGTCCCACTACATCACCTCACGCTTCACTTTCTGCTGGGGCGGGGGCCGCAGTTGATGTAATGGCTAGAGTGCTTGCTTCCCACCGAGGCAAACAGAGCTCTCTCTTGGCGGGGTCACTTTCCGATTCTCACGATTCTCCCACGTGGTAACCGTGCCGGACAATTTTGCTGGTCTTCAGGTTTTCTCGGGGGATCCCCCATTCCTCGTGCTCTTGCATTCGTGCACTGCTTCGTATTCACCTCACTTCACCTTCATTGACTGTCGAGACCTTGTTAAGAGCCAACCGTCTCTCTTTACTCCACTCCACTTTCTCTGCAAGCAGCCAAACGGGTGGTTCAATACAGTAGTCAGTTTGAGTAACTTTTTACTAATTAAGGAAACATTGTACCACACTTTTTTGTTTGTAACAAAGTGTTTACAACATCCACCTTAATATATACTTCATTGTTAAAATATAAAATGAGTAAAAATCATGGTGGTGAGAAGCCTTCATTTAAAACAAAATTAGGCAGGTGGTAAAAAGTTTCCCTGATGATACAAAGTTACCCCTGACCCAGTTCCCACATCTCGATTAAATTATTAATTAAGAGGTTAAGATGCCAATTCTACCCCTGGTGGTTGCAAGTTCAAGAATCGCATGAGATATCACTAGGGCGAGAAGTTTGGTTACTTGGCTGGGTCTGGGATCTTCCCACACTGGGAAGTTTGGGTTTACACCCTTTTGATTGAGTGACCTTGATAGGAGGAGGGGAATCAAACCCCACGGCAAGTTTAATCAAGTACGTCTCTCGTTCAGGGAGTTTGACTGTTCTTACCGTGAAGGCTGTCAAAATGTGGGACGTGAGCTCTCTCTATAAAATGTAATTATAGGAGGGCGAGATTCTGATTCAAGGCAGAATCTTTGGAGGCTGTTTTTGTCATCCCCTATAAGGAACTGGCCTAGTCGGCTTGCGGGTCGACACAAAATCAGGGGATTTGGACACAATTTTTGGTCTGCTTGTTACCCTGGGTGGTAAGCGTATGTTGAAGATCCACCTTGCTGCTGTGAGGACCTGGCATGTGGAAACGGTGACACGTTCTGGTAGGGTATGACAAGAAGAGATTGTTGGTTCTGGTACAGTGGGAGTTGGAACTGGGTTGCAAGAGAAGTCAGCCTCGTACCAAGGCCAATTTATGCCAAGAAGTGAATCTCCACCCTGTTTAATGGCTTCGAACCCGGATGGTCCTCACCAATTAATTTTATCCCGGCCCAAATAATGGTTTAGAGACAGTACTCCTAATTGGGATGTTGTTACTGGCTGGTGGAGTTAGTATATTATTCAAGGCTTCTCATTCTTGTTGTAATGCCCGTCGGACTAACCTTATTATTTTTCTTAACTGCCCCTTAGTGGCATAAGGTATCTCTATTAATTACAGCAAGTGAATTTTGAGCTCACTTCCAGAATCCCCAGGCAGTGTCTGTCGTATCCCGTGTCCGACCTTAATACAGACCGGGACCAAGATGATGGATAAGGTGTTGGGTTTGAGTCCTGCTGAAAGTGTGGCGATTCAGAAAGCAGTAAGGAGATCCTGGCCTTATTCAGGTTGGAGATAACGAAAGAACATCCGCCCCGCTCGTACTTGCCAGTAGGAATGCACAGTGTATTAATTAATAATTTGAATGCAGTCCCATACAAAGTGCTCAGTGTGCACTTTCAAAACACAAGGCAATATCTAGTACCTCCTAGATCCGACCTTATACAGGCTGGGACTGAGGTTGTGGATAGGGAGAACAGTCTTGTGGTCTAGGGAACAAACCTCGCTGGAGTTGTGACACTCCGAAAAGATCCCTGGATATTCCGGGCTTATTCAGGCTGGGGATAGTCCAAAGATATTTTGTACCGTCTGCACCTGACAGTGAGTTTTTACTAAAACTAAATTATGGTTATGACCATTTGAGAGCTTTTACTAATTAACATAATTTAAGCATGACTCAAGGTTAGGCAAAGAAGGTACATTGGTCGTACTGCAAAAATGCACGTATTTATTTTGTACGTTTTTCGTTTTTAAATACAGCGAGATGCGTAGCTCTCCTAATTGAAAGATGGAATCTAACATTAACTCTGGTAAAAGTAACCTGCAAAACATAAAGTAATTTGGTCTGAATCACAATAGAAGTTAATTTAGAATTATGAGATTCTAACATGAAAGGGGGAGGGGGACAAGACCAGAAGGGACGTCGGCACGACCTGCTACCACGGAGGTGACGGGAATAGACTTCCACGTAGGGAACTGGTGGGGACGTCGTGGATTCCTCTGGAAGCTGTAGCGGCAGCATCTTCCGGGTGATGTGGGCGGCGTCCTCTGAGACAGTGACACGTCGTGAGAGTTCTAGCAGTTTAGCTTCTTCAGATAACCTCCAGTCTCTGCAGACTGGGAGAGGTAGGAGTCAAGGCAGCTTACCCCGGAGACTTTAACTTTCGGCGGGGACTTTGGTGCGAGTGGCCAGCAACCCTGGGTCATATGAACTCAAGTCTTTGCAGACTGCGAAGTCAGGGTGCCCTCTGTTGGTGCCCTCAGCTTTATCCAAGCTGGAGCGCCGACGACTCTCTTAAGCTGGGATTTGGTACCTCCTTGTATACCAAAAATTGTGGCTTGTTGGCTGTCCGAGGGGTGTGATGGTGGCTAGCCTCTCATCACAGGGGTCGTTTATGCTGGTCTGAGGGCCGGGCACCCTTTTCTTATCTCCTCCATTCGAGGCTATTGACACATCACCTCGGCACTGGAGGTGGTTGGAACCTTGTAGACTGGGTGATGACATCCTGCAGCAACCATTGGAACTTGCTTCTCTCTGCTGGCGGAGTATTAACGGCTTGTTGAACAGTACAATTTTTATTCAACCACGTATCTGTAATCTTGTTGCAAGACCCTGTAGGCACGTGATTAATTGAACTGCAGCGGTTGTAACTTGCCCATATGAATGTAGTGACTCGATGATGGGGCAAAGTCGAAATGTAGAGTGTGCATGTCCAATGTGCAGGAATGTGCCATGCGTCACCCCAAATGACTGTACTTGGGAACACAGTCTGCGAGGGTAAAATAATCCCTACTTGGTATCGTACGCATGGCGCACTGAGAGTAATGTTACAGCATCTGCACAAATGCTAGTTTAAGTTTTTAGGAGAGCACTTAGTAAGAACAGTACTTAAGCTAACTACCTATATACTCTCCCTTAGCTACGTAGGTGCAAACACTATTTAGTGGTTACATCCGTTACTACAGATGTGGTTGTTCCATTACATATATATATATAATATCGCTTATGAAAGAGTGCCGCCTATGTGACATATAGGAAACTATTGAACACAAGTGGTATTTGTGACTCTGGCTTGTAAACCATAGTGTTTGTAGTTTTGCAGTAGTGTGTTTAATTGTAATGAATGTACTATTTTATGGGTAATCTTTGAATTGTTCCATAAAAGTGTTGTGTACTGACAGCAACTTTAGCTAGAGGTGGAAATATTTGTTGTCACTTATCGCCCTGCTCCGTTGCTCACTCTTAGCAGGAATGGCAGTTGGAGGGTGAGGACAAGATACTCCCCCCCCCCCCCCCCCCCGGCAACAGTGAAGCAGTGGTCGCTGCTTGTACAGGGTTTTTTCTGGAGCCTACATTGTTGTGTTTGGCCATTTCTATAATTCAGCTTTGTGCCGTGGGTGGTGTGTTTGCAAGTGATGGGCGAGTGGTTACCCTGATAGGGGTATGTATAAGCGGGTTGTGACATTAAGGTGTCTGGCTACCCTCGAAATGTTCGCTGGCTGTGAGAAGGTAGGTGGTGTTGGAGGTAGCAGAGAAACTGCACGTGGCACATGCTGGTTATAAGGTTCACGGTTGAACTGGATGCAGACCCTCTCTGACGTGCAGCCTCTTCTTTCTTCCAGGTGTATACCGGGCTAACCCCGTAACCATTACACTTAGATACTCCAACCTGAGCTGGCCACGGCTTGGCAGCTTTGCCCCGCCCAGCCCTGAATGGCCAGTAAGGGGTAGACATAGCCTTATCGAGAGTAGGGTGCTAGGTGTGGAGTTAGGTAGGAGGCCTGACTACTGGCCTTCAGTCTAGTGGCTTGACGGAGCGGGACGTCGCTGGCAGAACCAAGTATCAAACTGAGGGTTACAGTAGCAGGGCTAAAGGCGACCACTCGTGTGGTTCCCTCGTGGACCCAGGCACTTACTGGAGGTGCGATAGTCCAAATGACAACTGCTCTAGTGTTGCCTAGGAAGACACGCTTCCTAAGCTGCACTACAAGACAGTTCCCAAAAGGTAAGGTTGAGGATGGGTTTCGGTTCGTGGCTATCCCTGGAAGAGTCTTGCTAGGACCGGTGATGAAACAGGAAATAGTGGGAGCAAGGTGTAGAAAGAACAGAGTGCTGGAAGAGAATACTCAACCAAGTCAGATTTATATCTGTTTTATTGATTACTCAATCAAACACACACAAATCAGCCTGTACCCTGACTGAGGCCTGAATAGCTGGTCGTAGGATGCCAACTGGTAATTTACCTACTTTCGGAAGACTCAGTAGAGCAAGGGGTGAGGGTGACCCCAAGTAAGCGGTACTCGTACTCGAGTCAACTGTAGGTGAGCTACCAGGAAGCACGGCAGGCTTAGGTGTACTTGCGGGCAGCGAGGCGGCTACATGAAGAAGTTGATTGAATCTCATGCAGATTGACATTCTGTGAAGCTAGACGAGATGTCGGATGGCTATAGGGCAGAGTAACGGTGTGCTACTGAACTGGCGTGAGACAGTCTTGAACTGAGGACTGCGTGTCCTATTTACATGCAGCACACAGGGCCAGCACAGGGGTTGTGGGGTGTGGTGAGAGAGAAGAGTTTAAAAGAAAGCGGCGGAGGTGGGCCAGCAGAGATGGCCGAAGCTGGCTGCGAGTTCCGCTTTTGTAGCTGAAGGCTGGAGGGGTAGAGAGCGGCAACGTGATGCAAAGCGGATTGCAACAGCTGGGCAAGCCAATGTGGCTTGAAGGCGAGCTGCGGTATGTACAGATAAAAGTTCAAGTTCAGTTTAACCAAAAATAAGGTACATGTATGTTTACACAAGTACAACGGTTATGATATACAACATATTTAGGAAACAGCCAAACATGTCATACATGGGGTGTTCTATCAGACTTTTAATTCAAAAAATGATAAACAAGGAATAAACCATATGCATGTTTGTCTGTATTTAACGTTAATATTATTATTTGTGGTGTGTTGGTCGCAGTGTCACGCATCCTGTCAATCAGTGCGATAGCCTCAGTGTGCCCTGGCTGGATGGTGTGTGCATGCGTCCTTCACTGGCTGATTATGTCGTCATGGATATTTGCCCTCGACCGCACACAGTTCTGCGTGTCGATGCGCGGCGACCCCTGGCGTCAGAAGGCTGGCGAACTGCTCTTCTCCTTTGTGCTGGGGCTCGTCTACATCTTCACCTACCTGACGCCAGGGGAGGGCCGCACCCGCAACCGCTTCCTCGTCTTCTACTCTCTGTGCTTCGCGGAGAACATGGCGGCCGTGGGTACGTGGGCGGCCATGGCGAGTGGCGAGACGCGCCACAAGTGGTTCTTCCTGCCGCTGCTGTGTGGTTCCATCTGCTCCTTTGTTGTCGGCATCTGCTTCATGCTGCTCTACTACAGGTTCTTCCATCCCAAGAGGATCTCCCCGCTGCACACACCCTCCACCGTCACTGCCGCTGCCAACAGCTGATGGCACATTCTCGAATAGCTCTGCTTTCATTTGTTACCGTCCTATTCGGTACTTAACTCTCATCCTCCACTCACTTTAAGGTGAGTATGTTATCTTGGATTTACTACTCCATTGAAAATTGGAATTGAAATTAGGGAGAAACAGGTAAGATTGGAAAATTCTTTTCACCCGTAGTGACCTTAATACTTGACTGCTCGGATCAGTTTCATTCGCTAAACTCGTGAGCTGGGACAGGTACTGGGGAACTATTTTCCTGTTGAATTAATTTCTGACTGATTTTGACTTTTCAAAGTAATATTCATGATTTTTTCCAGTTTTCACTCACTATAGTCTCGACTTATCAGCTAGGAAAATAATGCCCTTACTTAGATTTTGCGTTGAGGCCATTCCTCATGCCTGATTTTGGAGAAGATATTTAAAACTAGAGAGATGGCCCTCTAAAATGACTGAAGAAATTTTTCAACTTTTTACTACTTTTATTTATAGAACCATAGCAAAATTAGCCTTTAAGTAAAGTTATTGCAGGTTGCATAGTGCGTAAACTGTGCGTAAAACTCGCACAGGGAAAAACTTTCCTGCATTTTGTAGTGTTTATTCCTGGTTCCTTGAGAAGTGTAAAGTTGGGATTTCACTGTATGCCATTGCATATTGCATTCAAAATAGGGTAAAAAACTGATAAAAACTTTAATGCCACATATCTCTTATGTTTGTGTTATTCACTTACCTCTCTAGTTCATATATATACTGAAGAAATTTTTTTTTGTTTGGATTAGTATAAATTCTCAGTTTAGGAAGTTTTATTTACTATATTTTATGTGATCACTAGTCTCGACAATTCAACCTGATAATTTTTTGTTTTGACTACTAAGGCATGGCTTAGTAGTAAAGTAATGTACATATCTATTGATGGAGTTTTGTAGTCGTCTTGATACAGTTTTTTTAATTCTTTTTTTCTTCCAGCAAGTAAGAAATAATTCCTGCTTTTCACCTTACTGTAATACTGTGATAATGTATAATATATGAACTGTTGCAGGATAATTTGTAATGGTACAGTATTTTTGAATGATAACTAGTATATTGTGATTGGTAAAAGTATTTGTAAATGGGTTTCCTAAAAATGTATTTTGATGAAATCATGTTTCAAACAAAGTATAAATTCTCACCTTGTGAGAATTTATACTTTGTTTTGAAAGAAAACTGATACTCAGTATACTCGTGTAAATTATCATTTTTATGATTTTGTTTCAACCTGAAGTATTTGTGTAAATGATTGTGGGAGGAACTAAATTATGGAAGAGAGAGAATACATAACTTATTGCAGTTTTATATATAGTTTTGATACCATATTGGACATATATTTTGTCAAGGAAAATAGTTAAGATGTGATATATAAGTGCCTGAATCTATATATAGTGTTTGTTCTAAAGGCTCTGTAGCTCTATTTTTCTTTCTGAGTTGTGGTTGTATATGTTAACATGCATGCAAAAATGTGAATTATGTAATTTAAACGCTGTGCGTTTCTTTTTTTTTTTTTGTTTGCTTGTATTGTACGTTTTCACTCATAGGGTGGCATTTTTTTAATATTACGAATCCAAAAACTCCACTTTTTTTTGGATGTGTTGAAACAATAGCATAATACAGTAGAAAATTTAGAGAAAGAGTCCCTTAAAATGAGATAGCCATTTCCATTTGTACCAGATTATGAATATGGAATATGAGAGGAAGGATGTTTATTTTTTATTTTAAATATTATGGTCTACAAATTGGGACTTAACTTATGTATGCACAGTTTGTAGCATTTCTGGTAATAGTTTATCAACTCTGGTTTGTGTGGACGATGTGCAAGTACGTAGATATAAGTGACAGGGTAGATGTTCAGCAATGTCCATGACTCAACACTCAGTTGTATGCTGGTTATCTCAGGCGGCGTCTGTGCAGGCCAGCTGATTTAATTTGGCCTCCAGCTTGACAGGTTACGGCTACCAACGACAAACTATCATTACAGCAGTGAATACAGATGATCAGACTTATGTGATTTTGCAAATTGTAGTTTTCCTGCAGTAAGTTGTATTATTTAAAGCCTGTCATAAAATGTGATGCTTGAATTTAACCTTGCAAGTGCATAATAAGCCATTTCAAGAGTGACCTGTTTGGTCCCCATCGTGAGTTTGACATTGCGAGAAAAGTGTTTTTTTTTTTTTTAATTCAAAAAAATTTTAAGCATAATTTTTGGGGAATTTTTTACAAAAAGTGATCAGGTGTAGTGAACTGGGTTAACTCGGTCATATGATCAGGTCTACTCGATTGCTAGAGATTTATCTGATTAATATGACAGGGTTGCCACTGACCTGGAAAGTCAGGGAAATGAAAATCAGTCGGGGAAACTTAATTATGGTCAGGGAAGTTTCAGTATAATCCATGTGATGTGATTTTGTCCTACCTTCATTAAATGTGTCATCAAGTTTGGCTACAAAATCACTTTTTTTTTCTTCAACAAAATGTGCTACTTGGAAACGGCCTGCAGGGTCAAAAATATGATACTACTGCCATCTCTTGTCAGTCTTAAGCCGTGTCTGAAACCGACAATTTGGTATTTTAGTAGTTAGAAGTTTTGTGTGGATGAATTCGAATGTCTCTTCACAGTGCTGCATGCGATGTGTGAACCACTTGCACGTTTTTCAGATTCGCTTTGTTTTTTGGCTGAAGAACAATCCGAGCATCAAATGCCCTTTTCTGTTATTTAAATACGTTAAATTAACTTTTATGTAGACCTATAAACATTTTACTTCCGTACGTAACAACATATTAATTACCACGTACAATTCACCGTTCCCATTACTTTATTTTTGTAGAAACGCGGGATATAACACGTTTGTAGACAGTAGCAGACAACTTCATATATTAATTTTTATTTGGTAATTTAGTGTGCTCCTTCACCTCAGTAAATTTCATCCACAAATCCCTAATTATTTAAGGCCTAAAATTGGTCACATTATTGAGTTAATAACCTAAATAGCGGGTTCTCTGCCATTTTGAACATGGCTTTAGCACAACCCCGACCTCTAGCGAGGAACAAGCCAATCACAGCCATCCCGAAAAATTTTCATGTTTTTTATTTCTAACTTAGTTTTAGATTTGTTGCAGTTCTATTTCGTTCACATAAACTCAAAAATTAATACGAAGATAAAATTAACTGCATTATATATATGTTCCAAATAAAGTTACATGAAAATATTTATTTTGTATTACCAGTTATCCTTATTTTGCAACATTGATTTTTTTAATGATTTTTGCTGTTCCAATATTTATTGTCCGTTTCATATTAGATGCGGGTATGCGGCACATTGAATCGTGACGTCCAAAAAGACAGTGTTAAATAATATGTGGCTGCATGCCACGGTTAACCCAGAGTTTGCCAGTTGGCTGTGCAAAGTGGAAGGAAATGCAAATCAAACTTTTTGCAGCGTGTGTAAATGAACATTTCAGCTCAGTTACGTGGGACGGGAAGCAGTTGTCTCGCAGTCTAAAGGTCCAAAACATTTGGAATTAATGCGAGCTAAATTTGATTCAGAACAATCTTCTCTGCCTGGATGTAGTGGACAGTCTACCTTGAATGATACTAAGGAACAATGAATGCAAGTTCTGCAAGACGAGAAACTTTGTAAAGAAAATGTAGCCACACCAGATCTATACTCTTTCTTTTGTTTGCAAAAGTGATATTTCTCGCGCAGAAATTATGTGGTGTTTGAATGTTGTTGCAAATCAATTTTCAATTAATTCATGTAGTAATGTAGGCTGTATATTTAAAGTTATGTTTCCCGATAGTACAATTGCTTCACAGTTTCAGTTGGGCAGAACCAAGTGTTTGTATGTCATAAACCATTGTTTAGCAGTACACCTTTCAGAAATTCTGTCTACTCGCCTTAGCAGTTGTGATATGTCATTTGTTTTGATGAAGCTCTAAATAACATCTCAGAAAGGGCAACTGGACATCCAGGTTAGATACTTTGATGTTAATATGTAGGCATAAAGTGTCTACCCAATACTGGAATAGTTGTTTCTTAGGGTCAGCGAAAGCTCAAGATCTTTTGGAACAGTTCAATGAAGGTCTGAAACATCTACCTAGGAAGAATTTACTGCAAGTGTCCATGGATGGGCCAAATGTAAATTTTAGCTTTTTAAAAAAACTGGAAGGTGATATGTTGGTTGAAAATCCTGAAGGTAAAAACTTTTAAACATTGGTGTTTGTGTATTGTACGTTGTCAACGGAGCAATCAAAACAGGATTAAACAGTGTATCTTGGGATCTCCACACTTTTCTACGAGTTATTTATTTCCTGTTTAAGGATTCTCCAGCTCGTCGGGCCAGTTCCACCCACATTTCTAGCTGTGAAGTGTTTCCCCTGAAATACTGCACTGTCAGATGGGTTGAAAATGTCAGTTGTTTAGAACGAGATTTATTTGTAGTTGATGATATAAATAAATTTGTTCATTCTTCTGTATTGCCTCATACCAAACCAGCTGGGAGTATCTCAAAGCACCTTGATAACAAACTTCTGAAGTGCAAACTTTCTTTTTTCAAGACATTAGCAGCTGAACGTGAACCATTCTTAGGAAAATTTCAGTCTGCAAGACCCCTGATTCCGCACTTGTACAGTGATCTCCACGACCTTATAAGAATTCTAATGAGCCATGTTGTTAAATCAGAAACAATGGAAGCTGCTGACTGTGGTACTAAACTTCTTCCACTTGACTAGATTGCAGTGGAATTCTACTTCAGTTGAAACAAATGAACCTTGGATTCAGTACAGTGAAGCACCTGAAGAAAGTAAAGGCAAATGAGATAGATATTCTCACTTTCAGATTGGAATGCCAGAAAGTTGTAAAAACAGCTATAAAAAATTGCAAGAGAAGAACCCACTTAGGTACAAATTGCAAGAGAAGAACCCACTTAGGTACAAATTGGTACAAGGATTAACTTCACTAAATCCACAAATTATTGTCCATAAACCACAACTTGGTCAGATAAGATTTAATGTTGTTTTGCAAGCACTATTTGAGGCTAACAGAATCTCAGAATCTGTTGCTGAAAAAGCAAAGAATCCATACCTTTTTCCTTTGCCAAGATGCAAAGGAAACAGCGGAGGTCAAATTTAGATGAGTTCTTGCTGGTGTGCCAGAAACAGAATTAGGCCTAGATGATTTATTTGCTGGTGTATTAGGCGAAAATCATAGATATGGTGAACTGTGGCACGTATTCAAACTGTGCCTCATCATTTCACATGGGAATGCATGTGTTGAAAGTGGCTTTTCTGTGAAGTCTATCCTCGTAGAAAATTTAATTGAAGAGTCTTCTCTTGTAGAACAAAGGCGTGTAAGAAAAATCACAAAACGAGAAACGAAAAATTTCTGAAGCCATGCGAAAACTTCAAGATGAGAAGAAGAAAATTAGTCTTGAAGCTAAAGTTGCTGAAGAACAGATTGTGAAGAAAATTGAAAATCTAAAAAACTTGGCAAGTATTTGATTGCTTGGGGGAAAAAAAAAAAAAAAACTTGCGTTGATGCTTTGGCATGAAATGTCGGACTTGTTAAAATTTTTTTAATAGATTTTCAGACTTTTTGTAATGAAGAAAATTTACATATTTTGTGATTGGCATTGTCTCCTGTAATGGTGAGAATTTTTTACGTGTTTACAGTTAATTTAATTTTTTGTATTATATTTTTCAGTCTTTATTTGTTTTTATTGATTTAACAACTTTGCAGTGTGCACACGTTTATTAAAAATCCATTATAAAACTTGTACAGCATAAGAATGCGAGGGAGTGCTATTTTCTACTCTTTGGACTACAATTATCTGATTTTAATTAGAAAAAAATAGATGGCATTTATTTTCATTACTAAATAAACATTTATTTAAAAACTTAATACCATATGTAATTTTTATATTACATTACCAGCATCTTGTGGAACAGTCAGGGAACTTTCATATTTTGGTTAGGGAAAGTCAAGGAATTAAAATGAATATCAGTGGCAACCCTGTATTAACTTTTGAAGGCTGTTAACTCAAAATGTAAACCTGATTCGTCTAGTACATTTGTTAGATGATGTAATAGCTAAACACGATAAAGAGTGTTGCTCAAATTCTATCAAGTTCAACAAGTGAAGAACACTGTACAGGCTGTTCATGGTTAAATGAGTACTTTTGAAATCCACCTTTGAAAAATGCCATTGACCCTGCCTGCATGCATAGCAACAAGCACACTGTCATGCACCTATAAGGTTGGCAATGATGGAGAGAGAGTAGTTCCATGTTTTTATGTTTAATTAAAACCAGTAGGCAAACTTTTGTGACTATCGAAATTAATAATTTGGCTTTCTGCTTTACTTTTTTAATGCTTTGCAGTATAAAAACAGCAAAATTGTAAAATAATTACTTTTTTAGTTATCATACAGTTTCACTTGATCAAATTTATAATCTGATCTTTTGCTTTAACGGGTTGGCTCTCAGTGGTACACCTGGGTGACACGTAACCTCTAGCTGTGGTTTGACCTGGGACAACCTTGACATGAGTAGTGTGAAGTGTGCTGGTTTGCAGTCAATGACTCAAAGGTTATGTAGATCGGCTGACTAAGGTTCCACAGGTTCTACTCCCCTGTAGTGTGAGTTGGCGAGTCCCAAGGATTGTCATGTCCACTAATGAATGCTGCTAGCAGTGGGGTCCTTAGGAATCTCTGGTTCGACAGGAATATGGAGTTGGCGCAATGCATGCGCTTGATACTTGTGTAGCTTTCTCATAAGTGTAGCGATGAGGGGCGAGGTAAGCTCCTGCAAGTGCCCAGAGGCAGTTAGCACCTTGACTTTCTCTCGGATACCACTCCGACGGGAATAGTGCATTTAGACTAAGTCACTCACGTCCGTGAAGTGACTGCAGGTGATGTGTGGTCCTAACTGGTGTATAACCACGTGTATTGTCTGCTGATTTGAGCGGACACCCTACCTCAGCACCTGAACACAGTGAGTACTGAGAGTCAGGCCTCACCGTTGAAAGTCTCTGCGCATGGGTGAGGATCTCAGGAGGTAACAGTCTCCCCACAACCAGGGTATCTCTAGCGCCTAAACGCAGTGGAGATAGTATACAGCTGGGCAGGCAAGCTGACCTCAAGAGACAGAGAACCTAGTTTCGCGGCTCTCCCGTTCTTGACCCTGTGGAGCACAGAATGGGTGGCTGTCCAATGTGCGTGTTAGGGTACTCTAGTGGTGTGTATGGCTCGGATGAGTAATTTCCCCAGTTACCTGCAATCCCCTTAGCGGCGTGCAATCCACTGGCAGAGGTTCTATATCTACGGGAAAGGATACCGTCGAGTTGGTAAAACTGCTGGTTATTCCATGTAACGGGAAGTAAAGAGAGTGGTGTCGCACTAACTCTAACATTGGCAAGAGCTATGTGTAAGCACGTAGAGGCAACTTGGGCTTAGTGTAACAATGGTGGGGTAGACAAGTGCCATAAAAATAACTTAAACTGGTACTAACCCTTACGCATGTGTTGTCCAGAAGGGGCAGCAGTGTCTAGGTGTGTAGACAACGTGGCGGGTTGTATCTTCTGTACAATTACGGTGGAGGACGACTACTATGGTGGGCACGGTGGAATTAAGGAGATGTAGATTCTTCGGCACAAATGCGGTGAAGGAGTGAAGGTTGGTCAGGAGGGGGCGTGTGTCCTCCTATTTATACTCTGGCTGGTCCTTCCCCTTCAATCAGCTGGATATGGGGTGATGCTGGAGAGGGGGCATCTGTAGCATAGCTTCCTCACGGCGTGACATCACCGGTCAGTTTGGAGAATCGTACTTGTAGAGCCATCTAGCAGCGTACTGTGGTACTCGGTGCCTTGAATGCATAGTCTCACTGGTGAATAATGCGTTCTTCAGTTGGAACGTCCGTTCTTGCCAGGGTAGACACTAAACTTTTGTGGCGCTGTCAACAATAAAACTTGTTTGCTATCAAGCGGCAGGGCTTACTCTCTGATGTGTTGATGTCATAACATTTGCTTGATCGGCTTGAGGTGTTCAGACAAATTTACGTTTCTCACACAACAAAGCAGTTAATGGTGCAGTAGATTTCCTTAACCAATTAAGACAAAAAATTTCCTGACTTGTTTACGTGATCTGGGCGTGAGTTTGTTTTGAATTTCCTGTATGTGTTGCTGTTCTGGTTTGTGTCCATCCCCTGTTCCATAGTGACCCAAAAACTCCATTCTACTCATACCCAACTTACACTTAGCCACTTTGCACGTAAGTTTGTTACGTTCGAGCCATTCAAACACAAGGCTCAAATGGTGCAAGTGCTCTTCCCAGCTGTTAGGCCAAACAAAATACGCCATCCATCAGGTACATTAAACATTACATTTTGAAACGTTGCAGGGCACACTTTAAACCACGTGGCATAGCAACAAATTGAAATCTACGCCCATCTGGGGTAGTAAATTCTGTTTTCTTTCTGTCCGGTGGGTGGATAGGCACTTGCCAATATCCAGACTTTAAATCCAGTGTTGTGAGAACGGTAGCTGGTCCAAATGTTGACAAGTATCTTTCATATTAGTGACTAGTGGTGACATGTATACTGTTATTTTATTGAGGGGGCGAAAGTCAACACAGAGTCGCCATTCACCATATTTCTTTGGAGCAAGAACAATACCGGAGTTATAGAGACTCTGCGTAGGTTCAATTACATTGTCGTTTAGCATCTGAAATACCTGCTGGTTGATGACGTGGCGAAAGTACGTGACTTGGAGTACACTGGGTCCTTGTGTGTTGTGATGATAGCATGCTCCGTGACGTGTGTATACTAGTATATCTTAAGCAGGGCTTTTATAAGTGCTCTCTTTACCATGAACAGGCTACTGTATATCAATAGTGTCTCGAGTGTTTCTATAATTCAAAACTTATTTCCAGAGACATGGCACCTAAAAATACCTGCTGTGTTTTATTTGATACCTGTAATACAGAATACTGTATGCTAGATTTGTGGTTGCAGTGTTTCATAATTTCGCATCATTTCATGCACATCATATGCAGAAGTTCAAAAAGTAGATGATCTGGTTTACTTGGTAGAATTCCCCAATGGAAGGTAACAGATAAATTAAAATGGTTTAGCCAGAGCAGTGATAAATGAAAGTATATTGTGTTATACGTACATACCAGACACTTTTCACCTTGCGAATGTTTCAGTGCAATCATGCAAATAAATAGTATTCACGTATTCCATAGTTTTTTTTAAATTGCACAGTACAATCTCAACACAAACCATTTATGCAAAGTGAAATTAGGAAACTTAAGAGGTGTCTAGAGAAAGGGACAGTTGATGAATATAATTTAGCCCACATTTAGATAGTTATTAGTTACCACATTAAAATGTGCTGAGCTAAAGTTATTCTTCAAAAAGTTAGTAGCACTACAAGCAAAAATGTACCCATGCGGAGCCCTTAAGTTGAGGATGACTTAAGACACTTTCTGTAGTTAATAATGCAATTGCCTGGCAAAGAGTATATGTCAGCATGTGGAGATATAAGACTTTTCATTATTGATCAGCCAAATTACACACTGTAAGCTCTCGAATATTTGGCGAACCCGAGAATTTTCATTACACTACAATTTTTGGCTGACGGATTCATTAAAATCTAAACAAAAGTTCTGATTTCTTATGATTGTTATGGTATACCAAATATTTGCACAACTGTATTTCACTACAACGTGAGTTTTCAGACTTGATAATCACATACCCAGCCTTAATAAGGCTCAGAGCATATAGTATATTTACAGTTACATAACATGTTTAGCTGCTGTTAACATCTCTAACTTCAATCTGATATAACTTCCATTTTTTTGTTTCGCATGAGAAAATATCAATGGTAAAAATTTATATCTGCATTTTAACGTGTATTAAGTAGGTATTCTTCAACAAGCATTGATGCTTAATTACAATTTACAAATTAGGTATAAAGAGGTACAGATAAATCTAAGGAGATTGAGGGATGTATGCACTCTGACCAAAAACATGTACCCTTTGTCCTTCCGTAACTCATGTATTGACATTACGGTGGTTTCAATCAGTGGCATAGCACCTATAGTGAGGGTATCACTGAAAACATTTTTGACCCTTAACAGCTTCATTTTCTGATAGTATGTCAATATCTCATGAGCAGTTCATTTTCTCAGTGGTTAGAGAAGCAACCATATTTAAATGGGTCACCTACTGTCAGAATTACAGACTTATACTTTTGTGCCTTGTAAAATTTACAGCTATGCTACTGATTCAGTGTGCACCAGACTGCATTTGGTAATATTATACCAGTGAGAGTCCATAGAAGTATGTCATACCGACATAATTAAGTTTTATCATGTTTAATTTGTTTAAAATATATATATTTTGGAATATGTGGTGTAACCAAACACATTGAAGTATTGCTACATGTGAACATGTGTACAAAAAATAAAATAAATGTTCTCAGATACTACCTGTGGTAAAATATATATCTGTGATACCTAGTACATGTCTATAATAATATTACTGTCAGGCATATTTGTTGTGCTGTTATTAACATTGATGCAATGTCATTGTTAAGAATTGAACTCCGCCTGAAGCGAACTGTGATGCTCGATTCACAACAGCCTGAAACGACAGCCCCCGAGCTGAGAAAAAAAATATAAAACTGCTAATAGGAAGCAAAGTCAGCACGATAGAAGTGAAATTTATTTCTACCTTTCGTTGTGTCTAAATGCAACATTACAAAACAATATTTTGTGTGTATTGCCCTACTGTAATTTTATAATAAACAATTTAACTTTAAAGTCTAAATCATCTTTCAATTTTTTTAATATAGTGAAATCCCGTACCTACGAGAGTTCATAAACGTGTGAAAAACTGACTTAACTACACGTACTGGTAACATCAGACTATCACAAAAATATAGCATATTAATTTTATGGAAAACTTAGGCTGACTCGGCTGATATAAACATGGCGGGAATTACAAATATAGCTAGATTATGTGTGCTATCACATATAGTAATAAAAAATAGCAGTGTCTGAATTCATGATCCATGATTAAAACATGATTTTAATGTTAAAATACGTATGAATGAAATTTATATTCAGATGTGATGGCAGGGGACGTCATTACAGCAGCAAAAAATTATTCGCAAAAAGTTACTACTCTATACCGTATTTACTAGCATTATTCTCGCACCTTTTTTTACATAATTTTTTAGTCCAAAAAATTAGGGTGCGTGAATTATACAAGGAATTGCCAAGACAAGTGCATGTAAACATTAAAATGAGGTCTACTGTACTTGCATGTTGTGGCTGATTGTTAGCTGCTTCCTCTACATTGTCAGTACAGGAATAAAATAAAGAAATAAAGGGCAATCGTTAGTATTACTGCACATTGTTTTTATTTTACCATGCAGCTAAATATAGAAAATGGCGTGTGTAAACATCTGTAATGGCAATGCAACTGTTTTCGACAGGGGAACTTAGAAAAAAAAAAAAAATTTAAGCTACTTACATTCCAAAACATCCCACAAGACCAAAAGATGATAAATTTGCTAATAATGTTTAGATAAATACTGAAGTTTTTAACTCCTCACGTAAACCAGCAATTTATAAACTTTTATTGATAACGAAACCTGATCCGCACACTACAGTATGTTCCACGAATGTTCAACCAATCATCTGCTCGTGCTTGTATTGATTCAGTGCCTCTGTTCTAACTAAATGCTAGTGCCCCTATTATACCGGCCATCTTGTGAAACCTAAACTGCATGCCGCAGATTCTTCCACATAGTTTCAACCAATCATCTGCTCACGCTCGTATTGATTCTGTGTCGCTGTTCTAACTAAATTCCTTGACAAAGCATGCGACGTTGCAACATCTATTGCACTGCAGCATTGCCACTTCTTATGGAGAGTGACTTATACACGTTTTACAAGATTAATTATACTAAATGCACAATTTAAGCAATTTCAATTCACCACGATTGTTAGAAAAGGCAAATACAATTAATCAGAATGCATTCGAATTGCTCGTAAAAACGGAAATACAAAATAAACCCTCACTCGCTGTAACCAGATAATTTAACCTTTTGTAGTATAGTACTATATGATGGTGTATTAAAAAACTGCTGTAAGTACGGAAGTCTCGCAATAGGCCGTACTTGTAGGTACGGGATTTCACTGTACCTCAGTTCTATATGCATTTAAATTTAGCCAAAAGCAAAGAATTGATTACTTTGCGAGTGTTTTGCATTAATTATTAGCTATTCTAAGAGTGCCTTGCCACTTTAGGATTTTCCAATAGTTCAGTGCAACACGTACTGGATAGATATTGTCAGGATGTTTTGAACACTGAATCAAATATATAAAATATGGTGCTATTTCATGTTGTACTAGTGCTATGTGAATACAGAATGAAAACACACACAAAGTTTTAGAGTGAAACAGAATGTCTGATGGGCAGTAAAGAATGTTAAGTTTGCAGGTTATGAACAGCTGGCTAGCAAGTGCAATTCATTTTCCTGCTGTGAGACAGGGATTGCCTTGAACATGTCTGATACGTGAATATTAATTGAAATTGGCTGTGATTGGCAGTATTGTTTTACCCACTATTGCAAAATGTTTTAAAGTTGAATGTCCTACTGCTACTATCCTCCAGATGTAAAAAGTCTTTATTTCATACAGGTTTTTAGCAATAATATATTATTTTTACTCAGCAGCTGTATTTTACTGTGGAGTAAGATTTTACAATTATGTGTAGTGATTTAACTAGAACAATATATTACTTGTGGAACAAGTGTTGGACATAAGTATTCAGTCTGGGTCACTTACAAAATTGTGTTCTTCGTGCATTTTGTAATTGCTCTCTATAATAATTTTTTTATTGTGTATTTGCGCATTGTATTTTTATTCCAAATTCTTTATTTTCGAATTGGTTTTTTTTAAAATTAGATCTATTACTTTTTTCTTATTGTGTAAATTGTATTAAAAATTTGTGCTTGTTTTTATTAATTAAGCTTGTGATCTTGTCCTTACTGGAACTGTGGATGTTTAACAGGCAAGTACATATGAGGATTTTTAATTTTCATCTGTCTGAAAGTAATTTCAAAAGGTTTTGCAGCCAGCCTGTTTTTATTTTTTTTTTGTTTTTTCATCATCTGTGTGAAAATACCTAATTATTTCTGCATGCTGTTTTTATATTTTTTAATTACACGTATATGTCTTTATGTATATTTATAAATATTATTTATTGTAACATGTATCCAGTGCCTCAAAAGTAAACTGTGAAATATTTTAAAAAAATGTTAAAGCTTTGTATATTGAGTTTGAATATTACTGTATTTACTCATTTATAGCAGCATGCCCTTTTTTCCCAAAATGAAGGCAAAAATTTCTTGGGTGTGCTCTATACATGGAAAAAAAAAAATAGAGAAAGGGAGAGTGGTAGCCTAAATTGTCCGAGGATGTTGAAGGAGTGGCGGTACTGTCTGTTGTGTCATCTCTCGCTCTTACCTCACTCCTCTCCTTTCTCTCTCTCAGCGACCCTTCAGTTATGTGTAGGTCGCAACCCCACTTGCCCTCATTAATGGCATCCTGTCATGCCGCAAACCAGAGCTGCCGCGTGTTTACAATTACCCCCCCCCCCCCCCCTTGCAATAACATCCTGATGTTGCCGGTCGATAATTCCTCCATCCCTCTTTGTTTCCATAGAGGCTAGCAAAGCAGGTTCTTGGAAGGACGGGGAGGGGCTGAGGCGTGAAGGGAAGAGGTGACCCGGATTTTTAAAGAAAGGTAGTGGTACATTCTAGCACGGAAGAAAAAAAGAAGACCGTCACTGCTGAAAGGAGAAAAAATGAAACGCGAAGCCGGAAATGTTAGAGGAGCGTAAGGCTTTCTGATTTTTTAATTTTATTTTGGCATTTTGCACCCAAGTTATTTAATTAAAGTATTTTCCAAACATTTCACAATCACCACACATTAATGTAAAAGAGAATAATTTGTTCCACACTTACTAACAGGGCGCCACAAATTTTTGGTGCAATTTTATTTTAAAAATTTTTTCCTTGGAACTTGTAAAAATCATGGTGTGCACTATACACGAGTAAACATGGTACTTTAGTGCCTTACTAATCTGTAATGCTATCAGAAGTGTAATATGACCCTTGTCGAACTGTCAGACTTAACATCTACACCACTGCAATTACTGTATTTCAATGTGTATAGGCTGCACATTTTTACAAAAAAAAAAAATGACTGCATCCTTCCCTTCCACTCCCCCACGACTGGGTCCCTTCTCCCTATGTTTCATTCACTTTCTCACACTCCCCATCCACCAGTATTTTAGAATGGCCATTCACCCTCTCACATGTTGTGTTTCTCCACATGTTGTGTTTCTCATGCTCTCTCTTTCTATCTTTATTCTCTCTCTTGCCAGATGAAACAGCCAGCAGCAGCTCTCTGTGAGCACGCGTGTGTGAAGCTGGTGCAGTGACACATCCAAATGCAAACTAATCAGTTTGCTGTTGCTGCAGCGGTTGGCCTCCACACTAGCACAATGAGACCCAGCAATATTTGCAGGAATACAAAAATTCAGTGTAGCCTATACTTGAAATATTAATTATCCCTAATTTGTCATTAAAAACTTCTGGTGCTGTTTATAGACGCAAATAGGGTGTATACATATTCGTGTCATCTAAAGTGGGGAAGGAGCAGAATTAAATTTATTTAAGAAAATAAGAATAAATTATGGAGAAACATCTGAAAAATGGTACAAAATGATGCAACAGGAGGAAACTAACAACTGTACTTAGTCAGCTTTCAAAGATCCAGTTGAATAGGTAAAGTAAAACTCAACAAGAGGGCTCCATTGTTTACACCACAGTGGTGGTGGTGTCAATGCCTGGTGCCAAGTTGTTCAAATGGGGTCCATGTGAAGTTGAATTCAACTCACTGTTAAGGATGATCAGTCACTGACATCTTGTATTTACTCTATTTTTGCCATAAATTTCATTTGGGAATGTTAAATAAATATTTTGCACAGCACACCATAAATAATAGTTTCTAAAGTTTGATCAAAATATTACAACTCTACCACCTTCGTTAATTTTTGACTAGTGACTGCCGGCAAGCGATGAGTAATTTATTCTTGTGGCTGGTTACAGAAGCAATCCTGACCACAGTAGTGTGGCAATACACGTTTTAGAACATGGGCCAACTAATGCCCTATGCCTTGTCGATGCCCAGAACAAAATGCAAAATTGACGAGTCATGCTTACCAGGGTTTGGAAGCGTATAATTACTACCGGAGCGCCTACAGGATTTTCTCTGGACTGGGGATTATTACAGACATGTCGGAGTTCTACGTTTCAACAATACCACCAATCAGTACGCAATGCAGTATGCTGCCTCTCTGAGAGAAGATAACAATTGATTATCAGTAATTGACACCTGCAACAACCCCGAAGAAGTTCAAGGGTGAACCGAGAGGTTTCGCATGGCAACAGTGGCCACCCTTAACTTTGCCCAAGATGCGTGCGCATAGTATCTCCCACCACCGGGCTGGCATGCCCTCAGCTGAAGCACACTATGTTTCTCGTAATACTGGTGTGAAAACTGTAAAAGTGAATACAAGTCACAGTTTGGTATGATTAGCCCCTGTACATGATACTACTCACCAGACCACGTGCGATATGTTTTCATTTCATCAAATAAATTTTATAGCAAAACTGCATGTGTTGTTATTAGGACAAATGCTGTTTTTGTAACAATTTCAATCAAAACTTTTTCGACACCTCGTGCTGAAAACTCCTCTAGCCAAAAGGATCAATAAGACAGTGTGCTTTCGAGTCCCTACATATACTGAGTGTCTGGATCAAGCCAGCTTTTGCCCTTTGCGAGGTTTCTGTCTTCACTGAGCTGGCCTTAGGACACCTGCATTATCATTTGACGGATGTACTGCCCCAGTCAAACTCCCAGCCTGGCAATGTCCTTAGATTGGATGACGCAGGGTTATATGCAACCTGACCACATGCCACAAGGACAGCCTCAAGTTCCTTTGGTACCAGAATAACTGTAACGAGGGGCATTAGAGGCCGAACATCACGTGCTACGCTCAACCAGTTCATGAGTTTTTTTATCAGTTAACAATAAGAATGAACACACACATTTAAAAACTACTTGAGAACATTCACTAGCATTTGAGTTTTCTAAGTATATTAGTCCACCCATTTACCGCTTTTGTTTATGTGTAGGTAACAAATGAACTGTAAAAACACAACAAATGAATAAGACTTTCTTCACATTTACTTCTAGGTACTTCTCAACTTCTTCACGATTGAAATAATCAACAATACTTAAAATGGCTTCAACTTACTACTAGATGTTCATAAAACTTATCATCTTACCTCAAAATTAATGGCTCAGAGAACTAATTTCTTTCTCGGTGTCTCACCCCAGACTACACTCTACTGCTACCCCAAAAAAAGGATACTTAAGGTTGAGCGGGGCCCATTCTTCCTGACCCAAGGAAAGAATGTCCTGAACGATCAAAACAAACCAAATTGCAGATACTTAGCTCATCGTATTCCCTGACTATTGAAAGAATTTTGTACCGTCAACCATGCAGTTTACTCTTGTACGTGTTTACACCAACCCACTTCTTCAATGGTTTTGAATATTTCAGTTTCTGCTCAGTTGAGGTATTCCCAAATTGTGAGTAAAGTCTAAGATGCCTTTGGATAAGGCATTGAATCGGTCTGTAGACATTTTTTGAACCGATTTTTTATTTCTTTCTTGTTTACTAACTTCTCTGTGTGAACAGTAGTTTGTATATGTACCATTTTCCCAAGAGTGGATGTCGGTAATATGCTTTAAAATTACGTAAATTTGTCACTGGGGATATCTTCGTTTCCCCACACACGTTTGTGACTACCACCGTAAATAGTTAAGTATACTGGATGTCCAATATTTTATTGTTTCAAATTCGTTTCCGCCTGCTTTGTTTTTCTTTGTTAACGATTTGGAAATATGCCACACATAAAATTTGTGATGACCAACGTTTTTCGAATGCTCCAATGTCTATCAGACACGAAAAGCTAAATTTTAATCTATCTAATAACGTTTCGCGCACACGTTTTTCTAAATCACCCGCTACTTGTCCTTTCTGTAAAACCACAAAATCTACTATTGTCCCACTGTCTATGTCCATTGTTTTATATGTTACATATTTAGTGCAGTAACCAAGGCTGTCAAACTGCCCATCATCAGCTATCCTGATTTCACTTTTATTTTCAAAATATGTACTTTCATAATGCCAACATGTTTCTAATTGCTGGGACAACAAACTGTTTAATAATGATGTAAAAACCATTATCGGAAATACCTTTTAAGTCCTAAAGTATGCGCAAAGGTCTGACGTGTGCCACTTATACTACTAATACACTATGATTACGACTCATCGCTCTTTATGTTAAGTATACCCTTACTTCAACCTATGTAAGAGTTGTCTACTTTATTCACCCATGCGAGTTGTTGCACACAATACTTTGAACATAACTTCTCGGCCGCCGAGAATCTGCTGGGCAGCCGAACACGTGAACCAGCGAACACGCCGTCCTTCCGTTATGAATGCTAAGAAGCTTCAGCCACTTTGGGCCCACCTACCACGCCAGCTTCCATGGCAGGACGTTACACGCCTTCCCCACACCCGCTGTGGCAGCCTAAACTTCTGATTATATAAGTGCATACGCAGCAGGGCACCAGCAGTCATTCGTAATTCTTCTCTTGAGTTAACCCTGAGCGCTCCTTAGTACTCGGGCCTCCAACAAAACCTCTAGTCTTCTGTAGTTGCACTGTGCACTACCGACAGAAACCGGTACTTTTATAAATCCGAACTAGCTTGACTGAGGCCTCTAGTCTGGAAAACACCCATTAGACGGCCGCCTGTTGCTTCCTATTACTCCGAGCACTTGGGAACAGAGACGCCACGACCATGAGGAATACTTTCCACCAAGGAGAGACAGTAACCCTAGCTTGTATCACCTTAGGTGCTAGGGGCGGTATTGACCTGGATGTTGTGGCCTTACCTCGATGGGAAAATCATATCCAGTAGTAGTGTTGGTGGCACACACTGCTCAATGTGTCTGATCAGTGGAGACTCTTACCGAGCTTGTGCCACGAATCAGCTACTGGACTTACACTATTATAAGGTTCAGTTTTTCATCCAAATTGTACACCGTATCTTGTTCTGCGGCGAACCAAACTCTATGACTTACAAGATAAAGCATGACCAAGGTGTAGGGAATGAAAGATTGTTCATCTAGCTGCCAAGCAGCTGAGTACCTTAGCCCCTCCTATGCAGGAAAGACAGGTGGAACGGGACTGCGCTGCATCACTGAGATTACAGGCAGTCTCGACTGTTTTCCACCGCTCGTCCGAACCGGTCCCGACTATCACCCGGTGGTGAGGGTTTTAGTCTACTGGATTGAAGCTGGGTACAGACTAGCCAATCCTAACTTCTGGAGTCAAGAATCTCTTCTTTTACAGTCTTGGAGTTTTAATTTCTAACAATTTTGACTTATACACGGAAGATGATTCGAAGTCGTCATCGGTAAAATGTTGCGAACACACTTCGGCAGTTTTACAAGGAGCAAACGACCAACTAATTTTACTAATCCAAGCCTTATATCTATTTGGGGTTTTTTCTCTGCTAGGAAACCTCAGATCTATATTTTTATCCAATCTATTTGAACACATATAAACACAGCATTGAGACGGCATGACTAAACAATAGTATTCAGTTTCACTTCATGCATACACTGCACAGCATAGCAGCAGTGGAATGGTGCTGCGTGATACTGGCCAAGTGTTGCGCGCAGAGGAAGCACGCCATCGCCTACCGTGATGTCATTGCTGTCACGCCGCTCGCACAATTCCCAGGATTTCTGGAGAACCAGATGCTTGTCTGAGCTCCGGTTTTCAGCGCTGTCATTTGCTCCCTGCAATACGACCACTCGTCTATGTGTATTTTAACCTCGCAGCGCCTTTAACTTCTTTTGAAATTAAAATTTTTTTTAAATGTATCCATTCGTAACAAAAAGACAACTCCTCTTCATAGCAAAAAGGAACTTGCAAAAGATAAAAGTATCTGAAAAAAAAATACATATTAAAAAAAAATTATAAGAAACATTTCACCTTGTCACGATGCAGTGAGGGGGGAGGGGGAGAGAGACAGACACACACAAAAAAAAATCCCGGTTGAACCGAAAGTCAATGTCCAGAGAGCATTTTCTGTTGTCCCGGAAAAATTCCTATGTAAATAATGCTTAAAAAAAAGTCTGTTTTTGCCGAACTCAAAATTAAATTTTGACTGCATCAATTGAACAAAAATTTCTGTAGCACCGTCGAAAATTGCATGCTCCGATCATTAAACAACAAAGTATTAACAAAAAAAAAGCCAACAACTGTACTCACCAAGGCATACGAAGTCTGTATACATTACACTATGTACACATGCACAAGTGATACAGTAATCCCTCACCAATCGCGGGGAATACGTTTTATAAAACAGTAAGGTTGAAAAAACTGCGGTAGAAGAATACAAGCCTGTATGGGTAAAAGGGATATACGTTATGTCAGCCGACTATTTGGCACTTCATTACAAGAAAATCAGACGCATTAAAACATATTGTTGGAGATGCCTTATGTTTGAAGCAAAACACAGCACTTTATTTATTTAATGATAATAGATATGATATTTATTGATATTCAACTGGGGCTAGCAGCAAAAAATTTCTTTGTGTACTTATCTGGGCGAGCACCTAGATCCTCTACAACGCGGTCGGGCATGGCTCATGCCTAGATCCTTGGGAGGTGATGATGCCCGTGTCAGGGCCGCCCAGCTGTTGCTCATGCCGGGGCAGGGTCATGCTTTGGTTGGCTGGCCGGTTAGGAGGGAGTCTTGGTTGGGTGCGGGATGCCTCTCCTCTTTGGCACCTCCCTGCAGCTGTTGGCCGGTCGCTCCAAGATTACTCTGGCGAGCGGCGGCCAGCCAGCTTCTATCACTGCAGTTGTTACAGAGCCGATTCACTTTGCCACAATGGCCTGTTGTTGGGGAAAACATGCTGATAAATACGATTTACGTTAATATGATGAATTTATACGAAATTTGGGCGGCGTGTTGGCCTCTGCACTGGCATGAAGAGGCCCATCAATGTTTAGGGGAATACAATAATTTAGTGCGGTCTACTTGAAATATTAATTATCCTGAATTTTTCATTAAAAACTTCTGATGTGGTCTATACAAGCACAAGGCCTTACTCGCCAAAGTGTGGAAATATAAGAACACATTTTATTTGCACACACTTACCTTTATTCACTTTACACATAAAATTAATTTTGCAAGAAAAAAAATTTGCGCACTATAAAAAATTAGCAAAAAAAAAAAACATTGAATTAATATTTGAAGTTATCATATATACACTAATTAAGAAACTAGTCTGTAATGTGCCTTTTTACAGCAAAAGAGGAAGGATGACGGAAGTAACAACAAATTCTCACTGACCCGGCCTGCAACTCCCCAACCCAGTCCCCTTCTGGCATGAAATAATTTATTGCTTCATGTTGCTTGTGACAACAAATGTCAAAATCTATGATGGCAGTTTGAGAAATGCACGACCACTAACATCATTAATGGGCAATGGCTAATTTTCCATAGACTGAAAACCGTTGATATTAGAAACTTGTACCGCGGTCTGAGAAAAGGTCTACGAAAACAAACTGGTGCTTAACTGAAACTGCAAGGGATTACTGTACTAATAGATAATGCAAATAAAATAAATTTTCAACACATTGCTTTCACTTACGTCTCATTGTCCTGAATTTATTCCTATTTTGTTGTTGATTTAGTCACGATGTCACACTAACTCCTACGGTACTTAATAACAAAAAATAATAACAATAGACATCTCAGACTACGCATTGTGTATTTTGAGATCACAAAAAAAGGCCTGGACATAAATGTGAAAATACAGTACATATGTATATGAAATAAGTACTGCAGAATTTTATGAGATGTTCAGCAAACAACTGCAATGTTTACGGTGGCAGCCATGCTGGAACGATCAGCAACGACAAGAAACAGCGGTGCCATATTTTTGAGATATTGATTCACAATGTGATGTCGCCAACCACCCCCAAATTTTTCACGCTAATATTTTTAAATGAAAATTACAAATTCATTATGTATAAATGTAATTCTAATAAATATGCCCGGTAAGTTAGTAAAAGGCAACGCAAAATTAAGGAAACCCTATGCACCGCACTTTATCAATCACAATAATAAAGACTTTTTTTTAGCCAATAACTGCGACTGTTGTTAGTTCTGTGGAAAATACTTCTGCTACGTTTGCAGTTATTTCTGTGCACATGGTTTCAAAAGATATGTTAAAATACGGTTTTCATTAAGTTTGGGTGCGAGTCCCGGGAAAAATTAAGAGTGCATTGTTTATTTGTGTGTTTTTAAATATAAAGTCAACGCTTCTGGTTTCCTTGAGAACTTTATAACAGGGTACTACTGTATTATAAATGTTTTCTGTAATATTCCCATTTGCATTGTTTTCTTCTAGTTAAACTTGACAAATACCTAACATAGGACTATGAATGTTATGTTCAACACAAAGTTTAATGAGGCTTGATTTTTTTTTGTTGACTAATATGTCTAGTCAACATCTACAGAATGTCTGCACCTACAGAATTTTTATGTCAGTCCCTGAAATTCGATAGATAAGAGTTTCCACTGTAAAAACAATTCTTTAAGGTCAGTTTGTGAGGTTTTTCCAACCTTGAGATCTCTCAGTTATGGAGAGATGCGAGGGAAGAAGGTGAACTCCGTAAAAAAAAGTTCCACACATTATAGGTATTTCAGTGTTGGGTGGAAATTCTATTCCCAATTTATTTATGTTTGTCTCTGGTAGTGGCCGGGCCCCTTTGGGCAACCGTTCTTACTTCGTCAGTGGATCACTCAGTTTGTTTTAGGTTTGTACTTCACAATCCAATAACACCTTATTTAGAAAATCAGAGATTTATCTTTTGTTCTTGTTGTGTTACTAGCAATAAACGTCCCTTTCAGCTAAACCTTAGAGGAAGAGGTTAGTTACACCCTTACAGATATATATATATATATATATATATTTTTTTTTTTTCTACCTATTTTCTAATGAAAAATCACCTACAAAAGTTTGCCGGTAGAATTCAGTGCCAACATTATGTTATAGGGATGATGAGATAAATATTTTTTCCCTGTCTGTGGAAATCCTAAATTCAAATTGATTCTATTAGTGGTAGAAATTTTTTTTTCAGAGGAGGATTTCAAAATTTTTTAATAAACCACGAACAATGATATTAGTTACTACGAATATTGCTGGCACATTTTCAACAGCACTGTTTCAATGTACTTAAGTTATGCACCCATTTCAATTTTGCCCTCAGTCTTCCTTAATTAACTTAAGCAAACCATAATTTTGAGCAAGAATTTGATCATGCGAGTGCTGGAATTGAGCAATAAGTGATACTGGCAGATTGCCCTAAACACACCTCTATAATAGACAACACATGTAAAAACATCATCAAACAACCTTAATGCCTGAGTGTGTCACCACATTCATAGTCCCATCTACATGAGAGCCAAAAATACCATTTCTGTTTAATAACACACATTTTTAATCTTTATGCAACAAGTTTAAAACAAAATATTGCACAGACTACTTTATGTTCAAGGTTCAATCAAACAAAAACAGTAGTATATTAGTTCTAAAAGAGAAGTGCTAATTTATCACAACATATTATCAGCCAAGCTAAGACCAAATGTGTATCGTTCATCAGACAGTGACTATGAAGAAAGTAAAAAGCTATTGTGGTCCATGGTGAAATCTGTAGCACACATTTCTGCTGAGAGAATCGTAAGCTCCTCAGCATTGATATAGTATGTATGTCCTCAGCTGGCTGCACTGTTATACACATACAGCTCTTGAAGGAGATCATTTGTGGCTGGCTGTGACGTCTTCTCACAGCTGGGAACTTGGTTGGTTGTTCAGTGGGTCGTCCGCTGTGAGACTCACCGCCTGCAATCACCACACAACTGTCAAAGTCACGTGGTCAACAATGATAAATGCATTTATTTATATCTCAATTTTTAAAAGACAAATACTTTTATATGAATATAATAATTTTTCCAATCTGAATTTAAACAAACTGCATTCTAAACTGTCGAGCTACCGTGGCGCAGTCGGTTGGTGCGCTACCGAGCTGGAGTGCGGGAGGCTCTGGGTTCAAATCCTGGGTAAGGCATGGGTGTTAATTTAAGTTAGGTTATAAGTTAGTCTGTAGGCCGTCCCCTGCTAAGCTTTCAGGTATAAAACCAGGGGACATTAAAAGGCTCTTTACAATTACATTCCAAACTGGTTACAGCAAGTACACATCTCTACGCACTTTTTTACTAAACAATGTTCTAACCTCAAATCCATTCCATTTTTGTTAGATCTGTTGGCAGAAACACAGTTCAATGTTGGGATGCAAAGACTGGTTATGTGCAGCCAGCGAGATCTGTCTACTTCATCTTTAGTCTATGTGAGTAGCACGTTGATACACTGATGTATGTATGGAGTGTAAAAGTCTCCAACCAACTGCCTGAGAGCTAAGTTGAAGAACTATTTTCATTAAATTTCCTATAATTATCATACACTTGTTTCAACTCAAAGAACAATACTATCATTAGAGTGAGTGAGTGAATGAAGATACTTGGGCAGCTCTTAACAGCAAGGTCTTGAGAGCCAATGAGGGTGATTGAGGTGAGAATGGAGCAGCACCGGAATGCAAGTACTGGGAAAACGGGAGGTCCCTGAGGAAACCTGCCTATCAGTAGCATCACCCAGCACAATTACCACATGCAAAAATCCAGGTGTAACCCAACGGAGAATTGATTCCTGTTCGCCTTGGCGGGAGACAGGCAGGCTAACCGCTGAAATTCCAAGGTATTCATCAAAGAAGCTTGAAATGTTAGATACAAGCAGACGAAAAGGCTGGTATTGCAACGAGACGAGCCAAGTGGCTCAAAGCTGTTCCTCGTGGTGACAATAAGCTGCCCAGACCTGACCTGCCCGTAGATGGAGTGCTGAGCGTACACGCACCTGAATGATCTGCGGCTGCGCTGTCGTCTGCTGGATTGCCTGGATCGGAGCTGTCTGGATTATGATTGGCTGGCCTGAGCCACTCTGCACCTGCATGCGGATCAGCTGCAGCTGTGATGGTGTCAAGTGGATCTGCCAACATGTTGGATATTTCAACACTGCATAGCCAAGTACTTTAAAGATCCTTCTGAATGATACTTTTCATTGGGAGCAAATAAGACAATGAACTACATGCGGATATAAAACAACATTAAATTATCTACTGCCATGAATGCCCTCCTAATAACAAACAGATTTTTGCAAAAAAAAATTATGTCAGTCATTACAAAAAAAGACAGCCAAAGACAATGAGAATGAGAAATGGACCTACTGTATTTCAGCGTGTATAGGCAACACAGTTATACAAAAAAAATGACTACAAAAAGTGGGGTTATATACAAGATATTAGCATAAGAATTTTTTTTTGGCAATTTTTTCCCCAAAATTTTTTAGAAATTTTTGGGGAAAAAAGTTTTAATTCTTAAAGGCAGGAAGGAAAGGGAAAGAAAGAAAGAGAAAAAAGTAATTATTTGTTCACTCATGTTCATAAACAAAATAACCTTCATCCCGCATGTGTAAAATGATGTTAACATGTTGGAGCTCACCCATAGATGTCGTACATGAGAAAATAATTTATATACTGTACAAGAGAAAGAGATCTTACGTAGTTTGCACGCCCGTCGCGACTCTACAAGTGCACATTGATAATACGACATTTTGTGTAACATGTTGCAGTGGTTTTGCTTTCTCAATTCACGTTACAATCTGTGAAATAGTAATCGTACAATGTATTTTTCATAAATATTGCAACATAATACAAATTTTCTGTCACAAATGTTTTGTAGGGGAGAAATTAAGTCGGAATTTTATATGTTTGTGTGGAATTGTGACTTAATATTTACAGGAATATAAAAATTCAGTGTGGCCTATACTTGAAATATTAATTATCCCTAATTTTTCATCAAAAACTTCTGCGCTTATGCACGCCAAAATACGGTATATCCACAAGGACATATGTACGGACGATTGACCTTGTTCACGCAAGCATACAGACTGAAGCTCTGTTGACAAATGTCAATCTTGGCTTGCTTTTTGGCATCTTTATCTTGTAGTGTGAGTTTTCTGCGATATTTAAACCACAAAGTCCTGTGGTAAATATACATATAACAGATTGTCCAACTCAAGTACCACTTTCCACAAATCTACAACATGGTGACATGTACGAATGAAGTAAGGAGCTTATGGTTGGCGCTGAAGGGCACTGCCTACCTAGCACTTTAATTGCATTGCAATGTGTGTGAAATCCTTTTTTTTTATTATTATTAAGAAACTACTAAACGTGTTTCCATTATACCGATATACGAAAAGAAAACGCACTTCAGACAAGGTATGAATAATAATTTAAATACATAATGCACATTATAAATGCTATTCCCATGGCCTTCAACACAGCTAAAAATAGCTTTTTTTTTAATTCTACTACATCTCATAATATACGTACTGGTCAGAAACATGTTAAACTATTATAGGGACCTGCACTGAACTTCGCTTCACACTTTCCACCAACAAATTTAGAGGGTCACTGCCTAAAGTCCCATAGCTACATGCAGCATGAAGGAAACATTGCACTCCAGCTCAAATTAATGGAACCAACCAAATATTGAAAAGTATCACTGCCCGTAATCACATATAGTTTAAAGTAAACATTGGCAGACCAAGTTGGTAAAGATTAGGGAAAGTAGTCTCCCATTTGGCTGATGTTGATATTGACTTCCTTTGACTATTGTGTTCATCATAGGAAGAACTGGCACAGAAAAACCATATTTCAGTGTCGAAGACAAAGTGCCAATTTAATCAATATGCATTCTAGCTGTAAAGTCAATGCCAATGGCAATGTTAATTTTGTTATGAGGCAAAAAATTACCCTGTGTGCAGCAGTTAGCCACGAACCAGATATAGCAACATGCAGTGGAGAAAGGGAGAAATAAAACAATAGCAGAAAGAGAGAAGGACAGTGTGTGCGACTGGTAAGCAGTACCGGTATTTGCTGTATCTCGCCTGTAGGGGTAACAATCTGCTGCACTATCTGGATGCCGCCCTGCTGCGCGGCCTGTGTGGGTGCGGCAGCCTGTGTCGGCTGTTGCAACTGGATCACCTGTGCTGTCGCCTGCTGTTGCTGCTGTGCATTGCTGACCTGTGTCACCTGCACCGGCTGTGCTGTCACGATGGAGGGCGTGCTCGTCACTGTGGCTGTGGCGGTGCTGGCTGGAGCCTGCTCACACAACACACGAGTCTTGGCAATCCTGCAGTATGTTACCACTATTAAAGAACCACTTTTATTAAAGTTACAAATTTTAATTTTCTAAAATATTATTTTGAAAATATACTAAGTTGTTAAAGCTTCTACTAGCAATGGCCGTAGTCTTATTTCTACTAGACTGTAAGGATAATTCTGAATGGTTTGACACAATGACTTCTCCAGTAAATAAAATACCCAAAGCATAAAAATATCCTTGAAAATAAGACTATTGCTGACTATAATGTAAACAATAAATACCGTAATATCCACAGAAATAATGTACATAATGGGAGGGATATCTATTGATACTCTTGTAAAACACATTTCCTAGTAATATTTGGATTAAGTTGCCAGCTATTGGCTGCTTATCATATTGCCTGCCCTGGCTTATAGCAGTAAAGTAGGTATACATGCAAAACCTAAAATACAAAATAAAATATGCAAGTTAGTGTAATGAATACTAACAGACTTATCTAGTACTTATATGCAGAGACTAATCATGACACTACCCTATTGAGTGAGGGATTGAGACATAGTCATGTGCAAATCTTCGCATTTTCAAAGTCGAATCACAGACTTTTGTACCGCTGACTTCAACTTCGAATTAAAACATCTTTGAGTGAAAAGTCAAAGATTTTTACCCAGTGTTTTTCCCACCGAAACTAGTATCAAAACCAGCAGCCAGTATCATTAATAGGGGTGTGAAGATATTCGAAAATTTGAATAGTTGCAAATACCTCATTTACGAATTACAGCGGAAGCCCGCAATACCACGGATTTGGTTATTCCACAGAGTAATTATGTCCTCCGGCCTGAATAAGTAAATAAGTAGAAAGCATGCAGCCAGGTAGGTGTGTGGTCTATCGACGGGTGGTCATGAATCAGGGACGTTGAAGGAGGGGGCGGAGGGAGTGGGCACGCATTCTCCTTCCTTTCAGCGCAAAGATCTATTTTACTTATTCATCACAGCCAATATTGTATGTTTTTCGGTATTCAGTTTTGTTGGCGTGGTGCGATGTCTTTGACGGAAGAATTCCTAGTAGTTCTTTTTTTATGTGACCCTACTATACTTGTTCTGCTGTTTGGTTGTAAACAGGCCAAAAAAATGTTTCTATAGCAACCTTTCCATCTTATGTGGGCGTTGCATCAGTGTGGGGGATGGAACGGCCACATTCCAAGCAGTACATCATTCTTGATAGTGTCCTGCTGTCATGCATTTACTGGCACTTACAAGTTAACATGAAATGTGCATGCGTTGTATAGCATAACACATTTAAGCAATTACAATTATTCGATGCCAAAATGTTTAACTAAAGTAAGTTAACATATGCGGGAATACTGTTGTAAAAGGGATGCCGACTTCTGTGGTGCATTCAGTATAAAACTGGCTTGCAATGCGAGGGGCTCTGGGTCCAGATTCTGGGCAAAGTAGGGACTAAGTCATTTACAGGCCTATAGTTAATTTCCTACGGGGTACAGCTCTACGTAATCATTATAATTATGATGTAGACACTATGATTATAATGTGTACGTAGTGGCTGTTCTATGTGTCTTCCCATTTGCGAAAAAAAAAAAATCAGAAATTTGAGGCACGCAGTGTTATTGTCCCAAAGACACGTGCGTTAGGACAGTGTCCGCGGACTGCGGACACGCTACCTACTATGGACGCGTAATGCAGAAAAGCGGCCTTTCTTGGCATGCCACAAATATTTTGCTTTTGTTTGTTTTAGTTTTCCTTTGTAAAACACAAATCAGACGAGCAAGCGACATGCTTCACAACACTTGAGACACTGACAGAACTCATCTTCAGTTTAAGCGTGCATTTGACCTTCATTTAGTTTCATTCGGAGGTGAGCTTAGTTTCTCATTCTCACTTCCTCCCAACCAGGCCCGGCAGGGGGCAGCGGGGTTAACCCACCTCCTCCAACCTGCGTGACTAACAACTTGCAGTGAACACAGCCCTTGGTGGAATAAGTATATATTTTGCCTGCAAAACGCAGTATTTTTTAGCCATTCTTGCTTAAATGCATGTGACCCCTTTCTTCACACCACGTTTCTCTTCTGTTTTTCTCCCTCGGGTGCTGTCAAGTCCAGTGATGAAGATAAAGAAATTAAATTCCGACACGAAGGGGCCAAAAGTTTCATGAGTTACGGCGGTAAATAACTACACTTGTGCAAGCTGTGCCATGTTTGACAAATATGTGCCATGCCCTATTAGAACACTGGCTGTTGTTTTTACTACTGTACTCGGTCACTCCTGGAATAGCACAGAAAAACCATGCAGTGGGTCTGAGTTATGTCCCCCAACAGCCGCATTATATCGGGCTGTTACTGTATTTACATTCAAACTTCAAATATCTTGATGCGTGGCAGTCTTGGCTGTCAGACCGTCCCCGCCCTAGGTAACTTGGGCGACGCTAGGTGAGCTGCGTCTAAATTGGCTTACTCTGATATGGGCACAGTGGCCCGCCCGGTGTATAGTACAGGTTTAGTGGGTCGGCGACTTGGCACGAAGTTGGGCTCTACGACCTTGACTCGACGAGGTGCAGGCTTTGGAGGTGGTGCAGCAGTTCAGCAGGGTGGTGGGGTGCTTGCTTGCACACTTTTGTTTACGGTGGCCGGTGTTGAACTCAACTGGGGGTAATCGGCTCAGGTATGGGGGCCGGCTGCGGTTCTGGCATGCTTGGTCGACGAATGCCAAATAGTGCCTCCTGCACTATAGGGTGATATCCCTCCGCGATCCTAGTGGGTGGCTCGAACAGTCCTACGGGGATAACGCCTGGTGCTGGTACGCTGAGGCGTCGCAAGAGTGCAGCTTGTTCTCGTGGACTGAGTAATCCGAACCCACTAGGAAGGATACGTAACCCTTGGGGGAAGCTTAGAAATAGATCTCGCCTTTCTAGCCCATCTCTCAACTCCACCCCTGTGGGTGTACGGCATGAGATACTAGATCTGCGCTGCAGGAGGTTGGCAGTTGACGTGTTGGTGTTCACATGTCTGCACTAATTACTGCCGCTGATAACTGCCTTGCTCTCGACGACTCTACGAGGTAGAGCCGGCATGGGCTGTGGGGTGACGGTTGCGGAAACCATATGGTGTTGTCCCGTGGGGGTAGATTTCCCTGCACCAGGATGCAGCCCTCTTGGCACCATGAAGGAGCGATGAGAGTTGGGCACCTGGTTGGCAAGTCTATCCCACCGAGTGCATACCTAGTGTCGTGGCTCTATTGTTCCTCCCACGTAGTGCAAGGAAGGGGTGGCCTACCAATGGTTGTGAGGTGAGGATCCAGTGGTTACTGGTCTCCTCGAACGTGAGGAAGATCCCCTCCTCGGCTCCACAAGCGGGAGCGATGAGTAAGGGGCGACTTTAAGCCAATTTCCAAGGGTCGGTATCCTAGTGTCGTGGCTCTACCAGGGGGCAGAGAATGGGTGGCATTCCAAGGATGTATTGTTCTGTTGTTCAGAGTGCTTTCGGCAGAAACAAAACCTGGTCTCCTGCCAAGTCCTCCAGCTTCGGTGTGACACAAGGAAGGAGCTTGGAGTGAAAGTTAAGATGACTGATAAGAGCAGTGTTTATTTATCCAAGATGAAATAAACACTTATGGTAGAGGTGCTAACTCCTTATTTCCCCACGGGTTACGCGGAAGGTTAAATACCCTATCGTAATACAGGGGCAGGCGCTATGTTCAACAACTAGCGGGATAGGCAGTTAGCTTGGTGCGTGTATCCCCGGGGCGAGCTCTACTCTCAGGTGAGTGTCCGTCAGGGACCGAGCGTGTCTTAATTGTAAAACTGTAGATGGCTGCTGGTCTTCCTTCAATGTACACGCTGGAGAGGATCTTTGGCCCCGCGAGGAGAGCGATGAAGCGTAAGGAAGGTTTGAGCCTCAGCACCAAGAGTGCTCAGGAAGGTGATCGAGAACTGTAGCAGAACTGAAATATTAATTGATAAAGACGTCATGCATCAATCTTATATTAAAATTGTGAATAATTTACATTCTCATTCCAAGTGGTTGTACAGCTGTGCCGGCCTTTATGTACTTCAAAAGTTTTACAGTTTAAGGAAGCATGTCTGGAGATGAAAGCCTCAGTGAAAAAAATGCTCAACTACCACTGTTTTTAAAACAAAGTTTATAGTTTTAATCCCAAGCTCCATCCTGCTGAGATAAAAATCTATCAGCTTGACATTGCTGAGGGTCTGTGGATATGATACTGGCAAAAACAGGGAGGGAAGAACTGTGCATCTCTTTTGTTAGGAAAGCAAGCTGGCAGGTTGGGGGTAGCTGTGGAAAACCCTTGTGTAGCGGATGTACACCGGGCTGATATGTCTTTTTGGAAGAACTCCATACTTTCCTGTAAGCAGTGGAAGTTGAGCCTCTCTTGCGCTGCAGCCCTAATGCCACCACCTTCCAGCAAGATTAATATCTAGCCTGACGTTGACAGGGTCCTTGGAGGGGAAAAGGCCAAATGTTGATAGCAACCCACTGAAATCACTATGTGGTAGTGGCACCAAATGGGACTGGATATATGGAGAATGGTAGTTTTTATCAAGTTTGTAGCTACCGTACCTAAATGTATAATGATTACTTACTTGCAAATTTTGATATTTTAATATTTCCGTTTTTCAGCAGTACAAGATTAGGATATGTTTTATTCTATTGCTCAGTGTCTACTGGGCAGTAACAGTACAAATGTGTGAGAGAGAGAGAGAGAGAGAGAGACACACACACACACGCACACACACACGCACCTTGACTTACATTTTTCTTCGAAATTCCTTCCAATGACGTAAGCTTCACTTCAACTTTGCTTCACATTTAGAAAAAGGCCTTCACACATGCCTATAGAGAGAATTCCATGCACTGTATGAAATGGAGTAACGTTCCCTGGTGCAGCCAACTCAGGTAGAATTCATATTGCTTGGCCAAACATGCTCGGTGAATTATTATTTAAATGGTACAGTACTTTGCAATGTTCAATATACTATTTGGACAAGCCATTCACACCCTTATTAGCTATGATAAGCAGCCAGCAACATAGCAACATTGACGATGCAAAAGAGGTGGACAAAAAGTGCAAACAAACAAACTAGGTTTGTGGGAAATATTTTAGGACTGAGAAAATTAAAAATAATTTATATTATATTAATTACTGTAACTCATCAAGCACATACTGATATTGCGAGGTGTGGAAACAAAAATATGCAGCCACCATCAGTGTATGTGTATGTACAGTGATCACAGAGTTTACATTTCAATTTTTGAGAATTTTTACAATTATCGCAAACACCTGTTAATACAAACCTCATTTATAGAAACTGAAAAAATCCAGGTCCTTTAAAGTTTTTGTTAAAGAAATTTTGCTGTATATGCAAAAAGTTACTGGTATTGGGCTTCATAAGCAGAAACACGCCAACAGGGTTCTACACTAATGTAGTAAATTTCCTCTCTAGTCACAAGCCACGTAGGGTGTAAATGACGGTGAGTGCATGTTGGCAACAGACCTGTTCAACAACGGCTGGAGTGGGCGGAGCGGCCGCGACGCTGACGGTGGCCGGCTGCACTATCTGGATGGTGGGCACAGAGGTGGGCTGAGCAACCGTCGCTCCAGGTTGGGACGTCTGCTGTAGTGCAGCCTGGTGCTGCTGGGCCAGCTGGAAGTAGTAGTGAACCTGCGAGCAGGGACAACACTGTGAGCTCGCGACTCCCACTGCATGCTCCACCACCCTCTCATCACACACACTTGCATGCTGTTCACCGTCAACTGAGTATGGTGTCCACCAGTTTGGAATTCCCTGACTGCCCCATTTTACAACCAGAATCTCAACATATTCCCTGACCTATTTTCAGGCCCAAAACTCTCCAATAAGTATTTCCAATTTATGCATGATTACACAAAAATGTGTGTAATTTCAGCACGTGTATGTAAATTTTGTGTAATTTCTTTTGTAATTCACAAATTATCACAATTTTAATTATATCTTCCTTATAATAAATGTGTGATGAGTATTTTTTCTTATAGTTGACACTCCCTCCAAACCATTAGTGCATATATTGCTTTCAATTGATTGTTTTTGGCCACTGCTAAGGAATGTGTTTCAGAATTACATATTTAGAAAAACTGCAAGGTTTAGGACCTTGGAATGCATGATTTAAAATGGTATAATTTTTGGAACCTAGCCTTTATTGCTACCAAGATAAAGTCATGTCTGGCAACACTGCCTCCAATACCATATGTTTTCCCTGCTGACAGAACAATATGCAATCAGTGAAGTTGTATTAAATTAAACTGCAAGAAATCAATCTTGTGATATACACAAGTGGCCATCACAAACACATAAATACTTTATATTGTACTGACGCGTAGTGCCTCATTGCTAGTAAGAGGGACCGTGGCACCCGAGCACATCCGGTATACAGCAAGGGCCCGGTAGCTTCACGGCACGGCACAAAGTCTGGCTCGGCGAGCACCACTTTACTCTTTGGTGGGTTGGCTCTAGCAGATATACCTGGGCGACGCGTACCCTGTTGAGGCTGTGTGACCTGCGATGGGTTGGCTCTAGCAGATATACCTGGACGATGCGTACCCTATTGAGGCCGTGTGACTTGTGGTGATTCTGACTTGTGTGAGTCAGAATGTGGTTGGCTGGTGGTCAGGTGCTTACTAGGGTGTACGGTTGGTGGGACTGGCTATGCTATCCGAACTCCCCACTAGCGTGGGTTGGCAATCCTGAGGGCAAACATAGGATGTGTTTCCTCACTGAGGCAGATGGGTGCTGCAAATAGATCTGTGGGATTCTCCGGCGTGGTTGGTCTCTGCAGGTGATGTAACACTTGGACCCTCTCCCTTGGTGGGAGGTGCACGAGTGCTGCAAGGATGGGATTAAGTTCCTGCTGATGAACGGAGGCAGCATGTACCTTCTTAATCCTCTCTCGTACAGCACTCTGACGGGAGTAGGGCATGAGGACACTCATTATGACCAAGCTCGCGGAGGGGGAGAAGGTGAAGCGCTGTCCTACATGGGTGTACAATTATGTACTGCATCTGCCAACCAAGTGCAGTATCCCTACCCCAGTACTCGACGCAAGGAGTGCAGTCAATACTGAGAGTCAGGTCTCGCTGGTGGACAGTCCCAGCATGGAGGTGAGTGTCTCGGGAGGACCAGTCTTCCTAACTAAGAGAATATCCCTTCCGGCGCAAGGAGCGTGACAAAGAGGGTAAGCACCAAGCCGACCTCAGGAAATGGAGTACCTAGTGCCTGGGCTCTACTGTTCCGTACACCATGGTGCACACAAATGGTGGCCACCCAGAATATGTATGGGTACTCTTATGGTGTATGGCAGTTTTTAGTCAATTCCCCGGTCACCTGTCATCCCTCAGATGGACCCCATGTCTACTGGGGAGAGGTATTACACTACGGGAAAGATACCCTTGAGTTGGTTAAATATCTGTTCCAGTGACGGAAATAAACAGGGTGGTGTCGCACTACCTCCTAACGTCAGTAGAAGCTTACGGAAGCTTAACCTACGCTGAGACAGGTAAAGGCGACCTGTTCCTAGGCTAACAATGGCAGGGCAGATGAGCATTATGACACTAACTTAAACTGGATTACTCTTCTATGTTGACCTGAAGAGGCTGGCAGTGTCTAGTGGTTGACGACGTAGACGATGATAGGAGTCTTCGACACAGAATGCGGTGAAGATAAGGCAAGGCATTGGTAGGAGTCTTCAGCAAAGAATGTGGTGAAGACAAGGTAGCAGGAGAGGATCCTCAGCACAAGGAGTGCGGTGAGAACCAGGTAGCTAATGGTTCCTTCGGCACAAGCGTGTGGTGAAGAAACAGAACAGACTGGCGTTTAAGGGTTGCGGCCCACTATTTATACTCTGACCAGCGCAACCTGGCTGGAGTTGTGGAGGGAGTAAGTATGGTAGAGATCCTCTTGGCGTATGACATCAGTGACTGGCACTGAATCCGGGTTCATGTCTCAGTGATTGTACTGATGGCACCATCTGGTAGCACGCTGTGGTACTTGGATGATCTCGATGCATAACTTTGGTGGCTCGACCAGTGAATAATACAATCTGGTGTGGAGGGTCCATCCTTTGCCTTGGGTAGACAGTACAATTTGTGACGTCTCGTGATGCTTGGCAACAATCAAACTCCGTAGAATCAAGCGGTAAAGTTATGCGCACTGATGAGTTGCAGCTGATTATTCATTGTTGAAAAGGCATCATGCATCAGTACATATAGGTCCTGTGTCACTTCGAAAAGATATATTATTGCCAGGTCACAAAGTTGAAAATTGATATCTTAAAACACACTATGGTTATAATTACATTATCCTGTATTTGTACAACTAAAAATGTTTGCAGAGGAGCAATTATCCACATTTTCCTTGACCCAGATGAAAATTCCCTTACATCTCCCCGTCTTCCCTGTGGGTGGACACCTTGAACTGGGCACTTCTAAAAGCCCTCCTTACAGTCTTATTTTCTTCTCACCCTCTATTCTTCTGTGATATGTAAAATTAACATTGCAATGGGCAACTACTTTATTCATGGGCTAACCAAGTGAAACCGTGCATTTGTTACAAGTGCAACTAATATGCAAATTCCATTTAAAAGTGGAGACATAAAAACTAGTATTGGCTGGGTGATACTTGCAGATAGAATACACACACAAAGTCAGAAACCAATTTTACACCCAGCTGCGCAGTTGCGACATTTTGCTAACTCAGCTAGCTTCTTCAGGCGGCAAGTGATGGTACACTTGAGTGCAATGGCTTGAAGAAGCTGGCCCTGCAGACAACCGTGCATCCGCATAGAAAAAGTGTTCAACTTTATGTAGATGTTCCTATTTGTGAGTATCCGCACCCTATAGACAGTTGTGTTTAGTAGCCTAGCACCTTATTCCTGAAATAACTAATATGCAGATTCGTACTCCAATGTCCAATAAAAAAGGAACATTGACTTCAGGGGCCATAAATTTAAACATTAGACTCAAAATACAACGCCAACTACTAGAATTATTTCTATCCATTTACTATCAACTTATAATATATTCATTGTTTCTTCACACTTTTTGAATGTAAAATTTGAAAAATCGCCCATGTATGACGTGTTTGTATCACAAGCATTTTACACTTCAGTTAAGTAAAAGTACCATATTTTTAGTTAAATCAAACTTTATATTATAATTTATTAATAAATTATAATATGCCATTCATAATTAATAATACAATCAGTGAGAAAACAGGTGTGTTGGTAATGCCGAGTCAGAAACACTATTTATGCAAAATATTATTACACTGAGTGTGCACAAATGTGGTGCGCTGTCCTTTTGGTGTAATTTTCTAGGCTGGGTTAAACTTTGTTTGCATGAAGTGGAGGAATATCCTGCAAGTAGAACTCTAGCAGGGTTTCAGAAAAGTAGGAAGTAACCCTGATTGGACTATAACCAAGGAGCTTGCATGCCAGTGTATACTGTAGCACATATGTAATTATGGACATTGTTCACAGGTTGATTACAAATGAGCTCACTTTACCACGGACATAATTTACCCATAGAAAAAGTCCTCACCCTCTAAGTAACATTCACATAGCCAGTGCAGTGGTCCCCAACCAAGGTGATATGTAGCAATTGGTCGATACTACATTTTCTCGATACAAGTTTCGATACCAAAACATTTTCATGATACTCGATACCAAATTATAATTTTCATGAACACAAAACAACTTGCTCATTTTACAGGTGTCATTGACACACACTGTAACTATATTTAAAAAAACCCACATTATGCTGGAAACAAATGGTGGACGGCCTGTAACCCAAACGTCCTTAACCAATCATAAACCAAGTCTCCTTTGAATCACGTTTCCAAAGTAAAAACTGTAATCAAACTTTGAGCAAAATTATAGCTCAGTACACACTTATTTTGCGATTTTGCAGTTTTTAAATTTTATTTTGTGACTTCAAGGAAATTACTGTAACGTTAAATAAATATTGTAATTATCTGATACACCCGTGGGCTAGGCCTCAACAGGTGTATCAGATAATTACGGTATTTTTTGTGAATATTTAATAATGCAGTTGCTAGGCCACGGTGGGTGTATTAAATAATTATGGTACATCATTTTTTGTGAATATTTAATAATGCAGTTGCATCAGATAATTATGGTATGTGTGGGATGTACAATAACTACTCGTTGCTCACTCAGACCTATCAGCGCTCGCTCGCAACTCTCTACCCATTTTTATTGTACCTCAATTATGTACCATAAAAGTAAATGTCAAAAATCATAATTAAGGTGTGTATGGGTTGCCTAAAAACACCTCAAGGTGCTTGAAGCTGTGTGAATATTATTCTATGAATAAAACATGTTATATTATGGTACACTTGTACTTTTAAAATTTAATAACTTGAAAAACCATTTGTCCAATCTCGACCCGCAAAGGCTTTTTGGAATGCTTGCGGGAAGCTTTGGAATGCTCCTTGCCGCAGAGATAATTATGGTACACATTTTACAGTTGCTGTTAATATCTAGTGAACCGTTGGACCTGGGTCAAATTTTATGAATTTGTTGCCAGAAAGACGCAGATTAAATTATGGAACACGTTTCAAAAGTATTGTACGGATTCTGAAAGCTACAGTACGCTCATACTGCAATTATGGCATGACAAAATGTGTGTTAAATGATTGAATGATGGCATGCCTTTCAAAATTATCGTACACATTCAGAAAGTTATGGTACGCTTGTACCATATCTATGGCACAAGAAAATGGGTGTTAAAATTCTATACTTTTTGATATTCTCATACGATACTTGATACTATGAAGTATCAGAGGTATCGAGGATCCCATCCCTAGTGATAAGCAGGGTCACCTGTTTTTTTTGCAAAATGATACTCGTGGAGGTTATCTTGATTCGCGGGCAGCTAGATAAGAAGCATAACATTCAAATGATCCAATCACCAAAGTCGTTCTGAACTAAAGTGCATTGGAACACAACTTGTCCTGAAATCTTTTGTTGGAAAACAGATGCCCTAGTAAAATAGCTTTGATTCTCTGCAGGATCAAGATCAATTATTGCATGTGGGAAATTTGCTATGGCCAGCAGGTTTCCTCAAGGTATTCCAGTATTCCCTGCCCTCGCATTGTGTCGGTACTCCATCCTTTGTTCTCTATATGCCAGTGGGCACTAGATTAGAGTGGAGAGGTCTTTAGAGCAAATGAGGGTGAAGTGAGGTGGATATGTAGTAGCATCAGAACGCAAGGGCAGGGAAACTGGAGAGCCCCGAGAAAACTTGCCAACAAGCAGCATCATCCGGCACAATTTCTAAATGCGAAAATCCAGGAGCGGCTCCACCAGGAATCGAACCTGATTCCCCGGGTGGGAGGCGAGCTATTTAGCTACTGTGAACACTGGAGCTCTATCCGTCACACTCTCATCAAATCTCTCCAACCCACAGAACCGATCAGCTCTCAAGTCTAAGAGTCATCCAAATCTCTTCACAGAACCATTTTGTTTCGTTGTATAATGTTTGGTAAATGGAAAAAATAATGAGAAATCTGGTTTTTACACTTTCAATAAATATTCAAGTGTTTATTAAATGTTCAGCTAACTAAATACCAACAAAAATATTTATATACGTTTCCACTTGTTTATGTCTATAATAATATTACGAAAATAAGTTAATGCATAATGCTAAACTTGAAAAGTTGGCACAATTTATATATGATAAACATTAATGTATGTATGCTAGTCTTGGGGTTGTATAATCAATATAAAAACGTGTCACAATACTTACCTGATCAGCATTCATAGATGTCCTCGAATTTGGGTCATCCTTACTTTTGTTGGGCTTGATTTCATCACGTGGGACAATATCAATTAAAAAGTCAAACTGATCGAACTTCGTGATGGCCATTGCAATATCATTTCTCTGAAAGAAAACATAAGAGCTTTTATAATCAAAGCAAAGTGGGCACTTTGCAACAATGGAAAATAATTAAACTGAAGCTGTAATGTAAATTGTACAAGATGCTTATGAATTAACGCAATGAATTACCAACAGTATGTAACGACAAGAATTTCTGGTACGTATTTGTGGCCAATAGCATAACATTATCTTTACTTATATCTAGTAAAAATGTATTCCTCAACAATTTAAGATTATTAAATTTTGCGGTAATAATATTTTTCAGTTCCGACAAATAACTGGACATCAGTTTGAATTGTTAATATTAATGCAAATTTTACAAAAACCTATTAAAACTGATATTTGTTATTTTTATTATGCTTTTAGAACTATTAGAGTGAACCTCTGCTATTATAACATTTCCCCTTATAACATTTTCCTTCTTTTGGTACAAACACATGTTTTTTAATACAAAATTACACTCTCTCAAGAAGTTTTCCCTTATACATATAAGGCTGACATGTCTTAGAGCTCTTGAAAAATGTTATAAAAAGGCTTCTACAGTACAAACCAATTTTTTACTTCAGCATTTATAAGCATCCAGTTGGACAAAATTACAGTGCTCTTCAAAAAATTATTCAGCTTGCATTTTAAGCACTGAAGCGTCGCCAGCGCAACTGGTGACGGACATATCCACATGTGCCATTGACCGTGCGGTCAGTTACAAGACCTCAATCATGGCAAAATTACAAGAACCCTTTTAATGGAACAAGACATATTACCCTGAGAAATATTATGGCGCACAACACGGACTTGGCGGCAGTTAACCATGTGGTTACAAGTGATGTGGCCATAAAAAATTTACGACAAAACCCTAACATTCATAGGTACATACAAATTTACCCTTAATATTGCTTGTGGCAATGAAACAAAAATTTCAATGTAAAAGCCTTTAACATACGTGGATGGCGCTTGATTCAAAGTTGCGCGGGCCGTACGGCCTCTCCGACATCTTTCCTCCTTCCGTCAATTTAAGTTTCAAAATGCCGCAAGGGTGTAAAATAATTATTTTAGCAGAAGCATTACACAGGGGATGTCAGGCAAAACGTACACAAAGCAAAGGTTAACCGGTAAACTAAAATGAAATCTAACTCAGGTGCAAAAATATGAAGTGCATACGCGGCTATCTACGGGGTTCAGACAAGCGGAGTGCTATGCACACCGAGTAAAAATATTGTTAAGTGAAAAGAAATGACACTTAAATTATTTTCGATACAAAAATTATTAAAACAATTTTAAATCAGAAATTGTCTTTTGAAGGCATTCACGCATGAATATCAATGTCTGTTTCTTCGTGCCGTGCACATTTTGAATTTGGAAAGAACACTGTACAATAATTATGAAGAGACATTTTATAACACTTTAGCCCTGAAAGAGAATGGAGAAACATACAATACCCTGCAAATGACAACAATCCCGCCACGGGAAAGTACGTGTTATGGCCTCTTGCACATGTGCGTACCCACATGTCACGTGAGTTGCGAGAGCCGTCATAGTCTGACCACTGCTGGGTGTTGACCTTCTCCCAAACCACTACATCATTTTTTTTGGACTACTATCTACTATTATTTTAAAACCAGAATACCCTGACACAAGTAAAACTACATAGGAGCTTGGCCTGCACTGAATAATGCTACAGACTTTCCTTCAATAAAATTATAGGGTCATCATTTAAATTTCTATAGGTACACAAAACTACAAGAACACTGTATGCCAGTTAACAGTCTAGTGTGTAGTGGCAACGGGAACAGATGTGTATGCCAGTGTTGCCGTTATCGCTGCGCACGCCTCTGCCTCAAACGCAGAAATAATCCCTAGCCCCAGGTAGGAAACTGTCTTGAAATTAACAAGCTCCTAGCACACTTGAAAATTTTAATACATTTTAAAATAATAAATATACCCCTAGGTAGTACGATGAACCAAAACAAAAGAGAGACATTATCTGTCATGGAAATGAAAGGAAGCAATAACACAATCACAATCAGACTGTATGTAGGCCTCAGTTTCTGTGCATGTCTGTCTGCTATCCCCACTGTATTTTGTGTCTTGTTTTACGAACTCAGTACTTTCAGTGCAATTATTTATTTGTTATTTACATATCATCTAATGACATGTTTTATGGATCTTTTCTGTCATATCCTGTTTTTTTTCCGGTGACTTAGAACAAAGCTCAGGAACAGTGCATGATCATAGTAAAGTTAATTCCATGACAATTCTATTGGAAGAATTATTCTAAGAACACCAGTATACCACAGCAACATATAAAAGTGGCCACAGGGAAAATACGAGTGTGAACAAAAGAAGACTCGATTACCTACCTATGGAGTGAGGTGGTACACTGCCATTGGTTAACCATTTGGGAGGAAATAAATACAAACATACACTCGCAATTAGGCTACCACCACTTGATGGCGAGCTCTCTCACCTCTCCTTCACCCAACCAACTCCTTTCCCACTCCCTTCCACAACTTACCAACCCCTCTCACGGATACCAATTCCTCACTCAACACATTCCACTCCCTCACAAGCATGGACTGCCTACCCCGCTCCGTTCTCCTCCACACCCTCTGAAGCTTCTCACTGTTGTTTCCTCTTCCCCTAAACACCCCCTTACTTAGCTTGCAGTGTAGCCCTCCCCATCCTCCCTCTTCATTCACCATCCTGTACATCCTGACTAGCCGTTCAACTTTCCTCCTGTCCTTCAATGAGCTCCACCCCATTTCTTTCATCATCACTGATGGCCTATAGTTCCCTTCTTCCTCACCATCCTGCCCCTGCCTTCTCCACCTACCCTTCACCCATCTTGCTGCCTTTCTCTGCACCTTTTCCAGTTCTCGCACCTCCACCTCCACATACGGGTCCCATACTGCTGCAGCATATTCCAACATTGGCCGTACCATTGTGCCATACGTCTTCTCCTTCACCTCACAGCTGACTCCATTCAGCACCCTTCCCAGCATACCCAGAGCCCTTCTTCCCTTTGCAACCACCCTCTCTACCTGTTCTTTCCACCTGAGGTCTCCCTGCAGTACAATCCCTAGATACTTATATTCAGCTGCTTCTTCTATCTCTTGTCCCTCCCATCTGTACATGTCCCTGCTTATCATATTCTTCCTTGTGAACCTCACTACCTTAGTTTTTCTTACATTTATCTTTATTTTATTTTTCCTGGTCCACGACCATATCTTGTCAATGTCTGCCTGCAAATTCCCCACCCCCCTTCCCACTTCAATATATACAACACAATCATCTGCAAACAATCTGATTTTTCCCCTAATCCCCAAACCCATGTCATTATCATTACAGTAAATAACAACGGACCCAGCACGCTTCCCTGTGGTACCCCTGACGTAACCTCCTCTTCCTCTGATATTGCCTTCCTCACTTTCACCCTCTGCCTTCACCCCCTGAGAAAGTCCCCTATCCATTCCACCACCCTCCTGGCTGGTATCAGCGCCTCCACTTTCCTCATCAATGTTCCATGGGCCACCTTATGAAACGCCTTCTCAAAATCTATGAAGCAGGCATCTACCTGCTTCCCCTCATCAACTACCTGCACCAATCCTCTAATAACCCAGCCAGCTGAGTCTCACATGAGTATCCCCTCCTGAAACCATGCTGGGACTCCTCCAACCAATTCCTGTTGTTCATTACCCTCACCACATACTGCACCACCAGCCTCTCCATACTTTTCACGTACTTGATGTGAGACTCACCAATTCCTAGTCCGGTCATTCTGATTTCAGTTTTCCATGGTATTTCAAAATCATTTCAGGCGAATGCTGGTTTGGTCCCTTACTAAGGGCATTGGCCGATTCCTCCCCATTTCTTGTTTCTCTGAGCAACACGTTCCATTTATTATGACCTCGCTGTCAATGAGACGTTAAGTCCTACCTATAACCTACCTGCAGAGTTCTTCGTTTGTTGTCTTCTGTGTGGATCCACGCTCGCAGTGTCAGCTCGTGTATAAATATCTCTGCAGCCTTGGCAAACAACATTGGTGCTTCTGCACTGATCATTTTCACATCGTCATCCAACTTCATTATCTTCTTTATTCGAGCAAGAGGCAGGGCTTGATTCTTCAGATCCAACTGCAACCAGAGAAACAAAATTTTGCTGTTGCTTCTTTATACAAAATGCAATACTTCCAAAATACTGCTTAGTATTTTCTGACAGTCAAATGGGTGTTCTGTTTGCATGTAAAAATTAACACTATAGTAAAATCTCACTACAAAATAATTCAATTATATATAAAAGGACAGAAGCTGAAGTATTCACCATTTAGTACTTGTCAAAAAGCATGTGCACGCACACACACACATACACTCTATCTCTCCCCTTAACCCCCTCCCCCCTTCTCCCCTTCTGTATCCCATTCACCCCCCTGTGGATGTAGGATGCAATAGTAACTAAACTATAAGTGATAGACTAACTTTCAAAACATAAGATTTTGCAGATCTTTATGTGTAAAATGTTTTGTCCACACAGAGAGTGAACAAAAGTTGTTGGACCTCCTCGTGAAAATTTTCGGGCCCAAAAATTTGTTATATTAAAAAATATGAAACTAGAAAGAAATGGTCCCTACACACATTTTTTTTCACATTTTTCCTAACTTTAGAAGTTTAAGTTTTTTTATTGTATCATACTCACCCTACCTGACTCTAGTTAATAAGTTTCACAAACAAATATCACTCTGCTACAAGGGATGCTATAGTTGCAGCCATCATAGCTGACTCTAATTGTAATGCCTACACTACAAGCTAATATACCCAATCCATCACAGACCTCACCACTCAATTATACCAGAACCTACGCAAGAATGTCTACTAAATTTTAAATATTATACTGACATTTTCTTAGCTTTTTTTCATCTTGCCGACATCACAATTTGGTAAAGGCGGTTCATGATAAAGTGAGCACTTTTGAAATCAACCTTAGAAAAATGTCACTGCCCCTACATGCATATATTTTAACGGGCGGCCCGAGTGACGTGCGCCAGTTGGTACCGATGGATAGGAAGTAGTTCCATATCTTAATGTCAAATAAAAAGTGTTAGGTAACCATTTCTGATAACTTAAATTATTAATTTCAATTTATGTTCTTATTTAATGAATCAAAGAGTAAAAATTATCAGATTTGTAAAATATTTACTTTTCTAATAATTTCACGGTTTCACTTGACTGACACATGAATAAAGTCACGGAGCTCAAGACAATGTTAATCTTAACTAAAGCGGAAGAATACACAATCTACGTGCCAGTAGATATTAAGAAGCGCTTTCAAAAGTGCTCATTTTACTGTGAATAGTCTATATGAAGGATTTCAGAAATGGAACACGAAAATTCAACAGCAAAAAAATAGTTAAAATTAATTACTACTGCCGCATATTAAAATGACAAATTAAGTTAACTGCAGACATAAAGTTCATATCAAGTGCTCTTATTTCCAGGTATCACAAACAATGGTTAAGAAAATGATATGGACATGTATTGTTATGTCTGGACAGTTAATATTTTCCTAATTTCAATGAGAAGTCTTAAAAATGACTGAATACCATGAATATTTCACAGTCCTGACACTTGTGGACTCGTCGGACACCTTGCTCGAGAACTAAGTGTCTGTATATGACCACATCCTTCCTCAGGACTATTATCATTCCTATTCAACGGAACTAACGGAATCAGTCACATTTACCTTCCCCATCATTAATATAAAAATGAATACTTTTCATGGATTCCAATTACCTACAGACTTAATAAAAAAGCAGAGAAGTACAAGTCTTTCCACTTAACATTTAATTACACACAACCAAAATGCATAAACAAATTTAATTCAGTTACGTATTTCATATTTATTAAGTAAATAAGAAGTACCAACTTTATGATCAGTATCACAACTAAAATTATTTGAATTTTAAAAAAATGCAGAAATACTCACAGTTCTTATTTTTCTTATGTCATCAGTAATTTTTGTCCAGAAGTTTGACAGTGCCACTTGAGCTTCTGTCTGTCCCTGGCTGTTCGTGGCTACTATTCCCGGTGCACTAGAGTCAGACTCCACTTCGGCATCAGTTCTGCACCGGCAACAAGGAAACCACCTTTATTCCTCCTTAAAATCCATGCAATCAGTATGTTCACAATAATGAACGCACCAGACCCATTGCTAGAAAATAATTGGGGTTATTGTATGGGGAAGGGGGAAGTGGAGAGAAGATTATTGGGCGGCTCTTAACTTCGAGGTCTTGAGAGCCGATGAGGTATGGTGCAGCAATGAAATGAGAGGGTAGGGTAAATGGGCGATCCCACAGAAAACATGCAGATTAGCAGCAGCATATCTGGCACGATTCCCATGTGCAAAAATCCGAGTGTGCCCTACCGGGAATCGAGTCCATTCCACCTAGATGGGAGGCGAGTAGTCTGACCACTACACCACTGCGGCCCCTGGGGGTGGGTCAAAATATTCTGTGTACACAAACTTAACAAAGAAAATACAAAGGCTCTCAAAGATACAACTGTACCCATCGTGTCATGTTCATGATTTATGTGCATTTTGTTTCAAATTCCAAGAAAACTAAATGTGCAATTGTTTGGTGTGTATTGAAGAGTCTTTGTATAAAACAACCAAACTGTTCCACCCTCACCATCGTAGATAGCAAGGAACAGCAGATTGTTCAGTTTTGAAACAGCTACTCTTAGTTCCAGTGTCGGTGGAGCTGACACCTTTCCAGTATCTTCTAGAAATTTGATTTTATAACTTCTGCATAGTGTGGATGACGTGGGAAAGTGGTTGTGATGGAGTTAGCATGGTATCTGAAGGGATTCTGTATCCCACCTTGCCATTATCTGGCTAGGGTTTTGGCGCCCTGGTGCAAGGAGTAGGGGCAGAATGGTGGTAACTTTAGCAGTGAGTGCCCACTGACCACAAACAGATTACAGCCAGCCCATGAGGAAGACACTTCATGGAGCGTGACATATTTCATGTTCCCTTCTGCCTTTCTAATTTTCTTGCAATGTGAGTTTTTAGTGAAGTTAATAAATAATCATGTTCGAATAATTCGCCTGTCTCGTATCGCTAACTGTTCGTGACAGAATTTTGAAGAATGTGAACTGCTTTAACTTGAATAAAATTTGGAGAAAATTATCCGACATTTATATGTATTCTCTTTCTTTTACTATGGCGCCTTTATTTAAGTCTCATTTGACTGCTGAATGAGTAAATCAAGCTGTGATTTCCATTAGTTGAATTCTGATGCATGCGACATTACAGCATATAATAAAATCCCAGAAAAGCACGTATGAGCGATGCAGCGCTGGGCGTGCGTGTGATTATCTGCCGTATCTCTGTGCATCAAACACAAACAACAAAATATTGTGCCCATGAAGTATTAAGGTGACGATAGCCTCGCCATCTTGTGTTTGTATGAATCTCTTTGTAACTTACTGTTGAGATTTAGGTGCATACTTGCACCAAACATTGTTCAACTTGTGCACATTGTATGCAATGCCATTTTCCTTTAATAAAAAAATCTATACTTTATATTTTTTTGAATAATTTCATGTCTAATACAAAATTTTGCTGTTTCGCTACAGCCACAACAACAAATACTAAGTTGCACAGAAAACTAAATTAAGAACAATGGCTATTGAAAATGTAAGACCAACCAGAGAGTCACAAACTCTATTTTGCTACTAATCTTAACTGTGTTAAGGTCTATTGAAAATAGTATGTCACGTACATTTGACTCCTAGATGAGCGACTGACAATACCATATGATTAATCCTGCTAGATAAAATTACTGAAAATGAGTATGTATCACAGAAGTATTTCTACAGGACCATAGAATGAAATAGTGATTTTGGACACACACATCCTAATTCGATTAAAGCTACAAAATAAGTACTCACCATTGCCATCTGTCAAATTTGACACTGTTTCAATAGTCTACCAAATATTTCTGTCTTGAAGTATGTACCATTTTTTTTTATAGATTAATAAGAGCTTGTTTCCTCATAAGTAACTAGTTCTAAAATCTTCACAAAGGTTATAAATCATTGTAACGAATTCAATTGCAAATAAAAATGATTAACAAATTACAAAATATTAAAATGAATAATAATGGTAATAATAACTTAATAAATTACTCTGTCAAAAGTCGCCAAGTTTTCGTTGGGAGGAAAAAATTTAATTGGTCTGATGCCATTGGGTGAAACACGAGACGTACTGTGACACAATAAACTTATGGTAGATGGGTGCCAGTGGTGTTTCCCAGTCACCGCACTGTTGAGACTCAGGGTTCTCAGTGATGCTGTGGGTTCTGTGTGTCCGTCTCACGCGAGTGTACTTACGATACACATTTGCAATACTAAACATTTTTAACACTTGAAAAACACATGTGGCAAGAACGCTGTCACTACAAAATAAAAGAATGAGTCACAGGGAGACTTGTTTTATTTATACCATGCGTACAAATCACACACCATAAAATTTAATGATAAACTCAGTCGGGTATAGCTAACTCCGCGTGGGTGCTCCCCAGTCCGCAGTTACTCTGGCGCACGCCTAGATGAATGGTCTCACCGTGGTGTATGAAAACACAATCTTCACAAGGGAAGAGAGTCGACAGCCGCTAGGAAGGACTGACGATTTTTCCCTGAAGACAGGACACGGTGAATTACACAATGAATCAACTGATGATACACAAACACGTGTGATTACTTGGCATCACTAGCGCAAACTCCTCTGGGCTCGCCCTCCAGCACGTGGGTAGTGTAGTGACGGCCTATACACATAGCCGGTTAGGACGGAAGTAATATCGCCGTACACAAATACAAAATTACCTAAATACCCCTAGAAGATGATGGGGCACGAGATGAGTATTCACAATAAACATGCACATGCGTGAAAACAAGTTTAGATGGCGCGGATGCCGCTGGATAAAGTTCGTAGCGGATCACGTGGTGCAGGTGAAATTGCAATTATTCTTTGTGGAAACGGCAAATTAAACTCTGACAAATGGTTATTCTTGTTGAGAAAATTTTCCTTGTTATGATTAAAGCAGTTACAGGCTTGTAGCAGGCCCTATGGCGACAAAAGCAAAAATTGAATTGACAGTGTGGTCATACACAAAAACATCAATTTACATGAAAATTACACGGAACCCTGAATGACAATACACAGAACCCTGAAATAAATTATTGCACACATGATTTTACACAAATATGCTCTCAAAGCACAAGAACGGCACGGATATAGACTTGGCGGCGGTTAACCACGTGGTTGTATGTGATATGGCAGTAAAATACTCGAACATATAAAATACCCTCAAATACATATATGAAAACAAAGTCCTTCAAATTGCACATAGCAATAATACAGAAATTATGATGAAATGCCTTTAGCAGAAGCGGATGGTGCTTGATTCAAGTTTCGCGGGTCGCGTGACCTCTCCTACATATTTCTCCTCCTCCTTGATTAAGTTGAAAATGCCATCAGGGCAAAATTAATTAGTTAAGCGGAAGCACAATACTGGGGAAATGTCTGGCAAAAGGTACGCAAGCAAAGGTTAACCGGTATACTAAAAGTTCTATTGAAATCTACTTCGGTGAACAAAAGGTTGTAGTGTGTACGTGACAGTGCCTTACCTTGCCAGCTCTCCTCGACAGACTGTCCTGAGGCAAGCGTCGCACCGACCTACCATGGCCATCTACAGGGTTCACGTAAATGTATGCAGAGTAAAATATGTTATTATTGAAATAAAAGTGGCACAAATAAATTAAATATTGTTTTACATTTTATAATTCTCTGGATTATTTTGGTGTCTCTTTATAATAGTTTTCACACTGGAATATTACTGTTCTTAATCTCCGTGCAGCGCACACTTTGAATTCGTAACCAAACATTTTCAAATTGACAACAACACTTTAAAACATTTCGAACCCTGTAAATAAAATAAAAAGACACATTTTACACTGCACCCTGTATACAGTCTGTTCACTGTAAAGTGGACACTTTTGAGGCAGTAGTTACTTTTTCCTGTCAGATATTTTTTAATCGTTTAACCACCTTTATTAGATTAATACTGTCATGTAATGTCTCTTCACGGCAAAATGACCTACTCGTATGTATACTGTGTATTATTCTGTCTTATGTAAAATTAACATTGCTGTGGACTTCATCATTTTATTCATACGTCGGTCAAGTAAAACTGCGAAGTTGTTAGGAAAGTAAATATCTTACAAATCTGCTAATATTTTTCACTTCAATGCATTAGAAAATACAGACGTGAAAGAAATAATTCGAGTTATCACAAATGGTTGCTTAAATTCGAAAGAATAAAACTCGAGGTGGAAACGAACACAGGCGTCCAAATTCATTAAAAAAATATTTCTCATGAAGGGAACTAGGGCCAGTGAAACAGGAAGGGATCAAGTGTGAGTGGAAACGGGCACATTGCACCAAAAAAGAACACAACCGTTGTTAAATATTCTGTCATAAAATAGTATTGATTTAGCAAAACGTATGCTTACACAATTACTTTACTTATATATCACAACTGAATTAAAAAACATAATAGTTAAATGGTTAAAAAAAAATTTATGCCTTTCCTATGCAGTTTATTTAAGCGAAAGCAAAAAAGTACGAAGTTCCACTTGATGAGATCTATATTATTTCCAAAGTTAAATTTGTAACGCTTTCCCAATGAATTAAGCTTGCTTATGAATGCTAAATGCCAATCACATTTGTATTTTTTACTGTTTTTTGTTCTTGTAACCACCATTGGAACGTGTGAATAAGTTGCAAAATAAAGTAAATTGTTGAGATTCTGGCTGGTGCAAGTATATATCACAATTCTAGCCAAACACTAACTTTCACACAAATATATATACAGAATTTCTCCATACAGCACCAGCCATATCTTGCAACAGAAATTTTCCCTTTGCAAACATTCCCATAGTAAATAGTTTTGTTCCTAACCTGCGTAGAATTAACCTTAACTGAGCCTAGAAAATTATACAAAAAAAAAAGGGACAACGCAGCACATTTATGCACACTCAATGTAACTTAATAATGTTTCCGCATAAGAACTATTTCTTGCTAGGCTTTACCAATGCAGCTACATTTTCTGTTTTATTCATGTTGATTATCAATGAGATGTAATACGACATATTTAGGAAATTAACAAACGCGTAATACATTGGGTGATATTTCAAGATGCAATTAAAAAAAGTACGAGGAAACCATGTATAGAGTATACATGAGGTCATGTTTGTTGGGTTAAAAAAGTGTAACAAAACTTGTATTGTTTTGTTATAAATTTGTAGTCCTTCATTCTTGTATACTAGCTTGTTCTTAATACTTTTTTACTAATATTGTTTTATTTTACTATTGTAGGAGATATACTGATGTTTGTACCCTTGTATATACGTTGACATTCTCTACACCTTTGGGCCGGTCCACATCGGAGTTTTAAGGCATTTATAAAGAAACAAATACTATACTACTTTTCAGAATCTTTTCTTCACTGCCGCTGTTAATATCATGACTACCATCTTGTAGATTTACATACGACATGTCACAATATTACATTAATTAATTTTTTATTTCACTCCATTGATCCCAAAGGTGGTCTAGAGGACAACTGGGACATGGATTATGGTAATTAGTTACATACAGGTACATTTTTAACAAGTAGAATAAATAAATATAACAAATATATTGGAAAAGGTACACTGCAAAGTAATGAAATTCATAGCAATGTCAAAATTGTCAAAGAAGTTATGTTGTACTAAAATTGTTACTATACATCAAGACCAATTATAAGCTACAGGTAAGTACCATTCAAAAATGAATGTAAACAACATTTGTAAAACCAACGAAGTACATTTCTGCATATAAGTAAAGGCATAAAATTACAAACACTGAACTGTAAGAATTATTTTTTTGTAGCAGTCAGCTGGTTCAATACTACAGAATCAAAATTCACAAAAATGAAAGATCTTTATATTGAGGTGGAAGGGAGTTGAATATCTTTATAGCAGAGAAGTGAACTCCATTCTGGTAGAGGGACAGAGAGGCTGGTGCATCTAGTTTTATTATTCTGAACATCATTGTTTATTTTTGTAGTCAAGGTATCGTTAAGGCAATCATGTTCACATATAAATACATTAAAGCGCTAATACCTTAAATTTAACGTTAACACTTGTATACATGCATAACTTATACCAACGTAACATACATTCGGTGTTTGACAACATCTATGCAGTTGTGCCTAACTACAATAATGTGTCACTAGTAGTCCATACGTACGTGTTAAAAAATACAACTGACATGTTTAGTTCCAGTTCCACTACGTATTCAAACAAAGACAACAATCGAAAGTATTGTTGCTCAATTAATCTATAGAACTCGCGCTTCCTTTTCACACAAACCAATCACCGCGAATATAATGAACTTCTCCAATCACTAAGCAAACTTCAACAAACAACTACACGAGTGGTCGAACCATTGAACATCCATGCCAAAGAGCATACAAGGATCATGGAGGTAAGAAGTTACGGAGTGAGTTTGCCGGGATTACTGAGGATTACCAAGACTGCACCAAGCTTTGTTTCTTTCAATCTTTGCCAGAGCAGTGCAGTGCAATGCAGTGTAATGTTTGTTTGTTTTATTGGATATGTTATCTACTATCTTTCAATTCATAGCTGTGCAAAGATATTGGGCAATTTAATGTGACAAATCTTCCTCCAACATGCCTTATCGTTTTGCTGAAATAGAAGAAAAAGGGAACGAGAAAAACCGGACGTAGGAATGGTACCATGAAATGTTAAACAGGTAATATTTGTAGGTAGATATTCATCTACGCTTTAAAATGCGCATTCGATGAAAAATTCTTTCTGCTGTTTTTTTTAAAGAGTTTTTGGTTAGAGAAGCAAATTTTTTGACGGAGTTGTGGTAATTTAATGATAAGTTTTTTTTACCAAGGTAGTACGGCCCTTTCTGGACTAATTTTAAATTAACTGAAGCCATGTCATGAATGTATGAGTCTATGGAGTGGAAGCCCAGACACGAAAGTGAAGCCGAAAATGAATAACAAGGAGAGGTCTAGTAGTGGCAAAAAGGTGCTTGTTTTTGTAACTTTTACCACTCATAAACCGTCTGACGTAAACAATCGGTCTGCCCAAGCGCAGTTGAAAAAAGTCAGATAAGGCATCGGCTTCACTAAATAAACGTGGAGAAGATAGGCAGTTTCCATTCCATCATCTATTACCTCCATGAGCCATGTGCGTTTTTTTTTCTAGTGTCATACTTTTGAGAGGACACATTTTTCTAAAATAAGTGACTGTTTTTTTTCTTCCAATTTTCTTTTTCTTTTAATGCGGCGCAAACACGTCTGGCCTTAGGTTTAACCTGTACAGCCAGTGAATACCACAAAAATCGAATAAATCACACATTTTCAATAATCTTCATAATACGAAATATCCAAAATTCGAAAGTCCATTACACTCGCCAAATCGTCAAACGGCACACACAAAAAAGGACGCTGGAACACCGACACCAAGGTTAAAATAATACGAACCGTACACGACGGTGGATACTACACTACTTTTGCTTCATGAAAACTGACTAGTGACTGTTTTTGGACTCGAATATAAGCAGTTAGAACATGCACTCACACACAAATGTTAAAATCTCCGAGTTCTTGAAAAGAGGTCTACATGAGACTGACTTTCTTTTACCATTGATTATTCTTACAGCTTTCTTAATATTTACTGTCAGTGGAATTGCCCCAAAAAATTATACCATAGCTCATGATGGAATGATGTGTAGTGCTGATCTGTTCAGTTCATATAGATTAAAAATGAAGTAGACCGATCTCACTGGCTGCCCACAACAAATCAGTGTGTCCCAACATTGACGTGCTTTACTGCAATTACGACTAGCGAAAACGATATGGTTTGGATTTTAGGTTATAAAACTTATTTGTAAACAAATGAGCTGAGAAGTAGGTATGTATAATTCCTCGAACCGTTTTGTAATGTAATTTGGTTAAATTCATGTTGGTAAATGTATTTTATTTACTTAATAGTGTTTGTCATTTAAAAATTAAGACACAAATAAACATGTTCGTCACTGTTGACCATGTGACTTGACAGTTGAGTTCCTCTGGGGTCGGTCAGTGTTGGGTACATGCGCAGAAGACGAATAAGTGGTTTATAGGCCGTTCACGATAAAGTGAGCACTTTTGAAGCCCTAGTTATTTTTTTCTCTCAACCAATTTATATCCTTCCCCCACTTGTTAATGTAAACCCTCTCATGTGAGTGATAAACACAATGTATACATTCTCCATACCAGAAACCAAACGTCCGAGGCCGCAATAAAATGTATTTATTTGTTATTATGTCTGATGAAACAGCTTCAAAAAGTGCTCAGTTTACTGTGAACCACCTAAACCTATTATTTAGTCTATGAAAAAATCGGCCAGTTGTCGCATAGCACACTTGACGCTTGTTATAGGCCGCGGTTACACTGGATGCAGAACTATTTCACTTTAAACAAGTTCAGCTATTGAAGAGGTTACATTACCTTCGAACGAGTTCCGATCGCAGTTGTTTCTCGTTCAAAGTGAACAGTTTTCAATAGTCGTTACGAACGACTTCTCGTCTTTGCTGCACTCCTATTGGCTGCTTCCAAGTAAACAAGCAGTGTATTAAATATTACTGAATTTAGCGGGAATTCCTGCACTTGTTGAATTAATTTAAGTTTAAGGTCGAATGTACAAATACCCATCCATTATGCCATTACAGTAAAATGGTAGGTTTCATAAGAATTAAAAAGTTCAATATTGATAAATGTTGGAGGCAATTATAATTAAATATCATAAATTTTAAGTTCCGTGTTTGTTTAGGTTAGAATGTCCAATGATATAATTCTACTTGGGTGTGTAACCGCGAAAACATGTTCTGTTTTTAAACTTGTTCAGGCATGGCTACCGAATGTATTTAGCTGAATGTGTTTAAGAGAATTTGTATAACCGCGGCCTTAAAGCTTCTCACACAAAAGTAAACTTTAGTACTTGACTTTACGTTTCCTTTCCTCTGACGAAACCACCAAAACATAATACAATTGTAAAGTCAGAGTTTAGACAATTGAACATCGGATCTGCGAGCTTCGTAAAAATGTGTATCTTGTTATGTAAGTAATTTTGATATCCAGGAATGCATTTTACATACTTTTTTTAAATAGGCTAAAAATTTATATTAAAAGATTAATTCAAAACAAAAAACACGTTTGTTTACGTTATTAAAATATGCCAATTCATTTCTTCCTCTTCGCATTATATTTGTTTGCCATTTATTTAAGACGAGCTTTGTTTACCATTCCAAAATGAAAATCGCCCTAAAATAAAATAAAACACATGCCACAAAACATCTGTTAGATTCTCGGCAAAATGTCTGCTTTATTTCCAATTTAAATTTCAACTTTTCGAAATCATAAAGTCACGGGTGCTTGACTTTACCTTTGACAGTTCCATTGTATAAAGCTCCATAAAAAAAAAATGTAATAAAGCAAATGTAAATTAAAATGTTAAAGTTTTCAAATGTGTAAGGGCCTTTAGATTGGTTATTCTCTTTGTATGTTATCTTCGACACCTGTGTGTTTTCTTTAATGTATAAATCTATCCGTGGTTTTCTCTATGAGTAGTTTCGTTTGTTGTTAGAATCAGCTGTGTATATCGTGTTTTACAATGTAGTGTACATTTTTGCTTAGTAAAGCCCAGTTCAGGTCATGCAATTCTTCCTAACAATGCTTCAGCTAGTTGTCTAGTGTGTTTCGGACCAGGTGACGCCTCCTCCTTTTATTCAGGTTGTATTAATTACAAAGCCGTATGATTACATATTATGGAATAATAAACTCAGCAATAAATTTACATTTGAAAATTGTCAATCTGTTTCTTCGAAACCCAGTATTGCCAATAATTAGCCTGCATTCTGGGTACTCGATTGTGATTTGATTAGTAAAGAAATCAAATATTTCGAATCAATTAATCGATTATTTTAAATCGATTACAATCATTAGATAAATTGACTATTTCAAATATTTCCGTTATTTTTTTCTTCGATTAGCGACGGTAATTCACAAACTTTGCAAATAGCATTTTGGAATTTTGTTGAAATATTCTGACATTGTGGTAACAATAAATGTTTGCAGCATTTTCAGTAATGCTTGAATTTCTTCTTTGAAGTGCTATGGCATGCAAGGAGATGTTCCACCCGAAAGAGTTTAATATCAAACAAATTAGTTGAGGATTATGTTCCACTGTAACACACGTTTACTTTTTATTTATTACTCGTCATAAGTTAAGAGTTTGATCAGGAAATTATGACCTTGTAGTTTTAAAAAGTAATTTGAACTTTTGAGAGTGTAGGCATTTGCTAAGCGGGTTCAATTTATATTCGCGAAATAAATATACTTATTTTATTGCAGTTCGTAGCCGAATTTCATCAGTCTGCAAATCTGTCGAGTGCCTCCATTATGTATTTTTTTTTTTTTTTTTTTTTTTACAAATAATGCAAACAGCATAATATGTAACTGCATTTGGCATCGGGCGTTTATAAGCAAGCTATTTAAATGGAAAAAACATTACTAATGTAAGTTCGGAAAATGTATAGTTATCATTGCAAGGAAATGTGTACTTTACTCCTTTCGTTTATGGAAATTGCGATGGAAAGGCCTATACCTAAATTATATTTTTTTAACCATCTCACTATTTCATTTTCCAATTTAGTTGTGATATTTGAAAAAAGAAATTGTATACAGCTAGAGTCACAATACCCCGACGACCACGACACGACGAAATGTGAGTAGCAGCAAATGGAAAGCAAGGTTACTGTGACGTCAGTCCGACCAAATCGCAGCCCCGACAGCCCGAGAAAGGTAAGTTTATTTCTACTTTCTATCGTGTCGGTCTCGTTGGGATGAGCAAAAATTATAAATTCAACATTAGAAGACAAAATTTCATGCTTATTGCCCTACTGTATTAAGTAATAAACTAACTTGCCGTCAAAATAACGTTTAAGTTTGTTTCTAAATACTTTAACTCTTTCGTATAAATTCAAATATTCTCAAAACAAAATAATCATTCACTTTATCGAAAAATTTTATATTAAATATTGGACAGATTTTGTAGTGGTATTGTGAATACTGAATAACATTTAATATGAAATTCCATCGAGCTCTGACATCTTATCTGTCTGCCGTGTCGAGTTATGGCTACTCCAGCTTCATAATACATTTTGCTATATCCAATTTATTACACAAATATTTAACAATATGCAAACATTTTACGTTATATTTTTTTTTTTGCGAAGAACAATGTGTATACTATATGTAAGGTCTAACACAATTCAACTTGGAAGAGTTTTCACAATTACATTCATTGTATGAAAATTACAGTTACATACGAAATCGAAACATTTATTACACTTGCGATACTAGCGCTACCTGGCCGCAAGAATTTATATGCCAAACAAAAGCATTGAGCTTCACAACCTTAATAGTATCCCTGCTAGACGGGGAAAGCAAAATATTTTTTATAAATTCGCAGTTTAATCGATTGGGTTTAATTGATTTTTTGAAAGTAATTAATCGATATTAAAAAACACGTCCTTCATATTTAATCGATTACTTTGTTTTGATGCCCGTCCCTAGCCCGCATTTCTAGTGATCCTTCTAATAATTAATCTAATATTATATAGAGATGGGTAACACAACGCTGAGCCGCGCATTTGCGTTAACTCAATTTATTGCACATGGTGCATCAACTCACTTCCTTCAAAATATGTAACTCACGACCACGACTCAAAGGAACAATAAAATAATAATTTAAAATCGGAACTGTATCGATATTTGATGTATCGATAATATTTCAAGTATCGTTTTACGAATCTATGTACACAGTAAATAAATGCTGCGTATAACTAAAATGTGAAAAATAAGTCATAGCACCCTGCGATTCTTAGGGCGTGTATATGATCTCTAGATAAATGTATGGAATGGCTATTCCATAGATAAGCTATTTGATGGTAACATGTATTATGAATATTCCAATAGATAAGTTATTCTGTAGATAAGTAATCCAAGGATTTGGTTCGTTACTGTGTATGTTGGCAATAAAAGTCACTATATGTGTGGTAATATGGCTTATGTTCAGTTATCAGTAATGAGTGCGAAATGTGTTTTGCATTATGTATATGTTATATGTCAATGCTTCTTTAGCAAAAGTGAATTAAATAGAAACTATGAACCAATCCTGGGCTAACACTTATTTGTTCATAATTATTACGGTTGCTGGTGATATCAATCCTCTCGCAGCTAGCTTAATCTCCATACAATTTTATCACAATGCACGAGACTCGGTTTCTTACCATTCAAGATTGAAGTAAAACGATTTAAGCATTAAATTTAAATTTAAATTGTCTTGCCTGACATAAATAACTTACAAGGACGTATGCTGGCCATACAAAATAAAGCAACACGAAATGCACATATACCAGTTAACAAAACTTTCAACTGCGACTTACTAAGTGCCATGCCGGGCACGGATACCAATAATGATAGCTCGTTGCAAGGCACAGTCACTGCGCCAACTCAGTAAGGTGTGCCTGGTGTAGTGCGCTAACACCAGAAATATCAGTGAGTTACCCATCTCTGACTAAAATTATACTCATCGAACTTTTACGGCACCCTAACACACAATTGTATAAAGCCGCCTAAAAAAATCGATTATAGACATGATATTTGCGAACGATTGTTTTTTTTAATGATGTGTAGTGTGTTGTGTGTGAGCCCTGGAGTGTTTTATGTGGGGAGAAGCCCCTCCGACCGGGAGGTACCTTTGGGCTTAAATGAATGGTAGCCCCTACCATTGATGAGCGTGTGGGCTGCTGGGTAATGAAGTCAGTAAATGAAGCGGGGTGTGCTTACCTAGGGAAGTTTGGCATGCGTGAATGTGAGAAAAGTGTAAGATGATGTGTGGCGATGTGTGTTGGTGAAGTAGGGGTGCTGAAAAGGTGATGGTGCGTCAAGGGGGGCGAAGAAAGTGAATGATAGGGGGCTACAATGCTATCAGCCTTGGGCCGGGCCGTCGTCACCTGTCCGGGGACTGATCTGGTTCCTCATCATCCTCTTCCTCGGTGGTGAGTTTCAAGTGCTGTGTTGAAAGGAGAGGACGGCGAGGAAAAGGGGCGAATGGTAATGGAGTGGCAAGCTGGCGAATGAGAGGGTTGGTGAAGTGACTGGCACAGGAATTGCAGAAGCAATCGGTATTCTCTGTGAGGATGGAGTGATAGTGAGGTTTGCGAGCAGTGGCAAGGACATTGTCTCGGTGAGCGGGCAGGGGAAGTCGAAGGATGAGGCGAAGAGAGCGGAAGGAAATATGGGAAGGGGGGTGAAGGGTGTGGGTGAAGATGTGGGACCAGTTGGGGAAGGCATAGGTGAGAATGGTGATGATGAAGGTGCGGAATACCTTGAAGCGGAGAGCGGGTGAAGTGCCAGAGGAGGGGCGGAGAACAGGAGCGTGGTGAATCATGGTGGTGTGGGCTTTGGTGGTGACGAAGTCGAGGTGAGGGATGAAGTTGAAATGGGAGTCGAAAATTATACCGAGGTATAGGACTTGGGGTGACCAAGGAATGGTGGTGGGTGAATGACGAGGGGTAGGTGGGGGGGGGGGGTGATCTTTGGCAGAGTTGTGGCAAAAGAAGAGGATGGCTTCTGATTTGGCGTGGTTTAGCCAGATGCCATGGGCATGAAGTTGGGAATAGAGGGAGGTGAGGCCACGGCTGAGGCCATCGCTGATCATAAGCTTGTGGACGGAGGAAGAGAGGAGACAGGTGTCGTCGGCGTAGTGGATCATGTGGGTGGCTGGAGGAATCTTGAGGTCGGCATTGCGAAGTGCGAATAGGTGGGGTCTCAGGATGGAATATTGTGGGATGCCGGCAGGAATGAGGCGAGGAGCAGAAAGAGTGCCCTCCACCTGCACCCATTAGGAGCGACCCTCCAGGTACGAGCAGAGGAGGCGAGTGAGTTGAGGCAGGATGTCCATGGAGGAAAGGCAGTTGATGAGTTGTTAGTGAGGGATGGAGTCAAAGGCCTTGGCCAGGTCGAGGAGAACCATGCCCGTGTGTTGGTGCCGGGCGAAACCAGTCACCACAATGCATTCCACCTGGGCGATGGCATGGGTGGTGGAATGGTGGGAACGGAATCCAAACTCGTGGTTGGGGGAGGATATCGGCGTCGGAAATGGCGAAGAGAAGGTGGTTGTTAATGAGTTTCTTGGCCACTTTGGAATGGATGGAGAGGAGAAAGATTGACGATAGGAGGAGGGAAGATCGGGGCATTTACCTGCAAAATAGGGCCAAATAAAAGGTCTTAACGAAAGATGCCGGGGAACATTACTAGCTGATGAGTAGAAACTTACACCCTAATAAAAACCCTAGTCATTTTTAACCAGCAGAGCAGGTGCTATTGTGGTTTGTATTTTCATCACATTTGTTTTCACCATTCACGTCATCCATTGCAAGTGTTCTGTGTTGTATTTTGTATTTGGAATTGTCTTTTCAATTTCTTATATTTCACATTGGGCAGGTAAGCCACAATTAATGCAAATGAGAGAGTTAAGTTATGCACTGCAGCAAATTGTTCCAGCTTGGGGGTAGAGCACGGGTGTGTCGTGCATGTCCGGCAGCATTCACCTTTGTAAGCAACCATTTTCACTGCAATATACTGTAATTTATATCAGAGCCATTTTCTTTAGCCACTTGAACTGCTGCCCCTCCCCTGTGGTTTGCAATGCCCAGGGGGACTTAATATCTCACCATAAACCTTGTATGAATGTGTGTATTTTTTGTCTGTAAAGCCCTACTGGCGGGCAGAGCCAGTGAAATGTAAGTTTTCTCGAATGGAAAAGTTTAATGAACTGAAGGTGCTTCCCCTCGTCTGCTGCACCACATTCTGTTACTGCACATCCACACTGCACACCACGTGGACTTGTGTTTTCAAACATGTCGGGCCAGACCCAGTGTAATGCCCCGGCACCACTGTGTCCGCAATGCTTGTGTCCGCTACTGCGGGACACAATAGCAAAATATGAACTTGGCACACCATTCTGCCAGTGCAGCCATAAGACCCGACCAACCAGCCGCATCGCGGACAACCATGGAACCAGCAAAAAAAGTACTACAGTGCAAATGCCACCACAGTTGGGCTCGACGGTGGACATGCAAGACAGTTTGGGAATACAAAATTTAGCAGTACAAACAGTGTTGAACTATCGCACACCGAATTGGCACCACAACCTACTGTGGACCAGTTTAGGCATGGCCATGCTCAAATATCAACAATGTCAAGTAAAACATCACAGTGAATGCATGAGCGAAGTATAGAGGAGTACATTGATCGGATTCGAGTTTTAATGTCAACAGTGCCACGCGAACAGTAGCATGCAGAATCGAAACAGAACAGTTGCGGATTACTTGATGGGAGAAACAACAATGTTCAAAGATGAAAATTGGAGACTCGAGGAGCCTATTACGCAAGAGTGACAAGGAGAGTGGAAGCGGATTAGGGGTCATGACGCTTCAGCCACGGTCAACGAAACCCAGCTGCCGCATGTCGCTATTGAGCACGTGGCCAGTGCTTCAAAAGCACCGGCCACACAGTCTGTGCCCTCTTCCAGTATGGCCACTCCTGTAAAGTTAACACCCCCAGCACCCTACTATCCACAAATTCCATTATTTCAAACACCTGTATTCCTGCCTCTGTTACTGCCAATACCTACACTGTATCCATCTGTACCGCTTGCGACAATTTATACACAGAGTGGTGTAGGAACAAACTATATTAGCGAGCCACAACGAAAGAGCAGAAGGCTTGAGGAAGCCATCACACCCCTAACTCTGCAAAGACCGCCAAGACCAACTGCAACTAAAACCTCCACCAAGTTACAGACACTGCCAACATTCATTCATGGGCGCACAGACTGAAGATCCAGTAGCCTTCATCGTTTATGCATGGCAAGGTTAACCTGCTACAGTGTTTGGGAGGAAGAGTGCGTGGATTGCATCAGAGAACAATTCTACAGGGACTCTCGCACTTGGTGGCGATCCATCAAAAACTATGGGGTGCGATGGCCAGAATTTCAGAAAGCCTTTCAAAACAATTGCAATATAAGCTTTCTCGAACGGAGAAGTTTAATAAACAGCACTGAGATACGTGTGGAGCAATAATTCAATATATTATTATTTTTCTAACAGCAAGGTTCTTCAGGGTGTGGGCCCTCAGAATACCTTATTGTTCTCAAACAAGTATTCAGTGTTAAATATGTCTTTTCGTAATATTGCAATCTTATAGTGTTTTGGCATGTGGTCAGCCGATAGTCCACCTGGTAGTACCTGTTATGTATTACGTATGTGGTGTGGCACCTGCCGATAGGTTGCCGAAGGGAAATTCAGTACTAGTATTCTGTTTAACTATCTAAGTGCGGAAAGCAGAGTGTCAGCATTGAGATTTTTACATCCTGGGTGAAAGGCCCGTGGCTCAGAGAACAGATGAGTCAGCTCTACCAACATTGACACTGCTGGGATAGTGTATGGTGGCCTGGGTAACAACATCAACATCCTAACATCAATCTTGCCATCAGCCAAATTTCCCTTCACCCATCCATGGTCCTGCCACATGGCGTCACGTGGACACCACTGAAATTCCCAGAACATTTACAGATCATGTAAGTTGTTTTCCCTTGATTAAATTATGCTGGTGGCATGTAATTTGCAGCAAAGTGACTATTCGTAACACGTGTATGGACAGAAATAATTAAACCTCATATGTTTTCCCCCTGGAAACATGCATTTATTTTAATGGTATCTGAAAGTACGTGAAAAGAAGAATTCAGTCATATAGTATATGCAATGGGAAGTAATATGGAAAAAGCAAAAAATTATGTACAAATACATTTAAGTTAGGAAGGCCAGTAACAAAGGGCAGTGGACTTGTACTAACAGCTGGTAGCAAGCAATATGCACCATGACTCATCCTAGCGGGACAGCTTCCTAATACCAGTGCGATACCAATTCCCATATGGTGCTATGGTAAGTGGTACTGCACTGCGTGGCTGTACATATGTAATTAAGTTCATGAATGAGAAAAAACTGGAAGCTTTATGGTGAGTGGGGCAGAAAAGCCAAGCAAGCCATTCAAATGTATGGTGAAAGGTATTCTAATCTGATGCCCATTTTACTGCAAGCTATACTAAGAATTTGCACACATCTCGTGCACAAGGTGTTTCAAATTCCACATCAAGAGGGCGACGAAAGACTGCTATGGGCGAGATGCATCAACACAATGTGTTAGCACATGTCGATGCTGATGGCGCTTGTCTGGACAATTGGGGTTAAGATGCTACTAACGAGGAGGTTGGCACTGAGCCTGCTGGTTGTTTGGAACTCCCGCCTATGATTACGTGACTGTGATCGGCATATTACTTAATGAATGTAATTAAAATTAAATGGCCTGCTGCCGTGCAAGTTAGATGGACATAACAAAAATCACTTATTAAATATAAAATATATATCAATAAACATATATGTAGGAAAATCATCATGCTCGTGGTGTGCAGTGTTGACAGACAAAACCTAACCTACAAAACGTGTCCTCATTTGAGGTGGACAAGAGACCTATGGGATTGTACCAGATGAAACTTATCTTCTAAACCTACACCCAAAATCTGATAGGACACGTGGCACATAATAAAAGAACACTGAAATATATAAGAAATACTTTCGTATGCTGTTAGGAATAATTACTCATGTGGTCGGCCCTGTTGCCATTGCCTTGGCTGTTGTGTATTTATGTGAATACGGAAAAATACTGGACCCCAGTATTTTGTTACTGCACGTGTTGTTACATGATAGCAAAACACGATTAAAATATGTACAGACACTTGTCACTCTAAAACACAAACACAAATATTATTATTATATACAGTGCACCACTGTTTATGTAAACACTGCAACTCAAGCTGTGTGGTTTGAAGCGACTCAGATGCACTGGCATTTCAGCCCTGAAGTATGCATCTGACACTCTTGAATTATAATCACAATACTCTTAAAATTACAAATTATTGGTGAGGTGATGACGCTCACTGGGTGCAGCACCCGGGGATTGATTTTAGTGATGGGATGTTTGCAGGTGAGCTCTCTTACCAGGTGGGCACTAGTGCTCCGCTCAGAGTAGAGCACGATGTAATAAATTGCGCCGAAGGCCATTCGCCTTAAATGTGGCCCCCAGATGTGCAGGTGTGTCTGTAGATGTCTCCCAGCATTGCGGAACAATATAAATTTTTGCCTAGTCTAGTAGATGCTATCCAAGCTTTCTCTAAACACTTATACTAATATCGATGAGGGATTGTTCCGGTCATCCCACAGTGTTACTGGTTACACACTTTAAGGTTAAGGGATCGAGGAGCGATCCTATCAAATAAATCGGATGCTGATTTCAAACATTCACGATTTATTCAAAGCATTCCGTCATACCAGGCACTTAAACATTTCTCTCCTATATAATCGGAGTACACTTATACTGTTAAAAATTGCGCGAGGCCGGTAATGAATTACAGATAAAATAAATTCCAGATGTGTTTGGCTGCTGTGTGGTAAGCTCGCCGGATAGCAAACGAGTTACGGTTCCATAATTAAAGACTTTAACTATTGGTACACTACATGATTAAACGGATTGATGTAGATCCGGGAAGGATGTGGCGATGTATGTTCACACAGAACTGAGGCGACCATTCTACCCCCTTGCGCTCGGAAGGCTGCCTCCTCACTGGCCAGCTGGTCCTGCACAATTTATGAAGAAGAAAAACCCTCTTAAATTTACTTTTATGCACATTTAAAAAATGAATGATATGATTGCAGGTGTTAAAATACTGAAATGTGCCATTCTTCCCTAATCTTAGTCCGTTCACCTTGTCTGCAGCATACAACACCCTCATGCACCGAGAAGCAGCTAAAGTGAAACAGTTATGCCAAGTGTATGGTTCCTTAGTGCCTCGACTGCATCAGTGGCATGTGTAAATGTGTTCTGTAAAAAGTAAAGTGTCATATTTTTGTTGTAGTGATTTTTATTGCCTGCCACGTGTAAGGTAGAGTCAGTGTTTTCAGGTTTTATTAAATATTATTGTTGTTACATCCAAGTGCAAAACACTATGCGTGCCTAACCTGTAAATTTAGGCTATGAACATGATGTTACAAGACAGTGGTATTATTTCGAAATGCCACTTAACGTGTCTCTGGATCTTAGGCTGGACCATCAAGGAAGAAAATAGGTTAAGAGGAAAGGATAAAAAATAATGCCATATTGTCCGGGGCCCCAACATCTCAGCTGATTGCACGGGTTCAGTTCGGGTGTTTGGTCGATGGCTTGAATGGGGTTCTCATTGATGTCCAACATCTCAATCTTGCAGTTGCAGTAGTTGTAACAGTTATCCCAACATCTATATCAAATGCCTCGGCTAGTGAGAATTATTAGGGCTATTCCCATAAGCCCATGTTCACTACTGGGCTGTTATTGGCTGTCTTATGCCTTGTGAAAAAATATTCAAACATGTTACGCCGTCAAGAGGTGTCCGAAGAAATAAACAAAGTCCGGCAATTCATGGGACATAAATATTTATTTCTTTAGACCTTCAACAGAAGCACTTATAAAACTTGTCCCGCTAAATTAGGGCACACACTGATGCAGAAAAGGGTGGCTAAATACCTAAGTGAAATTAAGTTGTAATCACGTCCCGGCCATGTACAAATGGACCGGGTTGTGGAACGGTGCACTCCCCAGGCTAGAAATAAACAAGAGGTTTCAGTTAATTATGTTGAAACTATCGCAAGCTACATGATTAGTATCGAAGCGCTGAAGTGCCAGGGGAGGGCATGCGTCACGACCGTCCCATGCGGTAACCAAGAGGTAACTACTGAAACATGGTGGTGGGCTGCCATCTTTCCGGCACAAACTCCCACACTGTATCATGCGATAACAAATTATGTGAAAAAAACATAAATGAAATGAAGTGTATGAATGTGGCCCGAAATGAATATGAAACACTTAAAATCTTACATGACAAATCGTACTTTAATAATAAGGAGAAATAAAAATATATAAAACACATACTTATCCATAACGCCTAAGGCACCCTAACCTCAACTTGGTGCCTTACGTTTCCCTGTGCATGTTTCTGTATGTGCCGGAATGAGACAACACTTTATAGAGAAAACAAATTACAAAGAACACTTAATATTTTTGGCCACATCTTGGGACTTGTGTGTTGTGTTACAGTATTGTTTCCAATGGCTTGTAGCCGACATAACACAAAATACAGGCTGTCCAGTATTGGTACTGGTTAGTACTGTCCTCTTTACGAAAATATATTAAAAGTAATAAAATAAAACAAACGCAAGTAAATGAAAGGGCACTGTATATTACATACTAGTATTCCACGTGTGTGGAGTCTTACCACGTGACTACTTTGTTTGTTTATATTTTGGTGCATTGCGCATGTTGATATGCTTAATTCAATAAAACACAGAACACAATCAAAATACTACAAAATCCTTTAAATTAACAATACTACATAGGCACTTTATATCATGGGTGATATACACAATACACAAATATGGAACACGTGGTCGCGCAGATGTCACAATAGTTCATACAGTAAAGTGTGATTCGAACCACGTGGTCACGTAACAACAAATAATATTAAATATGAAAAATTGCCTGGAAATTATGTTAACATATTTAACACTTATTAATACAGAAATAAATAAAACCATTTAAAAACAAACACTATAGGGCCACTGAAACAGATGTAAACAAACTACATATACACTTTCTACAGCATGCCTATTTAATCAAACTGGACTGCGCACATCCAGTAAGAGGGCTGCACGCCATTGCCCGGGCTGTCATGTCACCGCCTCACCGTCGAGCTGATGTACGGCTCACATCCTCTCTTGACTTTCATGTTTTAGCCTAACCATGTAGCATATCCATAGTCATTTTGTAATTTCAGGACCATTTTAAGTTATCTTTCATCCTGGGAGCGTGTCACTCAACTACACAGCTAGTTTTTCCACGACTGAGGGTGTAATGTGCACTTAAGTTGTTATGTTGGCAATCGCGCCATTTTACTGTCTCAGATCACTCCGTGCTATAGTGAAGTTTTTCATGTAAGTGCCTCATGAGGAATCATAATGAATAAATCTGACAGTTACAGAATTACGTAATTTTTATTTATTCTGGCCGCTTCTCGGCCACATTAACCGTGGAACAGTAACGTAGCAAAGTTTTGGTTTGGGGATGGGCTCAACAGTTCCCACAGTGTTTTGGATAAGCGTATCGAGGAAGCTCAGATATCGTCGATTATACCAGTTATATAGGGGACAACTGCAACAGTGACATAGGAGCATTAGGGGGCCACATTTAGGGCGAATCGCTCACGACCCCTAATTCATCATCATGTTCTCGACTGAGTGAGGGCTGGCACCTACCTGGTAACATTAACTTGCATCACCAAACATCCTAACCTACAACCATGCCTTGATGCCCTGCTTAAGATCTTGTCAAGTGGCTATGCCCAACTAGGGTGTTGGTCACATCATGCCATCTTCCTAACATCAATACCATGTGTGAACACTTTCATTAAGCTCTACAATCTCCATATATGAAAATAATAATAATTATTTTCTAAGCCGCTATGCGGTTACTTTACCATAACATCCTGTCCTTATGGCATTAAGAATACAGCTTTTGTACATTTGATAATGGGCAAAATAAATTGTCCTGTTTTGAATCTAATATGTCACTTCACTAAATTTAATATTTGCTTTTCAGTGTTCCTAGCAAGAGTTCATGAATTGGCAGTCTTTATAGCTTTATTACAAAAGTAAGGTTAGGAAACTCATGTGGTCACTGTTTATGTTGCATTACAGTGTTTCGTAGCAACATAGATTCACACTACTGGTCTGCTACTGGCATGTTACTGCCGAATATCGACTTCTTATAAACAAAAACTTATTTTAACTAATTAGCTGCTTGTGCTTGTAATGACTGTGATGGAACATTACATTGTAATCTCCTATGTGTTGTACCACTGTTACAAGTGCAAAACACAATGTTTATTTACATGCGGACTCATGTGTGCTCTGCACATCTCAAACACATCTCTTTCAAATTACATAAAAACACTCTTAAAAACTATAGACAATGCCCTGAATAATATTTAATAAGCTGCACCATAAGTTATATGTTTAGGAGTTACTTACCGTAATTTCTACTGCATGAGATGCATGGTTTCACATGGGTGCATATATCGTTTGGAACAAGGAAAAATCAACTACGTATTTTAATAAATAACTTAATCAATAAATCAATTATGACAAACATAACGCTATCAATAAAATCTCGTGGGCATGTTTGGGACACTTCATACATAAAAACCCTTTTGTTTACATCTGTAAACATACATGTCAACATACACATAATCTTTAAATTGCATGTGGCATCTTGCTCGTTGCACTGAATGCACTCGGCACATTTACCTTAGGCTTTCACAATAAAAACAATCAATTTAATTACACTAATTTACAATCGCACACTACCACTGCACCAAGGCAACTGGTGTACACACGTGGATCAGTATGCTGGGCATAACCTCTCTCACATTGACATCTCTCGTGGTCAATGAGTGTTGGACGTGTAGATGTGGAGAATGGTCTAGGGTCCACGGCGCAAATCAGCTAATACCTCAGTACTTACATGTGGAATGGGTACACACCAATTAATAATAAATGAAACACATGTGTACACGAGACATTAGTGTACACAACATAACACTTAATATAAACATTGTAAACACTTGTTTAAAATAATCATAACAGTATTTAAGAAGCACGTCTCGGTGCACTGGTGCATCTTGTGCACAAAAATTAATGTACTCTGATAATGGTTAGATTAAAATAAAAACACAATACACATGATGCACTACCAAAGTAAACAAACACGCATGACATTCCTAACCATCAAGTTATACACAACGCTGGAGAACGACATCTCACACATGCATGTGGCACTGAATGACAAATGCACTGTAGAAATGTGGTTGGTGAGTGAAGCTCCAAGTCTCACATGGCAAATGGGCTAGAGGGACTCGTGGCTGACGTCAATGCAAACCCCCACATTGGTATGTGAGAACCTCCCAAGTTCGTAGGAATGTGTAAAACAAGTTTGTTATAGATACTGGGCCAATGGATATTCCATTCATACCACGTGGCTCTTCATCAGGCATTACAGGAAAGTGATTTCCAGCAGCATGTTTGGTTTTGTAGGTTTGTTCTGATGTCTTGTAAGGGACGACACCAATTTTATATACTGATGAAGCTACCGTCACAAACCATGAGCATGTACATTTACAAAATATGCACTACTGGGCAACTGAGAATCCACGTTGGGTCTGGCACATGGAGCCCCAGTGTCAGTGGAAAGAAAAAGTGTGGTAGGGAATAGTTGGAGACTACGTTATAGCACTATATTTCATTCCAGGGACAAAATTACCAGCTGTATGTGCGCCCATTTCCTCAGAGAGACCTTACCAGCACTTCTGAATGACATGCCGCTCGACATACGTCATGATATGTGGTTTCCTCAGGGTAGTTGTCATGCGCATTTCGCTTTGGTGGCAAGGTAAGTGTTAAACGAAACATTTCCAAACCGATAGTTAGGGCGTGGTGGTGTTGTAAGAATGGTGAGCTGGCTCCCTCGACTTCATATCTCTTGATGGTTTCCTATGTGGATCACCGAAAGATAGGATGTACAACACGGTTCCTATGATGCCAGAAGACATGCAGGAATGTATTGTGATAGCTTGCAGATGCATTACACCAGAAACACTTCAGGCTGCTTGTCACTCGCTACATGTGCGTTTACAGATGTGTAATGTTGTTGACGCAAAAAGGCGTAATGTGAAGGGTTTCAACCATAACTGTGCTCTTTTGCACTATTCATGGAGATGCTATTGCATTTCTCCTTATCTTGGTTTGTTCTATTTTGTTATGCATCTGTACACACTTGTTACTCAGTACAGTTAATGACAGGGAAACAAATCTCCTGAATTAAGTTGGTATCTGAATAAAATGTAATTTATTTAAATGGGACTGCTACTATAAAAAAACGGTCATGTTAGGATTAGTCATGGTGTATGTTGCTTGCTTACAGGCGTGAGTACAGGTTTACTGTCCCAAGTTACCGCCCCACTTAACTTAATTGTATCTGTACTTTATTTCTTGGCATTTCTGTGTTACTTTCCATTGCAAATGCTATATCATTGAATTCCTCTTTGCTCGTATTTTTAGATGCTATTGAAATAAATGTATGATTCCAGGGCATAAATCATATATGTCGTTTAATTATTTTTGTCCATACATGTGTTACGAATAGTCATTTTATTGTACATTTCTTGCCCCGTAAGTAATTTAATCTAGGGAAAACCATATTTTGTGATCTGCTCCTGTCCCAGAGAGTTTGGGGGTGTCTACATTATGTAGATGATCCTGTATATAAGTATTCCATGTACGATCATTTTGATGTGCACCCCAGTGCCCATTTTGTAATTTGAAGGATTATTTTAATTTTAAGGTATTTTTTTATATGATCAGTTTGCCAGTGTACCTTTGTGCTTGTTTTGTGAATTTCAGAGTTAGTTTTCTATTCTATGCTATTTTCACCCTGGATTTTATTACAGTTTTGCATTTGTGGTCCATAAGGCTATCACTTCCAGCAGCGCACAAGTGCTTCACTTCTGATGGCCATTGGGCAGTCTCTTCTCTGAGCTCATGCCTGATGGACATGCTGCATGGCCTGTGGGGGCTTTAAAATTGCATTTCACTGCTCCAGTCATTGCGTTTGCTTGATTTTATTAAAATCTTTTTTTTGTTTCGCCCTCTTAGCTGGCTCTTGGCGCACCCATTTTTCTGGGGCCTTTTTATTAAATAGTTATCACCTCATGGGCAATTTGCCATTTGTAAACTTGCATTTTGAACCCGAGCTAAACCAGACGGGACCTTACCATAATTTGTTTGCAGCTGCTTGGCTAAATTTCAGTGTAAATTGTTTGTGTGAATTCTCTGTACTGCATTGAGTGAAGATATGTACCTTTTTTGATAATTATATGTCAGATAGCACCTGATTCTGCCGAGTACTGTCCTGGAGCAGGAACACCCGGAGGAAACTCATACTCTGCCACAGTGATCAACTACTTCACACCATCTGTCATACAACTCATCTGTACCATACAAATTAGTATGACTGAAAAAAAATAGCAGAGTTTAAAAGGTATGCAGTGACAAAAATATGAAATGTTTAACCAATGCCCTGATATCACTTGGAATATTGATCCCCAAAACTGTGAGAAATAATCAGTCAAAATGTAGGTTTCTCTGAGATTTAATACATGCAACTACTTCTTTTTCTTTTGTAAATCATGCCCATAAAACAAGGCTTCTACAAAACGAGAAAAAGTATTTTTCATGAAAACAGGCTTAAAAAGCATAATAAGAAAGACACCTAAAATTACAGGCTTGAAATCACACAGATTACAAAATATTACAGATATTTAGTTTGGTGTACATACTGGGCTCGCAAAATTACCATTCTAGCTCAGGAGTAAAAATAGGTACTAATTTACAAAAATCTGCAAAATATATAAAATACTTAACTTTTCAACATTATGGCCTGCCCTAATACAATTTATGCACTGTGTTAAAAATATATGCTCATATTAAAATTTTCTATAAAACATAGCAGAATCTGCCATCTGCCAGTTAAGTATCTACATAGTGAGGTCTGTATCTAGTTTTTTGTCTTACGGTGAGAACACCCCTCTCATAAATAGTCCAGAAAATGCACAGTCGAATGTGGTGGAAAACAGAGAAACATTATAGAGGATTGTAGAACATTTTCCCGAAGTTAAAAGTTCAGCAATTTTCACACTCTTGATGACATATACATACATACACTCGCAATTAGGCTACCGCCCAGTGGCGAGCTCTCTCACCTCTCCTTCTCCCAACCAACTCCTTTTCCACTCCCCTCCTGAACTTGCCAACCCTTCTCACAGATACCAATTCGTCCCTCAACACATTCCACTCCCTCACAGACCTCACAAGCATGGACTGCCTACCCCCTCCGTATTCCTCCACATCCTCTGAAGCTTCTCACTGTTGTTTCCTCTTCCTCTAAATACCCCCTTACTTAGCTTACAGTGTAGCCCTCCCCATCATCCCTCTTCATTCACCAGCCTGTACATCCTGACTAGCCGTTCAAATTTCCTCCTGTCCTTCAATGAGCTCCTCCCCATTTCTTTCATCATCTCTGATGGCCTATAGTTTCCTTCTTCCTCATCATCCTGCCCCTGCCTTCTCCACCTACCCTTCACCCATCTTGCTGCCCTTCTCTGCACCTTTTAAAATTCTCGCACCTCCACCTCCACATACGGGTCCCATACTGCTGCAGCATATTCCAACATTGGCCGTACCATTGTGCCATACGTCTTCTCCTTCACCTCACAGCTGACTCCATTCAGCACCCTTCCCAGCATACCCAGAGCCCTTCTTCCCTTTGCTACCACCCTCTCTACCTGTTTTTTTCCATCTGAGGTGTCCCTGCAGTACAATCCCTAGATACTTATATTCTGCTGCTTCTTCTATCTCTTGTCCCTCCCATCTGTACATGTCCCTGCTTATCATCTTCTTCCTTGTGAACCACACTACATTAGTTTTTCTTACATTTATCTTAATTTTATTTTTCCTGGTCCACAACCATATCTTGTCAATGTCTGCCTGCAAATTCCTTCCTTCCCATCTCACTTTGCAATAAACACAACACAATAGTCTGCAAACAATCTTATTTTCCCCCTAATTCCCAAAGTCACATTATTTACCATTATGGTAAATAACAAAGGACCCAGCATGCTTCCCTGTGGTACCTCTTACGTAACTTCCTCTTTCTCCGATATTGTCTCCCCCACTTTCACCCTCTGCTTTCGCCTCCTGAGGTAGTCCCCTATCCATTCCACTACCCTCCTGTCCAGTATCAGTGCCTTCACATTCCTCATTAATGTCCTATTGAGCACCTTATCAGATGCCTTCTCAAAATCTATGAAGCAGGTACCCACCTACTTCCCCCAATCAACTACCTGCACCAGATCTTCTAGTAGCCCAGCTAGATGAGTCTCACATGAGTATCCCCTCCTGAAACCATGCTGGGACTCCTTCAACCAATTCCTATTGTTCATCACCTTAACCACATACTGGACCTCCAGCCTCTCAATTACTTTTTGCGTGCTTGATGTGAGACTTACCGGTCTGTAGCTACCAGGCCTCTCCCTATCCTCTCCCTGCTTGTGTATAGGTACCACCATAGCATACTTCCAATCTTGTGGTAACTTACCCTCTCCTAAGGACTTTTTAAACAGCACCTCTAAATATTTCACCAACTACCTGCCACCAAACTTTAGTGCTGCGTTTCCTATCCCATCTGGACCCCCTGCCTTACTGCTCTTCAAACCCCTGTTTACCTTTTCTATATCCCACTCCCTCATCCTAAACTTACAAAAAACCCCCGAACACAATTTCCCTCCTATTCCAATCCTCCTTTGCCTCAAACATTGACAAGTACTGTCCTTGCAGCATCTCTGATTTTTCTTGGTCATTTATCGGATGCCTACCATCTCTTCCTGTTAACAGAGGGATCCCTTCCTCTCCTCCCCTTAACCCCCTAACATACCTAATCAATTTACCCTATTTCTTGTCTTTGCCTTTTTCCACAAGGTTCCCCAGAAATACTTTCTTTGCCTGTTTGATCTTCCTTTCAAGCTCCCTACCCATTTGTTTCATCATTTCCTTTGACCTTATTATTCCTTAATTTCTCCACTCGGCATGTAATTTTCTGTGCTTCCTCTCCATTTTCAAGATCTCCTGTCCATAATTTGGAGGATCTCCTCCAGTCTGTAACCTTTTCACTGGCACAATTTCTCCAACATAACCTCCATTAATCATTTAAATTCCATCCACAACCCCTCTACACCCTCCTCCATAGACCATTTTTTAATCCTGTCCCTCAGGAAGATTTCTACCCCCTTCTTGTCTCCTCTACCATACTACCACGCCAACCTTTCTGCCATTTGCATTTCCCTCATCCTACCAATCCCAATTTCCACAACCAGGATATGATGGTTGCTTATATCATCCAATACTATTGCACCAACTACAGCATTCCCAGGTCTGACCAACACCACATCCAGCACTGACCAAACACCCTCCTCATTCCATCTCGCATGTGTTTCTACTACCTGAACTAATCCTCAGTTGACTAACTGTGCTGCCATTCTCTGCATCATGCTACCCATTCCTTCTGCACCCTCTATCCATTTCACACTTGGCATATTCAAATCCCCTGCTCCAGCAACCCACTGCCTGTCCTTTAGTCTATCGACCTTCTCCTTGATCATCTCAATTGCCTGCCATCCCTGTGCTGGTGGTCTAAACGCTACCAGCAAAGTAATTTTCCTATTACTACCACCACTCAATTTAATTTCCATTACCTCGACATCCTCACTAACCCATTCTACCACCCCTTTTAGTCCTTTCCTTACACACACCATTATTCCTCCCCCTGTCCCATTCCTGTCTCTTCTGAAGATGGTGAACTTATCCTACATTGCATACCCCCTATCTCCACCCCTGCAGCCTCATCAATGTTATCCTCTCCATTTCTCTTCACTTCTGTTTCCTTGCTTCTAACTGATTGCTATTTCTACAATTGCTGCTCTGCCCTGACTCTCTCCATGCAGCCAGCTACTTCCCTACCAAGCAGATCGCCTAGAATCCTCTTCCCTTGCTCTGTCAGGTGAACCTGGTCCCTCCATACACTTTCCCAGCCTACCAATTTCCTACTATCTATAAATGTAGCCCTCAAATCCTTACACACCCTCTCATATACTTCACTCGCAGCCAATGCCTTCCTGTAGGATACTCCTTTCCTAACCAGCATGCCACTGACTACTGCCCTAGCTCCAGGGAACTTCTCCCGCACTTTCCTCAGCAATCCCCTGAGGTCCCACTCTACCTCCTGCCCAACCTCCCCTTGAGCCAGGACATTTCCCCCCTCATGAATTAGAACAACCTTTGCCACCCTGCTACCTCTCATACTACTAACCCTTTCCTCCAAATCCCTGGTATTTGCACCCCCAAATGCTACTTTATACGTAATTTCCTTCCTAACTTCCCTCAGCTCCACCCCCTTTACAATAGACTACCTAGAAAAACTACCTCTGGTTCCTTTCCTACAACCTGTTCCTGCTTTTTGGCTCTTCCACCCACCTGCCTACCCTTGTCTACCTCGTATCTTACCTGATCCCTGTTTCCAGTCTCCTGCAGCACCCTTGTTTCCCTCCATTTTACCAGCCCTCCTCTTTCCCCTCTGGCCCTAAACTGTCCACTTTGTCCTGCTTGCTGGTCTTTGCTAATCCCACACTTGCAAGCCTCAGCTTACTGCTTTCTACCTTCTACCACTGCCTGTTCCCTGCTTTCTGTTTCCAGTTCCTCTATTCCTGATTTCTTCCTGCCTACTACTGTTACCATATCCCTAGATATTTCTTGCTCCTCTAACCTTATTTGCTGTCTTATGTCTCCTACTGCATTATCCCTTTCTACTGCATCCAACTCCTCTATCCTCCACCTTAATCTTACCGCCTCTATCTCTGCCTCCCTTCTCCTCTCCCTTTCCTCCTGCAGTTCCTTCTGCAGCCCTACTTGCATTCTGCCTAACTCTTCCTCTCTACTCAGCTTTTCCTCCCGTGGACTAGCTTGCATTCTACTTTGCACCCCCTTTACATCCTCCAACTCCACCTCTAACTTATCCACCCTTATTTCAACTCTACTCTTACCCATCTCATTCCTGACCTTTTCCTCCACCCTCTCAATCCTATGCATCATCTCCCTATCTTTCCTGCTCATCAAATCTACCATCTCCCCTTTTCACCTCTCCTCAGCCACTTCCATTCTTGGCACTGGCACATCCTCTACAAAGCTTCCCCTCAGCATATCCCAGATCGAGTTTCCACCTTCTCCACTTATTTGTGTTTCCTTCTCTACCCTTAATTTGTTCCCTACTACCACCACCACTAAACCCTTTCCCTCAGCACATTCTTCACACCTCCACTTATTCTCCTGTAGTAATCACAGTTCTACCTCCTGGAATCCTATATACTCTGCATGGTACCAGCTGCTACACTGGTCGCACTGCACACCACGATCTAACCTTCTCCACACCTTTCCACATCCCCTGCCCTTGCATGTCCCTACGATTTGTTTTAACCAGATTACTTAACAAATTTAAAAACTACCCTCCATTATAACATAACCAAACATTTTTGTAACTATCCTTAGTTACACCATACACCACTTACCCTCGTTCAAGAACAAAGGCCTCGGCTACGTGCACACAATCAAACACACTACTCCCTCCTTACAACTAATTATTACCTAAAAACACTAATCTTAACTCTAATTATACCTCAACTACTACACTACCTATATAAAAACCTACTGCTAGTACTATTTACATGCGCAAAAATCTTAAATATGGAACGACACAACCTCTGGCCCGTCTGCAGCGGCGTGTCGAGAAGCGTCGGACGGTAACTAATCATTGACCACTGGTGGTGAAAGGAGGTTACACTTTGCTGTGGTGAGGGAAGCGGGCAACCAGGTGGCCCATGGTGCTCATTGTTCGGTTGCTACCCATGCCATGCAGGCGCTGCCTGCCGGGTGCGACCCAGTTCCAACGTTGAATGAGCCAGCAACTAGGTAAGTCTTCTAACTCCCTGGAACCGATCGTACGACATAGTTCACTGCAAGGTATACAATTAAAGATGTTTTGAGCATTGTTACCATCACTGTTACATCCTCCCCTCCTCCAAGCATCAGTGTGGTCGGCCGCTTTCCACAAGCAGTAACGTCGGGTGGCCAGTCCTATCAGTTCGGCAGCACAAACCACACACACAAATATCTCAATTTTATTAGTTGGTGTCAATTGCTAACATAAAGTGATTTCAATTGGTTGTGAGAATTAGAGTTCAGAGAATTTTGCTGTAGTTATTGTAAATATAATATCGAAATTATAATTAATTCTTTTATTTGAATAAGACCTCCATCCTTTAACAAACTTGGTATAGCCCACTTAATTTCTAGAGACAGGAATTGTAACAATCTGTGTTAACGGAGGTATAAAATGGTTAAGATATACGTTACACATTTTCCAAAGGTTTGATTCAAAACGTAAGAAGAAACCTCAAATAGACGATAACAAAATATTTGTTTGTATATAGCCAAAAATATATTTAGTTGCAAACAGTAAAATATTTTGTTGAATAAATAATATTTGGAAATCAACAGAATTAGTTCTGATCATCTAATAAAATACACAGTTGGACCAACAAAACCTATGTGTTAGACCAACAAAACCTATGTGTTGGACCAACAAAACCCATGTGTTGAACCAACAAAACCTATGTGTTGGACCAAAAGAAACAAGAAGTTGTTGATATAACTAATGAGCCTATTTTCCTCAACATGGGTGCAATTACTTTTTAAATAATTTCTTTAAAAAATGAGTTGAGAGGAAGGACTTGACTTCTCTTTGAAAGCAATAACTTTGGAAATGAAACCAGAAAGTTCTGCAACAATAATGAGACAGTTACAAATACACACATGCTTTACCCGGGATTTGAACCCAGAAAACCTTCGCTGCATTACGGAGATTGGATTCGGATTTAATCAGTCTAATGTTTCGAATGATAGGGTTTATCAACCTAAACTATTTGCAAGCCTTGGTTTCAGGTAAGTCAATAAGCCACATAAAACATGTAAGTTTACATGGCCTACAATAGCGCTAGTTGTGTGAGGAATTTCATGGAAATCAGTTGTTTGGTCTCTGAGATAAGACATAAAAATCTTCATTTCCTTATGTGATGCTATTGAACGAAATTGCCAGAAGAAGAGAGTCTATATATGGTGCTTCTAATGTATTCTGTCTGCATACAAGTTTTGGGTTCAATTTGGTTGAATTATTTAATATGAGATGCCAAACTTACCTAAATTATTTATGAAGCTGCCATTTTGAACATCGTTGTCTGGCCCATTTAAATCATGAAAGTTTATATGGCTTTCTGTAGCATTTATGATGTGCACAATTTGGTATTTATTTGAAATGTTCGTGTAACATTTGGAGGTAATCGGTTGAATGGTTTTCGAGACATGGTACAAATCCTCAATAATTTTCATGTGGCGATATCTATGAATAGAGTACAAAAAGTAATGTAGTATCAATTTCGATTATTGTATACTGCTAATATACAAATCGAAGTTTGAGTAAATTACATAGTTCTGTAGATATCGTCCTCAAAACTAAAATGATTTTATAGCCGCCAATCTGAGAAATAAGTGTGCCCTACTTAAAAATACATTTATTATTATGGCTTACAACGGTAAAACATCTTTGCCAAATTTTGTAAGAATACGTTGATTGTTTCCCAAGATACGATATAGAATCATTATTTTATTGGCAGGGGATTGAAACCGGTTCGCCTTGGTGACTATGATCTGAAGGTATGGGCACTGCTAAATAAATTTAAAAAAAATGTGTTGATACAACGTGATGACAGTCAGACGTGAAACATGTGAGTGTGGCGAGAGAGAGATGTATGAAGTACTCACTCGTCGGCATTGAAGTAAATGTCGACCCTGTTGGGTTCTCCCGTCCACTCCTTGAAGCGCACGCACGTGTTGTCGTGATACTGACGCATCGCCCTCATCAGCATCTCGCACTAAGACCAGTCCGGGCAGCCTGAGCATAGCAACACTCATGCTCTGAGGCGACACTGAAGTCCAACAAGATCTACCCTCTGCGAAAGCCAACTGGCACATCTATATAACTAGGAACAGGAAAATTTCACGTTTCAACACTTTGAGTGCCGTACAGATCTACTGGCAATGAACGCGTTTGAAAGCTCTGCTTAAGATCTACTTGTATGCACGTTGTGTGTTCTCCAACTTTATGTAAAATTAACATTGCCATGGGCCTAATCACATTATTCACGCGTCGGTTAAGTGAAACTTTGAAATTATTAGAAAAGTAAATACTTTACAAATCAGCTCATTTTTACACTCAGTTTCATTTAAAAAAAACATAAAGCAAAATAAATAATTTTAATCATCACAAATGGTTTCCTAACAAATTTTATTCGACGTTAAGTTATGGCACTACTTTCCATCCATCATTACCAACTTTACTGGGCGTATGTCACTCAGAGCAGCCGTTAAAATATACGGAGGCAGGAACAGTGACATTTTTATAGGGTAGATTTCACAAGTGCTCACTTTATCGTGAGCAGCCTTCACAAGCGAGTCTCCTAGGTTAACGACTGCATCGACATCAGTTCTACAGTTTTCTACATTCGCATTTATAACATTCCTATTGGTCCATACACTAAACAACTCTCATCACTGGCTGGCTTTCTAATATCGAGTTGTACGCGTCCCAATCTTTTCGCCTTTCTTATGTGAAATAATGTGTATATATATATATATATATAATCCATATTTCAGCGATTTATACTTGCTGACGTCATATTACTATGAATGTAACTTCACGTAAGGTGCAGGCGAGGTAATATTCCCTCGCCCATGTTTGTAACTACCATCACCGTCTCTCATATGCCCCCGGAGGCAGTGCTGCCACAAGACTCGTATGGTGGGTTGCAACGGAGAATGCAGACCGACACACTTGGGTCAAATCATTGAGCCGGCGGCAGGCTGCTGTGTGTGTGTGTTTCAGCTGGGCACCAGACCCGTGTTTATAGCTGTTTAAAACCATCGTTGCTATCTTAACCCTTTAAGAAGGCACACATCTACTCTCACTGAAGGCAAGGTTGAAGTGAGCTGCCTATATTCTCCACTGCACCAATATCAGCTGTATTGGCCTCTGTATTTATAAATACCTTCTTCCAATTGGTCCTGGTCACATAAGACACACCTACTGTACTCTGCCACGTTTATTATTGAGTGTCCATTGGCCAATGGAGTTGCTCGTTGACTATGTGCCAATCAATGTATCTTGACTGACGTAACATGTCTCACAATCCACCGTGTTCAATTGAGAAATTATTAAAACGAACCGTTTTATTCTTACGAATTGAAATGGTGACTAGTTGTAATTTTTTTTTTTTACTTAGATTCCCATAAAATCCAGCGAAACAGGAAAACCATAGAAGTGTGAGATTTGTCTTCAAGAGAAAAGAAATTTCCAAATAAACGTTGCCCGAGCATGTACGTACATACTCCCCAAAGGGTTAATACATTTACGTGTAGCTGTTATCGGCGAGGGATTGAAGCTCCCCACCAGTGTTGTAGTGTCGTGTTGTAGTGTCTTGTTGCCTGTACAACACTTTGTAGTGTTGATTGCAAGTGGTCAAGTTAAACTCGCGTGTAGTGTGTCGACGAGTGCTTACAACCCGAGTCGCTACTCATCGACAACCCTGCTAAGAAATGCGGATGTCAAAATATCACAGCAAACTGCATACGACTCAGCATAATATTACGTTGTCTTAATTCAACAGAGTAATATGGAATTGCAGTAATGAACGACGTCTGAATTCCTTGACGTTGGCATCGTAATATTACTTAGACAGTAGTTTTCATGACGATTACTAACATAATTAACATAATTACAAGTAGACCGCACTCAAAATGTATATTACTCTGATGAACACAATTTATTGTATACTACGTTACGTAGGAATGAAGTTTTCATTGCAACATTGACAAATCGCCATCATATAGGTAACGAACCGGGCGGTAATGATCGTTGCACAATACAGAAAGAACGCACAAAGTTAAAAATTTGTTTAGTTTCGTATTTACTTGTGGGTAGAACGTGTTCTTGAGAGATTTTGGTGCACACACTGATGAAACAATAAAACTATGTCTGTGCTAGATTTCCCTTCAGGGTCAAATAAACCGCCACTGAAGTGTAAGCCGAGGTACACTTGTGTATTAGCAGCCTACTACAAGTGTCAACATATTTCCCTTCAGGGTCAAATAAACCGCCACTGAAGTGTAAGCCGAGGTACACTAGTGTATTAGTAGCCTACTACAAGTGTCAACATATTTCCCTTCAGGGTCAAATAAACCGCCACTGAAGTGTAAGCCGAGGTACACTTGTGTATTAGTAGCCTACTACAAGTGTCAACATATTTCCCTTCAGGGTCAAATAAACCGAAACTGAAGTGTAAGCCGAGGTACACTTGTGTATTAGTAGCCTACTACAAGTGTCAACATATTTCCCTTCAGGGTCAAATAAACCGCCACTGAAGTGTAAGCCGAGGTACACTTGTGTATTAGTAGCCTACTACAAGTGTCAACATATTTCCCTTCAGGGTCAAATAAACCGCCACTGAAGTGTAAGCCGAGGTACACTTGTGTATTAGTAGCCTACTACAAGTGTCAACATATTTCCCTTCAGGGTCAAATAAACCGCCACTGAAGTGTAAGCCGAGGTACACTTGTGTATTAGTAGCCTACTACAAGTGTCAACATATTTCCCTTCAGGGTCAAATAAACCGCCACTGAAGTGTAAGCCGAGGTACACTTGTGTATTAGTAGCCTACTACAAGTGTCAACATATTTCCCTTCAGGGTCAAATAAACCGCCACTGAAGTGTAAGCCGAGGTACACTTGTGTATTAGTAGCCTACTACAAGTGTCAACATATTTCCCTTCAGGGTCAAATAAACCGCCACTGAAGTGTTCGCCGAGGTACACTTGTGTATTAGTAGCCTACTACAAGTGTCAACATATTTCCCTTCAGGGTCAAATAAACCGCCACTGAAGTGTAAGCCGAGGTACACTTGTGTATTAGTAGCCTACTACAAGTGTCAACATATTTCCCTTCAGGGTCAAATAAACCGCCACTGAAGTGTAAGCCGAGGTACACTAGTGTATTAGTAGCCTACTACAAGTGTCAACATATTTCCCTTCAGGTTCAAATAAACCGCCACTGAAGTGTTCGCCGAGGTACACTTGTGTATTAGTAGCCTACTACAAGTGTCAACATATTTCCCTTCAGGGTCAAATAAACCGCCACTGAAGTGTAAGCCGAGGTACACTAGTGTATTAGTAGCCTACTACAAGTGTCAACATATTTCCCTTCAGGGTCAAATAAACGCCACTGAAGTGTAGCCGAGGTACACTTGTGTATTAGTAGCCTACTACAAGTTCAACATATTTCCCTTCAGGGTCAAATAAACCGCCATGAAGTGTAAGCCGAGGTACACTGTGTATTAGTAGCCTACTACAAGTGTCAACATATTTCCCTTCAGGGTCAAATAAACCGCCACTGAAGTGTTCGCGAGGTACACTTGTGTTAGTAGCCTACTACAAGTGTCAACATATTTCCCTTCAGGTCAAATAAACCGCCACTGAAGTGTAAGCCGAGGTACACTTGTGTATTAGTAGCCTACTACAAGTGTCAACATATTTCCCTTCAGGGTCAAATAAACCGCCACTGAAGTGTAAGCCGAGGTACACTTGTGTATTAGTAGCCTACTACAAGTGTCAACATATTTCCCTTCAGGGTCAAATAAACCGCCACTGAAGTGTAAGCGAGGTACACTTGTGTATTAGTAGCCTACTACAAGTGTCAACATATTTCCCTTCAGGGTCAAATAAACCGCCACTGAAGTGTAGCCGAGGTACACTGTGTATTAGTAGCCTACTACAAGTGTCAACATATTTCCCTTCAGGTCAAATAAACCGCACTGAAGTGTAGCCGAGGTACACTGTGTATTAGTAGCCTACTACAAGTGTCAACATATTTCCCTTCAGGGTCAAATAAACCGCCACTGAAGTGTAAGCCGAGGTACACTGTGTATTAGTAGCCTACTACAAGTGTCAACATATTTCCCTTCAGGGTCAAATAAACCGCCACTGAAGTGTGCCGAGGTACACTTGTGTATTAGTAGCCTACTACAAGTGTCAACATATTTCCCTTCAGGGTCAAATAAACCGCCACTGAAGTGTAGCGAGGTACACTTGTGTATTAGTAGCCTACTACAAGTGTCAACATATTTCCCTTCAGGGTCAAATAAACCGCCACTGAAGTGTAAGCCGAGGTACACTTGTGTATTAGTAGCCTACTACAAGTGTCAACATATTTCCCTTCAGGGTCAAATAAACCGCCACTGAAGTGTAGCCGAGGTACACTGTGTATTAGTAGCCTACTACAAGTGTCAAATATTTCCCTTCAGGGCAAATAAACCGCCACTGAAGTGTAAGCCGAGGTACACTTGTGTATTAGTAGCTACTACAAGTGTCAACTATTTCCCTTCAGGTCAAATAAACCGCCACTGAAGTGTAGCGAGGTACACTTGTGTATTAGTAGCCTACTACAAGTGTCAACATATTTCCCTTAGGTCAAATAAACCGCCACTGAAGTGTAAGCGAGGTACACTGTGTATTAGTAGCCTACTACAAGTGTCAACATATTCCCTCAGGGTCAAATAAACCCCATGAAGTGTAGCCGAGGTACACTTGTGTATTAGTGCCTACTACAAGTGTCAACATATTTCCCTTCAGGTCAAATAAACGCCACTGAAGTGTAGCCGAGGTACACTTGTGTATTAGTAGCCTACTACAAGTGTCACATATTTCCCTTCAGGTCAAATAACCGCCACTGAAGTGTGCCGAGGTACACTGTGTATTAGTAGCCTACTACAAGTGTCAACATTTTCCTTCAGGTCAATAAACCGCCACTGAAGTGGCCGAGGTACACTTGTGTATTAGTAGCCTACTACAAGTGTCAACATATTTCCCTTCAGAGGTACACTTGTGTATTAGTAGCCTACTACAAGTGTCAACATATTTCCCTTCAGGGTCAAATAAACCGCCACTGAAGTGTAAGCCGAGGTACACTTGTGTATTAGTAGCCTACTACAAGTGTCAACATATTCCCTTCAGGGTCAAATAAACCGCCACTGGGGGGGGGGGGGGGGGGGGGGGGGGGGGGGGGGGGGGGGGGGGGGGGGGGGGGGGGGGGGGGGGGGGGGGGGGGGGGGGGGGGGGGGGGGGGGGGGGGGGGGGGGGGGGGGGGGGGGGGGGGGGGGGGGGGGTACACTTGTGTATTAGTAGCCTACTACAAGTGTCAACATATTTCCCTTCAGGGTCAAATAAACCGCCACTGAAGTGTAAGCCGAGGTACACTTGTGTATTAGTAGCCTACTACAAGTGTCAACATATTTCCCTTCAGGGTCAAATAAACCGCCACTGAAGTGTAAGCCGAGGTACACTTGTGTATTAGTAGCCTACTACAAGTGTCAACATATTTCCCTTCAGGGTCAAATAAACCGCCACTGAAGTGTAAGCCGAGGTACACTTGTGTATTAGTAGCCTACTACAAGTGTCAACATATTTCCCTTCAGGGTCAAATAAACCGCCACTGAAGTGTAAGCCGAGGTACACTTGTGTATTAGTAGCCTACTACAAGTGTCAACATATTTCCCTTCAGGGTCAAATAAACCGCCACTGAAGTGTAACGCCGAGGTACACTTGTGTATTAGTAGCCTACTACAAGTGTCAACATATTTCCCTTCAGGGTCAAATAAACCGCCACTGAAGTGTAAGCCGAGGTACACTTGTGTATTAGTAGCCTACTACAAGTGTCAACATATTTCCCTTCAGGGTCAAATAAACCGCCACTGAAGTGTAAGCCGAGGTACACTTGTGTATTAGTAGCCTACTACAAGTGTCAACATATTTCCCTTCAGGGTCAAATAAACCGCCACTGAAGTGTTCAGCCGAGGTACACTTGTGTATTAGTAGCCTACTACAAGTGTCAACATATTTCCCTTCAGGGTCAAATAAACCGCCACTGAAGTGTAAGCCGAGGTACACTAGTGTATTAGTAGCCTACTACAAGTGTCAACATATTTCCCTTCAGGGTCAAATAAACCGCCACTGAAGTGTAAGCCGAGGTACACTTGTGTATTAGTAGCCTACTACAAGTGTCAACATATTTCCCTTCAGGGTCAAATAAACCGCACTGAAGTGTAAGCCGAGGTACACTAGTGTATTAGTAGCCTACTACAAGTGTCAACATATTTCCCTTCAGGGTCAAATAAACCGCCACTGAAGTGTAAGCCGAGGTACACTTGTGTATTAGTAGCCTACTACAAGTGTCAACATATTTCCTTCAGGGTCAAATAAACCGCCACTGAAGTGTAAGCCGAGGTACACTAGTGTATTAGTAGCCTACTACAAGTGTCAACATATTTCCCTTCAGGGTCAAATAAACCGCCACTGAAGTGTAAGCCGAGGTACACTTGTGTATTAGTAGCCTACTACAAGTGTCAACATATTTCCCTTCAGGGTCAAATAAACCGCCACTGAAGTGTAAGCCGAGGTACACTTGTGTATTAGTAGCCTACTACAAGTGTCAACATATTTCCCTTCAGGGTCAAATAAACCGCCACTGAAGTGTAAGCCGAGGTACACTGTGTATTAGTAGCCTACTACAAGTGTCAACATATTTCCCTTCAGGGTCAAATAAACCGCCACTGAAGTGTAAGCCGAGGTACACTTGTGTATTAGTAGCCTACTACAAGTGTCAACATATTTCCCTTCAGGGTCAAATAAACCGCCACTGAAGTGTAAGCCGAGGTACACTTGTGTATTAGTAGCCTACTACAAGTGTCAACATATTTCCTTCAGGGTCAAATAAACCGCCACTGAAGTGTAAGCCGAGGTACACTTGTGTATTAGTAGCCTACTACAAGTGTCAACATATTTCCCTTCAGGGTCAAATAAACCGCCACTGAAGTGTAAGCCGAGGTACACTTGTGTATTAGTAGCCTACTACAAGTGTCAACATATTTCCCTTCAGGGTCAAATAAACCGCCACTGAAGTGTTCGCCGAGGTACACTTGTGTATTAGTAGCCTACTACAAGTGTCAACATATTTCCCTTCAGGGTCAAATAAACCGCCACTGAAGTGTAAGCCGAGGTACACTTGTGTATTAGTAGCCTACTACAAGTGTCAACATATTTCCCTTCAGGGTCAAATAAACCGCCACTGAAGTGTAAGCCGAGGTACACTTGTGTATTAGTAGCCTACTACAAGTGTCAACATATTTCCCTTCAGGGTCAAATAAACCGCCACTGAAGTGTAAGCCGAGGTACACTAGTGTATTAGTAGCCTACTACAAGTGTCAACATATTTCCCTTCAGGGTCAAATAAACCGCCACTGAAGTGTAAGCCGAGGTACACTTGTGTATTAGTAGCCTACTACAAGTGTCAACATATTTCCCTTCAGGGTCAAATAAACCGCCACTGAAGTGTAAGCCGAGGTACACTTGTGTATTAGTAGCCTACTACAAGTGTCAACATATTTCCCTTCAGGGTCAAATAAACCGACACTGAAGTGTAAGCCGAGGTACACTTGTGTATTAGTAGCCTACTACAAGTGTCAACATATTTCCCTTCAGGGTCAAATAAACCGCCACTGAAGTGTTCGCCGAGGTACACTTGTGTATTAGTAGCCTACTACAAGTGTCAACATATTTCCCTTCAGGGTCAAATAAACCGCCACTGAAGTGTAAGCCGAGGTACACTTGTGTATTAGTAGCCTACTACAAGTGTCAACATCTTTCCCTTCAGGGTCAAATAAACCGCCACTGAAGTGTAAGCCGAGGTACACTTGTGTATTAGTAGCCTACTACAAGTGTCAACATATTTCCCTTCAGGGTCAAATAAACCGCCACTGAAGTGTAAGCCGAGGTACACTAGTGTATTAGTAGCCTACTACAAGTGTCAACATATTTCCCTTCAGGGTCAAATAAACCGCCACTGAAGTGTAAGCCGAGGTACACTTGTGTATTAGTAGCCTACTACAAGTGCCAACATATTTCCCTTCAATGTCAAATAAACCGCCACTGAAGTGTTCGCCGAGGTACACTAGTGTATTAGTAGCCTACTACAAGTGTCAACATATTTCCCTTCAGGGTCAAATAAACCGCCACTGAAGTGTTCGCCGAGGTACACTTGTGTATTAGTAGCCTACTACAAGTGTCAACATATTTCCCTTCAGGGTCAAATAAACCGCCACTGAAGTGTAAGCCGAGGTACACTAGTGTATTAGTAGCCTACTACAAGTGTCAACATATTTCCCTTCAGGGTCAAATAAACCGCCACTGAAGTGTAAGCCGAGGTACACTTGTGTATTAGTAGCCTACTACAAGTGTCAACATATTTCCCTTCAGGGTCAAATAAACCGCCACTGAAGTGTAAGCCGAGGTACACTTGTGTATTAGTAGCCTACTACAAGTGTCAACATATTTCCCTTCAGGGTCAAATAAACCGCCACTGAAGTGTAAGCCGAGGTACACTTGTGTATTAGTAGCCTACTACAAGTGTCAACATATTTCCCTTCAGGTCAAATAAACCGCCACTGAAGTGTAAGCCGAGGTACACTAGTGTATTAGTAGCCTACTACAAGTGTCAACATATTTACGAATGGCATTGATAGCAACAGTTTTCTGATAATTCCGGAATGGCAATTGTGACCATATTTGTTTACATCACAAATGATATTTTGAAAATTGTAAACACGTATAAAATATGTTGCCAATTTACGGTATACCATTATGCAAATGTTTTATGAAAAACATCCGCAAGGACGATATTTATTGACGTGGGTAAAGAAATAACGTTTATTGTCCCCTCTAATGTCAGCAAATAACACATGAGGCTTAATTATTAGTTGAGGTACCACTTATGGCGCAAAAAGTTTTTACCAGACAGTAAATTCAGGAATCAGTACAAATTAAAAACTATATTGGGAGTGTCGTTAATGTATACTAACCCGGCGTGAGCACAATCAGTAGGACAAATAAACAGGGAAACATGTACACGACATTGGCCATAAAGTGATATCTGAGAGTGATAGAAGCCTTGGAACTTTGCGATTGGAAATGCGCTGTGCAACGATGAATTGGAAACCACTTGTGACTAAGCAACGAAAATGTGCATACAGGCAAATGTTTACAAGGCAGGCATTACGGAAAGTACACTCCTTCATAGATTAAATAGGGGCTGGCACCCTACGATTGCTCAGAAATTTGTAATCTGGTACTTGAAGCAGTGTGACATGACATGTGAGTAATCAGCTTGCAAATAGAAAGAAAAAAGGTCACCTTATTAGTGTCTGTTAACCCCTACCGGTAAAGCAGAAATAATGTTTGTAATTGGAGGGTAGATGAATGGTAGCCTGGGAGGTAGGCATCCTGTCTCTCTCACTGTGGTCCAAAACATACCAACTGACAACCTGGTTCAAGTTTTTGTCCTAATACAGGTTAATGACCCCTTAGTAAATGGCGGTAGAGTGAGATAGTTCGAATGCGAAGAGTTTACATGGTTACAGCATATGGTCGAAGTGTGAGCCACCCGTCTGCAGACATGCACGAATGTGTTACTCATATGACTGCCGCACATGTTGCAACATTCTGGGATATGGTACGGCGTGCATCTTGAATACATTACCAGAGATCCTCCACATTGTCCACATCGGTTGCTTACACTTGCAGCTTCAAGTAGAAGTCGACTGGCTTTATGTCCGGTGATCTGGATGGCCAACCCAGTGGCCCACCTCGGCCAATCCATCGCGCTGAGTACCGCGCATCCTGTGTATTGTCTTGCTGTACAACTAAAGTGTGCTGGTGCACCATCGTGCACGTACCACATGTCTCGTACATTCAGTGGTACTACATCAGGTAGTTGTGGCAGGTCGTCGTCCAAACGCCGATAAACTGAAGTGAATGCACATGCGGCGGGTGAGTGTCGAGCTGGTAACTTTTCAGCGTATCGATGACGCATATTTGATACATTACACATCATTTCACCATACATGAGATGCATGTACATCAGTTCATCATTGCTTCACTGTATAAGACACGTCGTGAAGAGCTGTCTGATATGTGAACCACCGATACAATGCCAGCAAGCAGGCAACTTCGTCGCCACTTGTTACGACAACAGGAACCAATGTGATGGGTAACTTGCCCGTAGTAACTTCCCAGCTGTCCACAATATTATAAACCTGTTGCCTTAGGACAGGGACATTAGCCAGGATATCAGTTCACACATCATGCACCACAGTGATACAGGCTGCCTACCTCCCAGGCAACAATTAATCTGCTTTCCAACTAAGCATGAGATTTCTTAGGAAATGTTAGCGATTAGCGAATACTACTAAGGCGACCTTTTTAAATAGCTTTTTGAATGCTGGTTACTAACACGTCATGCCAAATTGCTTCAAGCGCAGGTTTACAAAGCTATAACCGATTGGAGGGTGCCAATGTCAATTTAATGTATGAAGAGGCGTACTCTCTGTAACGTTGTTTTGTGTGGTAACCTGAATTGTAAACGTTTGCCTGCAAGCCAATTTTCGTTGCTTATTCGCAATTGGTTTCCAATTTATTGTTGCATAACACATTCCCTATCGCAACGCTCCAGGGCCTCTACCGCACACAGAAATCACTTAAGGTGCTGTGTCGTGTGTGTGTGTGTGTGTGTGTATATATATATATATATATATATATATATATATATATATATATATATATATATATATATATGAGTGTGTGTGGTTTCCATATTTATTCGTCCTAAGCATTCCGTTCACACCAGGTTAGCATACATTAACGACTCATCCTGCAGATATTATTTCGGTTTAAATTCAGCACCTATATTATAAAAATGTTATTTTAAAGAAAATATTTCATGTATCAAAAATGTTAGCACTTATCGCTACTGGTCATTGAAGACGCCTGCATGCAGTCAAACTATTAATTTTCTTCATTTGTTGAAATGATCCATAAATGAGAAAAAGCAAACTCTCAAAAGTGCTTATTTGACCGCGAGAAGCACTGTAGTATCTGAGAGGCGATGTCACTAGTAATGTATAAAGAGTACAGACTTGTCGTAATTTTCAATTAATCGACGCTGTGAAATTTTCTAAGTCTCAGCACAGTTGTTTCACGAGGTTTTGTGACACTCATTAAAAAAGACATTGTTCCATTTCTTGGGAAGGTTTGTTTTTCTTTCACCAGTGTTACAATGAAAAGTTTGTTTGTAAGCTACTCTCTCAACAAACATTAACATTCCCTTCGTGTTTGAAAGGTAACAAGCGTTTTATGAATATAGACGCATATTTACCTTGTAAACTGTTTAGGACCTTTTTCCTTTGTAATGAGACCGCCGTAGGTTCAAATTGTACGCCCCTCATCATCGCGAGCCTTCTAGTCTTGCATATTGCCACTTTGAAACGACACAGGATCACTCAGCTGTTTATATTCGGACTTGATCCCTCAGTGAAGAGACAGAGAGCATGAGAATACATCGAGAACTTCAGCAACTCACGTCAGAGAACTGGCGTCACTAGTAAAAATGTATGTCTTTGTTACAAAGGAATCTTCGTAAATTAGTTGTCGAATGTTTTCTTGCAACTATACAGCAAATATATATTATATTGTATGATGTAAATTTACAACACGTTATTCAAGAAAAATCTAACTAGTTTATATAGCTCAACATCTATAATAATCTTGAAGTATAAAATACTTCATTCTTAAATTTCAACATTAACTTTAAACATTCCACACATAACTTTTCTAAAATTTTCTCCAATTTATTTGTGATTCTACAAAAATATCTTTGGCAACTTGTTTTGAAAAGAATCGCTGGTTCAAGAACATAGTGCCGGGAATGTTTGTCACAAATCCGCGCATTGTAATTAGGCTGCTCCACCACCACACACCAAGTCCCAATCAGTGATATCAATTAGTGAAATAACATTCACTGAAAGTCAGTCAATAAGCTACTACTGATCGGCGAATCAAGCAAATTAACTGGGAGCAAGTTATTTATAGCAGTGGGAATTACAAATAAATCAGTGAAATTGAATCACTATATTAATTAGTTATCTGTATGTTTTTATCAGTTTCTCCATTTTCACTGTTTGTAGTGATTTGGCTCAATTCTCACTGTTTCGATTTTAGAGTGCAGGGGAAGTTCCGCGGCACGCGATAGCCAATCAGACAACACGCGGACTTCCAGAGCCTGGCGCACCCACTCAGCGCCTGTATTAAAGGAACCTCCATACCATCTTACTTCTGCGTACTTATCTATTCTGTGGCTAAAACTACATTACTTTAAAAATCCTGTACCTTGAGATGTGAACAATTCACAGCTTCATTGGGCGACAGCTTGGACGTAATACCTGAGAGATCCTGAACCACTTGTATAACCTGTAGTAGTCATAGGAAACCAAGCTTAGACTATAACTGTCATCTCACTTGGGATTTAGATAGTAAAAATCTGCTGTGGTTTGAGTATATGGTCGACTATGCACGCTATAATCTTTCTTTTGTATTTCTAAACTAATTGCCAAGATATATGTGTAACACTACATATAAATAAGAGCGCATTTCACAAAGCCATAGCGTAGAATATACAAAATTAACTTAGAATTTTAACAATCGAGAGTCGTATACAAGTTTATTATAAACACTGAGCTACATAAACATTTTTTGTATGTTTTCTAAAATAATGTGTTGGGAAGAATGCAATATTTCAGCTGCAGAGACACACAGAAATATTTGGCTACTTGTTTCCACAGAATTCATTGTAACAAGCACAGCAATTTTTTACTGTGCAGTTTAGCATTAAATTATCTAAATCCGGGAATTTCCCCATTCTCTGGTTAATATGATATCTTCTCTGTTGTGGGGAAGTGAGTTTTATGAGCAGTGACAACTTGGTTTGTAGATCCAGAAACAATACCACCTGGCTCACTGGACCACAATAATTGTGAGTGCTGTCTGTGGAATTACTAATAACCCTTCTGAAATATGTCATTGTACTAACAGAAATCTTGGTTTTCAAGAACTCCCCCCCTCACCTATCAACAACGTGTACACTAAGAGTCATGCCTAACGTTGCGCGAGAACATGTATAAATACATTTCTCAGGTCAGACTCGACCTGAACCACTGTACTCGACAATCAAGGGTGCCGCCTACTTAAATCAGCTACAGTAAGAAAATATTAAACAATTTGTTCAAACCAGCTTGACGGGTCTAAGTAATGTCTGCCAACAGAACATTCAAGGGACGTTTTACACACTAAAAACTACTTCATTTTGTATTATTTCTATAATTTGCCTAATTCATTTAGGCCAAATGATTGACCAATATATTACATATTATATTGTAAAAACCACCTGAGCATAATTACTTTTTACAGTGTTTTGTATCTCGATTTAATGCTGTTTATTTTTAATAGACTTTCCATGGTTAGATTGCAGAATATGCATATGTCTTGTAACAAGATTTGCGAATGTAATTTTAGGGAAAGTTTCAGTCCACAATTTTAAAAGATTTTATTTTTATTTCAAGAGCTGGAAAATGTCATCCCATATCAAATAAGAGGAAAAGGACGTGGCGCAAGGTTGGTACAACTGATTCTTCCAATGGCATGAACTAAGACAAATATCATTATTTTAGGATTGAAATATCCACTAATGTATTTCTTGTCTTCGTAGAAACAGCTTGCAAATTAGATCCAAAAAATTACAATTGTACTTCTACAGGAAATCTGTAGCATATTTCAATGTATTTTTAAGTTTGTACATTATGCTAAGAACCCACGGAAATAAGAAATACTGACTGATATGTAGCCCATATGAACATTCTGCAAGCTGTAAGACAAGCGTAGTTTCTATCCTGACTTTAATAGTTATAGCTCTACTTTAAACAATTCTGGAGATTTCACTTTGTTTGCTATTAGTTGAGAATTTAGATAGCTTGAATGTCAGCGTGTGATTGCAACATACGTCCTAAGAAGTGAAAGCCAATGCCCACTGGAGACTGCAGATCCAAGAGAAACTCGGGCGATATAGGAAAATATCACTCCTGAATACTGACGGCTTCAGTTCCGGGACGAGAATGAGGCGAAGCCAGTCAGGACAAAAGCTGGCAGACAATGTCGTCGCAAGCTGGAGGAAGCCTGGAGGAAAACTCTCTCCCGATGAAGGGCTAAAATAGCGGCGACACATTCCCCATACTGTCGTAGTGGGACATTGATTACTGGTGCTTACTTTACATCCAATAACCATTCCACACTCCTTGCCTTTGTGTAGACATCGCCATCGTCAAGTTTATGGCACAAGCATTGTTGTTATGTTTCGCTATTGTCCATTTAATGCAAGTGGGGTAAATTTTGACAGTTCTAGAAAAGTAGCATGGCCACAATGTATCCTTCCATCACAGCTGTTTGTCACAGAAGAAAAATATTTTTGTAAACAAATGTTTGAGTCCAACGCACACTTGCATTTTCCTCTTTCCTCGTGTTTCTCGTCATGGCAGGCACTGAAAGACTGAAGTTAGCTAACTTCCGTCCAGTAATTAATGTAGGATGTTATAGCCAGGTTGGCATTCCAACCTGTTTTATTTGTGTGACTGGGAAGTTAACTTTATTGGGGTTCTTTTATTTTATTTCGAGGGAAAATAGGAAACAGTGAGGGGGTGGGGAGCTTTAGTTTGACGTCTTTCGTGAGACGGCATTGATCTGATGTTTTTACAAGTGGGGGTCATTTCGAGTTGCATATTGTTTTGATGAAGCAGTGGAACATTTTGCTTGTATGGAAAGAAAATTCAGATTATTATAACTTAAAATTTTTTAACTTCTATGAAAAAACAAAACGCGATACATACGTTGATGTTCGTATTCATACAGATGCAGCAATATATATATATATATATATACATACACACACACACACACACACTTTCACTGATGTTAACCTTACACTCGTTGAATTTACGATGTAGACAAACAAATATTCACACACTAAAAAGTTTAGAAAATGCGGATTTTTCAAGCCACGTACATTTAAATAATTATAGTAACGATTTACAAATACATTATTTACAAAACATGTAAACTTAATGTTAGTAAAATTCGCAACCTCTTGAACACGTGTTTTTCTATGGTAATCCTTGCCAGTTTACTTCACTAAAATCACGTTTGTTCGTCACTAGCATTTAAATAATTCATTTGCAGAATCATTCAGTACATTCAACACTGCGCACGTTTCCTGAAACCAACAAATCGATACGTAAACTATATTAGTGTTTCTTTATAGTGGACCTCAGTTAAAGAAAATGGCGGAACAAGCAGTTTTACGAAGCTGTTAAACACGTGCAGATTAATATTACATTTCACTGAAGAAAACGCATTAGAACAGTACCCACAACCAACGTACCCTTAGATAAAGTAAATAAAATATAATTAACTTGGTACCGATTAAATGTTCCGACAAAACCAATAAAATATTGGTATAAACACGATGAGAAAAAACCACACGCACAACGGCATTCGCCGGGCTGGAAACATAAACATAGCTTGCGATTGGCTGAAAACGTTTACTTTTCGTATGTGTCGACATGGTATGTTATAATGGCTACGAATGCTTTTAAAGTCCATACACTAAAAGCCAAGAAAATTTAATATTGCTTTAAAAACACAAATGTTGAAAGTATAATTAAAATTTTAAATTACAACTTTTAGTTCTGGGTACTATTTTCTTCCAAAGCCATCACAAAAATCGCCAACTTAACAAAATGCATCCCGCAACGTTTCATCAGCTGATACAATACTTTACAAACGAGAGAATTTACTGTTTATATATTGTGTAGGTTGGTCTCATTGTCTGTCAGATTTTACCCCACTTATATTAAATGGATAATATATACTAGTTATAACTTGGTATGTGAGTCGTAATTGTGTTGTTAATAGAGTGCCTTCACGCTCGCAGTATATGCACTACGTGATATATGTACTTGGTGATATAAAGGTTCTCGTAAAACCAAATTGCTGTTATTGCATCCGACGACAGGTTTTACAACGAGAAGTCTGGCACAACATCCATACTCCCACACTGCACTTGTACTCCAGTCGAGTAATACAGTGTGCGGCACTTATCCTCTTTACTCATCTCTCTTTTGTTCCAGGTAGTATAGTTATGTTATAGTTCTTACTTGACTGGTGGTGTAACTTTTCTTCGCCAACTAGTGATGCTCTAACATGCATCATTAGAAACTAAATTTTATTTCATTCTTAATTGCTGATAGGAATCTCTCAATAGAGAACTTTTTTAATTTTTAGAGCGAACTTATGACAGATACTGCTGATTCTCCTTTATTTACTTGTTTCTTGTATTGAAAACTCAATATATTTCCTGAAGTTCTCTTAAAAACCGTTCTTTGACATGTAATGTTTAAGATATTTCTGTGACATGTACTGCATTATATCGTCAAACCTGTCCACCAGGCTGAAAGATGAAAGTACGGCCTTAAATATCCTATACACGATCATCACTGAATATACGTCGACAAATAGTACTTTCTATCTTTCAGCCCCAGAGTCTGATACGCTTTTATACAGCATCTGACCTCAAAAAGTGCCCGAAAGCAAAGAGTAGTGTATAAAAGAGAGAACTATTTCAATGTATTTTAAATGGGAGCTTTGTGACTGTGGCCGTTGCTGACGGCCTCCGGCTCGACTCGGAACTGCTCGGCAGTCTTCGGCTCCCCGTCAGCAACAGCCACAGCCAAATAGCTTCCTTTTAAAGTACATTGCAACAGTTATCTCTTACTGTGGGGGCACTTTCAGCTAACACAACTGTTGACCAGACACTGACTCCAAGCTGATGCAGTTTTGCACCTTCAGTATCTTCCCACATAGTCGCTGAGACCCTCGCACTCATGGTCCAGCCGAGGAGCTGCCCTCTCCTCTGCTGTCTGTCCAGGTGCTGCGTCACCGCTCACTGTGTCCACCCGTCAGTGGCTTCTTCAGAGTAGCAGGCGCTGACGTGAGGTTCACTCTGTCTTCACGTTTGCAGCTCTCTTACCGGGATACTCTAGCAATGACGACTGACTTATGTACGAGTAGCCACTGCGGGGAGAGGTTCGAACTGCAAGAATTGAGACAAACAATCTTGGTTAGCCCTCACCAGGCGTAATGTAACTATTCTTGATTTATTCATGGCATGTTGATTACTTTTCTGCTGCTCTATATGTAGTATCCTTTATTACATCTACTTGATCTGTGTTGTAGCTTAGAGATGCATGGAAAAATAGTCCTTATTCCACCATCTCCCGCCATAATTTATATATGTCAGTCCTTTAGTATCTTCCACGCAAATACGAGTATATTCTCATCCTGGCCTGGTGTTGCCATAAACCTACAACTGGGCCATTCCATGTCAGTCTGTGCCCTATCTTTCAACGATTCTTGAAGATTTTCCTGGCAGATAGGTCTGCTCAAATGGGAGCAAGGTACCAGTGCAGGCCATCACCTACAATCGCGCGCACTCACCGCCATCTCAACCGTTACTTTGCATTTGAATTTCCTTACACTGAAGTCCACGCTTGGAACCCAATAGTCTGACCGCTGAGTAGTCAACCAGGCCGACACCATCACGATTTCCCGTGATTCAAGCTCAACCTGGGAGGGAGGTGCATCTTCTGATGCATGCGATGGCAGTCATGGGGGAAAAAATGCCAGAAGAGGAACTTGCGTGGACTCACTCGGAGTGTGTTTGCGCAGGTACCACCAGGAGGTAGCCAGCTACGAGGACAGTCAGGGCTAGGAGTACTCCTACGGGAATGGGGCAGACACCGGGGTGGGGGAGGAAGAGCTGGATAGCCATGGGTGGGCGGCGCCACCCACCTTGTCCCAGAGTGCGACCCACATGGCGAGGTTGCCGACGGGCCCCAGGACCAGGGCTGCGCTCTTCAAGGACAGGTGGAGGTCCGCCCAGGATAAACAGAGGCCACAGCGACGTCGGTTGGATCTGAATCCCTCCTCATGGGTGGTGACGTTCCTGAGACGCCGTCAGCTGTCCTCTGGGAGAAAGGTGCAGTCAGGGGTCCCGTAACTCTAAAAGCACTTTATTAGCTGCAACTTACTATTTGTTTCCGCAGGGAAATGTGAACATTTTTGCTGTCAGATTGGATGAAGGGGAAGGACAGGCCGGGTAGGGATCGATGGAAGCCTGTGGGATGGTGAACAAGTAGTCTGGAACTCCAGTCCCACTGGTTTGCTCAAGATTGGGGGGGGGGGGGGGGGGGGGGGGTTGTAATGTTCACTCCCACTCATACCATAATTATCGTACATATGCCACTGTACCCGCACAAATTATCGTACGCATGCCAAAATTATAGTCAGTTTATTGATATTTTAGTACAAACTTGCTATACGTTCGGTATTTTGTACCTTAATTTCCATTCATTCTACCACAAATTCCTTAAGGCCATATACGGGTTATATAGGTACCTTCATATATCCTCCTTTGGCTACTGTGGCATTGGTTCGCCCCTGCAAAGTAGTTTTGCCACAAACAAACATATTGTTTAATGAATGACAATTAATAACATTTCATTGCCGTTAGTGTTACTCTCCAGTAATCTTTGTAGTTAAGTCAGTTACTGTTTTATTAAGGCTTAGGTTACAATTATGTCGATAACCTAAGGAATCTGTTGTTTGTTCTCTTAGCATTAGACAAGTTTCGTTAAGTACTGAAAACTGGAATGTTCGAAAGAAAATTTCATTAGCATTTATTTATTTTGACTTGATTTGTAATTCATTTACATTTATTTGCAGGGGGATTCTTTACTGTTAACGAAACAAGATCGAAAAAAAAATTGCACTTGACACAAAGAAAGGTACTGTTGCCATTAAACAAAAATCTACACTCGCGAGCAGCTGAATTAGGTCCATTTGCCCAGTAGCATGTAGCACCACCTGCTGATGGTTCTGGATGGTATAACTGCTGACAGGCCGTTGTGGACCAGCATTGAATTAACGAGTGATCTTGAGCACTGTGGCCTGTCTATGCGCTGTTACCACCCGAGATAGCCGACCGCGACTCCTGCCATACGCCGCAGCGCTTGTTCCTGGCGGCGCTGCGCACAGTGGTTCTACCACGAACTCGTGGTGACACCCATGACGCGGTGGCCAGGACGACGTCGGAGATGGAGGGCCCCGTACGTCTGGCCCCAACTATCTGTCCGCGATCAATATTGCTGAGGCTTTGTTTCTTCTCCATTGTGTGCTCAACTGTTACTAATGCCCGGCTGCACCTTCGTAGTTCGAAACTCCATCCGAGATCGTATCTAAGATCGACACAGGAAACTGTTGCACCATTCGAGTTCAGAGCTGGACTGGAGATCGAGATGAAATTCATTTCGAACCGCTGAAATTGGCGGTTTGAAATCTCGATCCGAGATCAGCAGCCATCGTCGACAAATGTAGTTTGAAAATACGCCAACAGATAGAATTACGTTCGATTGTTTTCTTGGGAAATTAAAACAACATTGTACACTCTTGAATATTATTCAGTTAAATTCTTATAACAATAATTCACATAAAGCAGATAAAACATCTCACATCTAGTTCTATCTAAAGTGAAAAATACGCCTTCTTCCATGACGTCATATATTACGAACCAATAGTAAAATTTGTGTCATACTTAATATCGATCTCTAACTTTGGAACCAAGATCGACGAATCGGAGATCCAGAATCATGAAATTTCGTTGGTGCAACACTTTTACATTGGAACCAAGATCAAACTGGATCCTGGTTCAGAATTAGGATAATTTGATCTCGGATCGGGGAAGATGTTGATGTTACCGGGCATCAGAGATCAGTGTAAGGTTTGACAACATCCCGCTCGACGGGGCGACCACAGCGCCGTCCCGCCAACACAGCAGGTGTCTCTAATTCAACTGCTCATGAGTGTATAACGAAAAGGTTTAATGACACCGAACGTAAGTTTCTTTAACCTTAACTTAGTATTATATAGTCTATTCTCGGTTTCTTCACGCTTTTGGTATCAAACCTTGAAAAAATATCCCATATATATATAATGTGTTTTGTTATTTCCTAAGTATGTCGTGTATCACACGCATTTTATTCTTGTGTTAACATAAAAGTACAGTACCGTAATTTTTATTCAATTAAACTGTTATTAATATGGTATCTATAATTTGCAGTGTATATTTTATAACTAATATTAATAAAGACAGAGAAAATAGGTGTGTTGGTAATTCTTAGTAAGAAATTGTTCCTATGCAAAATATTATTATACTGAGTGCGCCCAAATTGTAAGCTTCGTTTGCACGAGGCGGAGGGATATCCTGGAAGTAGAACTTTAGCAAGGCTTCAGAAAAGTTGGAATTAACCGTGAATGGAGTATAGCAAGATTTAGTTACTATAAACAAAACGGTCTCGAAGAAGTGTTTTTCTTTGCTATACGGAAAGCTGAGCACATGTTATCTTTTACAGCGAGGCAACTCGTCTGAAAGCCGCGTCCAGCGCCCACAGCCTTCTAGACGCTTGCTGAGGCACGGCGGCGCAAAAGCCGAGCAGGAAGAGAGACTACTCCGAGGAGACTCGATCAGGAGGTTTGGCAGGCTACGAGAACGACTACGACGACTCGGAGCAGGAGGACAGCGACTACGACGTCACGCGAGGGGTGCAGAAGGAGCGGGGAGGTCTGCCGGGGCAGACGCAGTCAGTCGAGGGCGACTACGACGTCACGCGAGGGGTGCAGAAGGAGCGGGGAGGTCTGCCGGGGCAGACGCAGTCAGTCGAGGGCGACTACACAGTTGGCAGCACCTCAGAGGAAGCTGACGACTACAGCGATGCAATCCAGAAACTGAAGAAGGAAGCACCTACCACGACAATGAGAAGCGGGGAGAACAGCAAGCCGCAGCACCAGTTCACGGATAGTTTACTAGATAAATGACTTTCCTTTCTCAGTCTACGTGCAACATAACAAGTCAAAATATGATTTGAGTAACATACGCACTGGAAGCTTGCAAGCTCTTCATAATGATACCAACAGTTGCTTACAAAAAATAACTATGCAGTAAATGAATTTCACAAATTAATTTTCCTTCTCCTATTTTAAATTTATGTTAAGTGTAAAAATTTAAAATTAGGAGCAAAAACAGTTCTAATAGTATTATAACTAGAGCTCAATGATTATAAACTTAACAATTTGGTCAAATATTTATTAACGTTATCAAATATATTTGGTGATCCATGTTGTTGTAACTGCTTAATAAATTTAAACATATATATCTAATAGAAGGTAATAAAATTATGCACCACACTTTTACTTGAAGCTATTTTTCTCGTGTACGCCGATAGTCTACATAACACCATCCTTCCCTTATAGGGCCAAGATCTACTACCGAAGCTGTAATTTCGCTCGTAATGATTGTTCGAACTATAAACATACACGCTTTGCCATGTATAAGTCCTTACAGTAAGCAACGCACGTTGGCCGATGAAGATTGAGGAGCGGTATCATAAATATTTTACAGCTTGTTGACTGAACGTTTAGTTGTTTTGTGGCATCTGATTGATGGCTGATCGATTGAAATTGGCGATTAATAAACTTAGTCACCTCATTAATCAAAAACGAAACATTTTTGAGGGCGCGCTGAGCCACCCCCCCCCCTCCCGAGGGATAGAGGGGTGGGGATACGAACCTCTGCTCCCTCTTGGACCTTTGAATATCGAATCCTTCCCCTACCCTCTCCCTCCACCCTGCCCCTAGGAGGAGGCGATAACCGGATGGGTGTGTTTTCCCCCTTCTTTCCGGCAGGGAAATGCGCATTTTTCGACCGATTTTCTTGGGATTTGGGGGAGGGTAGTTCTTTCTGTACCCCACCCTTCCCCGATGGGAAGTTAGGCCTTTCGAACCTACACCCCCTCAAAATTACCACCCTTCTCCACTTTTTCACCTTCGGAAAGTGCTATATGGCTAATTTCTTATCGTATTTGGTCGAAATTTGGTATTTTACTTTCTTCTGAAGTCCTCTATCCCCCCTAAAACAGTAGTTAAGGCCCTTTGAAACTTCATTTTCCCTCTCAAAATTTTCCAATCTTAATTCTTAAATCTTTAATTTTAATTCTTAAGCTTTATGTTTTGATTTTTATGTTTTAATTCTTAAACATTAAGTGTTATTTTTTTTTAACTGCAGGACGGGTTGTGCGAGCGAGCGCAAATAGACCTGAGCAAGCACATGCAGAAGTCACCAGATTAATGTCGTAAGATCGCCTACTTCGCCAACGACAGTGACTCAGTCCGCGCTAACTAAACCAAATACTTCTATCGATAAGTTATTTCAAATTGAAATAATAATAGGTTCTGTGCCGTACTCAGAACGCAGATGGTGTCTACAATAGTATACAATAACGTGGAAAATAATTCATTTAAAAACACACATTGGAATCTTGTGATAGGCGTGCACCAAGGGTACCGAAGTGATAACTCGATATTTTATTATAATATTTACCTCAGTTTTGTGATATCCTGCGGTCTCTGGTTGTTCATCTCATCTGATCCTAATAAGCGATTTCAATCAGTTCAATTATTTTACTGAATCTTCAGTTAATGCACTGTTGTCAATTGGCGAATCATTGGAATGCATTGAGCTTTTACAGCTAGACCAATGCAGTTATCTAGGAATCAGTAGAAATCACTGTTTTGATCAGTGAATACTACCAACTAGAATGCTGAGTAGAATTTTACTTATTCAAGAGGAACACTTCCAACAGATCTGCAGGCAAATTTACTGATTCGTGTCAGTTTTTAGTATTTCGATATTTTAGAGTGTCTCATAAGTTTTGTTTCAACCCCAAATATGATTTTGCAAAGTAAAGGGCCTTGTGGAATTGAAGCAGTACGAGTCATGCATTTCACAGAAACTGCAAAATCACGAATTAATTTGCGCTATTGCAAGAAAATGAATTTTATACGCACTTTCATAAACACAATTTAACTATTTAATACAACGGAGGAAAACACTTTTGCAGCACAATTATGAGATATAAAATAAATTTAATTTTCATGCATGTGTAGGTATAAATATTAAAATACGCTTCATACTAAAACATAACTTTATATTATATACAAATATCTGGCGACAAGCTTTACATTAACATAACATAATTAGACTAGTTTTGTGTATAATGACGTACTAATTGGTGTGCGAATATTCATCAATTGATTAATAGGCAGTTTCCACACAAAACGTGTATTAATATAAAGTCCTTGGTTTGTTTGAAAGGCGGTGCATAACTACAGTCACAGATGCACAGCTCATAAGCAGACAGATAACGACGAACCTGCACAAATAATCCAAGATGATTTCATTATAGTCTTTATAAACCATCACTGCTCAAGTTCAGGCATACATATGTAGCCATATATGAATTTGTTCCCAAATACTACAAATCAAAACAAAATCATCTCGAATTGGTTACAAAGAAAATCAATTTTTAAATGTTGAGATAATTATAACTATACTTGATTAATGGGTATATAGTTAAATATTCAGAAAAATATGATAATTAATTTCTAGCATATCAGTTAACTGCAAAGAGAGTATGCTCACTAAAAAACAGTTCGAAGAACTTGATAACATAAATGTTTCTAAGGTGGCATGCAATAAGCGCGACATTGTGACTTCGAGGTAACTATACTGCAATCCTCTTTTGGGTCACCACAGACTCCTTCGAGTTGTACTTTTCATTTCCATTTGCATTATCTTCGTGGCGTCAATATCCAGTCTACGGGATTTTTCGCCACTTGTTACAGGCCTGGAATAAAATCTCTTGAGATTAGGTTTCCATTGTGGAATCTAAAATCACCCTGCTTGGGATAAAAACTGGGGAGGGATTAGTTGAGAACGCTGGCAAGTCACTCCTTTGTTCGCAATATCACTGTCCTACCCACAAGTCACGCTCCAGCTGAGCATTGATTGGCTGGGAGTGCTGCTGATCCACTCCCTTGTTGAACCTCCCCACCAATCATGAGCAGTCAGTAGGTAGTGCCGAGCCACGCCCCTTACATCCTACCAATCACGCTCCGGCTAAGAAAGGAGTTGCAGAGTGCTCTTCAGAGTAGTTAAGAACACAGGGGCGAGGCAGCCTCTTATACCTCGGGCAGTAGCTGCACACTCCGGCAAAATGGCGTTACTGGTCAGCAACGTGTTTGAACGTCGTACTCCAATCAGCGCCTGGTAAACTATCTGTCAGCCGCAGCCCAGCATATAGAGAGTCTCTGGCAGCATGCAGCAGCCAATCAGACACGAGAACCATTGCAGAGGCTCGCAGAGAGAATCAGAGAACCACCTCAAAGGAGCCCCCACGTAATCTCTTCTCTATGTGCTCATCTACTCTGTGGTGCCACTATGTCACTCCCTTCGTGCTCCACCCATTTCCTCCTCTCCAGTCATGCAGTGACAAAGGAGGAATGGCCAGGAGAAGACTGGGAGTCATCCTAGTGTCAGCACCACTTTCCAAACAAGTCACGTCGTTGCTTTGAGCCCAAGCTGCGAGACATCAGAGGCCAACGGGTGTGTATTTGTCCTCGAGGATGTGCTGTCATTGTCTTGTGCGGTGTCCAACGCCGCAGCAGCCGAGGATAGAGCAGTCTGGTGCCCGCCCCCAGCAGGGGCGGTAGGGGGCGCCCGGGAGGCGGTGGGGGAGGCAGCTCCACCACTGTCGCCTCCGCCGGGAGTGGTGGTGATGGAGAAGCTGCAAGGGGCGTACAGCAGCTCCACGTCGTCCAGGGCTATTATGCCTCCGCTCGTCGCGCCGTCGAACCTCGAAGTGAACATCAGCTGCGGCAAGGAGTCAGCGATTGTTATTAATTACTTATACCCGGGTGGGACACGAGTACACACAATTAGTAGGGACGTGCAAAATTCTCGTTATTTTGTGGCTGCAGGCTGAACTCCAATATGTTTTATGATAGTCAGACTTCTGCCGTTGAACGTTTCTTTTAGCCAACAGTGAAAGGTCAAAGGTTGAGCAACCAGTAGGTACATAGTAGTGAAGACCAGCATGTTACCGAACAATAAAGCAAATTTTCCACGTCTCTAAAAATAAACTACCGGAATATTCCAAATTCATTTGAGGACAAACTATAATTCAAACACATGTACATTTGACTTTCTTTTTCAGTTGAATCGCAGTTTTTAAGCCACGCACTGAATTCATTTTTTAATGACAAAACGAGCAAAAAATTAAAGACCGAATCCCGGGTTACTTGGTTTAGAATTTGAGCCTATGACTGCAGATGCGCCCAAAACATCACGCTGTAGTAATATCTCAGTAATGTTGGCCACATAAATGTGCTTAGCTACTTTTTTTTATGGAAAGGTGTATGTATTCAGTTTTCCATTCGGGAGTTATTATCGTATTTTTGACATTAGACAGTTCTTTACTTTCTAAGCAGTGTGCAGTTATTAAATGCCACGATAATTTACTCGTGTACAGAAATATATAATCACGTATAACTACAGTTATTATTTCGGAGCTGTTTTTGGAAATACCGAAAATAGTTCCCTGGCCATAAAGAACTTGATATAAGAATGTTGTCTAGGATCTTCAACGTGTTTTATGAGTGTGTAACTCCTCCCAGTGTCTGCATGGTAACGGAAAGAGAATCCCAAAATGATGCAACTGAATTGAAGAACATTCTTCAAATGTTTGTAGGCAGATTAACCATTAACTCTGGAAAAAATTCTGCATGATTTGATATTCCACACACGAGTGGGGGCACAGTACACAGAAGTGTTTATGCATCAACTTCATCGTCATTCCCCATCGCCGTCGCGACGCTAACTAATGGCCAGATGTTACCTACAGGCCTGCAATATAGTTTACTAGGAATACTTCTTAAGGACCCTGCCTACCTTCCGGAAGCTGCTTAGAAGAAGTTACCTACAGCAGATATGTTTCCATAACACATATAGCCTGGTTGCAAGGAACTTTTGAAATTTATGATTTACGAAAAAGTACATACTGCCTATATATATTGAAAATATACGCTCGTTTGGATCTTCTCCTAAATAACTCGTGAAGAATACATTTTGTTTGGAAAGCCTCTATTTCAAATTAATGCACTGAGGCGAAAATTGCTTATTATGGGCTTTCCTATTTAAATGTCGCAGCTGGCAGCCGGTAGGCAGTGTCCTTAAGTGCTAGCCAGGACTCTCTCGCTCGCCACTGACCTTGAAGGGCTTGGTGACGTAGAGAGGCAGCTCTACGTGTGTCCACTCTGCAGTCACTGTGTAGTTCTGCCACAGGTCGTAGGCGGCGCTGGGGTCGTGGAACCGCTCAGTCACTTTCTTCAAGTATACCTGCGCCAACTGCGACAACACAAGTCGTAGCACAACAATGCGATGGGCTTTATTATTTACAGTACACGTCAAAAGTTTAAGGCCACGGGATAATCCGGTAACACCAACAAATATTATGCAGAACGAAACATCAACTGTTGCCACAACAGAGCTGTGAATTTCTTCTAGGCACTTAATTTAATTAGAATATACCGACACAAACTTTAACTACTTAGATTAGGTATTGCAGAAGTAACGGATTTTTTATATTTTTAAAGTCAACAATGGAAATTCGCCCTTTTTGAATGCATAATATGCTGAGCGTCACAAGTCTTTGCAAGTATTATCACCAAACAATTTGCTTAGAAAAAGTGTTATATATTAAAAAATAATCTATCTTTAATTACAGTTCTTTTTAGGTTAACATTTAAAATGGGATGTTATTCTATGCTTTACAACTATTGGACGAACTGTCGGAAACCTCTCCAACCAAGATGGACCTACGAATATAAATAAGTATCCCTCACAATATACGAAAGAAACTATGTTCTTGTGTGATTATCACTTTATCCAGAGTTTAAATAAATTGTTTGTCATTATAGATAGTGGTATTAAAACTTTTGACCGGTACTGTAGTACGAACACATTTACAAAATCTTTTTGATTTAGTATATTCTCGGTTGGCCTCTCAGATTTTGTGAAGCCCTGCTCGAGTTCTTGTTTCAGGCCGTTCCCCCGCTTTGTGCAAACAAACTTAACCAAAAATAGAAAATTACACCTAAGGGACATTTCTCAGCACGCAGTTTAACAATGTTTTGCATGAGAACTATTCCTTCCTAGGCTTCACCAACACACATATTTCCTCTCTGTTTTAATTCACAATAATTATAAATCAATCATTACAATTTACAGATAAAATATAAGTAAAAGTTAATTTTAACAAGAGTGTAAAACGCGTGTGATATATGACAATTTTTGGAAACAATCGTACACCTGATACAATAATGGATTTTTCAAAATGTTTGATTCAAAAAGTGTGAAGAAATTAGAAATAGTCTATATACATCAATTTGCTGTTATTTAAGTAGTTCTGGAATAAAGCTATAATAAATTGCACATATTTAACAAAACACCCCTTACAAAATACCGTGCATGAAAAAAGGAGGGGGGGGGGGGTGGAATATCTCCCCTAATTCAATATTCAATATAGAAAAGTTGACACTATAATATGAACAATGGAAGCCAGCTAATATACTTTTATTTAAGTGCATGTGAAGTGCGCCACAGAGGAGGTCTGGTAGGAACCGCTTAGTCAAACAACGATTGCGTATTACATAGTAGTAACAAAACACGAGAACCATTGCTGGAGTATCCATTCCATCTTCAATTTTTTTTTTTTTTAGAAATCTTCGTAATGAAAATACATGACCTGACACAAAATAACCAAAGCCAGACATGACATAGATTAGTACTTAACGAATATTTTTTTGGAATTTGTACGGTTTCAATTAGACCTGTATTATCCAATGTGGGATTGACGTTACTTAATAATTAGTAGAGACATACAAAATTCGCGTTATTATTCAGCATCAGGCTAAACTTCACAGTATTGTCTGCACTGTAGCCGGAGTCGTTTCTCCATTGGCTGCTGCTCAGATGTGAAGCCACGCCCTTTCTGACTGAACTGCACGCGATTGGTGCGCACAGTTGTAAAGTGTTCATTTATTGGCGCAGAGTTACCAGGGCGTGCCAGATTAAGTATGGTCCAATGCCAACTGTATTACAAAGTTATGCGTTTTTAAAGTTCAACGTGTCCCCAAATAATAACGCGAATTTTGCAGATCTCTAATAATTAGGTAATATATGAATACGGTTACGGATATGAAACTAATCACGTGAGAAAAATAAGGCGTTTATCGAGCTACCTGTTAAGATATTCCGTACGCCTTGACTAGCTTGGTTTTTAAATATTGACTCCGAAAATTATGTTATGGAGGAAAACAAGTTCAACAGGAATCTGAAAAGTAAAACTGAAAAACTTGAAATACTTATTCATGCGCGTTGCCAAGTATTTCCTATCTATTTTTTAAACATCTCATCTTGGTCAGTACTCACTTTGGACGAGGGCGTAGCGGTATGTGTTCGAATCTCGGCCAGGCTTGTTATTCTTTTATACTAACCGAAATTGTTTGATGTGCGTAGACACAAACACATCTACAGTTGCGCCATACAAATCTTGGTTCGAAGCAACTTACAAAATAACTTGTTTTCAAAAACTAAGTATTTCATTGCCCCCATAGGAAAAATTAATTTGGTTGCGCCAAACGAACTTTGTTTCTTCAAACAAAACGTTTTCCTTAGTGCATAACAACTTGCATCGACGTTGCAAACTGACGAGCTTGTGCGGTGCAGTTGAGAAGATCAAAGCACGCCACGGAACGCAGCTAAAGCCTGGCCTGCGTGGGAGGTGTCACTCGCCTTGAGGGACGCAGGGCCGTCGGCCTGCAGGATGTACCAGAAGCGGATGCAGCCCAGAGGTCCTTGAGGATCTGCCTTGCCAACTGGGTGCATATTGGTCGAGACCAGACGCCCGGGTGAAGAGCCAGCCCTCTTGTACGAGAACAACAGGTAGCCGTCTGCAACAACATCGCCACGTTCTGAGGCTGTTGCCCACGGGAAAAAAGGAGTTATTTTATATTTGTACCACAAACTGCTCACCTTTTAAATATTACTAGCTGACCCGTGTCACTTCGTTCGCATGACATTTAGGACTTGTTTTCTAATTTTTGAAATAGAAATTTCGCTTCGCTTAGGTTTTACGAACTTATTAAAATAAAGCCCACCATAGCCTCTCTAAGGTTTTATGTTTAAAATAATAATATTGCTTCTTTTAGGTTTAATGGAGTTATTAAATTTACACCCTTCAATCGATTCGCATATGTTTTATGGTTTTAATTAAGTAGATACCTATATACTGAGGCCTCACTTGATATAGTTCTATACACTAAGCCACTACTGCCCCACTTGGGTTTGCTCTAGCCACTGAGCCACTACGGGTCTTGGGAAGGAAGGAGGACAGCCCACAGACCAATAAGGAAAGATAAATGACGGCACTTTATTTTAACAATGTTTTTTTTTTTCTGCAGTAATCCTAAGGAAATTTTAATCCAGTACACATGTACATCCCTTATCACCATCATAATTATTTTTGGAACAGTTTGAGATATTTCGATGAAACAAAGACTGAGTTAGTCCGGGTGTTATTATCTATGGACTATGTAAATTTGATGTCAATACGTTCAGTGGTTCTTGAATTAAATCCTGTCGGACAGACAGATAGACAGACATGAAAAAAATTAAAATTAGATATGGCTTAATAATCAATTATTCTATATGAAAAAATTAATTAAAAGTGAAAAATTCGAAAATCACAGACAGGCAATTCTATTTTATTTATTTGTATAGATGAGTAACGTCATACAATAATATTATTCGTCATTTCATACCTGAAAGAGGTCATGGCGTAGCTGAATAATGAGTCAGTTATTAGGTAGAGCACAACTGTAAATTATGGGGTTGATTAAACTGAATGATCACACAGTATCTAATTACGTTATTAATAACGGTGGGAGCTTAAATGGAGTATCATAATGATAAACTCACCTGCGAGGATTAAGTACCACACGCCACTACTGTTGTAATCAAATTGGAAAGTCGCCACCTTGTTCATGTTGCCAGAGGCTGTTTCTGGGATGTGGTTAACGGCGGCCGGACATACCCATCTCCGTGTATTCTTGACGCGATGGCCTGACGACAAAAGACGCCGCGTCCAGTGTTGCGTTGGACTATGTCGGGCGCGTTGATTAATATGTTCGGCTCCGATTACTGGCCCGTGGAAGGTGTTTTTGCAACTGAGGTGATTACTGCACTCACGCTCGTACCATGGTCCAATGTTGGTCAGGCAGGCCATCCACCTGAGGCCTGATCACTTTCTAGTAGTAATTACTCTTTCGTAGAAAACCAATTTGAGAGCATAGTTCTGAATAGATATAGATCAAAACCGCAATCTTACAGTTTTACAAACGTACAAATAATGAAAAATAACTTACGCAGAGAAAAGAGATAATTCACGCTGAAGATGTAAAGATCTACTTCAAGAGGTCTATAAACTTCTACAAAAAATATTTTTGCAGTTAAAAAAAAAATAGCTGAAAGTTAGGACATTTTTGCATTTTTTTGTATGTTGCTGCCTCTGATTTTTTTTTGTAAAATAACTATTTATAAGCATACTTTTAAGGGATTGTGTTAAATGTTCTGAACATAGTTTGTTTCATTTTATTTTTACATTACAAAAACAGTACAATTATGACAAACAAGCCATTTTGCATAAACCATGGGATATAAAAATTTGCATCTGATGGAAAAGTAGTACCAAATTATGTCTACAGGTTGAAAAGCATATGGTACAATGCAAAATAACATAATTTCCCACTTCAAACAGCCTTGACACCTCCAGCTGTCAAATGACGACCAGTATTGCGCCTCGTCTAACCTGTTCAAGTAACTCTAAGTATTCTTCATGCTATCAGAGTGTTAGGTACAGAGAGTACAGATTTGTGCTACTCAGCCTTCAGGCCATTTGGGGCCCAGAACACATAATTTCACCGTGAAGATATTCAGGAGAATGGTAACTATGAAGTCACGGTGTATTGACGGAGGACAGGTGGAGCTGGTGTGAATTTAACTGTCGAACTTAACTTGTCCTTTCAAATGTAAGCTAATACCAGAGAGTTATCATACACAGTTTGTGATAAGGTTCCCTCATGTGACTGTTGTATCTGTAGGAGTCGACCTTCGCACTGCATGGGACATAACCTCCACTCTGTCATATGTGGGGGTCATTAGAAATACGTTTACGCCTAATGATATTGGCAGTGAGATTTCTTATGAGGCTACGAGATACAGTTGCATTAATTAATGTTATCTCTCACACATGACGAACTTCCTTATATTGAGTGTTGTCTTCTACAATGCACAGTGTAGATTGTTAAAGCATGTTGCTTTGTAAACGTCCTACATCGAGGGCACAGTGAATGAACTGGTTGAAACGACAGTCCGTAAGGCAGAGCAGCCGAAGTTGTCTCATCTGACGCATGCCCAACCGCCATCACACAGTAGTGGCTGCTGAGTGGTAGCAGGCAGTGTATGCCAGTGTTTCATGTGTGCTGTACATGATTGCTTCCTAGTTCACACTCCAGCCACTGTGGCGTCATACTTGCACTTGTAAAGTGATGTTGCAGCTGACGTCACAGCACGCGTGTAATGCAGTGTGTGTGTGTGTGTGTGTGAGAGAGAGAGAGAGAGAGAGAGAGAGAGAGAGAGAGAGATAATTAAAAATGAGGAAACCTCCACAGAGAGATGGAGAGAGAAAGAGAAATCCATAGAGACAAAGAGAGAAATTCATAGAGAGAGAGATGACTCCACAGAGAGAAAGAGAGAGAGAGAGAGAAAACTCACTAGGGAAGTATTGTGGGGGGGGGGGGGGGGAGTCCACAGAGAGAGGAAAAACTCCATAAGAGAGAAAAATCTCCATAGAGAGAGAAAATCTCCAAAGGGTAAGAGAGTAAAACTTCACAGTGGGAGAGAAACAGAAAACACTCCAGAGTGAGATAGAGAGAGATCCATAGAGAGAGATACAGAGGGAGAGAGAGAGAGAGAGAGAGAGAGAGAAAGAACTCCACAATATGTTCAGTTCTTCCCTACTCCACTCTGGCTATTGGTTCTTGCTGCGTGCACAGCTCTGAGCAAGCACCGGCATATCTTGCAACTGTACTTCAGCAGCCACTACTCCAGGAGCCACTACTCCAGGAGCCACTACTCCAGGAGCCACTACTCCAGGAGCCACTACTCCAGCAGCCACTACTCCAGCAGCCACTACTCCAGGAGGTGCTCATACCTGTGGAGTTGGAGTTCCTCCAGTTCCACGACGCTCCTTCTCCGTTCCTGAAGCCGCACACGTTCTCGTTGAAGTTGCATTTGACGTCATACGGGAAGCCCTGCTTCGACCTGTTGCCTGTGGACACAGACCACAAGCTAGCTTACTTCCTCAAACTATGTTTCGTGATGGCGTGGTCAGCCACTCAACTTTTCATTCTTTTCTGTTATTCAAAAATTAATTTTTATTTTCCCATTTCTGAACATTATCCCTGTACCTCTTTCTGGTCCAGCTCCTTGGGTGGTAGATGAGAATAACATTATTACATTTCATTCACAAACCTACGTCTGGAACTAAAGTCGCTGATAACAAATTACGTGCAATATGCATCGGTAATACCTTGCTACACGCAACCATCGACATACAAGAGTCGATTGGTAGCAGATACTGTAGGCGTTACGACACCAATATACTAAATCACCCGTGTTCGGTTGATTCCTAAATATTTAACTATCACAATCTTTCATATTCCCCTCAACAAGTAAGTGCCTTGCTTTTCGTTAAATTTAAATTTTACTTATATTATTTTTATCAATTATAATATTGTATTTATATTTAATATCAATTAAAACAGAAAGGAAATAGTGTTTATTAAACCTAGCAGGTAATAGTTACCATACAAAATATTATTCAAGTCAGCTAACATTTATTTTTCCTTTCTGCATAGGAAAATAACTGAGTAAACTGTCATGGCGGCCGATTTTCTCGTTTCGTTTGGAGTCTCGACCTAACCTTAAAGTCTGGAAAAACAAATAAAAATAATTTCGATGTGTTAATATTTATATCTTTTTAATTCTTTCAGCAAATTGTTCTCGATTGTAAAATAGTTTTAGCCAATTGTTTTCAATGGTAACAATACTTTCAGTAAAATTGTTCTCAATTATAACAAAGATTTCAGCAAATTATGCATAAATAATCTTGAATACTCTTATTGTATGTCAGGGTGTTTCCTCCCCCCTCCCCCGGCCGGCTTTGTGGGCGCTTTGGTGTTCACACTCGAAAATATAATATAAAAAATATGTATGTAATGTTTTTATTTCTGAAACTAGAAGCATATTTGCATACTTAAGTATCAAATAATTTATTAAAGATAAAATAAACTTATCAAAGTAACTTCTTGTGAACTAGCACCAAGCTTCATATTGGATAAAAATGTCTCTCTTTTGCATTGTGCATACATGTGCCTAACGCTTGCTTTTATACCATTAAGGTTTATCCCTGATAATGTAAACGGTAAGACGATTTAGAAGCGCTCGGCCCTGTGTTTTAATCTCTCTTTAGCCTAAAGGATCGCACTTGTGGCGGATTTCGTTCCCAGTTCTCCTGTGGGGTACCTTGGTGCTCAGATTGGGAGCCGTATGGGTTCCCTTTATGGAGATTTCTCTACCAGTTTGAGTTCCGGTCTTGAGCGCTAAGGGGTGACTAAAAAAAAAAAAAAAAAAAAACCCACAGACATTGAGTAATTTATTATTCTCTTTACATTTATACGGCGTTCTCATATGGTTAAATTAAATAACATAAAGATATCATGCAGCCAATAATAATTGTAAAATAGCCCATTAAGTAACCGTACCTTAACAATTCTTACTAGATAAATCATACTGGAACAAATATATTTACCCCATTATCACAACAAAGGTTGTTATGAATAGATTATATTTTTCATTTAGAATTAAATAGCAAAACTTAATTACAAAATTATAAACATATTTTAGTTGCATGCTCAAGTAATGTGTATCAACTTATAATAAGATTTCATACGTGTAAGGCTCAGTTAAGATACTTTTTAAAAACTTGTAACTCTTTGAGACGGCCTTCTACTTGGAGCGTCTGAGGCCTAGAAGCGCGGAATCATAAGGGCGCTATTGTTACTTGTGTTACGTGCAACATCGCCACTACGCGCAAGGCTCTCAACTGGGACAGTGCTGCTATGGGACTCTAAGCGGAGACTCTATCATTTAACGAAGGCAAAGAATTTAAGAAAGTTGGGGACAGGCCCCTGCCTCAGTTCCCGGGTAGTATGTAAGGAAGTTGGGGACAGGCCTCTGCCTCAGTTTCCGGGTAGTATGTAAGAAAGTTGGGGACAGGCCCCTGCCTCAGTTTCCGGGTAGTATGTAAGAAAGTTGGGGACAGGCCCCTGCCTCAGTTTCCGGGTAGTATGTAAGAAAGTTGGGGACAGGCCTCTGCCTCAGTTTCCGGGTAGTATGTAAGAAAGTTGGGGACAGGCCTCTGCCTCTGTTTCCGGGTAGTATGTAAGAAAGTTGGGGACAGGCCTCTGCCTCAGTTTCCGGGTAGTATGTAAGAAAGTTGGGGACAGGCCTCTGCCTCTGTTTCCGGGTAGTATGTAAGAAAGTTGGGGACAGGCCCCTGCTCAGTTTCCGGGTAGTATGTAAGAAAGTTGGGGACAGGCCCCTGCCTCAGTTTCCGGGTTGTATGTTCGAAGAGACATTTTCAGCAATGCCATAGGATTCACTATTGAGGGGGGGGGGGGGGATTTTTTTTTATCCCACAAAATTATTACAGTCTTCAGAGTGCATGGCCCAGAGATTTTTTTTCCAAGGGTTTTGAAGCGCATCGATACGGGCGACAGTAACACGAGCGGCCAACATCTCATCGCCACTACGCGCAAGGCGCCGAACATTCGTGCAGTGCTACCGCTGTTACACTTTCCTGTGCAGATGAGATCTGTAACTGTAGAAGTTTATTACCGCGATGTTAAGCTCATAAATTAAACTACAACTGTGCGGTTCTCCTACGTATTACGGAAACTGAGAAGAATTGCTCAACAAATGCGATTTTTAATAATTTTCACGATTTTTTTCTCTCAGAATAAACATAATATTATAAAAACAAAACCATGAGGGCCTAAATAAATGTTTTTCTATCTTTTCTTGGGAATAGCCATATTTCCAGGACATGTGTTTGCTAGGATACCAAAAAACGCACAAACAATCGAATGTACAGGAAATATGTCCTTGTAAGAACTCCCATTTCGTTACACTATTCAAAAAAATGTTGCTGCCGCAAATTAGACTTATTTAAAAATGCCAAAGTTCCATTTCGACTTAATTTCTCATAAGTAATATTCTTCCTAAGTTTGCACTCTCCGCCCTGACACTCTCCGTGTTAAGTTTCTCTTCTCCATAGATTGGGAGTCTTTAAAACCTCCAGCCCGTTGTTTGTGATTCAACCCCATAATGTGGAAGGCAAATGGAGACCACTCCAGAGTTATTCTGCCTTGTCTTGGACGTGGCAAGTTCCCCATTATCACGCTGGTATAGGAGGTTCCAGCCATGAGCAGGCCTGTCAACTCATCATCAGTTCTCAGAAGTAATAAAACGATGCACTCTCTTAGTCCTAATTCTCAACAAGAAAGCTGTCCTTCTGAACAAAAAATTACTTAATTACCTCTCAAATATTGTTCACCTTAACCCGTCAAATCTAATGCCATTTGGAGAACAATTGAAAAGAAAAATTTTTTTTCCCACGAAATTGAGTAATCACTGTCAAAGTCAAAACTGTCAGTTTTTTTTTTTTGGTTTACACAAATAATTATAATATTTACAAAAAATAGAGCCAAAATAGTTGTGATCGCTCTTTTTTTCTTAATCTGTGAAAGTTTCCAAGTGGGGTTTTATTTAGAAGACAGCTTGTGTCTGGCAGTGCTGAATTAACCAAAAATGTCTCATAACCACACATTTGCAACAGTGCAGTGTTATTACACTGGATGACGGACCACGACTTAAACAAGTACCTGCCCCCTTCCTTCTTTTTTGCTTTCCCCCTTCTTAAGAAATATAACGATTTTCAAGAAGGGGTGTGTGGGGAAAAGTTTCGTATTCCTAGGGCGCATACTTTCTGAGAAAAAAAGTATTGCGTAACTCTTAATGAATGATACCGCTGACACGGAGAGGATGTTATCAACAGATAATAGTGAAAAATGAAATACGTAAATGGCGCAGCGGTCTAATAAAACAAGTGAAGGAATGAATATTCAGGAACCGCGTGGTTGTGGCCAGGCACGGCCATATGTTTCCACACATATGCAAATCTTGACTCTGTGTCATTATTCTTCTTTCATAAACGACGTCCATTACTTTCCCAGACATTTGTAATTTGCTCGTAGGTAATTTGCATGTTTATTTACTATTCGCCTTTATGAATGATTTGGAAACTTATTCAGCCGGGAGCGGTGGTATGTGTTGTTTCGCTGACAATGACTGCACAGCTTACATTACGGGGTTCGCAAACTACACTCGTTGTCATAAAAAACTTCGCACCAAGTAATACACATAGATTTTAAATGGTGTGGCCAGCACATACTCTCCGGGCCGTATATTTCCTACAAGACCTACGTCGTCACTGCTAAGTCACCAGGTATGAGAGGAGCGAGTCTTGGTGTGGCCAGCACATACTCTCCGGGCCGTATATTTCCTACAAGTTCTACGTCGTCACTGCTAAGTCAGCAGGTATGAGAGGAGCGAGTCTTGGTGTGGCCAGCACATACTCTCCGGGCCGTATATTTCCTACAAGTCCTACGTCGTCACTGCTAAGTCACCAGGTATGAGAGGAGCGAGTCTTGGTGTGGCCAGCACATACTCTCCGGGCCGTATATTTCCTACAAGACCTACGTCGTCACTGCTAAGTCACCAGGTATGAGAGGAGCGAGTCTTGGTGTGGCCGGCACATACTCTCCGGGCCGTATATTTCCTACAAGTCCTACATCGTCACTGCTAAGTCACCAGGTATGAGAGGAGCGAGTCTTGGTGTGGCCAGCACATACTCTCCGGGCCGTATATTTCCTACAAGACCTACGTCGTCACTGCTAAGTCACCAGGTATGAGAGGAGCGAGTCTTGGTGTGGCCAGCACATACTCTCCGGGCCGTATATTTCCTACAAGACCTACGTCGTCACTGCTAAGTCACCAGGTATGAGAGGAGCGAGTCTTGGTGTGGCCAGCACATACTCTCCGGGCCGTATATTTCCTACAAGTCCTACGTCGTCACTGCTAAGTCACCAGGTATGAGAGTAGCGAGTCTTGGTGTGGCCAGCACATACTCTCCGGGCCGTATATTTCCTACAAGTCCTACGTCGTCACTGCTAAGTCACTAGGTATGAGAGGGGCGAGTCTTGGTGTGGCCAGCACATACTCTCCGGGCCGTATATTTCCTACAAGTCCTACGTCGTCACTGCTAAGTCACCAGGTATGAGAGGGGCGAGTCTTGGTGTGGCCAGCACATACTCTCCGGGCCGTATATTTCCTACAAGTCCTACGTCGTCACTGCTAAGTCACCAGGTATGAGAGGGGCGAGTCTTGGTGTGGCCAGCACATACTCTCCGGGCCGTATATTTCCTACAAGTTCTACGTCGTCACTGCTAAGTCACCAGGTATGAGAGGAGCGAGTCTTGGTGTGGCCAGCACATACTCTCCGGGCCGTATATTTCCTACAAGTCCTACATCGTCACTGCTAAGTCACCAGGTATGAGAGGAGCGAATATTGGTGTGGCCAGCACATACTCTCCGGGCCGTATATTTCCTACAAGACCTACGTCGTCACTGCTAAGTCACCAGGTATGAGAGGAGCGAGTCTTGGTGTGGCCGGCACATACTCTCCGGGCCGTATATTTCCTACAAGTCCTACATCGTCACTGCTAAGTCACCAGGTATGAGAGGAGCGAATATTGGTGTGGCCAGCACATACTCTCCGGGCCGTATATTTCCTACAAGTCCTACGTCGTCACTGCTAAGTCACCAGGTATGAGAGGGGCGAGTCTTGGTGTGGCCAGCACATACTCTCCGGGCCGTATATTTCCTACAAGTCCTACGTCGTCACTGCTAAGTCACCAGGTATGAGAGGGGCGAGTCTTGGTGTGGCCAGCACATACTCTCCGGGCCGTATATTTCCTACAAGTTCTACGTCGTCACTGCTAAGTCACCAGGTATGAGAGGAGCGAATATTGGTGTGGCCAGCACATACTCTCCGGGCCGTATATTTCCTACAAGTCCTACATCGTCACTGCTAAGTCACCAGGTATGAGAGGAGCGAATATTGGTGTGGCCAGCACATACTCTCCGGGCCGTATATTTCCTACAAGTCCTACGTCGTCACTGCTAAGTCACCAGGTATGAGAGGAGCGAGTCTTGGTGTGGCCAGCACATACTCTCCGGGCCGTATATTTCCTACAAGTCCTACGTCGTCACTGCTAAGTCACCAGGTATGAGAGTAGCGAGTCTTGGTGTGGCCAGCACATACTCTCCGGGCCGTATATTTCCTACAAGACCTACGTCGTCACTGCTAAGTCACCAGGTATGAGAGTAGCGAGTCTTGGTGTGGCCGGCACATACTCTCCGGGCCGTATATTTCCTACAAGTCCTACATCGTCACTGCTAAGTCACCAGGTATGAGAGGAGCGAGTCTTGGTGTGGCCAGCACATACTCTCCGGGCCGTATATTTCCTACAAGACCTACGTTGTCACTGCTAAGTCACCAGGTATGAGAGGAGCGAGTCTTGGTGTGGCCGGCACATACTCTCCGGGCCGTATATTTCCTACAAGACCTACGTCGTCACTGCTAAGTCACCAGGTATGAGAGGAGCGAATATTGGTGTGGCCAGCACATACTCTCCGGGCCGCATATTTCCTACAAGTCCTACATCGTCAAAGTGTTGTAAATGTTTTGCGATGCGGAGCGCACCTTGTCTATCTGTATTTAAAGGCCAGGAATATTTTAGTAGTTGTGTTTGCCCGTAAACGTTTAACTTTTTAGAATAAAATGTTTAACACTTCAGTATAGAGTTTGGAAGCGTAATGCTTATCACACATAATACAGAGTGTTAAAGCAAGTGCAAATACTATAGTGTAAAATATTCCTAAATAAAATGACTTGAAATTTAAACAGAAAAGTTGGTGTGCGTTATCAGTTCCTGTTTCAACCCTCTGTCTGCATATTTGACAGTTGCAAATATTAATATCAAACTGTCGGCCTATTGTGTGAATAATGAGACTGCGCTACGTTTACACCGTTACTATAGTAATTAAACTTAACAACGAGTTTGCTGCCTGCTCTTCAGATTTGTTGCTTTTTCTATAAACGAGTTCGTCATCTACTCACGAGTTATGTTTGGATGTTTAGGGTACGTTTGGCAAAATGAGGTAGCATTTGAGTACCTTGAAACCCGCGCTGGGAGTTGCTCATCAGTACGACACGGCATGGCATCCGACAAACATCGCATGTCATGCTGCGGCATATCTCCCCACAACTATAGCAAATAACGCTCCAGATCTCGAACACTTCGCCACGGAGGAATATGGCGTCCCATCTCGCCTCACAGACGTCTGGCGGGAGTCAAGCTAGGTGTGATCGGGCAAGCGACGAGATTGTTGGAACGTGATGTAGACACTCCTGTGCGAGAGTTATATCGTTCGGAAGGACGATTATTCGATTTCCAACCCGGCCACTATAGTATAGTTGCTGTTTACCTCGGTTTTCTGAAATCACTCCAGGCGGATGCCGAGATCGCTTCTGACTACAAGTCGTGGCAGATCCCCTCCTTGTTCTTAACTGTGCAATTCCAAGGAAATTTGCGTCCGGGGGGGTGGGTATATTTGAGCAGAGAGTGCATGAGTGCTCCGTACGATTATTCTCTTCAAACCACACAAAGTGTTTTTGTTTGAAAGCGATATCGTCAAAGCCGGGCGATAGACACTTAAAATCATCCAACTGTGAAAAATAATACTGCTATAATAATACTTTAAAATAATACTATACCTGCCTATAATTCTCTGAAGAATATAGGAAAAGAGTAATGATAAAATTAAAATGAGGATAAAAACTTGAAAAGTGAATTTGTAAACCTATTTTTGACAACACTACTATTTTAAGTGAAAATTTATCAACTATTCGTAAGAACAGAATGAAGTAAAATATTAATAAACTAATTTATGTTGTATTAATAACTTTATAAATTTAAAACACTTAAAACGCTGTCCTTTCGCTGAGTCGATCCCGCACTAGGCAGCGCCCTTTTAACTGAGTACTTTGAGTTGTTTGTAAACTTCCTCTAACCTAGTTCTCGTGCAACTATAATATACTCAAACTAGACAAAGCGTTTTGTTCATTGAAAGAGGTAGGTCTGTTAAGAAGTGGGATGTAAACAAACATGTGCATGACTGTTGACCATGTGAGTCTGACAGTTATATTTAACTAAAGAGTTAGTGAGAAAAATACCAGTTATCTTCTCGTTTTGATTAAGTGACATTGTCTACTAATTCACCACACATTTTCTACTAATTCATCACATATTTCATTCGCTATTTTCCAGTGATGTGTTTCTTGACTGCTGTATCGGTTTAACTAAGTTTATCAAAAGAAATAAAAAATACTCAAAATAATAATAATAGTTTTAAAAGGGTGACTTTCGTTTCTTATGATACCATTTTACGAGGCAAACATGAAAAATCAGTCTTTCATTTCGTTTTTACGTCTTTCATTTCATCACAACCCTCCGTTTTTAAAGTTTGAGCTGCATTAAAATGTGGTGAAGGGAGTTCATTCAAATGTACTATTTGTTTTAACAATCCTAATGTTACCAAATAAACAAAAATTAGAAAAAAATAAGGACATACAATCTAAAGCTACATACTTTCGATAAAGAAATGTAATGCACATATTTTAACCCAAATGATGGAGGTGGGCATAATAGCTCGATTGTTAAGGTAACGGTCTTTTATCAATGTGGAATGGGTTCAGATCTGCACACAATGGGTTTTTTTCTTTCCTTTTTTTAAATTACGTTAATTTGCACTATATAAACATCGACCAGCGAAAATATGTTAATTTCTGGCAATGGTCTGGATAAATTCAATAAAAACAATATTTAGTACCACGTATGAAGTTGGTCGTCACTTATTCAATTAGAGAAATTGATTCACTGGAAAATTAGTGGCTTTCCATTGATTCGAAGTTGAGCCATTTTCATTGATTCGAGTAGTTGAAATTCACTGCTCATCAGTGGTTTTCAACTTGTTGGAGTTTAAAGCGTTGCTATAAGTCACATATCACTCCAGAAATTAGAGCGTTGCTAACAAGAAATGACGTACCGTCACATCGATAGATCTTGTGCAGGCGCTTGATGTCAGAGGAACTGAGGCCCTTCTTCCTCCATATCGGCCCAACCACCACTCCCTTCTCCTTGGCCTGCAGGGTGGGTGACACTCCGTCCTGGAAGACAAACATCGTGATTCAGGAGGTGCAGTTTATGGAGGAAAAATCCTTCCCTAACAGGAACCGTGTGATACAATGTATTGTTAAGATTTGTATTTTATACCGTTTTGTCTGTAAAACTACCAGCTGATTTCACTCATGTGTTCTTATACTGTGTATGTAAATAGTGTCTCTTTCTTATACAGAATGTGTCTGAATTCCCAAGTCGGGTGAACGTGCAGGCCAAGCAATCTGGCCACAACGAATCCGTTAGACAACTTCCTGTGGGGTCACATGAAGGGCTTGATTTACCTGACCTCTGTGGAATCAGAGGAGGATCTGCTGGCGCGGGTTATGGCTGCGGCGGATCCTGGACGTCCAAGTATTGGTGATCGTGTGTACCAGAACATGGTACGTAGGTACCGTGTTTGTGTAAGACGTCGCTGGTCGTCACATCGATCCCTTCTTGTAAGCGGGCCCAGAAGGAAAACAACGTACAGTATGTTGCATATGTGGGAGAGGTCAACATGTGATGTGGTGTTTTGTTTGTCGCGGGGAACCGGTTCGTTTCCGCACAAGCTCCTATGCAAAACGTAACCGTCTTGGTCCCCTTACAAGCCCTTATAAGGTGTAAAGGAAATTTAGACACACTCTGTATATGTATACCTATGTGTAATAGAGCTTGTTGACGTAATTTTATATCAGCTCGAGGGATTAATAGTGTAAATACTATTTTGTGTAATTTAGTATTTGAAAATTTAATGCGAGAATGTCATCTTTCAATTTAATGGGAGAATGTCATCTATCAATTTAATGCGAGAATGTCATCTATCAATTTAATGCGAGAATGTCATCTATCAATTTAATGCGAGAATGTCATCTATCAATTTAATGCGAGAATGTGATCTATCAATTTGTCTTACTTTGTATGTTACGTAGTTAATTTAGTACCTAAATGTATGATTATTATTATCATTGTTGTTATTATTGTCTGCCTTTAGGGTGACATGTTCTTGATATCTCTATTTGTCAATACTACCATACCAATCTTAATGTTGTACAGCCATACCAGTTAACTAATTATATACAATTGTTGGAATATGTATAGTTAGATTAATATTATGGATTGCTATATTAGTGTAGTGTACATCACATTACCAGGTCATGATAGCTAAATATATTGATTTATTTAATTTTCTTTCTTACATAAATTATTGTGTACAATGGGTTCAGTGGTAGAGAAGGCAAATTATGCATTAACTGCGCCGACAGAAAACAAGGCTAATAAATAAATAAATAAGCCCAGGCTCTGTTACCAAGTTTCCAGCCTCGGGGTGTAGATGCCGGGCGATGGTGTGTGCAGAGATTTGGGTGGCTCTTAACATCGAGGTCTTGAGAGTCGAAGAGGTTGAGGCGAGGTGAGTATGGAGCAGCGCCGGAATGCAAGGGCGGGGGAAACGGGAGATCGCCGAGAAAACCAGCCGTCCAGCGGCATCGTCCGCCACGATTCCCACATGCGGGAACGCGGGAGTGACCTGCCGGAAATCAAAGCCGGTTCGCCTTGGTGCGGGAGCCTAGTAGTCTGACCACTAGACCACCACACGGAAAATCAATGTTGAATAAATTCCTTCCCGAGGTATCAGTTTTCAACACAACCGTTCCAACGAAAGTATTTTACATGGTATTTCTGAAGGAACGCTGACATGTTTAGAAATCTGTCCCATTCTTGTGTTTAACATCTATTTTTCTAAAATTTTCCATACATAATTTACATTAAAAAAGAATCTTTCTTTTTTTTTTTAGTTTTTAATGTGGCTATATTACCTGAGCAAGTCGCATAGAACATCTTTTTAAACCAGTTAGCTAAAACTTAATACATGAGAAGGAATTTCTTTGACATTGATTGCTCATGTAAACTGTGTGGGTGCGAGCTTTGTAAGCGGCGCCATTAAAGTCTGCCAACTACCAACATGTATTACACGTGTCTGCGCCTTGGTAGTGCGACCCAGGTACGCGGATTACAGTAATTATTGTAGCTTACACGTGTAATATACACACCTGGCCTGCAGTCTTTCCCCAGCCAAATAAACTTTACTAGACTTCTGATGTTGTATTAAAGATTAATATGCGCTACAAGTATTTTAACCATGTTAAATACCGTGTACGGGCGTTTTTGTACTTAAAAAAATTATCTTTAACACGACGTCAGTTGTAGCTATTTTTAGATTTAAAAATCGTTACAACATAAATATAAACAAAATTTTGTCGTTTTACATGAAATGTTTTATAATCTATTCACAGTTCAGTCACATATTTTGAATTAAATTTTTGAAAAACCACCAAATGCATGACATGTCTGGTTGTTTCTTAGATATGTAACGTAATACAAGAGATTAATACATACGGTAACACAAAAATATCTCATTTTTAGCTATAAAGTTGGAATTGCCGTAACTTTTATCTATAAATAATAACAATTGAATTGTTTTATATATATATATATATATATGAATAAAACAGGCAGAAAATCGGTGTGTTACTAATGCCTAGTAAGGAATAGTTCTCCTGTATAAATATTATTAAAGTGAGTGGCCACGAATGCGGCGTTTTATCCATTTGCTGTAATTTCCTAGACTTGGTTAAGCTTTGTTTACTTGAGGCGGAGGAATATCCTGACAGTAGAACGATATCGCAGTTACACGTGACCGACGTAAGAATGAAGTCATCCGGTCCATTGTCTTTTTAATTTTAAATATATTGGCAGGATACACTCTGGACAATTAAGGATATTCCTTCTAAGCAGAGCTACCAAAAAGTGCTGACTTAAGGCACCTCCCTAAGTCTCACATTGGTCCCATTGTAAGCAGCGCGTCTGTTATAGTTTTAAAAAAACTGTGAATTATTCCAATGTAAACATTTTTTTTTCAGGAAGAAATAAAAGCCCGTATTTTCTGGCCAAGTGATAAATTTTGTTATCGGATCATAAATGCGGTTTTTGAGGAGTGCAAAAGTCAGTACTCCACTGTTTACGATGCTATTTACTCATATGTAAAAAGGTGTTTGAACTACAGAGACAATGCTCATCATCTCTGTACATATTGCTGTATTAAAGCCCTATAGTCACGGCTTAGTTCTGAGGAAACACTACACACGCGAAGTTTGTTTATACTATTCTCCATCGCCGTCGCTATACTTCTCCACGGCAGGAAGTGTCCCAGCACAGTGTGTGCACTTGGACGCCATAAGCACAACAGTGCAGCAGTTCCTCATTGTACCTCTGTGAGATCCGTTGTCTATATTCTGTATACGTGTTTGCTGGCAGGCGGCAAATGAAACATTGTCCTATGTCTCAACGTTTTGTGTTGAAACTGACATGCTGAAATTATTACCTATAACACACGCAAGCGCGCGCGCACACACACACACACCTATGTTTAACATGCGTTAGAGTAAGGACGGGTGAGATCTATATATGTTTACGTTCTTCATTAATTCAAAACATCTTATGATCAATGAATGTTTAGCCTTCAGTATGTGCCGATGTTAGTTGTTTACATGTGGCACAGGATGCACATAAAGAACAGCCTGAACATATATTTTGAAAGCTTTAATTAAACCTTGGAACATATATGTTTGTTTACATATCTATCTGAAGTTGTTCGGTAAATACAGAAAAATGTGTATTTATCAGCTTGCCAAAAACCAACACTTCACAAGTTTCGTTTTCAGAAGAAAGAAAAGTCGTACAGTGTGAACTGCCCTTCAAATAATCTGCACTGGTGACGGTTACGATAAGTAAAAATATCTCGAACACTCATTTCTTCAAGATTCTTATTTATCACAGCTGTCTGACAACCTCATTCGTAACGAGATCTACCTCAGAAAATTGTTAGCCTCGTTAGTCAATTAAGGAGCAAGTGTATGCATTCATTGTGAAACACAGAAACACGCAAGCGTCGTCTAAGAATGTGATCTTGTTTAGTGAAGTCTGTACGAAACAGTTTTCAGACCATGAGGATTCGATTTCGCATTCTGGACAACCCATGAAGTTGTTCTTCCTTTGCGTGTAAGTATGTTGTAAATTTGCTAATTGTCCACTTATCCGACCACGTTATAGGTGGATGGCACAAACCGAAGGACGTTGAGAAGTATCACTAAAGGCAGCATTGTGAAGGTACTTTTATGTAGCTGTAAATTTGTACAGTACTATAGCTAAATGGAAGCCACGAGGATATCCGAGGGTAGACTTTATAGGTAAGTATAAGAGCGGAATATATACACTTACAACGGCTTTAATACGCACTTTTATTTTACTATTTCAACCCCGTTAATCACGACCCTTTATCCTTGTCTTACCTTGGAGAAGGCATATTCACCGTACATCATAATGGACTTGTAGTCAAACTTGTCTCCCCATGTGTTTGAACTTCCATCGCTCTTGATCTCGAAAGCCGACTCCAGACCCTGGACACAAAAGAATAAGCGTCGAAAACTATACTTTAGTCAAAGAAGACAACACATAGTAATAAAGAAAAATAACGAGCCTTCATGATATGGATAATTGAATGTTGATTGGATGAAGATGGATGATTGATGGTGACATATGGTGATCATTGATGATGGTTGACTAATGATTATAAATTATAATGGAATATTACTGATGGCTATGACGCCAAAAAGGAAGATGAGGATGGCGGTGTTATGTGTTTGACGATAAATAATAATGGATGTCAATGAGAGTGACGATGAACGATGATGATGGAGATGGATGAATTATAACACATGAAAAGTCACTGTGACTGGTAATTGTGAATGATGTATTAGGTAAGTGATCAGTTCACAGCAGTTTTAAATTCCCATTCAAAGCTGAGGCAATGGAAGATGCAGTTAACGTAGGGCAGAGTCTGTAGTATTGTACCATCGTATTCCGTAATCGGCGCAATATTAAACCACACGGATTGCAGCAGTTGGTGTAAATACTTGAATAGTGGAAAACGACAATTTATGTACATAGCTTCTTGGATTTCTAAAAAGCCACATTTTTCCAACGCATGAACAGGAAGGCTAGAAACGACGGCAGATCCATGGCTCACACGTGCTGGTCGTGAGATGAAGCACATTGTGAAGAAGGGGGGGGGGGGAGTATGGAGTGCAGAGATTTGGGCGGCTCTTAACATCGAGGTCTCTAGAGCCGATGAGGGTGAAGTGAGGTGAGTATGCGGTGCCGGAATGTAATGGAAGGGGAAACGGGAGATCCCCGAGACAACCCGCCGACTAGCAGCATCGTCCGGCACGATTCCCACTTGCGAAAATCCGGGAGTGACCCGGCCGGGGATTGAACCCAGTTCGCCTTGGTGGGAGGGAAGCAGTCTAACCGCACCGCGGCCCCTGAAGCATGCTGGTAGTTGGGCGTGCATCATCATTGGTCTGGCCTCTTCGTCACATGAGAATGTCTTCGTAGGCTGGGCGCGTGTTGAAGTGACAAGGTAGTATCATGGCGGTTGTGCAGGGTCTTATAGCCTATTACTAATCAAGAATGAAAGTTTGTCCGGTCAAATGCTTTACGCCCAAATGGTGAGGAGGAGGTGAACGGGCCTAGGGGGGATCAACAGTGCTCCATGGAGAAAGGAGTCACTTATGGTTGCGAATTCCCCCTCCCTTCCAACCCTCGCTTCAGAGGGGGAGGGTTTTTGTACCCCACAATTAAGGTTCGTTTTGACCAAAAATGCTGTTTTGGGGAGCTGATGTGGCCAAACAAAGAAGGGAGTAAGCCCACCCCCCCCTACATATGGGTCCCATACTTCCTCTTTGCAACCCCCCAAAATGCCCCCCTTTCCTCCCTGAAAGGAGATAGTCGGTCAAGGGGGGTACGTTTTGCATTTTTCCAAATTTCTGTATGGCCCGACTTCCGTATATTTTACTCGTGGTTTTGCGGAAGGCTGTCTTTGTTTACGCCACCCTCACACCATAGCGTGTTAGACCCTTCGAACCTACCACCTCCCCTTAAAATTTCCCCCTCCCACCCTTTTTCGCCTTCGCAAAGTGCTATATGGCTCAAATTTTTATCCTATTTTGTTAGAATTTGTTATCTTCCTTTCTTTTAAACCCTCTATCCTCCCTAAAACAGGATAGGCCCTTCACAGGAGGATAGGCCCTTTGAACCTACACCCCCCTCAAAATTTCCCAGTTCCGCTTTTTCGCCTTCGGAAATTGCTATATGGCTGATTTTTTATCGCACTTTTTTCAAATTTGGTACTTTCCTTTATTTTTAAGCCCTCTATTCTTCCTGAAACAGGTTAGGCCCTTTAGGTAACTTCCCCTACCATAAGTGCATACCATAATTTGTACCATAATTATGGTGCAATGTCATCTTGACCCATTGTTCATGTACTATAATTTCTGAATTTTGTACAATAATGTCGAAATTCGTACCGTATTTGGATCTACACCTCCCAAGCTTTCCATTAAGCTATCGTACGTTCGTATCACAATTATTTAATGTACCACAACTGTACCATAATTTTACCACTATCACCATTGCAACTACAGGGCGGGATGTGCGAGCGAGGGCCGATAGGCGCGATCGAGCACATGCCGGAGTTCCCAGACAACACTGTACCATAAATACAATTTCGTACGATTACCTGCTTCACCGACAGTGGCTTAGCCCGCGGATTACGCGCCCCGTCCCCTGGTAAGTGGCACACAGAGGCGAGATGGTGGCGCGGTTCGTTTGATGTGGTCGTACATGTTCTCTGAATGTCCGCGCCAGGCTCTGAGGACGGGTCTGGTGTCTAATTGGTGACAGCATCGTGCGAGAAGTTCCCTATTGGCAGAGCTGTCGGCTGGCGAGTAGGATACGAGATGCTGATTAGTGAATGGTGTTCCGACATCTTGCTAACTAGGGGCGCTTTTTGACGTGAATACCTGTTCAAATCTGCAACCATAGAGGAAGGCAATCCAAAAAATCCCATGATGACAAAATCGGGGGATACAGTTTGGCATTGCAGCTCTGAATCTATCATTCACATTCAAAATTCAATTACGTCACTCGATTGTCAAAGGATCACAAAGAATATGTTACGTTGAGTGAGGATTGTGAAGAATTGCACGCCGGGGGGAAGGGAGGGGCTCATGCCGCAATTTTGAGTTCGTTTCACCGCGTCTCATAACTTCCGCTTAGTATAACTTTGGACTAGGAGAAACTACGACGCTCGTTTAAGTTTCAACCGACAGCTCTCGTCAAGATCAATCGATTGCGTGTATGAAAACATGTGGCGTGGTTATGGTGAAGTTGTATGCATTTAATGTAAAAAATTAAGAAAATTTAACACAATTTTGGCATATACTCGTCAAAAAGCAAAGTCGAAATACAGAAATCGTATACAGCTGGAAATATCATCTCAAAAGCAATCCAGTGATACCCATAAAACCTCATATGATCGAGTGAAGCGGTGCCGGGAACGTAAAATAAACATCAAGGCGTCCGAGCGCGTCAACGTAGACGTATTCACGCAAAACAAACGGCCGTGTCCCCAACACAGCCACAACCCATTTTTTGTTGTCATGTGTGGCTGGAGTTAACGGAATAGGCGGCTATTTCACCGCTGTATTGTTAGGACTCTGTGGCGATGGCGAAGTGACCAAAAGGTAGGTCGAAAAGTTTTAAACTGCTAAAAGGAATTTATAGCCTATTCACGGTAAAATGAGCACTTTTGAAAGCCCTGCTTAAGATATACTTGTATGGACGTTGTGTACTCTTCCACCTTATGTAAGATTAACATTGTCATGTGCCTCATTACTTTATTCATGCGTCGGTCAAGTTAAACTGTGAAATTATTAGAAAAGTAAACATTTAACAAATGTGTTCATTTTTAAATTTCCATGTATTCAAAAAAGCAGGAAGTTAAATAATTAATTTAAGTTATCACTAATGCTTACCTAACACTCTTTATTTGACGTTAAGTTATGGAACTACTTCGCATCCATCGTTACCAACCTTACTGGCCGCATGTCACTCAGGGCGCCCGTTAAAATATGTGCAGGTAGGGGCAGTGACTTTTTTCTAAGGTTGACTTCAAAAGTGCTCACTTCACCGTGAACAGCCTTTAGTTGCGCGCACTCAAGTAGTGTGGCAGTAGCGTGACGCCAGTCCATGTGGCTGGTACCACACAGTCACCACTAACCTCCGACAAGTTTCACACCACGCCACTTGCCACTAACGTGCATTCCGTCTGTAGTCAGTGTCGTGTCATTGAGTTGAGAGATCGAACTGCTGTTTTCATCGTGCATATTTTCCCGACCGTTTGGAGCTACGCGCGACGACCATGAATCCAATAAATGTCCCGTGGCTCTTGTAGGAGTTCGCTCTTTTCATTTGACCAAAACGAGGGATGGTAACCACTTGTGCCAACTTGTGGAGCGATAACCTGGACAGAAATCGCCAAGTAGATTGAAGAACAGCAAGACAATCTTCATCCTCTGACGATGTTATAATTGAACAAGTTGGCGTGCTATCAAATAGCAATCCAGTGGCATTGCCTATAGTTTCGGTGCGCACAGAAACACTTCGACACCACAGCAGTGATCGTACCACCCTTCTACATCTCCTGTGCCACACATCGTTTCAAAACCACGTCACTACAACACAAATCCAGTGCGCGCCCTGACTTGACGTGAACGAGCAGCAAGGAGCCCATCTTATGTTTCGAGTATTATCTAGTCGTATTGGCGATATCGAATAATCGAAGACTCAGCTTGACCTAACTCAATACTGCTCACGGTTAAATAATAGCTTTTGAAACAAACCTTTGGAAAATGTATACTTCTCATATACACTGCGTCATGCACTGGCATGCAGACTCCTATAGGCTGTTCATGGTAAAGTTAATAATTTCTTAAGCAGTCTCATGAGACATAAGAACCAATAAGTTCATTTCGTTATGGCCTCAGAATTTTGGTTTTATATGGTGAAATGTATACACAGCATTTATTACTCACATGCCAGTGTTAACATTAACAAGTGATGGAAGGATGTATGTAAATTGACTGAAAGGAAAAGGTTACCAGGGCTTCAAAAGTGCTCACTTTAACGTGAACAGTCTATAGTTATGTAGGCAGCGAAATCACGGAAGTAGTACTTAACAGTTGACGCAGTGCGAGTGTAATATTTATAATTATGTTCTTCGTGTGAGTTTGCATGTTAGTAACACATGTGCATTCCTAACAATTGCGCGGATTCACTTAACTGGTGCAACAATGAAGAGACGATATTTTTGAAGTTTGATGGCAATGGTGTGCTGAAACTGAATTCGGATTTTGATTGGATCACCATTGCCTACAGTGTCTACAAAAAGAGTAACTAAAAAAAAAATCAAGAACACAATATATGGATCAGTGGTGTTTATTCTATAGACGCAAGATAAGCATTGCATACCCTATACGCATTGGAAATATTTGATCCTTTATAGTTTTCGTCTTAAAATTAATTTTAAACGCATTTAAATCTGAGTTTCCCGTTTCCGATTCGAGAAACAGAGTTTGCGTGACTCCCGTAGTGTACACGCATAGTGCTGCTATCTAGTATTTATTTCCACAAACGGGAGCGACTAGCGATGAATCGAACTCGCAAGCGAGTTACCCTGCCGCGTTCCATCGGCAGAGTAAGCAGTCGTTCTGTTTGCTTCCTCCAGTCCTACAGTACTCATTTTCTTGGAAAGTGGATGAAAGTGTTAGGGAAAGCGGGAGTTTTCTTATAATTTGTAACATTCAATTTAATTATTATTACATGCATTTCGTTTCCGTTTTTATAACTAATGTTAGGCATTATAAAACAGTAAATACATGTGGAGGGTTAGCAAAGTTACTGCAGGCATATGGATTCTTCGAAACCATATGCCAGCTTTGTTAATATTAAATCTCACAAGACCTGTATTTTCCAAATTGATACCGTTACTGAAATACAAACTTGGGCACTCAGTTAAATGTTTGCCACCCACCAACCCCCCGCAGGCAGGGAAGGACAGGGTTAGGGAACCGCGGCTTTGCTGGTCTGACTGGCGGGCTGTCTGAGTTGCGCCGGGACGTGCAGGGCGTCCTGACCTCTGGGCTATGTGTTCTTTGCGGTCTGGTGAGGGAAACTTCCTCAGCCCGCAGAGAGATACAACTGCTGCAACCGAATGGGTGGTATAAGGGCCCTCACAAGGGCCCGAGCACACCCCCCGCTCTGAGCTTCGGCAATGATGAGAGAGGGTTAGCAAAGTTGGAAGTTAGTTTGTTAGTATAAATTGAAAGTGGAACCACAGCCCGGCACTAGCAAATGTTATCTAAAACACTCACACATGTGGGGCTATTATATTGCTTATCGTGTAAGAAAACTCACTACACGCCACTGATATTATACATATACAGTGCTTTTTGGTTACTCTTTTCGTAGTCATTGTATGCTATGGAGAGTAAATCATATTCTCGACGGGTAATGGTGGCATCGAATAATCGAAGTCTCGACTTGGCAACATTGGCTCAGCGGCAGAGGAGTGTAGAGTGTACTCACCGGCGTGATGCTGTGCCAGTAGACGTGTATCCAGTAGTCGCGGTCCGCGCGGGTCATCTCGTGCCAGAAGCCGACGACGTGTCCCAGCTCGTGCACGACGATACCCAGGTACCAGCAGCGCAGTCCCAGGGACAGCTCCTGAGGGCCGCCACCCGCTCTCCCCACACGAGACCAGCACGCACCGCTGACACACACACACACACACCACACACGATCTTCCTTCTGTTACATACGTGCGCACTGGATAACTATTCTAACCACAGTGGCCGGTATTTAACAAGTGGTGCATAGGAGACGGGCTCATGACACACGATAGAACAACACACAGTAACTGCAGTCCCTTACATGAAGGATACACAACTGAGATCATTCGTAAGTTGTTGCCGACAATAACGTTCGGAGTACTGGAAGGAAATGGACTATGAAAAAGTCAAGGGATGCACCATCTCTTCAAAGTGCTCTCATGTAATATATATTTCCTCACGTGCTTAAGAGACCGGGTAACGGGATAAAATAGCTGTGAAATAGTGTTTAGGTATCACATCACATCCCGCATGATCCCTACATGCAAAAATCTGGGGGTGCACAGCCGGGAATCAAACCAGGTTCCTCTTGGTGGGAGGCGAGTAGTCTAACCACTACACCACTGCGTCCCCGAGAGCCGAAGTGAGAAACTGTTGGAATCGGAACAGACATCCCAACCCGAGAACTCAGATTATAGTCGTCAGTGAGGCAGTTAGCCGGGCTGTCCAAGGAATCTCGAGCTGTGTTCGAATTGACCAGCCAAGTACCTTTACCTAGGTTTCGTGCCCTAGAAAAATGCATTCGGGCTATGACACCACATTGTCGCTGTGGTCACAGATGCACCCTAGAATGGCCCCTTCAGCTAAATGTTTATTTTTTCAACTGTTTATAACAGTGCTACAGGTTTTACCTCACTTTTCTGGAAACTATTGCTCGCACAAAAGCCAAGGCAACGTAAAAATAAAGCTTTCTTTGAATTTATTTTCTTGTATATGCGTCGGAGGTTATAAAAACAGCAAAACGAATACGGGTGTTCGAAATTATACTGACATAGTCATTAAGGGTTCAAGGGGATGTGGGGAATTGTGGGTACTGAAAGGGCAAGGGCAAGTCAGCGAGGGTGTGTGAAAGTGAATTCGAACACAGCTTCAGACAAGAGGTTCTCCGTACTACAGGCAAGACACTGGGCTCCGGGGGGAAGAGGCTCAATAGCGTCACTTCTCCCACCAGAGAGAAGGCCAAACACCTCTCTGGTTACTGCCGGCATCAAGTTAAGAATTAACCTAAGCTCCCGCTCCCTCTCTACTGGTCTTTACAACTCTATTAACTAAGAGCAGGTTTTCTATACACTCTGTCTCCTGTAGCATTCTATTTAATTTAATTTAATTTAATGCAGGTAATAATTTTTAAAATTTTTACTTCTCTGTCGCAAGGGTTTTTACCTCTCTCTTGACGGTTTTTACCTTGCTCTTCATTGTTAAGACTAGCTCTAGGTGCACTTAGGGAGGTAGCCATGTCCCCAAAGTGCAGGCCAGGGTTTCCCAATCCCTCTTCGCCGCGATGCATGTCTCCTTGCATGATTTTCCTTCCTAGTAGGCGTAAGGGGTTAGCCCCGAGAGGCAATGAAATCCCGCCCTACCTTCGGGCCGTAACTTCACATAACACTTAGAATAAGGTAGTTTATAAAACGCACGAGGCACTGGGCGTCACACCGACCACTCGTCAGAAGATCCCACTACCAAAAGGACCTTCTGGTATCTCACCTGTCCTGGTTGAAGAAGACGTGAACGTAATCCTGCTCTCCGGTCCACTCCTTGAAGCGCACGCAGGACACTGCGTGGTAGTGCTCGATGGCCCTCATCAGGATCTCGCACTGCTGCGAGTCTGGGCATCCTGTCGCAGGACACACGTCACAACTGAGGCAGCTGGCTCCTCAGACGGACACAGCACTGCACTTGCACGCTTTCTTGCGCCGTGCGCTCAGGGAACGTTTCGTTCGATATAATACATTCACGGTTACTTCAGCCTTTTCTGAAGCCCAGCTAATGTTCTACTTCCAGGATATTCCTCCGCCTCGTGCAAACTAAGCTTAGCAAGTCTGGAGAATTACAACAGAGGGACAACGCACCACATTCGTGCGCACTCAGTTGTAATGATATTTTGTATGAGAACTGTTTCTCATTATGTGTTACCAACATATCTATTTTCTCCCTGTTTTTTTATTCAAATTATTTATAAATAAAGCATTATTATTTATAGATAAGATATTAATAATATTTGAATTTAACAGGAAAAAAAAGTAACTTTTATGAACACAAGTATAAAACGCTTGTGATACAAGGCGTATTTAGGAAATAACTGAACGCGTTATACATGGGGAGATTTTTCAAAGGTTTGATTTAAAAAGGCCGAAGAAACCGTGAATGGGCTATTCAACAAATACACGTTTCTCTGTGGCAAAGTATGCACAAACCACCTGAATCTCAAGAATATGTATACCGGCATTTGCTTTTTTGTGTTTATCACATTGTAGTTAAACAAAATTTTTGGCTACTGTTAAGCTCTCTTAGAATTTAAACTTTTCGGTGGAATTTGTGTTTGTAAACAGACATTAATTCCTTAGACTATTATGGTACAGGTTAAAGGACATAAAATGTTGCCAATAATTACCACTTCAAAATACTCACAGTAAAAAATATAAATAATAAGTATAACATATATAAATATAAACATAAAAATTCAATGTTCTGAGCTTGAGATTATTATTTTGGTACCATAATAATATCGGAGTATTTAAGTTCGTTTCATACTTATGTTAAAAAAAAAATTTGATCCAAATCCATATAGTAATTTTCGCGTGATGCAGGAATGAATTGACAGAAGACAAATTTTAAAAATTGGTTTCAATTAGTATCAATCTATTAGGGCAGTGAAGAATAGTATTTAGGAAATATTGTATTAGTATTGGTTTACTGCGAGACTAATAGTGATGATAGAGCAGACGGAAATTGTCACATTCTTCCATTATCTCATGTCTGTAAAATGTAGGCTTTATAGTCAGTGTGTGCTGGAAATACACCTGGAGCGCCTACTGGTAGGCAACTATTGTTACAGAAAAGTCGTGATGGTAGCGTATACTGCAGGCGCTACTTCCTGCTATTACACTATAGTCCATTTCCGATTGGAAGCGACTTGTAAACCTTTGAAAATACACCCTAGCCATCAGCTGCATGCATAGCTAGTAAACAAAGTAGCAGGTTCTGGTGAGGGTGCTGTACCTGTACCAGAACCTGCTACTTTGTTTACTAGCTATGCATGCAGCTGATGGCTAGGGTGTATTTTCAAAGGTTCATAAGTCGCTTCCAATCGGGAATGGACTATAGAATGCCTGTTTCGCGCGGATATGTCACTGGAAACAAAAGTACAGCGGTCAGACACCTGTCATTCGGGAACATACGGTACGTATGTCTCAGAATTCTATTGCTCGCGCCGTACATTGAATTTACGTATTTCTGTTCCGCTAATGTCTGGTGCTCCAGTACACCCTAGTGAGTATCTAAACAAGGCTCATGTGTATATATACGCGTGTTAATTTGTTTGTCATTAAAACACTCACAAGCGGAATTAAATTGTATTATAAACTGCAACATTATTCCATAGTACAACATGCAGTTCAGACAGAGGATGGCCGACACAGGTAGGCCGGTAGGTTGTCCCAGAGGCTACCGAACGTGCGTCCGAAGGTTAACGACTGCACTCGGGACACGCAATGTGGTAATCAATCAGATTCTAGAAACGAATGTTTTTCCTTCAGTTTTCTGCGCGCATTATGGTTTCGACCAACCTGGACAATACCCTTAACGTTAATGACAAATATTTGACAAGTAGATCTCAAAGATATACATCACAATATCCAGCACCACCTGCTTGAAAATCTTAACGGCTGGTCGTGAAAATTACTTAATTTTTATCAACAAAATTATCAGTTATGAAATTAATGGCACTCGAATATCAACCATCTCCTTGCTCATGGATATCCTCTGTATTCGTCACACCACTTTGTTGGAAGAAGTTGTTTGAAGTAATTTAGTTGGGAGATTTCGGTGGTTCTTAATGTGTGTAAAATTATGTTAGAATGGAGCAGTGACAGAATTCAAGGGTGGCGGAATTGGGAGATCCCCGAGAAAACCCACCGGCCAGTGGCATCGCCCGGCACGATTCCTACTTGCGAAAATCCGGAATTGACTCAGCCGGGGATTGAACCCGGTTCACCGTGGTGGGGGGCGAGCAGTCTAGCCTCTGTGCCACCGCGGCCCCGCTGTTTGAAGTAGGAAGTAGTTCCTCTGTGGACGTTATCTTTAGGTGTCACAGCAAGCCCAGATAGTAACTGAACGTTCTGTATTTCATCCTGTATTCCAATTAGTTTAAATCTGTATTACTGTATTACTATCACCATAGCATCGGCGGGAGCAAATCATTCTTAAAGTAGTCAAATTAAAAAAATAAAATCAAGTAATGAAATTTCATATTTGTTAAAGTCTTTGGATTACTTGCGTCAATGAAATACAGTTTTGTTATAAGGATTATTGAAACGACTTTACCTTCATCAAATAATTAGTTTTTTTGGTAAATTTTTTATTCATTCAGTATTACTTAAAATTTATTTTAATGTTTACGTTCTAGACTGTGACGTTAAAGCACGAAACATGATAACATACTGGAGAACGTCTCCTAATATCACATGTCTTATTACTCTCTCGTCCAGTGGCTATAAGACTACTTAAGCATCCCAACAGCGTAGCACGTAACTCTAATTACTTCAATATCAGTCCTCTCACCGCTACTCTGGTGATCATTTAACTAACACACACACATTATTTCCACGTCATTCCTGCTGATCACATCAAGAAGGTATGAATGTTACCTATATCTTCGTCTGTTTTGTAAGGTATCGCGCCGTATGGCCATATGAGGTCAAAGTCTCTCACGACATTCTTGTTCTGCAAACAGAACCAGCATAGTATGACTACTTGTACTTTGTTTGCGAAACAAATTTCTTAACAAGACAAGAACATAAATGATGCTTTCGCCCTTGCCCATCAAAATAAATATAAAATAAATTATATAATTATTTATAAAATAAATTATCTATGCAAGTTATAAAAAATTGTCTTTGGTCTTACTTTCAGATCCTAAAAAATTCTGAAAATGGTTCACAATACAAAGAGAACTGTAAGAAAATATTTAATTCTGTAGTCTTATGAGTGCCATTAGTTAAGTAATTGGCGAGTCTCATGATTTATATTTGTATTTGCTTGCAGCATATGTCTCCCAAATGAATGGAAAATTTCTTATGATATAATCTGAACACTAGACTAAAATGTGCCTGGCGCTCATTTTGATCATATTCAAAAGTACAACTTCTTTAATAGGCTGTTTATGAAAGAAGTGCAACATTTCATCTCTACGCCGTATTAAATATGAGACCAACTTCATTAACAGAAGACTTGATTTCTAGCTCGTCAGTAGAAAAATAATAAACTATACAAATTTTGTAACTAAAATAAAAAATTACTATTTTAATATTTTGATTAATAAAATTGTTTCTAAATATATAATAGCCAGAGACTTGCAAAATTCGCGTTATTATTTGCGGACACATTGAACTACAAACACATGTACCTTTCCAATAAGTTTGTCATTTGTTTGACACGCCCTGGGTCACATTTGTCTAGTCCAAACACGTGCAATCCAGCCAGAAAGGGAGTGGCTTCACATTTATGCAGCAGCCAATAACGAAACGATGCCGGCTCGAGTATATATAGTACTGTGGAGTTTAGCTTGATGCCAAATAATAACTCAGTAATAACTCAAACGAAATAATTACGACGATACAATTCTACTTTTATGAAGCAAAATATATATATTTTTTTGCTGTCAGAGATAACATAAATTAGGCTGTTATTCGTTAGACTTCACAGCTCGTTTACACGTGCGTCATGTCTTACTGTGGCAGAAGAAGAACTCTGACGTCACGGGACAGGCCCCAGTGCACTTGCCTCCTACCAGTTTACCTGAATATTTTTAAAGGGGGATAGATTCATGTCACCTTGAATTTAAAATGTTTGCCCAGAACCAGCTTTGCAGATGTTTTCAATACGCTTTTACGATTCAACAGGGCAGAGAGTATTATTTTATGTAGTTCATATATATAGTTTCTTTGCTGTTGCTATTTTCATTTCTTTAAGTGGGCGCGAGAAATCACTGGTATCTTGTCGGTAGTTATTAAGTGATAATTAGTAAAGTTAGTGAAACTGTAACAGTTACATATAGCTTTAGAAGACATTATTAGTGAAACTGTAACAGTTACATATAGCTTTAGAAGACATTATTAGTGAAACTGTAACAGTTACATATAGCTTTAGAAGACATTATTAGTGAAACTGTAACAGTTACATATAGCTTTAGAAGACATTATTAGTGAAACTGTAACAGTTACATATAGCTTTAGAAGACATTATTAGTGAAACTGTAACAGTTACATATAGCTTTAGAAGACATTATTAGTGAAACTGTAACAGTTACATATAGCTTTAGAAGACATTATTAGTTCTATTGAGCGCAAAATTTCTTTAAACATCGAGAAATGTAATTTACAGTGGAAACGGATAAATCTATTTTGGCGGGCGTTTATATTCCTTATCGACGTTCGAGCAACAAATTTTTATACTAAGTTTCACACGATTTTGCACTTTTGAGTAAAAATATGTATGTAAATTCAGTTAGAAAAATTCTGAGAAAATTATTTACGCCTCATTTTTAACAAAAGCGCAAAAATTTTCAAGTATAAATTTCGCGTTAAACAAATTTCGTAAAAAATGAAAGAAACGCGCTTGCTTAACGAAGTCAAACTGTTTTTGGAAACAGAAAAAAAATTCTCGGTAGAATTTCTTTCGTTTGTGAGGCTTGGTTCGCAAACAATTTATATCAAAGGGCTCTGTCTACCAATAAATGTTAAATAAATTTCTTTCTCAGTGCATCCATTTTAAAGAGAACTGTTTCGAACAAAATATATTCAACGCAACTTTAGTGAATACTGTAAAGTTAAGAAATATTTATAAGATGTTGTTAAGTCATCGATTTTTTCGAAAAGGGTAAATGTTAATGTTAAATTTAGAAATAAAATCAAACAAAATAACTGGCGAGACATTTTAACGCGCCAATATTCGCTAAGTAATGTTTACATAGAATAATTATTGTTCAAACAAATAATAAATAGGGAAGGGATTTCTTTAACATGCAGGTGTAGTCCTTAATATTTTAGATTTTAAGTTTATTGTAAAAACGGGATACATCCTTAGACAACACACATTATGAATTAACAAAGAAATTGTTTTATGGGATTACGGTGACATTGAAAATTACGTTGAGTTTTAGCGAACTATTTTACCCATCTAGGCCTAACCATTTTAAGATTTGTTTGAAACGTGATGTGCAGTTTAAATCCTCAAAATTCCGTTAATTTAGTTTTGAAAAATAATTGCATACTTCTTCTCACTTATATCGGGACAATATTTGGTATAAGCTGTTCACGGTAAAGTGAGCACTTTTGAGGTCCTAGTTAATTTTTTTTTTTTTTTTTTCCGTTTCAGACATTTTTAAATCCACCAACACAAAACGTAATAAATATTGCCATGCAAGTAATAAACACAGTGTGTATATTCCACACCACTCGGAAGATAATGTCTAAAGCTAAAATGAAATATATTTATTGAGTATTATTCCAAATGAGAATGATTTCAAATGTGCGCACATTACCGTGAATAGCCTATATCATATTGTAGCCTTATATATTATTTAAAATATAGATTATTTAGTAGACTTGAGCAGCCTTGACTATTTTGTACATAAGCAACGTTGCATAGGAAGTGACTGATGATCTAAACTGTATGCAGCATAAAAAACATACAACAGAAATCCGTCGGGTGTGAAAGACATCACACGTAGTTGAGACTAAAGGCTCTCACACAATTGAAAACTCAGCATTTGACTTTACGACTTGACTTGACTTTTGCTTCCCAACATGTTGTTTCCTATGGAGCTTGACAGAAGATTAAGTCAAGCCTCGTTGACATAACGATTTCGAAAAGTTCAAAGTTCAAAGTCAAAGTCAAGCAGACACTGTGCCGAGAATCTAACAGAGGTTACCTGGGATTTGTATTTGTTTATTGTAGGGCGATTTTAATGAGCTGTTTGAAAGGTTCTTGCATTGGGCGTGAATGATTAGGTGAAATATTTCGAACATACTCCATTGCTACACGTGTCATCACAGAAAACCCAAATTTTAATCTCGGTGTATTAAACAGAGCTCGTCAGATTAAATAAGCGATAAACGAATGTAATGTGAAGAGGGAATTAACGAAGTGATACATATGAATAAAGTATACAAGCAAGTTATTTTTTTTTGTTTTGAAATTAAACTTTAGTATAATGGCTTAAGCCTATTTAAAAACCGGAATTCAAAATCCATTCCTGGATAATAAATCATGACTTTCATTACGAAATACATATTTGTACAAATATTGCAGAACTGATTTTCGATTGGCTGAGTTTTGACTTTACAATTGTATTGCGTATTTGTGAGTTCGTCAAAGGAAAGGGATCGTAAAGCCAAATGCTAAAGTTTTCTATTGTGTAAGATCCCTGCAGTCTGCAGTTCTACTAACAGTTCTGATAACAACACCAAACACACTGTCATTATTTAATTGGGTGCGACGTATGATAGAGTATTAGTCTATTCCTAACACACTTCCAAATAAAAAAAGTTTGTCCTCACAACGTTTAAAATCATATATTTACTAGCTTTTACTCGCTGCTTCGCGTGCGGTACCACTATTGGGTTCTCTACCCACTGGGCTACTGAGGCCCCACTATTGGGTTCTCTACCCACTGAGCTAATGTGACTCTAGTATTGTGTTATCTACCCACTGAACTACTGCGGCCTCACTATTATGATCTCTACCCACTGAGCTACTGCGGTCCCACTATAGGGTTTTCTACCCACTGAGCTACTGCGGCTCTTGTGAAGGAATGTAAGACAGGCCATGGACAAAAAGAAAGAATAAATGACGGAATTTGTTTTAACAAAGCTTTTTTTATGCAGTAATCCTAAGAAAAGTCAAATCCAGTAGCTATGTGCATCTCTAATCATCATTTTCTGGAACCGTTTGAGATATTTTCCCAGGATAACAAGTAGCCTATGTCACTCTCTGTACCTCCAACTATATCTGTGTAAAAAAATCACGTCGATCCGTTTCTCCATTTTGACGTGAAAGAGGACAAACAAACAAACAAACAAACACACATTCCAATTTACATAGTAGTAAGGATTTACGAGTGACGAGTGGGTGGCGATGTTTGAGCGGCTGTTAACTTAACAACAGGGTCTTAAGAGAGAACGAGGACGAATCGATGTGAGAATGGAGCAGCGCCGGAATGAAAGGGAGATGCCCGAGAAAACCCGCCGACCAGCGGCATCGTCCGGCACGATTCCCACGTGTGAAGATGCGGTAGTAACCCCGCCGGGGATCGAACCCGGTCTGCCTTGCTATAACAGGCGAGCGCCCTAGCAGCCACACACCGCTGCTGCAGCGACCTTATGAGGGACAAGGTCGAACAACTAGATGGTTGATACTCACGGCAGGTCTCAGGACGATGTCTCCCTCGTAGAAGCCCTGGTTGTACAGACCATCGTCCCTGGCCTTCCACACTTCCCAGCGCTTGTCCTGTGCTGCCACCAGCGGCAGCAACGCCAAACTCGCCACCAAGATGGAAAACGTAATCATCATCCTGTAAGAGAAAACAGTACAACCGTCAAAATATTACCGCGGTTACCAAGAACGGAAAGTTGCGAAACAAATTTAAAAAGAATTCCGAGTCCGTATAAATGGTGCTACACGTAGGGACAGCCGAATTTCGCGTAAAGATTTCCGCCCAAGATATATTTCCATAGTGTAGTGACATTGTAGCGGTGATCCTCTGCCAATTTGTTGCGTATCTTAGTGAGAAGACGTTCCCTTACTTGACTGGCCAGTGAGAACTAAGTTACTCCGTTAACGGAAGCCTGTGAATCTCAGCGAAAGTGTTTTGAAATCAACTAGTCGAGAAAAACTGCACACTTCTGAAATCAACCATTGTAAAAATGTCACTCCTAGTATCTACACGCGTTTTAACGGCAACGATGACTAACATGCGCCCAGTAAATCTGGTTATAACATAGGTAAAATAGTTCCATGTCCCAACGTTGAGTTAAAAGTGTTACAAATATACATTCGTGAAAACTGAAATTATTTATTTTGCTCTCCGTTTTTTTCAGCATGCAAGTGTATAAATGAGAAAATTGGCGAAACGTTTACTTTTCCAATAATTTGAAAGTTGCAATTCACGGACGCATGAATAAAGTGAGCAGGCCTACGGCAATGTTCGTTTTACACATGGCGGAGGGATACTTTATGTACGTACATACAAATAGATCTATAGCAGGGCCTTCGAAGGTGCCCAGTTTACCGCCAACAACTCTTACCTTTCAACACAGCTTTTTGTAGTCTTCTACAATATTTCTATAAGCTCAATCTTTCAAGATATCATCGAAACAAAATTTCTAGTCAAGGGCAGTATCCATGAAGTAATATAACGTCGGCAGTATTCGGATTGCAAATCATTCAAACGGACTCGACGGATTACCTCTTACTTCACGAAGGGAAGTATAGGCTGTTCACGATTAAAGTGAGCACTTTAGAAATGAACCCTAGAAAAAAGTCACTGCCCCTGCATGCATGTATTTTAATGGGCGCATTGAGTGACATTCGCCCAGTAAAGTTGGTAACGATGGTTGGAAAGTAGTTTTACATCCTAAAGTTGAATAAAAAGTGTTAGGTAACCATGTGTGATAACTTAAAAAAAAATTATTTCTTTCGCTTTCTGTTTTTTTTTTTTTAATGCACAGAAGTGTAAAAATCAGCAGATTTATAAAATATTTCCTTTTATAATAATTCCACAGTTTCACTTGGCCGACGCACGAATAAAGTGTTGAGGCTCATGGCAATGACGGAGAAACACACAACGTGCATACAAGTAGATCTTAAGCAGAGTTTTCAAAATAGCTCATTTTACCGCGAACAGCCTATGCATGGGATTTGCCTACTTTCTTTTGTGTCCGTCTAATATGGCAGCTGGCTCCGATTACCGCAAACATTCCCTCATTAACACCTTTCACATATTATAGGCTGTTCACAGTAAACTGAGCACTTTTGAAAGCCCTGCTTAAGATCCACGTGTATAAACATTGTGTATTCCTACGCCTTGCGTAAAATTAAAACTGCCATTGACTGATCACCTTTTTCATGCGTCAATCAAATGAAATTCAGAAATTATTATAAAAGTAACAGTTTTAAAAATTTGATAATTCCTGCACTTAGATACATAAAAAAAAAAAAACAGAAAGCCTAGTAAAATTATGTTAGTTTTCACAGATGTTTACCTAACAGTGTCAATTCGACGTTGTGATATGGAACCACATTCAATCCATCGTTTCCATCTTTACTGGGCGCATGGCAATAGGTGCACCCGTTAAAATGTATGCAGGTTGAAACAGTGGCATTTTTCAAAGGTTGATTTCAATAGTGCCCTTTTTTTTTAAATCGTGAATAGCCTTCCACTTAGATTAAACTTGTTTAGAAGCTGAGGAGGAATGGTCTGTATGCGGGACGTTAGCAAGGCTTCATAAAAGTTGCAAGTTGCCTACAATGGGCTATAGAGGCTCCTGTGCGGAATGGGAGACTTTGCAAGAGGTTCCCGACATCCCAAACTGTGTGCCAAACTGTCGCTGACAGGGCATTGTGGACTGACTCCATTGTCGAGTTCGCGAGGACGATGAACACACGCCGCTCCACTGAGTATCGGCTCACACTGTACCCGAACAAACGCGAAACAACGCCAGGTGCGCCACAACAGCAGGGACGGTAAGCAGTTCAAACTGAGAGCGCGCGTTTGTTCGATTGGCGTTTAACTGCCGAATGTTCCCAGACGCATGCGTACGTCACCGCAAGTACTAGAGAGACTGCATCGCCACCTCCCATGACTTCAATGCGCATCTCGTACGTACCAGGATGTGACAATAGTTTGATATTTATGAACGAACGTCAGGGGCCGAGAGTGCTACTGCTTACTTCTCTATCAGACCTGGAGCCGCGGTGATGCAGTGGTTAGACTTTTTTTTTTGTGCTGCTGTACACAGTTGCTGAAATAGGTAAGTACTTTTCCACTGGAGGGTTTTCGACCAGGTAGGAATGTCGCGAGCCAAGAATTATAAACAATCTTCATACAGGACATTTGGTAATGGGATCTATGCTACTCTTCTAGAATGTTAATTATTTCTATTTATACTGAAGCGATTGGCACCAAATTTCAGCCACTATTTCTTTTTATATTACAGGTTTATATTTACCCATTCCAATTCTTAATTTTTAATTTTTTCCTCCTTTTATTAATTTTTGTAATTTATGAAGATTTGAAATTTTGAATTTTTTGATTTTTTTTCTTTTCTACAGTTCTTTTTTTTCTCTCTAGAAAGCAAATAGAAAACTATATTTTTAATCGAATCTTTTTACCGCTCACCAGTATCTTCAAGTGTTGTTTCTAACCAAACCGTAAGTCCGATTTCGTTAAAACTCGATACAACTATAGACCGGCCTTGGGAGAAAAGGCCCGACCAGCACTCGATTGTTTCACTCGCGTTTATACCACTCTTCGGAGCGATTCGCGGGAGCGACACTTTACACCTCCTACTCGGACAAAGGCATGCTGAAGAATCTTAGAGTGGTTAAACTACTCGCCTGCCACCTAGGTGAACCGGGTTGGATCCCCAGCGGGGTCGCTCCCGGATTTGCGCAAGTGGGAATCGTGTTGGACGATGCCGTTGGTCGGCGGGTTTTCTCAGGGATCTCCCGTCATTCCCGGAGCTGCTCCATTCTCACCTCACTTCATCCCCGTCGGTTCTCAAGACCTCGATGTTAAGAGCCGCCCAAATATTTTCGCTCACTCTATCAGTAGAGCCACGAGAATTTCGCGAATACATTCGGAGATGAGGTAGACTCCAAATACTTGCTCTTTCCTCCTACTGTTCTGATTGGACGACAGATCTTTAGACACGCCCCGTTTAACTGTGAGCCAGCAATAAATAAGGAGCAGTAGTGTGAGCGAGTGTTTAACAGTTCCTGTAGAGAGGGCTCCCTCGATCAGAGCAACCACTAAGGGTATTATGTACGTGCGCGTAAAATATCAAGAAGCGAGGGAGCGATACGGGCGACACTAACACGCACGCCTAGTGCCTCATCGCTCCTACGCGCAAGGCGTGCAGTGTTTCCGTCCTGACGCTGTACTGTGCAAATTAGTTCTTTAACAGTGGGGTTTTATTACACGCGATGAAAGTCCACATATTAAACTACGCTCGTATGTTTGTACTTTTCTCTTGCCGCTAAAGGAAACTGCATAGAAAAGCTTTGAAAAAGCGATATTTAACCACATTCACTATTTTCTTCCTCCAGGAATACACTAAGTATGACAAAAGTAAAACGATAGGGATATAGACAGTAGTTTTTGTAATCCTTTCTGTCAAAAATTCGTATTTCGATTACTTTTGTTTACTGAGATACGCGTTTGCGCGCAAAGGACGATTTCACAGAAAATGTTCCCCTTAAACAAACAACAATGTCTCGAGTGTACAGAGGACTGTCCAGCCTAGATTGCTGCTAACTCAATCCGCGAAATAATCGGGGCGAAATACTCAGACAGTTTCTTAAAGCGTACCTTTGATCGCAGACGTCGTGGCCAAGTCGAGGCGGTCGTCTTGACTGACTGGGCTACAGACGCACCAGACCTTTATAACCAGGACATCGTCGGCGACCCCTCCCTCCGCACGACGGCAATGCGCGCTCTAGTTTACAACCTCACGTTCTACAACCACGCCGGCGATACTTGCGGAGAGTCACTGGTAGCCTCGCACGAGATGACGTCACTCTGCGTGGAGTAAACCGCACCGACCCGCTGAGTTACACACGCACCGAGTACATTTACACTCGCATATAGGCTGTTCACGGTCAAGTGAGCACTTTTTAAAGCCCTCTCATATGGAATAATAGTCAATTATTATTTTATTTTAGATTTAGACGTCAACTTCAGAATGCTGCGGAATAACCACATTGTGTTTAATACTTACATGGCAATAATTATTTTAAAAAGTGGTTAAAGTATTAAATATGACTGAAAGGAAAACGTAACTAGGGTCTCAAAAGTGCTCACTTTACCGTGAACAGCCTATACTCTGCTATACTGCCTATAACTTTTAATATCATACAACACAATATAGTAACAAGTAGGCTATTATAATAAATTCTATATTATTTTTTTAACCAATATAATATACCTCACTATAGTTTTGCTATTTTATTGCATTATATAATTGAACATTTAAAATCTATCATATATATCATTTTATATTATATTGTTTTACATTATATTACATTAGGTTACATTATATTGAGTTGTTTAATATTATAATATATTTATAAACTCAATATGATATACATTACATAATGTTATAATGCACTTCATAATAACATATATATTCAACTTACTGTAATATACAAAATTAAAAATAAAATTAATAGTTACAATAAGGGCAACAAGTAAATTCTACCGCTGGAACTGGTTTTAGGCAGTTCCTCTACACCGCTGGAACTGGTTTTAGGTAGTTCCTCTACACCGCTGGAACTGGTTTTAGGCAGTTCCTCTACACCGCTGGAACTGGTTTTAGGCAGTTCCTCTACACCGCTGGAACTGGTTTTTGGCAGTTCCTCTACACCGCTGGTGTCTGTTGCCTTTACAGTTTCCAGAGAGCAAGAATTCAATGCTTGATCAAAGTCGCAGCCACATTACTCCCTTCGTATTTTAATTCCTGATTAACGTAAGGGCGTGACGTAGACATTTATGAAAGTGTCTTCTTTCGACCCTTTGGAAACATTCGTGGCAGAGTTCGCTAATCAGTAGACACTTCAAAGTTCCGTATCCGCGTCCTGGATACGTCTTGGACACGATCACGACTGCCTTTTTGTAGGTGTACGTTACTGGTTCAGCTACGTTCAGTTCGTCACGTTCCCTCCCCTGCCAGTTTGAACGACGCCATCTTTACGTTGTCACAGCTTTACTCGTCACGCGATCGCCCGCAGAGGGAGTATGGGGGTAGAGCGACCTCGCTGGCTGCGCAGGACCTGCATTCGTGTTCCAGCATAGGCTTGTATACCCGCCAACACACGACTTTCATGAGCAGAGACCTGCAAAATTCGCGTTATTATTTGAGGACAGTTTAAACTGGAAACACTTTTACCATTGCAATACGCTTGTAATTAGACCATGCTTTATTTGATAAGCCCCGGGTAACTCTGCGCCAATGAATGAACACTTCACAGTCGTGTGGCCCAATCACGTACAGTTCACTCAGAAAGGGAGTGACTTCACATCTGGGCAGCAGCCAATCAAGGAACTACGCTGGCTTCAGTATATACAGTACTGTGAATTCTAGCTCGAAGCCAAAAAATAACGCGAATTTCGCAGGTCCCTAGCCATGATTGTCATGGATTGGATTTGAGGTTAGAACTCTAGTAAACAAGTGCTTTGATAGGTTTGTATACGTTCTCTAACACATTTGTAATGAAGTCTGGTTAAATTCCAATTGGTGAAAGTATGTTATTCTTATAGAAGTGGTTATCTAAATAATTAAGATATAAACAAACACGTTCATGAGTGTTGGCCATGTGACTCCGACAGCTGTCTTAGTGTGAGGTAGGTCAGTGTAGATACATGCTCAGAAGGCGAAGACTCGGTTGAGGTTAGTTCTACTCAAGTTAGGAACAAAACGAGTTTTATTTTTATGAAAGAGTTTTCCATAGGGAAAATTTCCACCGCTAGGTGCGCACTCTTCCAAATTTTAATCTACGTGAATGATAAAAGAGAAATATTTTACTTAGTCACAAAATAATTTTATATTTAATATTTAGGTTTATTGCAATTATCCTGTTTTTTAACGTATAAAATAGAAAAAAGTCTGGTACACAAGCGACACTAGCGCCAACCTAATGGCGGGAATGTTTCGTTGTCAGAAGTTCAACATTGATCATCCCAACCTGAGAAGAAGTAATCTTATCTTTGTCTACCTCATATTTAGTCTATGGGATCGCCAGACTGGGCGGCGTTCGAAAACTTTACTCTGAGAGTAGAGCAAAGTAACAAATAATAGCAGCTGAGGAAAGTAAGAGCGAACGTGGTTTTGTAACAAGCGTGATGGAAATCATATGCTGTGTTTACGAATATATCCTGTTTAATCAGCGAACGCAAATTCCAAAAGTTCACTTTCCTAAAAATCTTTCTTAAAACAAAGTATTTATATAAGTAACATAAACAGCTTTACTTATAGTAAGTTATTCATAAACATTACGTCTCGAAATGCAACATTAATGAAAATTAACTTTTAAATAAAAATGCGAATTTTATCACACGCCATTTGTAACCAGAATGTTCATATTTCCTAACAATTTGTTTGATTCTACCAAACTAGCCGCCATTTTCAGTTTAACCATCGTAACTCGCTGAGATAGTGAGTGTAAAAGATTTACTCTGGAAAGATGCTCAGAGTAATTACTCTGCAGTTTTGGGACGGACTGCATCTTCTTCTTGCCCTCACCTCACGCAACTGCACCCAATCTGCGTGAGGCGTGAGACCACATCCTGTGTACTTTATTCTCCGTTCTTCTGGTACACTGTGGAGTTGGCTTTCTCACCATGAGTCCTCGACCGGGTGTTCTTGTCATGTTCTTTTCAGCCGGTCTATCCTTGGCCTGTGATTCCATTCTAGTATCGTTTCCAAGTAGTTCCAGTCGATACTTTCTTCAGTTCCCTGATTAGTCCGGGGTGGTGAAGGGGGGGAGGGGGTAGCGGACAATGTTAACTAGTACCCGCTCGCCCCCCGGGCCCAGTTCCTTTAGGGCAGTAGATGTTCCATTTTCTTTCTTACATCTCCTGTCTCCTAATATCTGACTACCTTATGGCCAGTAAAGAGTTTGCTGTAATAGAAAGTGGTCCTTCCATATGTTTTCACAACCTCTTTTCTAGATTCTGCGAGATCAAACTTCTTACATCTTCTCTTGAAGATCTCTTTCAGAAGTTATTCAAGCTCTTTCCCTTCCCTAGACGTGTTATATACTGCCAAGACCGCCAAGTCTACGTTAGTTTAGAAAAAAAAAAGTAGGTTAAGTTATAGACTGGACGAGAGTTTGTTAGACTCCCGGCCAGTCTTTCCTTGTGAAAGCGGAAGCTAAGCCTGATTATCCCGTGAATTAAATCGCGAAATATTTCAGTGAAGGAGTTGCCTGCAGTGAAATGAGGTGAGTTGATCGTGTTAATGAGATGGTGGAAGTATACTAAAATTATTTATTCAGTTAAATAATTTGTATTTCAATCAATCAGTCTCAATTCTCTGAGGCGCTGTAAGTACCCGAGTCCTAAGACAGGCTGGAAACGTACGGTGGCAGCACATGTATATAATAATATAAGTAAAGTAAGAACTCATAGTTTCAATAATTAAGATTTATTATAGCAAAAGTTAGATTGGGGGCGGTATTTGCAAGTTACGAGTGATTCACGTAATAAAGGAGACAGTGCTGCCATATCTGGGTGGAGAAATCAAAACCCCGCCCCCGGGAAGAGTGTAGCCAATCAGAACAGGCCCTGCTAGAAGCGTTATTTTCGGAGTGTTTGAAATGTCTTATTAATAGACAGCAGCATTAAATTTCTAACTTGGTTGAGTGAATTACGCCTAGGAAACGAACTTATTACATCTGAACGGAGCGGTGATTGTGGGCAGAATTACTACCAAGAGGACGTAAGACAGTTACTCTACGAGTGGCTTGGGGCAACCACTCGTAGAGTAACTGTTTGTTGGACCAGTAGACTGCAGAGCCTCTCCGACCAGCTAAACAGCCGCGCTGGCTGTATGAGGCAGCTTGCCGCGGTTCTTGGCTGTCGGCGTCGTCTACGTCAACCCGGGGAAATATGTCAAGGAAACCGCACGCAAAAGCCGGAGCGCCGACCACAACACGACGAGTACAACACCGCGTCTCCATCTGCAGTTTCTCTCCGCACACGCCCTGGAGATCGCCGCCACAAGGCCATGTGAACATCCACGCCAGGGGGGTGGGGGGGAGAGGCCGCGGTGGCTAAGCGCTAAGGCGGACCGGGTTCAAGCCCCGTCCGGGTCACTCCCGGAATTTCGCACGTGGGAATCGTGCAGGACGATGCCGCTGGTCGGCGGGTTTTCTCGGTGATCTCCCATCCCCCCAAGGTTTTCATTCCGCTACCGCGCCATACCTCAACCACCCTCATCGGAATATTTCAGAACTACTTGTACTCTAGTTTCGTGATTGGATTATTTTAACTGTCACGCATTGCAGGTGTCTTCCAGTGAATCACAGATACTCATTACCGGAGTAAACCCAATTCTGAGTGGTTCAGTGAGGTAAGGAACTTTCTCCCGACAAAGACACGTGGCCAATAACACAACGGAAACGGCACGTAAGGCAATATGGCACTGGAGTCCCGTTTTCGAGGAAATCAGTTGGCCGTATCTTTCGCCTGCTATCGTCTGTAGGCTGTTCATGGTAACATGGACACTGTTGGAAGCACCTGTTGTAAGATATAGTACTTGTTTGCACTGTGTGTATTCTTCCGCCATATGTAACATTAACATTGACATGACCTTAATCACTTTATTCATGCACTGGCCAATTAAAACTGTGAAATTATTTTTGAAAATTAATATTTTTCCAAACTAGGCCTGATGATTCTTATACATATTTGCATTTATAGTACAGAAAGCCAAATAAATTATTTCATTTGTCACAAATATTTATGTGGTACTTTTAATTCGACGTTAAGACATAAAACTACTTACTCTCAATAGTTACCAACTTAATTGGTCACTAACAGTTAGTACGTTCGTAAAAATACATGCAGGTAGGGGCAGTAATATTTTTCCCATGCTGATTTCAAAAATACTCAATTAATTTTAAACAGCCTACTTTGTGGATTACGTCCAACTCTCCTAAGGTGGTGCTAAATATCTACTCTCGGACAGCCCTCTACGTGTATTCCCCACTTGTCCGAATTCAGAGTGTAGAAAGATCCAAGTTGTTAGGAGCCACCTGTATCGCACACTTGCCTCGTTAACGCACCGGGGGCACTTGCCGACGGGAGGGAAACCGCAGGGTCGTGGAATCTGTCGCTTGAGCTCGCGAGGAGGAGATAGTTCTTGAAACCGCAGGGTCATTACTGCACCAGGTGGCGCCGCAGTATGCTGCGGAACATTCGCAGCATACTGCGGCCACAGCAGGCGGGCGGGCCTTCGCCTCAGCGCACGAAGACGACGTCTTACACGCTGTTCACGGTAAAATGAGCACTTTTGAAAGCCCTGCTTGACATCTACTTGGATTCACGTTGCGTATTCTTCCGCCTTGTGCAAAATTAACATTGCCATGGGCCTCGTCACTTTATTCATGCGTAGGTCAAGTGCAGCTGTGAAATTATTACAAAAGAAAATATTTTGCAAATCTACTCATTTTTAAGATTCGATGCATTAAAAAAAAAAAAAAACAGAAAGTGAAAGTAATAATTTAAGTTATCACAAATGGTTACCTGACACTTTTTATTCGACGTCAAGATATGAAACTACTTTCCATTCACTGTTGCCAACTTTACTGGGCGCATGTCACTCAGTTCGCCCGTTAAAATATATGAAAGTAGAAGCAGTGACTTTTTTTTTCTAAAGTTGATTTTAAAAGTGAACAGCATATACAGCGTAATACAAAACGAGAAAATAATGCGCAGAAGTGGAAAACGCGTCCAGCGAGTCGGGAGAGTCCAATGCCGCTGCTCGAAGGGATGAGGTTGTTCAGTTTGGTAGCGACAGCAGCCGAGAGCGGTTGGGCAGGAACTGCTCCGCGCATAAACATTACCTGTCGAAAAAAAAACATAGGTATTGAACAGCGCGGTAGTAGAGAGCGATGTTATTCGTTTGGTACGTACAGTGATATGTGGTTTCCCCACTCGAAGCTACGCGAAGATTATTTTATCACTTGGACTTGACTGTACACGCCGGTTCGAAACTGCTCCCACCACGGGCTATGCGTTTTTAATAACAGGATGAAAATTTACAGGTTTTCTTATGTCTATGAAACTATTTGTGCGAAAATCCCGTTTCCCCCGCCCTTGAATTCAAGCGCGGCTCCATTCTCACCTTTCACCCTCATCAGCTCTCAAGACCTCGTTGTCAAGAGCTGCCCAAATCTCTCAACTATATTTTAAAGAAGAACATTCTGGACATTTTAAGTTTTTTTTCTTAACCCTTTCAGCGACCGTGTCGTCGCCATGTTGCATATGAACGACATGCCTATTTATTACACTGCATGACATGCGTGCCCAATACTTCGAGTCTTCCTTGCGCATAATCTTATTCGTGGAATTTTCCACATATCTGTGACATGGATAGTATTGTCGAGCACGCAACACACAGTTCAGGTGCTCAACGTGAGTACAGTGGATACCAAAAAAATCACGTAAACGCAACAGTTGGACTCAGAAATTAATGTGTAACCAAACGGGTAAACTTTATTTATTTTTTTTGTGCGAACTGGCCTCCTTTAGAAAACATCATTTGTATAATAAGCGTTGGTTGCCATGGTTATCAAAAGTTCAAATAAACTTTGCAGACTGTTTAACGTACTGAGGCCCAGTGTAAACACCTGTATAAATATTGCACAAGAAGAATTTTCTTTGCCAGTGCTGTACTCCGCGAGTCCCAGAGCCCGGTAAACTCCTTCGTGGAGTAGCTGATTTGCAAACCGCGCTACTATTCTGCGCAATGAATAGTTCATAATACTACAGCCAAAATTTAAAAAAATCTTCAGCTGATTATGTTGTAAAAATCAAACGATTTGTTGTGGGCACAAGTGAGAGGAGAGCTGTCCACGAGGTTGACGCCTGCCCGTGGTCGAGGGCGACGCCCCGCAGGAGATAGATAGATAGAGAGAGAGAGAGAGAGTGACCGGAGGACAGCGGGGTAGGAGCTGACGAAGAGCTGACCGCCCCCCCTTCTCCCTTTCGAGAGATTGATAACCTGGTGCTTGTCGGAGGTTGGTCGTTGAGAGAAGCTGGAGCGATCCCCGACCAGCGAGTCTGCCGATGCTGGAGCAGCGTCGAGCGGAGCCAGTGCCGAGGTGATCCAGGAGCTGGGTGGAGACCAGGCTTGGGCAAGCCATCCTTCTTCACCGCATCTCCACTACACGAGCCGACGGAGCAGCTCCGGCTATTCGAGGCGGTCAGTGGTAGGTGATCTTGAGTAGAGCGCAAGGGCGAGCAGGGTGCGATACGAGTCGGGTAGAGCTATTAATGCCATCTAAAGTAATTATTGAATCAGAGAAGAATTAGTAGTCATAGACTAAGATATAGGAATTTAACGTAATAACTAAAGTAATTATAAGTAAGATAGTTGAGATCTGAATTATAACTAAAGGTAGAAGGAGTCAGGAAGTGTAGCGTTTATTGTATCTGTGTAATTTGCAATCGAGTTTAGTTTTGTTTATGTAATAAAGTTTGATATTAATGAAGCAACAGGTGGTAGTAATTTAGAAGCGTTAATATAGTCGATCCTGGTACTTTGTTGAGGGCCTTGAGCCAGTGTGCATGTTTAGGCAAGAATATAGATAGGTTGTACACTTGGCTAGGCACAACAACCAATGGTGGAGGCTCCGTCGTCTCTTCACCATCGTTTGTTCAACATTTGTGCGAGTTAAAATTTGCAATGCGTAGGAAGGGGGAATAGGTATCAACATCGCGTGTCGCATTGGTTTTAAATACATTTCAGACTTTAGTGTATTTATTTTATAAAATTGTTTTATCCCGGAGCTTGCAATTGTAGTAGTCTAGTAGAGAGAGAGAGAGAGAGAGAGAGAGAGAGAGAGAGAGAGAGAGAGAGAGAGAGAGAGAGAGAGAGAAGAGAACTACCGTAGCAGTTTTAAAAGCGACGTCCAGGCCACGTATAATCAGGGTCGCGGTAGGAACTTGCGAACACAGCGCAAAGTAGGAGTCTCACCTTGCACACATTGTTTGTAGCTGTAGTGGGAGTAGTAATAGCAAAATATTAGTTGCTTACTGTAGTATAGTGCATGTCCGACGGATCCGCTGGACAGAAACGTTTGGAAATGCTTGTAGTTTTCCTAGGCATAGCAGTTAGTTACGTAGATTGTTTGTAGATTAGCTCAGTGGTACGCGCAGGCGGAGGCTAAGTAAGTGGCAACGGGATTCCAGCAGTGAAGATGTTCACGGTAATCTAGCCATGCACAGTTTAGCCACACGACGACCGTGGTGTGTATATGGACACGAGGAGTAAATCAGCTTATAAAGAAGGCGTTATAAGACACTTGTGAGCTCGAGGAGTTAATTAGACAGCGGCAAGCGGGAGCGAGCATTTCAAGGCCAGAATTCTCATTTAAAAATAGTCCAGAGAACGTGTCCATAGATCAGAAGGAGAGTGATACACTGATCAACGCGGAGGAGTATCTAATACATAAGGAGCGTACACCAGCGGCAGCAGTTTACGAGCATCATTATGAAGTACCTGCTATAGTGCATAGGAAACGACTACAGGTGACCGTAATGGAAAATATTCACATAGTCGTTTATCAACCTGAGAAGCTACCGACATTCTGCGGCGAAGCCACAGAAAAGATTCACAGTTTCACGCTGTAAGCGAGGTGAACGGCTGGGACGATAAGGAAAATTATCGCCGAATAAAACTTCACGTTAAGAGAGCACCGAAGCACGCTATGGAGAATGTGGTGCAAAGTCGCGGCCTAGAGCTTACGTGGAAGGATGCCGAGGACAAACTCCGCAACACGTTTACCTCGACAGCAGAAATAGAGAAGTACAGGCAGCTTCTATATAGAAATAGGCAGCAGCTAGGCGAAAGTGCCCAGCAGCATGTAGAAACCCTCCTATATTATAGACGCAAGTATAATCCGTACGTAGGTGACGCGGAATTCATTAATATAATATGGAAGTCATTGCTTCCGTCCATCGCCGATAAAATTATAGGCCTTTAGAATGATACGATTGAACAGATGATACTTAACCTGACCCGAGTCGAATTAGGGCTTTATCGATATAATGAGGTGGTAGCGCATATTACGGGCAACGCGGAATCGGAAAGGTTCCAGACGGAAATCACCAAACTCAAGGAGGAGATAGGTGAACTAACTATCCAGAAAGAGCAGTCGCAGGTTTCATCGCGACGAGAACAAACACAGAACAGAGGCGCGTACAGAAGTCGCGGGTGGCAGCGAAATAATCGACGAGGGTACCAACCGAGGCATTACAGCCAAGATTACGGTATTCGGGTGGCAACAGAGGCAGCAAAATGTGCCACAGCATATTGCAATAATGAAGGAGTGTTCAAGTATGGCGCACGAGCGTAATTTTCCCCAGCAACGACGTGGTCGGGAGAATTACAGCAACTTAGGCAATCGCGGCACACACAACACACGTGCCACATGTTCACAATAACGTGATCACAAGCACGGGCGCAATAACCAACCCGTACGTTCGCGGAGTCGGATGGCCCCACCAGCAGTCAATAGACTAAGTGACCAGGGGTTGGTACTGTTTACCGCGTCGACAAAGCATGTACGACGTTTTTCCACAAAGTCGCGCCGGGACGGGCATACGCAAGTACAGCGAAGTTCAATGCTGAGAGTGAGGGAGTTGTCCGTAGCAGGACCCCCATATATTGGCCAGGTAAAACACAGCAATTCGGCGATGAAGTTCGGCAACCGCAACGAACATCGACCCAAGGTAGAGAACAATAGGACGGCACAGCAGCCGGCGAACACCGGCTCGGCGATACAAGCAAGCGAAGCGCCATCGCGTGTTTTGAAAATAGAGGCGAGATCAGACCGCAGAGTAAGGCGGAAAGCCGGGAGCAACAACACGGCGAACGCACGCGGGCAAAAATCGTGTATGCTCTGTGCTTGCATAGCGGGCATAAAGCACAACACTGCACACTCCCCCCCCCCCCCTGGGGTTTTGAATTGAACACTGACATAGCAGCGCAGTTCAAGCGGTACAAACAGAAGTTTGAGGCGGGAACATTCAAAGTGCATATGACGTTCCACGGCCCCCGCCGTGGAGCGTCACGTCGGCAGTGATGAGCTCCGCGGGGACTGAACCGACAGACGTCCCGACGCCGGCGACAGCGCTCCAAGGTACAGCATCAATGGCAACAGATCTCTATACGTACAGCGACACCACGCATATAAGTGAAGATATGGGGTAGGTCTATTAGCGCTCTAATAGCTACAGAGTGTTCGCGAAGTTGCGTGGTATCCACAGTAATCTCAAAACAGAAACTCGAGCCCATTCAGGAAAAGTTAACACTCGCAGGTACGACGGACGAATTAGAAGCACCTCAGTTTAAGACACAAATAAACTTGACCATTGCAGGACACACATATAAGCAGGAATTCTTAGTTATACATAATCTTAAGATGGATGTTATTCTAGGAGTGGATTTCTTGAGACAGTATCATGTGATACCATTTTTTAAACACAATATATTGTTCATAAATGGTAATAATTCAGATAAGATCGTTCAAGTTCCGATCTACTCATCGACAGTTGACATAAACAATGCAGGAACGATCGAGTATTGTATAAACAAATTGGAATCAATAGATCTTGATCAGGCAAAGCGAACCTTGCCTCAGATAAACAATAACTTAGATAAGCAGCGGGTCCCTTGTATCTGTCCAGGTGAGAATTCTTGGGGCACTGGTTGTGCCAATGAAACACCTCAGCTGGCTTGCAATAGTGGCAAGTTGTTTGTGATGGTTTGGTTAAATCCCCCTTGGCATACACTTCCCGGCGTCCGTGGTGATGCTGCCAATTTTCCTGTGGTCATCACCACAGCGTACACTATTCTTACTCATATCCCTGACGGAAAATTTATTCACTTTGTGTCCGAAATTAAGGTTTTTTTGTACCGGTCTGTTTGTTCCCACGACTTGCCGTTGTCCTAACTCTGCAACCCGTGTCGCCATCGTGCTGCATCCCTCTCGTGATGCGACGAATAAGTGTTCCTCTCGAGAGTGATTGGGGCCCTCTGTAGCTCCTCCGAGCTGCTGTTAGGAATTGAATCAATGCGGCACGGTTTTCCGGCAAGACTGTCTCCGCGACAATCTCCAGAGTTTCTCGCTTTGCCAAACGTGGGTGAAAGCACTTGATGAGGTGCACTTTCTAAGTGATAAGTTTAGGCAGTTGTTCCCTTGGCAGCTGTTCCTGCCAGATCGGTATGTCTTCCGCTTGGAGTGAAGCGAACGTGCTGTCATATCAGCACACAAAGGCCGTATTGATTAACGGCACTCCACCACATAGGCATACGCCTATGTAGTTCCCCATTCGTCTTCACATACGCCATGCTGCTACAAATGGGACGTACATTCTTTCAGGAACGCCGAAGGGTTCTCACTAGCCGTTCCTTTGAATTTCGGCAATGTCTGAAAACGAGTCTGGATATATTTCTGGCCGTTGTCCACGTTCGTTGCATGCACTGATACTTGGAACTTCCTCTGCTCACTCTCTTGCGGCCTACTATGAGCTGCGTTTTGTCCACAGCTGTCGCACAGAAATGTAGTCATCAGTGTTGGTGCGGGAAAGGGGGTTTTAACTGCTGCTTGCATTACTATGGAAACATTCGTAGTGGATAGTAATCAGGTAATTGTGGAAGAGGTAATAGAGGTAGGGTTGGCAGTGGTTGTGTCGACTGAGCATTTGGCGCCGGTACGTTGTCTGTGATCACGTGTGCTCTGTGGGCACGTGACATTCGGTCGCTGGTGTTTCCCTTGGCTGTGCAGTCGTTACACTTGAGTTGCGCTCCCTGCCTGTCCAGCATCTCGATCGCTGGTTGAAGCTGTTCAGGTACCATTTCGCTGGTTACACCTGTTATCTGTTTCTCCCCTGCAGTCCGCTTGTTGACACTCAGTGACATGCTGTTTGAGTTCTGGATACAAGTCATCTAAATTGTGTGTAGTATTCTTTGGTAGCTGTCACACACGAAATGGAGTCTCGTTACGGTTTTGGCTTCGTTCCCGCTTAGGCACTCGTTGTGGTACTGAATTTGACACACTGTACAATTGAGAATTAGTGTTTCTTGGCAAAAAATTTTCACACCAGCTAAGTTGTTGATAATTTGGAAAAATATTTGTGTTTTTGTTAAGTGGTGATTGTTCCACATTGCTTAACTAAATCGAAAAAAAAATATATATATATATATTGCATATCCAATAATACAAAAATTCGAGACAAAAATCACCAGTAATGTATCCAACCACGATCCGGGATAGGCCCAAATAAAATACAAAGTTTCCCCCTGCATATCCAGGTGACAAAATGTCCAGAACCGAAAAGAACGACATTGCGTATCCAAAACGGAAGGGGCGAAATTGGTACAACACCCCATTTGTTTCGAATTGCATTACCAACCGGGGGGGGGGGGGGGGGAATTTCGACCTACACCCAATAATTTCCTATGGCGTATCCAAACAAAAAACTGACTATACGGTAAAAGACCCCATTGGTTTCCCATGGCGTATCCAGGTGCCAAAGTAAACTATTGCTAAAAGTTTCCTTTTGCATATCTCAAATTCAAATTTTTCGCCATTTTTCTCGTTGCCATTCAAATACATACGATTCGCGATAAATAATTTTTTTATTTTAAGGAGAATATTTATTTATTATCATTTACATAGTTTTTTATAAATGTAACAATTTATTATGCAACATTTCACATATACGCCATCACTAAAAAGGTACGGTAAAATGGCATACATTTAAAAATTCAATATTTTTTTATTGCAACAATTAAATACACATTATTTCACATATCCACCATATATAAAAGGGTGCGGTAAAATGGTGTATATTTAAAAAGTCTATTTTAAATAAATTAAACAATTTAATGCACAATGTTTTATACAGGCCATAATTTTTTTTATTTTAGAATTTACCTTAACACTCGAAACTGGCAGGTACAAAGTCCACGAAAGCAGCAGTGTATGCAACTGCATCCTCCACCGGCCGAACCGATCATTGCCGACACGACCACGCTATGCCTTCTCTGGATCGCGAATGAATGTTTATTTTTAAATCAACTTACCCCAATAATTGAAACCGGCAGATCCAAGTTTTGTGGATGCAACAGATTCAAGTGCATCCGTCATTGCTGGGCGGACCCAGTATGACTTTTGCGACTACTCTAGAATTTTCCCGGATAGCGAATGAATGTTTTTTTTTTTAAATATATATTTGACAACTATACGTACCATCTTAAAAAAAAAAAAACCCTGAAACAAACAACACGTCATTTGCACTTTTTAAAACTTGAATCATATAGCGAGTCAGTCTCACTCGCACCTGTAAATTTAAACAAACAACACGCCACACATATATATTTTTAAATTAAATCAAACAGCGCCTCAATCAAACATTTTTTTTAAATTGCAACACGCAATATACCAATCTAACATTTTTTAAAAAATAAATCGAACACCAAATCAATTAAACAATTTTTTTTTAATTACTCAAACAACACACCAATTACACTTTTTTAAAAACTGAAACACTCAGTAAGTTACTTGTACTTTAAAAATGTTTTCTAATTGGTTCAAATAGCAACTCAATTGCAACACACAACATACCAATTAAACATTTTTCTAAAATTAAAACAAACAACGTCTCAATTAAACTTTAATTTTTAAATTAAAACAAACAGCAACTCAATTAAACTTTTTTTTTGTAAATTGCAACACACAGCATGCCACTCATACATTAATCTTAAACTGCAACACACAACACATCATTCAAACATTTTGAATTAAACTCAATTAAACTTTTTTTTTTTAATTAAAACAAATAGCATCTCAATTAAACTTTAAATGCCATTGGAAACTGCAACAGCCACTCATTCTCGCTCTTGCCTGTAAATTGAAATAACAGTTATGACAAAAAACTAATGATACCTTTCGAAGGTAGAATAACCTTCGCCTCGATCTCCTCTGCGCCGATTCTGACAGTGCATGTCGGTGGCGTGAGTCAGCAAAGAGTGCAGTCGTTCGCCGTACCGATGATTCTTTTTCCAGATGTGTTCTGCCAGGTAGCCGACCCAAGATTTTTTCCGTCGACCAAAGCAGGGAATACTGTACCTCACTGAACACCAACTCAACTCAATATTTCGAGTGTGCACCCTCGACATCTCGCCCCTCTTCATCTTTAGTGTGTTTCGGGTGTTCACCATTCCGCTCTTTTCGCTGCACACAAATTCCCTCCTGTGATTCACCTGCATGTGATGGTAGCCGTGAATGACCGAGTTACTGTAACTGCGCCAACAGTACCTTTACCACTGGCACCAGGAAGAATTTCGTCGGATCGTCTCTCTGCACTCCCCCGAAAACCAACTGGCCATGAACTTTACGTCCTTTGCGGTTCTTGAGATTGTCCAGCTTGGACTCAACAATCTCGATCACTTTACCCTGTCGGCCGATGCATTTCATGTACGCCAACACCCAGTCTATGCGCACTTGGCGGCAGAAACTCTACCAGGCGACGACCGTCATTCCCGAGCACAAAAGTTCGTTCACTATAGTCTGCTGTCGAGGGTATTTGATCAGGCACCAGAGTAAACACTGTTCGATTATCTTGCCTGGAGACAAATTTGAATCTCCCACGAAACTGCCCTGCCTCGCCGACACTTGAAAATTGCGTTTAGTTCCGTCCTCCATTCGCCGTCGGCACCAGTACAAATAATCCCCTATTGTCCACCAGTTTTGCTTCGCCCTTCCCTCATTTTTCGCACCACATCGCTGACTTGAGGATGTCGTGCCCGATGAGAAACGTGTTTATGTCGGGCAAAGAATGAATAACTTGCCTGATGTTCAGCATTGTGATTTTACATCCCGCGGACACCATCCTGTGATTCGGGAGAGAAAATTATAAGTTTTTGAGAAAAAAAATTGCTTGGATATGCGATATGGAACAATTGGCACTGAATTTGGATATGCTATACGGAACTTTGCTGGCTATGCGATATGGCACTAAACTGCAAAGTAAACAATTCACACTGATGCTTTGTAGTACACATTGAATGTTACTATGGTTATCCTATAAGGATACGCAATACGGAACAATTACCCAATCATCAATAAACGAAAATATTTCCTTGCTGCAAGAGTGGTGGCAATTTTAAATTGGTAACATTTATAATAACATGCGAAGATATTATCTTGTTGGTTGTAGGTACCATTGTAGTGTGTTGTCTTGAGTTAAATGTAATATTAATTGTCTTGTGTTTACCATTTCGAAAAACTGCTCGTTCCTACCAATATTCTTATTGTAACCGCCATCCACAATGAGGCAGCACCAATCTAATTTACGTGGTTAACTTTGTTGGTTTCAGGAGATGTGAGCATTATAATGATTCTGCAACTAGATTATTTAAAGCTAGTGACGAACAAATGTGACTTTAGTGAAGTAAACTTGTAAGGATTTCCATAAAAAACAAGTTTTCTAGGGGTTGCGAATTTTACAAACAGTTAAGTTTGTGTGTTTTGTAAATAATTTATTGAAATGTACGTGGTCTAAAAAAAACTGCACTTTCAACACATTTGTAGCGTGTAAATAATATTTTTTTTTATTTGCCTATATCGTAAATACAATGAGTGTAAGGTTTGAGACAACTGCAATTAAAACTACGTGATATTGTTGTCTCTTGTCTGCCCCTGTTCAACCCGACCAACATGAAAACGTTCGAAGTTCGTTATCTGCACGTACGGAAAACTACTGGAAGTTTGAAAAATGTATGTGTATATATATATATATATCCCCATGGTGAAATATACTTAAAATTACATATTTGCAAACCTGTTTGCTGCACATTGAATCTGGTGTGGCCCGGCACAGCTGGAAGCCCGAATTCACTGCACTTTTTAATAATGAATGCACGCCCTGCGTCTGTGCAATAGGTGTTATCTATGACTCTGGAAAACTGGGGGCCGGTAGTTCCAGCACCCACATGTGCAGTGGCGTGGAGCGCTAGCGTTCCCTTTTCGCCAGCTGGTGGGTGTGACGTCACATTCACCCTATGTCTGCACACAGTTTAAAGTGACGAACTTGTGATGCAGTGCTCGCCATATTTGGACATTTATGAAGAAACCAACTGTGGTTATCTGTGGTTTCCAGTTATCGAAAAAAAAAAATGTCAGATAGCACGACCGAGCGTTACGTCATAGCAAAGTCACCTATAGAGACTACTGACGAAGCGCAGATGATTTTTTTAAAAATAAATTTCAAATACAGGACATGTGCAGTGACTACTAATGACATAACATTGACCATCATTCATGTTCCAAACTGCGAGATGTGATTCCCTATTAAACATAAGGCGGGGCATACATGAACTAACACTGTCATGTGGTGATTGATAAGATAGGTTTGTGACATTGAAAATCACAGTCTGAAACTTATGAATGTCAAAGTATCAGGAAGTACTTTAAACGGAGCGACAAAAATCTGAATCGTGTTTCATGAAACGGAGATAGCAAATGCACTATCTACCAAAAAGTAATTGGGCACCTGTCCACAATGTTTGCTCGGTGGTTGTCACCCCGTTAGAATCTCGTAGGGCCACCTCTTGCGGCTATAACAGCAGCCACCCTGTCTGGCATGCTCTCTACGAGTGTTTGCAGGACATCCACGGCGATTCGTCGCCATTCCTCTTGCAACCATTCCATGAGTTGAGCAATGGATTTTGGCCGCGCCTGACGAGCCCTCACCCGGCGATCCAATTCGTCCCAAAGATGTTCTATAGGGTTGAGGTCGGGGCTCTGGGCGGGCCAGTCCAATCGGCGAACATTGTTGTCGGCGTACCACTGCATAGTAGCCCTTGAAACATGGCACCTGGCATTGTCATCCTGGAAGTAATACAGATCCATTCCGTAAAAACGCCACAATGTTGGGAGCATTTCACTATCCAGAATGTTACAATATACATCTGTGTTCATGCTACCACGGACAAACACCAGCGGTCCTACGCCGAAGGCTGTGTGAAACACAAATCAACTGACGTACTGAATTACCTATCTTCATGGGTGCCCAATTACTTTTTGATAGATATTGCATTTGAAGATATTGTTGGTCAAATCGCCTTCATTAATTGCTTAAGAAGTGGTAGTGACCCTATTTTCGCAGGTAACTTTGTAACACCAGGTTGTAATGACAAATTTGAGGTAAATTATTTCTCACTATGTCAAAATGAAGACAAAAGGCAAATCTTGTCAGAACTCGTTCCCGTAAACATTTTTTGAGGAAACGCCACTCAAAATTTTAGAGTTGTGGTGTACCCCTGCGGTGTTAGGCAACACTACGTTTGTTCGCGCCACGCACGTGGCTTAGGGAGCAGGCGAGGATGTAATCGGTGCACACTTTGAGTTGAGCTTGGCTGCAGAAAAGTCAGTGTCTGCCTGCAGTTGGTTGTGGGAGCGGGGAACATTTTCTGCGAGTGGAGCTAGTGGACATGCACCTCGTGTACGGAGCTGTCAACACGACTGCAAGGTGTTGTGTTTCAGTGCAGGCGGACAAGCCACAGCGAACAGCAGTGACGCGTCGGTATCTAGGCCAGGTGAAGAATCCTAAACACATTACAACAATAATCTATACAAATAAATAAACTAGAAGTGTCTGTCTCTGATTTTAGAATTTCTCACTTTTAATTATTTTTTTCATACAGGAAAATTGATTACTAAGCCATATATAATGTTAATTTTTTTTCATATCTGTCTGTCTGTACGATCACATTTAACTGAAAAACCACTGAACGTGTTGACATGAAATTTACACAGTCTATAGATAATAAACCCCGGACAAACTTAGTCTTTGTTTCATCGTGATATCTCAAAACGGTTGCAAAGATATGATGGTTATCAGGGATGTAAATAGGTATACAACACGATTACTGCATAAAAAAAAAACATTGATAGAACAATAGCTTTGTCATTTCTCCTTTCATTTTTGTCCGTGGGCTGCCCTCCTTTCCTTCCCAAGAGCCGTAGTGGCTCCATTAAATCTGAAAGAAACAATATTACTATTTTAAATATAAAACCTTAGCGAAACGATGGTGTGATGTATTTTAATAACTTCGTAAAAACCAAGTGAAGCGAAATTTCTATTTGAAACATACGAAAACAAGTCCTAAATCTCATGCGAATGACGTCGCAGGGTCAGCTAGTAATTTATAGAACATGTCAGCGAAGCGCTGTCAGGTGACCACTGCTGGTGGCACGGTATTTGGGACAATTTCACCACCAGAAACTATATAATAGTCAGCAACACTTTGTACGGGGTCTGTCTGTATGTCTATGGACCCACGCCGACCAGTTCTTCACTCATAATAATATAAACCTTCCACAAAAGCCCCACGCACAATTATAATATATTAAAAACATAACAAAGGCAAGTAGTGGTGCTGTACCAGCTGCAATACCCAGCGGACGTCAACCCTCCCGGCTCCATCAGAGATCGCGGGACGAAGCCTCACGTGGTCGAATGCCGGAGCACCGCGGACGAAGGCGAACAGCGGCATTTGACGAGGACATGCGTTGCCAGACTGCACACGTGATATGATATACATTCCTTCTCAGTTTCACTCAGTTCCTAATTCTCTAAGCCACGTAGTGAAGTGCGTGTGGCAGATGTGTTGTCTATCCTCGGAGTGCTAAACCACGCGCGTCTAGAATTTTGAGTGGCATTTTCTCGAAAATCGGTTTACCGCAGCGAGTTTGAACAAGAGGACATTTCTCTTCATATTTCCATGACGAGTGAAATTTGCCTCTAATTTTTCATTATCGCCTAGTGATACAAAGTTACCTTCCAAAAATAGGGTGACCGCCCCCTGGTTAAGCACGTTCTAACATATTTACAGACTCCGTTTCACGAAACACGATTCAGGTTTTTGTCGCTCCATATCAAGTACGTCCAGATAATTTTTGCATTCATGTATTTCCAACATTGATTTAAATATCCTTAATATTCACCCCATGACAGTGTTTGTCAATATATACCCCACCGTAATTTTCATACGGAATCACCCCTCGAGTTTAGCATATGGATTACGCCCAATGTTGTATCTTAGGCCATATACGAACAAGATATCTTGTTGGCTCGGTGACTTTACGTAGTGGGCAGAAAGAAGCTAGCAAGAGCTTAAAATAAGAGTTCCGTAGGCAGTTAACCGGACTGTACCCAGAAGCACGTTATTAAAAGGTGGGCTGCAAATTGTTAAATAAATTCTAACTTCCGCCCTGGAATTCCAGCGAACTGGCGCTGTCAGGACTAGTGGTAAATGGCTCGGGCAGCCTTTGCTTTTACAAGCGAGGAACCAGGTTTCGCAGCATTTGTTTATATTTGTTTCGCCCCGCCTCTTTAGCGCTTCTCTTATCCACGATATTCTATGCACCTTCTCCGGCACTCTGACCCCAAGCTCATTGGCCCACGCGTCATTAAATTTTGCCGTAATCAAGATTGATATAGCAGCACAATTTGAGGAACTCCAATAGGGGGATGGGTACCAATGTCATATTGTACCTCAATTAAATTAAAGGAGTACGTTGCACCCTTGTATCCTGGAATCCTCTTGTTTCTTCGTTCCTATGAGCTTGGGAAGCCGTGGTGGTGCAGTGGTTAGACTACTCGCCTCTCTCGTGGGCGATCCTAGCTCGATTACCAGCGGGGTCTCCTCCAGATCTTCACATGTGAGAATCGTGCGGGACGATACCACTGGTTGGAGGGTTTTCTCGGGGATCTCCCGTTTCCCCCCGGTCATTTCATTCCGGCGCTGCTCCATTCTCACCTCGCTTCACCCTCGTCGGCTTCCGTCCAAAAAATCTCTTCTCTCCACACCCCTATGGGCTTGACTCAAGCGTATATTTATTTCCGTAGCGTGGGACCCAGCAGGCCGTGCCGTAGATCGTCTACTGATGGTCTACGCGCCGTATACACGCCAGAAACAAAGCCACACACGTCATAGAAGGGAATCGCTCGCGCCAAACCACATTTTATTACACTCTCAGTTGTGAAATACTAGCTCCCACGTGGGGCCACTTCAGAGAAGAAAGACTTTTCCTCCTGTCGCTTTTTGTACTCGTGCCTTCTCTCGCGAGGCGAGGTATTCTCGGAACTTCATCAACATTTTCCTACAGAATGGCACAGAGTATTCGAGAATACAGAGGCGGAATGGCCTCTCGCCATTCCGTGAACTGCAGCCGCACACTTTCCAGAAAAATGGCTTTGCTGGCCTGCAACGTGTCAGATCACTGTCCGTCAATCAGCCGGCAGCTCAGCCAATAGGGAAACACTCGCAGAACGCAGTAGCCAATCAAACAAGAGACCCGTTCCCAAAGTTTAGCTCAACAAATCAGAGAACAGGTACGTCCATATGAAATGAACATCCATGCCACGTGTACAGTGTGTACTCTGTGATCTCGTATAGTTTAGTATAGGTTGTTCACGATAAAGTGAGCACTTTTGAAATGAACCTTAGAAAACTGTCACTGCCCCTGAACGCATATATTTTAATGGGCGCACTGAGTGACATTTATCCAGTAAAGTTGGTACGATGTATGGAAAATAGTTCCATAAACTATCGGCAAATAAAATGTGTTAGGTAACCATCTATGGTAACTTAAATTATTTATTTCTCTTTCTGTTTTTTCAATACATCGAAGAGTGAAAATAAGCTGATTTGTACAATATTAATTTTCCTTAAAATTTCACTGTTTCACTAGACCGATGCATGAGTAAATTGATGAGGCCCATAGCAATGTTAATTTTGCATAAGGCAGGAGAATACATAACGTGCATACAAGTATATCTTAAGCAAGGATTTCAAAAATGCTCCTTTTACCGTGAACAGGCTATAGTGAAATACGGCGCGTAAACTAACGAACCGGCCAAGATGACAAAGTTTGTGAGGAAGGAGTACGACACGCCAGCACGAACCTACGTCAAAATTCTCGTGTTAAATTTTTGCATATGTCTTCTTTCGAAAGTAAATGTTCATATAAGAAAATAGCTGCTAATGTTGACTTCAGTTGTTTAACTACCGCGTTATCTTGGGTCCTGTTCTAAGTTCAAATTCCAAACGAATAATTTCTATTAGAAGACCGTTCCTGATTTTTAAATGTTGCGAACTAACGGGATTTGTCATTTTGCATTCCAAAACGTTTCCTCGATTCTTTACAAGCGTCGTATACTTTGATAAATTATTTCCAAGGGATTACTTTATAAAGGGAAACATGGCATGGACTTCAACAGTTTTTTTAATGAGTATAATAAATTGCTTCCATACCACAGAAGGACTTGTCTGTTTCTTTCTCATTAAATGCAGCAAGATTGTAGAGGATCGAGTGTCCTGTGATCCAATCAAGGTGAGGGACAGGTGAGTTGGATCGTCTTGAGAACATTAAATGTATACTATATTGCATTTAAAACAAGAAACACGCCTGACGCCACCATTTATTAGGAAAGCAATTTTCTTCTAATTTTTGTGAACGAAAATCTAGGAAGGAAGATGATGGAATCAATAAGTGCATATAAGTGCATATAAGTTACATTTATCTAATTTTGGGGGCAATATCTTAGCAGTCACTTTCATCTTTACAAAATACACTAGCAAGCGCTTGAGATAGCATTTTTTTTTAAATTTTATATTTTAGCTAAACACTCTTCACATTGTAAACATTATATGTTATATAATTTCCTGAACAAAAAATAACTATGTAGAATTTGCATAACTACATGTCAAAATCACAATTATACGGGTCTATAAACACACACCAACTAGAAACTAAACTGCGGAAACGAGATAACTCACACTGAATATGTGTCGCTAGATATATGTGTAATCGCAAAGAGGATCGTTTAACAAACGTTTAAAGACCATAATACATCGGGTTATTTTTTATATGTGATTGTTCCTCGGTTTTTTTTTATAACTATTTCTGAGCACATGTGAACTGAATGAACCCTTTCAGGCCCAGTGCAGACAATCTTCCACATGTTGCACAGGAAGTTTATATTCGACCGGTGCTGCACTTTGGAAGGTTCAGCGTCCAGTGATCTTCCCTGTGTGTAACTGATTCCTACGTGGACCATAATACTGAACTACGTTATGACTGGCTCATATCACAGATCACCGAACACAAAAACTACAAGTTATCTGTCGCGACAACAAAACTAGTTCTTTGCCAGCTTAAATACAGCACGCATTAAAATCTTTCTTATTTGCAACACCAGAGATCACAAATTAATGTGGGAATGAAAGGGTCCAGGCAATGTATTTTATATGACGTAATTTAATATCATTTGTAGATTACATACTTTGTTATATTTTGTATTATAAATATTATAATGTCTGTTAACTATTTGCCAAATGATTGCTTGCAAGCCGCGTTGGCGCGTTGGATAAAGAGTTCACCTCCCATATTGCTGGCTAGTGGCGCCATTTCGCAGTCGTGTGACGTCGGAGTTCGCAGCACACACAGCCGTTATACATTTGTAAAGGCTGTTCCCGATAAAGTGAGCACTTTTGAAATCAACCTTAGGACAAGTCACCCTTACCTGTGTACATTTCAACGGGGGCACTGCGTGACATGTGCCCGGTAAAATTGGTAACAATGGATGAGAAGTAGTTCCATATCTTAACGTCGAATAAAAAGTGTTACACAATCATTTGTGATAACTTATATTATTTCTTTCACTTTATGTTTTTTCAATTCGCCGGAATGTAAGAATGAGTAAATTTTAGAAATATTTACCTGTATAATGATTTCACAGTTTCACTTGACCGCCACATGAATAAAGTGATGAGGCCCGTGGCATTATTAATTTTACATAAGACGGAAGAATACACAACGTGTATACAAGTAGATCTTAAGCAGGGCTTTCAAAAGTGCTAATTTCACCGTGAACAGCCTATAATTCTTTTCTCCCCTCACACTTGTACTTTTGTTTATACAACAACTGCATTGGCAATAATTTTCCTTTCCTCACCATTGTGATGTCAGTGCCAAACGCCACCAAATTCGAATTGCAAGCGTGAAAACGGCCATTCGCGGCAACGGTTCTTTTCTATAATGGCCTTGGCCTTTGCATGTGATCATACAGCCAGGAAAGAAATGTGTAGATAACCGTATACCCGCGCCAGTGAATAATTAAGCAAAATATGTCGTACGTACACTATTGAAGCAATGGCGTGTGTAGAAAACATTTCGCGTAATTATTCACCTCCGTTGTAAGAATCTTTGAAACTGACACACATCGCTGTGAGCGCTAGTGTCGCATGTACGCAGCAGCCACTTTGAGCAAACTGCCAAAAAAAAAAAAAAAAAAAATTGTTTGGATTTTCCGTAAAATCGGATGATATCTGTTAAAATGGTAGGCCTGCTTTAATGTGGTATATATTGTTATGCTATTAATGTAAATGCAATGCTACTTCCTTACTACACTGCCAACATTAAGGTGGTGTTTATGTTGCGGCAAAACTAAATCTTTGTTGAATTGATTTTAAAACGTGTTAAAAGTGTACGGGATATATTCAGCAGTTGTACAAACAAATGGGGTGGGCTGAGTCGTCTACACGGCAGTAGGTATTTTTACGTGACGTCTATGAAGAGGAAACAAAATACCTGAACCGTAGCTTTGCAAGCGCAGCAGCTTAAGTAAAAATGTAAACGGTTATGTATAATCCTTTGCCAACTAGGTTATTTTAGGAAAAGCATAACTTAACTGTGTACTAACATTTAATATTTGATTGGGCATGGTAACCCGCCAACAAAGTTCTGTAACGTATTTTTTCTAAATTCGTAGATCTACAAAATTATAGACAATGTGGGTTTGTTTAGATGAGTTAATTTGTTATTAGCACGCGACGGGAGTGCAGCGGTTATGTACTAACTATTGAGTACTGGACGACGGCATGATTAGTACGCAGCGGTTGTGTACTAACTATTGAGTACTGGACGACGGCATGATTAGTACGGTGGCTGCCTTTGATGAGGATGGTTGATCGTCACTAGCATTATTGCCTTGCGCAGAAATTTTTCATTTTCTTCCTTTCACGGCATGCTCTGGGTCATTCTGCGGACGTCATCCGGGGCTTCTTCATCTTTCCAGAGGTAGAATGCTGCTCGTTCGGCCGAGCCGTGTCCGGCTGAGACATGTCTGACGGAAACGTCATTAATGTATTTGCTGGAGACGTGTCTATTGGCTTAATCCTTCATTTTGCATTTAATTCTCTGAGTTGTTTGCTATCTATCTTGGTGATTTTTGCGTTTGCGCTGATTGTGTCGTCTTTGTTTAATCTTAGTCTAGTCACGTGATGTGGCATGTGATGATGACGCAATCGCCACGTCCACGTTTCTCTGCTGCGTCGAATCACCACTACTTCATATAACTCCGGAATGGATTGAGGTAGCTGAGTCATTCTTTCAGTATTAGATTTGTCTTGTCGAGCACTGTACATGTTTTTATAGGCTGTTCACGGTAAAGTGAGCACTTTTGAGGCCCTAGTTCCTTTTTTCCTTTCAGCTATTTTTTATCCTTTTAACCAAATTTTGAAATACATACCGCCATGTAAGTAATAAACACAGTGTGGATATTTCACCGGACTCAAAAGTTAACGTTGTAAGGCTAAAATAAAATATACATATTGAATATTATTCCAAATGAGAGGGATTTTAAAAAGTGCTCACTTTACCGTGAATAGCCCATAGTCGTATATATGACACGTGCAGTACCTTACAGTGCTATTGGTGTGAGCCAGATGGTGTTTCAAATGAACTGAGTAGGTGTGTAACATGTGATATCAACCATGAAGAAATTACTATTAGTTAAAAATCGCCCACCCTCGTCAAGTGTGGAAGACACAGTGTCGTTAATTTTGTTACACCAGCAATTACATCCTGGACTAGTGCTGAGTCCAGGAACGTCACGAACTGAGGTCGAGTAACAGTGTGTGCTCTCTCTCTCTCTCTCTCTCTCTCTCTCTCTATCTCTCTCTCTGAATACTCCACTTACCACAAGAGACAATATCAGTCAATTCGAAGACAGCTAAAGAACATAACACAAAACCGCGTTCTCTTTACCAGAGACTAAGTCAACCAGGATACTACTAATAATAACACTCTCCAGATAAGTTTCATGCTTTAATAACTTATTGCAAATAGTTATACTGTACCGGATAATGACTCTGTAATATCATATTGGCTTTGATATTATTTGCGATAACAACGATATTCATAAATACTTATACTAAATATGCATGATCCCGGCGAACATTGTTCCGTCTCTTTCACGTTCTATTTTCCCTTCTCAATGCGTCCTCTCTATGACGTCTGGTACGTCGATGATGTTTTAAAGTGGTATCGCTGGCATTTTTCTCTTTTAGATAAACAAACATTCCCATCAAGTATGAGCAAAATCGGCCCATAAATATAGAAGTTAGACTCCAGCGCCACCTATTGGAATGAAACATAACTAAATACCTTATTCGCGGTTTCTTTACACTTTTTTTTTAGTCAGACCTTTGAAAAATCATCCAATGTTTGACGTGTTTGTTTAATAAGCTTTTCATACAAGTATTAACATAAAAGCGGCTTTCTTTAGTTAAATTTAATATTAATGATATTCAATCTATTCATTATAATTTTTTCCATTTATAATTAATATAAATAAAAAGTGGAAAATATGTCGTGTTGGCTAACGTATAGTAATAAATAGTTATTATCCAAAAACACACGACATTGAGTGCACGTGAATCCGGCGGTTCGTCCTTTGGTGAAATTTTTCTGCACTTGGTTAAACTTTGTTCGCGTGAGACGGTGGAACATCCTGGAGGTATAACTTGAGCAGCGCTTCAGAAAAGTTGGAAGTAACGGTGAACAACCTATAGCAGCAAGCGGTAGCCAATCAGACACAATGCACGCTTCCATAGCCTCGCACAGCCAATTAGAGAATGGGCACGTTCACATCAAAGGTGCCGCCACGCTATTTCCTCTCTTGTGTACTTGTCTACTTCCGTTATTATTTTCTGTCTTGCTTAAAATGGCAATACGCACCGTAACGACCACGAAATATTGAGTGAACGAACAGATTTTGGCGGCTTATAAAACCAAGGTCTTGAGAGCCGATGAGGGTGAAGCGGGGTTAGTACGGAGCAGCGCCGGAATGAAAGGGCGGGGGAAACGGGAGATCCCAGAGGAAACCCGCCAACCAGTGGCATCATCCGCTTGCGGAAAATCCGAGAGTTACCCGACCGGGGATTGAGCCACCACGACCCCCCAAGGAATATCAAATCGGAGTGGAATAGAAGACGGGCGGAGGTGTGGCTGGTCGTGGTGATTGAGGGAGATCGCAGTTCATGTGTGGGAGTAGAGTCTTCGGGAGGCACGCACAGACCGTACACACACTCTCTCGGCGGCTGAATACATTACCTGGAACAACGGCTCTCGTTTTATGGTCGCGCCCGGCCGTTTGTATGGCCTCCGCCCCCACCCGACCGTCGACCCCGCACACGCGAGAGGTACAGTCGCTTCCCGGACAGTCCCTGACCCCGGGTCACAGCACGGGAGAGGAAATTTACACTCACGTACATAAAAGTTAAGCACCCAGAAATATTGAGATAAAGGTAGTTGAGAGTATACAGAAGGTTTGGTTAACGCTTAAGGCCATATTTCACGATAATTTTTTATTTCATCCTCTGAAATATATTTATATAAGGACGACATGAATGTAAATATTTGTAGTCAAATGATTATATTTTTCAAAATACAGCACCGAAAATCCGAACAGTTCGGAATATGTGAGCACAATTTTCTGTGCTCCTAATTAACTTCGCTAACTGAATCACATGTCATATGAACTATATCATATAACCAAATATTAAGTATCAAGGATATAACTAACTATGGGTACTAGGGTACTGGTATATTGAATCTGTCTTAAAATAGGTACTGATGTATTTGCCAGCACATAATTCGTCCAAGAGAAAATAATAAATATTGAAATAAACTAACATATATTAATACTATTATCTCTTGAACTAATTCAGCTTGTCAGTGCGGGTGTGATTTGGATACGTATAACTGCAAAAGATATACGGTGGCGACTTTTGAATAAATAGATATTAAGTGTGACGGAAAGGTAGGGAGTAGCATAGGACATTCGAATTCAAAGAGATAGAAGTTCACATTCAATTTATCAAATAAATGATGACACGTTTATACCAAAAATTTGGCGTTTAGTATCATAATGTAAAGCGAACTCCGTTCCCCCTTTTCCGTGCCTATGCTTGATGCGAACGAGAACAATATACTCGTTTGTGAAATTTCGCTCACTTTAATATTTTTCAACACGTTTTGTATGATGGACCTTTTAAAATGTACTTGTTCAACAAAATAAACAATGCAAATTGTATTTACCTCTGGTCACATGCTATTTGTATTTATGGATATTTTGTAAACGTTTGTTTACTTTAACTCTACTTGGCGTTTCTCAGACGTCAATGCTTTTTATAATCCCCCAAATTAATCGCCTTTCTCAGACACAACTGAGTGGCGACAAGGCGACTCGTAATAATTTTGCACCGCTTTGCAATTTTTTTTGGATCCTTGATTTTTTTCGTGGACATTTTCCCGGGGAAAGTGATAAATAAATTAATATAGTTTCAGAAGCAACTTGGGGTCGTTTTATTGCGAACAATTTTTAGGGCCAACGTTCGAATATTTTTCATTGCTTGTTTATTTATTTTTTCCCCCTCAACCAATTAAATGTTTTCAGTGCAACCGTTTCGGAGTGTGTTGCCAACTTGTTGCAGTGTTGCAATGTACCGAAATGTGTAACGGTTTTCGGGGACAAAAATTGTGCTTTTGTGGTCGAAAGTTATTTGAATATCAATAAATTGTATATCTGTTATTTAATATTTTTCCCCACTTCTAATTTTATAGGCAGTTTTTTATATGATGCACTGATAATATATTCCCAGAAAAAATCCCATTGAATATAATAATATACTTAGACGGATTTTTGAAAATTTTGGAAATGTAATGAGAAGTTTTGTATACTTAAGTGTTTGTTTCTACTTTTTTTTTTTCTCTAAGATGTGCCGTTTCCAATCTGCCAGAAGTTTTTTCCGTGACTAAAAGAAATTTTGAATGAATTTTGTTAAATTTTATATATCATATGGGAAATGTTGTGTACTTTAATTAATGCCCTGTCATTTTATTCCTTGTATGCGCCGTTTGTGATCTATTACAATTTCTATTAAAGTTTTACAAGAACCAATTCGCGGAAAATATATATAATATTTAAGTAGATTTTTGTAAATTTTAGATATATCATGGGAATGTGTGCTTTAATTTTTGTTGCAAGATGCGCCGTTTTCCATGTATTATATTTTAAAATATTTTTCTTTACAATTCTCGGAAAGGAGATACAAGTTGTTCTGGAACATATCTTGGGAAAAATAGCTATTTACTTTTGGTAGATTTTGGTGGAATTTGAATTTGTTGACGTACAAATTGTTCTGCGAATTTCGACCTTATCGTGCAATCTGTCCAATTTTTTATCATAACTTTCCTGGAGTATGTATAAATGGCTGTGGAATTACAGCTACTGATTAATCCTAATGCCCTTTATCTTCTTAGATTTATCTTTCTGTTTTATTCTTGAACAATGTTATCTAAATCTCGGATATAATCTTATCTTAAATATTGGTTCACATTGTAACGTAACATTTTTCACTAGCTGCACCTGTTTGTCATAATTAATGTTTGTTTCACATGTTTTATTTTTCGTAAATTTTATTATTTTTATTTTTCGTGTTTCAAATGGTTAGGATTTTTAAACTTAGATGTACGAATTGCAATAATTAATGTTTAATTGAAATAGATAGCTAGATGTTCTTTTGTTTGTATTTTAATTAATAACTAATATTTTTGAATTTCTAGTCTCACCTTTATTGTGAATGCTTCAGGGAATTTCTTTTGAATTTTTGATTAACTTCTACCAGACCCGTGACTCTATGGAACAGGTATTTAGGCCGTTTGGAGTGTGTTATTTTAGATCGCTAGCCTTGCGATTGGCTAACCGGTTCAAATCCTATACTCCGATTGGCTGGATAGCTCGACATAGTGTTAGGCCGCGCGGGACGTTTGAAAGTTCGCTCTCTCTGCCTCTGACTTTCAACTGCACTAAACGTAAGACTAGGACGCTCGTCCTACAGTTGAACGTAGCGGAGGAATTTAACTTAGAAGTTAGGGTGTTTTAGTTCTAACAGCTCGCTACAGTTATTATTTGTGTTTCTCAGCACTCAGCATATTTTTATTTTCAGCAGGTGTTGAAGGTAGCTAGCTAGACCTGTAACGTCCATGAGCCGCGAGGCACGTGAAGTAACACCGCACCCAGATCTGCTTTTTCTGACTTCCGCCCTTGCCTACAAGATACCACGTCCTGCCTTCGCCTACAACCTGGTATTTAACTACAAGAACCGTTTTTCATCAAGTTTTTGAATCTAATTTCACCTCGGACTTTGCTACGTTACGCCGTTGGCTTAGAACATTCTACACGACGCCATGTTGGCTAGGCACCTACATTAGCTTCAGAAAACTTTAACCATAATTTTACCTGAGAGAGAAGTCAAGTGTTTTAACTAAATTGAGACCATCAAATTACATTTTTCTGAACTAAGTTCAAGGCATTTCATTTTTGAGAGGACTACGTTTATTTAAAGTGCTTAAGTCAGACTGTAAAATACATGTCACGTGAGGGTATTTGAAAATGACCGTTACCTATGACCACTTCCTAACGGCAGCCTAGTTTGAACACTATTCTTTTACTTTGCTCATTGCCATTCAGGTCTATTAGATTATTTGAATTATTTTTCAAGCTTAAAACAGATATTAGGAATTTGAACATATTTTTGAACATTTTTGAATAAATAATTTTTAGCTGGATTTGACATGTCTGACACTTTTTCTGAGTATGCAAGTTTTGTTCTATTCATCTATTGTTCTATTCATTGAAAATGATTAAACAAGTGCCTTGGTATGTGTATAATTATATATAATAAGTTTCACAGCTCGTGTGGCAAATAATAGTTTGCCTGTAACGAGAGTGGGGTTGTCAAAGGTCAGTTACTACGCATTCTACATACTGGGTCCTGAACTGAGTATAGCCGAGAAAACGTATTTCTCTGGAATAGTATTCATTTCTTTTTACTCGCTAACTGAATCACAAATATAGCCAACATCAAACATAATTTAATATTTTGTCATGTGGTGCATAACTTAAAATTCTTGATATCACAACGAGGTGTCCTAGGTTATGTATTACAAGTTACAGCGTGTTTCTCCAATGAATCTTATCGGTTAATATTTCTGAGAAACGTTATTTCTTCACAAGGCAGCATTACTGCGTTAAGCTTGGTATTTTGCAAACATACTCTACAACAGCAAAATAGAAGAATCGTAGCCTTCGTAAAACTATAACCTATTTATTGTTTTCTAGTGAATGTAGGGTATCACGATACATATTTTAACTGTTCAAAATTTATAAGAGAGATACATTAAATTTTTGAACTTTGGTATACCTTACAGTACAAAGAGAGATACGTAATCATCATTAATATTGTTAGCGGAGGAAGTGAATATGAAGGGCGATTTTAATACCACAGAAGTTCTGCCATTAAGCTACCCCATTACAAGTACTAGAGGTCAATGGTTTCTTGGCCATTAATTTAACGTTCTTGAAGGCCCAGCTAACTTACAGGATTGAATTAATTTAATATAAAGCAAGGCAATAAATAAGTCCATTATATATATATATATATATATATATATATATATATATATATATATATATATACACACACACATATATATATATATATGCAGTCTTCAAAGAAAGTTTCTCCCTTGTCAAACTGAGATTTCTGAATCTACATGTTATAACCCTGTAAAACGATTAATATTGGCATTATTAAAAATAATATATTATTAACATCATTATTGCACAAATTAATAGCTGACCGTGGCGCAAACTTATATTGCTAGTACTGGGCTTGATTCAAGGGGAAATTATGAGCGTATATGCTTAATTTATTATGTTTGAGTTCAGCTATTGAGATGACGCTAGATAATTATGAAGGGTTAAAACACGATATTTAGAAACATCAACCAATAGATAAGTCAGCACGTAAACGCTTTGAGTGCTGCGAAAATTTACAGACATTCAAGCCTAGAAGTGAGTAGCCTATATCGACTAATGCAGAAACACACCAGTTCTGTTGGTGTCTGTTTTCCCGCATTTACCACTGCCCTATTGGTACACTATACAGAGGTTCTACAATGTACCATACAAAATGCATAATTTAATACCATTCAGTATAATGGTGAATTTGAAACAATGAGAACTGAGCCAAGTCGGTGAAAACAGTGAGAATTGAGCAACGATAATCAGTGCCACATAACTACCTAATAGCCGACCTCCCGTGGCGCAGTCTGGTGCGCCACCGATCTGGGGTGTGGGAGGCTATGGGCTCGGATCCCGGGCAAGGCATGGGTGTTAGTTTATAAATTAGTCAGTAAGCCATCCTCTTTTAAGCTTTCAAACATAAAAACCGGGGAACACTAAAAAGGCCTTTAAATTTTTTTTAAAAACTAACTAATAGAGTGGTTGAATTTCACTGATTTATTTGTGATTTCCCACTGAATGTCAAGACTTCCACTCCTATAAATCACTTGTCCTAAGTTGATTCGCAAGTCGGCAGTAGCTTATCAAGTTATTTTCAGTGAATGATATTTCACTGATTGATATCAGTGATTCGGGCTGAGAGAGTAATAATCTTCATTGTTTTACCTAGGTTTCTCTTGTAACAAAATGAAAATTATATTTTATATGCAATTTTCGTATATATCTTTAGACATTCGCAAGGTGATCTACGCATGCTGTATCTGGTAATAGATTCTCAGGCCTGTGATGTCAAAAAAAAAATAGAATGAAACTGGCACTATACTTATATAAACAGTAAGAACCTGTATAACACTTTTTTTTTCTAAACTACCTAATTCTAAGTGTTATGTGAAGTTAAGGTTCGAAGGTAGGGCGGGATTTTATTGCGTCTCAGAACTAACCCTTTACGCCTACTAGGAAGGAAAATCATACAAGGAGACATGCATCGCGGCAAAGAGGGATTGGACAGTCATGGCCTGCACTCGGAGGCATGACTACCTCCCTAAGTGTACTTAGAGCTGGTCTTAACTATGAAGAGCAAGGTAAAAACCGTCAAGAGATACGTAAAAACCCTTGCGACAGAGAAGTAAAAAATTTTAAGAATTATTGCCTGCATTAAATTAAATTAAATAGAATGCTACAGGAGACAGAGTGTATGGAAAACCTGCTCTTAGTTAATAGAGTTGGAAAGACTGGTAGAGAGGGAGCGGGAGCTTGGTTTATTCTTAACGTGATGCCGGCAGTAACCAGAGAGGTGTTTGGCCTTCTCTCTGGTGGGAGAAGTGACGCTACTGGGCCTCTTCCCCCCACCTGGCCTCTCCTGAAAAGCTTTCAAATGTTATCTTTGAAGTTTACTGGCAATGGTGAGTTCAGTTAAGATGGAATGATTGGACTGTATCAATTGCTATATGTATGGTCTCGGAAATGGAGGTGTCATGGTCGAGGCAGCAGACAACCTCACATTACAGAAAATTGAGGCTGCTGACAGAATTAGAGAGCTAGGTCTCAAATTTGAGGAACCTAGGAGAAGGGGGACCAAGATAATAGTTTATGACTGGGTAATGAGGGCGAAATATTAAAAACCACATACTCCCAGAATTTCGAGGCCTTGGAGATATATCTGGACAGTCTCAAAAGTCAGATGGTACCCAGGATCAGAAAAGAGGACAGGAGATCCAATATAGTGCATATTGTGATTGATTGCTCGGCACACATCTGCAAAATTGTCGAAACAGGAAAACTCTTTACAGGCTTTGCCTGCTGTAGAGTAAAGAACTTATAGAGCCTTTGCGGTGTTATAAATGTCAGAAGTATGGACATCAAGCAGCCAGGTGTCAAGGGAAGGATGTGTGCTCGATCTGTGATGAAGATGGGCACTCCCACAAGGATTGCAGAAATAAATAAAGGGACATTGTGCCAACTACAAAGGGGAGAAGTACCCCAATCACAAGGTGAATTCTAGAGACTGTCCAGTGCATCTGAGGGCCTATGAAATGACGATAGCCACACACCGACTATGGAGAATATGATTGCGAGTCCAAGGTACACCAATGGTACTGGAACAATAATCATGTGAGCATCATATAGTAGTTATTCTAAGGGTCGAAGCAAAGCAAATATACATGTCCTCCTCCTACTTCCAGTTCTTGGACAGCGCAGAGCCCCACTTGGAGAAATGGGATAAGATCTTGGATAAGTTACACAATAAGTAGCTGATTATATGTGCTGATGTGAATGCTAAATCGGAGATGAGGAACTCCCTGGTGACAGACAAAAAGGGAGTCATGGTTTCAGAATATGTCATAGCAAGAGGTCTAGGTGTATGCGCATGGATACTTACCAATTTACATGTCTCCAGCACATGACTCTGAGACATATATAGACATAACAGTTACCACTAATTAGATCCACAGTAACATGTGGTCTTGGGATGTTATGGAAGACAGTTCAAGTGACCATCGTCTGATTTTCTTTGAGATGAACTGGAAACAAGAGGTGTTAATTTCTAAGCCACTCCCATGCCCGCGATATTCACATAGAGGTGCAAAATGGAAATAGTTTGACCCGTTCTTATGACTGGACTTCAAGTACTTTCAGGAATAGAGAATCCTGAAGATAGAGCAAAGAAATTAACAACTATTCTGCAAAATACCTGTAACCAGACTCTAAGGATGATAGATCGTTAAATACCATCGAATGTATGTTGGGACGGTGAACTTGACTTGGAGAGAGCCAGCATAAGGAGACTATGTAACTGGCCCAGGAATACAGATGTCAGAGAAAACAATACTTCAATAAGGTCAGAAGAAATAAGGAGGAGTCCTGGACCAGGATCATTGAAGAACAAGGTAATGAAGATCCCTGGGGCCATGTATATTGTGTGTGTGGGGGTGGGGGGAGACTAAAAACCCAGCACATTTGAGATGTATTGGGGCAGGCGGCCACTATGAGATAGCATTGAGAGAAATATCTCAAAGATGATGCACATATTGCTACTTGATGACTTCATGGAAAATGAAATGGAACAGAATGTCCTAAAGTGGTTGGTGATTGAGGTTCCACCAAACCACCATGAGTCCACAGATTTTACTGACAGAGAGCTCAATCCATCAAATATTTCTCAAACTTTAAGTTTAGATAGACTGGCGATATTCTGCAGGCACAAATACACACTTTGAAATAAAATGCAAAGCTATGGATATGTGTTTATTATCTTTGTCGTCAATTCAGGAATTTGACATGTAAACAATAATTCAGTCCAAACTTTTATCATGTAAAAAAGTTATTTCCCCAAAATGTTGCTCTCCTGAAAATGTATTTCCAACCAAAATATATCTCTGACAAAAGAAATATCACGATGTTATGTTGTCGCACAGAAATTTAGACATACAGAAGGACTAATGGACGATGGATTGTTGTGAGTCGCTTTCAACTGATGGATGAAAAACGATGGATGACAGACTGACGGCTGCGATGGATGGTCGAGAGTCCATCTTAAAGTCTTGGCTGTTTGTTCACTGGCTACTGCCCCAGTGAGTATGGGCCATTTAACTGCAAACCGAGCACTTTTGAAAGCCCTGTTCGAGATCTACTCTTCCGCCAAATGTAAAATTAGCATTGCCAATTGCTGAATCACTTTATTCATGTCCCGGTCAAGTGAAACTGCGAAATGGTTAGGAAAATAAGTATTTTACAAATTTGCTAATTCATGCACTTAAAGTATTTGAAAAACAGAAAGTGAAAGAAAAATTTTCCTATTCAAGAATGTTTAGTTTGAAATCTGTAATTCTATGTTACTGGGTGTATGCTGGTCCATGCGGACTACAGAGTGTTCGAAATACACGTTTTTCTACGAAACTATTAAACGTGCATCCAGTATGCTGACCTACAAAAAGAACACACATTTCAGACGAGGGCTGTTCAGTGTTTTCAAGACCTCATGTTAATTAGAAATACCATTTCAGAGCATGCCAAAATGGCTAAAAACTGCTTTTTCAAAATGCTATATATCGAAACGTATGCATCAGATCCATACACTACTAGTCACAGGGCATGCATTGAACCTTCCTACACACTTTCCACCAATAAAATAATAGGTTCGTCGCTGAAAGTCCCATAGGTACACACAGCACGACGAGAACACTGCACCCCAGTTCAGAGCCTTGCACTTAATGGCGATGGGGGACTTTATGCACCTGGCAGTGTCGCATTTAATGCTTCCTCGCCTCTCGGCTTCAAACACGGAAAAAAGCTCTAGGTAGACGGGTGACTTAAGATTGGAATGGACCCCCAGTAGTTGTAAATAGCCGACTCTGGGACAGGGGCTTGGGATTGGGATGCCGGGGACCCAGGGTGCCTGGCCGCCATCTTGGATGTCGCCATGGCAGTGCCATTTTGTGGATCTGCATGGTAGTGGCCATATTGTGGGTCAGTATGGTGGTGGCCTAATTGTTGGTCAGTATGGCAGTGGCCATCTTGCTGGCCACTTGCTGGCACTTGCTGGCTTGTCAGCATCTACCTGCTCTTGCATTCATTTCCGATGGCATCCACATTGGATTCTGTCGTCAAGGGTTTCCTTCGGATCCTCCCAAGTTTTCTTTCTTTCACATTCCATTTTTTCTTCATTTTTTCTCTTCCTTCTCTCTCTTCCTTCGTTCTTCCTACTCTCTCTTCCTTCATTCTCTCTCTTCCTTCAACCTTTCTCATCCTTAGCTCTCTCTCATATTCCTTCCATCACCATCTCGTCTGCTGGAGGTAGCCATCTTGTTTGCTATCCATCTTTGATTCCCACACTCTCCACCAGAGTGTGTGTAGTAGTTCCACTGATAAGTGGATAGGAGCACTGGTAATTTTTTAAAAGTGGGAACTCAAAAAATGCCGGAGGCGCAGGGTTTTGTTCCAGCGACCCTTGGATCGCCAGCTCGATGTGCTAACCACAAAACTACCATGTCATGTGGACCGATAGCAATTGAAATAAGGCACATAGGTGCACTCGCAAGACAGACTTGTAATCGATTGTGCACTTCTTATACACACACAAGCACGATCCTACACACATACACGCGACAATCACAAGAAATGATTAGCATTGCACAAAAGTATACTACAGACTGACCCTCGAAACCTACCCTTGACAGCTCACCATGTACCTCCACACTTACCTATTCGCACTGCTGCATTGCACTCTGTCTTACCAGCCACATGATGCTGTACATAGCATGTGGTCAGCTTCTGGGCTTGTGACCTGCGGTTCAATATGTCAAAACAACCACCAGTAATTAAAGATTTGTTAAAAATCCTTATACACAATGCATATAAGGTAAAAAAAATCTACTAGTGGTGTTTTTGCCTAATTGAACCGGCGATGTTCCAATGCAGAAAACAGGAACAAGTGATGTGTACAAGGTTACATATAATTAGAAGTGATTCTGCAGATAGTGAGTATGTGGAAGTAGTGGTTTTCACAGATAATTATTAAATAGAAGTTGTGAATGTGTAAATAGTGTACACATCATGTATACTAGTAACATGCACTCAGCAAGGAGATCAGCTGGCAACTTCCATATGTCTGCATTGTATTAAGTGGGGCTTTTCTGCTTGTTCTCTAGCGTATGGTCCAGCCAGCATATGTGACAGGAAATATATTACTCCTGTATATGCTCCAGCATGCTGGAACCAAGACAGACTGTCAGTATATACCTGACACAAAGAATATGGCTCATGTGTGCATTCTAGTATACTGAAGAACTGGAGTGGGATAACCGGTCATACTCTTGATGCCATAGTGTACGATCGACCTAGCACACACACACACATGCTCTGTGGTAGTAGTATGTTTGTCAGTGTGTGTATGTGTGTGGTAGCTCACAACACTGGAGCAGGAGAACATTTGTTTACCTGATAGGGTGTATATATAGCTCCTATTTGTGCTCAGGTATGCTGGGAATAAATCCAATTGCACACAAGCAGTGAATTGTAGTTGCAGGAAAAGGAAGCTCTTTATCTGTGTCTAAACCAAGGAACTGCCTCCTACTATGTCCTCCCAGTGATACACATATGATGATACATGTCCCAGAGGTGTGTATAGATTTATACATCGTAGCCATAAGGGACAGTATGGATGTCATCCAGGATGTGATGCTTGTCATCCATCCACAACAGTGCAAGCTTATTGCTATACTCAGTGTAGACGTCATGGTGGTGCGACCTAATGCTATTGACCTGCAGCATCATGAGTTGGCAGTCCAGAAGAACGTGCCTGTAGTCCTCGATGGTGATGTGGCAATGAACGATGCTCTTCTGGATTCCCTTGACCCACTTCAAGACCTTATCCCTACATCGATAAGTGTAGAGCTTCGCCCTCAGCCCAACAAACTCTACCATGTCATTCCCTTCACACTCATCCTTAAACATGCTGATGACCTTGGCATTGGTTGGTGAGTAGCAAGGATGAGTGGGAGGGTATCCCTAGTGTTGAAGTCGGACATTAGTGCTGGGTCTGAGGCAAGGTCGTTGTAGAAATTGGAGCACGGTATGGTAATAATGAAGGAATTGGTGTCCATGTAGACCAACCCAACATCATGACCATACCATGCCTGCATGGCATCGTAATAGAAGCAGTACATGAGGGTCTTGGACAGGTCAAGTACAACAAAGCCAGCATATATCGGCTTGTTGAACAATATACTTTTGTAGTCGAGCATGATGAGTGATAATGTTTCGCTGTATATTGTCAGACAGCAGAATGCTGTCTTGGAGATTAGCTTCTTTGCCTGCAGCTCCTTGCAGACAAGCTCCATTCACTGATGTTTCCATTTGTACTCGATCTGCTTGGCATACATAGCATTATTCATTATATTGAAGAAGTCCTGCTCGAAGGTGTTTCTGGCAGCCTGACATTCTGCAGTGTTCAGCTCGATGTAGGGTTTCAAATATGCCTTCTGGCAGAACTTCAAGACATGGTGGACAGCCTTCAGCATTAGCCCATGTGCTAATGCCTGCTTGAGGGTGACAAAGTGCACAATGTAATGCGTCTTCCCCTCAAGCATTATCATTAGCTTGGGCTGTTTGGATTCTGGGGGACATTCATCGACAGGCAGGAATGGCAGTCCTCGGTGTTCCTCATGGTATGTTGTGGGGTAATCTACATCCACCTCCAGTATGTATCCAATTGGTCCATCGTCCAGCATAGACATCACGTCAATATCTGTGTCATTCCATTCAAAGCCTCCATAGGGCAGGGGCAGGGACATTGCCCATCCATACAAGCTGTTAGCATCTACATACTCGAGGTAGGTAGATGGCCGAGTGTCATTGTACATTGCAGACAAGTCCTTGTTGTTCCCCACCACATGATGTGTGATGCACTCAGCCACCCCGCCCCAGATACCAGCATCGACAAATAGGTGAGCATCGTAGTTTACTACAAGCTCCAGCTCTAGAACTGTCCTGCACAGCATGGTATAGAAACAGAACCCATGGGCACTAACATACCGGGCACAGTTCAGCCCATACATCGATAGATAAAGCCCTGGGAATTCTCAAACACATCTCACAAAATCAAGATGTTTGTCTGGAGGTACAACTCAGAGTAGTCTTGGAGAGTGTTGCATCCAGATACCTCCCAGACCATCTGTGCATGATGGTAGTCATCTTCAGTGATTCCACATCCAGTGAGTCTGTTGTGGAAGTCGGCGATGTCTGGCAGCTGTCACTTGGCGAGTATCCCCAATGACGTAATATAATAGTAGGGGAAAACACCTTTGCGAGTTACCAACTTGTGCTGCTGGGGATCACTGAAGAATGCAGCAGTCATTTTGAAGTTGGCAGCTAATAGATTCTGCGCAAGAGTCACAAGGCTGTCAGACATAAATCGATAGGTGTCTATGGATTTTATGGTAAAATGGTCATCCAAATTTTTTACAAAGGTAATCAGTTTCGCCTCTGTATTAGGAATGATAAATATGTCCCCCATATCACATCCAAGCTAAGTGACGACGAAATGTGCAATTGTATACCAAGTTGTGGAATAGGATTGACACTTGCTTTGAGCAGTGTCAGAGCTTGTTACAGTTGTTACATGCCACCCCAATAAATGCACTGGTGAAGTGGTCATGATCACGAACCGTCCAGTTTTCTCCAGCGAAGGGACCAGAATTGAGGTAGCAGGTGTGGGCCCGTACATAGTCAGCCCATTCACCTGTGACCAGTGGTTGCATCTGCTTGGACTGGCTATATATGTCATTCACCAAAGAGCCAATCCTAATTACTTCTGTCATAAACTTCTCAGCAGTACCTTCTCTGGTGTAGAATTCCTCATTGGTGGGGAAACTGGTGGTATTGGCGCACAGTATTATGTCGCCCACCTTGATGTACATTCCATAGCTATAAAGCACATTCTTTTGGTACCTATAGGTGTACATCATCATCAGGTCTGGCTGGCATATATCCACTGGTACCAGCAATGCTTCAGAATCGGCACACACAACTAAAGGTACCTTACCGATGTTATGATAGTTCTGTTACTGGAGCAGAGGAGGCTATCAGATCTTCTCTGGCTTTGGCATTTCGGCTCAGGAAGCAGCATGTTCATTACAATATATCCTGTGTTCAGCCAGAGTCTCAGCACCAGAGAGCCCTATCACCCATAGCTGGTCATCATATGCTCACAGACATTTCTTGCAAACAGTAATGACATGTCTATGGGCAGTAACCTGCAAGTGTATGAGGTAGGAGAAACCAGCTATGTAGCAGTAATGTGCATTGCCATCTTCCATCTGCATGAGAAGAGATCTAAATGGGTGGCCTGTTTCTCCTTCGATACCCTTATTGGGATGATCATATAGTCTTCCTCATGCACATAGATATTAACACTGACCCCTGGGTTCTTACATTCGAACAGAGATATCTGTTGCAGAGAGGTGGGAAAGCCTAAGCCAGAGAATACGAAATGTGTCTCCAGGTCATGGTATCGCAGGTTGACACATTCTGTTAAAGCCCCTCTATGAAGTGGACCAGGATTGCCCATTTAAAGTACTACTGGTAATTTTTGTGGGGGTTAACAATTTCCTTCTTGTTGATTCTCAATTGGAACCATTTCACAGTGGTCAATTTCCAGCCACTACCATTCCCTATGTAATCCTCCTCTTCCTGTGATCAATGTCAGCTACATCGAAGAGAGGAGCATTCTTTATCTTGAAGGCACATTGGTCCATCTCTTCTTCATGTGGTCCAGGCTTACCATAAGTGCATTCAATGAAAATGTTAAATTTGATGGGGCCCTACTCCACATTCTCCTGCTCCAATTGGCCGATGATATTGGCCTTCATATGCTCGAGGTAGCCGCAAATGTCGACAGCATTGCTTGAGGTATTCTCCATGATGTATGTCCTCATCACACCCATAAACACACTCTCTTCTTCCAGTCATGGCAGCCATGTGACGTTGACATCCTTCCACTGCGATCTGTCAGGCACAAAGGCTCTAGCAGTAAGGATGTAAATTCAAGCCTCTCTCATTCTTTGCACCTTTAGCTAGAGATTCCATTTGACGATTATGTTGGATCACTTCTGCTAGCTGTTTATTCTCTTCTTTGCTGAATTTAATGCTTTTGCAATGAAGTTAGCCCCACCAATTAAACTACCTAAAACACCAAGCGCTGGTAGGATTAAGTGTAAGATCCCTCCTCGCTTTGTCCACACCCCTTTGCAGCGAGGTTTCCCTCGCGACTTCCCAGTCGTTTTATTCATTCCGCCAAACTGTAAACCCTTTTCTGTGCTTGAGTTTGGACATGTTGCTGTCGACTCGATATACCTCTGTAAAACATATTCCCGTATGCCAAAGCAACTTCTGCATGACAATGCTAATGTCCTTATTCTCCTTTGCATGGATGACCTGAATTTGTGTCACATATACTCGGACCATGTGAATACTGATATGATGTTCGACAGTTTTAAAAATATGTGTTCGTATTGCTGGCATGAGCCGCATGGTTTTCTTGTCATAGTCAAGGATTTTCCACCACTTAAGGGTAGGTATAGCCGGGGGTTTGATCAGTTCATTATTGTACATCATTGAACAATGAGCTATGCCTTATCCAAGTTTGGCCATAGTGATCTGAAGTATACAGGAGAAAATTGCATTATGTCTACAAATGATGGGAACTGTAGCTTTGGTGGGAAAGGGCCAAGCATTGTGGAGGACCTAAGCATGATGGGGTTGCTGCCAATGTATATTTTGTCTGCAGCATCACTTCTGAGGCCTTGCAACTCCCTGGCAGCACTGCAGACTACATCTGATAACACCAATACTCATCTTTGCTCGCTCACAACTGGTATGACTAAACTTGCTACCTTAGAGCAGAAACTCAACTGCATGGCCGAGCAAATAGGCAGCAAGGTGACCACTGAATCACAAACATTGTCCGAAGATGTGCATAAACTGTCTGCTTTAGGCGAGAAGCTGACTGCAGTGGAGAGCAGTCTCTACGATGTGAATGTATTGACTACTGAAATGGACATACACCTCACCAAGTTGATTGCAACTGTGACCAGTCTAACTGATTTTGCTTCCGACGATGTGCTCAGAGTCTCAGAAGGATGGATATTAATCAACACAAATGCACTGGCTGCCAAGATGGAGGCCCAGATTTGCTCATTGTGTTCTATTGATGCAGATATGATGACCACTCTCGCAGGCAAGCTTGCGGCTCTGGAGGAGAAACTTGATGTTGTTGCCGGCAGTGGCCTTACCGACCTGACTACGAAATAAATAGTTCATTTAATGTCAGCAGTGAGGATGTGAGCATGCTTGTTACTTTAAATACGAAGCTGACCACCCTAGAGTCGAAATTTGCAGCTGTGGAGAAGAAACTGAACACTGTAGGTACACAAGTTGCCGCTGGTGATCTTACAGATCTGCCTTCCAAATTAGACAGAACCCTTAATGCGGGAGCTGAGGGTGCAGGTGTACTCGCTGCTTTGACTTCGAAGCTGACCAAGCACGAATCGAACCTTGCTGCTGTTGGTACATCGTCCGACCGAATCAACAGTCAGATTCACACTTTAAACTACTAATGTGCAGGCTGTGAACACATTGGGTGGTATATGTGCTACTGTCGAATGTAAAGTCGATGACTTGGGCAGTCGTGTTGACAACAGAGTGTTTATGGCTTTAGGTGCAATTTTGAAAGATCATTTGCTTGTGGCAAAGGAAAATGCAGGCAAACTGACTGCTCTAAATACGCAGATAGAGAATTTACCCGACCTGGTCTCGAACCTAAGCTCTGCTGTTCCGATTTCTCCCGACTTCACAGCTCTCAGCACCAAATTTTATACTGTGATGATGAAACTTGATGTTGTAGGCAGAGTGGAGAACAAGACTATTACAGCTCTCTCTGCAAAGCTAGGCACACACCGTAATGCTTCTACTGCAAAGTGTAATTCCATTACTTACCCAGTTAGGAACTGTGACCAACCTGGAAGTGAAACTCAGCATCATCATGGCAGGAATGTCAAATAGTACACTTAATAGTATTGCAGAGTTGCTCACATCCCACATCGGACCCTTGGGTGAGAGAATCGATACGATGAAAGAGTCAATACTACGTGCCAACACTCTTGTTCAGCAGCTGCAGCCTATTCCTCCCCCTCTTGCTCTGAAGAGCGAACCGGACTTCGAACTCAAGATGAGAAGGAAATGCAAGACTGAGGAGGAGGAGATCGAAGATGATGTGCCCCTGGCGACTTTGAAACATAACAAAGAGCGGTCTAATGCCCGCTTGTTGGCTATTCGCAATTACCTCACTTCGTACACATCACAATTAAACGATTCCACATATGGCATGTATAAGCATAGTAAAAAGTAGTTTTTGGGAAATAAATACATTTTATTTCTGCCCAATGATGTTATCCAGGTAGGTGAAGAAGTAATGCAAGCCTCGCCCGGCCTCTACCAGCTGTTGTTTAAACGGGAGCCTGTAGATTATTAATGTGCTGCATTGCAACAGTAGCAATGTTTACTTCGACTCACAAGTGCTCGCCTGACACGGAATGATGCTGCCAGCAATAGTTATAAAGACGAAGCACATCTAAAATGTAATATTATAGCTGACCTGTTCCCCAACGTGACCAGTGGCTTGGGTCTGACTTCGAAGCTTGTTGGTGACAGCCGGCTGGAGTGTGTCTTCTGGGATGATGTCAACAAACTAGTATCACATCTACAGCTGCTCATCGCATCTCAGCAAGCGGGAAATCTCACACGAACAAAATCGTCAATATCTTAGAGGAGCTGCGAAAGGCTGGGTATATTCTGTGAAGCCCCCCACGACCACACATCACATGACCTCAACTGGAAAAAAAACTTCTCCCATGTGAACGGTGATGCTGGAAGACTATGTCACAGGCACAAATAGCAGAAGAATTACATCGACCAGATCGTCGACAGGGCAATAATGCCCGGTTGCACCAACATATTTCCCGATCCAAGATCGAATGATCCTAGTTCCGAACAAGGATCCAGTTCAATCTTAGTTCCAATCTAAAAGTGTTGCACCAACGAAATTTCATCATTTTGGATTTCCGATTCGTTGATCTTAGTTCCAAAGTGATAGATCGAGATTAAATATGAGACAGATTTTGTTATTGGTTCGTAATATATGACGTCATGGAAGTAGGCGTATTTTTCACTATAGATAGAACTAGATGTGCGATTTTTATATGTGTTAAGTGAATTTATGTTGTACTAATTTTACTGAATAATATTCAAGTGTGTATTCGAACATAGGTCTATCTGTTGGCATATTTTCAAACTACATTTGTTGACAATGGCTGCTGATCTCGGATCGAGATTTTGAACATCCAATTTCGGCGGATCTCGGTCTCCAGTGCAGCTCTGAACTAGAATGATGCAACAGTTTTCTGTGTCGATGTTAGATCCGATCTCGGATCGAGTTTCGAACAACGATAGTGCAACCGGGCACAAGGCAGTGAACATTTCCTGTACCGCTCCGACACGTTGAAAGCTATTCACAATAAACTTGAGTCAAGTAAGTGAAACGGCGAAATTGTTAGGCACGTAAATACTGTATGTTACTAGATATGAGAGTTTTTTCACGTACCTACACGAAAAAAATTCAATTTCAGACGCCACTATATGTGAACTGCAGCAGTGCTACCAACTATACTGGCTTCTGCCGCCGCCACTATAGTTGGTAGCACCCAGAGTCATGTTCTATGGCCAGCTCGGATTCCGCTCCTTGTTCTTTGGTCCCCCCCAACCACCACCTCCCTACACCAGCCACGCACCTAACATTTAAATTTGTAAGCTGATTGCTATACCGACCAGTTCTTCTGTAACCGCCGTCAGAGATGGTTCGGGTTTTTGGACCTCTGCGTCGGGCACGCGACGTCATTTTGTAGTGATGGGAAATATAGTTCACTAGAATGAAGTATGTGCTCCCAGAACAGAACGATAGGTGGCGAGTCTGGACGGCAGTTTTTAAAATAATTTTGGGCCTTAATTAATGTTTAGAGGCTTTGATGCATTTATTTCAAATAGCTGGAGTAGTTGGAGGATTGAGTGGCATTAATGGTAAATGGTTTGTTTGATGTTTCAGTACGTTAGTTTGAAATCTACACATATTTGTTTGGTAGATATTTTTGAAGCTTTTTTTATGAATATTGCTTTAAGGTTGCTTGCTACTGCCCCATTCGGTTGGCCCACTGCAGTTTGGACAGCAAAGTCTAGTTGCACAAGACTCGCGCAGGGGAATAGTTTTTGTATTGAATATTATTTCAACTATGTATATAACGTTTTGCAGTGCGATGCTTTGTTTGGCCCCATAATTATTTTCAGAATGTTTTTAGCAAATTATTCTGGGACGCCACCGTACGGAGTTATTGCTTTTATAAAATTTTAAAGTGTTATTTTATTTATTTGCGCTCTATAATGGGTATTTTGACTGCAGCGCACGTATTATGTGAGGTCCTTAATTTAAATCTAACTAAAGTGTTCTTGAATAATCGTACTTTAATTTTAAAAGCCAATTTGTGAGCTGTTCTTACGTGCTTTTCAGGCACTCTTGTTAAGCCCAATTTAAAGTCTTGCAGTTTGGCGCGATGTTGCCGCATGAAATGATTAATTGTCGTAGCCCTACTGACCTGAGGGTCTTCTGAAAGGTAGTTGGGAAATGCATTACTGAATTTGAATATACTGAAAGTGCTTTCTATCCCTCTTTAATGCTGAGTTTGGATCATGGTAGGACTGGCGAGTCGACTTAATGTGTTGAATGCCGCGAAATACGTTAAATTGTCTCAGTGTGAAAAATATTTGTCAAAGGCCAGCCCAAACAAATCAAGGTCATTACCACCGCTAGTTTTTGCTGTATTAAAAGCAATTACAAATGTTTGGCACTCTAAATTTTAATTGATTAAATTCTATAAAGAGAGTGCTTACCCTCAGAATTCTAGTCATGAATATTTTGCATTGCGAAATCATAGTGTTAATAGTGTTATTTTTAGTAAATTATTTAATTACTGATTATGATTTATTGTAAACTGTGATATTACAGTTTTTGTGAAAAGTGCCAAAAAAATTTGTTCAGTAAAATTTGTATAATGTAATTTAGGAAATATGTGCCAAGTGTGTGTTATTTATATTTCGTACAATTGCACCCCTGTGTGGTGCAGATTTAATGCGTTCAGAGGTCGTGGGACATAATATATCCATCTAATCTAAAGCCTGCAAGAGCAATGGCCTTGGATTTAACCATACAGCCATACAACCATTTAATTCCTAATACAAGAAATGTCGAAACAACAAAAACGTGAGTATACACGGCAGAAAATCATCAAGAACTCGTCAAATACATGATTCGAAGGTCCATTAAATACGCATAAAAGTTAAACGGCACACTCACACACACAGAGACACAAATAGTGAAGCCGAGATCCCGATGCTGAGGTTGAAAAATACGAACCGTACACGATGGCGGATACTACACTACACCGTGGGACCTAAAAATAATGCTAAACACAGTAACGTAAATTCACATATTTCTGGAAACTAATGCAGAAAATCAAACGAAGAGCAGTCGTAGAGCCAGCAACTTTCGCCAACTTGACGAATAAAAATTTACAACGGTGGAGCGTTCCTGTCAATATATTTTTAACGCGGTTTATCTGCACGTTCCTCAGCGGCGCAAGACGTCGGTGTCGTGCCACAAGACTATGTCCGTTTGGTGAAGAAATATTTGCTTTAAAAGGTGGTAAACGTTTTATGCGCAATATTTCATTGCTTAGTTTATCCATGCTGGCTTCAAAAAAAAACTTTTCAAAGCGTGGAACTGCTTTTCACACTTCGCTGCCAACTTTACCGGAGGTCAGTGTGCCCGTTGAAATGCATGAGGCACTTCTGCGAAGATTGATTTAATAACCTCGAACCAGTCATAAATAGCGCGATAATGTCGGAGACATGCTCAGAAAAGAAAAGGTCCTCCCTCATCGTTATTCTGCGGTGGCAACTCTGCGGCGAATTGCAAAAGGGGGAAAAAAGAAAAGAGGTGAAATATATTCGGCGTGTTGCGGTTGGTAGTGGCGCGGTGATTCACGTCGCGGTGTGGATGGGTGACCACATCTCAGCTCCTGACGTGTTTACGAAAGTAGTTGGCGCCACCCGAGAAGGCTCCTTCCCTTGTCGCTGCAGCCTCCTTAGTCGACGTGAGTCACAGCAGCTATTGTGTCCCCCCCCCCCCCTTTTTTTCACTTCGTACTCACTCCAGGACTGCTCTCTGCTCTTCTTGCACAACTCACAGCACCCGCCGATCACCGTGACGACTGGTAACCCGTTACTACAGGCCTTTCGTGGTAAAGTGAGCACTTTTGAAAGCCACCTCATTTGTAATAATACGCAATAAATATATTTTATCTCAGCATTAGACATTAACTTCCGAGTGCGGTAAAATCTACACACTGTGTTTATTATGTACATGGCAATATTTACTTTTAAAAAGTTGGTTAAATAATAAGAAATTACTGAAATAAAAATGTAACTAGGGTCTCAAGAGTGCTCACTTTACCGTGAACAGCCTATAGGTGCACTTTCACTTGCTCGCTCACATTAATGGTGTTGGACTCCAAAAAATTGCTAACTTAATTTTTATACAAAGTATTGATCAACATGTTCACAATATATGTAATTACATTTTCATGGGATAAAAAGAAATTACACTTTATATTTTTTGACTGATTTGATGTCAAATTCAGATTTTTTCTCTTTTGATGCACCCATAACAACAAATATTAAGTAAAAAAAAAATTGACTAAACCAATGCCATGGGCTACATTGTGTCATATATGTAAATCATCAAATAGCAGTTCATACATTAAACAGCAGGATTACCATGGTTGAGTACACGTTTGCGGAATACACAAACATGATCACTGTGCATGGCACAGCTGAAGGTAATGGAAGAGTAGCTCGTCGGCTGTATCAAGAGCGTTAATAACAACGTGCCACGCCATCGCATACCCTTGCTGCCACCATTACGCAACGGCTCCGAGAACAAGGTGCCTCCACCACCGACAGGAACGACTGTGGTGCTCCAAAGAGACGCCGCACTCCCGAATCGGAAGAGACTGTATGTACTGCATCACGTTGAACAGAACCCGTCAACGAGTACGCGAACAATTGCGCGTGCAACGGGGCTCGAGGCAGGGTAGACGTCGCGTGCCATCATGTGATTGTCTGAAGCAATGTACTGCCTACCCGGTTGCATACCAACACTGGCATATCCGTGACATTACTCTTTCCCTCAGCGGAAGTGGACGAGTGGTACACCTGATTTGAAATGGTCGCAGCACGGAAACTGTACGTTTCCGGACATGTGTTCCTATTAAAAGGTAAGTCTACTCAGTCCCCTCTAAAAGTCCTAGGAGTTTGTAAGGGGATTTCCGAGCATTCTGTATCTACCCAGGAGTATCGCTAGCTCGAGCTGAAGCTACTGCTGGGCCTCATAACGAGTTAAGTAATACCTAATTATTGTTAAGACCCATCAGGTCATGATGACTGGAAGGTAATTTAAGTCCCTTAGTAGAAAGCTAGATGTTGTAATTTGTTGGAACTGGATAGAATTTCTCTAGACGGCTGTTTAAAATATAAAATTTTTGTAATTATTTTCAGTCGTAGTAGTTGGTAACTTAACTGATTGAAAACGGCTGTTGTAAATATTTTCAGCTAGGGTAACTTATAGTTTTCTGATATGAAAACTAGCAAATTGCTGTTATATTTGTGTGGTTGATGTATTAACTCAAAGTTCTCAACAACCCTGCAGCCTTTGCATTTTCCTCAGGCTGGTTTTCTACTTTGTTTACACTTAAGGCATTCTTCGCACTTCTTGAAGTATGACTCTGTAAACGTTAGTCGAGTAGAAACTTCCTTTAACTTCCCCATACTACTATAGTTCAAATGGCTAAACCTTGTATACCATGTTTGCTGATAAATAGCTAAGTTCCAACAAAGTTCCATTGTTAGGTTCCTTACTTTCAGATGTTCTCAACATATAAATACCAATAATTTTGGGAGCAATAAAGTCTGGAGCACCAATAATGATAACCTTATTTTCTTTGAATACCTTGCAAGCATCGTCGTCAAAAACAACAATAATTTTTCTTTCACTTAATTCGGAAACTGATAATAAATTTGTATTTAAGTCTGGCACATGAAGAACATTGGAAATGTTTATAGCCTTACCATTGGACAAAATGACATCTGCATCGCCCTTTCCAGTGCAACTGACACATTTTCGCTGGCCACATTTACTCTAGTTTCAAAAGTACTGTCAAAATTCTTGAATCTCTCAAGCTTTGACATATGAGCACTAGGTTCCGAGTCAATAACCCAATAATCTATATCATCTGTTGGTTGTTCTACATTTAATGTAAATGCAAACAAAACAGATTCATCATTGTGCTGATGCTTAGGTTTCCTAATTTTCATTTTAGGACATTCACCAATAAAATGTCCCTCGCCTTTAAAGTAAAAACATGTTTCCTTCGTACCTGGATTTCGTTTTTGAATATTTCCATGAGGAAATGTCCTTTGTCTTGAAAACAAGGCTGTCTCTTCAGCTGGCAACATTCTTTCCTTGAGGAAAAGTCCTTTATCTTGAAGACAAGGCTGTGTCTTCAGCTGGCAACATTCTTTCCTTGAGGAAAAGTCCTTTATCTTGAAGACAAGGCTGTCTCTTCAGCTGGCAACATTCTTTCCTTGAGGAAAAGTCCTTTATCTTGAAGACAAGGCTGTCTCTTCAGCTGGCAACATTCTTTCCTTGAGGAAAAGTCCTTTATCTTGAAGACAAGGCTGTGTCATCAGCTGGCAACATTCTTTCCTTGAGGAAAAGTCCTTTATCTTGAAGACAAGGCTGTCTCTTCAGCTGGCAACATTCTTTCCTTGAGGAAAAGTCCTTTATCTTGAAGACAAGGCTGTCTCTTCAGCTGGCAACATTCTTTCCTTGAGGAAAAGTCCTTTATCTTGAAGACAAGGCTGTCTCTTCAGCTGGCAACATTCTTTCCTTGAGGAAAAGTCCTTTGTCTTGAAGACAAGGCTGTGTCATCAGCTGGCAACATTCTTTCCTTGAGGAAAAGTCCTTTATCTTGAAGACAAGGCTGTCTCTTCAGCTGGCAACATTCTTTCCTTGAGGAAAAGTCCTTTATCTTGAAGACAAGGCTGTGTCATCAGCTGGCAACATTCTTTCCTTGAGGAAAAGTCCTTTATCTTGAAGACAAGGCTGTCTCTTCAGCTGGCAACATTCTTTCCTTGAGGAAAAGTCCTTTATCTTGAAGACAAGGCTGTCTCTTCAGCTGGCAACATTCTTTCCTTGAGGAAAAGTCCTTTATCTTGAAGACAAGGCTGTGTCATCAGCTGGCAACATTCTTTCCTTCAGCCGCAGTTCAACTGTACACAGCATTTCAGTAAGAGATTTTACTGTGCGTTGCTCCTTAGGCATTTATTCCCAGGCATTGATTAACTCGAAGTATTGAGCAGGCAAGGTGTTCAGAACACTATTAATGAAGAGACCATCCAGTAGTTTTACTTTGTCTTCTCTCCATGTTTCATCCTGAAGTTCTATCCAAAGTTTTTCAAGGTGGAATACATGCTTGGCGACTCCCACTAACGGATCCATATACTTAATGCTGGAAAGCTCGTTGAAACGTCTATCCTGCCTATGTTCTGTCCTTTGTTCGTAGACACTAAGCAGCTTGGTTCACATTTCCTTACTTGTGTAACACATGTATATAAGTTGTCGGACCATCAAAATCATGTTGACAAACACTTGTTGAGCTCCGAATTCTATCCTTTCTAATGCTTGAACCTGTGCGCTATATTCAGCCAAATCCTTGGAAGTTGCCTGCATAGCTGGTTGCTTAGGATAATCTAGCTTCCCTTCGACAGCTGTCATAATCCCACTACTCTAGAACAGAATAGTTATCTGCAATATCCAGTCATTCCAGTGTGACTGGCCCTCTAATTTGTCTATATTTTTCTTCAAATAGCTCTCCATTATAGAGTAATAAGATGTGACAAAAAATGTAGGGCCTACTTGACTTCGGACACAAAACTGTTACCGATCGAAAGTGCGAAAATTATACTCACTCACCAACATACTTACGATACATAGCAGAAACTATTTTGTCCTGGGCCCATAATCTAATGGTGAAGATAAGTTGTAAATACCTGAAAAACTATTATATTCATATCAATGTATTTCCGGATAAAACGTATAGTCAGCCATAATCAACAAAGTACATAATAGTAGAGCATAGAGCATACAAACGAAAGGAATGCCTTTAACAAAGTTCCCCAGTAAACAATTATTAGGCACAACATTAATACTAAATATCATTGGATTAACCAAATAAATAAGGATAGTTAAATATACCAACAGAGATGCTCTAAAAAGCCTACTTGCAATTGCAAACAATTATCATACCTGAAACAGGCGTGGTGTTGATAGCCCACGTAGATAGGTACTAGTCAAAATACTAAGTTTACTTAATGCTCCTTAACTTATCGGCATGGAATCAAACATGTACAAAATAGACGATATAAATTAACGGGCTGCATCTGACAGCAGCGATTAAAGACAGTAAACTCTGAGGATGTGTGTCCGAAATTACCACACGAGTATACAGGCATAATACAAAAGGCTTATCTCTTTTTCCCCGGTATTTCCATGGAAGTTATACTATTCTTCGTATGGGAATGTTAAATGCAAAAAAAAATTCCAATACAAATGACGGGAATGATTCGTAAAATATACTTTATAGGGTATGCTAGGCTTCAAACAGAAGCAGTAAATTTCATTAAATTTTATTTTGCAATTTTATCATAATTTTATATATACACCCTGGATGGTGATTCCAAAAACCTCTCGTCATATAGTAAAGTTCAAATGAGAAAATAATCTTCACGCAGGTTTGAGGGAGGGGAGATAGCGGAGGGCTGTCCCAAGCGCTCGCCGCTGGAGGGAGGGGAACCACGTGACACTGCTGGCGCTATACACGCCAAACTGACAACATCGCTCTCTACTACAGCGCTGCACGAATTATGTTTTTTTTTTCCACAGGTAATATTCACGCGTGGGGCAGCTCTCGCCCAACCGCTATCGGCCGCTGTCACTGCTGAACTGAACAACTCCACCCCCTCGTGCAGGGGCAATGGACTCTCCCGACTCGTTCTAGACGTTCACGTACTGTTTTCTCATTTGAATTTCACTATACTGTTCGAGCTAAGAGTACGCACTTAATGACTTAATGGCGCCGCCAACCTGGCGGTGGAAACGCGTTGAGGAGTGTTTGAAATCCTCGTGTTTTTTTTTACGAAACCATTAAACGTGTCCCCATGATACCAATGTACGAAAAGAAAACACATTTCGGGCGAGATACGTATAATACTCTCAATACATCATGTACATTATAAATTCTATTCCCGAGCCCTCCAACATAGCTAAAAACGGCTTCTTCACACTGCTGTATCTAATAATATACTGGTTAGAAACATGCGAAACTATTATAGGGACCTTGGTACAGACTTTCCACCAATAAAATTATAGCGTCACCTCTTAAAGTACTATAGGTACACGGAGCACGACGAGAACACTTCATGCCAGTTCAGCGCCCTGCGCGTAGAGGCGAAGGGGCATCAGGTGCGCGTGTCAGTGTCGCCCTTATCGGTCCAGCGCTCCCCTGCCTCAGTCGCACTAAAAACATCCAAGTAGGCGGCGACCTTAAAGGAAAATAGTTCGTCATCGAAGTTTGTTCGTATGCAAGCTCTGTACGACTTTGAGACGTTCACAAGCAGCCTACTAACAGGAAGAAGATATTGAATTGTTCACTGTATGGCCTGGGTTTAAACTGACTATAGCCTATTCACGGTAAAGTGAGCACTTTTGAAAGTCCTCTCATTTGGAATAATTGTCAATAAATATATTTTATTTTAGTCTTAGACGTTAACTTCTTAGTCTAGTGAAATAGACACACTGCGTTTATTGCTTCCATGGCAATGTTTATTTAAAAATGTGGTTAAATGATAAAATATGGCTGACAGGATAAAGTAACTAGGGCCTCAAAAGTGCTCACTTTACCGTGAACGACATATACCCACTGGTGACAGCATGCAGGTAATTAATACAGAGCGGAGGCCCCAGTAAACAGGTTACTGAACCCGCAAAGGTCTGATAAATTTCCCGTCCCATCCCCAAAAGTTAAAAGAATTCCGTAACGTGTTTGAAAAAAAAATTCGTTCAAAACAACTTGTGCACGCTGTGAACTGCTTCATCAACGCAGCGCGGGGAGGGAAGGAGGCGAACTGTAAACAATTCCAGTAATATGCTCGAGGAGAGTTATGTTCGAGCTAGTTTTCTCAGTAACTCACCCCCTCCCCCCCCCCTTCCTAAAACCCTTACCAGGACTGGCAACCGCTTTGGAGAGGCGCCAAGCTGGGTGTCCCCATATGTCAAGTCAACGGAGCGCCATTACTCTATCTCGCACGCAGCGAGGTTTCAGTTCGCAGTGCATTTGTGAATGGCAGCACCTTCCACTTCTCCTTTATAAACTTTCTGCAAATATTTTGTTCATTACTAAAACTTTGGTTTTGATATGTAATTTGGCAAAACAAAACATATGATGTACAAAAATAATTAGAGAATAAAATAGGTACAAATGATGTCTACAATTTGAATAATACCTATGTGGTGTAATAATAAAAAAAGATGCTTTTTCCTGGACAGCGCCGTTAAAGTGAAAGTGCCGGGAGAGAAAATTCCCTTTTCATTAAACCTATACTCCTTGTCTCACAAACTGCTGCTGCCAATATGTAACGTTAAACAAAGACGGAGTTTTTTTTAATGGAACCTGGAATATGACCGAGCGAGCGTGTACATCAAATTCTGAGTAGTCAGGTCAAATACGGAAATGACGTCTCTTGCAGACCGGAAGTCGAATAATTAAAAGGAATTTTTGTTATGTTCTTGTGATTTAGTGAATTATACCTTGTTTTCTCTTTCCTTTTTCTCGAAAAATCGCCATAGCTACCAGTATATTACATTTTGTATAAGCTGTTCACGGTAAGCTGAGCACTTTTCAAAGTCCGGCTTAGTGCCACCTTGACTGCACGTTCCGAATTCTTCTGCCATGGATCGTGTCACTTTGTTCACGAGACCGTCAAGTATACTTGTGACATTAATAAACAAGTAGATATTTTACATGTATTTGCCCATTCTTGCACTTACGTTCATTAAACAAAAAAAAAAAAAAAACAGAAAGCGACAGAAATAATTCAGTTATTCGTTAATTTTACCGAACACTATTAATTCAACGTTTCCTAATTTCTGGGCAATTGTCACTCGCTGTGAATGGTGTTCACCATAAAGTGAGCACTTTTTAAGTCAACCTTAGAAAATAGTCACTGATCCTGCCTGCATATACTTTAACAGTCGAACTGAGTGACATGCGCCCGGTAAAGTTGGCAACGATGAAAGGAAAGTAGTTCCATATCTCACCGTCAAATAAAAGGCGTTAGGTTACCATTTAAGAATAATATTAATGATTTCTTTCGCTTTCTGTTTTTTAAGTCCATTGAAGTGTAAAAATGACCAGATTGGTAAAATATTTACTTTTCTAATTACTCTAAAGTTTCACTTGAACGACGCATGAATAAAGTGTTGAGGCCCATGTCAATGTTAATTTTACGTAAGGCGGAGGAATACGCAACGTGCATACAACTAGATCATAAGCAGGGCTTTCAAACGTGCTCATTTTACCGTGAAGTCTATAGGGGCAGTGACATTTTTCAAATGTTGACTTCAAAAACGCTCAGTGAACCGTGAACAGCCTATAAGCTTATTCACTCGCATACCGTAGGCCTACATGAGCCATCCCAGGAAGTCAAGAAACTGCTGCAAGACGGGGAAAAATATTCATGTATCGTATAAGAATTACGACAATATTTACGTGTTTATAAACAAAATGTACTTTTTTTTTAAATGCATGACTTCTTTGGAACACTTGTCTGCGATTAGGAAATACCGTAGTACATAACCTTTAAAATAATTGCTATATACCAAATTTTAGCCCCGTTTTTAACGAAAATTTTATACTTTGCTCAAAAACCTATGTGTCTACAACCTCTGTAAAATTTCAAAACAATTTACATTGTGTAACACTGACTCATCGATCTGCACCAATACAGTTAGTTGAAGAAACATGAAACATCAATACAGCTTACTATATATATATATATATATATATATATATATATATATATATATATATATATATATAATATATATATATATAAAGCCATTCTCCGAAGCTTCCTATTGCACATTTCAATATCAACTGCGACAAATGCAATGAAAATGATACCTTTGTGTAATGTATCATTACTTTAAATCACTCCGTCACAGAGTAGTATAATTCTGTTGTACATTTCAAGTCACTGTACCTAAATGGCAGGATGTGAATTTCTAGGAAGTTACATTCAAATTGTCTTTTTACTGTAGAGCTTATTAATGTTATTTTACCGCAATACGCGTTAACTATGCATATACAAAATGGCCGAATATATTAAATGAAAAAATTTTCAGCTAAAAAATTTACTGGCAACTGTAATGTCAGATTTTAGAGGCAAATAAACCATCGCAAACATAAAACTACTAAAGAAAATGAGTTGTCTACAGTAATATCGTGACAACATAAATTCACCAATTCACCTATGAACACGTAATATAAAAACTTTTTGGTGTCCGCATGTTTAGCTGCAAAAAGATAAATACATGATTTTTAACTTATGGCAGATATCAAAACCATCAAACTCAAAATTTGGTCAGCGTGAATTGGAACTGAATTAATGATTGGAATAAGAGAGCAACGTTTATGAACACAATTCGCTAAAATTTTCTTGTACCATAGAAAGGCAATTCGTATAACGTGCGACGAATGTACTTAATTACAAAATATAAATTAATTGTTTTAGTGCATTAAGTGTTTAAAATCAGTCTTTTACAGATCGGAGCACAATTTAGCTCAGACATAAAAATTCCGTAAGGAATGATTTTTCTGTGATGTGAAATATCAGACTGATCGTAGGGAAATTTGTACCTGCAAATTATTCATCGGCGATATTGGTATTTTTTTCTTTAACCTATGGAATTTAATAGAAATCTGACGGTATAGTAAAATACCATTTAGTTCCACAAAGGACGATCATGTTACTGTTATATCTAAGTTTAATAACAGACATAACCTTCGAAGACTACTGGAGCATGTATTTACAGTACTCACATAGAGTAAATAAATATTTATGCCGAATTAGCACAAACAAACCAGCACGGGTCTGACTTACTTAACGTGATGTTTTGTTTCTGGATAATTTCCAATGTTCCCGACGTAGAATCGAGTCGTTTGTGAGTCTGGGCAGAAGGAAGTGTACGATGTCGGTGAGTGAAGTCGAGGATCAGGATGAGGCTTGCAGTGTGTCTCCGGGCAAGGACCCTGGGCAGACTTGCAGCGAGAGCAGTGCCGGAGCGTCGTCGGGGAAGGCAGCAGCACCTCCCCTGCGGGCGGTCATCAGGAGGTTACCGCCGACGATGACGGCGGAGTCTCTGCTGTGGGAGATGCGCAGCACACCTCCGCCGGAGCATTTCTACTTCGCGAGGACCAACGGCAGCATATCCCAGCCGCGCTTCTGCCGCGCCTACGTCAGGTTCCAACGCCAAGAGGACGTGCTCGGTTTCAAGGAGCAGTTCGACAACCGCGCTTTCTACGACGACGCGGGCATGGAGTACCGTGCCGTCGTGGAGTACGCGCCGCACCAGGGACGGGCTCCGGACGCGCGCAAGATGGACCGGTTGTGCGGCTCGGCGGAGACGAGTAGGTTGTTCTCGGCATTTCTGGAGCAGCAGGGAGGCGTGGCCGGGGAAGGGGCGGGCCCTCGTGGCTCCGCCCTCGAGTACTTCCCGGTGGAGGATAGGCCGCGCGCAGCCACCACCCCGCTGCTCGAGTTCCTCAGCACGCGTCAGTCATTCCAAGGCAGGACCCCAGTCAGGGCCCCGCCCGTGGTATCGGCGAGGACTTTGCAGGTCATCCCCGACTGCACTAGGTACTGTACTGATTGTGCTGACGAGGTCCATGAATTTCGCACATTCTTCCGGTGGCATGCTAAGCATCAAGAGCATGTACTTATGTGCCCATTTCATAATTGGACCATAGTTGTTTGGACACGCCCAAAATGGATCTTTTAACCAGTAACAAACAAGAAGAAATGTCATGACTGCATCACATACAACCAAGTAGAATAAAAAATCTTCCTCTCACCATGGTAGCAGCCAATGAGTAAACATCTCTGTCCGCGCATGTAAAGAACTGAACAGTATATGCTGCTGCCGAAAGGATTCGCGAAATCCGTGTACTTATAATTATCACATGCTAAATAAAACCTTCAGGGGTAAACATTGGTTCCATAAATTTGCGCATCAAGTGTCTGCCTAAATATCTTAAAATATAGATATTAACATAAGCTAAGTTACATCTGGTCCACTATGGAAGTTGAGCCTTTGATTGCCTCATTTACATAGATAATTATCAATGTAGTCAATCTGTATTACTCTGAGACTAATCAACAAAAATACATAATTGTAAAAGAATCTACAAAATAAAAAAAAATTAAAACATTATTTAACTATATTAATATTGTAAAACTGCATGAAAATAAAACTTAAAAACATTAGGAAAGATGTCCAACATAATACATGTAGGTAAAATATACTAGCTTATTATGTTTAGTGTCATCAAAATTGTCTTTTATTTACACAAATAAAACAAACCATACTGTTCTAGTAAACATGCCATAAACAAATAATCTAAAATTATATTAATTTCTATATGTGGAAATAAATACATTTGAAGTTGGGGGATGGTTCTGATGGCGGTAATGGAACAAATACTCACATTCGCATATAATTTTTGTCAGTTACAGTACCTGGAATAACTTCTTTATAACATATCACGTAATCTGTCCATCAGCAACATTGCACATAGAGGTTATGTTCATGAATTTCCTGGAATTACATCACCATAGCCAAATAGTAAAGACGAACAAAGCCATTATAATTCAGCCCTCTACACAAATCAAAGACAACTATTATAGGTATATATGGAGGCAGAATATTTTGAACCATGTTCATTTTTCTTGGGATGTAGACAAAGCTGTGCATGAAATGGCTATTGTTAAGAACATTAGGCAGACAAAGGGAGTGTGTCATTATCAAAATATATGGCATCAGTAGATTACTTTTCATCTTCTACAAATGTCCCAAACATGTACTTGTCAATGCAAAAGAACTGTCATATTCCCATCATGATAATTCACTGATAACACATTTATTCATATTGTTTTTCTATAGATTCGTGTTGTTGAAGTTGTATTGTGTATAAATTTAACCCTACCCTAGTTGAATTTTTACTTGATCACAGAAAGTATGCCAACATTTCCAAAATGCAATATGTTAGCATTAGTCCAAGCTACATAGTTTTGAAAGTTCTAGGGAAAAAATTTCATTCCGTGTTAGGACTTGAGCACTGGTGGCTGTACGTCCAGCATTCCCTATTATCACGATTTTCTTTCTAAGGAGCGTGCTCGGCAATGGCTCTAAAAACTCATACAAACTAATGTAGAGCTTTAGTAAGAGAATTTGCGAAAAATGTTCTACACTCGAGATATCTAAACTGTGTGTACCGCGAGGATGTACAAAACCAACTTTGCACTACTTTCTGTTTTCACAGGCAATTATTTAGATGTTTTATCTTGAGAAATGAATTTAAAGCAGGCGATACGATTTTATTAATCACTAGTACCAACAGATATTATGAATGGGTGCACCATAAGAACCTGTAACTAAAATTATTTAACTGTACTCTAGAGAGAAGAGTAATGGCAAAAAGAAACTCTTCAACCACAAGAATGCTCCACCGAAACCCGAAGAAGGTCCTGTGAAAAGTGCTGAAGACCAGAACCAGGTCTTAGAGGCAGAGTTGCAGTGGCTGATGGAGCAGGGTGGTGCAGATGATGAAGATGGTCCTGATGCACAGTAATTAATTTTTGTACTTTTACAAACAAAGGCTCTAGAAATTGTTCCCTAAATTTTTTGCTTTAGGAAAAGTTTTAATGTTTTTCCATTAAGTGGTAAATGTGAAAACTGTTATATCAATATTTATTTTAGGGTGTGTGGGTCATCTATTGCTGCTATAAAATTGATCATTCTACAATTTTATCAAATCCAATGAAGAAAAAAGAAGGGCAATACTACACAACTCTTATTAATAACATTATGAGAAAATATTTTTCAAGAGTAATGATTTACATTTGTATGTTATACCATGCATCGCTGCGGCGAAAGGAATTATGCTAAATAAATGCATCTTTTATAAGAAAATATTCGCTTAAGATTGGCAGGAACCTTAAACGAGGATTGTCATTTCTTAGATTTTCTGTGTTGGATCCAAAAACCTCTGGACATCAGTTTATGTATTTAGGGCTAATCTAAGACCCATACCTTCTTAAAATAATCTTCCTCAATCTCCTGCTTCTAACATTTTATTTTAAGTCAGAAACAGCTACCAGTATTCTTTGAAAACTTAAAATCTAAAACAAAGTTCCATCCTATTGAGGCAGGTTGAGCTCTCAGAAACTCTCTCATTGGATATAATTCTCATAAGTGGGGAATGGCATTTTGAAAACAGTTAAGCGAACCTTTGTAATAAACCAGTTAACCCTCTGTTACAAATAAGTATATTGTTTTAGGTGCTACAATGAACGAATCCTTTTTGTTTGAAACTGTAATAGATGTCAGTAAAATGCACTGCATATCATAGGATCAATGGAAACGTGTCTCTGTTTGATTTCATTGGTGACAGCTCTTTTACAAAAATGTGGAATATAACCTCGACAACGAATGGTGTCTCCCAAAGGGAATGGTTTTATTTTATTGGATGTTTTATTTTGTTGTATAATGAATAGATCATTTAAATCAACTTTGTGCGCAACATCGGACATATATAAATATATCACTATTATTGAAAGGTTTAAACATCTGATCATTGTTATCAGAAGTATTTGACTGAAAATTAAAAAAAAACTGTTGGTTACAGATATGAAAACTTGTGAATCTACACTATCTTTAAATTATAAGAGGGTCAGTTCATAAGTCATGAAACCGTGTTATAGCCTGCGAAAAGTTGGCAGCATAGATAATGATGTAGGTATATATATGTTGGAAAAGTCTTGAAATATTTACTGAATATCACCAATAGATGGTGTGCGTGTGCATTGGGTAAACATTATCAGCATGCAGAAACGTAACTTTGGTCCAAACTGTGCTTCGAGAAAGATGTCAGTAAATTTCAGCAACGTTCATACATGGCAATTGCAGTTCTCCATGGCAGAGATTCTTCTGTGCAATGCCATAATCATTCTTGATGATGCTACAGTGCATACTACAGCTCCTATGAATGAGTTGAGTTCGGAGATTTGGGTGGCTCTGAACAACGACAGCTTGAGAGCTGGCGAGGCCGAAATGAGGTGAGAATGGAGCAGTGCACGAATGAAAGGGTGGGGGAAACAGAAGATCCCCGAGAAAATTCACCGACCAGCGGCATCGTTCGGCACGATTTCCACTTGAGAAAATCAAGAGTGACCCGGCCAGGGATCAGTCACCGCGGCTCCAGCTCTTATTAAGGCCCCTTTACAGCAGTGGGGTTAGGAGCAGTTGATTGTCAGCAACACCTTCTCTATCGCTGGAATATGTGTGTGTAAGACCTGAATGAATATTTCATATGGTGCTAAGCTGTTTATATTTACTTTCTGTGCAATTTTTTCACACTAAATAATGGTTTCCATTTCTCTCTTTATCGATTGCCTCCCAACCCTACATGCCTACACCAGGCTGCACTTCTTGGCAGCATTCATAAGCGAATTTCACTTCCCTTTAAACCCATAAAACATTTTACTTTTGCAGTACTTTTACCGCAGGCTATTCCACAGTTGCTATAACTTATGAAACGACCCTCGTACAAGGATAAATCAGTTCCAGTGTCAAACAATTTTTACTGTGCAGGAAGTCCGACGCTCTGGGGAGGAGAAAGTGCAAGTTTGTGCCGATATCGATGAAGAGGGAGCTGGTGTCGTTTTGCAATCAGAGGGTGCCCAACTTCAAGAACAAGAGGCCCGGGATCATCCTTGGAGACTTCTTCGCGCCGAATATCGTCAACTGTACAGACAGGAGAATTGAAGGTGCTGGTTCCTCGACATCTTGTTCTTTCGAACCAAGGAAAGTGGTGAAAATTATGAACCTGGACCAAGTAACGAATGGTGAAGAGAAAGATAGTAGCTTGAAACTACTTGTTCGGGCACCAGGGAAGATCAATGGCTTCGTGGATCCGCTGAATCCACGAGCGCATGGCTACTCTCAGAAATGCAATTACATTTCAAACTGACATTGCGGTGATCACGCCAGCCATCCTCAAAGTAAAGGCTCCTATCCAAAAATTACATGTTAGTAGCAAGCTGAAATGCTGAAACATTCCACTCTCTATGTGCAGTTTATCAGTGGAAATGGTTTACACCGAAGCAAAACTGATGCACTTAATATATTCTGTCCCTGTGGGATGTCACTCGCATTTTGTAAGTTAGAGGAGGTTTTAGTGTCATTGAAGGAAATAAAGGCAAATTGTCCAGAGTATGAGAGACATCCACGAGAACAAACAGTGTGCATACGTCAACTGTTTTCCATCACCAGGTTTTATTTTGTGCATATGATATTGGTAACTACTGAACTACAATATCGGTGACCATATAGCTGACACCAAAAGGTCAGTAAGTGTTTAAATCATTGCTAGTTGTTTACACCTTGAATAAATATACTTTGGAAAACAATAATAGGTAAATAGGTAAATTTCTTTGAAAATAATAAAGAAATCATACATCAATGAGGCTTTGGAGCTTGCATTTATATCTTCAGAAATGATATCACAAGTAATCGACTTGGCTGTGTTTCATCAATAATTTTTTCTACAGGTACTTTATTTTAGGTAATATGGCCACATTTTCAGTTTTCAAATACAAGTAGCAAATATGTAACATTCAATGTGATTTGTCCATATATGTGATGTAGAATTCGAGATGTACAAATGTTTCAAGTCTAACTTGTGGGCAAATGAATCCATGGATTTTTCAGCTCTATATTTATGGTTGGCAACACCTGATTTTTGAGAAAAGTGTTCCATGCAAGTTAGGTTTCAATATCCCATATGCACATTGACAGTTCTCCTGTGTTTATCTGCTGTGTATCTGTGAGAACACATTGTGGTATCTGACTGGGCCAATCAGAATTAGGTTAATATGGAACCAAAAGCCTGTAACTCGTGGGAAGGCACCTATGATGCTTAGCAATTAAATCTATTCAGAGTCCGTGGTGGGCTCCGAATTCACTAGGCATGTGAGGAACCTAATTTGCATAATTGCCTAATTTGCATGATTGCCTAATTTCCACATTGCTAATATGCATATAAATTGATTAAATGATTAATTAATCAAATTAATAAGTGTAATGATATTATCAAATTTCTTTGATATCAATTATTTTTAATGGTGTTGAAAGGGTTAAGGGTCATAAGGATAATGTGTGCTCTCTGACGTCTTGGAGCCGACTGAACAGATAGGTATATTGTAATGGGGTATATAGGTGTTGATGTTGGTGGAAGAGTGGTATAAGGGACTTTTTTTAATTTGATGGAGCACTTGTGACTGATATGGAAATAATGAGTGGAATGCACCTGATTAATGGAACGCCTGTCCAGGTCGCTCTCTGAATGCATACTGAGGATTTAGATGCGGGAGAAAATTTTCCTTTTCAGTGAAGCAAATATATATTTTAAATAAATTAAACAAAAATAGTCGACTGAAATAAGTACGAATTACTATAATCACTAACCCGATTGTCCAATACTTTAATCATATGATTACCAAATTAAACTAATTTCCTAACAAAGAAACTTATCTCCACTTTAATCACATAACATTATATGGGACTAATATAAACCAAACATGTATTCGTGCGATTACCGAATGAAACTAATTTTCAACTGAATTCATTAAACAAAGTTAATTAAAATAATCACATACGAACCAAGCTACTATGAAAACACACGATTTACAATCAAAAACTCACCAGAATGCTACAGAATATTAACATCCATGGAACCTATGCACACATCCTTCATCGGCTCTCAAGAGCAAAACATAATCAAAATGAAATATTCTAAACGCAAATATGTACAAATGCACAACGAAATACAGGTTAAACCACTTTCCACACTTCACCTAGCGCCTTACAAAAATGATTGATTACACTAAGAAATTAATCGTAAAACCAAATCTCAAACTAAGCATATTCTAATAAAAACTTACAAATGCGCTATGAGTCGGCACACAGCAATTCTACAGAATGTTTTCCGATAACCCGTCGTACATCGACGTCTCTATCGCTCCGACTCGCCTATTGCAAAAGCCTGTCACACTCAAATGAATAATGAAAATGTTTCAATTAATCAAACTTAATAATTATCAGAAGCATTTTTACGAACACATGAGAGAAAAAAGTAGTGTATTGTGTATGAGTCAGTATCACTGCTCCAGGTCTTGCTCCATGCCTTGCATAAGCCTGGAGCTAGCTCGGCTGTTCGCTTGGAACTGAAGACTCTCGGGACCAAACTTTTTGCCGATTCACCCCACCTCTTCCGCAGCCTCCCGACAGGGACAAAGAGCTTACCACAATTCGTCACGCCTCCAAGACAGGTCTGGTGTCAGTCTGTCGGGGAGCAACATCGCCGACTACCTGCCTCTGAAGACGGGCTCGCCGAGGAAATTTCAAATACTAGTAACTGAATTTAAAAAAGTAATACCATCACGTCTACAGCAAAAAATATTTATTCCATGAAAAAAAAATTAAGCGCAGAAAATTCTAAAACTCTTACCCAAATTTCAAAGAAATGTCCCGCAAACACAAGCTAAACAAAATGATTAAAAATATTTCCAAGTAGAGCGTTTATTAAAAGTATTACATTGTTCAATGATCACACTCATCGGCTCTCAAGACTCAAAACTAAATATTTGAAAATTTATTTTCCTTTCTTTAAACATTTTGCCATCAAATGTTTTATATTACCAACAAGTTGGTGCCTGCCATGATTCTATAAGAATTTTGAACATATTTGCATATATATTCATCCTAGAAAATACATTTTTGTGTGTAGATTTCTTTACGAAATTATAAGTTTTAAACCAATCTTGGTATACGCAAAAATTAAATATGATTTTAAAAATGCGCCCAACTAAGATTATTGTTCTACCATTTATACCAGAAATGTATATGTTTAGGCAAATACATCAATATTATTTTAAAATATCAGATTTCTATTTGAAATTAAGAGATTGGAATTCGTATCGGAGTTGAAAGTTCCAATATCTCAACAAAAAACTGCATTTTAAACATTTTGACCCTGATAGGATTTTGGGGAACTATGATAAACGAACGTATATATTTTCTAAAATACGTTTTTGCATCTAGATTTTTTTAATGAAATTATAAGTTTTAAACCAATTTTCGTGTATGCGAAAATTAAAATACTATGTCTGTTAACTTTCTTTTACAAATGCGCTCAACTAGGATTTTTGATTACACCGTCATATTTATGAGAAAGGTGTGTACTTGGAAAAATGTGTATATTTGTGTAAATATTTTATTTAAAAATTCTACATTTTGACACAATATTAACGAAATACCATGCATCCAGCCTAGAATGAGTTGTAAAATGCCAAAATCAACGATATTTCAATAAATTTTCTAAGAGACCCTATTTTAAGCAAAAATTCAAGTAAAATGGTAACCATTTTGAATCCGTATACTATATAAGAAGGAATATATTTATTTTTCTCTCAGTCTTAAGCCAGCAGTTGTCGAAGTCAGATCGTGTCGGGAGTGTATCACCAGGTGGGTTACATCAATCAACAGATTTCACCGAGGCATACTACAGCCATCTCCGAGAGGTTTACATCAATCAATAGACTTATCCAAGGCGAACTACAACTTTCTCCGAGGCGTTCATCAATCTACAAACTTCATCAGCAGGTAACATGCACAACGGGCACTGCGGCCCTCAGAGGAATTAAGGGACGATGAGGACATAGTCTCATATTTGCCTTGTGATGAAGATTGCCCATATGGTACACCGGCTTTTTTTAATCAAACAAACACAATACATTTGAGAAGAAATTGTGTAATGCGAAGGTGGCAAAATGTAATGAACCTTGTTAATCATCCCGATTTACCAAGATACGATTCCGGGATCGATGAAGTTGATTCAGCAGCTACAACAGAATTTTTGTAAAATTAGACTTGTTAAACTCTGATGAAACTATGATTGAAACAGCCTAATCATGATGTGATATGCGAAAGGATTTGAAAACCATTACGGCAAGCCTTTCATTATTAAAGAACCTGCCTTTACATATGCCACTTATGATAATGACACAAAAGTATTAAGTTTCAAAGCACCCAAACCTTGGTTTGCTTTAAATCTGGTATTGAAAATGATGTTTCGACATCAAACTTATGAAGTACATGATTTGAAATGGGACTCTGGTGTTATAGTTTACGAAGACAGTTTCCAATACATGAATGATGTGCTTCTCGAAGACTATCCCCTACACTTACTTGAAAAAATGCAGAAGGAAATTTGAAAAAATCTGACTAATGCAGATATTGTAAATATCAGACGATATCATGACTGTTCAAGCATTAATTCGGTAGTGAAATGCTATAATACTAATAGCTATAATAACAAAATGTTTTGTTCGCAGTGCGAAAGCAAAACTTTGAGAGTATTTATATCAGCATCCTACCTACATGTAAAGGTAATAATTTAAAATTGGTTTGCTACAGGTTCATACATGCATATAAAATTTTGAAATGGAAACATTCAATTCAGAGAAGGCATACGAAAGTGTTACTCCGGGTTACAAGAGAGTGTGGTTCAAATCTCTAAAGAACATATACTCCCAATTCCAGATGTGCGATGGGGATGAATACTGAAACTTTGTACAAAGTTTCGCAGGAAATACATATACAGAACGAGTATTCTGTCATGAACAAGATGACTGCTCGGTTTTTAACATGCGATCCAATAGCAAACTGTCCCGTTCTTCTTGGGATCTGTGATTTAAAACCAAAAGTGAAGAAATAATCAAGGAACCAGGATTTAGACAAATAAAATATAAATGAAGTAGAGAGTTCTACAACAGCCCCACCATATGGACTGAAACATGTAATAACAAGCAACACATCATGCAAAGCAAGGAAATAGAAACATTAAATTGTCGCCTTGTGGTATGTGGGATTATGAGGTTTGGCAGAGCAACATTTGTGTCTGTAAATTCGATCTAACCAAGATGATGTTACGAAAATATTAAAATTTCTAAATAATTTTTAAACCTACTCTGTGGTACACTCCCAACAAAATGTGGAAACATTTTCTTTTCATTCTTTGAAATATATATATATATATATATATATATATATATATATATATATATATATATATATATATATATATATATATAAAGGAACAAACATATAGCTGAATGTCAGTTATGATAGCAAGATTATACTCAACACTTCAGTATGCTAGAGTTACTCCAGGCCTCAGGAGAGTGTGGTTTTGACTTGAAGAAGAGGGTCGATCACAAATTCAAATGTGTAATGGAGAAGAACATTGGTGTTTCTCGTTAATTAGTCTGGCATATACTTTAAAAGTTTTCGATGTCTGTTTTGGGCAAAGATTTTGTCCTTTGTATAGTATGTGTATGTGGCCCTGCAATGAGAATCAACTAACAATTGGAGCTTTATCTAAATTCATAACTTAATGTACGTCATACAAGAAAATTGAATACATAATGAAGAAAGATTGTTGTTGTTCTATGCCTATAGTGTGTAGCAAACAATGTGACAAGGCACATGTTATGCATATAGGTAACCAGGAATTAATGTCTCCCTGTGGTATGTGGCAATGCAGTGTTTTTCAAAGCAAGAACATCTAATCTGTCAGACTATATAAAGGAGAACATTTAATATAAAATTGTCAGTCATGGTTACTTACTATCTTCGAGCCTACAGTCGCATATGAGATCCTGCAAATAGAATACCAAAGAGTATTCTTTAAGCTTTATGATGATATTTTACAAGTTCAAGTGTTTAACGATAGCGAACATTAGTGCTACACTTTCGATTCCAATCTCGGCATCCGCTTTGGTGAAGGATTAGCATGCAACGATTGTTCTGTGAGGTATCTCCACCCCGATAGTGAACTGCCATCTACATTTGAATACCTGATGATAGCCAGCCTTACCAAAGAGTTCGAAGAAGAGCACAGCAACGGGGTAATCGCCTATCAATTCTCCAGACATTATCAGGGAACCACAATCCATTGGAAGGAAACATGTGATGGTGACATTCACAACTTTACTTTCGAGCAAGGAGGTTTAGTTTTCCCATAAATATGCAATATCCATGTTTCTGAAGTAGTAAATAAATTATAATATTCTCTCCTATTTGTAAGTATGCATCTATTCAAAATGGTTTGTATTCTGTAACTTATAACGTAGCATATTGACAGGTTGTTGTTAAGGAAATATGTGAGTCAGCCATTCATTTCAAATGTTCATATTGGTCTGAAACTTTGACAGTGCATAATAAACCACGTAGTTTTGATTCCAGTTTAACTAACTGTAACAGTTCGAATTGTCTTGTAAATCAGTACACACCATACAGGTTAGAGAAAAAAAACTAACTTTAAAACCAAGGGTGAGCGTATTGTAATAGCATTTTGCCAGGAAGAACAGTGTTTGAAACATCTGATCTATACAGCAGATAATATTTTACCATTTCAATATTTTGAAGAATGTGACAAGGATATTCATATGTTTGTACTGTGACCCACATGTATATATGCCAGGCCACAATTACTCCAACTCTCCTGCATCCCTATCCTTCAGAAAAAAGGATCAGGATAAGAGTGGGAGAACACACTAAAAACTCTCGTAAAAATTGATCACAACAGAGCATAAAACATAGCAAATAATGCTTGGTATTACTAGGCGAAATGTCTTAGTCCAAGATGGAAAAACCCAGGTGCTACCCCTACAATTAGACAACACCTAACTCTTTTGATTTGCATTTACTACCCAGATTTCTCAAAATTTGTACAAAACATATTTGCTACAATAGGCTGCGAAAATAAGTACTACAAATGCTCCTTTACAAAACACTTACTTAGAAAAACACTTTATATGTGCTGATTTTCAGCTGCTTTCATTCTGCCAATATATCCCAATTTTCCATGAATCCCTGATATAAACTCACCAAGTTCGTCAAAAATTTCACCCAAAATTCAGTGGAAATAAAATCGCTTAAAATATTATTACAGATTCACCCCTAAAATATCAAAAATAGGTTTAATCTCCAAAAGCTTCCACTTTACACTAGTACCTCATTTGCACCTACAAATCCTCTTTGCTTTTCCTTACACACTATACAATTTATGAAAACTACACACTTTACAATGTCCATAAAAGATTGAAATCCGCAGCTCTAAATTTCTATCTCACAGTTCCCATTTACAGACACACTCTTAATTTAATTACAAACAATTTGCACTGAAAGACAGTGTCTAAAAGCAGGTTAGTGGTCTCAAATGCGAATCCCTAATACGCCCTTTTCTCCCTCTAGGTCAAGGTTACCACTCGCCCCCAACATACATCCATCAGCCCACAAAACATCAAGGAAGGTGACATTCAATTGCAATGGCCTGAGGATATTGTCCCCACATAGACACTCTAAGTGAATCTGTGTGGTCATCACAAACTACTGCTAACACTCAAACACAATTCACACCACAATATTGCAGTCATTCCCCAACCCATTCCCAGAGTTCAGTTTTACAAATTCCCTGGTGCCAAAATCCCAGACTCTTCTCAAGATTACGAAGGATTCTCAGGCCAATACCCCAACTACTAAAAATCAAACCCCAAACCCCCAAGTCCCAGTCCTTCCTGATCTGGCATTCAACTCTTAATCCACCGCCCCGCCGCAAGCTTACTACAATCTTCACTACTTTTCGAAGAAGGCAGTAACGCATCCCAGCATTGGAATGTCCCCTGGAGACAGATCGAACCAGCACTTCTCTTCTTTAAGACTACTACTCTGGGAACCACTCGCTCCTACTACTCATAAATTCCTCAATACTTCGGCCCTATTTCCAATGCTTTAGAAGTCTAAGTCTCGATGACTCGTGTTCTCCATCTGAGTCCCACTTCTGCACTGGCAAAACTTAAGTCCGATGACTGGCATTAATAGGCTAAGTTTGACCTCCGCACTGCCAAAAACTAAGTCCGTCCTCTTACAATTATTCAGGCAAAGTTCAACTTCTATGCTGCCAACACTATGTCCCACATTAAGTATTTTCCAGGCTAAATTAAACTTCCATGCGGCCAAAAACCAAGTCCGTCATCCATCAATTATTCAGACAAAGTTCAACTTCTATTCGGCCAAAAACTGAGTCTCTCATCATGCTTTTTAAGGCTAAGTTCCACAGGTATACTATCATAATATAAGTTGCTCTTCATTACTACAGAAATAATTTAAGTCCAAACATCAGCACTACTTAGCACTTCTTCGCAGAGTTACACTTAACTTTTCTCTCGGCGATCTCGAAGCTCTAACCAAGGGTGGAACCACTTCACCCATTAGTGATCCGCTCGCCAGCAGGAACTTCTCTGCCGAAACAATTTTTTTTCTGGCGAGCCACCAAATACCACTACACCAGCATGAGCATCTTCTCAGTGCTCTGTGCCCTCCAGTATGCATGTTAGTAGATAAGACAGTTGGAGAGTGGGATTCATCTCAGGGCAAGCCCTTTAAGCCTTAGGTCAGGGTTGATTAATAAAATTGCATCGCGACTGAGCGGGGTTATCTGGTGCCATGGCTGCAATTGTAGCTATGGGCACACCCCGAAAGAAGAAGTGTCTAGTAAGGGGCATGGAAAACCAGGCAAAGCGGAGAGGGCCTGGAGAAAACTAAGCGACTGTCACAGAGGATAATTCCTTGTATTGGATTAGGGCTGGAGAATGTAGGGTTATGGTCAGTTCACTAAGATAGACTTTGTGAGGATAATGATGGTGATATGAAATGTATCGATCCGTTCCTGGAATGTACCCAGGGTCGTACCCCAGTAGCACGGCCCTGGAGGCAGGGGACAGAACTGTGCCATCAGCCCACAGATGCCAGTCATATTTCTGGATGCAGAAAAAAAAGCATAAAAATACGATCAATAAGAAGAGGAAGGGGTGGTGGTGCGATGTAATGAAATGGCATCACCTACAGTGAAAGTTCGCTTGCAGCTAGTGTGGTGTGTGTAGTGTTGGCAGAGTTGTGTGTGACCAGTGTAGTGTCGAAGTATTAGGTAGTTAGTAATAAAAGGTATACAGCCTGGAGGACGCCATATTGGGTATCAGGTAGGTGTATAGGGCCAACACACATACCTAAACCAGACTGAAACTCCAGGTTGGATCCTGCGATGTTGACACTCGGGTGCGCACATAGTGTAGCATAGACAACAAAATGCAATGTAAAGTACAAGGCCATCTCCAAGCCAGAAGCTGTACAGAGCCTGCTTTGCCTTGTTCTGTGTTTGCATATTGCTTTGCACCATTGTATGCGTTTGTGGGAATTATCATGCGACTTAATGGGGTAGTTTGGGGAGTTTATGGCAGCCTGTGAGCCAAAATATTTTTCGGCCTCTTATATTTTTTTGTTTCCTTGGGTTCATAATCCCCGAGGCTGGATATTTTCGCATTTGCACTGTTTGCACAATCAGTGTAGAATTCTTTGTGCTAATTTCACTAAGTGCTCATCCCATTTTTTAATTTTTAATTAACGATGCAGATATACCCAAGCACCCAACTGACCTCCTATATATACCACACCAGTTCCCCTACTCTCAGGGTATCCCCGCCACGAGACCAACACCGCGCCGCCTCTACGATCAGCAAGCGCTCTTTACACTCGACACGACCTCTTTATTAGCATAATAAACACTCAAAGATAGTGGCAGGAAAAATGGGTGCCTCATTCCTCGTGGAGTAGGGACACGCTTCTGAGTGGCTCCTTTCAGCAATGCGCCACACATGCCCGCCGGGCAGACAGATGTTCCACAGGCATTCGCAAAACTAGATATCACACTACATATTAAGCAGAGAAACGTCATGCGATTTGTGGTGGCACATAGCCATTACAGTATACAATAATGAAGAGTTTGGTTACTTATTATGTAGTGGGTGTGTTTCATCAAAGTGTTACGTGCATCGAGCAGTAAAATTAGGAAAAATAAAGTTTAGCCCTCAAACATGTTTTAACTTGCAAAGATAGAGGTTTATTAATATATTGGATCTTACTAATTTGTTCTCATTCAGGTATTGGTTCGCATACGAGTAACATAGCATTCTTCCATCTGGGAAATCATTACATGAGCATGAAACTAGGCAAGTCTAATGTATTGTACAGTTTATGGTATAGCGGGAGTATCTGTGAATTTACTGAGTCTTGGGACAGAATGTTCCATTTTAAGGTTATTTATTACCTGCTGGGAGACAAAAAAAGAAATGAATTAATTCAATGCAGTGATGTGACCAAATGTGCTGGGTTTTATATGACTACAACTCCTCTTCCATCTAGTACTGAAGATGTACACTCGCACTATGTCGAGACATATCCATACTTAATTTAAAGTGTTGTGTTATATTCCCCTGAATGTAGAGACATTTGTGTGCAAACAGATAGGATAAAGCCAGGGTGTAAGAAATGCTCCCTCCTAGAAAGTAGACTTCAAGGGGATCTCGATCCAATTCTATAAAAATGTATGAAAACATTGTTTACTGAAGTTGCTAATAGCTTATGACTTCTGTTAAAATATTTGTGGAATACCCTATTTTTAGTTGTGCAATGTTTCACCTTGTGTAAGTTTTGCTATTTATGTTTGTTCCTTAAAAATGTTGTATATAGTTTTGAAGCATCCTATACTAAAACTGATTTACCCCTTAAAATGTGGTATATATATTTTTTAACAACCTGTGTTTAAATTACTGTTTGTGTATATTTTGCTATATATTGTGAAATGTTCTATGTACTTGAGACATCCCATATATTGTGAAATATTGTGTATATTTTGAAACAGCATATGTTTAAATGAATTGATTTGTGCATTATGAAACCTGCTACACATGTGTAATATGCTTGTGTAATATTGAAATAATTGGTTGTTTAATGTACTATGTATTTGAAACAAACTGTTTTAAGGAAAATTCTAGATGTACAAATTAGTAAATAAATAAATGTGTTACAAATGAACGGATTTGTATGTATTTCTATTTACCTATTTCCCCTTAACAAAAAATGTTTTGGTTTTCTTAAGAAACTGAAAAAAATTATTACTCTAATTAATAAAGAGATAAATTTTTGGTTTCCTTAGGAAACAGGTAAAAATTATTACTCTGATTAATAAAGAGAGATAATCTTATACTTCATAAAACATTTTCTAAAAGTGTAAAAAAAGTGTTCGCTTCTTGTGAACAAGTCGTGAAAAATCAAATATAATATGAAAATAACAGAGGCCTAGCCACATGTGGAAAACTTTTACTGAAATAGTGAATACAGAAAAAAAAAATATTTTGTTACAGTTCAAAGAAACTCTGCCATGTGAAAAGCACGAGATCAGAGCTGGGAAATAAGATATTATTTGTCTGTATCCCACCATAGGCTTCCAGCTACCTGGTCTTCTACCTACCCCAAATCGCCTCTGTCTTCCCCGCACATGATAACCCGGCCCAACTCTGCTACAAACAGCTCTAACAAGTACGGATTATTTTTAACAAACAATTTCCAACACAAGTACGTAAAAATAGTTTATTTACATCGCCAACCTCTGTGGCATAGTCAGATTATGCCTTAGAATGGGGGTTCTGGGTTCGAAACCCAGTAAGGCTTGGTTAATATATAAGCTGGGTTCTATTACCAGCTAAGGCATGGGTAATATAATTCAGTGTCCTTATAACACTTACACAATAATAGAAGGTACACTTACAGATACGTATGGAATGCTTTATAAGTAATTATATAATGACAAGTTATATAATTAAAATTAAAATTGAAGTTGTGACGAAAACACAAGAGCACAAACAGTTTAAATTTCCAAATTCCTTTTATTCTGGTTTCTTTTAACTCTGTCCATAGCATTTACCAAATTTTATTAATATTACATTAAAAAAAAACAACCCTGGCACCAAATAGCCATCAAAACAGGATGCTCCAATAAAATAATAAAATTACACATTTATTCATGCAAACTGACTGAAAATTAAATCCAAACAAATATATACGTATTCATAAGGTACAAGATAGTAGATAAGCGAATATTATAAATTCTTTAAAGCCATCAAAACTTAGTAAATGAAATCACCACAGATAGAATTTTATTTTCAAGCAATACTATAAAAATTAAATTAAATTAATATTGAAATATAAATACTTAATCTCAATCAGCCAAACTTCAAACATTTTAAAAGAAACTTGTGTCAGATGGCGTGCAATAGCCTTTCCAATGTCTATCTGAACTAAAACCAATACGTACACACAACATTAAAAAAATACAATTTAAACCTATTAAAGTAGTTCAAGCACTGATGATACCAAATATAAATGCACTTGCAGATGGGTTTTTATTTAAATCTTTCAATATAGCTCAAGTCGATGATGTCCATACAATGCCATACAGTTTTCAGGCGATCAGCATCGAAAAAATGTTTCATTTACTTCAATAGGTATGCCATTTTAAAGCAAAGAAACTATGGGCTCCACATAATACAAGTTAATCAAAACTTAATTTTGACAGGGAAATGCCAACCAGAATTTAGTATAGAAGTAAAATAACACTGACATAAACCATAACTCGATTTACCAGAAAATCCCTTGAACATGCCACAAACCCACCTCATCGTGTGACTCATTGTGCATGGCTGCAAACATTTCGGCTCGCTCGTTACTAGCGAGGTTTAAGCTTTTGAACAGAGTCCATAATGGACAGAGAGGTATTTTCACCTAGCTGACCAGAGTAGAAGTGAACGAGCTTTGGTCGAAAGCAAGCCTCGTCCAGACAGAAAATATACCAACCAATCAAAACACTGTTACTCGCACATGCACAGAAAGGGTAGGGCTTGTTAAGAGGTAGGCGGGAAAATGGGAGGGGAGAGGAAGTCAAGGCAATACCAGGTGGAGCAGCAGTTCAAGTTCTTTATACTCTAAAATGCTGGCGGCGCAGGCACAAGCTGCACAAAATTACAATTAATTGTTATCCAAAACAGAAAACCGTTCATAATGCATTATAAAGACTATTACGTTCTGTAATCATATTGCAAAAGAAATCCATACATGTACAAAAACGGTAAGTAATTACATAATTCAAATTATAAGTAATCACTAATACCAAAGAAATATGCATATTTTACAATGCAGTTCCAACTCGAAACAATTGTAAATGAGAAAAATCATAAAATGCATTAGTTCATTAAAAATATTTTAATATCGTAATTTTGATTAAAAATAATTTAATTCATTAAGGAAATCATATTTACAAAATTACGTTTTAATATCAAATCAGGCCATTTCCCATGTTCACATAGCTTCTCTGGGAAGAGAGGGTAGGGGATGTCGGGTTATATATACACGTGCAGGAGCACCGCTCCTCATTGTTCATCCAACCACCATAGAGGGATCATATCTGCTCTGCTCCGCTACTGCTCGCCGCCCAACCGACTTCTCACCGCCTCCGCCCGCTGGAAGCCTTGAAGGCCTGCCGCGACAGGGGTCAGCCGAACACCGGCCCAGCCTGGGCAGGCAGCCACCCGCGACTAGCACTTGGTCTCGCTCAGGCCCTCAGCTATCTGACCGAAGTTCAGATCTCACCTGTCTGAACGGGATTCAGATCTCGCCTACCACCTTTGGTAGCAGACTTTATGAAAGTAAATAGAGTTAACAATTAGGGCTTTTTAATACTGTTTGATATGGTGATAATATTTTAATAACTTTCAATCTTGTTTAATAAATTATACGAAATTATTGCATAAATATTTTTAAAAAATTGTACAATTATTGAGAGTTTTTTTCCAGGAGCATATTAAATTAGTTTTGCTGCAAACATGTAAATTGTTCATTGGAATTTGTTATAACTTTAGGATTTTTACCGGGTATTTGTGTAATTGTTCAATTTTTTTGCTAATTGCTTAAATTTTTTGCTGGACTTTCGTAAATCTCTTAAATTTTCTTCGAATATGTTCAAACTTTTAGAATTTGAATTATATTTATTAAATTTTCATATGAATTAGTTAAGACTTTTAGGATTCAATTGAAATTAATTAACTTTTACAATTTCTAGTGCATTTTGCCTAATATTATGTAACTTTATATGCAAATGTTAAAAACTTTTACATTTTGAATGAAATTTGTTTAAAATATTTATGATTTGGTTAGTTTAAGATCTTTTAAAAATATTCTGGGAATGTGGGTTGATATATGCTTGGGAGTGAATGATGAAAACATAGAAAAATATTTGGGAACTATGCCAAACCACACACAATGTGTTTTGAGGGCACACAGCCCTGCCCATATCTTTGTTCTGAATGAGGTGATTGGTGAAGGATGACTAAATGATGAAATGATGAATCAATGGACATTAGTAAATTTAATGATTGTGGAGTGTATGAAAATAGGTTGGGTGAGAATTTCTAGTTTTAAAATTTAACTATTTTTCTAAAATTTATTGAGTAGATGTATGACTGCGAGTATAAGTGCAGGGAAAGGTGTTACAAGTGATTCTAGGAGGGTTCTTGGTGTATACTTGAGTTCTTTTAATGGAGTAAATAGAGAGATAATCAGTGACTGCCATTGTCCTTATAATGGACAGAAGGCCATGGCAATATCATGAACTGAGGATATTATGCAAAGCCATCTAGAATTTAATACCAAGTACTCTGAGAAAAATTTATTGAGTAGGTGTATGACTGTGAGTACAAATGTAGGGAATGGTTTTACAAAGAATTCTAGGTGGGCTCTTGGTGTATATTTGAGAGTTTTTTAAATTTTAGTTTAGTTTTAAATGGTTTTGAGATATTCTGGGTGGATATACATGTGTTTGGGTCTGAATTATGGAACACAGAAAAGTATTTGGTAACTATGCCAAACCATGCACAGCATGTTTGGAGGGTGCATAGCCCTGCCCATGTCTATGTTCTGAATCAGTTGATTGGTGAACGATGACTTAATGTTGAACAAATGGACATGAGTGAATTTAACAATTGTGGAATGTATGCAAATATTTAATTGTAAAAGTGAATAATGTTTGAATTTTAAATTTATGTAACTTTTAAGAATATTTAATAATGCAAGTAGGTGTTTTAAATGTATAGTTTTGGAGTGGAAAAGATTAATTATCCATGCTAAAACTTTTTATATGAAAATCCTTATTAAATTTGTTAAAAAATTTAACAGTGTCAACTACTATTTACAGTGTCAAATGCTTTTATTTTTTACAGTGTCAATTACTTTTAAAAATTTTCCATACTTTAATTTTTGTACAGCACCAACTACTTTTAATGGTGTCACATACTTTTTACAATGTCAAATACTTTAATTTTTTACAGTGTCAAATACTTTAATTTTTTCTCAGTGCTACACATTTTTTATTTTTGTAGTGTCAAATACTTCTTTGACTGTGTTAAATACTTTAATTTTTGTACAGTGTCACATGCTTTAATTTTTGATGGTATTGCATTATTTAATTATGTCAATTACTTTTATTGGTGTCACATACTTTATTTTTTAGAGTGTCGATTATATCACGTGATTTTAAAAATTAATATTAATAAGTTTTTTCTTAAAGAAATCGTGTTCAATAACTTACTTAAATGCAATACAAGGGTAATAATTAAAACTATTCAATGTTTTGTAAACACAGCTTGTCTGTTATGAAGCACAAAAACCTTGCGAGCTGTGAAGGATAGTGTGGAAGGCGGACGATTTGCTTTGCTGTACTGCCTTGTCTGTGGAATCTTAGGAGAGGAAGGGAAAAGGGGAAGTGGATGCCATACCTTTTGGGGAGGCGTTTAGCACAGGCTTAGGTGGCCACACAGGGAAAGGGGGACAGTGGGGTGGTGCATGTGCTTAGGAGAAAGGCCGCATAGGCCAGGGTGGGGGAAGGGGATGGTACCTGATACGTGGAACCCCATGCATGCAGCGGCGGACCATAGAAGTTCGGCCCCTCATCCCCACCTCATGGCAAGCATCACTCCCTCTTCTTGCTGTGTTATCTCGCCTCCTTCACACAGCTCACACTGCTCCCTCCCTCTCCTCATTCTGCACTTATGTCATGGTGCACCTCCCTTGCACTTGTCCCGCCGAGCATTCCACCGCTCGACCCACAATGCTCCCTCGACTTGCCTCGCCGACAGCAGCTTCCACAGTCACTGTCTATTTTGTAAACAAGAACTACTTCTATGTGATTCAGTGCACTGTGGGAAGTAAGCTCTCTTGCACGCTGGTTTTCAAACATAGAACTAAACTCTGTCATTAAAATTATATTTTTGGATCAATTTTTAAAATTGAAACAAATTAATTTATATAAATGAAAGTAATATGTAATACTTCATCTTTTCCTGTGTTTATAAAATAAATTTATTAAATTTATAAATTCTTTATATTTTTTGTGGTGTTGAAATTATTGTATCGAGAATCAAACATATTATTTTGACACAGTTTCAGGGAAAGCATCAAAGTTTTGCTCGTTTGTTGGATGATCTTTTCATTAGCAACATAGAAAAAGAATCTGATTTGCTACCAAAAAGAGCGCCTAGTACAAGCTGTCAGGACGTGGTCGTTTCACCTAAATGGTGTCGTTTCGATCTGCTACTGGATGATTTATTCTTGAGTGAATCGAGCACTAATTCGCACATGGAAAGACCGTCAGCCACAACAGATTGGAATACGACCATTTCCCCCAAACATGGAAAAGCAGATATCCTGTTAGATGATTTGTTTCTATTTGACACAGAAAATATGAGTATTTCGGATAGTGCCTTGGCCATCTCACAGCCAAATTTCGAGTCTGTTAGAGACACCTCTTCTAGGCAAATGGAAAATAATTTGTTTTCCGATTCCTCTAACTCAGTGGAATCTTCATTTCCTGAATTGAAATATCAGCTAGTGGTCATGGTATTTGCGGGTAGATTGAGTGATGTGCTCATAGTTAATGATCAAACTAATACTGACAAGGATTTTGAAATATGTTTTAAAAGGTACAGAGTCCCTTTGTTAAAGTTAACAACTGCATCACCCTGGCAAATAATGCTTAATGTCGCCATAGTGTGTAAATATTAAAGTCCTTTTTGGCTGAGGAAGGTGCTATGCAGATGTTTTACTTTCAAAGCAAATCACTTCCCATCCTGTGTTCAAACAATGTGAGCAAAATCTATGATGAAACGATTAAGCCTTACTTCACAAACAGACTTGAGGAGGTTAGTGCACGTAGCTCAGGTTGGAGTCTGTCTCTAATTCTGCATATGTATGTTCACATATCACAGTTTAGAGCAATCACCATTGGTGTTGCTAACAGTAAGCTCCCCAAGTTTATTGCCAATAAGAGAGCTTGCATCGATGTACATTGCCCGGAAGGAATGTGTTTCCATTATGCCGTTATATCAGCTTTGTTTCCTGCTGCACAGAATGGCCACAAATGACTTCATATCCAAATCTTTACAAGGTTTTGGATTCTGAAGGTCTGTTGGATCCTGTAGTATTACACGATATTCGAAAGTTTGAGGAGAACAATTTTATTTCTATCAATGTCTACTGTGTTGTGGACAAAGATAGTAATATTATCGATGAAAATTTCGATAAGCAAGGAGTTATCGTACCAATGTGTATTTCTCCTGTATGACATGCAAAATATGTAAAATGCAAAACATGCAAAATTCGTGCGTGTGTTAATGATGCTCATTTGAATTTTGTTTCCACTAAAGATTTGTCAAGGTTACTTCAGCCAATTGGGAAATAGGGAAAACAAAAAAAAAAACATGTTTGCGATTGTTGTCTCCAATACTTTAGTATTGAGGAAAAAATCGCAAAACATAATGATCTCTGTCAGTAACATAAGGCTGTTTTAGTACTTTCCCTACTGGGGACAACAAGTACTTGCAATTTCAGTGTTACAGCAAACAGAAAAGATTGGGTTTTGTAGCCTATTGCGACACAGAGACACATTTGAAACCCTTGTCCACTTGCCTAACCCCATTGTTAACATGATTAATATACATAGAATCAACCAACATGTTCCATATGCTTGTAGCATTTTGTTGGTTTATTTGTACAATCCAGTATTATCGAGCTACTTTGAATTTGTGGATGACGATTGTATAAACCAGTTAGTAGATAAATTGGTTGAATTGACAAAGTGGATTGCAGGAATATACAGCATGACTGTTCCAACGATACCAAAGACCCCAGCTGATGAACCTAGGTTGGTGGCTTAGAAAATTTGTCATATTTGTAAGAAAAAACTTGTAACAGATACTGTGGTCGACTATTACCATTTGACTGGGGAAATCAGAGGGGCTGCACATAATAAATGCAATTTTAAGTTCAGACTGCCCAAGAAACAACTTGTCACTATCTTTCATAACCTGCAAAACTATGATGCTCACTTTCTCATAAAGCCATTGGCCGAAAGTCATGTAACAAAACCCAATGGAACTGTGGTAATCGAAAACATGGGTACAATCGAGGTGATTGCAATGCCCCTTGAAAAGTACAAGTCCATCACCAAACATATTCCCAATGGGATTGACTCAAAAGGAAAGCTCCAACATTTCAAATTATGTTTCATTGATTCTGTTAGTTCATGAGTACCTCGCTGGAAACTTTGGCAGGTAATTTGAAACCTGCCCAATTGAGTATCATCTGCTCGATGTTTCCAGACAACACCCAATTTGAATTGGCAAAAAGGATTGGAGTGTTTCCTTGTGACTTGGTTAGGTCTGAAGACAGTCCGATGTGCACATCACTCACACCAAAGGATGCATTTCATAATGTCGTGAAAGGCAAAGGCATTAGTGATGAGGATTATGCTCATGCTCAAACCACGTTGGATGTGTTCCACTGCATAAACCTGCTACAGTATGCCATTCAGTATTTATGTGTGGACACTTGTTTGCTGACAGATATTTTTGACAATTTCAATGATAGATGTGCTGCTAGAGCTGTTGACGAACCCTGATATGTACCTTTTTGTTGAACGTGGGGTTGGGGGCAGTATTACCCAGGTTTCCAGAAGGTGTGTGTAAGTCAATAATATTTACATTGGTGAAGAGTACGACCCCAGTGTGGCATCGAAATATATCTGTTATTTCGATGTAAATGGCCTGTAGAGTCACACTATGAAGTGTAATCTTCCTACTGACAATTTTGAGTGGGTCAAGGCTGACGTGTTTTCATCGTGGGATTTTGTGAACACAGTGAATGATGGGGACACTTGCTTTTTTTGTAGAAGTAGATTTGTCATTTCCAGACGAATGCCACAATGTGCTATCCAATCTGCCTTTGGCTCCAGTAAGTGGCATACCTCAGAATGGCTCGTATGAACAACTTCTTTTAACTCTCGTGCCACGGAAGAATTATGTTATTTATGGGGAAACACTGAGGTAGTACTAGACGTGTGGAGCAACACTTGATTCTGTTCATCGTATTTTGTGCTTTTAGCAGAGGGCTTGGATGGCTCTGTACATCGAATTTAACATTGAGAAACGTGCCCAGGCTGTGAACGACTTTGAGAAATCGTTTTTTAAGCTAATGAATAATGAAAGTAAGGAAAATCTTTACTTAATGTCCGCTGGGAAAGGGATATGTCTTTTCCAGGTATGACACGATATATGGGATTGCATAACTGATAGGGCATCCTACATTCAAGGCAGGACAGATCATCCATGGGAATCTTGTTCTTATCGAAATGTCAAAGAGCTCTGTTACGTTTAACAACCCTTTGTACACTAGTGTTGTCATTCTAGATCTTTCCAATTTGACCCAATACGAATTTCATTATATATACATGCATCAGAAATTCCTCCACCAGCTTTGCACCTTTTATACTGTGATACCGATAGCCTAATATATGAAACTGCCTGTAGAGGTGTTTGTGAAGTAATTACCCCAGATTTAAAAGAGTGGTTTGATACTTCTAACTATGTGCTCGATAAACCACAACGATTCACACATGAGAATAAAGGTCGTAATGGAGTGATGCAACCCCTCAGATATAAGGACTATCGAGATTGTCTCGACAATTGCACTAAGGTTCTGAGACCCAATACCAGTTCCATTTGTGTGGTCCCGAGGTTTACACCGAACACGTGACCAAAGTGGTGTTTTATCAGGTTTAGACGTCAAGTGCTTCATTGAGCCAGATGAAGTATCGATTTTACCCTGGGGGCATTATAGGATCCGAAAGTAATTTTGTTTTCAACACCACATTAAATACTGGTCTGCCATCTACACCACCACAACTGCTGGCCCTGCACCCAACACTCACACCCTGCACCGCAATCTGCACCACAGCTGTCTTCAAACCTACTGTTTTGCCCTAACTGCAGGGATTGTTACCAAGTATCTCTTCAGAAAATACACGGATATTCTACAACATCGCCACAATATCCCTGTGTTCCTTTACATCATGCAGGAATTACTCTACAGTATCATATTTGCAGCGTAGATTCACATAATGTCTTATACAAATTTAAGTCTACGAATCTACAAAGTGCTATGTTTGTGTATGTAGTCTTCATAAGTGTTGGTGTGTGTGGTTGCTTACCAAATCTAACCCAGATACGACATAGCAGATGCTCAAACAAAGCGCTGCAATGGTCGTTGCAACAAAGTGACATTAATTCTTCTAAATATTGTATAGTTTTAGCTTCAATCAATGTAAATAATAATTTTAAATTATGCTTGTGTGAATGAATGTGTGTGAATGGTTAAATAATTTTAATATGTGCATAAAGATTTTTGTATATATTTTTTAAGTGTTGTAAAATATATTATTAAGAGGCAAATACAATTTTAAGGAATGTTTTGGTAATAGTTTTTTGTAAAGGATTGTTTGATTTGTAATAGGTTTTTAAAAAAGGTTTCTATGGTTTATTGTAAAACTTTGTTTAAATATTTGTGAATATAGTTTTAAGGATGGTTTGAAAATATTTAATAAATAGCAAAGGAAAATATGTGACTTGTTATTTAATATTTTTAGTTCCTTCTGCCACAGTTATATATAATATGGTTACAGAATTGAAGTTTGAGTAATTATGGGTGATTTGAGATCCAATGTTTATTGTTTTAGACAACATTATTTATATGATTTCAACACCAACAAGTATGAAAATTAAAAGGACTAGGGAAATGGAAGTGGTCGAAAAAAACTAGTGAATGAATTCTGAAAGTAGAGGAATGAGGGTGAATCTCGAGAAAGCCTCGTCGACCCCACTGACTATGATACACAATGGTGAGAAAAGGCAAGGGTGGCAGGAGAGGAAAATGGTGTGGGAGAAGTCCAGGTATACAGACTCTTGTCCTCACTACTAACGAATGTCTAGGGGGCGAATCATGCTCCACATCACTAGCTGTCATCGACTTTGTATTATAACAAACCCAAATATTAATTTTAACAGGTTTCAACAGGTTTCAACAAGTTTTATCAATCACTCGAAACATTTCTAGTATCACAAAACTTTTAACATACCAAAAAATTACTACAGCTGTGAATCAACATGTTGATGTCTGCTGTGAAGAGATATTGTTCTTGAAATATGTGCTGAGATGGATGATATGCAATATACATGCAATAATTATTTTTAAATATTCTAATGGCTTTGCAATGACAATTTAAAGATGCATTATACATTATGCAAGACTAAGTCTATACTTGCTCCTCATCCACATACACTTGCTCCTCACTGCTCCTCGCTGCTCCTCAATCGCTCCTGAATCGCTTCTCACTGCTCCTCACTGCTCCACCTATCTACTCCACAATCTGCTCCACATGCTCCACAATCTGCTCCACAATCTCCTTCTTACTGCATCTCACTGCTCCTCAATCGCTCCTCGCTGCTCCACAATCTGCTCCACATGCTTCACATGCTCCACAATCTGCTCCAAAATCTGCTCCACGGCCTCTAAAATCTGCTCCAAATGTTTGGGGTAAGTTAAATTAATTCCTTAGTGTATTCATTCATTTTTTGTAAGGCGTTAGGTGAAATGTGGAAGATCGATTAACCTGTATTTCGTTGTGTGTTTGTACATATTTGCGTTTAGAATATTTCATTCTGATTACATTTTGTTCTTTAGAGCCAATGAAGTATGTGTGCTTAGGTTCCAAGGATGTTAATATTCTGTGGCATTCTGGTGAGTTTTTGATTTTAAATCGTGTATTTTTATGTTAGCTTGGTTCGTATGTGATTATTTTAATTAACTTTGTTTAATGAATTCAGTTAATTAGCATTCTATAGGGAATTAGTTTCATTCTGTAATCGCATGAAAACATGTTTGGTTTATATTAGTCCGATTTAATGTTAGGTGGTTAAAGTGGAGATCAGTTTCTTTGATAGGGGATTAGTTTGATTTATTAATCACATGATTAAAGTATTGTACAATCGGGTTAGTGATTAAAGTAATTCGTACTTATTTCGGTCGGCTATTTGAAAGAAAATCGATTCATTTCATTAAGTTTATTTTTTTAAATATTTGCTTAGCCAAAAAGGAAAATTTTTCTCTCGCATCTAAATCCTCAGTATGCATCCAGGGAGCGACTTGGACAGACGTTCCATTACTTAGGTGTAGCCCTGCTCATTATTCGCATATCAGTGACAAGTGCTTCAAACAAATAAAAAATGTCCCTTATGCCACACTTCCACTAACATCAACACCTATATAAGCAATAACAATATACCTCTCTGTTCATCGGTTTCCGAATGTCAGAGAGTACACATCGATGCTGCTCCACCAATGTCACCCTTGTGCTACTTAACTCTTTCAATGCCAATTAAAATTTAACAAATGATATCAAAGAATTCTGATAAAATAAATGAGATCTAACAATTGCACTAATTAATTTGATAAATTAATCAGTTAATTAATCTATTAATTGGCAATTAATATTCAAATCAGAAATATGCAAACTAGGCAATTATACCAATTAGGCAATTATGCAAATTACGCACCTCACACGCCTAGTGAATTCGGAGCCTGCAGCATGCTCTAATTTAGAGCTAAACTATTTTCAAATACAGCAAGGTAGAAATTATTTTTCGCGAAAAAATGGTGGCCTTAACTATGGAGAGGTGCTGCAGTAATTCTGTGGTTGAACTACTCGTCTCCACCAACACCAACTGGGTTCGATTTCCCAGAGATTCGCATGTGGGACGATGCTGCTGGTAGGCGGGTTTTCCCTGCGAATATGGCCATATGTGCATTGGTGAAACTGGCAGAGCTCTCTCGACTCGAATTAAAGAGCACAAAAACAATTACAAGAAAGGTGAATCTCAGAAATCCATACTTGCTGAACATGCACGGGACAACAGCTATAAATTTCTTTGGGAAAATTCACCCAGGAAGCCAACAAAATAAAAAGAAAAATTAAGGAATCAGCTTTTATTAATAACAATAAGAATATCTTCAGTCAACGGAGTATTGAGTAAAAAAAATATGTGGATCCCATTAATTAAGAGAGAAACTTCTTTGCAGCACAAAACAACAGCATAAACACAAGCCATACAAGACCGCATCAGCCAATCATAACCACTCTTAGCTGTGCAGTCAATAAGGGGACAGCTCGACTGTCATTGGCTATGGCAGAAAGATGGTCAAAAACTATATAAACCCAAGTTTTTCTGGTCTCCTCGTCGAGATCCTCATATTCTGTTGTAGAGTTCAGTATGATAAAGCATGTCATGGCAGACATAGGAGCAGCAGCAGCAGCCCCAACAGTGGCCCCATCCAAGGACGACATGACAGTAAAATAATCGCCAGTGTTCCAGCCCAAGACACCTCATAATCACTACTGGAACAACAAAGGAATCAGCACAAGACTGGATATATTCATACCAATAAGCTTCAGCCACACTCCAGTGCTCTACTTTTTCCAGTTTGATTCCGACAAAGTTCTCCACAAGCAAACCATCAAGAAATGTAGTGACTGCATCACATAAACACTAGCACCACTCGTCTCTGTGGAAGGCCTACTGAAAGTCTTCTAGAGCATCATATAAACCACTATGCTCTTCAGCGTGCTCACCACCAAGAATACCTGCAACAAAAAAGAAGAGGCAGCCATAGAAGAGACCCTGTCAGCCAAGACAGGGTGAAAAATGAAACTAACATGCACAACTGTTGTTGTCGTGGAGACAACATCTATCAACACAGGGATGTCATCCACGAGATACTGGACCTCTGGGGCGGCCCATCCTCCGAGCGAGCGAACAACCCACCAACAGCAACAGTGGGAACCCAGGCCCGACTTCCCAGATATGCAGCAGTCAGCACCAGCCTCCCAGATATGCAGCAGCCAGCACCAACCTCCCAGGGAAGCAGCAGCTAGCACCAGCCTCCCAGGGAAGCAACAGCCAGCACCAGCCTCCCAGGGAAGCAACAACTAGCACCAACCTCCCAGGGAAGCAGCAGCTAGCACCAACCTCCCAGGGAAGTAGCAGCTAGCACCAACCTCCCAGGGAAGCAGCAGGCAGCACCAACCTCCCAGGGAAGCAGCAGCCAGCACCAGCCTCCCAGGGAAGCAACAGCCAGCACCAGCCTCCCAGGGAAGCAGCAGCCAACACCAACCTCCCAGGGAAGCAACAGCCAGCACCAGCCTCCCAGAGACGCAGCAGCCAGTACCAGCCTCACAGGGAAGCAGCAGCCAGCACCAGCCTCCCAGGGAAGCAGCAGCCAACACCAACCTCCCAGGGAAGCAACAGCCAGCACCAGCCTCCCAGGGAAGCAGCAGCCAACACCAACCTCCCAGGGAAGCAACAGCCAGCACCAGCCTCCCAGAGACGCAGCAGCCAGTACCAGCCTCACAGGGAAGCAGCAGCCAGCGCCAGCCTCCCAGGGAAGCAGCGAGGCACCGACTCCGCAGAACATCATAGCCCAGGACATCGCAGTCGCCACCTTCGAGCCTGTGGCGCTGACACCATCCGACCAGAACACATCCAGGCTGTCTCCAACACCACCACGGAGGTAGCCAGCAGCCAGCGGAGCTAGGGTTGGCAAGAGAGGACCCATGATAAGAGGAAGCCCTGGCACTTTGCGGTGCTGAAAGGTGAAGGCTTTTCACGATAAAGTGAGCGGTTTTGAAATCAGCCTTAGCAAAAAGTCACTGCGGCTACCTGCACTCATTTTAACAGGCACCCTGAGTGACATGGGCCCAGTAAAGTTGGTAACGATGGATGAGAAGTAGGTCCGTATCTTAAAATCGAATAAAACGTGTTAGGTAACAATTTCTGATGATTTTAACTTTTTTTTTTATGCATCGAAGTGTAACAATGAGCAGATTTGTAAAATATTTCTTTTCTAATAATTTCACAGTTTCACTTGACCGACGCATGACTAAAGTGATGAGGCCCATGACAATGTTAATCTTACATAAGGTGGAGGACTACACAACGTGCATACAAGTAGACCTTAAGCAGGACTTTCAAAAGTGTTCATTTGACCGTGAATAGCCTATAGCACCACAGCCATCACAGACGCCCTGAACGTAGTTGGCAACACACCGGAGTGCAGCCAGACCACCGGGCGCTGGACCAACTTGTTTCGAGTAGCCTTCAGCCACGAAGAGAGGGCTACTCTCCTGCTGGAGCAGGGCGAGCGCCTCGTGGCTGAGCAAAGCCACCCCAGACAACCCACGAGAGGGCAACAGGGCCAGAAGAAGACCCTCTGACAACACAACACACAGAGCGAGTCAATGCTGGAGCTGGTATCGTTGTTATAGAGCGTCTCACTCTTAGATTGCAGTGTGCGGTGCAATGGACATTCATTCTCTCTTTCCAGTACATGGTTTCTGTCGTTAACTTTGTCCTTGTTCCTGCATGCACTGTAGCCTGATAAGTTATTTTCATCCAGCCTTTAAAAATGCCATTTTCGTTGCGTGCGTGCCATGCTATCACAAAGATAGGGTTACTCGCAGGCTTCAGTTTCAAAGGAGCCGCTTAGCTTTGCGTCGCAGGATTAGATTGCTTTACGAGTTGGCAGGGAGGTAAACAGATAAAAATTGTCTTAATCAAGCCGTTTCCTTCACCGCCCATTTGTTTCTTAGCTTGCCAGTTACGTCACAAAGCTGAAGCAATCTGGCAACAGTGAGTGCCATAAGCCCTGTACTGCAATCTAAGCGTGAGACGGAGTATAGCTGCAGCACTGCCCTGCCAACTTAGGTACACGAGTCATCCTGTGGCCGAGGGAAGCAGGCCTAGCCTACGCTTACGGAAGGTTGAAAAGGGGGGGAGCAGTGGTCGAAGGTTTTGGGCGATAGATTTACAAAACCACACCCTACATATACACAACACTAAGAAATTAAACACACAACACGCCCCAGCCGCAGTGTTTGCAGGCGTCCCGGGCCGGCGGGATTTTCCTGTCGGTCCGGGACAAGCTTGAATAAAGCAAAAATTTCAAAATTTCCAAAGATTTATAAAAATTCATAAAATGACGGATTCAAGGCTGCAAGGCCGGTTTTCTGGTTTGTAAGGACATCTTTACAAATGATGGCCTTCGGGAGGCTGGTAAACCCTAGTTTTGACCAGGGCTCTCAACAGTCCTGGTACATAGGGTGCTAGAAAAGTGTACTAATGACACGAAACTTTCTTCACAAACGCCACACGATGAAACGACCGGAGAGTAATAGCGAGGCGCGAGGCCGGGCCCTGACTTTTCAGTGCCACAAGGCCTGGTAACCCAGTCAGGGTTGTCGAGGAGCTGCGACTCGGGTTATAGGGACTCACCAACACACTACAAACGAATTTAACTAACCACTTGCAAACAACTCTACAACATGTTCTACGGATAAAACGACGCCAGTCTGGATACTGGCTGGGACCTGCAATCCGCCGCCGATAACACTTACACATAAATTTATTAAAATAGCAACGATGGTTTTAAACAGCTATAAACACGGGTCTGGTGCCCAGCTGAAACACACACACACAGCAGCCTGCCGCCGGCTCAATGATTTGACCCAAGTGTGTCGGTCTGCATTCTCTGTTGCAACCCACCATACGAGTTATCGGAACTTGGGCTCCTGGTCCTGTGGCAGCACGGCCTCCGGGGGCATATGAGAGATCGGCGGCGACCTCGTGCCGCCAGGAAGGTACTCCACACAGACAGCGCACCACACACCCACATTTAGCAATAGTTAGGCACATAAAACATCCAGGATACACACGACACTTAGGTACACTCACCAGGATAACGTACACACACCCCGATGCAAAACCTACACCTGTAATGATGTGTAAAATTGTAAACACTAATTTAATCGTATTTAAATATTAATTGGCCATTGTTTGTTTTGTTTATATTTACTCTTAATTGTCTATAATATATATTAGTTACAGCACTGCCAGAATCTAAGAAATCCCTACTAACCACCAGACATATTTCAAAGGACGCACCAATAGTGTATCTAGAATTAGGACAAATTATTAAGTTATTAATAATCGAAGCCTTTCGTCATTCTCACTAACATTTACTTAGTATTTTCTAAACCAACCAAAAAAAAAAAAAAAAAACTACAAAAATTAAAAATCATTAAAAAATTATAAAATAAATTTAAAATAAATAGATAAATGTCTTATCTATTAACATACTAACGCCAGATGCAAGATGGACGAGTTCCCCGCTGATGTACGCTACCTTTAAAGAAAAAATTATGCTCCCGAATTTAATAACTAACAGGTTTTTATTTTAACTCTCAAAATTCATCCCCTGTTTGCAAAATTTCTATTTCACATGCCCAGATTTTTATTTCTATCCATTTCTCAAATCCTGTCACGTTCGTATCATACATTGGTAAGTTCAGAGGCCTCGAGGCCTAAGCGCATCGACCCGCAAATCCAAGATAGAAATCTGTCAGGGGAGCGGGCCCGCTTAATTTTAAGCGTTCAGCATTTAGCGCCTCCTTGCCAGTCGCGCCTGTATTCTCGGACCCTGTGTTGTATGCATATATTTATTTTCTCGCCCTTAGGTTGCTTGTCATATTTAAGTATTTTTCCGTTCTTAGTCCTGTTTTTTCCATGACAGACATCTGCACCGCAATGGCGAATGTCCAAAAATCTCCATCAAATCATTTATCCCCATTGCACTATCCATTCAAATATTGCAGAAAAATGTTTAATGTACTTTTTAGTTTGCCCTTTTAAATGTATATTCAAAACAAATTAATTTGATATCTTTCCTGACAGTTACCTGAAGATAAAGCAGAAATTTATAAAGTAGTTTAACCCATTGGTAGATATGATGGAAAACCATATGCCAACATATGTTCAATAACACTGTAACTAGTTTATTCGTTCATGATTGGATGAACAAGGTTTTGACTCGGCTAAGTTGTTTGCAGACCAATCACGAACGTTCTGCCTTATCGTACCAGAGTCCTCATTGGCCCAGTAGAATGGGGTCGTAGCTTCATACATGAATGACAGCCAATAAGGAAAGAAAACTTTAGGACATATGTACAGTATTTTGAATCCTAGCAAACGGTCAACTTTTCCCGCGATAAACCATAGTTTCTACCCATTGGCTTAAAACGCGTGTGAAAGAATCCTCCTGTAAGAAGTCTATTAGCGATAAGTTCAGCTATCTGGGGATGCACATAGCAACGGTTAGTACATAATGTCATGTATTGCCGCAACGGTAAGTACATCATGCCATGTATTGCCGCAACGGTAAGTACAGCATGTCATGTATTGCCGCAACGGTAAGTACATCATGCCATGTATTACCGCAACCAATTTCTTATATTTGGAGCATGGTCCGCGGTGGTTTAGTGGTCAGACAACCCGCCTCGCACCTGGGCGAATCTGCTTAGATTCCCGGCGGAGTCGCTCCCGGATTCTCGCACGTGGGAATAGTGCCGGACGATGCCGCTGATGGGCGGGTTTATTCGGGGATCTCCCATCCCCCCCGGCCCTTACATTCCAGCTCTGCTCCATACTCACCTCGCTTCTTCCTAGTCAGCTTTCAAGTCCTTGACGTTAAGACCCTCTAAGACGCTAAGATGGAAAACCAAAACCTGCAAAATGTCGTAGGAATTATGCACAAGTCTATGAGTGGTCTGAAATTTTTGTCTCTTTCCTTATTTTAATAAGAGCCTGTGTAATTCCACTGTAGTAAGTATTAATTAAATTTTAAAAATACGTTTTTTTTTATTAAATAAACGGTTTATACATATCGTACGGGGATTCTTATATCACAGTTAATAAAACTAATTATGACTTCTTAATACTATATTGCTTTGCTTTTGTAAGAATTTTACTTCAACTATGGCGAATCATGTCAAATATCACTCTTTCCAATAAACACTATAGCACATGTTACACCACGTGCGGAAGGTGAATTCCGTACTATTTCATAGCCGACTGTCAGCGGGTTTTCTCTTATAAAGTAAGTGATTACTGTCTCTCCGGTGGAGAAATAAAGGCCAACCACTTCGGCATCGTGTTTGTGAATGCTTCAGCGGAAATTTACAGCCAAGTTTCTGGCTCCATAACTAGAAAAAAAATGCCTGGCCTGAAATGTTATGCTTTAGCGCTAGAGTTGCCCGAAGACTTCAGTAAAGTAACTATCCAATTTGGGTAACCTTCAAGAACGAGAAGTCCATTGCATATAGTCCATTCACGGTTACTTCCAACTTTCCTGAAGCCCTGCAAATGTTCTACTTCCAGGATACTCACCCGCCTTGTGCAAACAAAGCTTAACCGATTCTAGAAAATTACACCAAACGGACAACGCATCACATTGCTGCGTAGTTAGTTCAATAACGATATTTTGCATTATAACTATTTCTTACTAGGCATTACCAACAAACCTCTCCCTGGTTTATTTATTTATTTTATTATAAATGAAATGTTATAATTAATTAGAGGCACGTGTTTATCGAGAAAATATTTCCAGGTTTTAAATGGCACGTGCCTCAAGCGTCTGACCACGAATCATGGACGTTCAGTATCGGAGTACTTTATTCTGATTGGCCCAGTTAAATAAGAACATGTCTTCTCACGTAGACACGCTGCCAATAACCAAAGGAAGTTGTAATTGTGGACGTAGGATATTGAAGTCTAGCATGAGCATAACTATTTTTGCGGATAAATACGTGGCCATAATTATAATTTATCGATAAAATAAAAACTAACAGTTCAATTTAACCACAAATAAGATACGCTTATATCAATACGAATACAAAATACTCGTGATACATGACATATTTGGGAAGCAACCGAACACTTCATACATAGAGCTAGTGATTTTTTGCGAAAAAATATATGTGCACACGTTAGACTTCAATACTATAAGCATCTAACAGCAGTTTGTCTATTGCTATTGGTTGCGCTCTGCTTGAGAAGGCGTTTTTATATTTGACCGGGCCACTCAGATTTCGGCAACGTCGGCAAGGCTCATACGTGATTTGTGTGCAGACTGTTAACACGTGCCATAAAGTAATTCAGCCAATCAAGTTAGGTATGTGACCCTACAGTGTTTTGGCATATAACTTGTCTTGAAATATTTTCCCGAAATGTCAGTACCGCTGGTTGTATGTGGAGTGATTTTTCACAGGTTTGATTCAAAAAGCGCGGAGGAGCCGTGAATAGACTATACTGTATCCTCGGTTATTTGCACATTGGCTGTCATCCCAGTGAGTAACTAGTTTTACCTCGTACTAGGTAGTACGGGATTCCATCCTTGGTCCCTTGCCCTTTTGCTATCGATTCTTATCTAGAGGGCTTATCACATCGCGTTATTAAACGGCGCCAGGTTAGACTTCACGCCACTGTTTACTCGAGAAAATGTCACTTGCTCATTAGGAGCTGCCTCAGTCAAACTCACTCTCATGTTGGGCTGCACAAAAAAAATAAAAAAATAAAAATTGAATCGAACAAAGTTTGCTCGGCGGATCCAAATTAACTGTTTGCATAGAGCAATCGAATATTTTGTTGTTAAAAAACCAAATAATTTGGTTGTTCTTATTTGTTTGCCTCAAATAAAGATTCGGTTGATGCGGCGAAAGATTTACTTGGTTCGTGTTCATTAAACAGTTTCAGTTCTTGTAAACAAACAGAAAGCCCGACAGAGATTCCAAACTAGGTCGTTTGCGTCCGAGAGCTATGCCTAGGGGTAGTGAAATTTCGCGGAAAGATTTCAGAATAAGTTATATTTCAAGACACCATAGGGTCGTTTACCTACCATGATTGGCTGAATCACTTTTTGACTCGTGTTAAATGTCTACACACGAATCATGTAGGAGTCGTACATATGTTGCCGAATTCTGAGTGGCCCGGTCAAATATGAAAACGTCTCAAACAGACAGCAACCAATGGCACTAGACAAACTGCTGTTGGGAGCTTGCTTATAGTATTGCAGTCTACCCTGTACTCATATTTTTTCGCAAAATATCACTAGCTCTAACTACGCCCTAGCAACCTGCGCTAAAATGATCACTGATGTGCTGGAATGTTTTTAAATATATTAATATCCAATAATGGACAGCGTGCGTAAATAAATATTAAAGGTTTTACAGCCATACTTATTAGTTTCCAGTTGAACTTGAACAATTAGGATTTGTACATAATTATTACCGGGCCTACAGTGCTACCAAGCCGGCAGCCACGGGCCTACCTACCAAGCCGGCAGCCACGGGCCTACCTACCAAGCCGGCAGCCACGGGCCTACCTACCAAGCCGGCAGCCACGGGCCTACCTACCAAGCCGGCAGCCACGGGCCTACCTACCAAGCCGGCAGCCACGGGCCTACCTACCAAGCCGGCAGCCACGGGCCTACCTACCAAGCCGGCAGCCACGGGCCTACCTACCAAGCCGGCAGCCACGGACCTCAAATAGGGAATCAATGTTAAACGAAATTCCTTCTCGTTGCGTCGATTTTAAAGATAACTATTTCAAGCAATAAACAAGTTGACTCAATTTTCTCAGAGAATATTGCTACATATGAATGTTTTTGAAAGAAATAAAAATTTATCCATCGGTTTTTTGTTATGTGTAAATTTCAATATTTACATTTTATAAAATCATATTAAACAAAAAATCTGGCAAAATATTTTAACATAGCATTATTTCTTAAGAAATTTCACGTAGAATACTTTTGTTTGAAATAGTTATCTTTAAAATTGGCGCAATGAGAAGGAATTTCGTTTAACATCGATTCCCTATTTGAGGTTCGTGCCTGCCGGCTTGGCAGGCAGCCTGCCCGTTAGGCATCAATAATTGCGGTAATAAACACTGTTAAACGCTATTCAAGGTAAAGTGAGCACTTTCGAAAACCCTTTAAATTGATATAATTTTTATTTTAGCCTTGGAGTTTAACTTCCGAGCGCGGTGGATTATACACACCATGTCTGTTACTTACATAGCAATACGTATTTTAAAAATATAACTAAACGATAGAAAATGTTTGTAAGGAAATAGTAACTAGGACCTCAAAAGTGCCCGCTTTACTGTTGATAACCTTCAATAACTATCCTAACTGTCGCATTAAATTTAAATTAATACGTCCGCGAGCTCTTTTATGAGACGAAGGCTACCAGATAAGTGGCCAAAAAATATATACATTTGATATAACTTAATATTTGCTTGGTACTCCACTTTTGTTTCAAACTCCAACAAAGGGAATTTGTTTCTTCAAGCGTAAATTTTGTTCGATGAACAAAATTAATTATGTGGCTTTCAAGCTTTGTTTACTCGACAAAATATTTTCTTGGGGAAACTAAATATACGTGTGGCCCTAAACACACAAATATCTTGTTTGGCTGGGACAACATTTCCGTCAGTATACATCTGGTCGCCACTTTCCCATGTCGTATCTGATGAGAAGAGGTTCAATGACACGTGTGAAACTAGCAAATACTTGTGTCACACACAGCATGTTACCAAGTCATAACGCGAAAAGTTACTGTCTCTATTCTTAATAATCCAGATAGTGTCTAATAAACTGCAGTCTGCTGGCAAGGATGAATAAAATAACGCGGGTTTTGCAGTCTAACTTGTCCCCAGATGAACTCATATTATCTCCCCCGTCCACCAGAGATTGCGGATGAATGAAATGCGCGCGTTCGAGGTATATCTTCCTCATTTTTTTCTTTATTCCAGTCAATAAACTATAACTAATCGATGCTGCACGGTGCCCGCGGAGTAGATCCAGGTGAAAAGAACAGCTGGTGTTACTCTTGTTGCCCGAACTCGCCGCTAGACACGAGCTAGTGATCGAGTGGCTCGTAAACTCCTTTCTTTAGAGCAGCGGCTGCTCTTTGTATTTACACTGCCCCGGTTTACATCTCGGAGAATAACTCCTAGTCGGCATCAGTTTCGAGCTGCGTAGATCAAGTGTTCGCGCCCCCATGAGGGCGAGACGGCAGGTTGTGTTTTCAACCCCGGGATCGTATATCCGGGCATTATAGTAATTTGCATGAATAAGTAATGGGCACCGAGACAGGATTGGTAGCGCATGGCGGTTACAAAGTTTGTCGACTGCGGGAATAAATGACGCTTTAATCTGCCAGAGAAGCGATGATTTACCTACAAGCGTTTACAAGACCATGGACGTATTCAGATTACATAAAAACAACGCACATCTTTAAATTTTCTACCGACCTCTAACATGCGTGGAAAATTGTTTCAAATCAATCTGATTACACAATTTCGCCCCCAAAATTGTCCGTCTACCTGAATCGGGTTTCGCTGTAATGAACCCATTTTTCTTTTGACAAGCAAACTACGAAATTTATAATTTGCCTCGTTGGTAACTGGTTCCAGACACGCCAATTTTTAGGCTACAAACTGTTGGTTACTCAAGTCCGCGATGACGCTGTTAAGAACGCGGTACTTAAAATATGAAGTGTGAACTGTTATTAACTGTTAAAGAAGGACTCAGCACTTTAAATAAACCTTTGAAAGTACATTTTGCCGGTTAACTGTGTAGCGTTTGACACGAACGCTAACTAGAATACTTACAGCTCACTAGAAAAAGAAACAGAAAAACTACAAAGTTGCAGCAATCATAATTCCATAGTAGCATAAGGACATTCAGTTAGTTTATTTCAATTAAATTAACAGCTTGAGCTCTGCAGTCATTTATTGGTATCAAGACATTATAGTAGATTCACGGTTTCTTCACAACTTTTGAATCAGACTTTTAAAAAAATCACCCCATGGACGAAACGGTTGGATGTTTACTAAGGGCCAGTTTTACTACCTCCTGTTAATCTCCGGGTGGAAAATTACCTGCTGGCTAGCACTGAAATTCGCTGTACCACTTTCGGTCAACGTCTAACGGCGACTTTAGCTCCCAGTTACTGATTGCAGAGGATGACCCAGTGGCTAGTTGTTCCAACCGGAGGTCATATTTTTAATGTACTATAAAGAATATTTAAGTAATATTAAGTACAATTGAGTGATTTGAAATACTCCCCAGGGATGCGATTATCTTCTTGTGTTTTCATATTACAAATACTACCATCGAGTAACATTTTGACATGACTGTCTACAAGGGCATTTTCGTTTAGATAATCAGTTACAGTTTTGGACGTTACTGTGCTGCTATCTTGCATCAAACTGTGAACCAAAGAAAATGTAACGCAGTGGCCGCACACTGAATCACAAGTGATGTGCGGTGAACACAAATGGCCCAAGTATGGCCCATATGCTTACAACAGAAATGGACCATCGATGTACCATTTCACAGCCATCAGATGGCCTACCGTCAATATCAATTTAGCTTGGTATTTAAATTTACTTTACTACACTATTGAACACATTATACAACATGAATATCTTATGACTACTGGGGGAGGAGAGGGGACACGAACTTACAGCCCTTGCATTGACAGCCTGGCATGCTAACCATTGCTCCACTGTGTATTCTTATGTTTAGATTAACTAATTTAGAATATATTCGGACTTTAATTAGTAATATATTATACATTACACCAGTTATTCCACAGTCTTAAAATTTGCCGTGCGAATAAATCAGTTTTTAAAACGATGCAGATAAACAAAAAAAATACAGTCCTTGGGAGAAATCTTCCTACATGAATCGCGATACTGACCCAAAAACTTGCCTTTAATGTAATCTTTAGCAGTATATATGTCACCTTGATGCTATTCATCTGTTTTAAAATTCAAACTCCAGTAATGACTATTTTAGTTATGTGAAAGAACAAAAGCCCAGCAATGTTAATTTTCTAAAGGTGATTATATATTGTTTTCTTACACTTCTCATTTTAATTATATGCAGACATGCATGTAAAACATATGTCAAATTATTGAATACCAGCCACGAATTCACACCTAATACTGTATTTACAGCATTTTTCCGTAGACATTTCCATCACTATATATTTACAAATAATCTACTCATTGTATCAGATTATCTATAATTATATTAGGCACACACATATAGACATATGTGTGTATGTGTGTGTGTAGTTCGAAGAAGCTATCTGCGAAGAGTGGGGGCCATTAAAATGCCCACAGTAAGTCAAATTGCACCAGCAATAGTCTATCGATGTACTACTTCACAGCCATAAAATGGCCTATACATGGCTACCCATACTTTTACCAGCAATAAGTATGGGTTATGTGCGGCCATTGCTGGAATAAAGTTGGTGAGCCATTTTTGGGCTATTAATAGGACACCTACTTTCAATCATGTCACAGAATCAGGAACACCCGGAGGAAACTCAAACTCCGTGGCAGTGACCACAGCTCTCACCAACTGTCATACCAAGCTCCAGATATTCAGCAGAGTTCGTAACATATTTAGTAGAGTTAAAAAAAAAAAAAAAACAAAGGTTTTTCCAACCCCATTGATACTGTAGAGTTTTTACCCCCAAAATTGTGAAAAATGAACAAACCACAATTACGTTTTTATTTTCCTTATATGGGCTTAAATTTTTTTATACATATTTTTTCATGTAATGCCCCAAAAATATTGTATACAAAATTTATAGAGACTGGTTAAGTACAATAATGCCTCAAAACAGGCTCCATGAATACAAAATGTGCAATAGGGGCACGTGAGACTAATACATTACAATTTACCACTTTTCCAAAAAAGGACTACATATAAAAATTGATACAAATTGAGAACAAAATCATGACCAAAAATTGAAATATTACTTAACTTTTATATAAATGCCCAAACTTGTGTTTTGCCCTGTATTTAAAATTTAAAATATGCCCATTAAAAATACCTCTGTTAAAACATGGCAGGAAAATGCCTTCTGCTTGTTTTTCCCCTTTCACATTTTAAATGCGAGTGTGGTGTGTGTATCCTCCTGTCGCGTGTCCGGTGCGATGTGTCTGTCAGGTTATCAACATCCATCATACAAACTTAGTGCTGTAGAGTGTGGAGGAACATGGGAGAACAGTATTGATGATGTATGACACCGCGTCGTAGAGTTGCCTAGCAACGGCCAACTGCGATGAAGGATGGGAGCCATCGAGTTGATGCGGGGAGGGGGAATGTCAGCTGGTGACGTCTTGCAGTACTGAAACCAAAGTCTAGCAGAGCAGTCACTCTGCCCGACAGCTACTCGCTCGCTGTCGATAGGGGACAGCATACTGGTGAGTCTTCATAATCCTGGTAGCTGAGCATTCTCAGGTGGCGGATAGCTGGTTAGGTGGAATAAAATACTGGAGTCGGAACGGTGATAGGTATTTTCCAGCACCGTTACAACCATTAGTTTCATTTCCATCAACATGCCAAGTGTCTTGGTACCAGCAATTAACCATAGTAGGGCCAGCTGTGTTGACCCATAAGTTTTCTGGGCCAGCAGTAACCCAACAATGCCATCAGTAAAACCGTAATCGGCCGACTCTCTCATAAGTGCATGAAACACTATAGTGAAGTACCGCCAATGGCCCACAAATGGATAAGTTAAGTGCTTCCAGTGCTAGAATACAGTTGACAAGCCAATTGTGGATTATTGATAGTATACCCGCTCTCAGCAATCAGTTTCATTTCTATCGACATCCCATTAGCCCACCATTTATGGCATGCCAAGTATCCTGTTGCCAGCAGTTAACCATAACAGGGCCATTTGTGTAAACCCATAAGTATTGAGTGCCAGCAGTCATCCAGCAGTGCCAGCAGTAAAGCCACAGTCGGCTTTGCTGCATGGGCACAGCTATAGTTGTTGTATTCTTTTTTATGTTTACTTAGAGAAGTTGAGGTTCGGTAAGTTCTTATTTGTGGTCGCTTATATCCCATGCTTTAGTTCTACTCATGCGTCTGCAGTGTTAACCAGGCAAGAAACTATCACGAGACATACACTATGTATTGTCTATTATATGTTATTACAATACAGCAGATATGAGGTGTCTGAATTTTGCTCTTGGTTCACATTAAGGAACTGGTTCCAGTTTTAAAAGTGACTCACGAATAAATCCCAAAGCTCCCTCAGTTTGCATCTTGATACGAATGCCACGTTCTCGTTTTACAACTTAAATATGAGCGAGTGTAGTTCAAACACCTTATATGTTAAAATTGCTATCCCCCAGAAATAATGCGTATATAAGCTAAATTGGAATATAATTCAGTCTTACAGTAGTAAGAAATCACAATTTAGATCATGTTCATAAAATGTGTGATAAATAAACATACAAATATTTTCTTTCCACGCCAATACAAATATTTCAGCTTCCTTTGAATTTGTCCGATATTTTAACTGGAGTACCTCACAAACTTGACAAGGTCTGATATTTAAAAACCAAATTTTAGGAAGCGTTTTTAGATTCCACCATGTAGGGTAAAAATAACAACACTGTTCTTATCCTAAATGTAATACAAACTATAAATAAATGTCCACGTTGTAAGTTCGAACGCAGGCAATCGAATCACATGATAACCCTGCAAACAGATGAATGCCGGTACTGGATCATGCTGATTTTGTTGCCCCCACAAATTTTCGCAGATTGTTCCTTCCTTTAAACCAAATTCTCCTCCCATTCGAGCTAAACATTAATTTGATTCTACCATGATATGTATAATGTTTACGACAACCAACCCGATTATTTTAACGTACTTGTAAAATAGTTGCGTGCACTGGAAACATAAATGTATTCTGGAAAACTAATTAGATGCTCGGTTCGAGAAACTATTTTTATACTCTATATTTTGTTCCAGAGGGAACGGGCGCAGATGTCTGGAGCAAGATAAGAGTAGTTGACTGAACAAACTATTGTTCAGTGTAAACCAATACTCATCAAACAAATAAACAAATATATCTATATCGTAATCTGGAACAAAATCTTTCTCTCAGTGTACTTGACCAATAGTTCTTCGGGGCTTGGCCAAAAAATGTCGACCAGTGACAGAGATTTCAACGGACATGCGAATCCTTGGGAGGTTGGTGATGCAAAAAAAATTGCGTATTTTAATGTGTTTATTAGCAACAGCCGTCATCACGTATCTATTTAACCTTGACCTGAACTCTAGAAAGGTCTCAAAGAAACTGATCTCGTTCCTTTTAACATGCAAATCCCTTCGCCATTTTGACGCTCGGCGTGTAATGAAACGAGCTTTCGTTCGCGACTTTTACGAGACTCGAGTTGAAATGCCACCACGCTAGTAGTATAAGATCCCAAGTCTATGTCTCCGCATCCGGTGAATAAAACAGACGGCGAGACTAAAGCGGGCTTCACAATAGAGCGTCGCGGTGCGGGGCGTCGCGTCTCGACGCTCACCGCCAGCGACGAGCGATATTTGCGTCTTCACAATAGGGCGATGTTCTGGCGCCGGCCGCTGGTGACACATATCGTGCTGCCATCTGGTATCCTGCCAGGAAGTTTACATTGGAATGCTAACCGCAAACAAAATTCATTGGATTTGTTTGCCATTTAGTTAGTAAAATTATTATTTTGTAGTCATATACACTTTTCTTTAGTAAAATAACTATATTAAAATTCGTAATGATGTAGATAATGAACTACTATTTAGACATCGGCAAAGGAAACATACCTTCGTTTTCCTAAACGTAACTATAATTGATATAAATTTGCACTCCGATTAATATTTCTGCAAACTGCTTGTTATATAATTTACATTGCTTTTTTTTTATCTCAACTTCTCGCCAGTTTATTTATAATGAAGTACACAAATGTTATTCTTCTTATTCCCCGACGCTGACGACGAATTTCAAACCAATGTTCGGCGCTCGTGCAAAGTCCTCGACGCTCAAGGCTCTGATTGGCTGATGCTCGACGCGTCGCGTCGCTCTATTATGAATACCGCTTTAGTGTTTACTCCCCCCCCCACCATCCACCCAACTAAGTATGCGAACACAGCCGCACTGGCCGGTCATAATTTAACGCTTGTATAAGGAGACACTAAAATTCTGCTCCCAGACTCAGAACCAGTACTAGAGTCACGCAGACAGGTAGCTAGGACGTTAACGCTTGTATAAGGAGACACTAAAATTCTGCTCCCAGACTCAGAACCAGTACTAGAGTCACGCAGACAGGTAGCTAGGACGTTAACGCTTGTATAAGGAGACATTAAAATTCTGCTCCCAGACTCAGAACCAGTACTAGAGTCACGCAGACAGGTAGCTAGGACGTTAACGCTTGTATAAGGAGACACTAAAATTCTGCTTCCAGACTCAGAACCAGTACTAGAGTCACGCAGACAGGTAGCTAGGACGTTAACGCTTGTATAAGGAGACACTAAAATTCTGCTCCCAGACTCAGAACCAGTACTAGAGTCACGCAGACAGGTAGCTAGGACGTTAACGCTTGTATAAGGAGACACTAAAATTCTGCTCCCAGACTCAGAACCAGTACTAGAGTCACGCAGACAGGTAGCTAGGACGTTAACGACCCGATAAAGACGTTCGACGTTCCAACATTTAGCACGTGGAAGGAGACTGCCTGAGCTTAGGTCCATCTACACTTCGGTAAATATTTATTTGCTACATTCTCTTCGGAAATTCGCACTCTGTGATTCAAGTGCGAAGTTTTAATTAGTTACTCTGTACGTGCAAAATTTTCTCATTATACTTCCCCTTGTAGAATCTCTCCTTTGTGACGCCACAAGAGCCGCTTTTGTAATTTGTTTTATAAAATTTTCTGCTGACAAGGAAACACTTTAAAACGCAGAATGATAAATTAGCAAGCATTATATTCTTTGAGAGTAATTTCACTTAAAACAATCCATCGTGTTTAAGAATGCCGTGCCATGAAAGAAATTGTAATTAAATTGGGGGGAATGAGGAGCAAGGAAATGTTTCCTTATTACGTTCCTTCAGGTGTAGAAAACTTGATTGGCTTTCATGTTACTTTCCTTGGGAAGATAAGCTTATGTGATCATGTGTAGGGCCGTTAGTTTTTCGTGAAAAGCTTCCAGAACTACTTGTACTCCAAACCACTAAAACTCAGATCCACTTTCGTGATTGGATTATTTTAACTGTCACGGATTGCAGCTGTCTGCCAGCGAATCACGGACACTCAGCGTCGGAGTTACGCAATTCTGATTGGCCCAGTCAGGTAAGGAACGGTATCCCGACGAAGACACGTGGCCAATAGCCAAAGGAAAACTTCACGTATGCCACAGGACGTTGGAGTCTAGCCTTCGTGTACATCTTTTCGCGGAAAACAGGTGGCCCTAATCATGCGGTATTAGTGTATTTCCCCTGCCAATTAGTTTTTGTAACCTACGTGCCAAACATTCTGTAATAATATTTTGTTAGCATGACATGCCAGTGGCGATATTTCGCGAAAAAAAAATATGAGTACAGGGTAGACTTCAGTAGTATAAGCACCCGACAGCAGTTTGTCTATTGCCAGTGGTTGCTGTCTGCTTGAGAATGTGACTTCGTATTTGACCCGGCCACTCAGAATTGGGCAACATCGACACGGCTCCTACGTGATTCGTGCATAGACAGTTATCACGTGTAAAAAGTGATTCAGCCAATTATAATAGATAAACGACCCTACAGCATCTTGAAATATAACCTGCCCTGAAATCTTTTCGCGAACTTTCATTACCCCTACCAATAACAGTTGTTAACATTCTTAAAACCACATATTCGTTATTCATCAAATTGAAACTATAATTCAGCATTGCCATTGAAGGCTTTCAATGTTGTTCTACGGCGCAGTAATTATATAAATAACTTGTAAGTAATAACTTGTGAGCATGTAGTAACGGGCCCCTGGAGGTTACTCTCCCCTGAGAAGTAAGAACAGACACAGCTTCGGCACTCCCCTGGAGATACAGCACACTCCAGGCTCGAATCAGTGATATAGGCGGTTCACGGTAAAATGAGCGATTTTGAAAGTCCTGCTTAAGATCTACTTGTATGCACGTTGTGTATTCCGCCTTATTGCAGATTAACATTGCCATGGGCCTCTCATCACTTTATTTATGCATCAGTCATGTGAAACTGTGGAAGTATTAGAAAAATATATACTTTACAAACCTGATAATTTTTACACTTCGATGCATTAATAAAACCAGAAAGCGAAAGGAATATTTCAAGTTATCACAAATGGTTACCTAATACTTTTTTATTCTACGTTAAGATATGGAACTACTTTCCATCCATCGTTATCAACTTTACTGGGCTCATGTCACTCATTGTGTCCGTTAAAATATATGTAGGCGTGGGTAGTGACATTTTTCTAAAGTGTGTTTCAAAAGTGCTCGCTTTATCGTGAACAGCCTTTATCAATCAGTGAAATAAATAACATTCAGTGAAAGTCAGCTGATAAACTACTGCGGACTAGGCGAATCAAGGAAATGAACTAAGAACAATTTACTTGTGGCGGTGGAATTCTCGACATTCCGTCGCGGATCGCGAATAATTCAGTGAAATTCAGACATCAGATTAATTAGTTATCAGGCACTTATTATCAGTAGCTCGATTTTCACTATCGTCACTTATTCTGCTCAGTTCTCTCTGTTTCAGATGTAGAGTGTAGAGGTTGGGTTGTACCTCGGGTGGACCACGTGATCCTCTGCGTGTGAGGCGCCCACGTGGACGTGGAAGAGGAGCTGATGGCGCATCGCAGTGTTGCAGCTGGTCAGCTGAGATGTTAAGCTGGGCTCACAACCATCCGTCACACTTGTCAGTCGCCCGTCCGTCAGTCAGGCATCCGTCTGTTCAAACCGTCTCGCACACTGAGAAAAAGGTTCTGTTGAATCGAACAAGACTTGTTCGGTGCAACCAAATTATTTGTTTGTAAAGGGGCAATGAAATATTTTGTTTGCTGAAACCAAATTATTGTGTTCTTATTTGGTTGTACCTAACTGTAAGATTTGGTTGGTGCAACTAAATATTTGTTTGGCTACACGTACATGAAATAGTTTGGGCAGATATTTAAAAAAATGTTATATGTTCGACTGAGTTTCGAATCTAGATCACCTGCGTCCGAGCGCTACGCCTTAGTAATAGGTATACTCCAAATATTGGACAACGTATGCAAACAAATATTTCAAGTTTTACATCTTTATTTGCCAGTTTCTTGTTGCATTGTTTTATTAATGTGTTTATACGAATGTTAAGCATCAATAGATGCACTAACAAACACGGTTACTATCCTAATTGTCGCAAAATATACAAACAAACTCTCGACCTGTATTTTCGAACGAAGGCAGTCAAATGAGTGGCCAAACAAGTATATACAGTTGATTCAACAAAATATTTAGTAGACAGTCTAATTTTTTTTCCTTTCCCTAACACACAGATTTTGTTTATTTAAACATATATTTTTTTAGACGAATAAAAGTAATTTTGTTGCTTTTCGAATTTTGTTTGCTCAACACTATATTTTATTACGACATCTTAATATTTGGCCCTATACAAACAAATATTTTGTTCGATTTTCTCTCAGTGCAACAATACGTCGTCTTTCAATCCTCTATGACAAAATTTCTGTGTGACAACATAACAACGTGATCTTTCTTTAGTTGGAGGTATATTTTGGTTGTAAATACATTTTCAAGAGAGAAAAATTTTGGGAAAATATTTTTTTTAAGAGATAAGAATTTATACTAAATTATTGTTAAGTTCCTGAATGTATCACCAAAGATAATATACACAATAGCCACAGCCTTGAATTTCATTTCAAAGTGTGTGTTCGCATCTACAGAATGTCATGCGAAGACTTGAGAAATATTGAACGTATTGACGGATGGAAATAAACAAAGTTGCCCTGCGATTGGTTGAAGATCATGTGATCGCCTGACGGACGGGCAACTGACGGATGCGACGAGTGGTTGTGAGCCAGCTTTAGCTGAATGCATCTTCTCGCTGATTGAGCGTATATCATTCCTTGTCGATGGAGGACTGGTCGACGTGTTGCTCTCATAGACTAAATATGAGGTAGACGGATCTCGCTGGCTGCGCCCTGCCAATCTCCGTGTCCCAACATTGAATTGATTTTCTGCCAACACGGCGAGCAAAAATGCCGTGAATAGGGTTTGAGGTTTGGACACTGTTTAATATACAAGTGTTTTGAGATGTTTTTATACTTCCTCCAATCAATTCGTAATGCTTTTTGATTACATTCGAACTGTTAGAAGTGTTTTATTAATGTAATAGTGCTTGTCACTTAGAAATTAAGATATAAACAAGACAGTTCATCACTGTTGACCATGTGACTTCAACAGTTGTGTAGGATTGTGGTAGGTCAATGTTTGGTACATGCGCAGAAGACGAATAATCGGTCTACCTCATATTTATAGTCTATGGCTGCTCTAGCAGGAGGTCGGGTACAGCCGTTCGGTGAGATCTACTCCAAAATGGCGACCAGGAAGCAGCTATGTCACAGTGTAGATAAAGTTGTAACAAATTCGCTAAATCCTCGGGCTCTCGATACACACTCTAAGAAATTATTCCCTAATTTACCACACCAGTGTATATGTATTTTGCGAAAGTGCGAATGGTAAGTACCCCCCCCCCCCCCGATATAAGTATCAGTAACAGGTAGGAGGGATGGTAACAGGTATTTCCAGGAGCTATAAACAGGCTATACCTGTTCCTTCTCAATACCTGTTTATGATAACGGGTATTGAAAATACTCTCCATCTCTAGTTGGTATTATTTCCATATAATGTATAGGAATAATCCATTCACGGTTATTTCACACTTTCCTGAAGCCCTGCTGAAGTTCTACTTCCAGGATATTCCTCCGCCTCGTACAAACTAGCCTTAACTAACTCAATAAAACTACACCGAAGGACAGCGCATCAAATTCGTGAGCACTCAGTTGTAATATTATTTTGCATGATAACTATTTATCACTAGGCGCTACCAACACAGATCTTTTCTCACTGTTTTTATTCGTGTTTATTATAAAATAAATATTATAATGCTTGAATAAAATATTGGCAAAACTTCAATTTAGCGAAAAATAAGATGCGTCTGTGTTTAGAGAGGCACAAAACGCTTGATGAATGGCATATTTAGGAAATAACTAAATACGTGATACATTTGGTGGTTTTTCAAAGGTTTGTGTTAGAACGTCCGAAGAAACTGTGAATGGACTATAAAAAAAAACTTCAATTACAATTGAGCAAGTTTGCTAGAAATTTTTTTTACAGTGTATCTTTGGTTTACGTGCATTTCACGGATCCCAGAATGTTCAAGTTTACCAGGAATCAGCGTGACAACTCAAAAGTTCGCATATCTTCGCGTTTAGAGAAACTGTGCTGACAAGATTATCGCCATCAATTTTCGGTAATCAGTCGACATTTTTACGTCGAAAATTCTCGCTGTCATTGCTAAAGAACAGCGCGACGTTTGCTGAGACCTTGCGACGTGTTGTTGGCCGCGGTGTTTTTTTTTTCGCACTTCACACCTGATTATCTCGTCAGCAGGTGATAATTTGTCAACCTCGGCGATATGCGAGCTTTAACATAATAGGAATTATTGCGTTCGTCGTCTCAAGTGGGTGGCGATGTTTACGATGTACTTAAGAACGTCTAACTGAGATTGACGTTTTTTCCTCTGATTAGTGGTAAGAGCTTTTTGATTGGCAGGGGTTTTTCTTAGAAATGTATTTGCAAGTTCATATCTTATTATAAGCTCTCGCGTTCCTTAGATTAGTCTGGCTTTTGCGTTTAATAATGGGCGACCAAAATGAACTTGATTTGTAGCAAGTTATATTGGAGACGTCACCAGAACGAACCTATCAGGCCCAGGCCTATTACAAGTGTGTTTATGTAATGCCACACTTGAATAACTAGAATTTCAACACTAAGCACAATTGTATATACATCAAATAAGTAGCGTTTCAAATTGTTTTCTTTTAATTTTTCTCAGTTGATCGTCGAAACAGCTATTTTCTTCTTCGTGTGTCATTCCGATGGCGAAAACTAGCCCGATGCACGGGAATGAAACTGTTGAGGCTGAAAACGACGCTGTTTGTTTATCCGCAGTCGTGTGAGCAATCGTATTGAAAACATTTCATTCATTTTATTCGTCTTGTTAACGCATGCGCATCTGACGGCTCCGGTGCGGAATGCGCACAAAACTAACATAAACGTACATGTTTCAAAGGGTCATACGTACTTGACGAAATTAGAAATCGAATCATAAAAATTTGTATCTGAAGACAGCATCATAGCAAATTCAGTCACTGAGGCCAGCATACAAAGAAGAATGTTTACATATTTTCAACCTATTCAGCCTCAGTGTACACAATTGCGTACATTATGTACATGGAAGGTTATTTTTGGCCCTTAATTTACACTACAGGCTGTTCACGATAAAGTGAACACCTTTGAAATCAACCTTATAAAAATGTCACTGGCCCTGCCTGCATATATTTTAACGGATGAACTGAATGACATGCGCCCGGTTAAGTTGGTAACGATGGATTGGAAGTAATTCCATATGCTAACGTCGAATAAAAAGTGTCAGGTGACCATTTGTGATAATTTCAATAATCCCTTACGCTTTCCGTTATTTTTTTTTTCAGTGTGTAAAAATTTGCAGATTTTTAAAATGTTTACTTTTCTAATAATTTCACAGTTTCATTTTACCGACGCATGAATAAAGTGATGAGTCCCATGGCAATGTGAATCCTACATAAGGTGGAAGAATACAAGACTTGCATACAAGTAGATATTAAGCAGAGCTTTCAAAAGTTCTTCATTTACCGTGAACAGCCTATGCAATGTTTAATGCCCTGTGGGAAACTGATTGTTAAACCTGGCCAGTGTTCTAGGTCATAAACATTTCTTATCACTATAACCGAAAACAGAGCCTATACAGTACATTGGTTGTGATAAGCAGATGATGACGATGATGAAGAAGTACCGTGTAGGCTTCATTACAGAATGTATCAAATTATTTATTATTTTCAGACGCCGAAACCATAGATTCATTAAAGGATCTTTTGCGTCACGAAATAATAATTTTGCTTGCTTTTCGTCTTCAATAATTCCTGAGAATATTACCGCAACTTAAAACAAATTAGTATTTATAAACGGAATGTATACACGCTAATCCATTTGGTAAGGGGTAGCCCTTCGTAATCCTGTATTTCTTTGACTTTTTTCAAACAAAGCAATATTTAGTTTACTTGACCTGGAAGATTCATGTTTCGTTATCAAACCGGCAAGAAAAGAAACACAAATTAAAATTCATCGGGCTTCTCTCATCCATTCGATTATACGGAAGAATCGAAGTCTAGCGTGAAGGACAACGAACTTTCAGATTTCTCCAGTCTTAATTAGTATAGGCTATTCACTGTAAAACGAGCACTTTCAAAATCCCCCTCATTTTGGAATAATATTCAATAAATATTTTTTATTTTATCATTAGGCATTAACTTCCGTATGCGGTGGAATGCACATACTAACTGTGTTTATTACTTTAGTAGAAATATTAATTTTAAAAAACGTTAAAGGATAAAAAAATATTGCTGAAAGAAACAGTAACTAGGGCCTCACAAGTGCTCACTTTACAGTGAACAGCCTATTTAGTAGGAATCACGTTCTTTCTTTACAGTGAACAGCCTATATAGTAGGAATAACGTTCCTTTCTTTACAGTGAACAGCCTATATAGTAAGAATCACGTTCATTCTTTACAGTGAACAGCCTATATAGTAGGAATCACGTTCCTTTCTTTACAGTGAACAGCCTATATAGTAGGAGTCACGTTCCTTTCTTTACAGTGAACAGTCTATATAGTAGGAGTCACGTTCATTCTTTACAGTGAACAGCCTATATAGTAGGAATCACGTTCCTTTCTTTACAGTGAACAGCCTTTATAGTAGGAGTCACGTTCCTTTCTTTACAGTGAACAGTTTATATAGTAGGACTCACGGTCCTTTCTTTACAGTGAACAGCCTATATAGTAGGAATCACGTTCATTCTTTACAGTGAACAGCCTATATAGTAGGAGTCACGTTCCTTTCTTTACAGTGAACAGTTTATATAGTAGGACTCACGTTCCTTTCTTTACAGTGAACAGCCTATATAGTAGGAATCACGTTCATTCTTTACAGTGAACAGCCTATATAGTAGGAATCACGTTCCTTTCTTTACAGTGAACAGCCTTTATAGTAGGAGTCACGTTCCTTTCTTTACAGTGAACAGTTTATATAGTAGGACTCACGGTCCTTTCTTTACAGTGAACAGCCTATATAGTAGGAATCACGTTCATTCTTTACAGTGAACAGCCTATATAGTAGGAGTCACGTTCCTTTCTTTACAGTGAACAGTTTATATAGTAGGACTCACGTTCCTTTCTTTACAGTGAACAGCCTATATAGTAGGAATCAGGTTCATTTCTTTACAGTGAACAGCCTTTATAGTAGGAGTCACGTTCCTTTCTTTACAGTGAACAGTTTAGACTCACGTTCCTTTCTTTACAGTGAACAGCCTATATAGTAGGAATCACGTTCATTCTTTACATTGAACAGCCTATATAGTAGGAGTCACGTTCCTTTCTTTACAGTGAACAGTTTATATAGTAGGACTCACGTTCCTATCTTTACAGTGAACAGCCTATATAGTAGGAATCACGTTCATTCTTTACAGTGAACAGCCTATATAGTAGGAATCACGTTCCTTTCTTTACAGTGAACAGCCTTTATAGTAGGAGTCACGTTCCTTTCTTTACAGTGAACAGCCTATATAGTAGGACTCACGTTCCTTTCTTTACAGTGAACAGCCTATATAGTAGGAATCACGTTCCTTTCTTTACAGTGAATAGCCTATATAGTAGGAGTCACGTTCCTTTCTTTACAGTGAACAGTTTATATAGTAGGAATCACGTTCCTTTCTTTCATTCATTTTTTTAAAGGCAAAGCTGTGGAATTTTAATTTTAATGGATAAGTATGCCGAAACTGAAGGACTTAAAATTATTACGTATTCTAAATTAGATTTAATATTCTTTACAGCGTGTACTAATATGTATGCATTTTAAATACTAAATAATCAATCCTCGAACGCTCTTGCAACTGTAGAAATTATACGGCAAAGTGCATAAGTGTGTAATATAGATAGAGACCTGAAAAATTCACGCATTCATTTCAGGACGAGCTAGAAGTCAAAACACGTGTGTTTATATAACTGCAACCATTGGTCCACGCGGCGTTTGACACATCCTGGAGAAGGCTAGCCCAATTGTCGCCTACCACTGTGACAACAGACAACTTATTGCGCAGTTGACAATGGCATATTTGTACACACGATTTATAGAGTCTAGCCTGCAGGTCGTTGAACTCGCGAATTTTTCAGGTCTCTAAATATATCTTAAAGTCTCAGCAAATTAAAGGAGTCGGAATGAATGTAGCATAATTAATATTTATCCGCCGAACACTTGCTATAAACGTAGAAACATGACAAGTTACCACAACGTTATTGGTCGAGTCTGCTTGCCAGGGGTCGAGTCTACGGCAGCGTTCGGCGAAGTGATGCGTTTGTTTTCCCGTTCCCGTCGTAATTTAACTGCGCGTTAATTGCGTAACGTCTTCACTCGACCTTCGACCATTTCGTGCGCGGGTGGTGCAATCGTGGATGCCACGTATTTAAAAGTTGCATGTAAACGCACGTGAGTTTTAGAAATGTGATCAGATAAAATACCAAGTATTCTTATCAGCATAGGAGTGTTGAAAGTGCTTTGGTGCCAAAAATAACTAATTAGGTCATCGTCTACTTGAAATAAATGTACAAAAGCCACGAATAAGTATAAAGCAGTGAATTACAACGTTCAGTGGTCATTACATTCCATAAAACGGCAGGGGTGTAACAGGAATCACAATTATTAAAGCTATTATATCGGTTCAAATGGGCAGAAGTTCAAATAATTTCTCTATTTCTTTGAATAATTTCAAACACCCGTTTTGCTAAGCACAGAGGTCACCCCCTCCCCCCTTCATTCTCAAGCCATATGGAGTTCCATATAAACTAATTATAAAGCATATGTGCAACGCCACACGTCAGTTGTATCACATTGCCACAGAGTATAGCCTGTTCACGTTAAAGTGAGCACTTTTGAGGCCCTAGTTACTTTTTTACTTTCAACCATTTTTTATCCTTTAACCAAATTTTTAAAATAAATTTTGCCTAGTAAGTAATAAACATAGAGTGTATACCTCACCGCACTCGTAAGTTAACGCATACGACTAAAATAAAATATACTTATTGACCATTATTCAAAATGAGAGGACATTAAAAAATGCTCACTTTAGCGTGAATAGCCTATACTTAGGAACACCCAAATTTGGCGAAAATATTTCTCAACTATCTGAATTTCAAATTACTTTCGCTGCGATTCTCTTTCGTGGCTGGATAATTTACTTGTTACGCATCTTAGGTATCTCCCCGCGAATTACAGGCTTCCATTAACGGAGTAAGTTAGTTCTCACTGGCCGGTCAAGTAAGAGAACTTCTTCTCACTAAGGCATGCAAACAATAGGCAAAGGAACACCGCTATAGTGTCAGTACACTATTGAACTCTATCTTGGGCGGAACTATTCTCGCGAAATTTGGGTGTTCCTATCTATAAAGGCTGTCCCCGATAAAATGAGCACTTTAGAAATAAACCTTAGAAAAAGGTCACTGCCTCTGCATGCATATATTTTAATGGGCGCCTTGAGTGAAATCCGCCCAGTAAAGTTGGTAACGATGGATGGAAAGTAGTTCTATATCTTAACGTCGGATAAAAAGTGTTAAGTAACCATTTGTGATAACTTAAAATTATTTCTCTCAATTTCTGTATTTTATAATTCATCGAAGTGTAAAAATGAGCAGATTTGAGAAATATTTACTTCCATAATAATTTCACAGTTTCATTTGACCGACGGATGAATAAAGTGATCAGGCCCATGGCAATGTTAATTTCACCAATCAGCGTCTGGTAACTTACTCGCCCAGCCAATAAGGAACCTTTCGCAGGAGGCAGTAGCCAATTAGACACGAACCCCGTTCCCAGAGCCCCGCGCAACCAATCAGAGAATGGGTACGCCCACATCAAAGGAATCGCCATACTCTTTTCGCTTCTCGACATACTTTATTTAACAGCGACATTACTCTTGCGCAAATGGCCTTGTGTGCCGTTTAGCCAGAATGAGACATGGCATCGGCCATTTTTAAATCCTAAAGAGGATGTCACAAAATATATCTGAAAAAAAAAAAAAAAAAACTTTAAAACAAAAGTACCGTAAAAATTCCAAAATATTTACACAAAATATACCGACGATCACGCTTTCGACGACCTAAACAGAAAGGCTTTTGCCATATTGTTTTAGGAATAGCAGTGAGACGACCATAAACAAATACGGCTGCTGCCTAGGGAGTGAATTAATAAACAAGCGCTACCTAGGATATGAAATCCTATATGGAAGTCGAACGAATGTGAGAGACAAATTCCAGTAATATATAAACAAATAACGGATGAAAACACCAAGATGGCAGCCTAAAGCAATGTATAGACAAATGAGAAACGAAAATCCAAGTTGGTAGCCTCCAGCAGTGTATAAACAAATGACAAATGAAAAACGAAGATCGTGGCTTGGCGTGGTGCTGGGAAGGGGGGGGGGGAACTGGAAATGTAGTTTTTTTAATATTTTTATAGTAAGTTTTTTAATGTATATTATATTATTTTTAATTTTTAGGAATTTTTTTGGATTGTTTGTTTTTTCAGGGTCAAAGGTCAGATGTCGTGGGTCCTCAGTCCTGCTATCCTGGCTTGGAGTCACAAATCCTGTTCTCCTACTCTGGGAAAAATAGGAAATTTTGAGGGTAAAAAGGGAAATTTTGAGGGGAAAAAAAGTGAAATTACAAGATGGCGGCCAGCCGGCTTTGACTCCAATGCCAGATGCCGATGGCCGAGAATTTTTCATGTCCTTCTACTATGGAGGAGGAAAATGACCTTTCAAAAACGTATGAAACAAGTTATAGAAATTTTATATTTATGCCTTTTATTTTTATAAATTTCAAAATGTAGCAAAATAATTACACTGCGTAAAATGGGGTGATTAGAAACACTGGGGTGAAAATAAAGAAAATTTCAAATGAAGTTTGAAGTCATGGTATTGAAAAACAATCCCAAACAAATCGTACAGTAGTATTTATTGTAGAAACAATAGCGCTCTCACAATTTCTTTGTTTGGCTTTGTCAGAATACTTCAAAAAAAAAATTTTGTAGTTCGGTTTTTTTTTCACCCTACTGTTGCTAATCACCCCATTTTACGGATAAATCTCATAAGAATTATTAATGTTATTAGAAAGTCATGAAAAAATATTTCTTGTCAATTTGTTATTCGATTTGCTTGTATTTCAATTTTAACTTTTGAGATAAAATTAAATTTCAAAATTAGTTAATAAACCCTTACCGTATTGTGAACAATATATTATACAATTTCAAAAACGTTGTGTCATGACATTCTCGTGACTTCAATAAAGAGTTCAGCTGATACCGAACTTCGCGTTAAAATGACATCTAAGATTTCAACCAATCAAGATTTGATTTGAAGTTCTTGTGTTTACACTTTAACAACTCTACAAATATGTTCTATTTTTCAAATAATTTGAAATTTTTTTTTTAAATTTAACATTAATATCATTCACCGAAACCATAAAATATACTGAAAATTGAGGTAAATATTTTGTTCTTGAACAGAACTACAAGGAAAGGTTTGTCTATGTGATTAATTTACTGCAAATACGATTATTTTAATTTATTAAAGTTTTTAATCATGCACTCCATACCATACATTACCAAGTGGTATCTCTGTAAAATGTATGGTTACACAGAATCAGTACTACTTTTGAAACGTTCTTAAACTTATCGTGTCTGAATACACACAAGACATTTTCAGTGCATTCTATCCTAATAGTTTCAGACCTTATCGAATACCTACCATTTACAAAAATGTGTTATTTTAATGTTTTTCTTCCAGGCCTTTCATCAAATAATAGAATTTTTTCCAATCATGTTAACATCCATTTTTATGTACTCCTGCCTGTACATATTAAACATTACGTACCTTGGTACGCTGATAACAATTATTTGTTGGATACTCGTTAGTGGGAATTCCCAACTACATGAACGTACTTCCATGAAATATGTTATATTATGAACAACATTATTAGGTATAACTTTCACAAACAACGCAATACTATATTAACTTCGTTAGAAGAAGATGATGCAAAATAAACTAAAACAAATTTCATTACCAGTCTCTCAACCCTTGCTTTTCATTGTAAGACGAAGTACATGGCTATAATACGCCAATGAAAATATGCGACATGTCGACAAGTTATTTTAAAAGTTACACTGCAAACATTTTTGTAATTTTTACCGAGAAATATTTTGTAATTTTACAAACGCTTGTAATAGTACAGAGATTTCTCTTGTAAAGCTATTCTTTGTAAAACTATAATATCCGTGTTTATAATATACATCAAGAAATGTTTGTACTATACTAACCCATCGTGTTTATAATATACATCAAGAAATGTTTGTACTATACTAACCCATGTCCACGAGCTTCAGCAAAATGGCGGAAATTAAACAACCCAAAACCGAATGTAGCTGTCTGTGCAAAAACTATAGGTGATGCGATGTGTAGTTGCGTCAAAATGAAATGTAATTTTAATAACTTAAAACAATCAAAACTTCTTAAATAATCATAATAAAACTACAATTTCAATTAAACGTGTCCGTATTATTCATTATAGGTTGTTCACGGTAAAATCAGCACGTTTGATAGCCATGATTCAGCTCTACTTGTATGCCTGTTGTGTAGTATTCCGCCTTATGTAAAACTGTCATTGGCATGGGCCTCACAACTTTATTCGTGCATCATTCGAGTGAAACTGTGAAATTATTAGAAAAGTAAATATTTTACAAATCTGCTAATTCTTACACTTGGTTGCATAAAAAAAACAGAAAGCGAAAGAAATCCTCTAAGATATCACAAATGGTTGCCTCTAACACTTCTGATTCGACATTAAGATATGGAACTACTATACCACCAATGTCACCAACTTTACTGGGTGCATTTCACGCAGTGCGCCCGTTGAAATATATGCAGGTGGGAAGAGTAACTTTTTTCTAAGGTAGAATATAAAAGTGCTCACGTAATCGTGAACAGCATTTAACTGATAATGTTTCCTAGCTAGACAGAACTATATCACCTCCCAATACCTCGTTACTAAGAGCCGTCCAAATCTCTTAACTCAACAAAAGAACTCCAAAATGAAATAAATGTACCTATTATTCATAACTAAATAACTCCATTATAAGTTTGTTCGCACTAGCCGCTATATTTATTGTAAAAATTAATTAAAAGCTTTAAGTTAAGTTGGTCTTGTGGTATAGGTAGGGCTAATATTACAAGGCATGTGGGTTCTAGTCCCCGTGCTCGCGAAGTGAAGTTAAGTTGGTCTTGTGGTATACGGTACTGGCTAATATTACAAGGCATGTGGGTTCTATCCCCGTGCTCGCGAAGTGAAGTTAAGTTGGTCTTGTGGTATACGGTACTGGCTAATATTACAAGGCATGTGGGTTCTATCCCCGTGCTCGCGAAGTGAAGTTAAGTTGGTCTTGTGGTATACGGTACTGGCTAATATTACAAGGCATGTGGGTTCTATCCCCGTGCTCGCGAAGTGAAGTTAAGTTGGTCTTGTGGTATACGGTACTGGCTAATATTACAAGGCATGTGGGTTCTATCCCCGTGCTCGCGAAGTGAAGTTAAGTTGGTCTTGTGGTATACGGTACTGGCTAATATTACAAGGCATGTGGGTTCTATCCCCGTGCTCGCGAAGTGAAGTTAAGTTGGTCTTGTGGTATAGGGTACTGGCTAATATTACAAGGCATGTGGGTTCTAGTCCCCGTGCTCGCGAAGTGAAGTTAAGTTGGTCTTGTGGTATAGGGTACTGGCTAATATTACAAGGCATGTGGGTTCTAGTCCCCGTGCTTGCTTAGTGAAGTTAAGTTAGTCTTGTGGTATAGGGTACTGGCTAATATTACAAGGCATGTGGGTTCTAACCCCGTGCTCGCGAAGTGAAGTTAAGTTGGTCTTGTGGTATAGGCTGCCGGCTAATATTACAAGGCATGTGGGTTCTATCCCCGTGCTCGCGAAGTGAAGTTAAGTTAGTCTTGTGGTATAGGGTACTGGCTAATATTACAAGGCATGTGGGTTCTAGTCCCCGTGCTCGCGAAGTGAAGTTAAGTTGGTCTTGTGGTATAGGGTACTGGCTAATATTACAAGGCATGTGGGTTCTAGTCCCCGTGCTCGCGAAGTGAAGTTAAGTTGGTCTTGTGGTATAGGGTACTGGCTAATATTACAAGGCATGTGGGTTCTATCCCCGTGCTCGCGAAGTGAAGTTAAGTTGGTCTTGTGGTATACGGTACTGGCTAATATTACAAGGCATGTGGGTTCTATCCGCGTGCTCGCGAAGTGAAGTTAAGTTGGTCTTGTGGTATACGGTACTGGCTAATATTACAAGGCATGTGGGTTCTATCCCCGTGCTCGCGAAGTGAAGTTAAGTTGGTCTTGTGGTATAGGGTACTGGCTAATATTACAAGGCATGTGGGTTCTATCCCCGTGCTCGCGAAGTGAAGTTAAGTTGGTCTTGTGGTATACGGTACTGGCTAATATTACAAGGCATGTGGGTTCTATCCCCGTGCTCGCGAAGTGAAGTTAAGTTGGTCTTGTGGTATACGGTACTGGCTAATATTACAAGGCATGTGGGTTCTATCCCCGTGCTCGCGAAGTGAAGTTAAGTTGGTCTTGTGGTATACGGTACTGGCTAATATTACAAGGCATGTGGGTTCTATCCCCGTGCTCGCGAAGTGAAGTTAAGTTGGTCTTGTGGTATACGGTACTGGCTAATATTACAAGGCATGTGGGTTCTATCCCGTGCTCGCGAAGTGAAGTTAAGTTGGTCTTGTGGTATAGGGTACTGGCTAATATTACAAGGCATGTGGGTTCTATCCCGTGCTCGCGAAGTGAAGTTAAGTTGGTCTTGTGGTATACGGTACTGGCTAATATTACAAGGCATGTGGTTCTATGCCCGTGCTCGCGAAGTGAAGTTAAGTTGGTCTTGTGTATACGGTACTGGCTAATATTACAAGGCATGTGGGTTCTATCCCCGTGCTCGCGAAGTGAAGTTAAGTGGTCTTGTGGTATAGGTCGGCTATATTACAAGGCATGTGGGTTCTAGTCCCCGTGCTCGCGAAGTGAAGTTAAGTTGGTCTTGTGGTATACGGTATTGGCTAATATTACAAGGCATGTGGGTTCTATCCCGTGCTCGCGAAGTAAAGTTAAGTTGGTCTTGTGGTATAGGCTGGCTAATATTACAAGGCATGTGGGTTCTATCCCCGTGCTCGCGAAGTGAAGTTAAGTTGGTCTTGTGGTATACGGTACTGGCTAATATTACAAGGCATGTGGTTCTAGTCCCCGTGCTCGCGAAGTAAGTTAAGTGGTCTTGTGGTATAGGTCGGCTAATATTACAAGGCATGTGGGTTCTAGTCCCCGTGCTCGCGAAGTGAAGTTAAGTTGGTCTGTGGTATACGGTACTGCTAATATTACAAGGCATGTGGTTCTATCCCCGTGCTCGCGAAGTGAAGTTAAGTTGGTCTTGTGGTATATTGTACCGGCTAATATTACAGGCATGTGGGTTCTAGTCCCCGTGCTCGCGAAGTGAAGTTAAGTTGGTCTTGTGGTATAGGGTACTGGCTAATATTACAAGGCATGTGGGTTCTATCCCGTGCTCGCGAAGTGAAGTAAGTTGGTCTTGTGGTATAGGTACTGGCTAATATTACAAGGCATGTGGTTCTATCAACGTGCTCGCGAAGTGAAGTTAAGTTGGTCTTGTGGTATACGGTACTGGCTAATATTACAAGGCATGTGGTTCTATCCCCGTGCTCCCGAAGTGAAGTTAAGTTGGTCTTGTGGTATACGGTACTGGCTAATATTACAAGGCATGTGGTTCTATCCCCGTGCTCGCGAAGTGAAGTTAAGTGGTCTTGTGGTATACGGTACTGGCTAATATTACAAGGCATGTGGGTTCTAGTCCCGTGCTCGCGAAGTGAAGTTAAGTTGGTCTTGTGGTATAGGCTGCCGGCTAATATTACAAGGCATGTGGGTTCTAGTCCCCGTGCTCGCGAAGTGAAGTTAAGTTGGTCTTGTGGTATACGTACTGGCTAATATTACAAGGCATGTGGGTTCTAGTCCCGTGCTCGCGAAGTAAAGTTAAGTTGGTCTTGTGGTATAGGCTGCCGGCTAATATTACAAGGCATGTGGGTTCTAGTCCCCGTGCTCGCGAAGTGAAGTTAAGTTGGTCTTGTGGTATACGGTACTGGCTAATATTACAAGGCATGTGGGTTCTAGTCCCGTGCTCGCGAAGTAAAGTTAAGTTGGTCTTGTGATATAGGTACCGGCTAATATTACAGGCATGTGGGTTCTAGTCCCCGTGCTCGCGAAGTGAAGTTAAGTTGGTCTTGTGGTATAGGCTGCGCTAATATTACAGGCATGTGGTTCTATCCCGTGCTCGCGAAGTAAAGTTAAGTTGGTCTTGTGGTATAGGGACGGCTAATATTACAAGGCATGTGGGTTCTAGTCCCGTGCTCGCGAAGTGAAGTTAAGTTGGTCTTGGGTATACGGTACTGGCTAATATTACAAGGCATGTGGTTCTATCCCCGTGCTCGCGAAGTGAAGTTAAGTTGGTCTTGTGGTATACGGTACTGGCTAATATTACAAGGCATGTGGGTTCTATCCTCGTGCTCGCGAAGTGAAGTTAAGTTGGTCTTGTGGTATACGGTACTGGCTAATATTACAAGGCATGTGGTTCTATCCCCGTGCTCGCGAAGTGAAGTTAAGTTGGTCTTGTGGTATACGGTACTGGCTAATATTACAAGGCATGTGGGTTCTATCCGTGCTCGCGAAGTGAAGTTAAGTTGTCTTGTGGTATACGGTACTGGCTAATATTACAAGGCATGTGGGTTCTATCCCCGTGCTCGCGAAGTGAAGTTAAGTTGGTCTTGTGGTATAGGACTGGCTAATATTACAAGCATGTGGTTCTATCCCCGTGCTCGCGAAGTGAAGTTAAGTTGGTCTTGTGGTATACGGTACTGCTAATATTACAAGGCATGTGGGTTCTAGTCCCCGTGCTCGCGAAGTGAAGTTAAGTTGGTCTTGTGTATAGGTACGGCTAATATTACAAGGCATGTGGGTTCTATCCCCGTGCTCGCGAAGTGAAGTTAAGTTGGTCTTGTGGTATAGGTACTGGCTAATATTACAAGGCATGTGGGTTCTAGTCCCCGTGCTCGCGAAGTGAAGTTAAGTTGGTCTTGTGTATACGGTACTGGCTAATATTACAAGGCATGTGGGTTCTAGTCCCCGTGCTCGCGAAGTGAAGTTAAGTTGGTCTTGTGGTATACGGTACTGGCTAATATTACAAGGCATGTGGGTTCTATCCCCGTGCTCGCGAAGTGAAGTTAAGTTGGTCTTGTGGTATACGGTACTGGCTAATATTACAAGGCATGTGGGTTCTAGTCCCCGTGCTCGCGAAGTGAAGTTAAGTTGGTCTTGTGGTATACGGTACCGTATAATATTACAAGGCATGTGGGTTCTAGTCCCCGTGCTCGCGAAGTGAAGTTAAGTTGGTCTTGTGGTATACGGTACTGGCTAATATTACAAGGCATGTGGGTTCTATCCCCGTGCTCGCGAAGTGAAGTTAAGTTGGTCTTGTGGTATAGGGTACTGGCTAATATTACAAGGCATGTGGGTTCTAGTCCCCGTGCTCGCGAAGTGAAGTTAAGTTGGTCTTGTGGTATACGGTACTGGCTAATATTACAAGGCATGTGGGTTCTAGTCCCCGTGCTCGCGAAGTGAAGTTAAGTTGGTCTTGTGGTATACGGTACTGGCTAATATTACAAGGAATGTGGGTTCTATCCCCGTGCTCGCGAAGTGAAGTTAAGTTGGTCTTGTGGTATACGTACTGGCTAATATTACAAGGCATGTGGGTTCTAGTCCCCGTGCTCGCGAAGTGAAGTTAAGTTGGTCTTGTGGTATACGGTACTTTCTAATATTACAAGGCATGTGGGTTCTAGTCCCCGTGCTCGCGAAGTGAAGTTAAGTTGGTCTTGTGGTATACGGTACTGGCTAATATTACAAGGCATGTGGGTTCTATCCCCGTGCTCGCGAAGTGAAGTTAAGTTGGTCTTGTGGTATACGGTACTGGCTAATATTACAAGGCATGTGGGTTCTATCCCGTGCTCGCGAAGTGAAGTTAAGTTGGTCTTGTGGTATACGGTACTGGCTAATATTACAAGGCATGTGGGTTCTATCCCCGTGCTCGCGAAGTGAAGTTAAGTTGGTCTTGTGGTATACGGTACTGGCTAATATTACAAGGCATGTGGGTTCTAGTCCCCGTGCTCGCGAAGTAAGTTAAGTTGGTCTTGTGGTATAGGCTGCCGGCTAATATTACAAGGCATGTGGGTTCTAGTCCCCGTGCTCGCGAAGTGAAGTTAAGTTGGTCTTGTGGTATATGGTACTGGCTAATATTACAAGGCATGTGGGTTCTATCCCCGTGCTCGCGAAGTGAAGTTAAGTTGGTCTTGTGGTATACGGTACTGGCTAATATTACAAGGCATGTGGGTTCTATCCCCGTGCTCGCGAAGTGAAGTTAAGTTGGTCTTGTGGTATAGGTACGGCTAATATTACAAGGCATGTGGTTCTAGTCCCCGTGCTCGCGAAGTGAAGTTAAGTTGGTCTTGTGGTATACGGTACTGGCTAATATTACAAGGCATGTGGGTTCTATCCCCGTGCTCGCGAAGTGAAGTTAAGTTGGTCTTGTGGTATACGGTACTGGCTAATATTACAAGGCATGTGGGTTCTATCCCCGTGCTCGCGAAGTGAAGTTAAGTTGGTCTTGTGGTATACGGTACTGGCTAATATTACAAGGCATGTGGGTTCTATCCCCGTGCTCGCGAAGTGAAGTTAAGTTGGTCTTGTGGTATACGGTACTGGCTAATATTACAAGGCATGTGGGTTCTATCCCCGTGCTCGCGAAGTGAAGTTAAGTTGGTCTTGTGGTATACGGTACTGGCTAATATTACAAGGCATGTGGGTTCTATCCCCGTGCTCGCGAAGTGAAGTTAAGTTGGTCTTGTGGTATACGGTACTGGCTAATATTACAAGGCATGTGGGTTCTAGTCCCCGTGCTCGCGAAGTGAAGTTAAGTTGGTCTTGTGGTATAGGTACCGGCTAATATTACAAGGCATGTGGGTTCTAGTCCCCGTGCTCGCGAAGTGAAGTTAAGTTGGTCTTGTGGTATACGGTACTGGCTAATATTACAAGGCATGTGGGTTCTAGTCCCCGTGCTCGCGAAGTGAAGTTAAGTTGGTCTTGTGGTATAGGTACTGGCTAATATTACAAGGCATGTGGGTTCTAGTCCCCGTGCTCGCGAAGTGAAGTTAAGTTGGTCTTGTGGTATACGGTACTGGCTAATATTACAAGGCATGTGGGTTCTAGTCCCCGTGCTCGCGAAGTGAAGTTAAGTTGGTCTTGTGGTATACGGTACTGGCTAATATTACAAGGCATGTGGGTTCTATCCCCGTGCTCGCGAAGTGAAGTTAAGTTGGTCTTGTGGTATATGTACTGGCTAATATTACAGGCATGTGGGTTCTAGTCCCCGTGCTCGCGAAGTGAAGTTAAGTTGGTCTTGTGGTATAGGTACTGGCTAATATTACAAGGCATGTGGGTTCTATCCCCGTGCTCGCGAAGTGAAGTTAAGTTGGTCTTGTGGTATAGGGTACTGGCTAATATTACAAGGCATGTGGTTCTATCACCGTGCTCGCGAAGTGAAGTTAAGTTGGTCTTGTGGTATACGGTACTGGCTAATATTACAAGGCATGTGGGTTCTATCCCCGTGCTCGCGAAGTGAAGTTAAGTTGGTCTTGTGGTATACGGTACTGGCTAATATTACAAGGCATGTGGGTTCTATCCCCGTGCTCGCGAAGTGAAGTTAAGTTGGTCTTGTGGTATACGGTACTGGCTAATATTACAAGGCATGTGGGTTCTAGTCCCGTGCTCGCGAAGTGAAGTTAAGTTGGTCTTGTGGTATAGGCTGCCGCTAATATTACAAGGCATGTGGGTTCTAGTCCCCGTGCTCGCGAAGTGAAGTTAAGTTGGTCTTGTGGTATACGGTACTGGCTAATATTACAAGGCATGTGGGTTCTAGTCCCGTGCTCGCGAAGTAAAGTTAAGTTGGTCTTGTGGTATAGGCTGCGGCTAATATTACAAGGCATGTGGGTTCTAGTCCCCGTGCTCGCGAAGTGAAGTTAAGTTGGTCTTGTGGTATACGGACTGGCTAATATTACAAGGCATTGTGGGTTCTAGTCCCGTGCTCGCGAAGTAAAGTTAAGTTGGTCTTGTGGTATAGGTACCGGCTAATATTACAGGCATGTGGGTTCTAGTCCCCGTGCTCGCGAAGTGAAGTTAAGTTGGTCTTGTGGTATAGGTGCCGGCTAATATTACAAGGCATGTGGGTTCTAGTCCCCGTGCTCGCGAAGTGAAGTTAAGTTGGTCTTGTGGTATAGGGTACGGCTAATATTACAAGGCATGTGGGTTCTAGTCCCCGTGCTCGCGAAGTGAAGTTAAGTTGGTCTTGTGGTATACGGTACTGGCTAATATTACAAGGCATGTGGGTTCTATCCCCGTGCTCGCGAAGTGAAGTTAAGTTGGTCTTGTGGTATACGGTACTGGCTAATATTACAAGGCATGTGGGTTCTAGTCCCTCTCCGAAGTGAAGTTAAGTTGGTCTTGTGGTATAGGTACTGGCTAATATTACAAGGCATGTGGGTTCTATCCCCGTGCTCGCGAAGTGAAGTTAAGTTGGTCTTGTGGTATACGGGTACTGGCTAATATTACAAGGCATGTGGGTTCTATCCGTGCTCGCGAAGTGAAGTTAAGTTGGTCTTGTGGTATACGGTACTGGCTAATATTACAAGGCATGTGGGTTCTAGTCCCCGTGCTCGCGAAGTGAAGTTAAGTTGGTCTTGTGGTATACGGTACTGGCTAATATTACAAGGCATGTGGGTTCTAGTCCCCGTGCTCGCGAAGTGAAGTTAAGTTGGTCTTGTGGTATAGGCTGCCGGCTAATATTACAAGGCATGTGGGTTCTAGTCCCCGTGCTCGCGAAGTAAAGTTAAGTTGGTCTTGTGGTATAGGGGACCGGCTAATATTACAAGGCATGTGGGTTCTAGTCCCCGTGCTCGCGAAGTGAAGTTAAGTTGGTCTTGTGGTATACGGTACGGCTAATATTACAAGGCATGTGGGTTCTATCCCCGTGCTCGCGAAGTGAAGTTAAGTTGGTCTTGTGGTATTACGGTACTGGCTAATATTACAAGGCATGTGGGTTCTAGTCCTCGTGCTCGCGAAGTGAAGTTAAGTTGGTCTTGTGGTATACGGTACTGGCTAATATTACAAGGCATGTGGGTTCTAGTCCCCGTGCTCGCGAAGTGAAGTTAAGTTGGTCTTGTGGTATACGGTACTGGCTAATATTACAAGGCATGTGGGTTCTATCAACGTGCTCGCGAAGTGAAGTTAAGTTGGTCTTGTGGTATACGGTACTGGCTAATATTACAAGGCATGTGGGTTCTATCCCCGTGCTCGCGAAGTGAAGTTAAGTTGGTCTTGTGGTATACGGTACTGGCTAATATTACAAGGCATGTGGGTTCTATCCCCGTGCTCGCGAAGTGAAGTTAAGTTGGTCTTGTGGTATACGGTACTGGCTAATATTACAAGGCATGTGGGTTCTAGTCCCCGTGCTCGCGAAGTGAAGTTAAGTTGGTCTTGTGGTATACGGTACTGGCTAATATTACAAGGCATGTGGGTTCTAGTCCCGTGCTCGCGAAGTAAAGTTAAGTTGGTCTTGTGGTATAGCTGCCGGCTAATATTACAAGGCATGTGGGTTCTAGTCCCGTGCTCGCGAAGTGAAGTTAAGTTTTCTTGTGGTATACGGTACTGGCTAATATTACAAGGCATGTGGGTTCTATCCCGTGCTCGCGAAGTGAAGTTAAGTTGGTCTTGTGGTATACGGTACTGGCTAATATTACAAGGCATGTGGGTTCTATCCCCGTGCTCGCGAAGTGAAGTTAAGTTGGTCTTGTGGTATACGGTACTGGCTAATATTACAAGGCATGTGGGTTCTATCCCGTGCTCGCGAAGTGAAGTTAAGTTGGTCTTGTGGTATACGGTACTGGCTAATATTACAAGGCATGTGGGTTCTAGTCCTCGTGCTCGCGAAGTGTAGTTAAGTTGGTCTTGTGGTATACGGTACTGGCTAATATTACAAGGCATGTGGGTTCTATCCCCGTGCTCGCGAAGTGAAGTTAAGTTGGTCTTGTGGTATAGGCTGCGGCTAATATTCAAGGCATGTGGGTTCTATCCCCGTGCTCGCGAAGTGAGTTAAGTTGGTCTTGTGGTATACGGTACTGGCTAATATTACAAGGCATGTGGGTTCTAGTCCCCGTGCTCGCGAAGTAAAGTTAAGTTGGTCTTGTGTATAGCTGCCGGCTAATATTACAAGGCATGTGGGTTCTAGTCCCTGCTCGCGAAGTGAAGTTAAGTTGGTCTTGTGGTATACGGTACTGGCTAATATTACAAGGCATGTGGGTTCTATCCCCGTGCTCGCGAAGTGAAGTTAAGTTGGTCTTGTGGTATACGGTACTGGCTAATATTACAAGGCATGTGGGTTCTATCCCCGTGCTCGCGAAGTGAAGTTAAGTTGGTCTTGTGGTATACGGTACTGGCTAATATTACAAGGCATGTGGGTTCTAGTCCTCGTGCTCGCGAAGTGAAGTTAAGTTGGTCTTGTGGTATAGGCTGCCGGCTAATATTACAAGGCATGTGGGTTCTAGTCCCCGTGCTCGCGAAGTGAAGTTAAGTTGGTCTTGTGGTATACGGTACTGGCTAATTTACAAGGCATGTGGGTTCTATCCCCGTGCTCGCGAAGTGAAGTTAAGTTGGTCTTGTGGTATACGGTACTGGCTAATATACAAGGCATGTGGGTTCTATCCCCGTGCTCGCGAAGTGAAGTTAAGTTGGTCTTGTGGTATAGGTACTGGCTAATATTACAAGGCATGTGGGTTCTAGTCCCCGTGCTCGCGAAGTGAAGTTAAGTTGGTCTTGTGTATAGGGTACCGTAAATATTACAAGGCATGTGGGTTCTAGTCCCGTGCTCGCGAAGTGAAGTTAAGTTGGTCTTGTGGTATACGGTACTGGCTATATACAAGGCATGTGGGTTCTAGTCCCCGTGCTCGCGAAGTGAAGTTAAGTTGGTCTTGTGGTATACGGTACTGGCTAATATTACAAGGCATGTGGGTTCTATCCCCGTGCTCGCGAAGTGAAGTTAGTTGGTCTTGTGGTATACGGTACTGGCTAATATTACAAGGAATGTGGGTTCTATCCCCGTGCTCGCGAAGTGAAGTTAAGTTGGTCTTGTGTATACGGTACTGGCTAATATTACAAGGCATGTGGGTTCTAGTCCCCGTGCTCGCGAAGTGAAGTTAAGTTGGTCTTGTGGTATACGGTACTTTCTAATTTACAAGGCAGTGGGTTCTAGTCCCGTGCTCGCGAAGTGAAGTTAAGTTGGTCTTGTGGTATACGGTACTGGCTAATATTACAAGGCATGTGGGTTCTATCCCCGTGCTCGCGAAGTGAAGTTAAGTTGGTCTTGTGGTATACGTACTGGCTAATATTACAAGGCATGTGGGTTCTTCCCGTGCTCGCGAAGTGAAGTTAAGTTGGTCTTGTGGTATACGGTACTGGCTAATATTACAGGCATGTGGGTTCTATCCCGTGCTCGCGAAGTGAAGTTAAGTTGTCTTGTGGTTACGGTACTGGCTAATATTACAAGGCATGTGGGTTCTAGTCCCGTGCTCGCGAAGTAAAGTTAAGTTGGTCTTGTGGTATAGGCTGCCGGCTAATATTACAAGGCTGGGTTCTATCCCCGTGCTCGCGAAGTGAAGTTAAGTTGGTCTTGTGGTATATGGTACTGGCTATATTACAAGGCATGTGGGTTCTATCCCCGTGCTCGCGAAGTGAAGTTAAGTTGGTCTTGTGGTATACGTACTGGCTAATATTACAAGGCATGTGGGTTCTATCCCGTGCTCGCGAGTGAAGTTAAGTTGGTCTTGTGGTATAGGGTACTGGCTAATATTACAAGGCATGTGGGTTCTATCCCGTGCTCGCGAAGTGAAGTTAAGTTGGTCTTGTGGTATACGGTACGGCTAATATTACAAGGCATGTGGGTTCTATCCCGTGCTCGCGAAGTGAAGATAAGTTGGTCTTGTGGTATACGGTACTGGCTAATATTACAAGGCTGTGGGTTCTATCCCCGTGCTCGCGAAGTGAAGTTAAGTTGGTCTTGTGTATACGGTACTGGCTAATATTACAAGGCATGTGGGTTCTATCCCCGTGCTCGCGAAGTGAAGTTAAGTTGGTCTTGTGTATACGGTACTGGCTAATATTACAAGGCATGTGGGTTCTATCCCCGTGCTCGCGAAGTGAAGTTAAGTTGGTCTTGTGGTATACGGTACTGGCTAATATTACAAGGCATGTGGGTTCTAGTCCCGTGCTCGCGAAGTGAAGTTAAGTTGGTCTTGTGGTATACGGTACTGGCTAATATTACAAGGCATGTGGGTTCTAGTCCCGTGCTCGCGAAGTGAAGTTAAGTTGGTCTTGTGGTATAGGTGCCGGCTAATATTACAAGGCATGTGGGTTCTAGTCCCCGTGCTCGCGAAGTGAAGTTAAGTTGGTCTTGTGGTATACGGTATTGGCTAATATTACAAGGCATGTGGGTTCTAGTCCCGTGCTCGCGAAGTAAGTTAAGTTGGTCTTGTGGTATAGGCTGCGCTAATATTACAAGGCATGTGGGTTCTAGTCCCGTGCTCGCGAAGTGAAGTTAAGTTGGTCTTGTGGTATACGGTACTGGCTAATATTACAAGGCATGTGGGTTCTAGTCCCCGTGCTCGCGAAGTAAAGTTAAGTTGGTCTTGTGGTATAGGCTGCCGGCTAATATTACAAGGCATGTGGGTTCTAGTCCCCGTGCTCGCGAAGTGAAGTTAAGTTGGTCTTGTGGTATACGGTACTGGCTAATATTACAAGGCATGTGGGTTCTATCCCCGTGCTCGCGAAGTGAAGTTAAGTTGGTCTTGTGTATATTGTACCGGCTAATATTACAGGCATGTGGGTTCTAGTCCCCGTGCTCGCGAAGTGAAGTTAAGTTGGTCTTGTGGTATAGGTACTGGTAATATTACAAGGCATGTGGGTTCTATCTCCGTGCTCGCGAAGTGAAGTAAGTTGGTCTTGTGGTATAGGGTACTGGCTAATATTACAAGGCATGTGGGTTCTATCACGTACTCGCGAAGTGAAGTTAAGTTGGTCTTGTGGTATACGGTACTGGCTAATATTACAAGGCATGTGGGTTCTATCCCCGTGCTCCGAAGTGAAGTTAAGTTGGTCTTGTGGTATACGGTACTGGCTAATATTACAAGGCATGTGGGTTCTATCCCGTGCTCGCGAAGTGAAGTTAAGTTGGTCTTGTGGTATACGGTACGGCTAATATTACAAGGCATGTGGGTTCTAGTCCCGTGCTCGCGAAGTGAAGTTAAGTTGGTCTTGTGGTATAGGTCCGGCTAATATTACAAGGCATGTGGGTTCTATCCCGTGCTCGCGAAGTGAAGTTAAGTTGGTCTTGTGGTATACGGTACTGGCTAATATTACAAGGCATGTGGGTTCTAGTCCCGTGCTCGCGAAGTAAAGTTAAGTTGGTCTTGTGGTATACGGTCGGCTAATATTACAAGGCATGTGGGTTCTAGTCCCCGTGCTCGCGAAGTGAAGTTAAGTTGGTCTTGTGGTATACGGTACTGGCTAATATTACAAGGCATGTGGGTTCTAGTCCCGTGCTCGCGAAGTAAGTTAAGTTGGTCTTGTGTATAGGTACCGGCTAATATTACAGGCATGTGGGTTCTAGTCCCCGTGCTCGCGAAGTAAGTTAAGTTGGTCTTGTGGTATAGGCTGCCGGCTAATATTACAAGGCATGTGGTTCTAGTCCCCGTGCTCGCGAAGTAAAGTTAAGTTGGTCTTGTGGTATAGGACCGGCTAATATTACAAGCATGTGGGTTCTAGTCCCCGTGCTCGCGAAGTGAAGTTAAGTTGGTCTTGTGGTATACGGTACTGGCTAATATTACAAGGCATGTGGGTTCTATCCCCGTGCTCGCGAAGTGAAGTTAAGTTGGTCTTGTGGTATACGGTACTGGCTAATATTACAAGGCATGTGGGTTCTAGTCCCGTGCTCGCGAAGTGAAGTTAAGTTGGTCTTGTGGTATACGGTACTGGCTAATATTACAAGGCATGTGGGTTCTAGTCCCGTGCTCGCGAAGTGAAGTTAAGTTGGTCTTGTGGTATACGGTACTGGCTAATATTACAAGGCATGTGGTTCTATCACGTGCTCGCGAAGTGAAGTTAAGTTGGTCTTGTGGTATAGGTACTGGCTAATATTACAAGGCATGTGGGTTCTATCCCCGTGCTCGCGAAGTGAAGTTAAGTTGGTCTTGTGGTATAGGTACTGGCTAATATTACAAGGCATGTGGGTTCTAGTCCCGTGCTCGCGAGTAAGTTAAGTTGGTCTTGTGGTATAGGTCGTAATATTACAAGGCATGTGGGTTCTAGTCCCGTGCTCGCGAAGTGAAGTTAAGTTGGTCTTGTGGTATACGGTACTGGCTAATATTACAAGGCATGTGGGTTCTATCCCGTGCTCGCGAAGTGAAGTTAAGTTGGTCTTGTGGTATAGGTACTGGCTAATATTACAAGGCATGTGGGTTCTATCCCCGTGCTCGCGAAGTGAAGTTAAGTTGGTCTTGTGGTATACGGTACTGGCTAATATTACAAGGCATGTGGGTTCTAGTCCCGTGCTCGCGAAGTGAGTTAAGTTGGTCTTGTGGTATGGTACGGCTAATATTACAAGGAATGTGGGTTCTATCCCCGTGCTCGCGAAGTGAAGTTAAGTTGGTCTTGTGGTATACGGTACTGGCTAATATTACAAGGCATGTGGGTTCTATCCCCGTGCTCGCGAAGTGAAGTTAAGTTGGTCTTGTGGTATACGGTACTTTCTAATATTACAAGGCATGTGGGTTCTAGTCCCCGTGCTCGCGAAGTGAAGTTAAGTTGGTCTTGTGGTATACGGTACTGGCTAATATTACAAGGATGTGGGTTCTATCCCCGTGCTCGCGAAGTGAAGTTAAGTTGGTCTTGTGGTATACGGTACGGTAATATTACAAGGCATGTGGGTTCTATCCCCGTGCTCGCGAGTGAAGTTAAGTTGGTCTTGTGGTATACTACGGCTAATATTACAAGGCATGTGGGTTCTATCCCCGTGCTCGCGAAGTGAAGTTAAGTTGGTCTTGTGGTATACGGTACTGGCTAATATTACAAGGCATGTGGGTTCTAGTCCCGTGCTCGCGAAGTGAAGTTAAGTTGGTCTTGTGGTATAGGTACGGCTAATATTACAAGGATGTGGGTTCTATCCCCGTGCTCGCGAAGTGAAGTTAAGTGGTCTTGTGGTATAGGTACTGGCTAATATTACAAGGCATGTGGGTTCTATCCCCGTGCTCGCGAAGTGAAGTTAAGTTGGTCTTGTGGTATACGGTACTCTACTGGCTAATATTACAAGGCATGTGGGTTCTATCAACGTGCTCGCGAAGTGAAGTTAAGTTGGTCTTGTGGTATACGGTACTGGCTAATATTACAAGGCATGTGGGTTCTATCCCCGTGCTCCCGAAGTGAAGTTAAGTTGGTCTTGTGGTATACGGTACTGGCTAATATTACAAGGCATGTGGGTTCTATCCCCGTGCTCGCGAAGTGAAGTTAAGTTGGTCTTGTGGTATACGGTACTGGCTAATATTACAAGGCATGTGGGTTCTAGTCCTCGTGCTCGCGAAGTGAAGTTAAGTTGGTCTTGTGGTATAGGCTGCCGGCTAATATTACAAGGCATGTGGGTTCTAGTCCCCGTGCTCGCGAAGTGAAGTTAAGTTGGTCTTGTGGTATACGGTACTGGCTAATATTACAAGGCATGTGGGTTCTAGTCCCCGTGCTCGCGAAGTAAAGTTAAGTTGGTCTTGTGGTATAGGCTGCCGGCTAATATTACAAGGCATGTGGGTTCTAGTCCCCGTGCTCGCGAAGTGAAGTTAAGTTGGTCTTGTGGTATACGGTACTGGCTAATATTACAAGGCATGTGGGTTCTAGTCCCCGTGCTCGCGAAGTAAAGTTAAGTTGGTCTTGTGATATAGGGTACCGGCTAATATTACAGGGCATGTGGGTTCTAGTCCCCGTGCTCGCGAAGTGAAGTTAAGTTGGTCTTGTGGTATACGGTACTGGCTAATATTACAAGGCATGTGGGTTCTATCCCCGTGCTCGCGAAGTGAAGTTAAGTTGGTCTTGTGGTATATGTACCGGCTAATATTACAGGGCATGTGGGTTCTAGTCCCCGTGCTCGCGAAGTGAAGTTAAGTTGGTCTTGTGGTATAGGGTACTGGGTAATATTACAAGGCATGTGGGTTCTATCTCCGTGCTCGCGAAGTGAAGTTAAGTTGGTCTTGTGGGTATAGGGTACTGGCTAATATTACAAGGCATGTGGGTTCTAGTCACCGTGCTCGCGAAGTGAAGTTAAGTTGGTCTTGTGGTATACGGTACTGGCTAATATTACAAGGCATGTGGGTTCTATCCCCGTGCCGCGAAGTGAAGTTAAGTTGGTCTTGTGGTATACGGTACTGGCTAATATTACAAGGCATGTGGGTTCTATCCCGTGCTCGCGAAGTGAAGTTAAGTTGGTCTTGTGGTATACGGTACTGGCTAATATTACAAGGCATGTGGGTTCTAGTCCCCGTGCTCGCGAAGTGAAGTTAAGTTGGTCTTGTGGTATAGGCTGCCGGCTAATATTACAAGGCATGTGGGTTCTAGTCCCCGTGCTCGCGAAGTGAAGTTAAGTTGGTCTTGTGGTATACGGTACTGGCTAATATTACAAGGCATGTGGGTTCTATCCCTGCTCGCGAAGTGAAGTTAAGTTGGTCTTGTGGTATACGGTACTGCTAATATTACAAGGCATGTGGGTTCTAGTCCCCGTGCTCGCGAAGTGAAGTTAAGTTGGTCTTGTGTATACGGTACTGGCTAATATTACAAGGCATGTGGGTTCTAGTCCCCGTGCTCGCGAAGTGAAGTTAAGTTGGTCTTGTGGTATACGGTACTGGCTAATATTACAAGGCATGTGGGTTCTATCCACGTGCTCGCGAAGTGAAGTTAAGTTGGTCTTGTGGTATACGGTATGGCTAATATTACAAGGCATGTGGTTCTATCCCCGTGCTCGCGAAGTGAAGTTAAGTTGGTCTTGTGGTATACGGTACTGGCTAATATTACAAGGCATGTGGGTTCTATCCCCGTGCTCGCGAAGTGAAGTTAAGTTGTCTTGTGGTATACGGTACTGGCTAATATTACAAGGCATGTGGGTTCTAGTCCCGTGCTCGCGAAGTGAAGTTAAGTTGGTCTTGTGGTATAGGTCCGGCTAATATTACAAGGCATGTGGGTTCTAGTCCCCGTGCTCGCGAAGTGAAGTTAAGTTGGTCTTGTGGTATATGGTACGGCTAATATACAAGGCATGTGGTTCTAGTCCCCGTGCTCGCGAAGTAAAGTTAAGTTGGTCTTGTGGTATAGGGCTGCGCTAATATTACAAGGCATGTGGGTTCTAGTCCCCGTGCTCGCGAAGTGAAGTTAAGTTGGTCTTGTGGTATACGGTACTGGCTAATATTACAAGGCATGTGGGTTCTAGTCCCCGTGCTCGCGAAGTAAAGTTAAGTTGGTCTTGTGGTATAGGCTGCCGCTAATATTACAAGGCATGTGGGTTCTAGTCACCGTGCTCGCGAAGTGAAGTTAAGTTGGTCTTGTGGTATAGGGTACGGCTAATATTACAAGGCATGTGGGTTCTAGTCCCCGTGCTCGCGAAGTGAAGTTAAGTTGGTCTTGTGGTATAGGCTCCGGCTAATATTACAAGGCATGTGGGTTCTAGTCCCCGTGCTCGCGAAGTAAGTTAAGTTGGTCTTGTGGTATAGGGACCGGCTAATATTACAAGGCATGTGGGTTCTAGTCCCGTGCTCGCGAAGTGAAGTTAAGTTGGCTTGTGGTATACGGTACTGGCTAATATTACAAGGCATGTGGGTTCTATCCCCGTGCTCGCGAAGTGAAGTTAAGTTGGTCTTGTGGTATACGGTACTGGCTAATATTACAAGGCATGTGGGTTCTATCCCGTGCTCGCGAAGTGAAGTTAAGTTAGTTCTTGTGGTATAGGACCGGCTAATATTACAAGGCATGTGGGTTCTATCCCCGTGCTCGCGATGTGTAGTTAAGTTGGTCTTGTGGTATACGGTACTGGCTAATATTACAAGGCATGTGGGTTCTAGTCCCCGTGCTCGCGAAGTGAAGTTAAGTTGGTCTTGTGGTATAGGCTCGGCTAATATTACAAGGCATGTGGGTTCTAGTCCCCGTGCTCGCGAAGTGAAGTTAAGTTGGTCTTGTGGTATACGGTACTGGCTAATATTACAAGGCATGTGGGTTCTAGTCCCCGTGCTCGCGAAGTGAAGTTAAGTTGGTCTTGTGGTATAGGTACCGGCTAATATTACAAGGCATGTGGGTTCTAGTCCCCGTGCTCGCGAAGTGAAGTTAAGTTGGTCTTGTGGTATAGGTACTGGCTAATATTACAAGGCATGTGGGTTCTAGTCCCCGTGCTCGCGAAGTGAAGTTAAGTTGGTCTTGTGGTATAGGGTACCGGCTAATATTACAAGGCATGTGGGTTCTAGTCCCGTGCTCGCGAAGTGAAGTTAAGTTGGTCTTGTGGTATAGGTACTGGCTAATATTACAAGGCATGTGGGTTCTAGTCCCCGTGCTCGCCGAAGTGAAGTTAAGTTGGTCTTGTGGTATAGGGACCTGGCTAATATTACAAGGCATGTGGGTTCTAGTCCCCGTGCTCGCGAAGTGAAGTTAAGTTGGTCTTGTGGTATACGGTACTGGCTAATATTACAAGGCATGTGGGTTCTATCCCCGTGCTCGCGAAGTGAAGTTAAGTTGGTCTTGTGGTATAGGTACGGCTAATAATACAAGGCATGTGGGTTCTAGTCCCCGTGCTCGCGAAGTGAAGTTAAGTTGGTCTTGTGGTATACGGTACTGGCTAATATTACAAGCATGTGGGTTCTAGTCCCCGTGCTCGCGAAGTGAAGTTAAGTTGGTCTTGTGGTATAGGGACGGCTAATATTACAAGGCATGTGGGTTCTAGTCCCCGTGCTCGCGAAGTGAAGTTAAGTTGGTCTTGTGGTATACGGTACTGGCTAATATTACAAGGCATGTGGGTTCTATCCCCGTGCTCGCGAAGTGAAGTTAAGTTGGTCTTGTGGTATAGGGTACTGGCTAATAATACAAGGCATGTGGGTTCTAGTCCCCGTGCTCGCGAAGTGAAGTTAAGTTGGTCTTGTGGTATACGGTACTGGCTAATATTACAAGGCATGTGGGTTCTAGTCCCCGTGCTCGCGAAGTGAAGTTAAGTTGGTCTTGTGGTATAGGGTGACTGGCTAATATTACAAGGCATGTGGGTTCTATCCCCGTGCTCGCGAAGTGAAGTTAAGTTGGTCTTGTGGTATAGGTACCGGCTAATATTACAAGGCATGTGGGTTCTAGTCTCCGTGCTCGCGAAGTGAAGTTAAGTTGGTCTTGTGGTATACGGTACTGGCTAATATTACAAGGCATGTGGTTCTAGTCCCCGTGCTCGCGAAGTGAAGTTAAGTTGGTCTTGTGGTATAGGTACCGGCTAATATTACAAGCATGTGGGTTCTAGTCCTCCGTGCTCGCGAAGTGAAGTTAAGTTGGTCTTGTGGTATAGTGTACTGGCTAATATTACAAGGCATGTGGGTTCTAGTCCCCGTGCTCGCGAAGTGAAGTTAAGTTGGTCTTGTGTATAGGTACTGGCTAATATTACAAGGCATGTGGGTTCTAGTCCTCGTGCTCGCGAGTGAAGTTAAGTTGGTCTTGTGGTATAGGTACTGCTAATATTACAAGCATGTGGGTTCTAGTCCCGTGCTCGCGAAGTGAAGTTAAGTTGTTCTTGTGTATAGGGTACTGGCTAATATTACAAGGCATGTGGGTTCTAGTCCCGTGCTCGCGAAGTGAAGTTAAGTTGGTCTTGTGGTATAGGTACTGGCTAATATTACAAGGCATGTGGGTTCTAGTCCCCGTGCTCGCGAAGTGAAGTTAAGTTGGTCTTGTGGTATAGGTACGGCTAATATTACAAGGCATGTGGGTTCTAGTCCCCGTGCTCGCGAAGTGAAGTTAAGTTGGTCTTGTGGTATAGGTACTGGCTAATATTACAAGGCATGTGGGTTCTAGTCCTCGTGCTCGCGAAGTGAAGTTAAGTTGGTCTTGTGGTATAGGTACGGCTAATATTACAAGGCATGTGGGTTCTAGCCCCGTGCTCGCGAAGTGAAGTTAAGTTGGTCTTGTGGTATAGGTACGGCTAATATTACAAGGCATGTGGGTTCTAGTCCCGTGCTCGCGAAGTGAAGTTAAGTTGGTCTTGTGTTATAGGTACTGGCTAATATTACAAGGCATGTGGGTTCTAGTCCCCGTGCTCGCGAAGTGAAGTTAGTTGGTCTTGTGGTATAGGTACTGGTAATATTACAAGGCATGTGGGTTCTATCCCCGTGCTCGCGAAGTGAAGTTAAGTTGTCTTGTGGTATAGGACCGCTAATATTACAAGCATGTGGTTCTATCCCCGTGCTCGCGAAGTGAAGTTAAGTTGGTCTTGTGGTATACGGTACTGGCTAATATTACAAGGCATGTGGGTTCTAGTCCTCGTGCTCGCGAAGTGAAGTTAAGTTGGTCTTGTGGTATAGGTACGGCTAATATTACAAGGCATGTGGGTTCTAGTCCCCGTGCTCGCGAAGTGAAGTTAAGTTGGTCTTGTGGTATACGGTACTGGCTAATATTACAAGGCATGTGGGTTCTAGTCCTCGTGCTCGCGAAGTGAAGTTAAGTTGGTCTTGTGGTATAGGGTACTGGCTAATATTACAAGGCATGTGGGTTCTAGTCCCCGTGCTCGCGAAGTGAAGTTAAGTTGGTCTTGTGGTATAGGTACTGGCTAATATTACAAGGCATGTGGGTTCTATCCCGTGCTCGCGAAGTGAAGTTAAGTTGGTCTTGTGGTATAGGGTACGGCTAATATTACAAGGCATGTGGGTTCTAGTCCCCGTGCTCGCGAAGTGAAGTTAAGTTGGTCTTGTGGTATAGGCTGACGCTAATATTACAAGGCATGTGGGTTCTAGTCCCGTGCTCGCGAAGTGAAGTTAAGTTGGTCTTGTGGTATAGGGTACGCTAATATTACAAGGCATGTGGGTTCTAGTCCCGTGCTCGCGAAGTGAAGTTAAGTTGGTCTTGTGGTATACGGTACTGGCTAATATTACAAGGCATGTGGGTTCTAGTCCCGTGCTCGCGAAGTGAAGTTATGTTGTCTTGTGGTATAGGGTACTGGCTAATATTACAAGGCATGTGGGTTCTAGTCCCGTGCTCGCGAAGTGAAGTTAATGTGGTCTTGTGGTATAGGTACTGGCTAATATTACAAGGCATGTGGGTTCTAGTCCCGTGCTCGCGAAGTATTAGTGTCTTGTGGTAAGGTACCGTAATATTACAAGGCTGTGGTTCTAGTCCGTCTCGCGAAGTAATTAAGTGGTCTTGTGGTAATGCTAATATTACAAGGCATGTGGGTTCTATCCCCGTGCTCGCGAAGTGAAGTTAAGTTGGTCTTGTGGTATAGGGTACGGCTAATATTACAAGGCATGTGGGTTCTAGTCCCCGTGCTCGCGAAGTGAAGTTAAGTTGGTCTTGTGGTATAGGGTACCGGCTAATATTACAAGGCATGTGGGTTCTAGTCCTCGTGCTCGCGAAGTGAAGTTAAGTTGGTCTTGTGGTATAGGGTACGCTAATATTACAAGGCATGTGGGTTCTAGTCCCCGTGCTCGCGAAGTGAAGTTAAGTTTGTCTTGTGGTATACGGTACTGGCTAATATTACAAGGCATGTGGGTTCTAGTCCCCGTGCTCGCGAAGTGAAGTTAAGTTGGTCTTGTGGTATAGGGTACTGGCTAATTATTACAAGGCATGTGGGTTCTAGTCCTCGTGCTCGCGAAGTGAAGTTAAGTTGGTCTTGTGGTATAGGCTGCCGGCTAATATTACAAGGCATGTGGGTTCTAGTCCCCGTGCTCGCGAAGTGAAGTTAAGTTGGTCTTGTGGTATAGGTACGGCTAATATTACAAGGCATGTGGGTTCTAGTCCCGTGCTCGCGAAGTGAAGTTAAGTTGGTCTTGTGGTATAGGTACTGGCTAATATTACAAGGCATGTGGGTTCTAGTCCTCGTGCTCGCGAAGTGAAGTTAAGTTGGTCTTGTGGTATACGGTACTGGCTAATATTACAAGGCATGTGGGTTCTAGTCCCCGTGCTCGCGAAGTGAAGTTAAGTTGGTCTTGTGGTATACGGTGACTGGCTAATATTACAAGGCATGTGGGTTCTAGTCCTCGTGCTCGCGAAGTGAAGTTAAGTTGGTCTTGTGGTATAGGGTACTGGCTAATATTACAAGGCATGTGGGTTCTAGTCCTCGTGCTCGCGAAGTGAAGTTAAGTTGGTCTTGTGGTATAGGTACTGGCTAATATTACAAGGCATGTGGGTTCTAGTCCCCGTGCTCGCGAAGTGAAGTTAAGTTGGTCTTGTGGTATAGGGACCGGCTAATATTACAAGGCATGTGGGTTCTATCCCCGTGCTCGCGAAGTGAAGTTAAGTTGGTCTTGTGGTATAGGGTACCGGCTAATATTACAAGGCATGTGGGTTCTAGTCCTCGTGCTCGCGAAGTGAAGTTAAGTTGGTCTTGTGGTATAGGGTACCGTTAATATTACAAGGCATGTGGGTTTCTAGTCCCCGTGCTCGCGAAGTGAAGTTAAGTTGGTCTTGTGGTATAGGTACTGGCTAATATTACAAGGCATGTGGGTTCTAGTCCTCGTGCTCGCGAAGTGAAGTTAAGTTGGTCTTGTGGTATAGGGTACTGGCTAATTTACAAGGCATGTGGGTTCTAGTCCCGTGCTCGCGAAGTGAAGTTAATTGGTCTTGTGGTATAGGGTACTGGCTAATATTACAAGGCATGTGGGTTCTAGTCCCCGTGCTCGCGAAGTGAAGTTAAGTTGGTCTTGTGGTATAGGTACGGCTAATATTACAAGGCATGTGGGTTCTAGTCCCGTGCTCGCGAAGTGAAGTTAAGTTGGTCTTGTGGTATAGGCTGCCGCTAATATTACAAGGCATGTGGGTTCTAGTCCTCGTGCTCGCGAAGTGAAGTTAAGTTGGTCTTGTGGTATAGGGTACTGGCTAATATTACAAGGCATGTGGGTTCTAGTCCCCGTGCTCGCGAAGTGAAGTTAGTTGGTCTTGTGGTATAGGCGGCTAATATTACAAGGCATGTGGGTTCTAGTCCCTGCTCGCGAAGTGAAGTTAAGTTGGTCTTGTGGTATAGGGAACGGCTAATATTACAAGGCATGTGGTTCTAGTCCCGTGCTCGCGAAGTGAAGTTAAGTTGGTCTTGGGTATAGGTAGGCTAATATTACAAGGCATGTGGGTCTAGCCGTGCTCGCGAAGTGAAGTTAGTTGTCTGTGGTATAGGTGGCTAATATTACAAGGCATGTGGTTCTAGTCCCGTGCTCGCGAAGTGAAGTTAAGTTGGTCTTGTGTATGGTCGGCTAAATTACAAGGCATGTGGGTTCTAGTCCCGTGCTCGCGAAGTGAAGTTAAGTGGTCTTGTGGATAGTGGCTAATATACAAGGCATGTGGGTCTAGTCCGTGCTCGCGAAGTGAAGTTAAGTTGTCTTGTGGTATAGGTGGGCTAATATTACAAGGCATGTGGTTCTAGTCCCCGTGCTCGCGAAGTGAAGTTAAGTTGGTTTGTGGTATAGGTATGGCTAATATTACAAGGCATGTGGGTTCTAGTCCCTGCTCGCGAAGTGAAGTAAGTTGGTCTTGTGGTATAGGTAGGGCTAATATTACAAGGCAGTGGGTTCTAGTCCGTGCTCGCGAGTGAAGTTAAGTTGTTTGTGGTATAGGTACGGCTAATATTACAAGGCATGTGGTCTAGTCCGTGCTCGCGAAGTGAAGTTAAGTTGGTCTTGTGGTATAGGTTGGCTAATATTACAAGGCATGTGGTTCTAGTCCGTGCTCGCGAAGTGAAGTTAAGTTGGTCTTGTGGTATGGTAGGCTAATATTACAAGGCATGTGGGTTTAGTCCCGTGCTCGCGAAGTGAAGTTAAGTTGGTCTTGTGGTATAGGTACGGTAATATTACAAGGCATGTGGTTCTAGTCCGTGCTCGCGAAGTGAAGTTAAGTGGTCTTGTGGTATAGGTAGGCTATTTACAAGGCATGTGGGTTCTAGTCCCGTGCTCGCGAAGTGAAGTTAAGTTGGTCTGTGGTATAGGTGGCTAATATTACAAGGCATGTGGGTTCTAGTCCCGTGCTCGCGAAGTGAAGTTAGTGGTCTTGTGGTTACTACTGGCTAATATTACAAGGCATGGGGTTCTAGTCCCGTGCTCGCGAAGTGAAGTTAAGTTGGTCTTGTGGATAGGGTAGGCTAATATTACAAGGCATGTGGGTTCTAGTCCGTGCTCGCGAAGTGAAGTTAAGTTGGTCTTGGTATGGTTGGTAATATTACAAGGCATGTGGTTCTAGTCCGTGCTCGCGAGTGAAGTAAGTTGGTCTTGTGGTATGGTCGGTAATTTACAAGGCGTGGGTTCTAGCCCGTGCTCGCGAAGTGAGTTAAGTTGGTCTTGTGGTATAGGGCCGGCTAATATTACAAGGCATGTGGGTTCTAGTCCCCGTGCTCGCGAAGTGAAGTTAGTTGGTCTTGTGGTATAGGACTGGCTAATATTACAAGGCATGTGGGTTCTAGTCCCCGTGCTCGCGAAGTGAAGTTAAGTTGGTCTTGTGGTATAGGTCCGGCTAATATTACAAGGCATGTGGGTTCTAGTCCCCGTGCTCGCGAAGTGAAGTTAAGTTGGTCTTGTGGTATAGGGTACTGGCTAATATTACAAGGCATGTGGGTTCTATCCCCGTGCTCGCGAAGTGAAGTTAAGTTGGTCTTGTGGTATACGGTACCGGCTAATATTACAAGGCATGTGGGTTCTAGTCTCCGTGCTCGCGAAGTGGTGTTTTCTTCGTCAATAATATTTTAATTTTTTTTTTTTTTGTTATTCTGTTTTATTAATTCATCACATTTGTTTTCTATAAGAAAAAAATTATTCTATGTACACCTCACAATAATGCAAGTTATAATACAAAGCTATCATTTGTAGTAATACAAATAAATGTTTTACAGATTTTACAAGAAAATTCTTTGTTAAACTAAAAGGATTTTCTTGGCAACTGGGTCTCCAAGGATTTTTCTTGTAAAAGTACAACCATTATTTGGAGAGTATCGTCTTTGACAAGAGGAGATTCGCCATAAAACAGCAATATATAGAGACTTACAAATGATTTACACGACTCATTTTCCAACAATCAGAGTAAAATAATCAAATATTTTTCGCACAGGTCCACGATAAAGTGAGCACTATCGAAATCAACCTTAGAAAAATATTACTGCTTCTACCTGCATATATTTTAACGGGCACACTGAGTGACATGCTCCCAGTAAAGTTGGAACGTTGGAGAAGAAAGTATTTCCATAATTTCACTTAAGCCGAAAGAACACACAACATACATACAAATAGATCTTACGTAGGGCTTTCAAAAGTTCTCATTTTACTGTGAACAATCTATAGTCTTGTGTATAATACAACGCTAATTATTTGTCCAATTGCTGCTGTCCCAATACACAACAAGCTTCACCACAGACAAAAAAGCACGGGATTTCACCCTTGTTTTCTACAAGAATTGAAATTAATTCGCAGTCGTGCAATATGTGTCTAATAAAATTTGGTCTAACTTTAATAAAATCTATGTGTTCGTAGACTTTTTGCTGACAGTGATTATCAGAATGTTTCCACTTCGACATGGCATATTTGATGTAACCTGTTCTTACAATCTAGCTGGCAGATACATTAAATGACATGCAGCTTCACTGGTAGGTAGTTTGGCGGTAATCTAAATTGTACTTAGTTTTGAATAAATTTTGTTTACATGTTGCGAGAAGAAATGCCATACCTTGTTGCTATGGCACAACTCAAGTGATAATACACACGGCTCATGCTACACACATGTTTTATTTGGTTCATTTCTCATATTTTAATGTTTCCATTAATATTCAGTGGTGGATAACTTTGAGCTCAAGCGATTTTCAGAAGCGCAATTTATTTCGGTGGTCAATGAAATGATCATACAATAATTTGTGAAAACAGTTTATGTTGTTCTAGTGACCCAGCTTCTATTGATGGCGCACGAAGTTTCTGCAGATTTGCTTACTAAAATGCAAAATCCTATTTATGTGGCAATTCAAAGTATAATGAAGTGTTATATCGAGATTACCCAGCCGGTTATAATATTCTATTTGATACTGTTGAAATCCAGGCTACTCGTGCTCATATGCATATAGCATGACATTTGGGTGTGATCGGCCATCATGAAACTGTAGGTTTTCTGGTACATGTATGTTCTGCTGAGATCAATCTGATGATGGTAGCGATGGTGCTCCTTGCTGCTGGTGGCTTTCTGGTTGTTGTGGTATATTCTCCTGAGGCAATTCTGCTGGGGCCGGTGGTGCTCCCTGCGGCTGTTGGTTTCCTGGTTGGTGTGGTATATTCTGTTGAGGTCATTCTGCTTGTGGCGAAGGTACTCCTTGCAGCTGGTGGCTTTCTGGGTGATGTACATTCTTCTGCGGCCCTGCTTGCTGCTGTTGGTTTCCTGGTTGTTGTGGTATATTCTGCTGAGGCCATTCTGCTGAGGACGATGGCCCTGCTTGTTGCTGTTGGTTTCCTTGTTGGTGTGGTATGTTCTGTTGAGGCCATTCTGCTTGTGGCGATGACTCTCCATGTTGCTGTTCGTTTCCTTGTTGGTGTGGTATATTCTGTTGAGGCCATTCTGCTGGGGGCGATGGCCCTCCTTGTTGCTGTTGGTTTCCTGGTTGGTGTGGTATGTTCTGCTCAGGCCATTCTGCTGGGGGCGATGGCCCTCCTTGTTGCTGTTGGTTTCCTTGTTGGTGTGGTATGTTCTGTTGAGGCCATTCTGCTGGGGGTGATGGCCCTCCTTGTTGCTGTTGGTTTCCTTGTTCGTGTGGTATGTTCTGTTGAGGCCATTCTGCTGGTGACGAAGGTGCTCCTTGCTGCTGATGGCTTTCTGTTTGTTGTATATTCTGCTGCGGCCCTACTTGCTGCTGGTGGCTTTCTGGTTGTTGTATATTCTGCTGTGGCTCTGCTTGCTGCTGGTGGCTTTCTGGTTGTTGTGGTATATTCTGCTGAGGCCATTCTGCTGGTGGCGAAGGTACTCCTTGCTGCTGGTGGCTTTCTGGTTGGTGTATATTCTGCTGCGGCCCTGCTTGCTGCTGGTGACTTTCTGGTTGTTGTGGTATATTCTGCTGTGGCCATTCAGCTGGATGTGATGGCCCTCCTTGTTGCTGTTGGTTTCCTGGTTGGCGTGGTATGTTCTGTTGAGGCCATTCTGCTTGTGGCGATGGCCCTCCTTGTTGCTGTTCGTTTCCTTGTTGGTGTGGTATGTTCTGTTGAGGCCATTCTGCTGGAGGCGATGGCCCTCCTTGTTGCTGTTCGTTTCCTTGTTGGTGTGGTATGTTCTGTTGAGGCCATTCTGCTTGTGGCGATGGCCCTCCTTGTTGCTGTTCGTTTCCTTGTTGGTGTGGCATGTTCTGTTGAGGCCATTCTGCTGGAGGCGATGGCCCTCCTTGTTGCTGTTCGTTTCCTTGTTGGTGTGGTATGTTCTGTTGAGGCCATTCTGCTTGTGGCGATGGCCCCCCTTGTTGCTGTTGGTTTCCTTGTTGGTGTGGTATGTTCTGTTGAGGCCATTCTGCTTGTGGCGATGGCCCTCCTTGTTGCTGTTGGTTTCCTGGTTGGTGTGGCATGTTCTGTTGAGGCCATTCTGCTGGAGGCGATGGCCCTCCTTGTTGCTGTTGGTTTCCTGGTTGGTGTGGTATGTTCTGTTGAGGCCATTCTGCTTGTGGCGATGACCCTCCATGTTGCTGTTCGTTTCCTTGTTGGTGTGGTATATTCTGTTGAGGCCATTCTGCTGGTGGTGATGGCCCTCCTTGTTGCTGTTGGTTTCCTTGTTGGTGTGGCATGTTCTGCTGAGGCCATTCTGCCAGTGGCGATGGCCCTCCTTGTTGCTGTTGGTTTCCTGGTTGTTGTGGTATATTCTGCTGAGACCATTCTGCTGGGGGCGATGGCCCTCCTTGTTGCTGTTCTTTTCCTTGTTGGTGTGGTATGTTCTGTTGAGGCCATTCTGCTGGGGGCGATGGCCCTCCTTGTTGCTGTTGGTTTCCTGGTTGGTGTGGAATGTTCTGTTGAGGCCATTCTGCTGGTGGCGATGGCCCTCCTTGTTGTTGTTCGTTTCCTTGTTGGTGTGGTATGTTCTGTTGAGGCCATTTTGCTGGGGGCGATGGCCCTCCTTGTTGCTGTTCGTTTCCTTGTTGGTGTGGTATGTTCTGCTGAGGCCATTCTGATGGGGGCGATGGCCCTCCTTGTTGCTGTTGGTTTCCTTGTTGGGGTGGTGCACCATTTGGGAAGCCGCCTTGCTGAGGTTTCCCACCTTGCTGCCATGATGTACCTGGTTGCAATGACCCATTATGTTGTGGTGGTGTTCCGTGTTGTTGAGATGCTGGTTTCGATGGATTATCGGGCAGTAGTGGTCCTCCAGGCTGCCATGATCCAGCGGGATGTGAAGGTCCTGTTACTTGTTCCCTTGTCGGTTGTTGTTGCGGCATGTTTTGATGTTGTGGCTGATCTGCTGGCATTGAAGGGCTGGATGGCTGAACTGTAGAAACAGAAATTTCTATAACACTGTTTCCTGTTGATAAAATTGGTTTTTCTGTGGGAGATGTTTCTACTGTGAAAACTGGTTTCAATGTAATAGAAGTTTGCACGATTGGTTTCGGGTTTTCTGTTACAGCTGTTTGGGCTGACGATGATTTGGTCGTCGCAACAGCTGGTTTGACTGATGTGATTTTTTCGTCTGAAGACATTTGTGGAGGGAATTCAGTTGGTTTAGAGGTTGCTGATGGTAAGGATGGGTTGGAAGACTCACAGCCAGCATGGTATGGGTAGTCGCAAGTCTCCAGCTGCAACAAGAATCTCAGTGTAAGTACTATCCCTGACTACACATGGTGGTTCCAGCAGCAGCTACTCTTGACTGAATATCCGAACATTTGCTGAAGTTCAGATACTCACCTTCACATTCCAGTGCAGGTTGGCGGCACACTCCATCCTTACGGCCTTGAAACCCACGCACTCGTAGAAGTAATGGCAGTTCCTGCGGTCTGGCAGGTACTGGGACTTGGCATATGAGGCGAACACAGGGTTGCACATCCTGTTGAAGATGTCGCCCCATTGCTCGTCCGTGATTGCCTTGGTCTCATCCGCAGACAGTGCGTCCAGCTGGGCGTCTGTCAGGTCGGTGACGTCAGCTCGGGCATAAGCCACCAAGAGCACAGCTACCACTGCGAAAACTGAAGTGCAGGGGATTGTGGTATTAATACAGAAGAACCTCAGGAATAGTTCACTAAGTTGTTTGAATTTCATGTATATAATAAATGCATAAATAAAATTAATATTATATTGAATTAAAGTATGTTTTTATTTTTCATGTAAATAATATTATATACTGTACATCGTTTGTATTATAAATATAGTATACTAACATTATATTAAAATTAGTTGATGAAGAGCTATACTGGTTTCAAAAATGAAATTAATATGGAACTTGAGAAATAAATAACATCAGTCCGGTACATGATTTGAAGTTTATATATAAGTATAACCAATTAACAGTGCATATATCTGCTAATTTTATTAACCTTAAAAGAAGAAAATCGTTAATGCTGCTGTGCTGTTAATCTGTTAATAAAATTAACATTATAGTGTTTATGTTTTCCGTATATAGAGTAGATGTGCATATATGTAATCAGATAACATATTAGCTATATTTTTAAAGTCTAAATTACACTTCAAATCGCTGTCCGTTGAAACATATTACAGAAATAATTGTCCTATTAATTCTATTCTGCCAAACTCTCGGCTAAATTATTATAAATAATTTCATGACTGGAAAATAATTAAGGTGTAATTCTACTATCTTGTAATTTTAGTGACTACCAAAAACTTTCGTCACATTTATATTTAAATATGTAATTTAAATTATTAATTTAATAATTTTTCGGTTTAAAGGTAGAAAAAATTAGACCCTTTAAAAAGAACACAGATATATTTACTGTCAGCCCTGGCTTGTTTGTTCATACATCCCGGGGAGATGACTACAGATTAAGCAATGTTTGTTAGTATAACAAAGTAAACTGTAACAGATTTATAAGAAAAAATACGTTTAGAGACATCTGAAATTAAACATAATTTAAACATTTAACTTCGTTTGTAATTTTAAATGTAACTTACGCATTTGAATAAATCATATTATAAAAACTGGAAAACATATATATATATATATATATATATATATATATATATATATATATATATATATATAGACACACACACGTATTAACTTAAACAACGCATTCCTTTCTGTTGTTCAAATCTTTGCTTGTACAGCATACCCTCGTTTTTGACATAGGTTATTGAATGATGTGCAGTTTCCGCGTGTAATCAACGATGGGAGCGGATACATGTAATCCAAACACACTTTCATGTTGTGGGGTCGTATTCCTCGGCACAAGTACAAAAGTAACTATTTATATATTCTTCCTGGAACTGAGTCATGCTTTAGAACTTCAACTTGAACAAATGTTTATCTTCTTCGAAGCAAATGTCTTTTCTTCAATTTTTAATTATATTTCAGTCAGGACCGCTTTGTGACCCGAGTTGCTTTTTTTTTTTTTTTTTTTTTTTTTTTGCCTGGCCCGCCATTTTTGAGCATTTTTATTACAGATTTTCTGCAGAAGTAAGACGAGTTTTCATTGATTTGATGTCTGTTCCTCTGATTTCATCAGAACAGGTGAAATATCATTCCGATTTGGGTTACATAATTTGTTGTGATGGCAGCTATAGTTGTAGACATATTAAATGGAAAACTAACACTTTGACGGGTTCACGGTGTCTGGATTGAAGCATTAGTCTGTCAATTTACGACAGGATGTTATTCTGTTTCCTTGTGTTCCTTACGTGGAGCTAAGAATTTAATTCAGTGTTTTCTCATTGAGCACCTGTGGAGTCAACTATGCCTTAAAGATTCTCGTGATCTGTTTCAAGAAAATAACCAAGTTATCATTATAGTAATTTTTATTTTCAGTTAGCTTGCAGTTGCTAAAATATAACATAAGTTTTGAAGAAAGTAATTCCAGAATCTCTTAGGGGCCATGGTGGCTGAGCGATTAGCACGCTTGCCTCCCTACCATAAGCGAACCGGGCTCAATCCTCGGCCGGGTCCCCGGATCTTCACATGTGGGAATCGTGCCGATCGATGCCGTTAGTCGGCGGGTTTTTCTCGGGGATATCCCGTTTCCCCGGCATTTCTTTCCGGCTCCGCTCTATATTCCCTTCAATCACCCTCATCAGCTCTCAAGACTTCGCTGCTAAAAGCAGTCCAAATCTCTTCACTCACTCCCTCCAGCAGCTCTTAAACATGAAACCACTTTTTTTTTAAAGTGCTACTTTTCAACAAAACTCACTGCACCCTAGTCATATTCTGGTTAAAATGGTTGGTCAGACATTTTAACCCATACAGCCCCGAATTAATCTATGAGGTCAAGAGTTGCAACCGTCTAGTATTTTAATGAGCACTGTATTGTATGTAATGTGCTCCTCGCAACCAATTTGAGACACGCAGAAACTTCAACAAATCCCATTTCTTACGGGGCAGCGGTTGCTGAGCGGTTACACTGCTCGCTTCCCACCAAGGCGAACCGTGTTCCATCCCCGGCCGCGTCACCATCGGATTTTCGTAAGTGGGAATCGTGCCGCATGATGCGGCTGGTCGGTGGGTTTTCCTTTTTTCGCCATTTCATTCCAGCACTATTCCATTCTCGCCTCATTTCAGCCTCGTCGGTTCTCAAGTTCTCGTTGTTAATAGCCGCCTAAATCTCTCAACTCAACGCATTTCTCACTAGCGGAAAGCTCAAAAAATTGAAAACTGATTCCTTGTGTACAGTACCGACCATAAAATATCCTTCATGCGGAACACATCCTCAATCATGGTTGCAAGGAGTGAACGCGTTAAAGAAGCAGCATACGTAGACAAATATGCAGTTAATTAAACGAAATACAGTGCAGTGGTTGAGGGGATGATTCGCGGTATGTACTAGTATATTCTCATTAGGTTCAATAAACTGATGTGAAAAGCGTATTCTTTCAAATTCTACAGTTCCTTACTTTCTGGCTTGCGAAGCGATTTTACGCTAAATTTAAAGCTCTTGGATTCACACTGAATGACATTTAAAACATTACTAACCCCTTTACGTACGCATACAATTTAGTTTCAGATGTCTCAAAATAGGACATTTTTGGTGTAGAAAGTACTTATGAATTTCTGATAACGACTGACATTCTGGGACCTATGGGAAGGGTATCAATGGATCCACGGCCCAAGAATAGGCCAATTATAAAATAGTTTGTGAGTCAGCAACAACAAATATCATTGGCCAGGCGGTGTGTTGGGCGCCTTCCTCGCGAGTAACCTGATTTTCTCAATGTTCCCGCATCTATTGTTTGTGAATGGCTAATGCTGGTAAATACTGTTCACGGTAAAGTGAGCACTTTTTAAGGCCCCGCTAAACTTTTCGTTTCAACTAATTTCTAACTTTCTGCCACTTTTTAATATAAACATTGCAATATGACTAATAGACACAGTTTATATATTTCACCACTGTCAAAAGTTAACGTCTGATGCTGCATTCAAATATATTTATTAGGGGTTAATGCATTTTGAAAAGGCCTTAAAAAAGTGCTTACTTTACCGTGAACGGCCTATAGGTACATGTCACTCAGTGTGCCCGATTAAAATGAATGCATGTAGGAGCAGTGAATATTTTTTATTTCCAAAGTTGATTTCAAAAGTGCTCACTTGATCGTGAACAGCCTTTAACATCAAGCAAGCAGCACGTTGATCACTGCCTGAGAGAAATAAGGCCGACTCAAGTACAGTACACACCTAAATATTTCTAAATTGCAGCACTGTATCTTGTAGATTAATTCGGGACCGAACGAGTTAAGGCTCTAAGCACAGATCACAGGCCACTGAACCCATAACGTTTTATTTCCTGATGTCTGGCTTTCTCTCTCTCTCGTTTGGTTATCTACCCAACACTTGCCCTACATAAACCACATTCTTCTTGTGATCGCTAAGCCACTATCTTAAGGCGACCGCCTACCTTGCATTATTCGCGCTCTTGACGCTGAGAAACGCGGAAACTATAAGGACGACAGTGCTACGAGCATCGACTCCGCCATCGCCCCTACGCGCAAGGCTCTGAACTGACGTGTGCAGTTTTCTTGTTGTAATGCGTGGACATATGGGACTTTCAAGAGGCGATCCTGTCCTTTATTTACGGAAAATCTATTGCAAAGTTCAATACAAGCTCTTGTCGTGTAATTTCGCTCAAGTATAGGTAGTAATTTTTATGATACAGCAGTGTGAAAAAGTCGTTTTTACCTATGCTAGATGGCTCCATATTAACATTTATAGAACGAATGATATCTTGAATGCACCATTAGGTCATCGTCTAGGGTTAGATTTTTTTTTTTTTTTAATATGTAAACGGATTGAGGATACGTTTGATAGTCTCTTCGAAAAACCCCATATTTCAAACATACTGCAAACGAAACTCAAATGCCATGAAGGCGAGCTTCTCAACCCTTACCTTTCATCTTCCCTGTCAGTCCCATTCTGACGAATAACAATATACCGAAATATCATTAGTGTAGACCTTTATACTCCTCGGTACTTCAGTCATTTGCAAATATTCGAGAACTGATTGACAGTTAATTTGATAGTAATCACAAGTGCCGCAGTGTATCGACTACGAAGGTGCTCATCGTTTATTTACCAACTCACTCCCATGGTTTTCACACAGTGATAATAAGTATTATGCAACACCTCCACGTTACTGTTTATTGGTGCTTTTAGGGTAAAAGTTTTGACTGGATCGAACTCGGATTGGATTCAACTAGCAGTGAACTCGTATCGTAAGCAAGCATTTAAGGTAAAGTTTAGAACATGGACTGAAGTATAAACAAGTCTGTGTGTGGATTCAAATGGGATTGAAGCACACTAGTGGTGACTGGTAGAACTACAATCTAATTACGAAAAATTGAAGATTGTCATTATTTTGAAGTATTTGTTATTGTTTTGGAGCATGTGATGCAAAGTAGAATGATTACAGAAGAAATTCAAACTCAAAGATTTTTCTTCTTTACCGATATTTTGCACACATACGGTTTAAAATCTCGCTTTTTTTTTAAGGGCTCATGCCACCCTTAACATTCGGTTTATTTGTAAAATGTCACTTTTTTTTCTTTTGCTTTTTCATGAAGAATCACCTCCCGAAGTTTGTTGGTCTAATTGTGAATCACCCTATATATATAATTATATATATGTGTGTGTGTGTGTGTGTGTATATCCATCCATCCATCAATCCATCCATCCACCCATCCATCAGAGTTACGTTTCCCCTCATTGGTTTGTATGGCACCCATAAGTTGACCATAACAGTTGCTTTCCCAGTGAGTGGCATGTTTTAATCAAAGTCATGCTGTGCTTAGTGACACGCTATCAAAAATTTTGACTTCTCCTCTTCCCACTCAAGTAGGCAGTTGTGTGCTTGATTCGTGACACATTTGTTTGTAGTCCGATATCATTCGCGCTTCTTGAACACTAATTCCCTTATCTCACTCGTGAAACTAGTAAATTGAGTGATACGATGGATGTAGAAGAGAGTCCTCAAATAATGACTTGGTGTTTTTTATTTAATGTAAGTTGGTATATCACTGTAAAAATTCAACAGCAAATGCCCCAGGTGAATGCCGGGATGGATCGTTACTACTGGTCACGTAATACTCCTTCTCCGTTACTGCTACTCTGAGCAACTTGCTCTGTTTCTAGTGACCTCGCCGTCGACGAGATGTCAAGCACTGACTATACCTAATATTTTCCTCTCCTCTGAAGGCGACATGTCACCAAAGTTGGTGAAGCAAGAGTAACTCTGTGTATCTTTCAACTTTTCCTCTGGAACACTGCAGTGTCATTTGTGTGTCATGATTGGATGAATATTTTCCTCTGCATGCAAACTGTATGAAAGACAATCACAAACATATCGGTATCAAAGGTAAGGAAATGTGAGTGGCCGGGTCAAATATGAAAACGATGTTTCTTGCACACAGCAGTCAGTGTCAAAGAAGAACTTTAGTTATGTGCACACGATATTTAATTCTAGCTTGTGCTCAAATTGCTCCGAGAAAAATAATTGACACGAATTATATATCCTCATGAATATTACTTTTAGTGTATTTTATTGTTGTATTGTTTTGGATATGCAAAATCCATGTAATATTTTTCCAGCAAACTGGAATCCAAAAATATGTGCATGTTAATTATGTTGGTCATAGGACCTCAATTTACTTGACACATCCTTGTGAGCTATGATCCAGTAATAACCTTTTAACGATAGAATGATCGAATCGGGCGTAATTAAGCGACATGAAGATATGAGTCCATCCTACAACAAAAATCAATAAATAAAAGACATTACTTCCGGTGTACAGATGCTTGCGAAATCTAACGCGGTGACAGAAAATAACACGAATGTCTCAAGTACTTATTATTTTTGACGTAATGTGAAGGAGGTAATTTTCACGTTGTTACAAATAAATTTAGTTAAACCTCCGTCGTAGAATCTACTCATCCTATACAGCATTTCATGCAAATCAGTAGGTTATTAAGAACTGACAGAAAATACCCAGAAAACTTATATTTAAAGAGAGATATTTAAAGTTTCGTGAGTTCAGTGTCCTATATGGAAGACTGCATTGTTATCTGCATATTAGAGTCTCGGCTGTTTGCTTCACTGAGTAGCATATAGTGTGAGCAAGAGACGTCAGCTGTTTTCTTTTGCGTATTTATTATTGACTTAAAATCTTCCGAGGTGTCTCTGATAAACATAAACAATTCAATAAGAACTCGAATGGACGTGATTTTGAAGCCTTCTCCACTCAAAATGAATTCGTGGAACTTCCCAATCACTGCACATAATTCATCTCAGAAGGGTCAGCGAATGGACTGGAAACTTGATCCTAGGCATGCCCTTGTACTATTTGACGTGCCACTGCGGGAAGCAAAAGTACCACACATCCCTCGGAAACGACTACCTCCTACTGGAATAAATGTCCAGTGTTGTGTGCCAGCGCAGTCAGCCTGTTAGATGGCCAATCCTCAAAGTCGGAATCACTACTCCAATCGAGGTCTCTTTCCGACACAACATCGCATGGTCTATCGGCAGCAATAGGAGATGCCAAATGGCGATATATCCCCGAAGGTCCAGCCTCATTCAATACAGTTGCTGCAGACTCCTCTAATAATTCGCCAACACTTACTGATGAATTTCAACTCTCTTACGATATGCTAATAATTTCAGGCTCCTCAAAACCTCTCGCCCTTAATGGCTGGTCTCCTTTCGCACTCCCAAATTGGACGGGTAGCCTCCACGTCACACGATTGAGGAACCAAACTATGTTAGGTGGAGGGTCATTATACACAAACCTTACAGGTTTTTTCCCCCCCAAGATATTACATTTCCCAATCCACCTGTTACTGGAACTCGGCCAGACTTTTCTTCACAAAGACGAGTTATGAAACTGTCGCAGTGATATTCGTGTTTGTATTCCTGAAACACTGTCACATCATAATAGCGAGCTGATCCCTGGCATCATCTTTTCCTCCCTGAATATGGTGTAGCGCCAAACGCCGAGATTTGTTACCGATTATTGCTCTCCGACCTGCGTTGTATTACCATTGTGAGAACGTGGGTACTTGTTGTGGGTCTCAGGCAAATATTTAGCTGCTCCTGGACAATCTTCATTTCCGAAGGGCTCTCAGTGGCATGATCGACAAGTAGAGGCCCTCATATTTCGTTGTAAATCGATAACGAAGTAGACAGAATGCAAATGTGAGTTAGTTTCACGCGTGTAATTGCTTGGGACAGGACAATTTCGCGAATTCATTTGACGACAAGATAGACATCTAACACATGTACAGTCACTGAAGTCACCTTTGCAGTTGGATCACAGTTAATAAGACACGTCCTGGACGACTCTGGTCCAATAGTAGACTTGTACGGAAAAACATAGCAAGTGCCATACTGCCAGATGTGGAGTAAGCAGCCAATGAACAGACATCTGATGCCCTAGTGTACACAGGACTGTTGAGTCTAGCCAACAGGTCACTTAATTCACAATTTTTTCCTATCCCTAGTGCAAAATTCACGATATTATTTGATAACATGCTAGACTTTACCATCCTATATATACCTGAGCACGATTCGAGATTACACTGGCTACAGTACTACGTCATTAGCCTGTGTCACCGCTTTATTGGAGATTGGTTGTTCAACTATTGAGCCTTTGTAATTCGATAAAAGCAACCTCGGGACGTGCCATACAGGTTGTTAGTCAATGGCATTAGCCGGACGAGCATACAACATCTTGGAGTTCAGTCTGTAGCAACAAAATACGGAGAATTTTGCACTTTGCTAGTCATTGGACCTCAGCTCATTCGACACTCCTTGCAGGACTCACAACCGATAGTAAACTTTCAGCACTCTGTGTGGCCGAGTGAAACAAGAGGAGTAGTTCTGCCTGTAGTGGTAGTCAGTGCACAAGTGACTTCTGCTCCATTTTGTAGAGTACCGCGGATTTCAGCGTGGTACCATCGTTAGAGGTTCGTGAATATGGCAAATTCTTTCAGTGGCTTGTAAGACTTCAAGATCGTACCTATACTCATGTGATCCATTTCAGGACTGAGCCGCAGTTGTTTAAAACGCTCTGTACAACTCTTTAGCTGAAAGCGACAGCAATAAATGCGATGATCGTATCACGTGCATCCAAGCTGAATACAAAAAAGAAGCCTTACATCAAGGTAGGTACCAGCCGATGATTATACAATTGTTGTCCAGGCATGTACATAATTGAAAATTTTAGTTTTCTGCAAAGAATAATCCGTGTAACGAGAAATAACAGAATCTCTATACGTAAGGGTTTAGTGGCTAGACTGATGATTACTTTTTGCACCCATCTTGTCGGTGCCCAGATGACTCGACATGATCGCAAGGTCACACTGACATGAAATACTTTGTCTGTTGTACATATTTACATATATTCAAGACAAATTATAAGTGTTTCGCATGTATCTAACAATGCAACAACACCAGTTCTGTCGGTTACCTGTATTCCCACTCAACATATTTACATTGACCGGTAGCACGCCAGCTGTAGCATGGAGTATATAAGTACACAGTCGAAATGTTGTTGCGGTTCCTTTGGTGTGGACCTACCCATTCTCCAATTGGCTACCCGAGGCTCTGGGAATAGGTCCTTGGGACTGATTGGCTACTTCGTACTGTGTAGGGTTCTATATTGGCTCGGCTGCCGGCTGGCGAATCGGTTACCAGTCGGTGGTTGACGAACTATGTTCCGACATTTTGCTGACATTTTGCTGACGTGCGCGGCTGAAGCTCACTGCATAAGTGGTTGTTTCACCTCTATATACTTACCCACTCTATAGCTGTACTGTACTACATTTATTACTGGCCAGCTCTCAGCCAATAAAATTCTACATTAACAGTGCTTCAGTAAACTGTTTTTCCTTAAATAACACACTTAATTGCCTTACAATTTCGCATTATGATTTGGTACTGTCGGTTCGCAGTTCATTCAGCACTTTTGAAATCCACCTTTGAAAAATGTCACTGTCCCTACCAACATATATGTTGGTATATTTTAACGAACTTACTGGTTGTATGAGCCTAGTTAAGTTGGCAACGATGGAGGGAAAGTAGTTCCATGTCTTTATGTTGAATTAAAATGGGTAGGTAAAAATTCGTGAATGATAAAAAAAAATTTTTTTTTCCCTTCTTTCCATTTTTTTAAAACGTATAAACGTCAGAATTATCAAATTTCTAAAACGTATACTTTTATCTAATAGTTGCATAGTTTTTCTTAGCCGACGCGTGAACAAAGTGATCAGGCCCATGACAATGTTAATTCTGCATGACGCGGAAGAATTCACAAGCAGATCTTAAGTAGGACTTTCAAAAGTGCTCGGCTAATCGTGGACAGCCTATGTAAAGCTAGACTGCACAGTCCTTTAGAAGCTCAGGCACCACTCATTTGCTAAATAATTTGTTCTACAGTCAGAACCCAGAATATGTTGTTCAGCTCAGGTCACTCTGAATGGCGCCGCAAGTATGCCGCATATTTACTGTTGTTTCGGAGATCTACAGGGCGTGTCGGACGGGCGATGGGCCAATGACACACGTGAAGATAAGAAACACTTTCGTAACTAGAGACCCAAAAATGTTGCCAATTCATTTGAGGGCATTCACTCTAAATCTGAGTCATCGGTACAATCATTTTAATAATTATTCAGCCACTGAGCAGTTATCCACTGGCGAATGAACAGAGGTTTTAATTCCAGGCCGGTGAGTGAAGAAATCAGGGTGGCTTTTAACATCGAGGTCTTGGGAGCCGATGAGGGTGAAGCGAGGTGAGTGTGAAGCAGCGCCGTAATGAAAGGGTGGAGGAAAAGAGAGATCCCTGAGGAAACACGCCGGCCAGCGGCATCGTACGGCACGATTCCTACATGAGAAAATTTGACTACGTCCCCGCCGGGAATCGATCCCGGTTCATATTGGTAGGAGGCGAGTAGTCTAACCACTGTGCCACTAGGAATCATTAGATATCACTATTTCATCAGTCAGTACCAGCAACTAAGATGATCAGTAGAATTTAACTGATTCATTTGGATCAGTTTCAACAGAACTATTCGCTGATTCGGAGCAATTTTTACCATTTTAGATTTCACTGTATAGTAGACTTCAAACACATGTACATTAGACTTACTTCTTCAGTTGGATTGGACCGCAGTTTGGAAGCCATGCCCTGGATGAGTTAAAGGCCTAGCCTGGAAGAAAATGACAAACGAATCCCGTGTTACATGGTCTGCGGTAAAACTGGAGCATCAGTCGATGAACTAATGAGACTAACTTCTTAACTAATTAATTCGTGAAAAATTCCAGGTCGCTATTCGTTACAGCTAGCTTGAAACTTAATTATTACACTAAATTATAGGGTATCCATAACGTACTAGGTATATAGACACCTTAAAAATTCGTGAGTTAGATGGCCCGTTAGCCAGGCTTCATTTCTTGTGGACAATCGTGAAGTCATCAACTGATAATATGCCACTTGCTGTCAATGTGGAATACGATGATCGGGACTGCAGTTTGGTGCATTTTTATTATTCGTCCTATGTCCTCCAGAGGGTGCAAATTAAAACGTAAACTAATTGAAAATGTAATGCCTACACATGAGTTTTGAATTATGGCTTGTCTTGAAATGAATGAACTAAAGATTCACGTTTCTAATAACATACAACGCTGTCTCTATATTTGAATGCTGCTGACGTAATATTACAATGAAATGGATTTCATGAACTTTGCTGGCGAAATAGCATTACATTGATATATCTTCACAGAATGTGTACGTGTTCATATTACTGCAAAATCAATCTTACCTCGATGAAATGAGGTGACTTAATGAAACTTGGGCACCACTCTTAAAGTGAGAGGATGACAAAGATAATCTTCCTATTGCTGTCTCGTATTTTCCTGTCGCCCATAGGCCGTGTAGGGTTTTGGAGATGACGTCGCTGAATTATTAGTGCCAACACAAGTCCACTACTTCAAGCTATGATTATGTATGTGGGTGTTTTGAGCAGTGTGCATATTTCTTCGACCACTGTGACACTTATAGCTAATTCCATCTAATTACAACATAAAATGTACTTTCTCGTCTTTGTAAAATTGGCCCGTGACATGTAATGTAGCAGGTACGGAGAAATTTACATACACGTGATGAAAATTGGTAGAGGGAGACAATTAAAATGTTTACTATCCTTAAGATTCTATATTTTTTAAACAGTTGTGAAATATGTTATAACAATTTAAAACCCTTAGGGTGAATGTGAAGATTTCTCCTGCCTGTCTATTCAATGAGGATTCGGTTGCCAGAGTGTGCCGTAGACATAGTTATCTTCTTACCAAGATCTGCCATGTTGTCAGTATGATGTAGGTCTAGCTTTTGCTATCACATATTAGATATCATTTTATAGTCGCTTGATGTATATGGACAATAATAACACATAATTACAAATATGTGTTTAGTGAATAATAGCCATGTAGTATACGTTCTCTGTAGTAAACTACTATTAAATTTGGGTAATAAATAGCATATACAGCTCAAAAATTAAAAATTTGTACATAATTTCAAATTGTACCTTATACATAGGCATAGAGCTTATAAGTACATTATTGAGAAGGCTTTACATACCTAAAGTTAAAAAAAAAAAAAAACATTGTTTTACCTGTGAAGAATATTAAAATGAAATGGACATTCGGTGGCGTTAAAAAAAAAAAGCAGATAACGAAATAAATTGTTATTTACTTCATTGGGTTTTCAACGTACATGCAGATTTTAAAAACTAACTACATAGGGTCATAGGAGAAATACAGATGGTTCTTTATAAAGAAGCTGTGATGATGTAACATGTCACCAGGAATTACTGCTTGTATGGGTCGACGACTATTGGGCTGTCACCAATAGGGATCTCAATAGCTCCGTCGTCGTTGATTTGGCTGGAGGATGAACCGGACGAGCCTTGAATGGGGTAGGCTGGCTGGATGGGCAGGTGGTGCGAGGGTTGGCCTTGGATTGGCAGTCCCTGGATTGGTGAGGCTCCACTGCCGTAGATGCAGCCGGCATGGTATGGGTAGTCGCATGTGTTCAGCTGCAACAGGAAACACAGTTAGTTCTGAGGTCACACATAAAGACACTGCCTGGCAGCTACATATGTAATGTGTAGAGACCTGCTAAATTCGATATATGAAAGGGCATCGTGCTAGCCTTCTCGGTACCATACTTGATCCAGTCTATATAGTTTGTTCATTGGCTGCTGCCTATGTAGGAATATTCTCTCCTTGAGTTTGGGTCACAAGAATATAGTGTGTTTATTCGTTGGAGTAGCGTTTCGGAAAATTATTGTGTTAACCCTTTCAATCCCTACGTCCAATAGAGTCCACATGATGCATAGGAACAATCAAGCTAGTACCATAGTCCAATGAAGTCGATATCGTCCCTGTAACCAAAAGATAGGCATTTCTATACTCTAAATTCGAATCAGTGGAAAACCACTCATTCGCAGTGAAATTCAACTACTCGAAAAACTGAAAATGGCTCGACTTATAATCAGTCGAAACTCATTGATTGTTTCAGTGAAAAATTTCACTGATTGAAATAGTGACGTGAAGAATTATCACTGATGAATAAGTGACGGCCGACTTCAGTGGCGAATTAAATATGGTTCTTATTGAAATTATCCAAAATATTACGTGAAATAAACATATTTACGACAGTCAACTATTTATAGTGCCCAATTTTAAACAATTTTAAAAAGTGACGAATTTTTTGGAGGTGACCAGGATTAAACTCACACACTCATTCCACTTCGCTTCTAGGCCTTTAACTTACTCCCCCCCCCCCCTTCATTAGACGTTGTTGTGACTTTTTGAAGTTGACGAAGCTCAAGTGAGACCTACTTGCTGACAAATTCCCAGAGCGACAATCGAACTGAAAATCTGTCTCGGAGGGTCCGGGGCACCCTATCCCTGAACTATGGGGGAGGGCTAAATATCTGAGCTATGTAATCAAGTTGGAAAACAAGAGGGAAATATTCATGTTAAAATCATTCCTGTCAAAAACATGAAGATTTGAATTCTTTGCCCTACTTTTCGTTTTTGGTTTAATTGATTGTGTTAGGATTGTTAAAACGAATCGTATATATGAGTGCACTATATTCGCCACTTTATATGCAGTTTAAACCTTTAAAGAGAGGGCTGTGATGATTTCATGAAAAAGAAATATATTACCAAAAAAACGAATTATAGACTGGATGTTCATATTACCTCATAAATAGGTATTTTGAAAGATGAAACGCATTTTAGAAAGTATTTTGTATTGGTTTTATTAGCTATTCGTTGTTATTTCATTTAAAACACTTTATTTATGGGTCATTTATAAACGTTGTTCGTCGGCGATTTTTACACGCTGTTTAACTGATCCAACAGTCGAAAAACAAACCACTGAAAAACAGTGAAAAAATGACTGATGAATTAGTTAAAAATGTCACTGAATGAATAAGTGAAGTAAATCTGGCATTTTTTTCACTGATTTCTCAGTTAAGTTCACTGAAGTGACTATTGAATTAGTCAGGTACTGTTGACTGATTGATACAACGACATTCTCACTGATTCAAAATTACAGTGTATATCTCTGGGTTGTACGTTGTCGTCTATTTGTCTCGTAAGCACCAACCATGTCCTACGTCATATGATCTGTGCAGAAGCAAGTATTGAATTTAGGTAAGTACAGCATGACCCAAAATATCACTTGACAGCAACACTTGAAACCATCAATTAACGAGGGACTGAAAAGGCTAACAAACGTTTTGGAGAATTACATGTGTTTGAAGTATAACCTGTCTCCAAAGTATAACGCAAATTCCGCAAGTCTCTAGTAATGGGAGACAACTCCTGACTATAGTGTTTCGTGCCTTCCGGACTTCATTTCGTGCGACCAGTGGAAACGTTTGTCGTTATTATCCATCCATCTTTTCAAGTCAATATATTGTAGATGATACCAAATAGATTCGAATTCATGGAAGACCATCCTTTTTCTCAAAATAAAGTAAAGATCTTTGGAGATACTTAGTCTTACTCTAACCGGCCAACGGCAATGCGCACCACGTTTCATAAATGTGAAAATCCATATTTCAGCCCGCGAGTAATCGGGGATTTATTGACTGTGGGAGGGAAGGGGAACGTTTATTTACACTGTAGAAGTCCTCATTTCAAGGACGGAAAATTAACTTCCCATATTCAGGATTGTCCTTCCGCTAATTGCGAGCCACAACAGAATTGTGTAGTAAGCCTGCGATGAAACTGAAATATTATAACACCGGATATCGGTTCGAGCATGTAATTATAAAGGATAAAACCAAACCGCGAGCTCATTCGAGAAGTTATACTTCAACCATTTGAAGAATGAGATACTTATGTAGTTAAGTGAAAGATTTTTAACACCAATCTGGGCTATTTTGAAGCAGTAACAAGCCTTCGAGGCTATAGGGATGAAATAATGTACTCAATTGTGTGGAGAAAACTCGCTACTTGCTGGGTTTGCTGCAACAGCCTGTGAACAAAGTGCTGTAGCACTAGAGTGCTCATGATTATGGGACCTAATCCACTGTTCATTCCCCCCTCCCCCCAGTAGTCATCAACTCTTCGTGTTAATTAACGTTTCGTCATAACCCTTTCATACCCATTGTATGCAATCGCCAACATTTTGCATGGGAAGGTGATATTTTACCATTACTGTACTCAGCGAGGCTCAGTATCCATGATCTTCACTGTGGATAACTGGTTACTAAACCATGATACTGGGCTACGTTATGACTTGTTCATATCACTTATCACCAAAGCTTATTTGTTGTTATAGCAAAACAAGTTCTTTGCCTATTTAAGTACAGTGCGCATCATAACATTTCTAATTTGCAACACATACAATTATAAAATATTGTTGGAATGAAAGGGATAACATGAAAGGCAGTAACCCGAAAGGTAAAATATGGCAATTAGAGATTTTGAATAACGTTAGCATATCCTCTGGTTTGTGTTACTTTATTATTAAAAAAAAGCATTAATAATGCTTATTCCTTCTCCTGAACTTTCACGTTTTGTAGCGAAAATGTTCCTTAGGTACTTCGAGGGATAAGTGAAATAAAATCTTTTGTAGAAATACGAAGAGTTGGAGGTTTTTAAGAAAAATTGCTGATTGACTTTAGTATGCTGTACCATTAATTCTATATCTAGTGAGATATTAATATGGCTGCTTTTAATTTTAAGGTGAGCATACATACTCACCCTAGCATTCCAGTACAGGTTGGCGGCACACTCCATCCTCACGGCATGGACGCCAACACACTCGTAGAAGTAGTGACAATTCCTGCGGTCTGGGAGGTATTGGGACTTGGCATATGAGGCGAAGATAGGGTTGCACCTCCTGTTGAAGATGATGCCCCATTGCTCATCTGTAATGGCCTTGGTCTGGTCAGCAGACAGTGCGTCCAGCTGGGCGTCTGTCAGGTCGGTGACGTCAGCTCGGGCATAAGCCACCAAGAGCACGGCTACCACTGCGAAAGCTGACACACAGAGGAAACATGTGTTCACCAAGTCCGGCCAATACATAGCGATGTGTTCAGTTTATACAGAAAGATCACATGCAATGGAGCTGTTACTCCCCAACTAACATGGTAACGATTAGTGTTAAAGGCTGTTCACGATAAAGTGAGCACTTTTGTAATCAGTCCTACCGGTATTATATTTTAACTGGTGCAGTTATTTATATGCGCCAAGTGAAGTTGGTAACGATAAAGGAACGTAGTTTCAGGTCATAACGTCTAATTTAAAGTGTTAATTAACCATTTATGATATGGTAAATTATTTCTATCGTCTTCTGTTTTTTAATGCAGATAATTTAAAAATTATCTTTTTTCTTTAAAGAAATATGTACTTTTCTAATAACTTCAGAGTTTTTTTTTCACCGACGCACGAATAAAGCGATAAGAACTAGAGCAGTGTTCATTTTACATAACGCGGATAAATACGTAACACGTATACAAGTAGATCGTAAGCAGGGCTTTCTAAAGTGGTCAGTTTACCGTGAACAGTCTATATCACAGAGTAGTTTATAATAAAGAGGTCAAACAGCCCCTTCTACCGCGAAGTCGAACTGCACACACGCGCCGGCAAAATGACGTTCACGGCCAATAAAATGTTGGCACGACGTTCGCAAATCAGCGTACTCGCAAGCCAGCAGGCCAACCATTAAGGAATCTCTTGAAGCATAAGGTAGCCAATCAGACGCACAGTCTGCATCCAGAGCCTCGCGCAGCCAATCAGAGTATGGGTACGCCCACTTGAAAGGAACAGCCACTCCGTTTATTCTCCGCGTACTTGTCTACTCTGTGGCGTTGTCGCGCTCTCCCGAACTATGTCTATTGCCCGGTTGCACCAACATTTTCCCCGATCCGAGATCGAATGATCCTAGTTCCGAACCAGGATACAGTTTGATAAGTGTTGCACCAACGAAATTTCATGATTCTGGATCTTCGATTCGTCGATATTGGTTCCAAAGTGAGAGATCGAGATTAAGTATGGTACAAATTTTCTTTTTGGTTCGTAATATATGACGTCTTGGAAGAACGTGTAATTCCACTATAGATAGAACAAGATGAGCCATGCTTTTTTTTCTGATTTAAGTGAATTATTGTTGTACGAATTTTCCTGAATAATATTTGTGTGCGTATAAAGTTCTTTTAATATCCCAAGAAAACAATCGAATGTAGTTATATCTGTTGGCGTATTTTCGAACTACATTTTTCGACGATAGCTGCTGATCTCGGATCGAGATTTCGAACCACCACTTTCGGAGGTTCGAAATGAACTTCATCTCGATCTCCAGTCCAGCTCTGAACTCTAATGTTGCAACCGTTTTCTGTATCGATATTAGATCCGAACTCTGATCGAGTTTCGTACCACGATGTTGGAACCAGGCATATGTATTTGCTTGTCTCCTTGTCGACCGAAAGTGAGCTATGAGACAAATGCATCCATGGGATTATTGTGAACTACAAAAGCGAGTTTTCCAAGTTTTCAAACAAAACCATAATCTTTTGTAAAATATGTGCGCTTCTTTATTGTATTATAGGATTTTTTATAACGGATACTACGACAGTGGCGAAGTAATGTACTGGTGTTTACCGCCGAAATGATATTTATACAGCAAATATTTTAATATTGCAAATCAAATTATAACACGATTAGTCAACGTGTCCATAATCGAGTACATGTTGGTGGCACGGTGGTCTAGTGGTTAAACTACTCGTCTACCACCCGGGCGAACTGAGTTCGAGACAATAAGAGTGAAGCGAAATGAGTATGGAGCGGCGCCGGATTGCAAGGGCGGGGAAAACGCGAGAACTCCGAGAAAACCCGCCGACCAGCTGCGTTGTCCGCCGTGATTCCCACCACACGTTCAAAAATCCGGGAGCGGCCCAGCCGGGAATCGAACCCGGTTCGCCTAGTTGAGAGACGAGTGGTCTGACCACTACACCACCGCGGCACCTATAAATATTGTTTTAACTCAGATGTTATGCGCATCGTAACCCACAGCTAGAGATGATGTTTTATTGCGAGAAAAGTTGAATGTTTGCTAGGATTCAACGTACTGTACACATATCCGGCAGTTTTATTTCTGTATTGGCTGTCATGAATGTATGGAAGTACTAGCCAATTTCACTGGACCAATGAGGATTCTCATACTATAAGGCTAAACGTTCGTGATGGGTCTGCAAACAACTTAGCCAAGCCAAAATCTTGTTCATCCAATCATAAAAGAATAAACTAGCTAGAGTGCTATCGACCATAAGTTGGCTCCAAAGATTTCGCAATTTTCCATTGTCTCTATCCATACCTCGTTGACGCTGCAGGTAAGAAGTGAAGCCATAACAAAAAATAAACTAAAGTAATCATCCCTTTGGCACACTTTAATGTAAAAAGAATATTAGTACATACCCAGTGCTGATATGACTGATAACTAGGGCCCCGAGTTTTTCGCGATAATATTTGCGCGAAGGCTAGACTCCAATGTCTTATGACATTGGTTATTGGCCACATCTCTTTTTCGGGAGACTGTTCTTTACCTGACTGGGCCAATCAGAATTAGTTAACTTCGACATTGAGTGTCTGTGATTCGCTGGTAGAAGCCTACAGTTCGCGACAGTTAAAATCATCCAAACACGAAAGTGGTACTGGGCTTAAGTATTTCGGAAATCCATTTCGCGAAATACAGTTGACTCTAGTGAAAAGCTCCCTTCCGGGTGTAAATATTAGCTTCTCTATTGCACCTTTCGGAAATTTCATTTCTATAAGAATTTCAGTTTCTTACCTTTCATTTTCGCTGTCTTTACTACAAGGAAAACTGAATTTGTGCCGCCACTGTGGGCTTATATATACTGCTTCTGTCACGCGTAGGTGCCTTCAGACTGACAGATGATTGACACTCAGCGATAAAAATTTTAAGTAGTCTACATTTTTTTTTTGCATAAAAATCACAGTCCAACCTTAAATATACATGAATTATTGATTGATAACTACGTATTTATGAAACCCAGAATGTCTGTTTATAAAAAATGGTTATTATAATTATTGATATTGTCATGTTAATAAATTTTTGCCGGTATAGTATACCTGCAGTGTTAATTTGGTACGACGTAGAAAAATAGAAACACGGGTAGAAATGTCTATCCTAAAGAGGAATTTCAAAAATTCTAATTTACCTAGGGAGATGTTAAACTATCTATGCGTTACGGAATAGCTTAAAACGAAGCCACACGTCTCTTATACTTGCGAGGCGACCTTATGGTATTGTTCACGCGATGCTTAGTCATAAATCATTTTAAAAAATTTGCCTCTGCGTCACGAAACTAGAGGAAGATTGTGGCAGGTTTCTCTGTGGTTGCAGTTCTCTTGTTAACACTTTAAGGACTATGCTCTAGTGTAGCTCAGGGCGTAGACACATAAAAATGTTTTCTGGTTTTTGAAGACAAAATACGCACGGTTAAATGTTTACTCTTTCACGTATGTTTATCAGCATGTTGTTTCATCGGTAAAACCCATTAAAGAGTAATATCCCTGAGTATAAAAATTTACTAAAGTTAACACAGTGGCTTGCAAATCATGTTATATAACTATAGCCACGATGATTGGTAATCAGTGAACTCGGCAATCCGTTGGTTGATGGCAGGCCAATAATAAAATCTGTACAGTAAAGTGTAGTATCCGATATATTATTCACCAATATAACAATGGCAATTAGGTATAAACAGTCCAACAGAATTGGCATTAGTTTAGTTGTGAATACAGCATATTCGTTTCTATCTTGTTCTAAATGCCAGTAAACATATGTCATTCTTAAAGAGTTCGTCATATAGACTGTTCATGGTAAATTGAGCACCTACCTGTAAGCACATTGTGTACTCTTCCAGCATATGCAAATTTGACATTGCGATGATCCTCGACCCTTTTTTCATAAGTGGATCAAGTGAAAAGGAAAGATTTTTAGAAAATAAAATGTTTTACAAATTTCCTAACTATTGCCCTTGTATGTATTAAAAAATCATAAAGCAAAATAAATAATTTGAGCAATCACAAACGTTTACTTGATAACATTAATTCAACGTTAAGATGTGGAACTACTGTACCCATTCTCGTGACCAACCTTACTGAGCTCTTTCCACTACGTTTGCCCATCGCAATATATGCAGGAAAGTGCAGTTACATTTTTCAAAGGTTGATTTCAAAACTGCGCAAATAACCGTGAACACCCCATACACACACTTATATACGTATATACTAAATACATGTCGAGAACGTAGGGGAAAATCCATTACATCTATCAGATGAAAACGTTTCTGCGAATGTCCGAAAACGCTGGAGTCCATTCTACACAGCTGTGAACACATTGCAGAATGGCTAGATTGTTGTTCAATACCACGATAGTTTTCATTGTCAGTGTTCAGGTGTGATGGATAGTACTATATGTGCGTGTACGAACTCATCGTAAACAAATAGCTGCACCCACAACCAAGCAACATACAGCAATGGAACGTGATGGGCATGGTTGACATTGTATAGTTTGAGATTAGAAGAACAAATTATAGCTTTTGTGGATTGCAATGTGAAAGAGGATATAATCGAATATTAATAGAGGCCAAGCTAGAATACGAAAGATATGTGTTTATATATCTTTAACCATTGCTCCATACGGTGTTTGACAACTCCTGGAGAAGGGAGGCCCAATTGTCGCCTTCCACTGTGACAGCAGACAACCAATGTGCAGTTGACATCCGCTTATCTGTACATACGACTGTATAGTCTAGCCTGCAGGTCATTGAACTCGCGAATTTTTCAGGTCTTTATATATTTAAAATATTTGTAAACATTATTACTAGAGACCAGGATATTTCGCGTATTTGTCAGGCAAACAAGCTATAATCCACAATAAGTTGTGTACCTCAGCTTTAGTCGTTCATTGTACGATGCTTCAATTTCACCCCAGACCAGGTGACACGGGATTTATCCTTGTTTCCTTGCAGCTTAGATATTGGCTCTAATTCAACCAGGCTTGTTTTACATAACTACAATCGAATGGATGGAAAAATGTTTGGAGTCTTACTTGTCCTCAAATGAAGTCCCAAAATTTCTGAAAATATTATTATTATTATATCACACAGAAAGAGTAATTATTAAAACGATATTGCTAAAAATGTTTTTTTTTTTTTTTTTGCAAAATGTGCTTTCTAAACCAAGCCGAATAAAAACCACGCAGGACATTTGATTAAATATAAACTTTTATGAACTTATATTTCATAAATTTAGGTAATTTATTCTACAAAAATATTTTACATTATTACAAAACACACGCACATTCTGCTTTCTTACACGACATAAATCTGACTTTTATGACAATTTTGGTGGAGAATATGCATACATTTTAATTATTTCTGGCTATTGTATTGTAGATTGCAGTTCTCCATAAGAACCTTATACCCGTCTACGGCAAAAATAATCTTTAAACTACGCAATAATTCTGAGCAGGATTTCCCCTCGCCGATATAATGTGACATCACCGAGTGTTTCTGACGAGTGGTGACATGTAAGAACTGTTTGTAATTAGGACAGGTGTCAGACGGACGTCAGTCATTCCATATCTCAGCTTTAATGATTACATTTGAAAAACAATTGGCGTTAATCGTTCTGCGCACAGTCGTGTAAATGTTTCTGTAAGTCGGGCACTCCCACCGAATGGAACTAGCAAGCTGTGTAGTTTCGTTCACCTTTGCATGTTGTGTGGTGTATGGTCAGCTCGAGTTTCAGTTTATCAGTCTCGCCCACGCACATTATTAACTCGATTTTATCAATAACATGAAATAAGGAAGTAGGCAACTAGATAAGAGAATATTCTGAATCACGTACCAGGAATGAAGTATTGTACAATAAATTGTGTACCATATTATTCACGACAATCATTAATTTCCTAATGTAAACTTTACACCTGTTTCTGCAAAGTACCTGAACATTAGGGATAGGAAAAATTCACTTGTTCAATGACCTGCAGACTAGACTCCATACTCATGTGTACTCTCGGGCCTCACATGTTTGTTCATTGGCTGCTGCCTAAGAGAGTAGCCAATGTTAATCCACACCTGGCTGTATATCACTCGCTATGTGTTTCGCTGCAGGTATGATATTGGACGTGTCTTATGAACTGTGATCCAATTACAAAGATAACTTCAGTGTAAACGTGTTTGACGTCTATCTTATCCGCAAATGAATTCGCGAAATTTTCATATCCCTAGTTTTGCACACTTGACGAAATGAAGTACTGGGTGACCGAGCTGTGTCAGACACTCGCATTAATAATATTTTGCTCCAATACACACAACAGTGTGCACAGGGAGATATGCGTTGAATAATTCAGAAAGGCTATTTTGTGTGTATGATTTACCAAATGAAAGTATGCCTAAGGAGTGAACTTTACTCATAGATGTAACTCTAATGTGATAGGTATTCACCCTGCCCATTTTTTATGGTAAACATGAAGCTATTTTGTAGCGATCGCCTAAAATTATTTTCAGATTACGAAAAGAATAGCTTAGTTCGCAATTACTGCTAAACTCGTCTACGGCCAATTAAAAAAAAAACTAATGGTCCCCATGTACACATTACCTTCCCCTCCCACAATGTTGTGTACTAATTGTGTTACCATGAAAACATTTAATATCAGCGTTTCTAGATAACTCAAAAATACTTAAATACATAAATGCATGCCAGGATCTAACATAATGTGTTTAAGAACATACATAACAATAAAACTCTGATTTTAAAGGGCCCGGAATAGCTGGGCCGATAGCCTGCTCGCTTTCCACCAATGCGAACTGGGTTCAATCTCCGACCGGGTCACTCCTGGAGTTTCGAATTTGGGAATCGTGTCGTATCTTGCAAATCTCCCGTTTTCCCCGCACTTGTATTCCAGCGCTACTACATACTTAACCCCAATCACCCACATCTGCTCTCAAGACCTCTCTGTTAAAGTTGAATGTTTGGGAAACTTAGTGTGATTCTGCCTCCCGAGATGGCGTTCTTGATGTCAACTACAGAAAATTGAAACGCCTGTAGGTAGACAACCAGCTAAAGCCCTGACGTTATGTGCATCGCTTCTTGGAATTTTCGCGGCTGTGAAGCACATGTTGGATTCCAGCAGCCTTGTAGAAGACTCTTGTTGATGGACCCGGCGATGGGCGGAAACACGCTCCGCTTGTGCCCTGACTAGGGGCACGCAACGGGCGCACCGAGTCACATGTGCTCCTAGTAAAGTTGGTAACAAAGGAGGAAAAGTAGTTCCATATCTTAACATCGAATAAAATGTTTTTAATATAACCAATTGTTATAACTAAAATTATTTATTTCGCTTTCCGTTTGTATAATGCATATAAGTGAAAAAAAAATTACCTGGATTTATAACATATTTCATTTTTTTTATAATTTCACATTTTCACCTGACCGACGCACGAATGAAGTGATGAGATCCATTACAATGTTAATTTATCATAAGGTGAAGTAATACACAACGTGCGTACATGTAGATCCTAGGAAGGGCTTTCAAAAGTGCTCATTTTACCATGAACAGCCTATACCCATGGTGGGACAGTACCCTGGCCTGATCTCACGGTTGGTATCTGGTATGACTGTGTATCAGGTTGGGATTTTGGATCTGGTCAACACAGCCATGAATTAAAGATACCTGCGATTAAGGGCGTGATCCCTCTCCCCCGCCTATTGGGATGCCATGGTGGCTGTAAGGCCTTACGGCTAACAGCCCAATGTAAAACAAACGTTAGTTTATTGTATTGTAGTCCTACAGAAGGGTTTAACTTCCTTCCCGCATGGCTGGAGATTACTTCACAAATGTTTCCTAGGTCCTTATATCTAATACAAATAACAGAGGTTATCGGAAGTACAAATAAATTACCGAAAGCAAATCAGTGTTAAAGGACGAATTGTTCTCAAAGGCCAATTTTAACTACTGGAATAATTGTAGATTTGTCTTAGGATGTACTGCTGTAGGTGTGTGGTGACATATTCCGCAACTACTAGCAGTAGCTATCTGCCTTGAATGGAAACTCCTCAGTTCTGTAAACAGAGTGGCGCCCAGAAACTGTCCGACGATTGAGAAACCAGCGAATGATCAATGACTACATAAACAGATTTGTGTAAAGCAGCATTTTTATAGCATTAACTTCATATTGCTGCGTATTTAGTAACAGCATTCGTACAAAATACATCAGTTTGTGGCACACAAAACTACCTATGATTCCAATTTCTACGAAAATACATATTTTGAAACCAGGTGGTGCTGTTGGCATAAATATCATAAATATTGTACGATTTCACTGAAATACCTGGCCACAGTGAGAAAAAAATTTGTTGAATCAAATAAGATTTGTTTAGTGCAAACAAATTTTTTTTTTTTAATAGGGCCAATGAAATATTTCTATTCTGAAACCAAATTATTCGTTGTACTCATCTGGTTGCCCCAAAATGTAAGATTTGGTTGGTGCAACTAAAGATTTGTTTGGCTACATGTACATACATTAGACAGTTTGGGTCGATATTAAAAGTTGTTACAAATTCTAACCTACATCATCTGCATCCGAGCGCTATGCCTTTGCAAACCTCAGCTAATGTAAAAACCGATTTCGACGGAATGCTTTTACTTAGGGATACTTCAAATATTGGCAACATATGCGAACAAATATTTTCAAGATTTACAGCTTTACTTCTCAGTTTTTTGTTGCATTGTTTTATTAATGAGCTTATAGGATTGTTAGGCATCAATAGATGTACTTAGAGACACGGTTACTATCCTAATTGTCCCAAAATATACAAACAAACTCTCCGGCTGCATTTTCGAACGACGGCAGTCATATGAGCGGCCAAACAAATATATACATTTGATTCAATAAAATATTTAGTTGACTGTCTAACACACAGATTTTGTTTATTCAAACATATATTTTGTTAGACAAACAAAAGTAATTTTGTTGCTTTTCATATTTTGTTTGCTCAACACTATATTTTGTTAATGCAAGTAAATATATATTTCTCGCTGTAAAACAAATATTTTGTTCGATTTTCCCTCAGTGCAGAAAACTGCGGCAACTCAGTTCGACAATCAGCTCCTGGCAACCAACTCGCCAGACTGCAGCCCAAACCAATAGGAATCCTTCTTGAGTATGCAGCAGCCAGTCAGACGCAAGGATGATTCCCAGAGCCTCTAGCAGCCAATCAGGCATGTAGGTGGTTAGGCTTAATGTCCGGTAGACAGCGAGATCATTAGATGTAGAACAAGTTTCTTAGAGAAACAAGGACGGGGAAAGAATACGCAATTTCAGCATTCACCTGGAGTGATCTCGGGAAACCATGACGTGTTGTTAAAGGAGGGGGGGGGGGGGAATTCGGAACCAGATCCTCCCGAATACAGTCCGATATTCAATACCACAGCTCCACAGCTCTTGGTGCAGCCAATCAGAGAATGAGCCCTCCCAAATCAAAGGACCAGCCCCGCCGCTTCGCCTCTGTATACTTCTATACTCTGTGCCCAAGCTTTGGACTATTTGCTACAGGACATTCACGACAAAATGAGCACTTTTGAAAACCCTGCTTAGTATCTACTTGTATGCACGTCATGTATTCTTCCGCCTTATGTAAAATTATCGTTTCCATGGGCATAACTTTATTCATGCGTCGGTCAAGTGAAATTGTAAAAATTATTATAAAAGTAAAATTATTCAAATAAACAAATTTTTACACTTCAGCGCATTAGAAATAAAAAAAAAATCGAAACAAATAAGTGAAGTCATTATAAATGGTTACATAACACTTTTTATTTGACGTTAAAATATGGAACTACTTTCCCTTCATCGTTACCAACTTTACTGGGCACATTTCACTCAGTGCGCCCGTTAAATTATATGCAGAGAGGGGGCAGTGACTTTTTTCTAAGGTTAATTTCAAAAATTGTTCATTTTATCGTGTACAGCCTTTAAAAAAAATACTTCATCTCTCCAAGCCAGCAGAATACAAGTGTCCATACGAGTTGGGGCCGCGGTGGTGTAGTAGTCAGACTACCCGACTACCACCCAGGCGAACCAGGGTTGATCCCAGACCGGGTGGCTCCTGGATTCCCGCACATGGTAATCGTGCCGGAGAATGCAGCTGGTCAGCGGGTTTTCTTGGGGATCTCCAGATTCCCCCGCCCTTGCATTCCGGCGCTACTCCATGCTCACCTTACATCATCCTCTCCATGAAAAATCTTGTAATATCGCGCATGTGGCTCTGGAAATATTCACTTCAACTAGAGAAATAATTTAAACTTGGTTTTCGAAATTTTCCAATTAAACGACGTCATGGAGAGACGTCACCTGATCGGCCAATCACCACGACCACACGACATCACAAGGGGAAGAAACTCCGGCCCGTGTCGTTATTAATTACTGGTAAGAATATATTTGCTCCTGGATGCAGGATAGATCCGGAAACTAACGCGAGCACCGAACTCTGGAGGTTCCCTGTTAAGGAGTCTTAATTATTTATAACATTAAAACCAGCTTGGGAGAGTAGAGTCTTATTCAGTATTGCTTGTTAAGATATCTCATATATGGTAATTATTCAGTTTGGTTTGTAATTTATTTCAGAGCATTTTGTATGAGAAAGAGTAATAAAACTATTTTAGTTTTGTAATTGTCTTGTGTCATTGTACAAGCTTGAGTTATCCCCCCGGATTAGAGTAACGTTAAGAGGACTTGCCTCAGTGACTTATCTTGTTCATATTCTTGTGTTTAATAGACCAACGAGCAGTAGTCATTCCAGTAAAACGTTTCAGTATAGAGAGCGTCACCCGTATACCGCGAAAAGATTCCCACGCATGTTAGCTTTCAAATACCCTACGGGTACATCACCAAAGTTTTTTCGCTCATTTGTAGCCTGTTTTTTGTGAGAAAACATTTCATTTACTGGGTTGGCAAATCAGAGGTGGGTTCCTCTTGTAGTGTGCGTCTGTGATGCGCGAGCAGTCATCTGAGACCCATAACACGTAAATAATCCAATCAAGAAATCTGGATCTGAGCTAAAGTGTTGTGAAACGCAACTGGTCAAGAAATGTTTTCGCGAAATTCGGGTGTCCCTGCGTATAGATTCTCTTTCAGTGGAAGCAGTGGTCTCTTTCAGCGGAAGCAGTGGTCTTTTTCAATGAAATCACATTGCGTTTAAATACCGGCGATAACAAATATACAGGAAATTCTGAAACGCGTCAATCAAGGCCATGACAGTTTATCTGCTCGATAAAATCACGTGAAAGTTTTCTGTCTGCAACCGCTAATCTAATCGCAGTTTTGCGTCCGTTTCAAATAAAGGTGAGTATGTACGAGTACGTGAATTAAAAAGAAATAAAAGATATCGAGAGACTCGAGATTTTATGATGATGAAAGTCTAATCGATATCTCTGGTCACAAGTTTGATAAGCACTTGTTTTCAGACTCGCGTATTGAAGAGCAAATGTGTCAATTCGGAATTAGTTGTTAACTCGAATTATTTCATATCGTCGTTTGGACATTCGCTGAATATTTTTAAAAAGTATACTTAGGTTCTTGCGACTGCATTTTGTGTGATCATCAGCCAGATGAAAATACTGGCGTCGCCACTGGGCTGTAACCACGTGTCGATTATATGTTATAGACTGTTCACGGTAAACTGAGCACTTTAGAGAGCCCTGCTTAAGATCTACTTCTATCCATATTGTGTATTCTTCCACCTTATGAAAAATTAACATTGCCCTGGGCTTGAGCACTTTATCTGTGCTTCGGTGAAGTCAATATTTAACACATTTGATCATTCTTACACTTATGTGCATTTAAAAAAACCGGATAGCAAAAGAAATTGTTTCAGTTATCACATATATTTATCTGGCCCTTTTAATTCAACGTTAAAACATGGAACTAATATCTTCTGTCGTTGCCAACTTTACAGAACGCATGCCAATCAGTGTGTCCGTTAAAATGTATGCAGGTAGTAGTGACACCTCCATAGCAATTTTTGGTAAGTAATAGGCCTAAATAAAACATTCCCATCGATAAAACATGGAAAATAAAGAAAATATACCATGAAAATAGTAATAAAATCGTGTAATAGCAACATGCACACGTTTAAACAAGTTACTTATCAAAAATTGCTATGGAGGTGACAATAGTAAGGACTTTCAAGACATTTGCAAATTACAAAAATTAATCAAATAACGTTTTCAGTTCTAATAAAGTTATATTTTCAGAAATTAATCCAAGACATAAGGAATGGCATAAACTAGATGAATTCAGAATGGCATACGAACTTTTCCCATAGCTTTTTTCGCGAGGAATTTAAATGTGTATTTTTTTTTTCGCACTAGCCCGGAAATGGAATTTGTCACTGAGTTTTGTATGTGGCAGAATACAATTAAAATAATTTTCTCGCCGTGGCTTGGCCTTTGCGATAATTATATTTGTCATTGAAATCTAGACTTAGAAGATCAAATTAGACTTGTATTCCGAAGAAAAATACAAGACAGATTTAAAGAAATAAAATATTTGTCTCTGTACTATTTCAACATACGTAGATATAGAAATATGATACTGCCAAAAATAAAACAAAACTGCATAACTACCTCTGCTCATATACTTATTGGCATATACAACGTAACAATGTGAGGCATTCCAAAAATTATATTCTCATAAATATTTCAAAGGAAAATAATCATTTCGTTTCTGCTGTTCAGCTATCTTATGAGCTAGCATGATAATGTATGTCCAAATATTTCAGTTATTAAATAAAATCTTCCAATAATACAAACAGACAAAACGAAAAAATTGTGGTTGTAAAGACTTAGAACATCGAAAAATTGTATTATCAATACAAACTGTTTGAAACCAAAAAATAACTTTTCATAATTCCTGCGAACAGTAATGTACATATGCTCATCATTATTTCGTTAAAATGTGTACATTTATAGGCAAAGGCATATTCTGAAGTTTATTTCAATCTCACTAAACTAAATATCGCGTAAATTTAATTTGTAATTGAATGAACTGTCTTTGTTGAATGCCGCATAGAAAATGAGTATAAGGCATTAAAAATACTATAATGTGACCCCCCCCCCCCCTAAACTGCCAAAATAATTTGTTGATGAGAGTTTGTCAAAATTAAAGGAATGTGCATAGAAATGTTTGTGCATATGCACCTCCGTTTGTTTTAAATCACGTCCAATCTATCAAAGTTTTGAACCCGGAGTTGAGAACATCTGATATCAAACACCAAGACACATGTAAGAGTAAATGCTAATTATTACTAACAAATATGTATTCACGACATTAAACGTTCGCTCGCTGACAAGTAAATACAACATGATTATTCTGGGTCTAAATTAATTTCTTATTAACAAACAAAAAATTAAATGGGTTCCTCAGTTACAAGAATTGAGTGATGTTCCTTTCAGAGACCCGAAGCTCAAGTACGAGATGGTCAGTTCAGTGCACCATATGCGCTCAAGACGAGGAATGTATCATTTACGTATAGCTTTCTGAAATACGCTAGTGAACAGTTTTGTTACAAAATAATTATAGCTGTAATTGATTACAGGACGATATTAGAGCTTGATTTGTATGAATATTGTTCTACTATTTCTTTGTCAAGAGCGCATTATTGAAGTACGGCGTATTGAGTATGTCCAGAGCATTCCTGTGTGATTTCAAAACAACTTGTTGTCAAACGTGACAGATTATCTCGGCGCCAACGACGCTGCACAAGTAGTTCAGCGACCTGCCACCACCTGCACTTGGCGCCACCTGCCACTACTACTGATGCGGTTGGAGGCGCGATCTTAGATCGCGGCTGATCGATTGTCATACCAGTACTTGCGTCATTCCGGTTCCATATCACAAGTACTCAAAGAGTGTGTGAGATTCGACGAACTCAGAGACATTCTGAGGGGGGAATCTGTCTATACTCTAGGCCTATAGTCCATTCACGGTTACTTAAAACTTTCCTGAAGCCCTGCCAAAGTTATACTTTCAGGATATTCCTCCTCCTCACGCAAACAAAGCTTAAACAAGACTAGGGAACTACACCAAAGGGACAACTCACCGTATTCGTGCGCACTCAGTGTAATAATATTTAGCATAAGAACTATTTATTCCTGGCCATTGCCAGCAAACCTGTTTTCTCGATGTTTAATTCACATTAATTATAAGTGTAATATAATAATTTATAGATAATATAAAATTAAAATGTTACATTAAACAAAAGTAACGTATTTTTACGTTTACGGATGTATGAAATAATTTGGATACTTGACATATTTAAGAAATAACCAAACCCGTCATAGATAAGGTGATTTTTCAAAGGTTAGATTGAAAAGGTGTAAACAAACCGCGAATAGACTATATGATACTATAGAATGTAGTCTCAACACCGAAATATATCTTCCACACTTGAGGGACTCGCTTATTTCGGTGTAGTTTGTGTAGCATCCCAGATATACAACGCTATGAATGAAAGGCACAGCACTTGACATTTAGCGTCTAAGGCTAAAGTAAAATATATTTATTGACTATTATAGCAAATGAGGGGGCTTTCGAAAGTGCTCACTGTATTGTGAATAGCCAGTAGTTACGAATACCTATTAAGGAGATTCAGTAAAAATGACTAAACCAAATGATTGATCTGGCTAAGGACTGTACAACGGACACTCGTCTGGAGAGTTGTAGTTTTGCCCGCAGCTAAACAAAGTAAACAACTACGTCATTCCGTAAAAAATTCCAGGGAGGGTCGTACTGCCAGTTGCAACTATTGGCTCATCACCATCTCGTTTCCTTTCAAATTCATCTTTACTGTCTGCAGCTGCTCCATATTAAATCCCACTTAAATCATTATGGAAGTAAATAATAGACATCTTGCGTTGGCTAATCATGTCTATATAGTCATCATAAACCAACTCGTTTCGCATTTGGGCAATAGAACAAATATGAGTAGTGCCTGTGTTCAAATATACAGTCATTCGCGGTATAGGCTGTTCACGGTAAACTGAGCAATCTTGAAAGCCCTGCTTAAGATCTACTTGTATGTACGTTGTTTATTCTTCCGCCTTATGTAAAATTAGCATTGCCATGGACCTCGTCACTTTATTCATGCGTTAGTCAAGTGAAACCGTGGAATTATTAGAAAACTAGATATGTTACAAATCTGATAATATTTACACATATGTGCATTTAAAAAAATAACAGGAAGCAAAATAAATAATTTGAGTTGTCATAAATGGTTACCAAACAATTTTTTTTTCGTCATTAATATATAGAACTACTTTCCATTCATCGTTACCACCTTTACTAGGCGCATGTCACTCAGTGCTCCCGTTAAAATATGTGTAGGTAGGAGCAGTGAGTTTTTTTTTTTCAAAGGTTGATTTCAAAAGTGCTCTCTTTATTGAGAACAGCTTTTAACATATGTAATAATGGTAACTTTGTACCACACATTTTACTTAAAATAAACGTTTTACAGTCTCATTATTACCTTGATGTACACTGACATGCAAAAAGACGCGGTAAAGGAGTCTATTACCGCGCAGGCCCTCATCTAGCACGGCGAAGCGCAGCAACTCGTCGTGGCATCTATTAAACACAAGTGTACAAAACACCCGTGGAGAGATGTAGACCCATGCCGTCTGGATAGTTACCCACAGCTCCCACAGCAGGACCTTGGGTACGGATGGACCTTCGCCAGCACGCCACACTAATGCGCTCGATGGGGGGTCCATGCCGGGCAAGCGAGGTGGCCACAGCAGTAGTTAAAATTCTCCAGAATGTTCCTCTGAACATTTCTGGACAACTTGGGCCCGATGACACTGTGCGTTATCCGAAAGTGGTGTAGGTGCGTAATGTCCATGAAGGGCTACTGTGCGATGACATGACCAGTATACACACACACTCTCACGCCATGTCAGACCACAGCTGATACATGTCTGGGCACTCCCAAGACATGAGGGTACGTTGTCGCCACCGACTATTGCCTTTACATTCCACGACAATTAACATGTCGGTGTACCCCCATCGTTACCAATTATATGTATAAGGAACACAGTGATGTGCAGGGATTTATCGAGCTTTCATTTGAAATACCACATGAGGCAAGTGGTACATAACTGCCCTGGCTGCTACAATGTTGACCCAAATGACTACACACCTCAACTTCTAGATCTCTTGCACAATTCCAGATCATTATATTAGAACCATGTCCAATCCAAATACATCTTCAAATTTCTTGACGGGCAGACTTTGTTAGTTTACTCACATTTTATTCTTATTTTTCAAACATCTCCAACGAAGTTCATTGACTCCAATTGAAGCGTGTTTCAGTTACCTCAGCAAATGTTTAACACACATTGGGGTCCAGGGTTTTTCGCTGTGGTATTGCTCAGAATACTAGACTTTTTTTATGTTTTTTCTTCATTTCCTACCAATACCCTTGAATGTTATTTTTACTGCCCAAAATATCAAAATTTTCATTAGAATGTGCTCTTTCTATTAATAGGATATTCATATATTTGTTAAAATTTTTACACATGTCTATAAATTTTGATATCTATCACTAATGTGTGTAATGAAAAAAATTTCTTTCCCTAAAGTGATACAACACTAATAAGAATTTTTAATTTTACAGTATATCTTTTTACATATTTAAAATTTAAAATCCCTAAAGAATACACTTAAAAAAATGACTGTCAAGTTGTACAGTTTATGTACAGTTTGATCTTGTACAAATCTCGTAAAAACATTCTTGAAAACAAAGTGCAAAGCCACAGTCATCGTACCACCACTGTGTTTCGGTCCTTACATATTTTCCATCTTTTTTTTCCCATTCCAAGTCTAAAACTACTAAATAAAATGTAAATACATAATAATTGTCAAGTTGTACAGATTATGTAAATTTTGACCGTGTTTGAAACTCGTGAAAACATTATGGAGAACAACAAAGTGCAAAGTCGCAGTCATAGCACTACCATCGTGTTTCTGTCCTCATGTTTCCCGTATTTTGCTTTGCTGTATCGGAACACACTTTGCAGTATCGTGTCAGTATTTTGCTTTGCTGCATAGGAACACACTTTGCAGTATCTTGTCAGTATTTTGCTTTACTGTATTGGAACACGCTTTGCAGTATCGTGTCAGTATTTTGCTTTGCTGTATCGGAACACACTTTGCAGTATCGTGTCAGTATTTTGCTTTGCTGCATAGGAACACACTTTGCTGTACCGTGTCAGTGTTTTTTTTTTCTGTTGCTGGTAATTTTGTTGGAAAATGGTGAGCAGACAACCGATCTGAAGACGAAAATGATCAATGGACATCTGCTTCTGATGCACCATGCGAAGCCAGCTGATTCCCAAGTGCTTTCATAAAATTCTCTAAACAAGTTTTGTTGCCATCTGCTCTTGACTTCTTGAACAATGTGTACGACTTTATAATGGCCATCAAATACAGGTGAAAGAAAATTTCCTTCCGCCATTTTATCGACTTTCTTTGGAAAGGGTAATAACTTAAAAACTGATCAACATGATCAACACCAGTTTTGTTTATGTTGTAGTCTAGTACAACATTTGGTTTTGTTTTGGTGACTAAACTACATCTGCTTCTCACACTTACTTCACTGCACGTAGCTTTGTGTTTTGTTGAGAGGCAGTACATATCTCGAGTGTCCTTCCACTTTACAGCCAAAATGACCTGCGGAAAATTGTCTCGCCTTCTGAGAGTTCTGTGGTTCTAAGTTCAACAGGGGCAAGCCTCTACAGTTTTTCTGTACTGTTCCTACATCCAAGGTTTTCTCGTTCCAAAGCTTGGAAAACAACTGTGGACTTGTGTATAACCGGTCCATATACAGAGTGTGTGCTTTACCTAAATAATCACGACAAAGTATGCGAACAAGGCTTCCAATTGAATTTTGTATACTTCTGGCACCTCCAATATAAACTTCACAATTTAGAACATATCCTGCATTGGTGTCGCAGAGGATGTACAGCTTTATCCCGTACCTATGAGGTTTATTTTTTATATATACACGGAAGTGCAAACGTCCCCAGAAAGGACACATTCCTTCATCTATTATCAGGTTCTCTGATAGATAAAAGCATGCTTTACATTGGCTGTCAGAATGATTGACGAATGGTCTGACTTTATGGAGAGGGTCATGATTCTCTTGTCCCCTCGGTATGTACGTTGCATTGCCATTTATGTCCAACATGAATAATATGGACCAAAATCTGTCCCTGCTAAGGAGACGCCCAGGAAATGGAGAATGCATTACGTTGTCATTTGACCGATAATCAGTGATCTTTGGCTTTTTTTCTAAACACATGTGAATCATTATTGCAAAGAAATAGTTAGAGATGATGGAAAATAGCGAAAATTTTTATAGTCAACATATTTTCTATAACGTTCTAACTAGCTTGTTTTTTCATGATTGGATAAACAAGGTTTCGAATTGGCTAAGTTGTTCGCAAACCAATCACGAACGTTCTAACTTATAGTATCAGAATCCTCACTGGTCCAGTGAAATAGTACGGATTCCTCATACGTGCATGACGCCCAATAAGGAAATAAAACTGTCGGACATGTGTACAGTACGTTGAATCCTAGCAAACAGCCATCTTTTCCCGCGATAAACCACCATCTCTAGAAATATTAAATTTCCTAAAGCTCTACAGTAGTTCACCACTGTCACATTGAATTTTGCTTCGACTTCTTTGCGCGTTTCATTTTTTCAAGCATTGTTGTGTAACACCCTCGTGTAGTTGATTCTAGCACCGATAGGTACTCTCATCACGACGCAAGGATGATACATGTGGAAGGGTGGATACCGATTCCTGTTGTAGTAGTGTTTGCAGAACTTAAGTTAAAGACGTGCTCCGGTCTTCACGAAAAACTAATTTGTAGGAATAAATTATTTTATCAATAAAATGGTTTGTTGGTTGTCATTTTCTTTTGTTATCCACATAGAACAACTGTTGAATACATATTAACCACACCAGTGTACTTATATTTTAAAAGGAAAAATTTGGGAAAAAAAGTACAATTACAAAATCTCAGTTATATATATATATATATATATATATATATATATATATATATATATATATATATATATATATATATATATATATATATATATATATACTATCGTCTGGCATACAACATAGGCATATATACTTGAGCACTTTATATGAGTAAAATAAATATTTTAATAATTAATTTAAATATCAAAGGATCTTGAGTATTCAATATCTTTCACAACTAAAGCCTTCGCTTTTCAAATTAAATTACTTTAAAACAAAACCTGCTATTTGCAGCAAGACAGCAAGTGAAATCACCTTCAGGTACCCGTTTGCAAGTATTAGCCATAAGGGCACCTGAAGTTTTCTTAATTTTGTAGGTTACATGTTTTGTCATCCCAAAAAAACACAATCATGTTAATTAGTTGCCAATGTTAAGAAAAATTTTGTTCAGCCAGTCTATGAACAGTTTATGTTAATGATAGCTGTAAGCTCGGAGCACGTTGCATGCCAACAACATTATTGGATTTTACTTTATTCTGGAGAGAATCAACATTTCGTCTGCTGCGTAGGCCAAGAAGCACCACTCAAGAAGAAGCCAAGAAAGGCTGTGAATAAATCATCCCAGGAGGGATGTTGGCCACGATCTACTGCATCGTAGATCGAAACTCCAGCACGTGCACCGCTACAAGATATATCAAAGAAAAAAATAATGTAGCTCGGCACACACAAAAATAACACAAAACGGCAAAAAAAATCACTAATAGTTTAACTTACCTTTATCAGCGGTAGATAAAAATTCGTAGAACAACGACATGGTGTATGGTTAAGTTCAACAAGGAGGCAATAGCCTCGCGAGCAGGAATAAATATGAAATTGATCGTGCTCAGAACTCTAGTCTGGTATGACTAATCGATACGTAGTACAATTTTTAGAAAGATGTATAAAACAGAGATAGCTAACAATTATTTCATTAGGTTACTTTAAATTATATTGGCATCTTGCAAATACTAAATACTCATTAAATTATTAAGTAGAATTTAATTTTGGACACAACATAGACATATATCACATAGTAAAATTATTTAAATTTACATCAAATAATTTGCCTCTTCAAGTTAACAAGACCAGGGCAACAGTAAAATAATTTAAATAGATTCTCAATGTTCTACATTTTAAATAGCATAAACAAATCAAATAAATAGAACTGGAGCCCGTTATAATTAAACCAAACATTTTTGGTGAAGAAGTAATTAATGAAGAACTTATTAAATTACCAGTAACCAAAAAAAAATAAAAGCTGTGCCAATACAACTGGCACAGTTTGGCCCCTCCATAGCGATTAGTTTCAGTCTTTATTGTTTTTATGGCATCTTTGTTGAAAAAGTATGAAAAACATGTAATTTCATTAGTAGACGTAAAATGCCGATTATGGCTCACCACAATTTTTAGGGTTATTTCTTCTAAACTGTAAACAAAAAACGCAGTGCACTAAATAGGGTTATATCGTCTAAAAGTACAGGAAAAAATTAAAAACTCAAAATCTGAAATTTAATTAAAATTAAGCAAATTAAAGCTAAAATCAAGGTATCTGAGGGCTAAATTTAAGCTCTAAAGCTTTTTTTAAAGGAGCTCTCAAAAACAAGCAATTTTAAGGGGGAGAAAAAGTAAATTTTAACAGTTTTTCAAAAATGAGCGTGCAGGATTTGACACAAGGTAAAACAAAGCAAAATTATACAAAAACAAGCAAATTTCATATTTTCTAGAAACAACAATTTGCAAGCGAGTAGTCTAAATCAAGCAAATTAAGCAAAAGTCAAATGAAATATTATCTTATTATTCTTTACATTTTATATTCGAAGCACTACTAATTTTTTAAAAACTTCTTCTATTTGCTCTATATTTACACCAATTTCTCGAAGTTCATATTTATCCTCAATGTTATCTAAGATTGATAATTGTAAGCTTTGTAGATTTGAATGCAATTTGCGAACCACATTTTTAAGATCTTCAGATGCATTATCTTATCTATAGGAAGGAATTTTTGACCCACTACCACCTTTTAAAATGTTTGTCAAACTGCAAAGTTGCATAGGAATTTTTAGTTCTAGCTATAAGGAAAAGAAATTAATTTATAATTATGAAAATACTCCTTTATTTGATCAAAAATCGTAAAAGTTTTAAACATAACCACTCAACTATAAGCTCAAAATATTGTTTCAAACTATCCGAAGAATTTGTTTATTCCTCCATTTAATAATATAAAAAATAGATAATTCTTCAGCAATTCTTTCTTTTAAATAATGGTAAGTAATATTCATTCGACTAATTAAAGCAACATTACAAATGGCGCCTGCTTCTTCAACTTTTTTAATTAAGATCAACACAAATTTGTATATTTATTTTCTATTTCACTATGGTGGTTTTTTCTGTAAACAATCAATAACATATAAAGGCCTTCGCCCCAAAGATGAATAGTAATTAATATCACCATCAAAGTTTACAGTTGGTTTATAATAAAGTTCATTATTTCTATAGCCTGTATATTGTTTGGTTTTCAAATTTCTAAAATCATGATAAGTAAGAAAGTGTTTAAGTTAAACACAGTTTTCAATGTCCAGATTCCAGTTTTCTTTAGGAAAAATTTCATTTCTACCACTATTAACATAAATATTTCTTACACTACAATAATCAAACATAGTAGCGTGTTTATGCTGTTCAGCACGATTTTTTTCTATTAAATTAAAAACCTACATTTGCAAAGTCAGGCATATCAAATTGTAAATTATAAAACACATATTTTATATCAAAGCTAAAAAACAGTTGATTCAGCAGGAACTTCTTTTTCTAAAAATTGCCAATAATCAAAACTAATAGGTATTTTAGGTTCTTTATAAATTTCCTCTTTAATTGCAATGGCCATGTTCAATTCATATGTAACAATAGGCCACATAATTTAAAATTTTTGCAAGAACAATTTTACCAGTATCAGGGCGTTGTTTCGTAACTTTATCATCTTTATCAAAAGTTTCATACAGAAAAAAAATAGTTGTTAGTTGAATTACGAAAAAAAAAAAAAAAAGCAATTTGATAGCCACCTTTCCAATAAACTTCATAGTTATCACGAATAAAACCAAACAGATATCTAAGAGGATAGATTATTTCATTTGTTTTAACACAGGAAACAGTTTCAACCTCATTTGTCATTTTTTCACTAGAAGCAGATTTATCTAAATATAGATTATCAACACCAGTAAATTCTAAATAATTTTGTTCACTTGGTGATCTTAATAAAGCATTCATTATTGTTGTTGTTTTACCCGGATTATCAACAAATTCAATAAAATTTCCATGTTTTGAGATTTCTACTCTAGAAAATTGGAAAGGAAAAAAGTTTGAACGTACATCAATATTGTCTCATTCGACATATTTTTTCATTATCTGCGAAATTGTCTCTCTTTAGTAAACTAAATAGCTCATAAACATAAGCATAATTTGGAAAAGTAAAGCTATCTCCTATAGGAGTATCAAATTCTATTCTATTATTGTAAACATTTAAATTCCCCCTAGTTTGATCAGTTGGGGGAAAAGTTTGTCTCTCGAAGCTCTCAATACTTTTATAACTCATTTATAAGTAAAAAAATTATTTATAAATTAATGAATAGGAGGGAATTTCTCGAGTTAATCACTCATTGAAAAATACAAAAAAAAACATGTAAAGCAGCATGAAAATAAGTATGAAAAAATAAGAAGAAAGAGCTACCATTAATCGATGAATTACGAAATATTGGTAAAAAAAAAAAATACAGTAGAAAAATTAAGTGAAGAAAACAAAAATTTTATAACAAAATTAGTTCCAGTAGCAGTAAAAAAATTAGATTATCCAACAACACCAGAATAACATCTTTTGAAATAGAATTATTCTCAGAAAAAAATCTCCTAATTTTGAAGAGCAAATGGGAATTGTGCCATTGAAAAATTTGCCACATGCAATGTCTGAATCTACTATAAATCTCGGAATAGAAATTGCGAAAAGAATAAATATTATTAATTTTAAAAAAATTTACGTGGAGTAGGGGAAAAATCTTACATTGGTGATACAAAAGTAACGATAAATAAAGATACACAGTTTTTTAAGGATAAAGAATATTAATACGAGCGCCTTGTAATTTGTTAACAGAAAATTCACCAGAAGCTCTTATGGTTAAATACATTATAAATGCTTATGAAAGTTATGCAGAAATTTTTTAAAACAACCAATGCTGTATTCCAACAATATGATCCTAAATAAACAAGGTGGCTTTGAGTGGAGGTTGGAAGTATATTCACATAAGAGACCCGATTTATGAAGTGTATATAAAACCATATTTAGGATCAGAATCAAACACACCAGAAAAGACTACTCCTACAAATTCTCCTAGATCTGGTGATGGCATAAAAAAAATACAATAGTTTGCAAAAGAATATGTTTGGATAGATGATGTTAGGAAATTGGTTGATAGATTATTAGTTATTTATGGTGAAGAAATAGTACCTTTGAAAAAGACTAAGTGTCATTGGTACTAAATTGCCTAATTTTAATCCATTTAAAACAATAAATGCCCATTGTAATTTAGCATATGGCATGTTCATAAAATATGATGATTCTAATCATTTAGAAACTGATATAATTGCTAGTTTTCCACCCAAAACTATTTGTGTTTTGGAGATTATATTATTTATGAGCCTGCAAATCAAATTTTTATAATATTAATAATGATCAATTTAATTATATCGTTTTAAAAATTGGAGACAAAAATTTTAAACTGATTGCTTTTGATGGTTCTGATATTGACGTTATTTTAGAAATTAAAGATATTTAAAATATAATATAAAATGTTATTTAAAATTATACATTTTGATATCCAAATGGCACTGTATTGATTTTATTTTCTAGTACAATTATTTTGTTATCACAAGGACTTAATGCTATTTTGTTTACTTCTACTGTATATTATTCATGATTTTTGCTCATTGTACTGTATTGGATTTTTTTCAATTTAAAAAACTATTCTTAATGTCCTCAAATGTAATTCTCTTGTTAACAACACACTTCTTAACACATTTCGATTTTTTATTTTCTTTGATCTCTATACGCATACAAATTCTTTCATTATTTTACCATTCCATTCGTCTTACATCTTGCCTAAAACTTTTTTGTGTATTTGAGGCATGTTATAGATATTATCATTTCGATAATCATTCGCATCAAATTTTTCTATCATTGTTTTTATATCATCGCAAAATATTCTTTTTTATATCATATATATACATACATATAGCTGTCGGTATCTTGATAGCATAATTCAATTATTTTGGTTTCATCACTTTATAATGAAGGTCGTACATCAAGTATTTTGAAGTTTTTTGATATATCTAAAACTGACATGCCAACATAAATAGGCTTATTAAATTTTACATTTGATTTATTCATATGTAATGCTGCAACATTTTCATTAAATATAGCACTTTTCTTGAAAGTTACTTTAGTTATTAATTTTTCGCATTTTTCTGCATCTGATATTAGTTTTATTTCTACTCTGTTTCTAATTTTTCATTGTTAGGTTGAACACAGAATTATTCATTGTTAGGTTGAACACAGAATTATTCATTGTTAGGTTGAACACAGAATTATTCATTGTTAGGTTGAACACAGAATTATTCATTGTTAGGTTGAACACAGAATTATTCATTGTTAGGTTGAACACAGAATTATTCATTGTTAGGTTGAACACAGAATTATTCATTGTTAGGTTGAACACAGAATTATTCATTGTTAGGTTGAACACAGAATTATTCATTGTTAGGTTGAACACAGAATTTTTCATTGTTAGGTTGAACACAGAATTATTTATCAGCTTATAAAAATCATTTTCAAAGTAATTTTGAGCTTTAGTTCTCATTGATTTATTTGAATCTATATACTACTTCAACCAATCAAAGTGATCAAACGTCTATATTCTATGTATTTTAGTAAGTTTCGAACCATTATTTAGACACTGTTTTAAATTATGATAGTGAATTTCGTACTTTTCTTTTTTATGTAAAGTTGTTGACAATTTAGATTGTTTTGTTCCTGGAACTACCTTATTTTCTGAGCAAAATGGTAGATCTTTTTGTAGATTATGAAGTTCTTGTGGATATTCTAAATCAACTTCTAATGTATAACCGTACTCAGAATCATCCTCCAAATGTAATATTTTTTCAATTCAGTAATCTAAATCAGATAATGTATAATAAACCCATTCGAAACCATTATATGGAAAATAATGAGACATTGCCCATCCATAAAGATTATTTGCATCGAGATATGTTAAATGATTTGATTCTTGATTAGAGTTAAAATCTTCTATTGGCGTTGACATATCACTTATAACATTGTGGTTTATCATATCTAATATCCTTTTCTATCATTAAAATCACATCATAATCGTGTAATAAATCTAATGGCTGTTCAGTCATTTTTAACATTGCGTCCCATAATAATCCAGCTGCTGTAAAATACCAAGCAGGATCTAAATCATATGCATTTATACATGTATTTCTAAATTTTTCAAACATCCGCTAACAATAATGTGTCACTTTTTAAGTATAAGTCGTGATATTCACCGAGGTTTTTTTATATTAAATTGATTCCATACACATTTTGCATGTTCATAGCCATCGCTAGTTATATCAGATTTACTTCATTTCTTGTAAAATTCACGCAGTTTCTTCCATTTTTGTCCAACTGTCCATATAATCGCATGGATAAGCTCCTTTTCTAAGTACTAAATCTACTTGTTCTTTTGGAAAATGTTTTTGTGAGTGTTTCATTTGATCTTTACTTAAATTAGATGATAATTTTTCTAAACTACTTACCATAAATTTAAAAGTGTCAACTAATTTCATTTTTAAATCTTCTGTTGCTTTCCCAAAAGTGATCAACTTTTTTCATTATTTTCAATTAAATCTATTTTTTTTTTTCATCATAACATAGCTCTTTAATAAATAAATAAGCATCACACACAGCTAAATTATGGAAATAAATTGATACAAAGTTGGATAATTTTAATTGTAGATTACAATCATTACATACAGGATTAATGAGTTTTCCACTAATATGATCGTGATGAAGTACTTTTTTACTATTCTCTGTATATTCACAGTCGCATACAATACATCTTTTTGATTTCCTATATAATATTTTTTCTTCTTATGTTAGTGGACGCATTGGTTCAGTTTGTAAATATATTTCTCAAATTTCTTCTACTTCCCTTTTCATGCAACGAATAAACTTTTTATATTCATTTAGGCCCGTATATACAACTGGTCGCTTATAACCACCATAAGAAGATACAATATAATAGCAAAAACCAGACGCTTTGCGGAATTGATATTTCATAGTATTGTCCGTTTAATATAAGTGGTCTCAAATTTGACAAACAATGTGACCAACCTGCACACTATGTAAATAGTAAATGCTCTCGTTCCTACAGTATTGTATCAGCTGATGAACTGCTGCGGGATCCGTGTTGTAGGTTAGCGATTTTGATGATGGTTTTGAAAGAAAATACTACTCGAAACTAAAAGTTGTAATTTAAAATCTTTATTATACTTTCGACATTTGTGGTTTAAATTATTTTTCTACATCAATATTAAATTTCCTTGGCTATTAGTAACGGGACTTTAAAAACATGTTCAGCATTTACGACTGAGTATGTCGACACATACGAACAGTAAACGTTTCCAGCCAATAGCTAGCCATGTTTATGTTTCCAGTTTCCAGCCCGGTGAAGGCAAATTGTGCGTGTGCTTTTATTCTCATCGTGTTTATTATACGAATAACTGATTGGTGTTGTCGGAATGTTTAATAGGTAGATGATTATTTTTATTTCCTTTTTCCAGACATAGTTGGTTGTAGGTACCGTTGTAGCTCGTTTTGTTGAGTGAAATGGAATATTTATCGGGACGTCGTGAAACTGCTCGTTCCGCCATTTTCCTAACCGCCTTCCACAGTGAAGTGACCTGAATATTATTTCCGTACATAAGTTTAAGTTTGTTTGTATCAGGAAATGTGCGCAGTGTTGATTTTACTGAATGATTTTGCAAATAAATCATCTAATGCTAGTGACGAACAAACGTGATTTTAGTGAAGTAAACTCGCAAGGATTGCCATAGAAAAACACGTGTTCAAGAGGTTACAACAGTAAGTTTGCGTGTTTTTACACACGTATTTGTAAACCGTTAATATAATTATTGAAATGCACGTGGCCTGAAAAATGCCACACTTTCCATACTCTTGTAGTGAGTGAATAATATTTGTTTGTCTACATCGTAAACTCGAGTGTAAGGTTAACTTCGGTCAAAGTGTGTGCGTGTATATATTACTGCATCTGTACGAATACGAACAGCGACGTATGTATCGCGTTTTGTATTTTCATTAAAGTTATAATTATATAAGTTATTTCCATACGAGCAAAATTTTCCACTGCTCCACCAAAACAATATGCAACTCAAAATGCCACACACTCATGCCGGAATCACATAGCCCCGACCAACACAGCACGACACGACCAAAATCGCAACCACGACACATTTCAATGTGACTACTTGAATTTACAGCACGACCGACACCACGCTCTCGGCATTTAACCTGACTATTTAGATGGAGCTGATAGGCTACGTTAGTCTCAAAAGAGGTGAACAAGAGGGAAATTTGTAATACATAATAGTGATGAAATAGTATTGCTAATGCATACAAAATTAAAATTACTATTTTTAACAGTTAGATACAGTAGTTTTCAGTTTATTTTTCTTTTAATGTGCGTATTTACCATTGTAGGGAAAGCTTGCAATACAATTTCATTTTGCAATGTTGTACATTCTGTGCGTCGTGAGGCACATCTAATCCAAAATTGCTGGTCGGACGACAGAATCGGTCGGGCTTACGACGATATATCTTGTATTTCATTGGCTGTTGGGCGTCGTGTGGTGCGCGTTGGGGCTATGTGATTCCGGCATCATAAGAACATCAAAATATTCCTGTCTCACGAAAGACGTTAATCTAAAACCCCCTTCCATTCTTTATCCTATTCCCCTTGCAATAAAATAAAGATGATACCCTAATTGGGCCCACATTTCATTGCTATGAATATTTCTCTATGTAATTATTGATTGAAACTAACACTCAGGTTCTGGAAGGTTCAAAATTCATCGCTAAGGAAAATTAACTTTATGAGGTTTGATATATTGTTGCTGTTAGTCACATCTGCTTCTCTAGAGCGCTTTGTAACATCTCTGAACTGAACTACAGTTTTTCATTAGGTACCCGAGAACAAGCCTAGGGATGTATTCACAATTTTGAGGAGGGAGGTTGTGCGACTGAACTTCAGTGTAAATATCAACACTGAGTTAGTCAGAAATAAGTTTTTATTCGCAACATGACAATATGAACACGTAGGTATTTGAGAAAAGTTATTAAAGTATTTTGTATGTAGATCTGCAATACTTAACATCTGTCTTACTAAATGAGAGTTAGGCATATTAAAATTACTGAAATTAACTAACATTTGCTTAAATATTATTTTGGCTACCTACATACTTAAACATCCTGAGAATTATAATCACCATAAAAGTGTCAGGCTGTACAGAGTTTACCACCCACAAAGCTGAATTATGTACTTTAAATGCAATAGTAGGCATAACCTGTATGTAAGAAGGTATAATGTCTTTGAAAACGTAGAAATAAAAGGCTGGGTGTATTTCGGTATTTGTGCATTCCTGGGGGGGGGGGGGGTCCTTGGTATTTGGTGTTCGTGGAAACCATGCTAAATTTTTATGTTTAGGTCTACAATAACTTTACTCAGGTAAGTGTGGCAAGATTAGTTGTCATTAATATATATCGAGTACCGTATATCAAAAAACAGTCAAATATCTTATTTATTTGACAGTCAAAATACAATTTCATTTTCGTGCATCCTGGTTACAAATTTCTTGCAAGGTGAAAAAAATTATCAGTTTATATACTTATTACATGGGTTGTTAGTCATTTACATAAAATATTTAAAACTAAAAAAAAATGGGATTGTTGCCAACCTGAAACTGTTTTAACAGCCCTTCCCAGCTTCTAAAAGTCATTTGGGAGGAGGCACATGCAGTTTGTTTATAAAAACAGGCAGTCATATGTTCGTTTGTTTACAAATACTGGCAGTCACATGGTGTTTGTTTTCAAACAGTCACCTTCAATGACAGTTCAGCTGTGGCGGAAGGATACATAGCCACCCAGATGACATTGGCACTACTTTCCTACAACTGTCAAATTTGAGACCACTTATATGAAATGGACAATATATGATTCATCATTCAGCTTTAAATCAATGTTATTTAGTTCCTCATTGGTAAGATTGTATCTTTCTTTAAGTATCTCCATGTAAAGACCATCATCGATATCATCTTCTGATAAAATTAAGTATTTTTGGATTAATTTAATTTTATGTTTCCCTATAATTTTGCTGAGTTGTTGATATTTTCTTTAGGATTGACTCGAAATCGACATCTATTTATAAACGTAACCTTCATTGTATGTTTATAATTTGTGAAAAATATTCGCTCTCCTTTCTAAGGTAATTGAATTTTTGCTTCTTCATTTTTAGAGCAGACTTCTACATGTTTATGTAATTTCTCTTAAGAGGTAAATAATTGAAGACACATATCGCATATATAAGTTATATGTTCTTACTATTTTTGTGCTGAAACGAACCTCGATAAATCTTTAATCCAACAGTAATGTGAATTTGTATCGTCTTTGCAATAAAGTAAATTTATGTTTTTCCTTTTTCTTTTTTTTTAAGTTTTAATGGATATACTGTAGACTCATCTTCAATCAAGCATACAATTGTAGATACACCAATTTGATTTTCTATCTTTGGTATATCACAAAATTTTTATTGGACATTCAAATATATCTATTACTTTATCAGTATTAAGGCCCACATTTTTATATTCAGTTACTCTGTCCGAATTTGTGTCTGCTAGAAATAATGCAGATTTTACAGCCCAAAAGAAGCATTTTTGATCATTATTTTAAACATTTATAAATGCTTTCTTATTCTTAATATCTTCTAGTAATTCTATATATGATTAGCCATTTAATGGATTATACTTATTTTTAGCTAATTGTATTCTCATTATTCTATCTAATGTCCACCCTGAGCCTCTTCTTTGAAATGTAAATAATTCCACTCGATTATTATCTTGCTTACGAAAATAGGCATATAATTTAGCACTGGTTTTCATCCCTATAAATGTTATAAGATTATTCTATGTTATCTCAGATACCTTATTTTTTACTGACGTTAAAAATGAATAGGCTGTACTAAATTAAAGGTATTTTCAATGTTATATGTTGATATCATATTTTTTAAAGCTTTATTGACTACATAATTTTTGTTGCTTCTTCTTCAATTTCTTCTGTTAACAAATAAATTATTATAAAATGTAAATATTACTTCTAATTCTTTTCTATTTTCGGGATATAATTAATTGATATTAGCATCAGTGAAACGTATATTTGCAAAATTATTCTTTGTTCTTTTGATCTGCTTTCTTCTTCTCAACTCGTATATAAGCCATTGCATAATAAATGGTATAAGAGTTCGAGCCGTGTTACAGGAATAATTATTTTCAAATAAAACTGCTCGTTCATCTAGAGGGCTCTTATGTAACGCTTATTGATAGCCGAGGCGTTGGGCACGGGGTCCTGTAAACAAACCGTATCCATATGACCAAAAATATATCTCGTACTACGTATTGTATCAATTATATCTCAGTTTAATTACTACCTAAATTGGCTATTAGGGAGTAAAAACATTATAACTTAATGTTAGTTAGTTCAGAAAAGTATAAGCTAGAGGGATTATTAAACATATTAGAGTGTACAATAACAATAAACATTACTTAGGTCTATACTGAGGGAATGATTAATTTGAAGTTAGATCATTATAATTGAAACTAATACTACACCACTTTTCTGTTGGTGAGTCCCCAACTTGTCCATGTTGCCATAGACATAGACATGCAATGCATCACCAAACAACTGAACAATTTGATAAAAGAAGTAAGTGAACAGTACAGCTCCGTCTCATGGCTTTTCCTGGAAATAATTTCAGAGCTCGTTGTGATCGGCTTTCTGTGATCTTTCTCATTCATTATTTATAGTTATATGGCTATTTGTCACGTTTATAATACACATTTTATATCAATCACATTCTATTAATCAACTTATTAGTACTTTTTACGTCCATTTTAGTCTTCAAAAATACAGTTATCAGTTTACTAGACTTTTTGTTTGCCAACGTACCATTATTTAACTTCCGAGGGGCAAGAATAAGATTAATTTTAAAGAACATTAGGCTGAGTTAAGGGATATCATACGAAGGAATTAATTAACGAACTTTTACATGCATCGGCTTTTTCCTTTCGGAGGAATTGCGTGTCTTCATATAAATTTTCTTCTAAAATAATCGGTGATATAAGTACGCGTGAGTTGTATACAGATTGGCTTCCCGTTCTGAGGATGTCTGCCACAGTAGTTATCCTTCTGTTGACACTGCAAAAATATTTGCAATCTGTGCTGATAAAGTATTTTTAATCCTTACAAACGTTTGTAACAGTACAACAAATTCTCTACACCACACACATAAGACCGTATGTGGTTCTTCGTGAAGAAACTACGGGCAATGTAAAGATATATAAAGTAGGCGCAAAAAAAAAAAACTTTAAATAAACTCAAATAGTCCTAATAAAACAATGAATACCACTTAGTATTGTAGTCAGTACATAACCATATACACTGTAAAAATAACTACAAGGCGTTAGGCGAAGTGGTCATGTGGTTAAAAGTGCCAAGAAGTAACACAAGGGGTGTGGCATCGAATCCCTACGCCAAAAGTGTGTAGGTGGTTTTTATTTCTTTCGCCAATTATTTTAACAATTATATTTCTCTCTTATTTATTCAGCACATTTGTTTGCTAGGGCAAAGAAAAAATTTATTTCCACTTTTTTAACAAATGAAGTTGAAATGCAAGGCTAATTTGCAATATTCCAAATATAAGTTTTGTAGATTTCTTGTAGTTCTACAAAATATTTTCTTAGGAACAGGTTTTCAAGATTTTTCCTCATAAAGTACAAAATATTTTTTACGGAGTAATGTGTCTAGTTATAATAGCTGTTGGACTTGTGACAGATGTTTTAATACATGGCTATACTAATTGTTTGTTACGTCGTTAGAATTGTTGGTATTTGGCTCTCCCCTCGTCAGCCGTCACATGCACAGATGTTGACCAGGTTTAGTAACATCTGCCTGCAGTGATTCATCTACATATTAGGTTTCGTAAGAAACCTTTGTTCTCGAGATATTGCGCAGAACATTATAGCAATGTCGTATCTAGCGGAATTCCATAGTCCATTTGGCCATTAGCTAATCTTTCATGTCCTTAAACAACACGTTTAATCTTACATTAAAGAACCAGCACTTCAGAAGTTTATCGTTAAGTGCCAGTCATGTCAGTTGGAAGGCCAAAACACGTGACTGAATGAGTATAAATAAGGTCTCGGAAGAAGCATACGTCAGGTTCTTGCTTGAGAAGACAAGTGAACAAACGAAGATGAAAGGTGAGAGCATTATTTCTCCTTGCTTTGCAGTCTTTTGGACATACGTAGCATTGTACTTAAACACAAAACGTACAGTAAATGGTCAACATCAACTATTACGCTAAAGCATAAAATACGTAACTAAAAACACATATAGGTATAGGCCGTTCACGGTAAATTGAGCACTTTCTGAACCTTTTTAATCAGACATAATAACCAATAAATAAATTTCATAGTGACCTTGGACTTTTGGTTTTGGGTATGGTGAATGTATAAACTATGTTTATTACTCATATGGTCGGGTTTACATTAACAAGTGGCGGAAGGATATAATTTGGTTGAAATAAAAAAGTAACTAAGGCTTCAAAAGTGCTCACTTTATAGTGAACGGCCTATATCTGAATGTTGTGGTCTCATTTGTGAGTTGCAATTGAATAAATTCGTGACATCGAAGACTCGCTCGCATGATACTCGCATAGATGCAAGCTATATTTTCCCGTCGTACTTTTAACAATGTAGGGAATATTCACATGGTTGGGCGATTGGCACGAATTTCCCAAGGAAAACATTTTGACGCATTATTAAGCCGGCGAACATCTGTGAAGCCGGTTAGTTCTATCAAACATGACCTTGATTGAGAAGCCTGTGACAGATCTGTGGAACGTAGCATAAAATCTGCAATGAAGTGTGGCGAGATTTCTGTAATTACAATATTGTTGATTATGATCCATTCAAAACTGTAGAATTTTCTGGACAATGACAGCGATCCCGTTTACTGGAACCAACACTTGCGAAATGCTGGAGCCCTGGATCTGCTAGACGCCATACATCATGCGTCCCGAAGCCTATAGGCGTCCAGAATTTTCAGTTTCTTTTATGGAGCCTTCGGTATCTAGATTATTATTGTAGAGCTCTTAGAGAGTTAACTGTACACTAAAGATGTTTTCGTAAAAGTAATAGTCTCGATTATCAAATAGCAATTACTTCATAACAAAATTCAACCACTTAATTACGTTCGTATGGGATAAAAAAATTATTAATATTATTGAGTTGAGTTAAGTTATCGATATTCAAATTATGATGCGCGAACCTATGGGGATACGTGGAAATGTCAGCGGGTTCAAAAAATTATTTAACTATTAGGCATCTTCAAAAATTAATATTGAGAGTTCTCACAATTACATTTCGATAAAAACAAGAATAAAAATGTTTTTTTCTTTGACGTACTATAAGCATAGTACGCTTTTTATGGATACGAATATCAAAGGAATTTTGGGGCAGGCTAACCAAAAGTGTTGAATTGCACTGGTTTGTTATATAGCTGTAGCTGTCTCTAATACTCTATCGCCATTTACAAACAGAAGCGAATAAAAGGACAGACGTCCAAACATAAATATAATTAAATTCCTTTATCCCATTCAGTGAGACAGCTCAATCTTTACTACAGTCTGGCGACTCTGATAATTTACCTGAAAGCGAACTCGCATTCAAATATCTGTAAGAAATTCCCTCAAAATATTTTTGTAATTCAATTTCAATTAAAGGCCATGGGTTTTATATCCGACGTTTTGAAGACTCATAAACGGTCACAACTTAATTTAAATGATAAATCAAATATTTTTACAAAACAATTCTCACTCCCAGCTTGAAAAAAGATAACAGATGTTAAGTCTGTATACTCCCATAAAAATTTCTTATTTTACTTCTATTTCCAAAAATTGTAATAAGTTTATCATGATAACTAAGAGTATTTCAATACGTTCGTTCTTCCTAAATCAATCAGAATGCTAACTTTTAAATTACAAAAAATTTCACTTGAGAAGTAATTGAAATTGTTATATAGTCTTGAAAAACAGATAGGTAATGGTCCCTTCAAAGTGCCTGTATTTTCAGACCGAGCGAAAAAAAAATCAATATTGTTTACAGTTAAATATAATAGAACTTATTTACATGTAGCTGAGGGGAAACAGGACAAAGTCAAACAAAAGAAATAATAAATGTTGTGATTCCCTTGAAACAATAATGTTTCCCAGCAGAAACCGAGCCTAGACGCCACAAAACTTCCTCTCTGGATAAACCCTGAAAGAGCATACTGAGAGTACTGGTTACAATTTTATAGCCATTCAACTTTGGATCTGGTCAATCAGCCTACCTCGGGAAAACTTCCATAGTCGAGCCATCCCGACTCTGAACTCGACATCACCCTTCTTCGATGGCAAGTCCATTATCCAATCATTGCAGTCCAGCTAGGAAAGTTTATATCAAGTTTGGAGTTCTCATAATATCTCCAATATTGCTGTACCTTTGCTAATGTCACCTCAATAATCCAACTCACTCTTCTGTTTCCATCCTCTTTTTTCCACAGTCGTGTAATTATTGCCTATTCATAATAAAGCTTATTTTCAGTTGGGAATTATTCGTCACAAGGTTAGTCATCCAGTTAGGCAACAGGTAAATTAGTTACAGGTTAACTTGGACCATGACACCCGCCATTTCCTGACCTCAACCGACCACCAGTCGACAATGGGGACTCCAACACTCAATCGCGCATACCTTGTGATTTCAATGAACTTCACCTAGATCACGCATAACTTCTGAACCAGTGTCATCTTCGTCAAACCTTCCAACCAAGTTCTTAAATCAAGCATGAATAGCCAAAAATAATGAACTGATGCTGTAGCACCCCGCTATCTCTTGCCGATGAAACACGCAGCACCTAGGACCAGCTCTCTCCAGCAGCGAATAGGAGAGCCCAAACTTAAAACCACAGGCTAGTCCAATTCCGCTGACCAGACCTTCCCAAACTAACTGAAGCCACTGTCCCACACTGCTCATCCTGTCATCAGCAAACAGTGGACATCCTAACCAGTGTCGCTTGTGCATCAGCCCTCCTGCTGTCAAGCGTGAGAAATTAGTGGCTATGATTTTCAGTACTTGCAGCATAACTGCTCAGTGAATATTAAGCAGAGGGAACAACTACATTACTTTTGCGCACTCCCATGCCATCCCCCTCAGTGTGTCTGGCCAATATGTACCTGACTTCCTACAGTGCCATCTTTCCAGTCACTCCTCAAGCAAGAAAACCCGCTTCATACCCGATGACCATCTTAGAATATGTGACCATCATAGTTTCAAGTATGCATAGCATAAAAAGTGGTTTGCACATTACACAAATAAAGTTTATCTGCAAACCCCTCTAGACACAGATTCAACATAACATCTGGCAATAAAGTAATATGAGGAATGGCTTCAGAAACATATAAATATTTGTAGATACCTATAATTAAATTCAAAAGAATCTCAATGAACTAAAAATCCACTTTCGAAAATATGCATGTAGGCTCACGTCAAAGCTTTACAGCATATTTCCAGAACATAGTAATCATGTGTTTTCTTTGTATTTTTCAGCTTTCGCAGTGGTAGCCGTGCTCTTGGTGGCTTATGCCCGAGCTGACGTCACCGACCTGACAGACGCCCAGCTGGACGCACTGTCTGCTGACCAGACCAAGGCCATTACAGATGAGCAATGGGGCATCATCTTCAACAGGAGGTGCAACCCTATCTTCGCCTCATATGCCAAGTCCCAATACCTCCCAGACCGCAGGAATTGTCACTACTTCTACGAGTGTGTTGGCGTCCATGCCGTGAGGATGGAGTGTGCCGCCAACCTGTACTGGAATGCTAGGGTGAGTAGTACATATCTACTGGTGAACATTTCCTTCCTCTTCAGTCCCATTGCATTTAACTAGACAGATAGTCAGCAGTGTTAACATTCATTTAGGTGCGTGTGGTGCCTTGTACTTGCTGAATCTCTCATCTCGTGTTATTTATGACTTGGAATAGGTCAGAGCTCTCCCTCAACCAGTCAGGATCCAGTTATAGAGGATTGATGGACACACTGGGTAATCGAGAAAAATATTTGAGCCAGAATATTTTCGAAAATAATTTAGTGTCCTGATCTTTTTACGATTTGATCATTCATCTTCGGTGCAGCCTGGAACTTTGAAGAACAATCATAATTATTCAGTCTTAGAATGACAGAATTCTCATTGGCTCAATGAGATGGGGAAGTAGTTTCATACACACAGGGCATCCGATAATCAAAGACAATATTACGACATGTACCCTTACACATTTAATCCTCGGAAGCAGTTAAATTTTCCCACTATTAACCATCATGTCTAGGAGATGGGGCATGGCACCGCATCGAGCACGAGGGTATGCAACCAATCAAAACCAAGAAGGCCAGGGAGGGGTGGAGAGTCAATCAGACACCAGTTGTAGGCGAAGCCATGATAAAGGGGGTGTGATCATTCTCAGCAAATTTCACTTGTGCCGCCATTGCTCCGAAATTGGCCAAGACCAACTCGATCCTAATGCAGTGGGTGATTTGCCACTAAACATTTTACCTTTTTATGTATATTAACTACAATAGAGATGTTGTGAGAAAATCAATGGCTTATTTATTCTGTGCTTGTAACATAATTATTTCCTTGGTAAATTTAAGTCGATTACAGAATTATTTCCTTGATAAATTTAAGTCAATTACAGATTTATGTCCTTGATCAATTTAAATCCAATACGACTCATAGTTGTATAAATGGGAGATAAACCCAGACAGTATATGTTTGGCTAGTTGGTTAGTCACTATGTGTAGATTTATGAACGCTGTTACGATGGCATTTGAGTGGGAACAATCATACCACTTTTTAGCTAAGTTAGTAGGCTTTCCTTATCGACAATCATTTTTAGTTCATAGTTCCTTGAGACAAAGTCATACACATGTTATTGAAAGTGTGCTGAGTAAAAACGTAAATGAATTTAGGAATACTTTAATACCAGAATTTAGATTTTGGAGTGTTCACTTCGTGAGCTACTAGCTTTCAGGGAATCAAGAAACTTTTGTAGTTGTATAAGACGGTAGAAACTTTTCCCTGGGAAGTAGACGTAATCATGCTGAATCACAATCTGCCAAGCCAAAAATATGACAGACGTCCATAAAATTGTTTGTATGGTGAAAGATCCCCACACATAGCCATCTTAAATAGAGAAGGTGTGAATTGTAGAGGCAGCGTACGAGTAATCAGTACACAAAACAAAGAGATCGCAGTTTCTGCGAATATATTCCGGTGTTTCTTCAGAGCTGACTGTGTTGTCTCGTTTTGCAGCTGAATACCTGTGACTACCCATACCACGCGGGCTGCATCTACGGCAGCGGAGCTTCATCCAGCCAGGTCCACCCAATCCAAGGCCAGCCAATCCAAGCCCAACCCTCAGAGCATCTGCCCGTCCAGCCGGCATACCCAATTGATAACTCGCCAGCTTCCTCTTCCGGCCAAGGAAACAACAACGGAGCTATTGAGATCCCTGTTGACAACAAGCCAGTCGTTATTGACCCATACAAGCAGTAACTCATTTGGTAAACTACCGCTTAAAACTCACCCCTTCAAATAATGTATCTCCACCATCTCCGGGAATTTCTGCTTGAAATTTTGTTAATGTGTGCATCACATACAGAAAAATAAAAAACATATTTGCCTCGTAAAAATCTGTTTTTATTTTCCATTAACCTTAGTAGAATGTTTGTCTAACTGATCTGGTACTCATTAATTTATTCATACATTAGATCTTCCCATAAGTTTGCTTCATATGTGTCTTCATTTAACACAGAATTTTTATAACTTTTGTAGACAAACTTATAGTACACATTTTTAAAATGATTGGGCTTATATATTATTAAATAGGTGGAACTTCAATTCGTAATTAATTATAATAACTAAACCAATCTTGTTAATTGTTTAAACATGAATTAATACCATAAAACCATTTGTGATACTGTTTTTAAAAAAAAGTTGTTTTAATATAGATCACAGAATGGACACATCGAACAAAATGGCGCAGTGGACTCGAATTCGAGAGCACCCGGGTTCTATTTCCGGGTTGGCCGACCTGATTTTACTTTTCCATTGTTTTCCAAAATCACCCCAAAGCCAGGATGGTCTCCCCCTCTCGTATTTTTCCGAGGAACTGGTACTGTATAAAATTATCTCACTCTCAACGAACTGTTAAGCCAATAGAAATATCGACACATAATTTTACACAAAAACTGTTAGGTTTACTTATTATGTGCGATAATGTATTAATTTGCAACTGAATTATTCACACTTTAGTACTGTCCCATGGTTTGACAAAGTCGCCGCAGCTTAATTGAACGCATGACGAAATACTTTATCATTAGAGGCCTAAAAAATTCGCAAGTTCAATGACCTGCAGACTAGACTCTACAGTCATATGTAAAGGTATGCGGATGTCAACTGTGCATCGGTTGTCTGCTGTCACAGTGTAAGGCAACAATTGGGCCACCGTTCTCCAGGAGGCGTCAAATGCCGTGTGGGCCAATGTTCAAAGTTATACAAACACATGTGTTTTGAATTATAGCTTGTCCAAAAATGAATCCTAGAATTCTTCAGGTCTCTATCTATCATTAACACAATGCATTCACAATCTGATGGTTTCACACTGCAAAAATTTTAATATTTTGTTAATTTACATAATCACTTATGCGGTCAATTTGTACGGTTCACTTAAGTCTAAAATATTTTCAAAGCTCTAGAAACAAAAAAAAAAAAAAAAAAATTACTACTTGTCTACAAAATCACAAAATGCACTGCCGAAACACGAACTAAAGGACAGTCGCTCTATTGGGTGACAATGACTCGAACATTTTCTCTCACGCTGACTTGAATATTACCCGTTCATTCACGCATCTGGATGTCCCTGGGAGATTTTAGGATACAAATATGTTCTTCCCCAGACGCTACCCCCTACATCAGTGCCTGCGGATCATTCATCATGCGATTCTCTGGGTGAACAATATGTCCCCTTTTTTCCTTGACATTGAAACAGACTTGCACTTGCCAAGTCAAAGATCAATAGCCAGGTCACACCCTGTCAGAATGACTGGTCCTGCAAATAAAGCTCATAATGTGAAGCAAGAATCAACTATAGGCAGTGAGACTGGAAAATTTCGGAATTTCAGTATTATAAACACTAGACTTCATCACATAAAACGGTATCACTATTCCATTGGCTACTTACTCAGTGATAAATTCACTTCTATCTATATTTTATTGTATGTGCTTATCTGCTTTTTTTTATTCGAGGTTTTGACTCAAGATCCTACGGGATTTATCAAATAAACAATGAGGCAATAACGAAAATGAATTATGCATATAAGTGTTTGATGACTTGCTGGTCACTTAATAAATAAAGTCGCGAAGTTTTATCATTTTTAAGAGTAGCGTTTTCAGTACTTTCTGCATGAGCGCAGTTATCAAACCCCAAATGAATTATCCTGAAATTAATAATTTTATTGACTATTTAGCGAGAAATTCATGGCAGTTGTTATCTACGAATAAGTTAAGTCATGATAAAAATCTACAAACATACCCCATAAGAGATTGATGCAGCATGAATATATAAAATTGTCCATTAAAACCCGGTATAAAAGAAGAGGGCACACTGTTATTAAGAGAATCAACATATACCAAGAACAAGTGCGGAAAACGAGGCTGGAAAAACCTTCGAATCCAGAGCATCCATCTACTGATGAACTCATGAACTCTACAGTCAAAATTAGGCAGGATAATGGTACAAAGGAACATGCTCTTTTAACCCAAATCATATTTTTGTAATGAATAGAGTACGAGTTCTTTTTCTTCTTTTTTTTTCGTAGCGTATACAGCCAGTTGTCTTTCTATTCCAGTGCCCTTCTATGATCTTTCTATTCCAGTGCCCTTCTGTGATCTTTCTTACCAGCGTGGGTCTTAAGATTCCAGTACCACACACTCGCTGATTGGACAAATTATCTCATTAACATAACGTGAATTGTTTTTCGCGTGAATTTCAGAAAAATTAATGCTTTTTTTTCAGGTACCTGTTTGAAACCATGAACTTTAACCTGAATATGCTGTAGTAAACCACATTAAATATACTTTATTTGGGTTGTCACACTTTAGAGTTAATCTACGGAATCAATGAGTCACACATTTAACTGACGATGCGAGTGGTTCACAAGCTATAGAAAGATATACATAGAGATTAATTTCACGTTTGGTAATATCTATACAAAGACACCTAGAAATAAAAATAGTGCCCTAATGAATTGACTTTTCTCTCCATATTACTGCTTTTATCATATATCTAGAGTATCTTGTAAATATCTTCTCAGTAAGGTATATATAACTTATAATAAAGTATTCAAGGTGTCAGCCTATCACATCACATAACGATAAAATACACATTTTTGTTCACATTATTTTCTGGTTAGTGAGTAGAATATTTTGACTTATATCAAGTATTACATTACAATTTACCAACATACTAGCAGACAAAAAATTCTTAAAAGTTATATGTGATTTGAAGAACCTATTTGCCGAAAAGTATTATTCAGTGACACATCGTATAACCAAACTCCATGATACAACTGCAAATTATGAAATAAAATGGGATATGCCACTTATGTTTCATCTCTTAGAGAAGCTTTTAACCTATATTCACCTGACAGAAAGTTAGCTGTCTGACATGCTAGCTAGTTAGCAGGCAGCTGTATGACAAGGCAGCTGATAAACAGGCCACTTTAAAACACTGCAACTGATTGGCAACAGTTCTGTGCGGCTAGTCGAAAGTTGGCTGTCCTACATGCCAGCAAGTCGACAAACAGTTGACAGACAGGAACTGTCCGACACTGCTTTTGATAGACTGGTAGCTCTGCACTCTAGATTGGCAACAGTTCTGTGCGGCTAGTCGAAAGTTGGCTGTCTGACATGCCAACAAGTCGACAAACAGTTGACAGACAGGAGCTGTCCGACACTGCTTTTGATAGGCTGGTAGCTCTGCACTCTAGATTGGCAACAGTTCTGTGCGGCTAGTCGAAAGTTGGCTGTCCGACATGCCAACAAGTCGACAAACAGTTGACAGACAGGAGCTGTCCGACACTGCTTTTGATAGACTGGTAGCTCTGCACTCTAGATTGGAATCAGTCAGAATTTCACTATTTAAATATGTTAACAGCACTTGACTTATTCAACAGTCACTGTAGTCAATTTATCTGATGAATTAGTGAAAAATTACAGTTTCATATTACTTATTGATTTAATGACATCTTCCACTGATTCCTCAACCATTGCATTCGCTGTTTTAAAGTGATTTGTTTTTTGACTGATGGATCAGTTAAACAGTGTGTATCCAATGAAGAAAAAAAAGTGCTTTTAGTAATACAACCCATCAAATGTATTTTTAATGTGAGTTTCGTCATTTACATTGCCATTTTCGATGCAATATTAAAAATTCATTCTTTCATTTCGTTTTCACGTAACCATCATAGCGATCGGAGTGAAGGTTAAAATTGCACTAGGTGAGGTTAAGTGAGTGCATTCGCACGTGCCATTTGTTTCAACAATCCTAATGTTACCAGCGAAACTAAAAACGGAAAAAATCGACATACAATTGAAAGCCACACGTGTATTTTCGAAGAAGAAATATAGCACATGTAGTCAACGTTGGCTCTGTAATTTGAAACGTAAAGGCCTAGAAGCGGGATAGTGTGGGCTCAAGTCCTGGCCTGTTTTTGGTTACATTAAATTGTAGCCTACAAGATTAATAGTGACATTTGGAAAAATGTATATTTCTCGTTATGGTTTGGAATAAATTCTCTGAAAACAATATCTAATAGGTTGCACGCTGTCACTTATTCAATTAGTGGAATTGGTTCGATGAAACAACCACTAACTTTGAACCAGTGGTTTTCCACTGATTCTAAGTTAGTGTGTGCTACTCGGTAGAAGACGGAAGTCTGTGGCTGGCAGACAGTACCGCTATAGGCGGTCCACGGTAAAATGAGCACTTTGAAAGCCCCGCTTAACATCTACTTGTATACACGTTGTGTGTTCTTCCGCCGTATGTAACATTTAAATTGCCATGGGCCTTCACTTTATTCGTGGGTCGGTTAAATGAAACTTTGAAATTATTAGAAAAGTAAATATTATACAAATTTGCTCATTTTTACACTTAGACGCATTAAAAACAGAAAGCGAAAGAAAAAATTTTAAGTTTTTTTTTTTTTTTTTTAGTACGTTACGTTGGTACGTTACATTACGATACATTAAGTCATACTGTCTAATTGTGTAGAAATGAAGGTTATAAAACAAAATGTACATCTGCCGGTAATTATAAATACAAAAGAATACATAATTGAACAGAAACATGGCATTCTTTTACCATCAAATACGCTATATATAATAAGCGGCCGTTCTTCATGGGGTAAAACTTGCGTTGATATATCGCTGTTGGAACATCCAAATGGACTTAGATTTGAAAACGTACATGTGTTTTCTAAAACAATACAACAAAGGAAATACCAACGACTAGCGACCATTTTGTAGTTAATTGAAGGAATGCGATATTTCCCTTTTACAAATAAAGAATATATAGTGCCTCCGAATGGAGCATTGCCCAATTCCGTATTTATTCATGACGATGTTTGATGTGAACCGCGGGGTGAAATACAGCAATATTTCAGTTTTGGTCGACGTTCGAACATTGATTATTTTTATCTTTCACAAAGCTACGCACGTTTAACAAAACATAATTTGCGCGACAATGCAAATATGGTAATTGTGTTTAAAATGGATAATATGAATCTGCGACATATTCACAATGATCATGTTTTAGGCGATACGACCTTTACAAAATTTAAAGCGTTTTTACTGCTGGAAAGACAACTACGGTTTTTTTTAGTGATTATACCACTGCGTCCCCTATACAAAGACAGATATAAGTCTGGTTTTTTCAGTTTTTTACTTCCTGGCGAAGAACAATGAGTATTTTGAAGTTTGGATATAGCGGTATAAAGTGTAGTCTCATTACAATAGCTGTTTCACCAAAAATCTCAATGGGAATTGTGATTTGAACTGACATATATTACGTAATATGGGCATGGCTGTGAAAGATACTGATGCGGTAAATAAACGTTATGTGGAAGATTTAAATACCATTACGCTAAACATATTTAAATCACAATCAAACGATATTCAAGAGAAATTAATAGAGTTAGTTCATTTGAACGATAATGTTTATAAAAACACGAGTACAATTGCAAACGTGTTAACCAATATTGGTAATGATTTGCAGAGTAATGAATTTAGAATAGAATAACGTTTAAATGGTTTTAGTAAGGACTTTAATCATATGACAAACATAATTTTTACAACACAACTTGCAGAAATGCAAGATAATTTAAGATATGTGATTAATAAAGTGGTAAGCGCTACTATTACAAAACTACTTGAAACACGAATGGAACAAATAATGCAATATATAAGTGATTAATTGATTAATAAAAAATTTGGTTGAGTTATGCAAACAGATCTCAGAAAACAAAATAACGATTTGGAAACACGAATAAATTATTTTATTCATGATTTGAGAGCTAAGACTATGGGTAAATTAGATGTCGTTTTAAGTAAAGTTGATAGGATTGAAAAAGTGCAAACTATTCGACCCACTGCAGCAGTTAGAAAAGCAACGACTTAATTCGTATTTAAATAGTTTGTTTTTAATGTAATATAATCAAACATGTCTGCCTCTGCATCGGAATTATATAATGTTATATCTGCCGTGAATGAGAAATATTTACACGTCAAACGAGCCCATATGGAAAGGGATGTTTTAAACGAAGAAGTATTTCAACCTGTTACGAGTAGAATGGATTCATTGCATTTTGTGTTGAATTCGCCTAATGAAACACCCTTGGAAATTAAATCGGAAGAAGAACCTTTAACAAAGAAAAAACGAACACTTTCTCAATTAACAAATCGTTATTTATCTTTACAACATCCATCACCTCTGCGCGATACAGCATTTGGTGTTTATCGAAATGGAAACATGTGGTTCTTTGGAGCTTCAGTAATTAATTTTTTGCCTGGCAATAAAGTTTAAACAGATGATAATATGTAACTTAGGTGAGTCAAGGATTGTTTGAATTATTTTGTTTAAAAACTTTCCAAATGGATATTCCGATACCGATTTGCAGAAATATAAAGAACTTGTTCGTCGTACGAATGCGAATAAGCGTTTAGGAGATGAAATCCGCTCAAAACTACATTTAATAGGAGATATAGTCGGAAGTGGAATATATAAAGATGAAACTGACAACCGGTTTTCACCTGTGTATTGGAACAATCCTAATGAATTGATTGATAGATTAAAACTTTTTATAGCTTCGAGGAAATCTGGTAATAATTCACATACGAACGGAATTGTTTCTACTATTGAAGAGCTGAAAGAAGGCGGTTATATTACCAATGAAGTTTAGTAATATTCCCGAAGAGCTTCATGCCTCTGCAAGGAAAGGATATCCTAGAAGAAAAGTTATTACTAAAGGGCTAAATTATCTTTTCAAGCCGATTTGTGTTAAATGAAATTGCTTTCCAAATACAATAAAGGATACAAGTATATTTTAACCATAATAGACGTTTATTCGAAATATGGTTGGGGTATTCCTTTGTAAAACAGAACTGGGAAACATGTTAGCGATGAAATTAAGATCGTTTTGCAAGAGAAAAAGCCAATCTCGCTCCAAACCGATAGAGGAAACGAATTTTTTTCTGAGCAGTTCATTAAACCAATGACAGATTATGGTATTAATCACTATGCAACATATTCGGAACTTAAAGCCACTGTTTTGGAACGATACAATAAATCGATTATGCAATTATTATATAAACATTTCACGTCGGAAGGGACTTACAAATGGGTTAAATTTTGCTTGAAATAGATTTTGCTTGAAATAGTTTGGGTTTCGGTGTTAGAAAAGAACTGTTATAATTTCATTTCCTTAATCGCATTAAATTGGGTAATAATAATATGAATGAAATAAATTACTTTTTGGGAAAATGTTATTAAAGATTTATAAAAGTTATCACTATGCTATGCGGGATTTGGTCGAAGAGGTGTAAAAAATAATAATTTATCGCATTAGCGAGAGTTAGTCGGGATCAATAAATTGCAGTTCCGTACATGCTAAGGGAATAATTTTTCTGCAGAATTTCTTAAATATTTATTCGATGGAAATAAACGTTCAGACACTTGAGACCCGAAATGCGAGAATTTTTTCAAACACTCCCTATCATAAAGGTTAGAAGGCTGTTGACCATCTCCAGGTGTGGTGAATCAGGGGAAGCGGATTGTGGGGGAATAACTATTCCTCTCACAGACCCGGACAGGGCAGATTTCCGGGAGGGTCCACAATTCATGGCTGAAGCGTATTTTTGCAAACAGCTCACCGCTTCGGATGAGTTCAAAAATCCCTTTCCGTGGGAAAGTAGGTATACAAGCAGCTAGCTCTTGATCTGGACAAAGATGCCTTCTGGACAAGGGAGTGCAGGGTGAAAGGAGGAGGGCAGTCCTCCAGCCAGTAGAAAACACACTCTGGAATGATGTAGGGGGAGGCGGTGTGTGGGGCTAGACAGGTATTTGCAGCATTGGATCTGATAGCGGGGGTGTGTGGCCTTGGACAGAGCAGCCCTCCGAAAACGCGTTCTGACCTTGATGGGACCGTGGGTGAGGGCGTCTGCAGTCAGGACCAATGTGCACACTTCTAGCTGTCCGGCGCCATCTTTAGTTTGACACCAACACTCACCCTGGATACACGTAGACATCGCTCTCTCCTCTGAAGCATCTATTCACCAGACGCAGCGGTCAACGGGCTTCGCCCCTCATTAAGCGATATTATATACGTGTTTTAATATAGAAAATTTTTATAAATTTTTTTAATTTATCGGAAAAAAATTATATAGTGCGTTTATCGTGTAAACCCAGTTTCTGAGTTCGGTCGACAAAACTTCGTAGGATTTTGCACTATCATTTCGGTGACAAGTACCGAGAATTTCAGACTTAACGGAAAAATGTGTAGTAAGTCCGTTATTTTAAATCATTTTTCTTCCACCAACTTTTGTGAATTAAAAATAATATATAGTACGTTGCAATAAAGTGTTGCGGGATTAAGCCCCCCCCCCCCCCCCCATCTCCGGGTCCTCATGCGATTCGACGGAAAATTTGTGTTAAAAGTGAATTCTTGTTACAATAGTAAAACTTGCGTTAAAAATCTGGGTACGTTTTTTTTTAAAAAATGTATTATTTCGTCGTCTGTTGTAGGACGTGGTGTATTCAGAGTTTTTGCCGTAATTTCAACTCAGTTGCCTATCGGCCACGCTCCACGTATATAACAGCTTATAAGCTGCCGCACGTCATACTGTAGAGTCATTAATTCACCAACCTCCCAGGCGGACGGGCGTGTTTTGGGAGAGCTCCAGGTGCGATTTCATTTATTTAAAAAAACAGGATAGCTGGGTTCCATAATTCATTTAGTGATTGCCATATACTTGTGTTCGTTAACCGTTTAATTTATTTGAAAACATTCGTTTTGTATTTTCGTTCATTTCCGAGTTTTTCACCTCAGTCTGTAATCAAATGTAGGCCGACGCAGGTTGTGTTTGCTCTCAACGCCTCTTTCAGGTTATAAATTGACGTATGTGGTATATCCAAGTCAGTGCTGCAGCGACCTCCCGAGCGAATTGACGTATATTAAAATTACTTACTTTTAACCGCAATTCTCGTTACATGTTTTTTAATTCAACTAGTGTAATTTATATATTAGTACGTACATCGTAAACATAATTTTTATCGATTTGTCAAGTAAATCGTATTCACATCTCTTTCCGAGTAGCTATATCCTTAGTCCCTGCCAGATTCCGGCCACGCTCCATGTATCTAACCGCTTATAAGTTCGCGCGTCATACACCACAGTCATTACTTTAGCTATCTCCCGGCCAAACGGATGTGTTTTAAAATCATGTAAGGTATGTGTGAGAGGCATCAAGTAGTGTCACTTTTTATGTGTTTTTAAATACCTTGTTATTGTGATCATTTAGCACTTGTCGACACCGGGTTATTCACATAGTTATAATTCTCTCTTGTGATATTTATTCATACCTAGAAATCGTTTGAAATATATTTATTTTAAATACTGCAAAATTCCTCTCGTGTGTGTTAACTACACATAGTTTTCGCTTTCTGTTTAATTACTATTACTATTACCAAAAAAATCGCCTATATCCCACCACCGTCTACGAGCAATATCACTACCAACCCAAATATTAACACTTATGACACTCTTGCACAAAACTCAGCATACATATATATATATGTGTGTGTATATACACACACACACACACACACCCTGTCCCCAACACGCCACACATCAGCCGAGTGCCAGAGCTCCAAGAGTGAGTATGTACCACAGCTGCTCCTCACCCCACCCAAAAAGAAAGAAAGTAATAAATTTGTCCCATAGCAAACCTTTGCACAAAACTATACACTTATCAATGCACACAAAAAAATCGATCGGATTAATATCCGATTAAGAATTAATCCCATCGGATTAAAAAATTGATCGGATTAAAATCGGATTAAGGATTGAGCCTTTCAATCAATTTTATTAACCCTTTCAATCAATTTTATATCAACGGGTTAATCCGATTAATAAAAAGTGGGGTTAAACCCTCTCTCCCATACTACTCAAGCCTACTCACAGCTTTTGAAGATATTAAAAACGGGAGAATGTCAATATGATATTAATCTAAGTTGTATCACATTTTCTACGGAATCCAAAAATTGTACCTGGAAATGTTACTAAATGAGCGCCTGATCCTGCAGGTAATTTAATTATTCAATAAACACACAAATGCTAAACTATACTAGAACATTAATTGTTCAAGGTTATCTTGACAAAGATCACGAAATAGCCGTGTAGAAGTTGTGCAACGTCTATAATACGTTGGTTATCCACCAACACAAAAAAATTATTCGTTGAATGACTTTTGGTTTCGCCGAGAGTAATAGCTTATTGGAGAATATGCTTATAACACTCCTACTAAATCAGCTGGCTATGATTGGCTACAGCTGTTTTTGAAATGTCATCTTGAACTGACATTTAGGAAGGCATATGGAATCTACACCAGCTATGGTCTGATAGTGTGCCTAAAAGAGGTTGACAGAGTACTTAAAAGTGGCGATGAACTAGATGTCATCTTGAACTGACATTTAGGAAGGCATATGGAATCTACACCAGCTATGGTCTGATAATGTGCCTAAAAGAGGTTGACAGAGTACTTAAAAGTGGCGATGAACTAGATGACATCTTGAACTGACATTTAGGAAGGCATATGGAATCTACACCAGCTATGGTCTGATAATGTGCCTAAAAGAGGTTTACAGAGAACTTAAAAGTGGCGATGAACTAGATGACATCTTGAACTGACATTTAGGAAGGCATATGGAATCTACACCAGCTATGGTCTGATAGTGTGCCTAAAAGAGGTTGACAGAGTACTTAAAAGTGGCGATGAACTAGATGTCATCTTGAACTGACATTTAGGAAGGCATATGGAATCTACACCAGCTATGGTCTGATAATGTGCCTAAAAGAGGTTGACAGAGTACTTAAAAGTGGCGATGAACTAGATGACATCTTGAACTGACATTTAGGAAGGCATATGGAATCTACACCAGCTATGGTCTGATAATGTGCCTAAAAGAGGTTTACAGAGAACTTAAAAGTGGCGATGAACTAGATGACATCTTGAACTGACATTTAGGAAGGCATATGGAATCTACACCAGCTATGGTCTGATAATGTGCCTAAAAGAGGTTGACAGAGAACTTAAAAGTGGCGATGAACTAGATGACATCGCCAGTGGCGTTAATTTTTGTACTCTGTGGGCAATGATTACGTCAATGTCAAAGAGGCCCAAAGAAGGGCTGGGTTCATGCGGGAACATGAAGAGTACGTGAAAAGTCTAGTCTGGATCAGTTGCACTGTGGGGGGGGGGGGGGGGGGTATTACCTAGTTTGGAAGGGAAAGACATGGATACAGTTCTTGCATCGAGCCTCGCTATAGCTAAGTACGGCGATGGGCAGACATACGACTCCACAGATAATCAGAAAAAACTTTGTCGACAATGTCTGTCCATATGACTGTCAGAAGGATGGAATTTGCCGCAAAATATAAAACAAAATATTCTATAGGATAAGAGTGACGTCGTGCAACTCGGACAGGGGGCAACATTACAGTATTTTATAACAATGGATTAATATTTTATTTGTTCAATGGTGCAATTATTAACCCAATCAGGCCCAGTGCACACAACTGTGTACATTACGCACGTGTAGGTAATTTTTTGTCTGTAATGCACACTCCGAAGCTCAATGACCAATGATCTCACATGTGGGTTTATGATACACAAACCGTTTTACAGGTCTAGGTCATAATATGTTAATATAATTGTAGCCGAACATATAGCCTACAGCTCATTGACTGTGACAACGGGTCACGTGTTGTGTCGACTTAAGTACAGCACGCATTATAAATATTCTGTTTGCAGCACCTAAAACCGTAAATTAGAATGTATTTGAAAGGGTTAAAATTTCTAGTTTCGTAGAAATGAACCTACGTATACAGATGCTTTACATTTCGGTGACTCCGTTGATAATTTAATTGAAGTTTCAAATTCTTTGACACACACTTTTAACCAGAGATAATTTTATTCCAGCATGATCGTTTCCGGTTAAATAATTAACTAACAAACATATAAATCGTGTTGCCATGTGCAACAAATTGCTGAAAGCTGCAAGGAAAACATACCGTAGACGAAATATAACTGCAATGAAAAGTGACACCAGAATTTCGCGAAAAGATTTCACGACCAGTTGTTCTTCATAACACTTTAGCTCAGATCCACTTTCGTGATTGGATAGTTTCCATGTTACGCATCTTTAGGTGTCAGCCCGCGAATCAAAGTCGCACAGTATTGAAGTTACATGATCCTGATTGGCCAGTTAACTAGGAGAAGATGTTACAAAGACACCCCGCCAATAAACAAAAGAAAACAGTTGGTACGCCCGTAGGGTATTGAAACCTTGCATGTGCGGAAATTTTTTTTTTTTTTTTCAAAATTTGGGTGTCAATAGCAATAAATATCTGATTCTAGGCTAGCCAGAATCAAACACATTCTAACTCACAAAGCAAGGTGATCCTGGAAGCCGAGTGCTTAGCTCTCTTGCCTTATACAACTGTAATCCGGGCTCGATTCCCAAGGAATCGTCACGCGAGTAGGGGCGACGGAAGTGAAGTGGTTAGTCTACTCGCCTCCCACCAAGGCCGGACAATGCCGCTGGTCGGCATGTTTTCTCTGGGATCTCACGTTTCCCCCGCCCTTGCATTCCAGTGCTGCGTCAAACTCACCTTGCTTCACCCGCATCAGCTTTATCTGCTACCAACTTGAGAAGTTTGAAATACATGTTTGATTTTGCGAGGGCTAAGTAGCTAACATTGTGTTGCGTAAAGTGCTGAAGCCGACGCTTTGTAATAATGTGTGCATTATTGAGTAATCGTAATAAGAGTAATTTTAAAATTACATTTGTTAGATATGGTTAAAGAGACGGTCACAACTCAGGACAAATGTTGACTTATGTGATAAACAGAAAGAGACACAATACAACAAACAATTTTTCTAACGAAAAAAATAAAATTTTTATGCCAATTAGGAACTGAAAACAGAAATTATAATTTTCTGAAAATTGTTAGTTATAACATAAATATTACCTCAATTTTGCAATAATTATTAAACTTCAAACTTGGTACATGTCGATTAGCTTTATCTGTGGTACGGTTGGTAACCACCAACCAGGCGAGAACCAGACAATATTTTAGTGTGGTGGTAACAACGTGTTGTTGGAAATAAACGTGGCAGCAGTAGACAAGTAATTTTATAATTTTATTTATGTTACGAAATAATTGAATTGGCGTATCAAAGCGTTTATAAAGGGTACAATTGTTTAATGTGAGGAATACTCACGTGTGATTTGATTCAGTCGAGACGCTCTCAGGATTTCCGCCGTTTTACTCGACGCCTCCAATCACCGAATCTACTGATGCAATTTACGTGTAAACGTACGCAGTGTTACGTGAAGATTCTGCTGCCTGAATTCATGAACTTGTGAAAACTCTCGTGATCTAATCTCCCGTAAACCGACTACTAACTGACATGGCATTTTTCATCTCTGTAAGTACATCATGGGCAGACGTGTCGTTCGTGCTGGAGATGACCGAACGGAGCTGCAATACGACTGCCCACGCAGTCGAGCAAGAAATTCCCAATGAAAGAAGAAGTTGTTGGTGACCATGCAATTAATATGTTAGGGTTTTGGACGAAGGTATGTATTACTTTACATGCCTGTAGTCATTGCAGATCAGGTGAGGGTGGCTGCACTTATTGACTCCGGTGACACTTGTTCGCTTATTAACCATCATTTCTGTAATTTATTACTTCATAATATGCCGAAAGGGACTCATTCGTGTTCAGAAAGGGATAGATACACGACATTTAACCCACTCAGACCCGGTGTGCACGACTGTGTACATTACGCGCTTGTAGGTAATTTTTGGTCTGTGCCGCACACTGCAAAGCTCAGTGACCAATGATCTCACCTGTGGGTGAATTATTCGCAAACTCTCTTACTGGTATAGGTTTATAACTGGTTCATGTCACTGTAGCTGAGCATATAGCCTATAGCTCGTTGATTGTGACAACGAAACAAGTGTTGTGTCGACTTAAGTACAGCATGCATCGTAAGATTTTATGTTTAAAACAGTTGAAACCGTGAATTAAAGTGAGTCTGGAAGCGTCGAATAAAAGAAAAATATCTAAAATACAGAATACCAATTCTTTGGCCATTCCATTGTCTAAGACCAATAAATATTAACGCTGACTCTTTATATCCGTGCCTACAGAGGATAACATTTTCTATTCGGTTGGTTATACTGCCTTATCGAGACGAAATACACAAAAACTGTCTATATCCAATATTAAAGCCATTCACAAAACTCTTAACAATCATTCTCATTTTGCTACGCCCCTAAGGACGTGGTACAGTTAATGACTATATCAGTGTGAAACTAAAAAAAAATAGCGAATAAAATTTGACTCGCAGGTATTAATAATGCGAGTCAGGCTGACCTGAAAAGTGCTATGTTACGCATAAATTGCTAGCGAGTGGAAGCCTTATGACATGTTTAGTATAAACAACGGAACACGTTATATGTGGAATGATTTCTCAAAGATTTTATTAGAAAAGTTTGAAGCTACCACGTGACCCTATGAGCCAGGAGCCACACGCAGTCGAATGGCCAAGAGCCTCCTTGTATTTGCTGCACACGATAAGTATAGGCTGTTCACGCTAAATTTAACACTTTTGAAAGTCCTGCTTAAGATCTACTTGTATGTACGTTGTGTATTCCGCCGCCTTGTGTAGAATTAACATCGCCATGGGCCTCATCACTTTGGCCTCATCACTTTATTCATGAGTCGGTGAAATGAAACTGTGAAATTACAAGAAAATAAAATATTTTACAAATCTGGTCATTTTTACACTTCGAAGAATTAAAAACACAGAAAGCGAAATAAATGATTTAAGCTATCAACAATGGTTACCTAACACTTTTTATTCGACCTTAAGTTATTTAACTATTTTCCATCTATCATTACCAAATTCACTGAGCGCATGTCACTCAGTGCATCCGTTAAAATACATGCAGACATGGGGCAGTAGCTTTTTTTTCCTAACGTTGATTCCTGAAGTGCTCACTTTATCGTGAACAGCCATTAGTGGTTGGATACTGAATAGTGTTTTAATCGTTTTGATTGTTCGAAAGACCTACTATTAAACACTAAGTACAACGAAGCTGCAATTAACAAAAAAAAAAACTTATGTAAAATTCCTTATTCGAGATGAAGTGTAATAGTACCATCAGAAAGACAAATTTCCTGTAGCCTACTTCAGTTCAGTAGTTACAATAAAATTATATAAAAGTTATGAATTTTTTTTCCCAGGTGGCATTCTCTTCTAAAATTGATTACTAACGAGGGTATGAATCACTGAACTGAACTGAACTGAACTGAGCGGCCATATTGTAAACAGACATTACTTCACAAGTGTTTAAGTTCTTTGCTGGATAGTAGCATAATAATCACAATTTCGAAAGTAAACATGGGGCGTGTTGGCAACATGTAAAAAGTAAACATGGGGCATGTTGGCAACATGTAAAACTCGGATGAAATGTAACAAGTTTGGCGAAAATTTGTTGCGTCGTTTCAAACATTGTTGTGAGGGACGCACACACCCGCGTGTAAACACGCTTACGCGCGCGCGTACACACACACACACCACACACACAGAGTCACAAAGAAATCGAGGTATATCATAACCCTATATTTACATCAGGAAGTAATCAAACAATAAATCCTGTGTCCAGAAAGGCGCGTAAGCTATGAACCGCAACTGCATATATCAGCAAGACAAAGATACATATGTAAAGAATGGAAAAAATCAGTACATATTATTAAAATTACTCTAAAATCATTATTTTCTATATAAGTTCTATATAAGCAATACTATACTTAATTTAAGAAATATTTCCTTTCTATATTCAATCCTATCAGTATACCTGTCAAAACATATTCATTGTACTGCACATCGGTAATAACTTAAGCAATCTAAGAACAACTGTAGTTAACAATAATCAGAACAAGCCAAATGAAACAAAGGATTGTCCACTTTAAACGAGCCCGCAGGTATACCATTAACACATTCTTTACTTGTGCCCTTTCTATATAAACTGAACACACATCAGGACTTTGTGAACATATGTTTCCTCTTTGTGTCAGCTTTCGCATTGATAGCCGTGCTCTTGGTGGCTTATGCCCGAGCTGACGTCACCGATCTGACAGACGCCCAGCTGGACGCACTGTCTGCGGGTGAGACCAAGGCAATCACGGACGAGCAATGGGGAGTCATCTTCAACAGGAGGTGCAACCCTATCTTCGCCTCATATGCCAAGTCCCAATACCTCCCAGACCGCAGGAATTGTCACTACTTCTACGAGTGTGTTGGCGTCCAGGCCGTGAGGATGGAGTGTGCCGCCAACCTGTACTGGAATGCTAGGGTGAGTATGAGTATTTTATAGAAGTAGTAAAGTGTTTCCAGGGCCATAGGTTTGAGACATTTCTGTCCTTAGGAAAAGAAGCTTTGTCGTGTTAAGAAAAAAAATTGTAACTGAATGGCGAATAACTGAGCACTTTTTTTTAAGCCTTACTTAGTTTCGTCTTGCAGATCATAAAGTGTATTAACATGTTCATGGACTAGATAATTATGTTCAAGATGTTTATTTTAAAAAACCTCAGATTGTTAGACACAAAAACACGTTACCATCATGCTAAACCTATATTTTTAATTTCTATAAATGCGTTAACCTATCTCCAGGTACTTTTAGCTCTGAAATACTGTTTAAAATAAGGATCTTTTTTGGCAGAATTTGATTTTTAAACGTGTGCTTTATTCGTAGACATTTAATAACAATCAGTTTGCCAAACAACCATCGACTAGAGATATTTTAGCTCCTTCGCGTGTTTCTTCAACACCTTCCTGTTTTTTCCTCAGTCGTGACTGTTTCCTGGCCATCCTATTGTATTCCTTGACAACCTTTCTGTGAATTTCCAGTGATTTTCTCTGTTTCCTCAGTGGTGAGTATGCTTCTTCAACATATATTTTCTCATTGCAGTCTTTTATTTTTTCAGCATCTTCCCGTCTTTCCTCACAACCTTCTCGTATTTCCTCATTTTCTTCCTCTCCTTCATGAGTAGTTGCAATGTTTCCTCGACATCTAGTTACTCACGGCTTCCCAGCGATTCATAGAGTTTTCCTGTGGTTCCTCACAGCTTTCATAAGTGGTGACTGCTTTCTTAACATATTCTTGTGTTTCTTCACACCATCCTGTTACTCCATGGGTCTTCGCTTCTTTCCTCAGTACTAAATGTGCTTCATCATAATTTCTTGTCTAACTGACCATCTGTACTTTCCAAAAATCTCCCTTTACTTCGTAATGGCCTTCCTTTATTCCCTCAACAACAGTTGTGTTTTGTAAACACCTTAATGTGAGGTGTTACCTAAGAACCTCCCTGTGTTTTCTCAGCATCTCCCACCTGTTTACTTATTTAATGACCACCTCTATGTCTTTCCTCGAAGCTGTGTTTCCTGTTGCAGCTGAGCACATGCGACTACCCATACCGTGCCGGCTGCATCTACGGCAGTGGAGCCTCACCAATCCAGGGACTGCCAATCCAAGGCCGACCCTCGCCTCACCTGCCCATCCAGCCAGCCTACCCCATTCAAGGCTCGTCCGGTTCATCCTCCAGCCAAACCAACGACGACGGCGCTATTGAGATCCCTATTGATGACAGCCCAATAGTCGTCGACCCATACAAGCAGTAACTCATTTGGCAATTAACAGTTTTGTTTTTATTTTTCCAGTTAATTTCACTTCACATTTTCTAAGATTTTCACTTTAAAAATCTCACTCATGCAAATGTCATAAACAAAAAATAAAACAAAATTAATATTGTAAAAAGTGTATTATTTATACACGAAAACATAGTTATGGGCTCCGTCGAAATCTGACACTATGGTTAAACTTTGTCCATTGTACTATTGCATTTTCAGACAGTGCCATACTCTTGCTTGGATATTTTAAACAAACATCCGTTATTGCATTAACTTACTATATTAACTGAACAATGCTTTTAAGCTTATGCTTCAAAATGTTTCAGTTTGGGAATAAAGACCTAACTCCACTGAGAAACTTTTGCACAAACTGCATGGACAGAAGTTTGTATATCAGTAAGTCTCGACTGACTATAGTTTGTTAAATCATTTTCTGTTTCTGTGTATTTATGCCCTGATAGTTGCAATCAGTGGGTCGGAGTATATACTGTAAATTGTGAGATAAAAATTTTGTTTTTACTGGGTTATAAACCTGAAGTAAACTGAATAGTTTCCATTTCCCAGTTTTTCTAGGTTTCTTTAATAACCACCACGAATATGACTTGGATGACAATAAACAATTACTATATATAACTACACTTCAGTGTAACATACAGGCCTATCCTTAATTAAACCCACGTGTTTAGGAATAGTTATCAACTGATTTTATACACATAGTGCTCATAGTTATACAGTACTTATTCTTGTATATGGTTATCAGCTATTCAGAAGAAAAGTTAATTTGTTAAAAAGTTAAGGAACTTGGCTAGGGCTAGTGATTTTTCGGGAAAAAATATGGATACACTGTAGACTTGAATACTATAAGCACCCAACAACAGTTTGTCTATTGTCATTGGTTGCTGTCTGCTTGATATTTGACCGGGCCACTCAGAATTCGCCAACATCGGCACGGCTCCTACGTGATTTGTGTGCAGACAGGTAACACGTGTCAGAAAGTAATTCAACCAATCAAGGTAGGTAAACGGATCTACAGTGTTTTGAAATATAACTTGTATTGAACTCTTTTCGCGAAATTTCACTACCCCTTAACATGGCATAAGAACAAGCAACACCTTTCACCTGAAATAGGATTAAAAATCACAGAAAAAACTCAGCCTCTGGTGCAGTCAATCGTAAAAATAATCAATAACTGTCGAATGCGAGTCAAAGATGCCGACTACGTGAGCAGGCATTAACTGATCTGCAAAATAATAACATGAATAGTATATGTACAATTCTGTAAAATAGTTTTAAATCCCTAAGATACTGATAAAGTTGTGTATTTATTCCCACATGCTCATTATGAAATAAATAAACGACAACTCTTCATAGGTCTTGTCCTATGTAACTATGAAAATCATCCATCTTTTTAATACATAGATTATAATGTTTGTTATGCCTACGTAACGGGAAATTTTTCGGACATTATATCTAATGGTTCACATGATTATAACTATATTTTGTTCCGCTGTATCAATTAGGTAATCGAAAATATCCAATTTTAACCTGGATACTTTTATTAAACAATTTTTGTTTGTTAATGTTGTTATTTTAATAACTGGCATTTCTTTCCTCAAAAATATTAAAAATATAAAATAGAATTTTTAAATGACAACATTCTAAGTTTAGTATAATTAGACATTAAGTTTAAATATTTAAAATATTAAACACAAACAGGTTAGTCACATGTACACATATTCTTATGTTTTTCATTTCCATACTCTTTTACATACTTCTTTCTTCAGTTATTCAGTCGTTCTGCACACTTAGAATTCATTTTTCGTTGTTTATTTTAATATTTATTATAAATGTATGTGCTTCAATAATATTTGGTAACATCGTTTAAAAATTTTATATTAACATATTATTTTTAATTCTTGTAACTTTGGTACAGTAAAATTAATAAAATTCAGCCTCGAGCTCCGAGAATAATTTCGCTCAACTTTTTAAATCATAATGAATGCTTGGAGTGAAAACTATTACATCTCCAAAACTATAAGAAAAAAGTTTCAAACGTGTTATAAAAGAAAAAAAAGCCGAAATGTTTTTAATATTTTCTCCTAAAAGAGTGACAAAGTGTTATTTCCAAAATTCTTCTACTCTTTGTGGAATTAAACCCAGTCCGGTTAATGCAGCAATCTGAGCTAATATCAAACCCAGTCCGGTTAATGCAGCAATCTGAGCTAATATTAAACCCAGTCAGGTTAATGCAGCAATCTGAGCTAATATTAAACCCAGTCAGGTTAATGCAGCAATCTGAGCTAATATTAAACCCAGTCCGGTTAATGCAGCAATCTGAACTAATATTAAACCCAGTCCGGTTAATGCAGCAATCTGAGCTAATATTAAACCCAGTCCGGTTAATGCAGCAATCTGAGCTAATATTACTACTGGTGAAATAAGTACATATATTTTTTTATATGTACATTTCGAATTCTGGACAACATGGGCAAATAAAGGTTTCAAAGTTATACATCTTTACTTTCTATTTTCCTGTTGAACTTGATTTATTGTGATATTTATGCCATTATTAATCATCAATAACTACACTAACTAACATTGTTACTATCCTAATAGTCACGAAAATGTAGATAAACCCTCAAACTGTATTTTCGAACGAAGGAAATCAAAAGAGTGGCCGACCAATTATATGCAGTTAACTCAAGTAAATATTTTGTTGACAGTCTGATTTCTTTAGGACCAACAAACAGATTTTTGTTTGTTTTGTTTGTTTGTTTTAATTGGAGCATGTATTTTGTTACATGAACAAAATTAACTTTGTCGCTTTTCAAATTTCGATTATTTAAAAAAATGTTATTTTGGGGCAACTAAATATAATTTTGGCCCTATGCAAAAAAAATATTTTTTTTTGTCTTTTCTATCAGTTAAGTCCGTATGTTGTCACACGAAGTTGCTAATTTACTTAACAGATGACGGGACACAACAAGTATGCTTTTTTTTTTATAGTGGGTGGCAACATTCACTTACAATTTTTTCTGGAATTGAAAAAATATAATAAATACAGGTCAAATCAAAATAATTAAACTTAACACTGCTACCAAAACGTAGCCGATTATGACAGAAGACCTTGCAGGGTGTGTATGTGAATAAGAACTCTGGAAGTTCATTCCAGTTTTTGTTTATGTTATAAAAAGATTCAATTTGGGAGCCCCGTATCAACATTGCACATGTCCAAACGTCAATCTCCAGTTCTTACCAGGCACGAGGCAGCATGTTGTCAACTATGGATGCGAAAGCAGTAACAATATTGCCTTCGTAATTCTAGTAGATCGTTCCGAAGGGGCGGAACATACTCAGTATGTTTCACCTGTCCCCAAACACAAAATCACAAGACGTAAGATCTGGTGACCTTGGTGGTCAATTTCTAAATGCAAAATCGTCGACACTAGCACTACCAATCCAGCGGCGAACTAGCACTACCAATCCAGCGGCGAACTAGCACTACCAATCCAGCGGCGAACTAGCACTACCAATCCAGCGGCGAACTAGCACTACCAATCCAGCGGCGAACGAGATGTTTATGGTGGTAAGGTCGCACCTCGCCGTTATTATAAGGCGGAGCCCCAACTCATTGTCTCTGGTATCCTCATCAAGATGCAGCATTGGCCACTGTGAAACATCTCAAGATAATTTATCCCGGAAACGGTATCCTCCATAAATAAAAATAGGCCGTAGAATCTTTTTTTTGTGATACTGCACAAAACACATTGAGCTTTGGTGAACCTCGAATATGCTCAATCGTGATACGTGGGTTCTCTATGCCCCATATCCTCAGATTATGAAGATCCGCTTCCTCATTTACATGAAAGGTAGCTTCATCACTGAGAACAAGACGACCTGCGAAACCTTTGTCCTCTTTTCCCGCTCGCATTTCCACACAAAACTGGTAGCAGCGTAAGTTATTGTCATTTTCTCTTAATGCTTGTACCACCTGCAATTTAAAGTGAGTGAAGAGATTTGGACGGCTTTTAACATCGGGGTCTTGAGAACCGATGAGGGTGATTGCGGTGAGTACGGAGCGGAGCCGGAATGAAAGGACGGGGGAAACGGGAAATCCCGAGGAAACCCACCGACCAACGGCATCGTCCGGCACGATTCCCAAATGCGAAAATCCAGAGTGGCCCTCCAATTGAAAGGCTTTGCATCTCAGCCACTTATGAATAACACGCCATACAGTTTTCTGGGTCAGCTGCAGTTCACGACTTGCAAGTTGGTTAGATTTTAGCGGACTTCTTGCGGACACTTCCCTAATACTGTAGACAGTTTCATTGTTTACACGCGACCACCCGGTGCTCTTCGCTTTGCACACATAGATCGAGCCTCTTAAAACTGGCTGTACAACATGTACACACTAAGTTTGAATCAGTGAAAATTACACTTGTTCAATCAGTCAACAGTACCCCGCTGATTCAACAGTCACTTCAGTGAGTTTAACTGATGAATCAGTGAAAAAAATGTCATATTGTCTTCTCTTATTGATTCAGTGACATTTACCACTAATCCATCGGTCTTTTTTTTTTCACTCTTTTTCAGTGATATGTTTTTTGACTGATGGATCAGTTAAACAGCGTGTAAAAATGGCCTTCAGAAAACGATTAAAAATGGCCATTAAACAAAGTGTATCAAATGAAATAACAACGAATAAACTAATAAAACCAATACGAAATACTTTCTAAAATGTGTTTCGTCTTTGAAAACACCATTTCACGAGGTAATATGAACATTCAATCTTCTTTTCCGTTTTAACGTCTTTTATTTCGTTTTCATGTAATCGCCACAACGCTCTGCTTGAAGGTTTAAACTGCATATAATGTGGTATTAATTAACTCTGTATATTAATCGTTTCAACAATCCTAACGGTACCAATTAAACCAAAAACAAAAAGTAAGGGCATACAATTTAAAATCACGTGCTCTCGATAGAAACTGCATCACATATATTTTCCTATTAATTTGTCAATTGACTTGGTAGCGCAGATGGTACTATAAAAGACTAAGAGCGACGTATTAGAAGTCCGTAAGTTTAAACCCGGTCATGTATGTTTTTTTTTTCTTTTTTTTTTCACTTTTTTAAGTTATGGTACATTGCGAATAATAAACTACAGTGAACATGTTTATTTGAGGTAATTATTCGACTAAATCTAATAAAACCCATATTTAATTTCCCACTGCAGTCGGCCATCACTTATTCAATCAGTGAAATTGTTTCACCTTACTAATTCAATCGGTGAAATTATTTCGCTGAAACAAAAAGTGGTTTTCCACTGATTCTAAGTGGAGCCATTTTCACTGATTCGAGCAGTTGAATTTCAATTGCAAATCAATGGTTTTCGAATTTAGAGTGTATATGTTCTTTCGAAATGGTGAATTACTACCAGAATGTGTGCGGAAATGTTTTTGCACAAATCGAATCAGTCTTCTCTATCTGTAACACATAATATGCTTTCTGCTGGTCATTCGCCATTTTTGTACACTAGCGATCCTGGCGGACCAGTGGTAAAACATCATAGGTACCCCAAGGAGACATAACACTTTCAGAGGTTTCTTTACATACACACCCTGCACTATATTCTGCAATAATCGGTTACGTTCTTCTACTAGTTGTTTCTTCTTTTTCACTTGCTCTGTATTTTTATCGTAATTTTTATGATTTTGATTGACTAAAAGATTAGTTATTTTCATACTAAAGCGCTGGACAGATAAACATGGGATTCTGATATTAGCTTACCTTTAGAGTGGAGGTACCATCAGACAGGGGTTTTCCATAATTCAATTTTTGAGGACGAGAAAAAGAGTATAATATTTTTACACGGAACTGTTAACATCCCTTAATTCCAATGAGATATCACAGGGTTTTCGCTTCAAAAGACAGTCTCCATGGTTTTTTTAATAAATGATTTTCAGATTTTTTTAACTTACCACCTACAAGAAATAAAGGAGGGGTGAAAAGGGATGAAACTTATTAACATGGATTCCTCAAGATATTTTGAAAAAATGAAATGTCGCGTTGGATTTTGCTTCAGAAGGCTTCTAAAGAATTGAGTAAAATACTATTTTAGGGTTTTTGAAATTTTATCACCAGGGTGTGTATGTGGGTGAAATGTTATCACATATACCTCAAAATCTATTTTACACTACAATATATTACAAGTCCAAATATACAATGATTAAAAATTGTGTTTATAAATTAATTTTTTGGAGATTGGTGGTGTTATTTAATTTCATTGTCTTGTTTATTCGATGTCTCTTAAATACTTAATGAAATAATACAGGCATACTTTTTTATTTCAAACAGACAAGTGCCTCAATTATTAATACAAAATGTTTGCTAATTTAGGTAATGGGATTAAAATGCCGAAATATAATTTCACAAACTCGTCAAAATTTCCTAACTCTTACTATTTGCCTTAAATTTGACCCTATCTCTTTAAATGGCAACCTAGCATTTTTTTTTTAATTCATCCAAATTAAATATTAAGAGCACTCAGGAAACATGTGACTCACCCGGAAGCAAAAAAAATTTCCGGTGCAACCATCATCCAAGTTGTTGAAAAATGTTAGTAATTAGGCACAGCCAACAATTAAGTAGTTAATAATAATTATACGGCACTGCCGGTACGATACATCATTGTATATATTTTTTCTCATTATGTTTCTCTTAGTATGAGATCCTGTATAGTCCTTAATCCTCAATCCAGGTAGAGAAATATGTCCACCATTTAGCTGTGAATCAGCTATTTATCTACCTATAGTAAGTTGCCTTTTTTATTTCTGATTTATACTCCCAGTTTAGTATTGATTTGCATTCGTCAATGGATTTATTGATTATTTTAAGTACAAACCCCAACCTGTCTTACACCTTACTGGTTTAATTATTTAGCCTTATGGTTATGTTTTTTATTTAAATATCATCTTTGCTAACGTCTTTAGTCATGGTTTATTTCATTGCATTGCTGCTCCTTCTATCGGCAGAACTACGTCGCCTGCTCCAGAGAAAGCACACCCAATAACTTGGCAATCTTAAGGGGGAAGGCGCCTTAATATCTTGGATTTACGTATTTTCCTCATTTACTTAATTTTCGGAGTCAATATTTAAAAACCAAGCTAGTCATGACATAGAGAACATTTTAACAGTTATTTCTCAATCCCACTTATATTTCTTAAATAATTAGTGTCACATTTGTATTACCGTAATCAAACATTATCTAATTATTTCATAATTTCAATCCCACATAGAAAAGTACAGGTATATTTGAAACCCTAAAAATTAAAAAATAGTTCATTAAGTAGTCGTTCATTTTAATGTCTAGCTTTGATTCTTTATTTCTGGTCATACATTTTCAATACGAATAATTGTAAGAAAATTTGAAAACGGAGTAGATACTCCCCCTTAAGGGAATGAAGGAAGAAATTCTAATAAGGTGCATTAAGAGCCACTGCAATTAAAGTGTTCATTACCTGTTTCATAAGTGGGCAAAAGAGCTGGCAGAGAATTAGATTGATATAATTCCATTGCATGGAAATTTCAATGTTAACAGCCGTCTGTAGCAATCTTATAACCAACAAGCATGGCTTCAATTGCTAAGCATAGATTATTATGGTTTAAAAGCAGTTCACGGTAAAAAATAAACCCGAAGCACTTGACCAACCCTTCACATTCTCCTATTCACCAATAATAACTAAAACCCTTTTCCTACTGAAATTCACTGCTCACTGCTAGTTCCATAATATAAAATAAAATACTTGTCTTACGTTATAAACAGGGTTTGATAATGTTCTCTATTCCAATTACTACCCGTGTAGTTTCACTAGCTTAGCATTACTTATTTTTGTTGTGGGTCGTAGATATGTATACAAATGCAGTCACTCAAACCTCACAACCACACTAAGATGCGGTACATAGCCTATTCCTGCACGATGAATTAGACACCGTCACAGATGCATCATGCCATGAGTCCTGTGACTAATTAAAATCTCTCTCACTCATGTTGATTTCTAGGTGAAGTACCAATAATAAACAACCGTCATGTGGTTGTAAAGTATATGACTGAATTGTTCTATAGCTTCTTAATATGCATCATGAATTCAGATTAAAAATAACACATGTGTTTTCTGACAGCTTTATTTAAACTCTGCTAGTACATACATATTTTAAAACATTTTAAATGGTGGTTAAATACAGTGAATAATTAAAAATTACTACTTGTTGTATGGCACGACAACTGGGACCACATCTGGATGAGAAACTGGGATCTCCACTGCTTGGTTCCCTGGTCCAGAAGCAGGTCCAGATCCAGATCCAGAACCAGAAGCTGACCCCGATCCAGAAGCAGAGCCAGATCCAGAAGCTGATCCAGATCCAGATACTGATCCGGAACCAGATGCTGATCCAGATCCAGAAGCAGAGCCGGATCCAGAGGCAGATCCAGATCCAGATCCAGAAGCAGAGCCGGATCCAGAGGCAGATCCTGATCCGGAAGCAGATCCAGAGCCAGAGCTAGCACCTGCAGTTCCAAACCTGCATCCAGCATGGTATGGATAGTCGCAAGTCTCCAGCTGCAACATGAAACTCGCAGTCAACACTAGTACAGACAACACACAATATTCCCAGCAGCACCTATGCTTGACTGGATTTGTGCACAGTTTCTCGAGTCTTGATCCTCACCTTAGCATTCCAGTACAGGTTGGCGGAACACTCCATCCTCACGGCCTTGAAGCCCACGCACTCAAAGAAGTAGTGGCAGTTCCTGCGGTCTGGCAGGTACTGGGACTTGGCATATGAGGCGAAGATAGGGTTGCACCTCCTGTTGAAGATGACGCCCCATTGCTCGTCCGTGATTGTCTTGGTCTCATCCGCAGACAGTGCGTCCAGCTGGGCGTCTGTCAGGTCGGTGACGTCAGCTCGGGCATAAGCCACCAAGAGCACGGCTATCAATGCGAAAACTGAAGAAACGGGGGAGACAACATTAATCTCGATTAACACAATACATGCATGACATTTAGGGCAGTTACCATAAGCATTATCCGTAGCCATGTACGGTTTATTGAAATCATGTGTTTTGTCGACAGTTCACATTTCTAGCCATACTATATTAAAACTGCCTCTAATACATAACGTTTTCAAATTCATGTCGAATATTCTTTAGATTGCTTCTGAAATTGTGACAGTGATAAAATAATTTTATGAGTTCTAAGTTTTTATATAAACAGTTTAAAAATCTTTTTATAAAGACTGTCTGTTTTACTATAAGAATATCAAAATTTGCATAGACTGATATTTCATTTTATGTGAAGTAACACATATTTACATTGGTGATCCCAAAGGGCTACTTCTGATAATTATTTAAAATTTATATAAAAAATTACTCGTTTTAAGGAAAACATGCAATAAAAATAAATATAAAATTTTTTTTTTTGTTTAATAAAGCAATAAATATCGCATACACAAGCATTCTAGATTATTTGTATCCCATGTTATTACCCAATGTTTTAAGAGTTGCTGTGTGATTACTTTGTCAATTACTTGTAATGAATTTATATTCAGTGGTATCAGCAGGCCTTAAGAACTCGTATGGCTTATATTTCTGATATATCCTCTGCTCAAAACGACCCGATAAACATGCCCTAGGTATCTTAACACATAACCAACCTCTAATTCGAAGAAAGGCTACCCAGCAATGGTTTGAAGTAAGCATCACAATCAGATTAGCCTACTAGCAGTTTTCGACTTGTCTTTGCCACTTACATGTCCATTTTCGAACAGATATCTTCTTGACTGCTTTTTTTTTTTACAGAATTCCACCCAACAATCAGTCTTAATTTAACGAAGTTTCGATTTGAAGGCTTCGTTGAAAAACAATCAGAATCCGTGACGTCATATTTTACATGGGTCTGATTCATATCGTTGATATGTATCTGAACACTCGGTAATTCTCATTCTTGTTTTCTTCCACTGATCTAGTATCATTTATTTTGCAATGTATTCCTTAAAAGTCCAATAGTAAAATTTCATCCCGTACCCATATAATAAATTTTATTGTTTCACCTGCATTATATAAGTGAACAAGTAAATAAATGGTATGAAAAAATATTTATGGACCAATCATATTTGCGATAAAACTATTTCGTGTTTGGTTTAATAGTTTTTGTCACGTGATAGCTATCCGTTACCAACAGTAAAGTACTCGTAATTACCCAATCAAATAAGGATATAGTGCCTCATGCAAAAATAACCAATGACAAGGGCTTAACGTCCCGTCGACAACGACGTGATAAAACACAGAAGTTCTGCCTTAGCGTATCTGAATCCTCATTGACCCAATGAAATGGAATAATTGTTTCAAACATGAATGATATACAATAACTGAATAAAACTGTGGGACATGTGTACAGTACGTTGAATCCCAGTTGTCAACTTTTCCCTAGACTAACCATCGTCTGCATGTACAAGTTTCAGCCTTCGGAAGCATATTAAACATTTTAGAGTTATTATTCCTCTACAAAGTCGTAAAGCGTCGTAATATATTATAATGCATATACTACTAACATTTCATTTTGGATAATTCGTCTGGCTGTTCTGCTCACGATCAGCTGTGTGCTGTTTTCTCGGCCCACTACTGTCATTTATACCTGCTCGTAATCGCATGTCAGAACGATCGAGAATTGGTGACAGCTTCAAGTGCTTGAAATGTTGCTGCGGCATGGCTTGGAAATCCTGTCACGTACAGTGAACGTTATCAGTGTCAATACTGTCTCGTTATTTACTAGCTTTCCGAGTTATTTCCCAAGGCCTCTTCAACTTCCTCTCATAGCTGCATAACACCTTATAGTGCGCCGCGTTAACTGATATACAACAAAACCCAATATTTCTATGTTAACCTGCACATTTTAACAGGCAGGACTGGCTACGCTCAGTAAAGTCATAATAATAATCTGTCGAAACGTAGTTTCAAGTCCTGAATGTTGAATTAAAATTATAAGCCAAACATTTGTGGCTACTAAAAATATTTTTTTTCCTTTCTGTTTCATTAATGCATATAAATGTAGGCCTAACAGTAGCAAATTTTTAAAATATTAACTATTCTAATAATTATACAATATCACATGAGTGAAGCGGGAATACAGTAATTACGTCCATGATAATTTTAATTTTACATATTATGGTAGAATACCTAATGCTCATGCAAGTATATGTTAACCGTGGCTTTCGAAAGTGCCCAGTTTACCGTGAATACTCTGTAATTGGCTTCCTCCGACTTTTTAAGATGCACGGTGACAGTGGCTGAGCGGTTAACACGCTCGCCTCCCACCAAGGAGAACTGAGTTCAATCCCCGGCTGGGTCACCGGATATTCGCAAGTGGGAGTCGTGCCGGACGAAGCTGTTGGTCAAGCAGGTTTTCTCGGGGATCTTCCATTTCCCCGCCTCTCCATTCTGGGGGCGCTCCATATCCACTTCAATTACACTCATCGGCTCTCAAGACCTCGCTGTTAAGAACCGACCAAAACTTTTCACTTCATTTCACTTCACTTTTTCCGACTTTCTCGTATGGTATATTTGCACACTACTGGGTCACTCAATTGTTAATTACTAGAGCTAGTGATTTTTCGCGATAAAAAATATGAGCACACGGTAGACTTCAATACTATAAGCACCCAACAGCAGTTTGTTTAATGCTATTTGTTACTGCTGTCTGCCTGAGAAGGTTTTTTCATATTTGACCATGCCCCTCAGAATTCTACAACAACGGCACGGCACCCATGTGATTCATGCGCAGACTAACACGTGTCCAAATGTAATTCAGCCAATAATGAGAGGTAAACAACCCTACAGTGTTTTTAAATATAACTTGTCTCGAAATCTTTTTGGGAAATTTCACTATGTCTATAGGTTCTTGTTGACCCCTAGTCAATTAATAAAGGTATTTCTAGTTAACTACGGTCCTATTATAGAAACAGTGAAATCGTACATGTATTTTTTATAAATAAGGTCTGTTGCCAAAAAAAAAAAGATGACTCGTGTTTTACATGTCACTGGGAAACACTTGTTCTGATAATCAGTTACGGGGAAGGAAGAGGGTATGACATGAATTAAAAAGTCATTCCAAAAATCCATCTCTTTTCTGAAAATCATGGAAAAACAAAATTATGACGACCGGACCGGGGATTGAAACTGGGTCCTCCCGAATGCAAATCCAGTGTTAAAACATGATTGCACCTAGCTCCGAACCGGGAAATGTTGTGAATTCGTTAAACAACTTCGTAAAATTCCCCGAGAATGTCTACTGTGCTCGCAAACATTCTCCTGATATTCTGGTTGAAATGTCAGGGAGTACGAAATTGGTTAGAAAATAAATAAAATAAATATAAATTCTCTATTCGCGTTAACTTCCAACTTTACTGACGCTCTGCTGAAGTTCTACTTCCCGGATATTCCTCCGCTTCCAGCAAACAAATGTTAAACAATCACACCAGGGGGCTAACTCACCGTAATCGTGCGCACTCAGTGAAATAGTATTACGCCTATGAACTATTTCTTAATATGGATTATCAATACCCCTCTTTTCTATATGTCTTCATTCGTATCATTTTGAATGGAATTATATAATTTATAGACAAAATAATATTAAATGTTCCATTCAACCACAAATGTGATACTTTTATGTTAATATATGTATGAAACGCTTGTGATACGTGGAAACAATCAAACTCGTCATACAGGGGGTGAGTTTTTAAAGGTTTGATTCATAAAGTGTTAAGAAACCGCCAATAGACTACATATGGGAATAGAAACTAGATGACGTAACAGATTTCCCGAACACCTACATATTCGTAACACCAACTTAAGCAGTACAATTTTTCTCCTAATAGATGCTAAATATTAATATGCGTAATAAAGGAGAGAGTATTTCAAATGAAGAAAAATCAGTTCTACGAGTTTTGTTTCAGTGACAATTTGTTAAGTGGTATTTAGAAATGTTTCAAGATGGAAATATCTCATTGAAATATTCGTTCAGAGTTAGGAAAATTCGGGTCTTCAATTCTGCAGCAACACTTGGTTTCCTTTATTCAGCGATAATAACCAAGCTCTTAACATATCGGACGAAGGATCGTAAAAGTCATATAAGGGAACTGTGTCGATATTCATATGAAATCCATGCGGGAAATCCATTAACATTGCACGCCCAAGCTGTTCGCGGTTAATCGTATACTTTTCAAAACTGCTCTTAGCATCTACATTTTCTGCTTATTTTGTATTCGCCCGCCGTGTATAACACTATTATTTCCACATAATCGACAACTACAGCCATACGCCGACTATGTGTAATTCTGAAATTATAAGAAACCGTATTATACTATTATGTTATTTATTACGGCCATCTACGTACCGCAGAAATCTAATATATCAAATGAAATCATTAGTAACCTGCAAAATTCGCTTTATTTTTTGGCATCAAATTAAAATTCACTGTGATGTATATACTCGAGCCGGCCTCGTTTCTCCATTGTCTTCTGTACATGTAAGAAGTCCCTCCCTTTCTGAGTGAACTGCAAGTGATTGGGGCTCACGATTATGAAGTGTTCATTTATTGGTGCAGAGTAACAGCGGCCGTGTCAAATAAATCATGGCCCAATGAAAACCGTAGTTCAAGGGTAAAGGTGCTTTAAGTTTAAACTCTCCTAAAATAATAAGGCGAATTTTGCAGGTCTCTTGAAATCATTATCCTCGAATCTGAACATCACACCACAGAGTAGACAAGTACCTACCTTGCAGGGGGACGAAATAGAGAGGCTGTTATTTGATGTGGGCGTGGCCAATCTCTGATTACCTACACTAGACTTTGAGAATGGCTCTCCTATGGCTGATTGGCTACTCCTCTCTGCCTATTGGCTGGGATACCAGCTGGCGATAAAGTTGTCATTCGCTGATTGGCCAACGGCGTTACGACATGCTGCTGGCTAGTGACGCCATCTTGTAGGCCAGTGTGTGCAGCTGGAGTTCACGTTACCACGGGCTGCTTCCACCTCTGTATAATTAACTACTCTGTGGTTACACTACAATTAAGAATTTCCGTTACGGCTATACTCCCGTACCGCTGCCAACTTAACTGGCAGCAAGTCATACAATGTGTAAATGCAGTGTGAGTAAAGGATTTTTTTTCAAAGGTTTCAGAAAGTACTCACTTAAACGCGACAAATTATACAAGCTCAAATACCAGTTATAGTGTGATAATAATAGTGTAACAATTACGAATAAATAAATGAAGGTCGTGAGAAAGGTGTACATAGATCGTAGAGTAAATGTGGGGTAGAGAGATTACTCTTGCTGCACAAATCTGGTTTACGTCGTGTCCCAACATTGGACTGATCACCTGCTAACACGACTGTCTTGTGCAATGATCTGAATGATTAGAATATAGTTAAGTAATAATTGATATTTTGTACCTTTTATCTTGCTTATATTTTCTGTAATCCACCTTCCTTTTATTCATTATTAAGTAATTATAAAGGAAGAGAAAAAGGTCGCGAATTCAGTTGAGAATTAAAACAGTCACTCATTTAAGGTATTATTTTCTATGGGTTCGCAGTTTATCATATATTACCTGGAAGACTCCGAGTTAATAGCATACCTGCGGGAAAAGAAGGCTGGAATCCCGTGTTTACTGCGTCAGAGGTAAAACTGGCCATCCACTGGGACAATAGACATGTAGCTGAGTTTGTAGTATGTTGCTAGCATAACCTTTGAAATAGTCCCATTCCTATACTGTCTATTAATATAATTTAATTCCATTACTAGAAACCTGCAAAATTCGCCTTATTATTTCAGGACAGTTTAAATTTAATACACTTTTGCCTTTGCAATATCTTTGACATAGGCCCATAATTGATTTGACAAGCCCCGGGTTACTCGGCGCCAATAGATAAGTGAACACTTCACAGTCCTGTGTCCTAGTCACGTACAGTTCACTCAGAAAGTGAGTGACTTCATATCTGGGTAGTAGTCAAAGGAATAACTACGCCGGCTCGGGTATATACAGTGCTGTGAATTATAGCTTGATAGCAAGAAATTACGTTAATTTTACATTTCCCTAACCATTACAGTTCCTATAATCTCGCGTTATAAGGCAGCACCAAGCTAGACTCCGCCATCCTCTACACACGCGAGCAGACGTCACTTGTTCATTGGCTGCTGACAGAGGCTGAACTCGTCCTCCAGAAGCCACCATTGGTTGTGAGCCCTGCAGAACGTGCCTGATGAGTGGAGGTCCAATGTCATAATTAAATATTTGTATGCTGTCTACCTTGGGGTACTAAATTATTACGTAAAATTTGTATATTTCTGATAGGTTAATACGTTATTTTTTGTATTTTGCAACCACACTAAATGTTTTTATCTTTGCATATATAGTCTATTCGCGATTTCTTCGCATTTTAATCCAAACTTTGGAAAATAACCCCATGTGTGAATTGTTTGATTCTGTTCTAAATATACCATGTATCGCAAGCGTTTTATGTCTGTGTTAACATAAATGTCCTTTATTTTGGAATAAATTAACTTTTATTCATATTTTTTTATTAAATATTTCACTTATGACTGACATGAATAAAAACAGGGAGAATATAGGTGTATTGATAATTACTAATAAGAAATAGAACTTAGGAAGAATATTATCATGGTGAATACGCACGAACAGGGTGCGTTGCCCCTTGGTGTAAGTTTATAGACTCGGTCATGCTTTGTTTGCATGAGGGGCAGGAATATCGTGAAAGCAGAATTTTAGCAGGGCTTCAGAGAATTTCGAGGTTAGCTAACCGTGAATGGACTATAGTCAAGATGTTTATTACTGAGTGCTTTTCATTAAATAATTCGTTCACCAAAAATTGTTATTATTTTTAATTGTGTTTTTAAAAGATATAATTTTTATTATATATTTCCTACGCCAATTGCCTAGGCAATTACATTTTGATTTATGTCCAATACTTAGTGAACACATTATTTATTTGAAAATTGAGCGGTGTTGGGATGTGAAATTAGGCATAACTTCATAATGTTCCTGAGTTTATAGACAGGAAAATTTATAGTATCGTGATATATATATATATATATATACAGAACATCATAGAGAGAATTTTTTAATTTTAATTTTGTAAGCTTTTGCCTGTTACCATATGTACGTTAAATTGTTTCTCGATACATCAATTCAGAACTGAACATTGATCAAATAAGTGCGTTGCTAATTTTTATAAGAACAATATTTTACTGACAGACATCGCCATGAAGAAATGCATTAGGTTAACTATTTCTGTCGCAAGCTTCTATAAAGATAAAGTGTTTTTAATAATACTTTGAGTTGATGAATGATATTTTGTCGTGTATTTGCGTGATGGAGTTTCCCATGAACGCCCACAGATAGAGAGAACGTAGTTTGTTTAGTCTGCACTGGTACAGTCACGGATTATCGCAGTTGGACTTTGGTCCTCATCACGTGTTCCGTTCGTAGGTATGCTAGTTTGATTACATAGCCGTGATTGCAGAAATGGCCCCGTCAATCAACGTCAAAACGAAGGACGGCTCAATTAAGTGCGGGGGAATTTTAAAAATAATACTTGAAATACCGTAGGTCAAAGTACATCAGTATTCGGTTTAGTACGTATGGACGAGATGGTGGTAATGAAATATTCCTCTCGCTATTGTCTCGGGTGTAAATAAAGGCATTGGTTAGGTCTCGTAGAATGGAATTTCTCAAAGCTAAATTAGCAACTGAATTATAACTACTCAGTGTGTTCAGATGGGATTTATTTTATTCACTATATATTTCAATTAACAAAACTGTCATATACAGGGATAATTGTTTACTGTTTTTAGAATAATGACGTATTTATAACACCAAATCAATACAAACATATGTCAAAATAACAGTTTTGACATTTATTTTAGACTTGCATCACGACCTTAACATAAATAACGACAAAAATTTAAAAAATAATAAATTTAAACCGAATTTCATTTTCTTTTTAGTTCCTGGAAGAAAATTTTATAAGTAAAGTTTTTCGTCATGGTGTATAAATTTCAATATTATAGAGCTGTCGATAACAATAATTTGATAATTTTTAGGCACGTACTATGGCATACTTAATGATTTTGTGTTTCCTATCCTATAAATTTACACACAAAATATAAAATGTTGAATCTAAAACTATAAACACTATTAACTATTTCTGTAAGTTGTCAATAATACGGGCCGGGAGCAAAATAAATACATGAAAGAAGGGTTCGCCCTCTTTAGCCCGGTGTCTAGCAACCATTCATGATAATTGGAATTTCCGAATTTCGCTAAAAGTTTTCTGCTCAAGATTGATTTCAACAGTGTACTGACACTGTAGCAGTGTTCATTTGCCTATTGGTTGCATGACTTAGTGAGAGGACGTTCTCTAACTTGACCGGCCAATGAGAAATAAGTTACTCTGTTAATGGAAGCAGGTGATACGCAACAAGTAAATCGTCCAATCACGAATCGAGATAGATTCAATTCAAAGAGTCTCCACATGTCAATATTTTAGTGGGTCTCATTAGTTACACGTTCTGCAAGCTTGCGCTAGAAAGCTGCAAGTTTAATTCAAGCATCTGCAAGCTTGTCATTAGCAAGTATTGCGAGTCATGAGAAATGAGGATTGAATCAGGCTTGAATAGCACATGATATACTGGCTCGGCAATGCAAATTCATGTCAAATGCTATCTGGGATATAATTATATGTTTTATTACCTTATCCGGTTTACATACCGCTGTATTGTGTGTTGATTGTGCGTTTTTAATAACCAGGAAATAGCAACTACATATGAACTTCTTAAAAGTTACTTTTAAATATACATGGCAGTAAGAACTATAAAAGCTAACAAATATATATGCTGCCCCGGCATAGTTTCTGTTCATCTGTTGGGACTTGCGTAAACAAGCGATGGCAGGTCAGATCATGTTCCGAAGCTACAAACGTTATTTCATCAGTATTCGTGTTTTATATATTCTGTTAAAATATAGTATAAACGATATTTTGAAAGACATGTGCTTAAAACGTTTACAGTTTGACCAAATTTTGCCCAGGTTCTACAAAGCATACAATTGTGTGAATACATTGAATTGATTAGAAGTTTAGAAAGTTGTTCGTCGGCGCAGCTAAATCGTGATGCCATGATGTCTTCTTCTTCTTGTTCTACTTATTCTACTGCTGCTACTACTACTACTACTACTGACGCAAATCATTTCTCTATAAGGAACACAAGGTCTTAGAGTGAACAATTAAGTGATAAAACTATCACATTTGTAAATTTCGCGTCATTATTTATCGCCACGGTAGTTGTCACGGTCCAATAATAGTACAACGTGTCAGAAACGATGAAGCGAATTTTACAGGGCTTTAGAAATTACCGTGAATGGATTATATGCAATATACGTGGAATCATTTCGTTTAATGTGATAACATGCACAGAAATTAAACACTCTCACGATTATTGTAGACAGTTTGTCTCCTTATTGCATGGGAAGGTGTGAGGCTCAGATTCCACATCAACATCGTAGTCTCATTATTAAAAAGATAGACGACGCCCAGCTGGAACGAGTGAGTATGAATTACTGACCGACCAAGTCGCCGGTCTAACTCCAAGAATGAGTTTGAAACAACTTATCTTTACATTTAATTGTTATCCTTTACAAAAACTGTTCAAAAGTGCGGCCTCAAGCTTCAATACAAGTCTGTAACGAAGTACCATCCCTTGATGTGTGTAAACAAAGACTCCAGGCATGTGATGTAGAGAGTAAGCAGCTGCTAGAACCCGGGCGACCAGATATACCACTGATTCAGTTGTAACTTCGTGCACCCGACTCTTCTAGAGTCCTCACACAAAGTAGTCAAGCGACGTGAGGTCGGGAGAACGAGCAGGCCATGCTACGGCAACCCACCGTGGCCAATGCATTGCTCACCGAATATGCGGTTCAGTTGCTCTTCTATGTCACAAGAGAAATTAGGAATTTCACCGCCATATTGAAACGACAACCGACGACTTCGAATATGAAGAGCAAAGTGTTCGAGGAGCTGAGGCAATGTGTTCTCCAGGAACCACAAGTACTAGTTGTCACTGAGTCGTAATGCCTGCACGTTTGGTCCGATCAATATTCCCCGCACAATATCTGTCCACATGTTAACACTTTGGTGGGATGTCACTGAATGACACTGGAAACTAGTTTTCTTAATTCCTACCTGGAGATACATCTTCCATCGGCTTTTTTAGTACCAGCTGAGTTAAAGTTGGACGTAACACTTGGAAAAATCTACACCGCATTTAGTGTTTCCTCAATATAAATATGCTACATAAATGTAGAAATTACCATTTGCCGTGAAAATAACACCTAACTAAAATTAGAATTCTTTAGAAGGCAAGGTGATGACAGGGAAATTATGATGTGGTAGTTATATACGTTCGTAATCCCATAACAACCGATTTATGAAATAATGTTTACAGCTGTTTTATGGTTCTTTATAACAACACGAATGTTGTACCGTTGCCCATGGAATTGATACTCCTATAAGAGAACAAATTTTGTTGACTTATAAATATGCAGTACTGAATCAACATCAGTCATTAAATGTACAAGAACACGTAGCATCCAGATGCAAGTATATATGTAGCTCTAATAATTTCAACCCTTTTGCAAACTATGCATATAATACCAAAAACGACAATATCATTTCCACAATTAGTTACGTTATCCCGCTAGGTGTATGTAAGCACCAATATCTATAACAACAAACATTTACTAGTTGACATCGCGCAGGAAAAATACATTATTTTCTATTTAGCCCACAACTTGTAAAAAATAAATACTGAAATGTCAATCTCAATTATGTTCTATACTTATCGCAAAATTTTACTTGTCAGAATCACAGTTTCGCTTTTCATGAAACCAATTAATTAAAGAATGTTGAAAGATTTTAGATGTGCTTAACATTCAGGAACGGAAAAAAATATAACATTTACAATCATTTCTTCAAGTTCATGTAAAAATGTAAAATATATGTGATTACATAAATAACGTTAAGACGTGAAAAGATGTTTTACAATGAAACTCTCATTAGATTTTGTAATAAGACCAAAATTTAGGAATTTGGGGTGTGAATATTACAAAAAGTGGTAGATTGCAGTGAAGTTAACTGATTGCTAGGTTTCTGTCAACTGTGTGCTTATCTAGACAATAATTATAGTTACAGGTGGATATTAATGTGAATATGTGACCCCGTTCAGCATAGCTAACGAAAATTCTGCTAACTTGATAGCGATGGTGTGTGATTCGTCCACAGACATCTGAGCCAAGTCCGAATTATTTTAACGGATTATATATGCAGTGAGAGCCCTGGTCAATGAAGATCTACTTGAATGCACATTTCGCATTCGTGTACTATAAGAAAAAATAACATAAGCAGTGAAGTAAAAATTGTTATATTATTAAGGAAAGTATATAGTTTATATATTTGCTGATTCTCACACAAATGTACATTAAAAAATACTAACTAAATATTTAAGCATTTACAAATGTTTACCTGACACGTTTAATTCAACACATGGGATTACTTGTCGTTCGTCGTTTCCAACTTTACTGAGAACTTAACTGTTAGTGTGCCCACTAAAATATATGCAGGTTGGGAGAATGATATTTTGCAAAGGTTTATTATAAAACTGTTCAAAGAACCGTGAATGCATTTAAATATATCCTCAGAAATATGGAAATAATAATTTTTGTTCGAAATGTTATAATACGTATTGTCTACACGTTGAAATTAAAATTTGGGTAGAAATAACATGTATTAATTATATTGTGTATCACGAGCTTATAAAATACTTAAGAAGAGGTGCAGCCAACCTTGAGCGTACAGCGGCATTGTATGTGAGCTGGGCACGTGATACGCAATGATAATATAGACTAGTGGAAATACCAAGAAGCTGATAGTGACTCGTAATGCACTTGAAGTTTGACCAACCTTCTCGCCACGGACATATGCTGCTACGTAACGTAGAGTGAGTATAAATACTCGTAGCAGCGCCACGACTCACATTGTTAGTTGTTTCTCGAGCAAGCTGACAGCTGTTTTCAACATGAACGGTGAGTGCGACGTTTAGGAATTTAATATTTCATATTTCATTCAGACACTGCGACTGTCCACATTGACTGGGCGCTTTTCAGGAAGAGTTGCCTCACAAGAAATTACTCGGAAATCTTGAAAGGTGGTTTTAGGGGGAAGTAAAGGAAATATATCTGATAGCCGATGATAAAAACCAAAATATTATTCAATATTATACATTTTTATTATCATTCTTTATACGCAGACATGCTTATATGACAGCAGAGAGGGATATGGCAACCAATTTAAATGGGATGGGGGACTATTGTATCGTTTCTTGCGCAATTAGTAAATTCACAGTATTTTTCAAATTACGTTTCCAGAATAACAGCGGTATAATAATCATTATGTATAAGTATATATATAAAGTAACAACATATGTTATTAATGTGCAAATGAAAGCATTAATACAATACAAATATTTCGGAAAACTTTACTTGCAAATCGTCTTGAAATTGATATTGAAACAAAACGCTCGAATGAAGTTTTACTGCTCTTTTAATAAAATACTTCAAACCAAAAATTTAACAAATGTTATTTCAATTAAAAATTTACAACAAAATTGCTAAATATTGTAGTACCTTAATTACATGTTTAATTTTTGTATCCATAAATCAATTAATAATAAAGACATTGCCTGTGATATAATAAGATTATCCAGGTGTATTAAGTAACTTTTCTTTGGGACAATGAATCTCCTAAGCGGATCGTTGTTATATTTTAATTTAAAAAAAACACTTGAAGATATTTAACTAACGCAGCAAAGAGGAAATTAATTTATTAAAAAGCACATGAAAACAATTCATTCCCACATGTTAAATAAAAATTAAACCTTGGCAATAATTTCCTTTTACCTGCAGTATTGTCGTCATTTTGTAGAACAAAGCTGAACCACACTGGTAGAGACTAGAAAAATTCGCGTTGCCATTTGATGACGGAATATAATTAAAACACGTTCGCTTTTGTCATTGGGCTATGAAACAACAACAGAACTGTTCGGTAACTTTCAATGAAGTCGAAAAGGAAAGTGTATCGTTAAAGTAGCACAAGCCAATGAACAGACGACATTGTCTCGAATGTATATATAATGTTGAAGTCAACCGTGATGTTAGATAATAGCGCGAACAGTTCATGACTCAAAAACTTTGTATAGCTACCTGCAAATCTATGTACATATCATCACTATTTACATAATGTTGGGCAGTAACTGAAATAAGAATCATTCATGAACTAATTTTAGAATGTGTTGAGTCACCCAAGTACATCCCAAAAGGACATCAGATTTTATAAGAATTGTTGCAATTAGAGATTCTTCAGTTTGAGATGCTTCACTGAATTGTCAGGACCCGAGAAAAGTTTAATAAATATATTAATATCAGTCGGTTTTACTGACTACAATGACATTTTAAAATTAAATCAGTTCTAAGATATTTTGTTTTCATCACAAAGGTGTTTATTTAATCAATTCAAGTTCTCCCAGAAGCTGCTATCACCGAACTCAATATAAGCATCGCAGCAGGCAAGAACATGTAGCCGTCCTCTCAAACACTCCTTTTACTTCAACAAGAAAGGCAGCCAGGATTCCAGTCACCAATTCCTCATCTTTGTCCACAAGAGTATAACAAACAAACTGCTAGATAAACCTTTGAAGTAACTGTCCAAAATATTGAGGCATTCTGGTCGCTACGACCAGTAGGTTACCGTTTGCTTTGTAGTGAGATACCCGTGCCTGGCGCATGCCTAATTTAAGGGCCGGGATAGAAACACAGACCCCTTAAGATTAGGATAGACCCAACTGGCACAGTGGAAATTCATCTAACCCAGCATTAGCCAATAATACACCGTCTGGTACACACAATGATCTCAGAACACTATCCACCTCGTACCGAAATACTCTGCTCTCGGAAAGACCTGCAAACAATTTGGAGAGCTAGCATCCTATATCCTGTATATCCGGAACAATGCAGGGGCAGATAATATCAACTATTAATTGGGACATATGATTGTTCATCATGTTGTCGTCAATCGCAGAAAATAAAGAAATAAATAACTACTTGGACTCAAAAATAATAATACAAGTATGTTTCATGCATATTTGTTAACAAAAGCCAGCCATAGCTTGTTTTTTTTTTTAATATATATTATACGACTTACTGCTAAATGTTGTAATGAAAAAAATTCATAATAATGGATCAAATTAATCACTTACACCCACTGCAGGAAATATTCCCAGGTCACACTATAGCAGCAGTAAAGATGCGCATTATTTAAGGCCATTTTGGCAAAACCGCGTTTTGTTCTGTGTGTGCTGCACCATACAGAGATGTAGTTACTTCCCCCACGAGTACAGCCTCAGTTATCAGTTGTCAGAGAGATCTACAGTTCTGTTGAACTCCAATAATTTGTATGGCTCTTACGTGTTATTACAGCTGATTGAGTTGACCCTAATTTTGCACAGAATATGTAAGTATACAGAGACGAAATATCGTGACGGTTGCATCGATGTTGCCGTATTCTTTCTCTGATTTGCTGTGCGCGGCTTTGGAGACGGGTATATGTGTTTCGGATTGGCTGCTGAATCTCGATATAGGTACCCTATATGCTGCCAAGTCAGATAGCAGATAGTTATTTGCGGAATATGTTCCGACACGTAGCTGGATAGTGACGCCATTTCTGTGCTTCTGCGACAATAGATCGAGACAATTAGCTGATATCTCACCTCCGTAATACTAAGTAACATGTGCTTTCACTATAATCTTCCACTATTCTGGCTTTGGGACCCAACAACATGTGTTCTGAAGGTTCCAAGTCTCCATCAGTAGGCAAGGATTTAATATATACACACACATATATATATATATATACATATATACCCCTATATATAAAGCTAGCAGTTCTTCCTCCGACTAATGAGCGACTCTTATTTTCATAATCAAACAGTACTGGAATCTTCAATTATGTGATAGTGGAGATTAATATTAAAGTAAGAACTCTTAGTTAAATGTAACTTAATATTAATGCTGCAGCTTACAAAGCATTTACATGGTAACAAACAATTATCTACTAAAAGTTATCCTGTTCTGTAAAAGTCTTATACAAAACCTTCACATTGAGCTTCACGTAAATGTTAGAATATATATTTGAGATTTCAGTAGTAGTTTCAGAGCATGACTTTCAATTCAAGTTTCTTTTTTTATTATTTTTACTATCAATATGATAATGATGCAACTACACTAAGAGGGGTAGTATATTTCATGTATATGTTTACGTATCAGAGGAAAGAGGGATTAAAATAATATTTTCCTTGCTTTTTCAGCTTTCGCATTGATAGCCGTGCTCTTGGTGGCTTATGCCCGAGCTGACGTCACCGACCTGACAGACGCCCAGCTGGACGCACTGTCTGCGGATGAGACCAAGGCAATCACGGACGAGCAATGGGGCGTCATCTTCAACAGGAGGTGCAACCCTATCTTCGCCTCATATGCCAAGTCCCAGTACCTGCCAGACCGCAGGAACTGCCACTACTTCTTTGAGTGCGTGGGCTTCAAGGCCGTGAGGATGGAGTGTGCCGCCAACCTGTACTGGAATGCTAAGGTGAGGATCTGGACTCGAGAAACCGTGAACATCTCCAGTCAAGCATAGCTGCTGCTGGGAATATTGTGTGTTGTCTGTACTAGTGTTGACTGCGAGTTTCATTTTGCAGCTGGAGACTTGCGACTATCCATACCACGCTGGATGCAGGTTCGGAACTGCAAGTGCTAGCTCTGGATCTTCTTCTGGATCCGGATCTGCTTCCGGATCTGGATCTGCCTCTGGATCCGGCTCTGCTTCTGGATCCGGCTCTGCTTCTGGATCTGGATCTGCATCCGGATCTGGATCTGCCTCTGGATCCGGCTCTGCTTCTGGATCCGGCTCTGCTTCTGGATCTGGATCTGCATCTGGATCCGGATCTGCTTCTGGATCAGGTTCCCACAACCAAGCCGTCGAGATTCAAATTTCTGGCCAAAACCAAAATGCAGTCCCTGTTGTTGTGCCATACAATAAGAATTGATATGGGTTTGATACAAGCATAAATTTGTGATCAAATTTAAAACTCAATTGAAAAATGTTATTTTCCAGCTAATGTAAAGAACTAAAGAGTTTCAATATAATAAATAACAGTGAATTTCAAGTAAATTTATTTTATACATTTCCTTGAACCTCACGCCTGACGATTATCTATTCATCTAATTATTATTGTAAATTATATTTTATCTTTAATAGCTTTACAAAAATTACAGTGATATTTCGGCATTTCTAGAGATGTGGATTAGTTGCAGTTATTGATTCGAGACATGCTAGCATTTAAAGAACTGATAGATTTGTCTACTTTTAATTGCCACATGTGATAATCGATACTTCCGGATAAACACGAGCATCTAAGAAAACAAGTAATAAAATGTAGGACCAATCATCGCCTTCTACTGTGGCTGCAGAAAGCCAATGAGCAGTTGATAGCAGCATGGTTGGGCATAACAAAGTGAAGTCTATTACACAGGTCTGTCATCTCGCTAATTTTTCACCTATCTTGGAGGTACATCACAGCGGTTTACTAGCATAAGTTACTTACACAATTAAATATTATCTTAAATTGATTACTGACTAAACATAAGCAATCATGATTAAAACAATTATTTTGAACATACTACATGCTTCACTGTCGTCACAAAAAAACAAATTGGTTGTGAAACAGTGCCGTATGTTCAAGGTATTTCACTTAATCATTCAGCCTCATTGAAAGAATCATTCAAACAACTTATAAACAATCCTATATGTTCACCTAATGACATAAAAAATTCACAGTTTGGTTTTGAGGACAAGTAAAACTTAAAACACTTGTATTATGATTGTCACTAATTACAATTTACCCATTAATTTTTTAACACCTCCTATATCAAACCTTCCCAACAGGTGGTACGCGAACGTATTCGAATAATCTAAGTTTTTGTAAAAAGAAAACAACAATATTATTTATTTTTCTTCAAAATGTCACATTTTGCCTTCAAAAAACCCCGACCCGCACTTTAATTCCTCTTTTTCTCACTCGTAACACATAGATCACACATTAAATTATGCACGAAAACTGCTTACTCACCGTACATTCTGGTTTTAACTTGCACTCCTTATTATCATAATATTGACAAGGGATACTCAGGAATGCAATGTTTGGATACCCCTAACCTAGATGAAGCTGATCTCGTAGCAAACAAGTAACATAATGCAAGCTCATTCTCAACCTTCAACTTCGGCATATAATAGCTACTTAGCAATTAATGTATGTTCCAGTACACAAAAATATGTGAAGTCTCACTGAAGAATTCGTTGAACAAACAAAATGTTCCATAATCTATGTGTAACGAACTGCGAAGAGAACATTCATTCTGTACACAGCAAATGCACTTTCTAATCTCAAGGAATTATTTATCATCAAACAGAATATAATATGATATTTCTATAACCTATAACGGTACTATGGCATTGCCGTAATAGAGTATGGTGTGTCTGTACGCACACTCACTCAATAAAAACACAACACGACAAATGCAACTGTGATAGCAAAGCAGCAGGAGACAAGAAATGCAATTGATATTGGAGCGAACCAAAATCATTACACAAAATCATTTATGCATGTTTAATCTACTAATTAATATACGTCAAATATTCAAATATGAGAAACAATTAAGTTTCAGAATTATAATATTACACTGGTTGTGCAGATAAGAAAAAAAATTATGAATCTGTTTCATGAAACTTTGCTATATGAACTGTGTATGGGTAGGAAGAGTATTGATATTTATCGTATATTATTTACCACTCATGTACGCAAATTACTATGCATTAAAAATAAACTCCTCTTGTAAAATCTTTCTTTAAGAGCTACATGTTTATACTATGCGAAAATTGAGATACTCGACCAATATGTTAGTTTTTGTAACTTAGTGAATTTGATTGTAAATTATATAAATTACATATGATTTTGTTTCATTGCCAGAGAGACTGTTTACTACTGAGATTATTTCTTCATTATGTTGATCGGGTTTACTTAATACGTTCATTGTATTCCATGTACGATTACACACACTCTACATAAATCTTGATTGTAGTATAACGTTACTTTATGGTAAATATATGCGTCGGCATTAAGACATTTTCCTGAAATTTCCTGGGAAAACTACAGCATTATTCCTCACCAGTCTGTGCTGTGGCCGTGTAAGATGTATCATTTGTGTTGCCGCAGTGGTATAGTGGTTAGACTGTTCGCCTCGCAGATAGGCGAACCAGGTTCTATTCCCGGTGGGGTTGATCCAGGATTTTCGCATGTAGCAATCGTGCCAGACCATGACGTTGTTCGACGAGTTTTCTCGGGGATCATTCATTTCCTCTGTTCTTGTATTCAAGCGCTTCTCCATTCCCACTTCATTTCACCCTCTTGGCACTCGCGACCTCGATGTTAACAGCCGCCCAAATCTCCCCAATCCATCCAATCTATTGTTATGTAGTTTTGGTACCTCGATTACACCACATCTATGCGGTAACTTGGATTGTAAGATGAAGCTAGAGATAATGTTGGAAGTCTGCTTCTGATTATTATGGATTTTTTTGTAAAAATTTGTTTTATGAAACAAATAAAAGCATCCATGCAAATGATAAATGTATAACTTTTTCCTAAGAATGTATTATTTAAGAAAATTGATACAACAGAAAAAAATCTCAAAGAAAGTGTCCAGGTCATCACATTGTATTGAGAATATTTTCTTGATACTCTTTCTACCCATATTACGATATGCATTTTTGAGATAAATTTAGAAGACAAATAATGGAGTGTTAGGCAGTTATCGCGGGTTTTGAGTTAAAACTATCATATTTATGCTAAGACATGATGAATGTAATTTTTTTAATGACTCGATATATATTTGCAGTTATTAATAATATCGTCACGGAGCATCAAAATTTCCTCGAAATGTAACAAAAAAAATTATCCTCGATATTACAGTGTAGGCTGTATCGATATTCGGGCCAAAGACGAACATTTACACAAAAATAATTAGTTTCCCCATTTGCCGCCAGGGGAAAAGCTAACTATTTGGAACACCAGCGCTTTTTATGGTGCAATTTTTTCCTATTTCCATTTCTCCCATAAAGAAACTCGTTTTGTTCCCAAACACGTAGAAAGTATTCAAGGAGCGGATAGTATACCACAATACAACACAAAATGCCTCTGTGAACATATGCCCTTAAGTAGACAATTTCCAAGTTACAGACCTGTCAGTGGCATGCTGGATTTATTCGTAATAGTCTTCCTGTCACATTCCATTTCGAATAGCTGTAAGCATATTCATATACACCAGCGGTGATACGTTACTCTTATTGAAGTTCTCAATAAGATCACCTTGTGCCAGTATGCAAGCTCTAACACGCTGCCTCGTTGATTGTCTGTCACGTTCAAATACTCCAGGGGTTGCACGTATCTGCTGTTAAACTTGGCGAAGCACTGTTATGTCAAGAATTGGTGTTGCATAAACTATGGCTTTCAGATGCTCCCCACAGGAAAGAAGTCCAGCGAATTGAGGTCCGGAGTTCTAAGCGCATGGCATAAGAAGTTAGTCATCTGTCAACATTGCAATGGGAGAGGTAATAACACTCAGACAATTCCAGCTGACCACAATAAAACACAGCTCGTTAAAGTTTTACGAGTAACAATACAACATGTGGTAGAGTGTTGGAATGTCCGTAGCGCAAATACTTTCAACTTCAGGACATATATTCGTTGGGATATTTTGTGTGCTTTTGGAGTGTACTTTCTACTCCACCATGACTCCCCAGATATCTGGGATCATTCTGTATACTGAAATCTTAACACTCTATGCATGGTACCAATTTAAAAACATTCAAGACAAGTTGGAAGTGAGAGGCCTATATCCACCCCTATAGCAACACCAACTCTGCTGGTCTCTGTGTTACACTCACTACACTATTACTGGTCCACACAGCAGGGTAAAGTGGCCACTCTAAGGTAAAATTATATTTATATCGTCTACTGCAAGCATATACAATATATATAATCACCCTGCGTACTATATAGCTATTGTATAACCAACTAAACATGTTGTTACGTAAATATGGCAAATTATTATGATTCTAACATAATTTTAAACATTTGTGTACCAAACGCCTACTTTTCCCTGCTATTTCAATTAAAATGACCGCTTACTGGCCATTTACGTTCTTTGCATTTAATAGTTTCTCCCCTTTGATGTATAATTAACATCCATTAGCTAAGGATCAATAGATTCAAGTAAGTCATGAAAACTAGTACAATCATACTTCGGCAATAGCCGGGAGTTTGGAAAATACCTTTAGTCTATTATTCCGGCAATCTGCTAGAACTGGCTGTTTCCATTCTATGAGTTCCTTTTGCAAACTGCGATAATTTCACTCTCAATTGGCAAACTTTTCCACCCGATAGTTCAAACAAGGTGCCTGGCCATTATACTCTATTGGGTACCACGTCACATAAGCTTGTTTAGAGTAAAAAAATAAGAATAATCTACTAAATTTTAGGACACGTCCTTTTAAATGGTAATTTACAATCATTTAGTGGGATTAAATTTAATAATTGTAAACTCTGTAACCTTGCGTGTACCTAGATAAAACTAACTGTACTCAACATCCATCTCACACTAACTATGAAAAAATTCGTTCTGAACATCCGTGACTGGCGTGCAAACCAAAAATTATTCAACCAATCAGAACAGATAGTTGAAGCAACAGAGTTTTCAAATATTTATTACCTTGGAACATTTTGACTATGATCAGTGTCCCTAGTGACTTCCCTAAAGCTGTGCATAGGCGTATTGTGTCGGCATACATCGAAACATATTTTGTGCCAGTATATCTTTTAAAGTGCTGTGGATAGAGACCTGCAACAACGGCGTTATTAATTGAGGACACGTTATTATTAAAGCGCATGTAAGTTGAGACTAGCCTTTAGTCACTATGCAATTCTTCAACGCGCCGAAGGCAATAGCGCAGTGATACTGTGACAATTAATAAACTCTTCATGTTGGTTTTAGCGAAGCATATACCGATGAGTCTCAGTGATACAGCGGCCATTAACATACGGCGCCGTATAGAGTATATACAAGGCTGTGAAGTCAATCATGATAACAGTCAATAAAACGAATTTTGCACGTCCCTAAGTTATTGCATATAGAATATAAGTATTCAGAGAATAAATGGCGTGGCCGTTTATTTATTGGAGGCCGACCCGTTTCCCGATTGGCTACGCGCGACTCTGAGAACGATCATGGCGCCTGATTTGCTACTGCGTTTTGCGAGTGGTTCTCTATTGGCTGGGCTGCCATCTGACGGCGGTGATTGTTGCTGGCTACTGACGCCGTTTCGCTAATGTGTTCGTCCTAGACATCACGGAATAACCAGTCTTTTTCACCTCCGTATTATCAAGATCAAGTATTCTGCGCTGGTGTTAAATTCAGGGCGTTAAAGAAAAGAAAACCTTTCTTTCTGGAATTATTTCTTAATAGAGGCATCGTATTTGCGCGAAAAGAGTTCCTAGAAACTATTCATAAAAATTTGAGGATTTTTGAAATCAACCTTAGAAAAAAGTCACTGCTCCTGCTTGCATATATATCCATTGTAACGGGCGCACTGTATCGCCCACAAATAACGTCTTTATGAATATTGATTTCATGTATGAAATTTCACGCTGTTCAACCACGTGATATTTTATGTATGTAAATTTTATTTGTATGGTCATAAGTTTCTCATTTTTTATTATTATTTCAAAGATATAATTTTTAACTTTATATTTACGGATGGCAATTAGTTTTTTTTTTTTTTAATTGGATAGTTTAGATAGCTTCTATTTTTGTATTTAAATGTGTTATTATTTAATTTATTTTTTGGTCTCTTGATCGTATCTGATTCAGGGTTTTGATTATTTTGTAGCTCCGTTTTGAAACCACTTATTCTATGCATTTAGTATGTTACGGTGCTGGATTGGATAGTTGGGAGGTTTTTAAAGGGTATTTTTGTCCAATCAGCCGCAGGTTTAAACCCTGCACTATGATTAGCTAGTACTGTTGGCCATGGTAGTAAGTGCCAGTCAGTTGAGCTAGTTTGCTCTCCGCCATTAACTCTAGCACGCTAGCCCGAAGCGGTCAAAGCTCAGGGTTTTTATTTAGCTGCTAGAGTGTACGATACCTCCCCCTAAATGTCATCTTTAAGTGTAATTATTGTCAGCGATTAAGATGTGTTGCATTCCTAGCTCCTTTCGTGTGGTAGATGTCAGGAGATAGAGCAGTATCGGGAAGACGGTTGAAGTGTGATCGGTTTGGATCCATTATATAACGCCCTGCCCTGATTGGTTCCTGCAGAGGGAGCATGTTCCAGCAGAGTAAACCGGTATTCTACATGAGCAAAATCCTTTATAAGATAAGGAGCGTTCATGTTTGTTACACCAGGTTACGCAAAACATATAGCTTCCATTTGTTCTGAAAGGTGTCCAGAAAATCATGTTGAAACGCGTAATATACACTGTTCCGAGCCTTATCAACTGCGAAGATACTTAGAGTGATTTCCATGTTTACCCCAGAGCATAACTAAGAAATTCCATTAACAATTTAAAATAATTTTGCAGAAACTCTAAGTTACTTTGGAACACAAGTATAGACATTTGCCAGTTATTATACATACATAATTAACGGGCACGTAACAATCCAGATACGACCATTATCAAACGGTAGTATGTTATCGTTATCTAGATTTTGCGGATTGCCACCAAGGATATTAAAACTTAATTATATCTCAGATATAGTAAAGAGCAAACTGCAAAATGAGGATTTTATTAAAACTTCAAAGGCTGAAATAATACTTGATGGTTACATTTTAGTGGAGTCGCTGCGCCCTGTTTATCAAAACCAATATGAAAACGAAACAGATTTTAAATGGATTGAGTATAAGATGTTTCTAGTTCGCACACAAATGGTATGTACAAGGGATGATCTTCAGAATGGTTTGTAATTGATCGGAGCGCTCAACTGCTCCTAGTCCTGTGGAGGACCAGGCCATTGTCACCACACTGACAACTCAGCTGATCCTAGGCCTGTGAAGGACCAGGCCATTGTCACCAAGCAGATCGCTCATATGCTCCTAGACCTGTGGAGGACCAGGCCATTGTCACCACACTGACAACTCAGCTGAACCTAGACCTGTGGAGGACCATGCCAATGTCACCACACAGACTAATCAGCTGCTCCTAGACCCGTGGATGACCAGGCCATTGTCAACAACACAGACAGCTCAGCTGCTCCTAGACCTGTGGAGGACCAGACGATTGTCACCACACAGATTGCCCAGAGATTGTTACACAGGATATGAGTGATTATATACACATAAACAATTCTAAGCACCTCACAAAAAATTTTAAGAGACATAATGAGTACGTAAGTTACAGTTTTTTATATGTTAGAGATTCCTATTTTTTTTATCATGGTAACTGTTCTAGAACCTTGTCAATACAAAAAAAGGTCACTTCCTAACCCCTAGTGTCTAAATATTTGTAATGTCATTGTCCATGGCGAAATAAAGGAAGAAAGTCACACTGTTCGGTAAAATAATGAAATGAAAATATAGTCAGTAAATTAGTTTAATTACTTTCATCCTCTTATCTTTCACTTCTAGGTTTTCTTCTATCACAATCTAAGCTGACACTTTTGACTCATTACTGGCGTCTGTCCCTTTTTTGCTGTAGTTTTTGTAAATAAAATAAGAAAATTATAATTAATTCTTTTATTTGATTAAGACCTCCGTCCCTTAACGAACTTGGTATAATCCACTTAATTTCTTGAGAGAGTAATTGTTACACTATGTATCTACACAGATACAATACCAATTAAAGGCTTGAATTTGTTACCCACTGGGAAATTCATTGAGCAGTGCGCGTCGCAGAGTAACCTACCGGTAAAATATGACCTTCCTGTGCAACATGTGGCAGTTTGTCTACACTGGTGATGAAAGGGTTAGGCGTTACATTCAGAAGTGCTCATTTTACAATGAAAAGACGGAACCTAGTTGTATTTCACAACAGTTTAGCAAAGGTCCACTTCCTCGATTGGATGGTTTAAATTATTATGTGTCTGAGGCAGCTGTCCGTAAATCACAGACAATAAGCAGCAGAGTAACCGTGTTCTGAAAGTCCCAGTCAAACACCACTCTGAGAGCACACAAAAACACAAGGAATTATTTGCGTGAAATTCGGGTGTCCTTAATTGAGTGCATTATGGAAAAAAAATTTAAAAATATAACATCGACAGTCAGGTTTAGCCATCGAACATTGAAAATCAAACCTATTGATTAAAAGTACAAGTATGCCTATATAACATTCTTGGCAATGAATAAATTTCTTAGCAAACGAAATTTATTCATTACTAACTCCCGCATTAAGGTTCCCGTCTACCTGCAACTTTTTCCTAATCAGAGGCCGAGAGCCGCAGGCGGTATAAGGACGACACTGCAACGCTCATCAAGTACTCCATCGCCGCTAAGCACAAGACTCTCAACTGGCGTACAGTGTTCTCATCGCAATGCGTGAACCTATGGGACTTTCAGTGGCGCCCTAATTATTATTGGTTGAAAGTCTGTAGGAAGGTTCAATGCAGGGTCCTTCAGTAGTTCTGTATGTTTCTGAAGCGTATATATTGAGACACGGCGCTTTGAATAAGCAGCATTTTAACCACTTTTGCAATGCTCAATAATTGTGTTTATAACGTGGGCCACGTCTAGAAATCTCTCAAAGGCCCTTGTGTGAAGTGTGTGTTATTTTCATGGATGATCATATTGGACGCAGGTTAATAGTTTCTCAGGAAAACGTTGATTGCTAACACTCTGTAACGCAGTTCAAGCGCGTGGTAGGTATTGGGCTTAACCCTACCAATATTACTGAAATATTTTGCGAAGTCAGTACCTTCTTTGTGTGCGACATATCCTATAACATTAGACAATTTGCTTAACGTAATCACTTTATCAGTTATTAAGAGCTTAAATCTGATAATAATTGAAAGTCCTAACCTTTCTTAAGACCATCTGCTAATGTTCTATCCAATTCTATAACGGAGTTGTAAACGTGATCGTTTGCTGGAAATTTTAGTACCTGTAGTCCCCTAAATGTTTACGTTTTACTGGATGGCTAGACGTTGTGGAATTTCTCGAAAAGAATCCCACACAAGTCATATTTCAAAACCCTGTAGGGTTGTTCACCTATGTTGATTGGCTGAATTACTTTATGACACTTAATATCTACCTCCACACGAATCACGTAGGAGCAGTGCCGATGTTGGCGAATTCTGAGGGTTTCGTTCAGATATTAAAATGCATTTTCAAGCAGACAGCAACCAATAGAAATAAAATAAATACTGTTGTGTGCTTATAGAATTGAAGTCTTCGATTTCCTCATATTTTTTTCCGCGAATAATCACTACCTCTATACGTGATTTTGCAAAACGTAGTCTGCTTTCGAAATAACCAAACATACGAGTGTGGTCGTTGCACCATTCTTCAGGAATGACTTGTGACGTCAAGGAAAAAGTCACATCGCTTCCACAACGAAGGCGATTTGTTTTATCAGTTTCACAAGCATTAAAAAATAAATATTGTCCTCCGCCCACATTCCTATTCCACATCCGTTTGAACTTGTGAGATTATGGAAGTACTTTGCACGAGCTAATATCAGTTTTAATGTGTTTACTTATCAACGATTTCAATAAGTGTGTGGTTGGATGGTAATCTAATTGCGATTTTAAGAAATATCCACAGTTATCACAGATAACTTCACTACTTAGTGTTATCTTTTCCCGCATTCCAATAGTAGGCACCTACCTGCACAGATGAGCTATGAAAAGGAACTTGCGAAATTAACGTTATTTTCTCATCCAGCTCAAATTCATAGTACTGCATATACTACTTCAGTCAGCGTGGTTCGTCCATTGCTGCTTCACAGATATTACGTCACGCCCTTTAGAATGAACTGTACGTTATTGATGCACACGATTTTCAAGTGTTCATTTATTAGGGCCAAGTTACCAGGGGCGTGTCAAACAATGTGTAGTCCAATGAAAATGTATAGCAAATGTAAGAGTGTTTTAAGTTCAAACTGTCCAGAAATATTAACGCAAGATTTTCAGGTGTTAGTGATGAAACTCGCTTGGAAATATTTTGTTGTTCATCGATAAATAATCGTTTAAACTGAAATGGAATTATCAGTTCACTCAACCAACACCTGTGGGCAGATGGAAATTCTCAGAAGACTTCATTCTTTTAAAAACAAGCTTTTAACAAGTGGGCAGATATTGTTGTGGATTCATTGATCGGACCGTACATGCTGTCATTACGACTCATTTGCAACGGTATTTGCAGTTCCTAGAGAACACATTGGTTGCAATTGCATCGGCCACTACGGAAACAATTTTGCATGGCCTGGGTTCGCTCCTCTCCCGACCTCAACTCACTTGAATACTTTGTGTGAGGTCTCTAGAAAATTCTGGCGCGCGATATTACAACTGAATCAGTAGAAGATCCTTTAGCCCGGTGCTAGCAGCTGCATATCCTCTACAGCGCATGCCTGGAGTCTTTGAACTCGCACAGCATGGAATGGCGCGTCGTTGCAGACTTGTATTGAAGCTTCAGGCCGCACTTTTGAACAGTTTTTGTAAAGGATAACAATTAAATGGAAGTTAACATTTTTCAAACTACTTCTTGGAGTAAAACCGAGGACTGAGTCGGCCGGTAATTCATATTCACTCGTTCCAGCTGGGCGTCGGCTATCCTTTGAATAATGTGACTCTATGTTGATTTTTCTGACCATCTTGAATTCGGAACAATATTACTCCTCAAAATTGAAACAAATACCTAAATATAGTTTTTTTTTTTTTTTTTTTCAATAAAAGTACTATTAAAGAGACGAAATCCAAACTAGCCGTCGGTCGTATATTTTATAAGCACAAGTTATGCAAAATCGGAAACTATTCATATTCATCCATTCAAAAACTTACTTCATTCGGCGATGTAGGATGCGTAAAACATACTCTATGCTTATTAAATTTAATAAACCGCTATTTGAATTTAAGATTTAGTAATAAAAATTTTTCTTAAATATATTCAAAACATTCTGTAGGTTATGAAGAATCGTAAAAATGTGTCCCAACTTTCTCTATCTCTATCTCTCTACATATATATATAGCAAAATTGTACGACAATATTTTGAGAAATCATTCCTCGCATCAGGTAGATGAAAAAATGTCATATGAACATAGGCCCTTAAACGCTTCGTTTCTTTACTACAGTCCATAATTCATCCGATACTCAGGAATGCCATCGCAGCTGCAATTGGGTGCCACCGAAGAACCCTGATTTGAATCAATTAGACTTTATATGTGGGGAGATTTAAAGGTTTAAAGCACTTGCATACGCAATCTAAAGATTACGATGTGGGCACCTCTGTTACCGTATTGTGGTTGGTTAGCGAAACAATCAGGAATTCCCAGGTATTCAACAACGAATCCGGATGACCATGCAACGGCGGCGATTTGATGCAGATATTCCTGAAGATGGAGAGCATTATATACATTTCTTTCATTGCCGACGATAAGTTTTCACACATGTGTAACTACTTTCTGTGTAGCTCCTACTGTTCTAGATGTAGTTTCTTAATGTGAGGTGTCGTGTATCATGGAAACGGGCTCTGCGATGGCATTCCACAGTAACATGATTCAGCCCGCGGGCCATACGCTATACGTTATGTATTACGGGCTGCAGTAAAGGAACAAAGCATTTGGGACCCACGTTCATGTGAGGAATGTTTTCTCAGCAGTATTGTCATGCAGTTTTGCAACATTATATATATATATATATATATGTTGTTTACAATAATATTAAATAGAGTAAAATGAATCAATTTAAAGAATTATTTGAATTTCTGTTATGATACTGTTTCACGTTATCGGTTTACTTGTTCAGTGATATTTCATGCACGCAGGGTAAACACGAAACAAAAGTAACAGAATTTTTTAAAATTCTGTTAAGTCTATCCACAACTACGATATGAAATAACACATGTTCCCTTGACAAAATCACGTATATTCATGACTAAAATGTACAATCTTCCACGAAACGTTTTTTTTTTTTTCTACAACGACTTTACCTCTGCATGTCCGCACCAGACCATCATATGACAAATCAAATTATCCTCTCGGGAAAAGAGTCTGTCACATTCTCACCACGACGATTGACTCAGTACGAATGAACATACACAGGTGAGAGTCATACTGCTTGGCACTGCTCATGTATCTGTGCTGCAGCTGTGACGCACAACCACTGACAGGCAAGGTACATCATAGCAGGTATTCAACCCTTTTATTCGAACATGAATTTTATTTATATATATATATATATATATATATATATATATATTCAGATGTTGCAAATAAGAAGTATTTTGAAGCGTACTGTTCTTTATCTGGCAAACAAGTTGCTTCGTTTTCACAACGAATAAACCGTAAGGGTTGTGTTCGGAATTTATTTATTTATTTATTTAGCTCTACAAACCCATAGTTAAAACCTGTACTGGGTCAAGGGTGTAGAGCACGTCAAGAAAGGTGTACAAACAAACATATAGACACAAATTATATATTAGGAAATGTACCAAAAAAACAAATAATTATATAAAATATTTATACAAGCATACAAGGCTGCAATAATTTACAAAACAATAAAATTTTGACAACGTATAATTGTAAATATGTATTCGCTACTATCTGGTTAACCTAAGTTTTTTTTACAGGAGAGGGTAATTTATTAACTAAATAGACACTTGAATAATAAGCCCCCTTATGGAAAAGTCTCATGTTATTTATGGTACATGAAGATTCTGGGCTCCTCTTGTGTTGTGAAAATAAAAAGAAAACATTTTTAAGGTCAATATAATTGTTATTAATGACAATCATTATGGATGTGTGAATATACTGAGATATGAATGCAAGTATACTAGTTATTATTTAAAGTCAATGGCATATCTAACGTGGTTTTAACCCTCTTAATATTCTAATGTCCTTTCGTTGGAAGCATAAATTTTGGCCGTTCTTTATTACCAGAGCGCAGTACATTATGCAATAGTACATTAACGAATGGAATTGAGCAAAATAAACTATTTCAAGTATAGCAGATGCTATAATGATGCCTGGTGGCGAATAGTGAAACACTAAGTATAATTATTAGAAACAGGAAAATTTAGCGTTTTGAAAGACGTGTAGGCTTGACTCCACAATCCTATATAGACATATTTTTGAGTGTCAGTTTTCTGTTCATTGGCTGCTACCTCATTGAGAAGGCAATTTTACCGAAGACCAGATAGCACGGGAATTGGTTGACTGTTTAAAAGTAGGTCGGTTATTGGGTCAGAGTTCACCTGGGTGTGTCGGATAAAGGATGCTCCAGTTGCGCACATAATAGAATTGTACACACAGAGCCGGATCCAGAAGCAGAGCCTGATCCAGAAGCAGATCCTGATAAGGAAACAGAGCCGGGTTCCAGAAACAGAGCCGGATCCAGAAGAATATCCAGATGCAGAGCCGGATCCTGAGGTAAATCCGGATCCAGAAGCAGAGTCGGATCCAGAAGCACATTCAGATCCAGAACCACAGCCGGATCCAGAAGCAGATCCATATCCAGGAGAAGAGCCGGATCCAGTATTAGAGACGAATCCAAAAGGAAAGCCGGATCCAGATACAGAGCCGAATCCAGAAGAAGATTCACAAGCATATCCGGATCCAGATGCTGATCCAGATCCAGTTGCAGAGTCGGATCCAGAAGCAGAGCTGTATCCAGAGGCAGATCCAGATCCGGAAGCAGATACAGATCCAGAGCTAGCACCTGCAGTTCCGAACCTCCATCCAGCGCGGTATGGGTAGTCGCAAGTCTCCAGCTGCAACATGAAACTCGCAGTCAACACTAGTACAGACAACACACAATAATTCCAGCAGCAGCTATGCTTGACTGCGTAAATGTACACAGTTACCGGAGTCCAGATCCTCAACTTACCATTCCAGTGCAGGTTGGACGCACACTCCATCCTCACGGCCTTGAAGCCCACACACTCGTAGAAGTAGTGTTAGTTCCAGCAGTCTGAAATGTACTGGGACTTGGCATATAAGGCGAAGAGAGAGTGGCACCTCCTCCGTTGAAGATAGTGCCCCATTGCCTTTGGTCCTCTGAATACAGCTTGTCCAGCTGGACGTCTGTCAGGTCGGTGACCTCAGCTCGGGCATAAGCCACCAAGAGAGCGACTATAAATGCGAAAATTGTGAAAGGAGGGATAATGTTATTTTAATTTCTCTTTTCTCTTACCTTCATGTATACAAGAAATATACCAACAATTTTAGTGTATTTGCATCAATATTACATGGATGATAAAAATAATAAAATATGAATCTTGAATTGAAAATCGTGTTCTGAAACGATTACTGAAATATCAAACAGTTATTCTAACATTTTTGTGAAGCATAATATGAATGATTTCTGAAATACTTTTACAGACCAGCATAACTTTTAGGTACAGCATTGTTCTTACTATGTCAATACTTTGTAACATTCGGTATCAATTCTCTTAATGCATGCATAACACATAACGTATTGAAAATAATTCCACGTTACCAAGAATATGCATGTCGCCAGTAGTATCAACTAATTTCCGAAACAACCAAATCTGATCACCTAGTTCCATCTTCATCATCTTACATGAATACATAGATGTATTACCAAAAACACTAATCACAGCAGTACTGCGATAGTGCATTACACTTGGTGATAACCGGAAGTCGTTTATGGCGCTAAAGTGGCAGCTTGGTTGGGACCCGGCGGGACACCCGGAAATAAGGTCCCAGCATGTAGCGGCAATGGATAGAGATACGAAGCGTTGCCGCGGAATTCAAATTCGCATCTTAAATGCCAAGCAGTATTTTAAAATAATAGCTGCGGGCTGATTCTGGACTTTTCTTTATTCTGTTTTTTTTTTTTTTGTAATCTTACCATGTTTTGAGGTATGTATCTGTGTAGTGACAACAGTTTAATTTCTTAATTCATATTATATTTGTTCAATTGTAGGATTATCACTTGCATGGGAATGGTACAACATTCGTGTTGTTATAAAGAACCATAAAACAGCTGTCAACGTTATTTGCTTACAAGAAGGTAGTGGGGGAATTAGGGATGCATCCAGCCACCGCATAATAATGTCTCTTACTTGGAAGAACTTCTTATATTAGTTAGGGTGTGGTTAGACAGCAAGTGATCATTAAAAACTGTGTAGATTTTCCAATTGTTACGTCCATAATGACCTTAGAAAAAAGTCACTGCTCCTACCTGTATATATTTTATTGGGTGCCCTGAGAGGCTTGTGCCCAGTTCAGTTGGTAACGCTGAATAGGAAGGTAGTTCCGTATCTTAACATCGAATACAAAGTATTTGGTTAACTATTTCTGTTAACTTGAAATATTTCTTTCGCTTTTGTTATTTTCAATTAATCGAAGTGAAAAAATGATCAGATTTGTAAATTATTTACTTTTTTAACAATTGCTCAGTTTCACTTGACGGACGTATGAATAAAGTGATTACGCCGATGACAATGTTGATCTTACATAACTCGGAAGAATACACAACTTTCATACAAGTAGATCTTAAGCAGGGCTTTCGAAAGTGCTCAGTTTATCCAGTATAGCCTATAATAACAAAGTCGCTGCAAGATTTATCTCCACGCACGAATTAAGAAATATAGTTTTCAGTGTCAGAGGCATCTAATAAATTTTTTACATGAGCAAATATTACTTGTACCCATTGACTACAAGTAAAATAGTATTTCATAAATACCTAAAATAATTGAGACTCTGATGACAGGGAATCAACTATGTTAAAGTTCTATTTTATCATGTCGTACCGCATCGAAATATTTTCTATATTTATCAGGAAAGTTTTTGTTTCTAATATCACGAAAAAATTAATGTGGTTATTTTTTACATGTTCACGACAAGGAATCTATCTCATTGTAACGACCAAACATGGGTTTGTAAAGTTAACTGAAATCTCGGATGGGGTTCTTCGCGAATAGATCTAACTCATTCAGAAAGTCCCTGAATTTAAAAGCCACAAAGTATTTCGCACTGTGGGTTAAAATGAAATGATTTATAGTGACGTCTCTTCTTTGTAGTGTATTGTAGTTACGTGCACTCTTTGAGATCGTAACTGGGAGAAGTTGTCAAGAAAAGAAATTACATGTTGCACAATCTGTGTAAGAAATGATTTGCACATTTTTTGGCCTTACCATTTCCAGGAATAAAAAGGAGGGGGGAGAAAACGGATGAAAATTATTTACATGGATTTCTTTATATATTTTTCAACCAATGATATGTTGTGATGGATTTTGTTCCCAAAGGCTTCTAAAGTATTATGTAGAATCTTATTTTAGGGATTTTGAAAATTTATCACCAGGGAGAGTAAGTGGATGAGATGTTTTCTAGTTTATCTCAAAAAATTTTTAAAACAATTGTGTTTTTAAATTAAATTTCTGGAGAATGAAGATGTTAAATTTCATTTTCTTTGGTTTTTCAATGCCTCTCAAATACTTAGTGTGGTAATACAGACATACTTTGTTATTTGAAACAGGCAAGGGCCTTAAGTATTAATACAAAATATTTGTAAATTTAGGGAATGGGATTAAAATGCCGAAATATAATTTCACAAACTCGTCAAAATATCCTAACTTTTGATATTTGCCTTGAAATTTACCCTATCCTTTTAATGGCAAACCTAGCATTTTTTTTTTTTTTTAATTCTTCCAAATTAAGAATTAAGAGCACTCAGGAAACATGTGACTCACCCTGAAGCAAAAAAATTTGCGGTGCAACCATCATCCAAGTTGTTGAAGAATGTTAGTAATTAGGCACAGCCAACAATTAAATAGTTAAAAATAATTATACGGCACTGCCGGTAGATACATCATTCTATATATTTTTTCTCATTATGTTTCTCTTAGTATGAGATCCTGTATAGTCCTTAATCATCAATCCAGGTAGAGAAATATGTCCACCATTTAGCTGTGAATCAGCTATTTATCTAACTATAGTAAGTTGCCTTTTTTATTTCTGATTTATACTCCCAGTTTATTATTGATTTGCATTCGTCAATGAATTTATTGATTATTTTAAGTACAAACCCCAACCTGTCTTACACCTTACTGGTTTATTTATTCAGCCTTATGGTTATGTTTTTTTAATTTAAATATCATCTTTGCTAACGTCTTTAGTCATGGTTTGTTTCATTGCATTGCTGCTCCTTCTATCGGCAGAACTACGTCTCCTGCTCCAGAGAAAGCACACCCAATAACTTGGCAATCTTAAGGGGGAAGGCGCCTTAATATCTTGGATTTACGTATTTTCCTCATTTACTTAATTTTCGGAATCAATATTTAAAAACCATGCTAGTCGTGACATAGAGAACATTTTAACAGTTATTTCTAAATCCCACTTATATTTCATAAATAATTAGTGTCACATCTGTATTACCATAATCAAACATTATCTAATTATTTCATAATTTCAATCCCACATAGAAAAGTACAGGTATATTTGAAACCCCAAAAAATTAAAAATTGTTCATTAAGTAGTCGTTCATTTCATGTCTAGCTTTGATTCTTTATTTCTGGTCATACATTTTCAATATAAAGAATTGTAAGAAAATTTGAAAACGGTGTAGATACTCCCCCTTAAGGGAATGAAGGATGAAATTCTAATAATGTGCAATAAGAGGCACTGCAATTAAAGTGATCATTACCTGTTTCATAAGTGGGCAAAAGAGCTGGCAGAAAATTAGATTGATATAATTCCATTGCATTCAAATTTCAATGTTAACCGCCGTCTGTAGCAATCTTATAACCAACAAGCATGGCTTCAATTGCTAAGCATAGTTTATTATGGTTTAAAAGAAGTTCACACTTAAAAATAAACCCGAAGCACTTGACCAACCCTTCACATTCTCCTATTCACCAATAATAACGAAACCCCCTTTCCTACTGAAATTCACTGCTCACTGCTAGTTCCATAATATAAAATAAAATACTTGTCTTACGTGATAAACAGGGTTTGATAATGTTCTCTATTCCAATTTCTACCCGTGTTGTTTCACTAGCTTAGCATTCCTAATTTTTGTTGTGGGTCGTAGATATGTATACAAATGCAGTCACTCAAACCTCACAACCACACTAAGATGCGGTACATAGCCTATTCCTGCACGATGAATTAGACACCGACACAGATGCACCATGCCATGAGTCATGTGACTAATTAAAATCTCTCTCACTCATGTTGATTTCTAGTGAAGTACCAAGAATAAACAACCGCCATGTGGTTGTAAAGGCTATGACTGAATTGTTCTATAACTTCTTAACATGCATCATGAATTCAGATTAAAAATAACACATGTGTTTTCTGACAGCTTTATTTAAACTCTGCTGGTACATACATATTTTAAAACATTTTAAATTGTGGTTAAATACAGTGAATAATTAAAAATTCCTAGTTGTTGTATGGAACGACAACTGGGACCAAATCTGGATGAGAAACTGGGATCTCCACTGCTTGGTTTCCCTGGTCCAGAAGCAGGTCCTGATCCAGATCCAGAACCAGAAGCGAGCCGGATCCAGAGGCAGATCCAGAATCCAGATCCCAGAAGCAGAGCCGGATCCAGAAGCAGATCCGGATCCAGAAGAAGATCCAGAGCTAGCACCTGCAGTTCAGAACCTGCATCCAGCATGGTATGGATAGTCGCAAGTCTCCAGCTGCAACATGAAACTCGCAGTCAACACTAGTACAGACAACACACAATATTCCCAGCAGCACCTATGCTTGACTGGATTTGCACAGTTTCTCGAGTCTTGATCCTCACCTTAGCATTCCAGTACAGGTTGGCTGCACACTCCATCCTCACGGCCTTGAAGCCCACGCACTCAAAGAAGTAGTGGCAGTTCCTGCGGTCTGGAAGATACTGGGACTTGGCATATGAGGCGAATATAGGGTTGCACCTCCTGTTGAAGATGACGCCCCATTGCTCGTCCGTGATTGCCTTGGTCTCATCCGCAGACAGTGCGTCCAGCTGGGCGTCTGTCAGGTCGGTGACGTCAGCTCGGGCATAAGCCACCAAGAGCACGGCTATTAATGCGAAAGCTGAAAAAACGGGGGAGACAACATTAAGCTCGATTAACACAATACATGCATGACATTTAGGGGAGTTACCAAAGCATTATCCGTAGCTATGTACGGTTTATTTAAATCATGTGTTTTGTCGACAGTTCACATTTCTAGCCATACTATATTAAAATTGCCTCTAATACATAACGTTTTCAAATTCATGTCGAATAGTCTTTAGATTGCTTCTGAAATTGTGGCAGTGATAAAATAATTTTATGAGTTCTATGTTTTATATAAACAGTTTAAAAATCTTTTTATAAAGGCTGTCTGGTTTACTATAAGAATATCAAAATTTGCATAGACTGATATTTCATTTGATGTGAAGTAACACATATTCACATTGGTGATCCCAAAGGGCTACTTCTGATAATTATTTAAAATTTATATAAAAAATTACTCGTTTTAAGGAAAACATGCAATGAAAATAAATATAACAATTTTTTTTGTTTAATAAAGCAATAAATATCGCATACACAAGCATTCTAGATTATTTGTATCCCATGTTATTACCTAATTTTTTAAGAGGTGCTGTGTGATTACTTTGTAAATTACTCGTAATGAATTTATATTCAGTGGTATCAGCAGGCCTTAAGAACTCGTATGGCTTATATGGCTGATATATCCTCTGCTCAAAACAACCCGATAAACATGCCCTAGGTATCTTAACACATAACCAACCTCTAATTCGAAGAAAGTCTACCCAGCAATGGTTTGAAGTAAGCATCACAATCAGATTAGCCTATTAGCAGTTTCCGACTTGTCTTTGCCACTTACATGTCCATTTTCTAACAGATATCTTCTTGACTGCTCTTTTTTTTTACAGAATTCCACCCAACAATCAGTCTTAATTTAACGAAGTTTCGATTTGAAGGCTTCGTTGAAAAACAATCAGAATCCGTGACGTCATATTTTACATGGGTCTGATTCATATCGTAGATATGTATCTGAACACTCGGTAATTCTCATTCTGTTTTCTTCCACTGATCTAGTATCATTTATTTTGCAATGTATTCCTTAAAAGTCCAATAGTAAAATTTCATCCCGTACCCATATAAAAATTTTATTGTTTCACCTGCATTATATAAGTGAACAAGTAAATAAATGGTATGAAAAAATATTTATGGACCAATCATATTTGCGATAAAACTTTTTCGTGTTTGGTTTAATAGTTTTTGTCACGTGATAGCTATCCGTTACCAACAGTAAAGTACTCGTAATTACCCAATCAAATAAGGATATAGTGCCTCATGCAAAAATAACCAATGACAAGGGCTTAACGTCCCGTCGACAACGACGTGATAAAACACAGAAGTTCTGCCTTAGCGTATCTGAATCCTCATTGACCCAATGAAATGGAATAATTGTTTCAAACATGAATGATATACAATAACTGAATAAAACTGTGGGACATGTGTACAGTACGTTGAATCCCAGTTGTCAACTTTTCCCTAGACTAACCATCGTCTGCATGTACAAGTTACAGCCTTCGGAAGCATATTAAACATTTTAGAGTTATTATTCCTCTACAAAGTCGTAAAGCGTCGTAATATATTATAATGCATATACTACTAACATTTCATTTTGGATAATTCGTCTGGCTGTTCTGCTCACGATCAGCTGTGTACTGTTTTCTCGGCCCACTACTGTCATTTATACCTGCTCGTAATCGCATGTCAGAACGATCGAGAATTGGTGACAGCTTCAAGTGCTTGAAATGTTGCTGCGGCATGGCTTGGAATCCTGTCACGTACAGTGAACGTTATCAGTGTCAATACTGTCTCGGTATTTACTAGCTTTCCGAGTTATTTCCCAAGACCTCTTCAACTTCCTCTCATAGCTGCATAACACCTTATAGTGCGCCGCGTTAACAGATATTCAACAAAACCCAATATTTCTATGTTAACCTGCACATTTTAACAGGCAGGACTGGCTACGCTCAGTAAAGTCAGTAATAATCTGTCGAAACGTAGTTTCAAGTCCTGAATGTTGAATTAAAATTATAAGTCAAACATTTGTGGCTACTAAAAATATTTATTTTCCTTTCTGTTTCTTTAATGCATATAAATGTTGGCCTAACAGTAGCAAATTTTTAAAATATTAACTATTCTAATAATTATACAATATCACATGAGTGAAGCGGGAATACAGTAATTACGTCCATGATAATTTTAATTTTAAATATTATGGTAGAGTACCTAATGCTCATGCAAGTATATGTTAACCGTGGCTTTCGAAAGTGCCCAGTTTACCGTGAATACCCTGTAATTGGCTTCCTCCGACTTTTTAAGGGCCACGGTGACGTTGGCTGAGCGGTTAGCACGCTCGCCTCCCACCAAGGAGAACAGAGTTCAATCCCCGGCGGGTCACCGGATTTTCGCAAGTGGGAGTCGTGCCGGACGAAGCTGTGGTCAAGCAGGTTTTCTCGGGGATCTTCCATTTCCCCCGCCTCTCCATTCTGGGGGTGCTCCATATCCACTTCAATCATACTCATCGGCTCTCAAGACCTCGCTGTTAAGAACCGCCCAAATCATTTCACTTCACTTTTTTCGATTTTCTCTCGTATGGTATATTTGCACACTACTGGATCACTCAATTGTTAATTGCTAGAGCTAGTGATTTTTCGAGATAAAAAATATGAGCACACGGTAGACTTCAATACTATAAGCACCCAACAGCAGTTTGTTTAATGCTATTTGTTACTGCTGTCTGCCTGAGAAGGTTTTTTCATATTTGACCGTGCCCTCAGAATTCTACAACAACGGCACGGCACCCATGTGATTCATGCGCAGACTAACACGTGTCCAAATGTAATTCAGCCAATAATGATAGGTAAACAACCCTACAGTGTTTTTAAATATAACTTGTCTCGAAATCTTTTTCTGAAATTTCACTATGCTATAGGATCTGGTTGACTCCTAGTCAATTAATAAAGGTATTTCTAGTTAATACGGTCCTATGATAGAAACAGTGAAATCGTACATGTATTTATAAATAATGTCTGTTGCCAAAAATAAAGATGACTCGTGTTTTACATGTCACTGGGAAACACTTGTTCTGATAATCAGGTACGGGAAAGGAAGAGAGTTAGACATGAAGTAAAAAGTCATTCCAAAAATCCAACTCTTTTCTGAAAATCATGGCAAAAATATATTATGACGACCGGACCGGGGATTGAAACTGGGTCCTCCCGAATGCAAATCCAGTGTTTAAAACATGATTGCACCTCGCTCCGGACCGGGAAATGTTGTGAATTCGTTAAACAACTTCGTAAAATTCCCCGAGAATGTCTACTGTGCATGCAAACGTTCTCCTGATATTCTAGTTGAAATGTCAGGGAGTAGTGTGCCGTGGCCAATCTCTGGCTGCTACTCTAGACTTGAGAAGGACTCTCTATGGTGATTGGTTACTCCTCCCTGCTATTGCTGGGATGCCAGCTGCGATAAAGTTGTCATTCGCTGATTGGCCAACGCGTTACGACATGCTGCTGGTAGTGACCATCTTGTCGGCCATGTGTGCAGCAGGAGTTCACGATACCAATGGCTGCTTCCACTCTGTATAATTAACTACTCTGTGTAACACTACAATTAAGAATTTCCGTTACGGCTATACTCCCGTACCGCTGCAACTAACTGCAGCAAGTCATACATGTGTAAATGCAGTGTGAGTAAAGGATTATTTTTCAAGGTTTCAGAAAGTACTCACTTAAACGCGACCAATTGTACAAGCTCAATACCAGTTATAGTGTGATAATAATAGTGTAACAATTACGAATAAATAATGAAGGTCGTGAGAAAGGTTACATAGATCGTAGAGTAAATGTGGGGTAGAGAGATTACTCTTTCTGCACAATCTGGTTTACGTCGTGTCCCAACATTGGACTGATCACTGCTAACACGACTGTCATGTACAATGTGGATAGGATTTTATGTTAGAACACTATTTAATAGACAAGTCTCTGGGATATTGTTAGACTTCCTCTAAGCAGTTTAATGCAATTTAATTATTGTCAAATTGGTAGAGTATGTTTTCATATAAAAGTGATTGTATTGATAAAATTAACGTATAAACAAGCACGTTCATTATTTTTGACCGTGTGACTATGACAGTGGTGTTGGTTTGAGATAGGTCAGTACTGGATACATACGCAGAATACGAATAATCGGTCTGCCTTATCTTTAGTCTAGTCTATGTTGCGCCCAAAGAAGGGACTAACCACCACTGTAACGGTATTTCCAGTGAGTGTGAGTGAGCGAAGAGATTTGGGCAACTCTTAGAAGCGAGGTCTTGAGAGCCGATGTGGGTGAATGCGGTGAGTATGGAGTAGAGCCGGAATGAAAGGGAGGGGGTAACGGGAGACCCCGAGAAAACCCACCGACCAGCGGCATCGTCTGGCACGATTACTACATGCAAAGAACAGTGAGCGAACCGGCCGGGGATTAAACACGGTTCGCCCTTGGTGAGAGGCGAGTAGGCTAACCGCTCAGCCACCACGGGCCCTGGTATATCAACGTTGTGACCGTACGTAATCGACGACGCTGGAAAGTTGAGATGGGGCTGAGAGGGAACGCGTGGACACGAGGAGCGGGTAAACCCGGAGAAAACAAACAGGTGTCCGGCAGCGTCCGCTATGTTACCCACACGAGGAAACCCGCTCATATCCACAGTAAATGAAATCCAGTTACCTGAGGCAAGAGACAAGTGTTCTAACAATTGCACTATGAAAAACTCCGTAGTAATTATTATAGACTGTTCACGTTAAAGTCAGCTAATTTGAATGCCCTGCTTAAGATCTCCTTGTATGCATGTTGTGTGTTCTTCCGCCTTACGTAAAATAAACATTGTAAGGGCCTAATAACTTTATTCATGTGTTGGTCAAGTGAAACTGTGAAATTATTAGGGAAATTATTATTGTCTAAATCTGCACATTTTTACACATCGGTTTATAAAAAAAAATAGAGAAAGTGAGAGAAATAATTTAAGATATCATATATGGTCACCTAACACTTTTTGTTTGACGTTAATACATGGAACTACTTTCCTCTGCATCGTTACCAACTTAACTGGACACACGTGAGTCATTGGCTCCCGTTACAATATATGTAGGTAGGAGCAGTGACTTTTTTCTTAGGTTGATTTTAAAAGTACTCACTTTATCGTGAACAGACTCTAATCGGACATATCAATTTTGAGTGTGTAATTATTTAACACTTGAGGCACACAGTCGTCCATTCGCGCGGTTTCTTGAAACTTTTTAATTTGACGTTTTAAAAATCACCCATGTAAGAAGTACTTTGTTCGTTCCTGGATATGCCAGTAGCCTATCACGAGAGTTTTATACTTGTATTAACATTAAATACTTGAACATTAAAATTATAATATTTTATATATTATAATATATCTCTTCAATTTAATAAAAATCAAAAGGGGAAGCAAGTAGGTGGGTTTGTAATGCCTAGTGGGAAAATGTTCTCATACGAAGTATGAGTCTAAGTTGGTGGGAAAGAATGAGTTGTGTTGTTCCTCTGGTGTAATTTTCTAGACTCGGTTAAGCTTTGTTTGCAAGAGGCGGAGGAATATCCAAGAAGTGTAATATCATCAGGTCTTCAGAAAAGTGTGTAGTAACTGGGAATGACTTTTTTCTTTTTGCTAAGTTCGAAGTGTGATTCGTAAGATGTCTTCCAAAATCTCGTATATCTTCTTAAGGTTAGAAAATTTCGTCCGATAATAAGGTGCCAGCTCTCACTTTCACCATGATGGAGGCCGATATTGCGAAACGCGTAACGCAAAACGCCCTTCGCAGATTTTTTTGCGTAACTGCAAGTCGCTTCTGATATTCTGTAGAAAGACAATTTAAAATTATATTTTTTTAAGGAGAAGTGATTTATAATTTCGCCATTTATTCGGAGTTTGTCGTTGTTATATAATATTATATATAATATATATATATATATATAATATATAATATAAAGTTCCATATACGTGTAGGTGTGCGTCATTTCCTTTCCCTATTGATCATAAAATAAAACGAAAGAATTCTCAGTTATTAAATGTTTTGAATAATACTACTTCAATATACGATGTATAATCACTGCAAGTATTTTACATTATTATTTTATACAAATTGTTTATATTAAATTACATGCACCTCGGCGCAGAGAATTGCTGACCAGCTTCGCAGCAGAGTCGTAAGCAAAATTTTTGGCAAATTTCAAATGAGAAAAAATATTTCATTTTTGCATGAGACAGAGTTTCTCGCTAACCTGCTTTTCATCTCTGCAATAGTTGATAAAGAATTGTATTTCACCATAATGTGACCTAGTAACGTAAGCACCAAAGTCCATTATTTTTTCAGTCGATATTTGCCTTGTTCTCTTGCCACATGTGTTGATAACTGCAGATACGTCAGTTCAGGAGTGATGTCTATGTTGCGTACTATACATTGAGATATCGCCCTTATGCTGTAACGCTAGACTGGACGACGCCTTTGTCAAAACCACTTGTAATACGATATTTGCCATATTGTTTTCGCTGACCGTGACTTTTTTGATTAAGTGTCAGCCGTGCTATTTCGGGAAATGTATGTACTTTCTGCGCTATAGATATACTGTGTGCTGATATTTAATATATTATATATACATCGTTTATGTGAATGTATCAAATTAATATTAAAAGCAATTTTTGTATCTCTCAAAAACCATAATTATTTGAAATTTTTATAAGTTATCCTAATTATTTTAATCATCAATATTCGGAATTACTTATTCTGTATTTCTTGACTACAAAATGAATTACAGTATTTTATTTCATCTTCAAATGCTTCATCTAGAATTAACTAAATTGGCCGCCCTTTATTATTCACAGCTATATAATTTGCTTCTTTTATTTGTTTTATTTTTTTTTTTGGCGTAAAATACGAGAATGTTCAATTTTTTTACAAATCCGTTAAGAATATCGCTATCAGAAATAATGTACTCTGCCCTCATGTTTTGCCGAGATTTTTTATTTTTACCAGTTCATTTCTGCTAAACATTTATGAAGTGTCCGGTCAATAAACAGACCTCTCAAAGAAAATTTAAATTTTAAATTAATTTTCTACGTCTAATTATTTGCTAGTTTATTTCTAATTTTCGTGCTTTAGTAAAAAAAAGTTTAACTTCGTTTGCAATCTGTATTCCAAGCCTTGCATTTTATTAACAACAATGTAAGGTACTTTAAATCTCAAATGTGCTTTTATCGTCAGCCAAATTGAAAGTATTTACTTTCACATCTTATGGAAAGTGTAATTAAATTTTTATTGGTTTTAATTTGTTCCTTGAATACATTTTTATTAAATAAATTGTCTTTGAAGCTAATTATTATTCTACTTACACTGCTTCTCCAGTTACTCGTTTAACCTCAGAGTTGAAAATAACTATGATCTGAATGATTAGAATATAGTTAAGTAATAATTGATATTTTGTACCTTTTATCTGCTTATATTTTCTGTAATCCACCTTTCTTTTATTCATAATTAAGTAATTATAAAGGAAGAGAAAAAGTTCGCGAATTCAGTTGAGAATGAAAACAGTCACTCATTTAAGGTATTTTTTTCGATGGGTTCGCAGTTTATCATATATTACCTGGAAAACTCCGAGTTAATAGCATACCTGCGGGAAAAGAAGGCTGGAATCCCGTGTTTACTTCGTCAGAGGTAAAACTGGCCATCCACTGGGACAATAGTCATGTAGCTGAGTTTGTAGTATGTTGCTAGCATAAACCTTTGAAATAGTCCCATTCCTATACTGTCTATTAATATAATTTAATTCCATTACTAGAGACCTGCAAAATTCGCCTTATTATTTCAGGACAGTTTAAATTTAATACACTTTTGCCTTTGCAATATCTTTGACATAGGCCCATAATTGATTTGACAAGCCCCGGGTACTCGGCGCCAATAGATAAGTGAACACTTCACAGTCCTGTGTCCTAGTCACGTACAGTTCACTCAGAAAGTGAGTGACTTCATATCTGGGCAGTAGTCAAAGGAATAACTACGCCGGCTCGGGTATATACAGTGCTGTGAATTATAGCTTGATAGCAAGAAATTACGTTAATTTTACATTTCCCTAACCATTACAGTTCCTATAATCTCGCGTTATAAGGCAGCTCCAAGCTAGACTCCGCCATCCTCTACACACGCGAGCAGACGTCACTTGTTCATTGGCTGCTGACAGAGGCTGAACTCGTCCTCCAGAAGCCACCATTGGTTGTGAGCCCTGCAGAACGTGCCTGATGAGTGGAGGTCCAATGTCATAATTAAATATTTGTATCTGTCTACCTTGGGGTACTAAATTATTACGTAAAATTTGTATATTTCTGATAGGTTAATACGTTATTTTTTGTATTTTGCAACGACACTAAATGTCTTTATCTTTGCATATATAGTCTATTCGCGATTTCTTCGCATTTTATCCAAACTTTGGAAAATAACCCCATGTGTGAATTGTTTGATTCTGTTCTAAATATACCATGTATCGCAAGCGTTTATGTCTGTGTTAACATAAAGGTCCTTTATTTTGGAATAAATTAACTTTTATTCATTTTTTTTATTAAATATTTCACTTATGACTGACATGAATAAAAACAGGGAGGATATAGGTGTGTTGATAATTACTAATAAGAAATAGAACTTAGGAAGAATATTATCATGGTGAATACGCACGAACATGGTGCGTTGCCCCTTGGTATGGATTTATAGACTCGGTCATGCTTTGTTTGCATGAGGCGCAGGAATATCGTGAAAGCAGAACTTTAGCAGGGCTTCAGAGAATTTCGAGTAGGCTAGCCGTGAATGGACTATAGTCAAGATGTTTATTACTGAGTGCTTTTCATTAAATAATTCATTCAGCAAAAATTGTTATTATTTTAAATTGTGTTTTTAAAAGATATAATTTTTAGTTATATATTTCCTACGCCAATTGCCTAGGCAATTACATTTTGATTTATGTCCAATACTTAGTGAACACATGATTTATTTGAAAATTGAGCGGTGTTGGGATGTGAAATTAGGCATAACTTCATAATGTTCCTGAGTTTATAGACAGGAAAATTTATAGTATCGTGTCATATATAATACAGAACTTCATAGAGAGAATTTTTTAATTTTAATTTTGTAAGCTTTTGCCTGTTAGCATATGTACGTTAAATTGTTTCTCATACATCAATTCAGAACGGAACATTTATCAATAAGTGCGTTGCTAATTTTTATAAGAACAATATTTTACTGACAGACATCGCCATGAAGAAATGCATTAGGTTAAACTATTTCTGTCGCAAGCTTCTATAAAGATAAAGTGTTTTTAATAATACTTTGAGTTGATGAATGATATTTTGTCGTGTATTTGCGTGATGGAGTTTCCCATGAACGCCCACAGATAGAGAGAACGTAGTTTGTTTAGTCTGCACTGGTACAGTCACGGATTATCGCAGTTGGACTTTGGTCCTCATCACGTGTTCCGTTCGTAGGTATGCGAGTTTGTTTACATAGCCGTGATTGCAGAAATGGCCCCGTCAATCAACGTCAAAACGAAGGACGGCTCAATTAAGTGCGGGGGAATTTTAAAAATAATACTTGAAATACCGTAGGTCAAAGTACATCAGTATTCGGTTTAGCACGTATGGACGAGATGGTGGTAATGAAATATTCCTCTCGCTATTGTCTCGGGTGTAAATAAAGGCATTGGTTAGGTCTCGCAGAATGGAATTTCTCAAAGCTAAATTAGCAACTGAATTATAGCTACTCAGTGTGTTCAGATGGGATTTATTTTATTCACTATATATTTCAATTAACAAAACTGTCATATACAGGGATAATTGTTTACTGTTTTTAGAATAATAACGCATTTATAACACCAAATCGATAACAAACATATGTCAAAATAACTGTTTTGACATTTATATTCGACTGAATTATGACCTAAACATAAATAACGACAAAAATTTAAAAAAATAATTAATTTAAACCGAATTTCATTTTCTTTTAAGTACCTGCTAGAAAATTTGCATTAAAAAATCTTTCGTTAAGAGGTATAGATTTCAATATCATAAATATGTCGATAACAATAATTTGTTAATTGTTAGGCAAGTATTATGGCATATTTAATGATTCTGAGGTTCCTATCCCATAATTATACGCAAACATAGCAGTTTTTATATCGAAAACTAAAGACCCTATTAACTTTTGCTGTATATGGTAATTATCATAATTTAAATTATGTCAATGAATCAGACCAGACGTTAAATAAGTAGTTAAATAATGTTACGCTCTCTTAACCCGGTCGTCAGACAACCATCATAATAACTAGAGACACCCTAATTTCGCGAGAATAGTTCCTCCCAAGATAGAGTTCAATAGTGTACTCACACTGTAGCGGTGTTCCTTTGCCTATTGTTTGCATGTCTTAGTGAGAAGAAGTTCTCTTACTTGACCGGCCAGTGAGAACTAACTTACTCCGTTAGTAAAAGCATGTGGTTCGCGGGCTGATACCTAGATGCGTAACAAGTAAATCATCCAATCACTAGAGCCACGAGTATTTCGCGAATTCATTCGGAGGCGAAGTAGACTCCAAACTCTTGTTCTTTTCTCCTACTGTAGTGATAGGACGACAGTTCTTTAGACACGCCCCGTTACTGACAACCAGTAACAAACAGGAACCAGTAGTGCGAGTGAGTGTCTAACAGCCCTGTACAGAGGCTTCACTTCATCACGGCAACCAATAAGCAAAAAATAATGTCCCGATTGTGTAGAGTGTTGTCCAGTCTAGCTTGCTGCCAACTCAATCCGCGGTATACTCGGGGCTCTACCAATCACGAAAGTGAATTTCAGCGATAGTGATTTTAAAAAACTATTAGTCGATAAATCTTTTCTCGAAAATTGTGTGTCCGTAATGATAACAGTCTTCATCTAGCCATTGCCTTGTTGTGCAAGCCGGCAAGGTTGAATCAAGGTAGATTCAATTCAAAGTGTCTCCACGTGTCAATATTTTAGTGGGTCTCATTAGTTACACGTTCTGCAAGCTTGCGCTTGAAAGCTGCAAGTTTAATTCAAGCATCTGCAAGCTTGTCATTAGCAAGTATTGCGAGTCATGAGAAATAAGGATTGAATCAGGCTTGAATAGCACATGATATACTGGCTAGGCAATGCAAATTCATGTCAAATGCTATCTGGGATATAATTATATGTTTTATTACCTTATCCGCTTTACATACCGCTGTATTGTGTGTTGATTGTGTGTTTTTAATAACCAGGAAATAGCAACTACATATCAACTTCTCAAAGTTACATGCAAATATACATGGCAGTAAGAACTATAAAAGCTAACAAATATACATGCTGCCCCGGCACAGTTTTTGTTGATCTGTTGGGACTTGCGTAAACAAGCGATGGCAGGTCAGTTCATGTTCCGAAGCTACAAACGTTATTTCATCAGTATTGTGTTTTATATTTTCTGTTAAAATACAGTGTAAACGCTATTTTGAAAGACGTGTGCTTAATACGTTTACAACTTGACGAAACTATTTTTCCAACGTTACTTAGACCAAACTATAGGTTTATAACTAGGGATAGGAAAAATTCGCAAGTTCAATCTCCACAGTAATGTGTATACTCGAGCTCATATGTTTGTTCATTGCTGCTGCCCCATAGAGTAGCCAGTGTTACTTCACACCTGGCAGTATGGCACTCGCTACTTGTTTCCTTGCAAGTAGCTATTGGCTCAGAGTCGTCCAGGGCGTGTCTAATAAACTGCGATCCAATTGCAAAGTCAACTTCAGCTTACACGTGTTTGACGTCTATATTGTCTTGAAATGAACTCGCGAAATGATCCTATCCCTATTTAAAACTACAGACCTAAAATATTCGCGAGATCGATGACCTGCAGGCTAGACTCTACAGTCGTATGTATAGATATGCCGATGTCAACTGCACATTGGTTGTCTGCTGTCACAATGGGAGGTGACAATTGGGCTAGCCTTCTCCAGGAGCGTCAAATGCCGTGTTGATCAATTATTAAAGTTATATAAACATATGTGTTTGGAATTCTAGCTTGTCCCAAAATGAATCCGCGAATTCTTCAGGTCTTTATATATAACAATATTTATTGTATTATCCTCCAACATAACTTATTTGTGGCTAAGATAAATATTGCATTGTCCTCCTTTTATTGTTAACACATTGAATTCGGCACACATTTACTGGCTCTTAAGACTAATTAGAAGTGAGTCACCTATATCCACTATTGCAAGAACACTGGTTCTGTCTGATGGTACCTGTTTAGAATTCGCCATCATCCTATTGGTCCATACGACACTAGACACACCCCTCCCGTAATTTATAGAGTTCGTTATTGGCCGGCCATCAACCAATGGAGAGCCGATCTGATATTGACACAATAAAATGTCTTTTACCGTTAAAATGGATTTACAATCAATCACGTCCCTTTGAACGGCTATAAAAAAAAAAGAAATTCCATCGTTAACAATATCGTTGTTACTGCGCTGTCGTGTTCTTGTGCGATCATGTTAGACATTAGCCGAACAATGACTGCACATCCATGGGAGTTTTGTTTTGTACAACAAAGAAATTTTCATATTAGCTTTGCTCGAGCTACACTCGAGTATGTGGTTGAACATTCTCCATTCCAAAGTGAAAGTCTTTTATTCCAGGTTTCTAGTAACCTTACAATTGCAATCGGTTATATGATCAGAAAGTTGTTCATCGACGCTGCATTCTCTCTAGCAAGAACAATAGGTCTTACGAGTGAACAATCAAGGTGATGAAAACTACCACATTTGTGATATGGAGAGACATGTAAAATTCGCGTTATTATTTTGCACTACTGTACACGTCACGATCCTATATTTGCGCGAGCCTACGTCATTTGTCCATTGGCTGTTGCTGGGAGTGAATCTGTTTTCTAGTTGTCAGGACTGGGGCTATGATTCCTGCACGCATAGGCGTGTCAAATTAAAGTATTTTACAATGAAAAAGGGGCCGCGGTGGCTGAGCGGTTAGCACGCTCGCCTCCCACCAAAGCGAGCCGGGTTCAATCCCAGTCCGGGTCACCAAATTTTCGCAAGTGGGAATCGTGCCGGACGATGCCGTTGGTCGCCGAGTTTACTCGGGGAACTCCAGTTTACCCCGCCACTTCATTCCGGCGCTGCTCCTTACCTCAATCACCCTCATCGGCTCTAAGGAAACGCGCTGTTAGGAGCATCCCAGTTCCCTTCACCAACTCACTCATTCCAATGAGAAGTGTATTGTAAATATACTGGCCCTTAAAGTACATCGTGTCATCAAACAGGGCTTTACAGGTCTTTAGTCATAAGACATTCGCTTTCGTTTCAGTACAAGAGAAATGAACTTACTGATTGTGACAAGAGTACTTGTAGCGTATACGTATAACTATCGTGTATTCACGGTTTCCCATTCACACTTTTTAAATAAAAACTTTTAAAAAAATATTACCCAGACGTGCTTGGTTGTTTCATGTATCACAATCGTTTTATCGCCGCATTAACATAAAAATGCACTAATTTTTAGTAAATTGAACATTTACTTACGTTTCGTCTAAATATTTTATTAATTCAATTTTAATAAAGATCAATAAATAACACGGAGAAAATATGTGTGTTGGTAATGCCTGGTAAAAAATGTTTCTTATGCTAAATATCATTACATTGAGTGCGCAAGAATAATGTTGACTGTCATTTTGGTGAATATTACTATACTCGGTTTAGCTCTGCTAGCATGAGGCGGAGGAATATGTTGGAAGTAGAACTTCAGAAGGATTTCAGATCAGTTGGAATTAACCGTGAATGGACTAAATGCAATATACATAGAGACTGTTCGTACACAGTGATAACTTGCACAGAAATTTAACACTTCAATGATCATTGTAGACAACTGTCTCCTTATTGCATGGGAAGGTTATATTTGACCACTGCTGTACAGTGTGAGGCTCAGATTCCAATTATCTACCCAGTGTATTACATATTCATAAACACGCCACTCTTATACGTGATGGTTGTTTCATATCACGGATTACAAGGAATGTAAAATATCGCGAGCTCATGTTAGGACAAGCTATACTTGTATATATCTGTTATGTTCACAACTCGATCTCCGTTTATGAGACACGCCCAGGTGAACACTGACCCAATAACAGACCTCCTTGGAAACAATCACCGAATCCTGTGCCATCTGGTCTGAGGTAAAATCGCCTACTCACTGAGGTACCAGTCAATGAACACAAAGCTCACACTCGAAGATATGCCTACTTAGGATCGTAGAGCCTAGCATACACGTCCTTCTAAACGACAAATTCTCCTGTTCCTAATAATTGCCGAAAACAAAACCCTACAGTTTATTCGTTGTGATAACGAAACAAGTAATTTGCCAGATTAGTACAGTACCCGTCACAATACTTCTTATTTGCAACATCTGAATATATATAATTCATGTTCGAATAAAAGGGTTGAATACCTGCTATGATGTACCTTGCCTGTTCAGTGGTTGTGCGTCACAGCTGCAGCACAGGTACATGAGCAGTGCCAAGCAGTATGACTCTCACCTGTGTATGTTCATTCGTACTGAGTCAATCGTCGTGGTGAGAATGTGACAGACTCTTTTCCCGAGAGGATAATTTGATCTGTCATATGATGTCTGGTGCGGACATCCAGAGGTAAAGTCGTTGTAGAAAAAAAAGTTTCCGTGGAAGATTGTACATTTTAGTCATGAATGTGATGTTTTTCAAGGAAAAGTGTGTTAGCCCTTATTGTAGTTGTGGATATACTTAACTGAATAAAAATATAAAAAAAATACTGTTATATTATATTTCGTGTTTACCCTGTTTGTATGAAATACCACTATACAAAAAAACCAAATAATGTGATACAGTACTATAATTAACAACTAATAAATATTTTAATTGATTCCACTGTCCTCTAATTACTATTATTCTAAACAGACAGTAAGAAATGAAAAGGGACATTGGGAGACTTTATTAACATTCCCGAATTATGTACAGATTGTTTCCCAATATATTAAAAAATAAATTTTAGTAGCACTGAACATTGATATGAAAATATCGATTTACAATTTTATAAGCATAGCGAAATTGGCATATTACATATGTTCTACGTTACTGTACAATACCGAATAAATATAAATTATTTCAATGGACAAATATAAATAGTTTCCGAATTTGCATAACTTGAGCCTATAAATTACACGGCCGACGGCTCGATTTGAATACAGTAAATGTATACTTTTTCCTTTAATTTTGTTGTTTAAGATAATCGGAAGTTCAAAATGAAGGTCAGAACAATCAACATCGTAGTCACATTATTAAATAAGATAGCCGACGCCCAGCTGGAACGAGTGAGCATGAATTACTGACCGACTAAGTCGCCTGTCTAACTCCAAGAATGAGTTTGAAACAATTTATCTTCCATTTAATTGTTATCCTTTACAAAAACTGTTCAAAAGTGCGGCCTCAAGCTTCAATACAAGTCTGTAACGAAGTACCATCACTTGATTTTGTGTAAACAAAGACTCCAGGCATGTGATGTAGAGAGTAAGCAGCTGCTAGAACCCGCGCGACAAGATATACCACTGATTCAGTTGTAACTTCGTGCACCAGACTCTTCTAGAGTCCTCACACAAAGTAGTCAAGCGAGGTGGGGTCGGGAGAACGAGCAGGCCATATACGGCAACCCACCGTGGCCAATGCATTGCTCACCGAATATGCGCTTCAGTTGCTCTTCTATGTCACAAGAGAAATTAGGAATTTCACCGCCATATTGAAACGACAACCGACGACTTCGAAGATGAAGAGCAAAGTGTTCGAGGAGCTGAGGCAATGTGTTCTCCAGGAACCACAAGTACTAGTTGTCACTCAGTCGTAATGCCTGCACGTTTGGTCCGATCAATATTCCCCGCACAATATCTGTCCACATGTTAACACTTTGGTGGGATGTCACTGAATGACACTGGAAACTAGTTTTCTTAATTCCTACGTGGAGATACATCTTCCATCGGCTTTTTTAGTACCAGCTGAGTTAAAGTTGGACTTAACACTTGGAAAAATCTACACCGCATTTAGTGTTTCCTCAATATAAATATGCTACATAAATGTAGAAATTACCATTTGCCATGAAAATAACACCTAATTAAATTAGAATTCTTTAGAAGGCAAGGTGATGACAGGGAAATTATGATGTGGAAGTTATATACGTTCGTAATCCCATAACAACCGATTTATGAAATAATGTTTACAGCTGTTTTATGGTTCTTTATAACAACACGAATGTTGTACCGTTGCCCATGGAATTGATACTCCTATAAGAGAACAAATTGTGTTGACTTATAAATATGCAGTACTGAATCAACATCGGTCATTAAATGTACAAGAACAAGTAGCATCCAGATGCAAGTATATATATGTAGCTCTAATAATTTCAACCCTTTGCAAACTATGCAAATAATACCAAAAACGACAGTATAATTTCCACAATTAGTTACGTTATCCCGCTAGGTGTATGTAAGCACCAATATCTATAACAACAAACATTTACTAGTAGACATCGCGCACGAAAAAACATTATTTTCAATTTAGCCCACAACTTGTAAAATATAATTACTGTAATGTCAATCTCAATTATGTTCTATAATTATCGCAAAATTTTACTTGTCAGAATCACAGTTTCGCTTTTCATGAAACCAATTAATTAAAGAATGTTGAAAGATTTTAGATGTGCTTAACATTCAGGAACGGAAAAAAATATAACATTTACAATCATATCTTCAAGTTCATCAGTTTAAAAAAATGTTTAAAAAAATATGTGATTACAAAGATAACTTTAAGACGTGAAAAGATGTTTCTACAATGAAACTCTCATTAGATTTTGTAATAAGACAAAAATTGAGGAATTTGGGGTGTGAATATTACAAAAAGTGGTAGATTGCAGTGAAGTTAACTGATTGCTAGGTTTCCGTCAACTGTGTGCTTATCTACACGATAATTATTGTTACAGGTGGATATTAATGTGAATATGTGATCCCGTTCAGCATAGCCAACGAAAATTCTGCTAACTTGATAGCGAAGGTGTGTGATTCGTCCACAGACATCTGAGCCAAGTCCGAATTATTTTAACGGATTAAAAATACAGTGAGAGCCCTGGTCAATGAAGATCTACTTGAATGCTCATTTCGTATTCGTTTACTATATGAAGAATTAACATATCCAGTGAAGTAAAAATTGTTATATTATTAAGGAAAGTATATAGTTTATATATTTGCTGATTCTCACACCTATGTGCATTAAAAAATACTAACTAAATCATTTAAGCATTTACAAATGTTTACCTGACACGTTTAATTCAACACATGGGATTACTTGTCGTTCGTCGTTACCAACTTTACTGAGAACTTAACTGTTAGTGTGCCCACTAAAATATATGCAAGTTATGAGAATGATATTTTGCAAAGGTTTATTATAAAACTGTTCAAAGAACCGTGAATGCATTTAAATATTTCCTCAGAAATATGGAAATAATAATTTTTGTTCGAAATGTTATAATACGTATTGTCTACACGCTGAAAATAAAATTTGGGTAGAAATAACACGTATTAATTATATTGCGTATCACGAGCTTATAAAATGCGTAGGACGAGGTGCAGCCAACCTTGATCGTACAGCGGCATGGTGTGTGAGCTGGGCACGTGATACGCAATGATAATATAGACTAGTTGAAATACCAAGAAGCTGATAGTGACTCGTAGTGCACTTGAAGTTTGACCAACCTTCTCGCCACGGACATATGCTGCTACGTGACGTAGAGTGAGTATAAATGTCCTCAGCATCGCCACAACTCTCATTGTTAGTTGTTTCTCGAGCAAGCTGACAGCTGTTTTCAACATGAACGGTGAGTGCGACGTTTAGGAATTTAATATTTCATATTTCATTCCGACACTTAGACTGTCCACATTCACTAGGCTCTTTTCAGGAAGAGTTGCCGCACAAGAAAGTACTAGGAAATCTTGAAAGGTGGTTTTAGGGGAAGTAAAGGAAATATATTTGATAGCCGATGATAAAAACCAACATGTTATTCTATATTATACATTTTGAACATAATTCTTTATACGCAGACAAGCTTATATGACAGCAGAGAGGGATAAGGCAACCAATTTAAATGGGATGGGGGACTATTGTATTGTTTCTTGAGCAATTAGTAAATTCACAGTATTTTTCAAAATACGTTTCCAGAATAACAGCAGTAGAATAATCATTATGTATAAGTGTATATATATATATATATATATATATATATATATATATATATATATATATATATATATATATATGTATATATATATATATTATATATATAATATATATATATATATATATATATATACATATATATATATATATATATATATATATATTATATATATATATATATTGTAACAACAGAAGTTATAATAATTAATGTGCAAATGATAGCATTAATACAATACAAATATTTCGGAAAACTTTACTTGCAAATAGTCTTGAAATTGATATTGAAACAAAACGCTCGAATAAAGTTTTACTGCTCTTTTAATAAAATACTTCAAACCAAAAATTTAACAAATGTTATTTCCATTAAAAATTTACAACAAAATTGCTAAATATTGTAGTACCTTAAATACATGTTTAATTTTTTTATCCATAAATCAATTAATAATAAAGACATTGCCTGTGATATAATAAGATTATCCAGATGTATTAAGTAACTTTTCTTTGGGACAATGAATCTCCTAAGCGGATTTTCGTTATATTTTAATTTAAAAAAAAAACACTTGAAGTTATTTAACTAACCCAGCAAAGAGGAAATTAATTGATTAAATAGCACATGAAAACAATTCATTCCCACATGTTAAATAAAAATGAAACCTTGGCAACAATTTCCTTTTACCTGCAGTATTGTCGTCATTTTGTAGAACAAAGCTGAACCACATTGGTAGAGACTAGAAAAATTCGCGTTGGCATTTGATGACGGAATATAATTCAAACACGTTCGCTTTTGTCATTGGGCTATGAAACAACAACAGAACTGTTCAGTAACTTTCAATGAAGTCGAAAAGGAAAGTGTATCATTAAAGATGCACAAGCCAATGAACAGACGACAGTGTCTCGAATGTATATAGAATGTTGAAGTCTACCGTGATGTTAGATAATAGCGCGAACAGTTCATGACTCAAAAACTTTGTATAGCTACCTGCAAATCTATGTACATATCATCAATATTTACATTATATTGGCAGTATCTGAAATAAGAATCATTCATGAACTAATTTTAGAATGTGTTGAGTCACCCCAGTACATCCCAAATGGAGATCTGATTTTATAAGAAATGTTGCAATTAGAGATTCTTCAGTTTGAGATGCTTCACTGAACTGTCAGTACCCGAGAAAAGTTTAATAAATATATTACTATCAGTCTGCTTTACTGACTACCATGACATTTTAAAATTAAATCAGTTCTAAGATATTTTGTTTTCATCACAAATGTGTTTATTTAATCAATTCAAGTTCTCCCAGAAGCTCCTATCACCGAACTCAATATAAGCATCGCAGCAGGCAAGAACATGTAGCCGTCCTCTCAAACACTCCTTATACTTCAACAAGAAAGGCAGCCAGGATTCCAGTCACCAATTCCTCATCTTTGTCCACAAGAGTATAACAAACAAACTGCTAGATAAACCTTAGAAGTAACTGTCCAAAATATTGAGGCATTCTGATCGCTACGACCAGTAGGTTTCCGTTGCTTTGTATTGAGATACCCGTGCCCGGCGCATGCCTCATTTAAGGGCCGGGATCGAAACACAGACCCCTTAAGATTAGGATAATCCCAACCGGCACAGTGGAAATTCATCTAACCCAGCATTAGCCAATAATACACCGTCTGGTACACATAATGATCTCAGAACACTATCCACCTCGTACCGAAATACTCTGCTCTCGGAAAGACCTGCGAACAATTTGGAGAGCTAGCTTCCTATCCGCTGTTTTCCAGAACAGTGCAGAAGCTGATAATATCAACTATTAATTGGGACATATGATTTTTAATCATGTTGTCGTCAGTCGCAGAAAATAAAGAAATAAATAACTACTTGGACTCAAAAATAATAATACGAGTATGTTTCATGCATATTTGTTAACAAAAGCCAGCCATAGCTCGTTTTTTTTTAAATATATATTATACGACTTACTGCTAAACGTTGTAATGAAAAAAATACATAATAATGGATCAAATAATCACTTACACCCACTGCAGGAAATATTCCCAGGTCACACTATAGCAGCAGTAAAGATGCGCATTATTTAAGGCAATTTTAGCAAAACCGCGTTTTGTTCTGTATGTACTGCACCATACAGATATGTAGTTACTTCCACCACGACTACAGCCTCAGTTATCAGTTGTCAGAGAGATCTACAGATGTGTTGAACTCCAATAATTTGTATGGCTCTTACGTGTTATTACAGCTGATTGAGTTGACCCTAATTTTGCACAGAATATGTAAGTATACAGAGACGAAATATCGTGACGGTTGCATCGATGTGGCCGTATTCTTTCTCTGATTTGCTGTGCGCGGCTTTGGAGACGGGTATATGTGTTTCGGATTGGCTGCTGAATCTCGATGTAGGTACCCTATATGCTGCCAAGTCAGATAGCAGATAGTTATTTGCGGAATATGTTCCGACACGTAGCTGGATAGTGACGCCATTTCTGTGCTTCTGCGGCAATAGATCGAGACAATTAGCTGATATCTCACCTCCGTAATACTAAGTAACATGTGCTTTCACTATAATCTTCCACTATTCTGGCTTTGGGACCCAACAACATGTGTTCTGAAGGATCCAAGTCTCCATCAGTAGGCAAGGATTTAAAATACGTCAGTCGGTCTGTCAGTCCGTTGGTAGATATACCTTAATGGTAGTAAAGATACCAAAGAAATGGGGATAACCATATATATATATATATATATATATATATATATATATATATATATATATATATATATACATATATATATAAAGCTAGCAATTCTTCCTACAACTATTGAGCGACTCTTATTTTCATAACCAAACAGTACTGGAATCTTCAATTATATGATAGTGGAGATTAATATTAAAGTAAGAACTCTTAATTAAATGTAACTTAATATTAATGCTGCAGCTTACAAAGCATTTACTTGGTAACAAACAATTATCTACTAAAAGTTATGCTGTTCTGTAAAAGTTTTATACAAAACCTTCACATTGTGCTTCACGTAAATGTTAGAATATATATTTGAGATTTCAGTAGTCGTTTCAGAGCATTATTTCAATTCAAGTTTCTTTTTTTATTATTTTTACTATCAATATGATAATGATGCAACTACACTAAGAGGGGTAGTATATTTCGTGTATAAGTTTACGTATCAGAGGAAAGAGGGATTAAAATAATATTTTCCCTGCTTTTTCAGCTTTCGCATTGATAGCTGTGCTCTTGGTGGCTTATGCCCGAGCTGACGTCACCGACCTGACAGACGCCCAGCTGGACGCACTGTCTGCGGATGAGACCAAGGCAATCACGGACGAGCAATGGGGCGTCATCTTCAACAGGAGGTGCAACCCTATCTTCGCCTCATATGCCAAGTCCCAGTACCTGCCAGACCGCAGGAACTGCCACTACTTCTTTGAGTGCGTGGGCTTCAGGGCCGTGAGGATGGAGTGTGCCGCCAAACTGTACTGGAATGCTAAGGTGAGGATCTGTACTCGAGAAACCGTGAACATCTCCAGTCAAGCATAGCTGCTGCTGGGAATATTGTGTGTTGTCTGTACTAGTGTTGACTGCGAGTTTCATGTTGCAGCTGGAGACTTGCGATTATCCATACCACGCTGGATGCAGGTTCGGAACTGCAGGTGCTAGCTCTGGCTCTGGATCTGCTTCCGGATCTGGATCTGCCTCTGGATCCGGCTCTGCTTCTGGATCCGGCTCTGCTTCTGGATCCGGCTCTGCTTCTGGATCTGGATCTGCATCCGGATCTGGATCTGCCTCTGGATCCGGCTCTGCTTCTGGATCCGGCTCTGCTTCTGGATCTGGATCTGCATCTGGATCCGGATCTGCTTCTGGATCAGGTTCCCACAACCAAGCCGTCGAGATTCCAATTTCTGGCCAAAACCAAAATGCAGTCCCTGTTGTTGTGCCATACAATAAGAATTAATATGGGTTTGCTACAAGCATAAATTTGTGATCAAATTTAAAACTCAATTGAAAAATGTTATTTTCCAGCTAATGTAAAGAACTAAAGAGTTTCAATATAATAAATAACAGTGAATTTCAAGTAAATTTATTTTATACATTTCCTTGAACCTCACGCCTGACGATTATCTATTAATCTAATTATTATTGTAAATTATATTTTATGTTTAATAGCTTTACAAAAATGACAGCGATATTTTGGCATTTCTAGAGATGTGGATTATTTGCATTTATGGTTTCGAGACATGCTAGAATTTAAAAAACTGATACATTCGTCAACTTTTAATTGCCACATGCGATAATCGATACTTCCGGATAAACACGAGCATCTAAGAAAACAAGTAATAAAATGTAGGCCCAATCATCGCCTTCTACTGTGGCTGCAGAAAGCCAATGAGCAGTTGATAGCAGCATGGTTGGGCATACGAATGTGAAGTCTATTACACAGGTCAATCATCTCGCTAATTTTTCACTTATCTTGGAGGTACATCACAGCGGTTTACTAGCATAAGTTACTTACTCAATTAAATATTATCTTAAATTGATTACTGACTAAACATAAGCAAACATGATTAAAACAAATATTTTGGACATTCTACATGCTTCACTGTCGTCACAAAAAAAACCAATTGGTTGTGAAACAGTGACGTATGTTCAAGGTATTTCACTTAATCATTCAGCCTCATTGAAAGAATCATTCAAACAACTTATAAACAATCCTATATGTTCACCTAGGGACATAGAAATATTCACAGTTTGGTTTTGAGGACAAGTAAAACTTAAAACACTTGTATTAGATTGTCACTAATTACAATTTACCCATTAATTATTTAACACCTCCTATATCAAACCTTCCCAACAGGTGGTACGCGAACGTATTCGAATAATCAAAGTTTTTGTAAAAATAAATCAACAATATTATTTCTTTTTCTTCAAAATGTCACGTTTTCCCTTCAAAAAACCCCGACCCGCCCATTAATTCCTCTTTTTCTCACTCGTAACACATAGATCACACATTAAATTATGCACGAAAACGGCTTACTCACCGCACGTTCTGGTGTTAACTTGCACGCCTTATTATCATAATATTGACAAGGGATACTCAGGAATGCAATGTTCGGATACCCCTAACCTAGATGAAGCTGATCTCGTAGCAAACAAGTAACATAATGCAAGCTCATTCTCAGCCTTCAACTTCGGCAGATAATAACTACTTATCAATTAATGTGTATTCCAGTACACAAAAATATGTGAAGTCTCACTGAAGAATTCGTTGAACAAACAAAATGTTCCATAATCTATGTGTAACGAACTGCGAAGAGAACATTCATTCTGTACACAGCAAATACACTTTCTAATCTCAAGGAATTATTTATCATCAAGCAGAATAAAATATGATATTTCTATAACCTATAACGGTACTATGGCATTGCCGTAATAGAGTATGGTGTGTCTGTACGCACACTCACTCAATAAAAACACAACACGACAAATGCAACTGTGATAGCAAAGCAGCAGGAGACAAGAAATTCAGTTGTTGATGAAGCGAACCAAAATCATTACACAAAATATTTATGCATGTTTAATCTACTAATTAATATACGTCAAATATACAAATATGACAAACACTAAAGTTTCACAATTATAATATTACACTGGATGTGCAAATAAGAAAAAAAATTATGAATCTGTTTCATGAAACATTGCTATATGAATTGTGTATGTGTAGAAAAAGTATTGATATTTATCGTATATTATTTACCACTCATGTACGCAAATTACTATGCATTAAAAAGAAACTCCTCTTGTAAAATCTTTCTTTAAGAGCTACATGTTTATACTATGCGAAAATTGAGATACTCGACCAAAATGTTAGTTTTTGTAACTTAGTGAATTTGATTGTAAATTATATAAATTACATATGATTTTGTTTCATTGAAAGAGAGACTGTTTACTACTGAGATTATCTCTTCATTATATAGATCAAGTTTACTTAATACGTTCATTGTATTCCATGTACGATTACACACACTCTACATAAATCATATTCGTAGTATAACGTTACTTTATGGTAAATATATGCGTCAGCATTAAGACATTTTCCTCAATTTCCCTTGGAAAACTACAGCATTATTGCTCACCAGTCTGTGCTGTGGCCGTGTAAGATGTATTATTTGTGTTGCCGCAGTGGTATAGTGGTTAGATTGTTCGCCTCGCAGATAGGCGAACAAGGTTCTATTCCCGGTGGGATTGATCCAGGATTTTCGCAAGTAGCAATCGTGCCAGACCATGACGTTGTTCGACGAGTTTTCTCGGGGATCATTCATTTCCTCTGCCCTTGCATTCAAGCGCTTCTCCATTCCCACTTCATTTCGCCCTCTTGGCACTCCCGACCTCGATGTTAACAGCCGCCCAAATCTCCCCAATCCATCCAATCTATTGTTTTGTAGTTTTGGTTCCTCGATTACAGAACAACTATGCGGTAACTTGGATTGTAAGATGAAGCTAGAGATAATGTTGGAAGTCTGCTTCTGATTATTATGGATTTTGTGTAAAAATTAGTTTTGTGAAACAAATAAAAGCATCCATGCAAATGATAAATGTATAACTTTTTCCTAAGAATGTATTATTTAAGAAAATTGATACAACAGAAAAAAATCTCAAAGAAAGTGTCCAGGTCTTCACATTGTATTGAGAATATTTTCTTGGTAATTTGGTACTCTTTCTACCCATATTACGATATGTATTTTTGAGATAAATTTAAAAGACAAAATAATGGAGTGTTAGGCAGTTATCGCAGGTTTTGAGTTAAAACTATCATATTTATGCTAAGGCATGATGAATGTAATTTTTTTAATGACTCGATATATATTTGCAGTTATTAATAATATCGTCACGAAGCATCAAAATTCCCTCAAAATGTAACAAAAAAAATTATCCTCGATATTTACAGTGTAGGCTGTATCGCTATTCGGGCCAAAGACGAACATTTACACAAAAATAATTAGCTTTCCCCATTTGCCGCCAGGGGAAAAGCTAACTATTTGGAACACCAGCGCTTTTTATGGTGCAATTTTTTCCTATTTCCATTTCTCCCATAAAGAAACTCGTTTTGTTCCCAAACACGTAGAAAGTATTCAAGGAGCGGATAGTACACCACAATACAACACAAAATGCCTCTGTGAACATATGCCCTTAAGTAGACAATTTCCAAGTTAAAGACCTGTCAGTGTCATGCTGGATTTATTCGTAATAGTCTTCCTGTCACATTCCATTTCGAATAGCTGTAAGCATATTCATATGCACCAGCGGTGATACGTTACTCTTATTGAAGTTCTCAAAAAGATAACCTTGTGCCAGTATGCACGCTCTAACACCCTGCCTCGTTGATTGTCTGTCACGTTCAAATATTCCAGGGGTTGCACGTATCTGCTGTTAAACTTAGCGAAGCACTGCTACGTCCAGAATTGGAGTTGCATAAACTATGGCTTTGAGATGCTCCCCACAGGAAAGAAGTCCAGCGAATTGAGGTCCGGAGTTCTAAGCGCATGGCATAAGAAGTTAGTCATCTGTCAACATTGCAATGGGAGAGGTAATAACACTCAGATAATTCCAGCTGACCACAATAAAACACAGCTCGTTAAAGTTTTACGAGTAACAATACAACATGTGGAAGAGTGTTGGAATGTCCGTAGCGGAGATACTTTCTACTTCAGGACATATATTCGTTGGGATATTTTGTGTGCTTTTGGAGTGTACTTTCTACTCCACCATGACTCCCCAGATATCTGGGATCATTCTGTATACTGAAATCTTAACACTCTATGCATGGTACCAATTTAAAAACATTCAAGACAAGTTGGAAGTGAGATGCCTATATCCACCCCTATAGCAACACCAACTCTGCTGGTCTCTGTGTTACACTCACTACCCTATTACTGGTAAACACAGCAGGGTAAAGTGACCACTCTAAGGTAAAATTATATTTAGATCGTCTACTGCAAGCAAATACAATATATAAAATCACCCTGCGTACTATATAGCTATTGTATAATCAACTAAACATGTTGTTACGTAAATATGGCAAATTATTATGATTCTAACATAATTTTAAACATTTGTGTACCAAACGCCTACTTTTCCCTGCTATTTCAATTAAAATGACCGCTTACTTTCCATTTACGTTCTTTGCATTTAATAGTTTCTCCCCTTTGATGTATAATTAACATCCATTAGCTAAGAATCAATAGATTCAAGTAAGTCATGAAAACTAGTACAAACATACTTCGGCCATAGCCGGGAGTTTGGAAAACACTTTAGTCTATTATTCCGGCAATCTGCTAGAACTCTCTGTTTCTGTTCCTGGAGTTCCTTTTGCATACTGCGATCATTGGACTCTCAATTGGCAAACTTTTCCACCCGATAGTTCAAACAAGGTGGTTGGCCATTATACTCTCTCGGGTAACACTTCATGTTTGGAGTATCATTGGAGCTTCATTCGGACCAAGGACGAAATTTTGAAGCAACTCATTTCCAAGAAGTAACAACGATTTTAGGAAAGAATTAAACCCGAATCACAGCGTAACACCCTCAGTCGGATGGAATGGTTGAGAGGCTAAACCGTATCCTGGAACAGTAGCTTGCTATCTTCATAGAAGACAATAAGAGGGATTGGGACTCTAAGGTACACTTATTTATCCCCGCTAATCGCTCGAAGGTCCACGAGTCCACAAGGGAAACACCTTCAAGGATACTGTTTGGGAGAGAGCTTCACCTACCTGGTGATCTGCTGTTATGACTTCCAGTGGAGGAGAAAGCAGCTGCTCCAGAATATTCTATGAAGTTATGTCAGAAGTTAACCAACAAACATGAGTTTGCCGGAGGTACCGTAACATTAACAGTGGCAGAATGAAAACACGATATGACCAAAGAAAACCTGAGGAGACTTATCAAGAAGGACAGTCGATGTGGCTGTGCAACCCTCACAGTAAGAAGGAATATTGCCCGAAGCTACATTGGGAATGCCGATACAGGATCTTGAAACGGATAAATGATGTGGTCTACAGTATTTCCCGACAGGGCTATCGGGCAAAGCCTAAGGTTGTCCACATCGACCGACAAGCGCCGACTCAATTGCCCCGCGATGTAATCGGAGACCCACCTCATCCTCCCCTTTTACCATGAACGATGCGCTTGTGGTTGTCACCTCCACTCCTCACCCCCAGAGAATCCCCTGTATGCCGACAGTGGCGATATTTGCTGGCGTCACAGACCTCCTCTCGCCTGCTAGAGTTTCCGATACGTTTAGCGACAACGCAAGAATGTTCTGGCTATACTGGCGGACGCCTCAGTCCTCCCCGACATATCACGCGAGTTGGGGAAGATTATAGTTGGCGGCCGCAACCCAACGGCCGACATTCTTCTACGGAGGCTGCCTGGCAAGTGTGCACGAGCGAAGTGAAGTGTGGACAACGTATGGAGTTTGCGGGACGACGGCGAGTGAGGTGTTCGTGGCTTGAATGGATGAGAGGGTGTGAAACCGACGAGTGACGCCTACTGTGCATGAGGGCGCTTGGAGGACTCTAGAACATAGCGATTGGCCGGACATGGATTGATCTGAGGTGGGACTGAATGGAAATGTAATACTGGTTTTATTGTAAATATTCGAATTGTCAAATATGGGCGCATAAATTATAAAATAATTGTATAAGTTGGTACACCGTCTGTTGGAACTGATCTTTAATTATTTTATTTAATTGTTTTCTTTGTCGTAATTATAAATTTTATTAATGAATTCTTTTGTGAATAGTAAGTGATTTCAATTTATTGTGAGAATATGAGTTCAGAGGATTTTGCTGTAGTTATTGTTTATACAATAAGGATATTACAATTAATTATTTTATTTGATTAAGACGTAAATCTCTTAACGAACTTGGTATAGCCCACTTAATTTCTAAGGAGAGAAATTGTAACCGTATGTATCTACACAGATACATACCAATTAAAGGGTTGAATCAGTTTTCCATAGGGAAATTCATTCAGCACTGAGCTTCGCAACGTACAGTACCAGCCAATATAACTTTCTTGCCACTGAATAACTTTCTTAGCAAACGAAATTTATTCATTACTAACTCCCGCATTAAGGTTCCCGTCTACCTGCGACTTCTTTCCGAATCAGAGGCCGAGAGCAGCAGGCGGTATAAGGGCGACACTGCCACGCTCATCAAGTACTCCATCGCCGCTAAGCACAAGACTCTCAACTGGCGTACAGTGTTCTCATCGCAATGCGTGAACCTATGGGACTTTCAGTGGCGCCCTAATTATTATTGGTTGAAAGTCTGTAGGAAGGTTCAATGCAGGGTCCTTCAGTAGTTCTGTATGTTTCTGAAGCGTATATATTGAGACACGGCGCTTTGAAGAAGCAGCATTTTAACCACTTTTGAAATGCTCAATAATTGTGTTTATAACGTGGGCCACGTCTTGAAATCTCTCAAAGGCCCTTGTGTGAAGTGTGTGTTATTTTCATGGATGATCATATTGGACGCAGGTTAATAGTTTCGCAGGAAAACGTTGATTGCTAACACTCTGTAACGCAGTTCAAGCGCGTTGTAGGTATTGGCCTTAACCCTACCAGTATTACTTAAATATATTGCAAAGTCAGTACCTTCTTTGTGTGCCACATATCCCACAACATAGACAATTTTCTTAACGTAATCACTTTATCAGTCATTAAGATCTTAAGTATTATTATTGAAAGTCCTAACCTTTCTTAAGACCCTGGTCTATTGTTCTATTCAATACTATAACGGAGTTGTAAATGTGATCGTTTGCTGGAAATTTTAGTACCTGGAGTCCCCTAAATGTTTACGTTTTACTGCATGGCTAGACGTGAGATTTCTCGAAAAGAATCCCACACAAGTCATATTTCAAAACCCTGTAGAGTTGTTCACCTATCTTGATTGGCTGAATTACTTTATGACACTTATTATCTACCTCCACACGAATCACGTAGGAGCAGTGCCGATGCTGGCGAATTCTGAGGGTTTCGGTCAGATATTAAAATGCATTTTCAAGCAGACAGCAATCAATAGAAATAAAATAAATACTGTTGTGTGCTTATAGAATTGAAGTCTTCGATTTCCTCATATTTTTTTCCGCGAATAATCACTACCTCTATACGTGGTTTTGCAAAACGTAGTCTGCTTTCTAAATAACCAAACATACGAGTGTGTTCGTTGCACCATTCTTCAGGAATGACTTGTGACGTCAAGGACTAAAGTCACATCGCTATCATAACGAAGGCTCCACCCACATTCCTATTCCGGATGCGTTCGATCTTGTGAGATTTTAGAAGTACTTTGCACGCGCTAATATCAGTTTTAATGTGTTTACTTATCCACGATTTCAATAAGTATGTGGTTGGATGGTAATCTAATTGCGATTTTAAGAAATATCCACAGTTATCACAGATAACTTCACTACTTAGTGTTATCTTTTCCCGCATTCCAATAGTAGGTACCTACCTGCACAGATGAGCTATGAAAAGTAACTTGCGAAATTAACGTTATTTTTCTCATCCAGCTCAAATTCATAGTACTGCATATACCTACTTCAGCCAGCGTGGTTCGTCAATTGCCTGCTTCACAGATATTACGTCATGCCCTTTATGAATGAACTGTACGTTATTGGGGCACACGATTGTCAAGTGGTCATTTATTGGGGCCAAGTTACCAGGGGCGTGTCAAACAATGTGTAGTCCAATGAAAAACAATGTGTAGTCAAATGTAAGAGTGTTTTAAGTTCAAACTGTCCTGAAATAATAACGCAAGATTTTCAGGTGTTTAGTGATGAAACCTCGCTTGGAAATATTTTGTTGTTCATCGATAAATAATCGTTTACCTGAAATGGAATTATCAGTTCACACAGCCAATACCTTGGGGGGCAGATGGAAACTCTCAGATGCACTTCATTCTTTTAAACCAAGCTTTTAACAAGTGGGCAGATAGAGTTGTGGATTCATTGATCGGACCGTACATGCTGTCATTACGACTCATTTGCAACCGGTATTTGCAGTTCCTAGAGAACACATTGGTTGACCTCCTTGAAGTCTTTCCTCTTGATAATCGACGTCATCGGTTGTGATTTCAACATGACGGTGTGATTACTCATTTCTCTTGTGACAATCAAGATCACATGAACCGCATATTCGGTGAGCAATGCATCGGCCACTGTGGAAACTTTGCATGGCCTGGTCGCTCTCCCGACCTCAACTCACTTGACTACTTTGTGTGAGGTCTCTAGAAGATTCTGGCGCGCGATATTACAACTGAATCAGTAGAAGATCTTGTCGCCCGGGTGCTAGTAGCTGCATACACTCTACAGCGCACGCCTGGAGTCTTTGAACTCGCACAGCATGGAATGGTGCGTCGTTGCAGACTTGTATTGAAGCTTCAGGCCGCACTTTTGAACAGTTTTTGTAAAGGATAACAATTAAATCGAAGTTAACATTTTTCAAACTACTTCTTGGAGTTAAACCGAGGACTGAGTCGGCCGGTAATTCATACTCACTCGTTCCAGCTGGGCGTCGGCTATCTTTTGAATAATGTGACTACCATGTTGATTTTTCTGACCTTCATCTTGAATTCGGAACAATATTAAACCTTAAAAATTGAAATAAAATCCTAAATATTGTTTTTTTTTTATTTGGGAAGATTTCAATAAAATTACTAACAAAGACATAAAATCCAAACTAGCCGTCGGTCGTATATTTTACTAGCTCAAGTTATGCAAAACCGGAAACTATTCATATTCGTCCATTCAAGAAATTACTTTTTATTCGGTGGTTTAGTGATGCGTAAAACATATGCAATGTATCAATTTTGCTATGCTTATTAAATTTAATTAACTGATACATACATTTAATATTTAGTACTGATAATTTTTTTTGTTTAATAAATGCAAAACATTCTGTAGGTTATGAAGAATCGTAAAAATGTCTCCCCAGCTTTCTCTAACTTTTTATCTTATATATATAAACACACACACGCACAAATGATTAGATTTCCTAGAGAAAGAAATACATAAAGTTTTTTCTAAGTTGAGTGACATATATTTTGGGAAAACATTCCTCACATCAGGTAGATGAAAAAATGTCATATGACCAAAGGCCCGCTAACGCTTCCTTTCTTTACTAAAGCCCATAATACATCATACATTTATTGTATCTGTATATGGCGATTCTAAACCACCGGTTGTATATTGAGGTCCAAATACTCGTGAAATATTTATACAATCAATAATAAGAGAAGTAGAAGGAAATGGTGAAATGTATTCACAAATTGATCCAATGCACCCATTAACAAAAGAAGAAAATATATTATATAGGAAATCAAAAAGATGTACTGTATGCGAATGTGAATATACGGAGGAAAATAAAAAACTACGTCATCACGAAAATATAAATGGAAAGTTCATTGATCTAGTATGTAACAATTGTAATCTACAACTAAAATTACCAAATTTTGTACCATTTTATTTCCATAATTTAGCCTGGTATGATGCTGATTTATTCATTAAAGAGTTAGGATATGATGATAAAAGTATAGGTTTAATTGCCAGTCGTATGGCCAGTAGTTTAGATAAATTATCATCTAATTAAATAAAGATCAAATGAAACTCACGCAAAAACATTTTTGAGAAGATCAAGTTGATTTAGTTTTGAGAAAAGGTGTTTCCCTTTATTATTATATGGATAGCGGGAAGAAATTTGATGAAACTAAAGTTCCACCAAAGAGTGAAATTTACAACAAATTAAACGAAAATAGAATCTCTGAGGATGGATGCGAAGATGAAATTTTAATTGAAAATCTTGGTGAATATCATGACTTATATTAAAAAAGTGATGAGTTATTATTTGCAGACATGTTTAAAAATTTTATAAATACACATATAAATGCATACGATTCAGATCCATCGTGGCATTTTACAGCACCATGTTTATCGTGGGACGCAATGTTAAAATTGACTAAACAATCACTAGAATTATTACATGATTATGATATGATTTTAATGATTAAAAAGGAATTCGAGGTGGTATCTCACAATGTTGTAAGTGATATGTTAAAGCTAATAACAAATATTCAGAAGATTTTGCTCTATTCAAGAATCAAATTATTTAGCTTATCTTGATGCAAATAGTTTATAAGGTTTTGCAATGTCTCGATATTTATCATATGGTGGTTTCGAACGGGTTTACTAGAAATTATATGATTTAGATTACTGGAGAGAGAAAAAATAAATTTGAAAGATGGTTCAAATCATGGTAATATATTAGAGGTTGATTTAGAGTATCCACAAAAACTACATCATTTACATAAAAGTCTTCCATTTTGCTCAGAAAATAAGTTAGTACCAAAGACAAATCAATCTAAATTAACAACTTCAGATAACAAAACAAAAGTATATCATTTACTATCGTAACTTGAAACAATGTCTAAATAATGGATTACAACTCGCTAAAATACATAGAATGTTGACATTTAATCAGTTTGACTGGTTGAAGAAATATATTGATTTGAATATAGAGATGAGAACTTATGCAAAAAATGATTTTGTAAAAGATTTTTTATCAACTCATGAATAATTCTGTGTTTGGCAATACTATGGCAAATATAATAAACAGAGTAGGTATAAGATTAATTTATCAAATGCAGAAAATTGTGAGAAATTATATTCAAAACCAAATTTCAAAATAAGTGCTATATTTAATGAAAATCTTGCAGCTATACATATGGATTAAACAAATGTAAAATTTAATAAACCAATTTATGTGGGTATGTCAATTTTTGACATATCGAAAGAATTTATGTATGATATTCATTATAGCATAATAAAACCAAAATATGGTGATAAAATTGAACTATGCCATCAAGATACCAATAGCGCTATATATATATATAACATAAAAACCAGATTTCTACGAAGACATGAAGTCGATGTTAGCTAAATTTGATACAAGTGATTATCCAAACACAAATAAATCTATAATATTCCACAGATAAATAAAAAAGTTTTGGGTAAAATGAAAGACTAGTGTAATGGGAAAATAATGAAAGAATCTGTCGGTTAAAGAGCAGAAAGTTATGCATATAGAGTTGGCGATTAAGAAAACAAAAAATCTAAAGGTGTTTTAAAAAATGTTTTGTTAATAATAGAATTACATTTGATGACTATGAGAATTGTTTGTTTAAAGAGCAAATACAATATGTAACAATTAATTTAATAGGAAGTGAGAAACATAAAAAATATATTCATTTGAAGTTAGTAAAACTGTCATAAGTCCTTATGATAACAAAATAATTATATTAGAAAATAAAATAGATACTTGGCCATTTGGATATCAAAATTTATAATTAATTTTTTTATTCTCCACTAGCGATTTTTCACTGCTAGTCGAATCTTCATTATTTTATTAATGAGAGTTGTGATAAATGCATTACAATATGATGAAATCAATTCTATTATTGTGTATTTTATATTGCTGTTTATAATTTAAATGTTTAAAACAAGAAATAATAAAAGATAAATATTTTGTTTCTTTTTTTTTTCCTTCAAAAACACTTGTGTTTAGATTAAGCCGCTTAGAAATTTGTTTTACCATTGATGCATTACCTTTTCTAAATTTTTACCAATAATTGTATTAATCCTTTTTATTAATATAAACTGCTTTGCCAGCATGAAAATTAATATACAGAATTGAACACTAATTCTTGTTTAAATATGTTTGATTTTATTAAGAATAATAATTATAATATTAATTTAGGAAATTTGTTTCTAGATATTTGATATCCTTTATTCGAAGAGAAATATATTTTGATCACTAATGATGTTTTGTGTTTTATTCATCATGGTTTCAGGGTATCCCAGCATTTGCCCTAAATATTTAAAATAAATAAAAATGAATTTTAATAAAACGCTTAAAAATTATAACCTATAATATACTACAATAAAATACAATGATAAACTCGCTTTAGAATACGAACATATTCAAAATGAAATAAAAATATTAGCAGCTAAGTTCAAAAAACATGGATTTAAATTTCATATAGGTACAAAAAGCACGATGCTTTGCCTGCAACTACCCCACTTTCAACTACTTATTCATTTTCCAAGTTTTGACCAAATTTAGCCCAAAAATATTTTGGCAATTTTCTTTAAAATGGGGCACATCAAAATTTAAAAAAAAAAATTGGCAATTGTGCTTCGAATAGCAACAACCAAAATAAAAAATAATATATTGCCAGACATGTTTTTGGGGGCAAATATGCACCTAAAATTGTAAAAGTTTCATCGAAACTTCCGGTTACAACCAAGCTCAATGTAATATCGCAACTGATAACAACATCCTGTTACATGCGACACACACACAAGTGCAAACATGTTGGCCAACATTAACATTTGATCCACCAACTTAACAAACATAATAACTCCTTTTGGGCACGTTAAAGGGATCACATCGACAGGAAATGAATTTAACTCTTCGTGCATGTCTTTATATATATATATATATATATATATATATATATATATATATATATATATATATATATATATATATATATATATATATCTGTATACCATGTTGGACATTTCCCTAAAGAAGCTCCATAAATTGCGCTATTAATTTTAATAATAGGATTTTTGAAGGGTGCACTTTTTGAGTATCTAGTGTGATATCCTTGACATGTATTTATATCACTCTGTATATTTAATAGCATAAAATAAACGTTCAAACATTCCACTCTCAATACACCACCTTTTTAATATAAAGGAAAGGAATATATAAAAAAAAAACGAAAAAATGCCTTAGTAGGGGAAAGTAGCCTAAATCGTACCACCTCCATATTTCAGGAAATGTGAATTATCACTCCTCTCTTATGGCTACAAGATGAACCTGTTGTAGTTTCCAGCCAGTCCAAAGAATAACGTAAGTGTGGAACCACGTTTAGCGATGTTATTGGAGTTTATGATTATTTGCACTTCTGGATATAGTTTCTGAACCTCAGTTGTAAGCCTGTACGAAATTGAAATGTAAGTAATTATTGTTTAAATATATTTACTATTGTAAAGACAACTCTACTTCACATTTTGAACTAATTTATATCTGACGACAAACAATTTGAAGTTATGTTTCATATGTTTGTTTTGTTTGATGACGAGTTGCCTAAGTCGTACCATCTCGTAGTTTCGCAAATCGTACCAGTATGATTTAGGATACTACTACAAAGCAATTTACAATGAAACTCGTTTGTTGCTGACTGTATGTTTAAACACTTTGAGAAATCTAAATAACCTTTTGCATAGTTTTATGCAGTGATATAATTTTATTACAAACTTCAGTATATGTTCCGCATTAAATATGTACATTGTTTACGGAACAGTTTTCTCAATGGTCGTACATCAACATCCGAGGACAATGGGTTTCAGTTGAACATGCCTTACATTTGCCAAGTTCCATGTTTACCATGAGCAAACATATTTAATAGACACCGTAAATAGAAGATCACTAAAACACATGTCCGTTGTGTGTTACAGAATGACGAAAAGGAAATATTTAGCTTGGACTGAAATGGAGATGGCAATGGCTCATGTGTCGTATAAAAACAGGAACATGGGTTTTAATGAATGCTGTTGACAATACAACATTCCAAAGACAACATTGAAAAAGCACTTAGACAGGAAGAATGTTGTGGCTTACAAATACGTAAAATCCAAAGGCCATACCACCACCCTTCCACCCGAAGTAGAGCAACAACTCGTTAATCATATTTGAAGATTAGAAGAGCTTCTGTTTGGGGTAACAGTCGCTGCTGTCAGTAAGTTAGAAATCCAAATTACAAAGCTCAATGAAATACCACAGAGCTTCAACAGATTGACAGAAATGGAAGGAAGAAATGGTTTCATGCCTTTAAAGCCCTTCATAAGGAATTAGCGCTACGTAAGCCCGAGTCCACTTCTATGGCAAATGAAAAGGGGTTCAACAAGAATAATGTGTTAGGATTTTTTTTATATCCTGAAAAGAGTTATAGATGAAAACAAATTTGATGCTACGGATGAGACGGGTTTCAGCATTGTACAAAAAATATGCCAGGAAGTGTTGGCTATGAAAGGAAAGTGTCAGGTAGGAGCTATTGCAATTGGGGGAAGAGGTGTCTATAAAATATTAGTGTGTCGTACTAGTGCGTCGGGGATGCATGTTCCACCTATGATAATCTTTAAACTCACGAGAATGGTGCATGAGCTGCAGGTTGGTGCCCCTCCTGGAGGTATTGTTGACATATCGGAAACAGGGTATATTAACAGTGATCTTTATGTAAAATGGTTACAACATTTTATTGCTGTCATCAAACCAAACATCAACAACAAGGTTCTCTTAATTTTAGATGGTCATTCGACACATTGGAAGAATATGGAAGCTTTGGAATTTGCAAGAGCCAATGGCGTCCTAATGTTGCAGTGGCCTGCCCACACAACTCATCGGCTAACCTCCGGACATGCCCTTCTTCAAGCCATTAGAAACTTATTACACCAGATAGTTGAAAAATGGCTTCGAACAAATCCCGGTTTGTGTGCTACCCAGTGTCAGGTTACCCAACTTGTAGCAGAGGCCTATGGAAGACCAGCAACTATTCAGAACGCCATTAACAGATTTCGTGCTTGTGGAATCTGACCGGTAGATCGTAATATTTCTTACGATTCCGACTTTTTAGCAGCTGCAATTCTGGAAAGAAAGGAATGCCACTCCGATGAAAACATCAGCGATCCAACAGGTAGTGAAATAATTAGCCCTAATGATAGGCCTACTCAGCTGGAGATGATCTCGAAGTTGAATGTTTCTTTGAAGCTATTTCTCCGATTCCAACTTGCCCCAAACATGTGTCCACACCAGCAAGGCAGGGAGCTCAACGTGCTGTTGTACTGACAAGCAGTCCATACGAACGTGATTTGATTGCTGCAAAATATAGCAGAAGGATGACGACCAGCAAAGTAGATAATAAATCTAAAAAAGCGAAGGGGCATTCTGCATTTGTAAACAAGCGTTTACGAACAACTCCAGACAACAATGCACCTTCTACTTCGTTCGTATCCAATATAACCATAGAACTTGTGTAAGACAATTGGTTTCGTTCAGTATGTGAGGAAAATGTCGTAGAAAATATGGTGCAATGTTTACAGTGTCACACCTCGGTACATGAAACCTGTGTAGGGGTAAAATCAGGCCTGGAAAGTTTTATTTGTGTTGCATGTAAATGGTTTGTTTGTTATATTTAGGGTGAAATATGTACTTGTGTACACTTAAAACATCATTATAACTGTTTCTATGGACAACATTTAATATTAGACTATTTTTGTTTGTAGTGGTACGATTTACGATACTGGCAGTACGATTTTGGATACTGGTTTCCTATATCGCACCTATTGCAGTCTTACACTAAGAATTATTTTCTGGGTCGCTATTTCAGCTAACTAGATATGTTAATGTAGATATGTTTGCATATATGTATATGCTGCTTCGTACAAAATCAATATTGGGGCAGTACATTGAAGATTGGCCCAAATTAATCCAATAATGTAAAAAATGGTACCCGTTAGGCAGCCGTCCTCTGCATTTCTTACAAACAAAACATTTATTTACAAAATAAAAAACACATAACATATAATCACGGATTGAAAATAAATTCCACATGACCTAGAATATGCATGTTGCCAGTAGTACCAACTAATTTCCGATAGAACCAAATCTGATCACCAGGTTCCATCTTCATCTTCTCACGTGAACGCATAGACGCATTACCAAAAACACTAATTACAGCAGCATTGTCTGCCTTGCTCTCGTGAACCGTAAAAGTCTTCCAACCAATTATCCTGTTTGGATCAATCTCACTAATATCCTTTGGTGCAGGCTCCTTCTCAACACGAGACCTCCTGAAGAAACACATTTCCAACAAACCACTACTAGCTTTAGCAGTTATTCCTTGAAGACCAAATTATATATACACAGTGATACAAATATATACATCAAGGACATCGCACTAGACACTCAAAAAGAGCACCCTTCAAAAATCCTATTATTAAAATTAATAACGAATTTTATGGAGCTTCCTTAAGGAAACATCCAACATGGTATACATAAATATATATATAAATAACTTTAGATTGACATTTATGCAAGCCTTCTTAATCTTTATGAATTCAGGTAGGTCAATATATGCTGCAGCATTTAATGGATGATAATTATTTATTGAAAATTGTATTCACATTATTCTATCTAAAGTCAATCCTGCGCCTCTTCTTTGAAATTCAGATAGTTGTGTAAGTTATTCCTGTTTATAATTTTACAAATCTTTATAATTTCTCCTTTGTTTAATATTGTGTGATTATATGACTGAAATGTAATTAATTCCACTTGATTACTCTCCTGCTTGCGATAATTGGTATATAATTTAATGCAGGATTTCGCACCTCTAATGTTCCCAAGATGATCACATATTGTCTCAAAAAACCTTATTTTTTACGGAAGTTAAAAAATGATTAGGCTATACTAAATTAAAAGCATTTTCGATATTATATGTTGATATCCTACTTATAAAAGCTTTAATAACTCTGTACTTTTTATTGGTTCTTCCATTTCTTTTGCTTATGAATACATTAGTGGAGTAGGGGAATATTTCTTTTAATTATTTTCTATCTTGCTTACATAATTCATTGATATTGGCATCTGATAACGATAAATTTGTAAAATTATTCTTTGTTAACCATTCTGTTATCCATTTGTATTATTTCTAGGCTTTTCAAATACATTATTAGAGAATGGAAATATTTCTTTTAATACATTTTTATCCTTTTTGTATAGATCTGTAACATTGGCTTATGAAAATGGTAAATTTGCAAAGTTTCTTTTTCTTTCTTGATTTATAATAAAAGGTATAATAAATTAAATTAAATAAGCTTTACATAGCTTGTGCCAATATTAAGTTTTAAATCTCTATATAGAATTCTCAGCTCTATCAATCTCTTTTCACCCAACTCAACTGTGATATTGCGCGATGTCATTTTTTTTTTTTTTTGTTTATTTGGTAATGAAACATAATATTGAAAACTTCAAAATTGTATATACAATGAAGAACTGTAAAAATAGTAAATATATTGGAAAATGAAGTCTATAAAATGTTTAAATTATTGATAAGTGAAATTGTTTTAACTATCTAACTTCTTGTTGTGGTGATATTTCTCATTATAACTTTTTTTTGCGTATTAATGCGTATTTGTCCTTAGTGGTTTTATGAGGAGAAAATAATTTTAATGACTTATTCTCATTGCATACTGTACATTTTTGCAGATAATTACCATATTGAATTTCATATAGAATATCTAATATTGTATTGTGTGCTTTAGTATTTTTATGTACAGTATTTTCTCTTTTATACCATATAGTGAATTTCAACATATTCTCGAAAACATTTTTACAGGTGTCAATATGTTCATCTTTTTTGTGTTTATGTGGCGAAAAAAAATCAATGTTCAATAGTTCATCACACTTTTTTCCTTGTTTAGATGGGTTATAGTTTTCCATTTCAAGCATTGCTTCCGTTTTATTTATAAGAAAATTAATTTATTAAGAAAAGAGAATTTGATTCTAGCTGATTTTGCATAGTTTGGATAACATTTACTTAATTTTCTGGTTGATTTCTTTCATTTTTGGTCTAAATTTGATTGATTTGAAGCGTTCACTATTCGTGGAGAATTTTTGAGGTGGCTGAAATTCGGCGAAAAAAAACCTTGATTTTGGGATTAAATTGCTTGAAATTCGAGGAGAAAACATGAAATTTGGGTCGAATTTTGTGTTCACTATTCATACAAGATGTTTTGGGGGCTGAAATTTGAAAATAGTAATAATAATAATAATAATAAAATAAAATTAAGTTTTATTTTGGAGGCAAAATGTTTTACATTCTAGGTAACATCATGTAATTTGGGTCAAAATTTTGCGCTCACTATTCATGCAGGATTTTTTTGGGGGCTAAAAGTCGACGAAAAAATCTTGCTTTGTTTTGAATTGCTTGATTTTGTGGTAGAATTGTTTGATTTTCAATGAAAAGTGGTTTTTTACATTGAAAATCCTGCTCGGGCATTTTTGAAAACGTGCTAAATTTACTTGATTTTGGGGTAAAAATGGTTGATTTACGATGAAAATTGCATGTTTTTTTTTAATTGAAAATTGGTGAGAAATGGAGCTCCTAGAACCATGAAAAAGTAGCTTGAAAACGGGAAAATTGCTTGAGTTTTGGGTAAAAAAAAGCTTGATTTTTGGATGAAAACTATGAGGTGAATCAGAATCGGCCTTTCCTATCTACTGAGGGGACACTTAAAAATTTAAAATCACTTACGTACGCAATCCCAGTGGACGACGTGTGCACCCTCTGTAACCGTATCGGTGGGTTACGAAACAATCAGGAATTTTCCAGATATTCATCAACGAACCCGGATGTCCTTGCAACCGCGGAGAGTTGATGCAAATGTTCTTGATGATGGAGAGCATATTGAACATTTCTTTCATAGCCGACGATAAGCTTTCACACATGTGTAATTAATTCCTGCCCAGTTCCCACTATTCTAGGTGTAATTTCGTAGTGTGAAGTGTAGTATATCATGCAAAAGGACGCTGCGATGGCATTCCAAAGTAACATGATCCAGCCCGCGGGTCATACATTGCACGTTATGTATTACGGGCTGTAGTAAAGAAACGAAGCGTTTGGGATCTATGTTCACGTGGGGAATGTTTTCCCAGAAGTATTGCAATGCAATTTTGCAACATTCTATATATATATATATATATATATATATATATATATATATATATATATATATATATATATATATTTATTTATTTATTTATTTTTATTTATATATATTTCTATATGTATTATGTATTATCTATTTTCCTTTAGTATTCTGTTTAGAATAGAAGTAAATAGAGTACAATGGAATCAATTTGAAGAATTATTTGTTGTTCAGTTATAATAATGTTTCACATTATTTGGTTTTCCTGATCAGTGATATTTCATGCACGCAGGGTAAACACGAAATAAAAGTAACAGGATTATTTTTTATTCAGTTAAGTCTATCCACAACTACAATATGAAATAACACATGTTCCCCTTTCAAAATCACATAAATTCATGACTAAAATGTACAATCTTCCACGGAAAAGTTTTTTTTTTTTTTCTACAGCGACTTTACCTATGGATGTCCGCACCAAACCATCATATGACAAATCAAATTATCCTCTCGGGAAAAGAGTCTGTCACATTCTCACCACGACGATTGACTCAGTACGAATGAACATACACAGGTGAGAGTCATACTGCTTGGCACTGCTCATGTATCTGTGCTGCAGCTGTGACGCACAACCACTGACAGGCAAGGTACATCATAGCAGGTATTCAGCCCTTTTATTCGAACATGAATGATATATATTCAGATGTTGCAAATAAGAAGTATTGTGACGCGTACTGTACGAATCTGTCAAATTACTTGTTTCGTTATCACAACGAATAAACTGTAGGCTTTGTTTTCGGCAATTATTAGGAACAGGAGAATTCGTATTTTAGAAAGACGTGTAGGTTAGACTCTACGATCCTAAGTAGGCATATCTTCGAGTGTGAGCTTTGTGTTCATTGACTGGTACCTCAGTGAGTAGGCGATTTTACCTCAGACCAGATGGCACAGGATTCGGTGATTGTTTCCAAGGAGGTCTGTTATTGGGTCAGTGTTCACCTGGGCGTGTCTCATAAACGGAGATCGAGTTGTGAACATAACAGATATATACAAGTATAGCTTGTCCTAACATGAGCTCGCGATATTTTACATTCCTTGTAATCCGTGATATGAAACAACCATCACGTATAAGAGTGGCGTGTTTATGAATATGTAATACACTGGGTAGATAATTGGAATCTGAGCCTCACACTGTACAGCAGTGGTCAAATATAACCTTCCCATGCAATAAAGAGACAGTTGTCTACAATGATCATTGAAGTGTTAAATTTCTGTGCAAGTTATCACTGTGTACGAAACGTTTCCACGTATATTGCATATAATCCATTCAGGGATATTTCCAACTGATCTGAAACCCTGCTGAAGTTCTACTTTCATTATATTCCTCCGCCTCATTCTAGCAGACCTAACCGAGTATACAAAAGTACACCAAAATTACAGCGCACCAAATTCGTGCGCACTCAATGTAATGATATGTTGCATAAGAACTATTTCTTATAGTAGATAGGTTTGATAGGTCCGCGATCGAGGGGTTGGCCGTCCTCCATTTTGGATCTCGGCGACTTTAACCTTGACCTTGGTCAGCCAGTTTGTGTTGAACATTAGCCGAACAAAGACTACACATCCATGTCAGTTTTCTTCTGAACAACAAATAAATTTTCAATTTAATTTGCTCGAGCCACTCGAGTATAGTCTACAAAGTGTTAACAATCATACATACCTGCAAAATATTTTAATTCTGGATTTTCCAACACCGTACTATAACTTGCACATATCGATTCACGCGTACCACTTCTTCCGTCCAGGTGACTGATGTATTGTCACCAGAGAACTTCACCTGGCTCTTACTACGTTGCAGCATCTACACTACCTTTTACAGCGTGGGTCCACCTTGACCACAGGGTCCAAAATACCCCAAATTTCTTAAAGTTAATATGGATATTTTGTGTTGTTTTGGAGTGTAGTATCCGCTCCCTGATTTATTCTCACGTATGTGGGCACATTCTGTATATTGATAATTCGGTTAAGGTTTATTCTACTGAGATTGGGAACAAAAAGAAATTCCTTATTGGAGAATTTGGAATAGAACATTTTTAACATAATGCGTGCCTGTGATATCAAGAAGTCGCTTTTGACCTGGTGGTAAATAGGGAAAACCTATTTTTTGTGTGCAATAGTTGGTTTTTACGCGCATTTTAATACAGCCTCCACTTTCATTTTGGGGACAGTTTTTTTGTTATATTTTGACGTTACTTTATAGTTTCTGGATGATATTGATAATAACTGCAAAGATCTATAGAATCATTTCAAAAATTATATTCGTCATTTTTTATCTTAAATATGATATTTTTTACTTAAAATTATCCAGTCGTATAAATGTTAAAAGTTATTTTGACACAAAGTTTGGTTTCAACTGAAGTGTATCTTAAAGTCACAGGATTATCATGTTGGCTATTTAATTGTAATCTGACGCTTGGTTATTCGGTACACCTGCGATAACTGTTTAGCATTTAGCAATTTTGACTTTAGATTTCATTTAAAGAATTTAAATCGTAATATGGATTATCAGAAAACATAATTACCAAAAAAATATTTTTTATTACAATCTGATGTTCTGATAATCTGGACACTTATTTTGCTGAATTCAAATGCATTAATTTTGTTAAATTATACATTTTTCAGGAAAAGTTATAAATATAGAAATAAATAGTTCCTTTTAAATTTTTATAAAACTAATTTGCACCAATTCCATATTTTTCCCTGGCTATTTTTGTGCCACAACAAAAACATAAGTAATAAATAATATGCTATAAATGGGCAAAATAATTTTCTACCGTATAATATCTTTAAGTGCAGATAATAATTAAAAACAGACTTACAGCATTATCTCTATCTTGAAGTTGCAATCAGAGATACCGCCCAGTTGCGCCAGATTCTCGGAACCAAACATACAAATCATTGATTGGTGTGTATTGGAGATATTTGGATGGCACTTACCATCCATTTCGAGAGAGCTGATGACAGTGAATTGAGGCGAGAATGGAGCACCGCCGGAATGCAAGGACGAAGGAAATGAAAGACCCTAGAAAACTCGCCAAACAGCGGCATGGTCTGCCACGATTGCTACATGCGAAAATCCGGGATCGAACCCGCCGGGAATAGAACACGGTTTTCCAAGCTGTGAGGCGAGTAGCCTAACCACTACACCACTGTGGCCCCACAAATAATACATCTTACACGGCTACAACACAGACTGCTGAGCAATAATTCAGTAATTTTTCATGGAAATGTGAGGTAAATGTCTTAATGCCGACGCATATATTTACCATAAATAAGGTCAAACCACATTTTAGTGATTCACTTGTTACAATCAAATGAATAAATTTGCAAGATTTATGTACTGTGTGCGTAATTGGATAAGAAAGTCACTGTATTAAGTAAACATGGCCGATATAATGAAGAGATAAGGCCAGTAGTTTAAAAGGCTTTCTGGCTATGATGCAAATTCATATGTTCATTATATAATTTACAATCAACTTTGGTAAGTCACAAAAAACAGTATATTACACTAATATCATAATTTCGCATATAAGAATTTAACACGATGAGTTTCTTTGTAAAGCATAATAATTTAAGTACATTGGTGTTAAATAATCTACGATAAATTACAATACTCTTCATACACATTAACAATTCCCCTAGCAATGAGACATGAAACAGATTCATATTTATTTTTCTTAATTGCACTTCCAACGTAATATTATATATGTGAAACTTTATTTTTCATTTTTGGTATATTTGATGTATATTCATTAGCAGATACTCCTATGTAAACAAATAAATTATTTGTTGTAATGATTTTGTTTCGTTCCATTGATAACTGAATTTCCTGTCTCCTGCTACTTTGCTAACACAGTTGCATTTGTCATGAAGTGTTTCTATATGTGTGAGTGTGTGTACAGACACACTATACGCTATTACGGCAATGCCAGAGTAACGATCTAGGTTACATAAATATTAGATTTTATTCTGCTTAGTGAAAATAATTCCTTCAGATTAGAAAGTACATTTGCTGTGTACAGAATGAATTTTCCCTTCGCAGTTTGGTACACATATATTCTGGAACATTTTGATGGTACAGTGAACTCTTAGGTGAGACTCCGCATGTATTTGTGTACTGGAACAGACATCACTCGTTAAGTAGCTGTTTTCTGCCAAAGTGGGAGCTTGAATTTTGTAATTTGTTTGCTATGAGCTCAGTCACCTAGGACAGGGGTTTCCAAACTTTTCATTCCTGTGTACCACTTGGCGTTATAATGACCATTAGAAGTACCACTTAAATACCGGAATCTGTGGTGACTTAGCAGTTTTATTTTTTGCACCATTTAGTCGAGATTGGGTGATCCGAAGGAGAAAAGTAATATTTTGAGGGCGGAACAGGAAATTTTTAAGTACAAATGAGCCATTTTGGGAAAAAGATTTAATTTTTAACATTTTTACGAAAACGTAGATTATTTGAACACGGCTGCGTACCACCAGTTGGGAACCTCTGATCTGGGAGGTATCACAACGTCATGGGCAAATTGTAAAAGTGACAATCATAAACAAGTGTTCTAAAATTTAACTTGTCTCCTAAACAAAACTGCGAATTATTCAGGTCCTCATGTATACGTATATGATTGCGTATGTGTAGTTTCAAATATTATTTGAATGAGGTTGAATGATTAGGTGAAATATTTTGAACATACACCATTACTTCACTATGTTTTCAAATAAAACAAATTTGTTTTTGTGTGACGACAGTGACGTAATGGCGTAAGTTCAAAATATATCATGTAATCATGATTGCTAATTGTTTAGTCAGTAATCAATTTATGATATTATTTAGTAGTGTAAGTACTTTATGCAGGTAAGCCGCTCTGTTGGAACTCCAAATGAAGTGAAAACTTCCCGAGATAATTGACCTGGGTGTTAGAATCCACCGTCTTATGCCTAGCAATGCAGCTATCAGGTGATCATTGGCTTTCTGCAGCCACAGTGGAAGGCGATGATTGGTCCTGCATTTAATTACTTGTTTCTTATTGGCTCGTGTTTCTCCAGCAAGTGTCGAAGTTCGCGTGGACCAGATAAAAAATAGACGAAGCATCAGTTATTAAATCTAGCATATCCCGACACGAAAAGGCAAACTATCCACATTTCTATAAATGCTGTTTTTCACCAACTATAATTAACAATATGTAGAGGAGTAGGTAATCGTTAAGTGTGAGGTTCATGTAAATATATAAAATAATGTTACTCGGAATGCACTGTTATTTATTATATCGAAACTCTTTGGATTCCTTACATTAGCTGGATAATAAGATTTTTCAAATGTATTTACAATTTGATCTCTAATGATTGCATTAACTAATTCCTATATTTTATATTTGAGCGCAACAGCTCAAACATGTAACCAACTCAATTTATTCTTTTTTGTATGGAACAACAGCTGGGACTGCATTGTGGCTTTGGCCAGAAATTGGAATCTCGACGGCTTGGTTGTGGGAACCTGATCCAGAAGCAGATCCCGATCCAGAAGCAGATCCAGATCCGGAAGCAGATCCAGATCCAGAAGCAGATCCAGATCCAGAAGCAGATCCAGATCCGGAAGCAGATCCCGATCCAGAAGCAGATCCAGATCCGGAAGCAGATCCCGATCCAGAAGCAGATCCAGATCCGGAAGCAGATCCAGAAGCAGATCCAGATCCAGAAGCAGAGCCGGATCCAGAAGCAGATCCAGAGCTAGCACTTGCAGTTCCGAACCTGCATCCAGCGTGGTATGGATAGTCGCAAGTCTCCAGCTGCAAAATGAAACTCGCAGTCAACACTAGTACAGACAACACACAATATTCCCAGCAGCAGCTATGCTTGACTGGAGATGTTCACGGTTTCTCGAGTATAGATCCTCACCTTAGCATTCCAGTACAGTTTGGCGGCACACTCCATCCTCACGGCCTTGAAGCCCACGCACTCAAAGAAGTAGTGGCAGTTCCTGCGGTCTGGCAGGTACTGGGACTTGGCATATGAGGCGAATATAGGGTTGCACCTCCTGTTGAAGATGACGCCCCATTGCTCGTCCGTGATTGCCTTAGTCTCATCCGCAGACAGTGCGTCCAGCTGGGCGTCTGTCAGGTCGGTGACGTCAGCTCGGGCATAAGCCACCAAGAGCACAGCTATCAATGCGAAAGCTGAAAAAGCAGGGAAAATGTTATTTTAATTTCTCTTTCCTCTGATACCTAAATGTATACAGAAATATACTAACCATTTTAGTGTAGTTGCATCAATATTATATGGATGATGAAAATAATAAAAGATTAATTTTGATTTAAAAATCGTGCTCTGAAACGACTACTGTAATCTCCAATTGATATTCTAACACTTATGTGAAGCATAATGTGAACGATTTGTGTAAGACTTTTACAAACCAGCATAACTTTTAGGTAGAGCATTGTTCATTACTATGCCAATACTTTGTAACATTAGGTATTAAAGTTTAAAATGCATTTGACTACGAGATCTCAATTTAATATCGACCTCCACTATCAAATCATTAAAAATTATAATACTGTTTGGTTAAGAAGACATAAGTCGCTTATCATTTGGTGGAAGGATTGCTATATTTATCTTCAGGGGCATATGTATGGTTTTCTCCATGCCTTTTGTATCTTCACTATCATTAAGGGATATCTCCCTGAGTGAGAGGCTGACTGAAATATTTCAAACCCTTGCCTATAGATGGAGTCTTGGACTCTTCAGATCACAGGCTGTTGGAGTACAAAGCCAGAATAGTCGACGGCTGTAGTGAAGCCACAGGTTACCTGTGACTACATATGTGAAATTGCAACTTATTTCACGAACTCCGTCAGCACTCGCCACCAAAATGGCGTCACTATTCAGCTACATGTCGGAACATATTCCGCCAATCACTGTCTGCTAAATTACTCGCCAGTCTGTAGTCCAGCCAATAGGTAACCTTTCGCGAGATGCAGCAGCCAATTAGAAACACAATATCCGTCTCCAAAACCTCGTATAGCCAATCAGAGAAATAGTACGCACATATCAAATGAACCCCCATGACATTTCGTCTCTGTATAGTTACATATTCTGTGCGAGATGGCGGTCAACTCATTAATGCGCATCCTAACTGCTGCTATACTGTAACCTGGAAATATTTCCTGCAATGGGTGTCGGTGATTAATCGTAATAATAATATGGATTTTTTTTGATACAGCACTTTGTTGTACGTCGTAGAAAATTAAAATACTAGTTTGGACTAGCTTTTGTCAACAAATATGCAAGTAATATCATTTTATTAATATTTTTCTTTCGATTTTTTTTATTTTCAGCGACAAACAAGTAGATGGAAAGTCATATGTTCCAATTAATGGTTCATTTTGATCACCTCCTGAATGGGTATGAGAGAGTTAACGTTACTTACTATTGATTTAAGTAACTTAAACTTGATTGAATCCGGGAGGTTAAAGGGTTCGAATCAAACAGATTTAATTAAAACGAATGCCTATTTTAGCAGTACTTTGAAGATTGTATTTGATTTAGTTTGAAACCTTGCACCACTTTCCATCCCTTTCCGAGGAGCCATTGATGGAGCCGGTGTAATTAGCACGTTTTATCATTCCGTGTAGTTATTTTGAATCTATAAATGTAAACGTATTAGTATTCACCATTTAATTTTATAATTAAAGATTAATTTCGTATATTATAGACGCTCTTACAATATGCACTACGAACATCGTCACAGCAAACAATTTCTTTTAATTTAAAATCTAGATCCATGTATGATTATAATAATGTAAGCAATGTCATCATTATTGACATAACCTAAGATATATCCACGTAATATTTTACAAATAGTTCATATCTACGAAATAAAATGAGTAATCAATGATATTGAACATATGAATATTCAGAGTGTGATGATACGCTGTTCTCACTCAGCTGAGCAATATGATAAACAAAAGCTCATACACGCAGAATATTCAGTAGCCAAGGCCTGGAACATGTTAAAACAAAGCGTTTAAAATCATGTTAAAGCGGTTATATCGACAGATACACTTAGACTGGCATTCCAGAACATTCGTTATTGCATTCTAGAGACCTGAAGAATTCGCGAATTAATTTTATGACAAGGTATAATTCAAAACAAAGGTGTTTATATAGCTTTAGCCATTGGTGTACACGGCGTTTGACGCCTCCTGGGGAACGGTGGGCCAATATATATATATATATATATATATATATATATATATATATATATATATATATATATATATATATACACACACACACACACACACACACACACACACACACACACATACACACTACAGCAGCTATTCTGAAAATTTAATTTGAAAAAATCATTCATTGCTGTTAATTTACTAATTGAGCAAGAAACGATTGATCGGTCCCCGATCCATTTAACAATTAAAGTGTCTAAAATAGCAAAAAATGTTGGTTTTTATCATCGGCTATCAGATATATTTCCTTTACTTCCCCTAAAACCACCTTTCAAGATTTCCTAGAAATTTCTTGTGCTGCAACTCTTCCTGAAAAGCGCCCAGTCAATGTGGACAGTCTAAGTGTCGGAATGAAATATTAAATATTAAATTCATAAACGTCGCACTCACCGTTCATGTTGAAAACAGCTGTCAGCTTGCTCGAGAAACAACTAACAATGTGAGTCGTGGCGCTGCTACGAGTATTTATACTCACTCTACGTCACGTAGCAGCATATGTCCGTGGCGAGAAGGTTGGTCAAACTTCAAGTGCATTACGAGTCACTATCAGCTTCTTGGTATTTCAACTAGTCTATATTATCATTGCGTATCACGTGCCCAGCTCACACACCATGCCGCTGTACGATCAAGGTTGGCTGCACCTCGTCCTACGCATTTTATAAGCTCGTGATACGCAATATAATTAATACATGTTATTTCTGCCCAAATTTATTTTCAACTTGGAGATAATAAGTATTATACTGTTTCAAGCAAAAATAATTATTTCCATATTTCTGAGGAAATATTTAAATGCATTCACGGTTCTTTGAACAGTTTTATAATAAACCTTTGCAAAATCTCATTCTCATAACTTGCATATATTTTAGTGGGCACACTAACAGTTGGTAACGACGGACAGAATGTAGTCCCATATATATATATATATATATATATATATATATATATATATATATATATATATATAGGCGTAATAATCAGCAAATGTATAAACTACTTACTCTCCTAATAATTTCACAGTTTCACTTCACACTAGAACGAATAAAGTGCTGAGGCCCATGGCAATGTTAATTTTTCATATAGTAAAAGCTAACGAAATGTGCATACAAGTCGATTTTCACCAGGGTCTAAATTTATAATTCATTAAAACAATTCTGACCTGGCTCAGCCGTCTGTAGATAATCACACGCCTTCGATATCAAGTTAGCAAAATCTTATTGGCTGTGATGGACGGGGTAACATCTCACACTAATATCCCCCTGTAACGAAAATTATCCTTTACATTAGCATAGAGGTTATTGAAACATATCAAGCAGTTAACTTCAATGCAATCTGTCCCTTTTTGTAATATTCACAAGCCAAAATTCTAAATTTGAGACCTTATTATTTTAAAAAAAAAAAACCTGAATTATTTACATAACTAATTCGATTTTAGTTGGAAAAATTGTCGCTGAACGTCTTAACGTTTTCTATGTAATCACAGATATTTTTGCATTTTTATTTTAAACTGATGAACTCAATATTATGTTTGTAAATGTTATCCCCCCGTTCTTGAAATTATGCAGAGTAAATTTTTCTACGCATTTCCTAAAATTTTTAACATTCTTTATTTATTTGGTTTCTTGAGCAGTGAAACTGTGATTCTGACAAGTAGAAGCGGCGGAAAATGTCGAATATATGTTTTTTTTTATTTGTTGAGAATTACATCACACGTTTCTTTTTACAAGTTGTGGGCTGAAAATAAAATTTTTTTTTTTTCTATGCGATGCCATCAAGTTAGTGCTTCAGTAGTTGTAGACAATGGTAATTACATACATCTACTTGGTAGTTACATACATCTACTTGGTAGAACGTAAGTACATTCTGGAAATATTGTTGTGGTTTTTGGGTTTATTTTCGTAGTTAACTATCAAAAATGTAAAAGTGTCGAAGCCATTAGAGATCCATATATGCTTGCACCTGGAACTAACGTATTCTAGTACACTTATTGACCCTTGTTGATTCATAAGCGCATATTTGTAAGTCAACAGAATTTGTTCACTTACATGATTATCACTTGCATGGGCAAAGGTAGAACATTCGTGTTGTTATAATGAACCATGAAACAGCTGTAAAGGCTTTTTGGTTACAATTAGGTAGTTAGGGTATTATGGACGCGTCTGGCCACCACATAATAATTTCTCTTACTTGGAAGAACTTCTTATGTTAGTTAGCGTGTGGTTTGACAGCAAGTGATCATTAAATACTGTTTACATTTTTCCAAGTGTTACAACTTGAAATCAGCTGATATAGGCTGTTTACTGTAGAGTAAGCACTTTCGAAACCAACCTTAGAAAAATGTCACTGCTCCTACGTGCATATATTTTGACGGGCGCCCGGAATGACATGCGCCCAGTTAATTTGGTAACGTTGATTAGGAAAGTACTTCCGTATCTTAACGGCGAATACAAAGTGTTAGGTAAGTATTTCTGTTAACTTAAATTATTTCTTTCGCTTTCTGTTCTTTTCAATTAATCGAAATGTAAAAATTATCAGATTAGTAAATTATTTACTTTTCTAACAATTTTTCAGTTTCACTTGACCGACGTATGAATAATGTGATGCCGCCGATGACAATGTTGATCTTACATAACGCGGAGGAATACACAACGTTCATACAAGTAGATCTTAAGCAGGGCTTTCGAAAGTGCTCATTTTATCCTGTATAGCCTATAATAACAAAGTCGCTGCAAGATTTATCTCCACGCACGAATTAAGAAAAATAGTTTTCAGTGTCAGAGGCATCCTAATAATTTTTTTACATAAGCAAATATTACTTGTACTAATTGACTACTAGTAAAACAGTATTTCGTAAATACCCAAAATAATTAAATGTTAATTTAAAGTCAGGGTAATGTTTGGATAATATGAGCACGATAAGTACTTTCTGCACAACATAATAGGAACCGCTTCCATTTTTCTAATAATATTATGAGAGGAGGAAGCTTCATTTTTTCCACGTCATTTTTAAATTTTCCTTGGAATGATACTTTGTATGTGGTCAGTTCTCCGCCATTTTTGGGCTGATCAAATAGCCTCATCCATAGTCTTGTTTCGCCCACAGTTTTGTAGACGGGCTGTTTGGGAAGAGAAATTGGCCTATGCCAGGGCGTAAAAGTAAGAGATTCTGCTTTGTATTAATTTGAAAATATTGGTCAAATTACATTTTTGAATAGTAAGTGGTGTATTTGAAGATCAAGAAAGTTACCTTGAAACTGCCTGTGAATGGCCATGGTAAATCTCAAGTGGCCAGGGAAATATAAATGTTGTACTTAGAATATAGGGAAAATTATGATTGGAAATATAGTACGAGTCATATTTACCTTTTTAATACTTTTATGTGAATTTGAAATGTGTAGTCATTTTGGCTCAACACTTGGGTTATACTATACGGGTACTCTTTGTAAATGTTTTTAATCCAGTTTTGTGAGAAAAAGCTAAAGACAAAATATATTTAAAGAGTCCGTGTGGGACAAGATATTTTTATAGCCATAATTGAAATATCATTGTAAACTATTCGTTTGGTTAAAATTTTGGAAAAATATATTTAAAACGTCCATGTGTGACAAAATATTTTTATAGAAATATTTTTGTAACCTATATATTTGCCCAAAAATTTTAAATTGGAATATTTCTGACCTTTTTGGGTTTTTGTAAAGAAAAGAAAAGAAATGAAAAATATCATGCAATATTAAAATCATTACGAACATCTTTCTATTTGGTAGTGTACTGTTAACCTTATGAAATCGAATGCAGATTTTGGAAGTATATTTTCAGTTTCATCGACCATGCTTATAATACTCTATGCCTCTTTCCTTTTATCACATTTGTATTTAAACATACTTGGTTTTTAAGTATTTTTGGAAATTGAATTATTTGAGGTGCCCTGGGTTCTCGGGGCCTCAGGACGAAACATGGTTTTGTAAGGTTAAGTGAAATCTCGGATGGGGTTCTTCGCAAAAGGAACTAACTCTTTCAGAAAGTCCCTGAATTAAAATAACTACAAAGTATTTTGCACGGTGGGTTTAAATGAAATGATTTATAGTGACGTCTCTTCTTTGTAGTGTATTGTAGTTACGTGCACTCTTTGAGATTGTAACTGGGAGAAGTCATCATGGAAAGAACTTACATGTGGCGCAATCTATGATGTTTAACATAAAAAAAGGTCCTGTATTAAAATTCCTATGTTTGTAGTTATTAAAGTATTTTGTTGTTTTCGTTAGGCCTCGGTGGTTCAGTGGTCAGACTACTCCTCTCTCAGCAAGGTGAACTGCGACCGATTACCAGTGGGATCACTTATGATATTTCGCACGTGGGAATCGTGCCGGACGAAGCCGCTGGTCGTCGGATTTTCTCGGGGTCTTCCTTTTCCCTCGCCCTTGCATTCGAACGCTGCTCCATACTCACCCTCATCGGGTCTCAAAACCCCGATGTTACTAGCGTACCAGATATCTCAACTCCACTTCGATGTGTGCTTTCCATGTTTTACTGTTGTCCTAAATTTCATAATTATGAAACTACGCGGATATTTGAAAAATTATTTGACGGTAACGTATGCTGCCAAAAGGTCATACGCCTCCACAGTTATAGAAAAAATAATCGAAACTGCGGGTTAGCGTCCGATGTGACAACACTGGGAATAGTTTATTGTAAGCAGGCGTTCAAAAGTGGCTCTACCTGGCTGGCGCGTGAAGGGCATTGCACAAGAAATAGGGTAGAAATTGCATGACTAAAAAACAGTTTGATGTTTTGTAGTGGTGTCTGAGCACAAAAATTTCCTTGTCCAAAGACAGGGTTTTAATTCGCTTATCAACTCCAAGGATTAATTTTTTGAGTGTGAAAATGGGAAAAAAATGTTTTACACTGTCCATTTTAGTTGCTAAATTTTTTTTACACAAAACCTTTACACTTGCATTTAGACATGAATGATACTTTTGGTTTTACTAGCGTACCATAAAGTTACAAACTCACCGCTTAATAAAGTCACGTTCAGTAGAGTCGCGTTGCACGTAGAGGTGATGAGACAAGTGCTGAGTAAGCAAGAGTCCGCATTAAGGTGGGTTTACGATTGACTTAATAGGATAAATGTGCCGTGTACTTAAGATATTGTTCTATGTATTCAAGGGTAGTAGTATGGTTTGGGGAAGGCTGATGCAGGGTCCAGGGTCCGGATCCAAGGCCGTCATATTGACTTCCGCCATTTTGGGAACTTTTCTCTCAAAATCTTGTGTTTTTACCCAAAAATCACTTCAGAAATCGATTATTTTACCCAAAAATCACTTTAAAATGTCCAATTTTGCCCCGTTGCTAAAAAGGGCTCCTTCCAGAAATTTCCTTCAGAGGGTTCTGTATCTTGAATTTACCGTTTTACCTTAAAATCGCATGTTCTACGCCCAAAATAGGCCATTTTCACCTTGAAATTTCCCCTAAAAATTCACTTTTACTCTAAAGAAAATTATAAAAAATTTATAAAAACTTTAATAAATGCATCTGAATAGCTTGGATTTGTATTGGTTTTCCTATAAATAAACCTCCATCTGTCAAAATATCTCTGCTTGCATGACGAATTGTTTGGTGCTGTGGCGTGCTTGAGCAGTTACGTCACTGCCCGTCTCCGGCCGCGGACAGACGACAACGGCGTTCTATTGTGACGATGTGAAGGCATAGCCTGTGTTCTCAGATATCGCAAAGGCGACATTGTACTTCGAAGCGTCGTACCCAGTGGCATCATCACTGAATTCAATAATTAAGTCACGACAGCATCTGGAGCCGCTCCGAGAAGGCATAAAATAAACTTGGTGTCATTTTCTAAACTTGATTTGCATGAAGCAGAGGAATATGCTGGAAGTAGAACTTTAGCAGGGTTTCTGCACACTTAATATTCACAGATAAATATTGGGTAAGATTTATGTGTTAAATAATAAAAAAGTAAGTATGCATTGCTATACATAATTTTTTTTTTTTTATTATTATTTCGTGTTTACTACTAAATATTTGTTTTCATAAGACAAAAGATTATATTTAGTTGCCCCAACAAAATACGTATTTCATTTATTAAACAAATCTTGAAAAGCAACAAAATAAATTTTGTTCGCCTACCAAAATACGTGTTTGAATAAACAAAACCTCTGTGTTGTGCCAAACGAATTGATAATGTGATCAAAATATTTTGTTGAATCAACAGTATATATTTGTTGGGTCGCTCATAAGGTTCTAAAATGCTGCTCGATAGTTTGTTAGAATTTATTGTGACAGTTAGGATAATAACAGTGTCTGTTAGTGCATTTATTTATGCGTAATAAACAACCTAATAAATGTTCAACAGGAAATTGCACTGTTAGAAAAAATGTCTGTAAAATTACTAAAGTTTCTGTTACAAATTACCCAGACATCTACGTTAAATTACGGACTCTTCGTTTTTTTTTAAATAACATTCAGTTCGTAAATTTCACATGAATCTCCATGAATTCACATAACATGTCCATAAATTGGAAAGTTTGTTGATTTAAATCTGTTCTTTACAAAAAGGGGAAGCAAAAAAATTTACTTTTGTTGATTAGATGTTCCACTGTGTATAAAAATTACTATAAAAAGTTGAAAAAACATTGTCAGGTAGTGGGATTTGAACTCGGAAAATAATTTACAGTCCAAATATTTATCCACTTTTTTTCTTTCTTCCATTTTTCTTCATTTGACATTGTGGCATTTTTGACGTTGACGAAACTCTAGTGAGACCGAATTGCTGACAAATTCCCAGTAAGACAGCGAACTGAAAATCTGTCGCGTCTGAGGCACCAGGGCGCGATCCCGCGACCTTCTGTCTACAAGCCAGCCACCCTATCCCTGAGCCATGAGGGCAAGGCACTTAGCTACCACGCTTTCGCGATAAGTAGTGTTGTAAATGTGGGATTGGTATAAAATGATATATGCACCTCTTAGTTTCTAATTGTATTAAGAATGCTAGCTATTTTGTTTTATTTTCGTTTATGAAACGAGGTTACGAAAAAAAAAAATAGGTTTAATTTAGTTGTTTGCATATTTCACAGTGTATACAAAAGGTTTTGTAGTGTAGCAGAATTTCAAATAAATGGAAGAATTGGCACACCATGAGTGGTTTGCCACTCACCTACAACTATTTTACATGAAGTAGTGTTGTGAAGACGGGACTATATACACTTCGGCTATCATCAGCATTGTTCGTGTCTCAAAATCGATACCATAAGAATATGGAGGGGTTCTGTATTTTATATTTTTGGGGCTCATTTCCGTTATTCGTCATTATAGAGTTCCTTCCCATAAATTAACTCTACGTCTCCGTAAAACTGTCCATAAATCTAAAGAAGTTTCTAACAGTGTATAAACTTGAAATATTTGTTTGCGCATGTTGTACAGTATTCAAAATGTTTGTATTTAGAAACATCAGAGCTTCCTCAGTGGCCACTTGAGCCGAGGTCGCCAGATCGTAACGCTCTGGCGCTGATGGTCTGGCTTGTACTCTCGGGGTGGGCTTCCAAATTTTTTATAGTAACCAGTAGTAGGGAAAAGGCGAGATAACGGTCAAGGTTTTAAGGGATAAGGGCGCAGGAGCTGATCGCCAACATCTCAAATTCCCTTTCTTCCCTAAAAATGTCTCTCTTTCCCTCCAAATTTCCCATTTTTCTCTCAAAAACCACCAACTCCCTCCCCCCCCCCCCCAATTTAAAAAAAAAAAGTAACCCATAAAAAGCTATTTTCAGCCAATTCAAATGATTTGAGGAACTCGCATCTCGAGTTCGGCCTCTACGCTCCTATCCCCTAACCCCTTGTCGCAGAACCCCCTTTTCCCTACTGCTGTAACAGAAATTTCAATTTACGTAGAGACGAAAAATAAGTATATAACTGCACCAACCAAATCTTTGTTTGGGGCAAGCAAGTAAGTAAGAACAACAAAATAATTCGGTTAAAAATAACAAAATTCATTGCCTCTATACAATTAATGAATTTGGTCGCTCCAAACAAAACTTTGTTTGATTTAACAAAACCTCTTTCTCAGTGTATACAAGTTTGTTATAATGGAAGCCGTCCGTCCTTGTATCTCATCCCTGTTGACAGGATAATCGTTAGATGGGAAATAGCATCTACCATGGTATAGTTGCTCCCACTTGAATCAGGATCGTGTGTTGCCGGATTGCAGTTTATGGGTGCCTGTCACGGCATGAAACATGGGATAGTGATTACAGAAACGTGTTATTTAGTTAATTCCCGTGTTTCCTCGTGTTTGCTAACGTCTTTGGTTTCCATGCAACTGATAAAACTGATCAGATTTACACGACAGGAATACCAGTTCTCTCTTCACCGCCCGCTGCGGCAACATTAGCCAGATTTCTTTATTAATAGAAAATACCGGAATAACTTCAAAGTTTAAATCATATGTTACGAAAGTTAGAGAGAAAAATATTTTTCTGCTGTACTCTCTAGCTGTAAAAGTAACGAAATTCCATACATTAGTTGGCCTTTCCACGGTTGTAACATAACAAAACACGCAGTTGAGAGTCTTTAATTATACTGCAAGCTGGCATACGTAGAACTAGTACGTAGAACTGCGGTATTTTGTAAATGAAACAATTAGAAATATTAATATTCGTATAAATTATAAATCCTTTATAATCCATTATTATAATATTAGAACATAGCGTAGTACTACTTTAACTCCGATGTTAGTTGGATTTAGGAAACGGAATGTTAGTCTGTGTTAGTGTGCTTTATACGACTGCAGCTCGCTCGGGTGGGAACATACACCGAGCGCGAGGAAATTATAGGGTCGATATTTAGAATGCAATCGATGCTCTCTCGCCGCAAGTATTCCAGGTGGGTATAACACTAACCACTGTCAGCGTGCCTGTTTAAATACACGTATAGGTGTGAGGAAATTATAGGGTCGATATTTAGAATGCAATCGATGCTCTTTCGCCGCAAGTATTCCAGGTGGGTATAACACTAACCACTGTCAGCGTGCCTGTTTAAATACACGTATAGGTGTGAGGAAATTATAGGGTCGATATTTAGAATGCAATCGACTCTCTTTCGCCGCAAGTATTCCAGGTGGGTATAACACTAACCACTGTCAGCGTGCCTGTTTAAATACACGTATAGGTGTGAGGAAATTATAGGGTCGATATTTAGAATGCAATCGATGCTCTCTCGCCGCAAGTATTCCAGGTGGGTATAACACTAACCACTGTCAGCGTGCCTGTTTAAATACACGTATAGGTGTGAGGAAATTATAGGGTCGATATTTAGAATGCAATCGATGCTCTCTCGCCGCAAGTATTCCAGGTGGGTATAACACTAACCACTGTCAGCGTGCCTGTTTAAATACACGTATAGGTGTGAGGAAATTATAGGGTCGATATTTAGAATGCAATCGATGCTCTCTCGCCGCAAGTATTCCAGGTGGGTATAACACTAACCACTGTCAGCGTGCCTGTTTAAATACACGTATAGGTGTGAGGAAATTATAGGGTCGATATTTAGAATGCAATCGATGCTCTCTCGCCGCAAGTATTCCAGGTGGGTATAACACTAATCACTGTCAGCGTGCCTGTTTAAATACACGTATAGGTACGGGCAGTGAAATTTTACAAAAGTTGATTTCAAAAGTGCGCAGTTGACCATGAACACCTTATATTCCTCTGTATTCTAAAACCTCATTCATTGGCTACTGTATCAACAAGTACACGCCATTCGCCGTCACTTCCAACTTCTCTGATATCCTGCTGAAGTTCTTCTCCCACGATATTCCTCCGCCTCGTGCAAACGAATCTTTCAAAATTACACAGAAGGGCCGACGCACCGAATTCGTGCGCGCCCATTGTAATACTATTCTGCAGAGGAACTATTTTTTACTAAGCATTACTAACACAACTATTGTCCTCTGCGTCTTTATTCATAATAGTTATAAATGAAATATCATACTTTTTGGATAAAATATAAGTAAAAGTTCAATTTAACCACAAATAATGAACTTTCAAGTTAACACAAGTTTAAAACGCTTGTGATGCATGCCATGTTTAGGAAAAAGTGATGCAAATTATGGACATGGTGATTTTTCAAAGTTTAAATTCAAAAAGAGTGAAGAAACAGCGAATGGACTATAGTCAGTTTTGCTCCAAGACAAGGCAGAAGCATTGCCATACGTCCTTGTTTCCTCACAGGTTTCGTATCAGTAAACTGCGACCCAGCTGCGAAATGAACTCAAACGCACGCGCAATTGATGGCCTTGGACCCAGAGTAGGGAATAATAGAGAGGTTAAACAGCGGCCAATACCGTGATCTCAAATCACACGCGCCGGCAAGATGGCGCCGCTGGCCGGCACCAGGTCGGAGAGCCAATCAGAGCCAGGTACCTTGCTCGCCAGCCAGCAGGCCAGCCAACTGCGGGTCTTTAGCAGCGCGCTGTGTAGCCAATCAAACACGAGACCAGCGAACCCGAAGCCTCAGGCGGCCAATCCGAAAATGGGTACCCACCCCACACATCTAAGAAACAGCCACATCATGTCGTCTCTCTGTACTCTTCTGCTCTCTGTCAATGTTATGAATGCTGTTCGAGATTGATAAAGTATGTAAGTTGTAAGCCGTCGATTCTGCCACACTGTAAAAAAGTTTCTGGTAAACTTCCTAAACTGTAATGGAAGTTTTTAACTTTATACTCTACATGTAGGGGTATTGAAATTTTGAGAAAATATTTCAAGACAAGTTGTACTTCAAAACATTGTAGGTTCATTTACCTATCTTGATTGACTGAATTAATTTTTGACACGTGTTAACTGTCTGCACACGAATTACATAGGAGCACTGCCGATGATGCCGAATTGTGAGTGGCCCGGTCAAATATGAAAGCACCTTTTCAAGCAGACAGCAACCAATGGCAATAGACAAACTGCTGTTGGGTGCTTAGAGTATTGGAGTCTACCGTGTACTCGTATTTTTTTTTCGCGAAAAGTCGCTGGCTCTATCTATATGGAAATAATATCACACATCAAGCTGCGGATATGGGAATGTTTAGCGTCGCTAACTTACAAAGTTGGTAACTTCCCTACACATTTGTTTCCCTCCTGTGCATATGTACGAATGCTGCGATGAATGTATATGGGGAAGAAATTACCATCCCCGCTTTCTCACTATAGGCTGTTCACGGTAAAATAAGCACTTTTACAATCTCTGCTTAAGATCTACTTGTATGCACACTGTGTATTCTTCCACCTTATGTAAAATTAACAATATCATGGGCCTGATCACTTTATTTATGCGCCAGGCCAGTGAAACTGTGAAATTAGTATAAAAGTAAAATATTCTTCAAAACTTCTAATTCTTACACTTAGATGCATTTAAAGAATATAAAATGAAATAAGTAATTTAGGTTTTTTACAAATTTTCACCTGACACTTTGAATTCAAATTTAAGACATGGATGTACTTTCCCTCCATCGTTACCAACTTTACTGCGTGCATGTCATTCTCTGTGCCCGTCAAAATATACGCAGGTGGCAGCAATAACTTTACTGCGTGCATGTCATTCTGTGCGCCCGTCAAAATATACGAGGTGGCAGCAGTGACTTTACTGCGTGCATGTCAATCTGTGCGCCCGTCAACATATACGAGGTGGCAGCAGTGACTTTACTACGTGCATGTCATTCTGTGCGCCCGTCAAAATATACGCAGGTGGCAGCAGTAACTTTTTTCTAAGTGTGATTTCAAAACTGCTTACTTTATCGTGAACAACCTTTAAGCGTATACAGTGATATTGTAAATTTCCGAATAATTTATTAGAGTGCAGACTTGGTCGCACAGAATGTGTGTATTTGAGTGATAAATGTCTGCGTTTGGCTCACAGTTCTCCAGAAACTATTGTTAGGTACACAACACACGTCTTTCGGAAAACGAGTTTTGCTCAGTTTTTGTTTCAGAAATCTTTAGCTCAGTTACAATTTTAGAGATTGTACGATATTAATTTATCCGTGTCTTGGGTGCCTTGAGCCTGATAATCATAGATATTCAGTACCAAAGTAACCCAGTTGTGATTGGCTGAGACAAGTAACAAAAAGTCTTCTCATAGAGACGCTCGGCAAGTCACAGAAGGAAAGTAGGAGTAGTGCGTGTAGTATAGTTAGAGATGGCGAAAATTATTACAATAATTGTTAGAGCCGATATATCTTCTATAACAGTCTAACTATTTTATTCTTTCATTATTGTATGAACAAAGTATTGACTCAACTAAGTTGTTTGCAGACCAATCACGAACGTTCTGCCTTCATAGTCCTCATTAACCCTGTGTAATGGGGTAGCAGCTTCATCCGTGCATGTGCAGATAATAAGGAAAGAAAACTGGCGGATATGTGTACAGTACGGTGAATCCTAACAAACCATAAACTTTTCCCGCGATAAACCATCTTCTCTAAGTACAGGAAAATATAGCCTGTGGAGAATTATTGGTCTAATAACAACGGGAAGAACGTGCAGATAACTGATTTCTAGTTTATTATGCAAAACATGAAGTGAAATAATATAATTCGTAATCATAAGTATTCCTAACGTGGTTAGTAGGTCCACAGCAAAGATAACTAAAGTAGGCTGCTATAGAACATTGTACAACGTGTAAATTTGAGACACAAGCTGTCGCATGCCACTGATGTTCAAACCCCGTAAAATTTCTGATCCACGGTTCAGATACGGTTAGCAATGGATTCCTAGATTTTATCATAAAAGATACCTGTTATCGACGAACCGTAAAGATATTTTTAAACCTTGAAGAAGAAGGTCTAAAACGCATTTCGCAATTTCGCGTAAACAGTAGCAGATATAAGAATTCAGTTAGAATTTGAATGTTATTCGTTTAATATGTGCCAATTGATTTTTCAAACTACCTAACATAAAAAAAGGTTAATCTGCGAGAAATTTTCTTAGCGGTTTTGGGAGTACGTTTCCAGCACGTAATTAAAAAGGCTGTTCACGATAAAGTGAGCACTTTTGAAATCAACCTTAGAAAGAAGTCACTGCTATTGCCTGCATGTATTTTAACGGGCGCACTGAGTGACATACGCCCAGTAAAGTTGGTAACGATGGAGGGAAAGTAGTTTCATATCTTAACGACAAATAAAAAGTAATAGGTAACAATTTATGATAACTTAAATTATTTCTGTCACTTCAGCTTTTTTTTAGTACACCGAAGTGTAAAATTGACCAGATTTGTAAGATATTTACTTTCATAATATTTTCACAGTTTCACCTGATCGAAATATTATCCCGAAATATTATCTTTCGTAAGTAAGGACGTAAAAAAATTCGGTAACCGCAGTGAATAATAGTACCGGATATTAATACTCAAACATAACAATGCTTAACTAAAGATAATGAAACAATTATCTGCTGATTCCCCGGGACATATATCACACTTTCTCTAGTAATTCGATAACTCGATAGTGTTTCGTTATTGTCTTCAACACGGTAGCAATTATCTGCGAGATTACTCGTGACATTGTTAGTACCTATCTGTCTGGTATTCAGATAACCTATCGATTAATCAGTTTTGTATCGTCGGGAAAGATAAAGATAACGAGTAACAAGTTTATCTGAGCTTGCACTACAGGTGTTGGTTGACCGCGATCACAAAGCGACGACTGACATTTCTGTATTTGCCAAGACATTTCGCTGAAAAAAAAATAGCCACTACGTTATATTTCTTCAGCCTATTACTCTCCCGAAAATATTTTCTGGTTTTCGCTGTGATAAAAAATTATTTTTTTGAATATAATTAGATACTGAGCGTAGAGAGAGAGAGAGAGAGAGAGAGAGAGAGAGAGAGAGAGAGAGAGAGAGAGAGAATATTTTGTACCAATAGATTTTTCAAAACATATTTACTATTGCTATTTTATGTTGAGATACATATACTGAATATCAGACGCGCCTTAATTATCAAAAAACAAATCATACACGTTGACTACGACAGCAGAATTCTCACAGGTCCAGTCTAATGGAAGCATACAGTATCTGTACACTCAAACGAGAGCTGGTATCGGAAGTAAGACTTCAGACAAATAACTATAACCTAAATAATAGACAACTTTTTCCATTAAAAATCACTGTGCCTGATTATATGACACCTTCAAAACGTTATATAATACAAATTTTGAAAATATTTAAATAATCGTAATGAAAATTAGCAAATTAAATCAAATGTGCTTGGCATATATATTTTCAACATTTTATTTGAATGTAAATTACAAATTTTTAATATTGTTACACTTCTTAAAAATATTGTGTAGGCATGAAGGGTTTTTTAAAATATTACTTCCTAAAAATAATAAATGTGTTAAATTTTATATTAATAATAAATTTTAATTGAAAAGGCAATTCCAAATAAATAAATTTTATTTCAATATGTTTAAAACTTTCGTCTCGATTCTTAAATTTACTTTTTATTTAAAGCGTTTTGGAAGTTGCATTTTATATTTACTGGCAAAGAATTGCAGCGCACCAGTTTCGTGCCTTGCGTGTTGAGGCGATAAGGCAATAGAGTATTGTACGTAGCAGGGTAATTAAGTCTTATGGTTTCCTTGGCTCCCTGCCTTAAACACGTAATGAAACTCTGGCGCATTGATTATTTTGCAGATCCAGGGTTTCGATTCACCATCGCTATTACCAATAAACACACACGTAATTTAGAAAAGGGATTATACAAATGGGAAATTTCGGCTCCGCGACTAGCAATTCACGAATGTCTTCTTATCTCAAAGTTAAAATCAATGTTAAAAACAAAACTTTCTCTTGAAAAACAATTGAATTACAAAAAGTTTTATCGTTTATTTGTAACAGAACACTTTTTTTTTTAAGTCAGGCTATTGTAAAAACAAAATTCAAGAGGCAAAGCTGTATAATCGAACTCAACATAACAACTACTATAATAGAAATAAACAGTTTAAACTCTGCAAAACTGGTATCGTTGATAGCCTTGTATGCGCCTACCATCGTTCAGTTGAACGGACAATGAGAAGGTCGCGTTGTATTTACTAAGCTGTTTCCATATCATTGCAGGCAACAGTACCATAATACGTGGATTTCCACTTTAAAACACTGTGCACAACACTGTGAGTAGCTTCCTTTTTTATATTCCATGTATAAATGAGATAACGGTTCTTGTTTTGATCGCACGAGTGGAGATGATGGTTTATGGCGGGAAAAGTTGACTGTTTTCTAGGAACCACCGTAGTGTACACATGTCTGGCAGTTTTCTTTCGTTGTTGGCTGTCATGCATGTATGAAGCTACTATTGTCCATTTCATATAAGTGGGGTAAAATCTGACACACAATGTGACCAACCTACACACTATGTAAACAGTAAATGCTCTCGCTCCTACAGTATTGTATCAGCTGATGAACTTCTGCGGGATCCGTGTTGTTAAGTTGGCTTTTTTGATGATGGCTTTGGAAGAAAATGGCACTCATAACTAAAAGTTGTAATTTAAATTCTAAAATTATACTTGCAACATTTATGGTTTAAATTATGTTTTTAAAGCTATATTACGTTTTCTTGGCTATTAGTGACTGGACTTTAAAAACATGTTCAGCATTTCCGACAGAGTATGTCGACACGTATGGACAGAGGACGCTTCCAGCCAATAGCTAGCCATGTTTATGTTTCCAGTTTCCAGCCCGGTGAACAGCCGTTGTGCGTGTGATGTTTTTCTCGTCGTGTTTATTATACGAATATCTTGTTGATGTAGTCGGAATATTTCATCGATAGTTAATTATTTTTATTTGCTTTTTTCTTTTCAAGCATAGTTGGTTGTAGGTACCGTTGTAGTGCGTTTTGTTGAGTGAAATGTAATATCAATCGGCACGTGATTACCGCGTCCCTTCCGCCATTTTCCTTACCGCCTTCCACAATGAAGTGACACGAATATAATTTACGTATCTAAGTTTAAGTTTGTTTGTATCAGGAAAAGCGTGCAGTGTTGATTTTTCTGAATGATTCTGCAAATAAATTATTTAATGGTAGTGACGAACAAATGTTGTTTTAGTGAAGTAAACTTGGCAAGGATTGCCATTAAAAAAAAAACACATGTTCAAGAGGTTGCAAGTTTTACAAACAGTAATTAAGTTTGCGTGTTTTTAAAATGTATTTGTGTATTGTTAACACAGTTACTGAAATTCACGTGGCCTGAAAACACCGCACTTTCCACACTTTTGTAGAGAATGAATATTATTTGTTTGTTTGTCTATATCGTAAATTCAACGAGTGTAAGGTTAACTTTAGTCAAGGTGTGTGCGAGTATATATTCCTGCATCTGCACGAATACACACAGCGACGTATGTATCACGTTTTGTTATTTCATTAAAGCTAAGATTATCGAAGTTAAATAATTTAGATGTTATTTCCATAAGAGCACACAATTTCCCACTGCTCTATCAAAACAATATGCAACTCAAAATGCCACATACTCTTAAGAACACCAAAATAATGCCGTCTCACGAAAGACGTTAAACTAAGGCCTCCTCGCACCCCCCCCCCCCCCCTTGCCGCCCACCAAGCCCACAACACTTTTTTTTAAATATAATTGGTTCCTTTTTCCCTTTAAATAAATTAGCAGAACCCCAACAAATTTACAGTACATAGGTAATTACAAAAATAAAACAAATTGGAATGCCAAATTAGCTATAATATCCTACATTAATTACTAGACGGAAGTTGGCTATCATCAGATTTTCAGTGCGTCCCATGACATGTGACATGGAACAGGAGGAAGGAGGAAAATGCAAGTGTGCACTGGGCTCAAGACATTTGTTTACAAACGTCTTTTTCTTCAGTGACAAAACAGCTGCGGTGAAAGGATACATTGTGGTCGTGCTACTTTTCTAGAACTGTCAAAATTTACCCCGCTTACATTAAATGGACAATACCCTATTTCACTGGGCCAATGAGGATCCTGACACTATATGGCCGAACGTTCGTGATTGGTCAGCAAACAACTTAGCCGGGCCAAAACCTTGTTCATCCTATCATAAAAGAATAAACCAGCTAGCTTTTACATTATCTCTATGTACGTGTAATTTTGAAATTTTATTTTTGCGCCAACTGAATATAAGAAGTCATTATTACACTCCTTCCGCGGTTAGCTGAGTACTTTTAAAAACTATTTTCCAATAAAAATGCTTTGCTCGTAATGTCATATACGTAGGGCCACATTATTTTTTCGTGAAAATATACTCATGCTACACTTCAGTATCCAAAGTCCACAACCAGAACTTCCTTTGGTTATTGGCCGCGTGTATACGTGAGAAGACATGTTCTTATTTGACTGGGCCAATCAGAATAAAGTACTCCGATACCGGACGTCCTTGATTCGCGGTACAGACATTGAGGTACGCGACATTTAAAATCATCCAAACGTGAAAGTGCACGGGGCCACGGTGGCTGAGCGATTAGCACGCTCGCCTCCCACCAAGACGAGCCGGGCTCAATCCCCGGCCGGGTCACCGCATTTTCGCAAGTGAGAATCGTGCCGGACGATGGCGTTGGTCGGCGGGGCTTTTTTTCGGGGATCTCCCGTTTCCCCCGCTTCTTCATTCAGGCGCCGCTTCATATCCACTTCAATCACCACCATCGGCTCTCGAGACCTCGCTGTTAAGAGCCGCCCAAATCTCTTCACTCACTCACGAAAGTGCATATGAACTAAAGTGTTTTGAATATATATATATATATATATATATATATATATATATATATATATATATATATATATATATATATATATATATATCCGCCGCTGTTCTCCAGGGAACGACGGCTAATCCAATAAAAAGTTGAAGATGTAAAATGTGCTGTCTGAAAAAAAAAAAAGACGGGCTGTCACCTGTCAAAATTGGTTAACAAACTAGCCTGGGAAATGTTTCTTTCGTAAAACTGTGTTTGGGAAAATACAGCTGATATTGCTAGGCCAAGTTCTTCATGTGACCTTGTAATCTAGACGTGATTGAACGCGATTAAGCCGACGTGTTCAATTCACAGAAAGCGCATGTGAGTGGGTAATAAATTGCTTGGTCTTTGATCGGAAATCTCGGTAGCATTTCGAGGAAAAATCTAGGTTGGTGTTGTCGATAACATTTGTCTATTTGCCTCCATTTTTATTTCTACGTTGAAACCAAAATGAAAAAAATTACGCATTGTCAAGTTTTTTATGGCATTCTTTTTACTATATGTACAAAATTAAAACCCTTAATCGCAGGCGATAAAATAAGAGGAAAATTTCAAAGAAATTAATTTTTTTGCTCCGTTCAAAAGATTTTAGAATCACTTCAAACTTCGTTGTCATACTGTTTTTGAAATTTGTTTGGCATAAGATTTATTATAAAAATATTTATAACTATGCTAAAAATGTAGCTGGAAGTTTTTTATTTATTTTTTATTTTTAGCAAATAAACACTATTGGCATGTAACTAAACCATTAAATATCTTCAAAATACCAAAAAAAAAATATATTAGTCATTGAAAACACTTAATATTTTAAAATAAAATCTGTCTCATGCCTCTTTTAATAGCAATTGTCGATCTAATGTGGGATTAGGAATCACTAAAGACAATTATTGGTTATCGTGTGTGTACGACGTATCTTTCCCGTTCTTCTTCGCCAAAAAGATTTATGGTCGTGTAAGACTGGCCCTATATAATTGGTCTGTAAAGTGTCAATCCAAGTAAATAAATGCATCACCTAATGATACAAGATTCGAGATGCTACAGTGTTTTGGGATATAAGTTGACTAATTTTTTTTTCCGTGGTCTTCCAATGTCATAAGAGATTCCTTGGTACTATTCGCATCATAAAATTCCTTATTTGCAACACTTGAAATGAAAAATAATAATGTGTCCCTTCACTGTCATTCCAACTTCTCTGAAGCCCTGCTTAAGTTCTACTTCCGAGATATTCCTCCGCTTCATGCAAACAAAACTTAACCTAGCTAAGAAAATCACACAAAAGGGACAACGAACCGCATTCGTGTACAATCAGTGTAATAATTTTTTGTATAAGAACAAGTTCTTACTAGGCATTGCCAACACACATATTTTCTCCCTGTTTTAATTCATATTATTTGAATTAAATATTATAATTTATAAATTAAATTTAAGTAAAAACTGAATTTAATAAAAAAAAGGATTATTTCACGTTAACACAAGTATAAAATGCTTGTGCTACATGACCAGAGACCTGCAAAATTCGCGTTATTTTCTGGCAGCAGGCTATAATTCACCGTCCTATACATCTTCGAGTCTGTGCCATTTGTTTATTGGCTTCTGCAGCAGTTCGGGCCCATTTACACTTCTGACTTGGTTGGACGTGACTGGACCAGCCTTTCCTTAGTTGCTTGCTATTGGTCCAAAGCCGTTCAGGGTATCCCAGAACAAACTGTAGTCCAATGACAAACACAATGCAAAAGCACAAGTGTTTGGAGTCTAGTCGGTCCTGAAATAATAACGCGAATTTGCGCGTCCCTGCACGTACATGATATATTTAGGAATTAACCAAGCACATCATAAATGGGGTGGTTTTTCAAAGATTTGATTCAAGTGCGAAGAAACCAGGAATAGCTTATAGCTCATTTTTATATAGGTTGTTCGTGGTAAAATGATCACTTTTGGAAGCCTTGCTTAAGATCTGTATGTTAGCGCAATTTGTATCCTTCCGCCATATCTAAAATCTACATTGCCGTGAACTTGATTATTTTATTCATACATCGGTAAAAGGAAACAGTAAAATTATTATAAAGTAAATATCCTAGAAAAATTATAATTCCTGCACTTATGTGTAGGGACAGCTTTTTTTTTTTTTTTTTTTTTTTTTTGTTGCGAAAATATTTCAAGGACAGTTGTACTCCAAAACACTTTAGTTTATATGCGCTTTCATGGTTGGATGATTTTAAATGTCACGTGCCTCAAGTGTCGGTCCTCAAATCATGGACGTTAAGTATCGCAGTAGTGTATTCTGATTGGTCCAGTCAAATAACAACATGTCTTCTCACGTAGGCACGAGGCCAATAACCAAATGAAGTTTTGCTTTTGGACGTAGGATGTTGAAGTCTAGCATGGCCATAAATATTTTCGCGGAAAATACCTGTCCCTACTTATATGTAGAGACATGCAAAATTCGCGTTGTTATTTGCAATCAGGCTGAACTTCACAGTACTTTGTTGACCAGCGCCTGCGTCGTTTTTCCATTGATTGCTGCATATATGTAAAGCCATGCCCTTTCTAACTGAACTGCACGGGATTGGGACACACAATTGTGAAGTGTTCATTTATTGGTGCATAGTTACCCAGGGCGTGTCAGATAAAGTATGGTCCAATGACAAACGTACTACAAAGGTACACGTGTTTAAAGTTTAACGTGTTCTTAAATAATAACGCGAATTTTGCAGGCATCTACGCATGCGTATTGCAATAATCAGAAAGAAAAATAAATCATTTTTTACTAAGTTTAGAGAACACTTTAATTTAACGTAGAAACATGGAACTGCTATCCCACTGCCGCTGCCAACTACGTATGCCTTTTAAAAACAGAGACCCGGAAATTTCCCGGATTCATCCGAGGACAAGTTGCACTGCATTCACGTGTACATATGTGTTTGTGCATCCATTGGACCCTAGTTGGTTAGACACGTCCGAATGACTTGCAACCAATAACGAACCTGCAAGGAAACTAAGAACAGAATCCCGTGCTACCTGGTCTGGTGTGAAACTGGAGCAACAGCCAATGGATTACTAACTGATGCTGGAATGCACAAAGGATTGTGGAGTCTAGTTTGTAGCCGATTAAATCCGCGACATTTCCGGACCTATGGTTATAAATACATGTAGGTAGGGACAGTAATATTTCTCAAGTGTTGATTTGAAAAGAGCTCTTTTCTCCGTGAGCAGCCTTCAGCTGCACGTCACTAGGAACGTGCAAAATTCGCGTTATTATTTCAGGACCGGCTAGAATCCAAACACTTGTGCTTTTGCATTGTGTTTGTTATTGGACTACAGTTTGTTCGGGGATACCCTGAACGGCTTTGGACCAATAGCAAGCAACTAAGGAAAGGCTGGTCCAGTCACGTCCAACCAAGTCAGAAGTGTAAATGGGTCCGCACAGCGGCAGAAGCCAGTAAACAAATGGCACCGACTCTAAGATGTATAGGACGGTGAATTATAGCGTGCTGCCAGAAAATAACGCGAATTTTGCAGGTCCCTACACAGTACGTACGGTGCACGCGGCGAAGTTTGTAAACATGGCAGAGAGCTATGAAACAGCGAGAGAGCAGAAAGATTCTTGACGTGCACGTCTGTGCAGAGACGGGGCTTACAGGCGCGAGGAGAGGAATCCAGGACCGGAACTATTCGTAGGGTTTGGACGGGGAACTCCTACGTTCTCGTAGAAGGTTGTTGCCTGGCGCTAAACTCCAGCAGTCTTCGTCGGACCGGACTACGAGGTGAGGAGGATCGAAGAGGAGTCCACAGGCCCCCCTCTCAGCTGGCAGTTACAAAACTGGTGGCTGGAATTGAAATATGTATATATAATTAGGGACGCCATAATTTCGCGAAAAAATTCGACAACCAGTTTTAATTCATAACACTTTAGCTCAGATTCACTCTCATGATTGGATGATTTCCGTGTTAGCATCTTTAGGTGTCTCTACCCGCGGATCTAAGAGGCACAATGTTGAAATTACCTAATACTGATTGGCCAGGAGAAGATCTCGCAAAGACACGCCGCCAATAAACAAAATAAAACAGATAGTATGCCAGTAGGGTATTGAAATATAGCAAGTGCGGAAATCTTTTCGCGAAATTCGGGTGTCGCTAGAGATTGGTATGCAAACAACTTAGCCGAGTCAAAACCTTCTTTGCCCAATCATGAAAGAATACACTAGTTAGAGTGTTATAAAATATATGTTAACTCGAAAAATGTTCGCGATTTTACATTATTTCTAAGAATAGGTTGTATGCTCTGAGGTCTGCACACATTTACTGGTATTCAAAACAAGGTATAGTTAGGGATAGGAAAAATTCGCGAGTTCAATGACCTGTACGCTAGTCGTGTGTATACTCGAGTCACAGATGTTTTTTCATTGGCTGCTGCCCCACATAGTAACCGGTGTTACTTCACACCTGGCAGTATGGCACTCGCTACTTGTTTCCTTGCAAGTCTGCTATTGGCTCAGAGTCGTCCAGGGCGTGTCTAATAAACTGCGATCCAATTACAAAGTCAACTTCAGTGTACACGTGTTTGATGTCTATCTTGTCCTGAAATGAACTCACGAAATGTTCCTACCCCTAGGTATAGTCGATTCGTGGTTTATTCACACTTCTTGAATTAAATTTTGGGATAATCACCCCATGTATGGCGTGTTCGCTTTATTCCTGAATACGCCGTGTGTAGGGCGTTCTGTTTTTTCGCGAAAAGATTTCAGGGCGAGTTGTGTTAGAAAACACTTTATTTTAGAACTACTTTCGTTATTGGATCATCCGAAGAGTTACGCCACTTATTTGTCCTCCCGCGAATCACGGAATGTTCAGTATCGGATAAACTCAATTCTGATCGGCTCATTCGTCTAGCAGACTCTTTTTCAAACAAAGCCAAGCGACCAGTGGTCAAAGGATGTCTACAAATGTGCACATAGCATATTGAAGTCTAGCCTCCGCGTAAATCTTTTCGCTAAATACAGGTGGTAGTAGACATGTATCAGAAGCGTTTTATACATCTGTTAACACAAAAGTACCTTATTTTTTATTAAATACATTTTCACTTATATTTTACCTACAAAGTATATTATTTCGTTTATAAATAATGTGAATATAAACTGAGAGAAAATAGGTGTGTTGGTAATGTCTAGTAAAAAATAGTTCTTATGTGAAATATTATTACACTTAGTGGACATGAATGTGGTGCATTGTCACTTTGGTGTATTTTCCTGACACGGTAAACTTGGGGCCGCGGTGGTTTAGTGGTTAGACTAATCACCTCCCACACTGGCGAACCGGGTTCGATTCCCAGCGGGGTCGCTCCCGGATTTTCGCACGTGGGAATCGTGCCTGACGATGCCGTTGGTCGGAGGGTTTTCTCGGGGATCTCCCGTTTCCCCAGCTCTCTCATTCCGGCGCAGCACCATACCTCTCTTCACCCTTATCGGCTCTCAAGACCTCGATGTTAAGAGCTGCCCAAATCTCTTCAATCACTCACGTACATTAGAAAATAGTCTTACAATCAAGTGTGCGGTCTTATTTCTAGTGTGCGGTCTTATTTCTAGTGTGCGGTCTTATTTCTAGTGTGCGGCCTTATTTCTAGTGTGCGGTCTTATTTCTAGTGTGCGGCCTTATTTCTAGTGTGCGGTCTTATTTCTAGTGTGCGGCCTTATTTCTAGTGTGCGGCCTTATTTCTAGTGTGCGGTCTTATTTCTAGTGTGCGGCCTTATTTCTAGTGTGCGGTCTTATTTCTAGTGTGCGGCCTTATTTCTAGTGTGCGGCCTTATTTCTAGTGTGCGGTCTTATTTCTAGTGTGCGGTCTTATTTCTAGTGTGCGGCCTTATTTCTAGTGTGCGGCCTTATTTCTAGTGTGCGGCCTTATTTCTAGTCGTCCGTTGTACAAATTATAAAAACTTTCTTAAGCGTAAGGCTGAAGTCGTACAGGCTGTTCACGATAAAGTGAGCACTATGTAAGGCCCTCCCAACAGGCATCAACCACTAATAAATATATCTTATTGCAGCCTCAGGCATTAAATTTTGGGGGCGGTGAAATGTATACACTGTGTTTATTGGTCACATTGCAATGCTTATATAAAAAAAGTAGCAGGGAGATGGAAATTGGATGAAAGGAAAAATTTAGAAGGGCCTTAAAAAGTGCTCACTTTACCGTGAACAGCCTATACGCGCGCGCGTGAATGTGTGCGTGTGTGTATGTGTGGGCGGCAATACTGAGTCTAGCCCACACGTCAGTGAAATTGGGAAATTTGCCCACATTTAGGTGTAAACTCCGTAATTATGCTGAAACCAGTGTAGTCAACCGTAACTGTATACGGCTACACGTAGGCTAAACTAAATTGAGGTACTATAGCTTTGTACCAGAAAGGAGGTAGCCTATTGCCGAAATGTAGCCAAATTGTTGTTCTATCCGGTTGCAATTTGTTTTCGTGTCTTACATAGTCGTACCTTACATTAATTTTTTTCATTTTCTTAATAAAAGTCATGAACCACTAACACTCCTGCCTTTCAACTGAAAATTTTATCATCAATCTTATTTATTTTTTCAGGAATAAATTTACCACACCATGATAACACTATAGTCTATTCACGACCACTAGAGATGGTGGAAAATCGCGAAAAAAAAATTTTGAGCCAGCACGCCTATAACACTCAAACTAGTTTATTCTTTCATGATTGGATGAACAAGGTTTTGACTCGGCCAAGTTGTCTGCAGACCAATCACGAACGTCCTGCCTTATAATATCAGAATCCTCATTGGCCCAGTAGAATGGAGTAGTAGCTTCATAAATGCATGACAGCCAATAAGGAAAGAAACCGGTTGGACATGTGTACAGTACGTTGAATCCTAGCAAACAGTCAACTTTTCCCGCGAAAAAACATCACCTCTAACGATCGCTTCCAATTTGTCTGAAGTCCTGCTAATGTTCTAATGCCAGGATATTCCTCCGCCTCATGCAAGCATGGCTTAACCAAGTCTAGGAAAGTACACCAAAGGGACAACACCCCGCATTTTCGCGCTCTCGGTTTAATCATATTTTGCGCATGAGAAACATTTCTTACTAAGCATTACCAACACAGCTACTCTCTGTGTGGTTTTATTCATAATTATTATAAATGAATTATTACGATTTATAGATAAGGATAGGAAAATTTCGCGAATTCGTTTGAGCATAAGATAGACGCCAAACACGTGTACACTGGTCACCTTTGCCATTGGATCACAGTTCATAAGACACGCCCTGGACGACTCTGAGCCAATAGGAAACACACAGCGAGTGCCACACTGCCAGGTGTGGAGTAACATTGGCTACTCTCTGAAGCAGCAGCCAATGAACAAGCATCTGAGGCCCGAGAGTACACAGGACTGTAGAATCTATCCAACAGGTCACTGAATTCGCGAATTCTTCTTATGTTTATTTATAGATCAATATATTTAAATATATAAATTAAACTAAAAATAAGTTACTTTACTGTTGACAACAGTATAAAACGAAGTGATCTAGGAGCCTATGACATATTTAGGAATCAACAAAACCCGTTATACATGAGGTGAGTTTTAATAAAAGTTTTATTTAAAACTTGTCAAGAAACCACTAATAGACTGTGTTCGCGACGTTTTGAACAATATATAAATTGCTTCTTTCACGTTTCTAATTAATAGGGCCACATGTTTTTTTTTTTTTTTTTTTTTTTTTTGCGAAAATATTTGCGCGGAGGTTAGATTTCAATACTTTATGTGCACACTGGTAGCCTTCGTCTGACTATTGTCTATGAGTGAAGACAGTTTGTTACGTGAGTGAGCCAGTCAGAGTTAAGTTTCTCCGATACTGACAGTCCGTGAATCGCAGCCAAACAGATAAGACGCATGGCAATTCAAATGATACAATCACGAAAGTGGTTCTAAACACAACTTGTCCTGGAAACTTTTCGAGAAAAACTCGTGCCTCTACTAATTGATAACACGTGACTAAGTCATTTGTAAAATAGTGTTCAGTAGTTATATCAATAATATAAATTATTATTGTATTTTAAATAGTAGCACGCAAATCCTCCAGGTTTAGAGCATAGCTAAAATTGGTTATATATATATAGAGCTATTCAATGTGTTATTCGCGAAAGGTATATGCTCACGCTATACTTCAATATCCTACGTCCATAACCACAACTTCCTTTGGTTATTGGCTGCGTGTCTACGTGAGAAGACATTATGTTATTTGACTGTGCCAATCAGAATACAGTACTCCGATGGACATTTGTCCATGATTTGCAGAAGATAGTTTAGGCACGTGACATTTAAAATCATCTAGCCACGAAAGTGCATGTGAACTAAATTGTTTTGGAGTACAACCGGTCTTGAAATATTTTCGCGAAAAAAATATAATAAAATAAAATAAAAGAGGGGCTGTATTCATAGCCGAATTCCCGATCACATTTAGCCGACTTAGTGATCTTTACTTATAGGTGACACTACGTTAAACGCGCCGTGTTTCAACGCTGATCAGCATACGAGTATAGACAATTGGCGTTTAACTGGGCACATTTATGCGCATTATGTATTATTTTGCTATATGTAAAAATTAACGTTACCATGTGACTGATCACTTTATTCATGCGTCGGTCAAGCGAAACTGTAAAACTATGAGACAAGTCAATATTTTACACACTTGCTAACTCTTACATATATTTGCGTCAAAATAACAGAAAGGAAATAAAATCATTTTAGTACCCACAAATGTTTACCTTAGACATTTAATTCAACATTAAGACTGGGTGCTACGTTCCGTTCGTCGTTACCAACTTGACTGGACGTAACCAGTCGCGGCCTTCAAAATATCAGCAGGTTAAGTAAGGGCAGTGGTATTTTTCAAAGGTTGATTTCAAAAATGTTTAATTAAACGTGAACAGCTAGGAAAATTTCGCGAGTTAAATTAACTGTAGGCTAGACTCCTCAGTCCTCTTGCGATATGTTCTTTTGTGAAGTTTCAACTGTATGTAATCGCGAAGCTGATAATGATTCTACCTTATCTCGGACCTCGTCACCGCCACCTCACATAAGACGACATGTCAGCAAAGCTTTCAGGTATATTCACAAGCTCGTGCGCACCAAAGCGTAGTCGTGCAGACAACGAAAATGATCAGTCTTGCCAATCCGGGCGGAATGCCATAAAATGTGTGAGATCGCCTTTGATGTGTGGATTTTTGTGAGGAATTATTGAATGTTTGTTATTTACGTGAAATGTGTCCATCTTCGTCTGAAATCTTACAAAATTCGAACTTCCTCGTTAAATGTATTCATGATACGGTGTATAGTAATTGCATTGTTCATTTTCGCTATCCTTGCATTCCCAGAACATTTTAATTGAGAACGTTGTCACTCATAAATGGTACAACGTTGACAAAAGGCTGAAATTGCGTTTTTAAAGGGACAAAATAAAATTATCTGAAAATACATATGGGAGGAACCCTAACATATTAGTTCTTAAAACCCAGTTTTTTTAACAAATCTTATGCCCACAACAACGCATTAAGTTACACCACACTTCTATTCTTTAAATACGTACCATAAAATAGAATTATACTAGAAATCTTACAAAAATGGACGAAAAATAAGTCCCAAAAATAATGGCAGTTCGAAGATCTTAGACGTCGAGACTTTACACTGACATGCCAGAAGTCATGGTATACGAGTCTATAGGCTGTTCACGGCAAAATGAGCACTTTTTGAAGACCTCTCATTTGGAATAATAGTCAATAAATTAATTTTATTGTAGTTTTAGACGTTAGATTCCGAGTCCGGTGAAATATATACACTGTGCTCAATACTTGCATAGCAATATTTATTTTAAAAATTGGTGGAAGGATCAAAAATGGCCTACGGGAAAATAATAAGTGCTCCCTCGCAGCAACTCGTCGTGGCATCGATCAAACACAAGTGTACGAAACACCCGTGGAGAGATGTAGACCCATGCCGTCTGGATAGTTACCCACAGCTCCCACAGCAGGACCTTGGGTGCGGATGGACCTTCGCCAGCACGCCACACTAATGCTCGACGTGGTTCATAACGAGGCGGCCACGGCAGTCGCTGAAACTCTTCGGAATGTTCCTCGAACCTATTGTGGACAACTTGTGCCCAATGTGACTGTGACTTATAGGCGGTTCACGGTAACATGAGCACTTTTGAAAGCCCTGCGTAATATATAAACAAGTAGCGAGTGCCATACCGCCAGGTGTGAAGTAACACCGGCTACTCTCTGGGGCAGCAGCCAATGAACAAACAACTGAGGCTCGAGTATACACATGACTGTGGAGTCTAGCCTACAGGTCATTGAACTCACGAATTTTCCCTATCCCTAGTTAACACAAATGGTTACATAACAATTTTTATTCATCGTTAAGATATTGAACTACTTTTTTCGTCCATCGTTAGCAACTTTACGGGACGTGTGTCACTCGGTGTGCTCGTTAAACATATGCAGGCACTTTATAGTGAAAAGACTTTACCCTGTTGTAAAACCCCACGTCGATATGGGGTATGTGAAGTCCATGAAGGGCTGCAATGCGACGCCACGACCAGCACACACATACATGCACACGCCTTATCAGAGGGCAACTGATTCAGGTATGGGCACTTACAAAGAGTAAAGGTGGCGCCAACTACCCCATGACTTTTGGCATGTCGTCGTATAACGTGAATAGTTAAAATGTGATCCTATTTTACGTCGTTGTCGATTGCTTCACTATACACTGACAAACTCCAGAGGATATAACTGGGGACAAGTGTTTTTAGCGAAAAGATTCCAAAACCAGTTGTACTCCAAAACACTTTAGTTCATTTGCGTGTTCGTGTTTGGACGATTTTAAATACGTCGTGCATCAAGTGTCTGTCCGCGAATCATGGACGTTCAAAATTGGAGTACTTTATTCTGATTCGCCCAATGGAATAAGAACATGTCTTCTGGCGTAGAAACGTGGCCAATAACTAGAGACACCCGGATTTCGCGAAAAGATCCACTTCCGTCATTGGATGGTTCCCATGTAACGCGAATCACAGACGCGCGGTACTGAAATTACCTAATCGTGATTGGCTAATCGAACAGGAGATGATCTTCTCACAAAAATACGCCACCAATAAGCAAAAGATAACTGTTGGTATACCGTAGGGTATTGAAGTCTAGCATGGGCGAACATCTTACCGCGAAATTCGGGTGTCGCTAGCAATAACCGAAGGAAGTTGTGGTTTTGGACGTAGGACATTGAAGTCTAGCGCGGCCATAAATATTGTCGCGGCATTCACACAGGCTGGAGGGATCGCGGTGGTGTGGTGGTTAGACTGCTCGACTCCCACCAAGGTGAACCGGGTTCGATTACCGGCATGTGGGAATCGTGTCTGACGATGAGGGTTTTCTCGGGGATCTCCCGTTTCCCGTTTCCCCCGCCCTTTCATTCAGGCGCCGCTCCATACTCACCTCAATCATCCTCATCTTCTCTCGAGACCTCGATGTTAATAGCCGTCCAAATCTCTTCACTTACTCAAATCTTACCTACGTCGATTACATTGCCCTTATTGGGAGGTGAGCAGGTGTATGTTTGGATACGGGGTATGTTTGTGCGCAGCCAGCGGGGTTTCTCTGCTCCAAATGTACTATACAGACAGGCAACTAAAGGAAGTTTGCATGTGTGCATATTCACGTTTACAAAGTGAGGTAATATTTCGGGAAAAACAGCTGCTCTTGCAAATCGAGTGTGAACCACGTGTGTTTAAATGCCTACATTTTAATACGACGCATTTTGGACTAATTATCCAAAACCTGAAAAAAATATATATAAAAAAACCTGCTAAATATCTCGCTTCCAAATGTGTGACACTTATCAACGTCACTCGAGTAGCTTTCTAGCTATCAGCAGACTAAACTGGACGAAAACTACATGTGAATATCACATTTTACTATATATTTTTTCCAGAAATTTTACATAATAAGTATGGTATTATATAGCTTAAATATTATAATTTATGTAAATGTAAAATTTGTGTCTGTACTTACGTGAAGTTAACTATACATTCTCTTTGTTTCAGATTTTAACTCAACAACGAATTGTTTGTGGACACGATCACAAGAAACTAGCGTCAGTTCTTGGAGACGAAATGAAAACCTCTTTTATTTTCAGATTAGAAATGATCGACATTTCCTGCCTCGTCACTCTAAATCTGAATCAGTGATAATTTCACTGCTTCAATCAGTCAACACTACCTGACTAATTCTACAGTCACTTCAGTGAATTGAACTGATGAATCAGCGAAAAGATGCCAGATTTCCTTCACTTACTGATTCGGTGACATTTTCCACTGATTCGTCAGTCATTTTTTCACTGTTTTCCAGTGGTTTGTTTTTTGACTGATGGATTAGTTACAAGGCAAACCAAGTGAAATAACAGCGAATAAACCAACAAAACCAATACAAAATTCTTTCTAAAATGTTTGTCGTCTTTCAAAACACAATTTGATGAGGTAATATGAACATTCGGGCCTTCATTCCGTTGTTACGTCTTTCATTTCGTTTTCATGCATGTAATCATCACAGTACTTTGTTTGAAGGTTTAAAATTCATACAATACCGCGAAGAGTATTATAAGTATATAATATGCATATATAGTATTCGTTTTAACAATCTTAACGGTACCAGTTAAACCAGAAACGAAGAAAAAGAACACTCAATTTATATCTTCGCGATCTCGATAAGAAATATAAGACACGTGTTTTCCTTTGTTTTTTTAAACGTAATTTGGCCAAGCAGATGGTAAGGTGACGACACAAAAACGAAGAATTTTTTGTTTTTTTAAATTACGTAATATAAGTAGTAAACTATCGTCAGTATGTTTATTTGACGTAATTATCTGTCTAACTTCAGTAAAAACGTTTTTTAATTCGCCACTGCAATCGGCCATCACTTACTCAATCACATCACTAATTCAAACAGTGGAATTTTTTCACTGAAACAATCAGTTTTTTCCCACTGATTCTAAGTGGAGCCATTTTCACTGATTCTAGTAGTTGGATTTCTCTGCGAATCGGTGATTTTCCACTGATTCGAATTTAGAGTGTATGTACCAGCCTACGGCGTGTTTTCCAAGCCATTCACTTGCTGCACGTTAAAAATTTAAGAACTATGCGTGGGGCAATAAGCAGGGAAGCGCGATTTTCCCATTGTCCCTATATTCGAGACTTGCCACAGAGTAGATAACTACACAGATACGAAATGGCGTTGCGCTGTCTTTGATGTGAGCGTACCCATTCTCTGATTGGCTTCGAGGGCTCTGGAAACGGGCCTTGTTCCTAATTCGCTGCTGCGTACCGCCAAAAGTCCTTTATTGGCAATACTGCCGGCCGGCGAGTGGGTTACCAGGCGCTGATTGGCTAGCTGGCGATTCGAAGTGTTGCTGCCTAAAGACGTCATCTTGCCGGAACGTGCGGCTGGAGTTCACGATACAAGCTGCTATATCGCCGTTGTATTATTAACACTGTAGACTATGCTCGAGTGTATCTCGAGTAAAGCTAATTTGAAAATGTCTTTGTTGTTCAGAACAAAACCCTCATACATGCGCACTCTTTGTTCGGCTAGTGATTAACACGACCTCACAAGAACACGACTGTGCAGTAACAATGACATTTATTTTTTTTAGGTACTCAGAGGAACAAGATTTATTGTAAATCATTTTGTAAGATAAGGGACTTTTGATTGTGTCAATATCAGCTCGTCTCTCCATTGGTTGATGACAGGCCAATAATGAATGTTGTAAAGTACATGGCAGTGTCCTGTGTGGTATGAACCAATAGGACTATGATTAGAGAGCAGGAAATTTCGCGGATTCATTCAGCGACAAGCTAGACTCCACAATCCTCTGTGCACTCGAGAATCGTACAGTTGCTGATTCAGTTCTAATTCTCCTTGCGGGTTCTTTATTGGTTTAAAGTCGTTCGGGGCGTGTCTGACAAACTATGGTCCAATTACAGCACAAACACACATGTACACGTAGATGCAGTTTAACTTGTCCTCAGATGAATCTGCGAAATCTCTGGGTCTCTAACTATAATGAGTTCTAACACAGATACCAACAGAACCGGTGTTCTTGCAGTAGTGGATATAGGTGACTCATTTGTAATTTCTCTTAAGTGCCAGTAAACGTGTGCAGACCTCAATGTGTTAAGTACTGTGTGATGCAATGTTACTGGAAAATCCATACAATCCAGGTATATTCAGGAGACGTAATATTATGCCTGCAGCACCTAAAGATTTAAAGTCGGTTTGAAACCGTTAACACGTTTAGTTCCTAGCGAGCGAATTGAGTGAAGAATTTTGGGCTGCTTGAGTCCCGATGAGGGTGAAGTGAGGTGAGTATGGCGCAGCGCCGGAATGAAAGGGCGGGGGGAAACGGGAGATCCCGAGAAAACCCGCCGATCAGCGGCATCGTCCGCAACGATTCCCAGTTCGCATAGGTGGGAGGCGAGCAGGCTAACCGCTCGGCCACCGTGGCCCCGTTTAGCCCCGAATTAATTTATGAGCCCAAGTTTTGCAATCGTTCAATATTTTTATGAGCGCTGTACTTGCGTCGAGAGTGGTTCTCGTAAACGATAAAAGAAAAGTGCTGCGTGTTCGTTGATGTCAGCATTTGACCATTCGCAATTAAGAGGTACGGAAACTTTAACAAATCAGAGTTCTCACTGGAAATACACTCGAAACACCGGCTTATGATTACTTGTTGTGTACAGTCTCAACCATAAATACCCGTCACGCGTAACGTGTTCTCAATGATGGACAGTTGGGCTCGCCTGGAGCTCGACCTGTGGTGCAGAGTGTTTGAAATCCTGGCTTACCTACGAATAGACACCACACTCCAGGCGAGGGCGGAATTGTACTTTGGAACCCTCCAACATAGTTAAAGATGGCTTTTACAGACTGCCGTGTGGTAAAACATACTATCCGGACATGAGCCAAGCTACGATAGGAGCCTGTAATGAACTATGCTACAGATTCCCCATTAATAAAATTATTAGGGTCACCGCTGTAAGTCCCATAGGTAGGGCCAGTGGTTTTTCACGGAAAAAAAAATTGGAGCACACAGTAGACTTCAATAACATATGTACATCACGGACGTTGTCAAACCTCCATTGGCTGCTGGTGGCGTTTTTTAATTCGACCGAGCCACACAGGATTACGGAACTTCAACAATGAACCTTCGCGATTCGTGCACAAACAGTTCGTACGTACCAGGAAATGTACAGCTGAAAGACGCCACAGCGCTTTTAACCGTATCCTGTCTCGAAACTTTTTCGCGAATATCACTGGCCCTACCCACAGGTACACGCTGGACTACGATAACACTGCACATAAGTTCAGAGCCCTACGCGTAGGGGCGATAGCGCTCTTGTAGCACGCGCCAGTGTAACCCTTATAGCTCCCGCTCTTCTCAGACAAAAAAAAAAGGAGAAAGACGATGCAGGCAGGCGGGACCCATAAGTAGAGACCTGGAGAATTCGCGTTAATATTTAAGGACAAGTTAAACATCAAACACATGTACCTTTGCAACATGTTTGTTATTGGACCACGCCCTGGGTAACTCTGCGCCTATAAATGAACGCTTCACAACTGTGTGCTCCAATCACATGCAGTTCAGTCAGAAAGGGCGTGGCTTCACAGTTATACAGCAGCCAACAGAGAAACGACGCCGGCTCGAGTGTATACAGTACTGTGGAGTTTAGCCCCGTACCAAATAATATCGCGAATTTAGCATGTCCCTATCCATAAATAGGGACTTGCAATATTCGCGTTATTATTTCAGGACAGACTAGACTCCAAACACTTGTGCTTTTGCATTGTGTTTGTCATTGGACTACAGTTTGTTTGGGGACACCTTGGAGGGCTTTTGAACAATAGCAAGCAACTAACGAAAGGCTGGTCCAGTCACATCCAACCAAGTCAGAAGTGTAAATGGGTCGGCACTGCTGCAGACGCCAATAAACAAATGGCACCGACTCGAAGATGTATAGGACGGTGAATTCTAGCGTGCTGCCAGAAAATAACGCGACTTTTGCAGGTCCCTACCCATGAGTGGTCCACGGTACAGTAGTGAACAAGCAGTTCCCTGGAGACAACTGGGTACACGTCGACGTTTCCGTCCCTCGAGTAGGACTCGTGGACTCTGCAAGGACACCTCGGGAGTCTCGCAACGGGAGCGTGTAGGCGGAGCAGACTGACCAGGAATGGAAAGGCAAACTTCCTCTCTAGCCACCACGTGCGCCCACGCTAACAAGCGGTGTGCCAAGAAGGCAATACATCGTTGTACTAACAAGCGGCGTGTTTCGTCGATATGAAATATGCACAAACCTTATTCCCGAAATAATAACCTTCCTGGAAACAACATTTGTCAGTGACGTGTTTTGAATAATTTCCTCTACAAAGTCACAGGAAAAATTTTGTTGTAATGAATTCCACAAATTTGCATCGGCTACGTTAAGAGTAAGCACTTGTTACGTTTTATTTTATTTGGATAGTTTACTTTAATTTTTTTAACCACGTTAAATTAACGTACATTTTGGGTTAGGCATAGCTCAGAGGATGAACACCCAAGTCTGTTCTTCCCTATATTAGCCCTTTCATTCCCAGTTTAGTTTACTGTTTCAGGTGCTGCAAACAAAAATATTTATGATGCGTGCTGTACTTAAGTCGGTCGACACAACACTTGTTTCGTTGTCACAGCCAATGAGCTGTAAGCTGGGATACGTTAATATGAACCAATTATGTATGGGACCAGTATGGCGGTTTGCGAATCATTTACCCACAAGTAAGATCATAGGTCACTAAACTTCGCAATGTGCAGTACAGACCAAAATTTACCTACACGTGCGTAATGTACACAGTTGTGTACACCAGGTCTGAATGGGTTTACTGAATATCAATAACATCTCGTTTACAAAGACTGTTAGTTAACATTTAACTCGCAGGAGCTGTAAATAGAATGCCTTGCTACATTGTTATAATTATTATTAATATTATCAATGATTTAGGTAATTATTCAATTAAAGCCAAGGTACTCCAAACAGTCCATAAGGAACGTCGTTACCTTAGACATTATGCCGAAGGCTGATGACTAGACGTATCTCTTCTAGACGTATTCGGCGTAGTGTCTCGATGACAAAGGCCTCGTTCACCGTGTTTACAGCATTATTACTGGCCCGTGCTGAATAACAACTGGCCCTGCCTTCGACTCGTTGGAAGGGAGTTTATTTTATTCGCTCAAGGTTTCGTCCCCATTCCTCCTGAAATTATTGTGCTCGCAGTCAGTATGGCGAGCCCCTGTTGAGGCTCATAACACACAGTTTCATTCAGACTTACCCAGAACGTTTTCTTAAGGTGATATAGAGGACTGGGAAAGTTGGACTAATCCATGAGATCACAAGTTAAACTTCAAACACATGTATCCTCATGTTGGGTTACCAATTTGATGATAAATTTACTGGACACCGAGGACAACCCTAGGTTAATATCAAATCTGCAGACAACAAGGACGAATTAAAGTCACAAGAGTTCTGCGAAAGGCTCCCTATTGGCCTGGTTGCAGGCTTCCGAGTAGGCTATACCAGGCGCTGATTGGTGAACGGTGTTCCGAGATGTTGACGGTCAGGGTGTGCGGCTGGAGTTGGCGCAATAAGCGGGTATTCCATCTCTGTATTCTTAACTATTCTATATTCATGGAGTTCCATACACGTACGTATAAAGAACATATACTGATGCGACACCTAGAATGTTACGAGAGTACAACGCAAAGTAATAAGGTAAGCCCAAGGGCCTAACTGTATGTACAGCTGGCGATTTTGTGCAAAAAAATATATATGAGTAGTTGAATACTACAAGCACCCAACAGCAGTTTGTCTACTGCCGTTGGCTGCTCTCTACATGAGAAGGCGTTTTCATATTTGACCGTGCCACTCAAGATTCAGCAATATCGCTGCGTGATTTGTGTGCAGACAGTCAACACGTGTCAGAAAGTAATTCAGCCAATCAAGGTAGGTAAACGGCTCTACAGTGTTTTGAAATATAAATTGTTTTGAAATCTTTTTGCGAAATTTCAGTACCTCTATCTCGACTAATAAAGTGCATGGTTCCAACTTCCTTCTGCTTCTGCTTCCAACTTCTGCTTCCAACTTCTGCTTCCAACTTCCTTCTGCTTCTGCTTCCAACTTCTGCTTCCAACTTCTGCTTCCGACTTCCTTCTGCTTCGGCTTCCAACTTCTACTTCCGGTAGCATTTCTATTTATGTATGCAATAATTTTCAATTACTTTCTGTCGAAAGGGTTTTTACGGTGCCTATGCTAGTTTTTCCCTTTCTCTTTTTACTTACAGGTTAACCCTTTCAGTGACGGTGTCCTGTATCTGGTACGTTGAATATGAAGTGGTTTTAATGGTGTGCACTGTAAACAGCTGAACATACCGTCCAATGAGGAAGGTTCTCTGGTTCTCTACGTGTGGGTGACATCATTCGCTGCTGAGACTATGTTCCGTAGTCTCATAAACCACTGCTGCCAGTAACATAAAGCACAGATAAATTTCTATTGATCCCGTTGTAAGGCAAAACGTCGTCTGGATATCAGTACAGTTCCACGCAAAAGATTTCTTTGTTTGCAACTCCTAAACTCATATATTTATTTTTGACTGAAAGGGTTAACTGGCCATGGCTGCCCAATCCCTCTCTGCCGCGATGCATGTCTCCTTACACGAATCCCTTCCCTTGTAGGCGAGTGGGGTTCGCCCTGAGGCGCAATTAGCACCCGTCCCTACCTTGGACTTAAACTTAACACTTAGAAATAGGGTACGTTAGGGAAATAAATCACCCCTAGCTATATGATACCGTCGTCACTATTTCACGTAGAAGGGTGTGGAAACCTGGTTCTTCACAGTGCAAGTCTGTGTTGTGGCAGCCCTGCTATCGGAGCCGTGTGGTGGTCCCGAAGAAGCTGGCTGTTCGTGTGTCGAGTGGTCGCTGTGCCACTGGGACGACCTCCGTGCAACAACGGCTTACGTGAGGGGCTGTGGTGTCCAAACAGCTGACAAGATTGCGGAAAAAAGTTGAAGGCGAGGGATTAGTCGCCTTTTTTATCACATTTCCATTATACATTTTTAACATATTGAGGACTATACCCGGGTCTAACGCGGGAAACTGTTCTATGTCGATTTTTCTACCTTTAAAGGTAATACTCGCACCGATATGCTTCCATTTTCTCTCTAGTTTTTACAACGATCTAACATGAACATTACAAAACATCAGTTGTAATTTTCGTGAGCAAAATAAATTCGATTTTGCCTTACTCAGCATAATGTACAAAATGGACTGCATATCGTATAACACACGACAAGACACTGTGACTGGAACGTATTCAGTTTGCCTGCTCATTGGCTGACAGTTAGCCAGTAGTGGGACTTGTAAGCATTCTAGGTGTAAAACTGACCAATAGGACGCTGGCAAGTGGAAATGCACGGACCAGTAGAACTATTGCTCTTGTGGTGACGTGTATAGACAGTTCACTTCTAGACTGTAGTGACCACCAGTAAATATGATCGAAATGATTCAGTGGTAACACTTGAACTCGGTTCCCAGTCTGACCAACCTGATTGAAGTTTTCCATTGTTCCTGGAAATCTCTCCAGGTGAATACTCGGATAATTACTCACTAGTAGCCATGGCCAATTCCTTCCACTTTCCTAATTCTCTGAGCAACTTGCTCCGTCTCTAATGACCTCGCTGCCTAACTACCTATCTGTACAGTAGGAATGTGGACTAGGGTAACTGTACATGTACATGTACTTATCAGGGTGAGCATCCAGAGCGGCGGGGAGGGGGTGTCACAGGGTACATGACAGCCTCCTTCCCTTCAAAACAGTAACACTGAAATGAAAATGTCCTCTGAATATTTTAAACTGTAATGAAATTATATTAGAAATATTTACTGTTATTGCTGTGGTGGGGAAATATAGGCAACTCACTTCAACCTTGTCTTCGATGGCAATAAATTTGAACCGTCCTCGAAGGGTTAAGGACAGGGCGTAGGTATCGGTAATGTCCGTGTACACTTGTGCAACTCTGGCAGAACAACGCGACTGAAATCGCAATCATTAGCTAGGGCACGTTACGGAAAACATGCCAGAATATGGCGCGACTGGTGCGATTGGGCTTGAACGCAGGTAGTTGCCAATTCCAGTATTTACTGTCAATAAAACGACATGATTGCACCTTTGTTTTGTTGTTTGTTTTGTGGTTACAGGCGATTTAATGGTAAAGGTTTATATTGATCACTCTGTAATATAATTATTCTTATGAAACCGTAGTGCCCAACTCATAAGCTTAATTTGTTTATTTTCAGGGCATCGTGGTAGTTAGTTTGAATATATAATTACTGCAAGGCCATTTATGCGCAAAGTGCCAGGCTTTTGAATCATGAACCTATTCAAAAGACAACAAATGACCTTCCCTTGTCCATAAATTGAGTGCCTCTCGCCATAACTTACTCGGGAAGTTGAAATGCACATCACCAGACGAAGTAAAAAATATATATATATACACGTCGGCGGTGAAACGTTAATGCAGGCGCACTTGTGAAATATGAACTCGTCCCTGATGAACCTTATTGCTGCGGCTGGAGCCCCGCGACAGCTATTCTGAGAGCTTGCCTACTTGCAATTCGCGCGATGTTACACCGCATTAATGTCACCTGCGATGCGAGCGAACAGCATGCCGAGCTTGAGTTCATTCTGCAGTGTACTTGTTAAAGAGGGGCTGTTACTAACGGCCACTTAGAGGCCTGCGGAGCTGGACATCAAGATAATTTTTTTCAGTGTATTATTTTTTTCCAAACAAGAGCTTGGAAATATTTTTCTTATAAAATATTAAGTCACTACAGGTATAACTGTCTTAAATTTTAAATTTTGTTAAAATCTAGTTTTTCCGTTACTTATATGCAAACAAAATTTTCGTACCTCAATGTTAAGCCTTTGAGGAGTATGCACTTATATATTCGGGGCTACGTTTATATGGAGATTTCTTTGCTGTTGAAGACCATGCCTACAACTTTATATTTTTAATGTTTTGCAGGCCTTTTGTCAGAAATATGTAAAGAATTACATTTAATCAACAATTTAGCTCTTAAGAATAAAACCTTTTATTTTTAATAATTTCTTACATGACCACGCTGAACTGTAAAACTTGTTACATTTATCGCGACATTAACTAGTGCAGATCCGAGACGTGACTTCATTGGCCGACGGCCAGCCAGTAATAAACGTTGTAGAGTACGGTAGGCGTGTCAGGACCAATAGGACAATGGTAAGTGGAAATACAGATACCAACTAAACTGTTATTGCTGTGGTGGAGGATATAGGCAACTCACTTCAACCTTGTCTTCGATGCCAAGAAATGTGTACCATCCTTAAAGGGTTGATATAATCGTGACAATTTTATTAATTTGTTTGGAAGCAAACTACATTTCGCAGTTACCTTTAAATTCCAATGGAGTGGAGAGATTTCGGCGGTTCTTAACATCCAGATCTTGGGAGACGATGAGGGTGAGATTAAGTGAGTATGGAGCAGCGCTGGAATGCAAGGGTGGGGAAAACGGTAGATCCCCGAGAAAACCCGCCGACCAGCGGCATCGTCCGGCGCGATTCCCATGTGCGAAAATCCGGAGTGACCCGGCCGGGAATTAAAAGCGGATCGCCATGGTGGGAGGCGAGCAGGCTAACGGCTCAGACACCATGGCCCCTGGAAAGAGAGTAGTCTAACTACTGCACCACAGCGGCACCTTTAAACTATAGACACTATTTTTGATAGGCCCTACTGGCACTGAGTACTTAATAATATAGAGATGAAACAACCACTTTTCCCGCGAACTCCATCCGCACGGCCAGGAATGGCGCCAGAGGCAGACACAACGGTTGCAGTTCGCAATCAGTGCTAATACCAACTCGCAGCCGACGCCAGCAAATAGGACCTTCACAGACGCGATAGCCAATAAGATACAGACCGTTCCAAGCTTGCGCAGCATCAGAGAATGGGTACGCCCATATCAAAGTAACCGCAACACCAATCATCTCTGGCGCATTGTCTATTTTGTGCTAAACTGGCGTCTACTTATCAAAGTTTAGCGTTATTTTGGTTTTTTTTTTTTTTTTTTTTTTTTTTTTTTTTTTTTTTTTTTTTTTTTTTTTTCAATATGCTAAATTTCGCCAACATATTAATCTGTATACACATTTCTACTATATTTGTAAGGCAATCCATTAGTCGTGGTTTTGCAAACCAGTATAAGAACATCATAAGTAGAAGACTTGCAAAATTCGCCCTATTATTTCAGGACAGTTTAAATTTAATACACTTTTGCCTTTACATTACATGTTTTATTGTGCCATGCTTTATTTGACACACCCACAGTAAATCTGCACCAATAATTGAAAACTTCATAATCGTATGCCCCAATCACGTACAGTTCACTCAGAAAGGGAGTGACTTCATATCTGGGCAGCAGTCAATGGAATAACTATGCCGGCTCGGGTATATACAGTGCTGTGAATTTTAGCTTGATGGCAAAAAAAAAAATAACGCGAAATTGGCAGATCCCTAATCATAGGTAGTGACTGGAAAATTTCGCGAATTCATTTTAGGGCAAGGTAGAATTTCAAACACATGTGTATTTCTGTCGTGTTTGTAATTGGACCAGAGTTTATCAAAGACACGCAGGTGAACTCTCAGCCAATAGCAGACCTATAAGATGACAAGAAAAAAATACCGAGCCACTTTCTCTGAGGTAAAACTGGCTAACTTCTGGGGTAACAACCAACATAAGCAATCAGCTTAGGCTCGAAAATACATATGACAGCGGAGTCTAGTCTCCACGCAGTTTAAAACGCGAGATTTTCCTGTCCTTTATAAGTTAGTGATGTGTGGGACCATCTGTTTTTCACAAAAATAATTATGCAGAGGCTAGACTTAGATTTTCTATATGCACACGTACAGTCTTCATTTGGCTATTGGGGCCGCGGTGGTTGAGTGGTTAGACTACTCGCCTCCCACCTGTGCGAACCGAGTTACATTCCCTGCTATGTGGTTACCGGATTTTCGCATGTGGGAATCTTACCAGACGATGCCGCAGGTCGGCGGGTTTTCTCGGAGACCTCCCGTTCCCCCCGCCCTTGCATCTAGGGCTCTGATCCATTCCCAACACATCTCGCCCTCATCGGCTCTCAAGACCTCGTCGTTAAGAGCTGCCCAAATCTCTTCTCTCGCGCCATTAACAGATATCCGCAATATTACCGCAAATGTCGTTCCCTCTAGATGTGAGATAGTGAGGATTGAGCCAAGTCAGTGGAACTAGTGAAAATTGGGCTACCGATAACCAAGGCCAGATATCTAGTTATATGATGGCTGAATTTCACTGAATTATTTGTAGTTCTCACTGAATGTCGAGAATTCCACTGCCATAACTAGAGACGTGCAAAATTCGCGATATTATTTGAGGTCATTTTAAGCTCCAAACATTATTACCTTTACAATACTTTGGTCATTGAAGCATACTTTATTTGACACGTCCCACGTAACTCTGCTCCGGTAAATGAACACTTCATGATAGTGTGCGCCAATCACGTACACTTCTCTCAGAAAGGGAGTGACTTCACATACATGCGGCAGCCAATGGGAGAAGGGACGCCTGCTTCAGTATATACAATGCTGTGAAGTTTAGCTTGATGCCAAAAAATAACGCGAATTTTCCAGGTCCCTAGACATAAGTCATTTGTTCCCAGTTCATTTGCTTCGTTTCTCAGTCGGCGGTAGCTTATCAACTGATTTTCAGTGAAAGTTATTTCACTTATTTATAAAGGCTGTTCACGATAAATTGAGCACTTTTGAAATCAACCTTAGAAAAATGCCACTGCCCGTGCATGCATTAATTTAAACCGCCGAGCTGTGTGACTTGAGCCCGGTAAAATTGGTAACGATGGATGGACAGTAGTTCCATATGTTAAGGTTGAATAAAAAGTGTTAGATAACCATTTGCAATGATTTAAATTATTTCTTACGCTTTCTGTTTTATTTCTAACGCCGTAGTGTGTAGAAATTAGCAGATTTATAAAAGATTTACTTTTCTAATAATTTCACAGTTTCAATTGACCGACGCATGAATAAAGTGATGAGGCCCATGGCAATGATAATCCTAACTTCTATATAAATGCGAAAGTCTGTTTGTTTGATTGTCCTTTCACGTCAAAACGGAGCAACGAATCAACTTGATTTTTTGCACAGATATCGTTGGAGGATCGGTGATTGATCCCGGAATAAGATCTCATTGCCTTTTCAAAAAAAAAATTATTGTAATTTTATATAATTCCTTCATGAAAATTCTTATTGTAATTTAACTGCATAAAAGAGCATTGTTAAAAAAAAAAAAAAGTTCCGTCATTTCTCCTTTCTTTTTTGTCTATGGGCTGTCTTCCATTCCTTCCCAAGAGCCGCAGTAGCTTAGTGGGTAGAGAACCCAATAGTGTAGACGCAGTAGCTCAGTGGGTAGAGAACCCAATAGTGCGGCCGCAGTAGCTCAGTTGGTAGAGAACCCAATAGTGGGGCCGGAGTAGCTGAGTGGGTAGAGAACCCAATAGTGTGGCCGCAGTAGCTGAGTGGGTAGAGAACCCAATAGTGTGGCCGCAGTAGCTCAGTGGGTAGAGAACCCAATAGTGCGGCCGCAGTAGCTCAGTTGGTAGAGAACCCAATAGTGGGGCCGGAGTAGCTGAGTGGGTAGAGAACCCAATAGTGTGGCCGCAGTAGCTGAGTGGGTAGAGAACCCAATAGTGTGGCCGCAGTAGCTCAGTTGGTAGAGAACCCAATAGTGTGGCCGCAGTAGCTCAGTGGGTAGAGAACCCAATAGTGTGGCCGCAGAAACTCAGTGGCTAGAGAACCCAATAGTGGAGCCGCAGTGTATATCAAGTTGGTCCGCAGTCCTAAATGTGATGCGAACGAAGTCGAAAAGGTCATCTAGTTTTACGTAAGGTGGAGTAATACTCAACGTGCATACAAATAGATCTTAAGCAGGGCTTTCAAAAGTGCTCATTTTATACCGTGAACAGCCTATATCACTGATTCTGGCATAGAGTGTTCCTACACTCGTACATATTTGTTCCTCACTGCAGACTGGAATGTCCAACCTGGAGACATAGTGGGGACAAACCGGCGCCAAGCGAGCACCCCACATCCTTCAGCGCAGGGGCAGTAAAACTTTGATTGCCTCCCGATTGGCTGTCCGGGGCCGGCGCCGCGTGATTTAGTGCCACGCGAAAAGAAAACATTTTTATTGCGGCCCATTAATAAGCAGCGGACCGCCCGCAGAATATTTATCTGTACTCCGCCGCCTCGTGTGCGCGCAATAAACAAGCGACAAAACTGCCCGCGACCAACCTTTAAGGCTGTTCACGATAAAGCGAGCACTTTTGAAATAAACCTTAGAAAAAAGTCACTGCCCCTACCTGCATAGATTTTAATGGGGGCCCTGAGTGACATTTGCTCAGTAAAGTTGGTAACGATGGATGGAAAATAGTTCCATATCTTAACGTCGAATAAACTGTGTTAGGTAGCCATTTGTGATAACTTAAATTATTTCTTTCTAAATGTGAAATAGGCAGATTTGTACAAGGCGAGTCTTTTATTAGAGGCTCCTTCGTCTGTATTTCCTAATTCCCTCGCTCCGTTATACACGTCCCACGGGGCTTCTCTTAAAGGACTCGCCCTGTATTATATTTACTTTCCTATTAGATTCCACAGTTGTACTTGATCGACGAATGAATAAAGTGATGAGGCCCATGGCAATGTTAATTTTACATAAGACGGAAGAATACATAACGTGCATACAAGTAGATCTTAAGCAGGGCTTTCAAAAGTGCTCATTTTACCGTGAACAGCCTATGACGAGAAAATTAGTTATTTTATAATGGTATCAAAAACTGTTTAACTTGTACGAATTATATGTAGAGACCTGAAAAATTCACGAGTTCATTGACACACTACACTCTACAGTATTATGTACAAATATGCCGATATCAACTGCACATTGGGAGTCTGCTGTCACAGTGGAAGGCGACATATGGACACCACTCCCCAGGAGGTATCAAACACAGTATGGACCAATGGATAAAATTATATAAACACACGTGTTTTGGATTCTAGCTTGTCCCAAAATGAATCTGAGAATTCTTCAGGTCTCTAATTATATGTGATGACTAAGGACCTGCCAAATTCGCGTTATTATCTGGCACCAGGCTCATCTTCACAGCACTGAATATACTCGGGCCAACTTCGTTTCTTCACTGGCTGTTGCCTGGATGTGAAGTCACGCCTTTTATGACTGAACTGCAGGTGATTGGTGCACACACAGTTGTGATTTGTTCGTTTATTGTATCGGTGCAGAGTTGCCCAAGGCGTGTTAAATGAAGTGTTGTCCAACGACAAACGTATTGCAAAGGTACATGTGTTTTAAGTTAAACTTGTCCCCAAATAATAACGCAAAATTTCTTGCAGGTGATGACATTTTTGTCGAATAAAAATATTTATGATTGATATTTTTTTTTATAATTTGGTGTTAAATCCAAACCTTTCTATTCTGATGCAGCCATAATAATAAATACTAAACAAATCAAGCAGATGGAAAAATGTACAATGTAAACCAATGCTGCGGGTTACACAGCTTGACATATATACATAAATATATATATTTATATATACATAATCAGCAAATACAGTTCATGCATTTAAAGATACTTTTATATACGTAAACATTTCTACACATTTAACTTTTTTTCATATAGGCCTATGTGGCCTATTATTTGGAATTACATGTGTGTCACGTGGTATCCCATGGCATTAGTTAACTTTTGCAAAAAATTGCATTTGTACAATTTAGTATTTGTTATTACGGCTGTAGTAAAACAGGAAAGATTTTTATTTGACTTCAAATTATTCAAAAAATTAGTGTCACAATTATATATATTCCAGGGAAGTGGCATTACATGCTATGCTTACAAACTGAACAACGTTTGGTAAAAAAAAATTAATGTATTCAATTTTTCGTATCCAACACCCTGAATTTCAGCAGCAGGGTGGGGGGGGGGGGGAATTTCCGCTAATGCCTCCGCCCTGACAACACACGTGAAAAATGAAAGCATTAAAAGGGGCAAAATGTTTACTCTGACAAACGACAGTATTAAATGAAAGAATGTTGCGTCGGAAACAAGAAAACTCAGCGCCAATAGCATTTTTTTTTTCTAAACCTGTAATGTACATTCCGGCCGTCAAACTGTGAGGGAAAATTATCGCCTATAAATGAAAATGTCCCAAGCGAAACATGTAGATGTGAAGGTGCTTCTAGTAACTGGCTTTATCACCTGTTCACGCAACAAAATATTCTTTTCTTCGGTGACAAAGTGATCAGCAAGACAAATTCGAACCTGATGATTTTTATTTTAATTAAGGAGCAATACTTTCTTACATCAATCAATAGCGGAAGATTTGTGAAGTAGTACTGAATCTCGATGAGCTGTGCTGATGGTACGTTATGGATAGGGATAGGAACATTTCGCGAGTTCATTTCAGGACAAGATAGACGTCAAACACGTGTACACTGAAGTTGACTTAGCAATTGGATCGCAGTTTATTAGACACGCCCTGGACGACTCTGAGCCAATAGCATACTTGCAAGGAAACAAGTAGCGAGTGTCATACTGCCAGGTGTGGAGTAACACTGGCTACTCTCTGGGGCAGCAGCCAATGAACAAACATCTGAGGCTAGAGTATACACATGACTGTGGAGTCTAGCCTACAGGTCATTGAACTTGCGAATTTTTCCTATCCCTAGTTATGGCAAATATTTTAGGTCATAATTTGTACACTAAAGTACAAATGATGCAGGCTGCTCAGCACTTTCAGCATGACTTAAGGGTTGCACATAACACAACTAAATGTCCCTCTAAAAACTAGTACAAGGAAAATCTTCTTAGAGTAGGGCAATATTCACCTTATGATGATGTGCGCAGAATTACACAGATGACAGCTATTTTAGTTCAGCTTTCCTGGTTCCTACATGGTGATACTGTGAATATGATATCTATTTCACAGGGAACCTAGTTGGTAGTGCGTCAAATGCAGAGCAGGTACGTCTTGTCTTCAGATCCAGCTGGCAAATAAATCGTGATCTGCAAGGTGTGAAAACTCAGTATTCTGACAACATGAACTTTAGGACAAAATATCGTAAGAATTTAAAGTGCACGGGAACGAATCGGCGTCTTAGAAAGTAATAAAATACTTTCAGCTTTATTTTCGTGGTTTATTTACTTACTTCTGTGCTTCAAAGCGGACACAAAGAAGGTTTATGTGATTACATTTTGAAAGGAATTAGAAATGATTAACGTTTCTATTATCCTCCTTCGCGATAATTATGATTTATTGTTTGAAGAGACCACGATTACCCAGGGAAAATTTGACTGCCTTTAGGTTTCAATGGAATGTGAGCTAGTTTGAAGGGTTTTATTTTTGCCGGCTATCAGTTCAGTGTAAAGTTTCCCTTTTTTTTTTTTTTTTTTTTTTTTTTTTTTTTTTTTTTTTCAATGCAAAAATTTTAAATACTAGTCACCATATTGTATTTCAGGTGTGAAAATTTACTTGTACGTTTTGTGGTTATAAAGCTCGCAGGTTTTAACAGTTAATAAGTTAATAAGTATTCACATAATGTTGTTCTGTTGTATGTGTAAATAATTGTCAGTTTAGTAAGATTTATGTGCTTCCAATAATGAATGAAATTCTGAGCGTCGTAAAGACACCTGCAATATATTTCCCAGGTGTAACTTTACAAATAATATTACAATGGCAATCCGCATTTCCAAGTTATTAAAAACCCCATTGAATTGTATCTCTCTTTTGTTATCAATGTGTATATTTCAAACTTGGTAAGGTATGTATAGAGGGACGAGGAAATTATTTATTTTTTAAACCAACTGTTTTACGTGTGCACAATATGTTTACGCACGGCAAAAAAAAAAGATGCTTGAGACTGAGGCAGGATACAACAGATCACGCTTAGTGCAAACACTGTAGTTCTTCGACCTAGCCGAAAACAACATATTTATACTGTTATAGCTTAAACTATTCTGGATGAATTACTGCAAAACGGTTATAGGGATCTGCATTTAAATTTGCCACAATCTTCCTGCCAATGAAGTTAAAATCCCGTGTTAAACGAAGTAGACGGAAGCCTACACGCCAGTTCAGAGACTTGGAGTTACGACGAACAAACTCTTGGTGCATGTGGGAGTGTCGCCCTTATCGCTTCCTTGGGACCTTGCTTCACAAGAGTTAGATATCTTCAGTTACACGGGCTCCTTAAGTGCTACAGATAAGAAACATGGGTTAGTTCATCTGATAAAACACTCATCTTGAAACACACGTTCACTCCGATCACTTCTTTTCAATTGGTCCCAGTTTAACATACAAGAAACTTATTTTTGGTTTAATCGAAATTTTTATTTTATTTTATTTTTATATTATAATATTTCGTTTCAAATCAATAAGAATAAAACAGGGTAAATAGATGCGTTGGGAAGATATAGTTCTCATCCAAAATAGTATTAACCTTTTCAGACCCATTCAAAATTATGATTTCAGGTGTTGCAGATAGTAAATTGTTTTGTGTGTGCCGTACTTATATCGGCACAACAATTATTATGATGTCACATCCAATGAGCTGTGTGCTATTTTTCCTATCAGCAATTTTTTTAACTTTCCGCCACTTTTTAAAATAAATGTTGCCATGAAAGTAATAAACAGAGTGTATGAATGTCACCAGAGGTTTCGTCTAAGGCTACAATAGATTATATTTATTGAGTATTATTCCAAATGAGGAGGCTTCAAAAAGTGCTCACTTTACCGTGAACAGCCTATACATTGTTGACATTAGCCCTTACCTAGATGCGAAAATTTTAGTTTGGCAAAATGTCGAGATTGATCTAGCCAAACAGCGGGAGAGGTAAACTTAGCAATGCTGGCGTGGCGTCCTAGTAGCTGCGGTAAAGCGGCGGCGGCCCCACAATGTCGAGATTGATCTAGCCAACCAGCGGGAGAGGTAAACTTAGCAATGCTGGCGTGGCGTCCTAGTAGCTGCGGTAAAGCGGCGGCAGCCCCACAATGTCGAGATTGATCTAGCCAACCAGCGGGAGAGGTAAACTTAGCAATGCTGGCGTGGCGTCCTAGTAGCTGCGGTAAAGCGGCGGCAGCCCCACGATGTCGAGATTGATCTAGCCAACCAGCGGGAGAGGTAAACTTAGCAATGCTGGCGTGGCGTCCTAGTAGCTGCGGTAAAGCGGCGGCAGCCCCACAATGTCGAGATTGATCTAGCCAACCAGCGGGAGAGGTAAACTTAGCAATGCTGGCGTGGCGTCCTAGTAGCTGCGGTAAAGCGGCGGCAGCCCCACAATGTCGAGATTGATCTATCCAACCAGCGGGAGAGGTAAACTTAGCAATGCTGGCGTGGCGTCCTAGTAGCTGCGGTAAAGCGGCGGCGGCCCCACAATGTCGAGATTGATCTAGCCAACCAGCGGAGAGGTAAACTTAGCAATGCTGGCGTGGCGTCCTAGTAGCTGCGGTAAAGCGGCGGCAGCCCCACAATGTCGAGATTGATCTAGCCAACCAGCGGGAGAGGTAAACTTAGCAATGCTGGCGTGGCGTCCTAGTAGCTGCGGTAAAGCGGCGGCAGCCCCACAATGTCGAGATTGATCTAGCCAACCAGCGGGAGAGGTAAACTTAGCAATGCTGGCGTGGCGTCCTAGTAGCTGCGGTAAAGCGGCGGCAGCCCCACAATGTCGAGATTGATCTAGCCAACCAGCGGGAGAGGTAAACTTAGCAATGCTGGCGTGGCGTCCTAGTAGCTGCGGTAAAGCGGCGGCAGCCCCACAATGTCGAGATTGATCTATCCAACCAGCGGGAGAGGTAAACTTAGCAATGCTGGCGTGGCGTCCTAGTAGCTGCGGTAAAGCGGCGGCGGCCCCACAATGTCGAGATTGATCTAGCCAACCAGCGGGAGAGGTAAACTTAGCAATGCTGGCGTGGCGTCCTAGTAGCTGCGGTAAAGCGGCGGCGGCCCCACAATGTCGAGATTGATCTAGCCAACCAGCGGGAGAGGTAAACTTAGCAATGCTGGCGTGGCGTCCTAGTAGCTGCGGTAAAGCGGCGGCAGCCCCACAATGTCGAGATTGATCTAGCCAACCAGCGGGAGAGGTAAACTTAGCAATGCTGGCCTGGCGTCCTAGTAGCTGCGGTAAAGCGGCGGCGGCAGCCCCACAATGGAGACGTGTTCCACGCTGAGCCGCGGTGGCTTTGTTTATGTCCTCCAGCAACTACACTGCATGCAGCGGGGCGGGAATGCGAATCAGAGCTCGCCTTTTGCATAGAGCAAGCAGACATCCCGCGCCCACGCCAGCGAGGATTTACTGTCTCCTCCGCCGGAGTAACTCTTGGCGCCTTCCCAAACACGCGTTCTATTTTTCAAAAGTTTTATCACGTCGATAATTCTTCCCACTTTAGATTACCCGCATATTTTACAATGTCTTCTACATATTTTTGCAAGGCGTTTCAAGAGTGAAGTTTCTCGGTTCATAACTCGTGTTCAGTCAGAAAGTAATTTAGCCAATCAAGATAGGTAAACTGCCCTATAGTGTCTTGAAATCTTTTTGTGAGTGAAATGTCACTCCCCCTAATTATTTCTGCTAGAAAACCCGTCAGTATTGTCACCGCCAGCCACCAGGCAGTAGCACCTCTGTTTAATAATGTATTTCATTGATGTTAACGATACATCATAGGTAGAGCCGCCTGTTTTTCGCGAAAAGATTCACGCAAAGGCTAGACTTGAATGTCCTACGACATACGAGCAATTTTTCCTTTGGTTATTGGCCACGTGTCTTTGTCGGGGAACAGTTCCCCACCTGACTGGGCCAATCAGAATTCGCTGCTGCCGCATACATTTGGTGTAAAATTATACAAATTTTTTACAGTGTATATTGTAAATATCTGTGCAACAAAAGCCATGTAGACGGGAGCGATACGAGTTTTTGTAGCCCGGACATATTTCCTGTGCCTGGGTTGTTTCTGTGTTCATGTGTATCGGAGCAAACGCATATCCTGGGAACACGATTTAAACCAGAAAAAAAAATTACCTAAGCCCGTCAGGATTTACTTTTATCAGGTGAAGTGTATTCAAAGAATTGTGAGATCGTGAAAATGGCAAAAAACAAGTCACATTTTTACATCTTGCCTGCGCAGTTTCTTTAAGGACCCTGACTACTGGCTGGCAGCTGCGAAGTTTCAGTCGTAAATCCCATGTTAAGGAAATTTCCCCTCAGTGTGCGTTAATTTTAAAGATAGAAGTTTCCAAAAAAAAAAAATGCATTCTTCAAGGATTTTTAGGTCAAGATCCCTACGAGCGTATGTTTTCATCATAGATAGGTAGAGAGCTGAAAAATTCGCGAGTTCCTATTACCTCTAGGCTATACTCCATTGTCGTACGTAAAATCATGTAAATGTAAGTGTTCATTGGCTGCTTGTTGTATTAGCGGAAAACGGTAATTGCGTCTGCATTTTATTGTCTCTTTGTTATTGGCTTAGAGTTTTCCAGGGGGTGTAAACTAACAGGTGAGCCAATATCATAAGCAATAGAAACGTACGAGGTTTTGAATACCAGCTTGTCCCGAAATGAGCCCGCGAATTTTTTAGGTCTCTATAGATAGGCAGTATGTACTTTTTTGCAAAACGTAAATTTTAAAAATTCCTTGCAAATAAGTTGTGTGTGTTATGGAAACATCTCTCCCGTAGGGAACTTCTATTTAAATAATTCGCGAATAATACATTTTGTTTGAAACGTCTATCTTTGAAATTTCCTCCGCATGGGATTTTATTCTTAAATTTCGCAGTTGCCAGCCGGCAGGCAGTTCCCTCGAAAGGTAGGAGAAAAATGAAACCACAAAGTCGTAGCTAGATCTGCGTGCTTTCAACGAGCGTAATTAAGTCCCACTGTTAACACATTTAGTTTTCATAGGATGTCGTGACGACGGAAGCACGAGTTTACTTGTAAAGGCTGTTCACGATAAAATTAGCACTTTTGAAAGCCCTGCCTAACCCTTTCAAGCCTACTTTAATTTACATTCTCGGGTGTTGCAAACAAGAAATTGTATGAGTCATGCTGTACTCATGCCAATACAAAACTCGCCTTGCTGCCACAACCAATGAGCTGTAGGCTTTGTGTTCGGCTATAGTAACAAGAACCAATAATAACCTGGACTAAGGCACGCTGTTTACTAAGCAGAACATAATTTGCCATTGATCCTTGTAGTACAGCACTGGCCCAAAACAGTATTCATATGCAATATGTACACAATTGTGTACACTGGGTATGACTGTGTTAAGATCTGCTTGTATTAACGTTGTGTAGTGTTCTGCCTTATGTAAAATTAACATTGTCATGGGCCACATCACTTATATTTTACAGTGCACGTATTTCTACACAACTGTTAAACACTCGTCCAATGTTCTGGTTTACGAAAATAACACACTTTTTAGAAAGGTGTTAAGTGCCTTCAAGACGTCACGCAAATTAGAGACACGATTTCAAAGTACTACAAAATGGCTAAATACGGACTCTTAAAAGCGCTGTTTCTAAAAATATACGCGTCAGATACATACAAAAGTTCTAAGTGGCCCTGCAGTGAACCTTGCCACCAACTCTCCACCAATAAAATGATAGCGACACCACTGAACGTCCCATAGGTGTGCGTAGCACGACGAGAACACTGCATGGCAGTTGAGAGGCTTGCTCTTAGAAGTGATGGCGCGTTTGATGCACGTGGCGGAGTCGCCCCTATCGCCCCCGCGCTTCTCGTCCTCGGACGCCGAAAATAGGCGCAGGTAGGAGGGCGACGTGAGCCGCTCTTGCACTCGCCTTGGGTTTGACGACCGAGCTCTGTCCTTGACCCGCCTGGAGGCTAAGGCCCGTGCCGAAACGATCTTCGCAGCCTCCCAGCCTGGACCACTTCTGTCCCGTCCCTTCGCTCGCTCTCCGCTGCTCCGGGACAGCTTGGAGAGACGCTTCTCCGAGCCGCAGAGTACTTGTTAATTCACAAGTGAAACAGTCGCTTATTCCGCGAACTCCAGCCGCACTCGCCGGGAAAATGGCGCCGCTAGCCAGCGCCTGGTAACTACTCGCCAGCCGGCAGGCTGACCAATAGGAAACATTTGGATGCAGTAAGTAGCCAATTACACACAAGAACCGTTCCCAAAGCCTAGCGCAACCAATCAGAGAATGGCCAAACCAATTCGCCTGTGTGTGTGTGCTATGTACTCTGTGATATGGTACTTCCTTTGATTTAGGCGTGCCCATTCAATAATTGGCTACAATGAGCTTTGAATACTTACCTTGTACCATTAGATGCGTGTCTTTTTTAGAGAGCGTTTTTCTATATCAATAAAAGAAATGTTGGCTTAAAACATATTCGCGATTTTCCGTCATCCCTAACAATCGACTTATACTTCCGTTATCATAAAAGCTACAAGGGCTATGCCCGAGTCTAGCTCGGACAAAGGTCGTGTGACGATTTCTACATCCTTGAAGTAGAAGCTCGAACGGATATGCTTACATTAGTCCACTAGTTATTATATCGATCTTACAGCAACACGTGTCATATTAGTTGGGACTGGAAAATTTCGCCAATTCATTTTACGATAAAATAGACTTTAAACACATATAAGTTTGTAAGCCACGCCCAGGAGGGCTTAAGAGCCAATACATGTCCTGCAGGAAAAGAAACCCGAATATAAAGTTGCTTGGTCTGTTGTGTTAGATTGGAGCAACATCCATTGAACAAATATAAGCTATTCACTTTAAAGTGAGCACTTTCTGAAGTCCTCTCATTTGGAATAATCAATACAACCAAATTAAATAGAAGTGTCTGTCTGTGATTTTCGAATTTTCCACTTTTAATTATTTTGTTTATATAGTATAATTGAATGGTAAGCCATATTTAATGTTAATTATTTTTCGTGACTGTCTATCTGTCCGACCGAATTTAACTCAAAAACCATTGAACGTATTGACATCAACTTTACACAGTATATGTATAATAACCCCAGGACCGACTTAGTTTTTTTCATCATAATATCTCAAACGGTTCCGGAAAAAAAGGATGATCAGTCCGGTGACTTCCGAGTCCGGTGAAATATGCACACTGTGTGTATTGCTTACATTACAATACTTATTTTAAAAAGTGGTGGGAGGATAAAAAATGGCTGATAGGGAAAAAGTAGCTTCGTCCCAGAACCTGCTCACTTTACCGGGAACAGCCTGAAACTAATGCCTCGAGTGCACAGAGGATTGTGGAGCAGCATGTCCTTAATTGTTGGCGAATGGCGTCGCTGATCAGTGACGCCATTTTGTTGGCATATGGGGCTGAGGTTGTCAGTATAAGGTGCAGTTTCGCCTCTACACACATACCTACTCTGTGTCTCGGTGTCTGGCCAGGACGTGCAGTGCTGTGCTGTGCAGTGTAGCTGCCGGAGGACATAAACAACGCCACCGCGGCTCGGCGTTGCGCGTTTTACGACCACAAGTTCACAGCAACCAAGCCTCGTGCTACGAGAGGTCGCAGCTTCGAACCCTCCTCACGTCTCCCCCTTGATGAAGAGTGCGCCCGTACTGCGTACTAGTGCGAAGTCCAGCATCCAGCGCTGTTTCCATACAAGCTGGTCATGCCGATAAAGACTATCCACGGTCAATTTAGCACTATTAAAATCAACCTTATAAAAAAGGTCACTGCCCTGCCTGCACATATTTTAACGGGCGCACTGAGTGACATACACCCAGTTGGTAACGATGTATGGAAAGTAGTTCCATAAATTAACGTTGAATAAAAATTTTTTAGTAACAATTTGTGATCAATTAAATTATTTATTTCAATTTCTGTTTTATTAATGCTTCGAAGTGCAAAAATGAGCAGATTTGTAAAATATTTACTTTCCTAGTAATCTCACAGTTTCACTTCACCGACGCGTGGATAAAGCGACGAGGCCATTGCAATGTTAATTTTTCATAAGGCGGAAGAATTCACGACGTGGATACAAGTAGATCTTAAGCTGGGCTTTCAAAAGTGCTCATTTTATCGTGAACAACCTATACCCACTGATGCGTAGGGCTACCTGTTTTGCACGAAAAGTTTTTGAGGACTGCTTGTAGTCAAAAACGCTAGAGCTCATATCCACTTTCCTGATTGAATGATTTTAACTGTCGCCGATTGCAGGTGTCACCCGCGAATCAGAGACACTCAGTGTGTGGGTTATCTATTTCTGATTGGCCCAGTCAGGTAAGGAACTGTCTCCCGACAAAGACACGTGGTCAGTGACCAAAGGAGCCTGGTATGCCGTAGGACATTGTAGTCTAGCCTTCGTGTGAATATTTTCGCGCTATATCTAAGGACAGGATGATTCCGCGAATAAAATTTTAGGGCAAGCTAGACTCTAATCTTTTCATGCATTTAATCCATGTTTGCTAGAGACCCTATGAACTCGCATTATAAAACGACACTAGGCTAGACATTGCAATACTTAGTTTTCTCGAGCAGAGATAATTCTCTGATTGGTTACTGCAGAAGTTAGAACTCGTTCTCCTATTCATCTCGTCCAAACGGAGTTCGCACTTTGCGAAATATGCTTGAGCTGCATCCCGGACAAGTTTGTACGAATATTTATCTGCCCTGTAAAAAGAAAGTATAGTTTCAGTGTTTCTTTACATTTGTCAAGATTTTACTAGGAAACAACATAACACTAACAACTATTTTCGTCAACTTGGTACTGAAATATAACGCGAAATGTGTCTTTACCTACGAGTAGGGCCATCTGTTATTCACAAAAAATTCCAGGACTATTTAAACTACAAAACACGATAGTTCAGAAACAATTTAGTGGTTGGAGGATGTCAACTTTCACGCGTCTCACCTCTCTGCCAGCCATTCACGGACTTCAGTGTCGACGTAACTTACTCTGTAAAAAATGAAGGGGAAATGAACTGACAAGTGTGAGGTAATATTCGCGAACTTGTGTGGGAAACATAGTTTTCCTTACGGGTAAGGTATAATTATCGCACTCTGGAGTAAAACTCACGTACATAGCGGTGGAAAATTCCATACATGGATGGGAACATTACCTTACGACGCGTGCATCTCTTTATCATTGTCTCAACAGCTAAATGGGAGGACGGGTGTAAGAAACAATCCTATGACTAGGGATAGGAACATTTCGCGAGTTCATTTCAGGACAAGATAGACGTCAAACACGTGTACACTGAAGTTGACTTTGCAATTGGATCGCAGTTTATTAGACACGCCCTGGACGACTCTGAGCCAATGGCACACTTGCAAGGAAACAAGTAGCGAGTGCCATACTGCCAGGTGAGAAGTAACACTGGCTACTCTGTGGGGCAGCAGCCAATGAACAAACATCTGAGGCTCGAGTATACACATTACTGCAAAGTCTAGCCTACAGGTCATTGAACTCGCGAATTTTTCCTGTCCCTACCTATAACACCCTTATATTCACTTATGCTGCCACACTGTCGTCGTGGTGTAGTGGATAGCGCATCGGCCTATCGTGATAGAGAACCATGGTTAGCGCGCACCCACCAGCAAGTGTCGAGGATTTTTACAGATGAGTAGAAATGATGGAAGATCGCGAAAATTTTTATAGCCAACATATTTTCTATAACGCTGTAACTAGTTTGTTCTTTCATGATTGGATAAACAAGGTTTTTGACTCGGCTAAGTTGTTCGCAAACCAATCACGAACTTTCTACCTTATAGTATGAGAATCCTCATTGGCCCACTGAAATGCGGTAGTAGCTTCACACATGCATGACAACTAATAAGGAAATAAAACTGTCGGACATGTGTACAGTATGTTGAATCCTAGTAAACAGTCAACTTTTCCCGCTATGAACCATTATCTCTACAGATGAGGTTTCGGTTACTATTCGTCGGAGGTTATAGGTGATTAAATAATTAACAGTAATAATACTCTGTGTTTTTTTTTAATATAATTTTATTATACAATATAATTAATATTGCCTTACTTGTATGTGATTTTCCACACTTTTGTCAGGTACTTTTTCCGTACTATTAGGTAATAGTACTTTACTTGTTATGTAAATTTACTCTAAATTCAAGAAGTAATTTTATCTTGCATGTAGAGTAATTAGCTTCCCTTACCTGTAAGGAAATTTCGTCTTAATTTTTTTTACATATTATACTCCAATGTGCCATTCGAGTGTCTCCTCACACATACACGTGGTAACACGTGGCCAATAGCCAAAAAATAAATAAATTCTCAAGCGTGCACGTACCAAGTTGAAGTATATCCTGCGCGAATAACAAGTGGCCCCGCTAATGAGTGTGTTGATCCCATCCTCTTCTCGCGAATAACAAGTGGCCCCGCTAATGAGTGTGTTGATCCCATCCTCTTCTCGCGAATAACAAGTGGCCCCGCTAATGAGTGTGTTGATCCCATCCTCTTCTCGTGAATAACAAGTGACCCCGCTAATGAGTGTGTTGATCCCATCCTCTTCTCGCGAATAACAAGTGGCCCTGCTAATGAGTGTGTTGATCCCATCCTCTTCTCGCGAATAACACTTGACCCTGCTAATGAGTGTGTTGATCCCATCCTCTTCTACGTGCAGTTATCCAATAAGTAATGGAGTAGATTTGACGAAGATCTCTTATGTTCTCATTCTTTTCTCTGTTGGGTGGAGCTCTATTAGTATTTTCCTCAATGTTCGCGTTTCAGCGCCATACAGTTGTTGATGGGTACGCTGGGTAACACTTTGCGTCCGCTATGTACGCTAATTTTGGTCTTACCGCAAATCCACATTTCCTTGTTTCAGTATCATGCCGTAGGTATTTGTTGCCCAATATTGAGTTGAGAGTTGAGGGATTTGAGCGGCTCTTAACAACCAGGTCTTGAGAGCCGATGAGGGTGAAATGAGGTGAGAATGGAGCAGCCCCGGAATGTAAGGGGGGAAAAGGGAGATTCCCGAGAAAACCCGCCGACCAGCGGCATCGTCCGTCACGGTCCCCACTTGCGAAAATCTGGGAGTGACCAGGCCGGGGGCTGAACCCGGTTCGCCATGGTAGGACGCGAGCAGGCTAACCGCTCTGCCACCGTGGCGCCACCTTATTGGTAGGGATAGGAAATATTCGCGAGTTCAATGACCTGTAGGCTAGACTCCACAGTCATGTGTATACTCGAACCCCAGATGTTTGTTCATTGGCTGCTGCCCCACAGAGTAGCCAGTGTTACTTCTCACCTGGCAGTATGGCACTCGCTACTTGTTTCCTTGGAAGTATGCTATTGGTTCAGAGACGTCCAGGGCGTGTCTAATATACTGCGATCCAATTGCAAATTCAAATTGAGGGTAGACGTGTTTGACGTCTATCTTGTCCTCAAATGAACTCACGAAATTTTCCTATCCCTACTTATTGGGTAATCGACTTAAATGTGTTTTAATGAAATAACATTTCATGAATAACAAAGTGCGATATTTCGGGTTCATATGAACACCGTTACAAAAGTATTGTTTTTTTTTTATTTTGTTGATGTATTTTTGTATAATTATGATCAAAATAATCATTTATGATTTGCTTCCCACAGCAAGGAAATTTTCTCTGTCACTTTGTTCGTCGAGCAACGCTAGAGAACATTCCTGGAAGTGGTAAAAGAAAATAGAATCACTGCGATGGTTCAGTCAGTAGGTAGAGAAGGGAGGGGGGTAAGCCAGCCCCCCCCCCCTCCTCTTCAACGTATCCCACCGAGGTTTCTTTCTAATGAATTTCTGGTCCGCGCGACTTTAATTATATTCCTTCTCCCACCTCCTGACCTCCAAGGTGCCAGCGATTCCCAGTTGTTTCCTGTAATTAAGCCCCACGCGAGAGCAGTTCTCCGTACTGTATAGCCTGCTCACGGTTAACAGAGCGCTTTAGAAAGCCTTGCTTGGGATCTATTGTCTCATTTTGTATACTTCCGCCACTTGTAACATTCACGTTGCCACGGGTCTCATAACTAGAGATGATGGAAATCGCGAACAGTTCTTGAGCCAACATATCTGTTATAACACTCTTAACTAGTTTATTCTTTCATGACTGGATGAAAAAGTTTTTCACTCGGCTAAGTTGTTTGCAGACCAATCACGAACGTGTTGCGCCTTATAGTATCAGAATACTCATTGGCTCAATGAAACGGGATAGTATCTTCACGCATGCATGACAGCCAATACAGAAAGAAAACTGTCGAACATGTGTACACTACGTTTGAATCCTAGCAAACAGTCAACTTTTCCTGCGTAGAAACCATCGTCATCTCTACTAATGGCGTTATTCGTGCGTCAGTCAAGTGAAAACGTGAAACGATTGGAAACCTAAAAGTGTTACTGAAGTCTATTCGAAGTGTATTCACACTTTTTGAATCAAACTTTTGAAAAAACACTCCATGTATGACGTGTTAGGTTGTTTCCCATATGCATGTTATGCATCTCTGGAGACATGCAAAATTCGCGTCATTATTTGAGGGAAGTTTAAACTTAAAACACTTTTACCTATGCAATACTTTTTTCACTGGGCCATACTTTGTTTGAGACTCTCCGAGTAACTCGGCGCCAATAAACGAACACTTCACAATCGTGTGCCCCAATCACGTGCAGTTCACTCAGAAAGGGAGTCTCTTCACATCTGGGCAACAGCCAATGGAATAACTACGTCGGGTTCGAGTATGTACAGCACTGTGCATTTTAGCTTGATGACAAAAAAATAACGCCAATTTTGCATGTCCCTATGCATCTCAAATGTTTTTAAATCCACTCAGACCCCGTGTATACAATTGCGTACATTATGCATGAGTAGGTAATTTTTGGTCTGTACTGCACATTGCTAAATTTAGTGATCAATGATCTTACTTGTGGGTAAATTATTAGCAAACCGCCTGACTGGTCCCAGTCATAATTGGTTCATATAAAACGTATCCCAACAAACAGCTTACAGCTCATTGGCTGTGACAAAAAAAAAAACAAGCGTTATGTCGACTTAAGTAGGATACAGCACGCATCATAAAATGTTTTGTTTGCAACACTTTAAACCGTGAATTAAACTGGCAATGAAGGGTTAGCAAGAGATAAGATACTCGTATGTTAAACTTATATTTTACTTATATTTTATCTATAAATTATAATAATTTATGTATAACTAATACGAATAAAGACAGCGAGAAAATGCGTGTGTTGATAATGCCTAGGAGCAGGTGTATTTCGCGAAAACATTTATGGCCATGCTAGACTTCAATATCCTACGACCACCACCACAACTTCGGGTGTGGTTATTGGCCGCGTGTATACTTGAAAATACATGTTCTTATTTGACTGGGCCAATCGTAATAAAGTACTCCGATACTAAACGTCCATGATTCGCGGGTAAACACTTGAGGCACGCGACATTAAAAATCATCCAACCACGAAAGTGCACAGAACAAAAGTGTTTTTGAGTGCAACTGGTTTTGAAATCTTTTCGCCAAAAACACCTGTCCCTATGCCTAGTACGAAATTGTCCTTATGCAGAATATTATTACACTGAGAGCCCACGAATGAGGTGCGTTGAATTTCCTAAGCTTTGTTCGTATGAGGAGGACGTATATCCTGGAAGTAGAACTTTAGTAGGACTTCAGAAAAGTTGGTAGTAATCGTGATATGCTATTTGACATTTCCTATTCTAACGTGTAAAGAGAGAAAAACTTTATTTGAAAATTACACTCCCAATAAAACTTCAACTTGGAAATATTGGGCCCGAGATGGCTGAGTGGTTAGCGCGCTCGCTTCCTACAAAGGTGAACCGGGTTCATCCCCCGGTCGGGTTTCTCTCCCGGACTTTTCGCAAGTGGGGAACTCCCGTTACCCCCGCACTTACAGTACAATCCGGCGCTGCTCCGTTCTCACTTCACTTCACCCTCATCGGCTCTCAAGACCTCGCTGTTTAACCCCTTAACTTACTCACCAGTTTTTCATTCCAAGTGTTGCAAATTACGAGATTTTTGGTCTGGCATGTACTTACAAATCCCTTGTAATGACTTAAACGGTATAGTCGCTATGAAAACGATTTCTATTGAGCAGATATTTGATACTCGACTGGATTAATCAGACCTAAGTCACCCCGACACTGAAAGTCCGTGAATGGCTGGCAGAGAAGTAAGACACGTGAAAGTTGGCATCCTCCAACCACTAAATTGTTTCCCGACTAATGTGTTTTGCAGTACAGTTGCCTCTATATATAAGTAAGGACTGGGAATTTTCGCGAATTATATTTGTGACAAGACAAGCTAGGAGTCAAACATGTGTACATTTCTGTTATGTTTGCAATTGGTTATACACGTCCGGGTGAACTCATAGCCGATAAAAGACCTGCAAATAACCAAGCACCGAATCCCGCATTATCTGTTCGAAGCTCAAATTGGATGCACTTCGGGGCAGCAACCAATGAACAGATAGCTGGAGCTCGAAAATATGTAGGATTCCGGAGTATAGCATACACATGATTTAAAAATAGAAATTTCCCTGTCTCTATGTATAAGATAAATTTTTTTCATGAAATTGATATAGTTGATGCGATGTAAGGTGTTTTTTTTTGTATGATTCTGATAAACATTACTAGCGAAACAATAAAACGAAATTCGTGTAGGATTTTTGTTTTCAAGAGTTCCGACAATGTCGCACTAGAGTTGAGTTGAGGGATTTGGGCGGCTCTTCACGACGAGGTTTTGAGAGCCGACGAAGGGGGAAATGAAGTGAGTATGGAGCACCGCCGGAATGCGAAGGCGGGGGTAAACGGGAGATCCTCGAGAAAACCCGCCAACCAGAGGCATCGTACGGGCACGATTCCCACTTGCGAAAATGCGGGAGTGGCCCTGCTGGGGATTGAACCCGGTTCGCATCGGTGGGACGCGAGCAGGCTAACCGCTCAGCCCCCCGGCGTGCTTGAAATGTTAACGAGTAATGTTATATTCTCTTAGGTTGGTACCAGAAGTTCTCGCTTGACCGTGAACAGCCTATAGTCGAGCGTTGTTGGAGAAGGTGGAAACGACGTCGCCCCTCTTGCTCCATCTTCCTCTCTACTAGTCTTTCCAACTCTGATACCTAAGAGCATGTTTTCCAAATACTCTGTCTCCTGTAGCACTCTATTTAATTAAATTTAATTTAACGGATGCAATAATTTTTGAAATTTTTACTTCTCTGTCGCAAAAGTTTTTACGTATCTCTTGACAGTTTTTCCCTTGCTCTTCATAGTTAAGACCAGCTCTAAGTACACTTAGGGAGGTAGCCATGTCCCCAAAGTGCAGGCCAGGGCCGCCCAATCCCTCTTTGCCGCGATGCATGTCTCCTTGCATGATTTCCCTTCCTAGTAGGCGTAAGGCCTGAGACGCAATGAAATCCCGCCCTACCTTCGGGCCTCAACTTCACATAACACTTAGAATAAGGTAGTTTAGAAGAAAAAAGTACGTCCTGTTCGAATCCGGTGCGGCGACGGGCACCTGTTGGGCTGTTCTCTGTTCTCTGCGGTGGGGTTCGTCATTCGTTTAGTGATAATCAAGTAGTTTGTTCGTTCGTTATACTTCTCTGGTGTAATTTATATATTGATAGCTATAACTAGAGACCTGCAAAATTCACTTTGTTATTTGGGGACACGTTAAACTTTCTAACACATGTACTTTTGAAATAAGTTTGTCATTCAACCAGACTTTATATGACACGTCCTGGGTTGCTTTGCGCCAATAAATGAACACTTCACAAATGTGTAGTCCAATCTATGCAGCAGCCAATGGAGAACCGACGCCTCTTCGATTATATACATCACAGTGAATGTTTAGTGTGATGCCAAATAATAACTCGAATTTTGCCGGTCCCTAGTTATAACTCGTTACTTAATTTCTTTCAATAGTATGGCTACGTTTAGAGACTCCTTAATTACTCTTATGTATTACGTCAGCGCTGTTATACATTTGGAATAATCATTTGCACTCAAGTTCTTATGTTTGTCATTACTAACATACAGCACGTAATCGTATCTTTCACAGTCGCCTATCTCCCACCGTCTATGAACAATATCCCTCCAAAAAAAAACACTTATGCCACTCTTGCACAAAACGCTATATATATTCCCCTTCCCCTGCACACGATCACCTCAGTACCACGACAGAGCTCCGAGCGTCAACATCTACCAGAGCTGCTCCCCACCCAAAAAAACTCCCCAAACTATACGCTTATCAAATATTACAAAAAAAAATTCCGTAAAAGAAATTTGATCAAACTTTTTCCATAAAATTTCCTTGACCAAAGAAATTTGATCAACTTTTATCGAATTAAGATTAATGGCTTAATGGAAGTTTTTTGATTGGCTAAAAAATTCTGATCAGATTAATCAAATTAATCCAGTCGATTATCCGATTAATCTAAAGTGAAATGAAAACCCCACGTCCCTACTACGAGGTGGCAGCCCTCATAAATGCTGTTGACGATAAAGTGAGCACTTTTGAAATCAACCTTTGAAAAATGTCACTGCCACTACCCGTGTGTATTTTAGCGGACACACTGATTGTCATGCGCCCAGTAAAGTTGGCAACGATTAAAGGGAAAGCAGTTCCACGTGTTAGTATTTAATTTTAAGTATGAGGTAAACATTTGTGATTACTAAATGATTACTTTGACTTATTGCTTTTTTTAATGCATATTAGTGAACGAATTAGTAAATTTGTATAATATTTACTTTTCTAAGATTTTCAAAGTTTCACTTGGACTGACACATGAATAAAGCGACCAGGCACATGGCGATGTTAATAATACATAGGCCTACGAGTAGATCATAAGCAGGGCTTTCAAAAGTGCTCACTGTATCGTGAACAGCCTATAGAGTAAGACGTCCCCCCCCCCCCCCAATCTCCACCACCACGGCGGTAATTGCACGCGTATTAATTCAAGCCTCACGATGGTAAGCTGTTGCAAGTAGTTTCTCACTCTGGCCTACCTGCTCCGAGCGTGCTTGTGTCTGTGTGTACAGTGCATTCACAGTTACTTCGCACTTTTCTGAAGCCCTGCTAAAGTTCTACTTCCAGGATATTCCTCCGCCTCGTGCAAACCAAGCTTAACTGTAGATAAAATATAAACACCTCCTCTAGGAATGATTCGGATTTCCTAGTGCCGGTTCCAAGCCCGGATAAAGGGGGTGGGTAAATGGCTGGCTGTGGAGCCTTGAGGGATGCACTGATGTCGAGTAAGGGCATCCGCTAAAACTCAAGAAATGCTTCTGTTGACAGCCCATGTGTCAATGTAACCAGCAAATCCTACCCTGTATGGGGATGGGTGAGGGCGAGTACCTGGCGCCTTAAAACTGAGTCTCCTCGACTAAGGTATGGTAACCCCGATACAAGAGTCCCTGGTCGTTCAGGTTGGGTGTTGCGCGAAGGGCTGGAAACATATATTACTCATAAGCCTCAGAAGAAGAACATTCGGATGGATTTTATGATGATGACAAAGGCAAGGACAAAGGATAAACGATTTGGAATTAAAGATCATTTGAAATTGGGAACGTGGAATGTAAGAGGTATGAAAAAAAGAAGAAGATTTTGACAGGAAGCTATCTAGAAAGGGAATTGATATTGCAGTAATTACAGAGACAAATAAGAGAATGCAATGAACAAGAGAAATTGATAAATATACAATGATTTATAGTGGAGTCGCACGGGAAGTAATAGCTGCAGCAGGAGTGGCAATATTAGTGGATAGAAAATGGAAAAATAAAATATTAAGTTACACCATTATTAGGGACACCCGGATTTCGCGAAAAGATTTCACGACCAGTTGTACTTCATAACACTGTAGCTCATATCACCTTCCTTGATTGGCTGATCCAGGTGTTACACGTCTAAGGTATGTGCTCGCGAATCACAGACGTACGGTATCGGAGGTCCCTAATTCTGATTGGCCCGTCAAGCAAGGGACGGGCCTTCTCACAAAGACTCCTGGCCAATACGCAAATAAAAACTGCTGGTACGCCGGTAGGCTATTGAAACCTAGCTTGTGCAGAAATCTTTTCGCGAAATTCGGGTGTCCCTAACTATTATAAATGAGAGGATTTTGATTCTTAAATTGACAGTAGAGAGGGGAAATCTAACTTTAATCGCTGTATACGCCCCAGAAGAAAACAAGCGAGAAAAATTTGAACAATTTTTTGAAAAACTTCAGATAGAGACAGATAAAATCTTTAAAAGTGATTTCCTTATAGTAGGTGGTGACCTTAATGCCCGGGTAGGAAATAGCCCAATTCCAGAAGTAATGGGAAATCGAGGCCAATCCGCGTTAACTGAAAATGGTAAATTATTGACGGAATTCGCATCCTACAATCTATTTAAAATTACCAATACATTTTTTGAGAAAAAGGACATTCGTAAGTTTACATGGACAGCGAGAGGACAACGATCTATTATTGACTATGTGATGGTCAATAAAAAATTAGGTCGCGATGTAGTAGACATCAGAGTGCATAGGGGTAGCGATATATATTCAGATCATTCCCTTGTCATCTATTCTTGCTAAATGGAGGAAAAGGTTGAACAAGAATGTATAAAATGATCAAGAAGTTTATAAGATTTATCTGTTACAAGATGAAGGAATAAGATACCTATACCAAAGCAGATTAGAACAGTACTTACTTGAAAATCCAACAAGTAATGATGCCAACAAAGAATGGGAAATTATAACATCAGCAATATTGAAAGTAACCTATGAAGCCATTGGATAGAAAAAGAAATTCAGAAGAAAAACCGGACTCAAAATATAGAATGAAGTTTCAGAAGCAGTTAAACAAAAACAAAAATCATATTCAAAAATGATACAAGATCGAACCCCAGAAAACGAGATTGAGTATAAAAGAAGAAGAGATATTGTTAAGTCAATAACAAAGAGGAAAGGGAAACCGCAAACATAAATGTAATTGAAGAAGAATCGTGGATAAAGTACTATAAGGAATTATGGTATAATGGAAATGACAGAGAGAAGGAAAAGGATGAAGGTACAGGTAATACTGATATTAAATAAATCGATTCTATGGATATAGATAACCTTGATGAGCATTGAAATCATTTAAAAGTAGAAAAACTTCAGGGCTGGATAAAATTCATTTAGAATTGATTAAATATGGGTGAATGATTCTAAAATTCAAGTACTTACATTTAATTAATATATGTTGGAAAAAGAGAATCATACCAGAAGAATGACGGAAGGCAAAAGTAATTTCACTTTTCAAAAAAGGAGAATGAATTTCATGTAATAATTATCGAGGAATTAGTTTGTTAAATACTGGATATAAAATATATGCAAAAATAATAAACAACAGACTTAAGGTAATAACACGTGCTCTTTTATTGGAAGAACAATCTAGATGTATAAAAGGAAGATTCTGTATAAATAACATATTTTTCCTCAAACAAATACTGGAGAAGAGAAGAGAATTTAACTTAAATACTTATATCTCTTTTGTCGATTATGGTAAAGCCTTCGATAAAGTAAATAGGGAGCAATTATGGAATATAATGCAAAATAATGGATATCCAAAACATTTTATTCGAGTTATCCAAGACATGTATAGAAGTACAAAAATTGTATTAGATTTGGGATATTAATTAACAGAAGAAATATAAATTAACCAAGGAGTTCGACAAGATATATATATATATGTATGTATGTGTGTGTGTGTGTGTGTGTCTGTGGGTGTGTGTGTGTATGGTGTGTATATGTATAGCGTGTGTGTGTATGTGTGTGTGTGAGAGAGAGATGAAGTAGTTAAGAAATGGAAGGAAAAAGTTCATCCTGGAATAAAAATAAGTAATAACACATATATTAATACTATGTTATTTGAGATTACAAATTGCAATTATCTCGTACAAAAACAAAAGTTATGGCATATGAAGGGAAGTTTCCTATCAGAGGTAAAATAGTGATAGACAATCAACCGATAGAACAAGTCTTCAGTTTTACTTACCTCGGTTATGACTTATCCTTTAATGAAGATAACGGAGTGAAGAAGAAGCTTCACCGATTTCAATATATGTGTGGAACAATTTGACGAACACTGAAAAGTAAAGTTCGACAGGAAACCCAACTGAAATTTTATAAAACGACGGCTGTACCACTTCTGATGTGTGTGGTAGTGAAACGTGGGTAAATAAAGTACAATACAGAAAAAAAATAAAATCATCCGAAATTAAGTTCCTTAGATCAGTGATAGGTTATTCCCTGAGGGATAGAAGGAATGAAGAATGAAGAAATTAGACAACAGAATACATTTTCTTTGACTGATAGAATTTCACAAAAAAAAAGGGTAAATTGTAAAGACCATGTTCTAAGGATGGATAACAACAGATTTCCGAAGCTTGCCCTGGAATACCATCCTATTGGAAAAAGAGATATTGGCCGACCCATGAAGAGACGGTAAGAAATCTGAAGTCGGAACAGGCTAAGAGCTATTAATGAAGAGGAAGTAAGTAAATAAGTAAGATAAAATATAAGTAAAAAGTTAAACTTAATCTAAAGTCAGGTACTTTCATGTTAAGAGGAGTATGAAACACTTATGACACGTGGCATTTTTAGGAAACAACCAAATACAGCATACATGCACTGTAAAAATAATGGGAAAATTTCCCAACAAGTAAAAGGTAATATTCGCAAACTTGTGGGGGAAACACACTTTTCCTTACAGGTAAGGTAAAATTACCGCACTCTGGAGTGGAATTCCCGTACATGGTAGTGGAAAATCCCATACATGGATGGGAAAACACTTTACCATGCGTGCATCTCTTCAGCATCCTAAACAGCTGAGTAGAGGAGGGATGGGACAGGTGTAATAAACAATCGTATTACACGCTTATATTCACTGATGCTGCCACGTTGGCGTCGTGCTGTAATGGATAGCGCATCGGCCTATCTTGATAAGGGACCTTGGCTCGCGCCCACCCAACACCAAGCGTCAAGGATTGTAGTCTTGTGGTTTCAGTTACAATCTGTCAGAGGATATAGGTAGTAAAGTAATTAATAGTACTTGTATTCTGAAATAATTTTAATTTTACCTAGATTTTTTTGTACAGTGTGGGTAGAGACTTGAAGAATTCGCTGATTCATTTTGAGACAAGCCTAGAGTGAAAGCCCATAGTGTGATCGTCTTGAGAAGTGATTCCTCAAGGTAGATCCGATTGGTGAATTGAGAAGTGGGTTTGAATTGTTATTGGTAGAAGGTGATGCGGTACTGTTCTCCCCGTCTCTGCGTGGCCGAGGACTACAAGGTCATCCATCAGTCCACCGGACTCGTGCCACGAGTTTGTGTGTGGCCATAATTCTCTCTGAAATTCTTTTTGAAGTGAACTGTAAAAAATTATTTATTCAACTATTACACCAAATTAATTTAAGTCAAATTTAACACGTTTTCACGTACTATTTTAGATTAGTCAATGTTGATTAAAACTGTAAAACCATTCGCCCAATAGTCTAGGTTAATTGTTTTCTGTTCAAACTGCAAAAACACTTATTCAGTGCCAATATAAGATTATTTTGGCATTGTAAAACACTTACTGGCCTAGTATCCAAATTTAGTTAAGTTAAAAATGTAAAATCACATATTGTCTTAGCAACCTCTGTTAGTACAGGTGGGTTTGAAAGGTAACGTCACTTATTCAGCTACTATTCAAGGTTAGTATGATAAAGCAAGTTGACTACATGTATTCATCTACCATCTGGGTTAGTTTAAGCTGGGTTAAACTTTAAAATAGCTATTTACTCTGCTCTAGGTTGAACTTTGTTTAAACCGTACAAATATTCAATTTCTATCCAAGGTACATTTAAGGTAAATAAAATGGTAAAACATATTACAATCTACTTAGGATTATGTTAATTCAAAACACGAAAATCACTTATACTTCAAGTAACCTATATTAGTATAGGCGAACATTTATAGGTTATTAATCTACTTTGAGAAAAAACAGGAAAACAAGCAAGGAGGGAGCAAAACATTATGTGTTATTCATCTACAGATAGTTTATATATATATATATATATATATATAATGTCTAAAATTAGTTGCTGTCTCAAGCAAGAAACATTCAATTAATTTTTTTAAGCACACATTCCACACGAGCGTGAGTACGAAGAAAGTCATGTATGTCAACAAATATTCCAATTTTATGAGTGTACTTTCTCTTTTTTTCCGTCTCTCTCTCTCTCTCTCTCTCAAATCGTGCCGGACGATGCCGCTGGTCGGAGGGTTTTCTCGGGGATCTCCCATTTTCCCCGCACTTGCAATCCGGCGTCAAGAGCCGCCCAAATCTCTCGACTCACATCTCAGCCCATCTGTCTCTCTCCCTCCCTCCCTCTCTGGAACAGGACCGCCACAATTACACGTGGCGTGATGCGATGTGTGAAATATTAGGCCTTGCGTGCTCACACGTGCGCTTGGATGACTGTTATTTGCGGTGCGACCGGCGTCATCATAATGACTGCGTGGGACGATCCCTGGTGTGAGGATCCATTGCCCACCTCTCACAGCCGCAATGATAGCGGACTCCCCACCGATCACTCGCCCCTGGAAGGAAGTTGATAAATTAACTGCGTGCGATTAGTGTCTTATACAGACACGCGTGGTATTTCACCGCTCACGTGACAGAAAGCACGCATTTGGGCGGCTATCGATCAACGGCAGTGGTCCAGAATTACTGAACTGGGTATCCGATCTCATTCATTCTGGAAAGAAATTAGGTGTGACCATATGACGCATAGATAGAGATGATGGAAAATCGAGAACATTTTTACAGCCAACATATATTCTATAACGCTCTAACTAGTTTGTTCTTTCATGATTGGATAAACAATGTTTTGGATAAACAATGTTTTGACTCGGCTAAGTTGTTCCCAAACCAATCACGAACGTTCTGCCTTATAGTATCAGAATCCTCATTGATCCAGTTAAATAGTGTAGATTCCTCATACATGCATGACGCCCAATAAGGAAATAAAACTGTCGGACGTGTGTATAGTACGTTGAATCCTAGCAAACAGTCATCTTTTCCCGCGACAAACCATCATCTCTACACGTAAATAGAGACCCGAGAATTTGGTGTGTTCATTTCTAGACAAGTTGGAATTCACACGCTGGAACGTTCACGTTACTTATGTTTGTAATTGGTCGTCGTGTTGTTTGACACCTGCTGGAGATAAATGAGCCAATAACAAACATGCAATAAATACTGCGCCCAACCACCGTATTTTGCTTTCACAGCAATCAACCATTAAACAGTTGATATCTGTATGAGAGTATATAAGACTGCGAAGTCTCGCCTACAGGTCAGAGAATTCGCGAATTTCTCGGGTCTCAACGCATAGACAGAGGTACGGACAAAGAGTAGTCAATAGTGCAGAGGCGATATAGTCGCTTATTCCGCGAACTCCAGCCTCATACGCAAGTAAAATGGCACCACTAACCAGCAACACGTTCGCCAATCAGCGCCTGGTAATTTACTCGCCAGCCTGTAACCCAGCCAATACGGAGCGTCTCACAGGACGCCGTAGCCAATCAAACACGAGACCTGTTCCCAAAGCCTGCCGCAGCCAATCAGAAGAGCCGCCACGACATTTTGTCTCTATATACCTATCTATTCTATTATAGACTGTTCACTGTAAAATGAGCACTTTTGAAAGCCCTTCTTAAAATTTACTTGTATGCTCGTTATGTATTCTTCCGCCTTATGTAACACTGACATTGCCATGAGTCTCATCATGTTATTAATGCGTCGGTCAAGTGAAATTGTGAAATTAATAGAAAACGAAATGTTTTACGAATCTGTCTACTTTTACACTTCGATGCATTAAAAAAAAAACAGAAAGTGAAATAAATAATTTAAGTTGTGACAAATTGTTATCTGACACTTTTTATTCTACTTTAATTTATGGAACTATTTTCCCTCCATCTTTACCAACTTTACAGGGTGCATGTCACTCAGTGCGCCCGTTAAATATATATGCAGGTAGGAGCATTAACTTTTTTCTAAAGTTGATTTCAAAAGTGCTCACTTTATCGTGAACAGCCTTTAGAAGGGTGAGACAGTGCTGACTGGGTCGATCTAATGGAAGAAATATCGTCACATAAAGGCGACAACCGATAACTATAAGGACGTGCTAGATTCGCGTTATTTTGTAGCTGCAGACTGAACTACAAGGTGTTGTATGCTCGTCCAACCTCTGGCATTGACGACCATTTGTCCGGCACATCCCAAAGTTACTTCTAGCCAACAGTAAAGATTCAAAGGTTGACCAACCAATCCCCACCCTAGCGGTCACTCCGAATGATTAGTAGGGACCTGAAAAATTCGCGAGTTAAATGACCTGCAGGCTAGACTCTGCAGTCTTATGTACAGATAAGCCGATGTCAACAGTGCATTGGTTGTCTGCTGCCACAGTGGAAGGTGAGAAAATTGGACCACCGTTCTCCAGGAGGTGTCAAACGCCGTGTGGACCATTGGCGAAAGTTATATAAACAAATGTGTTTTGAATTCTAGCTTGTCCCAAAATGAATCCGCAAATTATTCAGGTCTCTAATGATTAAGCCTTATAGCTACCATTAGCCAATTATGTCAGGAATTGCTCTCAAGTAGATATGGTGTGACCTTGCTGCCTCTTACACCAAGGGCGTGGCAAAGTAGGTGTTGCATAAACCAATCAGAACACTAAGAATGGCAAAAGTTATGCAAAAAAAAAAACATAGTTTTGTACAGTGTAAGGGTAGTTAAATGTTAGCAACGATATACAATAGAAACAAAGAAGTGTGGTCGTGTTTTTTTTTATTTTAAATATTTCTTTCGACTTTTTCCTTTAATTTACATTTCTTGCACAAAGTATTACACATAATAGGTTTTTTTTAGTTATATTCCTTGCATTTAAGATTAACGAGTAACATTCTTTTCCTTTCCCTTATACGACAATCTTATATTTAAAATAATTTACATAAAACCCCGGTTGCCACAGTATAGAATAAAATGCAACCAAATTCAGACACCAAAACTTTCGCTGGTATTCAGTTAATAGTTATACAGGTTATATTAAGGCTCATTACTGGCCATATTAAAAGGTAAATACAAACTGCAAAAGGCCATCACAAAATATATTGAGCAGGTGACCTCCATTAAACCTGATTACTAATGGCTGTTATATTCCTGTCATGCCTACATTTGCCATTGAAATTATTACATCATACACTAGGAATTATCATCCCCATTTTGGGTGAAACATTACTGGTCATCAAACAATATTTATGTTTTAATGTAATCGTAATTCCAAGTGGATGGGAGCAACTGCTAAGCAACGCCAGCCTTAACTCCACAAGTAAATTGGATTTTTGAATAAGCACTTAACTTTGTTAAGTTTCTTCTTATAGATCATAAAAACAAGAAGTTTCGCAAAGCTGCTTATTAATACCAGGGGCTGAGACCATAATCAACGATTATTCACAAGTGTTTACAAAAATTTACAGCTGTTTCCCAAGGTTTGCAATAGTTTACAAATTTTAGAAAAATGTTTACAGGTGTTTTCTAGTGGTTACCACCACGTTACGTCTTGGTGACTACATAGCCACTAAAACTTGGTTACAAAAAGTAGCAGTATTGGATTTTGGGCTAAAAGTCCAACATTTTGAAAATTTTTAAAACTTTGAATTATTTTACGGCCATCATGGCCCCTGCTTAACGTTAAAGTGACGTAAGTGACCTATTCGCTTTAGGAGCCTACATTGGTTGTTCAAATAAAGTTCTACTTATCTCATGGTATAAGCTTGCCCCCCTCGAGGTCGCTGAACTGACCCCGAGAGCAGCGCGTGCCGACATTAAATACACCGCACCGCCCTCTTGCGCTACCAATCGATTTAATTTTCCCCTCAAAAGCCGTTTTTCCAAGAAATCGAGGGGTTTTCAATTACTCCTTGGGGGGTACAAGCAATGCGCAGCCAACGTCAGAAAACCTTACCATTTATGGTGGCCAACACAGCGGACACCAATTTCCCTTAGGGGGTATAACACAATGAAATTCAAAATATCCCATCAGATTACAATATTGCCCTCAGCTTCCGTCCTCTTGGTCAAGATGCCGGAAGTAACATAACGAAACGTCACCTTATCGTCTGCGCACGCATCATCCCAAGCTGGTTACGAAGGTTGTCACTGACTGTACTGCGCTCCCATGACTAATCGCTGAAACATTAGTCCGGCGCACACTACTTCTCCAGGCCTCGATGTTGCTGCACGTGGAAATTTGGCACGGACTTATTCAGTAATTTTCCGGTACCTCTGATATTTTTAAAATATTCTGTAGCGACGTGGAGCTGGCAAGAATATCACAGTTCCATTTTATTGATGTTTTAATCTATGTCTAAAAGTTTTTAAACCTCAAAACAACTAGTGTGAAAGTTCGTGCGTACCGGGTCGTAAGCTACACAGTTCAACAGGTTACCAGGCAGACGCAGTAAGTACTTTTTTCCTAAGGAAATGGCGACGTGGTTCGACCCACTAATTAATTCTAATAGTGTTTTTACTTATTGGCAAGGTGTAAATTATTCACAGGCGTACAGTGACGGGATTTCCGTCAGGGACATTGACGTATAGCGCGTTAACAACTAATTACGGGAATTCTGCACGTATCTACTGATAACGAAAATATACATTCAGGCAGGTGGACAGCGCATTGAAGCCCGAGATAAATCACTGTCGGTAACCATGATAAACTCAGGAAAAAAACGTGAATGTGGAATTCCACGAGGGGGGGGGGGGCTAGAGGAGACGGCAGTAAATCCCGCAGAAACACACAGCAAACTACCGATAAATTACGCTAAACCGACACTTGCCACTGTAACCAGGTAGTCCTGCCTTTTCACGTCGCGGCATGAGAAATGCCACCGCCCGGAGTCGGGTAAATTAAATTTCAGTAATCAATGCGCGTAGCCGCGTAAACAAACTTTTAGCCAGCTGATAAATCTAAGTCGCGGTTGTGAATCACGACTGAGGCTTCGGTAGCGCTCGGCCTGGAAGGCTAGGCAAGACAATAATTATTCCATTACTCTCCCCGCGCGGGTAATCGGCGTGAATATATATATTTTTTTTTCTAAAAGTCCTCTAGCAGCTAATTAACGAGAACCTGCTTGCAAGCGTGCGTTACCCCCGACTACGACTAGCTCTCGGCGAACAAGGAAAACATCTACAAACCGGAGTTAGAATCAGCCATTTAGATAACTACATCGAACTCGCGACAAGGCTAGCCCTTCAGAACCGATCTAATTTGCGGTTTCAGCTGCTGCAACTGGGCAGGGACACCAGAATTTTGCCAAAAGTTTCCCGCCCAAGACATATTTCAGTAGCGTACTGACACTGTAGCGGTGTTCCATTGCCTATTGGTTGCATGCCTTAGTGGGAATATGTTCTCTTACTTCAACGGCCAGTGAGGACTAACTTACTCCGTTAATTGAAGCCTGTGGTACAGGGGAAGATACCTAAGATGCGTAACAGCTACATGATGTAATCACGAAAGTGAAATTCAGCAAAAGTGTTTTGAAATACAACTAGTAGAGAAATCTTTTCTCGAAATTCGGGCGTTCCTACAAATAAGACCTTTTTTTTTTTATGCACTTCGTTTGGTTATCATTACCAATAGTGCGGTTTGGCTACAGAGATACAGGATGTGTTTAAATTCGAGCGAAAAACTTCGGCTGTAGGTTAATCACGAAATAATAAGTTGGAAACATGTATACAACGTATGGTCTAAAGTGAATACTTAGGGTGGCATACATATCCGAAGTTGGACCTGGAACACTTGTTTATCGCAAAAATTGGAGACAATAATTAAGATGGAACACCGATTGTCTGGATAACGGTAAATAATCACTGTTACTACCCCTATTTCGAACAATCATCCATGTCACGGCAGCATATTCGGGATATGAAGGATGGATTATCAATCCTCATGTCACAATTGATAAAAATGGCACCTTGTGTAAATACCCTAAACCTCACCGTTTTCGAGTATTTCGTATTTTACTTTCAAAATAATATTTACCAATACCTGGCAGGGGGTATGCAAAATACCCAATAACACACTTTTGGGGCTGTTAAAGGGAGGGGAAGATTTCAGAAGGAGGTACATCACAGTGGTAATGTAATTAACTTTTTCTTCTACTACAACTTCAAAAATGTGTACCTCCCTAAGAATTAATTTTAGACCAACTGTCGTATATATGATTTCAACTTATTTTTTCGGGATTAACCTACACCCTAAATTAGTCGGTCGAATTTAGATACACCTGTATAGTCTGTTCATGGTTAAGAGAGCACTTTCGAAATCAATCTTTAAAATTATGTCACTGCCTCTACATGCATGTATTTTTAACGGGAGCAGTGACTAGCAAGAGTTCAGTAAAGTTGGTAACGACCGAGGGAAAGTAGTTTCTTGACTGAGCGTTGAATTTAAAGTGCCACATAAAATGTTCTGCTAACTGACATTATTTCCTTTGCTTTCTGTGTTCATGTAAAAATTAGCAAATCTATAACATATTACTCTTTCTAATAATTTCCCAGCTTCACTTGTTCGACGCATAAATAAATTGATGAGGCCCATAGCAATGTTGAATTGACATATGGTGGAAGAATACTCAATGTGCATACGAGTTAACCCTGAGACCGTGGTGGCTTAGCGGTTGGCAAGCTCACCTCCCACCAAGGCGTGAACCCGGCTGGACAACTTCCGGATTTTCGAAAGTGCAATCTTTGCCCGGACGATGACGCTGGTCGGCGGGGTTTCTCGGGGATCTCCCGGCGCTGCTCCATTCTCACCTTCGCTTCCACCCTCATCGGCTCTCAAGACCTGGGTGTTAGAGGGCCGGGCAAATCTCTTCACTCACTCACTCAAGTAAACCTTGAGCAGGGTTTTCGAAAGTGCTCAGTTTACCGTTAACAACCTGTGTACAAAGCATTCTAGTCTTTGAACAGCAGCGCCGTTATCCACAGGAAAGATAACTTAGACGTTGAGTATCGCAATGTCGAGAAAGATCTAAAAATTACATTCTTATGTGAAATTATATATATATATAAGGTGAGCACTTTTAAAACAACCTTAGAAAAAAGTCACTGCTCCTACACGCATATATTTTAACGAGCACAATGAGTGACATGTGTCCAGTAAAGTTGGCAACGGTGGAAGGGAAAATATTGTCATATATTAACGTCGAACAGAAAGCGTTAGGTAACCCATTTGTGATAACTTAAATAATCTCTCTCTCTCTCTCTCTCTCTCTCTCTCTCTCTCTCTCTCTCTCTCTCTCTCTCTCTCTCTCTCTCTCTCTCTCTTTCTGTATTTTGTAATGCATTGAACAGACTGAGCAGATTTGTACACTATACACTTTTCTAATAATTTCAGAGTTTCACTCGACCGACGCATGAATAAAGTAGTGAGGCCCATGATAATGTTAATTTTACAGAAGGCGGAAGAATACACGATGTGTTTACAAGTAGCTCTTAAGCAGGGCTTTCAAAAGTGCTCAGTTGACCGTGAACAGCCTATATGTATGCGTATACTGAGTATATTCTATTCGCAGTTTCTTCACACTTTTCGAATCTAACCTTTGAAAAATCACTCCATGTATGAAGTGTTTGGTTGTTTTCTAAATATGTCCTCTATAACAAGCGTTTTATACTTCTGTTAACATAAAATTTTATTATTTTTCGTTAAATTGAAGTGTTACCAATATTTTATTTATAATTTATAGTAAATATGAATCAGAGCAATGAGAAAACATGTGTGTTATAGCGGCTAATAAGAAATAGTTCTCATACTAAATATCATTACAACTGAGTGCGCTGGAAAACGGTACGTAGACCTTTGTTTGAATTGTCTAGACTTAATTTATGCCTAGTTCACACGGGGCGGAGGAAAATCCTGGAAGTAGAACTTTAGCAGGGCTTCAGAAAAGTGTGAAGTAACTGTGAATGGATTATATGAATTCGTAAGGAAACTCGATATTTGGAGATTGTGAGAGAAGATCCATTGAGTGTGGATGCCGCCGAAAAAGAGTTTTTCATTCGTTACGTCTGGTTTCACGTCTCTTGTCATGCGGATTCAAAACAACAATAACAAAGATCGAAAACAACGTTCAGCGCCGCCGACGTTGTATTACGTCGCCTCTATTTAATTGAGTTTTCCTGAGTTTCCCGTAACATTGCCACATGCGCATTCTCTGGAGATACGAGCGAACTACTATACTACTTCGCCAGTAGTTTTCATCATAAGCTTCTCTGCAATGTTATATCGCGTCAGCATCGCTCGAGGCGTAAATTAATAGGAACTGACAAATTTCGCGAATTCGTTCGAGGACAATCTATACTTATACATTTCTGTTGTGTTTCTCAATTGTATGGCGTTTATGAGACACGCCCATGTAAAGTCTGGACCAATAACAGACCTGCAAGAGAGCGAGAAGAGAATCCCGTGCAACCTGATCTGAGGTAAAACTGGCTATACACTGTCGGCAGCAACCACTGTACAGAAAGCTGTGCTTCGAAAATACATAGGACCGTGGAGTCTATCCTACAGGCCATTTAAAACGCAAAATTATCCACTGCCTACAAATAAATGAAGTAAACAGGATGGATTTGTTTCATTTACTGATGCGTAGAGGCATGTAAAATTCGCGTTATTATTTGCAATCAGGCTAAACTTCGCAATACTGTATAGACAGAAGCCTGCGTGGCTGCTGCATATATGTGAAGCCACGCCCTTTCTAGCTGAACTGCACGTGATAGGGGCACACAGTTGTGAAGTGTTCATTTATTGGTGCAGAGTTACCCATGGCGTCTCAGATAAAGTGTGGTCCAATGAAGAACTTATTTCAAAGGTACACGTGTTTAAAGTTTAACGTGTTACCAAATAATAACGGGAATTTTTCAGGTCTCTACTGATGCGTAAGGCCACGTCTTTTACGCGAAAATATTTACTCGGGAACTAGTGCACAACTGCAGTCATGATTTGGTTATTGGCGGCCTGTCTTTGAGTGAAGAGAGGCTGTTACATGTGTGGGCCAGTCAGAATCAAGATTCTCCAGTACTAACCGTCCGTGATTCGCAGGCAAACACATAAGACGCGTAACAATTCAAACGGTCCAATGACGAAAGCAGTTCTGAACTAAAGGGTGTTGGAACATAACTTGTCCCTGAAAATCTTCTCGCGCGAAAAAGCAGGTGCCGCTACCGATGAGTGGTTTTTGTTCTTTACTCGCTTTCTGAAGGAAATCAAATCATATTTAATGACATTTTTGTGGACAAAAATAATAATGGCTGTTCACTATAAAGTGAGCACTTTTGAAATCAGCCTTACAAAAATGTCACTGCCTCTTCTTGCATATATTTTAACGGGTGCACTGAGTGACATGATCCCAGTAAAAGTTGATAACGATTGATGGGAAGTAGTTCCAAATCTTAACGTCAAATAATAAAAGTGTTGGTAAACATTTACGATAAGTTAAATTATTTCTTTCGTTTCTGTTTTATTTAATCATCGAAGTATAAAAACGAACAGATTTTGAAATATTAAATTTTCTAATAATTTTACAGTTTCAGTTGACCGACGCATGAATAAAGTGATGAAGCCCATCACAATGTTAATCTTACATAAGGCGGAAGAATACACAACGTGCATGCAAGTAGATCTTAAGCAGAGCTTTTGCTGTGAACAGCCTATAATAGCGTTAAGTGTTATTTTTAAGAATAGTTTATTTTTTAAGAGATCCTGTAAATAAAACGAGTATATCATCTTCAGAAGTAAATAACTTGCAATTAATTAATTTTATTTTTTTATTACTCAATTAACCACTATATGTGGACAGATGCTTCCTCCACTTGTGGAATCGATGTTATGGCGAGTGGATGCACTTCTCAGGGATAGAGGAGGGCCTGCACAATACTAGACCTGTATTCCATGGCTTTTTGGCAGGTCAGCGTCGATGTTATGGCGAGTGGATGCACTTCCCAGGGATAGAGGAGGGCCTGCACAATACTAGACCTGTATTCCATGGCTTGTTGGCAGGTCAGCGTCGATGTTATGGCACGTGGATGCACTTCTCAGGGATAGAGGAGGGCCTGCACAATACTAGACCTGTATTCCATGGCTTTTTGGCAGGTCAGCGTCGATGTTATCTATTAATGGTACTAAAACCATTTGAGCTCAACACAAGAAAAAAATTTTCAGGGTGAACTTTGACATAGTGTTTTGTTACTGTCATTATTGTTCTCGGTGAGAATTAGTTATGAAGAAAACGCTATGGGTTTCGTTGTAGCTCCTGGTAATGAAAGACGAACTCGGTAAACTACAGAAATTTGCTCAAATCGGCAACATGTATCAGAACACACGAGCGGGCTGTACGAAACAATGCACTGTGTATGCTTGAATCAGCATATGAAGAAGAAGAAGAAGTTTGAAACTGGCTGAAGTAGTATTGTGCCGACCAAGCAGTAAGCCAAAGATACACAACCAACACGGAGAAGTAGGGCGCGGCATATTTAACACTTTAAAGATCCGCAAACGAGCAGTGTTCAAGGAACTCAATCCTGACCTCTAGTGGTGAACTACGTAAACGACATTTGGAAGGAATATACTACATAATAAGGCTGGTTAAATTAAAACGATTTCCCGACGAAGGGCACATAGCTGTATATGCGTGTCTTCCGGAAACGTTCTCAACTGTAATATGTATCATGTTTGATAGCATTGATGTTACAGGACTTCCGTAAGCGTTTAAATTGACTGTATCAATTGTTTGGGGAAAATGGCAAGTCCTAGATCATGAACACAACAATGAACTAGGAACAGTAGAAGAACTTCTCAGTCTACAGAACAACCCCCACCCGCCCACTCCCTTACCCTACGTGTCCCATCTCCCCACCAAAAAAAAATTAACATTATGATGAGCTGAGAGATTTTATTTGGTTGGCTCTTAACATCGAGGTCTTGAGAGCCGACGAGGGTGAAATAAGGTGATAACGGAGCAGCGCCGGAATGCAAGTGCGGGGGAGACGGGAGATCCCCGAGAAAACCCGCTGACCAGCGGCATGGTAAGGCACGATCCCCACTGGCGAAAATCCGGGAGTGACCCCGCCGGGGATAGAACCCGGTTCGCGTTGGTGGGAGGGTAGCAGTCTAACCGCTCAGCCACCGCGACCTCAACCAATGTAATGACACTCGGGCAACGCCGGGTAAGTCAGTTATAGGCTGTTCACGGTACAATTAGCATTTTCGAAAGCCCTGCTCAAAATCTATTTGTATGCATATTGTGTATTCATCCGCCTCGTGAAAGATTAAAATTGTCGTGGGCCTCATCACTTTATTCATGCGTCGGTGAAGTGAAACTGTGAAATTGTCTAAAAAGTAAATATCTAACAAATCTGTTATTTTTACACTTCGATACATTAAAAAATAAACAGAAAGAGAATTTAATAATTTAAGTTATCAGGAAGGGTTACCTAACACTTTTTATTCGACATTAAGATACGGAACTACTTCCCATGCATCGTTACCAACATTACTGGGCACATGCCACCCAGTGCGCCCGTTGAAATATATGCAGGTAGGAGTAGTGACTTTTTGTACCTAAGGTTGATTACAAAAGTGCTCACTTTATCGTGAACAGCCTTTTAGTATTCAATGATGTGTAGTGCGTGTTAGAGGGACTTTACGGACTGTGTACAGTGTAAGCAAGAACACGTCCGGCGCCGAGCTATCAACGCAAGAAGACAGCTGCTGACCCATGCCTGAGGCCACCGCAGCCATTATGGTTTATGTTCCGTCAGAAGCAACGTACGCATTTTACTGCCACGCCAGCGATCAGTGGTAGGTCTCACTGCTAGGGATGTTGCGATACCGGGTATTTTGGAATCGATACTTTTATATCGATACTTTACCAGTATAATGTAAGTAAATTATTCAATACCGATACATTTTTATAGCTGTTAATTTTGTTCCCTTTCAATCAAAGTGTTCCAAAATATTAAGATATATTTTTCTCCGTAAAATAATAACTTGAAAAGCAGTGCACATCGGTATTTTACTTGTCTTCTAATTAGAATGATGCCCAAATATAATTAATACTTATAATGGTCGCGCTCTGCTTTTTTTCAAAGTAAACAACCAATATGAAAAAAATATATATACCAATTCTGTAGACACCTCGAAATTCGAGAAGGATCTAAGTATTGGATTATTAAAAATAATATTAAATATGTATAAATATAGACATATTTAAAAAAAATAAAAGACTGAAAAATTAAATTTAAAAAAAAAATACTGCTACTGATATGGTGACAATATCGATACTTTTCTTGGGATATCGGTATCGATAGGAGTATAAATACTATTATTTCGATTGATCATTCGATACCAGTATCGATACTTTCACGGGATCACAACATCCCTAGTCACTGCTGCTCCATCTCTACGTCGCCCAGACACACCATAGCAGTCTCCACGCCGAGACAATTTATTCTATGTTATTCGTTTCGTTTCCTGTCGACAAAAATATCCGTTAAGGGGAATGGTGCATGCAAACCGTATATTAATATAATTTTTGTCATAACTGGTTTTACAGAGAATTTTTTACAATTTTTTGGCTCGACAAGATGTAAATAACAAATTTGAGCACCTTCTTGCAGTGTCACAAATTCACTGTGTTTGTTATTCTCGGAGCACTGATTGAAGATAACAAAGCAAAGATTCTTTCTTTTCTTCCATCAAAGCTCCTAGAATAATGACGGGAATGAATATCTAACAACGTAAAAAGGCGTTGAAAATTATTATTTGCGTCTTGTCGAGCCAAAAATTTCGACAAACCCTTTGGGGAACTACTTATATTGAAAATATTGGAAATGTACTGCTTTCATGTACCATTCCCCTTAAAGGATGTTCACGATAAAGTGAGCACTTTTGAAACCAGCCTTAGAAAAAAGTCACTGCTCCTGCCTGGCATATATTTTAATGGGCGTTCTGAGTGACATGCACCCAGTAAAGCAGGTAATGATGGATGGGAAATAGTTCCGTATCTTAATGTCGAATAAAATATATTACGTAATCATCTGTGATAACTTAAATATTTTTTTTTTTTTTTCGTATTCTGTTTTATTTCAACCCATCTAAATCGAAATAGGAGCAGATTTGTAATATATTTACTTTTCTAATAATTTCACACTTTCAGTTGACCGACGCATGTATAGAGGCCTATTGCAATGTTAATTTTACATAAGGTGTAAGAATACAAGTTGAGCTTAAGCAGGACTTTCAAAAGTGCTCATTTGACCGTGGACAGCCTATACTACCAGCATATTCGTTTCCTATCACAAGGAGCTATTCTAAGCGCATTCTAGTGTTCGTTTGACATCGCTATGTTCGATAAGAAACTTGGAGCTCGTTACGGAGTTTTATTATGAAAACATGGCGGGTGTGTGATACAGGTTGTTATTTGTGACTGTGGAAGAACAGAATCGTTAAGTAATGTGCCTCCATGCATTACAGAAACAAAAAAATAAATATTTCAGAAAAAATTATTTTTGTTTTAATTCGTGAACCATATAAACAGCAATGCAGGCTGGCTATTGTGGGGTATTAATTATTTAATTACAGTTTCTTCAATGTAATACGAGAACGTAAACTCTAATTTATTCGAAATTCCCTTTGAACAATGTACATTATAATTAACCGATAGGTAGCACTAACCTGTAAATAATTCTTGGGAGTATACAACAGAATTACTTTCTCTTGAGAACGATTGAGTGAAAATTCATACCATACTGGGATCAATACAATCGACTAGAAACACGACAGCGTCTATTTGGTTGTCCATCGGTTTTTTTTTTATATAATCTTGGTGTTAAAAATAACAAACGAAATGCATGTTCGTAAATAGCTTGCAACCAAAAAGTAAAATGGTCATGGAGAAAAATCTTGGCAGTGACAACCAAAGTTCTGTTAGCTCTCGCTTATCGGCGAACATGCGAATGCATTTCAACACAGCGCATGTGTGTAATACAACACAGCGCATGTGTGTAATACAACATGTGTCCAGACGTATTAAAAAATAGTACGATGTCGACAGTCAATTTGATACACTTGACGAACGAAATATATATTTTTTTCCTAGAATATTTTATTTATTTAAATCTAACATTTAAAACACGCCAAACTCAAAAATAATATTTTAAGGGCTTTATTGTTTAGGTTCATTCATGTTTTCAAGCTTAAATATTCATTATTTATGAACAAACTTTCGTAATTTTGTTTAATTTTGTTCAAGTCAATGTGCTTAGTGTAACGAAATATGACTTAGATTAATAAATTGACTTTCTCGAAGACTTTATTCGTTTCGACAGCTTTCGAGACTTAACGTATACACGCTGCACTTTATTAACGCTAGATCTAGCTTTTTCAAAGTTTGGTTGAGAGCGGAATAAATATTTTTATCCCACCTACCGAGCAATGTCCCCCGCCCCCTCCCAGCCACCCCCCCCCCCCTCTCCACCACCCCCTTCCCCTTTTCAGTATGACAAAAACAACTGAGTGGGTTAAATTCAAACAATAAATCAACGACGAGTTGTTTTTTTTTTTTTCCTCTCTCTTCTGGAGAAGCAGAACTTAAACCCGATGAGTCAGAGAAAACCTTATTTTAACGAAAATATTGTTTTAGTTGAGTTCAGTGAAGAGATTTGGGCGGTTCTTAAAATCGAGGTTTTGAGAGCCGATGCGAGTAAAGCGACTTGAGTACGGAGCAGCGCCGGAATGCAAGAGCGGAGGAATCGGGAGATCCCCGAGAAAACCCGCCGGCCAGCGGCATCGTCAGGCAAGATTCGCACTTGGGAACATCCGGGAGCGACCCGGCCGAGGATTTAACCCAGTTTGCCTGGGTGGGAGGCGAGCAGTCTAACCGCAGATGAGAGTGTGCTGGAACTAAGGGAATTATTGAATAAGTGTTTGTGTTTGTCTAGTGTTTTATCGTTTAAATTAAATAAGAATTATAAATAACTCTCTCTTTTAGATAAGAAACAGAATTTTCAGTAAATATTAAAAATTCAAAAGCTCCAAACACTAAAAAGTTATGAAGAAGAATACGAGATCTGAAATGAATACAAGAAGAATTGAGGGAAATGTGGAGAAAAATATAAGAATAAGGAGGAAGAGAAGAAAAGAAGAGAAAGAAGAAGAGGAAAGAAAAATGAAAAATGGGGAGGAGAACAAGGAAGGAAAATAGAAGAACAGAAGAGAGAAAAAGAGGAGAAGTAACACGAAAGAGAAGATGAAAGAAGAACGGAGAAGAAAATCTAAATGAGGGAAAGATGTGATTTGTGATAATATGTTGGTTGATGTCTATGTTTGTGTCTGTGGGGCGCCCTTAGGAGCGGAGCTCCATTCCCTCGTCCGCCTGGAAACGAAGGCCTGGGTGTCCAGAAGGGATACTTCGATGTCCTGGACGATGTTTAGGTTGGAGCAGAACGGTGGGCGAGGGGAAAAATAAAAATAACAAAATAGAATAATACAGATAGGGAGGGGGCGGGGGGCCTTCGGGTTCGTGGACGGGGCCATTCAACCGTTGGGTGCCATGGCAGACCGGGCGAAAGGCTAGTTAGCTGTGTGCGGGCCCGACGGCGTCTGGTCGCGCGGGCGGATTCATGGGAATCCCGGTCCCTGGTCTGTTCCGGCGGGGGCGGCCGAAAGGATACCCGTCGGGGAGCTGTCTCGGTCGGGACAGAATAGCTCACCGCCTTCCTAGGAAGTGTGAATGATGCTTTTAAATAGAAATTAAATTTGTAGCTTAAATTACGGGCGCCCAGACGAACAGCCGCCCTCCCACAAAAAAAATTGTGAATCTATATAATTAATATATTGTTTGTTAAATTGTCGTAGTCATGGCTGTACTGCTAAGAAGGGACAATGTAATAAATAAATTTAAAAAATTCTAACCACTCAGTCAACGCGGCCCCAATATTATTTAACAATTTTTAATTATTTGTTTTATAAAGGTGTTGTGTTTGAATAGTAAAGTTATAATTGAATTTACTGGAAATGCTTAATTTTAAAAAGTTTTATTAATACTCTAGTTTTTTTTTATGTGGTCTAGCAGCACTTTTTGAAATCCCTTTGGAAACATTGTCGACTTCCATTCGAACAGGAAATACTTAAGAATGCAGACTGCAGTGTTGTCAACTTAGCGGACTTTCCGCCAAATTTGGAGGAATTCGAAATCATTAAACGGCGACATATTTATCTTAGCGGGCAGCGGAATTTTTAGAGGAGTGTCATACGGTTTTATAAATCAGGTTTTTGCAATTCAAAGTTTAAAAACTTTCTAAATGTGTCACTAAGAACTATAAAAAGCAGTATTATTATGATAAAACTACTCTACTGGTTTAAATGTGTCGATTTTTGAAGCGAAGGCGAAGAGATTTGGGCGGATCTTAATAGCGAAATCTTGAGAGCCGATTATGATGATTAAAGTGCATATGTAGAGGAGCCGGAATGAAGGGGCGGGGGAAATGGGAGATCCCCGAGAAAATCCGTCGACCAACGGCACTGTAACACTACAATATTTATGACTTTATGACGATTGTTCCATGTCTCTAAATTTGATTCAAATGCGAAACTTTAATGTAATGTACAAGATGCTTAACGTATGTTCAATGTGATATGTGCAAACTTATTTATTTTGAGAGTTGTGTTGTGTATACTATGTAAGTTTATTGACTATCTGTGGATTCTTTGCATGAATATTTGTATATGTAACGAGCACTACCTTTTTTTTCTCAAAAGAATTAGGCCACACCAGCCGGCCTATCATAATCTACTGATTTTCGAACAATAGTCTTTTGGAACAAAAACTTATTCATTCTAATTTTGAATCAGTTAGCGGTCAGCACGAAAAAGAAGACTAGATATTTACGACAGAGATACATAATTATTCACGCACTACTGAAATGCTGAGCCTATATGTATTAAAAAGAAAAAGTACGTCAGCATAAGCGGTATGATGAGCCCAGACGGAAGGACGGCCCAATGAAGGACGACTTCTTGGTTGGGACTTCGCACCAACAACTACGCGGTGTCTAGTGTTCGGAGAGCCAATTCTGCGAGAGGAGGACTACTGGCTGCGGATTCTAGCGAGGTTCTGGTTCTGCACCCACCTCCGCTGTTCCGGCCCGCAGAGGACGAGTTCGCTGAGCGCCACCCGGAGATGTGCTGTCTGTGGTGAGCGGGAGAGCTGTTACTGGGTTCTACACCAGTGAAGGATGACTCCACGACATCGGCAGAGTTGTGGTTATTTCCCACTATCGACACAGCTAAGTTGCACTCTTCCCCAGGCAATCGGCCCAATTTCAGTCACCAGCACTTTTAAATCCAATTAGCGGCAGTCAGTTTTAGTATGCAATGTGCAGGCTGGTGTTGACTATGTTTGAGAATTACAATCGTATAAGATTTCATAATTAACGTTTATTCTAACGTGGTATATAATTTGATTGTTTCGTTCTTTTGGAAATATTAACGTCATCTTGGTTCCTGAAAAATGCACTTAATGGCATTAAAACAAAGAAAATTTTATTTGTTTCTTTTAATTTGCTTTACTTAAGAATTCTCTGATTGTTTATTAGAACTAGTTGTCTAGTTTCTAATTTAAACCTAGTTTTGTGTGCTATAAACTACAGAGATAATTCAATTCTGGATAAATGTATCGATTTTCGTGACAGCATATATTTTAGCCGAGGCATATCATTAATCTAACCAATCAGAATCACACCCATATACAACTATATTTTATCATTACATTACAAATTCATATCTTATATTACATATCACAGAAGTAATATTTTATAGCCAATGCGATTGGCCGTAATATTGTGGCACATTTCAGAGGCGTTACAGTATTTTCTTTTGGCAGCCCAACGACAGGGCTACAAAATCTCCACATGTTGTGTCTATTTAACATAACTATTATAGCATCGTCCAACACGATTCTATTTTTGAAGCGTTTATTTTTCTATTTTTTTTTATTATGCAAAGCCCTTGCCCCCAAGGACGTAGCGTTATGGAACAGAATGTCCCAAAAGTCAAAACTCCCTAAGGAGAAAAAAAACCCTCCCAAAGCAGATCAAAAGATGAGACAATTCTTTGAAATAAAACTTATACTTAAAACAAATGGTAAGATCTTATAACCAGTAAAATTCATGAGTGGTTTCAAAATATTAAATTTTGTTTCATTGGTTTGCTTTTCATTAAAGGTGCAATTAACATCTCTTTGACATATTTTCATGTTTCATACAAATATTCATAAGCACCGAGGTGCGGACATTTGACAAAAATTTGAAATAATATATTTGAAAAGCCACAATAGTGTAATGAACTTCAATAGTTTATTCCAGAATTTGAGTATTTCAAACAATTTATATATATATATATATATATATATATATATATATATATATATATATATATATATAGGAACCACTCAAAAACACAAACAACACGTGGATCAAGAGGAAAAATGAAGACCTGTACAGAAATATCGAAAAAAATTACAGACACAATGAGAAAAAGAAGACTGAAATTTGATGGACACCTTAAAAGAATGAATGAGAAAAGACTCACTAAGAAAATATTCAACTACATCGCAAAATTGAAATGCACAACAGTATGGATGGTAGAGACCAGGGAAGATGGAGAATAAGGTGGGATAACGGAAGAATTGTTCAACAACAGAGAGAACATGAGGAGCGACTGATCGACAACGCAAGATTTCCGGAGGACCGACCGAAACCAAGAGCCAAGAGAGTGTGGACTGAAGAACAGAGACGAGCAGTTGGAGAGGAAATGAGGAAGTTCTGGGAAGACGAACAAGAAGTCTTGAGTTCATTGCGGTCCATAGATAGCCAAATTCATGTATAAAAAAATATATTATATGGACCTATAAGTCTCCATGCTAACAACTTGGAGAAAAAGAATTTCAAGTAAATATAAATATAGACTACCCGCATGGCACCGTGATTCTCTATCCCTACAGCAGTTCGCAAAAAATATTTTCAAATTGTTATATTTATGAATGGATTATACTGCTGGTCTGGGACAAAGTTCCACTAAAATTAAAGGTGGCAAGCTACTTTCTTTACTATCAATTTATATATATTATCGATAATTTTCTCATTTTCTCAAAGATCAGAGAGTACATAATATATTTTATTATTCTTATAGGTCACCAAATATTTACCAGTGGCCAAAATTACAAAAAAAAAAAAAAAAAAAAACTGGTTACAAGATTAAATGTTATTTGATTTTGAAGAAACGCCAATTTAAGTAGACTAATTTCAATTGAATTATTTTTCAACAGTTTGAATAAATAATTCATGGCTTATACAATGATTACGAGGCCAACCAAACATGAGGCCTCCAAAATGTTATTGGTACAATCCAGCAATAAATACCATTTTATTTAATTTGTTTTCAAATTTTAGCTGGCTTAATAATTTCTAAAATGCCATATAAAAGTTTTGGAAAAAAAACACACATTTCCCATTTTTAAAAAAACTTGGCACTTGGCTATCAAACACTTTAAATAAGTTATAAAATATTAAAATTTGCTGCCAGTTAATTTGCTCAAGATGCTAACATTCTCAATTAAAGTAAATTATCAAAAGTCCTGTCGCCATCTTGGCGCCTATCTCCTATCCAGGACACCAAATGTGCCTGCTACAAGTGCCATAAGGGCTATACTGGAAATTCGTTAATGACTCATTACTTAGCTGGTGGCATGGTGACTCCTTCTGGAGCAGTGGCAGAATCCGACCCCAAGCCAGAGGTGCACCAATTATTTATACAATCCACAAAGCATTAGCCCCGGGAGGGGTTAGCAAGATTAACAGCCAATAGAATTGCACATAACCATGTAAGGAAAAAGTTCGTTAAATAAGTATTACTCCTTATAGGGGTTAATGTAATGACATCCAATGGTCTTCGTTTGAGCACACACGTCACCAAATGTGGGCTGCCCCCGTGCTCACGAGTAACAAAACTCCCAGCGTGCAAACAGGCTGCAGGAAGTGATGTCACAAGTGCGGGAAACGTGACGACAGCCATGTAGTTCCTCGGAGCGCCGCATGTATGAGCGCGCTAGCGGCCAAGTGGTCGGGCGCCCGCCATATGTGATGCGACCAAGCAGGTGGAAAGTGACTATGCCGAACTGCTGCGGGAATCGATGCCAGTAGTGACGCTGTCGAATTGGTGCAGTTACCGGACATCCCCCGAAACTAAGCCTGTCACAACCCAGACGCACTGAGCCGATAAGGCAGTTATGGAGATACCGTCATGCTTAAATTCAATCGAGTAAGGATTTGCGTTGTCGCGTATTATAGTTAGTGTGTGAGTGAGTAGATTAGTAGTAGTGTTCTTTTTCAATTTTCGGACAGCATGACGGTTCCAAAATTGCAAAGTTCACGGTGGTTACCTGAGATCAAAAGAGCCTATTTAGCTTTTTGTTTGTGGGGGCTAAAGTAGCTTGGTTAGAAAGAAGCGTTCCATGTATGACCTTTAATAGGTATCGGCCACTTGGAGGGGAGGTTTGGAGAGGCCAGCGCCGGTTCCGCCGGGAACTTTGTCGAACTGGTGCAGCTCACCTGCGGCTGCGTCATCACAAGGTACGAACAGCTGGTATGTGGTAAAAACCACGTCTTCATTGCCAAAATTCGAGTAGGTATAAAGTTGAAATTTTTGCATTGATGAAAATATTCGTTTTAAGCTAACTCCGTGCTCAAAAAGACGTCAGAATTTTCGGTGAGGCGTTACAACCATTAACATAAATAGATTTTATCTTCGTTTTGCATTTTTGTATATTTGAAGGGAATTCTGGGGATTTTATGTGAATGTTTTGCTGTTTTCCAAAATTTAAAACGGACTTCGTGGTGTAGTGGTGAGACTACTCGCCTGCCACAAAGGCAAAACGGGATCGATTCCAGGCGGGATCGCTCCGGAATTTCCGCAAGTGGGAATGCACTGAAAAAAAAAAAAATATTTTGTGGCCGCAAAAAATATTTTTCTTTAGTGTGGTGCCGGACGACGCTGCTGGTTAGCAGGTTTTCTCAGGGATTTTCCGCTTTCCTCGTCCTTGCTTTCTGGCGCTGCTCCATACTCGCCTCAGTCACTCCCATCTGCTCTCAACACCTCGATGTTAGGAGCCACCCAAATTACTCCACTCCACTCCGGGAGAACATACAGTATGAAAGTCAAGACTTTATAATGCAGTCATAGTTACTTCACACTTTTCTGAAGCCCTGTTAAAATTCTACTTCCAGAATATTACTCCGCCTCGTGCAAACTAAGCTTAACTAAGTCAAGAAAATTACACCACAGGACAGCGCACCGGATCCGTGCGCACTCTGTTGTAACACTATTTTGCATGAGAATTATTTCTTACTAGGCACTACCAACACACATGTTTTCTCACTGTTTTTTTTTGCAGATTTATTATAAATGAAATATTGTAAACTATAAAAAATTTATAGATGAACTATTTAACGAAGAGTAAGAAACTGTTTTGTTAACAGGGGCATAAAACGCTTGTGCTAGACATGTTTAGGACATAACTAAACACGTCACACATGGGGTAATTTTTCTAAGGTTTGATTTAAAAAGTGTGAAGAAACTGTGAATATACTATACCTAGGATTGTGCACGAGTTCATTCGAACTGCCAATTTCTGAACAGGCTGTTTATTGTGAATAAATTTGCGTTCTTTTGGCAACCAACTCCCTGCTGATAATTGGTCTCCCGACTCGTCCGCCCGCATTCTTACAATAACCGCTCGTTGTAATTCACGTAGGAAAAAAAAATGTAATTGTTCAGCTCCAGTTAGGTGTGTAGAAACATCCGGAGAGCTGACAGATCTAATCAGCGCTGACAATCTCTCTGTGAATACTCGAACCTGTCACACCTCTCGATTGAGTGCTGCGATCTGTCGACGATAACATGTACCAGCTTTGAACAATTCGATCTGGCAGCCGATTACCTCTCGTAATAACAGAAATAAGAACGGCACGAGGGAAAAATTATCAAGAGTGAAAAAAAAAAAAATTCACACTTATGTGACCACGTAGCGAAAAGCAGTAGCTTATTAATAAAAACAAATCTGAAACAAATGTGTCGTGGAATATAGAGGAAATTATGCGGGTCAAGCCCGTTCGTGCGTTAAGACCTGTATCGATCTTTGGCGATGACAGTGTAATTATTACTTTGTTTGGCTTGTGTTCTTTATAATGAGGATCATGTTGAACCATTTAGCATGCGATATATTTTGGTTCACCAGTATTCCATGAAAAGATTCCTGGACTAGTTGTACTACGTGACACGATAGTTCAGGAACGATTTAGTGGTTGGACGATGTGGACTTCCACGCGTCTTACCTCTCTGCCAACCAATCACGGACGTTCAGTGTCGGGGTAACTTAAGTCTTGATTGGCCTAGTCGAGTATAACATGTCTTCTCACACAGACACGTGACCAATAGCTAGGGACATGTGCATTTCGCGAAAATATTTATGGCCATGCTAGACTTCAATGTCCTACGTCCTCAAAAACACATTCCTTCTGGTTATTGGCCACGTGTCTGCGTGAGAAGACATGTTCTTGACTGAGCCAATCAGAATAAATAACTCCGATACTGAACGTCCATGATTCGCGGACAGACACTTGAGGCACCTGATATTTTCAGGTGCCTTTTGGAGTACAACTGGCCTTGAAATCTTTTGGCGGAAAACGCCTGTCGCTATCAATAACCAAAGGAAACTTGCAAGCGTGCATGTGCCAACTTGAAGTATAGCCTGCGTGTAAAACTTTTCGCGATAACTAGACATGATAGAAAGTCGCAAAAATTTTTGAGCCAACATATCTTCTAAAACTGTAACTAGTTTATTCGTTCATGATTGGATGAACAAGGATTTGACTCGGCTAAGTTGTTTACAGACCAATCACGAAGGTACTGCCTTATAGTATAAAAATCATCATTGGCCCAGTGAAATGGGATCGAAGCTTCAACACGCATGACAGCCAATAAGGAAAGAAAACTGTCGGACATGTGTACAGTACGTTGAATTCTAGTAAACAGTCAACTTTTCCCGCTGTAAACCATGATTAGGGACATGCAAAATTCGTGTTATTTTATGCCATCAAGCCAAAATTCATAGTACTGTATCTACTCGAGCCGGCGTCGTTTTTCCATTGGCTGCTGCCCAGATGTGAAGTCACGCCCTTTCTGGGTGAACTGTACGTGATTGGGGCATGAGATTCTGAAGTGTTATTTACTGGCGCCGAGTTACCCGGGGCGTGTCAAATAAAGTATGGTCCAATGACAAACTTAATGCAAATCTAGAAGTACTTTAAGTTTAAACTGTCCCCAAATAATAACGCGAATTTTGCAGGTCTCTAACCATCATCTTTAGCGATAAATAAACGAACCACAGTGTTCATTTGCGTGATTTACCGTTTGAGTGTTCTGGATTTTATATTTTGTCGCCAATTTCTTCAAGATTGCAGAAGTATTTTGCGTGTGGGAATCGCGCCGGACGATGCCGCTGGTCGGCGGGTTTTTTTTTCGGGGATCTCCCGTTTCCCTCCTCCCTTTCATTCTGGCGCCGCTGCATTCTCAGCTCGACCACTCTCATCGGCTCTCAAGACTCACACACTCATTGCGGAAGTCATAACGTTACGGCAAGTCCATAAAACTCTATTGAATTCAGTCAACGCCCAACGACGCCGGCGGTTTTTACTCTTGAATGTTAACTGTCGAGACTGTGAAGAAAGAGAAAGAAAATATAATAACAGACTGTGGGCTTAAATGGCAGATGAAGACTCTGGAGGAGAGAGAGAGAGAGAGAGAGCTGGAATGTTACAGATCGCCCGCGTACTACAACAAACACTTTAATTTGGCGACTCGAACTCGTGCTCTGGAAGGTCCGTGGCGTGAAGGAAGTTCCGTCCCGATATATTTATCACTGCTTCAATGTTAACAATCGACCAGTGGCCCGAGAGCCATCTCCACCGAGCTGGCGTTGCAATCTGCACGAAATTGCAAGCAAAGGCCAAGAAGTGATGGAGCGATACGGGCGATATTAACACGCACGTCTAGCGCCGCATCGCTCCTACGCGCAAGGCGTGCCGTGTTTCCGTCCTAACGCTTTACTCTGCAAACTAGATCTGTAACTGTGAAGTCTCGTCACACGCGATGAAAGTACTCAGATCAAAACTACCTGCGTATAGTTGTACTTTTCTCTTGCCGCTTAAAGAAACTTCATAGGCGAGCTTTAAAAATGCGATATTTGGCCACTTTCTCCATTTTTTCTCCATTAATAAGCTTAATATGATAAAAGTAAAAATAAGGCGATATATAGACAATTGCTGGGTTCACAGCCATCCGTCGCACCCGTCCATCATTCGTCCGTTTTGTCGTCCGTCAGTTGAAAGCGACTCTGTCCGGCTAAATTTCAGCGTAACAATTTAACATCGCGATCTTACCTTCGTAGATGGTATATTTTGTTTGGAAATACATTTTCAAGCGAGACACATTTTGAAGAAATTTTCTTTTTTTTTTTACGTGATAAAAATTTCTGTTGAATTATTGTTTAAGTTTTAAAGTCCTGAATTTACCACCCAGATAAATAAACACATATCCACCGCCTTGCATTTTATTCCAAAGTGCGTATTCGCGTCTACGGAACGTAAGGCGGTAGCCCTACCGTGGGTCCGTCGAAACTTAAAGTTTGATTGAGGATATAAAAAATGGGGCTTGGCTGTGTTGGGGACACGGCCGTTTGTTTTGAGTAAATACGTCTACGTTGACGCGCTCGGACGCCTTGATGTTTATTTTACGTTCCCTGCACCGCTTCACTCGATCATATGGAGTTTTATGGATACCACTGGATTGCTTTTGAGATGCTCTTTCCAACTGTATACGATTCCAGTATTTCGAATATAGGTTGACATTGTGTTAAGTTTCCTTAATTTTTTACATTAAACTCATACAATTTCACCATAACCCCGCCACACAAATGTTTTTTATACACGCAATCGATTGATCTTGACGAGAACTGTCGATTGAAACTTAAAACGAGCGTTGTAGCTTCTCCTAGTCTAAAGTTAAACTACGTGGAAGTTATGAGACGAGGCGAAACGAACTCAAAATAGCGCGGCCCACTCCCGCGGAATGCTTCGCAGTCGTCACTCAACTTAACATATTCTTCGGTCATTTGGCAATCGAGTGGCGTAATTGAATTTTGAATGTAGACGATAGATACGCAGCTGCAATGCAAAACTGTATCCCCCGATTTTGTTATCATCGGATTTTCTGGATTGCCTCCCACTGTGGTTCCAAATTAAAGAGGTATTCAAGTCAAAAAAATTTGCCTTGCGATTGGTCGAAAATCACGTGACCGTCTGACTGATGGGCGACTGGCAGATACGACCGGTGGTTGTGAGTCCACCTTTACAGGTCTAATAACTAGGAATAGGAAAAATTTGCGAGTTCAATGACCGGTAGGCTAGACTCCACGGTCATGTGTATACTCGAGCCTCAGATGTTTGTTCATTGGCTGCTGCCCCATAGAGTAGCCAGTGTTACTTCTCACCTGGCAGTATGGCACTCGCTACTTGTTTCCTTGCAAGTCTGCTATTGGCTCAGAGCCGTCCAGGGCGTGTCTAATAAACTGCGATCCAATTGCAAAGTCAGCTTCAGTGTTCACGTGTTTGACGTCTATCTTGTCCTGAAATGAACTCGCGAAATGTTCCTATCCCTACCAATAAGAAACAATGTAAATTGAGAAAACGTTATCGACCATAAAATTCATCGAAACACTATAATGTCACTGTTGTGATGATTGAATGGCAGAGTAGTTAATACAGAGGTGAAATAGCCACACACGCTAGCAAAATGGCATCACTAACCCTCAACATGTCGGAATGCTGTTCGCCAATCAGCGCCTGGTAAACTACTTGCCTGCCGGAAGTCCAGCCAATAGCGAACCATTCTTAGGAGGCGGTAGCCATTCCGATACAAGACCCCGTTCGCAAAACCTCGTGGGGCCTCGGTGGTGTAGCGGTTAGACTGCTCGCCTCTCACGAAGGTGAACTGGGGATCGATTCCCAGCGGATTCCACTCCCGGATTTTCGCATGTGGAAATCTTGCCGGACGATGCCGCTGGTCGGTGGATTTTCCCTGGGATCTCCCATTTTCCCCTCGCCCGAGCATTCCGGCGCTGCTCCATGCTCACCTCGCTTCATCGGTTCTCAAGAACTCGATTTTAGGAGCCAGCCAACTCTTTACATTCCTATTTATAGTACGCGTGATTATCTTGAAACTACCTTTATTTCCTCGCCTGGGTTTTTATTTTCTCGCTGGTAAACATATTGGGGCAAGTGCAATAGACGTCGCATTTTATACATTATATCTAAAGACTGGGAAATTTCCGCGGGTTCATTCGGCAACAAGCTAGACTTTCCCATCCTTTGTGCGCTCAGGCATCAGTTAGTAGCTCATGGCTGTTACTGCAGTTTCACCCCAGACCAGGTAGTACGGGATTTGGTTCATATTTTCCTTGCAGGTTCGTTATTGGTTGAAATTCTCTCGGGGACGTGTCTAACAAACTACGGTCCAATGGAAGCTCAAACACATATGTGCACGTGAATGCAGTTTTACTTGTCCTCACGTGAATCTGCGAAATTTTCGGGTCTCTAATTAGATGTAATTCAAGAGCCATACAGGTGACCTCCTTAAAATGGTCCTCCCTACCAAAAAAAAAACTTTAATGCCTCAAGATCACATCCGACAAAGAGAGGGCATTGCGACAGCAATGGAAAATTTCATAAAACACTTCCCGTGTGTTCTGTTTGCTCGGGATTATAGGCGGTGTCCTTGTGGTTTTAATACAGCAATTAGTACGCTATAGTTTAGACACTATTTTACAGAAGAAATAACATCTTAAACAAAGGACTACTTACAACTGACTGAGACATTATTCATTCAATGACCATACTTATGTCCGAAAAATACGATTCATAAAATAGGCTGCAAAATATCTACTTCTGTTTTTTTTCTGTCCAGAATAAAAAAATTACATTGGAAAAGATTTTCATTTTTTTTTTTTTTTAGTATGGACACAGTTGCTTACAAAGAGCTCCATGTATGTAGGGACATGTGTTTCTCGCGAAAATATTTATGATCAAGCTATACTTCAATATCCTACGTCCACGACCACAAATTCCTTTGGTTATTGGATGTGCGTATACGTGAGAAGACGTGTTCTTATTTGACCGGGTCAGTCAGAATAAAGTGCTCCTATAATGAACGTCCATGATTCGCGGGCAGACACCTGAGGCACGTGACATTTGAATTCATCCAACCACGAAAGTGCACATGAACTAAAGTGTTTTTGAGTACAACTGGTTTTGAAATATTTACACAAAAGACACTTAGAGACCCGAGAATTCCGCGGGTTCATTCCTAGACAAGTTGGAATTCACACACTTGTACGTTCAGGTTACTTTTGTAATTGGTCGACGTGTTGTTTGGCACCTCCTGGAGATAAATGAGCCAATAACAAATATGCAATAAATTGTGCGCCAAACCACCGTCTTTTACTACCACAACAATCAATCAATAAAGAGTTGATGTCTTTGTGAGAGTATATAACACTGTAAAGTCTAGCTTACGGGTCATTGAACTCGCGAATTTCTCTGGTCTCTACCCATACAACAACTAGAAAGGCCCTTTAAGCTATTGAAACAATCGAATTCTTGACCATATTTATACTCCTTGTGATTGATACGAAGGAGATATCCGGGAACAGTTCGCAAATGGATATCCCGCCTACGCAGGGTGAATAAGTGGCTTAGCGTCGCCTTCTCGCGTTGCAGCTCAGTGTGTGTGAGGGCGAATGACGTAGACACGGCCCAGTACTGGAATACTGCCAGCCATCGAGAGCGCCAATTGCTATATCTGAGGTCTGGGCCACTTTGCAGGACTTGAATTCATTTCCATTAGCACCAGTTGGTATTTCGCCAGCCCGAAAATATCAATCTCATCACCGCTATGTATGCAGGCAATTATGGAACGAATCTAAATGTGTCCAGATGAAACCTTTCAACAAATCGCAGTTGCAATTTTTCGTTCGAGCGACAGGATTTTATTTTATAGTTAATACATGTTATAATTTCAGTCTTGCCATGTTCTGGTTATATAGAGTCAGACTTGTAAGGAATTAAGTGGTAAGGAATTTTTAACGTAGTATGATTACTATCAACGTTTAGCTTAAGCTGGACCTGTTTCTTAATAAACTCATTACAAAGACTTAATTTTCACTCGTATCTGGTACCAAGGATAATGCTTTCTTACTAAGGCCAACTTAATTCTTACATATTGTAGTAATAGCTTATGTAAATACACATACTCAGAGAAGCGATCGACACGACATAAAGCTGTGAACATCTCAACCGGACTTTAATCCTTCCAGAACCGGGAACTAAAGAGCACAAGAGTCTGGTGTGATCATTTGATCTTTCTTGCACTGGCGGTGAGTGACTAAATAAATTATTATTATTATTATCGACCGCCGTCGCAGAACTTGTTGAACCTACGACGAATATCAAACCCCAGACGACGACGTAGGGCCTAGAGACACTTTCATCACGCATGTCATAAATATTATTTTGCAATCAACCCATATTCATATAAACGGCTCTTTCAGTTTATTGTAGAGTAAAACGTAGTGCTGGGAGATGCGAGAAACTTCTATACAGGCTATCCACGGTAAAGAAAGCTCTCTCATTTGGAATAATAGTACTAATAAAATTTATTTTGTTTTAGCCTTAGACATTAACTTCCAAGTGCAGTGGAATATACACACTATTTAAAAGGGTTGTAATAAGTAGGACTAGTCAAATTTCGGGGAAAGATTTCAATACAAGTTATAGTTCAAAACACTGTAGGGTATTTTACCTTTGATTGGCTACATTACGTTTTGGCACGTGTTAACTGTCTGTGCACGACTCACATAGGAGCCGTGCCGATGTTGCCGAATTCTGAGTGGCCCGGTCAAATATGAAGACGCCTTCTCAAGCAGACAGCAACCAATCGCAGTAGACATACTGCTATCTGATGCTTATAGTATTGAAGTCTACCGCGTGCTCATATTTTTTCGCCAAAAATCACCAGCTCTAGTTGTAGAATAAAAAATGGTTGAAAGGAAATAGTCACTGAGGCCTCTAAAGTGCCCACTAACCCGTGAACAGCCTATAGGAAGCTGTATTAACCCTTGAACAGCCTATAGGAAGCTGTATTAACCCGTGAACAGCCTATAGGAAGCTGTATTGAACCTCGCTACCTACTTTAGACCGGTAAAATTATAAGTAGAGATCTGCAAAATTCGCGTTATTGTTTGGCATTATGCTAAAATTCACAGTGCTGTATACACTCGGGCTGGCGTCGTTTCTCCATTGGCTGCTGCATAGATTGTGAAGTCACTCCCATTTTAACTGGACTGCACGCGATTGGACTACACGATTTTGAAGTGTTCATTTATTGGCGCAGAGTTACACAGGACATGACAAATAAGGTATGGTCCAATAACAAACTTCTTGGAAAGGTACATGTGTCTGAAATTTAACGTGTCCCCAAATAACAACGCGAGTTTTGCAAGTCTCTTAGTAATAAGCTAATTAGGGTATAATTTTAATTTTTCTTTCTTACGGGTTATTCAACATCTCTTTTAGCCTGTTAGTGTTGGCACTGCTAACACTTACTGGCAGCTCGTTTCCCTTTCTTTTAGTTTTCAGGATCTACTGGTGATTCGTGAGGAAGAACCTCAGCCACGCCACTTTCCATCACCAGAGTGATGTGCACTAGTATCTCTCTGGTTAAGTCAGCGCTAAATAATTAAAAATAATGAATAAAATGTCACCCCGCCCTAATAAAGTACATGGTCCCAATCTCTCTGCTTCCTGTTGCATCTCTATTAATGCATGCAATAATTTGAAATTATTTTCTGTCGAAAGGTATTTTACAGTACCTGGGCCGGGTTTTCCCCTTTATCTTCTTATTTATAGGTGGGGATAGGAAAAATTCGCGAATTATTTTCAGGACAAGAAATATTTCAAAAGCGTGTAGAATGAAATCACCTTTGTAATTGGATAAGAGTTTACTAGGCACACGCTGGAAGACTCCGGGCCAATAGCCGACTTTAAAGGGAAAAAGAAGCAAATCCCGTACTATCAAATGTGGGGTGACACTGGGGCAACAGTCAACGAACAAACATCTGAGGTTCGACTATACAAAGTATTGTGAAGTCTAACGTACAGTCATGGCTCCAATCGCCGGCCACGGCTGCGCAATCCCTCTCTGCCGCGATGCATGTCTCCTTGTACGGTTCCAGTCCCTTGTAGGCGTGTGAGGTTCGCCCTGAGGCGTGATTAGCTCCCATCCCTACCTCGGGATTACACCTTGACACTTAGAAATAGGGCAGTGTAGGAAAACAAATCGCGGGCGTACCCATTCTCTGATTGGCTGCCCGAGACTTTGGGAGCGGGTCTTGTGTCTGACTGGCTTCTGCGTCCTGCGGAAGTTTCCCTGATGGCTGGGCTACCTGCTGGATAGTAAAGGCTGTTCAAGATAAAGTGAGAACTCTTGGACTCGACCTTAGAAAAAGTCACTTCCCTGCCTGCATATATTTGAACGGGCGCACTGAGTGACATATGTCCAGTAAAGTTGGTAAAGATGGAAGGGAAAATAGTTCCATATTTTAACGTCGAATAAAAAGTGTGAGGTGACCATTTGAGGTAACTTAAATTATTTCTCTTGCCTTCTGTTTTCTTTTTAACGCATCGAAGTGTAAAACTGGCCAGATTTGTAACATGTTTACTTTTCCAATAATTCCACAGTTCACCTGGCCGACGGATGAAAAGTGATGAGACCCACGACAATGTTAACTTTTAAATAAGGCGGAAACATACATTAAATGGATACAAGTAGATCTGAACCAGGGCTTTCAAAAGTGCTCATTTTACCGTGAGCAGACTATACTATAGTGGTATAGTTTTGGAACGCCACTCTGTAGGAGTTAAAAAGCTACCAAATACAGAAGGGGGAACCACAGACCTGGCAACACTGGTCGAGGAGAAGAAAGGCTGACGTGCTCCGGTATGTGAGCAGCGGACCGACAGCGGACCGACAGCGGACAGCAGAAGGGAACGCCCACTAAGTCGCTGTCGCCGCGGCCTAGATAAGCGACAGAGGCGCGGAGATAAGTTTTACGGGCGCGACCAGACGGCCGCGTTACGCCCCGCGTGGAGGTTAACTGGACCGAGTAGGCGCCTGTCTCGTCCGTGCCTTCTCTCATCTGCCCCACCGACTTAGGGTACGGATGTTGAAGGAATATCGATATATCGAATTGACGATGTTATATCAACGATATATCGATATAAATCATCGATATATTACAATCGATACTTTATTGAAATCGATATTTTTCGGGGTATCAGAAATAAATATTTCATAAAATGCTCTTTTTATAAGCATTGTTTTGAATACAAAAACTGAATTAAAATGTTACTATGTTTACTTTGGCAACGTGCACCAAATACAGTCATCATATCTGTCTGCAATGTCTCGTGTCCTCATTATGTAACATTCCAAGCAATTGTGGGGGCCACGGTGGCTGAGCGGTTAGCCAGCTCGCCTCCCACATAGCGAACGTGTTCAGTCCCCAGCCGGTTCAACCCGGATTTCGCAAGTGGGAATCGTGCCGGACGATACCGCTGGTCGGCAGATTTTTTTCGGGGATCTCCCGTTTCCCCCGACCTTTCATTCCGGCTCTGTTCCATACTCACCTTTATCACCTTCATCGGCTCTCGTGAACCTCGCTGTTAAGAGCCCAAATCTCTTCCCCCACCCGTTCCTAAAGACTCAGGCAGCCAATTAGAGAATGGGTACGGTCAGATGACAAGAGCCACAACTTCACAAAGTAGACAGAGACGAGATGGAGTGGCAATAATTATTTCGAACCCAATTATATCGTTTCAACTAAAATATTGCAATTATTTGATCTGAAAAAAACACGCACTTAACATTTTAAACAAATAAAATAAAAGTATTAATTTCGTACGAAATGAAATAATAACGATTATTTTCTAACAATTCTTTCTTTTAACATTTTTAGACCATTGGGTTTCTAAACAAGTGAAAATAGAAATATGCCATATTATACTTAGGAACAGTTATAAATAAAATTGCCCTGTTTATACTCAATTTTATAAATAGTTATTTTAACAACAGCAAAAAAAATTAACTCTCCAGGCAGTAACATAAAGACACGTTTTCATAACTGTTATTAATAATTTATTTTTTTTTTTCTGAATATGATTCTTCATTTCTAGCATAGGTTTTCAAACCAAGTCTTTCTTTCGGCAGAATTAATTCATCGGTCTAGTAGCGACCGCGTAATAAAAACAAGTAGTATATAACACCTGGTTTTTCTTCCTAACTTGATGAATAATGTTAACGTAATTTGAATGTCACAAGTTGTACATATGTGTAAAGTTTAACCTAGTTCGAAAGGTAAAATAGGTGTATGAATATTTAAACAGATTCCTTTAGTCATAAATTTGTGATATTTGACCCTGTATTTAACTATTATAATATTTTGTTTTACAAGCTGCTTTCTCTTTTAAAACATAAATAGTGCTGGTTGATAAGGACAACCTTTTTTTGTAATGTTAGGAAAGTTTTAGGAATGTTCGAAAAGATATTAGCATATGTACAGCTGAAGGAAGTACAAGTCTCGGATTTTATGTGTTCATTAGTGATGTTAATTCGACGTTGATGATTAATTCTAAAATGTTTTATATTTATGAATGAATATAGTCAAGATTGAGCAACGGAAATACGCTAAAGGAGAGAATTAATTGAGTATTTGTGAGTCATCAGAGGCCGAGATGTCGACAACGAGTTCCAGAGGAATCTAGGGCTTCATCATCGGATTTTCGAAGAGCTTATTGACAATTGCCATTGTCCAATTCTGAAGGAGGTTCGTCGCAGGACGCAAGGTTAGTGCAGTTACACGCCGCTTCAGTGGTTGGATTCGGGAGTCGACTACAGGACTTTGGCTGACGGAAGTATGTCGGAGTGGCTATTGCCGTTAAGGAATCGCAGTCTACTAGAAGATGTGGTGTATCAGGTTCGATTCCAGTGAGAGAGCTTCAGATTCAACTGCGAACTACCTGATTTCTCTTCAACAGCTAAGTCTAACATCTTCCATATTATGTATGAACCTTTCTTTCCAAGGCTAATTATTAGTGTGCTTATAAAGGCTGGCCCATACATTTAATTGTAGTTCTTCCTTACCTACTAATGCTTACATAGTTGACCAATTTTATTATATTAAACCATTCATCATTTTAAATTAGACAATCTTTTATGTTCTTTTGCAGAATAGATATAGTACTTCTAATTTTTCAACACTTATAGAAAACTATGAGACCACGGAATATCCACTCTATATTCATTCCAATTTCTACTTTTTGATATCGTTCATAATAAACAAAGTCAAGGGTTGCTTGAGTTTAGTATTTAGTTCAGTATTTTTTTTTTTTTAATAATGTGCAAATTTAAATGTTTTTCGTAATTTTATATAATATTGACTGTTGCACTTCATATTAAAGAATTTGATAACCGAGGCAAGTGAAGTATGAATATTATCCTTAAAAACTATAGGTGTTAAGTGCTGAATACTATAATATTTATTTGAATGAAAACTAAGAGTAACACGTACATTACATGTTTTGCATGTTTGGCCAGTCAAAGATTGAACAATATTAATGTAACAGTTCAGATAAACATCACTGACTGTTGCAGAATTGCCGACCATACGCGGAAATATTAGTAAGAACCAATCATTCTCATTCGGTGCAATTCGTTTGGGCAACGCCAGTCCCCAAGTCATCTCGTGCTTCCACCTTTTAATTCACAAATAAGTGCTGACAAAGGGGGGGGGGGGGGTATGTGAACTTGTGGTGAACTGAAAATGCAGTTCTCAGTGTGAGCCCGAGTCCGTTGGCAGCAATGATTTATGAGCCGTTGCCTTACTATCCCATATGGGATCGATCGATCAGGCTTACCTGCCGCGAAGCTGTTCGGGGAACATTCTCCCTCTGGCACGCACGCGGGTTGGTACGCCTGCCAGTGCCAGGTCCCGCCGTGTGCCCGGCCAGAATATCTTGACAGCCCGCTCCTGGTAGTCTAAACCAGGAGGTGTTCACAGGATAGGGAACAACAGGTCGCTTATTTTTTCGGGCCCTCTTCACACATACCCTCAGAGTGAAATATTAAAGCAATTACAAATTGTTTCCTAGTTGCTACACTGCAGAAGTTTAAGTACTTTATACAGTTTTTTAAAAAATTATACATTCTCACAGATCTACGCAAATTAAATTTTTTCCTATTAATTTTTATTATGTTGCCTAGCCATATTGTTGTTGATGACGAAAACGTGACGCCAGGATAAGTTTGGCTTTCTGAAATGCGTTGTAGTTCTTGCAGAACATCGTAATCTTCTGATCCCACACATAATTCATTTTTATCCACTGTTGAAGGTGGTCCACATGTGTTAAAAAATTTCCTAAAGATATTGAACGGTACGTGTGATCATAATAATATATGTACTGCAGTCTCAAGAATTTCAAGGTACATTCCGCCAGAAGCATGTGCTCAGTACCGCCAACTTCGTAGTTCGAAGTGATGCAGTAGATGTGCCGACTAGGTTCGTATGCATCGGGAGAAAAAAAAAATACAAATTGGCGACCATTCAGAAACATTGCTGTTGCCACTCTGGTATACACTTCCGTCACTGCACAGACAAGTACACAGAGGCGAAGTGGCGTAGCGAATCCTTTCACGTGGGCTTACCAATTCCTCCCATTGGCTGCTGGGATTCTCCCTGTGTGTTGTTGGCTAATGCGTGCTGCGAAAGGTTCCCTAGTTCCCTGGGTCGGCGGTACTTTTACTAAATGGGCAAAGGGACTGAGAATTTCACTGGCTTTCGTCTTGAACTGGGTGGAAAAACAATCGGCGTGGTGCGGGATTTCGACTGCGCGACTTACAATGGCGCAGTCCAATGTCCAAGTTAGTGAAACTGGTGTCCGGTATTTTTTTTTTTACTCTGGAAATAATGTTTAAACATAAGTGTTAAATGTGTTACTGGATTAGTTTTTTTTTATTAAATGGCCAAATAAATATATACAGTTGATAAAACTAAATATATTGTTGCCAGACCAATTTATTTTGGCCCATCACAGACATTTGGTTATTTCAAGTGTGTATTTTGTTAGACTAAACAAAATTAATTTTGTTGCTTTTCATGTTGTGTTTACCCAACAAAAATTTTATTGGAGCAACAAAATATATTTTTGGCCCTATACAAACCAATATTCTGCTGTATTTTCTCTCCGTGTAGGAGCCATTCACACAGATTTACTCCACTCGGATGACCTCATTGTGGACTAGGCGCTAAGCCCTACCTACCTTGTAGACTCTCTTGTATGTAAAAGTAGAGATTGGTAAGTGTTAAACTTGCCGCCTCCTCAGGCATGCAGCCACACCCCCGGCTTGGCGTGAACATGCCGAAGTACTTCTCGACTTGAAGAAAGAGCGACAGCTCGACAAAGCGACGAGCAAACACTGGCAGTGTGAGGCGCGACGAAAGCAAACACCTCCAGTCGCACAGTAACCAGAAACCCCCGCAAATCCGTCTTTCTGATTCCCGATCACAAGCGAACCACGAGTTCAGTGTGGCGCCTTGCTAATGCTACGAGGAGGCTCTGGCTCGTGACGAACGTAAAGCCGTTCGAAATATCGATAGATCGGTAATTATTGATATGAAAAATTAATCACCAACCGATATCTAACTTTGAAAAATAACGGTATATCGATGTTCCTAAGTGTTCGGTATTATCGAAATTTTCGGTATTGTAGATTATTTCATTATTATCGATTATTTCGGTACTATCGATAATTTCGGTATAATCGATAATTTCGATATACCGAAAATACCAAGTAACTGTTTAGAAAAATATCCATATTTTTTAATGATATCGAACAGCCCCAGTGACGGGTCGCGTCCACATTCGGTCGTGACTCGGTAATACTCGCCAGAGAGCGCTCTCCAACTTGGGACACACTGAGTGAGTGAAGAGAGTGTGGATATGAGGGCGAAGCCAGGTGCAGCGTGGAGAGGCGCTGGAATGCAAAGGCGGGAGAAAACTGGAGATCCCCGAGAAAACCCACCGACCAGCGGTATCGTCCGACGCGATTCTGACTTGCGAAAATCCGGGCGCGGCCCTCGCCGGGAATCGAACGGGGTTCGTCTAGGAGAAAGTCTAGTAGTCTAACCACAACGTCACCGCGGCCCCGGGGAGAAGGGAGGAGGTTACAAGGCGTCCATGTACCCCACAGTTCCTGCGCATCTGAACAGAGTGTAGAAATATTATTATTCCGAGCAGTTATCTTGTACCCCGCACACCGCAACATACTCAGCAGTTACTCTCACTGAACGCCAATCTGGACGGGCGTCTTACATAGAATCGGGAAACGCGCGTATAATACAGCGGGGAAAATTTCTCGGCTGCCGGTTGTTAGCGCTGCTCATATACAGGATGTATCCGGGGTGATGTTACACGCTTTCAAGTGCGATGGAGGACACCAGCATCATTTGAGATAGGGAACACCAGTCTGGAACGTTACAACCAAAACAGTGTTAGGATGCCTGTTAGCTACAGTGGAATACGACAACGGTTTGGGCGTTGTGGAAGTATGTGCTATGTTTAACCCTTTAAGGGCTGAACGAATTTACTAGTACTGAGGACAAGGTTGACGTGAGCTGCCTATATTGTCAATTTCAGCAATATCAATTGTGTTGGTCAGTGTATTTCACCATACCATCGTCCTATTGGTCCTGACTACACCGGGCATGCTTACATGCCCTGCAACGTTTATTATTGGCTGGCCGTCAGCCAATGAAGTCTCGCGTTGACTGTGTACCAATTAATGTGTCGCGACGGAGGTAACATGTTTTACAATCCATCGTGTTCAATTGAGATAATATTAAAAATAACAGTTTTATTCTTACGAAATGAAATGTTGACATATTGTAATTTTTTTTAAATTTGGTTCCGATATACTCCAGTGAATCGGTAAAACAATAAATGTGTGTGTCTTGTCTCCAAGAGCAAAGACATTTTCGCATTAAGATAGCCCCGTATATATATACGTACATACTCCTCGGAGGGTTAACGTCATAAAGCAAGTTACTAGCATTACCTTTGCACCTACACGCCACTACAGGTAGGGACTCGGAAATTTCATGGATTCATTCGGCGACAAACTAGACTCCACTATTCTTTGTGCATTCGAGCGTCAGTTGTCCATTGGCTGTTGCTTTAGTTTAACCCCCAGAGTAGGTAGCACAGGAATCTGTTCTTATCTTAATTTGCAGGTTCTTTATTGGTTGAAAGTCGTTCGGGGCGTGTCTAACAAACTATGGACCAATAGACGCACAAACACATATGTACACGTGAATGCAGTTTAACTTGTCCTCAGATGAATCCGCGAAATTTCCAGATCTCTTACTATAGGCTATTCATGGTAAAGAGAGCACTTTTTAAGGCCGTAATAAATGTTTCCCTTAAGCAAATTTTTATCATTCCGCCACTTTTTCAAATAAATATTACCGTGTGACTAATACACACAACGTACACATTTCAGCGCTCTCAAAATGTAATGTCTATGGCTGCAATAAAATAGATTTATTTGTGGTTAATGCCTTTTCGGAAGGGCCTTAAAAATTGCTCAGTTTACCGTGAACAGCCTATAGCGCACGGTAGGTGGCGTGCAGTATGCCGATGCTGGATGCGGCAGAGCTTCGTGCGACTTTGTCATGCCTGCATCGAAGCTGTAGTACGTGCTTTTGGACACCTGTTATGAACTCTCGTCTTCAACAGCTCGTCGGGTATGTACGTACATACTACTTCGGTACATTAAATTAGTTTACAAAGACCTGTTGGTTGACGTTTTGCACTGTAATAGGCACCCCAACACTGTTTCGGTTTTGCTGCAAGCGGTGTTAGCCGGGGGCTGGCAGGCTTCCCTCGAGCACCTGGGACGGTGCGGCCACGACGAGCCAGCACCCGCTGTCTTGAGAACACTCGCCCGCCGAGGAAGTTCATGAGGCTAGGCGGGGTGCTCCCGAGGGACCAGCGAGATGCCAGCGAGGAGGACCACCATGTCGTGGTCGCCACTACGACGCCCAGCACTGCCACTGTCGAGGAGGTCTAGCTCGAAGACGCCGACAAAGTGTTATTATAATACCAGTAGGGCGCCAGAGGTTGTGCTGGATTAGTAGAGACCTGCAAAATTAGCGTTATTATTTCAGGTCAGTTTAAACTTGAAAGACTTTTACCTTTACAATACTTTTTTTCATTGGGCCATGCTTTATTTGACACGCCCACTGTATATCTGCACCAATAAATGAACATTTCATATTCGTGTGCCGCAATCACGTACAGGTAACTCAGAAAGGGAGTGAATTCATATTTGGGTAGCAGGCAATGGAGAAACGACGCCGGCTCGAGTATATACAGCACTGCGAACTTTATCTTGATGCCAAAAATAACGCGATTTTTGCTGGTCCCTATGGATTAGGGTCCTCATCGTAATTATTAAGACTCCTCAAGTAGTGAGCTGCTATAAGCTACGCAGAAGCCTTAACGATTCCTGATACTTGCTGCTGAGCGATAACCAGGGATAGGAAAAATTCGCGAATTCATTTCGGGACAAGATAGACGTCAAACACATATATCGTGAAGTCACCTTCGCAATTGGATCATAGCTTATTATAAACGCCCTGCGCGCCTCTGAGCCGACAGCAGACTTGCGAGGAAACTCCTTGCGAATCCCATAACTGCCAGGTGTGGGGCAACAGCCAATGAACACACAGCTGAGGCTCCAGTATGCAGAGGACTGAGGAGTCTAGCCTACAGGTCGTTGAACTCGCGAAATTTTCCTATCCCTAGCGATAACGAACTAATGTAAAGTGTTAGCCGAGAGCTGTTTGTGTTGTGTATTAAATCCTAGTGACTTATATAAGAGTGCTTTATCATCTAACTAGCGACATCCCCCTTTCTTGTGTGGCCTGATTCATCCTCAGGACAGGCCACAGCAGGTTGAAATGCTCAACGGAGATGTTCCCGAACTTGGGGTTTCCTAGCTCGAATGAACACTCAAGCCCTTACCTCCGCCATTTCTGAAAGGTCGTAACATCATCCCGGACACACGTGCCAGAAACTAACTCAACACTGGCCCTTTCAAACTTGGATTTATAATTTTTCGCCAGGGTATTCCAGGAGTTTCAGTTTCGTATGACACTGCACCACTGCGGCCGTCTCCTCTAACCGAGCACAAGAGTACATAAAAATAGTCTATTCACAGTATATTCACACTTCTTGAAACAAACCTTTCAAAATCCATCCTACGTGTGACGTTTTTGGTTATTTCCTAAATATTCCAAGTATCACAAGTATCTCGTACTTCTGTTTACATAAGTTAAACTTACTTTAAATTGAACCTTAACTTATATTTTATCAAAAATTATAATATTTCATTTGTAATTTATATGAATAACAAGTGAAAAAAAAAGTGTGTTGGTAATCCCCAGGCGTAGAGGCATTCCGCGAAAGTATTTCAATACAAAATATATTTCAAAACTCTGTAGGGTCGTTTACCTGTCTTTATTGGCTGAATCACGTTTTGACACGTGTTAGCAGTCTGCACTAGGATCACATCAGAACGTTGTCGATGTTGCCAAATTCTCAGTGGCTCGGTCAAATATGAAAGCGCCTTCTCGAGCAGGCAGCGACTAATGGCAACAGATACATTGCTGTTGGGTGATTATAGTGTTGTGTTGAAGATTACCACGTCCTCATTTTGTTTATTTTTTCGCGAAAATTCACTGGCTCTAGAAATGCCTTGTAAGAAATCATAGTTATGCAAAATGTTATTAAATTGAGTGTACACGAATATGGTGCGTTGTCCCTTTGGTGTAATTGTTTAAGATATAGTAAATCTTTGTTTGCACGAGGCGGAGAAATATCCTAAGTAGAACTTTCGCAGGACTTCAGGAAAGTTGGAATAACCGTGAATGTACTATATGCAGAGATAGAGCGGCGATTACTGTGATGTAGGTGTAGTCACTCTCTGATTGGCTGCGCGAGGCTCTGGGAAACGGACCTCGTGTCTGATTGGCTACAGCGTGCTGTAGAAGTACGCTACTGGCTGGGCTGCCAGGTGGTGTGTAAGGCAGGATTTACAACAACCCGTCACGTCCGTCATCCGTCCGTCAATCACGTGACCAACAGCCAATCAGAGGTGGCCATTATTTCTATCCGTCCGTCCGTCAAAACCTTGGCAAACTTTAAGGTTGAAGTAAAGGAACTGCCTATGGAGCACTGCACCCGACTGTACAATGTGAAGAACTCAAAAAAAAAAAAAAAAAAAAAAAAAAAAAAAAAAAAAAAAAAAAAAAAAAAAAAAAAAAAGTGTGCAATTTATGCTGTAGCTATGAAAGAAGAATGTATATATTTTCAAATGCTATAAAATATTTTACTAGAATATACTTTTTAAACGTAAAAATGATCTTTTAAAATAGTCTTAATTTTAACGAAATTTAAACAAATTTCCATTCTGGATGATTCAAAAAGCAGAATTTACTAGAAAATCTTCGTCATGGAATATCGTCATAATGTTTACTATGATTGAGTGTAAGAAAACTAATAATAGGCCTAATGTTGGAAATTATTTTTATTATTGATTTTATGTGCGTTCATTTGTCACAAACGTTTCTGGTTGAAACTGACGTAAATAAAGTTAATTACGAAATTTAAATGATGTATTATTATTTATTACTATGATTTTAGTACACATTATCACAGTAAATATTATGACAATCTTTCTTCAAGAAGATTTTCTTGTAAATTTTGCTTTCTGAAGCATACAAAACGGAAAAGCGCTTAAATTTTGTTAAAAATGCGTACTCTACCGATCGATTAATTTCTGACATTTAAAAAGTGTGTTTTAGTAAAATATTTTATAATGTTGCAAAATATATACATTCTTCTTTCATATACAGCATAAATCACACTTTTCTGACATATGGTGTCTGTACTAACTTTTATATGAGTACTTCACTTTGTAGGTATAGTCGGGTGCAGTTCTCCGTAGGCAGTCGCTTTACTTCAACCTTAACTTTGTTTCAATGTGTTTGTTTATGTAACTGTAAAATGAAATCAAGTTATATTTTTCCTAATGATTAATTGTTAATTACGTTAGGAAAAACGAGCTCCGTTTGTGCAATAGTAAAAGTAATAATAGCAGGCTTTATATGATGTTTATAATATTTTTACATCAATCAATTCCAGTTATATAGGTGTATGTGCGTCTTGGGTAATTAAAAACACAAAACCGCCAGAAATGTTCACTTTTTATGGAAATATTTTTCCAATTTGTAAACAGTTTTGTTTTTATTAGTTTGCAGCAATGAACTTACGACGGACGTACGAAGTATGGTCGTAAATCGCCAGGGCTGTGAGACGGATCATAGACTACAGATGAGGTAGACCGATCTCTCTGGCTGCGCACAACCAATCTCCGTGTCCCAACACTGAACTGCTCACCTGCCAATACGACTAGCGAAAATGGCATGGTTTGGATTTTAGGTTCGAAAACTGATTTTTAAACAAATGCTTTGAGATGTTTCGTATACTTCATCTAACTAATTTGCAATGCAGATTGATTAAATTCAAACTGATAGCCATTATCATTTAGAACTTCACATATAAACAAACACGTTCATAACTGTTGACCATGTCGCTTTGAAAGTAGTGTAGATTGTAAAAGTCAATGTTGGGTACATGCGCAGAAGACTAATAAGCGGTCTACGTCATATTTAGTCTATGCGTCCCCCCCCCCTTCCCGGCTCCGCAAATTTTCCTCAGTTATTGTAGCCATTCGATGTATTTCAATTCTGCCAAAACATTTGTATCGGCTGTTCACGGTAAACTGAGCACGTTTGAAAGCCCTGCTTAAGATCTGCTTGTATTCACACTGTGTATTCTTCCGCCATATGCAACATTTACATTGCCATGTGCGTGATAAATTTATTGATGCATCGGTGAAGCCAGACCAGGAAATTATTAATCAAGTAAATATGTTTACATACGTGTTAATTATAACACGTATGCGCATGAAAAAACAAAAAGCAAAATAAAAAAAATTGTTATTAGCAAATGTTTACCTGAAACTTTCAATTCAACGTCAATACATGGAAATATTTTCGCTCCATCGTTACCAACTTAACTGGACTCTTGCCCGCCAGTGCGCCCTTTAAAATATATCCAGGTACGGGCAGTGATATTTTTCATTCAAAGGTTGAGCTCGGAAGTTCTGAAATAAACGGTAACAGCCTATATCGGCCTACCTTGGCACTACGTTGTGAGAACAGTGGCCAGAAACCACTAGATAATAAATATCCTGATCTTTTCTTCGCCCTTCGTCCCTCTTGGTTTATGAAAACCAATTCACCCTATTACTACTGAACCTCTGTTAACACCAATAGGCGAGTTCAATGACCTGCAGGCTAGACTCTACAGTCTTATGTACGAATATGCCAATGTCAACTGCACATTGGTCGCCTGCTGTCATAGTGAGAGGCGACGATTGGGCCACCGTTCTACAGGAGGTGTCAAACGCCACGAGGATCGATGGTTAAAATTATATAAACACATGTGTTTTGAATTCTAGCTTGTCCCAAAATGAATCCTCAAATGCTCCACGTCTCCCGTAGATGGAACAGTCAGGATGCAGGATGACTGCGACTACATTATGGAGAATTACCTTTCCCATCTTCTACAGTCATTAAGTTCTCTGTCAAGTGAAACAGCCTGAAAGTTTGTGTATCAATTTTACTGTCTTCGTAGCCAAAACATTTATAAACCAGTGATTATTTCTTGTGTGTTTGTGCATTTATGTACACGAGTGTAAGCGTATACGTAGAGGCTGTTCACGGTAAAGTGAGCACTTTTGAGGCCCTAGCCACTTTTTTTCCTAACAGTCATTTTTTTTTATCCTTTCACAACTTTTTTAAATAACGATTGCCACGTAAGTAATAAACACAGTATATATTTTTCCAGACTAGAAAGTTGACTTCTAAGGTAATAGGAAAATATATTCACTGACTATTATTCCAAACGAGAGGGCTTGCAGAAGTGCTCACTTTACCGTGGATAACCTTGCGGAGTCTAGACTTCAATATCCTATGTGCACACTTGCAGTCTTCATTTGACTGATGTCCGCTTGTCTTTGTGTGAAGAGAGTCTTTTACATGAGTGAGCCTATCAGAGTCAAGTTTCTCAGGTACTGACCATCCGTGATTCGCTGGCAGACATTCAAATGATCCAATCACGAAGTGGTTTGAACTGAAGTTCGGTGGAACACAACTTGTCCTGAATTCCCCTACGATCACGCATATAAAAAATGTAATTTCAGATTATTGCTACATGAAATCGAGCGAGCCCCTCTAATGGAAATGTCTACGCACATCTATGGTTTCTCCTCTGTATGATTACTTCTGTGACCGAGGTCTCGAAGCGAGCCGGCTCGTTAACCCGCGTGACGTCATGAGGCGGTCCGCTCCAGGGGAGGGCCAGGCCTGCCAACACCTCCCAAAACGACAACCGACATCCCGACAAGGCGCCCGGGTGCTTGTTAAGAACGTTACAACTGGTTCGCGCTTAATTAAACGCTTATAAAACCATCCTCCGAAGAAGAAAAAAATGAGAAACGCCCCTGATTACACATCCCATTTTAACCTAAACGTTGTCTGTCACGCTGCCAGCACAGTTGGCAGCGAATTAAGAAATGTAGTTTTATTTTTGTAACCGTGAGGAGTCTACGAGGTAGAGTCAGAATTCCAACACTGAACCGCTTATTTGTAGGATCGCCTGAATTTCGCGAAAAGATTCCCGTGCATGTTAGATTTCAATACCTTACGGGCATATAAGCAGATTTCTTTTGCTTATTGGTCGCGTGCCTTTGTGGGAAAACATTTCTTCACTGGGCCGGCCAATCAGAATTAGGTTTCTTACGTAAAGTGCGTCTGTGATTCGCTAGCAGAAACCAAAGACTAGGGATAGGAAAAATTCGCGAGTTCAATGACCTGTAGGCTAGACTCCACAGTCATGTGTATACTCGAGCCTCAGATGTTTGTTCATTGGCTGCTGCCCCACAGAGTAGCCAGTGTTACTCCACACCTGACAGTATGGCAACTTCAGTGTACACGTGTTTGACGTCTATCTTGTCCTGAAATGGACTCGCGAAAGTCGGGTGTCCATACTTCTGTGCCACTATCGGTCAAAAACCACGTCGATTCAACCAGCGTTACCTCACTGTTCGTACAAATAAATTATTTGAAATATTAGTACAATTTTCCTGGCCGAGTTTTGGACGCATTAAGCATATTCAAGTTTATTGCTAGTAGTATCACTAAAAAACTCTGAATTGGAAAACATGAACTCCGCAATATTTAACTGTATTACACTGCGCCCAAATAAAACACTAGGTAGAACTAAAAACAAACTCCAACCATTCGCCAGCTACTACCACAACGTAGCTTGAACACCCTAAACACAGATATGATCAACAAAAAAAGTCGCATGCTAAATCTACATAGTCTATTAGCGGATTCTTCTCACTTTTTGCATCAAACCTTTGAAAAATCACCCCATGTATGATGTGTTTGGTTGTTTCCAAAAAATGTCATGCAATTACAAGCGTTTTATTCTTATGTTAACGTTATATCTACCTATTTTTTTGGTTACATTGAACTACTACTTATAATATATTGTTACAATTCCTATCTCGAAATTCAGTGGACTAAACCAAGTTCGTTAAGGGATGAAGGTCTTAATTAAATTAAAGAGTTAACTATAATTTTCCTAATTTTATTTACAATAAATACAAACAAAATTTTCTCAACTCAACATCTCACAATAAATTGATATCACTTACTGTTTGCAATTAATGACTTCAATAATACAATTTATAATTACCTCAAAGAAATCAGTTAAATTAAATAATTAAAAATCAGTCCCAATCGACAGTGTATCCACCTATTGAATTATTTTATAAATTGCGCATCCATGTTTGACAGTTCGAATATACCGGAAGTAGAACTTTAGTAGGGTTTCAGAAGTAACCGTGGATGAACTACAACAGCTTCACTCGCCTGATAATGACACTTGAACTTAGCAATATGAGAGGGGAGGGAGGGGGGTATGTAAGTAACGCAGAATTGTACAAACAATCAACTCTCAATCATTCACCAGTCATTTTCTTTGGACTTATTGCAGAATCGTTATAAATTTTGTTTTAGAACACAGCTATGAACAAAGAGCACAAAGGAAAAAATATATTTTTTCCAGGTTTGCTCGTTATGCCAGTAGACTAAAGCTGAGGTAGGCCGCTTATTCGTCTTGTATGCATGTGCCTAACATTGACCTACACCTAAGGAACACAACTGTCGAAGTGACATGGTCAAAGGTGATGAACATGTTTATTAATATTTTAATTTTTAAATGTCAAGCCTTATTATAGCAATAAAGTATTTTTACGAATTTTAATTTTATCAACCTGCATAACAAATTGATTAGAGGAAGTATACATACAACTTAAAGCACTTGTTTTACAAATTCGTGTTCTAACGTAAAATCCAAACCATGCTGTTTTCGCTAGACGTGTTGGCAGGAAAGCAGTTCGATATTGGAACACGGAGATTGGTTGCGCGCAGCCAGTGAGCTCAGTCTGCCTCATCTTTAGTCTATGATTGTAACACGCCGCCCTTGAAAAGTGCAGGCCTTGTCGTCCTAATGGTTAATCCGGCCCCGTGTCTCAGGGAAACTTTATTCCGATTGGCCCATTCGGGTAGGAATGGGCCAATAGTCGAAGGAAATTTGCAAGCTTGCACTTAAGAAAATGAAGTATAGCATGAGCGCAATTTTTTCCCCTAAAAATAGGTGGCCATAGCAACCACATAATTTGGAATAGGGAAATACATGTTAGTGAAATTGGGTTTTTAGCGTTCCTTTCAAAGATAGATAGGCTATATACCGCCTGAGACTTTTTTTAACACAAAAATTGGCGCTTCTTTGTTATAGAATCATTTTTTTTAATTAATGTATTGCCTGTTTCATGGAAAAATTGGAAAACTTATTAATTAACTTAAAATTTACAAAAAAAGAATTGTTTTATTTGGTTTGGTACAGAGCTTGAAGGTATCATTTCTCACGCATAGGTTTTCATTTCAAGTTCATATCTTCAAAATTGCCTTTCGAAAATTCTAATATCATTAGCATGTGTATCTCTATACCAAGGGGCACCTGTTTTACAGGACAACTGGTGTTCGAAAACACCTTAGTTCGGAATCACTTAGTACTGGATCATTAGCATGTGTATCTCTATACCAAGGGGCACCTGTTTTACAGGACAACTGGTGTTCGAAAACACCTTAATTCGGAATCACTTAGTACTGGATCATTAGCATGTGTATCTTATACCAAGGGGCACCTGTTTTACAGGACAAATGGTGTTCGAAAACACCTTAGTTCGGAATCACTTAGCACTGGATCATTAGCATGTGTATCTCTATACCAAGGGGCACCTGTTTTATAGGACAACTGGTGTTCGAAAACACCTTAGTTCGGAATCACTTAGCACTGGATCATTAGCATGTGTATCTCTATACCAAGGGGCACCTGTTTTACAGGACAACTGGTGTTCGAAAACACCTTAGTTCGGAATCACTTAGTACTGGATCATTAGCATGTGTATCTCTATACCAAGGGGCACCTGTTTTACAGGACAACTGGTGTTCGAAAACACCTTAGTTCGGAATCACGTAGTACTGGATCATTTGAATTGCTATGCGACTTATCTGTCTGCCGGCGAATCACCGACGGCCAGTATAGGAAAAACATAATTCTGATTGGCTCCCTCATGTGACAGGATGGCTTCAAACAAATAAAGGCGGCCAATAGCCAAATGAAGGCTGCAAATTTGCACATAGGTTAAACCATCCGCGTAAATCTTTACGCGAAATATAGGTGGCAACACCTATACCTAGAGCTAGTGATTTTTCGCGGAAAAATTTGAGTACACGATAGACTTCAATACTATAAGCACCCAGCAGCAGTTTGTCTACTGCCGTTGGTTGCTGTCTGAGAAAGCATTTTCATATTTGACCGGGCCACTCAGAATTCGGCAACATCGGCACGGCTCCTAAGTAATTCAATTCGTGTGCAGACAGTTAACAACATGTGTCAAGATGTAATTTAGCCAATGAAGATAGGTAAACGACCCCACAGTGTTTTGGAATATAATTTGTCTTGAAAACTTTTCTCGAAATTCCACTACCCCTACCTATATCAAATTCTCAACCACACAGCAGCCCTATCCACAAGAGGTTTTGAAATCTATCCTGCAGGTCAGTAAACTCGCGAAATTCCTTCCTGTCTCTCCACAAAATGGACGAAACTCCGGATGGACATCAGTCAGAGAGTCGGCGAGGGATGTGCCTCGCTGGTCGACTTGGCAACGGCGCTCCGGGCGGCACGCGATGCGGGTCGACCAATCAAAAAGGCTACAAGTCGTTGAAAGGTTGTCGAGCAATTGTGAATGAATCTATTTACCCCAGGGGATTGGCAGCTGCGAACATATCTGCAGGTCGCGGGGGGGCCACATTTATCTCACTTAAAAAAGAAAAAGAAGAGAAACAAACGAGTAAGGGGTCCCGAATCTCGCCGCGGCGGCAGGCGAATCGGAGTCAACGAGGCGTGTGAGCTTGCCCAAATAAAAGACGCCGGGGGTGGGGGGGGGGGGGAAGGGGGAGGATAAAAAAGATTTAGAATAAGCATGCAGGGACAGGAGCGGACGGCGGCGACTGGAATGTGTGTTGGCCTTGCGGATGGGAGCGTTGCGCTCTTTCGGAACGCGACTTACTCATGTGGCACCCGCCCAAGGTCGCAGCACGAATGTTCGCGATGCTTTCTACGAATGACCAGCGTTTCTTAGACGTTTCAGGTACTGTGCCGGCGCCGGACGTCTGCCGTTGGATTCTACGTCCTGATGTCAAAATGAAATTTCCGTGGTTCGCTGGTGATTCTAGCTGTCCATTAGACAGCTCTCACTAGACGACCTGAGTGTAAAGACAGTTCACGATAATTTGAGCAATTTTGAAATGAACCTTAGAAAAAATAACACTTACCCTGCCTGCATGTATTTCAACAGGCGCACAGAGCAACATTTGCCCAGTAAAGTTGGTAACGATGTGTGGAAAGTAGTTCCAGTACCTTAACGTCGAACAAAAAGTGTTCGGTGACCGTTTGTGATAACTCGAATTAATTCTTTCGCTTTCTGATTATTCTTAATGCATCGAAGTGTAAAAATTAGCAGATTTGTAAAATATTTACTTTCTTAATAATTTCACAGTTTTACTAGACCGACGTATGAATAATGGGACGAGGCCTATTCCAATGTTAATTTCACATAAGGCGGAATATTACACAATGTTCATTCAAGTAGATCTTAAGCAGGGCTTTCAAAAGTGCTAATTTTATCGTGAACAGCCTATATCACTTCTGATACAAATCGCTTCTTACAATTTGCAAGATAGTTATTTTAAATTTTGATTATATTGCTTTAATCTACAATTCACGTAACTATAGGATGTTCAAGGTAAAATGAGAACTTTTGAGAGCCCTGCTTAAGATCTGCTTATACGGACGTTGTGTATCCTTCCGCTTTATGTAAAATTAACATTGCCGTGGGCCTCGTCACTTTATTAATGCGTCGGTCAAGTGAAACTGTGAAACTTTTAGAAAAGTAAGTTTGTTACAACTCGAGCCATTTTTACACTCCGGTGCATTAAAAACCAGAAAGCGAAAGAAATTATTTCATTTATAACAAATGGTTACCGAACAGAACAAACACATAAACAAACAGTAACACTAGGAGTAAAACTCGCTACTACTACAAAATGACAACAACGGGTGACTCTGTTTAAAAAAATGTCTGGAGGTTTAATTGAGCTCAGAATAACTTGGCTTTTCGCAGAAAAACAAAATAGATCATCCAGAAATTCTTAATGTTTCTTCAAAAATAAATACTTTGAGTAAAACGTTTGTAATTATCAAGCGGCAGAGCGAGGATATTCAGTCCACGTTTGCGGTCGTAAATGTCGGAAAGTCGTGTAGTTAAGGACAACATGGCGGCGCGAGAAAACGTTTTAGGTCGTATTAACGGTATTAGGTGAGAAACTTTATTTGTGATTTCTTAGCTGGAATTGTCATTCAAACGTAGAATTTCTATGATGTTGTAGCTCCCGATGATCAGGTAATCCGACTGGTCATCACTACGGATGTGCAGTAGCTCTGGGTGACTTCTTCCCTATACGTAAGCGCACGGCTTACGGTGCTAGCATACAGTTCAATTGCGCCTTAAGGTTAAAGTAAAGCAACTGCCTATTGAGCACTGCACCCGACTATACAACGTGAAGAACTTATAAAAAAAAATTGTACAGGAACCATGAAAATTGTTAGAAAAGTGCGATTTCTGCTGTATATGAGAGAAGAACGTATTGTTACGCGCTGCAGCCGGGCGCTGTGGCGGTGGATCCACCTCAGTCCTCCCCTCCCCCGGGCTGACATCCTAGTTGCCACCTAACCCCCCCTTTCTGGGAAACCCGTGAATAATGGACAGCTGCCGTCGGGCTGTAGCGCTGCTCGGCGCCTTGCTTGCGTCACGGCCTCTCTCCCCTGCTGGAGGTTTCGACGGGTCTGGCGACGACTCAAGAATGTTCTGGTGAGACTGGCTGGCGCCTCGGCCCTCCGCGACGCATCACGGGTGTTGGGGAAGATTCTAGGTGGCGGCCTAAGACACTATATATACTGCCGCAACCCAGCGGCCGGTAGTATTTGATGGAGGCCGCCTGGCCGAGTGTGCGCGAGTGAAGTGTTATGTGGACGACGATTGCAGATTGCGGGACGATGGCGAGTGAGGTGTTCGTGGCTTGAATGGACGAGAGGGTGTGAAACCGACGAGTGAAGCCTACTGTGCGGGAGCGCGCTTGGAGGACTCTAGAACATTGCGACTGGCGAGACATTGACTAAACTGAGGTGGGACTGAATGGAAGTGTAATATGGATTTTATTGTAAATGTTCGAACTATCGATTTGGACACATATTTTACAGAATGTATGAATAGGTTGATACACTGTCTATTGGGACCGATATTTAATTTGTATTAAATTGGAGTTATTAGTTGTGAACAAGTGATATCAATTTATTGTGAAATTTTGAGTTCAGAGAATTTTGCTGTAGTTATTGTAAATAAAATAAGGAAATTATAATTAATTATTGTATTTAATTAAGACCTCCGTCCCTTAACGAACTTGGTAGAGACCACTTCATTTATAGAGGGGGAAATTGTATCAGTATATATTTAGCAACATTATTAAAAATGTATTAAAATATACTTTTTGAATGTAAGAAATTAATCGATCGACAGAGTCCGCATTTTTAACAAAATTTAAGCACATTTCCATTCCGGATATTTCAGAAAGCAAAATTTACAATAAAATCTTTTTCAAGAAAGATTTTCATAGTATTTACTATGATTGCATGTAAGAAAATTGTAATAATAAAGTCGGAAATATCTTTTGTAATTGATCTTATGTGCGTCCATTTGTCGCAAATATTTATGGTTGAAACTGAGGTAAATAGAGTTAAGAGTAAAATTTATATTATATTTACATTGTTCTTTCATATACAGCACAAATCGCATTTTTCTGACAATTTTTATGGTATCGGCACTACTTTTTTATGGTCAGATGCAGTGTTCCATAGGCAGTTTCTTTACTTCAACCTTAAAGGACGTCTCGCGTGTTCTTCGCTAACCTCTCTGAAAGTTACGCGGAGGGAGGTTAATAAAGGCCTACCTATTACTTAAAACACATCTCATCTTCGTCTCTATTAGACGGCCTGCAGTTTCAGGGTTGCGAACTCGGACTTTCCTATGAAAAAGTCTAAATCTAACACCTAGTGAACAGTTTACCCGGCCTGGCTGCCTGACGTCGCGTAACAAGATGTCCGTCTTCCTAGTTGGAAACTTAACTTAAGAATGTTCTTTAGAAGCTGACAAATCGCGAGTGATACAATCTAAACTCGTCTATACAGAACTCAATCTTAAAGCTCAGAAAGTGTGTTACAAGGTAGACCAGTTCTTCGCCTTCCGCGCATGTACCCAACATTGATCTACCCCAAAGGAAAACAGCTGTCAAAGTCACATCTCCAAAACTGATAACGGCCGTTCGCGATAAAGTGAGCACTTTTTAAATAAACCTTAGAAAAATTTCACTGCCACTGCCTGCGCATATTTTAATGGGCGCACCGAGTGACATTCACCCAGTAAAGTTGGTAACGATGGATAGAAACTAATACTATATGTTAGCGTCGAGTAAAAAGTGCAAGGTAACCATTTGTGTTAACGTAAATTAGCTATATATTTCGCTATACGTTTTTTTTTTTTTGCATCGACGTGTAAAAATGAGCAGATTTGCAACATATATATTTTACTAATAATTACAGAGTTTCACTTGACCGACGCACAAATGAAATGATGAGGCTCGTGGCAATGTTGATTTTACATAAGGCGGAATAATACACAACGTGCATACAAGTAGATCGTAAGCAGGGATTTCAAAAATGCTCATTTTACCGTGAACAGCCTTTAGATGTGTTTGTTTACTGGTATGTCTTAAATTTCAAATGACAGGCACTTTTACGTAAATATAAATAAAATACTTGCACCAATTTTAATAGAATCTAATTGCATTAAAGTTGGTTAGATAAATTATACAGAGGTCTCAAATAACTTGTTCACATAAACAGAGCTCCAAACTCAAATCCTATAGACGTTGTTTATGACAGTCGTGTTGGGGAAAAAACGGTTCAATGTTGTGCCGTAAAGACGTCCTGCGCAGCGAGGGAGATCGCTCTACCTCCTTTCACTCTACGGTTCCAACCATAGAGTAAAGATGAGGTAGAGAGATCTCGCTGGCTGCGTACAAACAAACCAATCTCCGTGTCCCAACATTGAACTGCTTTTCTGCCAACACGGCTAGCAAAAACGGCGTGGTTTGGATTTTAGGTTAGAAAACTGATTTGTAAACAAATGCTTTGAGGTGTATGTATACTTCCTTTAACCAGTTTGTAATGCATTTTCATTAAATTCAAATTGGTACAAGTATTTTATTAATATAATAGTGCTTGTCATTTAGAAATTAAGATATAAACAAACACTTTCATCACTGTTGACCATGTGACTTTGACAGTTGTGTAGGATTGGGGTAGGTCAGTGTCGGGTACATACGCAAAAGACGAATAAGCGGCCTACCTCATCTTTAGTCTATGGTTCCAACACGTTGCTGGCCAGCGACGCCATTTTGCCAGCGTGTGCGGCTGTTTCGCTTCTGTATTGTAACGTGCTCTGTGGCTCATCTCCTCCACACGATCCCAAAGTGTCGGAGCACAGGGTCAAGGACCGAGTAGTTCATGACCCACAGAGATCGTTACATCTCATCGTATTCAGCCTTTATGTGCATAACTGTGTGACGTGATCGGCCTTTTTTTTCACTGCGGCATGATCGTGAGCGGGACATAAAAGGCGCGTCAATAAAACAGTCATCCGTCTGTATTGGCTTCGCTCAAATTCACTCGTGTCACGGGCTTGCATCTATTTTTTTACGACGGTAATAGAAACTTGGGGTTTACGACTCACTGTGACGTCACTGGCGACTGAATTCCTCTGCTTTTACATTTTCGCTTTTGTCCCTCTGCTGTTTATTCCTATGCTAAGCGTATGCGTGAAATGTTGTTTTTATTTATCCCGCCTTCCCGAAACCCTGGGATTTTTGCAAATTGAGTTTAAAACATACCTAAAGATGATGGAAAATCGCGAAAAAATTTTGAGCCAACATATCTTCTATTCTTTCATGGTTGTATAAAAAAGTTTTGACTCGGCTGAATTGATTGGATGAATAACAAGGATTTGACTAGGCTAAGTTGTTTGCAGACCAATCACGAACGTTCTGCCTTGTAGTATCAGAATCCTCATTGGCCCAGTGAAATGTGATCGAAGTTTCATACATGCATGACAGCCAATAAGGAAATAAAAACTATCGGGAATGTGTACAATACGTTGAATCCTAGCAAACAGTTAACTTTTCCCGCGATAAATCATCATCTCTAAACTTACCTTAATCATGATCTTCCACTTCATGACTTACTAGCTTTTACCCGCTGCTTCGCGCGCGTCCCCACTATCGGGTGCTCTACCCACTGGGCTACTGCGACCCCACTATAGGGTTCTCTACCAACTGAGCTACTGCGGTCCCACTATCGGGTTCTCTAGCCACTGGGCTACTGCGGCCCCATTATCGGGTGCTCTCTCCACTGAGCAACTACGGCCCCGCTATCAGGTTCTCTACCCACTGAGCTACTACGGCTCTTGGGAAGGAATCTAAGACAGCTCATAGACAAAAAAGAAAGGAGAAATGTTTAACAATCCTTTTTTTATGCAGTAATCCTAATAAAAGTTTAATCCAGTACCTATGTACATCCATAATCATCATTTTTTGGAACCGTTTGAGATATTTTCCTGGGATAAAAAGTAGCCTATGTCACTCTCCGACCCTCCAACTATATCTGTGCAAAAAATCACGTCGATAATTTGCTCCATTTTGACGTGAAAGAAGTACAAACAAACAAACACACTTTCACATTTATATAGTAGTAAGGATGTACTGGTTACTAGGGACACCAGATTTTTTCAAAAACAGGATCTTGTCTGGTTGAATTGAAAACACTTGAGCTTAGATTCACATTCTTTATTGGTAGAGGCTGCTTATTCGTCTACCCGCGTTTTACATACGTTCATTACCGAAGATTGTTTTTGGAAAATACAGTGACACCCACGCGTTATTGTTAGGGACCAATGTTTAACGGAGGAAGGGGGGCGTAGGGGAAGGGGAGGCTAGAAGGGGGGGGGGGTTTAAACTGTTTGCTAGGATTCAACGTACTGTGTACATGTCCAACAATTTTCTTTAGTTATAGGTAGGGACAGGTGTTTATAGCAAATAAATTCCAGGACTAGTTATACTGCAAACACATTAGTACATAAACAATTTAGTGGTTGGAGGATGACGACTTTCACGCATCTTACCTCTCTGCCAGCCAATCACGGACGTTCAGTGTCGGGGTAACTTATGTTTTACTGGTCCAGTCGAGTAAAAAATGGCTTCTCACACAGACACGTGGCCAATAACCAAAGGGATTTACAAGTATGCGCGTACCAAATTGAAGTATAGCTTGCGTGTAGATATTTAGGTTACAGGTTGTCCTGCGTGTCTGAAGCTACTATCCCGTCTCATCTGCATAGTAAGGATTCTGATATTCTAAATCAGAACGTTTGTGATTTTATTCTGCAAATAACTTGGCCGAGTGAAAAACTTGATCTTCCAAACACGAAAAAAAAAAATTTAGCTAGAGTGTTATCGAAGATATGTTGATTCAAAGCATTTTCGTAGTTTCCCAGTGTGTCTAGTTATTGCTTATAGTTAGAGCCACCTAATTTTTTCGTGAAAAGATTTACGCGGAGGCTAAACTTCAATATCCTATGTGGACTTATGCAGCCTTAATTTGGCTACTGGCCGCTTGTCTTTGTGTGACGAGCGTTAGTTACATGGGTGAGCCAATCAGAATGAAGTTTATACGAAACTGACCGTCCGTGATTCGCGAGCAGGCGGATACAATGCGTAACAATGCAAACGATCCAATCACAAAAGTGGTTTGGTTCTAAAGTGTTTTGGAACACATCTTGTCCTGAAATCTTTTCGCGAAAAACAGGAGTTTTTCTTGAGTTCGCCAAAGGGAAATAATTTTTTATGTAAATTATTTAATATATTTCGTTCTTATTCACGGAATGGCTCAACCAGAGAACAATTATACGAATACTTCACAAGGTGGTTTTATTTCTGGAAACATTATTGCATGAAATGTACACATCAGTTGTCTGTTCTTGGTGGCAATAATTTACTATCCAACACCTGGAACACACTATGACCACGATTCTGTGGAACCATTGCATACAAAAGCTATACGTGGACGGCGCATTACAATGCCAGCTCACTACCTAATGACTAATGAGTAGGGGCCAGCAAAGATAGCGTTATTTTTTGACATCAAGATAAAATTCACTGTGCTTTATGTACTCGGGCCGACTTCGTTTCTCCATTGGCTGCTACCCAAATATGAATTCACTCCCTTTCTGATTTACCTGTACGTGATTGCGGCACACGATTATGAAGTGTTCATTTACTGGTGCATATTTACAGTGGGCGTGTCAAATAATGCATGGCCCAATGGAAAAAGTATTGTAAAGGTTAAAGGGTTTTAAGATTAAACTGTCCTGAAATAATAACGCGAATTCTGCAGGTCTCTCTCTACTAATGAGCTTCTTTGTAGGTAGTTATTTCATAAACATTTCTATTACTCTAAGCTACGAATAGGTTGTTACTGTCATTAAGGGATTCCTAGCCCACAGCTGGTTGTTTCTGATAACGAAACATATACAGGAGTAGAGTAGCTTCTAAATGGGAACACTAAACTACTCTAGAACAAGCATAACTCATAAGTATTTAGCGGATCGATGTGGCAGCAGGTTAGGTCTAACAGTCTTCTATACGCTGGAGACACTATCGCCTGCCTATTAGTTGCTGTGAGGCTTCCGTACAGCACAGTTCATAGCTCACTAACATTACTGCTCCCTGCTTATTACTGGAACACAGTCAAATGGGGCGTGTCTAGATAACTGCCATCCAATCGCAGTAGTAGAAGAAAATAACAAGTGTTTGAAGCCCATCTCGCCACCGAATGAATTCGCGAAATACTTGGGGCTCTGCTCATTAGACAGTAGTACATACAGTAAGATTTTCAGAAAAGTACAATTTATATTACCACAGCTAGTGATATTTCGTGAAAAAATAGAAGTACATGGTAGACTTCAACACTATAAACACCCAACAGCAGTATATCTACTGCTATTGGTTGCTGTCTGCTTGAGAAGGTATTTTCATATCTGACCGGGCCACTCAGAATTCGCCAACATAGGTACGGCTCCTACGTGATTCGTGTGCAGACAGTTAACACGTGTCAAAAAGGGATTCCGCCAATCAAGATAGGTAAATGACCATACAGTGTCTTGCAATATAACAAGTCCTAAAATTTTTTCGCGAAATTTCTTTACCTCTATATATTACATATGAAAGAATAAAGCTTCTTTTTATAACATTGTAAAATATTTTGATATAGAGTTTATTTACATAATTTTTTAAAAATAATTTAATGATGGTCCATTTAATCTAAAATAGGGCCTACTTCGATTATGCATTATCAAAATAACGCTTCAAAATATTTAAAAATCAAAAATTTAATAAGCAAGACCCTCATAATAAATACTCTAGATGTAAGTAAAAATATTGTAATAAGTTTTAATTGATTTTATGTACTACGTCAATTTCAGTTGTAAAAATGACTACCTTCGTGGCTGAAATAGAAATGCATAGTGCGTAAAACCAATTAATTTATCAAACATATTAATAAGTAAATTCCATCAAAATATTTCTCAGTATTACAGAATACGTACTTTATTCTTGAATGTGCAGTATAGGTTAGGGTACCTGTTTTCCGCGAAAATATCTCAGGACAAGTTGTGTTCCAAAACTCTTTAGTTCAGAACCACTTCCGTGGTTGGATCATTTGAAACATTACGTGTCTTGTCTGTCTGCCTGCCAATCACACACGGTCAGAGTCGGAGAAACTTAATTCTGATTGGCTCACTCATGTAAGAACTGTCTTCACACAAAGCCAGCCATCCAGTAACCAAAGGAGAGCTGACAGTGTACACATAGCATGTTTGAAGTCTAATCTTCGCGCAAATATTTTCGCGAAACACAGGTGGCCCTAACGATCATTTTGATAGCGAGTGTACTACAGTTTATACAGAAGTATAGGCTGTTCACGGTAAACTGAGCGCTTTGGAAAGGCCTGCTTAAGATCTACTCGTATGCATGTTGTGTATTCTTCCGCCTTATGTAGAATTGACATTGCCATGGGCCTCATCACTTTATTCATGCGTCGGCCAAGTGAAGTTGTGAAATTATTAGAAAAGTAAATATTTTACAAATCTGCTTGTTTTTACACTTCAATGCAATAAAAAGACGGAAAACGAAAGAAGTAATTTAAGTTACCACAAATGTTTACCTAACAATTTCTATTCGACGTTAACATATGGATCTACTTTCGCTCCATCGTTACCAACTTTACTGGGCAAATGTCACTCAATGCGTCCGTTAAAATATATGCTGTTTTAAAGGAAGTACTTCTATGGCAGCTACTGTGCTTCTACCTTAAGGGTGTTCGTCACCAAAAAAGTTAAGATTTTATATTTGTAGAGACCTGAAAAATTCGGGAGTCAGTGACCTGTAGGCTAGACTTCACAGTCTTATATAAACTCATGCAGATATCAACTATTCATTGGTTGCTTGTTGTGGCATTATAAGGCGGTGGTTGAGCCTAAAGTTTATTTCATGTTTGTTATTGGCTCATTCATCTCTAGGAGGTGTCAAACAACACGTAGACCAACTGCAAAAATAATATGAACCTACAAGTTTGTGAATTTCAACTTGTCCCGAAATGAATCCGCGAATTTTTCAGGTATCTATTTATTAGTTTCAAATGTTGTGCAAACATGTAGATATTTACGATTACTGTTTCTTGCATAAAAAAAGTTTAGATGGAATTATTTTCCCACAATGGCCTAATAAAATCATAATTTTAAATAACCGACATTGTGATTTTGAGATGTCGTGATGCAAAACTATGTGACTAAATTGTTTTGCGGAAGTAAAGAGTAGCCATTTATAAGTAGAGATCTGCAAAATTAGCCTTATTATAGAGACCAGAGAAATTCGCGAGTTCAATGACCTGTAGGCTAGACTTCACACTCTTATATTGTCACGGAAATAGGAGCACCCGGAGGAAACTCAAACTCCGTGGCAGTGACCACGGCTCTCACTAACTGTCATACCAAGCTCTAGATATTCAGCAGAATTCATAAGATTTTTAGCAGAGTTTTAAAAAAGATTTTCCAATCCCATTGATACTGTATAGTTTTTACCCCGAAAACCAAAATTGTGAGAAAAGAACAAACTACAATTATGTTTTTATTTTCTTTATATGGGCTTAATACTTTTTTTCCTTTCTATGCCTCAAAAAATATTTTTACAAGTACAAAAATTGATAAACGCGTTAATTACAATAATGCCTGAAAACAGGCTTCAAATCAATTATACCTGAAAATAGGTTTCAAAAATAACATATTTAAATACAATTTATGCCTGAAAAAAAAGCTTAAAAAATACGAACGGTGCCAATAGGGGCACATTAGTATAAATACGTTACAGATTCCCACTATTACCAAAAAAATTACAAAAATTGTGCACAAAATTGAAATTTCAAAAATACATTGTAAAAATTGAAAAATTACTTAACTTTTATATAAATGCCCAAACTTGTGTTTTGCCCTGTATTTAAAATTGAAAATATGCACATTAATAATACCTCTGTTAAAACATGGCAGGAAAATGCCTTCTGCCTGTTTTTCCCCTTTCACATTTTTAATGCGAGTGTGGTGTGTGTATCCGCCTGTCGCGTGTCCGGTGCGATGTGTCTGTCAGGGTATCAACATCCATCATACAAACTTAGTGCTGTAGAGTGTGGAGGAACATGGGAGAACAGTATTGATGACGTATGCCACCGCGTCGTAGAGTTGCCTAGCAACGGCCAACTGCTATGAAGGATGGGAGCCATCGAGTTGATGCGGGGAGGGAGAATGTCAGCTGGTGACGTCTCGCAGTACTGAAACCAAAGTCTAGCAGAGCAGTCACTCTGCCCGACAGCTACTCGCTCGCTGTCGATAGGGGACAGCATACTGGTGAGTCTTCATAACCCTGGTAGCTGAGCATTGTCACATTCTCAGTACTGGAACCAAAGTCTAGCAGAGCAGTCACTCTGCCCGACAGCTACTCGCTCGTTGTCGATAGGGGACAGCATACTGGTGAGTCTTCATAACCCTGGTAGCTGAGCATTCTCACATTCTCAGTACTGGAACCAAAGTCTAGCAGAGCAGTCACTCTGCCCGACAGCTACTCGCTCGCTGTCGATAGGGGACAGCATACTGGTGAGTCTTCATAACCCTGGTAGCTGAGCATTGTCACATTCTCAGTACTGGAACCAAAGTCTAGCAGAGCAGTCACTCTGCCCGACAGCTACTCGCTCGCTGTCGATAGGGGACAGCATACTGGTGAGTCTTCATAACCTTGGTAGCTGAGCATTGTCACATTCTCAGTACTGGAACCAAAGTCTAGCAGAGCAGTCACTCTGCCCGACAGCTACTCGCTCGTTGTCGATAGGGGACAGCATACTGGTGAGTCTTCATAACCTTGGTAGCTGAGCATTCTCACATTCTCAGTACTGGAACCAAAGTCTAGCAGAGCAGTCACTCTGCCCGACAACTACTCGCTCGCTGTCGATAGAGGACAGCATACTGGTGAGTCTTCATAACCCTGGTAGCTGAGCATTCTCACATTCTCAGTACTGAAACCAAAGTCTAGCAGAGTTGTCACTCTGCCCGACAACTACTCTCTCGCTGTCGATAGAGGACAGCATACTGGTGAGTCTTCATAACCCTGGTAGCTGAGCATTCTCACATTCTCAGTACTGGAACCAAAGTCTAGCAGAGCAGTCACTCTGCCCGACAACTACTCGCTCGCTGTCGATAGGGGACAACATACTGGTGAGTCTTCATAACCTTGGTAGATGAGCATTCTCACATTCTCAGTACTGGAACCAAAGTCTAGAAGAACAGTCACTCTGCCCGACAGCTACTCGCTCGCTGTCGATAGGGGACAGCATACTGGTGAGTCTTCATAACCCTGGTAGCTGAGCATTCTCACATTCTCAGTACTGAAACCAAAGTCTAGCAGAGCAGTCACTCTGCCCGACAGCTACTCGCTCGCTGTCGATAGTGGACAGCATACTGGTGAGTCTTCATAACCCTTTTAGCTGAGCATTCTCACATTCTCAGTACTGGAACCAAAGTCTAGCAGAGCAGTCGCTCTGCCCGACAGCTACTCGCTCGCTGTCGATAGGGGACAGCATACTGGTGAGTCTTCATAACCCTGGTAGCTGCGCATTCTCACATTCTCAGTACTGGAACCAAAGTCTAGCAGAGCAGTCACTCTGCCCGACAGCTACTCGCTCGCTGTCGATAGAGGACAGCATACTGGTGAGTCTTCATAACCCTGGTAGCTGGCATTCTCACATTCTCAGTACTGGAACCAAAGTCTAGCAGAGCAGTCACTCTGCCCGACAGCTACTCGCTCGCTGTCGATAGGGACAGCATACTGGTGAGTCTTCATAACCTGGTAGCTGAGCATTCTCACATTCTCAGTACTGGAACCAAAGTCTAGCAGAGCAGTCACTCTGCCCGACAGCTACTCGCTCGCTGTCGATAGGGACAGCATACTGGTGAGTCTTCATAACCCTGGTAGCTGAGCATTCTCACATTCTCAGTACTGGAACCAAAGTCTAGCAGAGCAGTCACTCTGCCGACAACTACTCGCTCGCTGTCGATAGGGGACAGCATACTGGTGAGTCTTCATAACCCTGTAGCTGAGCATTCTCACATTCTCAGTACTGGAACCAAAGTCTAGCAGAGCAGTCACTCTGCCGACAGCTACTCGCTCGCTGTCGATAGGGGACAGCATACTGGTGAGTCTTCATAACCCTGGTAGCTGAGCATTCTCACATTCTCAGTACTGGAACCAAAGTCTAGCAGAGCAGTCACTCTGCCGACAGCTACTCGCTCGCTGTCGATGGGGACAGCATACTGGTGAGTCTTCATAACCCTGGTAGCTGAGCATTCTCACATTCTCAGTACTGGAACCAAAGTCTAGCAGAGCAGTCACTCTGCCCGACAGCTACTCGCTCGCTGTCGATAGGGGACAGCATACTGGTGAGTCTTCATAACCTGGTAGCTGAGCATTCTCACATTCTCAGTACTGGAACCAAAGTCTAGCAGAGCAGTCACTCTGCCCGACAGCTACTCGCTCGCTGTCGATAGGGACAGCATACTGGTGAGTCTTCATAACCCTGGTAGCTGGGTAGCTGAGCATTCTCACATTCTCAGTACTGAAACCAAAGTCTAGCAGAGCAGTCAACTCTGCCCGACAGCTACTCGCTCGCTGTCGATAGGGACAGCATACTGGTGAGTCTTCATAACCTGGTAGCTGAGCATTCTCACATTCTCAGTACTGGAACCAAAGTCTAGCAGAGCAGTCACTCTGCCCGACAGCTACTCGCTCGCTGTCGATAGGGACAGCATACTGGTGAGTCTTCATAACCTGGTAGCTGAGCATTCTCACATTCTCAGTACTGGAACCAAAGTCTAGCAGAGCAGTCACTCTGTCCGACAACTACTCGCTCGCTGTCGATAGGGGACAGCATACTGGTGAGTCTTCATAACCTTGGTAGCTGAGCATTCTCACATTCTCAGTACTGGAACCAAAGTCTAGCAGAGCAGTCACTCTGCCGACAGCTACTCGCTCGCTGTCGATAGGGACAGCATACTGGTGAGTCTTCATAACCTGGTAGCTGAGCATTCTCACATTCTCAGTACTGGAACCAAAGTCTAGCAGAGCAGTCACTCTGCCCGCAGACTACTCGCTCGCTGTCGATAGGGACAGCATACTGGTGAGTCTTCATAACCTGGTAGCTGAGCATTCTCACATTCTCAGTACTGGAACCAAAGTCTAGCAGAGCAGTCACTCTGCCCGACAGCTACTCGCTCGCTGTCGATAGGGACAGCATACTGGTGAGTCTTCATAACCCTGGTAGCTGAGCATTCTCACATTCTCAGTACTGGAACCAAAGTCTAGCAGAGCAGTCACTCTGCCGACAGCTACTCGCTCGCTGTCGATAGGGACAGCATACTGGTGAGTCTTCATAACCTGGTAGCTGAGCATTCTCACATTCTCAGTACTGGAACCAAGTCTAGCAGAGCAGTCACTCTGCCCGACAGCTACTCGCTCGCTGTCGATAGGGACAGCATACTGGTGAGTCTTCATAACCTTGGTAGCTGAGCATTCTCACATTCTCAGTACTGGAACCAAAGTCTAGCAGAGCAGTCACTCTGCCCGACAGCTACTCGCTCGCTGTCGATAGGGACAGCATACTGGTGAGTCTTCATAACCCTGGTAGCTGAGCATTCTCACATTCTCAGTACTGGAACCAAAGTCTAGCAGAGCAGTCACTCTGTCCGACAGTACTCGCTCGCTGTCGATAGGGGACAGCATACTGGTGAGTCTTCATAACCTGGTAGCTGAGCATTCTCACATTCTCAGTACTGGAACCAAAGTCTAGCAGAGCAGTCACTCTGCCCGACAGCTACTCGCTCGCTGTCGATAGGGGACAGCATACTGGTGAGTCTTCATAACCCTGGTAGCTGAGCATTCTCACATTCTCAGTATGGAACCAAGTCTAGCAGAGCATCACTCTGCCCGACATACTCGCTCGCTGTCGATAGGGACAGCATACTGGTGAGTCTTCATAACCGTAGCTGAGCATTCTCACATTCTCAGTACTGGAACCAAAGTCTAGCAGAGCAGTCACTCTGTCCGACAAGCTACTCGCTCGCTGTCGATAGGGGACAGCATACTGGTGAGTCTTCATAACCCTGGTAGCTGAGCATTCTCACATTCTCAGTACTGGAACCAAAGTCTAGCAGAGCAGTCACTCTGTCCCGACAGCTACTCGCTCGCTGTCGATAGGGGACAGCATACTGGTGAGTCTTCATAACCCTGGTAGCTGAGCATTCTCACATTCTCAGTACTGGAACCAAAGTCTAGCAGAGCAGTCACTCTGCCGACAGCTACTCGCTCGCTGTCGATAGGGACAGCATACTGGTGAGTCTTCATAACCTGGTAGCTGAGCATTCTCACATTCTCAGTACTGGAACCAAAGTCTACAGAGCAGTCACTCTGTCCGACAGCTACTCGCTCGCTGTCGATAGGGACAGCATACTGGTGAGTCTTCATAACCCTGGTAGCTGAGCATTCTCACATTCTCAGTACTGGAACCAAAGTCTAGCATAGCAGTCACTCTGCCGACAGCTACTCGCTCGCTGTCGATAGGGGACAGCATACTGGTGAGTCTTCATAACCTTGGTAGCTGAGCATTCTCACATTCTCAGTACTGGAACCAAAGTCTAGCAGAGCAGTCACTCTGCCGACAGCTACTCGCTCGCTGTCGATAGGGGACAGCATACTGGTGAGTCTTCATAACCTGGTAGCTGAGCATTCTCACATTCTCAGTACTGGAACCAAAGTCTAGCAGAGCAGTCACTCTGCCCGACAGCTACTCGCTCGCTGTCGATAGGGGACAGCATACTGGTGAGTCTTCATAACCTGGTAGCTGAGCATTCTCACATTCTCAGTACTGGAACCAAAGTCTAGCAGAGCAGTCACTCTGCCCGACAGCTACTCGCTCGCTGTCGATAGGGGACAGCATACTGGTGAGTCTTCATAACCCTGGTAGCTGAGCATTCTCACATTCTCAGTACTGGAACCAAAGTCTAGCAGAGCAGTCACTCTGCCCGACAAGCTACTCGCTCGCTGTCGATAGGGGACAGCATACTGGTGAGTCTTCATAACCTTGGTAGCTGAGCATTCTCACATTCTCAGTACTGGAACCAAAGTCTAGCAGAGCAGTCACTCTGCCGACAGCTACTCGCTCGCTGTCGATAGGGGACAGCATACTGGTGAGTCTTCATAACCTGGTAGCTGAGCATTCTCACATTCTCAGTACTGGAACCAAAGTCTAGCAGAGCAGTCACTCTGCCCGACAGCTACTCGCTCGCTGTCGATAGGGGACAGCATACTGGTGAGTCTTCATAACCCTGGTAGCTGAGCATTCTCACATTCTCAGTACTGGAACCAAAGTCTAGCAGAGCAGTCACTCTGCCGACAGCTACTCGCTCGCTGTCGATAGGGGACAGCATACTGGTGAGTCTTCATAACCCTGGTAGCTGAGCATTCTCACATTCTCAGTACTGGAACCAAAGTCTAGCAGAGCAGTCACTCTGCCCGACAACTACTCGCTCGCTGTCGATAGGGACAGCATACTGGTGAGTCTTCATAACCCTGGTAGCTGAGCATTCTCACATTCTCAGTACTGGAACCAAAGTCTAGCAGAGCAGTCACTCTGTCCGACAGCTACTCGCTCGCTGTCGATAGGGGACAGCATACTGGTGAGTCTTCATAACCCTGGTAGCTGAGCATTCTCACATTCTCAGTACTGGAACCAAAGTCTAGTAGAGCAGTCACTCTGTCCGACAGCTACTCGCTCGCTGTCGATAGGGACAGCATACTGGTGAGTCTTCATAACCCTGGTAGCTGAGCATTCTCACATTCTCAGTACTGGAACCAAAGTCTAGCAGAGCAGTCACTCTGCCCGACAGCTACTCGCTCGCTGTCGATAGGGGACAGCATACTGGTGAGTCTTCATAACCTTGGTAGCTGAGCATTCTCACATTCTCAGTACTGGAACCAAAGTCTAGCAGAGCAGTCACTCTGCCCGACAGCTACTCGCTCGCTGTCGATAGGGGACAGCATACTGGTGAGTCTTCATAACCCTGGTAGCTGAGCATTCTCACATTCTCAGTACTGGAACCAAAGTCTAGCAGAGCAGTCACTCTGCCCGACAGCTACTCGCTCGCTGTCGATAGGGACAGCATACTGGTGAGTCTTCATAACCCTGGTAGCTGAGCATTCTCACATTCTCAGTACTGGAACCAAAGTCTAGCAGAGCAGTCACTCTGCCCGACAACTACTCGCTCGCTGTCGATAGGGGACAGCATACTGGTGAGTCTTCATAACCCTGGTAGCTGAGCATTCTCACATTCTCAGTACTGGAACCAAAGTCTAGCAGAGCAGTCACTCTGCCCGACAGCTACTCGCTCGCTGTCGATAGGGACAGCATACTGGTGAGTCTTCATAACCCTGGTAGCTGAGCATTCTCACATTCTCAGTACTGGAACCAAAGTCTAGCAGAGCAGTCACTCTGCCCGACAGCTACTCGCTCGCTGTCGATAGGGGACAGCATACTGGTGAGTCTTCATAACCCTGGTAGCTGAGCATTCTCACATTCTCAGTACTGGAACCAAAGTCTAGCAGAGCAGTCACTCTGCCGACAGCTACTCGCTCGCTGTCGATAGGGGACAGCATACTGGTGAGTCTTCATAACCCTGGTAGCTGAGCATTCTCACATTCTCAGTACTGGAACCAAAGTCTAGCAGAGCAGTCACTCTGCCGACAGCTACTCGCTCGCTGTCGATAGGGGACAGCATACTGGTGAGTCTTCATAACCCTGGTAGCTGAGCATTCTCACATTCTCAGTACTGGAACCAAAGTCTAGCAGAGCAGTCACTCTGCCCGACAGCTACTCGCTCGCTGTCGATAGGGACAGCATACTGGTGAGTCTTCATAACCTGGTAGCTGAGCATTCTCACATTCTCAGTACTGGAACCAAAGTCTAGCAGAGCAGTCACTCTGTCCGACAGCTACTCGCTCGCTGTCGATAGGGGACAGCATACTGGTGAGTCTTCATAACCTGGTAGCTGAGCATTCTCACATTCTCAGTACTGGAACCAAAGTCTAGCAGAGCAGTCACTCTGCCCGACAGCTACTCGCTCGCTGTCGATAGGGGACAGCATACTGGTGAGTCTTCATAACCCTGGAAAGCTGAGCATTCTCACATTCTCAGTACTGGAACCAAAGTCTAGCAGAGCAGTCACTCTGCCCGACAGCTACTCGCTCGCTGTCGATAGGGGACAGCATACTGGTGAGTCTTCATAACCCTGGTAGCTGAGCATTCTCACATTCTCAGTACTGGAACCAAAGTCTAGCAGAGCAGTCACTCTGCCCGACAGCTACTCGCTCGCTGTCGATAGGGACAGCATACTGGTGAGTCTTCATAACCCTGGTAGCTGAGCATTCTCACATTCTCAGTACTGGAACCAAGTCTAGCAGAGCAGTCACTCTGCCCGACAGCTACTCGCTCGCTGTCGATAGGGACAGCATACTGGTGAGTCTTCATAACCCTGGTAGCTGAGCATTCTCACATTCTCAGTACATGGAACCAAAGTCTAGCAGAGCAGTCACTCTGCCGACAGCTACTCGCTCGCTGTCGATAGGGGACAGCATACTGGTGAGTCTTCATAACCCTGGTAGCTGAGCATTCTCACATTCTCAGTACTGGAACCAAAGTCTAGCAGAGCAGTCACTCTGCCCGACACTACTCGCTCGCTGTCGATAGGGACAGCATACTGGTGAGTCTTCATAACCCTGGTAGCTGAGCATTCTCACATTCTCAGTACTGGAACCAAAGTCTAGCATGAGCAGTCACTCTGCCCGACAGCTACTCGCTCGCTGTCGATAGGGGACAGCATACTGGTGAGTCTTCATAACCCTGGTAGCTGAGCATTCTCACATTCTCAGTACTGGAACCAAAGTCTAGCAGAGCAGTCACTCTGTCCGACAACTACTCGCTCGCTGTCGATAGGGGACAGCATACTGGTGAGTCTTCATAACCTGGTAGCTGAGCATTCTCACATTCTCAGTACTGGAACCAAAGTCTAGCAGAGCAGTCACTCTGCCCGACACTACTCGCTCGCTGTCGATAGTGGACAGCATACTGGTGAGTCTTCATAACCCTGGTAGCTGAGCATTCTCACATTCTCAGTACTGGAACCAAAGTCTAGCAGAGCAGTCACTCTGCCCGCAACTACTCGCTCGCTGTCGATAGGGACAGCATACTGGTGAGTCTTCATAACCCTGGTAGCTGAGCATTCTCACATTCTCAGTACTGGAACCAAAGTCTAGCAGAGCAGTCACTCTGCCCGACACTACTCGCTCGCTGTCGATAGGGGACAGCATACTGGTGAGTCTTCATAACCCTGGTAGCTGAGCATTCTCACATTCTCAGTACTGGAACCAAAGTCTAGCAGAGCAGTCACTCTGCCCGACAGCTACTCGCTCGCTGTCGATAGGGACAGCATACTGGTGAGTCTTCATAACCCTGGTAGCTGAGCATTCTCACATTCTCAGTACTGGAAACCAAAGTCTAGCAGAGCAGTCACTCTGCCCGACAGCTACTCGCTCGCTGTCGATAGGGACAGCATACTGGTGAGTCTTCATAACCCTGGTAGCTGAGCATTGTCACATTCTCAGTACTGGAACCAAAGTCTAGCAGAGCAGTCACTCTGCCGACAGCTACTCGCTCGCTGTCGATAGGGGACAGCATACTGGTGAGTCTTCATAACCCTGGTAGCTGAGCATTCTCACATTCTCAGTACTGGAACCAAAGTCTAGCAGAGCAGTCACTCTGCCGACAGCTACTCGCTCGCTGTCGATAGGGGACAGCATACTGGTGAGTCTTCATAACCCTGGTAGCTGAGCATTTCACATTCTCAGTACTGGAACCAAAGTCTAGCAGAGCAGTCACTCTGCCCGACAGCTACTCGCTCGCTGTCGATAGGGGACAGCATACTGGTGAGTCTTCATAACCTGGTAGCTGAGCATTTCCACATTCTCAGTACTGGAACCAAAGTCTAGCAGAGCAGTCACTCTGCCCGACAGCTACTCGCTCGCTGTCGATAGGGACAGCATACTGGTGAGTCTTCATAACCTTTGGTAGCTGAGCATTCTCACATTCTCAGTACTGGAACCAAAGTCTAGCAGAGCAGTCACTCTGCCCGACAACTACTCGCTCGCTGTCGATAGGGACAGCATACTGGTGAGTCTTCATAACCTGGTAGCTGAGCATTTCACATTCTCAGTACTGGAACCAAAGTCTAGCAGAGCAGTCACTCTGCCCGACAGCTACTCGCTCGCTGTCGATAGGGACAGCATACTGGTGAGTCTTCATAACCTTGGTAGCTGAGCATTGTCACATTCTCAGTACTGAACCAAAGTCTAGCAGAGCATCACTCTGCCGACAGCTACTCGCTCGTGTCGATAGGGACAGCATACTGGTGAGTCTTCATAACCCTGGTAGCTGAGCATTCTCACATTCTCAGTACTGAACCAAAGTCTAGCAGAGCAGTCACTCTGCCCGACAACTACTCGCTCGCTGTCGATAGGGACAGCATACTGGTGAGTCTTCATAACCCTGTAGCTGAGCATTCTCACATTCTCAGTACTGGAACCAAAGTCTAGCAGAGGTCACTCTGCCCGACACTACTCTCCGCTGTCGATAGGGGACAGCATACTGGTGAGTCTTCATAACCCTGGTAGCTGAGCATTCTCACATTCTCAGTACTGGAACCAAGTCTAGAGAGCAGTCACTCTGCCGACACTACTCGCTCGCTGTCGATAGGGACACATACTGGTGAGTCTTCATAACCTGGTAGGAGCATTCTCACATTCTCAGTACTGGAACCAAAGTCTAGAAACAGTCACTCTGCCCGACAGCTACTCGCTCGCTGTCGATAGGACAGCATACTGGTAGTCTTCATAACCTGTAGCTGAGCATTCTCACATTCTCAGTACTGAACCAAAGTCTAGCAGAGCATCACTCTCCCGACAGCTACTCGCTCGCTGTCGATAGTGGACAGCATACTGGTGAGTCTTCATAACCCTGTAGCTGAGCATTCTCACATTCTCAGTACTGGAACCAAAGTCTAGCAGAGCAGTCACTCTGCCGACAGCTACTCGCTCGCTGTCGATAGGGACAGCATACTGTGATCTTCATAACCCTGGTAGCTGGCATTCTCACATTCTCAGTACTGAACCAAAGTCTAGCAGAGCAGTCACTCTGCCCGACAGCTACTCGCTCGCTGTCGATAGGGACAGCATACTGGTGAGTCTTCATAACCTGTAGCTGAGCATTTCACATTCAGTACTGGAAAAAGTCTACAGAGCAGTCACTCTGCCCGCACTACTCGCTCGCTGTCGATAGGACAGCATACTGGTGAGTCTTCATAACCTGTAGCTGAGCATTCTCACATTCTCAGTACTAACCAAAGTCTAGCAGAGCAGTCACTCTGCCGACAACTACTCGCTCGCTGTCGATAGGGACAGCATACTGGTGAGTCTTCATAACCTGGTAGCTGAGCATTCTCACATTCTCAGCTGGAACCAAAGTCTAGAGAGCAGTCACTCTGCCGACAGCTACTCGCTCGCTGTCGATAGGGACAGCATACTGGTGAGTCTTCATAACCCTGGTAGCTGAGCATTCTCACATTCTCAGTACTGGAACCAAAGTCATAGAGCAGTCACTCTGCCGCACTACTCGCTCGCTGTCGATGGGGACAGCATACTGTGAGTCTTCATAACCTGGTAGCTGAGCATTCTCACATTCTCAGTACTGGAACCAAAGTCTAGCAAGTAGTCACTCTGCCCGACAGCTACTCGCTCGCTGTCGATATGGACAGCATACTGGTGAGTCTTCATAACCTGGTAGCTGAGCATTCTCACATTCTCAGTACTGGAACCAAAGTCTAGCAGAGCAGTCACTCTCCCGACAGCTACTCGCTCGCTGTCGATAGTGGACAGCATACTGGTGAGTCTTCATAACCTGGTAGCTGAGCATTCTCACATTCTCAGTACTGGAACCAAAGTCTAGCAGAGCAGTCACTCTGCCCGACAGCTACTCGCTCGCTGTCGATAGGGACAGCATACTGGTGAGTCTTCATAACCTGGTAGCTGAGCATTCTCACATTCTCAGTACTGAAACCAAGTCTAGCAGAGCAGTCACTCTGCCCGACACTACTCGCTCGCTGTCGATAGGGACAGCATACTGGTGAGTCTTCATAACCCTGGTAGCTGAGCATTCTCACATTCTCAGTACTGGAACCAAAGTCTAGCAGAGCAGTCACTCTGCCCGACACTACTCGCTCGCTGTCGATAGGGACAGCATACTGGTGAGTCTTCATAACCTTTTAGCTGAGCATCTCACATTCTCAGTACTGGAACCAAAGTCTAGCAGAGCAGTCCTCTGCCCGACACTACTCGCTCGCTGTCGATAGGGACAGCATACTGGTGAGTCTTCATAACCTGGTAGCTGAGCATTCTCACATTCTCAGTACTGGAACCAAAGTCTAGCAGAGCAGTCACTCTGCCGACACTACTCGCTCGCTGTCGATAGGGACAGCATACTGTGAGTCTTCATAACAATGGGAGCTGAGCATTCTCACATTCTCAGTACTGGAACCAAAGTCTAGCAGAGCAGTCACTCTGCCCGCAACTACTCGCTCGCTGTCGATAGGGACAGCATACTGGTGAGTCTTCATAACCTTGTAGCTGAGCATTCTCACATTCTCAGTACTGGAACCAAAGTCTAGCAGAGCAGTCACTCTGCCCGACAGCTACTCGCTCGTTGTCGATAGGGACAGCATACTGGTGAGTCTTCATAACCCTGGTAGCTGAGCATTCTCACATTCTCAGTACTGGAACCAAAGTCTAGCAGAGCAGTCACTCTGCCCGACAGCTACTCGCTCGCTGTCGATAGGGGACAGCATACTGGTGAGTCTTCATAACCCTGGTAGCTGGCATTCTCACATTCTCAGTACTGGAACCAAAGTCTAGCAGAGCAGTCACTCTGTCCGACAGCTACTCGCTCGCTGTCGATAGGGGACAGCATACTGGTGAGTCTTCATAACCCTGGTAGCTTAGCATTCTCACATTCTCAGTACTGGAACCAAAGTCTAGCTAGAGCAGTCACTCCTGTCCGACAGCTACTCGCTCGCTGTCGATAGGGGACAGCATACTGGTGAGTCTTCATAACCTGGTAGCTGAGCATTCTCACATTCTCAGTACTGAACCAAAGTCTAGCAGAGTAGTCACTCTGCCCGACAGCTACTCGCTCGCTGTCGATATGGACAGCATACTGGTGAGTCTTCATAACCTTGGTAGCTGAGCATTCTCACATTCTCAGTACTGGAACCAAAGTCTAGCAGAGCAGTCACTCTGACCGACAGCTACTCGCTCGCTGTCGATAGTGGACAGCATACTGGTGAGTCTTCATAACCCTGGTAGCTGAGCATTTCACATTCTCAGTACTGGAACCAAAGTCTAGCAGAGCAGTCACTCTGTCCGACACTACTCGCTCGCTGTCGATAGGGGACAGCATACTGGTGAGTCTTCATAACCCTGGTAGCTGAGCATTCTCACATTCTCAGTACTGAACCAAAGTCTAGCAGAGCAGTACTCTGCCCGACAGCTACTCGCTCGCTGTCGATAGGGACAGCATACTGGTGAGTCTTCATAACCCTGGTAGCTGAGCATTCTCACATTCTCAGTACTGGAACCAAAGTCTAACAGAGCAGTCACTCTGCCCGACAGCTACTCGCTCGCTGTCGATAGGGACAGCATACTGGTGAGTCTTCATAACCTGTAGCTGAGTATCTCACATTCTCAGTACTGGAACCAAAGTCTAGCAGAGCAGTCACTCTGTCCGACAACTTTGCTCGCTGTCGATAGGGGACAGCATACTGGTGAGTCTTCATAACCTGGTAGCTGAGCATTCTCACATTCTCAGTACTGGAACCAAAGTCTAGCAGAGCAGTCACTCTGCCCGACAGCTACTCGCTCGCTGTCGATAGTGGACAGCATACTGGTGAGTCTTCATAACCCTGGTAGCTGAGCATTCTCACATTCTCAGTACTGGAACCAAAGTCTAGCAGAGCAGTCACTCTGCCCGCAACTACTCGCTCGCTGTCGATAGAGGACAGCATACTGGTGAGTCTTCATAACCCTGGTAGTGAGCATTCTCACATTCTCAGTACTGGAACCAAAGTCTAGCAGAGCATCACTCTGCCCGACAACTACTCGCTCGCTGTCGATAGGGGACAGCATACTGTGAGTCTTCATAACCCTGGTAGCTGAGCATTCTCACATTCTCAGTCTGGAACCAAAGTCTAGAGAGCAGTCACTCTGCCGACAGCTACTCGCTCGCTGTCGATAGGGACAGCATACTGGTGATCTTCATAACCCTGGTAGCTGAGCATTCTCACATTCTCAGTACTGGAACCAAAGTCTAGCAGAGCAGTCACTCTGCCCGACACTACTCGCTCGCTGTCGATGGGGACAGCATACTGGTGAGTCTTCATAACCTTGGTAGCTGAGCATTCTCACATTCTCAGTACTGGAACCAAAGTCTAGCAGAGCAGTCACTCTCCGACAGCTACTCGCTCGTGTCGATAGGGACAGCATACTGGTGAGTCTTCATAACCCTGGTAGCTGAGCATTCTCACATTCTCAGTACTGGAACCAAAGTCTAGCAGAGCAGTCACTCTGCCGACAGCTACTCGCTCGCTGTCGATAGGGACAGCATACTGGTGAGTATTCATAACCTGGTAGCTGAGCATTCTCACATTCTCAGTACTGGAACCAAAGTCTAGCAGAGCAGTCACTCTGCCCGACAACTACTCGCTCGCTGTCGTAGGGGACAGCATACTGTTGAGTCTTCATAACCTTGGTAGCTGAGCATTCTCACATTCTCAGTACTCGAACCAAAGTCTAGCAGAGCAGTCACTCTGCCCGACAGCTACTCGCTCGCTGTCGATAGAGGACAGCATACTGGTGAGTCTTCATAACCCTGGTAGCTGAGCATTCTCACATTCTCAGTACTGGAACCAAAGTCTAGCAGAGCAGTCACTCTGAACGGCAACTACTCGCTCGCTGTCGATAGAGGACAGCATACTGGTGAGTCTTCATAACCCTGGTAGCTGAGCATTCTCACATTCTCAGTGCTGGAACCAAAGTCTAGTAGAGCAGTCACTCTGTCCGACAGCTACTCGCTCGCTGTCGATAGGGGACAGCATACTGGTGAGTCTTCATAACCCTGGTAGCTGAGCATTCTCACATTCTCAGTACTGGAACCAAAGTCTAGTAGAGCAGTCACTCTGTCCGACAGCTACTCGCTCGCTGTCGATAGGGGACAGCATACTGGTGAGTCTTCATAACCCTGGTAGCTGAGCATTCTCACATTCTCAGTACTGGAACCAAAGTCTAGCATAGTAGTCACTCTGCCCGACAGCTACTCGCTCGCTGTCGATATTGGACAGCATACTGGTGAGTCTTCATAACCTTGGTAGCTGAGCATTATCACATTCTCAGTACTGGAACCAAAGTCTAGCAGAGCAGTCACTCTACCCGACAGCTACTCGCTCGCTGTCGATAGTGGACAGCATACTGGTGAGTCTTCATAACCCTGGTAGCTGAGTATTGTCACATTCTCAGTACTGGAACCAAAGTCTAGCAGAGCAGTCACTCTGTCCGACAGCTACTCGCTCGCTGTCGATAGGGGACAGCATACTGGTGAGTCTTCATAACCCTGGAAGCTGAGCATTCTCACATTCTCAGTACTGGAACCAAAGTCTAGCAGAGCTGTCACTCTGCCCGACAGCTACTCGCTCGCTGTCGATAGAGGACAGCATACTGGTGAGTCTTCATAACCCTGGTAGCTGAGCATTCTCACATTCTCAGTACTGGAACCAAAGTCTAGCAGAGCAGTCACTGTGCCCGACAACTACTCGCTCGCTGTTGATAGGGGATAGCATACTGGTGAGTCTTCATAACCTTGGTAGCTGAGCATTCTCACATTCTCAGTACTGGAACCAAAGTCTAGCAGAGCAGTCACTCTGCCCGACAGCTACTCGCTCGCTGTCGATAGTGGACAGCATACTGGTGAGTCTTCATAACCCTGGTAGCTGAGCATTCTCACATTCTCAGTACTGGAACCAAAGTCTAGCAGAGCAGTCACTCTGCCCGACAACTACTCGCTCGCTGTCGATAGGGGACAGCATACTGGTGAGTCTTCATAACCCTGGTAGCTGAGCATTCTCACATTCTCAGTGCTGGAACCAAAGTCTAGTAGAGCAGTCACTCTGTCCGACAGCTACTCGCTCGCTGTCGATAGGGGACAGCATACTGGTGAGTCTTCATAACCCTGGTAGCTGAGCATTCTCACATTCTCAGTACTGGAACCAAAGTCTAGCATAGTAGTCACTCTGCCCGACAGCTACTCGCTCGCTGTCGATAGGGGACAGCATACTGGTGAGTCTTCATAACCTTGGTAGCTGAGCATTCTCACATTCTCAGTACTGGAACCAAAGTCTAGCAGAGCAGTCACTCTGCCCGACAGCTACTCGCTCGCTGTCGATAGTGGACAGCATACTGGTGAGTCTTCATAACCCTGGTAGCTGAGCATTCTCACATTCTCAGTACTGGAACCAAAGTCTAGCAGAGCAGTCACTCTGTCCGACAGCTACTCGCTCGCTGTCGATAGGGGACAGCATACTGGTGAGTCTTCATAACCCTGGAAGCTGAGCATTCTCACATTCTCAGTACTGGAACCAAAGTCTAGCAGAGCAGTCACTCTGCCCGACAGCTACTCGCTCGCTGACGATAGGGGACAGCATACTGGTGAGTCTTCATAACCTTGATAGCTGAGTATTCTCACATTCTCAGTACTGGAACCAAAGTCTAGCAGAGCAGTCACTCTGTCCGACAACTACTCGCTCGCTGTCGATAGGGGACAGCATACTGGTGAGTCTTCATAACCTTGGTAGCTGAGCATTCTCACATTCTCAGTACTGGAACCAAAGTCTAGCAGAGCAGTCACTCTGCCCGACAGCTACTCGCTCGCTGTCGATAGTGGACAGCATACTGGTGAGTCTTCATAACCCTTTTAGCTGAGCATTCTCACATTCTCAGTACTGGAACCAAAGTCTAGCAGAGCAGTCGCTCTGCCCGACAGCTACTCGCTCGCTGTCGATAGGGGACAGCATACTGGTGAGTCTTCATAACCCTGGTAGCTGCGCATTCTCACATTCTCAGTACTGGAACCAAAGTCTAGCAGAGCAGTCACTCTGCCCGACAGCTACTCGCTCGCTGTCGATAGAGGACAGCATACTGGTGAGTCTTCATAACCCTGGTAGCTGAGCATTGTCACATTCTCAGTACTGGAACCAAAGTCTAGCAGAGCAGTCACTCTGCCCGGCAACTACTCGCTCGCTGTCGATAGAGGACAGCATACTGGTGAGTCTTCATAACCCTGGTAGCTGAGCATTCTCACATTCTCAGTACTATAACCAAAGTCTAGCAGAGCAGTCACTCTGCCCGACAACTACTCGCTCGCTGTCGATAGGGGACAGCATACTGGTGAGTCTTCATAACCCTGGTAGCTGAGCATTCTCACATTCTCAGTACTGGAACCAAAGTCTAGTAGAGCAGTCACTCTGTCCGACAGCTACTCGCTCGCTGTCGATAGGGGACAGCATACTGGTGAGTCTTCATAACCCTGGTAGCTGAGCATTCTCACATTCTCAGTACTGGAACCAAAGTCTAGCATAGTAGTCACTCTGCCCGACAGCTACTCGCTCGCTGTCGATATTGGACAGCATACTGGTGAGTCTTCATAACCTTGGTAGCTGAGCATTCTCACATTCTCAGTACTGGAACCAAAGTCTAGCAGAGCAGTCACTCTGTCCGACAACTACTCGCTCTCTGTCGATAGGGGACAGCATACTGGTGAGTCTTCATAACCTTGGTAGCTGAGCATTCTCACATTCTCAGTACTGGAACCAAAGTCTAGCATAGTAGTCACTCTGCCCGACAGCTACTCGCTCGCTGTCGATAGGGGACAGCATACTGGTGAGTCTTCATAACCTTGGTAGCTGAGCATTCTCACATTCTCAGTACTGGAACCAAAGTCTAGCAGAGCAGTCACTCTGCCCGACAGCTACTCGCTGTCTGTCGATAGTGGACAGCATACTGGTGAGTCTTCATAACCCTGGTAGCTGAGCATTCTCACATTCTCAGTACTGGAACCAAAGTCTAGCAGAGCAGTCACTCTGTCCGACAGCTACTCGCTCGCTGTCGATAGGGGACAGCATACTGGTGAGTCTTCATAACCCTGGTAGATGAGCATTCTCACATTCTCAGTACTGGAACCAATGTCTAGAAGAACAGTCACTCTGCCCGACAGCTACTCGCTCGCTGTCGATAGGGACAGCATACTGGTGAGTCTTCATAACCCTGGTAGCTGAGCATTCTCACATTCTCAGTACTGGAACCAAAGTCTAGCATAGTAGTCACTCTGCCCGACAGCTACTCGCTCGCTGTCGATATTGGACAGCATACTGGTGAGTCTTCATAACCTTGGTAGCTGAGCATTCTCACATTCTCAGTACTGGAACCAAAGTCTAGCAGAGCAGTCACTCTACCCGACAGCTACTCGCTCGCTGTCGATAGTGGACAGCATACTGGTGAGTCTTCATAACCCTGGTAGCTGAGCATTGTCACATTCTCAGTACTGGAACCAAAGTCTAGCAGAGCAGTCACTCTGTCCGACAGCTACTCGCTCGCTGTCGATAGGGGACAGCATACTGGTGAGTCTTCATAACCCTGGTAGCTGAGCATTCTCACATTCTCAGTACTGAAACCAAAGTCTAGCAGAGCAGTAACTCTGCCCGACAGCTACTCGCTCGCTGTCGATAGGGGACAGCATACTGGTGAGTCTTCATAACCCTGGTAGCTGAGCATTCTCACATTCTCAGTACTGGAACCAAAGTCTAACAGAGCAGTCACTCTGCCCGACAGCTACTCGCTCGCTGTCGATAGGGGACAGCATACTGGTGAGTCTTCATAACCTTGATAGCTGAGTATACTCACATTCTCAGTACTGGAACCAAAGTCTAGCAGAGCAGTCACTCTGTCCGACAACTATTCGCTCGCTGTCGATAGGGGACAGCATACTGGTGAGTCTTCATAACCTTGGTAGCTGAGCATTCTCACATTCTCAGTACTGGAACCAAAGTCTAGCAGAGCAGTCACTCTGCCCGACAGCTACTCGCTCGCTGTCGATAGTGGACAGCATACTGGTGAGTCTTCATAACCCTGGTAGCTGAGCATTCTCACATTCTCAGTACTGGAACCAAAGTCTAGCAGAGCAGTCACTCTGCCCGACAGCTACTCGCTCGCTGTCGATAGGGGACAGCATACTGGTGTCTCTTCATAACCTTGGTAGCTGAGCATTGTCACATTCTCAGTACTGGAACCAAAGTCTAGCAGAGCAGTCACTCTGCCCGACAGCTACTCGCTCGTTGTCGATAGGGGACAGCATACTGGTGAGTCTTCATAACCCTGGTAGCTGAGCATTCTCACATTCTCAGTACTGGAACCAAAGTCTAGCAGAGCAGTCACTCTGCCCGACAGCTACTAGCTCGCTGTCGATAGGGACAGCATACTGGTGAGTCTTCATAACCTGGTAGCTGAGCATTCTCACATTCTCAGTACTGAAACCAAAGTCTAGCAGAGCAGTCACTCTGCCGACAGCTACTCGCTCGCTGTCGATAGGGGACAGCATACTGGTGAGTATTCATAACCTGGTAGCTGAGCATTCTCACATTCTCAGTACTGGAACCAAAGTCTAGCAGAGTAGTCACTCTGCCGACAGCTACTCGCTCGCTGTCGATAGGGACAGCATACTGGTGAGTCTTCATAACCTGGTAGCTGAGCATTCTCACATTCTCAGTACTGGAACCAAAGTCTAGCAGAGCAGTCACTCTGCCCGACAGCTACTCGCTCGCTGTCGATAGGGACAGCATACTGGTGAGTCTTCATAACCTGGTAGCTGAGCATTCTCACATTCTCAGTACTGGAACCAAAGTCTAGAGAGCAGTCACTCTGCCCGACAGCTACTCGCTCGCTGTCGATAGGGACAGCATACTGGTGAGTCTTCATAACCCTGGTAGTGAGCATTCTCACATTCTCAGTACTGGAACCAAAGTCTAGAGAGCAGTCACTCTGCCCGACAGCTACTCGCTCGCTGTCGATAGGGGACAGCATACTGGTGAGTCTTCATAACCTGGTAGCTGAGCATTCTCACATTCTCAGTACTGAACCAAAGTCTAGCAGAGCAGTCACTCTGCCGACAGCTACTCGCTCGCTGTCGATAGGGGACAGCATACTGGTGAGTCTTCATAACCTGGTAGCTGAGCATTCTCACATTCTCAGTACTGGAACCAAAGTCTAGCAGAGCAGTCACTCTGCCCGACAGCTACTCGCTCGCTGTCGATAGGGACAGCATACTGGTGAGTCTTCATAACCCTGGTAGCTGAGCATTCTCACATTCTCAGTACTGGAACCAAAGTCTAGCAGAGCAGTCACTCTGTCCGACAGCTACTCGCTCGCTGTCGATAGGGGACAGCATACTGGTGAGTCTTCATAACCTTGGTAGTGAGCATTCTCACATTCTCAGTACTGGAACCAAAGTCTAGAGAGCAGTCACTCTGCCCGACAGCTACTCGCTCGCTGTCGATAGGGGACAGCATACTGGTGAGTCTTCATAACCTGGTAGCTGAGCATTCTCACATTCTCAGTACTGGAACCAAAGTCTAGCAGAGCAGTCACTCTGCCCGACAGCTACTCGCTCGCTGTCGATAGGGACAGCATACTGTGAGTCTTCATAACCTGGTAGCTGAGCATTTCACATTCTCAGTACTGGAACAAAGTCTAGCAGAGCAGTCACTCTGCCCGACACTACTCGCTCGCTGTCGATAGGGACAGCATACTGGTGAGTCTTCATAACCTGGTAGCTGAGCATTCTCACATTCTCAGTACTGAACCAAAGTCTAGCAGAGCAGTCACTCTGCCGACAGCTACTCGCTCGCTGTCGATAGGGGACAGCATACTGGTGAGTCTTCATAACCTGGTAGCTGAGCATTCTCACATTCTCAGTACTGGAACCAAAGTCTAGCAGAGCAGTCACTCTGCCCGACAGCTACTCGCTCGCTGTCGATAGGGACAGCATACTGGTGAGTCTTCATAACCTGGTAGCTGAGCATTCTCACATTCTCAGTACTGGAACCAAAGTCTAGCAGAGCAGTCACTCTGCCGACAGCTACTCGCTCGCTGTCGATAGGGACAGCATACTGGTGAGTCTTCATAACCCTGGTAGCTGAGCATTCTCACATTCTCAGTACTGGAACCAAAGTCTAGCAAGCAGTCACTCTGCCCGACAGCTACTCGCTCGCTGTCGATAGGACAGCATACTGGTGAGTCTTCATAACCTGGTAGCTGAGCATTCTCACATTCTCAGTACTGAACCAAAGTCTAGCAGAGCAGTCACTCTGCCCACAGCTACTCGCTCGCTGTCGATAGGGACAGCATACTGGTGAGTCTTCATAACCCTGGTAGCTGAGCATTCTCACATTCTCAGTACTGGAACCAAAGTCTAGCAGAGCATCACTCTGTCCGACAGCTACTCGCTCGCTGTCGATAGGGGACAGCATACTGGTGAGTCTTCATAACCCTGGTAGCTGAGCATTCTCACATTCTCAGTACTGGAACCAAAGTCTAGCAGAGCAGTCACTCTGCCGACAGCTACTCGCTCGCTGTCGATAGGGACAGCATACTGGTGAGTCTTCATAACCTGGTAGCTGAGCATTCTCACATTCTCAGTACTGGAACCAAAGTCTAGCAGAGCAGTCACTCTGCCCGACACTACTCGCTCGCTGTCGATAGGGACAGCATACTGGTGAGTCTTCATAACCTGGTAGCTGAGCATTCTCACATTCTCAGTACTGGAACCAAAGTCTAGCAGAGCAGTCACTCTGCCCGACAGCTACTCGCTCGCTGTCGATAGGGACAGCATACTGGTGAGTCTTCATAACCCTGGTAGCTGAGCATTCTCACATTCTCAGTACTGGAACCAAAGTCTAGCAGAGCAGTCACTCTGCCCGACAGCTACTCGCTCGCTGTCGATAGGGGACAGCATACTGGTGAGTCTTCATAACCCTGGTAGCTGAGCATTCTCACATTCTCAGTACTGGAACCAAAGTCTAGCAGAGCAGTCACTCTGCCCGACAGCTACTCGCTCGCTGTCGATAGGGGACAGCATACTGGTGAGTCTTCATAACCTGGTAGCTGAGCATTCTCACATTCTCAGTACTGGAACCAAAGTCTAGCAGAGCAGTCACTCTGCCGACAGCTACTCGCTCGCTGTCGATAGGGGACAGCATACTGGTGAGTCTTCATAACCCTGGTAGCTGAGCATTCTCACATTCCCCTGGTAGCTGAGCATTCTCACATTCTCAGTACTGGAACCAAAGTCTAGCAGAGCAGTCACTCTGCCCGACAGCTACTCGCTCGCTGTCGATAGTGGACAGCATACTGGTGAGTCTTCATAACCCTGGTAGCTGAGCATTCTCACATTCTCAGTACTGGAACCAAAGTCTAGCAGAGCAGTCACTCTGTCCGACAGCTACTCGCTCGCTGTCGATAGGGGACAGCATACTGGTGAGTATTCATAACCTTGGTAGCTGAGCATTCTCACATTCTCAGTACTGAAACCAAAGTCTAGCAGAGTAGTCACTCTGCCCGACAGCTACTCGCTCGCTGTCGATAGAGGACAGCATACTGGTGAGTCTTCATAACCCTGGTAGCTGAGCATTCTCACATTCTCAGTACTGGAACCAAAGTCTAGCAGAGCAGTCACTCTGCCCGACAACTACTCGCTCGCTGTCGATAGGGGACAGCATACTGGTGAGTCTTCATAACCTTGGTAGATGAGCATTCTCACATTCTCAGTACTGGAACCAAAGTCTAGAAGAGCAGTCACTCTGCCCGACAGCTACTCGCTCGCTGTCGATAGGGGACAGCATACTGGTGAGTCTTCATAACCCTGGTAGCTGAGCATTCTCACATTCTCAGTACTGAAACCAAAGTCTAGCAGAGCAGTCACTCTGCCCGACAGCTACTCGCTCGCTGTCGATAGGGGACAGCATACTGGTGAGTCTTCATAACCTTGATAGCTGAGTATTCTCACATTCTCAGTACTGGAACCAAAGTCTAGTAGAGCAGTCACTCTGTCCGACAGCTACTCGCTCGCTGTCGATAGGGGACAGCATACTGGTGAGTCTTCATAACCCTGGTAGCTGAGCATTCTCACATTCTCAGTACTGGAACCAAAGTCTAGCATAGTAGTCACTTTGCCCGACAGCTACTCGCTCGCTGTCGATATTGGACAGCATACTGGTGAGTCTTCATAACCTTGGTAGCTGAGCATTCTCACATTCTCAGTACTGGAACCAAAGTCTAGCAGAGCAGTCACTCTACCCGACAGCTACTCGCTCGCTGTCGATAGTGGACAGCATACTGGTGAGTCTTCATAACCCTGGTAGCTGAGCATTGTCACATTCTCAGTACTGAAACCAAAGTCTAGCAGAGCAGTCACTCTGTCCGACAGCTACTCGCTCGCTGTCGATAGGGGACAGCATACTGGTGAGTCTTCATAACCCTGGAAGCTGAGCATTCTCACATTCTCAGTACTGGAACCAAAGTCTAGCAGAGCTGTCACTCTGCCCGACAGCTACTCGCTCGCTGTCGATAGAGGACAGCATACTGGTGAGTCTTCATAACCCTGGTAGCTGAGCATTCTCACATTCTCAGTACTGGAACCAAAGTCTAGCAGAGCAGTCACTGTGCCCGACAACTACTCGCTCGCTGTTGATAGGGGATAGCATACTGGTGAGTCTTCATAACCTTGGTAGCTGAGCATTCTCACATTCTCAGTACTGGAACCAAAGTCTAGCAGAGCAGTCACTCTGCCCGACAGCTACTCGCTCGCTGTCGATAGGGGACAGCATACTGGTGAGTCTTCATAACCCTGGTAGCTGAGCATTCTCACATTCTCAGTACTGAAACCAAAGTCTAGCAGAGCAGTCACTCTGCCCGACAGCTACTCGCTCGCTGTCGATAGGGGACAGCATACTGGTGAGTCTTCATAACCTTGGTAGCTGAGCATTCTCACATTCTCAGTACTGGAACCAAAGTCTAGCAGAGCAGTCACTCTGCCCGACAACTACTCGCTCGCTGTCGATAGGGGACAGCATACTGGTGAGTCTTCATAACCTTGGTAGCTGAGCATTCTCACATTCTCAGTACTGGAACCAAAGTCTAGCAGAGCAGTCACTCTGCCCGACAACTACTCGCTCGCTGTCGATAGGGGACAGCATACTGGTGAGTCTTCATAACCTTGGTAGCTGAGCATTCTCACATTCTCAGTACTGGAACCAAAGTCTAGCAGAGCAGTAACTCTGCCCGACAGCTACTCGCTCGCTGTCGATAGTGGACAGCATACTGGTGAGTCTTCATAACCCTGGTAGCTGAGCATTCTCACATTCTCAGTACTGGAACCAAAGTCTAGCAGAGCAGTCACTCTGTCCGACAGCTACTCGTTCGCTGTCGATAGGGGACAGCATACTGTTGAGTCTTCATAACCCTGGTAGCTGAGCATTCTCACATTCTCAGTACTGGAACCAAAGTCTAGCAGAGCAGTCACTCTGCCCGACAGCTACTCGCTCGCTGTCGATAGAGGACAGCATACTGGTGAGTCTTCATAATCCTGGTAGCTGAGCATTCTCACATTCTCAGTACTGGAACCAAAGTCTAGCAGAGCAGTCACTCTGCCCGACAGCTACTCGCTCGTTGTCGATAGGGGACAGCATACTGGTGAGTCTTCATAACCCTGGTTGCTGAGCATTCTCAGGTGGCGGATAGCTGGTTGGGTGGAATAAAATTCTAGAGTCGGAATGATGACAGGTATTTTCCAGCACCGTTACGTCATACTCTCATACAGATATCAACTGTTTATTGGTTGATTGTTGTGGTAGTAAAAGGCGGTGGTACAAAAGTAACATGAACGTGTGAATGTGTGTGAATTCCAGCTTGTCTAGAAATGAACCCGCGAAATTCTAGGCTCTCTTCTTTATTATTTCAGGACTGTTTAAACTCAAAACACTTTTACTTTTACAATACGTATTTCATTTGACTATGCTTTATTTGACACGGCCACTGTAAATCTGCACCAATAAATTATCACTTCATAATTGTGTGCCTAAAATGACGCACAGTTCACTCAGAAAGGGAGTGACTTCATATTTGGGTAGCAGCCAATGGAGAAACGACGCCGGCTCGAGTGTATACAGCACAGTGGATTTTAGTTTAATGCCAAAAATATAACACGAATTTTGCAGGTTCCTATTTATAATTAATGTGTACAAGTTGAACTGTATTTTGTACAATTAAAAATAACGGATTTTTCAATTCCCAGTACCCTTAAGAAGAATATTTTCCTAAGGAATATTTATTTGCAGCACCTGAACATGTGAAGTTATTTGGGTGCGAACTTGTTAATGAATACTGGAAACTTCGCAAAAGAATTGTTTTATAACATGACACACACGCTCTACGAGTTAATTTTTATTACCAGCGTGAGAATAATGACATGAACATGATGTAGGGATATGCAAGCTGTCACAGACGTGATTCCTGGACCACTAATTAAGTCAGACGTGGCACATGTATTCGTCATGCGTAGTGTCGCGTGGACAGTTTGTGGAGAGGCGACACGGGGCAGTGGGCGCAGATACCTGCGTTATGTTGATCAATTAGCTTGTTATTGATGTCAGGTGTAATGACGGTGGCGACTCGCACTCAAACTGGACGACTCCATCAATCCTGTTTTTGCTCGACGGCAGACGTTGTAGGTATAGGCCGTTCACGGTAAAGTGAGCACTTTTGAGGCTCTGGTTACTTTTTCCTTTCAGACATTTTTTTTTTTTAATCATTTACCCACATTTATAAGTACATATTGCCTGGTAAGTAATAAACATAGTGTGTATATTCCATCGGTCTCGGAAGTTAACGTCTAAGGCTGAAATAAAATATATTCATTGACTATTATTCCGAACGAGAGGGCTTTCTAAAATGCTCGCGTTACCGTGAATAGCCTATAGGTCATAACGCCATGTCTACAGTGAGATCATTAGATACGGAACGAGCAGTTCGGAGAAACAGTGTCGGTGAAGCCTGTAGCACACCGGTATTCACCTGGAGTGATTTCAGGAAACAGAGGAAAAACGAAGCAAGCATGGTCGAGCCTGGATTCGAACTCATGTCCTCCCTTATTGCGAGGCCTCCCTGAACTCGCTCGGTGACTATAGCTGGGAAGATGGATCATGTCTGGGAGTAAAATCAAGCTCTTGGTATGAAAGGCGTAAGAAAAAGACAACTTAAATTTGTTAACGTTGTCTGTATTTTTTAACCAATAAAAAGTTTTGGTTTATGTACCTCAGTACAAAACCAAATTTATTTGAGAACTCGTTTACTCGGGTTTCTTAAAAATCCAAATCCACGCATTATTTTTTTAGTTTAAAAAATACTTCTTACGACATTAAATGCCAAAACGCCACTGTCTTAAAATATAAATGTATTTATTTATGAATTGTTGTGCTCGCATGCACTGTTCAAAATTTCCGTATAACCACCGACATTTTTACGGAAATGTACAGTTGATGTATGAAGACGCAATCCGTAATGACGGAAAACGAAGATGAGCTTAAATAAATACAAAACACGGGGAGCTCCATAAATTCACAGAAAGTTCTGTGGCATCTAAGGAAAAGGGCGCGTGTTCGTAATTTTACGAAGAATTGTAACAAAATTTTTAGCATCATTTGTTTAGTAAAACAACTCAATATTTTTTTTAACAGTGTGATTTAATAGTTATTATTTTTAAATACTGTGTTCCTCCTTACTCGCTCAGTTTATGTGGTGCGTGGGTTAATGCCTTCCTCACTTTTCGAAAATACTGTGTTCCTCCTTACTCGCTCAGTTTATGTGGTACGTGGGCCAATGCCTTCCTCACTTTTCCAAAATACTGTGTTCCTTCTTAGTCGCTCAGTTTATGTGGTACGTGAACCAATGCCTTCCTCACTTTTCGAAAATACTTTGTTCCTCCTTACTCGCTCAGTTTATGTGGTACGTGGACCAATGCCTTCCTCACTTTTCGAAAATACTGTGTTCCTCTTTAGTCGCTCAGTTTATGTGGTACGTGGGCCAATGCCTTCCTCACTTTTCGAAAATCTCTTTTCAGTCTACCAAGCATGTTCGATAAAGGCTGTTCACGAAAAAGAGAGCACTTTTTAAATTAACCTTAGATAAAAGTCACTGCCCCTGCATGCACATATTTTAACGGGCGCACTGAGTGACATTCGCCCAGTAAAGTTGGTAACGATGGATTCGAAGTAGTTCCATATCTTAACGTCGAATAAAAAGTCTTATGTAACCGTTTCTGATAATTTTAATTATTCCTTTCGCTTTCCGTTGTTTTTTTATATGTCGAGATTTGTAAAAAAATTTCTGTTACATTAATTTCAGTTTTACTTTACCGACGCATGAATAAGGTGATGAGGCCCGTGGCAATGTTAATCTTACATAAGGCGGAAGATTACACAACGTGCATACAAGAAGATCCTGAGCAGGGCTTTCAAAACTGCTCATTTTACCGTGAATATCCTATAACATGGAGAGACAATAAAGTGACTGGCAAAAATTGTCCATATTACCTACTTCGATAATTACCGGCGCTTCATTTACAGCCATACAACTTTTGTAAATGTACGCAAGAATCCATCAGTTTAGTGAATTGTTGATTTTGTTACTCGTTTAGATTAATAATATATTTTATTCGTTACAAGGTAATTAAAAATAATCATAATTAATATTAAGTAATGACATTATTTGTCCTCGACAGTAACTCCAGCGAATCCTTAGTGATGTTCGGATTTCTCAAGCTGGATGTTTTAAGAAACCCATTTTCTGCACACGCGAGCAAATTTCCACGTCTCGTTTTGCTGTAGCGATTCGATGTAGTGATGTTACAAGCAGCAGAGCTTTTCTTTTTCCATGAGTAAGTGGATAGAAAGCTCTAATTTTCCACAGGAGCCGTCATTTTCTTATTGTAGTGGCGACGAATGATATTCGTGTGTGGGTGAAGATATTTGGACGTCTCTTAATATCGAGGTCGTGAGAGGCGATGAGGGTGAAGTGAGGTGAGAATGTAGCATAGCCGGAGTACAAGGGCAGGAGAAAACGGGGACCCCGGTTGCAGCCGGGTCGGAGACGAGTAGTCTAACCATCACACCACCGCGGCCCCAGCAATAATAGTCGTGCTACCTCGCCAAAGTTCGCGACTGACGGGGAAGAAAATAAGGTCGTGTGGTTATTTGTTGACAGCGATCAGTTTTAGCTGTTTCTGGTTCTACGGACTCTTGAGTCTGCTGTGAATCGTGAGAGTGCGGAGTGGCGCCACAACGGTCTCCCACAGCTGCAGACGAGGCCTTCTCACAGCTCCACACCACTGCAGGGGACTTCCGCCGGGTTCTCTTGCGCCGCAGAAACTTCCAGAACACCAAAGACAGCCAGAAAGCCTTCCTCGAAACCTGCCGCATGACGTCACTTCGATACTCCAGCAACTGCAAGAAATTCTTACCACTCTAAACCCGTTCCTCCCTCTTATCCTCCAACTCGCAACCCAGTTCTGCCAACCCACCCCAACTAAATAAACAGTTTTCCCATTACGACCACCAACAAATACGCACACAATTAATAAAATTAACATAATTTACTTCTCACTAAATGAAATCGATCTAGAAAGCAGTGAAGCCAGTAATTTTACTGGAGTGGCTTTGTTACTTTATACATTAGAAAATGAGCGAGTAACTGTCGCCTCACGTCACGTGATCGCCGAGACGGAAAGAAAAGACCGCTGCGGAGGAAGTGACGGGTGCGCACCGCTGCGGCTGGACGACCAACTAACAACGGAGACGACAGCCTTCATAAACGTCTGGAGACACCCGCCGACGTGGCAGACCACGGCCCGTCGGCTCGCATCCTCCCGAGTGACCTGTCCACGCTACACCGCGCCGCCCACCACAGTAGACAAGCACTCTGAAACTAACTGGCGCCGCAGTTGACCGGACGTGTACCGTTGTAGGAACGAAATGTTTTGCACCCGTAGCCCATCTAGACTGTTGACCCGTTCGGTCCGGAATTAATTGACGGGCTCGTGTGTTGCAGTAGTACAATATTTTGATGTGCACTGTACTTGTGTCAATCGTTCTTCCCGTGACCAATGAGCAACGTATTGCGTGTTCATTGCTGTCAGCATTGACCATTCACAAATGAGGGCTGCAGAAACTTCAACAAGTCAGATTTCTTACACTGGAGACGTTCGAAACACTGGACACTGATTACTTGTTATGTACACTTCCGACCATAAATATACTTCATGTGCAACATGTCCTTGATCATGGACACGGGGACTGAAAGTGTTAACATAGGGAAAGCAAACAGTTTGGTTGAAGGTTCATTTAAATTATTGTTAACCCTTTCATTTCTGCATTAATTTATCATTTCTGTTGTTGCAAATTAGAAATGTTTAGAGCATGCTGTACTTAGCTGGCAGAGAAATTGTTTAGTTATCACAACCAAAAATCTGTCATATCTGTGCTCGGTGATCAGTGAGATGAACCAGTCATAACGTAGCGTAGTAGCGTGGTTTAGTAATCTGTTACACACAGGGAAGATCATTGGACACTGGGCCTCGCAGAGTACAGTACTGGTCATATATAATATTCCTGTGCAACATGTTGGCGATTGTCTACGATGGCCGTGAAAGTGTTAAGAGTGAGATGGACCACCGCATGTTTTGTGAAATAGTTCGATAACACGAATAAGCGTATGTCGGTAAATAAATGTTCTGAAAATACGACTTTTTGTCAGAGAAGATAAAAAATATTATCTATCCCCTGTTTTTTTTTGTCGTATTAAGTGTAATCTTGCAGAAAAAGATTCGTGAAAATGGTATAATATCGCATTGTCAAAGCTTGCCAATGCAGTTTCCTCAAGCGACAAGAGAAAAGTACAAAGATACAGGCGTAGTTTAATCTGTGGTCTTTCATCGCGTGTAATAAAACCCCAATGCTACAAATATAATTTACATAGTACAGCGTTAGGACGGAAACACTGCACGTATTGCGCGTAGGAGCGATGAGGCGCTAGGCGTGCGTGTTAGTGTCGCCCGTATCGTTCCCTCGCTTCTTGACCTTGGACGCGGGGTTTCCACGAGGGTCCATCCCTATCTCTTAACGTAGATAGTAACTGCAACATGACTATTGGTTGCCGTGTTGTCTGTGATTGTAGCTGCTACTATGGATATAGTTCCTAAGCAGAGCATTACGTTGCTCACAAAGAACAGACAGTGCCTTCAACAGAATAAACAAAGTAATAGGCTGGATTGTTCCCACAACGAACAGAACTTGTGTTTCTGGCAGTGAAATTTGCTTGCTGCTAACCTGAGTGTATGCGTACCCATTCTCTGATCTGATAGGCTGCGCGAGGGTCTGGGGACGAGCCTCGAGTTTGATTGGCTACTACGCTCCGCGATAGGCTGCCTGTCGGCTGGGCTGTTGGCTGGGTAGTAGGTTACCAGATAAAGGTTAGCGAACGCTGCTGACTAGCGAGGCATATCTTGTCGGCGTGAGCTGCTCTGTGTTCGCGGGACAGGCGGCTGTTTCAGTTCTGTATTTCGAAGTGCTCCGTGCCCACCGCATATTCCTAGTCTTGAAGGCGAGGTCGGTCGACTTCTCAACTACGACGTCCCGACAGGACTCGGCGGGGCAAGGGAGAAGAAGTCGGCGGTTCTGATTCTCATGCAAAGCAGGTCTTCTTAGCAAACATTAATTAGCATTACAAACAGTTGCTCCGTGACTCGGGTTCCGAAAAGCCTGCGAACTGTTTTCCAGGGCGGGCTGTCTCCAGTCTGTCATCTCCCTTCTTCGTAGTCGGTAATAAAAGTCTAGGACAGAGAGTAACTATTAACGCAAAAGCCAAGCCAGACCGTATATTGCGAAATACAACCGCAAGCACCAGTGAATTGTAATCGCTTGCCAGACAATTGACAGAACATGGTTCACCAATAAGTATTAGAGGGACATCACTGTTGTAGTGGTCAGACTACTTGTCACTCCCACCAAGGCGAACTGGGTTCAATCCCCGCCCGGGTCACTCCCGGATTTCCTCAGGTGGGAATCGTGCCGGACGATGCTGCTGGTCGGTGGGTTTTCTCGGGGATCTCCCATTTCCCCTGCCCTTGCATTCCGGCGCTGCTCCATTCTCGCCTCACTTCATCCTCATCGGCTTTCAAGACTACGCTGTTAAGAGGAGCCCAAATCCCTCTCAACTATCTCATCATTTACGAATAAGTAGGACAGTGTATTTTTCGCGAAAATATTTGAGCTCATACTGTACTACTTCCACGACCACAAATTCCGTTGGTTATTGGCCGCGCGCGATCGTCTACGTCAGAAGCAGGTTATTATTTTACTGGCGCCTATACAAACATTTTAGCTTAGTGAGCTATATCTACGAAACTACAAAACAGATTTACATTTAACTTTGTATACAGTACCTATGGTAATAAAAAAGTCCAATAATGCAAAAAAAATTTTGTCCTCCATTTATGAAGAGCGTCGCATGAGCAATAGAGGTTTTATGCCATATCTTCGAGACCAATCAGTCGATTGAACAATAGAGGTTTTATGCCATATCTTCGAGACCAATCAGTCGATTTCCACCAAATTGTTGACACAAGTGGCGTTATAGTAGGCAATGTGTTCTTAACGGCTCAGACACTTATTTCCAAGGCTGTGTAAACATTTCAGGTTAGTGAACCCTATCATTCAAAACATTACACTGATCAGGTCTACATCCGAAGTTGATACTCCGAAGATATAGTTGGTTGCCAGCTAACTTAATTTTACGAATTTTTCTGGATTCGAATCTCTGGTAACTCAGTTTTGTATTTTGTCTTGGTACTGATTCACATGTTTCTCGTGTCATCCCTAATGAGGTCGCTGTCAATGAGACGTCAACGCCTACCTGCTATCTGAGATTTTAAGAATTTCACTAAAATATATTTTCACCCATGGAGAGGATAGTAGGCTCATCAGTTATCAGTAACTTCTTGTTAGTCACGTTAATTGTAAATGAAACAACTTATTATAATTTATAGATAAAATGAAAGTTAAAGTTTAATTCTAACAAATATAAGATGAATTTATGTTAACACCTTGCAGACTACGCCCAAGTGTAACATGAGCAAAGCTAATTTGAACATTTCTTTGTTGTTCAGAACAAAACTCTAATGAATGTGCAGTCTTTGTTCGGTTAGTGTTCTACACGACTTCACAAGAACACCACAGCGCAGTAACAATGACACTGATGACGGAAGAATTTCTATTTTTTATAGCCACTCAAAGGGACCTGATTGAATGTAAATCCTTTTATACGATAAAGAACATTTGAGTGGGTCAATATCAGCTCGGCTCTCCATTGGTTGATGACCGGCCAATAATGAACGCTATAAAGTACAGGGTAGTGTCCGGTGTGGTATGGACCAATAGGACAATGGTAAGTTCTAACACAGACACCAACAGAACCAGTGTTCTTGCAGTAGTGGATATAGGTGACTCACTTCTAATTTGTCTTAAGAGGACTATGTAGCTGCGCGTTCAAGGTCACGAAGCGAGGGAGCCATACGGGCGACATTAACACGCACACTCCTAACGCCTCATCGCTCCTAAGGCGTGCAGTGTTTCCGTCGTAACGCTGTACTGTGCAAATTAGATCTAAAATAGTGATTGGGCGGAAGTAACTACTCGTTACTTTTGTAGTTATTACCTCGCAGGATCCGAAGTAACGAGTACCGATTCTCAGAAATACTCGTTACACAAGTAACTAATAAATCAAGAAGTTTTCGCAGGTAGCCTACCTACAGCGCAGGCTCGAGAGAACGTCCAAATGTTTGAGGGAATAGGGGGGATAATTTTGTATTAATAATTACGATGTTTGTACATTAAAAAGCTCTTTAAGTTGTATATACAAAGTGTCTTATTATGTGTTACATTTTTTTCCAGCTTATCGTAATATTTCTGGGTAATTGATATAAACAAGGTTCATTGTGTAAAACTTTAGCATATTTCGTTCTTCAGGACAGTCGTCCTTAGAGGGTTTATGATATCGATGAGAAAATTATTTAACTTGCGTTTTTGTTTACTATCAGTTTCTTTATGTGCAGCACATAATTGTTTATTTTAATGTGACTGTTTACTGATAATACATCATTACGCCTGTGCATATTTTATGTTATTCACTTAACCCACTGAAAGGTTTCTCAAGAAAACATGTCTCAGTCCAAATAAAAAATTACTGCAAATAAAGAGTTTGAAATATCTGGCACTCGGATCCATATACACGCAGCGGTCCAGTGTGCATCTGTGTAAATATTAGTCTATAAAAGAATTAACTTGTATGATTTTAAGTTCCCAAAAAAAAAACGTATTATTTAGAACAAAGATATTTTTTTTAATTGTAAAATATATTGACCAACAATTATGTATTGAGTACTAGGCGTACGTCTTATTATTTTCGTTGAAATAGGGTCGTGACCTCTCTAACTAGCCTTTTAGTAACTTGTAACTAAAGTTCCTTCTTCTTGGCCAACGCGTTACCTACCAATACTTCTAATAACGAGTAAGGAACTATAGTAACTATTCCTTCTTCACGACGTACTCGCTTTCTCCCGAAGAACTGTAAAGATGTAACTAGTAACTAAGTAACGAGTAGTAGGAACTAGAAGTAACGACTAATGGAATTAACTAGAATGCACATCCCTAATCTGTAACAGTGGAACTTTATTACACGCAATGAAAGCCCACAGATCAAACTGCATGCGTATAATCGTGCATTTCTCTTACCGCTAAAGGAAACTGCACAGGCAAGCTTTAGATATACGATATTTGACCACTTTCACGAAATATTGTCCCCATTAATACACTTAATATGATAAAAGTAAAAATATAGGGATATAGGCAATAGGTTTATATCCTTTCTGGCAAAAGTCATATCCCCATAACTTTTATTTGCCGAGATACGCGTTTACGCGCAAATGACGACAGTGCATAGCCGTCGTAAGTGCCAGTAAATGTGCGTGGATCTCGATGCAGACCTCATTGTGTTAAATGAAGGATAAAGCCCTCGTTACACGTGATATAATTAAGAAACTAACAAGTACGTCGCACATTGTGTTATTTCTCCAAAGTTCTATTCCAAAAGTGGGAAGTTACCAAGAATAGTCTATGTTAAAAACCGCTGGTCGGTGAACGCAGTTCCAAAATGTTTCTGGCCGCGTAACGCCATTTTCCTAGCGTGTGCGGCTAGAGCTCGCGGTGTAAGTTTCACCTCTGTATGCTTAACCAGTCTGTGCTTACTTCAAGGGATCGCCACGCTGTTTGGTGTCTGTCCAAAATTGGCTTCAACCCAAAATTGGCTTCAACCCAAAATTGGCTTCAACCCAAAATTTGAATAACAAAAAATTTTTTTAAAATAATTAGACAAGTACCCAGGCGAATCTCCGCCCTCCCTGATCCGGGACCCCTTATATTTCCAAGTCCACTGCAGTAATCCTTCAAAATTGTAAACCTGACTATTCCTGTAGTAATGTTCATCTGGCAGTGGTTTCTAGAAACATTTTCCTTATTGAGATGTAATCATTAATCAAAGAAATCTATCAATCTAGATAGTAGATAAAAGTTTGAATAATAATTACTATTACTATAATTTTAGAAACTCAATTACTAAATGTTCTTCTTCAGACCTCACAAATAACATATCACGTATCAATACAAACAATAATATTCAGTATATTTATGTCGAACTACCCATACAGACATAAAAAAAATACAAATATACACAAGAACAAATAAACTGAAGAAACAACACTTACACTATACAACACCTACACACAACATTACACTGACACGAACAGAACACAGACACAGACATCAAACACACGACGGACGCCTCACAAAACGACAACAACTGTCCGCCCCTCTTGTCTCCGGGGAGGATAACGGGGCGAGGGGCTCAAGGTTGGAGGCAGAGGAGTTTAAACTTTTGACATTTTTAAATTATAACGTAATATTTTCTTTTAAACTTTAACAAAATAATGATAAGCCTCTGTTTTAAAATTTAACTTGTTTTTAAATGTCATAAAGCGATAAATTTTATGTTTGGACTATTTTATAAATTAATTTAAAATTCAAGTGACTGAGACCAGTCATGGCCTTCGGCTGGGTACTGCAAATAATTTTAATATGTTCTGTTCTGTGACGTTTACCTAAGCTGTGGGAAAGAGTGGAAGAGAGACGCCTGTGGTAGGTGGACACGTCTTGTCTGGCGTCGCCGTTGATCTTTCCGCACGAGATTACATGGAGGTCGTTCAACCCAGACGCTGTCCGCCCCCTGCTAAGTTTTTCGCTATCTTATCTGTAGAACAGGAAAGTCGTTCTTCCGTTCGCCTCGTCGGGATCCTCCCGCCTTGAAGGAGCCAACGCAAATAAGAAAATGTAACCTCTTTATAGGCTAGGCTGTTCACGCTAAAGTGAGCACATTTGACGTCCTAGTTACTTTTTCGTATCAGCCATTTTTTATCATCTAACCACCTTTTCAAATAAATACTACCAATGTAAGGAATAAACACAGTGTGTATGTTCCACCTCACTCGGAACATAACGCCCAAGGCTAAAATAAAATTTAGTTAGCGACCATTATTCCAAGAGAGGGCTTTCAAAAGTGCTTACTTTACCTTGAACAGCCTATACATCCCACAGATTATACATGACGTGCAAGAGGGCTGTGGTTCATTTTAGCCCATGAACTACCGAAACGTTCTAAAGGCTGTTCACGATAAAGTGAGCACTTTTGAAATCAACCTTAGAGAAAAGTTACTACCCCTACCTGCATAATGTTTTAATGGCGCATTAATTGGTAACGATTCAGGGAAATTAGTTCCATATCTTAACGTCGAATAAAAAAGTGTCAGGTGACCATTTGTCATAACTTAAATTATTTCTTTTGCTTTCTGTTTTTAATGCATCGGCATGTAAAAATAAGCAGATTTGTAAAATATTTACTTTTATAATAATTTCACAGTTTCGCTTGACCAACGCAGAAATAAAGCGATGAGGCCCATGACAATGTTAATTTTGCATAAGGCGGAATAATACACAAGTTGCATACAAGTAGATCTTAAGCAGGGCTTTCAAAAGTGCTCATTTTACCGTGAATAGCTTATAGGTTCAGGTGACATCGTATTACGCCTGAATCACACAAACTGTTAAAGCTTTCAACAAAATAATCGTATACAGTACAGGCGACGATTTATTAAATCTGCTTCAGTTATACATTTCAATACATAAAACTGATATATATATATATATATATATATATATATATATATATATATATATATATATATATATATATATATATATATATATATATATTGTGTGTGTAGGTATTTGGTAAGTAGAAAGTACAAAATGTAATATTTATCTTCCAAAAGCTTTCATGAACATGATGGACTTGCAAAGACTAGCCACAGATAACAGACATTGAGAGCCAACGAGGCCGAAGTGATGTATGGATAAGCGTCGGAATGCAACGGCGGGGGAAACTGGATATCCCCGAGAAAACCCGCTGAACAGCGGCATCGTCCGGTACGATTCCCACTTACTAAAATCCAGCAGCGAACCGGCCCGGGGATTGAACCCGGTGTGCCCTAGGTGGGAGGCGAGCAGTCTAACCGTTCAGCCACCGCGGGCCCTCCCATTTGGCTATGTAACGCTCTGGAAATAGAATTACAGTCAAATCCATTGCGTGTTGTTGAGAAATATGTATCTCCTCCCCTCCAGACAGTCATCCGCCTTGTTTAGTGGTTAAGTCAACGTCATATCCCGGTGAGCTATTCGCGAGTTCGCGATACGCGGGGACGAATCCTCATCTGTATGCAAGGCCGTGCGACATTCTGATCCGTCACACGTAGAGATGACGTGTCGCCCGGCGCGCATGTAAATCTCGACCTTAACGGCACGCGAGTAGGCGCAGTGACCGTCAGGTCGGACGGATGTAGCAGACTTTGTGGCGCGGTCTGTGATAGTCTATCCACGGTTAAGAGAGCACTTTTGAAATCTACCTTTGCAAAATGTCTCAATCCCTACCTGTATGTAAGGGAGTCGCAGATACCGACTGCTCCACACGAATCTGTGATCAGAACTAGGTAGAATAAACTCTTTGGTAAAAAGGCGTAAGGCCCTTGGTTTACGAGAAAACTACATTAAAGTAGATAATATGACTTCATTTCACGTCAAGCACAGCACACAGCGTCAGCATGCAAAACGTCTAAACGTCATAACAGATGTTCGAAGGTTGCTCTGCCGACAGCAATGCAGTTTCCCGCATGTTGGATGCACGCAGCATGCAGGGAGCTTGGCCGCCGGGTGCACCCATGTATTACCTGTATTTAAACTGGCACAGAGTGACATGTGCAGGGTAAAGTTGGTAACAATGCAGGGAAAGTGGTTCCATGTCTAAACGTTGACTTGAGAGTTTTAGGTAAACAGAAATATAGTTCCAAAGCTTAAAGACTGTTGAGGCGAGTTACCAAAGGAAAGACTGCACGCCAGTTAAACGCATTGCGCGTAGAGGCGATGAGACAAGTGTTGAATGCGCGAGAGTCGACCTTACAGCTCATGCATCTCGACACCTCGAAGATAGCTCCAGGCAGGCGGAACTCTTAAGAAGACTGCCTCGCTGCTGTGCGAAGTGTGGTGTAGAGATTCAACAATGTCGTTTTTTTTTACAGAAGCGGTTCGACAGAAGAAAATGAATTTGGTATATAAAAGAGATTAAGGTACCATGCCAAAATGCCAAGTACTTTCATCTCTCTCTGCTTTGTGGGTAATTAGGAAGTACTTGCTCAATATGGCCAAATAGCATATTTTCTGGGGCTTACTGCACTCGTAGTTTTAATTTTTGTTACGTAAAACTATTTGCGGATAGTGTATCAATCCCTCATCTTTCATCGCGTATACAATTTGCACTGGGTCACGACAGAAAATGTTGAGGAAAAGTGTGTTCTTCTGTGTCGTGTATTGCAGGAATGGTCTGGCCGGCTAGTGCCGCCTCCACGACCACGCGAGGGGGAACCCCGGCGGACAGAGCACAAACTCCCTCGCGCCTAGCGGGAGTTCTCCCCTTCCACCCCTTCTTCGCGCCCTCTCTTTAGTTGCTTCTTCTGCCTGCTCGGAGGGGCTGTGCACCGGCTCCAGTTTTGTTGTTTCGCAGTCGTCCAGTCCGTCATGGAAATTCAACACGATCACAGACGTGGGGAGAAAACTCAGTTAAGACGGAACGTACGTCGCAAAAAGAATAATACTGTTGTTTGCACCTAAACGCGTGTCTCGGTAAATAAATATTCTGGAAATACGACGTTTTTTCCAGAAAAGATAAAAAACTATTGTCTATATCCCTATCTTTGCCTATGAAGTTTCTTTAAGCGGCTAGAGAAAAGTACGCTTATACACAAGCACTTTCATCGTGTGTAATAAAACTCCACAGTTACAGATCTAGTTTACACAGTGCAGAGTTAGGAAGGAAAAACTGCACGCCTTGCGGGTAGGAGCGATAAGGCACTAGGCGTGCTTGTTAGTGTCGCCCGTATCGCTCCCTCGCTTGTTGACCTTGGACGCGCAGATACATAGTTCCGTTACGAGTGTTGAAGTGCAAAAAATGTTTTTCGATATTTTTAGGAAATTTTTTAATGGTGCTTTATTGCATAGAATAGTACGGTGATAAAAGTATCAAAAAACATGGAATATTAATTAATTAAAAATTAATGCCGGAAATTACAGGAATTTGTGAATTACAAGTATTGGCATACATATTTAAAAATCTTGCATCTTCATCACGTTTGGCTACAGTTCTAATTAATTACTAATGCCTAGGGACCTGCAAAATTCGCGTTAATATTTGAGGACATTTTTAACTGAAAACATTTTTACCCTTGAAACACGTTTGTCATTGGACCATACTTCATTTGACACGCCCCGGGTAACTCGGCGCCAATAAAGAACACTTCACAATTGTGTGCCCCAATCTCGTGCAGTTCAGTCAGAAAGGGAATGTCTTCACAATACTGCAGTAGCCAGTGGAGAAACAACGCCGGCTACAGTATATATATATATATATATATATATATATATATATATATATATATATAGTAATATATATTACTATCAAGTTTAGGCTGATGCTAAATAATGACGCGAATTTTGCAGGTCCCTATTAATGCCATTCGAATAAGATGAAATAATTCCATGGAACTTCTTCCAGGGGTTCAGCAATAATTTTATTTTAAGTTTTAGATTAAAATTGAAATCGAATAAAAGTCGTAACAAAATTCCAAATCTCAAAGAAATTTCTTCGTGGCGTTCCTAGATATTTAAAAAACACTTTAGCTTAAATCAAATATTGTGCTCGTGTATAACTTTTAGAAAATTATTTGGCGCAAATTGTAGAGTTGAAATGCGAATAGTTCTGCCAAAAATAAAAGTATGCCAGCGTTATTTTTAAACTGATTTGGCAATTTTATCAAATAGTTATTGATGATTTATCGCAAAAACGCAAAAGATCTTAATAATGCGGGGAATAAATTAAGCACTTTGAAGAGTATTAACGCGAAACATCAAAACGGTTGCGTTCTGGGTGGGGCCACGGGAACAAGAAAATGTGTGGTCATTAAACTTGCAGCCCCAGAAAGAAATTACCACTACGTAGCACTTGGCTCAGTCCGGGACCACCACATTTAATAAAGTATTCATAAATACAAACTTGGACGCTGTGCGTGAACCTCAGTCACTGTGACCCAATATATCCATCGTCGTAGACATCACGGTCACAGAGTCTAGTACCTACATTCACGGCTACTTCCGACTTTTCTGAAGCGCTGTTAAAGTTCAATTTCCCGGATATCCCTCCGCTTCAAGTAAACAAAGCTTAACAGAGTGTACAAAATTACAACCCTAGTCATAGCATTCGTGCGCACTCAGTGCAATAATATCTGGCATGAGAACTATTTCTCACTAGGTATTACCAGAGCCACCTGATTTTCGCGTAGGCTAAACTTCAATAACCTATGTGCACTTTTCCGGCCTTCCTTTGGCTATTGGCCTCTTATCTTCGTGCGAAGAGAGTACTTTGCATGGGTGAGCCAATCAGAATGAAGTTTCTACGATACTGACCGTCCGTGATTCGCGAACAGACAGATAAAATGCGCAACAATGCAAACGATCCAATAACGAGAGTGGTTCTGATCTAAAGTGTTTTGGAACACATCTTGTCCTGGAATCTTTTCGCGAAAAACAGGTGCACCTATTTATTAACAACACATATATTATCTCTTTGGATTTATTCGTATTACTTATAAATGAAATATTATAACTTACAGGTCAAATGTAAGTAAGAGTTTAATTTAATGAATATTAATAATTTTTTTTTACTACAATTTTAAAACGATTTTGATATGTTACGTATTTAGGAAGCAACTAAACACATCAAACATAGGGTGATTTCCCAAAGGACTGTTTCAAAAAGGGAGAAGGAAACAGTGAATACTATAGGTTACGAAAAATTAAAGAGGCTGAGAAAAATAGCTTATCTCGCGAACTCCAGCCCCGCACGCGCCAGCGAAATGGCGTCGCTAGCCAGCAAATGTTGGAATTCCGATATCTAATCAGCGTCTGGTGACTAAAGCTGGGTTCACAAACATCCGTCTCATCTGTCAGTCTCCTGTTCGTCAGCGGTCACGTGATCACCAACCAATCACAGTGCAGCCTATTTTTTTTCCATCCCTCAATCCGTCAAATATTTCTCAATCATTAACTTTCGACGGACTGAGGGATGGGCCACCGCCTTATTCTAAAGACATTCCGTAGATGCGAATACGCACTTTAAAATAAAATGCAAGGCCGTGGATTTGTGTATATTATCTTAGGTGGTAAATTCAGGGATTTTAAATGTGAACAATAATTCACTATAAATTCTTATTGCGTAAAGAAATATTTTTCCAAACAGTTCTCTCTTGAAAATGGATTTCCAACCAAAATATACCTCCAACTCAAGGAAGACCACTATGTTAGGTTGTCACACTGGAATGTTGCCATGCAGAATGATTGACGGACGACGGATTGTTGTGAGTCGCTTTCAACTGACGGCTGTAAAAACACACGGATGACTGGCCGATGGACGGGTGACTGACTGATGCGACGGATGATTGTGAGCCCAGATTTACATGTCAGCCAGAAGCCCAGCCAATAGGAATCAATTAAACACAAGACCCGCTCCCTAAAGCTTTGGGAAGCCAATAAGAGAATATAAACGCCAACATCAAAAAGATCGCCACATTATTTCGCCTCTGTGTGCTTATCGACTCTGTGTTAGTGTAAGTGGTGGGAGGGGGGTTTGTAACTTCCCTCCTACCCCCTCCACAACCACATATCATTTTGCCAACGAAGTTGTCAAAAATTAATATTAAATTATAGGTAGGGATAGGAAAAATTCGCGAGTTCAATGACCTGTAGGCTAGACTCCGCAGTCATGTGTATACTCGAGCCTCAGATGTTTGTTCATTGGCTGCTGGCCCATAGAGTAGCCAGTGTTACTCCACACCTGGCAGTATGGCACTCGCTACTTGTTTCCTTGCAAGTCTGCTATTGGCTCAGAGTCGTCCAGGGCGTGTCTAATAAACTGTGATCCAATTGCTAAGTCAACTTCAGTGTACACGTGTTTGACGTCTATCTTGTCCTGAAACGAACTCGAGAAATGTTCCTATCCCTAATTATAGGCTGTTCACGATAAAGTGAGTACGTGTTAAGGCCCTTCCAATAGGCATTTACCACTTATAAATATGCTTTATTGCAGCCTCATACAAAAACTTTTGAAAGTGGTGGAAGTATACACCGTATTTATTAGTCACGTGACAATGCTGATATTAAAAAACGGCTTAAATATAAAAACTGTCTTAAAAGAAAAATTTGGAAGGGCCTTAAAAAGTGCTCACTTTACCGTGAACGGCCTATACTAACAATTTGTGTGCTGCCGGCGTAATGCAACGTCGCGTGAATTTAACTCAGTTGTATAGAGTTTACCTCATCATACTACATCCGCATTCTTTAAAGACTCAGGGGAAGAAATACCACTCGACCAGACGTTTTTGTAACATTCTCCTCAGCGCTCAAATGAAAAGGACGAATCGTGTATTTGCAAAACACATTAGTTCAGAAACACTTTAGTGGTTGGGGGATGTGGACTTCCACGCGTCTTACCTCTCTGCCAGCCAATCACGGACGTTCAGTGTCGGGGTAACTTAAGTATGATTGGCCCAGTCGAGCATAAAATGTCTTCTTACCCAGACAAGCAACCACAATAGCCAAAGGAAATTTGCAAGTGTGCAGCAACCAAGTTGAACCTTTGCGCGTAAACCTTTACCCGAAAAACGCGTGGCCATATATATATTATTCGACGTAGGAAAGACCATTTGATTCGGGACACTTGATTGGGCAGTGAACCGGCCAGAAATGAACGTTAAACAGGACAGTCAGCTTGTCCGGTGTTGTGTGAAGCGATATGACTAGAGACCTGAAAAATTCGCGAATTCATTTGGAGACGTGCTAGAATTCAAAACACATGTGTTTATATAACTTTAGCCATTGGTACACTCGGTGTTTGACACCTCCTGGAGGATGAACCAGTTATGACTTAGAACAGTAAGACGGTTTGCAAATAATTTAACGCCAGGTAAGATCATTGGTCATTGAATTTCTCAATGTGCAGCACGGACCAAAAATTACCTGCACGTTCGTAATTTACACAATATTGTGTAAACTGGGTCTGAATGGGTTAAATAGTGTAAATAATTAGCGTTTATTAAGTGAATGTAAACGATAAACAATAATAAGAATTGAGATAGATATTTAATATTGCGCTGCTAGCCGAGAATACCAAGAGTAATAAAGGAGACAAATTGTTTAATGTTGCAAGTAATAGCTGAGTGAATATTTACAACTTTATAAAAGAATTATAAATTATATATATATATATATATAATTTTTTAAGACCTCCATCCCTCACGATGGTGGATAGGACTCCGGCGTCTTGCAATAATACTTTGAGATAGCGGGGCCGCGGTGGTGTAGTGGTCAGATTACTTGCATTTCACGTAGACGAACCGGGTTCGATTCCGGGCCGGGTCACTCCCGGATTGTCGCAAGTGGGAATCGTGCCGGACGATGCCGCTGGTCGGCGTCTCTTCTCGGGGATTGCCCTCCCCTCCCCCGGCCTTTCATTCCGGCGCTACTCCATACTCACCTCACTCCACCCTCATCGGCTCTCAAGACGTCGATGTTAAGGGGCATCATTTCCCGCCGTCTTGGGTTTACGGAATTTTCGCAATGGCGTGCATCACAGATTTTTGTCTCGACAAGACATAGGTCGTTGCTTTCCACATGTTCTAAAACAGTAAGTGCTTGACCACTGTAGTCAGTATCATTTCTGCAACCGCCCGCAAGAAAAAAAAATGACACATTCCTTGGCAGCATTCACCAGTCAGAAATTAATACAGACAGTAGTACTGTATAGTTTGATAAAACTTTAGAAACTATTATTAGAGACCTGCAAAGTTCGCGTTATTATTTGAGGCCAGCTTAAACTTGAAACACTCTTACATTAGCATCATGTTGTCATTGAATCATGCATTATTCGACACACCCCCGGGTAACTATACGCCTATAAGAAAACACTTCACAATGGTTTGCCCCAATCACATACTGTTCACTCGGAAAGGGAATGACTTCACATCTGGGCAGCAGTGAATGGAGAAATTATTCCAGCTCCGGTATATACAGTACTGTGAATTTTCGGTTGACGTCAAGAAATATCGCGAATTTGCAGGTCCCTAAATATTACTTATGCCATGACGTGCGAAAAATTTTGTTAAGCATTTCAAAATGGAATAATTGCAAAAATTGTGAAAATCGAAGATGGCGGGGCGTGATCCACCGCACGCCAGCCACCCTGCGTTGACACCACAGATGCTGCTACGCGGGGGCGGTTCGCAGACTGCGGCGGCGCGCGCTAGCAGACGTAGTTGGCGAGGCGGCCGCCAGGCAGCAGCAGCGCGGGCCCCAGGCGGGTTTTAGCACGGTCGCGCGGGGCGGACGGCGTCAGTTGCCGGCCGGCTGCCGTGTGTTGTGGTAGTAGTGTGTGTGAGTGCCGCAGGCGGGGTGTGCCCTAGTGCGTGCGTGCGCGGTCCGGGCATGTTGGTCGGGATTGCTGCCTGCGACAGTAGCTGGGCCCTCGCACGAGTCTCCGGGGACACGTGAACATGCTGGTTCTACACTCCAGGTGAGTCCCTCGCCGAACTAAGACTGCACCCGCGCACTAGAACATTTGTTCAGTGCACCGCGATTGTTATGGGGCGGAGGCCTTTAGCCTCTCCCACCCCATCCACTTTCAGATTACATAAAATCGGGTAGACATAAGCACCACCACTTCCCCCAAAATCATTGCTATGTATATGCTGTTCACGGTAAAATGAGCACTTTTAAAAGCCCTGTTAAAGATCTATTTGAATGCACATTGCCTATTATTCCGCCTTATGTAAGATTAACATTGCTATCACCCTCGTTACTATATCCATGCGTTGGTCAAGTAAAATTTTAAATTATTAGTAAGTAAATATTATACAAATCTGCTCATTTTGACACTTCAGTGTATTAAAAAACAAAACAGAAAGCGAAAGTAATAATTTAAGTCTTCACAAATGGTTACCTAACACTTTTTATTCGATTTTAAGATGTGGAACAATTTTCCATCTATCGTTACCAACTTTACTGGGCAAATGTTACTCACTGTGCCTATTAAAACATATGCATTCAGGGACAGTGGCATTTTTCTATGGTTCATTCCTAAATTGCTCACTTTATTGTGAACAGCCTTTACCAACACCCTCACGCTGAGTAGCTCAGCTCCAGTGATGGTAAATGTAGCCGAGGACGGTTCAGATTTTTGCATTTGGGCTTCGTGGAGGGCAATAGCTTGTGTATATGTGTGTTTCGCATGGAATTTTCACTAGTTTTATTGTCTTTCGGGTTTTTTTTTATTGTAAAGGACTCTTTAACGCCCCCCGGTTTTATGTTTGAAAGCTTAGCAGGGGACGGCTTACAGAAAAACTTATAACCTAGCTTAAATTAACACCCGTGCCTTACTACCCGGGGTTCGAACCCAGAGCCTCCCGCACCTCAGATCGGCGGCACACCAACCGGCTGCTCCACGGGAGGAGGTCGGCCATTGTATTTCGGTTTTTTGGATTTTGAAAATTCTATTTCTGGGTTTGCAAGGGTTAGTTCATAGGGCTAGGCGCGCTTCGCGCCGCATTGGATTAACGTAAGGAAAAAGTGTTGGTAGAATGACACGCGACATGACATAACAGTCCCGGAGAGTAGGCAGTTACCCTCCCCAGACTATGAAGGTAACACGGAATTTACACCTCAGGGCAGGTATGCTAAGATCTAATGCAGTTTCAGTAGTAACTAAAGGCTGTTCACGCTAAAGTGAGCACTTTTGAAATCAACCTTGGAAAAATGTCACTGTCCCTGAATGAATATTCTTTAATCGGGTGCACTGAGTGATGTGCGCCTAATACAGTTGGTAACGATGGAGAGAAAGTAGTTCCATGTCTTAACGTCAAATAAAAAATGTTACGTAACCATTTGTGATAACTGAAATTATTTCGTTAGCTTTCTGTTTTTTTAAGGCTCCGAAGTGTAAAAATTAGGATATTTGTCACATATTTACTTTTCTAATAGTTGCACAGTTTCAAATGACCGATGCATGAATAAAGTGCTGAGGCACATGGCAATGTCATTTTTACATAAGGCGGAGTAATACACAACGTGCGTACAAGAAGATCTTAAGCAGGGCTTTCAAAAGTGGTCATTTCACCGCGAACAGCCTATAGAATACAAATCACTTTGAAGTCGCCGACCTTCCGTGGCGCAGTCCAGTCGGTTGGTGCGCCGCCGCTCTGTGGTGTGGGAGGTCCTGGGTTCGAATCCTAAGTAAGGCACGGGTGTTAGATATGTTTGATCGTAAGTTAGTTTGTATGCCGTCCCCTGGTAAACCTGCAGATATAAAGCCGGGGGACGTTAATGAGACATTTTCAATACCAATATATTGAATTCAAGTGAACAGTCGATATTCTTCGGTTTTTGTAAGTTGTCAAATAGGGTAGTGTTTGTTGAAGGTTCCCGAGGACTCGGGTAGAGATAGTGGAAAATCGCGAAAAAAAATTTTCAGCCTACAGATGTTCTATAACACTCTAGCAAGTGTATTCTTTCATGACTGGTTGAATGAACAGCGTTTTGACTCGGCCAAGTTGTTTGCAGACCAATCACGAACGTCCTGCCTTATAATATCAGAATCCTCACTGGCCCAGTTAAATGGGAGAGTTTGTTCATACACGTGCATGGCAGCCAATAAGGAAAGGAAACTGTCAGACAGAATGATTAATCCTAGCAAACAGTCAGCTTTTCCCGCCATACACGATTATCTCTACTCGTAGGTATCGCGGTAAAAGACGACTGTTTGCTAGGATTCAATGTTCTGTGCACATGTCAGGCAGTTTTATTTCCTTATTGGGTGTCATGCATGTATGAAGATACTATCCCATTTCACTGGACCAATGAAGATTCTGGTACTATACGGCAGAAAGTTCGTGATTGCTCTACAAACAACTTAGCCGAGTCGAAACCTTGTTCATCCAATCATGAAAGAATAAACTAGTTAGAGCGTTATAGAAGATATGCTGGCTCCAAAGATTTTCGCGATTTTATATCATCTTTACTCATAGGTAATTTTTTGTAACTTAACAAGCATGTTGCACATGGCGGCCCACACATTGTCACACTAGGTTACATTAATTATTAGCTACTAGTCGGAAATACAATTTCCACGACACGACCGTCCCGACACCCACAACACGACAGTCCCGACATGGCATGGAAAACTAAAGAGCCAATGAAATACAAAATAGATCTCGCGTAACCCCGACAAATTATGTCGTCCGACCAGCGTTTTTGGAGTAGTAATGATTTCTATTTCTGCCGTGTCGTGCGGTACGACCCACAGAGTGTACAACTTTGGAAAATGAGATTGTATGCAAGTTTTCCCTACAATAGCAAATACGCAACTTAAAGGGAAAAAAATGGAAAATTACTGTATCTAACTTTTCAAGATAATAATTTTACCTTCGCATGCAATAAGCCCCTTTACACTGTCACATTTTTTCCGTCAAACTGCTTCCAATAATTTTGGCCAAATAAAGTTGGACAGTTATGACGTCATCGAAACTTCATAAACGTCGCCATTTTTGTCTGAGAAAGTTCGATGGCTTCAGTTTCCATCAAACATTTGAAAATTGGACCAGATCTAAAATCTATGTAATGTTTGACGATCTCAGCCAATAAGAAATGTGCACGACAAAAATGGACGTCAAGAAACTTAAAATAACAAAACATTTCAGGAAACGTAATAAGTTATGAAGATAATTAATTTATGTGGAAGCTGTCTGGGCATGAATGATATTTTAAGTGAATATTGCACATAATATTACGATCTCAGAAGCATTTATTTCACTGTGTAGGAAACATATCTTATAAGTCAAGTTTTAATTTAGTAAAGAATCGAAAATAAATTGCAATAATACCTACTTACATTTCTTCCTGCAATGGACCGCATGGAAAAACAAAAGCAACATCTCACTATGAAAATAATATTTGAATAATATTTCAAATTAGATTCTCCCAATAAAAAAATTTGACAGTGACACATTTTCAAACACATTCAAAATTATTTGATAAAATTTATTGGAAGGAAAAATTTGATGGTTGTATTTTTTCCTCAAATTTTATTGTCAGGTATAGTTGAAGGTAAAAATTTGATCGTGTGAAGGGGGCTTTAGCCTGTCACCTTCATATGTTCCAAATTCACCTCTTGTCCGCCGCCTTTAAAACTATCATAGACTATCAGCGCCTTATAAATAGTTACCTAAAATGCCGAGACATGGTTGCCACACGTCTGGAAAATCGGGAAAAGACAGGGAATCTGAAATTAGCCAGGGAAAATTGTAAATGTTCTGGAATTTCTTACCTTCACATTGTGGGTTTTTTTTTCTCTCTCGTGCTTTAAAGACGTTGCATATATTGCGTAAAGAATAGATCGTGAATACCATTAATAGCACATAGGCAGCGGCATCTAACATGTGACGTCACATGATACCGAGCCACCCCCTTCGACCTTACTTGAGTCGGCCGTATGAGCCGTCAAGGTCGAACGATCATGGTCCATCGTTGCACGTAGAATTGTGCTCCAGTTATTAAACTGCAAAAGAGATCGAGAAAATAGCAATACGTTACCGTAAAGTGTTTATTATATTTTTGTAACATGTTGTGTTGAAATATTTTGGTAAATAACTAGTATCATTAATTATACTCGTGCCTTAAATCGGAGATAATCGATAAATCTCGTTCGGGATTCTTCGGATTTCGGCCGATCACGCATGAATGCTGCGTAGATTTCCCAGAAGTCTGTGCGGATGAATTGTCGGGCGCCATATTATCTAGTGTTTCGCTTTGATTATATTTCGTTATTTTTATGTAAGGTGATTTCTTCAGTGTAATAATGAGTGTATTATTACACTAAAAAATGTATGTGTTCAATCGGCAGGAAGCGCTCACAGATTGTTGCGTGTGTTTTAAGTGCTCATGATTCTATTGTGTTCGACTTTAGCGTATTGTGTAGTGATTGTCTGTGCACGTGAACAATTTCATTTGATCAATGACGATTTTGGCGTATTTATAGATAAGTGTCATATCAACTGAGTAAACTGAAAATATTTACTACGTGAATTTATTTGATGAACAAAGTATCGCATGGTAACAAATGTTGAGGTTAAATGTAAATAAGGCGTTTAGTCCGAGTTTATAAACTATGCAAGTAAAGCAGAGTCGCGGAAAGTAGAATTCAAACAATCCAAAGGTGCCTGTTTATAAACGTTGCAAGACGCAAGAACACAATGCCAAATTTGGTCAACTGTCAACCTTGCGTTCTTGCTTGTGTTTTGCGCCTTCTAAATTGGCAATACTGGATCACAAAATCATTTTGCACTCGTATAGAATGCTACAGTTTCCAGTTTTCGTATTATTTTTATTTTATTTTTTGACACGTGTTAACTGTCTGCACACGAATCACGTAGGATCCATGCCGTTGTTGTAGAATTCTGAGTGGCCCGGTCAAATATGAAAACGTCTTCTCAAGTAGACATCAACCATTGCCAATAAACAAACTGCTGTTGGGTGCTTATAGTGTTGAAGTCTACCCTGTACTCATAACCTACGTCACCTAACTATCTAACCTTATTAAAACTAAATTTTAGCAATCCTTTGCCCAGCACCAGCGACGTGAATTTCTATGCATTACTAGCTTCAACATCCCCCCCCCCCCCGCCACCATTTATCCAGAAATTGAATCAAACCTTTTCAAAAATCAACTTATGTATGGCGTGTCAGATTGTTTTGTTTCCTAAATATACTGCGTATCACAAGCGTTTTGTACTGCCGTTGATATAAAAGTACCTTATTTTTGGTTGAATTGAACTTTTACTTATATTTTATCTATAAATTATAAGATTTCATTCATAAATAATATCAATAAAAACAGAGAGAAACTATGTGTGTTTGGTAATATCGAGTATAGGCTGTTCACGGTAAAATGAGCACTTTTGAAAACCTTGCTTGAGATGTACTTGTATGCACGTTGTGTATTATTCCGCCTTTTATAAAATTAACATAGCCATGGGCCTCATCACTTTGTTCATGTGTCGGTAAAGTGAAACTGTGAGTTTATTAGAATAGGTAAATATTTTTTTAATGTGCTAATTGTTACATACTGTGGCGTTAAAAAAACAGAAAGCGAGATAAATATTTTAAGTTATCACAAATGGTTACCTAACACTTTTTGTTCGGCGTTGGTATATGGAACTACTTTCTATCCATCGTTACCAACTTTACCGGGCGTATGTCACTCAGTGCGCCCGTAGAATACATGCAGGCAGGGGCAGTGATATTTTTCTTAGGTTGATTTCATAAGTGCTCACTTTATCGTGAACAGCCTTAAAGAAATAGTTCTTACACCAAATATTATTACACTGTGTGCGCATGAATTCGGTGCGTTGTCCCCCTGATGTAATATTCTGGACCCGGTTAAGCTTCGTATGGATGAGGCGGAGGAATATCCCAGAAGTAGAACCACAGCAGGGCTTCAGAAAAGTTGGAAATATCCGCGAGTGAACTGTAGCGTGCGCTTTAACACTTTCGCAGATGGCGCTGGATTATTTTTGCCACGTAGAACCAGCAGCCAAGGCGCGTTGCATGAATACCCTAGAAAAAAGGAGAAAGTCTCATTCCGCTGATGAGGCGCCGGCAGCTGTGGAAATGCACAATTTAAGTGGCTGATGCGTCAGCGGGTGAATAAGCTACTCGTTGCGACTTCATTTACTCAGAACATTGCAGCTGCGAGTTTCCTGGCGCCAGACTCCAACTGCGAACATTTCGCCGACCGCGGCTTGTTAGCGAAGTTAGAGTTCAATGACCCTACTTACGCTCCTTTCTCAATGTATTGGGACACCCAAATTTCGCGAAAAGATTTCACGACCTGTTGTAATTTCGTAACACTTTAGCTCAGATTCACAATTTAAATGATTGGATGGTTTCCGTGTTATAGGCTGTTCACGGTAAAGTGAGCACTTTTTCAAGCCCTGCTTAAGATCTACTTGCATGCATGTTGTGTAGTCTTCTGACTTATCTAAAATTAGCATTGCCATTGCCCCCATCATGTCATCATTTTATTCGTGCGTCGGTCAAGTGAAACCGTGAATTTATTTGAAAAGTAAGTATTTTACAAATCTGCTCATTTTTATACTCCGATGCATTTAAAAAAAAAACAGGAAACGAAAAAAATAATTCATGTTTTACCTAAAAAAAATTTTATTCGACGTTAAGATATGGAACTACTTTCCATCCATCGTTACCAACTTAACTGGGCGCATGTCACTCAGTGTGCCCGTTAAAGTATGTGCAGGCAGGGGCAGTGATATTTTTCTAAGGTTGATTTCAAAAGTGCTCACTTTATTGGGAACAGCGCTTACTAAGTATATTTCATTGCAGACTCAGACATTGCCTTTTAACCCCTTAACATATCCCGAGTATACTCGTTAACATATGACGTGTTGCAAAATAGGTAAAGTTATGGTCGCTGCTGTACAGTTCAAGTAGGTACGCCACTACATACAGCGTCTTTTATAGGTTATTACTATTGGCTGCTGAAGACACGCCGATATTCTATTATTGGTTGCAGACAAAGTAATAGACCAGTAGAAATTGTTTCCATAGTGTCTACCGTTTATGTTAGTACAGGGGATTTGTAAGTACATGTCAGACCAAAAATCTCGTATTTTGCAATACTTGGAGTGAAGAACTAATGTGTAAGTTAAGGGGTTACGAGTGGTGAAACTATAAGCCGTTTTTATCAGTCACATAGCAATGTTGATATTAACCCATTCAGTAAAAAATAAATATAAAATTTAAAGCATTGCAATCAATAAATATTCTGTTTGGGACTGTACTGATATCCATACGACGCTTTGTCTTCCTCCAAATCGATCCTAGGACTGCCTAGCACCCTCCAAGTCGAGCCTAAGACTACTTAGCACCCTCCAAGTCGATCCAAGGACTACCTAGCACCCTCCAAGTCGATCCAAGGACTACCTAGCACCCTCCAAGTCGAGTCTAGGACTACCTAGCACCCTCCAAGTCGATCCAAGGACTACCTAGCACCCTCCAAGTCGAGCCTAGGACTGCCTAGCATCGGGACCAACAGAAGTCCATCAGTGCTTTGTGTTACTGTCAGTAGTGGTTTACGAGGCTACGGAGCTTAGTCTCAGCAGTGAATGATGTCTCCCACACGTAGAGAACCTTTCTCATTGGACGGTATGTTCCTGCTGTGTACAGTGCGGACCATTCAAGCAACTTCATATGCAACGTCCCATATACAAGACGATGTTACTGAAAGGGTTAGAAAGTGCCGGAAAGACAAAAATTGGCTACAAGGAAAAATTTGGAAGGGACTTAAAAAGTGCTCACTTTACCGTGAATGGCCTATACGCATCATTTGGTGTCTGACCGCGAATTGAAGACAGTATTGAAGTTACCTAACTCTGATTGGACAGTTAAGTAGAAGAAGATGATCTCCCAAAGACACGCCGCCAATAAGCGAAAGAAAACAGCTGGTATGTCCCGTAGGGTATTTAAATATAGCATGTGCCGAAATGTTTTCGCGAAATTCTGGTTTCCCTACTAATACATTGTATTTAGGGCCTCCTGTTTTTTCGCGAAAATATTTCAGGACCACTTGTACTCCAAAACACTAGGGTTCAGATTCATCTTCGCGATTGCATGAATTTAGCGTCGCGCATCGTAGGCGTCTGCCGGAATCACGGACACTCATTGTCGGAATTGTCTAATTCTGATTGGCCCAGTCAGGCGAGGAACTGTCTCCTGACAGACACGTGGCCAGTAATTAAAGGAAAACTACACGTATGTGTAGAAATTCTCGAGTGCATTTACCCGTAGGCTAGACTTCACAATCTTATATACCTTCGTACAGATATCAACTGTTTGTTGATTGATTGTTGTGATAGTAAAAGGCGATGGTTGGGCGCACAATTGACTGCATGTTTGTTATTGTCTCATTTATCTCGAGGAGGTGTCAAACAACACGTAGACCAATTACAAAAGTAACATGAACGTACAAGTGTGTGAATTCCAACGTGTCTAGAAATGAACCCGAGAAATTATCGGGTCTCTACGTATGTGGTATGCAGTAGGACACTGGAGTCTAGCCTTCGCGTGAATATTTTCGCGACTGTCGTGTCATGCTTGTCGGGGCTGTGTGACTCCAGCTTAATTGTTTTATAACTTCCGTTAACCCCTTCCATGTCCATTGCAGACAATCGTCAACGTGTTGCACAGGAAGCTTGTATTTGGCCAGTGCTGTACTTATGCGAGGCTCAGTGCTGATGAAACCCCAGTTGTACTGATTGTGAAAAGTTCCTCGGTAAAGCGTCCATCATAAAATATTGCCTCCCGGCAGACACGTGACCAATAATCAAAGGAGAACTTCACGTATGTGGTATGCCATAGGACATTGAAGTCTAGCCTTCCTGAAAACGATACTTTTATAAATAATATCTATATCGACATTGCTTCGGCCATACCTCTTCACTCTAGGAAAATCGGCGGGTATAGACTGTTCACGGTAAGGTGAGCATTTTTGACACTCTAGTTACTTTTCTCTTTCAGCCCTTTTTTATCCTTCAAGAACTTTTTTTTTTATATTACTATGGAGGTAACAAACGCAGTGTGTATATTCCACCACACTCGGATGTTAATGCCTAAGGCTAAAATAAAATGTATTTATTGTTTACTATTCCAAGTGAGATGGCTTCCAAAAGTGCTCAGTTTACTCATGAACAGGCTGTATGATGCGCGGGCGCTGTGATGTAGCAGTCGGCCGGCACAAGGAGTGAGTTACGAGACGACGTGACCACGCCCACGTGTTCCATGACGCATGCGTACTTGGACCGAGCACACAAGGCCCGCCAGCCAACATTTCTCACGAAGCATGTTGCTGCTGAAGGACTGCAGGGTCGTGTGTGCGCCTTCAACCTGCCTCCTTGCCCGCCGGGACAAAGACGCGTGCGTTTCCAACATTCCGATCATGGAACAGATTCTCTTGGCCTTACCGCGCCCTGCAACGAGCGCCGAACTTAGCTCCGCTCGTTCCGAGCTTGCAGCTTGTATAGTCCGCCTGTTTGCTTCTCACAATTCATGTGCGTATAGGGAATCAAAGACTAAGTACGGACAAAGATCTCTCATGCCCGGTTGCACAAGCAATTATTACACGTATAAAACAACTTCTACAGATGCATCTCTTCAACGGAGCTTTTACAGATCTGGCGCGTTAGGCGTTTGTTTTTTAACATACAATTGGTCGGGCCGCATCCACTCGCTTATTTCACTTGGACATGTTCACTAGAGGCGATTGTACTCTGGACGTGAGCAGTGCGACACCAGCGCATCCAAGGAGAAACAAGACAAACTATTGCTACGCTTCGTAGCGGATGACGCCAGAAACAAAATGGTTGCTTTGCGATATAGCCAACCTGTAAATTTTTTAAATTTCTTATTACGATATCGCCTGCCTTCGACGCCCTTATATTTAGTGATTCGTTGGTTAATATGGAAGTGTTCGCTAAATAAATAGATATACCGTTTACGGTTCCTTATATATTTCCTGAAGTTCTCCTTCCAGGATATTCCTCCGCCTCATGCAAACAAAGCCTAACCGAGTTTAGAAAATTACACCAGAGGGACAACGCACTCAGTTTCGTTGTATTTTGCATAATAACTATTTCTTACTTGGCATTACCAACGTACCCATTTTCTCTCTGCTTTATTCGCATTTATCGAAAGTAAAACTTCATAATTTATCAACAAAATATTAAATAATATCAGTCTGTAGGCTGTTCACGGTACGCTGAGCACTTTTGAAAGCTCTGGTTATGATCTACTTGTATGCACGTTGTGTATTCTTCCGCCTTTAACATTGCCATGAGTCTCATTTTATTCATACTTCTGTCGAGTGAAACTGTGAAATTATTAGAGATAGGAAAATATCGCGTGTTCAGTGACCTGTAGGCTAGACTCCACAGTAATGTGTATACTCGAGCCTCAGATGTTTGTTCATTGCCACACAGAGTAGCCAGTGTTACTTCACACCTGGCAGTATGGCACTCGCTACTTGTTTCCTTGCAAGTCTGCTATTGGCTCAGAGTCGTCCAGGGCGTGTCTAATAAACTGCGATCCAATTGCAAATTCAACTTCAGTGTACACGTGTTTGACGTATATCTTGTCCTGAAACGAACTCGTGAAATGTTCCTATCCCTATAAATTATTAAGAAAATAAATATTTTACAAATCCGCTCATTTTTACACTTCGATGCATTAAAAAAGCCAAATAAATAATTTACTTTATAAAAAAAACGTTTACCTAACATATTTTTAATCGACGTTTAGATTCGGAACTACATTGTATGCATCATTACCAACATTACTGGGCGAATGTAACTCGGTAATATAGTATATGCAGGCAGAGACAGTGACTTTTTTCTAAGGTTCATTTCAAAAGTGGTCGCTTTATCGTGAACAACCTTTAATAAAAAATAACTTACATTTATGTTAACAGTATAAAACGCTTGTGATACATGGCGTGTTTAGGAAAGAACCAAATACGTCGTTCATGGGGCGATATTTTCAAAGGTTTAGTTACAAAAGTCTGAAGAAAGTGCAAATAGATTATGACTTATATCCCATTCAGACCTAGTGTTCACATTTGTGTACATTACGTCAGTGTAGGTAAGTTTTGGACTTTACTGCTCACTGCAAAGCTCAACTAGCTATGTTCTTACCTATGTGTTAATGACTAGTAAACAGTCTTCCTGGTCCAGGTCCTAATTGGTTCATATAAAAGTAGCCGAGCACGTAGCATACAGCTCATTGGCTGTGACAACGAAACAAGCTTTGTGTCGACTTAAGTACAGCACGCATCATAAAACGTTTTGTTTGAAACTCGTGAATCCATAAATTAAAGTGGGCCTGAAAGGGTTATGCTAATTATAAAAGATAGCATGTTTCACTTCTTTTTATTTTGGCTCGGGATATTTTTTTGTGAAGTAATACTGCTGCTAAATATCGGTGAATAGTTGTGACTGGAGGCCGTCTCTGGGAAGATAGTTTATCTGGCCTCATTCGTCTGCCGTGTAAAATGGGGCAGGCGGCCCTTGAGTCTTGGTAATCGCAAGTGACCCGGCCGAGACCCGACTTCGCAATCTGCGACGGTGATTAATAGCCGTTACAAATTATTCGCCTCGTAATCGACGGGTTAAGTCGTAAAACTCTACTGGACGCGCTTATCTACGCACGACGATACACTCTGTCCTGCCCTCGATGGCGCGAGCACATGCAATTAGCGCGCGAACTCTTGATCCGTCCCGGGCGCTACATCCGTCAAGCGAATGCGCGAGGCAGGTGCAGTCCATTCGCGGTAAAGTTCTACTTGCAGGATATTCCTCCGCCTCGTGCAAGCAAAGCCTAACCCCAAGCCTAGCGAATTACACCAAAGGATCAACGCCGTGTGTTCACGCGCGCTCCGTGCATAAACTGTTAAGAGTTAAGTGAGCTTTTGAAAACCCCTCATTTTGAAAGATTGTCAATAAATGTATTTATTCCCGCCTCGGACGTTGGCTTACGAGTGCGGTGGAATATACACACACTGAGTTTATCAATTACATGGCAATATTTATTTTAAAAGGTGGCCAAAGGATAAAAAACGGTTGAATGGAAAGAGTAACTAGGGCCTCAAAAGTGCTCACTTTACCGCGAACAGCCTAGGCATTATTAACCCATCTGTTTTCTCTCTTTTTCTCTTCATATTAATTAAATTTAAATATAGTAATATATAAATAAATATAATAAAAATTTCAATCTAACTAAAAACAAGGTACTTTTATGTCAATAGACTTTGAAGGCGGTTGTGATGTATTAAAAAATCAAGTACGTCATACATGGGGTGATTTTTCGTATAATTTAACAGCGAATATGCGGCTCGTGAAATGTTGCAGTGTAAGATTTCGCATGCTCACTACTATACTTTCTTGGTGCACGTAGCAAAATGTCATTTTCTCAACCACCAATCAGAATAATCCTAGTACGGAAGATCAACGACCTGCCACGTTGTTCTCAAAACTGCTTCGCAGATTGTTTTTAAGCCCCTTTCAGACGTTATTTCATTTATGGTTTAAGATGTTGCAAATAAGAAATTGTTTGATGCCGGTTGTACTTGAAGACAATACAGTAGTTGTTACGTCATCACATCCCGTGAGCTACACTCTAGACATTATTCGCAAATATACCGCAGCAGTGTATACATAGTGAGGAAGAGCGGGTGGTTAAGTTTTTCCCATACATGCATGATAGCATTGCTACATTCGCTCACGAAACAGTCAAATGCATTGTGAAGTTACATGGCGGTGCTATACATTCCTATATCTGCAGTTTCATATATGGCAGTATTGCCATACAGTGTACAGGTTAAATATTCCCATTACAGTTTAGGAAGTTTGCTAGAAAATTTCTTACAGCGTAGATGCTTTCTGTCCCACTATATAGGCTATTCACGATAAAGTAAGCATTTTTTAAGGCCTTTCCAATAGGCATTAACCACTATTAAATATATTTTATGGCAGCTTCAGACGTTAAATTTTGCGAGAGCAGTTGAATGCATACACTATGTTTATTGGTCACGTGGCAATATTTATACTAAAAAGTGGTGGAAAGATAGAAATTAGCTAGAAGGAAAAAATTAGCAGGGCCTTAAAAAGAGCTCACTTCACCGTGAATAGGCTATATAAATAAGAACCATACATAAGGTAGAATAGTAATACGATTTACGAATCACTAATCTACAGAGAAGGTCATCAGACATTTGAGCGTCTGGCCGAACATACTCTCCCTGTGAATTATTCGTACGGTCGTGCACATTGGGTCTGAACGTGTTAAAGAAACTGTTGGACGTGCGCCCTCTGTGCTGACACAACTCGAGGCGGGAGCTGTCGAGCGCATTAGAAACGCCATTTGTAGAGTACTCCGACATGGATGAATACGAGTCATTCAGAGTGCTGTACCTCGAAATGTACAGCTCAGGTACATGCAAAAATACCGGAATCTCCTACATCGAACCGTCCTGCAGACTTTCCACCAACAAAATGTTAGGGTCAGCTCTTGAAGTCTCGTAGGCATACGCGAATTGAGAACACTACTCGCCAGTTCAGAGCCATGTACTTAGAGGCGATGACACACTCGATGCGTCACTCAGCGACGCCTTTATGGCTCCCTTGCTTCTGCGATCCAGACAGGTGGACATTTGAATGGATATCGTGTCATGATAATGCAGTATCGTACACACAGTTAATGGTGTAAAATTGCTGATATTTCGTAGCAAATTAATATAAATTATTAAGAAGATTATTTGTTTTAACTAAGTATTTTCGTGTAGTCTTGGGTTGTAGATTTTTTTTTTTTTTTAATTAAATTTATTTATTTGTTTTGTTTAAACATTAGTGATATATTTTCGTATTTTCAGTTACATATCATATAAGATAGACTACAAATCACAAAACTCTAGTAAATAATATAGTCAGTTTACACGAATTCAAATTAATACATCCAGTAAAAATTCCATGGTGCATAAAGACTAGCGCCACCTGATTTTTGTGAAAAGATTTACCCGGAGGCTAAACTGCAATATCCTATGTGCACTTTTGTACCCTTCCTTTGACTATTGGCCGCTTCTCTTTGTGTGAAGAGCGTTAGTTGCAAGGGTGAGCCAATCAGAATGAAGTTTCTACGATACTGACTGTCCGTGATTCGCGAGCAGACAGATAAAATGCGTAACAATGAAAATGATCCAATCACGAAAGTGGTTCTGATCTAAAGTGTTTTGGAACACATCTTGTCCTGAAATCTTTTCGCGAACAGGTGGCCCTAATATTCACCTTTACTCTCGGGACACTGATAACGAATTAGATTTTGTCGTGTTGCACGGCAAGTGAGACAGTTTTCCTCGACCGTGGGAATGGAGTTCGCAATCAAAGAGAAAAAAATTTGCCCCAGCCAATAAATTATTTTGTCGCCACAACAAAATATTTTGTTGAGGAAGCAAAAATATAAAAACAACAAAATTGACTTTGTTTATCTATCGCAATGCACGCTTGGATAAACAGAGCCACTGAAGTCCCTTGGCGCAGTCGATTGGTGCGCCACCGATCTGGGGTGCGGGAGGCTCTGGGTTCGAATCCCGGGCATGGCATGGATGTTAATTTCAGTTAGGTTCTAAGTTAGTCTGTAAGTCGCCCCCCGCTAAGCTTTCAACGGAGGACGTTAAAAAAAAAACCTCTGCTTGACCAAACAAAAATTATTAGACCGTCATCAATTTTAGTTGAATCGCCTGTAGCGTATTTGTTTGGCCACACATTTTTTAGTTTCTTCGTTCGAAAGTACAGCTCGGGAGTTTTTTTAAATTTACGGGACAGTTATGATAGTAACGGTATTTGTTAGTGCATTTGTGTATGCTTAATAACGGTATTTGTTAGTGCATTTGTGTATGCTTAATAATGGCATTTGTTAGTGCATTTGTGTATGCTTAATAATGGTATTTGTTAGTGCATTTGTGTATGCTTAATAATGGTATTTGTTAGTGCGTTTGTGTATGCTTAATAATGGTATTTGTTAGTGCATTTGTGTATGCTTAATAATGGTATTTGTTAGTGCATTTGTGTATGCTTAATAATGGCATTTGTTAGTGCATTTGTGTATGCTTAATAATGGCATTTGTTAGTGCATTTGTGTATGCTTAATAATGACATTTGTTAGTGCATTTGTGTATGCTTAATAATGGCATGAAGATCCCAAATCAAAGTAAAGCTGTAAAATTTGAAATATTTATTCATTGACGTTGTTCAGTATTTGAAATGTATTTGTTTCAAACCATCGTCATATTATAGGTAAAGATTGTTCACGATAATGTGAGCACTTTTGAAATCAATCTTAGAAAAATTTTACTGCCCCTACCTACGTAAATTTTGACAGACTTACCGAGTGACATGCGCCCAGTTAGGTTAGTAACGATGGGTGAAAAATAGTTCCAAAGCTAAACGTCGGAATAATATTGCTAGGTAACCATGTGTTATAACTCGAATTATTTTTTCGCTTTCTGTTTTTATAATGCATCGAAGTGTAAATATGACTAGATTTGTAGAATATTTACTTTTCTAATAATTTCACAGTTTCACTTGACCGACGCATGAACAAAGCGACGAGGCTCATGGCAATATTAATTTAGCATAACACAACGTGCATACAAGTAGATATTAAGCAGGGCTTTCAAAAGTGCTCGCATTTTACCGTGAACAGCCTATAGTCATCTGAGCTGAGGTCGCTAGAGCGTAGAGATCGGACATAAAACGATAAGTTCAATTCTCGATCGGACCTTCAATCCTAACAATATTATAAATGTTCACGTTTGTTTTGTTTCGTTTGTTTCACGTCGTAGCGGCCAGACGAATTTGGTACAGGGGTAGATGATATATTCTGGATTAGCCTATGGGGTACTTTTCATTCTTGAAAAACGAACAGTTTCTTAGGGAATATATCAAATATGCCACCAGCCATTAATATAGAGCACTTGGTCGTTATAATTAAGGTTTGATTTTTGCACACGGGTTAAGCTGCGGGCAACTTGTTTAGTGTACGTGGTATGTAGTAACCAAATCTTACAGTTTGAGGCAACCATATAAGAACAATAAAATACTTAGGTTTCAACAACGAAATATTTTATTTCCTGTGCACAAACAATTAATTTGATTGCGCCAGACGAACGTTGTTTAATTCACCGAAACATTTTCTCAGTTCATGAGCAACTTATTTGCTGCTGCATTCTTGCGTATTCTGTAGTCTGGCTCCGACCTGCGAAGAATCCGCAGCTTGCAGCACACTCGAAGGCCAGAGTCCAAGAGGAACACAACGGCACGTATCCCCGTCACCAGAAACCACGATAACTAACAATGAAAGAAAGGGTTCATGTTTATTAGTGTCTGCGGTAGACCCAACTGAAACGCGATCCTTTATTAAATATTCGCTGTCTCTAAAAACTGGTTAATCCTGCAGTAAATCCTGCCTTCGCGAGTCGTGCAGTAAAAATGCAATACGTTAAGTAATCAACTCAGGAGGTCTGTAGTCCTGTAAAGCTTCAGGGGAATAAAAAGGAAAAAATATTCCATTCGCTGACCGGCTCTGCGGTTGTTTACGGTGTACAGTGTCACACTGAAGAAAGGAATTTAAGACGATAAATTTCAAAATGGAAATGTTACTGCAATTTTTTAGAAAAACCTCGTGTATGTTTGTTTGTTTTTCCCCCACGAATTTTCTGATTTGAAATAACACTTTATTTTACTGGCACACGCAAACATGGCCGTGTTGCAAAATTGCAAAATGTCCGATGTCATTTGTAAACTTAAGAGAGACCTTCTGTAACCAGTATCATTTCTCTATGATTGTTGTCCTTAACCCTTTCATTCCCAGTGTAGACAAATTGGCTATTTGTTGCACGAGGAGGTTATATTTGACCAGTACTGTACTCTTCAAAGCTCAGTGCTCAATGAATTTCCTTGCTACTTCTCTACGTTATGACTGGTTCATATCTCCGACCACTAAACACGATGTCTGCAACCTATTGGTTGACATGTTCTTTATCAACATAAGTACAGCACGCATCACAAAATTTCTTGTTTGCAAAACCAGACATGTTAAATTAACGTGAGAAATAAAGGTTTAAGCTGTTAGCCTTGTGTACGGAGCGATATCTTGGCCAACTGAATAAGAAACAAGCAAAGCCTTGTTAGTGATTACTTCAGCAAAGTAGTACAAACTTGTAAGAGAAAGTAATGGCTTGATTTCAATTGAATAAACAAAATGATTTGCTAAAAAGTAAATACTGGAAAAACCATGGGAGAAGTAAGTATTTACTGATAAGTAATTGCCTATTCGGACAAGTAAAAACCGTCCTTCAGTAACTTGTGACGAGAGACCACGTAGAGGTGTCCGCTCCGTGAATGCAGTGACTGCAGATAGTCAGTTCTCTGTCATCCGGCTGTCTGTAAGTTCACATGTCTTCAAGTGAGGACGACGTGATTGCGAAAGGAGGCTGCAAGATGATACTATTTGCTAAATTATTAAACGTTCACTCTGGTCTTAAACAAAGCGAAGACGCCAGGAATCGTCCAGGAAAAAAGAAATGAAAGATGACTTTTTGATGAGTGCAGGGAAATCACCAGTAACTGTAGGACAGTTAAACAAGTTACTGAATAATATGAAGACGGATGTGAAAAACATTCTGATGAAAACATGACAGGGAACAAAAGAATCTAGGTGCAGGACTGGGAGAGAGAATTCTTAGAAGTGCTGGATTCTAGTCGCAATCCAGTTTTTTTCAGAAAATCCCAGAAGCTTGTGTAGTTGGTGTTGACGTACGTCCCAATAACGCAGAAGAAGCTATTGAGAAGACGGGGGACCAGCTAAATGGAGAGCGTCCAGCAAAAAAGAAATTTAAACGTGAGTCTGCAGAAACCGAAGCATGATCAACAGCAGAACTGCAGAGACTTGTGTTATTAGAACAACTAAACCTTGTCCTATTACAAGCAAGAAGAGAGGAGTTGTTGATCGAACGACTCTATGCTCAGGGCCATCCAGACAGTACAGGATCAACGAGCGGGATGTTTACAGAACTATGTGGATTCCTACAACTGTAGCAACAAAAATTACAAGCAAGAAGAGAGGAGTTATTGATCGAACTACTCTATGCTCAGGGCCATCCAGACAGTACAGGATCATCGAGCGGGATGTTTACAGAACTATGTGGATTCCTACAACTGTAGCAACAAAAATTACAAGCAAGAAGAGAGGAGTTATTGATCGAACGACTCTATGCTCAGGGCCATCCAGACAGTACAGGATCAACGAGCGGGATGTGTACAGGACTATGTGGATTCCTACAACTGTAGCAACAAAAATTACAAGCAAGAAGAGAGGAGTTATTGATCGAACGACTCTATGCTCAGGGCCATCCAGACAGTACAGGATCAACGAGCGGGATGTATACAGAACTATGTGGATTCCTACAACTGTAGCAACAAAAATTACAAGCAAGAAGAGAGGAGTTATTGATCGAACGACTCTATGCTCAGGGCCATCCAGACAGTACAGGATCAACGAGCGGGATGTGTACAGGACTATGTGGATTCCTACAACTGTAGCAACAAAAATTACAAGCAAGAAGAGAGGAGTTATTGATCGAACGACTCTATGCTCAGGGCCATCCAGACAGTACAGGATCAACGAGCGGGATGTGTACAGAACTATGTGGATTCCTACAACTGTAGCAACAAAAATTACAAGCAATATATGTATATATGACTATATAACATATATATATGACTATATAACAGTTTGTACAAAGAGATTCAAACGACGGCAAACAATTAAGTAAATAAGGTGGCCAATAATTCATTACGTTTCCTGATGCCTTTGGCGAATGTCCTCGTTTCGATCTTCTCCCGTATTTTGACACCTTCCGGAAATACGTATTTTGGAAAGGTGTCTTCGAAATTGTGTTTTTAATATTTGCTGATGTTGTGTAAAACAGCACAGCATATAATTATTCTGGGTATATTTTCCAAACGCACCCTTACTATGTTGCCTAAAATTGGAAACCTCTGTTTCAGTTGGCCGAATACTCTTTCAGTTATCACCCTCTCCTTTGAATGAAGTTTATTAAATAGTTCTTTTTTTCTGTTTTGGTGGGTTTTGAATTGTGTAAGTAGTCATGGCGTAACTCCATAGCCGCTGTTTCCCAACAAGTAAAAGTCGCCATTAAATCTGGAAATAGCACTATAAATTGTGCTCTGTTTCCAAATCCTGGAATCATGCTCACTTCCAGGCCATTGTGAATCTACGCTTGTTATCATTTCATGTTCATTGCAGATTGCCTGCACATTTATACTTGGAATCCTTTCCTGTTTACGGTATTCATCTCCATAAGCTGTGGGTTTTTTTTTTATTTCTATGTGAGTGCAGTCCAAAGCTCCAATAACTGTGGGTATTTGGAATTTCTGTGAGCATTTTTCTTTCGCTTCATGCATGGCATTTAAATCTGATGGAAACCATACACAACGGTGTGCTTTATCCACGCTGCAGTCTGCTACACTATGCACAGTTCTGCATACAGTGGTGTAGTGAACTCCACAATCTTCTGCGATACCTGTTTGGAATCGTGGGTCGTTCAGAAAACGAAGGAATGTGTCCATCCTTTGACATGAACTAGAAGCACCTCCTCATGTTTCTTCAGAGTAATTTAGGAAATTATCGGACAGGTAATCTATGATTTCACTTTCAAAACGCAACAAAACTTTTGACCTACTCGGACTTCTACTACGTCTTTCTTTGCAACTTTTCACGTTTCTCACACGTATAAAGTTTGCCATGTCTCAAGCACATGCAGATATATAACCACACGAGTATGTTATTTAGCTACTTCCTTAAAATAATTCTGCTTAGTACTCCCCGTCAATTCTTCTTTTTATTCAACCGGAAACCAGTATTTACTGGAAAATCGCTCAAATTGCTGGAAAATGTAGAGGTTTGTTTATTTGTATAAGTAAACACTTAACTTGTAGTACGTACTTAGGTTTTATTCAAATAGTTGTAAGTAAACGCTTCAAAACTGTAAGTATAAGCATTTACTTTTTTTTTTTTAATTCAATAGACGGATTGTCCTTGTTTGAATACGGTCTTCCACGGACATTCACTGCCTGATGATTGTTCAATGTTTTTAATGATCATTCACTGTAACAACAGAGATAATAATAATATATGGCGGTCTTTTATAAGCTTGTCGGTTGACTATTTATTACTGTAAGCGGGGTCACAAGTTGGGGTGACTGTGTGACAAAAAAAAAAAATCACGTTTAAATGTCCCCCTATTTCAAGGGGATGTTTCAGATATTCAGTGGTGCCAAATGTACCACTGAACATTACAAATAATTTCTTTCGAATTGAAGCAAATGTAAATAACAGTGAGAAATTCTGTGTTACAAAGTCACCCCGCTTGCGGTATTACTGAAGCATCTATTCACATGAAGAATATATTAATAATTCGTCTGTTTCATTCGAGTTTCAAGAGTGATGTTTAAGAACTTGTAATTGGTATTGAATACAAGATGTCATCTACGAGGGCTTGTAAGTTATTCTAAATTTATTTTCGTGGCTAATTTCTGTAAAGCATGTTTCTCGAACTAACTGAATTCCTACAAAATGTTTTTAATACGTAATTACTCCTAACGTTGGTTCCAGCTTTATTATTCCCACGCTGGTATTGTAATCCACGAATCTGAAGCAAGTAGTGCGGTTAAAAAATTTCTTACGCAAGTTAATTCATCAGTTACCATAATCTAATACTCGATCGTAACATTAACGGCGTTTTCGTGAGGTTAAAAAAATTGTACCGTCACGCCATATGTGACGTTGAACGGATTTTTCAAAGTGCTCTAGCTGAAAATATACGCATCAGATCCATACAACATTACTCAAAGGCCCTGCACTGTACCATCTTACAGCGTCCCGACCAATAAAATAGTATGGTCACTGCTGATAGTCCCACAGATAGCGGCAGTGCGACGAGAACACTGCACACACTGCACTTGATGTGCTTGGCAGTTTCGCCCTTATCGCTCCCGCGCTTCTCGGCCTCGAACAAGGAAAAAAAAGGTTCCACGCAGACGGCAGGCAGCCTTAACGAGAAATAGAGGAGAAAGATGTATCTTACTGCACCGACCCATCGCGCCGAAGTCACATAACTTCAAAGAAACAAGTGCCAGTGGTACTTGGCCCACAAGGGCGATGGGGCAGCTACATGCGCGTGTCGAGGTCGCCTCTAACGACCCTTCACCATCAGCGGAGCGGGACGAGGGCGTAATGACGTCCCACAGACGTCGCCAGGCTGCTCACTATGCTAATTTATTCGCGCGAGCTCCATTCTCGCCTGTCTCTTGACGTCTCCCTCACCACTCGTTTAGCGCTCCTTCGTGCTGCATTTAGTATCCGTGTCTTCCCCTCGTGCAACCTCCAGTCTAAGGTCAAGAAGCGAGGGAGCAATACGGGCGACACTAACACGCACGCCTAGCGCCTCATCGCTCCTACGCGCAAGGCGTGCAGTGTTTCCGTCGTGACGCTGTACTGTGTACATTAGATCTGTAACAGTTGCACTTTATTACACGCGGTGAAAGACCACAGATTAAACTACTCCCGTATATTTGTGACTACTTTTCTCTTGCCGCTTAAGGAAACTGCATAAGCAAGCTTTAAAAATGCGATATCTGACCATTTTCACGATTCTTTTTCTCTGCGAATATACATAATATGACAAAATTAAAATAATAGGGGCACAGATATATATATATTTCCGACAGAAAGTTGTATTTGCAGAACAATTATTTACCAAGATATGCGTATTCGCGCAAACTACTATTTCAAAGAAACAGTTTCTGTCCATCCGCCCCTTAAGGGCACTGCCTACCTGCTGGCAGCTGCGAAACTTAGATAGCAAATCCCAGTTAAGGAAATTTGCCCTTAGTGCGTTATTTTTAAGAATAGGCGTTTCAAGCAAAGTTTATTCTTGACGAATTTTTTAGGAGAAATTCCCTACACCAGAAATGTTTCCAAACCTTGTTTATTCTGTTTGCAAGGAATTTTTAATGATGTTTTGCAGAAAAATACATATTGCCTATCTATATTAAAGTATACGCTCGTGGAGTTCTTCTAAAAAAGTCATGAATAATACGGTTTGTTGAAATGCCTGTCTTTAAAATTAACTGTTTGAGGCGAAATTTCCTCAAAACGAGATTTCCTATTAAGATTTCGCAGCTGCAGGCCGGTATTCAGGGCCCTTAATAAAATACACAAGAGAAATAGTCGCTTATATACTGTTCGAGGTAAAATGAGCACTTTTGAAAACCCTGCTTAAGATCTACTTGTATGCACGTTATGTATTCTTCCACCGTATGGAAAATTAACATTGTCATGTGTCTCATCACTTTATTCATGCGTCGGTCAAGTGAAACTGTGAAATTATTAGAAAAGTAAGTATTTTACATATCTGCTGATTTCTACACTTCGAAGCATTAAAAAACACAGAAAGTGAAATAAATAATTTAATTTATCAGAAATGGTTGCCTAGCACTTTTTATTCGACGTTAAGATACGGAATTACATCCCCAGCAATCGTTGCCAACTTTACTGGGCGCATGTCGCTCGGTGCGCCCGTTAAATGTATGCAGGTAGGGGCAGTAACTTTTTTGTAAGGTTGGTTTCATAAGTGCTCACTTTATAGCGATCTCCAGCCGCACTCGCCACAAAGATGGCGTCGCTGGCTAGCAACATGGCGGGACGCCTTTCGCCAATCAGCGCCTCGTAACTTACTCGCCAGCCTGCAGCCGTACTAATAGGGAACCTTTCACAGCATGCAGTAGCCAATGGGACACAAGACCACACTGTTAAGAAAAATTTCCTTCATTTTACGGAAAAGCGCTGGTAAAAATTTATCCAGAAGTGTCCGTAAACTCTTCGTAAAATTACGGACACATTGATTTTCAGAAACGAACTTTCCGTTAATTTCCAAGTTAGTTTTCTATACTTTCCGTTTAAAATAAAAATAGATAATGAAAATGTCTTTAATTTTCGTTATGTGGGTGTTATACCGTGTATAAAAAGATTATATTTAAAAAGTTAAAATATTTTGTACTTAAGCGAGGTTGGAACCCGTCAAAAAATTACCACTCCACAACTCTAACCATGTTTTTTAACCTTCATTTGACGTTGTTGTGACATTTCTGACGTAGACCTAGTGAGACCAGCTTGTTGACGAATTCCCAGTGCGACAATCGAGCTGAGCATCCGCCACGACGGAGGCACCGGGGTGCGAACCCGCGACCCACCGACTATAAGTCGGCCACCCTACCCCTGAACTATGAGGGCAGAACCATCCACCTCCAACTCTCACCTGAAAAATTGAAGTATAACTTTTATATTTATATTCAAACGCCAAAAGCAAAAATTCAGTTTCTGTTAAGTTTAGTGTATTTTGAGTGTTGCCAAATGTTACAGAAGCCTGATGCTATTTGTTAATGTTTGAAAGAATAGGTCATAGTCGCGTGGATAACCTTAACTGCCGCAGAAACGATAGTTTTCTTGTTACAGAGGCGAAGAACGCTTCATGTAGGACCGGCATTGTTCGTCCCCGTAACTCGAAGCCAAAGGGAATACGCAGACTTCCCGTATTTTTTACTTACGGACTTAACTCCTTTTTTCGTCATTACGGATTGCCTTTCCGTATATACACTGTACATTTCCGTAAAACATTCCGTAAATATACGGAAATTTTTAACAGTGCAGTTCCCAATGCCTAGACTACCCGGCTCCCACCTAGTAGAACCGGGTTTCAATTCCTCGCGTTGTCACTCCCGGATTTCCGCACGTGACAATTGTACCGGACTATACCAGTGCTCTACCTCATCTCTATAGAGTCCTCTGTGCGGTGTTTTGTGGATCAGTAAGAATGAACCATAGACTACAGATGAGGTAGAGAGATCTCGTTGGCTGCGAACAACCAGTCTCCGTGTCCCAACATTGAACTGCTTTTCTGCCTGCACGCCTAGCGAAAATGGCGTCGATTGGGTTTGAGGTTAGAACACTGTTTAGTAAACATGTGCTTTGAGATGTTTGTATACTTCCTATAACCAGTTTGCAATTAAGTTTGATTAAATTCAAATTGGTTACAGTTCATATAAAAGAACTTGTCTTTTGAAAATTAAGATATAAACAAACACGTTCATCACTACTGACCATGTGACTGACAGTTGCGTATGATTGGGATAGGTCAATGTTTGCTATAGGCTGTTCACGGTACAATGAGCACTTTTGAAATCCCTGCTTAAGATCTACTTGTATGCATGTTGTGTACTCCTTCGCCTTACGTAAAATTAACACTATCATTTGCCTCGCCACTTTATTGATGCGTTTGTCAGGTGGAAATGTGGAATTATAAGAAAAGGACATATGTGACAAATGTTGTAATTTTTCCACTTCGATGCATTAAAAAAAGATATAAAGCATAATAAATTATTTAAGTTATTACAGATGGTTACCTAACACTTTTTATTCGACGTTAAGTTATGGAACTATTTTCCATCCCTCATTACCAACTTCACTGGGCGCATGCCACTCAGTGCACACGTTAAAATATATGCAGGCGGGGGCAATAACTTTTTTCTAAGGTTGATTTAAAAAATGCTCACTTTATCGTGAACGGCCTTTACGTGCGTAGAATACGAATAAGCGGTTTGCTTCATCTTTAGTGTATGGCATGAACCAGGCTTCACTGCGACGACAGCTACGATGATGAGTCCGACGTGTTTCACGTTGGCATGATTGCATCGCAGCCTTCTTTTGATTTAGTTCTTCTTTGTCCCGCACTTTCACTGCCTCGGCGTCTGCCCTGCCGCGGGGGAGCGCATCTTCAAGGTCACGCTCTCAGTTTCGTCTGGCAGTTCACGCTGCTTTGACAAGGGAGGATACTTAAAGAACTAAACGAATCTTAGAGACAAATGAAATGAATATTTTGAGGAAAATTGTACATAAATCCAAGAGAGACAAGATCCGAAGGGAAGAGATTAGAAGACAGTTGAATATCCAAGCAATAGGGAATTAGGTAGAAAGACGGAAGAATGAAACGGAATCAACATGTCTCCCACGTGGCAACGAACTGCAAGAGATACTTTACCAGTGGATGGAAAGAGATCGCCTGGAAGACCAAAAATGAGATGGAAGGACTTTTAATTTCTGGATGGAACAGGCTGTAAGCCTACTATGAAAAGGAAGAGAAGAAGAAGAACAAGAAGTTCAGCCGCGCTTTAACTATGCCAAGGAGATCTGGCGCCGTTACGCTGCAATCCTCGTATTCCCCTTGCCCCCCCCCTTCCATTGCTGTTTGTGCACGGATGTCAAACCAGTACTGCGTATCGACATAATCGCACTGCTGCAAACTGAAGAGGTCTTGAGAGCCGATGAGGGTGGAGGGAGGTGAGTGTGGAGCAGCGCCGGAATGAAAGTGTGGGGGAGACGGGAGTTCCCCGAGGAAACACGTCAGCCAGCGGCATCGTCCGGCACGATTCCCACATGCGACAATCCGGCTGGCCTGTGTGGGAGTTGAGCAGTCTAACCACTACGCCACCGCGGCCCCCTGCAGACTGAAGAGAGATTACGACGGTACTTATAACTATATTTAGGCTAGACTCAGCAGTCATCCGTATAATATAGTCTCAGTTATTTTCCATTAAAAAAAAACTGTGAAATATTTTATTACATACGTTTTTTTTCCACGACAGAAATAAAAGAAGATATTTTGTTACGCATTCATAAATTTGGTTATTGAAACATAAATGTGCTCATTGAAAAGTGTCAAAAGTTAACAAAAATCACTGTATATGCGTAGTCGCCTGTTTACGATCTTAAATCGTATTTAAACCAGTGTTTTAGACTATAGCAAAAATGCTGTATATTTCAGAACATATTGCTGTATAAAATTCCTACAGTTACTGCTTAAGATTCTAAGGAAAAAGAACACACGTATCTTGTTTATGCAATTTTGTAGATGATGGAAATTCGCGAAAAATGTTTGAGCCAACTTATCTTCTATAACACTTCTACCAGTCTATTCTTCCATGATTGGATGAACAAGATTTTGACTCGGCTAAGTTGTTCGCAGACCAATTTCTGGCGTTCTGCCTTATAGTACCAGAATCCTCATTGGCCCAGAAGAATGGGGTAGTATCTTCATACATGCATGGCAGCCAATAAGGAAAGAAAACTGTAGGACATGTGTACAGTACGCTGAATCCTAGCAAACAGTCGACTATTCCCGCGATAAACCATCTTCTCTAACTATTTTATATCGCCGTTAATATACTTCCTTATGGCCGAACGTGATCTCCAGACGTTTAATATTGTTTAGTAGGTATTCCTGTTAATTCGGGACTCGAACCCGGATCCTTCGCTTCTGGCGTGGTAAAAGCTACATTCACACGCCACCCACCGTTTCACATAAACCGACACGAGTGGAATTTTCGAGGTCGTTGAACGTAGGTAGTTTGTTTCTCAGACTGAATTAATTTCGTTTACAGAAGCCACAGACTTCTTTAATGTGTTTGGAATGTGCAGTAGTTTAAAATCCGCGAGCAAGGCCTGCCAAACGTTGGCGCCTTCTCTCCGCGGGCCGGCTGCCCTGAGTTTATGTTAGGACTGCGGGAAAAATTTCGCTGCTGCGTCGGGCCCGCCGAGAAAAAAAAAAAAAAACCACCAGCAAAGAAGTTCTTTACGTTGCTTTTATGGTAGCAGCAACCAGACTACTCTACCAGCAGCAGAATGTTCTGTTGAAAGCTGTTCACGATAAAATAACCTCTTTGAAAGCCCTGCTTAAGATCTACTTGTATGCACGCTGTGAATTATTCCATGTTATGTAAAATTAACATTGCCATGGGCCTCATCACTTTATTCATGCGTCGATCGGGTGAAACTGTGAAATTATTAGACAAGTTGATATTTTACACGTCTGGTAATTTCTTACACTTGGGCGCGTAAAAAAAAAAAAACAGGAAGCAAAAGGAATAATTTCAGTATTCACAAATGGTAACCTAACACTTTTTATTCGACGTTAAGATATGGAACTACTTTCAATCCATCGTTACCATATTTACTTGGCGTATGTAACTACTCATTGCTCCCGTTAAAATAAATACAGGAAGGGGTAGTGATTTTTTCCTAAGGTTGAATTCAAAAGCGCCCACTTTATCCTCAACAGCCTTTAGTGTACTGCACTTCTGTTAATATCCTGGAAGTAGAACTTTAGCAGGGCTTGAGAAAATTTTGAAGTAGCCATGAATGGTTATGGTCCCATACCTATAATCGGAACAGAAATTCCAGAGTCCGAGTAACACGTAACTATTATTTTACTGTCTCAAAAATATTCACCTCTGGAAAATATTTGTCTAATAGGGATTTTCCCCACTCTTATTTTTCTCGCCACCGCGTGATAGTATAGCAAATTTTAAGACCCACGTTGTGGTCCTTTCTTTATTTATGTGTGTAACTCGAGAATAACACATTTTCAAATATACTACAATTTTGCGCGGGAAAAACGGGCGCCGCCATGTTAATGTGTCTGTGACGTCAGTATTCCTGCTGGACTTTGTTGCTTGCATGCAATGCTTTAGCGGGCAAAGTGTGCATTTGGAATTTTTTTTATTTTTATTTTTTTTTGTTTCGGAGGATATTAATGTTATTGCTGTTTCATCGAACACCAGAAAGTGTTGGGTAGTATCACTGAGCAGAAAAACTACGGAATGTAATCGTGATAAGATACCTCGGAATAGTTTCAACAAAGCGCGACACTGACAAATCATTTCGGCATTAACTAAATGTGTTTTATTGCCGTAATTTCACTGGCCTAATCCGTTCAACACCGTGAGGTTTTTATTTCAAAAGCGGTGCCTGTACGGCCAATGAGAATTTGCCTTTATGTTTCATAAAATATTCGTGGTTGACACTATTATGTCAGGTCCCCCCCCCCCCCCCCCACACACACACTTTGGTATTAAAATATGAAGACGTCCTTTGTCAGGTAAAAATACTGAACATTTGCTTCATAATTGCGAGGTTATATGCCGCTAGTTAAATCCTGTTACATTTACCTCCGTTTAAAATATTTCTTTAATAAAACTCGTGTCATGCTTATTTAATCTGTAGAGGCTTAGTATTTTTCTTAGTTTTTAGGAATAATTAAAAAAAAAACTGGGATTCCAAAATTACATTGGTAATTTATATGCGTACGTAAATAGAATGTTCGTCAAGTTTTCTCTCACGAAAAGGCATCGCGTTTTTTGAGAATTACGAGGTATATGTTTGCAGGGAAATATTTAAATTAATCATAACGACATGAGTCTAAAAGAAAAGTGGTTATTCGTGAGAGTATAGTCCTTGAATGAAATATTCACTTACAAGTTTAAATTCAGTGCCTACTGCTGTACTATCACGGTGTTTTTGAAACTCCCCAACTACCTCTCACAGAAGGCAGCGGCTGTCATGTCAAATGTATACGTAAGTTTTGCAAGAAACGTATGTTTCCAAAAACAATTCTATCCCTTTTTCAAAGATTCTCTCTGTAATCCACGGCAACCGACCGATAAAACGTTCGCAAGGCGAGACGAAAAAGATGTACAGCTACGTCACGCGAACGTTAGCCAATAGCAACCCATATTGATTGTTAACAAAAGAGCTTCAAAATGGTACAATTAAAAGTGCGATTGATTTTCCTGGGAAAATCCCTAATGCTATTTATTTAACTCTTTTTCTGGGGATAGGGGGCCCACGGTGGCTGTGCGGTTAGCCTGCTCGCCTCCCACCAAGGTAGTCCGGGTTCAATCCCCAGCCGGGTCACTCCGGATTCTCGCATGAGGCAATCGTGCAGGACGATGCCGTTGGTCGGAGGGTTTTCTCGGGGATCTCCCGTTTCCCCCGCCCTTCCATTCCGGCGCTGTTCGATACTCGCCTCGCGTCACACTCATCGGCTCTTAAGACCTCTATGTTAAGAGCCGTCCAAAGCTCCTCGCTCACTCCCAGGGGCCAGTGCGGGGCCACTTTAGTTATGTTCAATATTATTTTGTCAAGTTACAGCAGGCCAGTCAGTCAAGATCGTGGGCTGGTGTGGAAAAACGTGTATTTTAAACACTTTTCAATACAGTTCGAACGCCAATTGGTACATTTTTAATGACGCTGTTAAACGTACAGCACAATCCGGCGCCATGCTGTGCGTGTAACCTCCATTGACGGACGAATATTTCTGTTGTCTTGAGATAGGAGTAGCCCCTAAAGAAAAAAGCCCCAATAAAAGTATATTTCACTACAGATGAAATTTTAGCATTTACATATAACGAGCTTCCGAATCGCAGAATATTTTCGGCTGATCATAACAACATAATCGCCGCGTATTGGGTCGGCAGATTGTTGATTTTAGATACTATCTTATCTTGTTGATCTGTGACGCCAGATGCTACAACTACCGGTGTCAGGTTACACCAACATGCCCCTGGCTGCCCGCCATGCCTCGTTATAGTTGGTCCACAACCACGTCCTGATATTGAGATCGGCCCGGTCCGCCCACGTGAGGCATGAATGAGCGCGCAGTGTTTCACAAATACGCTCTACGCACATCAATCACAGATAGAAGATCTGAGAAATACTGCGTGGTGGAAGCCACTGCCGGAACTGTCTTCTCCTGGCGTAAAGAGAGTGAGTGAGTGAAGAGATTTGGGCCGCTCTTAACATAGAGGTCTTGAAAGCCGATAAGGTTAAATTAAGGTGAGAACGGAGCAGAGCCGGAATGCAAGGCCGGGAGGAAACGTGAGATCACCCAAAAAAAAAAAAAAACCCCTGCCAACTAGCGGCATCGTCCGGCACGATTCCCACATGAGAAATTCCGGGATCAGTATTTTGTGGCCGAAAAAATTAAACTTTTTTTCGCTCCGTAGTTTTTGTAAAAATATAGTCTACAGTGACATTTATCATCAAAATATCAAAGGGATTGAAATAACTTACATTAGAACATACATGTTGTTACAAGACGCCAGAGGGTGTATAAATTAAACTATATACCTATCTCCATTATTATTCTTAACATTGTTACAAGAATGCCTGAGGAGCATATCTGAGTTCGTGAGGGATTGAGGTCTAAATAAAATTATTAAATTTGATTATTAATTTATTCACACAGCTATTATTTACAGCATTAAATTATTTGTCTCCCCCATTACTCTTTTTTATTTCACAGTGAGCGCAATATTGAATGTTTATTTCAACTGTTATTAACGTCCTTCTTTATATCTGTTTGGTTATTGTTAATTAACTCATACTCATTAACACACGTTCAGTCTATCTGTTGCCATCATTTGTAATGTCTTTCACTCACGCGTCCAGTCCAATAGTCCAGCCTGCAGCCGCACTCTTCACTGCTCTGATGCTCGCAGTCGCAGATTTCGCACCCGCTGCTTGTCACTTCTCTCGCCGCCCCCTTCTCTTCTCACTAGTCGTCTATCGCTGAAACTCACCCATCCAACTGCCGGCTCATTTTTTTTTTTTACTTTTACTACCCTAATTCTAAGTGTTTGTTGTACGGCCGAGATAGGGACGGGAGCTATTGCGTCTCAGGATTGAGCCTCTTACGTCTACAGGGGAGGGAATCCATGCAAGGAGGCGTGCATCGCGGCAGAGAGGGAGCGGCCAGCCATGGCCACCTCCCTTAGTCTACCTATAGTTAAAAGTAGAACTAAGAAGAGGCTAGGAAATACCGCCACAGGCACCGTAAATACCCAGTCGACAGAAAATTGTTACATGCATTATTAGAACATGCTACAGGAAACAGATGGATATGGACCATGTTCTTTATTAGTAGGAAGAGAAATTCTAGTAGATAAGGGGGCAGGATCTTATTTTTCTTGGAATTATCTGACACTGGACTAACCGGTGTGAACGGGATGGCTCAGAGGCCAGACGCTCTTTTTATAGCGACTGGCCTTGACTTGGAAGGTTCGCCGCACCCCGAGTCTAACTGAGAGACTCTATGGCAGCAAACCACTAGAAAAATTCTTCAGATAAATGTAAAAACTCAATTCAACCAGGATCGGCAGCTCGCGACGCAAAAGGGATTATCGTGTCGGCTCGCTTTTTCTAACAGGTACGCAGTCCGCTCGCCTGTTCATTCGAAACATTCCATTGACTTGCTGCCGCTATCATATAACTAGTTCTTTGCCATTCACTTCAACTTGCTCGCGCGGGATGCGAAGCAGCGATTGCGTAGTAATATTCTCAACGAACGCACTGTTAAATGTCCATCTAAATTATAATTAAGGTCCTTCTCAATGTGTCTATTGGTTGTAGTCACTTAATTAACACTCATTAAATACACTTATTGAGTCTGTCTATGGCCATCATTCCAAAATGTATGTCATTCACGAATCCGCAGACTTCATTCCCGCTGCTCGTTCTCTCCGCCACACGTTATTTAGCTGGCTCGTTGCTTCGCTGCTTTCTAATGCCTGGCTCTTACGTCCGTACAATCCTCCAGAATCCAAACTGTCGGTTCGGAGGTCCATCGTGACTTGGATAGTCTCGCTGGCCCGCTATAGAAGGTTCCTCGCACCCCGAGTGTCGCTGAGAGAGACTAGGGTGAGATCAGAACATTCTTCAACGATAACCCCGAAAATTGAATCCGCTCAAGGACGGGGACGTGCGAGTCCCGATGGACTTATTACGGTGGCATCGGCGTGCCTTTGTAATTCCTATCGCACTTCTCGGGTTACCGCACGGCCCTGACGCACCGATTCGCTCGCTCGAGCGGGAAACAATGCAGAACACTAACAAGCATATAAAGGCTGTTCATGGTAAAGTTAGCAATTTTAATGCCTAGTTACTTTGTTCTTTCGGCCATATATTAACCTTTAACCATTTTTATTTGATAAATATTTCCATATAAGTGATAATCATAGTGTATATATTCCACCGCACTTTAAATTTGACGTTCAAGGCTAAACTAATATATATTTATTGACAATTATTTCAAATAGGTCTTTCAAAAGTGCTTACTTTACAGTGAACAACATATAACAATATTCTACGTACAACCACAAGACACAAAATAATATGCAGTATTTTTACTATATATATATAATATGATATGCAGTATTTTTTTCTATATATATGTGTATATGTATATATATATATATATATATATATATATATATATATATGTAGTAAAAATACTGCATATTATTTTATGTGTTGCGGTTGTGAGTGTGTGTGTATATATATATATATATATATATATATATATATATATACACATACACACACATACATTTACACACTTTCTATTTCCAAGTAACGGAATATTTAGTCATTTTTAATACTTGACAAGCTTTAGACATTTGCTAAATAAGTTTTAATAGTAATGACTTAAAATAAATTCAAACAACTATGTTTAATTTATTTGCAGTTGTTTCATCTGGTAATGAAATCACGATTAATTGTAACAGTGTTATAGAAAAAATAATATTTTCTGTTTTCTGCAATTTTACATGTACTATAAGTAAATAGGTGTGCTTACTTCCTATACGCTTGTGTCGGATGAATGTGAACAGACCTTGCGTAGTACGTAGACATAGCCTTATTACTTCCTATTCACTTGTGTCGGATGAATGTGAACATACCTTGCGTAGTACGTAGACAAAGCCGTATTACTTCCTATACGCTTGTGTCGGATGAATGTGATCAGACCTTGCGTAGTATGTAGACATAGCCGTAAATAGTCATGTGAACCTTCGCACTACCCACGTTTGCGATATTTAAAATGGCGATCGACAGTTTTAAATTATCTGACCAAGTGTATTTACATTGCTTTGATGTAATTTCTGTATTCAAATGTGATTTTCTCTGTACTGCAAGAATTCATCATTCTGCAATGGCTCGATCACATTGCATTCTTTGACATATTTCCGATTTAGCCTTCTCTCGTTCATTCCCTGTGCAGACAATAGTCTACACGTAGCGCGGGAAGGTAATGCTTGACTAGCGCTGTACTCTGTGAGTCTCAGTGGTGAACTGATTAGTAAACCACGATCCTGCGCTGCGTTGCGGCCACTAAACACTTTGTTCTGGCGTAGCCAGACTTATGGACTAACCAAACAACTTTGGGGGTGCGTAACTCAAGAATGTTAGGCGACAGAATGTAATTTCACATACATCATTTAGTTTAATACATCTACGTCATTTACAATAAGGTAAATACATCTCTTTAAAGACTGTTCACGATAACGGGAGCACTTTTGAAATGATCCTTAGGAAAAAAATCACTGCCCCTGAATGCCCAGTAAAGTTGGTAACGATGGATGGAAAGTAGTTCCAAATCTTAACGCCGATTAAAAAGTGTTAGATAACGATTTGTGATAACTTAAATTATTTATTTCGCTTTCTGTTTTTTTTTTATGCATCGAAGTGTAAAAATGTACAGATTTGTATATTATTTACTTTCCTAAAGATTTTGTAGCTTTACTTGACCGACGCATGAATAAAGTGATGAGGCCCACGGTAATGTTAATTCTATATAAGTCGGAAGAATACATAACGTGCATGCAAGTAGATCTTAAGCAGGGCTTTCAAGAGTGCTCGTTTTACGGTGAAGAGCCTCTACAACAAGTTACTTTACGTTAAAACCGGCCGAGTTCAATATAGTTATTATTAAATGACCGAATTCCTTCAAGTTTAGCCACGCCATTATCTAAAGTCTTTGATCCCTAGTGCACATGATCCGCTGGACTAATATCACCTTGTCTGTTGCCGAAGGCGGCTTCGCATCTTGGCGACAGCGGTTCACTTTACACTGCGGCTGGTGCAGAAGTCAAGTATTCCCGTTCGTTTACAAACTATGATGATGCTGTTCTCCAAACCTCTCGCTGTTCGTGACCTCGAGTTCGTTTGTCGCCTCGGCGTGGGGTGCGTCTCTGGCAAACGTTAAATATATTGCTTGCCAACGCTGCAACTCGTTAGTTCTATTAAGAGGAGTGTGAAGTGAAACATTTTTTATGAAATCCTTGTTTGAGCGTATTCGCGTATCTCGGTAAATATATGTTCTGTAAACACGACCTTTTGCTAGAAAAGGTAAAAAAAAAAAAAAAAACTATTATCTATGACTCTATGTTTTCACCTATAACATATTAAGTACATTCATGGAGAAAAAATAATTCGTGAGAATGGTCAAATATCGCATTTTTTAAGCTTGCTTTATGCAGTTTCCTTAAGCGGCAAGATCCCATGTCACTACCTCTACAGGCTCGCACCCGTCTGTGGACCATTTTCCCGCGTTTGAGGCCGAGATGCGTGGGAGCGATATAAGGCCGACATTGCCACGCACGTCAAGTGCGCCATCGACACTAAGCGCAAGACTCTGAACTGGTGTGCAGTGTTCTCGTCGCACTGGGTGTAGGCCCCACCTACGGGACTTCCACCGGGAGATCCTATTGTTTTACTGGTGGGAAGTCTGAAGGAAGGTTCAATGCAGGGCCCCTTGAGTAGTTTTGGATGGATCCGACGCTTGTATAGGTCCCACCTACGGGACTTCCACCGGGAGACCCTATTGTTTTACTGGTGGGAAGTCTGAAGGAAGGTTCAATGCAGGGCCCCTTGAGTAGTTTTGGATGGATCCGACGCTTGTATAGGTCCCACCTACGGGACTTCCACCGGGAGATCCTATTGTTTTACTGGTGGGAAGTCTGAAGGAAGGTTCAATGCAGGGCCCCTTGAGTAGTTTTGGATGGATCCGACTCTTGTATAGGTCCCACCTACGGGACTTTAACCGGGAGATCCTATTGTTTTACTGGTGGGAAGTCTGAAGGAAGGTTCAATGCAGGGCCCCTTGAGTAGTTTTGGATGGATCCGACGCTTGTATAGGTCCCACCTACGGGACTTCCACCGGGAGACCCTATTGTTTTACTGGTGGGAAGTCTGAAGGAAGGTTCAATGCAGGGCCCCTTGAGTAGTTTTGGATGGATCCGACGCTTGTATAGGTCCCACCTACGGGACTTCCACCGGGAGACCCTATTGTTTTACTGGTGGGAAGTCTGAAGGAAGGTTCAATGCAGGGCCCCTTGAGTAGTTTTGGATGGATCCGACGCTTGTATAGGTCCCACCTACGGGACTTCCACCGGGAGATCCTATTGTTTTACTGGTGGGAAGTCTGAAGGAAGGTTCAATGCAGGGCCCCTTGAGTAGTTTTGGATGGATCCGACTCTTGTATAGGTCCCACCTACGGGACTTTAACCGGGAGATCCTATTGTTTTACTGGTGGGAAGTCTGAAGGAAGGTTCAATGCAGGGCCCCTTGAGTAGTTTTGGATGGATCCGACGCTTGTATAGGTCCCACCTACGGGACTTCCACCGGGAGACCCTATTGTTTTACTGGTGGGAAGTCTGAAGGAAGGTTCAATGCAGGGCCCCTTGAGTAGTTTTGGATGGATCCGACGCTTGTATAGGTCCCACCTACGGGACTTCCACCGGGAGATCCTATTGTTTTACTGGTGGGAAGTCTGAAGGAAGGTTCAATGCAGGGCCCCTTGAGTAGTTTTGGATGGATCCGACGCTTGTATAGGTCCCACCTACGGGACTTCCACCGGGAGACCCTATTGTTTTACTGGTGGGAAGTCTGAAGGAAGGTTCAATGCAGGGCCCCTTGAGTAGTTTTGGATGGATCCGACGCTTATATTTTCAGATATAATGCAATTTAGGAATACTAATCTGAAATAGTGTTTCTAACGTGCATGACATTTTGAAGGTATTCAACAGCTTTCGTTTCTAAGTGTGTGTTCTTTTTGAAGAGAGTTGGAGGAGGGCGGTGGCTGGGCGGTTAGCCCGCTCACCTTCCACCAGGGCGAACCTGAATCAATTCCCGGCCGGGTTCGCTCCCGGATTTTCGTGCCGGACGATGCCGCTAGTCGGCGGGTTTTCTCGTGGATCTCCGGTTTTCCCCGCCCTTTCATTCCGGCACTGCACCGCACTCTCCTCAATCACCCTCACTAGCTCTCAAGACCTCCATGTTAACTTGTTCAGTCCCGAAATAATTTAGGAGCTGAAGTGTTGTAATCGTTCAGTTTTTTTTTTCACGGGTACTGTACTTGTGTCGAGCATGTTTCTCGCAACCAGTGAGGGGCGTACTCCGTGTTCGTTGACGTCAGCACTGTCCAATCACAAATCAGAGTTCCCACGACGGAGGCTCTCAAAACACTGGCCACTGAGTACTTCACGTGTACAGTAACGATCATAACTATACTTCATGTGCAACAGTCGTCAATTATGGACGCGAGTCCTGAACGGGTTAAGATCCGTTCAAATCTCTTCACCCACTCAGTCGTTTCATAGAAAAGCACGTTGGACGCATGTTTAATAGTTTGGTGGGAAAACGTTTATTTCAAACGCATCGTAACACAGTTCAAGTGGCAGCTGGGTGGGAGCCGTAACGTAGACTCGGCTGCCGTCCTTCTTCGAAGACGGAGCTACTTTCAAACAAGTCATACAGCCGTAAGGCGCAAGGCTGGCTGCACATGCCTGCAGAGGTCGGGGCTCTCGATGTCCTTGACGTTAGCTTTAGCAGCACGTGCTTCAGAAGACGTCATGATGCAGTCTCTGCTTCCAGCGTTCCGTCTGGCTGGAGCGCCGAACGAAGGTGGCAGGTCGTCAGGGTATAGGCCGTCGAACGGTGTACACAGCTCTGAGCGAGGTCTGCTTACGAATAGCATTTAAGAAACGTTACGCGTTTGCATACGTTTTTCAGTTCCTCCATCTCTCTCTCTAAAGCATGTTTTTGTGATAGCGAAAATGACTCGAATGTTTTCACGGTCATTTTTAGGTATGGACATTCCAGGGGGGGGGGGGGGCATTAAACAAGAAATAGGGAGGTGCAGCAAACCTTAATTTTTATTATTAGGTGTACGTTATGAAATGGCAGCCTCCCCGCTGAAAGTCTAATAGAGGCGCGTTATCGACGGCAAGACTGCACGCCAGTTCAGTGTCTTGCGTGTAGAGGCGAAGATGCATATGGCGAGTGTATCTGAGTCGCCCTATAGCCTCCCGAAAATGTAGGCCATTGAAACGCAGAAACACCTCCAGCCAGTCTGCATCCTTCTGGATGCGCGAGGCAGCCGCAGTAGATTTCCATGCGCAGTGCACTTGTGAACAAGACTACCGTAAAATGAGGGGAAGGGGGCGAGAGTCGCCATAAAGCTGCATTCTCGTATAACGGAGGGGTTTAGTGGTTTCAAACCCCTTCCTGCCTTATGGGCTCGATGCACTGAGCGAAAGATTTACTTGAGTAGACAATATATATATGTCTATATCTATGGTCATAGAAATATATTCATGTGGTCCAATGAACTATTTTGTTGTCGGTCAAATTTTGTTAGTTCAACACAGAAGTTTTGTTAACTCAAGCGTGTATTATATTTGAGGAGCAAAATCATTGTTTCTGGTGTCAAATTTTGTTTACTCAACAAAATGTTTCGTTGGAGCAACTACGTGTTTGTTCGGCCACATGCGCAAACAATTATTGTGTTGGCTCGAACAAACCTTCGACTCACTGTGACATATTTCGTTTGGCCTACTTTCTTAACGCCCACTTCATCGCTGATATGCAACAGAGCCTGGATAGAAAGATGACTTATTTACAGCTGATTCTGCAGGTCAGTTTGTTTTCCAACTCTTGACCGATTTTGCAGTTGGTGTCCAACCGTTGTTACTGTGTAGGAGGTTGGATCACATACTTATATAGCGGCGACAATTCATTGCTCATTTATACGCGCATCATAAGGAGTATACAATAAAGTCCATATGAAGTAAACACAAATAAATAAAACTATTTTGAAATAATAAAACACTTTTAAATAGTCCTTATTCGAACACCCCCTTTACGAAGTCTATCTGTGAGACTGATACAAAACTTCCTTTGAGCGTATGTACGTACAGACGTATGGAAGTGTACACACGTACACACACGTGTGCGTAGTTACGTAAGTGGACTAGCGAACAGCTCTACTTTAAAGTTCGTGCTTACGCCCGCCCCTCTGGGCCCGGGAGGGGGGGGACGGAGGAAGGAGAATCGTTATATGATAGTGGCGGCGATACGTCAGTGTAATGTTTTGAATGGCAGGCGAGCGATAGGCCGGTGGCCGCGTATCAGTTACACAAAAAGCTTGCCGACATGATAAACTCTTTTGGGGCGCACGCTGTTGACCCTGGTAATATTGATTTTTTGCGTTTATTTGAAGAATGTTCTGTACTACTTACCTCATTCTCTCAGTGTGACTCGGGGTGTCTTGAAACTTCCAGATGGTTAGGGCGAACGGTTTAAATATTGCGACAGGCCTCTGGGCCGCGAGTTGAGATGGAGTCGATAAGTGAATGAGTGGCTGAGTTCTGAGCGGTGAGAAAAGTGACCAGCGGAAGGGGAATCTGCGACTGCGAGTATCAAGCAGTGAAGGGTGCGGCTGGCAGGCTGGACTATTGGACTAGATGCGCAAGTGAAAGACATTATAAATGATGGCAATAGATAGACTGAACATATGTTAATAATGAGTATGAGTTAATTGACTAACCAAACAGAGACAATTAAGAATGACGTTAATAAATTAGAGTTGAAATAGTCATTAAATATTGCGCTCACTGTGAAATAAAAATAGTAATAGTGGAGATAGATAAAGTAATGCTGTAAATAATAACTAGCTGTGTGAATAAATTAGAAATTACATTTAGTTCTTTGTTCACGATAAAGTGAGCACTTTTGAAATCAACCTTAGAAAAAAATCACTGCTCCTACCTGCATATAGGCCTATTTTAACGGGCGCACTGAGTGACATGCGCCCAGCCAAGTTGGTAACAATGGAGGGAAAGTAGCTACATATCTTAACGTCGAATAAAAAGTGTTAGGAAACCATTTGCGATAACGTATATCATATATTTTTCTTAATGCATCGGAGTGTAAAAATGAGCAAATTTGAACAATATTTTCTTTTTTAATAATTGCACAGTTTCACTTGACCGACGCATGAATAAAGTGATGAGGTGGAGTATCCGCGTTTTCCGCGAACTACAGTCTCGCACGCCGGCAAGATGGCGACACTGGCCACCAGCATGCTGCTGGAACTCAGTTCGCCAATCAGAGTCTCGTAACTTACTCGTTAGCCTGCAGTCCAGCCAATAGGGAACATTTCGCAGGACGCAGTAGGCAGTCAGACACCAGGCCTGTTCCCATTGTCTCACGCAGAGACACATCAAATGAACCACCACGGAATTTCGTTTCCGTGTACTAGTATACTTTGTGCTTTCATCACGAATGTATTATTTTATTATTGTCTTTACCTGTAACGTTTTCTTTCCTCTTGCAATTGTTTTAAGGTGGAGTACTAGTTAGGAGCAGTCAACGATGCTGACAAATGTCCGCATCTAGCTGCAAGTAGTTCAGTTATCTGCCACTAGGTAACAGCAGCGTCGAAGCAGCTATGGCTCCATTTTGTCTGCAGGGGTCGCATGCTATGGACGTGAACTAGTGAAGTGGGTCGAGGGGGGGGGGGGCACTTCTCTACCTGCTCTCTCCTGATCTCCCTAAGACCGCGCAGTGGCCATTAATGAGTGTGGTCAGATGACAGATAACAGGCCAGCATAGCAAGACTCCCCTCACTGCTCACTCAAGTGCCCCCCCCCCCCGGCTAATCCTCTTCGAAAACCATACGTCTCCAGGCATCACAGCTATGTATCTTTATTGCTTTTTGATTGTAATACTATTATTAATTTAATTTAGGAGACACATATCATATATTAATTAATCAATAAATTCCAAAACAGCAGAATCTCAAGTATTCGAATTTGAACTACGCACTGCCTTCACCACCTTCTCTTGTCTTACTCAACCAGACCTCGCGGTTTACACTCAACCAGACTTCGCGGTTTACACTCAACCAGACCTCGCGGTTTACACTCAACCAGACCTCGCGGTTTACACTCAACCAGACCTCGCGGTTTACACTCAACCAATACTAATCGTCTTATTAATAACTTCTTTTGGCTAATTAAAATTCTCATATTTATTTTCCACCTATTTCAGGCCTCCTTCAGGACCAGTAATAGCATAAAAGCCCTGATATATTCCAAATCCCTGTCTTAATTATAATTTGCAAAACCAGGTGGGAGTTTGCTACCCCTACCCCCCCTCCAATGGGGAGTGGTTCGGAGGGAGGTAAACATTGAGAACTATAGCCCGCCGAGGCAACTTGGCGAGCTACTTGCTGGAGTTGCCCGGGTACAGGCACCACAACTACAATTGTATAGGCTGTTCACTGTAAACATTGAGAACTACAGCCCGCCGAGGCAACTTGGCGAGCTACTTGCTGGAGTTGCCCGGGTACATTCACCACAACTACAATTGTATAGGCTGTTCACTGTAAACATTGAGAACTACAGCCCGCCGAGGCAACTTGGCGAGCTACTTGCTGGAGTTGCCCGGGTACAGGCACCGCAACTACAATTGTATAGGCTGTTCACTGTAAACATTGAGAACTACAGCCCGCCGAGGCAACTTGGCGAGCTACTTGCTGGAGTTGCCCGGGTACAGGCACCGCAACTACAATTGTATAGGCTGTTCACTGTAAACATTGAGAACTACAGCCCGCCAAGGCAACTTGGCGAGCTACTTGCTGGAGTTGCCCGGGTACAGGCACCACAACTACAATTGTATAGGCTGTTCACTGTAAACATTGAGAACCACAGCCCGCTGAGGCAACTTGGCGAGCTACTTGCTGGAGTTGCCCGGGTACAGGCACCGCAACTACAATTGTATAGGCTGTTCACTGTAAACATTGAGAACTACAGCCCGCCGAGGCAACTTGGCGAGCTACTTGCTGGAGTTGCCCGGGTACAGGCACCACAACTACAATTGTATAGGCTGTTCACTGTAAACATTGAGAACTACAGCCCGCCGAGGCAACTTGGCGAGCTACTTGCTGGAGTTGCCCGGGTACAGGCACCACAACTACAATTGTATAGGCTGTTCACTGTAAAGTGAGCGCTTTTTAAGGCCCTTCCTTTCATCCTATTTCCATCTTCATGTTGCTTTTTAATATATACATTGCAATGTGACGAATAAACACAGTGTATGTATTTCACCATCCTCAAGATTGAATGCCTAATGCTGCAATAATATATATGTATAGCACTGATGTGAGGCAGCAATAAAAATGTTGTTTATTGTTTTTTTCTGTAGAATGCCGTAGTTATTACCTTCCTACGAGCCTGCACTCATCGCTAGCGAAAATTTGATGCTTTTTATGTACACTAGTTTGGCTTTCTCTGGTGCTGTAAAGGTGTTTTCTAGCCATAAAATGCTAGTATAATGACTTTAATGTAGGGTGTCCTATTTTTATCTGTATCCGAGTATTGTATAACCTATAATGAATAATGTCTCCGAAGACTGCACATTGACCTTATGCAGAGGTTCAAATAAATATTATTTAATAACAGAAATATTTTACTTACATAAACAAAATCTCATCAGAACAAAGCAGACAGTTGTATGTTCCCATGATCAAAACTTCGTACACATATTTTCAACAGGTCTTGTATTGTAACGTGACAGATTAATGAAATTGATTATTAAATATCTCCACTAAATTTAAAAAAAAAACTAACAAAATCAGGTTTACACAACAAAGTAGTGTACGAAATTCATCGAGATCCGTCGTAAAAACTGTATCTATACCTCCACTTTAATGTACTCTCGTAAGTAATGTTTACATAATCCTCTCCAACCTCTAGAACGAAAATTTACCATCGGAATATATGAATGTAACCACATATAAAGTTAGGAATATTGTGACATACGGCAATTTGGGTGGTAGGTGGTAAGTAGTTCTGTTGTGAACAACAGAGAGCGCACTAACGTATTGAACATGGCTGGGATAAACAGCAGTTTATATATTCGTCCGTGAAACCGCAGAAACACTTCCAGATCTCATAAGAGCTGCCCTGATGGAACGAGACGTTCGTCCGGGAGATGACATCATCAAGCATGCCACGGCGTGTTATGGACCTGCACAAGGCACGTGGAGGTCATACACGGCACTAGGCTGCAGTGGGAGGAGAGAAACCCTCGCTAGCCAGGGACACCATTCTCTTAACAGTGGGATGGACCCCCAGCATTTCTGTGAAATTGTTGTTTGCGCGAATACGCGTATCTCGGTAAATAAATATTCTGCGAATACGACTTTCTGTCAGAAAAGACAACAACAACAAAAAAAAAAACACTTAACTATGCCACTACTTTTTTTCTTTTGTCGTAATAAGTGTGTTCTTGAAGAAAACAATCCGTGAAAATGGTCATATAACGCATTTTTAAAGCGTGCGTATAAGGCAGGGGGAAAGTACGAAGATACGGGCGTAGTTTAATCTGTGGTTTTTCATCTCGTGTAATAAAAAATACTACGTTACAGATCTGATCTGCACAGTACAGCGTCACGGCGGAAACACTGCACGCCATGCTCGTAGGGGCGCTAGGCGTGCGTGTCGCTCCCTCACCTCTTGACCTTGGAGCGTTGATCTTTCGTGTTTATTTGTCTGCGATATTGGAAAAAAATATATATTTGTTCGTTAAAAACACTATCGGTATTGTTGGATACTTCTAATTGCTATGCTTTCTTTTATGTATATTCCATACTTGTTTGCACTCTATATGTGTGTTCCAAACGTTTTTTGAGGTGTTTAGTTATGCCCAGAAGCTCTTATTCGTATGGCTGGGAAAGGAATCTCTTTCCTGTCGCTTGGCTTGAAAAGAAAAGTTTCTAGTATAAATCAACCATTTTCCTCACGAGCTATGTATAACCTATGCGGTACAGGAAATGATAAGTCATGGAAAAGAGCTCGTTAGTTTTCTTACAGGTTTGTAAGCCGCAAACATCGGGTTATCTTCGGCGGGACGACAGCAGGGAGAAATATCGTTGTGATTTTAATTAAAAAACGCGTGTAATCAAAATTCTGTGGTTCCTAGCTGATTGAAATCAGCATGCTTAATTTATTTTCCTTCTCTCCCTTTATCCGTAATTTTTTGCATTTTGTTCAGAGAATTATCTTCCCGTTTTTCTAGTTCTAGTCTACCTACCAACCGGCGGATAGGTAACACTGATTGGCTTGAATTAGATTCTAAGCACAATATTCTGCTATTTAAATCCTTGCATTACTTCGTATGGTAAATACATTAACCATTTCGTTAGGTTTGTGCACAGTCTTACCATTTGCAACGTCATGAAACCTATGGGTTCTGCTGTACGTGTAGAAAATCGCCATTAAGGGAATTACCTAGTGAATAATTAAAAACCCTTCAAGGCCACTCCCGGCCGTTAAGAAGCATTGCGAAGGCGATGAAAAATAGCGTTCGCGTGTTATGCTATCTCAGAAATTTACGGTTGAAGTAAAGCAATTAATTGCCTATGGAGCATTGCGCCCGACTACACAATGTGAGAAGAAGAAGAAAAAAAGTAGCACAGACGCCATAAATATTTTCAGAAAAGTGTGATTTATGCTGCATATGAAAGAAAAATGTATATATATTTTGCAACATTATAAAATATTTTTTTTTAAATATGCTTTTTAAATGTAAAAAAGTTAATCGATTAAAATGGTCTGTATTTTTTATCCAAATTTAAGCGCATATCCGTTTTGTATGCTTCGAAAAGCAGAATCTGCAAGAAAATCTACTTCAAGAAAATCGTCATAATGTGATTGCATGTAAGAAAATCATAGTAATATATCATATCAATTTTATAATTAACTTAATTTACATCAGTTTCAGCCATAAATGTTTGTGACAAATGGGCGCACATAAATATAATTATAAAAATAATTTCCCACATTATTATTACAATTTTCTTACACACAATCATAGTAAACATTATGACGATATTCCATTCCGAAATATATAATATTTGGGATCCAATTCTGTTCTTATTTGTTACCGGGATAATGCACGTCTATTGATTTTCTTTATTAGTAAATGGAGGCGATAATAATTTTTAAATATTTATTTATATTTTAAGTAAAATATGCGTAGAATAGTGTCACATTATTCAGATCAAGCCTCATTGCCGAACATACGAAACATCATTTTATTTGGCCCTCTCTGTATATTTGTAACGTGACGTCACTGGGATCCAGCTACAAAACTTAACTCCACGGTCAAGTCTTTTTTTTTTTGTGTAATTTGAACTAGTATCATTTGTCAACTGTCTATAATATCTTTGTTGAAGTCATTTTACGGTAACTCGACCGCAAAGTGTACATTTATCAAGTAACGTAGCTTGCGCGAACTTTGTGTGTGGAGACAAATTGCCTTCTCAGTCTCAGATGTGTTGTTTGGCTAGCCTCCAGGTCCCATTACGTCTACACGAGTATCCTCTTAACACTAATCATACATTTTAGAGACCGATACACTAATAGGATCTGAAATTTCGCTTTCTCTTCTCTGATATATATATTTTTTTACCTGAGTCGTGGCCAAATCGTTATGACGAAATCAGTACCTCAACAAGTAAAATATACTCAGGGAAAATGTAAAAACTTTTGAAAATTATACCTTATTTGAATTTCTGTGCCAAAGTTTTATTTTAGTTACATTTCTTAACAGCTGATATTCTTTCCGTTATCTTGCCTGTGTTTTCTGTATGGAACTTGCCGTCATCAGTCTCTAGGTTATTTTAGACCAATGAGTTCTCTAGTATACATTAGTAAGGACACGAAAATTTTACATGCCCATTAAGTGATCGACCAGTAAACTTTCCTCAGTCGATGTTTCTCAGCCGTGAAGGTTTTCTCGCAGTCATCCCTTTCCCTTCGCCATTTTCATTCCATCGAAACTCCATCCGTACTGCTCGCCATGCAGTTTTGTGTCTCTTGTGTTGAGTAGGCGTCTACCCAGCTGCCTTCATTTCGCCCATTTCGACCCTGCTTCAACGATGTGAACAAAAATGCACACTTTTTTGTTCCTGCCACGACCACTGTGCTGTATATTTCCAGGCGTTGTAAATAAGTAATGCTTTGTCAATGTTGTTTTTTTTTGTATATTTCCAGGCGTTGTAAATAAGTAATGCTTTGTCAATGTTGTATTTTTTACAAACAAGTAACATACTTCGTTCTCACAGTAAAAGAACTGTTGGCACAAAATATATTATGTCTCACGAACGAGTGCCTCTTGTTTGACACTTCTACAGTTATTTCCATTGCAACATATTTTCTGCTGATATATTGGAAATGTTGATAGTGAACAGAGTGTATTTATATAAATGTCATCTGTATAGCCGGGCCGGGGGGGGGGGGGGTGGTACATGGCTGTATAAATGGAAATAACTGTAAACAAGAACCTAGGAGATCAGAACTGCCCTCAGAAACTGTCAAATAGTGCCTTCGATCTTGGGACAGGCTATATTTAAGCATGACGAGGCGAACTCCACCCGCACGTGACAGCAAAATGGCGTCGCTGGCCACACCAACATATCGGAACGCCATTCGCCAATCAGAACATGGTATGGTTACGTTCAAATAAGAAAATAATTTTTGGCGCAGCTTTGCGTGAAGGACCGGGGGGGGGGGGGGGCTCTCCCGAGCGCTCGCCGCTGGAGGGAGGGAAACAACGTGACACAGCTGGCGCTGTACATACCAAACTGATAACATCGCTCTCTACTACCGCGCCGCGCGACTTACGTTTCTCCAACAGGTAATAATGCATGCTAGGAGCAGCTTTCGCCCAACGGCTGTCGGCCGCTGTCTCTACCAAACTGAACAACCCCACCCCTTCGTGCAGCGGCAATGGACTCTCCCGACTCACCCGACGTGTTTTTGACTTCTGCGCATTATTCTGTCAGCTAATAGGGGGAATTTTGCAGCACGTGTTAACGAATCACACACAAGGCCCACTTCCAGAGCACTCGCAGGCAATCGGCGAATGGGTTCGGCCACATCAAAGGAACCAAAATACTATTTAACTTCTTGACTCTTATTTATTGTGGGTTGTTAGTACCTTTGGTGGTATATAAGTTGAATCATTCATAACCCAAAGCAATAGCGGTGTTATAAACTATTTATATTCACTGGGGCCGCGATGGTGTAGTGGTTAGACTGCTCGCTCCCCACCTCGGTGAACCGGGTTAAGTTCCCAGCGGCGTCGCTTCCAGATTTTCGCACGTGGCAGTCGTGCTGGACGATGCCGCTGGTCGTCAGGTTTTCTCGGGGATCTCCCGTTTACACCGCCCTTGCATTCCGGCGCTGCTACACACTCGCCTCGCTTCACCCTCATCGGCTCTCTAGACCTCGATGTTAAAAGCCGCCCAAATCTCTCAACTTCACTCCCCATCTATCGACCGGATATACGCCGACGACTCTGTTCAATGAGTCATGATTTGTACAGTTTTGAATATTTATATCCATTATGTACATACAAGAACCCACAGAAAAGAGATCTGAATTGTAGTTACTTTTTAATGCCTATCTGAACTTCTGCTGTTTGAAGCCGTCCGCAAAAAACCGGTTTCAGTAATTTTCCACTTCAGCAAACTTCGCCTTCAGGGATTAATTGCGAAAATTATCCTAAGTTCCCGTCGTCCGGCACTTTTAGTGGATCAGATGTTTTTAAATCATTCTATTTTAATCCATAAACGACCGGTTTCATTCCCGTAATAGTTCAGGGAAATTTGTTTGGTTAAAGTGTGCAAAATATCAGTCAGTATAACGCCTTTAAAAAAATGGACGAGTTATTATTTTGTAAATATTAGTAATTTATTTTCTTCATCTATAAATCATTTTTTTTTTTATTTTGTTGAAGCTGCCAGGAACACCTGGTTTGGCGAAACCAGTTCTACGCAGACTAGACTTGGTTAGAGGACGTATGTATGTATATACGTACATCTCAAAGCACTTGTCTACATAAATAGTGCTCTCACCTCAGATATCATCCACACCGTGAATGATAGTCGTACTGACAGTTCCTTGTTGAGACAGTGAGACTGTCTCTGCGCAGCAAGCCAGTTCGCTCTACGCCATATTCACTCTACGGTGGTAACACAATAAACCCGTATTCTGGAGGACCCGGGTGCGAATCCTAGTCCAGTTATCGTGGTTCTGGTTTTCCAGGGTTTTGCGAAGTCACTCCATGTGCATGCTGGGACGGTTCCTTACTACAGGCGGGGCCGCGGTGGTGCAATGGTCAGACTGCCTGCCTCCCACCAAGGCAAACCGGGCTCGACTGTCGGCGGGGTCGCTCCCGGATATTCGCATGTGGGAATCGCGCCGGACGACGCCGCTGGTCGGAGGGTTTTCTCGGGGTTCTCCAGTTTACCCCTCCATTGCAATCCGGCACTGTTCTACTCAATTCTCTTCACCGTTATCGGCTCCTAAGACATCGGTGTTCAGAATCGTCCACATCTCTTCACTTCACTCACTCAGAAGTGCTGAAATAGCTATGAACTTACCATACATTTGGTTATTGGACATGTGTCTTTGGTTATTGGACACGTGTATTTGGTTATGGGACACGTGTCTTTGGTTATTGGACATGTCTTTGGTTATTGGACATGTATTTTTCGTTATTGGACATGTGTCTTTGGTTATTGAACATGTGTCTTTGTGAGAAGATATTTTCTTATATGCCTTACTCAATCACAATTATGGTGGATTTTAGGGCAGACAGCAAAGGCATGTAACAAAATCATCCAACCACGAAAGTGAACATGGGTTAAACGAAATCTTGAGAGCCGACGAGGTTGAAGCGAAGTGAGCAGGGAGCAGCGGAGGAATGCGAGGGCGGGAGGAACGGGAGATCCGCTGCATATGTCCGGCACGATCCCCACGTGCCGAAATATGGGAGTGACGCCGCTGGGATTCGAACCTCGCTGAGAGACGAGTGCTCTAGCCATTGCGCCAGATTGTTCTCGAGTACAATTAAGTATATAATCGTTTCGCGAGATACCAGTCCCCGCACCAATAAAAAGATTTCTGAGTTATACGCAGTACGCCGAAACGTAAGATTTGCTCATCCCCCCCCCCCCCCCGATTTAATATTTCTGATATGGGATCTTATTCGCCGTTCACAATTGTATAGGATGTCCCAGTATTCACATACCATTGCAAAACACCTGCAGACAATAGTTATCAACGTTACAGAAAACAGAGAGATACACGACTGCCATTGTGACAACACATCCGCCCTTACACGGTCGATGTTCTCCTGTGTCCGCACAGATTTCACACTACCACCCAGTTTCTTATCTGCAACAGACGCTGTAGCGGGAACCTTACTCACCCAGTTCGTGATGGTGTGACGTTCGTGTACCCTCCCGTGTCTTTCAATATTGAATTGTTGCCCAAACAATTGCTGTGTGCCTATAACAGAACCTGTATGTTTGCAATACGCTTCCACTGCGAACGCGCAGTGTACAGGTTTAACAAAGCTCCATGCTTACTGACAATGACGTCACTCGCCAGACAGGACTGGCCGTGTCACGCCATCCCCACCCTAGGGTCACACGAGTACTAGGCCAGTCAAAGTGGTAGGTGAACGCTGGGACAGCCTGGGAGCGCTTTTGAAATGAACCTAAGAAAAGTGTCACTACCTGAACGCATATATTTTAATGGGCGCACTGAGTGACATTTGCCCAGTAAAGTTGGTAACGATGGAGGGGAAAGTAGTTCCATATATTAACGTCAGTAATAAAGTGTTAGGTGACCATTTGTGATAAAATAAATTATTTCTTTCGTGTTTTTTTTTTATGCATCGAAGTGCGAAAATGAGCAGATTTGTATAATATTTATTTTCCTTGAAATTTCACAGTCTCACTTGACCGACACATGAATAAAGCGATGAGGCCCATGGCAGTGTTAAGGTTACGTAAGGCGGAAGAATACATAACTGGCACACGAGTAGATCTTAAGCAGGACTTTCAAAAGTGCTCACTTTACCGCGACAGCGTATAGTTCAGAATAGGCGGCGAGCTGCGTGTGTACTACTCTTAAGGCGGAACGGGGAGTGAAGCCAGCTCTGTTCGACTGTCCACGTGGTGGATTTCAGCAACACGGCAATGCGAATTAGCTAACAATGTGCCACAACTTATGTTCACTGCGACACCTGGCACCAGCAGCCGAGCGCTTTATCTTATCCTGGAGCAAGAAGAGAGAGAAGGAAGAGAACAACACGACCTTTGTGTAGTTCACATATATCCCGTACGCACACGTGGCTTGGTCGAGTAAAGTACCTGTCCCATCTCTACTACACGCACAACCTGCCTCCTGTTGCATTTCTCATTAATGCATGAAATATTTTGAATTATTTCCTGTCGATTGGGTTTTTACGGTGTCTATGCCGGTTTTTCCCAGTCTCTTCCTAGACATAATTATAACTATAGGTACACTTAGGGAGGTGGTCATGCCCCCCCCCCCCCCATCGCTGGCCATGGCTGCCCAATCCCTCTCTGCCACGATGCATGTTCCTTGTATGATTTCCTTGTAGGCGTAATGCCGGAATCACATAGCCCCGACGCGCACGACACGACGGCCAACAGCCAATGAAATGCAAGATAGATCGTCGCAAGCCCGACCGATTTTCTCTTCCGAGCAGCAGTTTTTGATTAGAAATTATTTCTATTCTTCGTCGTGTCGTGCGACACGACGCACAGAATGTACAACCTTGCAAAATTTCTCTACAACGGTAAATACGCAGCTTAAAAGAAGAATAAATTGAAAATCACTGTATCCAACTCTTATGAATAATAATTTTACTTTTGTATGCATTAGCGATACCGATTGGTACCATTATGTATTACAAATTTCCCTTTTGTTCACCGCCTGTGAACCTAACATAGCCTATCAGCGCCTTCTAAATAGTTAGATTATATGCCGAGAGCGTGGTGTCGGTCGTGCTGTAAATTCAAGTAGTCACATAGGGCATAGGAGATTCGCCCTGAGACGCAATTGGCTCCCGTCCCTACCTCAGACACACATCTAACAATTAGAAATAGGGTAGGTTAGGGAAAACAAACTCGGCCTGGTCGAGCAGTGCTAACCTTACATCCACACACGCAGGCATTCGCTTGGTGGGAGACTTCATAACTCTGGATTACCACTTGACCGCTCCTCTGCTCTCCGAACACGCTACTCGAGTTTCGCCCCGGGGTAGCAGTCGCAGTCTCGACGCTGATAATCGACGGTCGTGACTCGACTGTAAACATCTCCCCCGCCCCCTCCTGCAGCCCTCGCGGCACGCAGTTGCAGGACTCTTAAATCATTTGTCGCCACACACCAGGTGACTGCCTCGCCTCCAGCCGACTCAGCTCTCTGGAGACCCGGCGATTCCGCCACTTCGACCAAGTGATGCGAACAACGTGGAAACAAGACGTTGGCAAGTAACTCCTATTGAGATACGAATCATTAGGAACATTTTTTATCGATATCCAGGGGAAACCTTTGAAATGCACCGCAAGTAATTTGAAAAGCTTTTGACGTGAATACGTCTTTAAATTTGCAACCATAGTGGGAGGCAATCCAGAAAATTCGATGATAAAATCGGGGATACAGTTTGGCATTACAGCTCCGATTCTACCATCTACATACAAAATTCAATTACACCACTCGATTGCCAAAGGATCAAATAATATGTTCAGTTGAGTGAGGACTGCAAGGCATCACGTGGAGCCCGGGGGAGGAATTTCGGGTTCGTTTGGCCGTGTCTCATATAACTTCCGCGTAATATAACTTTTGACTAGGCGAAGCTACGACGCTCCTTTGAGTTTCAATCGATATCTCTCGTCAAGATCAATCGATTACGTGTATAAAAAATATGTGTAGCTTGGTTCACGATGAAATTGTATGCGTTTCGGCCTATGCTCTTCGAAAGCCAAGTAGAAATATTGAACTCATATACAGTTGGAAATTAATATCTTAGAATCAATCCATTGATTCACATAAAACCCCATATGATCCAGTGAAGCGGTGCCGGGAACGTAAAATTAACATCAAGGCGTCCGAGCGCGTCATCGTAGACGTATTCACGCGAAAAAAAACGGCCGTGTCTCCAACACAGCCACGCCCCATTTTTCCTTCTCAGAAAGGAAAGGAATCCATAAAAGCGCATTTTGTAAGTACCTCAAACGGTTTTAGAATTTCCATCATTTACACAGCCACTCATACTAGGAGCGCCATCGTATGTTTGTCCTCGTAACATACTGAATGCTTCCATCTTCATGTAACTGTGTTAACACGACAGCAATTACTGATGCAGTTGTCTCTCCAGATGTACTTGTCGCAATGGGAAGTCCAGTAGAACTTTCATGCGGTTCAATATTGTCATCAGCCCAACGAATACGTGAACAGAACTGTTCTACTTCGCTTGTCACGCGCACTATCGCAAATGACAGAAAACAAATTGGCGTGTCCAGTGACCGACTCTTGCATTTCATTTTGTATTGTAACACTGGTGACTGTGTCTCGTAGTGTTGTCCACTGTTGTGAGTTAGGAAGGTCTTCTGTTCTCAACTTTTATATAGTACTAAATGTCCACTGCCTATTTCATGTCCCTGCCTATGGCTTCGGACGGAACTTCTTCAGAAGACACTCCTTATATTATACTTTCTGTTCTTTGCATTTTGAAGAACATAGCTGTATTTCAGTGGATAGCTCATAGTGGTCTGAATGTGCGACACACGTTTTTCAAGTCCACGACATTTTTCCAGAGAATGTTTCCAATTTTTTAAGCCTATTGTAAAATAATTTTCCATTTTCTTAAATTACCAGTTTATGTTGTGATAAATGGCAATAACGATATCGATAGTACTGGGAGCATGTAACTCCATTAACGTGTGGTTGGACATGCAACCATTTAAAATTCTTAAACCAGGAGACTTGAAAGTGAAAGGTACAATCTGTGAGCTGTTGAGTAGAAAATGATTCCGGCAAGATGGTTGGTCTAGAGCCTGGTAAATAAATGTCAACAACGGTTGATGTCTGTGAGTTGGGCAACACTGATTCTGGCATATCGATATTACTAAAACTCAAAACTATTGTCTTTTGACACAACATTTTGAGAAATATTTACCTGTTCAGATAAAGTTATGTGATTTTTAGAAGGTAAGCTGTTTGAATTATCTTGATATTCATAGTGTTTTCGTTTCATTTTCACTATAAATTTATCCATCACAGTCACTAATCATACAAACACCATCTGAAAAAAACAAGCTCAGCGTGTCTGTTTTGAAAAAAAATGTGATTGATATAACTGTAGCAATCGCCAGTCAGTCTGTAGTAAAATAAATACTACCGTGCTGATTGTTGAGAGACAGCAGGTAAAAACTGCACACTGTTAGCAAACAGAAGATATCAATAAACAGGGCTACCGCATGCTGATCATAGTCGCTAGTAATAGCAGCAAGCATTGCAGCGAATTACACTGTATTAAAAAATATACAATTAAAGAAGAAGAATTCCGTCATACATATTATAATATTAAAATGTCTGAAATTAATCTTACCTTTAGCATCGCTTGTGTCAATGAACAACGACGTGTTACAGATCGAGGCACCTAGTTTGTGTTGCACTGAGAGAAAATCCGAACAAAATATTTGTTTGCACAGCGCCAAATATATATTTAGTTGCCCTAACAAAACATATTGTTGAGCAAAACAAAATTTGTTCGTCTGACAAAATATATGTTTGAATAAACAATCTCTCTGTGCTGGGCCAAAAAAAAATCACACTATTAACTAAATATTTTATTGAATCAACTGTATATATTTGTTTGGCCACTCATTTGACTGCCTTCATTCGAAAATGCAGCTCGAGAGTTTGTTTGTATTTTTTGTGACAATTAAGATAGTAAGTAGTGTTTGTTGTGCATCTTTTGATGCTTAACAATTGTATAAACACTTTAATAAAACAATGCAACAAGAAACTGACAAGTAAAGCTGTAAAACTTGACATATTTGTTTGCACACGTTGCCCAATATTTGCAGTGTGTGTATATGTATGTATGTATGTATATATATATATATATATAAACTTTCCAGCATCATCAGTTGTCACATTAGCCGAGATGATTAAGGCGTAGCGCTCGGGCGCAGATGATACAGTTTCGGAGCTCGGAAGTACTTTTTTTACATCGGCCCAAACTGTTTAATGTATAAACAAATGTTTAGTTGCGCCAACCAAATCTTACAGTTTGGGGCAACCAAATCTTACAGTTTGGGGCAACCAAATGAGAACGGCAAGATAATTTGGTTTCAGCAACAAAATACTTCATTGCCCCTATAAAAGCAAATAATTTTGTTGCGCCAAACAACTCTTGTTTGATTCAACAAAACTTTTTTTTCCGGTGTGACAAAACTATGGATATGTTGTAGGTCTAAATATTTCACCGCTAGGGTGTGCTGTGTGCAAAATTTACTTCAAGCAGGTATCTTGTAACAAACCGAAACAGTAATTTTTTCATTACCGTTATGTATATTGTTACGTCCCACCATCCCCTCCAAGTGGGATTTTTGAGTTGAACATGCCTCCCCTCCCCCTTAGAAACCCATGCTTTTTATCAAGTTAAATTCCGGTTCAAGTTAGTGGTGCTGAGATGTAGGAAAATAATAAATAATACTCTGCCGGTTGCTAGCCAATGAAACCCGAGCTTCTTTAAATATTTAGACAGTTCCGATGGACATTTAGTTGTATCCCTAAACCAAGCAACGTTTTCCCAACTGCACGAAAATATAGCTATTTCGTATTTTAATTTTTCTCCCATTCTAAATATGTTTTGTAAGGAAGGTTGTCGTACAATAGTAGCAGCGTTAGAAATATTTCATGATGAGCTTCATTTTCTTTCAATCGAATTTTGTCTTCAAATAATTTTCATTTCATTTAAATATTTTGTGAATATTTAAGTTCTTCCATTGAGTTGTTGAGAAAACAGCACGGAATAATTTTTTTCTGCCATTTACTTTTTTGCTTGAGTAGACATGAACACTTGTGGGTTTAATGTGATGTTATTGTCTAATGAGTATTACCAAGACTGTTAACTGAATCAATTGTGGCATATTAAAGGCGCCCAACATTATAATATTTCATACATAAGCCATTGCCGTTATATATTTAATACAATTATGTTTTTGTTGAGGGGGAGAGCAGGGGGGCTGCGATCGTTAGTGCTGTGGGTGTGTGAGGGGAATGGGGGAATGGAAATGATGGGGCGGCAGAATTCATGTAAAGACTGTTCACGATAAAGTGAGCACTTTTGAACTCGGCCTTCGGTAAATATCTCTGCCCCCTATCTCCATCAACAATACTGACTGACATGCATCCAGATAAGTTGGTAACGACAGAGGGAAAGTATTCTTGTTTTGGCGTTGAATTAAAACTGTTATGTAAGCGATACTGGCACTATTTCTTTTGATTTGTTTTATTTAATAGCGTATAAGTGTAAAAATGAGCGAATTAGTCAAACATTTACTTTTCTAATAATTTAACAGTTTCGCTCGACCGACGCATGAGTAAATTTGTGAGGCTCGTGGCAATGTTGATTTGACCAATAATGGAAGAATACATAATTGCATGGAAGTAGATCTTAAGCAGGGTGTTCATTTTACCGTGAACAGCCTATAGCCCCAAGTAGCCTCCATTCATTATCAGAACAGTTTCGTCTCAGGTCCTTCACGCAGACAGCCATGCACGGACAGTCTGTTACTGTGCTCCAGGGTGACTAGCATCAGGGAAACCTGGGAAAAGTCAGGGAAATATCAGGAAAATCTGTGTGAAGTCAGAGAATTTCGATAAAATAGTTGAAACTATTTTTAATAAGAAAATTAATGTTGAATTCTAGCACTTCTGCTGCATGTCATCTTATGAATTGTAACTATTATTATAGGCTATTCACGGTAAAATGAGCACTTTTGGAAGCCCTGCTTAAGATCTACTTTGTATGCACGTGTTATATTTTCTTCCACCTTATATAAAATTAAGTATTAACATTGCCATGGGCCTCATCGCTTTTTACATGCGTCGGTCAGGTCAAAGTGTGAAATTATTAGAAAAGTAAATATTTTACATATCTGGAAATCTTTACACTTCGATGCAATAAAAAAAAAGAAAGCGAAAGAAATAATTTAAGTTATCACAAATGGTTACCCTACATTTTTATTCGACGTTAAAATGTGGAACTACTTTCCATCCATGGTTACCAACTTTCGTGAGAGTATATCACTCAGTGCGCCCGTTAAAATATATGCACGTAGGAGCAGTAACTTTTTTCTGAGGTTGATTTCAAAATTGCTCACTTTATTGTGAGCAATCTTTACACACATTTTCTGGCCTTTTTAAAAATTTTGCTAAAATAATTCATTTAAACAGTTTTTAGAGTATTTATAGTGAATTGATACAGTGTATTGTGTAGCCTTTGCATTGTGATTTTTTTTGTACTGGGATTGCTAGCCTGTGCCCCCGTGTTACTTTTTTTCATTTGCCATCTTTGTACTTATGTACTTTTTTTTTTGCGTAGAAAATCATCCATAAATGAAGGATATGGTATTGTTGCCCATAAAAAATGCGTAATCCCTTTTAGGAAAAAACATAAAATTATGTTTAATATTTTCCGCGTAATTTGGTCGGGGAAATGTAACATGATATAGGCTGTTCACGGTAAAGTGAGCACTTTTGAAAGCCCTCTCATTTGGAATAACGGTTAGCAAATATATTTTAAGTTAGTCTTAGGCTAACTTTTAAGTTATTGTGGGTCTACACACTATGTTTATAACCAACATGGCATTATTGATTTTAAAATATCCTTAAAGGATAAAAATGTCTTAACTAAAAAAGTAACTAGGGCGTCAAAAGTGCTCGCTTTACCGTGAACAGCCTTTACCTAGAAATTGTCAGGGAATTTTCTGTACCCCTGTGTTCGAAGCGATCCAGATGCCGCGAGAATTTTTTTTCCCTGCGAATGCTGGAGGAGGAAGGGGGGTGGGGGGGGGGGGAACTTGAGCGTCATTGGTCATTGTTTCTGCATTCCGTGGCGAGAGGAGAATCAGATCGGCATTCCCGACGGGAAGTCGCGATAAGGCAAGTTATTCATGCGCCCATTTACACATCGTGAGTGCAATTCCCGGCCACAATGGCGATTATGAAAGCATGAACCTACCCGGCGACCCCACGAGAACACTTAAACAATTTGTTTCGTGACTCCGCCGTGAAAAGGGAATTCGGGGGGGAATAAATCTCGATAGTGAAGATAGTGTGTGACAATAGTTTACAGGGTCCCTGAACCCAATTTGCGTTGCCCGTTGGATCAGGAAGTGACTGTGAAAGAGTTCCATGGACTATCAGACGATGGTTCATAAATTATCCTTTTCAGGCCCACTTTAATTTAACGTTCAAGTGTTGCAAATAAAAATATTTTTTTATTAATGCTGTCACAGCCAATTAACACTGTGATTCGAGTTAGGATATGAACCATCCATAACCTATACCAGCTAGTAATGTTTCAAATGAGAAAATAATCTCCGCGCAGATTTCAGGGGGGGGGGGGGAGAATTAGGGGAGGCGGTGTAGTGGAGGGCTCTCCCGAGCGCTCGTCGCTGGAGGGAGGGAAACCACGTGACACAACTAGCGCTGTACACACCAAACAGATAACATTGCTCTCTACTACCACGCTGTTAAATACCGTGCTTCGCGACTTATGGTTTTTTTCGACAGGTAATATCGAGGTGCGGAGCAGCTCCCGCCCAACCGCTCTCGGCCGCTGTCACTACTGAGCTGAACAACCCCACCCCTTCGTACACCGGCAATGGACTCTCCTGACACGTTTCCTACTTCTGCGCATTGTTTTCTTATTTTGTTTTCACTAAAACTATTTGAGTTAAGTTCGCATGCTGCAGAAAAAGTGTTTAACAAACGGGCGTGTTCACAATAATGCTTTCGTAAGAAAACACTTGCCCAGAATATTTAAGGTTTTACAGAGATGTGCATTACTCTTTTCGCTTATAATTGCATCGTAAAGAGATAACGGTCGAAAATGTCAAGAAGCGAGTAGCCGCCGTAGATAGGCGATGAGGCATGTTGATGAGCATACTTGGATAGGTCGTAGCCACTCCGCAATTTCAGGCTTAGGATATGCTAATTGCCTCCAGCCAAGCGGAACCCCTAGGAACCAGAAATATCCGCTATTTTTTACGAGGACAAGCTAGAACATACGTGCATTCGAGTTAAGTTTGCAATTGTTAACTGAGTCAAAAACGAAACTGCAAGGAAACGAAGGACGCATTGTCATAACCTGGTCTGGAATGAAACTGTCTGTAGGCTGTTCACGGTAAACTGAGCACTTTTGAAAGTCCTGCGTATGATCTACTCGTATGCACGTCGTGTACTCTTGCGCATTATGTAAAATTAACTCTGCCATGGGCCTCACTAGTTTATTCATGTGCCCGTCAAGTGAAACTGTGAAATTATTAGACTGTAAATATTATACAAATCTGCTCATTTTTACACTTAGATGTATTACAAATAACAAGAAGCAAAATATATAATTTAAGTTATCACAAATGGTTACCTAACACAGTTTAATCTACATTAAGATGTGAAACTACTTTCCATCCATCGTTGCCAACTTTACTGGGCGAATATCACTCAGTGCGATTATATTATATATTGCAGGCAGGGGCAGTAACTTTTTTTCTACTGTTAATTTCGAAAGTGCTCACTTTATTGTGAACATCTTTTACTCACTATGTGGCAGCAGCCAGTGAACTAATACAGTCGATTTGTGGTTATATCCAACTTATCTGCTGAAATTGTAGTTTCGTGATATTCCTCCGCCTCATGCAAACAAAGCTTAATCGAGTCTAGAAAATTACATCAAAAGGACTACTTACCGCGTTCGTGTGCACTCAGTTTAATAATATTTCCCATGAGAACTATTTCTTACTGGTAGCTGCCAGCTTGCCTATTTTCTCTCTCTCTATGTCTTTGTTTATATCAGTTAAAACTGAAATATTATAATTTATAGATCAAATTAATGTTGAGGTTCAGTTCAGTTTAACCAGAAATAAAATATTTTTATCTTAACAGATGTAGAATACGTTTGCGATACTTAACGTATTTGGGAGACAACCCACTACGTCATACATGGGGTGATTTTTCGAAGGTTTGTTTCAAAATTTGAGAAAGATACCGCAGATATACTATAGTGAGGATCTGGTGTTCATAAAACTGCGGAGTCTAGCCTTTAGGTTGTTAAACGCCGCGCAATATTTTCCTCTCATAAATCTCTTTATTGAATTAAAAAGTATAATGCAACTCATGCCAACGGCATCAAGTACGTACATATCGTTATAGGCTATTCACGGTTAAATGAGCATTTTTGAAAGACTTTCTTCTTATCTACTTATGTGCATGTTGTGTAACCTTCCGCCTTATGTAAAATTAACATTCTCATGGATCGCATCGCTTTATTCATGCGTCAGTCAAGCGAAACTGTGAAATTATTATGAAAGTAAATATTTTACAAACCTAATAATTTCTATACTCCGATGCATTAGAAATAAAACAGAACGCCAGAGAAGTAATTTAAGTAGTCGCAAATGGTTATCTAACACATTTCTTTCGACGTTAAGATATGTAACTACTTTCCCTCCATCGTTACCAACTTTACTGGGCTAATGTCACTCAGTGCGCCCGTTAAAATATATCCAGGTAGGAGCAGTGGGTTATTTATGAGGTAGATTTCAGAAGTGCTCACTTTATCGTGAACAGCCTTTAATAATGTTTTTATGCAAATAAAAGCAGTTTTTTGGTGGGGGGGGGGGATGAGTTTAAATTTTTTGGAAGAGTACTTGCAATGCGTTAGGTTTGTAATATGTTTTAGTTAGATTCAGGCTGTTGTAAAAATAAGATAATAGGTATCAGAAATGTAAAACTGTAAGATTTAGGGAAAAAGGAAACGTTTAAAAGAATGAGGTCTAATGAGGATGTAGTGATAAGCAAAACGGGCGAGCCATATACTGTGCAATTTTGCGTCATTCAGAATGTCTTACAAAGCATTTATAAGAGGTTAATAAGATTTACGATCAGATTAGCTGAATTGGTTGACAGGTTTATCACGTAATGAAGATGGCGACGCGTGACAAGAATGATCAGAGTAGAACTCCCTCAAGAGTAGAACACCCAAGATGAACGAACTTCGTAGCTAAGTGTTAGACGCTGCCTAAAGAGCTATTCAAAGCGAGTCTAACTACACGTGGTCTAATTCGCCTGGCTGGGAGTGCACGGAGACAGAATATTTGATGTTAAAAACCTCGGTTTCAATTCAATTACTAAATATTTGTTATCACAGCAAAATAGTAGTGAATGACAAAAATCTGAAAAGATACGCTTTGTTGCTATGGTAACAGCATTAATTATACAGTATGTATTGATGTCGCAATAGTTACCCAACATTCTTCTTGAAAGTCCTCTTTTGTACGGAATATTTATCAAATAATAAATACTTTTGGTGTCATACTGCTATAGTAACAAGCTTAATATTCATAAAATTAATTCCGAAACTGTAAATGATTGGAAATATGAGCTTTTTCGCTCGAAAACAATTTATATTCAAACAGTCAATCTTTTTCCGTTCATTGTTTAAATAAATCAGAGCAACTCCAGTCGTTTGATACCAAACTACATTTAAATTAAAAAGTTGCAGTTTACGTTAGCGATAAATCCAGCCCCTCCTCAGCTCTCGGCATCCTGAGTTAGTGTTAAGTTTGATGTATTTCAAGTTGTGGCATAGAAGATATCCGTGCGTTTCTTGTAGCCTTATAAAGTGGAACAAACATTTCAATTAAAAAATATATATTGTATGAACTTCAAGGCCGTATTTGAAAGCTGACAGGCATCCCTCCCTTCAATGCCACGCAAAAATAAACGCTACAGGTAATATAAAATATTTGATTCCCTTAATAAAAGACATGCTCTACCTCGCTCAGCGATGCGTTAGGTGATTTCAATGCTAGCGTAGAAAAGAAGCCGGATGAATTTTCATTCTTCAACACACGTAGGTTATAAAACAACGATCAGCAACTAAGCTATTTCCGTAAGGTTCTTAATTTAGTTTTAAGATATTGTATCTAGAAATTTTAATGCAAAATTATCCTTAAAATATAAAAGCTTTTAATAGTTCGGTTTATTTTCCGTTATAGTACAGTATCAACTACGGTAAACAAATATGTTTTTTGTAACTTCCTGCGTCATCTCCTTCAAGAACATATTTCTTATTTATTCCTCTGTTCTCCCGATAACCTACACATAAAAAAGGTGTTGCTTCAAGAGTTGCAAATAACTTGCAATCCTGCACGGAATTAATTATGTTACCGCTGGAAACCCCCAAGTGGCAAAGAATATGTCTGAAGATGCATTCGTTTCGGTTTTCGCCGTCGATTTCTGCTGTTCGCCCTTCTTGACCTTGGCGGCATATCTTGCGGAGCATCTTACTCTTACGACGTTAATATTTATGTGGCGCGGCAGTGGAGCGGAAAATTGGTGTTTCTAAGGACAGGAAATGCGTGCCATTCCTGTGGCGGCTGTAACCTACGAGTGTGTGGCCCCGAGAATATTTTCCTCTTTTATGATGTTTTATACGACGGTCGTGTCACGAAACAATTATATGACGGGAATTCCATTTGCCTAGTAAGATAAAAACATCAAAATAAATAGTTAATGATTTTAACTGGATGCTTTGCATTCAGTACATTTCGAAACTCTTGTGTGCTTGCTTGATATTAGTAGAATGGGCGCTTTTCTAATAGGCATAACACTATGTACATTTTAAAATGGTTTCGTGGATATTTTTTCCAGCTTACTTAATAAAAATATTAATTTGAAAGTTGTAAATGAGGTAGATCGCAATTACAAGCGAACGACATGCTGCGGCCCAGAGAAAGATCTCAACAAATGCGTTCCCGAGACTAAATTTGGTTTTATTAAATTTATTAATTACGCCATAAAAATAACTTAACTCTTATTTACGACATTTAACTACCTATCTCTAATATTATCACTTGTAATTTTCAGTGAGCGCAATATTTAATGTCAATATCAATTCTAACTGAAGGTCTTATAACTGTCTTCATATCGAATCCAGTCTCTTAATTCACACTTATAATTTGCACATATACAATCAAACTGTCTAGTGGCATCATTCCAAATGACTGTCACTCACGCATCCAGTTTAATAGACCCTCTTGTCAGTCTCACTCTTCACTGCACCGATGCTCGCAGTCGCAGTATACTTCACTATACCTGGTCACTGTCGCCGTTGTTCGCCGCTTCGCTCGTTCCGAACACCTGGTGCTTGAGGCTGTAGAAGGGTCTAGACTACCAACTCCGAGGACCGCAGCGTTTATTTAGATCCGCTGACCCAATCCAGAAGGTTCCCCGCACCCCGAAGGAAGTGAGGGCGATGACGAGAACATTCTTCAAAGATAATCCTATACATTCACTCCTCGAGGACGCGGAGTGACACGAGTCCTTATAGGTTTGTCGATTGACTAACAATTGCGTGATTCGTGATTTAAGCGTTGTTTGAAATCAAATATTGAATTAAATATCACTTAAAATATTAATATAAAATTTAAGTGGGTTTTCTAAGGAATATTTAAGGTCCTGTACAGGAACTTGAACTGAAATGAGCTCCTTTCAATACTAGAGGTACATAAACCGGAATGAATTCCTTGTAGTAGTACAGGAACTTGAGATGGAACTAGTTACTTTTTGCAGTAGAATAGCTTGAACCAGTTCCTTTTAGCACCAAAGGAACTTAACTGGAATGACGTAACTTTAGTGGTAGAAGAACCTGAACTGGTACTTTATAGTTATTTTAGTAGGCTACTAGAGGAAATTGAGCTGAAACTAATTCGTTTTAGAAGTAGAGGAACATAAACAGGAACTTATCTCCTTTAGCACTAGAGTAAATTGAACTGGAACTATTTAATTTTAGTGCAGATAAACCTGAACTCGGACTACGTAGTTCTTTTAGTTCTAGAAGAACTTTAACTGGAACTTGTTCCCTTTAGTACTAGAAGAACTTGAATTGGAACTATTTCCTGTTAGTACAGGAGAAATCTGAACTGGAAGTAGCGTAGTTCTTTTTCAGAGGTGTAGCGAGGTGGCACAGTAGTAACACACTGGACCTGCATTCGAGAGGATCGGTGTTCTATACCGGTCCGGCCGCCCTGATTTCTGTTTTTCCAGGATTTTTCCGAAACCACTCCTCACGAATGCTGTGGGGATTGTGCCGTAACTACAAGCCATTGCCGATTCCTTCCTCGTTCCTGCTTCTCATCTTCTCGCTCCTTCTGTAATGACCCTGTTGTAGACGAGACGTGAAGCTCCACCTACCTGCTTACTTTCCCAGAGGAACTTTCCGCACTCCAGCCGGGTAAAAGTATTCGCCCATCTGTATGTTGTTCGCGGTAAAATGAGCACTTTTGAAAGCCCTGTTTAAGATCTACTTGTATACACATTGCGTATTCTTCCGCCTTATGCAAAATTAACATTAACATGGGCGTCATCACTTTATTCATGCGTTGGTCAAATGAAACTGTGAAATTATTAAGAAAGTAAATACTTTACATATCTGTTCATTTTTGCACTTCGATGCATAAAAAAAAAAAAAACAAAGAATTTTAAGTTATCACACATGGTTACCGAACACTTGTTATTCGACGTTAAGGGGAATGGTGCACGAAAGCCGTGTATTTTACCTTAATTTTGGTCGAAAGTTGTTTTCCAGAGAATTTGTGAAAAATGTTGGCATTACAAGACGCACAGTAAAGAATAATTCCGATAACCTTCTTACATTGATTTTATCTACCATTATTACTATTGGAGCACTGATGGAAGATATGGAATATCTCATCTTCCATCAGTGCTCACAAAATAATAAAGGTAGTGAATATTTAACAATGCAAGAAGTTGTTAAAAATTAATATTTACGTCTTGCCGTGCCAAAAATTTCGATTAACCCTCTGAAAAACAGGTTATAACTAAAATCGGGCCAATGTACTGCTTTCGTGCACCATTGGCCTTAAGCTATGGAACTACTTTCCATCCATCGTTACCAACATTACTGGGCGAATGACACTCAGTGCGCCCGTTAAAATATATGCATGCAGGAGCAGTGACTTTTTTGTCTAAGGTTCATTTCTAAAGTGCGTGGCATTGCCACCTTCTCCAGTCGACCATATGGACGCCGCACAAGCACGCGCACACGACCAGAAAAACAACAACAAATGAAGAGAGGCCTTTGAGAAGTGGCCGCGCCTCGCTAAACAACGTCCTTTAAACAGCGAGGCCGTTTACGATCTTTCTTGCCCTTTTTCTTCGCCTCCTCGGCATTCGCGTGGTTAATATAAATGTCACTGCCCGGGGAGAGACTTCTCGCCGCGCCATTATCCAGGGCCCGCCGCCGGAAACGCGAAAGAAAAGAAAATAGATAGCGCGGAACGGGAGCCGTGGTATGTTGTGGGCGCACCGGATCAGCCCTCAGAGTGGATATGGGGAGAGTAATCACACTTGCTACTCAGAAACGGGATCGCGTCCCAACATTGGACTGCTTTCCTGCCAACACGACTGTTATAAACGACGTGGATAGTAGTTGAGGTTAGAACACGGTTTATACTTCCTCTAACCAATTCTCAATAGACTACAATTAGGTTCAATTAAAACATGTGAAAGTAAATTAATTCATGTACAAGGTCTTGTATTTCGAAAATTAAGATATAAACACATTCATCGCTGTTGACCAAATGACTTTGACAAGAGTACTGATGTTGAATGTTGCGGTACATGCGCAGAAGACGATCAATCGGTCTACCTCATATTTAGTCTATACACCAATATCGGTTCGGTAGCCATATTAATAAAAATGGCTCGTAATTGGCACGTAAACCATCAAGCAGCCTCCCTTTTTGTCATATGGGTTTCATTGGTAGCAGTTGAGTCTACTCTAATTTTTAAGAAACGGTAGAATATTCTATAGTTTTTTTTATTAGGATCAACACAACAGCTCGTAATGAAACTTTTACGAAAACTAGCGAGGCCCCTTAAAATGCTGATTCACAAAACTTCAAAATGCGTAGTAGGAAGATAACAGAGCTGGTACAGGAACGTAGGGCGGCAGTGCCGCGGTATCATGGCAGCCATCTTGGATGACGTCACGCCGAAACCTTCTGATCTGGCATTCCTTGTCAATGACAGCCATCTTAGATTTTCTTTTTTATTTTCCTTTTTCCCTTCTGCTTTATTGTTCCTTCCAACTTTTTCATGCTCTTGCAGTCCGGTTCTTTTTTCTCACGCTCTGTTATTCCTTCCTGGAATGCTATCTCTCCCACACCTTTTCTCTCTCTTCCGTCCTATGCCTTGGGTTTTTTTTCATGTTCCTTTGACACCCTTTATTTTCTCTCCCTTGCTTCCCACATCTTCCATCTTGGACATTCCCTCATCATTGCCTGCTGTAGGCGACTAATTTTAATTCCCGTACCTGCCACCATTCGGCAGCTGTGGGAGGCCATATTGATTCCCGCGCCCGCTGCCAGAGCAGACGAGAGATAACCGGCGTGGGAGACAGCGGCAGGAAGGAATGCCAGAGCATGAGAAAGAAGAATCGGATTGCAAGAGCATGAAGAGATTGGAAGGAACAATAGAGGAGGAATAAGGAAAATCCAAGATGACCGCCATGGGCAATGAATGACATAACATGAGGTTTCGGCGTGACGTCATCCAAGATGGCCGCCGTGGCACCGTGGTACCACGCCCAACGCCCTTTCCCCAGCTCTGTTATTTTCATACTAATCAAACGTTATGTTAAAACACATTTTTTTTTAAAACTGAAGTGTTAACTGAAGTCAAAGGAGTGGCATGATGAAAGTAAGGTATTAACTTTCGACTATTTCAAGTTAAAATTTCATTTCGGAAGTTAAAACTTAAAATACGAACAAATCGCGTAGCAAATTCGCAAGAAATATTTTTCATGCCATTCTAATAGCATTAACTATTGCGCTGTAAATGTTCTATTTCCCCCTACACACACACACACACACACACACACACACACACACACACACATATATATATATATATATATATATATATATATATATACACGAAGATACGTATAAATTTAAAATCCGTGTAACTTGTTTCGTTCGTTTTTAAAACTTTGTTTCGTTTCATTTTTTAGACTATTTCATATTACGAAGTAAATGAAAATGAATTAAATGTGGTTAAAAAAATGTAGAAAATTATTTTAACATCTTGAATCCTCGAGAGAATCTCAAAATAGCATATTGCCGACAAATCAGGCCATGTCGCTAGTGTGGCTGCAGTTCCTAGTGCTGCTGCACTAACTTGTCTGAAGATCTTGTGATTGAAAGCTGTAGTCGCCTTCAAGTGTTAACCGGTGGCTGAGAGGTTAACCTGCTCGCCTTCCACCAAAGCGAACTGGGTTCGATCCCCGACCGGGTCACTTCGGATTCTCGCAAGTGGGAATGGTGCCGGACGATGTCGCTGGTCGGCGGGTTTTTTCGGGGATCTCCCATTTCCCCCGCCCTTTCATTCGTGCGCTGCTCCATACTCACCTCATAGGTTCTGAGGACCTTGCTGTTACGAGCCTCCCAAAATCTCTTCACTCATTCATGTTTTACACATTTTGAGTTGCCGGGCCGAGGGCGAAATGGGAAGGATGTAGAGATGAACACACATATTGTATCACTGACAAACTAAGTAGAGTTACGACATATTCTCTTACCTCACATGGCTTTCTCGCTTCTGCTGGTATGTTTATTGTCACGTGTGGTTCTGCCGCTCGTGTTAACTAACTACCATTTCATCACTCGCCGCAAGTAAAGGCTGTTCACTATATAGTGAGCACTTTTAAAATCAACCTTAGAAAAAGTCACTGCTCCCTCCTATATATTCTTTAACGGACACCGTAACTGACATTCGCCCAGTAAAGTTGGTAACGAAGGATAGAAAGTAGTTCCAACGTCAAATAGAAACTGTTAGGTAACCATTTGTGATAACTTTATTTATTTATTTCGCTTTCTGTTTTTATTAATGCATCGATGTGTAAAAATGAGCAGATTTGTAAAGCGTTATTTTTTTCTAATATTTCCAGTTTTACTTGACCAACGCATGAATAAAGTGATGAAGCCCATGGCAATGTTAATCTTACATAAGGCGGAATAACAGACAACGTGCAGCAGCATACAAGTAGATATGAAGCAGGGCTTTCAAAAGTGCTCATTTTACCGTGAACAGGCTATATATTACCAGTATATTTCGAGACACAGCACTTTAAAAAAGCACTCAATTTCCCTCGCCTGATCTCAGTGTTCTTTTCGTAGAACAGAACTTTGGACGCAAGTTTAATAGTTTCGTAGAAGAACGAGTAATTCAGACACTCGCCGAAGCATTTCACCCGTCCTTTTTTCCCCAGGGAGGGGGGAGGAGGAGGTTAAGTTTGTCGAACGGTACACACACTGATGTTTCGCCGCCCCTGTGTTCGTAAATATTCTGCCTCACGGACGAAGATCGTCTCAAAGCTGGAATCCAGCGCCAGCAAGTTATTTGCGGAGGGAAGTGAAAGGCGACGCTTGTGAGTCGACCGTGCTTTTTTGAGGATCGCCTATTCGCAGACAATAACATCGTCAATCTCGTCTACCGTGTAACTTGTTCCTGGACCGCAAGTTTACAACCCCTCCCCCCATTCTACACTCTCTCACGCTGGCTCTCTTGCTTTACTGGTATACTGATATTCCAAGAGATGCATGACTCTTAAGGCCAGACTTCATTCACCAAGCATGTTAGTATAGGGAATCAAAGACTAAATTCAGGCAAATATCTCTTAAGTCGTTTTTTTGCGGTAGTATTTTGAAATAAAGGCAGTTCACGATAAAGTGAGCACTTTCGAAATCAACCTTAGAAAAAAGTCACCGCTCCTAGCTGCATATATTATACCGGGCGCCCTGAGTGACATGCGCCCAGTAAAGTTGGTAACGATGTATGGGAAAGTAGTTCCGTATCTTAATGTTGAATAAAAAGTGATTTTTTTAAATGCACGGAAGTGTAAAAATGAGCAGATTTGTAAAGTATTTATTTAATTAATAATTTCACATTTTCACTTGACCGAAGCATGAACAAAGTGATGATACCCATTGCAATGTCAATGTTTTTATTACACGCGATGAAAGCGCACAGATTAAACTACACCCGTATCTTTGTACTTTTCTCTTGCAACTCAAGGAACCTGCATAGGCAAGCTTTCAAAATGCGATATTTGACCTTTTTTCAAGAATTTTTTTTCTCCGCCAATACACTCAATATGAAAAAGTAAAAGAAAGAAAAAGAAAAAAATAGAGGCATAGATAATTGTTTTTTATCTTTTCAAAACCATGTTGTATTTTAAGAACATTTATTTACCGAGATGCACGTATTCGCGCAAACAACTATTTCACAGAAATTGCGGAGGTCCGTCCCAATCTTAAATATTTCCTGCCGCGGTGGCTGAGCGGTTAGCCTGCTCGCCTTCCACCGACGCGAACCGGGTCCAATCCCAAGCCGGGTCACTCCCGAATTTTCGCATGTGGGAATCGTGCCGGCGATGCCGCTGGTCGGCGGGTTTTCTGGGGGTTCTCCCGTTCCCCACGAACTTCACTTTAATTCCGACGCTACTTCGTTCCTCAATCACTCACATCGGTTCTCAAGAGCTCGCTCTTAAGAGCCGCCCAAATCTCTCTTCGCCCTCTTCATTTCCTGCCCCGCTTTGTAAACTTACACTCGGTACGTGTATCATTAAAAAATCAATAACCAAACCCTCAACACTGAAATCCTCGACACTTGCTGGTGATGGGCGCGAACTATTGTCCTCTTGTCACGACAGGCTGATGCGCGATGCATTACACCACCACGACAGCGTGGCAGCATCACTGAATATTAGCGTGTTAAATTATTGTCTCTTCCTCCCGTCCTCCCACTTAGCTGTTGAGACAATGTTGAAGAGATGCACCCGTCGTAAGTTTATTTTATTGCCTTTGATATATTTTTATCTTAAAATTAATTCTTATTGTTTAGTCATACATGCATTCCAACATGGCCTCTTTATATATGAGTTAAAATTACCGCACTGTAGAGTAAAATTCACGTACATAGCAATGAAAAATCCCATAAATAGATGGGAAATAGTTACAAATGGACGAGGAGATCCACACGTCATAAGGTAAATTTCCCATCCATGTATGGGATTTTCCACTACCATGTACGGGAATTCTACCCCAGAGTGCGGCAATTTTATCTTATCCGTAAGGAAAACTATGTTCCCAACACAAGTTTGCGAATATTACCTTACACTGTCAGGTAATTTTCCCATTGTTTTTTTACAGTATACACACTTCAGACTAGAACTATCGAGTGCTTTCAAGGGGTCACGCTAATTAGAAACACAATTTCAGAGTACTCCAAAATGACTAAAAACTTATTTCGTTGTTCAAAATATATGCGACCTTGCACTAAAAGTTTCTACAGATTTTTCCACCAATAAAATAATAGTGTCACCGTTGAATGTCTCTTGGGTACACGCAGTTCGACTTGAACACTGTAAGCCAGTCGAGAACCATGCGTTTAGCGGCGATGACGCACTTGAAGTGCGTGGGAGTATCGCCCTTATCTCTCCCGCTCCTCTCGGCCTCGAACGATGAAAAAAAACTCAAAGTGAGCACTTTTCAAACCAACCTTAGAAAAAAAGTCACTGCTCCTACTTGCATATATTTTAACTGAAGCACTGGGTGAAACGCGCCCAGTAATGTTGGTAACGGTGGAGGGAAAGTAGTTATTTATCTTAACGTCAAATAAAATTGTTTGGTAACAATTTGTGTTGACAAAGTATTTATTTTGCTTTCTGATTTTTTTTTTTTAATAATGCATCAAAGCGCTAAATGTATAACATATTTATTTTTATAACAGTTTAACTTGATCGACGTATGAATAAAGTGATGAGGTCAATGACAATGTTAATTTTACATAAGGCGGAAGATTGCACGGTGTGCATACAAGTAGATTTCAAGCAGGGCTTTGAGAAGTGTTCAGTTTACCGTGAACAGCCTATAAATTCAGCGTCGACAGGTGTACGATGCACCCGCGCAGACAGTTAACGTTATTGAATTACCCGCGCTAACTATTGTTGTTCTTGTCCTATGCTAGCGCCCTAGCCTCACGCACAGCTCGGTCGAGTAGTAGTTTTACGCAATGGTCGAAGGAACAGGGCAGCTGCTAGATTACAGCGCTGCTTTTATTTACGAGAGCGCAACTGAAGACGACCAGTTTAGCCTCTGATGGTTTGATTGAGCGTGTTTTATGGGCGGCCAGTCGCGCCAGAGCGGCTGATCGACCGTCGTAAATCGAGCTCGCGGTCAGCGAACCGCCACGGCTCGATAGCTCGCAATTTATCGCTCGTAATCAGCGGTCCGGTGAACGGGCGCAGCGTGGGTGCGCACTCGGTTGCCTAGGGGACAGCGCGTTGCACACCTGTCCGCGGCGCCTGCATTCGATCCGCAGTGCAGGTGTGAAAGGGAGGGATTCGGTGATCGGCGCCATAAGATTGAAGCAGCAGAAACTAACTGTGGTGGATGTAGATCCGGAGATATCGAGAGTCCAATCGAATTTAGGACAGACTTTAAACATTGTCATAGACTGTTCACGGTATAAAATGAGCACATTTGAAAGCCCTGCTTAAGATCTACTTGTATGCCCGTTGTGTATTTTTCCGCCTTATGTAAAATAAACATTGTCATGGGCCTCATCACTTTATTCATGCGTCGATCAGGTGAAACTGTGAAATTATTGGAAATTGAAATATTATATAAATCTGGCAAATTTTTATACTTCGATGCATTAAAAAAAACAGAAAGCGAAAGGAATAATTTAAGTTATCACAAATGGGTTAGCTAACACTTTTTATTCGACGTTAAGATATGAAGCTACTTTCCACCAATCGTTACCAACTTTACTGGGCGAATGTCACTCAGTGCGCCACTTAAAACATATAGCGTTATTAACACTGAATTTTTGCTTAGATTGATTTCAAAAGTCCTCACTTTATCGTGAACAGCCATTACACTCTTGTTACTTCTGTGATTAGCCCACTGACACGCCCAGCAGGACAGTGAACCAGTATTACGCATATATAGTCTATTCGCTGTTTATTCATTAGTTTTGAATCAAACCTTTGGAAAATCACCCCATGGATGACATGACATGTTTGGTTGTTTCCTAATTATATTATGCTTTACAAATGTTTATATACCAGTGTTAATATAATAGCGCATTATTTTTAGTTAAACTGAAATTTGTGTTGTTTTTTCTATGAATTATAATATTTCATTAAAAATAATGCTAATAAAAAGTGAGGAAATATGCGTGTTGGAAATGCGTAGAAAAAAATAGCTCTTATGTAAAATGTTATTACAGTGAGTGTGCACGAATGCAGTTCGTTGTCCTTCTGGTGTAATAGTCTACACTCGGTTAAACACTGTTTGTTTGCATGAGGTGGAGGAATAATAATATGCAATTTCGTGTTGTATTCTATTGTATTTATAATATTAAAAAAACCTGTACTTCAGCAGCTATGAAATTTCCGTATTACATTAGTAGAACGTCAGGCCTTAGAACTATTTTTATCAATTCGCTGCGAACTTAACTTGGAGACTGTACGCTAGCGTGTACTATAGTTATGTGTGTATAGTCTATTCACGGTAACTTCAAACTCTTAGTGAATCAAACCTTTGAAAAATATCACCATGTATGACGTGCTTGCTTGTTTCTTAAATCTGCCACGTGTCACAAGTGTTTTATACTTACGTTAAATTGATTTTTTATTCATACTTATCCCATAAATTATAATATTTCATTAATAATTAATATGAATAATAAAGTGAGGAAATACGTGTGTTGGTAATTCCTAGTAAGAAATAGTTCTTATGCAAAATATTATTACACTGAGTGCGCACGGAATGCGGTGCGATATCCGATTGGTGTCATTTTCTAGAGTCGGTTAATCTTTGTATGCGTGACGCGGAAGAATGTCGTGTAGAAGTAGAACTTTAGCAGGGCGTCAGAAACGTGTGTAGTTACCGTGAATAGTCGGCAGTGATTATTTTTTATAGTTAATTTCAAAAGTGCTCAATTTACCGTGAAAAGCATGTACGTGTAGGCACCTTAACTAGCTTTCCCTTATACCAAAGACATTTGAATACCTTTTTTAAGTACGAATTAAGCTCTAATAAAACTGAAGCGCGGCTCTGCCACGCTCCATGCAAGAATAACAAAACCACGATGCATAATGAAATGTTAACACCGAAGATCTGCGAGTACTTTTAGGGATAGCGTAATGGACTCTGATGCGGTATAATCTCCTGCATTTTAAATCATTTCAAAGGCTGGCATTGAATGCTTTGCAGCTCGTAATATTTGCAATGCATAGCTACTTCACATAATGAAAACACTCTTGGGATCGGATCCACTCATGTAAGTAAGTACTTGTTTTTCCTGTTTTAAGTTCTGTACAGTACTTAATGTTGATCACGTGGCGTTTCTGACATAAACTAAAGATAGAGTAGATCGTTTATTCGTCTTATGCTCTAGTACCCATTGACCTACCCCAAAGTAACACAAATGTCAAAAGTCAGATGGTCAACAGAGATGGACGTGTTTGTTTATATCTTATTTTTAAATGACGAGTACTATTATATTAATAAAATACTTTCACCAATTTAAATTTAATCAAACTGCATTACAAATTGGTCAGAGGAAGTATACCAACACCTCAAAGCACTTGTTAACTAACTTATTTACTAAACAGTTTTCTAACCTCAAATCCCATCCACGCCGTTTTTGCGTCATGTTGGCAGAAAAGCAGTTCAATGTTGGGACACGGAGATTGGTTGTGCGCAGCTAGCGAGATCGATCTATCCCATCTTTACTCTATGGTTCCTGAAGCCAGTGATGGCGCAGTATAGTCTAACAAGGTTACCTTAAAAAAAAAAAAAAAAAAAGCTTCAGTATTTAACACTAGTTATATGGTTCCAATTAGTGACATGAATTTGGTTAAATACGCTCAAAGGAGAATATTCTTTCAAGTCGGTTGATTCTATATAATTTTTGCGAAATTGTATAATGTGTAGAAAATTTTAAGTGTTTGAAAATACAAACTATTTTAGTGAAAATCCTTATTGGGTCAAATAAAGCGGTGACACTGTCAAGAATATAAATATTGCTATCCTAACACTTTGTCTTAGACCGTGTAAGATAGGCGAATGTTGAAACATATTGTTACCGTGTAAAATAGGCGAATGTTGGAATATATTGTTACGTGTCGCGGCGTTGCATCGCCCGAGCGAGCGAAGAGCGTGGAGGCAGAGTGGTGATGTGATATCGGGCGGCGTGTCATAAGGGAATGTTTGATCGACAGGCGAGCGATAATCCTACCAGGGTGTTGAGTTGCGTAGGCATTCCGCCGAGGTGACCCTTTGGCGGCTCTCGCGCTCCTGACCTTCGGCGGATAGATTTTCTGCATTTATCTGAAGAATTTTCTGGTTTACTGAGCTCCTTTCCCTCAGTGTTACTCGGGGTACGTTGAACCTTCCAGATGACCAGGCTGACTGATGTGTAAGGGCGACAGGCCTCCGAACGGAGAGTGGATGAGTTTATGTGTTTATGAGAGTCGTGAGTCTGGGCGAGTATGCGACGCTAAGCGATAGACGACGAGCTAGAAGAGCAACGAGTAGCGCCAGAAGTGACCAGCGGGAGGAAAATCTGCGACTGCTAGCATCAGTGCAGTGAAGGGTGCGGCTGGCAGACTGGACTATTAAACTTGATGCGTGAGTGAAAGACATTAGAAATGATGACAACAGAGAGACTGAACGTGTAGTAATGACGAGTATGAGTTGATTGGCAATAGCCAAACATAGACACAAGGAAGGATGTTAATAAGAGTTTAAATATGTATTAAATATTGCGCTCACTGTGACATAAAAAGAGTAATAGTGGAGACAGATAATTTAGTGCTGTAAATAATAGCTGAGTGAATAAAGTTAAAATAAAATTTATTTATTTTATTTTTATGAAGACCTCCATCTCTCACGAACTCAAATACGCCCCTCAGGCGTCTTGTATATATATATATATATATATATATATATATATATATATATATATATATATATAGCTTAATTGTATCTTGAAGAATTTACTCGTTCTTAGCTGACAAATATACTTCTACCGTCACTTACTTCTACCGAACAGATTTGCTCTTGTGAAAATACCTATATGGAGATAATCACATTCAGTGGAACATGTAATATGCTTCTCAAAATATTTCCTTGCTCTCTCCAAGTGTAGGTATAAAATGTATGCATTCTCGGGAGATGAACAATCCTGAAGACACGAAAGTGCGATAAGCGATAATTTCTGTGATTTCTTCGTGTCACCAGATCCTCCACTAGATTTTTACAGGAATGACTAAATTTTGGCCGGTCACGAAAATGAACTTTGCCCTCCAGACCCTCTTCTGAAATCCCTGGGTCTGGTGATAAAATCATTGAGTTTGCAACTCATTACACAACGGCGAATATGCCGTTTGTAGCAGCTTCGTCCATAGCTAGACTGCAGATTGAAATCTGATCCGTTTGGTGTGACAGATGGATAGGAAGACCATTTGTCACCTTCCGCTGTCGACTGAACGTATCGCCAGGACGTCTCAAGGGTCGTGTGACGATGATTTATTGCAGCTCCCAAACAGACTCTTAGTAATTCTTTTTTATGTCAGCTTATTCTTGTCAGGACTTATCTGGTGGTCCATCCGCCCGCTTACGCAACGGTTCGTTTTTACACGCATGGTTTATCGCGCTCCTGATTACATACAGAAGTGGTTCGCTTGGGATCGTAACCCCGCGAATAATGAGCTGCCAGAATAAATTGGGATGTATTCTGTGAAGGAACACCAAAGTTGAATTAAGAGTCCTTCCTATGTACTGAAACGTTTTCTGTGAAATCGTTGCTTGCGCGTAAACGTGTATCTCGGTAAATAAAAGTTCTGGAAATATGACTTTTTGTCAGAAAAGATAGGAAAAAAATCTATGTTCCTATTATAATTTTTTTACTTTTCTAGTATTAAGTGTATTCTTGGGAGAAAAAAATTTCGTAAAAATGGTTAATATCGCATTTCTAAAGCTTACCTATGCAGTTTCCTTAAGCGGCAAGCGACAACTACAAAGATACGGGCGTAGTTTAATCTGTGGGCTTTCATCGCGTGTAATAAAACTCCTATGTTACACATCTAATTTACACAGTACAGCGTCACGACGGAAACACTGCACGCCTTGCTCGTAGGAGCGATGAGGCGCTAGAAGTGCGTGTTAGTGTCGCCCGTATCGTTCCCTGGCTTCTTGACCTTGGACGCGCAGCTCCATCCCACTCTTAAGCACGTAGATAAATTCGGGACACTGAACGTGTGGTCATATCACACATATAGTCTACCACCCCATGCAGGTCGGTTGTTTCCTGAATGTGTCATATATCACATTCATCTGTTTACTTTAAACATTCATTTATATTTTGTTTATAAATTATAATATTTCATTTACAAGTAATGCGAACCAAAACAGTGAGAAACTACGTGTGTGTTGGTAATGTCTAGTGTAAAAAAAAAGAAATAGTTCCCACGCAAAATATTACGATACTGCCCACGGATGCGGTGCGTTGTCCCGTTAGAGCATTGTTTGCATGAGGCGGAGGAATATCCTGCAAGTAGAACTTCCGCAGGGCCTTTAGAAAAGTTGGGAGTACCCGCGAATATATGTATATAATAGCTGTGTAATATTTATAGTGTTTTAAATAAAATTAAAAAATAAATTTAACTCCAATATTTTATTAAGACCTCCATCTCTCACGAATTCGGATGTTAACACAAGATATTTTCTTGGTTAAGTCACCGTTTCCGTTTACAAGAGTAACGTGTAACGTTCTACAAGTCCACCTGTGAATTCACAGCACGTTTCAACGCCCACGTACTGTAAATGACGTTAAGGTTAATTATACTCACGTTAGGAATAAAACTAGTTTTCTTTTTGGAGAGTTCTTCATAGGGAAATTTTCCACCGCCAGGTGCGCAGTGTTCCAAAGTGGTCACTTTTAATTTAATTTTAAAGGCTGTTCACGATAAAGTGAGCACTTTTGAAATCAACCTTAGAAAATAGTCACTATCCCCATACCTGCATATATTTTAACGGGCGCACCGAGGGCCATGCGCCCAGTGAAGTTGGTAACAATGGAGGAAATGTAGTTTCATATACGTCAAATAAAAAGTGCTCTGTAACTATTTGTCATAATATCAAATTATTTATTTCGCTTTCTGATTTTACCAGTTTTCTAACATATTTACTTTTCTAATAATTCCACTTTTTCACCTGACCAGCGCACGAACTAAGTAATGAGGCCCATGGCAGTGTTAATTTTACATAAAGCGAAAGAATACACAACGTGCATACAAGTAGAACTTAAGCAGGGCTTTCAAAAGTGCTCATTTTACGGTGAACCGCCTACAATTCGCTACTCAGTTATTTTATATTTCATTTATGATTATTACAATAATTTTGTTTTTTAATGTAGGAAATAGAGAAAAATCCGTTACACATGCTTACGTAGTGGCGAGGAATTTCAGTTGCCAAGCTGGCAGCATTGAGCTTGCCAACCTGAGTGGAATAAAGCTTAGTGTGGTGTCGGCTGGGAAGACGGGTAGCGTGGCTCGAGCCGTATTTCCTGCCGCCACAATTGCATTCCGCGAATGTCGTGCTGTCGCGAGTTCACAGCTGCGAACGTGCAGTGTTCCGTAACTCTCCCCGTCAGCAAAAACATTCTTCGAAAGTATACACGTTCAGCGATGCTGGATTTACAACGCCACGACAGTCCGGCACGACTTCTCAAAATTTCCATCCGACAAGTGTTGCGTGGCTTTCGGCATATGCTAGAATGGCCAGTAACTTGCTGTGGAATGCGAAGAAATCACAAATCATTGTACACTTTTGGCTTTGATAACTTCGTAAACGAAGTATATTTTTGGATTTGGGAGCAGTTATTTTGCCACCAATATTTATTTTCGTCGATTCAATAGCTCTCTGTTACAAGATAACCATGGTGTAAACACAAATAACGTATGTTTAGTGTGAAATTTACGACAGTAGTGAAATCCTCACGAAATTTTGTTTAGTAAGGTTAAATTATGTTTTTTTTTTCTTCAAGGCCGACCGATCCGACGCCCGACGATAGTACAAATAGAATCTACTTTTGTCGGACTGTCGGGTTTACCTTGCTCCTGATTGACTGATGAAAAATTTTCGTCAGTGGCGAGGCTGTTTTGTCGGACTGTCGGGTTATTATAAATCCAAATGCCTGGCTTCCTAATACTTTCGTGATAGAATTACAAATTCGCATATTTCCTCAGAAGGTGAATCATGTGCGTTCATTGTGCGAGAAACAGAAGTCTCGTTGGGCCAGTGTTACAAGGAAATAGTACCTCGCATGTACGGAAGGCAGTAAATAAACAAACATTGCATTCCATATCAAGTATAGCCTGTTTTTGCAAGGCGTTTTCAAAATGTATGTTACACAGAAAAAGGCACATACTGCCAATCTACAATGAGAATATACACTCGCAGGGGTCTTCTCGTAAATAAATCGTGAAGAATACATTATGTATGAAACCTGTCATTATGATCAACGCAACGAGGCGAAATTTTCCTAACATAGGATTTCCTATTAAAATTTCGCAGCTGCCAGCGGGTATACAGCGCCCTTAACAGCTAACCTACCTTACAGCATTTTTACATGTCCTGAGTCCTGTGTACTGAAACGTTTTCTGTGAAATCGTTGTTTGCGCGTAAACGTGTATGTCGGTAAATAAAAGTTTTGGAAATATGTTTTTTTTTAGGTCAGAAAAGATGAAAAGCCATTATCTATGAACTTACCGTATTATTTTGTAATATTAAATGTATTCGTGGAGGACAAAATTCGTGAAAATGGTCAAATCTTGCATTTTTAAAGCTTGCCTATGCAGTTTCCTTAAGCGGCAAGAGAGAAGTACAAATACTCGGACGCGGTTTAATCTGTGTACTTTCATTTCGTTTAATAAAACCTCTGTTATACAGATGTAATTAGAACAGTACAGCGGCACGACGGGAACACTGCACGCGAGTTCACAACTGTGCGCATAGAGGCGATATCGGTTTAAATGCGCCGGCCGGCGTCGACCGTAGCGCTTCGTTGATTTTTGTCTCACATAAACACACACATACACACTCACTCACTCACTAGAAGGGCGCTGCATTACCTGCGATTGAATTGCGTTTGAAATTCGCGTTTTTTTTTTTTTTTTTACGAGATCACTAAACGTGTCCCCATTAAAGCAATTTATGAAAAGAAAACACACTTCAGACTAGGTACAGGCTGTTCACGGTAAATGAGCACCTTTGAAAGCCCTGCTTGAGATCTACTTCTATGCATGTCGTGTAGTCTTCCATCGTACGTAAAATTAACATTGCCTTGGGCCTCGACGCTTTATTCATGTGCCGGTCAATTGAAACCGTGCCGTTACTATAGAAGTACATGTTTTACAAATCTGCTCATTTTTACACTACGATGCATTAGAAATAAAACAGAATGCGAAAGAAATAATTTAAGTCGTCGCAAATGGTTACCTAACACTTTTTATTCGACGTTAAGATATGGAACTACTTTCCCTCCATCGTTGCCAACTTGACTGGGCGCATGTCACTCAGTGCGCCCGTTAAAATATATCCAGGTAGGAGCAGTGGGTTATTTATGAGGTAGATTTCAGAAGTGCTCACTTGATTGTGAACAGCCTTTGCGTATAATACTCTCAATACATCATGCACGTTGTAAGTGCTATTTCCGAGCCCTCCAAAACGGCTATTTCACACTGCTGTATCTCCTTATATACTGGTCGTAAACGTGCGAAACTATTATAGGTACGTGCAACGATCCTTGCTGCACCAATAATAATAATAATAATAACAGGGACACCGCTTAAAGTGCTACAGGTACTTGCCACACGACGGAAACACTGCACGTCAGTTCGACGCCTTGCGCGTAGGTGTGATTGGGCGCAAGGCGCGCGTGTCAGTGTAGTCCTTATCGCTCCCGAGCTGGAACACGCAACGTAGTTCCAAGTAAGCAGCGCCCCTAGTTATACGGAAGTAACATAACCTCTTGTACCACGCACTCCAGCCGCGTCGCTCGCCAACAACGCGTGGGATCGCCGTTCGCCAATCAGCGCCTGAGGACTTACTCGGGAGCCGACATACAGGCCAAAAGGGGACCGTACGCAGTACGCAGTTAGTAACCAATCAGACGCTAGGCCTGTGTCCCGCGCAACCAGTCACAGAATGGGAGCGCGCATATCAAAGGAAGCACAGCGCCGTCTCCACTTATTTTTTGCTCCGTGATAGGGCCAAACGCAATATAATCGGAACACACAGTAGACTTCAATACCATATATACACACATTAGCTGTTGCTATACCTCAATTGGCTGCTCGTGTCGTTTCCTTATTTGACGGAGCCACTCAGGTTTCTTTAACTCCGACACTGAGCCTTCCTTATCGTGTGCAAACATGAACACGGACCAGAACATGTTTCAGCCAATAGAAAAATGCTGCACAGTCCTACAGTGCTTTGAACTGTATCGTGTCACGAAATCTTTTCGCGAAACATCACTTCTCCTGGTGATAGTGCTTCCCGCACCTTCTATTACTGTCCAAGCAAGAAAATGCCGCTTTTCCAAATTTAACTTCAAAAGTGCTCAATTAACCTGAGTAGTGTGCATATGGCGACTTTGGTTCATGCATCATGCATCAGGAGGTAGGAGTTGTGAGCCATCTTGGTAGGTGCAGCTGGCGGCCATGTTGGTCGGCGGCCTGGCACGGCCATGTTATCGATATCGTATAAGTTGCCTTTTACACTCCGAAAACAACTTCCGAAATTAATTATTTTACCCAAAATTCACTTTTTTTCACCAAAAATTTTTTTTTAAAAAAGTGGAGAGGGGGAATGAGGAAAGTGGGTTTAAAGCTCCTCGTAGAAAGAGCCGAAAAATCCTGTCAGGCAAGAGGATTAGAGGCTCTTGGCGGAATGAGCCACTTAATCCTCAGAGCAGGAGAGGAGGATTCGTAACTCCGAGCCAAGTCAAGCATACCTGGTCCCCCTCCCCCAAACGACATTTCTGCACCCACCACATCCACACCCTGATACTTCCGGCTCTCCCTCACACTAACCACCCTCACCCCCTTATCAATGTCCTTAACACTCCTCACCCCCTGGCCTTAAACATTCTATAAAGTCGAGGAACATATAGAGTTCACCTTACACACTCGCCCCACCACCCTCAATCCTCTTCGCAGCAAAATTAATAATCGGCCTAACATAACTAAAATTATCGCTCCCCCTATACCGGTCAATGGTAAATGCCCATTGGTAGGGACATGCAAAATTCGTGTTATTTTTGCCATCAAGCTAAAATTCACAGTGCAGTATATACTCGAGCCGGCAACGTTTTTCCATTGGCTGCTGCCCTGGTGTGAAGTCACTCCCTTTCTGAGTGCTGTATGTGATTGGTCCGCACGATTGTGAAGTGTTCATTTATTTGCACCGAGTTACCCACCGCGTGTCAAATAAAATATGGTCCAATGACAAACTAATTGCAAAGGTTAAAGTGTTTTAAGTTTACAATGACCTCAAATAATAACGTGAATTCTGCAGTTCTCTACCCAATGACCACAAAATTACTACTTAAAACACATATTTTTCCAGTATTAGATGCTAGATTGCGCTAGTTCTTTCTTTTTTTAGTACCTAACCCCAGAGAGCTCCCATGTCGTCCATTTCCAAATTTTTTTTGTTCACGAGACTCTCTTCCAAACCTCGAGTATAATTAATTGGTACTATTTTTTAAGGGCAGTCTGTTAAAAAATATAGCCTAAATAAAATGTAACATATTAAAAAAACGTACAACACGAGGAAAGACTTAAGCCCTTGAGTAAAATTCTGTATATACATCGAACTTTCTATGCCCAGTTCATCTCTCGATGTCCGCTTCAGCGACCCAGGAATTGTATCGGGCAGGGAAACACCACCACTTGACGTGCGCCCTTCTGTTATGTCATTTCAGCACCTTTCCCACCAAATATATATATATGGAAACTTCGTAGGCTGGATCTCCCCAGTGTAGAAACCACCATGGATGGGTACATTGTTCAGATCTTCGAGATAGTAGGTCCTCGGAGCGTAGTTGTGTATACATCGTACACAAAACAGTTCAGGGCTCCAATTCACTGTGAACCCTTTCTCTACGACGCCTTTCTGTTTGGAGATGCGCACCAGGTCACTGATTTTGGCTCCAGGCTTGCATGGGTCTTTCCTCTTCGGAACGACATACACGGTCCTAACCAGTGAGTCGTCTTTGACGTCTTCGGGCTTTATGGGAGTGGTAGAATGAACAGTAGAATAATACTCGCTGACGAGCTTCGGCAATAGCTCAAGCCACTTGTAGATGCTATTCGCCGCGAATTGCTTCCACATCTTGCACTTCAGAGTCCCGTTGAACCTCTCGACGATAGATGCGTTGAGATTGCTGTGCGTGGAATAATGATTTATGTTGTGTTTCTGCATTTGGGCCTTGAACTTTGCATTGTATAATTCTTTGCCCTGGTCGGTTTGCAGATTAGTCTGGATGAGTCCTTTGTGTAACGCATCCACCATGGCTTCGATGACGTCACGTGCATTTTTCAACTTGACCGGCCTGGCTCAGGCGAATTTGCTATAGGCATCGATGACTGTCAACCTGTACTTATAGCCCTTGGTGACCCGGGCATATGGTATCATCTCGACGAGGTCGGCTTGAAACAGGCCGTTTATCCCACAAATCATGACCATGTGATGGTGTGTGACGGTGAAATTTCCCTAGAGCAGAGATGTTTCCATAATATGTATAGCGAGAGCAAGTGAATTTTCGCGAAAAATATATGATCATATGGTAGACTTCAATATTATTAGCACCCAACATCAGTTTGTCTATTGCCATTGGTTGCTGCCTCCTTAAAAAGGCGTTTTCATATTTGATCGGGCCACTTAGAATTCGGTAACATCGGCAAGGTTCTTACGTGATTCGCGTGCAGATTGCTAACACGTGTCGAAACGTAATTCAGCCAATCAAGACAGGTAAACGACCCTACAGTGTTTTGAAATATAACTTGTCTTCAATTCTTTTCGAGAAATTTCACTACCCCTGTGTATATCATATTTGCAAGGAATGTTTAAAATGTGTATTTTACAAAAGTACATACTGACTATCTATGTTAAAAATACACGCTCGTACGGATATTCTCCTAAAAAATTTGTGAAGAATGCATTTCGTTTGAAACACCTATCTTTAAAATTATCGCATTTAGGCGAGATTTCCTTAACATGGGATTTCTTATTTAGATTTCGCAGAAGTCAGCTCGTAGGGAGTGTCCTTGAAGTTGAAGTAAAGCACCCGCCTATGCAGCACTGTACCCGACTATACAATGTGAAGAGTAAAGTAGCACAGACACCATACAAATTGCCAGCAAAGTGCGATTTATGCTGTATATGAAAAAAGAAAGTATATATTTTGCAAGATTATAAAATATTTTACTAAAATTTTTAACAAACTGTAAGCATATTTCCATTCTGTATGCTTTGGAAAGTAGAATTTACAAGAAAATTTTCTTCATGGATAGGGATAGGAAAAATCCGCGAGTTCAATGACCTGTAGGCTAGACTCCACAGTCATGTGTATACTCGAGCCTCAGATGTTTGTCCATTGGCTGCTGCCCTACAGAGTAGCCAGTGTTACTCCACACCTGGCAGTATGACACTCGCTACTTGTTTCCTTGCAAGTATGCTATAGTCTCAGAGTCGTCCAGGGCTGCGATCCAATTGCTAAGTCAACTTCAGTGTACACGTGTTTGACGTCTATCTTGTCCTGAAATGAACTCGCGAAATGTTCCTATCCCTAGTCATGGAATATCGTCATAATGTTTACTATGATTGTGTGTTAGAAAATTGTAATAATAATGAAGGAAGTAATTTTTATAATTGAATATGTGCGTCCATTTGTCACAAACATTTATGATTGAAACTGACGTAAATAAACTTAATTATAAAATTGATACGATAAATTATTACTATGATTTTATTACAAATGATCACAGTAAATATTATGACGATATTTCCTGAAGAAAATTTTCGTGTAAATTCTGCTTTCCGAAGCATCCAAAACGGAAATGAACATAAAATTTGGTAAAAAAATGCGGACTCTATAGATCGATTAATTTTTTACTTTTAAAAAGAATATTTTAGTAAAATATTTTATAATGCTGCAAAATATATACCTACATTCTTCTTTCATACACAACATAAGTCACACTTTTCTGACAATTTTTGAGGTGTCTGTGTTAATTTGTACGAGTTCTTCAGATTGCAAAGTCAGGTGCAGTGTTCCATAGGCAGTTGCTTTACTTCAACCTTAACCTGCGGTGCGAAGAAACCGCAACATTCCTGCGCTCGGCTGGAGAGCCCAGCCCTCGGATGGCGAAGCCGTCGGAAATGCAATCTACAAGGCTAATGCGGCTGGGAGCAGCGCGAACCTACCACGTGTAATTCACCAACAATTACCCCGCAGTCTTCTCCCGCCTGGGGGAGCGCCCCTGAACAATGCCGGGGGCCGTCTTTCCCGTGCCCCGCATTGTGCGACATGTTACCGAGCCCTTAAGGCCCCCGCCTAGCAAGGGGGGTCAATCAGTGTCGTAGGCTGTTCACGGTAAAGTGACCACTTTTTAAGGCCCTTCCAACAGGCATCAGCCACTAATAAATGTATCTTATTGCAGCCTCAGGCATTAATTACATTTCGAGGGTGTAAAATGTATACACTGTGTTTATTGGTCACATTGCAATGTTTATATTAAAAAGCAGAAGGAAGATGAAAATTGGATGAAAGGAAAAAATTAAGAACGGCCTTAAAAAGTGCCCACTTTACCGTGAACAGCCTATAGAGGAAATTCCTTCTCATTACGTCAGTTTTAAAAGATAATTGCTTCAAACACAAAACATTTTGACGCGATTTTCTCAGCAAATATTGCTACACAAAATTATTTTGAATAAAAAATATATCCGTATATTTTGTATGTAAATTACAATATTACATTTTAGACAAAATTCACTAAAGAAAACAGTCGGTAAGATGTCTTAGCATAGCAACATAGCAACTGTGAACTAAATTTTTGAACTGTCTCTAGCGTTGCTTTGTTATTTGCATTACAAATGCGGGAGTTATTTCTGCCGCACCCGGTATTTGAATTTTCCGTAAGAATACCTTATATCGGCACTAACCGATATTTCGGACACTAACACACAGTAGTATGCAAAGGCTTACCGAATTAATCCCGCGGAAGTCGAAGGGGACTGCTACCTCCATCACGTGAACTACGAATTGCCAGTTCGTACATCACAATTTCATTTTTAAATATGGGAGGAACTCCGCCTGAAAGGAAGTTATCTTTAGTCTATTCGTGGTATCGCTACACTCGGATCAAATTGTTGAATAATCTCCCCACGTCTGACTCCTCTTTCCTAAATATGTCACATGTCAAAAGCGTTTTATACTTCCGTCGACATAAAATTGGTTCTTTTATTTGGTTAAATTGGATATTCTCTATATCTGTTCAAAAAAATTATAATATTTAATTTATAGTTATTAAGATTAAAAACTTAAAAAAGAAAAATATGTGTGTGTGGGTAATGCCTCGCAAGAAATTGTTCTCATGCAAAATATTATTGAACTGAGTACATACGAATATATTGCGTTGTTCCTCAGGCGTAGTTTTCTAAATTCGCTTAAGCTTCGTTGTTATGAGTAGCGTGGAAGTAGAACTTGAGCAGAGCTTCCGAAAAGTTGGAATTAACCGGGAATGGACAGTGGTTACAGATGGAGTGCTGTCATAACTTAGAAGTAGCTAAGTTAGAAACACATAAGGTAGGATTTTCCAAGTTATGCCTGTTGTAAGTTATGTGGCTATAACTTGTGAACTTTCCAAGTTATGTGTTTCTAACTTATAGTTCTAAGTCGTGTGTTTCTGAGTTGCGGTAGTTCTAAGTTATGACTTTCTAAGTTACTAATGTTCTAAGTTGCGATTTTCTAAATTACGACGGTTGTAAGTCATGATAGTTCTAACTTGTGAGATTTATTTATTTTTTCAGGAATTCTACATTATGATTGTTCTAAGTTATGATTTTCTATGTTATGTGCAGTTCCCGTCACAGATCCGTCCCATGTCCTAAGACGGACACCACGTGGCAAGAGACGCAAATGGTAATTAGTTATCCCCCCTCCCTCCCTTTTTTTACACGGCTTCTTCCCACCAATCAGGCTACCGGTCGTCGAGTCCGGGTGTGAGTCATCAACGGCGCAAGTTCTGGCGAGGCTGGCGACCGAGGGAAATTGCCACAGTGATCTGAATAACCAGTTGGCACGCCCTCCCCTTCACACCCGTGTTATAGCACGCCCCACGCGTGCGTGGAACACTCTTACACGTCTGGCGGGGCCGCGGTGCTACAATGGCTAGACAACCCGCCTCCCACCCAGGCAAAACTTGGTTGGATACCCGGTAGGGTCACTCCCCGGATTTTCGCATGTGGGAATCGTGCCTGACGAGGCCGCTGGTCAGCGGGTTTTCTCGGGGATCTCCCGTTTCTCCCGCCCTTGTATTCCGACGATGCTCCTTACCCAACTCGTTCCACCAACAACTTCTCTCAACACCTCAATGTTAAGAGTCGCCTAAATCTTTCCACTCGACGTTTGGCTGCCTCATGACAGCCACCGACTGCTTCATTACAGCACGCCTGGAGATGACAATATATCTGAGCCAACATATCTTCTATAAAACTCTAATCCTTTCATAAGCATTTTAATTTACTGTTGCAGGTGTTGCAAACCAACCAATTTTATCACACATGCTGTACATAAGTCGACACAACACTAAGTTTCACTGTCAATGAGCTATATGTTCGGCTTCATTAATATGAGCCAATTATGACCTAGAGCAGTAAGGCAGTTCCCGCAGGTAAGATAATTGGTTACTGAAATTCACAGTCAGCACTACAGACAAAACAATTACCTGCGCGTGCGTAATTTACACAGTTGTTTACACTGGGTCTGAATGGGCTTACAGATTGGATGAACAAGATTTTGACTCGTCTAAGTTGTTTGCAGACCAATCACGAACTTTTTGCCTCATAGTCTCAGAATCCTCATTGGCCTAGTGAAATTGGGTAGTGGCTTTATAGGCTACATGCAATAGCCAATAAGGAAAGGAAACTTTCGGACATGTGTAGAGTACGTTGAATCCGAGGAAGCAGTCAACTTTCCCCGCGATAAACCGTCATCTCTGAGCACAGACGTAGACCGATCTCGCTGGCTGCGCACAACCAATCTCTGTGTCCGAACACTGAACTGCTTTTCTGCCAATACGACTAGAAAAACAGGGTGTATTGTTACCACACTATTTACTATATAAGTGTTTGTATACTTCCTCTAACCAATTTTTAAAGCAGTTTGATTAAATTCAAACTGGCAAAAGTATTTTATTTATATAATAGTGCTTGTCTTTAGAAATAAGAGATAAACAAACACGTTCATTAGTGTTGACCACGTGACTTCGACAGTTGTGTTCCTTAGAGGTAGGTCAGTGTTGGGTATACACGCAGAAGACGAATAAGCGGTCTATCTCATCTTTCTTTAGCCTATGGATTATAGTCTTTCCGCGGTATATTCACCTTTTTCTAAATCAAACGTTTCAAAAATCATCCAATGTGTAGAGACCTGAAGAATTCTTGGATTCGTTTAAGGACAAGGTAGAATTAAAAACACGTGCATTTATATAACTTTAGCCGTTAGTCCACGCGGTGTTTGACACATCATGGGGAAAGGTGTCCAGTTGTCGCCTTCCACTGAGTCAGCAGACAACCAATGTGCTGTTGATATCGGCATATTTGTTCATACGTCTGTAGAGTCTAGCCTGCAGGTCATTGCCTATGTGTGACGTTGTTTGGTTGTTTCCTGGACGTGTAATTTATCACAAATGTTTTATCCTTCTTTTACGTAAAAGTACCACGAAATAACAAAGTTAAACGCACTATGTTTTGGCCTAGTGTGCTCAAGTTTTAGTCTGAGGAATCTCACTTTTGGAAATCGCAATTGTAGACCGTATCTAGAGACTCCGGAAATATTGCGAATTCGTGTGAGGACAAGTTAAACTTCAAACACGCGTAGAACTCAGTTTCTGCTTTTTTTTTTTTTTTAAAGGCACCCGCCCCGCCTACACGGAGATTTCTTCCGCGTTTGAGGCCGTGAAGCGCGGCAACAATAAGGACGACATTGCAACGCGTATCAAGTGCGCCATCGCCGCTAAGCGCAGGGCTATGAACTGCTGCGCCTTGTTGTGGTCGCACTGAGTGTGACTATGGGACTTACAGCCGTGGCCCTATTATTATATTGGTGGATAGTCCGTAGGAAGGTCCAGTGTAGGGCCTTTGGGTAGTTTTGTATTGTAACGCGCTCGCTGTTTCGCATCCAACGCGAGCGAGTGGAAGTGAAGGACAGCAGTTATATGATAGCGGCGGCGGCAAGCCAATGAAGTGTTTTGAATTACAGGCGCTAAACCAAGAACCACGTACCTATTACCAAAAGCGAGCCGACACGATAATAATTCTGCTGCGCTCGCTGCTGACCTTGGTTGGATTTTTCTAGTTGTTTGTTGCGCTGGTTTCTCTAAGCGTGACTCGGGGTGCGTTGAACTTTCCAGGTGAATGCTAGCAGAGTATAAGTAGTGCGACGGGCCTCTGGGCAGAAAGAGAGAGAGAGAGAGAAGGAGGGAGTTGAGTTGCAGTTGTTAAATGGATGAGTGGCTGAGTGTCAGCAAAGACGTCGAGCGGCGAGAGAAGTGACCAGCGGAAGGGAAACCTGGGACTGCGAGTATCAAGCAGTGAAGAGTGCGGCTGGCAGGCTGGACTATTGGACTGGATTAGTGAGTGAAATAAATTACAAATTTTGGCAATATATGGACTCGAAGTGTGTTAATGATGAGTATGAGATAATTGACTATAACCAAACAGAGACGTTAAGAAGGATGTTAATTATAGCTGAAATAGATATTAAATATTGTGCCCATTGAGAATTAAAAATAGTAAAAGTGGAGATATATAAATGCCGTAAATAGTAGCTGTGTGAATAAGTTAAGATCAAATGTAGTTATATATCTCTATTAATACCTCCATCTCTCAGGAACTCAGGTACGCCGCTTAGGTGCCCACTTAACAGTGGGTATCTGCGCGTATATTAGAACTATAGCGTTTTGAAAAAGCTGTTTTTGGCCATTCCAGAGTACTCTGAAATGGCGTGTCTAATGTGCATGACGTTTAGAAATTATTCACTAACCCTCGTTCGAAGTGTGTATTGTTTTCGTCGATCACTACATTGTACCCACACTCGTAAGAGTTTGGTTGGAAAATGAATTTTTCAACCACGAGCCCAGCGCCACTTTCAACCTGTAAGGAAAACAAGGGCCCAATTCGCGTGCTGCATTGTCTGGTATTAGACTGGAGCCGCAGAGTAGTTAAGAATACAGAGTTGAAACCGCAGCTTATTCGGCTAACATCGGTTGTGCCCGTCAACAGCCTGGTGTGACATGCTACCAAAATGCCGGAACACCGTTCGCCTATCAGCGCTTCGTAATTTACTCGTCAGCCGGGCAGCCGAGCCAAAATCGAATCCCCACGCAGCACGCTGTCCAATCAGACACAAGGCATGTTCCCAGTCGCTCGCGCAGCCAATCACGAGTAACCGCCACCCCAGTTTCCTCAGTGCACTCACGTACACTCTACTGGGGCAATAGGTAATGAATAGAGCCACGTGTTTTTCGCGAAAATATCTCAGAAATACTTGTACTCCAATACACTAGAGCTCCGATACACTTTCGTGATTCTATGATTTTAACTGCCACGCATTGCAAGTGTTGCCCGCGAATCACGAACACTCAGTGTCAGAATTACCTAATTCTGATTGGCCCGGTCAGGTAAGGAACTGCCGACACGTGGCGAGTAACGAAACGAAAACTCCACATATGACAGGAGACTCGAGAAATTCACGGGTTCAATGACCTATAGGCTAGACTTCCAGCCTTATGTACTCTCATACAAATATATCAATCGTTTATTGGTTGATTGTTGTGGTAGTAAAAGGCGGTGGTTGGGCGCGCAATCTATTGCAAGTTTGTTATTGGCTCATTTATCTCCAGCAGGTGTCAGAACAACACGTCGACCAATTAAAAACGTAACATGAACGTAGATGTGTGTGAATTCCAACTTGTCTAGAAACGAACCCGAGAAATTCTCGGGTCTCTATTTATGACATAGGACACTGGAGTCTAGCCTTCGCGTAAATCTTTTCTCAAAGGGCAGTGAGGCCCTACTAATTATATTCTGTTTGCGTCGTTGTGAATTTGTTCATTTTTCGGGACATGCGCAGATCGACAATTACGGGCAATGGTAGCCGGTGTAACCGGCGAATATTACCACCAGGCGGATTTTACCCCCCAGGTAGGAAAGGACGGACACCCACGCGATCGAGACAGGAAAAGAACGTAGGGGAGACCCCCAGGTAGGAAAGGACGGACACCCACGCGATCGAGACAGGAAAAGAACGCAGGGGAGATGTCGCCAGTGGGGTGCCATACGGGAAAGGAAAGGGGTGTTCAGAATGAGGGCTTTTCTGAAAAAATAATTTTTATCTCAGAAAGTGGTACAATTCCGCTCTACTAATTACACAGAACACGAGACTAATTCACTTGAAAATCATTTCTGGGGAAACTTCAAGCTTCGCTGATGCGTGACCGCTTCAAGGTCACCACCTACAAGAAACAGCCGGCGCGCCTTGAATCACGGTTTTGGGGATTAACTCCCCTACTGGCGCTGAGGACTCTGGCTCGGTGCGTAATAATTGGCGATGCTTGAACAGTATTTATTTGCGAGGGGGCAACGCTTGTTCCTTAAATTGTTATTCTACCAAGGGACAGCGTCGGGCCAGAAAGCGAGGCTAGTGTTCGCGGGGATTAGTGTCAACCTAATGTAGTGTGATCAGGCGAGGATTGTAAACAGTGTTACACTGTTGTCGCTGTTAACATCGGACCGCCAAGCTGCTTTGACACGTGCCGCCACTTGGGATGTTCAGAGGGTAAAATCCGCCTGGGTACGACTCGCCTGCCACACCGAGCCTGAACGCAGTGTGGGCTCCGTGATGTGGGGTGATCGCCCGCTGCACTGGACCCTGGGGCCCGGGGGGTTGGCCTGGGGGGGGGGGGTCCTACATCTCAAGGTCGCCACTGGTCCCTCCTCGCCGCTGCTATTTTCGCTTACTGGCGGCGCGGCAATGAAAAGTGGAGCTGGCTGTGGGACGCGACCCGGGCTGAAATGCCGCGCGTAATCCGGGGCCGTGACTAGGCGCATTTCAATGCCGCTTCATTTAACACCCTCCTTTCTATCGCCCCTTCACCAAGTACGAAGAAGTTCACGAAAATTGTAGAACGTCGGGCGACATTTCAGTGCCGTGTATAGGCTGTTCACGGTAAAGTGAGCATTTTGGAAAGCCCTAGTTACTTTTTCTTTTCAACCATATTTTATCTTTTGCCCACCTTTTAAATTTAATATTGTCATGTATGTAATAAACACAATGTGCATATTCCACCGCACTCAGAAGTTTACGTCTAAGGCTTAAATAAAATATATATTTTGCCTATTATTCCAAATGAGAGGGCTTTCAAAAGTGCTCACTTTTATCGTGAACAGCATATAAGAAGATCGCACTGCTGCCTACTTACCTCACATCCCTAGTGAAATGTTTTCTGGAAAGCCAAGTGTTTGTGCCTATAGACTGTTCACGGTAAAGTGAGCACTAGAAATGAACCTTAGAAAAAAGTCACCGACCCTGCATGCATATATTTTAATGGGCGCACTGAGTGACATTCGCCCATTAAAGTTGGTAGCGATCAATAGAAAGTAGTTCCATATCTCAACGTCGAATAAAAAGGGCTTGGTAACCATTTGTGATAAATTAAAAATTATTTATTTCGCTTTCCACTTTTTTTTTTATGCATCGAAGAGTGAAAATGAGCATATTTGTAAAGTATATACTCTCTTAATAATTTGATAGTTTCATTAGACCGACGCATGAATAAAGTGATGAGGCCCATGACAATATTAATTTGACATGGGGCGGAAGAATACACAACGGTTTTACAATTAGATCTTAAGCAGGGTTTTCAAAAGTGCTCATTTTACCGTGAACAGCCTATACGCGCAAGACGCTCAACGGGCGTGCACTCTTTACATCGTCGACTCTCCTCAACGTGAATTTAAGCGGTGGCCGCATATTTTTATGGCGGGCTATTAAAGATAACTGCATTATTTGAGCTAGTGATTCATCGCGAAAAAACATTAGTAAAGGATTGGCTTCAATTCTATAAGCACACAACAGCACTTTGTTTATTGCCAGTGGTTGCTGTCTGCTTGAGAAGGCGTTTTCATGTATTTGACAAGTCGTCTCAAATTTCGGAAACATAGGCACCGCTCCTACGTGATTCGTGTGCAGTCAGTTAGCACGAATCAAAAAGTGATTCGGACAATCAAGATACCATGTCTTTAAATATAACTTGTCTAGAAATCTTTTTGCGAAATTTCACTACCCCCAAGTATAATACTTGCCTCTAAGACAACTCTAAAGTTTTGGTTTAAATAATTTAGTAGCTGAAATCGATTCTGAATACACCCGTTTAAATTTCACGTCAAACAAAATAATTCGCGTAGTTGAAGTCAGAACTTGAGCCTTGTATTCCGAACGAAATGTTTCTCATTTGCTTTTCGTGCACAGACAACACTACAAATCATCGAAACGTTTTTTGTTGGCGTTTTCAACGATGTCTCTTGAACGCGGAGTCCTTAATTGCTATGTTTAACGTCTCGTGTCGTGAGCTCAGCCTTCTCACCAGCTCCTTCTTTCAAGAAACGTTAACATTTAGACTGCCAAAAAGCCACGGCAGTCATTTATATAGTTTTCTATGTATGTATTTAAAATATTTTAAAACTATTTTATGTATAAATCTTTGTGAAATAAGAATTATTTTGCTGTAACATGTAGTAAATGCTGAACATACTAATACCTCAGAAATTTAACGGGCTCAAGTTTAATTAAGTTTTTCAGTGCAATATATTAGATGGAATTAGTTCGCAGCTACGTACGTGGATTTGTACCGGCACACTTTTTTTTTTTTTTTTTTTTTTGTTCTGGTCGTAAGGGAAAGACTACTACAATAGCCACTTCGCTCAGATTGTCTCACCTGAAGGTCACGCTAGGTTGATCACTGGAATATCGTAATGGCATACACTCTGAAAGTTAATGTCAGTACATGGTCTGATAACTGTTCTTTATTACCCCGAACAGCATGACAGACCTTGAGTAAAGGATACGTTGCTTGTAAAAGACACGATTTGCTTGAAGATGTAATTTTCAGTTGTGTGCTGTCATCGTGTACTATACACTCATTCTCATAAAAATTTGCTGCATAATAAAAAAAAACTAGGTGGTTCAAATGGAATTTGAAAAATTTTAATGGATTTTACTTCGGATATTAATATTTAGTGCACATACGTCGTAAGATGGCGCTGAATTCATAGTTCGCGTGACCCTCGCAATTAATTAGCAGTATCGTTCTGAGAAGACGAACGAGACAGCCGCATTAACCATCGTTTGGACTCTTATGGACCTCACAGTCAGATTCTGCAGAGAGTAATGAACCCGTGAAGGTACCCGTATGTGGCGGGACCCACAGACCATCAGAAAGGATGAACCCGTGAAGGTACCCGTATGTGGCGGGACCCACAGACCATCAGAAAGGATGAACCCGTGAAGGTACCCGTATGTGGCGGGACTCACAGGCCATCAGAAAGGATGAACCCGTGAAGGTACCCGTATGTGGTGGGACCCACAGACCATCAGAAAGGATGAACCCGTGAAGGTACCCGTATGTGACGGGACCTACAGACCATCAGAAAGGATGAACCCGTGAAGGTACCCGTATGTGACGGGACCTACAGACCATCAGAAAGGATGAACCCGTGAAGGTACCCGTATGTGACGGGACCTACAGACCATCAGAAAGGATGAACCCGTGAAGGTACCCTATGTGACGGGACCCACAGACCATCAGAAAGGATGAACCCGTGAAGGTACCCGTATGTGACGGGACCTACAGGCCATCAGAAAGGATGAACCCGTGAAGGTACCCGTATGTGACGGGACCTACAGGCCATCAGAAGGATGAACCCGTGAAAGTAGCCGTATGTGGCGGGACCCACAGACCATCAGAAAGGATGAACCCGTGAAGGTACCCGTATGTGACGGGACCTACAGACCATCAGAAAGGATGAACCCGTGAAGGTACCCTATGTGACGGGACCCACAGACCATCAGAAAGGATAAATCCGTGAAGGTACCCGTATGTGACGGGACCTACAGGCCATCAGAAAGGATGAATCCGTGAAGGTACCCGTATGTGGCGGGACCTACAGGCCATCAGAAAGGATGAACCCGTGAAGGTACCCGTATGTGGCGGGACCCACAGACCATCAGAAAGGATGAACCCGTGAAGGTACCCGTATGTGACGGGACCTACAGGCCATCAGAAAGGATGAACCCGTGAAAGTAGCCGTATGTGGCGGGACCCACAGACCATCAGAAAGGATGAACCCGTGAAGGTACCCGTATGTGACGGGACCTACAGACCATCAGAAAGGATGAACCCGTGAAGGTACCCGTATGTGGCGGGACCTACAGGCCATCAGAAAGGATGAACCCGTGAAGGTACCCGTATGTGACGGGACCTACAGGCCATCAGAAAGGATGAACCCGTGAAGGTACCCGTATGTGACGGGACCTACAGGCCATCAGAAAGGATGAACCCGTGAAAGTAGCCGTATGTGGCGGGACCCACAGACCATCAGAAAGGATGAATCCGTGAAGGTACCCGTATGTGGCGGGACCCACAGACCATCAGAAAGGATGAACCCGTGAAGGTACCCGTATGTGACAGGACCCACAGACCATCAGAAAGGATGAATCCGTGAAGGTACCCGTATGTGACAGGACCCACAGACCATCAGAAAGGATGAACCCGTGAAGGTACCCGTATGTGGCGGGACCTACAGGCCATCAGAAAGGATGAATCCGTGAAGGTACCCGTATGTGACGGGACCTACAGGCCATCAGAAAGGATGAACCCGTGAAGGTACCCGTATGTGGCGGGACCCACAGACCATCAGAAAGGATGAACCCGTGAAGATACCGTATGTGGCGGGACTCACAGGATGACGGGTTGATTATCAGACAAGTACGAGCAGAGCCAGCGGACAAGTGCACTGAGAGAAAATCGAACAAAATATTTGTTTGTATAGGGCCAAACATATATTTAGCTGCCCTAACGGAATATATTGTTGAGCAAACAAAATCTGAAAAGCAATAAAATTACTTTTGTTCGTCTAGCAAAATATATGTCTGAATAAACAAAATCTCTATGTTGGGCAAAAAAAAATTAGACTGCCAAATAAATATTTTGTTGAATCAACTGTATATATCTGTTTGGCCACTCCATTAGATTGCCTTCGTTCAAAAATATAGCTCGAGAGTTCGTTTGTATTTTTTTGTGACAATTAGGATAGTAGCCGTGTTTGTTAGTGCATCTATTGATGTTGAATATTCATATAAACACATTAGTAAAATAATTCAATAGGAATCTGTAAAAGTAAAGCTGTAAAACTTGAAATATTTGCGCACGTTGCCCAATATTTGCATTATATCTATTTGAAAGCTTCCCTGCATAATAAGTTGTCACATTAGCTGAGATTACTAAGACATAGCGCTTGGACGCAGGTGATCTAGGTTCGAAACTCGTTCGGACTTATACATTTTTTTAAATTAGGCCCAAACTGTTTAATGCACGTGTAGCCAAACAAATGTTTAGTTGCACCAACCAAATCTTACAGTTTGGGGCAACCAAATGAGAACAACAAAATAATTTGGTTTCAGCAACAAAATATTTCATTGCCTTATTTGGTTGCGCCTAACAGATCTTTTGTGATTAAAAAAAAAAAAAAACTTTTCTCAGTGTGAGTGAAGAGATTTTGGCGGCTCTTAACATCGAGGTCTTTTGAGCATATAAGGTTGAAGTGAGGTGAGTATGAGGCAGCGCCGGAATGAAAGGGCTGGTGGAAAGGGAGATCCCGAGAAAACCCGCCGAGCAGCTGCATCTCCTGGCACGATTCCCACCTGCGAAAATCCGGAGAGAACCTGGTTCGCCTTGGTGGAAGGCGAGCAGTCTAACCACTCAGCCACGGAGGCTAGACCCAGTGGGCGATGATGCCCCTCATTCAGCAGCATGCAGCTTCTTCAGTAGAGCAACATTAGGCCTACTATACCAGAAGCATTTCCAGGTGTCCAGCACACGCGAATGTGTGATCATGACGACGTTCATGTGTTCTTATCACCGAAACATCTGGTGTTATAAAGCCTGTAGCCACAGAGTTTACATGTGATCATTGTGCCCATCGGGGAAAACTTCTTACTGGCCGATTCCATTTCCTGAGATGGAATTATTTACACTGATATCCGCAATTCGAGCTAATAGAAGCAGTGTTATCTTACCCTCGCTTTACAGTTCCATTTTGTACACAAATCGTGATGGAAAGCTGTTCATAAATAACAGTTTTTTTTTTTGGGTGGAATAGTGGGCCTTTGCGCAACAAAGCTAATAATAAATTATTACAAACTTCGAGACGACTGTGATCTTCAGGCGAATACGTCGACTTTGCAAAGTTGCCACGAAAGTCTTGTTCGTAAATACGACCGTAAAAGAAGTCTGTATTACTGACGCGGAAAAAAAAAACGGTTGGGAGGGGATGACTCGAACCATAAACACACATTCCGCCATTCTCGCCACACGAGAGTGACGACCTAGCGAGAACGGCCACGCATGACGCTATGTCAGGTTTTAAATATTTACCTTGCGTTCGAAAGATGTTATAAAAAGTGTGTAGGCAGTTAAACAACAAGTAAACTGTAGCGACTGCAATTTCGGAACTTTGCCGCAGCCTAAAACGACGAACCGCATTTTTATTTTTATTTTCGAAAGAGAGGAAATGTTTACTCGAGGGTGCGTTATTGCTGTAATAAACCGTGCCCCGCAGACAGCATGTGTTGTGACGTCACTGTTTCAGCGATCTAAATGTAGATCGTTTCCAGCATCCCGTCGGCTAGCGCAGAACCTACACTCCCTCGACGATTACGTTCACTTTGTTGAACATGAGCTGCGTTGCTGTTCATCGCGGTGATGTACAAGCAGCCTTTAAGGTTGAAGCCAAACAACAGAGCACTGCACTCGACTGTTACAACGTGAAGAAACTCATTAAAAAAAAGTAGTACAGACACCATCAGAATTGTCAGAAATGTGCGATGTTTGCTGTGTATGAAAGAAGAATGTGTACATTTTGCAACGTAAAAAAATATTCCACTAAAATATACTTTTTAGATGTAAAAAAATTAATCGATCTGTTGAGTCCGCATTTTTAACCAAATTTAAGCGCTTTTCCGTTTTGGATGCCAGGGAAAGCAGAATTTACAAGCAAATCTTCGTCGTGGAACATCGTCATAATATTTGCTATGTTTACGTGTAAGAAAATTGTAATAATATAGTAGGAAATAACTTTTTATCATTTATTTGATGTGCGTCCATTAGTCACACGCACGGCGCTGAACCTGCGTGCAGTGCTACCGCTGTTACACTTTCCTGTGCAGATGAGATCAGTAACTGTAAAAGTTTATTACCGCGATGACTTTTGTTCTACCTAGTAAGGGAACTGCTATAAATATACTTCCATTAGTCACACGCACGGCGCGGAACCTACATGCAGTGCTACCGCTGTTACACTTTCCTGTGCAGATGAGATCAGTAACTGTAAAAGTTTATTACCGCGATGACTTTTGTTCTACCTAGTAAGGAAACTGCTATAAATATACATACATTAGTCACGCACGGCGCTGAACCTGTGTGCAGTGCTACCGCTGTTACACTTTCCTGTGCAGATGAGATCTGTAACTGTAGTAGTTTATTACCGCGATGACTTTTGTTCTACCTAGTAAGGAAACTGCTATAAATATACGTCCATTAGTCACACGCACGGCGCTGAACCTGCGTGCAGTGCTACCGCTGTTACACTTCCCTGTGCAGATGAGATCTGTAACTGTAGAAGTTTATTACCGCGATGACTTTTGTTCTACCTAGTAAGGGAACTGCTATAAATATACTTCCATTAGTCAAACAGTCAAACGCACGGAGCTGAACCTGCGTGCAGTACTACCGCTGTTACACTTTTCTGTGCAGATGAGATCTGTAACTGTAGAAGGTTACTACCGCGATGACTTTTGTTCTACCTAGTAAGGAAACTGCTATAAATATACGTCCATTAGTCACACGCACGATGCTCAACCTGCGTGCAGTGCTACCGCTGTTACACTTTCCTGTGCAGATGAGATCTGTAACTGTAGAAGTTTATTACCGCGATGACTTTTGTTCTACCTAGTAAGGGAACTGCTATAAATATACGTCCATTAGTCACACGCACGGCGCTGAACCTGCGTGCATTGCTACCGCTGTTACACTTTCCTGTGCAGATGAGATCTGTAACTGTAGTAGTTTATTACCGCGATGACTTTTGTTCTACCTAGTAAGGAAACTGCTATAAATATACGTCCATTAGTCACACGCACGGAGCTGAACCTGCGTGCAGTACTACCGCTGTTACACTTTCCTATGCAGATGAGATCTGTAACTGTAGAAGTTTATTACCGCGATGACTTTTGTTCTACCTAGTAAGGAAACTGCTGTAAAAATACGTCCATAAGTCACACGCACGGCGCCGACCCTGCGTTCAGTGCTACCGCTGTTACACTTTCCTGTGCAGATGAGATCTGTAACTGTAGAAGTTTATTACCGCGATGACTTTTGTTCCACCTAGTAAGGAAACTGCTATAAATATACGTCCATTAGTCACACGCACGGCGCTGAACCTGCGTGCAGTGCTACCGCTGTTACACTTTCCTGTGCAGATGCGATCTGTAACTGTAGAAGTTTATTACCGCGATGACTTTTGTTCTACCTAGTAAGGAAACTGCTATAAATATACGTCCATTAGTCACACGCATAGCGCTGAACCTGCGTTCAGTGCTACCGCTGTTACACTTTCCTGTGCAGATGACATCTGTAACTGTAGAAGTTTATTACCCGCGATGACTATTGTTCTACCTAGTAAGGAAACTGCTATAAATATACGTCCATTAGTCACACGCACGGCGCTGAACCTGCGTGCAGTACTACCCCTGTTACACTTTCCTGTGCAGATGAGATCTGTAACTGTAGTAGTTTATTACCGCGATGACTTTTGTTCTACCTAGTAAGGAAACTGCTATAAATATACGTTCATTAGTAACACGCACGGAGCTGAACCTGCGTGCAGTACTACCGCTGTTACACTTTCCTGTGCAGATGCGATCTGTAACTGTAGTAGTTTATAACCGCGATGACTTTTGTTCTACCTAGTAAGGAAACTGCTATAAATATACGTCCATTAGTCACACGCACGGCGCTGAACCTGCGTGCATTGCTACCGTTGTTACACTTTCCTGTGCAGATGAGATATGTAACTGTAGAAGTTTATTACCGCGATGACTTTTGTTCTACCTAGTAAGGAAACTGCTATAAATATACGTCCATTAGTCACACGCACGGCGCTGAACCTGCGTGCAGTACTACCTCTGTTACACTTTCCTGTGCAGATGAGATCTGTAACTGTAGAAGTTTATTACCGCGATGACTTTTGTTCTACCTAGTAAGGGAACTGCTATAAATATACGTCCATTAGTCACACGCACGGTGCTGAACCTGCGTGCATTGCTACCGCTGTTACACTTGTCTGTGCAGATGAGATCTGTAACTGTAGAAGTTTATTACCCGCGATGACTTTTGTTCTACCTAGTAAGGAAACTGCTATAAATATACGTCCATTAGTCACACGCACGGCGCTGAACCTGCGTGCAGTGCTACCGCTGTTACACTTTCCTGTGCAGATGAGATCTGTAACTGTAGAAGTTTATTACCGCAATGACTTTTGTTCTACCTAGTAAGGAAACTGCTATAAATATACGTCCATTAGTCATACGCACGGAGCTGAAACTGCGTGCAGTGCTACCGCTGTTACACATTCCTGTGCAGATGAGATCTGTAACTGTAGAAGTTTATTACCGCGATGACTTTTGTTCTACCTAGTAAGGGAAACTGCTATAAATATACGTCCATTAGTCACACGCACGGTGCTGAACCTGCGTGCATTGCTACCGCTGTTACACTTGTCTGTGCAGATGAGATCTGTAACTGTAGAAGTTTATTACCCGCGATGACTTTTGTTCTACCTAGTAAGGAAACTGCTATAAATATACGTCCATTAGTCACACGCATAGCGCTGAACCTGCGTTCAGTACTACCGCTGTTACACTTTCCTGTGCAGATGAGATCTGTAACTGTAGTAGTTTATTACCCGCGATGACTATTGTTCTACCTAGTAAGGAAACTGCTATAAATATACGTCCATTAGTCACACGCACGGCGCTGAACCTGCGTGCAGTACTACCCGCTGTTACACTTTCCTGTGCAGATGGATCTGTAACTGTAGTAGTTTATACCGCGATGACTTTTGTTCTACCTAGTAAGGAAACTGCTATAAATATACGTCATTAGTAACACGCACGGAGCTGAACCTGCGTTCAGTACTACCGCTGTTACACTTTCCTGTGCAGATGAGATCTGTAACTGTAGAAGTTTATTACCGCGATGACTTTGTTCTACCTAGTAAGGAAACTGCTATAAATATACGTCCATTAGTCACACGCACGGCGCTGAACCTGCGTGCAGTTGACTACGCTGTTACACTTTCCTGTGCAGATGCGATCTGTAACTGTAGAGTTATACCGCGATGACTTTTGTTCTACCTAGTAAGGAAACTGCTATAAAATATACGTCCATTAGTCACACGCACGGCGCTGAACCTGCGTTGCAATGCTACCGCTGTTACACTTTCCTGTGCAGATGGATCTGTAACTGTAGTAGTTTATAACCGCGATGACTTTGTTCTACCTAGTAAGGAAACTGCTATAAATATACGTCCATTAGTCACACGCACGGCGCTGAACCTGCGTGCATTGCTACGCTGTTACACTTTCCTGTGCAGTGAGATATGTAACTGTAGAAGTTTATTACCGCGATGACTTTTGTTCTACCTAGTAAGGAAACTGCTATAAATATACGTCATTAGTCACACGCACGGCGCTGAACCTGCGTGCAGTCACCTCTGTTACACTTTCTGTGCAGATGAGATCTGTAACTGTAGAGTTTATTACCGCGATGACTTTTGTTCTACCTAGTAGGAAAACTGCTATAAATATACGTCCATTAGTCACACGCACGGCTGAACTGCGTGCAGTCTACCTGTTACACTTTCCTGTGCAGATGAGATCTGTAACTGTAGAGTTATTACCGCATGACTTTTGTTCTACTAGTAAGGAAACTGCTATAAATTACGTCCATTAGTCACACGCACGGCTGAACTTCGTGCATGCTACGCTGTACACTTTCTGTGCAATGCGATCTGTAACTGTAGAAGTTTTTACCGCGATGACTTTGTTCTACCTAGTAAGGAACTGCTATAAATATACGTCATTAGTCAACGCACGGCTGAAACTGCGTGCAGTGCTACCGCTGTTACACTTTCCTGTGCAGATGAGATCTGTAACTGTAGAAGTTTATTACCGCGATGACTTTTGTTCTACTAGTAAGGGAATGCTATAAATATACGTCCATTAGTCACACGCAAGCGCTGACCTGCGTGCAGTGCTACCGCTGTTACACTTTCCTGTGCAGATGAGATCAGTAACTGTAAAAGTTTATTACCGCGATGACTTTTGTTCTACCTAGTAAGGAACTGCTATAAATATACGTCCATTAGTCACACGCACGGCGCTGAACCTGCGTGCAGTGCTACCGCTGTTACACTTTCCTGTGCAGATGAGATCTGTAACTGTAGAAGTTTATTACCGCGATGTCTTTTGTTCTACTAGTAAGGAAACTGCTATAAATATACGTCCATTAGTCACACGCATAGCGCTGAACCTGCGTTCAGTGATACCGCTGTTACACTTTCCTGTGCAGATGACATCTGTAACTGTAGAAGTTTATTACCCGCGATGACTATTGTTCTACCTAGTAAGGAAACTGCTATAAATATACGTCCATTAGTCACACGCACGGCGCTGAACCTGCGTGCAGTACTACCGCTGTTACACTTTCCTGTGCAGATGCGATCTGTAACTGTAGAAGTTTATACCGCGATGACTTTTGTTCTACCTAGTAAGGAAACTGCTATAAATATACGTCCATTAGTCACACGCACGGCGCTGAACCTGCGTGCATTGCTACCGCTGTTACACTTTCCTGTGCAGATGAGATCAGTAACTGTAAAGTTTATTACCGCGATGACTTTTGTTCTACCTAGTAAGGAACTGCTATAAATATACGTCCATTAGTCACACGCACGGCGCTGAACCTGCGTGCATGCTACCGCTGTTACACTTTCTGTGCAGATGAGATCTGTAACTGTAGAAGTTTATTACCGCGATGACTTTTGTTCTACCTAGTAAGGAAACTGCTATAAATATACGTCCATTAGTCACACGCAAGCGCTGAACCTGCGTCAGTGCTACCGCTGTTACACTTTCCTGTGCAGATGACATCTGTAACTGTAGAAGTTTATTACCCGCGATGACTTTGTTCTACCTAGTAAGGAACTGCTATAAATATACGTCCATTAGTCACACGCACGGCGCTGAACTGCGTGCAGTCTACCGCTGTTACACTTTCTGTGCAGATGAGATCTGTAACTGTAGAGTTTATTACCGCGATGACTTTTGTTCTACCTAGTAAGGAAACTGCTATAAATATACGTCATTAGTCACACGCACGGAGCTGAACCTGCGTTCAGTACTACCGCTGTTACACTTTCCTGTGCAGATGAGATCTGTAACTGTAGAAGTTTATTACCGCGATGACTTTTGTTTACCTAGTAAGGAAACTGCTATAAATATACGTCCATTAGTCACACGCACGGCGCTGAACCTGCGTGCAGTACTACCGCTGTTACACTTTCCTGTGCAGATGCGATCTGTAACTGTAGTAGTTATACCGCGATGACTTTTGTTCTACTAGTAAGGAAACTGCTATAAATATACGTCCATTAGTCACACGCACGGCGCTGAACCTGCGTGCATGCTACCGCTGTTACACTTTCCTGTGCAGATGGATCTGTAACTGTAAAGTTTATTACCGCGATGACTTTTGTTCTACCTAGTAAGGAAACTGCTATAAATATACGTCCATTAGTCACACGCACGGCGCTGAACCTGCGTGCATTGCTACCGCTGTTACACTTTCCTGTGCAGATGAGATTGTAACTGTAGAAGTTTATTACCGCGATGACTTTTGTTCTACCTAGTAAGGAAACTGCTATAAATATACGTCCATTAGTCACACGCACGGCGCTGAACCTGCGTGCAGTCTACCCTGTTACACTTTCCTGTGCAGATGAGATCTGTAACTGTAGAGTTTATTACCGCGATGACTTTTGTTCTACCTAGTAAGGAAACTGCTATAAATATACGTCCATTAGTCACACGCACGGCGCTGAACCTGCGTGCAGTCTACCGCTGTTACACTTTCCTGTGCAGATGAGATCTGTAACTGTAGAAGTTTATTACCGCATGACTTTTGTTCTACCTAGTAAGGAAACTGCTATAAATATACGTCCATTAGTCACACGCAGGCGCTGAACTCGTGCAGTGCTACGCTGTTACACTTTCTGTGCAGATGGATCTGTAACTGTAGAAGTTTATTACCGCGATGACTTTGTTCTACCTAGTAAGGGAACTGCTATAAATATACGTCCATTAGTCAACGCACGGCGCTGAACTGCGTGCAGTGCTACCGCTGTTACACTTTCCTGTGCAGATGAGATCTGTAACTGTAGAAGTTTATTACCGCGATGACTTTTGTTCTACCTAGTAAGGGAAACTGCTATAAATATACGTCCATTAGTCACACGCATGCGCTGAACCTGCGTGCAGTGCTACCGCTGTTACACTTTCCTGTGCAGATGAGATCGTAACTGTAAAGTTTATTACCGCGATGACTTTTGTTCTACTAGTAAGGGAAACTGCTATAAATATACGTCCATTAGTCACACGCACGGCGCTGAACCTGCGTGCAGTGCTACCGCTGTTACACTTTCCTGTGCAGATGAGATCTGTAACTGTAGAAGTTTATTACCGCGATGCTTTTGTTCTACCTAGTAAGGAAACTGCTATAAATATACGTCCATTAGTCACACGCATAGCGCTGAACCTGCGTTCAGTGCTACCGCTGTTACACTTTCCTGTGCAGATGAATCTGTAACTGTAGAAGTTTATTACCCGCGATGACTATTGTTCTACCTAGTAAGGAAACTGCTATAAATATACGTCCATTAGTCACACGCACGGCGCTGAACCTGCGTGCAGTACTACCGCTGTTACACTTTCCTGTGCAGATGAGATCTGTAACTGTAGAAGTTTATTACCGCGATGACTTTTGTTCTACCTAGTAAGGAAACTGCTATAAATATACGTCCATTAGTCACACGCACGGCGCTGAACCTGCGTGCAGTACTACCTGTTACACTTTCCTGTGCAGATGAGATCTGTAACTGTAGTAGTTTATTACCGCGATGACTTTTGTTCTACCTAGTAAGGAAACTGCTATAAATATACGTCCATTAGTCACACGCACGGCGCTGAACCTGCGTGCAGTGCTACCGCTGTTACACTTTCCTGTGCAGATGAGATCTGTAACTGTAGAAGTTTATTACCGCAATGACTTTTGTTCTACCTAGTAAGGAAACTGCTATAAATATACTCCATTAGTCACACGCACGGCGCTGAAACTGCGTGCAGTGCTACCGCTGTTACACTTTCCTGTGCAGATGAGATCTGTAACTGTAGAAGTTTATTACCGCGATGACTTTAGTTCTACCTAGTAACGAACTGCTATAAATATACGTCAATTAGTCACACGCACCTCGCTAAACTTGCGTGCAGTGCTACGGCTGTTACACTTTGCTGTGCAGATGCGATCTGTAACTGTAGAAGTTTATTACCGCGATGACTTTTGTTCTACCTAGTAAGGGAAACTGCTATAAATATACGTCCATTAGTCATACGCACGGGCTGAACTGCGTGCAGTGCTACCGCTGTTACACTTTCCTGTGCAGATGAGATATGTAACTTAGAAGTTTATTACCGCGATGACTTTTGTTCTACCTAGTAAGGAAACTGCTATAAATATACGTCCATTAGTCACACGCATGGCGCTGAACCTGCGTGCAGTACTACCTCTGTTACACTTTCCTTTGCAGATGAGATCTGTAACTGTAGTAGTTTATTAAAAAAAAAAAAAAAAAAAAAAAAAAAAAAAAAAAAAAAAAAAAAAAAAAAAAAAAAAAAAAAAAAAAAAAAAAAAAAAAAAAAAAAAAAAAATTGTTCTACTAGTAAGGAACTGCTATAAATATACGTCCATTAGTCACACGCACGGCTGAACCTGCGTGCAGTGCTACCGCTGTTACACTTTCCTGTGCAGATGAGATCTGTAACTGTAGAAGTTTATTACCGCGATGCTTTTGTTCTACCTAGTAAGGAAACTGCTATAAATATACGTCCATTAGTCACACGCATAGCGCTGAACCTGCGTTCAGTGCTACCGCTGTTACACTTTCCTGTGCAGATGACATCTGTAACTGTAGAAGTTTATTACCGCGATGACTATTTGTTCTACCTAGTAAGGAAACTGCTATAAATATACGTCCATTAGTCACACGCACGGCGCTGAACCTGCGTGCAGTCTACCGCTGTTACACTTTCCTGTGCAGATGAGATCTGTAACTGTAGAAGTTTATTACCGCGATGACTTTTGTTCTACCTAGTAAGGAAACTGCTATAAATATACGTCCATTAGTCACACGCACGGCGCTGAACCTGCGTGCATTGCTACCGCTGTTACACTTTCCTGTGCAGATGAGATCTGTTTAAATGTAGTAGTTTATTACCGCGATGACTTTTGTTCTACCTAGTAAGAAACTGCTATAAATATACGTCCATTAGTCACACGCACGGCGCTGAACCTGCGTGCAGTGCTACCGCTGTTACACTTTCTGTGCAGATGAGATCTGTAACTGTAGAAGTTTATTACCGCGATGACTTTTGTTCTACCTAGTAAGGAAACTGCTATAAATATACGTCCATTAGTCACACGCACGGCGCTGAACCTGCGTGCAGTGCTACCGCTGTTACACTTTCCTGTGCAGATGAGATCTGTAACTGTAGAGTTTATTACCGCGATGACTTTGTTCTACCTAGTAACGAAACTGCTATAAATATACGTCAATTAGTCACACGCACGGCGCTGAACCTGCGTGCAGTGCTACCGCTGTTACACTTTCCTGTGCAGATGAGATCTGTAACTGTAGAAGTTTATTACCGCGATGACTTTTGTTCTACCTAGTAAGGAAACTGCTATAAATATACGTCATTAGTCACACGCACGGGCTGAACCTGCGTGCAGTGCTACCGCTGTTACACTTTCCTGTGCAGATGAGATCTGTAACTGTAGAAGTTTATTACCGCGATGACTTTTTCTACCTAGTAAGGAAACTGCTATAAATATACGTCCATTAGTCACACGCACGGCGCTGAACCTGCGTGCAGTACTACCGCTGTTACACTTTCCTGTGCAGATGCGGATCTGTAACTGTAGTAGTTTATTAACCGCGATGACTTTTGTTCTACCTAGTAACGGAAACTGCTATAAATATACGTCCATTAGTCACACGCACGGCGCTGAACCTGCGTGCAGTGCTACCGCTGTTACACTTTCCTGTGCAGATGAGATCTGTAACTGTAGAAGTTTATTACCGCGATGACTTTTGTTCTACCTAGTAAGGAAACTGCTATAAATATACGTCCATTAGTCACACGCACGGCGCTGAACTGCGTGCAGTGCTACCGCTGTTACACTTTGCTGTGCAGATGAGATCTGTAACTGTAGAAGTTTATTACCGCGATGACTTTTGTTCTACCTAGTAAGGAAACTGCTATAAATATACGTCCATTAGTCACACGCACGGCGCTGAACCTGCGTGCAGTACTACCGCTGTTACACTTTCCTGTGCAGATGAGATCTTAACTGTAAAAGTTTATTACCGCGATGACTTTTGTTCTACCTAGTAAGGAACTGCTATAAATATACGTCCATTAGTCACACGCACGGCGCTGAACCTGCGTGCAGTGCTACCGCTGTTACACTTTCCTGTGCAGATGAGATCTGTAACTGTAGAAGTTTATTACCGCGATGTCTTTTGTTCTACCTAGTAAGGAAACTGCTATAAATATACGTCCATTAGTCACACGCATAGCGCTGAACCTGCGTTCAGTGCTACCGCTGTTACACTTTCCTGTGCAGATGACATCTGTAACTGTAGAAGTTTATTACCCGCGATGACTATTGTTCTACCTAGTAAGGAAACTGCTATAAATATACGTCCATTAGTCACACGCACGGCGCTGAACCTGCGTGCAGTACTACCGCTGTTACACTTTCCTGTGCAGATGAGATCTGTAACTGTAGAAGTTTATTACCGCGATGACTTTTGTTCTACCTAGTAAGGAAACTGCTATAAATATACGTCCATTAGTCACACGCACGGCGCTGAACCTGCGTGCAGTGCTACCGTCTGTTACACTTTCCTGTGCAGATGAGATCTGTAACTGTAGAGTTTATTACCGCGATGACTTTTGTTCTACCTAGTAAGGAAACTGCTATAAATATACGTCCATTAGTCACACGCACGGCGCTGAACCTGCGTGCAGTGCTACCGCTGTTACACTTTCCTGTGCAGATGAGATCTGTAACTGTAGAAGTTTATTACCGCATGACTTTTGTTCTACCTAGTAAGGAAACTGCTATAAATATACGTCCATTAGTCACACGCACGGCGCTGAACATGCGTGCAGTGCTACCGCTGTTACACTTTCCTGTGCAGATGAGATCTGTAACTGTAGAAGTTTATTACCGCGATGACTTTAGTTCTACCTAGTAAGGGAAAATGCTATAAATATACGTCCATTAGTCACACGCACCGCTAAACTTGCGTGCAGTGCTACGCTGTTACACTTTGCTGTGCAGATGCGATCTGTAACTGTAGAAGTTTATTACCGCGATGACTTTTGTTCTACCTAGTAAGGAAACTGCTATAAATATACGTCCATTAGTCAACGCACGGAGCTGAACCCGCGGTGCAGTCTACCGCTGTTACACTTTCCTGTGCAGATGAGATCTGTAACTCTAGAAGTTTATTACCGCGATGACTTTTGTTCTACCTAGTAAGGAAACTGCTATAAATATACGTCCATTAGTCACACGCATCGGCGCTGAACCTGCGTGCAGTACTACCTCTGTTACACTTTCCTTTGCAGATGAGATCTGTAACTGTAGTAGTTTATTACCGCGATGACTTTTGTTCTACCTAGTAAGGAAACTGCTATAAATATACGTCCATTAGTCACACGCACGGCGCTGAACCTGCGTGCAGTGCTACCGCTGTTACACTTTCCTGTGCAGATGCGATCTGTAACTGTAGAAGTTTATTACCGCGATGACTTTTGTTCTACCTAGTAAGGAAACTGCTATAAATATACGTCCATTAGTCACACGCACGGCGCTGAACCTGCGTGCATTGCTACCGCTGTTACACTTGTCCTGTGCAGATGAGATCTGTAACTGTAGAAGTTTATTACCCGCGATGACTTTTGTTCTACCTAGTAAGGAAACTGCTATAAATATACGTCCATTAGTCACACGCACGGCGCTGAACCTGCGTGCAGTGCTACCGCTGTTACACTTTCCTGTGCAGATGAGATCTGTAACTGTAGAAGTTTATTACCGTGATGACTTTTGTTCTACATAGTAAGGAAACTGCTATAAATATACGTCCATTAGTCACACGCACGGATCTGAACCTGCGTGCAGTACTACCGCTGTTACACTTTCCTGTGCAGATGAGATCTGTAACTGTAGAAGTTTATTACCGCGATGACTTTTGTTCTACCTAGTAAGGAAACTGCTATAAATATACGTCCATTAGTCACACGCATAGCGCTGAACCTGCGTTCAGTGCTACCGCTGTTACACTTTCCTGTGCAGATGAGATCTGTAACTGTAGTAGTTTATTACCGCGATGACTTTTGTTCTACCTAGTAAGGAAACTGCTATAAATATACGTCCATTAGTCACAACGCACGGCGCTGAACCTGCGTGCAGTGCTACCGCTGTTACACTTTCCTGTGCAGATGAGATCTGTAACTGTAGAAGTTTATTACCGCGATGACTTTTGTTCTACCTAGTAAGGAAACTGCTATAAATGTACGTCCATTAGTCACACGCACGGCGCTGAACCTGCGTGCAGTGCTACCGCTGTTACACTTTCCTGTGCAGACGAGATCTTTAACTGTAGTAGTTTATTACCGCGATGACTTTTGTTCTACCTAGTAACGAAACTGCTATAAATATACGTAAATTAGTCACACGCACGGCGCTGAACCTGTGTGCAGTGCTACCGCTGTTACACTTTCCTGTGCAGATGAGATCTGTAACTGTAGAAGTTTATTACCGCGATGACTTTTGTTCTACCTAGTAAGGAAACTGCTATAAATATACGTCCATTAGTCACACGCACGGCGCTGAACCTGCGTGCAGTGCTACCGCTGTTACACTTTCCTGTGCAGACGAGATCTGTAACTGTAGTAGTTTATTACCGCGATGACTTTTGTTCTACCTAGTAACGAAACTGCTATAAATATAACGTAAATTAGTCCACACGCACGGCGCTGAACCTGCGTGCAGTGCTACCGCTGTTACACTTTCCTGTGCAGATGAGATCTGTAACTGTAGAAGTTTATTACCGCGATGACTTTTGTTCTACCTAGTAAGGAAACTGCTATAAATATACGTACATTAGTCACACGCACGGCGCTGAACCTGCGTGCAGTGCTACCGCTGTTACACTTTCCTGTGCAGATGAGATCTGTAACTGTAGAAGTTTATTACCGCGATGACTTTATTCTACCTAGTAAGGAAACTGCTATAAATTTACGTCCCATTAGTCACACGCACGGCGCTGAACCTGCGTTCAGTGCTACCGCTGTTACACTTTCCTGTGCAGACGAGATCTGTAACTGTAGTAGTTTATTAACGCGATGACTTTTGTTCTACCTAGTAACGAAACTGCTATAAATATACGTAAATTAGTCACACGCACGGCGCTGAACCTGCGTGCAGTGCTACCGCTGTTACACTTTCCTGTGCAGATGAGATCTGTAACTGTAGAAGTTTATTACCGCGATGACTTTTGTTCTACCTAGTAAGGAAACTGCTATAAATGTACGTCCATTAGTCACACGCACGGCGCTGAACCTGCGTTCAGTGCTACCGCTGTCACACTTTGCTGTGCAGATGAGATCTGTAACTGTAGTAGGTTATTACCGCGATGACTTTTGTTCTACCTAGTAACGAAACTGCTATAAATATACGTAAATTAGTCACACGCACGGCGCTGAACCTGTGTGCAGTGCTACCGCTGTTACACTTTCCTGTGCAGATGAGATCTGTAACTGTAGAAGTTTATTACCGCGATGACTTTTGTTCTACCTAGTAAGGAAACTGCTATAAATATACGTCCATTAGTCACACGCACGGCGCTGAACCTGCGTGCAGTGCTACCGCTGTTACACTTTCCTGTGCAGACGAGATCTGTAACTGTAGTAGTTTATTACCGCGATGACTTTTGTTCTACCTAGTAACGAAACTGCTATAAATATACGTAAATTAGTCACACGCACGGCGCTGAACCTGCGTGCAGTGCTACCGCTGTTACACTTTCCTGTGCAGATGAGATCTGTAACTGTAGAAGTTTATTACCGCGATGACTTTTGTTCTACCTAGTAAGGAAACTGCTATAAATATACGTACATTAGTCACACGCACGGCGCTGAACCTGCGTGCAGTGCTACCGCTGTTACACTTTCCTGTGCAGATGAGATCTGTAACTGTAGAAGTTTATTACCGCGATGACTTTATTCTACCTAGTAAGGAAACTGCTATAAATTTACGTCCATTAGTCACACGCACGGCGCTGAACCTGCGTTCAGTGCTACCGCTGTTACACTTTCCTGTGCAGACGAGATCTGTAACTGTAGTAGTTTATTAACGCGATGACTTTTGTTCTACCTAGTAACGAAACTGCTATAAATATACGTAAATTAGTCACACGCACGGCGCTGAACCTGCGTGCAGTGCTACCGCTGTTACACTTTCCTGTGCAGATGAGATCTGTAACTGTAGAAGTTTATTACCGCGATGACTTTTGTTCTACCTAGTAAGGAAACTGCTATAAATGTACGTCCATTAGTCACACGCACGGCGCTGAACCTGCGTTCAGTGCTACCGCTGTCACACTTTGCTGTGCAGATGAGATCTGTAACTGTAGTAGGTTATTACCGCGATGACTTTTGTTCTACCTAGTAAGAAAACTGCTATAAATATACGTCCATTAGTCACACGCACGGCGCTGAACCTGCGGGCAGTACTACCGCTTTTACACTTTCCTGTGCAGATGCGATCTGTAACTGTAGAAATTTATTACCCGCGATGACTTTTGTTCTACCTAGTAAGGAAACTGCTATAAATATACGTCCATTAGTCACACGCACGGCGCTGAACCTGCGTGCAGTACTACCTCTGTTACACTTTCCTGTGCAGATGAGATCTGTAACTGTAGTAGTTTATTACCGCGATGACTTTTGTTCTACCTAGTAAGGGAACTGCTATAAATATACGTCCATTAGTCACACGCACGGCGCTGAACCTGCGTGCAGTGCTACCGCTGTTACACTTTCCTGTGCAGATGCGATCTGTAACTGTAGAAGTTTATTACACGCGATGACTTTAGTTCTTCCTAGTAAGGAAACTTCTATAAATATACGTCCATTAGACACACGCACGGCGCTGAACCTGCGTTCAGTGCTACCGCTGTTGCACTTTCCTGTGCAGATGAGATCTGTAACTGTAGTAGTTTATTACCCGCGATGACTTTTGTTCTACCTAGTAAGGGAACTACTATAAATATACGTCCATTAGTCACACGCACGGCGCTGAACCTGCGTGCAGTGCTACCGCTGTTACACATTCCTGTGCAGATGCGATCTGTAACTGTAGAAGTTTATTACCCGCGATGACTTTTGTTCTACCTAGTAAGGAAACTGCTATAAATATACGTCCATTAGTCACACGCACGGCGCTGAACCTGCGTGCAGTACTACCTCTGTTACACTTTCCTGTGCAGATGAGATCTGTAACTGTAGAAGTTTATTACCGCGATGACTTTTGTTCTACCTAGTAAGGAAACTGCTATAAATATACTTCCATTAGTCACACGGACGGCGCTGAACCTGCGTGCAGTGCTACCGTTGTTACAATTTCCTGTGCAGATAAGATCTGTAACTGTAGAAGTTTATTACCGCGATGACTTTTGTTCTACCTAGTAAGGAAACTGCTATAAATATACGTCCATTAGTCACACGCACGGAGCTGAACCTGTGTGCAGTGCTACCGCTGTTACACTTTCCTGTGCAGATGAGATCTGTAACTGTAGAAGTTTACTACCGCGATGACTTTTGTTCTACCTAGTAAGGAAACTGCTATAAATATACGTTCATTAGTCACACGCACGGCGCTGAACCTGCGTGCAGTTCTACCGCTGTTACACTTTCCTGTGCAGATGCGATCTGTAACTGTAGTAGTTTATTACCGCGATGACTTTTGTTCTACCTAGTAAGGAAACTGCTATAAATATACGAATTGTTTTACCATTTTTCAAGATATTTTTATTTTACAATTGATTTAATATTATAAGATGAAATCTTTCCGTGCCTAGATAACTATTTTATCTTTCCTTACAAAAAGGTGTATTCCCATGATCTTTATTTTCTGATATATGCGTATTTGCGCAAACAAAGAATGTACAGAAAATATCTTCTGCCTGATACAGGCTGTTCACGATAAAGTAAGCAGTTTTGAAGTTCTTGTTACTTTTTCCTATGTGCCATTTTTTAATCATTTAACCACCCTTTTAAAATAAATATTGCCATTGAAGTAACAAACATTCAACGGAAATGGGAAGTTAACGTTTAAAGCTGGAATTAAATATGTTTACTGACTATTAGGCCAACCGAAATGAGAGAGGGTTTTCAAAAGTGCCCACTACCGTGAACAGCCTATACTTGCATATACTTTAACGGGCGCACTGTGAGACATGTTCCCAGTAAAGTTGGTAACCATGAACGGGATGTAGTTCCGTATCTTAAAGTCGAATAAAAAGTGTTAGGTAACCTTTTCTGATAATTTAAATTATTTCTTTCGCTTTCTGTTTTTTCAATGCATCGAAATGTAAGAATGAGCAGATTTGTAAAATATTTAGTTTTTTAATAATTTCACAGTTTCACTTGACCGACACATTAATAAGGTGATGAGGCCCACGTCAATGTTAATCTTACATAAGGCGGAAGAATACACAACCTGCATACAAGGAGATCTTAATCATGGTTTTCAAAAGTGCTCATTTTACCGTAAATAGCGTATTTTTAGAGACCTGCAAAATCCGCATTGTTATTTGGGGATACGTTAAACTTTAAACACGTGTACCTTTGCAATACGTTTGTCACCACACCTTATCTGACACGCCCTAGGATAACTATGTACCAATAAATAAACGCTTGACAATTGTGTGCTCCAATCACGTGCAGTCCAGTTAGAAAGGGCGTGGCTTCACATACATGCAGCGGCTGATTAATAAACGACTCTATACAGTGCTGTTAAGGGGGCCGCCAACTAGGCGCTTGAAATGTGCTGCAGTGTGTTGGAAAATCAGTTTTTTTTTTACACGAAACTATTTCACGTGCGTCCAATGTGCTAGTTTACGAAAAGAAAACAATCTCCAGGCGATGACGGAATGTCGCTTTCAAGACACTACGCTCATTAGAACCACTATTTGCAAGCCCTCCAACATAGCTAAAAACAGTATTTTCAGACTGCCGTATGTCAAAATGTGCTGACTTGATCTATGTGAAACTCAGATACAATCCTGCTTTGTACTTTGTCTCAAGACTTTCCCAGCGGTAAAATAATATGGTCGCCGCTTAAAGTCCCATAGAAAAAACGGTTCGACGAAAAGCTTGTGCGCTTGTTTAGTGCTTCGCGCATAGTGGCGATGCGGCACTTGATGTGCGTGCCAGTGTCGCCCTTAGCGTTCGCTCGCTCGTCTGCCATGTCGCGTTAGGTTCAGCTTGATTGCAAGTAACAACGCGAATTTTGAATGTCTCTACATAGGTGTTAAACTTGAACGGGGCGGAGGAATATCCTGGAAGTAGAACTCGACCGAGGACGGAGCATGGAGCTGTCGGTAGCGCAGAGCTAACGTCGGCGTGGAGTATCTCGTGTGGATGTCGGGTTCAGTGGGCGATGATAGGTTGGTGCGGCGCGAGGTATACATGGCGGAGGCTTGAGCGAGAGGGCAGAAGGTAAGGAAACACGGCAAGTGGGAGCGATCTCTTTCGTGACCCCGCCTCGTGTGTCGGCCGTTGTTGCCTTTAATCGCCTCCTCGTGTACTGCCGCGTCCCGACAGTGGAACACGCCAAGTAAGTCTACTGTGGGAAAACACCCCACATTCCGAACTGCAGTACACTTGTGAAGCGTCGTAACAACACGTGATTTCTTGTGATATCTACCGCCGCTAGGTGCGCAGTTATCCAAAAGGTGACTTTCAATTAAAATTTTAACTAAAGAGAAAAATGTAATTTACGAAGTTATTACAACTATCCTGAACTTTTTTAAGATGTGAAATAGAGGGGTAAATCTGGTACACTGCCGACACTAGCGCTTACCTAGTGGCGACAATTTCTTTTGGTTACCGAACTGTTAACATTGATCTTCACAAGTTGAGTGTTAGTAACCTTACAGGTGGCTTTACAACAGTGTTACCTTCAGCCATTAATGTCTGTGACAAATCGACGCACATAAAATCAATTATAAAAATTATTTCCTACATTATTATTACAATTTGCCTACATACAATCATAGTAGACGTTGTGAAGATATTCCACGACGAAAATTTTCTTGCAAATTCTGCTTTCTGAAGCATCCAGAATGGAAAAGCGCTTAAATTTGGTTAAAAATACGCACTATTTTAATCGATTATTTTACTAAAATATTTTGCAATGTTGCAAAATATATGCATTTATCTTTCATATACAGCGTAAATCGCCCTTTTCTGACAATTTGTATGGCGTGTGTACTACTTTATTATGAGTTGTTCACGTTGTAGGTATAGTCGGGTGCAGTGCTCCATAGGCAGTTGCTTTACTTTGACCTTAACGAACCCAGCACTGCAATAAAACGTGTGTGTGATCCAGGAGAGTGAACGTGGTTGTAACTGGAGATGGCGTCTGTCTGGGGAGCTGGGCGGCCACCGTGTGTGTGTATTGGGGGGGGGGGGTGGTGAGTGAGGGAGGAGGGGGGCAGTAATTCGAGAGTGATGTGGAGTGCGGAGGCAGCAATTCAATTACGAGTGGACGCAGAATAGCCGGCTACTTCCTCTCACTGCTGGATGGCTTCATCCATTAGCGTCTCGGACAGCCACCCGCAGTGTCGCCAACCCTATGCGTTCCCCACCAGATTCGGCAGCGTTCTCCCCGTTCAGTCCTCGTGCCCATGATCCAGGGCATGTCGCATGTGAAGGATATTTATGGTCGTGATGTTATTTCTGAATTCTCAGTGTATACTTGATAAGTATATACGTTTGCGCACTAACAGTTATAGGCCATTCACGGTAAAGTGAGCACTTTTGAAGCCCTAGTTACTCTTTCCTTTCAACCAATATATATCCTTCCACCAATTGTTAACGTAAACCCTACCATCTGAGTAGAGTAATAAACACAGCGTATACATTCACCATACCCAAAACCAAAAGTCCGAGGCCACAATGAAATGTATTTATTGGTTAATATGTCTGATGAAACATCATCAATACGTGCTCACTTTATCGTGAACGGCCTAAAGTGTACTAGTCGTGTACTTGTTGAAACTGTTCGGACAGGTAATCGCGTCATGTTAGATTGGTCGCGCATTCTGGCGGAAATATCAGACACTATGTGAAAACAGAACAGTTGATGCATTGTGTGTATACTACTAACTCCATGCATGGTGTTATGAATACATTTCATCTTCTATAGTTTTTGAAAAAAAAAAAAAAACAAATAACCACGGAGTTTGTAATAGATTGGAAATGCGGTATGCAATTTTAATATTATTTGTATGCAAACACGTCGGAAATATGCTGCAGACGTTATTTACACATCCTATTCACATAACTAGGTAATCTACAACTGTTTACTTAGAACAGAATGACATTATAAATCACTACATTACCCGTCTTAAATAAAAAATTGCGACTGTCCTAAGTACGCAAGTCTTCCCAGCAATTATACAATTTCAAATACTTACCAAGTATACTTCCTGTGTGTATTATGCTGGGAATTTGAACAGCGCTAGTATACACATTGTGATGTCACTTCCGGCGACAAGTACGCACAAGAATGCCAGGTTTGAGGATTCAGAAACGTCCTATGTTTCTGGTGTTTAAGACGACCTGCCCTGTGAGTCACGTGATTTGATAAAGTTTCTGCACCTGTCATTTGTGAATGGCTAATGTTGGTAACACCGAGCTTGTAGCACGTGTTTCACTGGCTGAGAGACATGGCAGTACAGCGCTAATCAACAAATTTAAAAGGTTTGCAACACTTGAGCTCATAAATTAGTTCGAATCTGAAGGAGTTAAGAGGTTTATGATATGAAACAAACACTGGTTCCGAGTTATCCAACGTAGCTAAAAACCGCCTTTTCACACAGCCATATCGCAATATTGTAGTGATCGAAGTGGACGGAGCGGAGGATGAACTGAAGCGAGCATGGAGCAACGGCGGAATTCAAGATTGGGTGAGACGGGAGATACCTGAGAAAACCCGCTGGCTAGCGCCAACGCCCATCAACGTGTGAAATTCCTGGTTACAGCGCTGGGAATTGAACCGGTTCGCCTGTGTGTGAGGCGAGTAGTCTGGCTGCGACATGGACTGTGAGATACGTGTCAAGTGGCCTCTGCCGCCGCTCTTGCAGGCTTCATTGTGAACGTTTGTTGCTCGCACGGCCGTAACTTCGCTACTTGTGTGTCTGTAACTTAGGTACTTGTGTGTCTGTAACTTCGCTACTTGTGTGTCTGTAACTTCGCTACTTGTGTGTCTATAACTTCGGTACTTGTGTGTGTGTAACTTCGCTACTTGTGTGTCGGTAACTTCGCCCGCAGACCAACATTGTTGTACCATCTTGTGGTTACTTATATCGCAGCCCTGGGAACAGATACATTTGTCAGTCTCTATGCGGTTACTGCATTCAACATTTAAACTTTACCTTTTCGAACTTATGATTAATGATAACTATAAATATAGTATTATATAAATAAAATGATCCCACCACACAGTAGTAAGGGCGGGTGGTGTTGTGTCAGACATCCAGTATAACAAACCATAGGAGAAGAGAGTTTGCCGCTTCGCTTCCCCGATCCACTCTCGAGCTCTGCGCTCTACTGCACACTTCCATATGACATTCTAGAGGGCGTGTAGCTTAGCTTAGTGATCTGAATGATCGTGGTTATCTTTGAAAGATGGTTCAGGACATCGTCCCTCGCTTAGTGGGCTCGGAGTGTCCTGATATACGATGTAAGAAGTGTTTCCTGTATTTGTCGTTCGTCTGTGTTTAATATGGAGACTTTGGTATTTTGTAAACTATATAATGAATTAATAGTATGTGTGACGATTTTTAAAACAATTCAGTTTATTTTAAATAGTAAATAATTTCAGGGGTAGGAGAGACCGCACAGCGGCCCATAACATATAGAACGTCGCGCATTCGCAAGGTGGCCATTCTACTACTTGTACGCCCACTTGGTGGAACCTTTCCCCGCCATATTGGAATCTTGGTTGTTATAGTTTGTTCATGCTTTAAAAAAAAATTTACCTAACCGAACTACACAACAGTACAGTCATCACGACTGAACTACTCGTGTTTACGTCACAATATCGATTTTGCTCAATTTTGCCAGAATTAGTATTCTGACATTATTACGAGTTCTTAGTTGCGTCGTTATGTCTGTACTGCCGAGTGTAATCTCATTAGCTAGGTGGGTATAGAGGTGATTACTTTCGGAACTAGTTAGAACATGAACACAAACTAGTTAGGAAAATTAAGAACTCAATATTGCGGGGGAAGAATTTGACCCTTAAGATAAGTAAGAGAGCAAAGTTTAAGATGTAACCTGTTCCCAGGTACACTTCATTTCGCAACAGCACCAGGCGACCTTCAAATCATTGAAATCCAGCAATCATAAAACTGCCGCTAATTTCAAGAGTACCCATTTTTACTGATTTGGCTCCATTTTCACTATTTCAGTTTTTAAGTGTGGCCATCGTAAACTTGGAACTATTGATAAATTTGTTTAGGTGTTAGTACACCATAATATGGTGTACATTCTGGACATAATGATTAGCGGTGGCAAACTTACGTGGGTTCCGGGACCTCATAGTAGTGCCCTCAGTTCTGTGTACAATAGATCCTAAGCTAAATTGTCCATCGACTTCTAACCCCAGTGAGTTGCTGTTTTACCTCAGACCAGATAACACGTTTTTCAGTTTGTATCACCGTGTAATTCGTTATTAATTCACAGTAGTCCAGGACAGTTCTTGTGATCTATTTTCAAAAAAATTACAGTACCCATGCATTTGAAATATACTTTTTCTAATTACTTAGCAAAAATTTTTCATAGAAAGGTACCTGCAGGCTTTGCTTCCATTGGCCGGGGTATTTCCAACACCAGAACTGTCACTAAAAAAAAAGAAGAATAAATGAAATATTATTTTAAAAGGTCTGCACGTACGCTGTAGAGAGTGGAGTGCCTTCTTCACACCAGATTATTCGCGCCAGATTATCTGACTGGTTTGAGATATTTCAAATTTTATGATAAAGAAGGTGTAATTCTTGTGGCAACATTATTGCTGCACCGTGTGTATTGAGAAACGCCGCCTCTCAAAGTTTTTGTGTGGTCGAGGCGGGAGGGGGGGGGGGGTGGATAGAGTGGGGAGGGAAGGCGCTAATAAATTTGTCATCTCATTTCTATTTACTCGTAACATTTATGGTTTTTGGTTGTGATGAACGCAATACAATAGCAGCGTGACTATTTAAATTTTGTGGACATTATATCGTAATTAATATTGAAATAAAATTGCGTTGGTATACGTTTTCAACAGAGTTTTTTATATTTTCAGTAACTTTCAGGAGCGTTAGCCATGTTGGCTACAACCAGGAGCGTTGAAAAGGAGGGGGGGGGGGATATGGAGGCCTTATCCCTTCAGTCTTACAAGAGAACGCTCGGTGACTACACGAGGGATCGCCACAAGCTTATAATGTATATCAAGTTTAATATTATCTCTATATAGGTACCATTTACTAAAATATAAGGTTATTAATTACCATAAATTGGAACTATTGTGTGTTAAAATATGTGAACAGGAAGCAATATGCGTGTGTGTTTTAACGTAGCGTACGCACGTTACTCCGTTTCGTCTTTAAACCTGCATGAACTAAACTATTTCGAGTGCAGAGCTAAATTGGTGCAAAAATTTTTTCGTCGCTGAGTGTAATTTAGCGCCCACCCGCCGCTGCAGCTGACGCCGCGTGCTGCAATTACGGCGGACAAAGCCTGAGGTAGGCCTCAGTTGATCTCGAGGCTGTTCCAGTGAGTTCGCTTCGCCCCCTTAACTGCTTATGAACGTTGCGGCGCGCGCCTTGGGGGAGAGAGTGTCGCGCTAGAAGAGCAGCTGAATTTGTTTATATATAGGATGTATCTAAATTCAACCGACAAACTTCGGGTGTATGTTAATCATGAAAAAAGCAGTTGAAAACATATTTACGACATATGGTCTAAAATTAATTCTAAAGGAGGTACACATTCTGGAAGTTGTAGTAGAAAGAATGATTATTACGTACCACTGTAATGTACCTCCCTCTGGAATTTTTCCCTCCCTTTAACAGTCCCAAAAGTGTGTTATTATGTATTTTGCATACCCCCTGCCAGGTATTGGTAAATATTATTTTGAAAGTAAAACACGAATTACTAGAAAACGGTGAGGTTTAGGGTATTTACACAAGGTGCCATTTTTATCAATTGTGACATGAGGATTGATAATCCATCCTTCATATCCCGAATATGCTACCGCGACATGTATGTTTGTTCGGAATAGGGATAGTAACAGTGATTATTTACCGTTATCCAGACAATCGGTGTTCCATCTTAATTATTGTCTCCAATTTTTGCGATAAACAAGTGTTCCAGGTCCAACTTCGAATATGTGTGCCACCCTAAGTATTCACTTTAGACCATAGGATATAAATGTATTCGACTTATTGTCGTGGTTTGTCGGTCGAATTTAGATGCATTCTGTGTAGGGGATGTGGCACTTGGAGGTCGCTCACTTAAGCCAGATCGTCATGGGTGCTTCATTCCATTCATTCTCCTTGTGGGTAGACATGTTTATAGAGTTCGTGAGGCAACGTGCACCAATTTCTGTATTACTTTCGAGGCAGAGATATTATCGACTTTGGCTGTTTGCTCTCGAACTACCTAATTAAGGGTTTTTTTTTTCCATGGAGTGTTGTAATTTTACGTCCGCTAAAATTTTGTAATTTTCTTGTCATGTCTGAGCGGTTTCTTCGCACTTTTTAAATCAAAACTTTGAAAAATCAACCCCATGAATGACGTGTTTAGTTATTTTCTAAATATGCCATCTATCACAAACGTTTTATACCTCTGCTAACATATAAGTGCCTTATTTTTGGTTAAATTGGAGTTTTACTTGTATTTTATTTATAAATTATAATATTTCATTTATAGTGAATATGGATTGAAGCAGTGAGAAAACGTGTATGTTGGTAGTGCCTAGTGAGAAATAGTTCTCATGCAAAATATTATTACAATAAAACGCGCACGAATTCGGTGCACTGTGCTCTGGTGATATTTTCTAGACTTAGTTAGGCTCAGTTTGCACGAGCGGAGGAATATCCTGCAAGTAGAACTTATGCAGGGCTTCAGTAAAGAGTGAAGTAACTGTGAATGCATTATAGTATGATTATTGCTGGAAAGACATACGGCTGATACGCATTGCTACTCTCGACTCTCGAGCCGCAGTGTTCCTTAACCTTTTCCTATGTTTCCTTTTCCTTTTTTTTTTTTTTTTTTTTTATTTGAGTTTTGATAGCTGTACACGCCAAGCCCGAAGCCATAGAGTAATTTATGTATAGGCTGTTCACGGTAAAGTGAGAACTTTTTAGGCCCTTGTAAATTTTTCCTTTCATCCCATTTCCATCTTCCTGCTGCTTTTTAATATAAACATTGCAATGTTACCAATAAACACATTGTATAAATTTCACCACCACCAAAATGTAATGCCCTAGGCTGCAATTATATATATATATATATAATATCAGCCTAGCTAAACCGGAAGCAGCGAAGAATTAGCCGCACTACGCACACGAGGGTAGATGTCAAAATGAAAGGTATTACAGGCTGTTCACTATAAAGTGAACACTTTTTAAGGCCCTCCCAACAGACATTAGCCGCTAATATATATATATATATATAGTGCGTAGTGCGGCTAATTCTTCGCTGCTTCCGGTCTAGCTGTGGGCCCATCAGGAGGGGGAGGTGGTAGGGGTAGGGGGTTTGATACCACTTATGTCTAAATTGTTATTGCCTCGTCTGTTTCAATCTTTCCCGCAGTCGGAACACGTTCAAGTTATTGGACACTAGACATTTTCAGATTATTGATGCTTTAAGTTTAATTTAATTGCATTTTTGTGTGTTCGGGAATTGAAGAATTGTATTGTACTGAAATTTTTTTCTTTATTGTACTGATTGTATTGGTAGCGTTTAAAAACAAATAACAGTTTAGTAAAGTCAGCCATTCTACTTGTTTCTGGCTCACATTCAGGGTGGGTAGCATCGGGAGAAACAGGGGGAACATGGAATTTAACATTTCTGCGAAAGTCAGGGAAATATTTGTCAAGTCAAATAATTTAAAATGTATTTAAAAAATAAAATAAATATTGGATTATAGCATTTCTGCTATATGCCATTTTATGAATTGTAATGTTACTTTAGTTTATTCCACCTTCATAGGAAGATTTATGAACCCGGGGACAATTTTGTTGTATTTTTTATTGCAACTATTATTACACATATTTTCTTGCCTAATTTTTTGTTTTACTTTTTTTTTGTAGCAAACATTTGCACTGTGAACAATATATTCATATGTGTAAGTGTGTAAGATTTTGAAATCAATTTTTTTTCAAATAATCCAAACCGTTTCAGTGGTTCTCATTGAATTGATACATTGTATTGTGTCTTGTATTTGTATAGTGACTTTATTCTGGTTATGAGAATGTTAGTATTTAACCCCTTCACCTTTTTCCATTTGCCAACTTGTGTACCTATCTATATATATATTTTTTAGTTTGTTATAAATATTTATTTTTGCATAAATAAAAGCGAAGTTATTGTTAGGCCTACTCATAATATCTTTTAAAGTAAATTTTACGAACAAAATAAAAATATTTTAAATATTTTCCGCTTAAGTTGGTTAGGGAAATGTAACAGGATACCTGGGAAGGTCAGGGAAATATCGGGGAATTTACTATAAGGATACTGCTAGTCACTCTGCTATTTTGCCTTCACATACCGTTACATTGTTTAAGTTGGTTAGGGAAATGTAACAGGATACCTGGAAAAGTCAGGGAAATATCGGGGAATTTACTATAAGGATACTGCTAGTCACTCTGCTATTTTGCCTTCACATACCGTTACATTGTTTAAGTCTGTGTAGGTCATTATTATTACAATCATAGTGTCCCATTAGTAACAGTGTAAATACTTACATTGATTTCATAACTAAATTTTGGAAAGGGGCCCCTTTTTTCAGTACCAGGTGTGCCAGATTCTCTACCCCACCCCCCTTTCTGACTCCCCCCCCCCCTTCCCACTTTAACCGTGAAATGTCTCGACGCCATGACAAATCTCTATGGACTAATTAATTTTTGTGTTTGGCAAAAGTTATTTTTTTTTTTCCATTTGTATACGGTAGCATCGCTCCTTTCTTTTTTTTCCCCCCCGAGAAATAATCATTTTACAGTTGCGACACCCAACATTCTTTAGAATTTGGAAAAATTATATACTTTTTACGGGACAATATTTGTATGGAACCAAGAACCAACCTGTACCGCTGTCCCTATATTGACAGTCTAGATGGGTTAATGGTGCGGATTAATTTGGGACGAGCTGAATTCAAGAATCATGCGTTAATATTACTCTTTCTAGTGGTCCACGTGTTAGTCAACGTCTCCTGGATCAATAATAAACACGCAATAAAATGTCTTCCAGTGTGACTGGAAGGAACCAATGAGGAGTAGATAGCTGCATAACTGTATACGCTGATCACTGTAAAGTGAACACATTCGAGGCCCTAGTTACTTACTCTTGTAACACTTTCTAAATAAATATTGCTGTGTAAATAATAAACACAGTGTATGAATTCCACCGCACTCAGAAGTTAACGTCTAAGGCTATAATAAAATATATTTATTGACTATTATTCCAAACGGGAGGGCTTCAAAATGTGCTCACTTTACCGTGAATAACTTATACGTAAGAATAATAAGTCGTAACACACACGTCACTGAATTCACGCATTTTTCATGTGGTTCCTAGAACCATATGATTTGCAGCGGTGCTCGACATTTCCACATTTGCAGCCTAATATATAGTAATAATTTCACAAACGTCCATTCCTAAAGGAGCGGGGCCGCGGTGGTGTAGTGGTTAGACTACTCGCCTACCACCTAGGCAAATCGGGTTCGATTCCCGGCTGGGTCGCTCCCGGATTTTCGCGCATGTGGGAATCGTGTTGGACGATGCCACAGGTAGGAGGTTTTTCTCGGGGATCTCCTGCTTCTCCCGTCCTTTCATTCCGCCGCTACTCCATGCTCACCTCACTTCATCCTCATCGGGCCAGACCTGTTCACTCACTCACTCACTCCAGTTTAGGAAGTCAACAAAAATAATATTACAGTGTTGGTTCACTTAGATAAATAAAGCGTCACTCAGCCAAGGTTCAGCTGGGACTCGAACCCACAACTTGGTCGGTAGAAGGCGTTCTAGCGCCCACATCTGCACTGTGTCGCTGTTCTAACGGAGCTCATGTGTCGCACGTGATGTTATTTGGCGTGTGTTTTGTTTTCCAGGTAAGTTGGAGAATGACAGCATCACTGCACGCTTGTTGGACGGTCTGTGGCAACTTCTCATCTCTTCGCTGGTAAGCTCAGCTCCCCATCATTGTCGGCTGAAAGCTCTTCCTTTAGACCCATTCTGTGTCCATCAGCCACGTGTAAAATCAACACTGAAACGCAATGGACCTGATCACTTTTTCCATGCACCCACAAGTTTAACTTCATACTTACCCGCGTGTCCATAAAACAAACATAAACTTAATTAACTTATTAACGTAGCATTAAAATGCATTTCAGTTGTAAAAGTAGTGGAAATTTATAGTTTGAAAAGTACACATTAATTTCTTATATAGACCGTTCACCGTAAAATGAGCAGTTTTGAAAGCCCTGCTTAAGATCTACCTGTACGCTCGTTGTGTATTATTCCCCCTTATGTAAAATTAACATTTCCATGGACCTCGTCACTTTATTCATGCAACGGTCAAGTAAAACTATGAAATTATAAGAAAAGTAAACATTTTATAAACCTGATTTTTACACACTGACGCATAAAAAAAAGCGAAATAAATAAATTAAAGTATCACAAATGGCTACCTAATACTTATTATTCGGCGTTAAGATATGGAACTATTTTCTATCTATCGTTACCAACTTTACCAGGCGCATGTCACTCAGTGCGCCCGTTGATGTACAGTATATGCAGGCATGGGCAGTGACTTTTTTTCTAAGGTTGATTTCAAAAGTGCTCACTTTATCTTTGAACATCGTTTAACAAGTGACAATTTGGAACGTAGGGAAAGTGTTTCACAGTAGATCAATGGCAGTCGACGCTACCAATTATAAAATAGTCGGTGTGTCAGCTGCACCTAATATCACTGTCCAGGGGAAGTCACTGTCTTTATTGGTGCAGTGGCTACACATGCAAGGCGACGGCCATGATACCATCTATTCTGCAACATGTCATACACGAACATGTATGCTCCGGATAATATCGTGACAAGTCGGCCGGGCCGCAGCTGAGTTCGAAAATACACAGAGCTTTTGGTTACAACAATGAATTGCTTAACTCTTCCATGTCCCTTATCCTATCAGCGAACGGAATATTTCATGACAGTCTCACTTATGTTGCCATCCACTGTCAAGCCTTCCCGTCTCTTCCTCTACTCTCAGTACTCCTAGACATCACATGCTGGTCGCTGCGTATACGCTCGTCGACTGATGGCACCACACACACCTGGTGTTCATGGCCGTATATGGCTCGAAACTCCCGGCACAGAGGCGCGCACAGCTATATAGCCCAGTTGCCCTGGCCCAGAAGGTTATTCGCAATTCTAATCCCGTTTAACCCGTTCGGTTCCGAATCAATTCACGGGCTCAAGTGTAGCAATGGTACAATATTTTGATGAGTTCTGTACTAGTGACAAGCATTATTCTGTAACCGACGTGTAATGTATTGCGTGTTCATTTCTGTCAGCATTGACCATTCACAAATGAGGGCTGCAGAAACCTCAAAAAATCAGATGTCTTACACTGGGGACGCTCGAAACACGGCCGACTGATTATTTGTTGTGTACAGTACCGACCATAAATATCCATCATGTGCAGCATGCATGTCCTCCGTGGACACGGCGATAGAAACGGTTAATGGATAAGGATAGGTGATGACCAGAAAATTCGCACAGCGACAATCCCAAAACATTCGATCCTCTGAGGACGGGAGTGGCGCGAGTCCCGATAGCCTTATCGCGGCACGCGCCAGTGCCACTTGGCGGCTCGTGTGTGAATGCGCGTGCTTCTCCGGTTACCGGTTATTCCTCTGGAGCGCTGTACATCGTACACTCGTGAGGGAGGGGCAAGAGAAAGTACGGGGAGTGGCTGGATGTAACAGTGTGTTGAGACGGAGTCCCGTCTGCCATCTTGGATTTCTAGCATTTTTGCCGTACTCTGGAAATAAAGTTTTGTATCATGTTTTTTTTTTTTCTTTTGGAACGACAGGCCATATAGAGCATTGCCTAGTGCATTTTCTGAAGTTCGTATTGCTTGATTACTGTTGATATTATTGTGCGCAAAAAAACTTCTCTAGTTTCGCGTCGACAGATAAGAGCTAAAAACTAATGAAAATAGCGAAATTGTGGCAATTCGATAAAGTTTGAGAAGCTATTACTTAGGACCTGTTGTGCGGGAAATTTCAATACATCTTCTGAAATAAAAGATTTGGCGAAAAATCTATAAATCCACTATGGCGTGTGGGAATCCGCCTTATGGGGTTAATTATGTTATATTTAACAGGTAAAGGTTTGAGCAGCTAAGCTAGTGTAATCCGGAAGGCAGTGTAGCCTGAAGGCGGACAGACGATTATAGGCTGTTCACCGTAAAGTGAGCACTTTTGAAGCTCTAGTTTCTTTTTTCATCAAGCCATTTTTTTTATCCTTTAACCATCTTTTTAAATAAATATTGTTATGTAAGTAATAAACATAGTGTGTATATTCCACCGCACTCGGAAGTTAACGTCTAAAGGTAAAATATAATTTATTTATTGACTATTATTCAAAATGAGAGAGCTTTCAAAAGTGTTAACTTTACCGTGATCAGCCTATATGCGGTGTCCCGCGATTTGGATGCGTGGGCGAGGTGGAATTTGTGCCGGGTAAGGGGGGGGGGGGTGTGGTCCTTCAAGGACACGTCCGGCGTCCCGGGTGGGAATCCCGACCTCGGGGACGCGGGTTTACAATCCAAATTACACGTCTGTGCGTGGGCGGGTTCCCTAAGCGACAGTCCAGATGACAGGTTACCTGAGGGCCGGCGCGTGCTATTTACTCCTGGAACATTTCATTACTGACGCACGTGATCAACCGTGTTCATCTGGTCCTTCAGCAGACAGCATCCTGACGTCCACAATCTCGCGGCTGCCATAGCTAGGCCGACCAGACTTTCCAAGGAGAAGGTGGATGGTATATGGGCCCCATCTTTGTTTTTCTCATCATAACTTTTGAAATTTATCTTAAATTAATGAAAAAATATCAGACAACACACTTTGGAATGTTGCCCATTTAATGTCAATGGAATTCGAAATACATTAAAAGAAAAAGAATATATAAATAATTATATAAAAGATAATGGTAATTTATACAAATAAAACCTGTGATGGTAATATGAACCCCTTTGTTTAGAAATACAGATTCACTAAACTAAACGAAAAAAAATCACTTTTATTGAAACAAAGTTGAGTAACGTATTTCAATATGCATTGACAGTACAACATTTTAAGTTCTTACTCAAGTGAAAAAAATTAATTAAAGTTCAATTTAAAAGTAAGTTGTAAGTTTAAGTTGAAAGTGAAAGATGTGTTAAAAGAACATGTACATATTTACTTGGAAAAATCACAAATGTATGCATCTGTCTCACACCCAGCGCATTCATTGTGAGCCCAGAGTTCACGAGTCATACATTGTACCTACAATTCTCCTCTCCGGTGTTCTGAAGAAAAAAACACCATCACAGAAAATACAAACGGCATCATCACTGTCAGGGCGAGGAACACCTATTTCGATTTCTGGAAGAGACTCTTCTGAATCAATGTTGAACTCTTCATCCGATTCATTAGCTGGGAAAATACAAACGGCATGATTACTGTCAGGGCGAGGAACACCTAGGCTATTTCGATTTCTGGAAGAGACTCTTCTGAATCAATGTTGAACTCTTCATCCGATTCATTAGCTGGGAAAATACAAACGGCATGATTACTGTCAGGGCGAGGAACACCTAGGCTATTTCGATTTCTGGAAGAGACTCTTCTGAATCAATGTTGAACTCTTCATCCGATTCATTAGCTGGGAAAATACAAACGGCATGATTACTGTCAGGGCGAGGAACACCTAGGCTATTTCGATTTCTGGAAGAGACTCTTCTGAATCAATGTTGAACTCTTCATCCGATTCATTAGCTGGGAAAATACAAACGGCATGATTACTGTCAGGGCGAGGAACACCTAGGCTATTTCGATTTCTGGAAGAGACTCTTCTGAATCAATGTTGAACTCTTCATCCGATTCATTAGCTGGGAAAATACAAACGGCATGATTACTGTCAGGGCGAGGAACACCTAGGCTATTTCGATTTCTGGAAGAGACTCTTCTGAATCAATGTTGAACTCTTCATCCGATTCATTAGCTGGGAAAATACAAACGGCATGATTACTGTCAGGGCGAGGAACACCTAGGCTATTTCGATTTCTGGAAGAGACTCTTCTGAATCAATGTTGAACTCGTCATCCGATTCATTAGCTGGGAAAATACAAACGGCATGATTACTGTCAGGGCGAGGAACACCTAGGCTATTTCGATTTCTGGAAGAGACTCTTCTGAATCAATGTCGAACTCTTCATCCGATTCATTAGCTGGGAAAATACAAACGGCATGATTACTGTCAGGGCGAGGAACACCTAGGCTATTTCGATTTCTGGAAGAGACTCTTCTGAATCAATGTTGAACTCTTCATCCGATTCATTAGCTGGGAAAATACAAACGGCATGATTACTGTCAGGGCGAGGAACACCTAGGCTATTTCGATTTCTGGAAGAGACTCTTCTGAATCAATGTTGAACTCTTCATCCGATTCATTAGCTGGGAAAATACAAACGGCATGATTACTGTCAGGGCGAGGAACACCTAGGCTATTTCGATTTCTGGAAGAGACTCTTCTGAATCAATGTTGAACTCGTCATCCGATTCATTAGCTGGGAAAATACAAACGGCATGATTACTGTCAGGGCGAGGAACACCTAGGCTATTTCGATTTCTGGAAGAGACTCTTCTGAATCAATGTCGAACTCTTCATCCGATTCATTAGCTGGGAAAATACAAACGGCATGATTACTGTCAGGGCGAGGAACACCTAGGCTATTTCGATTTCTGGAAGAGACTCTTCTGAATCAATGTTGAACTCTTCATCCGATTCATTAGCTGGGAAAATGAGCTTTTCTTTTTATTATTATTATTTTTCTTATTTTTTCTTTTTGTCTTATTTTACTGATGTCTGTCCATCCCCTCTAAAACATTTCTGTGCAGATCTAATATCTTCTTTACTTTTTCTCTTCTCTTCCATGCCTTCTTTTTTAATTTATTTTTCTGCCGTTTTCCTCCCCGACTCTTCTAAACGACGTTTATAGGGGGTGATGGTATTACTGCAGCTTCCACAGACCTGGGTCCTTTGTTTGTCAACTTTCTCTTCGGTTGTGGAATTGGCCAAATATCTTTTGGCGATAAATGAGTGGAAATCTTCACCGAGGAGGATCCCGAGGGTTCAGCGTCTTTCAGTCCTTTCCGCATGGTGTCAGATCTCGAACTGGTGCACTAGGTTTGGTGACACTCTGTATAGTGGAGTTAGCATGCTGAGGAAATGTCAGTGGTTGTCTTACCAGCCCATTCTTGCCCTGGTTTTTATCAATGCTCTGTAAGATATCAACCACTTCCCTATCAACTTCAGAGGCAACAAATATATTTTTCGTTGAAAATCTGTCGGTTACAAAGATAGATCCCGGTAGCCTTGAACCTATTTACGGCTATTTCTCCAGTTTGACACTTCATATATGCATTACCTAGAAGTTGTGCTATGTCACATGGTCCCAGAGGTCTGATATTATGTAGCAACCACTGCCTAATGTTTTCACTGTAATAATGTTTCAGTGGCCCCACGAAGGTCTTGTCCAAAGGTTGCGTATGGTGGGTCGTATGTGGAGGAAGACTTAAAATTGTTACGTGGTTTCTACGGGCGTTATCTACAACATCAATGTTCTTAGAATGGGTGTTATGCCCGTCAATAATAAGCAATACAGGATCTTCTGGTGTCGGCCTTGTTTTTGCTATGAAGTGATCAAGCCATCCCGTAGAGAGATTACCTTGCATCCAACCCGACAAGTGGCATTTTCCAATTGGGCCACGTGGGACTCCTTTCATTGGTGTCTCAGTCAAATTTTTCCGTGGGAAAATCAACATTGGCGGAACAAATGTGCCACCTGCTCTCATACAACAGACAACAGTAACTAAAGCCGTATCTACACGATACCAAATTTCCGCTACCTTCTGCTGTACCCATATACACAACAGAAGGTATAAAGATTTCTATAGCAGAAGAGAAGAAAGAATGCATCTGTTCATACCCACACGATACCTAAGTGCTAACAGAAGATTGTAAATGGCGGGCAAAAACAACTCGCAAATTGCAGACATTCGCAGTTGGCAGGGCTACAAATGCTATCAATATAGGAGCTTTGTGGTACATCCAAAAAGTACGGAGACTAGTTTTTTTCCCTGAAGACTGTATTTATTTAAGTTTCTGAGTGCAAGTACTAGGCTACTAATGTATGCAAAATAATGTTAGTAACGGCGCTGCTTATGTATCAAATAACAACGAACGTCACATTTATGTACAACGGACGTTTACGTGAACAATTAAAACATTATTAAATTATTTAAATATATATCTTTAACAAGCATAATAATCAATATTGTACTTACCGTAGTTAAACAAGTTAATACGTTAGGAAACTAAAAGAAGGGGAAAATATCACAAAACTAATAATAAAGCTTTATGTGCGGATGTTATCATCACTCCTGCTACACACATTAAAATATGCATTTACACAGTACATTTTCAAGTTGTGTGTGTAGCACAGTGGGTTTGTGCCGTAAAGTTTCGGGTTTTAGAGTTCAAATCTGTCACGTTACGAAATGTTTAGTTTTTATGTGATACATTCATTATTGTCGTTTATTATTTATGTTACTGTCAGAAAACATTTATTTCTAGAATTTCTTTGGATAAACGCAATAATACACAAGTAACTGCACAGTGCAATCTGCTACCTGTGGTTTTTTTATTTAGCTTTTGTTTGTATTATTGCTTTTATACGAAGATATTGCAGAAATAAGCATTTTCTGGCAATAACTTAAAATATAAACTGCAATAATATATCACATAAATTCAAGTTCCATTTTGGACATAAACACGTTTTACAGAACCCATATTTTTTTCGTAAACGGATATATACGCCTCGAGGTTGCTACTCGGGCGTCCGCCATCTTGTCTGTCGCAGCTCCGTGGGTATAGCAGAAAATCAGAACACGTTCTATTACCGTTGCGGGCATGCCCAAGGGTAGGAAAACTGTTATACCCGGAGCCCCAGACCTTTCCGGAGGGGAGGGGGTTGGATTGTAACCTACACGGGAGCAGAAACGCTACCAGAAAATGGGTGTGAAAACTGGCAAGGAAAAGGGTATCGTGTAAGGCCGGCTTAATGACCCACTTTCGACAGCGGTTAACGCCGGTTTTGTCAACATTACTGCTTCCTTATTAAATGCGTTGGCATGAGAAAAGGACGTGGCGGATGGTTTCAATATTGACAACTTGTCTTTGTGACGGGCCATAAAATGATCAAACCAGGCTCCACCAGCTACCTCACCACCGGAAAATGGACGTGGAATCTAATTTCTTTCACATAACTGATAAGCTAGACGCCGAACATCTTCTCTCTTTATACCGTGAAACTTTGGCCGTGTCTCAATTTAAAGAATAAGAGAGAGTATACAACTTCGTGCTCTCTCTCGTTGCTCTCGCTCTTTCCCGCTCTCTCCGGCCAATTGAGACGACCAGAGTGTGTTCTATCTGACGTCATAAAGACGTCGCCGCGAGAGAGAGAGAGAGAGAGAGAGAGAGAGAGAGAGAGAGAGAGCGCACGAGAGAGCGCTCTCTGGGCCAATTGAGACACGCCCTTTGACTCCATTGCTGGTAAATAATGTACAAATTCTAGCTTCATTTCGAGTGACTGTCTTTCGCCCAATTTTTTATTGACTACTTCTTCAATCGGCAAGTCCTTACGAGAGAGTCTTTGCAAAGTTGAACTAGGCACACAAAATGTTTTTGAAACTCTTTTTAACCCCATTTTATTGTCTTTCAATGCCTGTATTGCGTTGATCATATCTTGTTTATTCCATAACTTTCGTTTTGACGTCTTATTTTGTTGCGCAGGAACGTTGCGAGGCATCTGTTAAACAAAGATACGATATCGCCATATTCGTAAAGACGATTTTTTTCGCACAGTTAAACAAAGCCATTATTCATTATGTTTATATAGTAATATCATCCTTGCAACCTAAACTATTTGGTGCTACAATAATAATTAGCAGTTATGGATGCGTAATTGAATTAATAAATGTGAAACATGTGCCTTTCAAAGTTTTCTCAGGAGCGACATGTAATAACACTCTACAAATCTTTCATCATTAGAGAAACTACCTTAGCGCGCGCTCGACAAGCAATTTTACCAACTACTTGTAAAGGTTAACGCTTCAACCGGTAGAATGCGTGACGTGCTGTCTTAGAAAACGAAGGAGTCCATATCACCTACACGGCCCATATATACACCTTCTCCTTTACATAGAGCATGACGGCTACAAAATATGTGATCTATAATAAAAGAAACGTAGTTAAAAGCTGTTCACGATAAAGTGAGCACTTTTGAAATCAACCTTGCAAAAAGTCACTGCGCCTGCCTGCATACATTTTAACGGGCTCACCCATTGACATGCGCCCAGTAAAGTTGGTAACGATGGATGGGAAGTAGTTCTATATCTTTACGTCGAATAACAAAAAGTGTTAGGTAATCATCTGTGATAATTTATATAATTCCTTTCCCTTTATATTTCTTTAATTCATCGAAGTGTAAAAATGAGCAAATCTGAAAAATAATTTCTTTTCTAATAATTTCAGTTTCACTTGACCGACGCATGAATAAAGTGATGAGGTCCGTCGCAGTGTGAATTTTTCATAAGGCGGAAGAATACGTTACCATGCATGTAAGTAGATCTTAAGTAGGGCTTTCGAAAGTGCTCATTTGACCGTGAATAGCCTATAGCTTACAGGCATGACAGTAAAACAAATGCAACCTAATGTAAATTGAAATAATTTAAGACAGTACACCCAGTAGATACCTGGGTGTTGGAGCCGCGGTGGCTGAGCGGCCAGACTACTCGTCTCCCACCAAGGCTAACCGGGTTCAATTCCAGGCCAGGCCACTCCCGGACTTTTCGCAAGTGGGAATCGTGGCGGACGATGCTGCTGGTGGGTGGGTTTCCTCGGGATCTCCCGCTTACCCCGCCCTTCCATTCCGGAGCTGCTGCATTCCCTCCTCAACACTCTCTGGACAATACTTAGACAGACTAAGCCACAAGAATTCACCAGACTTCGAATATCTGCATTATCATCCTTCGCATAACAACAATGCATGTATTCAAATTAACTTAAAAATTGCAGTTAAATAAAAAGTTTTAATTATTATATATTTTTCTTGACGTAGTTAAAATTTAATAATTGTGCACTTTATGTAGTTGTATTTTCGCAAAGTTAACAATAAACAGAATAATCCTTTTAACACGTTGCAGTATAGACACTTTAATTATAAATTTTGCACCGAGTAACAATTTTGACCTCTAAGTAAAAATTAAAATCCACTTAATCCGGTGGAAAATCCACCCAGTTGGCAACATTACTTACGAGTTGTGTAGTATGTCGGGACCAATGGAATGTGTGTCTTTGTTTCATGTTAATGGCGGTAGCTTTTCGAGGAAATTGTAACATAGTTTCAACGACGAGTGGTACCTCCAACACGTCAAGGAGATTCCAGGCAGTTTCACACTTTCCTAACACTTTTAGATTAAAACCTCTTAAAAACCACCCCATGCATGACACGTTTGTTTGTTTCCTAAATATATCACGTACGTCCTATCACGAGCATTTTATACTTCCGTTAACATAAAGCTACCTTATCTTTAGTTAAATTGAACTTTTACGTATATTTATTTTATAATTTAAAATATTTCATCTATAGTTAAAATGAATAATAACCAGGAGTAAATAAGTGTGTTGAGAATTGAGTTGAGTGATTTGTGCGGCTTTTAACATCAAAGTATTGAGAGCCGATGATGGTGAAGCGAGGTGAGCATGGAGCAGTGCCGGAACGCAAGGGCGGGGGACACGGGAGATCCCCGAGAAAACACACCTACCAGCGGCATCGTCAGGCGCGATTCCGACTTCCGAGAAATCCGGGAGCGACCCGAACCCGGTTCGCCAAGGATGGAGGCGAGTAGCCTAACCGCTCGGCCACCGCGGCCCCCTAGGTGTGTCGGTAATGTCTAGTAATAAGTAGTTCTGATGCAAAATGTCATTAAAACTTGAGTGCGTTCAAATACAGTGCGCTGTCCCGTAGGCGTAGTTTTCAAGACTTGAAGTTTTGTTCACACGAGGCGGAGTAATAGCCAGAAAGTAGAACTTCAGCAGGGCTTCAGAAAAGTCTGAAGTAACAACGAACAGATAGTTGACGCTGCTTTCTGCCGTGTACAGTGAAGACCATCTTCTGTGCAGCGTCCCGTATATTGGACTCGACTGAAAGTGTTCCACCCCCACGTCCAAGGTCAAAGAAGCGAGGGGACGATACGGGCGACACTAACACGCACGCCTAGTGCCTCATCGCTCCTACGCGCAAGGCGTGCAGTGTTTCTGTCGTGACGCTGTACCGTGCAAATTAGATCTGTAACATTGGAGTTATTTATTACACGCGATTAAAGTACACATACTAAGCTACGCCCGTATCTTTGTACTTTTATCTTGTCGCTTAATGAAACTGCATAAGCAAGCTTTACATAGGCAAGCTTTAAAAATTACATATTTGACCGTTTTCGCAAATTTTTTTCTGCAAGAATACACTTAATATGACAAAAATAAAAAAAATAGGGGCATAGATTATTGTTTTTTTATCTTTTCTGACAAAAAGTCGTATTTGCAGAACATTTATTTACCGAGATACGCGTATTCGCGCAAACATCTATTTCACAAAAAATGCGAGGTTCCATCCGACTGTTAAAATGGAGGTTGAGCAATGGGCTAGTAATTAATGTGGGCAATGTGCCCTTGATCCCTTCCCTTTTCACGAGCCCTTGTTCTCTTGCCATAGAAATATTCGTTCGTGAATTCGGACGCTTATGTTCGTTTCCACCTCGTGTTCTGTTCCGTCGAATTTCGCCCTATGCGAGTTTCACTTGTCTTTGTGACGTTTGCAAGTATTTCCCGGCCGTGCAGAGTTGTAAACACAAACAAATGAAATATTTCAAACAGTTGGGAATCGAAAACTGTCTAGGGCTCGGGAAGGACGAGTTACTCGTGCTTGGCTGAAGGGGACATTCTAGGGTGCATCATGTGCCCTTGCTATGAATTCGGACAGCGGCAATGTGACGTCACATCCGGGATGCACTTTTCAAGGGCGCGAAGCAAGATAAGGACCCGTAGCTGGTGAATTCGAACTCAGCCCTGGTAAAGTTTGCAGCATATCTTGCAACGATTCTCCTTTGTGTTGCACTCCGTGGAGATAGTCTGAGTTCCAGTGATATATCAGCATGTGTGATTCACTGCGTGCTAGATGTGCCGCTAAATAGGTCCTGGCCATTAAATGAATCACAGCTAAGTTTCTCCTCTCTATCTCTGGCTGTCTGTCTCTCTCTCTCTCTCTCTCTCTTTCTCTCTTTCCTACGGAGAATGTAAGAGGGCAAGAGCCGCGAGACGTGGGCGGAACATGATAAAAGTTTTGTCATTACTGTCAAGATAGCCAGGGCTCTTGAAATATCGACATAGCGGCTGCGCGCAAAGCGCCCAGGTAAAAATGTTTATCTCCTGTCACCCCGGCCTGCTTATCAAGTAATTAATGTGCTCTGGATGCAGCGGCAATTGCGAGCGAGTTGAAGAAAAGAAACCCTACCGCGCCTCGCCATCGGGAGATGAACTAAATAAAAAGCTCTGCGATGGCAGCGAGTGCAAGGCGCATCTTGTTGCTGTGATTGATTGATTTCTCGTGCAGGAAGCAATGGGCGTGACATCACTCACCAATCACGGATCTTGTGGCGTCGGTTTATTTTTTTTATTTAACCGGGAAGGATGGAACGTATTAAGGTCGAACTGTCATCCGTACAGCCATGTTACCATATACTCGTAGATGGTAGGTAACACGGGGAATCTTTAGGGAGCGAAGAAATGGACTCACTTCCGCATCTGGACCGTAGCGTATAGTCTCTCACTTTTTGACTCAAACCGTTGGGAAATCACATCATGTATGACGTGTTTGATTGTATTTATATATTTTAATATTTGTTTTGTAATTAATGTGAATGAAACATGGAGAAAATGTGTGTGTTGGTAATGCGTAGTAAAATACACTTCTTATGCAAAATGTAACTAAAGGCTGTTCACGATAAATTGAGAACTATTGAAATCAAAGTTATAAAAAATTCGCTGCAATTATCTGCATATATTTTAATGGGCGCACTGAGTGACAAGCGCCCAGTAAAGTTGGTCACGATGGAGGGAAAGAAGTTCCATATAACTACGTCGAATCAAAAGTGTTAGGTAACTATTTGTGAAGACTTAAATTATTTATTTTCCTTTCTGTTTTTTCAGTGCATCAAAGTGTAAAAATGAGCAGGTGTGAAAAATATTTACTATTTCCAATAATGTCATATTTTTTTGCTGGACCGATGCATGAATAAAGTGATAAGGCCCATTGACAATGTTAATTTTACATAAGGCGTAAGACCACATAACGTGCATGCAAGTAGATCTTAAGAAGGTCTTTCAAAGGTGTTCATTTTACCGTGAACAGACTATTATAAACTAAGTGCGCACACATGTGGTGCGATCTCGTTGGCTTAATTAAGTAATGTTTACACGAGGAGAGGAAAAATATCCTGAAAGTGGAACTTCAGCAGGTCTTCAGGAAAGTTGAAAGTGACAATGAATGGGTTCTGTCAGCCAAGGACTCAGCAGCGGACATGGGGATGGGACAGTGGCCATTACTTCCGCCCCTATCCTGGCAGTCTCTGGCGGCTAGGTGTGAGAGACGAGGGTTGAAACATTTATACAATTTATTGTCTGAAATATACTTAGATTTTTACCAGATATACTCGTGTACATGACGGTATGCATTATTCTGCAATTGTTTACCATTGCTCCAGAACAAAAGGATAAACCCTGTTCACATCACCCTGTTCACAGAGGATCCAGGGGGCGTGGGCCCCTCCGAGATGTAACAAGAAGCTACTGATTCAACTAATGAACCTACTTTCCTGTACATGGGTGCAATTAAATTTTCATAAAGTTCTTAAAATTTTAGAAGGTCCACTGTCAAAAAATATTTTCTTCATTTTACGGAAAAGTCCTGGTAAAAATTTATCCAGAAGTTTCCGTAAAAAATTACGGACACATTGATTTTCAAAAACGGACTTTCCGTAAAATTCACGGAACCTCTCCGTTAATTCCCTAGTTAGTGTTCTGTACTTATAGTTCAAATAATTTTTAATTTATATTTTATTTTAATTTTCATTATGCGGGTGTTCTGCTGTGTATAGATTTTTTTTTTTTTTTATAGCAAGATTTGAACCCGAGTCAAAAGTTGCAAGTTCACGACTCGGACACCTCTTACCTACTATGCTTACGTGGTGAATCTGGTATAACTTGTTAATTTCTATGTTAGTCACGCAAGCAATTTTTTTATTTTATGTTCAAGTTAGTGCATTTTAAATGTTGCTAAGGGTTACATGCACGTGTTGCTTCGATATAATGTTTGAAAGAACAGGTCTTAGTAGCATGGATAACCTTAACTGCCGCAGAATTGATAATCTTCTGGTTACAGTGGCGAAGAAATTTTCGTGTAGACTCGGCATTGTTCGTGCCCGAAACCCGAAGTTATAGAAAATACGGAGATTTTCCGTATTTTGTATTTACGCACCTAACTGCCGTTTTTCGTCATTACGGATTGCGTTTCCGTATATTTAGCGTGCATTTTCGTGAAAATTTCCGTAAATATAGGGAAATTTTAACAGTGTAAGTAGGTCTTGACGTCTCGTTGTCAGAAATATTATTAGGAGATGGAACTAGAAACATGTGCCACAGTAGTGAGACAATTACAAATACACACGTGCCTTATCCGGGACTCTAACCCAAAGACCCACGTACCATTTGAACAGTGTAAGTAGGTGTTGACGTCTCGTTGTCAGAAATATTATTAGAGATGGATCTAGAAACATGTGCCACAGTAGTGAGACAATTACAAATACACACGTGCCTTATCCGGGACTCTAACCCAAAGACCCACGTACCATTTGAACAGTGTAAGTAGGTGTTGACGTCTCGTTGTCAGAAATATTATTAGAGATGGATCTAGAAACATGTGCCACAGTAGTGAGACAATTACAAATACACACGTGCCTTATCCGGGACTCTAACCCAAAGACCCACGTACCATTTGAACAGTGTAAGTAGGTGTTGACGTCTCGTTGTCAGAAATATTATTAGAGATGGATCTAGAAACATGTGCCACAGTAGTGAGACAATTACAAATACACACGTGCCTTATCCGGGACTCTAACCCAAAGACCCACGTACCATTTGAACAGTGTAAGTAGGTGTTGACGTCTCGTTGTCAGAAATATTATTAGAGATGGATCTAGAAACATGTGCCACAGTAGTGAGACAATTACAAATACACACGTGCCTTATCCGGGACTCTAACCCAAAGACCCACGTACCATTTGAACAGTGTAAGTAGGTGTTGACGTCTCGTTGTCAGAAATATTATTAGAGATGGATCTAGAAACATGTGCCACAGTAGTGAGACAATTACAAATACACACGTGCCTTATCCGGGACTCTAACCCAAAGACCCACGTACCATTTGAACAGTGTAAGTAGGTGTTGACGTCTCGTTGTCAGAAATATTATTAGAGATGGATCTAGAAACATGTGCCACAGTAGTGAGACAATTACAAATACACACGTGCCTTATCCGGGACTCTAACCCAAAGACCCACGTACCATTTGAACAGTGTAAGTAGGTGTTGACGTCTCGTTGTCAGAAATATTATTAGAGATGGATCTAGAAACATGTGCCACAGTAGTGAGACAATTACAAATACACACGTGCCTTATCCGGGACTCTAACCCAAAGACCCACGTACCATTTGAACAGTGTAAGTAGGTGTTGACGTCTCGTTGTCAGAAATATTATTAGAGATGGATCTAGAAACATGTGCCACAGTAGTGAGACAATTACAAATACACACGTGCCTTATCCGGGACTCTAACCCAAAGACCCACGTACCATTTGAACAGTGTAAGTAGGTGTTGACGTCTCGTTGTCAGAAATATTATTAGAGATGGATCTAGAAACATGTGCCACAGTAGTGAGACAATTACAAATACACACGTGCCTTATCCGGGACTCTAACCCAAAGACCCACGTACTATACTAGAGTTGCTAGAGTGCAACAATCTGCATCACGGAGGTGGGATTTAGAGAATCACCGTCGGATGTAATCAGTCTAAATGTTTTGGTAGATAGGATTTACTAACGTGAAATAGCTAGTCATTGTTAAAATGAGTGTCTAAGCCATTTGACACATGTAAGTTTACATGGCGTGCCGTAACGCTACATATCTGAAGAATTTAATGTAATCAGTTGATTGATTCCCGAGATATGGCATGAACACTCAAATTTCTCATTTAGCGAGTCCTAAAACGAGGTTCTGTATACGATGCCTCTAGTAGATAGTGTCAATATACGAACTTTCGTTTGGAATGGTTTAATAGAAATTACATACTTATCTTATTTATTTATATGGCCACCATTTTGAAAATAAGCGTCCTACCCACTTAAACCATGATGTTTTATATAACCTTTTGTATCACTACTGATGAGCGAAATATGATGTAAATTAGCTTAATGGTTCCAGAAATATGGCATAATTTTTTCTCACCTGGCTCTGCCTTTCAAAACGTCAGCAAAGTAAGAACTTTGAACGCATAATTAATGCTTCTAATGCATAATGTTAGCATATTGAATTTTGATTTAATAGTTTAATAGATATAACATATTAATCTAAATTATTTATACTAACGCAACTAAGTTAATCCTGCCTTACCTAAACATGTACGTCTAAATGACCTACCGCATCATTATACTTGCGTGTACAAGTTGGTGGGAATCTGTTGATTGGGTAACGAGATAGAGCATAACACCTAAATCTTTTCATGTGACAATCTTCATAGAAGGCAGGAAAAAAAGCCTTCTTTTGTAGCACATTTAATCATTGTCATAGGTACTGCCAGCATATAAAGTTCGGTTGAAATAGTTTGGGAGTATGCCATGTCGCATGAATTTGGTGAGAATTATGTCATTGTTTCCCCGAGATAATAAAAAAAAAGCTTGATTTTACGTGGTGCTATCTTAGAAAATTCCAGAGAAAAAGGTTTACGTACAAGTTCATTTGAAGCTTGCATAGATACTGCTATAGAGCGCCCAACTCTTAGATAGCAGTACAGTGAGAATGGTACACGCTGAATTACTCCAGCTTTGCGACGTAACTGGCACTGGCAGGCGCTCAGTAACAAAAGGATGGCGAAGGAAATAGCCTGTTTAAGAGAATTTGATATGTTTCTCTCCCTGACAATACTTAAAGGAATCCAATCCTGCGACGCAAAGCTAAGCTGCTCCTTTGAAACTGAAGCCTGTGAGAAACCCTATCATCGTGATTGCATGGCACGCCTTGAAACAAACAAAATGGCATTTTTGAGGCCACAAAAAGATAACTTATCAGCAGAGACCTGCAAAATTCGCGGTATTATTTGGGGACACGTTAAACTTTAAACACGTGTACCTTTGCAATACTTTTGTCATTGGACCACACGCCGTGTGGACGAATGGCGTAAACACATGTGTTTTGAATTATAGCTTGTCGCAAAATGAATCCGCGAATTTTTCAGGTCTCTATTTATTTGTAGGTTATAATACTTCATTAGTTAATAATATGAATAAAAGCAGATAGAAAATAGGTGTGTCTGTAACGCCTAGTAAGAAGTAGTTCTTCTCGTGCGAAATATTCGGCGCGTTGTCCCTTTGGTATAATTTTCTGGACTTAGTTAAAGGTTTGTTTGCATTAGGCGGAGGAATGTCTTGAAAGTAGAACTTGAGCAGAGCTTTAGAGAAGTTGGTAGTAACCATGGATGCACTCGAGCAAACATCACACCTTAATATAGTCTATTCACGGTAAAGTGAGCACTTTTTAAGGCCCTACTAAATTTTTGCTTTAAGTCAATTTCCATATTTTTTCAATTTAAAAAATATATATATAAACACTGTAATGTGACTAATAAACACAATCAATACATTTCACCAATACCAAAAGTCAATGTGTGAAGCATCCCACAAAATTTATTTATTAGTGCCTAAAGCCATTTGGAAGGGCCTTAATTAGTGCTTACTTTTCCGTGAATAACCTATAAGAAGATTTAGTGCGAAACTTAATTTTCCTAATTTGCTGTCAGTTTTTAAGTACTCGTGTCAGTGGTGGCAAGGTAAAATTGCATGCCGTTGAAAGTTTTTTTTTCCACCCTTAATTGTTATTTTACTCTATACCATCCTCGTGGAGCGAGTCGCACGCAGTGGCGTTTATTCCATAGACGCAAGGTAAGCAGTGATTATCCTATACCTTTTATAGTTTTCGCCTTAACTTTAAATTTAAACACATGTAAATCTGAGTTTCCCGTTTCTGATGCGAGAAACAACGTTTTCGTAACTCCCGTACTGTACACGCATAGTGCTGCTATCTAGTATATATTTCCACAAACGGGAGCGACCAGCGATGAATCTAACTCGCTTCCTTGCTGTGTTCCTTCGGCAGGATAAGCAGTCGTTCTGTTTGCTTCCTCCAGTCCTACATTTCCTTGGAAAGTGGATGACAGTGTTCGGGAAAACGGGAGTCTTCTAATAGTTTGTAATATGCTCTCTAAATAATATCCAGTTTGATTGTTATTACATTCATTTTGTTTCCGTTTTATAATAAATATTAGGTATTATAAAACGGTAGATACACGTGGAGGGTAAGCAAAGTTGGAAGTTGCATTTGTTAGTGTAAATTGAAAGTGGAACCACAGCCCGGCACTAGAAAATGTTATCTTAAAGACCCAAACATGTGGGGCTTTTTTATTGCTTACCCTGCGAGAAAACTCACTTCACGCCACTGGAGTCGCGCGATGTAACAGTGTCTGGTTTTGGCGAGGGGCGAGAAGTTAGCGTGCGTACGCGCCATATCAACAGCGCTGCGGGACGTCAGCTAACACACCTGCTGACTGGCCGGCGAGCTACGGATTTATAGCTCGCGTGTGCTCGCCCCAGCTCTTGTGTAGCAACCTGCGGGCTGCCACCTTCCTATGTAGCTTGCCAGGTCACATGAAGAGTCTCTTATAGCCTCTCCTAGCCTAAGGGAACCCATTACCTCCTTGTGGTACCGCCGGGTAACCTCCGTATAGAGGTTAGCAAAAGTGGGAAACTCCCGGGTGGTCCCTAAGCCATGTTTACTAAAAGGGGTAACTGTCACCTACGATAAGCTTGAATCACGGGCAATCATGATGATGGTTCATGGTGGTGAACCGGTCGACTCCTTTACGGTCAGAGGGCTCCAAAAGCTGAGTCTCAATGTGAAGAAGTTCACGCTATGGAAATGGGCCATCTTCGGGTTGGGGTAGTAGCCCACCGAGGTGGAGAATCCTTGAGAAGAGGAAGAGTACGGGGTGACCTCGATTTCCCCGTGGAGGTTTCCTTAAGTAGAGGGGGTGGGAGGAGCAGTCCTGAAGATAGAGGCTGTTTCCCTGGACCAAGCTCACTCCCTCTGGTGCCCTGAGGTCAGATTGAGGAAGGACTCATACTGGCAGTGGGGAGTGCCTGCGCTATATGTCAAGGTATCTGTGATGGTAGTAGATAGATCATCCCACTCCATTGCAATCCTGCTCTGCTCCATATACACCACGCATCAGTTTCGTCGGCTCTCAGGACCCTAATTTCGAGCCGCCCAGCCTCTCTGCTTCACTCTAAATTCGAATCAGTGGGAAACCATTGATTCGAAGTGAAATTCAACACTATTCGAATCAGTGAAAATGGCTCCACTTAGAAACAGTGGGAAACCACTGATTCAGTGAAAAAATTTCACTGATTGAAATAGCGACGTGAAACAATTTCACTGATTGAATAAGTGACGGCCGACTGCAGTGGTGAATTAAATATGGTTTTTATTGAATGTAGGCAAATAATTACGTGAAATAAACATATTTACGATAGTTTGCTATTTACACTGCACAACTTATGTAAAAAAAAAAACTTTTTTGATAGCCGGGATTGAATTCACACACACTATCCATTGCGGTTTTAGGCCGTTATCTTACCGATGCGCTACCAAGACCATTTGGAATAATAGGAGGAAAATATGTACCTTATAGTTATTGTCAAAATTGTGAAGATTTAAATTATGTGCCCTTACCTTAAGTTTGTGGTTTAATTGGTACCGTTAGGATTGTTGAAACGAATAGTATATATGAGTGCACTCTCTTCCCCACATATGCAGTTTAAACCTTCAAACAGAGAGCTGTGGCGATTACATGAAAACGAAATGTAAAACGTTAAAACGGAATGAAGACTAAATGTTCATATTACCTCGTAAAATGGTGTTTTGAAAGAGGAAACACATTTTAGAAAGTATTTGGTGTTGGCATTATTAGGCCTAGTTTGTTCGTTATTTCACTTGATACACGCTGTTTAACTGATCCATCAGTCAGAAATAAACCACTGAAAAACAGTGATAATAATGTCTGATGAATCACTGGATCAATAAGTGAAGGACATCTAGCATTTTTTCACTGACTGATCAGTTAAATTCACTGAAGTGATTGTTGAATCAGTCAGATACTGTTCGCTGATTGAAACAGTGAAATTCTCACTGATTCAGATTTAGAGTGTATGCTTAAGTGAAGTTTGGAACAGTGGCATGGTTCACTTGATGTGGGCGTACCCATTCCTTGATTGGCTGCGTCAGGCTCTGGGAACGGGTATGGTGTCTGATTGGGTACTGCGTCCCACGAAAGGTTTCCTATTGGCCGAGCTGCCGGCTTGCCATGCGCTGATTGGCGAACGGCAGCCCGAAATGTCGCTGGCCAGTGACGCCATTTTGCTGGCGTGCGTGACTGTCGGTTTCACCTCTGTGTTGTCAAATGCTGTGTGACTCGGGTCAGTATGTTTTCTTTTGTATAGTCTGTTCACGGTAAAATGAGCACTTTTCAGAGCCCTACTTAAGATATATTTGTTAACACGTTGTGTATTCATCCGCCCTATGTAAAATTAACATTGCCATCGGCCTGGCCACTTTATCCATGCGTCGGTCACACGAAACTGTGATATTATTAATAAAGTAAATACTTTATAAATCTTGTCATCTTTACACTTTAAAACACAGCAAAATTAATAATTTCAAGTTATCACAAATGATCACTTAACACTTTTTATTCGACGTTAAGATATGGAACTACTTTCTGTCTATCGTTACCAACTTTACTGGGCGAATATCACCCAGTGCGCCCATTAAAATACATGGGTGCAGGGTCAGTGCATTTTTCTAAGGTTCATTTCTAAAGTGCTCACTTTACTGCGAACAGCCTTTAAGTCCCGAGCCCGCACGACTTGATCATCGCTCGAGAGCTTCTTGAATCCCAACATGCGCGCGTCCGGATCGCGTTTTGTCAGTTCAGTTCCAGTCGATGGTTCATGGGTATTTTATTACCGGTCAGACGACGACTGGTGCATGTTAACTACCCATGCCCGAAGTACGAACACTGTGATCGCGCGTTTACGGCTGTGTTTTACGAATACTTAAACTCACCTCGTTAATTTGCTGTTAACATTTTTAACCTCCTGTATAATGATCCCTCACATAAATATAGACGAAAAGTATATACAGGACATTTAGCCTGACTCGCTTGCTAAGGATGGTATAGGCTGTTCACGGTAAAGTGAGCACTTTTGACGCCCTAGTTACTTTTTTCTTTCAGCCATATTTGATATCTTAACCTCATTTCTAAATAAATATTGCGTTGTAAGTAATAAACAATGTGTTTATATTCCATTGCACTTGGAAGTTTACGTCTAAGGCTAAAATAAAACACATTTTTTGACCATTATTCCAAATGAGAGGGCTTTCAAAAGTGCTCACTCTACCGTGAACAGAACTTACACTCACTTATAGGCTGTTCACTGTAAAATGACCACTTTTGGAAGCCCTGCTTAATATCTACTTGTGTTCACGTTGTGAATTCCTCCGCCTTATGTGAAATTACATCACTTTATTCATGCGTCAGTCAAACGAAACTGTGAAATTATTAAGCAATGAATACTTTGAAAATATGCTAATTTTTACACTTCGATGTATTAAAAAAACAGAAATTGAAAGAATTAATTTTAAGTTGAGACAAGTAGGCTTATAATTGCGCGTACAGTTTGTCTCTCCGCCCCCGGCCCATTCTCTACGCAACTAAGTATTGATCGGAAGACGTGTGTTGAAAAGAACTACAGAAATATGGACAATTACGCTAAAGAAAACTTACATTAAACACCCATAAACACTTACGTTTGTGGATTTGCGACTCGTAGTAGCGTAAATACCTCACACATGATGTTTTATTGGTTGGACTGGCACCGGATGCGTCACAGTCCCCGAAAGTCAGTTGGTACACCGATATGTGATGTTCACCGGCCTGGAGTTGACGCCGGCCGCCACTAGAGTTCAGCAGTGTTCCTTCTTCGTAGCGCACTGGAATGACGGGCCTGTGACCCGCGCAATTATGAATGGCTAATTTCAAATGTATCGGAGATGACGTCACAGATAATGCACTGGACTGTTCTTTGTTATTTGTGAATTATAGTAACCCCGATAGAACGTAATTGAGTGAATGATTTTTTTCGGTAGTGGCTCGCTATTGGTATATAATCAATGGTAAAACCTGGTACCAGGGTCAGACGCTAGGCTGCCAGGTAAGTCTCCCCAGATAACAGGTCAGATATTTCGGTTTGATCACTGGTTAAATAAAAATTTAAAGCCCTTAAGGAGATGCAGGAACGTCATTTTGATGCTCTAATTTTTAATTTACAGTCAGGATATTTTTGGATAACATGAGCAGTATAAGTATTGCTGCACAACACGATAAAGAATCACTTCCAATTTTCTAATAAGATATATTAGTAAATATGAGAGGAGGAACCTTTAAATTTTCTTGTCAAAAATAATTTAAAATTTCCTGAAGATTATGCTCTGTATGTTGTCAGTTCTCTGCCATTTTTGTGCTGATTGAATGGCTTCATTCATGGCCTTGTTTCGCCCACCTTTTTGGAAATGGGCAGCTCGGGAAACTTAAATGGCCTCTGCCAGGGCTTAGAAGTCAGAGATTTTTCTCAGTTTTAATTTGAAAATAGTGGTGGATTTACATTTTCGAATAATTAATTGTGTAACTGAAGTAAAAATAAATTACCTTAAAAATACCTGTTTATGGCCATGGAAAATATTAGGTGGCCAGATTTCGGGAGACATAAAATGTTGTGTTTGTTGGACAAAAAGCCAGAGATAAAATTTTAAGTGGCTTTAAATGTAATGGCTAGGGAAAGTTATGGATGGAACTACAGGCTATGTTAAATTTTACCCATTTTAATAATTTTTTTGTGAATTCAAATTTTGATACGAAATTTACTTAGACCTCTGAGTGCGTGTGTAGTGTGCCAGTAAATGAACACGCCCACTTACAGAAAATACTGTCGGTGTACATAAGTAACAGGTTATAGAGAAAATTGTGTTTGCCACCCATATGTATCCAGTCCCATTGGAGGCGAGTACGACACCTTCCTGCTGTGTGTGTTTTGTTTGTGAGTACCACATTTACTAGTAGGCCTACACTACACGTACTTTCAGAAGTTTAAGTAAATCTGGTCCTGGGCTATTTGCAACAAACCTATCGCTCAGCTCCACCCTTACGAGATGCTAAATGTCATGTATATACATTGTGTCTGTATTTATGTGCGGAGTCACTTGAAGGAGTTCGTCGGCAAGTTTTGCGAAAAACCTGTATATTTGTGTTAGAAATTATTGAAACATTTCGCATTACTGTTATTTATACATTTCATAAATTTTAGAATTTGTTATTTTGAGTTTTTCTACAGAGAACATCCTATATTTTGTCCGCTACTGTTTTGAAAGTTATTTGTTTAAGGTGATTGAAGGGCTAGCTGCAAGTAATGGCTTCAACTATATTAAACTGTAACTAGAAATGTATTTGTTGTATTAACTACAAAATAAATTTCGTACCAGTTCGACAGTGGAGGAAAAAAGTTTACTTTTGGCTTATGGTTATAATTAATACTACACAAAAATATTTAAAAAGCTAGGTCAATCTGTTAAGGGATGTGTGTACTTACATTGACTTAATGTTCGGTTTTGTTGTGATGTGATATAAAATACGTGTTCCGTAATTGACGTTACGACAGTCTGCTATACCTTCTCAAGTCTCCACTACTGTCTTATGAATGAAGCATGCCTTGTACTGAGCTGCTGACACCAGTGGCGTGTGGTGTAAGTGTTGCAAGGTAAGCTGGCGTTAGCTCAGTGCTGTACCCTGTTTGCTTGCTACCAGTGAGACGTAGCTCGGCAGCTGACGCCACAGGACGAGTGTAATGGATCCCTCGCTGCTCGCTTGTGAGTGGTCGGAATACATTCAGTGTCCCCCAGGCAGCACGGAGGTTACTGGCTCCTGCTGCGTGCACCAGAGAATGTACAGTTCTGAGCAAGCACCAGTTTACCTTGCAACAACTTCACCACTCGCCACTGACGGAAACGTCTATAAACTTTGTCGGCTCGGAAAGGCATTTGTGCATTTAAGTGATCATGTCACGTGGAAAATTCGTATCCAGCCAGTTTTGTGGCTTCAAATAGATAGTAGTTTGTATTCTTACAAAATACTATCGCTGGGTTAGAGCGGTAAACAAACACATATGTAATGGCTGAAGTGGTAAATTACTGAAACAGTCTTTATTAATATCCAGTTTATTTTCGAAGAAGTCTGAGATACACGGTGATGGCCCATCCTATATCCATATGGGATAATTCTTTCAGTCCTAGGACAGGGAAAATACCGTACAATACGATACGGTTGGCTACCCTAGCTGCGAGCAACCTCGTTGGTAACTCTGAAATCCTGGCGGTGTAAAACTTTTTTTAAACCTGTGTAAAGAGAGCAGTAGGTAGACAATATTATTTTGTAATCTACCTTAAATCTAAGATGATAGTCGGAGGTCCTAGGGAACGTGGCCGCCGTTGCTGGGACTATGCTAACATAAACTAAACTAAAAATGGAGGGGGAAACCCCGCATAGACACCGTAAAAAAAAAAAAACCTCAACAGAAACTAATTTTCAGGATGGCATGCAATTAATAAAGTAGAAAGAGATTTCTACTGAAATAGAGGAAGGGAAAAGATAATATATATATTTAAGAGTGTTTAAAACACTAGAAGAGAATGAGACTGCGGTGGTACAGTGGTCAGACTCGTCGCTTCTCACGGAGGCGAACCAGGTTCGATTCCTGGCGGACTCGCTACCGGTTTTTCAATCTCAATACTTAGATGTTAGGAGCCGTATAAATGTGTTCTTTCCACTAGAAGAAAAAGATTGCGAGATTGGAGGGAATGTTCGGGGAGAGTATTCTTATGCTTGGCCGCTGCTGGTGATTAGGAAATATGGCCCCAGGTCCTTGGCTCTGTATTTCCAGGACTGGACTGTTGTGCAGCGTGTAAATTGTGAGGGAGGGGAGGGGGGGGTGGTGACGCTAGTGTCGCGGGTCGAAGGGGCAGATGGGAGATGATGGCGTGCTGTGTGGCCAATAAGGCGAGGTGTGATCCCATTTGCCGATAGCGTCACGCCAAGTGCGTTCCCCCAGGGATGTCCAGACCACGGCCCCTGGCCGTTATTACCAGCGAAGTGAACACATTCCCGCCTATAGGCCGTTCCCAGTAAAATGAGCACTTTTGAAAGCCCTGCTTAAGATCTACTTGTATGCACGTTGTGTATTTTTCCGCCTTATGAAAAATTAACATTGTCATGGGCCTCATCACTTTATTCATGCGTCGATCAGGAGAAACTGTGAAATTATTGGAAAAGAAAATATTTAAAAATCTGGTAATTTTTATACTACGATGCATTAAAAAAAAAGCGAAAGAATTAATTTCGATTATCACAAATGGTTACCCAACACATTTTATTCGACGTTACGAAATGGAACTATTTTCCATCCATCATTGCCATATTTACGGGGCACATCTCGCTCAATGCGTCCGTTAAAATATATGAAGTTGGGAGCTGTGACTGTTTGCTAAGGTTGATTTCAAAAGTGCTCACTTTATCGTGAACAGCCTTTAGCAGTGTTCCAAAACACGTTAGGTCAGAATCACTTTCGTGATTCGACAGTTTCAACATTTTAGCGTCTTGGCGCCTTCCCGCGAATTGCAGATCCGATGCTCGGTATCAGAATGACCTCATTCTGATCGGAGCGCGAAGACATCCGGTCGATAACAAGAGAAAAACGGCAAGTGTACATGTAACATATTGAAGTAGCTATAACCTCAGTGGACCTCATTATGCGAAAATCAGGCGTCCCTAATTATTAGACAGTAAAGCTGACGTCCTTAATTGTAGCAGCGCTACGAATTTATCTGGCTAATCACTGTATGACATAAAAACTATTTAACACCATAAAATATAGATTATCTGTTTATTTCAGGCGTCGAAGGAAAATAAAATTATGACTAATACTTACGAATATATTATATCAACTTACACTTTGAAACCTATGGAAATGGTTTTAGTATATCCGTGTCTCTAAGAAGCAGCCAATTATAAAATATATGTGTGTTGATTCTAGCTACAGACCTACCACAGCAGCGATCATGATTTGATCTATTCTGCAAAATGTCAGGCGTAAAAGAGTATACTCGGGAATTCTCGCGATAATACTTTAACAGGATAATTATATTAAAGAGAACATTTTCTTTTCAGTTCTTGTACTACTACTGTTTCTATAGTCATTTGCAGAAGATAATCAATAATCAACTTTCATGTATTCCGCACAGTAAATAAATGATGGCTAGGGACATGCAAAATTCGCGTTATTATTTGGAACCAGGCTGAATTCCACAGTACTGTGTACACTCGAGCCGTCGTCGTATAGCTGTGAAGCCACGCCCTTTCGGATTGTACTGCATGTGATTGGAGCAGACAGTTGTGAAGCGTTCATTTACAGGCGCAGAGTTACCCAGGGCGTGTCAAAAAAGTATGGTCCAATGATAAACATGTTACGAAGGTACACGCGTTTGAAGTTTAATTTGTTTTGTAATAATAACGCGAATTTTGCAGGTCTATAATGACGGCACTCCAGTAATATCACAGTTATTCAATCATTGGAAATGGTAGTATATAATGCATTGTCAAAGAAAAAATCGATAATCAATGCGGAAAATATTTTATGGTTCAAAAACTGATAAGAGCACAATGATTTATATCTCTCGCCATTACGGTTAGATACAGAATGAGGTTCCTGCAACTTTATGCAGCATTCCTGAAGTCAACAAAGTTATCCAGGTCATGATATCTTCCATGTACAAGATGTAGTACAACACGACTTACTTCCTAGCCGATAACTTGTGACGGGGATAACGAAACTCGGCCAGACAGGCTCTGTGGCTGTGGCTCTGTGGCTCAGACTGTTGGCTCTGTGTTAACAATGAGGCGAATATAGTTAAGGAGTCCACTGTTGGCTCTGTGTTAACAATGAGGCGAATATAGTTAAGGAGTCCACTGTTGGCTCTGTGTTAACAATGAGGCGAATAAGTATCAGAAGGATGAGTTGAGCAGTCAGTATGTTTATACTGTCAGGCAAGACCTCAGTTTCGGAAACCCAACTTTGCAAACAAAGGTTTTGGTGAAGTGTTCATACTTTCACACGAAAATTAGTTTTGGAAACTTTTTTCCAAACGTTATTTTATGCCGGAAATCATAGCTACCCTAAATAATGAAAAATATTGATTTCTTTCTATTATAGTGATACAAAATAATTCATAAATATGACTCAAATTTTATTTAAGGTTATAAATATTGTTTTATAATTCATACTCAGAATGAGCTATTCCGTATCTTTTTAAGATACCACATTTCCATAGTGTGTTAGCTATTTTCGTACTTACAGCAAAATTATATACTGTTTAACCCGCTGCTGCCCGGCGCTGTGATGGTGTACCCACCTCACCCTCCCCTCCCCCGGAATGACATGCTTGTTGCCTCCTAACCCCCCTTTCTGGGAAACCCGTGAATAATGGACAGCAGCCGTCGGGCTGTCGCGCTGCTCGGCGCCTTGCTTGCGTCACGGCCTCTCTCCCCTGCTGGAGGTTTCGACGGGTCTGGCGACGACACAAGAATGTTCTGGTGAGACTGGCTGGCGCCTCGGCCCTACGCGACGCATCACGCGAGTTGGGGAAGATTCTAGGTGGCGGCCTAAGACACTATATATACTGCCGCAATCCAGCGGCCGGCAGTCTTTGATGGAGGCCGCCTGGCCGAGTGTGCGCGAGTGAAGTGTTGTGTGGACGACGACTGGAGATTGCGGGATGACGGCGAGTGAGATGTTCGTGACTTGAATGGACGAGAGGGTGTGAAACCGACGAGTGAAGTCTACTGTGTGTGAGGGAGCTTGGAGGACTCTAGAACATTGCGACTGAACTGAGGTGGGATTGAATGGAAGTGTAATACTGATTTTATTGTAAATATTCGAACTGTCAAATATGGACGCACAAATTATAAAATAATTGAATATTTTGATACACTGGCTATTGGGACTGATCATTAATTATTTAATTTCATTGATTTATTTGCCTTAATTATAAATTTTATTAATTGGTGTCAATTGTGAACAGTAAGTGATTTCAATTTTTTGTGAGAATTTGAGTTCATAGAATTTTGCTGTAGTTATTGTAAGTAAAATAAGAAAATTATAATTAATTCTTTTATTTTATTAAGACCTCCATCCCTTAATAAACTTGGTATAGCCCACTTAATTTCTAGAGTGAGAAATTGTTACGATACTCCCTGCATTTAGACACATTATTTATAATTAATTGAACATCTAGTTTTTGCACTTGAACAGGTCCTTGTAGTATATTTACAAACGGAATACTAAGCTTCACTGTTTATACCGCACGCCAAACCTCATATTCGAAGCAGAACTTCATTTACTTTTCGAGATACGGTGGAACCTGACTTTCGCAAAGTTTATACCGTACAACACAAACTATATTTTCGGAAACCTAGGCTACCGAAAATCTGGTTTCAGATGACAGTATACTTGTAGGTAATAGACGTTTGTAGACCCCTGGTGTCACATGGCAGGTTGAGTTTTACTATAATTGGTGACTTCCTACATGGTAATTAGGGTAATTTTACGCGCCGCTGCACGCATGGCACCCTCGGTGGGTGCGCAGTTTGTGGTTTTATGGTAAACATGAACCGCATTACGAGTTGTTAACTTGCGTGTTATATAGCTATATTACTGTTCGCCTTTTACATAAATTGATGCTTACTAGTATAGTTTCATACACTAGAGTACGAGTGTCTTATTTTTAATTTTGACGAAAATTACTGACCCGTTGCAAAATGTTTTTTTTTTCTTTACGTACCGGAATATTATCCGCATGTAAAATTTTATGATAAAAAAATTGGGTTCGACGGAGTCTCCAACTAACGCCCAACCAGACAGCAAGTGCGGGACCACGACTGCACCGCTGTACCACTAGCTCGCACACACGGTAACAAGTTTATATAACGTAGATATAATGTGTCTTTGAATTACTTTTTTTTTTCATACAGTAGGTAATGTTTTAAGTATTTCGAACGGTTTTAAATAGTAATTAAAAATTGTCACAGCCAATATTATTCGCCGTTGTCGTTTTTTAAATACTTTTGAAAGAGTTTCAACCTCACGGATGTATAACCAAGATGGCGGCGTCCTTTTCAGTTTCTTCATCAACTCGTTTCAAGTAGTAGCGACGGGGAGCGCCCTACGCTGTGAAGCTGCGATGTGATTGGCCAGGGACGAGAGCCGGTATGGAACCTGCCACGGGAAACATGACGTTTCCAGTTACCAAACCCGGTACGAAATGTGGCCGTGCGTGGCGGGAAATGCCATGACGGGTGCCACACTAGCCCGTATACCGACCGCTAAAGTGAACCTTGCACAAGGTTTTGCGGAATCTGGTATCGTGTAATATCGCCTTAAAGCTATACTTACAGGATATTCCTCCGCCTCGTGCAAACAAAGCTAGGGAACTACACCAAAGGGACAACGCACCGCATTCTTGCGCACTCAGTTATAATATTTTTCACAAGAACTATTTCTTACTAGGCACTACCAACACAACTATTTTCTCACTGTTTTTATTAATATAAACTGTAATTGAAGTATTATAATTTATAAATAAAATGCAATAAGAGTTCAATGTAACCAAAAATAAGGGATTTTTATGTTAAGGCCAGGTTTAACCATGCATGGGCACATAGGAAATTAAATGTTAAATTCGGACACAGATCTCGCGGTCATTTTTTGTGGTAATATATTCAACTAAATATTTTTTTGAGATGGAATGCATCTAGGTTTGTAAACCTTCCAAATTTTAATTTATTTTTATTTTAAATGCACTTTTTAGTTATTTTAAAGAGGTATAGATTTTATAAAAATTAAAACAGTGCATTAAAAATTATAAACCTAAAATCTGGAAGGTTTTTCAAATCTGTATGAGTTCAATCTTTAACGAAAAAATCTTTAGTTGAAAATACTACCACAAAAAAAAAACCGATTGAGAGATCTTTGTCCGAATTTAGCATTTAATTTTCTATACGCCCATTCATGGTGAAACCTGGCCTTAACAGAAGTATGATACGAATGTGATAGGTGACATGTTTAGGGAACAACCAAACACATCGTACACGGGCGACTTTCTAAAAGTTTGATTTAAAAAGTGCGAAGAAACTGCGAATATACTATAATTACTGTCACCAAGCAGTCTTGGTATATTAGGGGGGGGGGGGGTTCACCCTGAGAAAGGTTACGTCCGCTCAGGTAAGGAGCAAACGAGTTTTCTTCTGGAAGAGTTTGCCATAAGGAAGATGATTTCCTCTGCTAGGTGCCCAGTGTTCCAAAAGAGGTCATCCATGATTACAATTTTAAGCTACTGAATAATAAAAAAGAAAGATTTTATTTAGTTACGAAGTTTTTTTTTTGTATTTGATTTATGATTATTGCATGAATTTTTTTAACGTAGAAAAACCGGTATACCTTCACGGGACACTAGCGCTTACCTAGTGGCGAAAAATCTTAGTTGCCGAACCAAAAGCATCGATCTTCGCAACCTTACCCAGAGCAACTCCTGAGCATGACAGATGACAATCGGGGCTACCGTGTTCTAGAGATGGGCCGTTCCAGCTATTCCCCGTGTCTGTTCTAACCCGATAGTGATACTGAGTTGTATGCGATACCAAGTATCTGTGTCAGGTAACTAAATGTCGGTGGAAATTGCCAAGTGCGTCCAGTCTCTCGTGTAGCCTTGCCGGGGTATGTTCCGCATCATCAAGAACGGGGCGTTATCAACCACGTGTTTCGGGTTCGTGTACTGCGTGGTATCTATTACAGGTATATAGTATGGATAACAACAAGAGCAGAGAAAAATACTTTATTTATACTTACGTATATTGTTTAAACGGAAACTTAAGTTGTAAATTACTCTCATTTTTTTTTGTAGGAAAACATTTATCTTGGTAGTTGCCAAATAAAAATCAAGGAATTTGATTTTAACTTAACTAATAACATTTTAAAAAATAAAAATGTTATCAGTGTTAGATGTAACAGTGAAGCACCGCGATAGCGAACGTTAAACTGTTACTAAACGTATCTTATAGTTTCACAGACTAAAGAAAGATGAGGTTGACAGACCGCTTATTCGTCTTCAGCGCATGTACCCAACATTGACCTACCCCAAATGAACACAACTGTCAAAGTCACATGGTCAACTGTGATGAAGTGTTCGTTTATATATTATTATTTTTAAATGAAAAGCGCTATTATACGAATAAAATACTTTGAACAATTTTGAATTTAATCAATTTGCATTACAAATTGTTAGAGTACATACATCTCAAATAATTAGTTTACAAATCAGTTTTCTAACCTAAACTCCAAACGATGCCGTTTTCTTTAGACGTGTTGACTGGTGAGCAGTTCAATGTTGAGACACAGAGATTAGCAGTGAGCAGCCAGCGGGATCGGTCTACCTCATCTTTAGTTCTTGGAGGGTTTGGTAAGTGTATTTGTTTACTGTACTTGCTACAAGCGTGTGTCAGATACAAAGGAACAGTTTGATACTCTGTGACCCACCATTGCCATTAATATGATGTGATCGCGTCCAGCGTGGACCCGTAGTGCAAGCCAACTCGGCCAACATCAATGAGTGTAGGAACGACAAGCTAGAGTTTATGTGGAATGAACTGTTCTTCCAGCTTCCTAAACTGTTGAAGCACGCGATTCTTTAGGCAACACAAGTCTTACCGTTCTTTACTATTACTGTCTCTACTCAAGGACTCGCCACTGATTGGCAATAAATAATTACGCCGTTTAAGAGTAGTATGCAACCGCGCGTCCAAGGTCAAGAAGCGAGGGAGAGATACGGGCGACATTTACACGCCCCCCCCTAGCTTCTCGTCGCTCCTACGCGCAAGGCGTGCAGTGTTTCCGTCGTGATACTGTACTGTGCAAGTTATGTCTGCAACAGTGGCACAGATTTAACTACGTGCGCATAAGTGCTTACTGCTGACGAGAGTGAAGAGACTTGGCCGGCTCTTAACAGTGAGGTCTTGAGAGCCAGTGGGTATGTAGCAGTGCCGGAATGAAAGGGCGGGGAAACGGGAGATCCCCGAGAAAACCCGCCGACCAGCGGCATCGTCCGGCACGATTCCCACATGCGAAAATACAGGGGCGACCCCGCCGGGGATTGAACCCGGTTCGCCTTGGCGGGCTGGCAAGAGTACTGAGTGACTGTGGGACGTGAATGCCTATTAGATACTGGGTGATACTGGCTATCCACGGTAAAGTGAGCACTTTTGAAAGCCCTCTCATTTGGAATAAAATAAATAAATAGGGGCACCTGTTTTTCGCGAAAAGAGTTCAGTACAAGATGTGTTCCAAAATACTTCAGATCAGAACCACTTTCGTGATTGGATCATTTGCATTGTTGCGCATTTTATCCGCCTGCTCGCGAATCACGGACGGTCAGTATCGTATAAACTTCATTCTGATTGGCTCACCCTTGCAACTAACGCTCTTCACACAGAGACAAGCGGCCAATAGCCAAAGGAAGGCTGCAAAAGTGCACATAGGATATTGAAGTTTAGCCTCCGCGTAAATCTTTTCGCCAAAATCTGGTGGCTCTGTCAATAAATATATTTTATTGCAGACTTAGGACCGGTTTTATCATCTCCTGTTAATCTCCCGGTGGAAAATTAGCTGCTGGCTAGCACTCGTTTTACTTCTTCAAGTCAACGTCTAGCGGCGACTCCAGCTCCCAGTTGCTGGTTACCGAGGATTGAACCAGGGACTAGCTGTTCCAACCGGAGTTTGCGGAAAAAGGAAATGGCGTCATACTTGTGATTGCATGGCAGGAATGCGACGATTACCACTATTTATGTTATTATAACTACAGTTGGGTGATGTAAAATACTCCCCAGTGATGCGATGATGTATGCGTTATATTATAAATATTATCATCGAATAACATTTTAGCGCAACTTTAGACCATGGCATTTTCGTTTCAGAGTTTCGCGCATAGTTGGAAGCGGTATCACAGGCAAGAAACATGAATAACCTATTACTTTTAGATGATAATCTGCTAAGACGTAGAATATGGTGCCATCGTCAAAGAAGAGAGTGGGTGCATGCAATAACGTGAAAAAAGAAGAGTTAGGCGAATTTCATCATATGTGGGACGATTTAAGAATGGTTATGTACGCATGACACGAGACACCTTCGATTATATCCTAAGTGAAGTGAGACGTGATTTGACAAAATACAACTTCCGCAAGACCATATCACCTGAAGAACGATTAGTGGTAACATTGAGGTAAGAACATAAGAATATGTCTTCAAATAATAGGTGTGCAGTTTATTAAACTTTCTTTAATTAAGTATCAATAAGGGACTACACAGTGGTGGGTTTGCTGTTTGTTAATGTTAGTAAGTTAGTTTCCAACTTCGGCCACACATGAAGTCACTTGAGAGGGTTGTAATTCAGAACATAATCCGCGAGTGAAATAACGCCGTCTGACAACTGCTCGTGTGGTACACTGGCGTGTTGCACAGTGTTCTGTTCATGTTGTACATGCTGCTCTGAGAGACTTGAATGTTGTACACTTAACGAAGGCACACCACTACATTTATCAATAAGAGTTTGAAGGTGATGGCTCTTGCACACTATACCGTGGCGAATCACTAGAATTATCACCTGAGGCTGATGATAGTTGTACACAACGATGTGACGAATAACTCGATTGTCTGGCAACTGATGGTGCCGAGTCGAGTTCTTCGATTAGAACCTGTTGTAACTTTGCTCGTGCTAGCAATTTCCGATTTTTCTTTTTGCCACCTCTTTTAAATAAGGTAGAAGGCTCATGAGAAACCGAGTCTCGGAATTGTTTCTCGTCGATTGCATCTGTCCTACTTATTGAATTTTTCCTTTTCTGGGGAGATTTAAATTTCTTATTCGCCGTTGTAGGTGTGGTGTGGTGAATGATGTTGGCGACACATGGTTGTTGTTTGCCTCAGGTGGATCTGGAGAGTTTGCGAATGTATTTGTACCTACACCGGTGTCTTCACTGTGTGCTTCGTCGAGCATCTCTGGGATGTTGCCTTTCGAATCTCCTCGAGACACTGTAGCTTTCAAGAACAGCGACATCTTGAAATACGGCCACTTACTTACATGTTCTGAATTTGCTTCATGACCGGACTTTGTCGTAGTCACTTTCTTGAGCTCTCGCTCAAATGTATCCCTCATTCCTCTCCGCTTCTTCTTCAGATCATCAACCGCAACAAATGATTCGCTGGATAACACTATAGGTAACATTATACACGACACATGCAAAGTGCTTTGAGATCATCTTCACGACATGCATATGAAGTTTCCAACGAATGAAGATATTACCTCTATTGCAAATGATTTTTGGACAAAATGGGGGCTCCCTAATTGCTCCGGGAGTATAGATGGCAACCACATACGGATTAAAGCCCCTCCACATTCAGGTAGTATGTATCGTAACTACAAGCAGTATTTTTCTGTTGTAATGCAAGATGTTGTCGATGTGAACTACAGATTTACTGCTATCGATGTAGGGGCCTACGTCGAGGAGAGTGATGGGGGTATTTATTCACATTCCGACCTGTGTAAGCTATTGGATAACGGTCTGTTTAATGTGTTACCAGAGAAACTGTTACCAGGTGCTGATATAGCTTTGCCTCACTTCTTAGTCGGTGATGAGGCATGCCCTTTAAAGACATACCTGATGCGCCCTTATCCACAAAGAAACTTGAGTCCCGAAGAAAGTCATTTTCAATAAAAACCTCACTCGAGCAAGACAAGTTGTGGAATGTACCTTTGAGATCATGTGTGGGAAGTGGAGGTTGTTGTTTAGAATGATTGAGTTGCATCCCGACCGGGTTGATGATATTGTGAAGTGTGTGTGTGTGTGTGTGTTTACTTTAATGTTATAATTGATAAAGAGGGTATTAAAGATTGGCCACAGCAAACTGTGACTACACGCAATGTAAGCGCCAACAGAAGGTTCGCTACTGAAGGTGAAAACTGTGGTGCAACGAGAGCTCATGCAATAAGAGACACTTTGAAAACATATTTTGTATCACGCGCTAATGCTCACTAGTAGTGTGTTAAAAATGTGTGACTGTTTAGCCGTACATTATAATGCATAACATCTTTGGCACCCGTTCAAATAAAACACAATTTTTAACAGCACTACTTGTCTCAGCTGGCTGCCAAAATTCCCTAGACATACCAGTCGCATTTTCCGAGTTGATTTTAACACAGCACAGTTCCGAAACTTTTAATTGAGTGCTAATTATGTCATGTGGTACACTCACCAGGTATATTCATTTCCTCAGAGACCTCCTTCCATACAGTGCGTTGGTAATCACGTAAGTGATAATTACAATCGCTTTGATCCCGTAAACATTTGCGTTCATGCATTAAATTGATAAACTTTTCAACATCCATATCTTCAAGTCGTACGATCAAATCCCAACAAGATGGGGGTAGTGACGGACGTCTGATCTGCGCGCACGTATTCGTACGACCAACTTTCACGCATTGTGCGCGCGTTCATTACTTTTCAACAGTTGGGATCGTTCGTACGTAGACGTGCATCTTCGGACGACAGGATTTCGTACGAATACGCGTCTAGTGTGCGCGGGGCCGTAGTGTTCTCAGTTTATTGGGACATGCACGTGGTAATAATAATACATAGATGTCTTATTATCAAAGAGCTATTGTATCACGAATCTGGCCAAACCTAGAGCATGTATAACCTATATTTATCACATTCGACTTATTTTTTCAACGAAGCTTATAAGTCCCTAAATCTGTTTAAAGTCTAATAAGCATAGCTAAACTTATTTTCAGTTTGTGCATTTAGACTACATGTAAGACCTATAGATAGAGAATTGTAATTTCCGCAGAAAGATTCGCGTTCATGCTACAGCAACTTCGATGTCCTACATCCACAACTACAACTTGATAGAGCCACGAGTATTTCGCGGATTGATTTGGTGGCAGACTAGGCTTTAGTCTTCTCTATACATTCGAGACACAATCGTTTGCTTGTTGGGTGCAGCGATCAAGTGAGGCCTTTTTACTGGACTGTTCAATACTCACACACACTGCTGCCAGTTGAAGGAAGAACTGCCGTCCAATCGCAAGCGTTTGAATACTACCTCGCCAACGAAGGAATTCGCGAATTACTCGGGGCTCTAGCTAGCTGTTGGTCGCGTGTCTACGAGAGAAGTGTTGGTGTTCAAGTGGCCTTGAAATATTTTCGCGGTAAACACCTGCCCCTGCCCGTCGAATACTCATAAATTGTTATTATCGTAAGAAATAAAATTGTTGAGCTTTCAGTGGCTGAATGTGTCGTGTGTAAAAGTGAATAAATATTTAACGGAAAACATACGACCAAAAGTGACGGGTGGATTACCCAAGAACAACATGTTTTCTTAGTGTGTTTGAGATATTTTCCTCGCACTGTTGGTAATACTGTACTGTACACAGTCTTGCAAAGTCTTAGCCAGGGGTCACTGAACTTCCAATTCATTGTTGTTTGCAAAAGTGTGCGTTGTACCCGATGTCTCGTGATACCTTTCAAGTGCCGACATAACGCCCAGTCAATGAGAACACGTGCTTGCAGAAAGCAGGCCGCACCTTTGGACACCCCTGTGAGCACGCGAATACGAAGATAATGAAGAGGGGTAGAGTGGAGGGGGGAGGGGGGAGGGAAAATTGCGCGTTTAAAAAAACAAGCCGAGGTATTCCGGCCTGCAATGGGACGGGAGCGTCGGAATGAAATGTTAAGTTCGAAAATAGAATGCGAAACCATTATTTTTCCTCGAGTGGGCTATTTATCTGAAGGTCGGGATCTGAAGACTTGAGATGTCCATTATAACTGGTCGCAAGGGGGAAAAAGGCTGGCTCGTTTGAACGATCAAATCCTCGAACGGCGACAGAAGGGAAGAAGGAAAAGGAAGGAGTGGAAGAGAGAAACAGAACGAGCGCCCGAGTGACGCTGCGAGGTCGAAGAGAAGATAGGACAATACAGAGGCGGAACGACCGCCAGCATCCTGATCTCCAGTGACAGTTGTCATTTACACAGAGTAAATGATAATTAGAGACCCAAGAATTTCGTGGGTTCATTTCTAAAGTAGGAATTCACACACATCTACGTTCATGTTACGTTTGTAATTGTTCGACGTGTTGTTGGACACCTCCTGGAGATAAATGAGCCAATAACAAACATGCAGTTAATTGTGCGCCCAACCACCGCCTTTTACTACCGCAGCAATCAACCAATAAACAGTCGATATCTGTATGAGGGTATATAAGACTTTGAAGTCTAGCCTACATGTCATTGAACGGGCGAATTTCTCGGGTCTCTAATGATAATACAGAGGTCGAATATCCACTTATTCCGCAAATTCCAGCTCGCACACGCCAGCAAAATGACGTCACTAGCCTGCAACATGTAACACCGTCCGCCAATTAGCCCAGCAAACAGGGAATCTTCCGTAGTACGCAGTAGCCAATCAGACACGAGACGTGTTCCCAGAGTCTAGCAGAGCGAATCAGGGAATGGGTACGCCCGAATCAATAGAATCGCGACGCCATTTCGTCGCAGTGTAATTAATGGACTCTCACTGTACGCCACGTCTATCTGCGAATGGTCTGATCCATATGTAGGGACAGGAAAATTTCGCGTATTCGCCGACCTGTATTTTGTAATCTGTATGGCCTAACATCTGCTCGACAGCTGGGCTATCATGCGAGGTACATGGATTTCTCGTCTTTGTTTGGCAGCAGCCAGTCTGCAACGGTGTAGTTTCTCATCCTTCCACGGATTCAACTTGGTTGCATGTGACACACGTCATAACTTCTGTGGGACAATTATACAAAGAAGTTCAATCTGACACACAATGACTTCGGGAAATTCACGGATCTCTTAGAGGTTTTTTCTAACCAACCTTAACCCATTGAGACCCAGAGTTCACAATTGCGTACGTTACGTAGGCAATTTTTGGTCTGTACTGCACACTGCGAAGCTCATTAACCAATGATCTTACATGTAGGGAAATGATTCGTAAGCCGTCTTACTTGCCGATTATGTAACCTACAGTCCATTAGCTGTGACAGCAAAACACGTGTTGTGTCTACTCAAGTACAGCACGCATCACAAAATTTTTTGTTTGCAACACCTGGAAACTTTAATTAAAGTAGGTCTGAAAGGTTTAAATCTAATGGGGGAGTCGCAGGTCCAGGGTGGGGGTAGGACCTAAGTGCGTCTAAGGGCTGAGCCCCACACGCCTAGACATGCAGAGAAGTTTCTAACTACAAGGTCACATGCTCGCGGCTTTACTGGGATGGGGTAAACATGGCCGCAATTGGGGCCATGCTTACTTCCCGTGTTAATGTAAGGGAGGGGAGAAGCGAGACGGAACTGGCATATACACTGTAAAAATCCCTCGACAGAATAGAATTGCAATATAGCATGCATTTTATGAAGTAAAAAAGAGTTCTACTGGAACAGAGAATGGAAGAGGATAATCTTTATTGCAAGGGTTTTTTTAAACACTATAAGAGAAATATTGGTAGGGAGGTGTCTTCTTTCTTTCCGATGGTCACGCCCTCTCAGAGATGGAACCAGAGGCTTCGGTAATCTGCAACGAGGAAGTAATCGGCCATAGCTAGAGATGGTGATTTATCGCGAAAATGTCGGACAGCATGTTAGGTTTCAACATGCTATGGCACATGCCTGCAACATTTCTTCCCTCCCTGGCTGCAGTACATGTGAGATACTAGTTCTTTGTCAGACAGACCCAGTGGGACTTACGTCGCTCTCACACTGAACGTACATCATTCGCCTGCGAAAAGCTGCGAATGTGTTATCCGATAATAAAAGTATCAGGAAACCATAGGGGCTGTAGTAGGCCCCTATACGCTGACATGACAAATTTCCTCGAGTGATCACCATCTCTAGCCATAGTCTATTAAAGAATTAATTCCGGCGTTCGACTGGAGTGGTTAAGGGAAACCGAGGGAAACCTGGGGCAGGATAGCTTCCCGAATGCGAGCTCAGTGTTTAACCACTGTGAAGCTTCGCTCCGCGATTGGCTGACGACACCCAGCACTACAGAATAAGTAACCACACAGAGGTGAAACAGAGTTCCCGCTCCTTTGCCGAGGCGAGCCCACTCGTAGATATCCCGCGCGAGCTCCTAGTAATGACATTGTACTTGGTTGGCTATTGCGTATTGGCTTGGCAAGTAAGCTAACAGGCGCTGATTGGTGAACGCTGTTTCGACATGCAGCTGAACAGTAGAGCCATTTTTCTGGTGCGTTGAAAAAATAGTTGAATATTTCACAGTGGTTTCTAAACACGATAAGCATCGAAGAAAAGTTTCGTGCTCAAAGACACGTCTTTAAATTTGCAACCATAGTGGGAGGCAATCCAGAAAATTCAATGATAACAAAGCCGGGGGATACAGTTTGGCATTGCAGCTCCGATTCATGCTCCGGGCTCGTTAGTAGCAGTGAAGTGCTATCGCGGCCGCCATCTTGCGGCGTGCTTCGGAGTGTGTCACGACGACTGCTGAGCTTCCGTATACCACCACAAGACAGCAGCACATGTCGTGAAGGCAGAGACTTAGTAGCGGCGATATTATCCACAGACTAAGATGGCTACCCTGATCCTCATTGTCTTCTGCACACACCCCTCCAACATTGTATCACGATTTGCCAGTAATTCCGCCTGCGTGCATCAAGTGATTGTGCAGTAACATAAAGTTAAAAGTTTGTTAAACTCTGTTCACGATAAGGTGAGCCACTTTTGAGATCGATCTTTGGAAAATTATACTGTCACTACTTGTGAGTATTGTTAAGGGCGCACTTACCGGCAAATAAGTTGGTAATGTCGGCGAGTAAGTATTCCCACGTCTTAACATTGCATTATAATTGTTAGGTAAACATCTGTGAATACTGAAGTTATATATTTCGCTTTGGGTTTCGTTTAATGCATGTAAGTGCAAAAATGAGTAAATTTCTAAAGTATTAACTTTGCTAATAATTTTAGAGCTTCATTTGACTGGCGCGTAAATAAAGTGCTGAGGCCCGTGGCAATGTTAATGCTACGTGTGGTGGATGAATACTCAATGTGCATACAAATGAGCTCTTAAGCAGGGCTTTCAAAAGTGATCAGTTTAGTTCGAACAGCCTTTATCCAAACTCTAGTTCTGTTGGTCTCTGTTTTGCCGCATACGCCTGTTCTGTTCGTCGAGGCGACATCTGACACGCCCACTGTGCTTAATAACGTTTGTTATTGGCTGGCCAACAGCTAGTGAATTGCCAAGTTGATTGTGTCCCTATCAGATGTCCTTTCATACGTAAAGAGAAATGCAGTCTGTAGCATTCATTTAAGTTAGTATATGAAGATTCTTATTTTCATTCACGATAATTATTTTTGATATCCTGTAATGTGATTTTTAACGAAGCAATGGAACTATATCAACGCCAGTTTTGTTTACGCTGATAGTGAAATGTTCCTTTTTAACATCGCCCAAGTTACACTCGGGCACAGTGTTCTAAGCGTTCAACGTACATTTCCGTAAACATTTTTTTTGGTGAAAAAATGGGAATTTTTATTACTGCAAGAGTTTCGTATTCGTAACGCTGGCAACACTGCCTGGTGTGGTGACGCCACCCAATCAGAGGCGTCGATCCGGTCTCGCCTCTCGTGGGTCCGGTAATTTGTACCTGTTTGTTTCTGCGAGGTGTTGATTTATTTTGTTAGTTTCGCTCGGGACGCTTTAAATCGTGCCTAGTTAGACGACTGCTAAATATTTGTAACTGCTGGTACGCCCAGCCCGGCAGCGCAGCTGGCAGGGACATGCGGGCATAAAAGGAGACAAGCAAGAAAGGAAGAAATGAAACGACGCGAACAAAAAAAAAGAAGATAATTATCGTCCCGGCAGAATACGAGCTTAAGCATCTTTTACATGTGGCAAAAAGGATTTCGTACGAGAATATCAAGATATACCTCGCGAGAAAAGAGTTCACATATCAGACTTGCAGCAGAATGTATCCTTGTATGAGAGTAGTTGATGGCCTGGGAATATCTTAGCTAGCCATAAGTATAAGAATTAAATCTCAGAAACACGAGCTGTTTTTAAGGGCAGTGCCTACCGGCTGGCACTGCGAAATTTAAATTGGATATCCCATGAGAAATGTCTCCTCAGTGCATTAATTTTAAAGATATGTGTTTCACACAAAGTGTATTCTTCAAGAAGCTTTCCAGGAGAAAATCCCTACTATCGTATAATTTCAGTGTAGAATGTTAGAAATTCCTTGCAACCACGCTATACATAATACGGCGACATCTCCGTTGTAGGGACACTTCGTAAACAATACACTTTGTTTGAAACGCCTATCTCTAAAATTAACGCTCTGAGGCGAAATTTCCTTAACATTGGATTTCCTAATTAAATTTTGCAGCTGTGAGCCGGTAGGCAGGGTCCTTAAGGCACAGCTTCGCCATGCATGGGCGTGTAAGGAATTAAATGTTAAATTTGGATAAAGATCTCTCAGTCGTTTTTTGTTTTAGTATTTTCAACTAAAGATTTTTTGTTAGAGATTGGAGGTATCGATTTTGTAAACCTTCGATTTTTTTTTTTTAAATTCGTTTTTGAATTATTTATAAAATTGTGTCATTTCAAAAATAAACTTACTGACTGCTGTTATCTTTGTAATTGTTAAAACTTAGAAACTTTTTAGGAAACAGCGTTACAGAAATTTTTGGAGAGGTTATAACGTATTTTTATAATTAGATGAATAGTAACGAATGTTGATTTTAGACATCATGCTAAACAATTTTCTCAATCAACGCAAAGGAGTGCCAATTTACAAATGCAAGCGAAATCATTTGCGTGACAAATTTATATCGGAGTAAGTATTTTGGCTCCTGCCTCGTTTGCGGATTTTGGTTCGACCATAGAACAAGGAGTAGAGTAGAGATTTCGACACTCGTTGACTCGATGCAGGCATGCAATTCCTCCACAGTATGTTCACAATTCGTACCTTAAGGCGGCCGTCTAGTTGGCGCATGCAGTAAGTTTTAAACCTGTTTTTTTTTTAATCTGCGAAAAGAAAACACACTTCTGACTATAATCCATTCACGGCTACTTCACACTTTTCTGAAGTCCTGCTGAAGATCTACTTCCAGGATATTCCTCCGCCTCGTGCAAACTAAGCTTAACGAAGTCTGAAAACTTATACCCAGAGGACAACGCACCGGATTTCCTGCGCACTCAGTTGTAATATTATTTTGCATGAGAACTTATTTCTTACTGGTTGCTACCAACACAGATTTATTCTCACTGTTTCTATCGTATTTATTATAAAAGAAATATTGCAATCATTCAATAAAATGTAGGCAAAATTTCAATTTAACGAAGAATAAGATATGTCTGCGTTTACAGAGGCATAAAACGCTTTGATACATGGCATATTTAGGAAATAACTAAATACGTGATACATGGGGTGATTTTTTAAAAGGCTTGTGTTAAAACGTCTGAAAAAAAAAAACAGTGAACGGACTACAATTGCGTATGGTACTTTTAAGACATCACGAACACTGGAAACATGGAAACATTATCTTCATGTACTCTAACACGGCTGAAACCGGCTTTTTCAGACTGCTGTTTCCGAAACGTCCGAACGGCGCAGGAGTGCGTTGGACTTTGCTACAGAGTCGCGTCTAATAAAATGATGAGTCACCGCTTAAAGTTCCTTAGTTCCAGCGGCACGACGGGAACACTGCACGCGAGTTCACAACTGTGCGCATAGAGGCGATATCGCTTTACATGCGTCGGCCGGCGTCGACCGTAGCGCTCCATCGACTCTTGAAACTCGCACACACGCCCTTCACTAGGCGGCAGACTGAAGTAATTCGCAAACGGATAAACGTGATTTCTGTGTCTGTTACTCTGTTATTACTGCGAAGAGGACATGCGCGCTGCTATGCACTGTAAAAATAATGGTAAAATTACGTTGCAACTGTAAGGCCGTATTCGCTAACTTGTATGAGAAACATAGTTTTCCTTTACGTATAAGGTAAAATTCACGCACATGGTAGTGAAAAATCCTATACATGGAAGGAAAAATTACCTTACGACGTTTGGATCTCCTAGTCGATTTGTAACTATTTGATAATTGTATAATATATATTTTTACCTTAAAATAAATTCTTATTGTTTAGTCATACAAGCTGTCCAACATGGCTCTTTATATGTAAGAAATAATTACCGCATTCTGGAGTAAAATTCACGTAGATACATAGCGGTTTAAAATCCCATAAATGAATGGAAAAATTACTTTAGGACGCGTGTAAATGGGAGGACAAGCGGAAGAAACAATCCTGTAACAATAATATTCACTTATGCTGTCGTGTTGTCGTCGTGGTATAATGGATAGCGCATCGGCCTATATTGGTAGAGGTCCATGGTTGGCGCCCACCCACCGGCAAATGTCGAGGATTTTAGATTTAAGACTTCGGTTACTATTCGTCAGAGGATATAGGTACGGTTACCATTCGTCAGAGGATATAGGTACGGTTACCATTCGTCAGAGGATATAGGTACGGTTACCATTCGTCAGAGGATATAGGTACGGTTACTATTCATCAGAGGATATAGGTACGGTTACCATTCGTCAGAGGATATAGGTACGGTTACTATTCGTCAGAGGATATAGGTACGGTTACCATTCGTCAGAGGATATAGGTACGGTTACTATTCGTCAGAGGATATAGGTACGGTTACCATTCGTCAGAGGATATAGGTACGGTTACTATTCGTCAGAGGATATATGTACGGTTACCATTCGTCAGAGGATATAGGTACGGTTACCATTCGTCAGAGGATATAGGTACGGTTACTATTCATCAGAGGATATAGGTACGGTTACCATTCGTCAGAGGATATAGGTACGGTTACCATTCGTCAGAGGATATAGGTACGGTTACCATTCGTCAGAGGATATAGGTACGGTTACTATTCGTCAGAGGATATAGGTACGGTTACTATTCGTCTGAGGATATAGGTACGGTTACTATTCGTCAGAGGATATAGGTAATAGAGAAAACTAATAGGACTAATATCTCGTGTATTTTTTAATATAATTTTATTATACAATGTAGTTAGTATTACCTTACTTGTAATGAAAATTTACTCCTCATTTGAAAGGTTATTTTACCTTTCATGTAAAGGAATTTCACCTCGAAATTTTTTTACAGTGTAGAGTAATACGTAACTTAGGCGCCATGTCTGCTCCAGCTGTCAGACTGGGTGCCTGTGAAATGAAAAATGACGCAAATACGTGACTCCGGTTGACTAAACTCGCAACGAAAGCCCACCCATTAAAGTTATGGGCGCAGTAATCTCCAGAGGAACTCTTTGTAGCTACTAAATTTACTGCCTTAAGGTTTTCTGCACGCCAAATGTTTGCCTGGAAAAAATTAACGAACAGCTATGGCGTCTCGTGACTGGGCGATCAGCTCTCCATTGTGATGCAAATGTCTTGGAAATTGCTACATTTTTCTTTACGTCTATAAACATGTTCTCATATAGTTTATAGTTTAGTCACACGTAAGGGGATGTAGCGGGTTGGCAAGATGTCAGCTAGAAACCTGTTCAACTTCCGTCAGAATTTACATATTAAAAAATGTCGCAGTACATACAGTATAATTGGATTCGCAGTAGCTAAAGGCGCGATTCGTTTGTATAGGTTGTTCACGATAAAGTGAGCACTTTTAAATTCCCTGCTTAAGATCTACTTCTGTGCACGTTGTGTAATCTTCTGGAAAGTGTAAAATTAACATTGCCATTGGGCTAATCACTTTGTTCGTGCGCCATCCAAGCAAAACGGCGAGATTATTAAAAAATTTAAGTATTTTGCAAATTTAAGATATGGAACTACTTTCCCTCTATCGTTACCAACTTGACTGGGCGTATGTTAGTCGGCGAGTCCTTTGAATTTATGCACATAGAACCAGTGAAAAGTTGATTTGAAAATAGCTCAGTGAACTGTAAGCAGTCAATAAGAATATTGACCGTATTATTTGAAGTACTATTTTCCATGTGTCAAAACAGGATGTATTTACTGTGAATGATTAACAGTACTGCACTGTCGACAGAGTAGAGACCGCGTACTAGCCATAACACTACTGAGCGCAATAGTAGTCTGTTGTTCCAAGTATCGGTCTGTGTGTAGTAAACATTGTCGACATGCCACGACGGCATAGACCACCACACTATGCAATTGCCATATTTTGAACGAGATCGTATTGTGGTCCTGAGGGAGGCTGGATGGACCTTCCGAAGAATTGCCCAACACGTAGGACGTGAAGTATCTACTGTGCATCATTGGTGGTGCCGGTGGTTCAATGTTGGTGCACATGCTCGTCAACCTGATTCCGTACGGCGGCAGCAGACGGATTCCCGTCTGGACCGCCGCATCAGACGAGTAGTTATTACCGCCGCACAGATCAGGGCCACTGTTGCACCCAGGATGTCAGCTAGGACCATCACCAATAGTTTACTGGGCCCAGGCTACGATCAAGGGTGCCGCTCGCCAGGCTTCCTCTCACACCTCATCACAGTGCAGCCCGCCTCGGTTGGTATAACGAACGACGGGATAAATGTCTCAGAGTTGTGTTTAGTGATGAGAGCAGATTCTGCCTTGGCGCTAGTGATGGTCGTTTGCGAGTGCGGCGTCGACCAGGAGAGCGGCATCGATATTCAGGACCAACTCCTGCGGCATCATGGCCTGGGGTGAAATAGCCTACGATGACCGTACGCCTCTGGTGTTTGTTGAGGGAACACTGAACAATGAACCCTACATCCAGAACATCATCCAGCTCTTTTTGTTGCAGTTTCTACAACGCCTAGGGGATGTCCTCTTCCAGCAGGACAATGTCCGTGCACACACGTCTCGTGTTACCCAACGTACTCTCGAAGATGTTCGTCATCTCCTCTGACCTGAACGATCACCTGACCCGTCCCCCATCGAACATTTGGAGGACATGATGGGACGGCGTTTGGTGCGGTCTGCAATACCGGCAACAAACTTCCACCAATTGCAACAACAGGTAGAATTAGCGTGGAACACTATTCCCAAGATGACAACCGACACCTATATGATCCTCTCTATGCACTTGCAGGACTGCATCATCTCTAAAAGCGGCTACACAAGACGTGGACATTGTTGTTAAATACACTCTATAGCCTCTGTCCATATGTGTACGACCCTGTGATAATTATCATATACAGTGCACAACCTGTATAATTATTCAAAATAACCTCCATTAATGTGGGATCGTTGTGTCCGGGTGTTCATTTTCCATTTTCACCAGAGTAATTTGCACCCATGTGCCATTAATGATATTTTTTTTTTAAATTTGTTCAAGTATCATGGTGGGGGGGAGGGGAGGATTGTAATGCTTAGAGTCGGTAATTTGTGTGGAAATACACTGGCGAACTTCTGCTACTATACGAAGAGTACCACAGCAGTTGGTTGGTTCACTTTGTAGAGATTGCAGCATTTATTCCGAATAATTACATCCATTTGTTTATTATTTTCGTTTAATAATTCGCGGGAACCAGGAAGAAGAATCATATACGAATATTTTTACCATATTTGTAAACAACATGCGTCTACTAACACTTTGTAGACTATGCTCGAGTGTAGCTCGAGCAAAGTTAATTTGAAATTTTCTTTATTGTCCAGAACAAAACTCGCATGGATGTGCAGTATTTGTTGAGGCAGTGTTTAACACGACCTCGGAAGAACACGACAGCATTGCAACAATGATATTGCTAACGATAGAATTATTTTATTTGTAGCCTCTCAAAGGGACAGGATTGAATGTAAATCCTTTTATAATATAAAGGACATTTGATTGGATCGATATCAGCTCGGCTCTCCATTGCTTGATCACCGGCCAATAATAAACTCTGTAAAATACAGCGTAGTATCTGGTGTGGTATGGACTAATAGGACGATGGTGAGTTCTAACACAGACACAGACAGAACCGGTGTTCTTGCAGTAGTGGATATAGGTGACTCACTTCTAATTTGTCTTTAGTACCAGTAAATGTGTGCAGACCTCAGTGTGTTAAGGGGCCTCTCCAGCAAAACATTTCATTCGCCCCAATGTCAAGTCGAGCTGTAAGGAAGTATTGAAACGGCGATGGAAAATAGCATGAACAATCTTCGCGTGTGTTATGTTGCCTTAGAATTTAAAGCGGTTGCTATAGCGTGTTTCAATACAGCAATCTGTTCAGAAAATATACTTACAGTATTGACGCCGCGAACTACAACTGCACGCCACAGCAAAATGTTGGAACTGTTCGCCAATCAGCAAGCTGGCAGCCCAGCCAATAGGGAACCTTTCGCGGCATACAACAGCCAATCAGACGCCAGGCCCGTCCCCAAAGCCGTGCGCGGCCAACCAGAGAATGAGTACGCTACGCTTAATGACTCTAATAGGCTTATAAGGGTTGCTACAGGACTAGGAAAGCTGGAACAGTCAGCGAAATAGATTACAGATCGTGGAAATTCATGCTTGAGATATAATCTAATGTAAAATATTTCATGAATTGGCAAACATTCTCAGTACAGCCCAAGGAATTTGTCTTAACCCTTTAAGGACTGCACAAATTTACTAGTACTGAGGACAAGAGTGAAGTGAGCTACCTATATTTTCCACTTCAGCAATTACAATTGTGTTGATCAGTGTATTTCAACATACCATCGTCCTATTGGTCCTGGCTACACCGGGCATGCTTACAAGCCCTGCGACGTTTATTATTGGCTGGTCATCGGCCAATGAAGTCGCACGTTGACTGTGTGGCAATTAATGTGTCACGACGGAGTTAATGTATTTTTCAATCCCTCGTGTTCATTTGAGAAATTATCAAAAATAACAGCTTTATTCTTACCAAATGAAATGTTGACTAACAGTATAAAAAAAAAATTTATTACAATATTGTCAAGTGAATAGGTAAAACAATAAAAGTGCGAGTTTTGTCTCCAAGAGTAAAGCATTTTTACATAAACATAGCTCCGTATATATACGTGCATACTCCTCAAAGGGTTAATACTCATGGGTACTGAAAAATAATTTTCTCGTGTTAGAAATACACATTTCAGTAAGTAAGTGTATTTTCTGTAGCGTAGATGTTCAGATAATTGAAGTTCAGTGAATTTCATTTGAAAGTCTGGGAATATTTTTTCCATTGATTTAAAAACCTGGAAAGGTCAAGGAAATTTGATCCTGGTAGTTTGTAGTAACCTTGCCGTAAGTTCTGTCCTCTCCACGTGTTCGGCGTAAATGTGGACCAGGTGTTGTCCTCCATATTCTCCAGACAAGTGTGTCTTATCGCTACGGCGTGGGGCGGAAGCACCACCCCGTTACTGGAACGCTGGAACCGAGTCCTGGAGAAATCGAGGCGGCCAGTAATTATCTCGCCGGGCCGGAGCAGCGATCCGAACGAAAGGCCGACGTGTAATGGTCGCATGTAAACTCGCGCCACGCGAGCTGCGGATTATTCCCCCTCCTCGGTGGTTACCGTTTTGTACGAGCTCCCGCCAATCAAGGCGCTCCGTCGCTAATAAGGGAGCAGACTTGCAGATCGCAGTTAAGGCGGCCTCCCCCGGGGAAATTAGCGAGCCTCCCCCCTCCTTCCGTGCGCCCGATAATACCTGTAATGGCGTGTATCGGCGGAACGTGACGAGGGTCCTGGATGTTCCTGGGGAGAAGGGTAGCAGCACGAGGACGACTTGCGCTTTAATTGCGCGCTCGCCGGCCGATCTCGATGGGCGTGGGTGGGCGTGTACAGTCGCGCGAAGTAGTCGCGTGCCCCTTCGCCCGCCACGGCCATATATGGGCCTGTCGTGTACAGTCGTGCGAAATAGTTATTGCAAGGAGCCGACGAGAAGGCAAGGCAAGGGAATGCGGGTATTTTGCCACCGAGTGCAGCTCCCTTCCCCGCCTATCACCGCAAGCATGTATTTTCCTACGGTTCTGGAAACATTCGCTTGATCACTGCAACACTAGGCTTGTAGCACGTCTAAGACGTTTGTTTCTTAGCGCTTATAATTAATTATTGTTAAACCAGGAAGCTGGCTACATTCTAAAGTACTAATAACATCGCATTATGAATAAATGTCGTCCAACGTGGAAGGCCTCTTTCGCGTACACTTTATTGCAATGGTTGTGCATATCTGAATAACCAAATTTTTAGTATATAAAACCTAAAAGAAATAAAATATTATAAATAAGGAATTTCTGCAAACAGTAAACAAAACCACGCAAATACGTGAATATACATTTACAAAGGCACTCTGAGACACGAGTTTCATGGTGACGGAAAAACACAAAGAAGGAATGTATACAGTTTCATTCTTTTGTAATTTGATTTAATCTTAATGTATATGTAGAGCCAATGTGTTAGCAAATAATATATACGAAAATAACACACACAAGCAAATTCTCTTCAGCGATGTATAGGACAGTATTGTCCATTTCATATAAGTGATCTCAAATTTGACAGACATTGTGACCAACCTACACATTATGCACACAGTAAATGCTCTCGCTCTAACAGTATTGTATTAGCTGACGAACTTATGCGGGATCCATGTTGTTAAGTTGGCTATTTTGATGATGGTTTTGAAAGAAAATAGTACTCGAAACTAAAAGTCGTAATTTAAAATATTTATTATCCTTACAACATTTATGGTTTAAATTATTTTTCTACAGCAATATTAAATTTCCTTGGCTAGTAGTAACGGGACTTTAAAAACACGTTCAGCATTTACGACAGAGTATGTCGACACATACGAACAGTAAACGTTTCCAGCCAATAGCTAGCCATGTTTATGTTTCCAGTTTCCAGCCTGGTGAAGGCAAATTTTGCGTGTGCTTTTTTTTCTCATCGTGTTTATTATACGAATAACTGATTGGTGTTGTCGGAATGTTTAATCGGTAGATGATTATTTTTATTTCCTTTTTCCAGACATAGTTGGTTGTAGGTACCGTTGTAGTGCGTTTTGTTGAGTGAAATGGAATATTTATCGGGACGTCGTGAAACTGCTCGTTCCGCCATTTTCCTAACCGCCTTCCACAGTGAAGTGACACGAATATTATTTCCGTATATGAGTTTAAGTTTGTTTGTATCAGGAAACGTGCGCAGTGTTGATTTTACTGAAAGATTTTGCAAATAATTTATTTAATGCATAATAAATAACAAACGTGATTTTAGTGAAGTAAACTCGCAAGGATTGCCATAGAAAAACACGTGTTCAAGAGGTTACAATAGTAAGTTTGCGTGTTTTTACACACGTATTTGTAAACCGTTAATATAATTATTGAAATGCACATGGCCTGAAAAATGCCACACTTTCCATACTCTTGTAGTGAGTGAATAATATTTGTTTGTCTACATCGTAAACTCGAGTGTAAGGTTAACTTCGGTCAAAGTGTGTGCGTGTATATATTACTGCATCTGTACGAATACGAACAGCGACGTATGTATCGCGTTTTGTATTTTCATTACAGTTATAATTTTCGAAGTTAAATAATTTTAATGTTATTTCCATACGAGCAAAATTTTTCACTGCTCCATCAAAACAATTATTGAGAATAGCATTGTAGGGCGACGGACAGTTTCGAGGCGGCAAAAAAGAGCATAACCGGTTAAAAGAGGATGCCTGGCAACCCTACTAGCATCAAATACTGTAAAATGGGCTACGCAATGACTGCCGTAATTTCGACATAATTCTAACCTTGCGACACCTGATAAAACAAAAACTAAGTTATTTACAATGTTATTGGTTATTAGGGGCAATTCAGCGTCAGTTTTATTGCTTGGCACATTAAAGTGGCCTGTGATTGGTTATGACATGCATTTAATAATCACTGCGACTGTCATTTTAACACTTGCCTTCAAGGATGAATGTAATATTTTGATAACTATCTACAATTACATTTACATGCCCTACAGCAGTTCTCAAAGGATGGCCAAACATATTCGTAAATAAATAAACGTGACAGGAATGATTTTGAACCAAAACTAGCACTATCTCGTAGTCCAGACTATAAACACATAAGTTTGGCGCCTTTTCTCCTTGCTCTCGATCTCACTGTTCCTCTGCTCTTCCTCGACAGCAAGAGCAAGGAGTTCATGCTCTATGTGAGAAAAGGAGCAGTGCTCCTGATCCCCGAACAGCCAACCAAAAAACACTTCCGGTCAAACGAACGCTCAAAATGAAAAAGAGCAGAAGTCCGAACAAACCTAAGAACATCAAAATAATACCGTCTCATGAAAGACAATAAACTAACCCCCCCCCCCCCATTTCTGCTCACTTTTTCCCTGGAAATAAAATAAAGATAATACCCTAATTGGGCCCACATATAATTGCTATGAACATTTCTCTGTGTTATTATTGATTGCAACTCTAACACTCAGGTTCTGGAAGGTTCAAAATGTAAAGCTTACTGGTCATACAAACTTGTAAGTTGTATCACTTGTATTTTTTTTAAACCTATATAAAATTTGTCAACGCTGTTATGCAGGGATACTTGTTAGCAAATAAACTTAAAGGTTTTTCCCGTTTTTAAAGGCTGTCTTTGAAAGTAACATAATGTCATGTAGGTTAAAACGTTGAAGTCTTTCATAAACGTTTTGAGCATTTTTGTTTTGCAAATTAAAAGCGCTCATATGTTTTTAACATACATTGTTAAGGATATTGTAAGAATAACAGAAGAATAATTCACATAAACAGTATTTACATTGGAAAGATAACTTTTTGATATCAAGTAAATTACAACATGCTTATCAAACAAAATTCTTTCAATTTAAGCATCCAACGAAGGTGCTCCAACATCATAAAGAAGTGTCTCATGCAACTGCGACATTCCAAAATGTATCGCTAAGGAAAATGAACTTTATGGTTTCTTCAATCTTGGGTAGGTGGAGCATCTTTTAAGTGTGTAAGTAACATGTTAGTTTGATATATTGTTGCTGTAGGTCACAGCTGCTTCTCTAGAGCGCTTTGTAACATCTCTGAACTGAACTACAGTTTTTCATTAGGTACCCGAGAACAAGCCTAGGGCTGTATTCACAATTTTGAGGCGGGAGGTTGTGCGACTGAACTTCAGTGTAAATATCAATACTGAGTTAGTCAGAAATAAGTTTTTATTCGCAACATTACAATATGAACACGTAGGTATTTGAGAAAAGTTATTAAAGTATTTTGTATGTAGACCTGCAATACTTAACATTTGAGTTTCTAAATGAGAGTTAGGCATATTAAAATTACTGAAATTGAGTAACATTTGCTTAAATATTATTATGGCTACCACCATACTTTAACATCCTGTGAATTATAATCACCATAAAAGTGTCAGGCTGTACAGAGTTTGTTGTCATATCATACCACAAAGCTGAATAATGTACTTTTAATGCAATAGTAGGCATAGCCTGTATGTAATAATGTATACTGTCTTCGAAAAGAATTTGGGGAGGGTGGCGGTATTTTGGTATTTGTGCATTCCTCGGGGGGGGGGGGGGATCTTGGTATTTGGTGTTTGTGGAAACCATGCTAAATTTTTATATTTACAAGAACTTACTTCAGGTAAGTGTGACAAGATTAGTTGTGAGTAATATATTTCAAGTATATTATAAAACATTAAAATATCTTATTCATTGACAGTCAAGATACAATTTCATTTTTGTGCATCTTGGTTACAAATTTCTTGCAAGGTAAAAAAAAAATCAATTTATATACTTATTATATGGGCTGTTAGTCATTTACATAAACTATTTATAAACTAAAAAAAAAAATGGATTGTTGCCACCCTGCAACTGTTTGAACAGCCCTTCACAGCTTCTAAAAGTCATTTTGGAGGAGGCACATACGGTTTGTTTATAAAAACAGGCAATCATATGTTGTTCCTTTACAAATACTGGCAGTTACATTGTGTTTGTTTGCAAACAGTCACCTTCAATGACAGTTCAGCTGTGGCGGAAGTATACATGGAATTGGCACAACTTTCCTAGAACTGTCAAATTTGAGACCACTGTATGACAAGGGATTGACAAGCTCTGATTCAGATAAGGAAATATCTTAATCACTTGAATCACTGGAGCCACTGTCACAGACCATGCATATAACAAAGCTGTCGATAGCATCTCCCATTCTCCCATCCTTCTCCCAATTTTTTGAAAATGCGAACAATAACTTTTCCAGTCTTGCTTGGTGACAAAGGAAATAGCTCTTCTTGTTACATTTCCTAGCTTCCCTAGACTGAAGTATCCTGTGACATTGCTTTCGCCATAACGCCGCCATTCGTCAGTTCCTAATCAGTGGGATCAGCGTGTAAAGGAAAGCTCGTCAGTAATTTCAGCTGCTCTCAGTACCAAGTGGAACGCGGCCTATGACCTACTGTTTTCGCCGTGGTTAGTAGCGTAGCTGTACAGTTACTGTGGACGCGCTCATTAGCGAGGGTCCGGCTCCAATCACCCACCACCCCTCTACCTTCTCTTCGACTCGCCGTCGCCTGCTGCTGCCGTGTATGGGGCTGTTGTTTAAAGTCGCGCGAAATAGCCTAGTTATCTGCATCCTGCCACGGCCGTGTATGGGGAGACGCTAGCGGTTGATCGCGCTACTTGTTGAAAGCGAACCTTAAACGAAATTCCTGCTCGCATCTGCAAACATTTAGAATCATGTATACAGTAATACTGGCAACACAGTGCAGAATGTTGATTTCCCGTATTTCTGCATTTAAAAATCATTCACAGCTAAAAATGTTTATTTTATTACAGATTGAATATTAACTTTTGTTTTAAGTGTAACATTATGTGTTTGTAAAAATTTGACGACTTTTCGTTCATATTTGCTTATATTTTACCTATAATATATAATAATTTATTGATAATTTATATGAATAAAAACAGGTAGAAAATAAGCGTGTAGGTAATGCCTAGTAAGAAATAGTTCTTATGTAAAATATTATTAAAGTGAGTGCGCATTAAAGCGGTGCGCTGTCCCTTTGGTGTGATTTTCTAGACTTTTATTAAGCTTTTATTTGCACGAGGCGGAGGAAAATCCTGAAAGTAGAACATCAGCAGGGCTCCGGAAAAGTTTCTTTTAAGTAACCATTAATGGACTATTGCTGTCTGGGCCAATCAGAATTAAGTTAGACCGACACAGGTCGTCTGCGATTCGTGGAGACGACAGCTAAGATAAGACGCGTGAAGATTAAAAATCAACCAATCACGAAATTTGCATCAGAAATAAGAGTTTTGGATTAAAACTACTCGTGGAAACTTATCGCGAAAAACGGGCGCACCTAATCACAGTGAACAGAAAATGCATCTTTTCATCGCAATTAAAGGATTGTCGGTGAGTTATTACTCCCTAACACCTCTCCCCCTCCCGGGTTAGTCCCTGGTTGTGTGGTCTCGATGCGGCTGCCGCGATATAATCTAACCTCCCCGACGCCAACGACATCTGTTTTTCATTCGTGGAACTAACTAACCTCCCCACAGACCGTCGCACAGATACAAGCCCGCGAAACTGCGATTGCTGGGGCGCCGTTCCACGCTAGACTCGCTGAAGAAAACATCTAACTTGACAGTGACTAGCAATGCTATCAGTTTCATTATAATTACTATATGATGTTCTAGATAGAATGAGCACTTTTGAAAGCCCAGCTTTGGTCGTGTCCCAACTGGAAGAGTGAACAACGATGTTCACTCAAAGCTCGCTCTCGCACCATCTCTGGCAGCCATGTTGTTTTCAAATCTAACCTGGAATATAACAACGCCAATTTTTGTTTCTACAGCAGTGTTAGAGATATTTTATTGACTTAACTTAAATATTACGATTGCGAAATGTGCAAAACATAACAAATTACGAATGTTGTGCTCACGTTTCCTTTAGGGTAACTGCCAGCATATTATTCAGTACTCTGCTTTGCACATAATAGTTAAGTTTTTTAAAACTCCCAAAATATGGCAAATTAAATAAGTTGCTATTTCAAAAACACTAAATTTATTCGAGGAACGTGAAAGGCGAGCAATATTTTATTTTTCACTCTTTGGACCTATTTCTCGTACTTTTCCGGTCAGAGAAATAATGCCGAAGGCATACAGAGGCCACAAGTCTCAAATCGCTAGAGCCAGGATGTGTCAGAGTGAGAGTGGAGAATGAGAGTGAGCACGCTTATAAGTTGGTACACGGCCTTAGTATCTATTTGTTAGTACATTTTCTAATCTTCCGCCATATGTAATATTGGCATTGTCATGGGCGGCCGATCAACTAAAATCCCGCTATTATTAGACCAATTTTGTTACAAATGTGCTCATCCTTGCACTTACGCGCATTAAAAAAGCGAAGTAAAATAAATAATTCCAGTATACAGAAATGTTTACCTAATGCTTTATCCCATGTCGACGGCAGGCAGAGGTGACTTCGCCGAGGTGGCATCGAGACGTCGCTAGTGTCGCGCTTTGCCACACGTGCTTGACAGCGCCACTGTCGTCAGTGTGTTTACAGGTCGAGAAACCGCATGTGGGTTGTAAACGAGGTGACTTTTTTTTCTTGCAGGCAGTATCACTCGCGCGCTCTGCTGATTGACACAAGATGTCGCATAGGTAAATAGTTACACTTACTGGCGTCTAGTCAACCTACATAATTCGGCCTAGCTTCGTGCCAGTTGGCATTCAGGTCATATCGAACCCCCTTGTAAATAAATATCCTAAGTCGAATTATTGACTTCTATACTTTATTATATACATCATTGTATAAAAACCCCCCGTTTCATTTTTAATAGCCATTATCGGTCTTTAATATAATATTAACGCAATACACTTTTATTATGTGTTTCTCTAACTGTCGTGTTCTATTTACAACAGTAGTCTACTGGGAGTGGGATATTACGTCATCGGGAACTTCAGTATAACTATTTCAAGGCGTGGATTCTGTCTTTCGTGTAGTAAAGATTGTTGTATTTTAATATTTCGATGCTATACCACCTGAAATAGAGTTTGAATGGATAAAAAAATATCCAGTTAGTTTATTTGGCGGCTGCGGGATAGAGGTAATTATGTTGATGGGATTTGTGATCAGCGGCCCGAGATAAACTTTATCGCCTCTTTCAAAGCTTGTATGGCGACATCTTTCGGTTGTAAACAAACGAAGCCAGAGCGTAGGGAATCCAGACGATATTTATATGTTCCGTGGTTTGTAATGGGCCGTGTTCACGGTGTTAATTTGAATCAGTACACTCGGGTTATTCTGAACTTCGTGATTGGGAAGTGAGGCATCGGTGGGTTGCAAGAAGAATCAGTAACTGGGAGCAGTCGAATTTATTTAACCGAAAATCACTGGAATAATTGGCGGAAATGAAGTGAATCCGCGCCTCGTACTCTTATAATTGCCCATCTCTTCGTCGATGGGATTTTATTTATTCTTAAAAATCGGTGGCTTCACACTTTTGAACCAAACATTTGTAAAATCATCCTCTGCACGAATTGCTTGGTAGTTTCCCGAACACGTCATGTATCACAAGCATTTAGAACTTCTCTTATCATTAAAGTATCTTTTTTGCTTAAATTGTATTTTGGTGCTTATTTAATTGACAAATTAATTTCAATTTCTAATTAATAGGAATAAAAACTGCGAGAATATAGGTGTTCTGGTAGTTCTTATTGAAAATAGTGTTACGCGCTGCGGCTGTCCGGCGCCGTAATCAAGACTTAGGTAAACTCTTAACCATCCGTTTCATCACTCAGTTGCCCGTCTGTCCCGCGGTCACGTGATTTTCAACCAATCGCAGGTCAACTTTTTTTTTCTCTCCATCAATCCGTCAAATATATCTCAAACTTTATTATTTGACGGAGCGGTGGATGGTCCATCGCCTTGTAATATCGTTCCTTGAACATGGCTGTCGGAAAACATTACTTGTTCAGTTGTCTGAATATTTTTCGTTTTAAATACACAAAGCAGTGAAGTTGTTTATTTTTTTTCATTGCACCTTTTAATTGAACTGAAAATAACTTGTAGATTTTCAGAGGATACGCTGATAAATAATGTTAGGGAAAATATTTATGACATTCATTACAGAAATGTTTGTCTCTGCGCGAGAAAGTTTGTGTTGTTTAGTGGTACCTCTTAAAATTGTCTGTCCAGACGGATCGACAGACGACGGATTGTAGTGGGGGGTAGCTTTCGAAAAAGCTGACGGATGACTGACTGGTACGACGGATGATCGTGAGCCCAGCTTTAGTCAAGCTTAGCTTGCTTGAGGCGGAGCAGCAGCTTGAAGGTTGACCTTTAGCAGAATTGAGAAAAGTTGTGACTAATCGTGAACGGACTATAGGATCGTAAAAAATTATGTGTTCCATGACACTTGGTCTTAATTTCATTAAGGTTTTCGCACTCAGGAGGGTTAAGTTTCGTCTATCAGCTACTTTTGCAGGCAGGAAAGAAGTGTCGTTTTGAACAAATTAAAAGTGATTCTCTCCTTATTGACACATGGTTCTCTAGCCCGCAGTGAAACGATGTTGTAGAAGATAAGCAACGCTTGTCGATGTCTATCCACGACTCTGAGAGGCCGCAGTGGTGTAGTGGCTAGAATTACCCCCCCCCCCCCCCAAGGTGAACCTGGTTCGATTCTCTGGCGGGGTCGCTCCCTCCCAGATTTTCGCATGTGGGAATCGTGTCGCGTACGATGCCGCTGGTCGGCGGGTTTTTTTTCCGGGGATTTCCCGTTTCCACCGCGTGTCCATTGCGGCGCTGTCGTAGTCCTGGGCTGGCCGGTCTCTAGGCTTTCTCTTCGCCAGATTGAAACTTGAAACGTTTGAATTTTTTTGTTAGGAATTCGCCTTAATGTTCCCGCCTAGCTGGTTCATGAAGTACGCGTCAGACACATACTATACCACTCAAGGCCACTGCAACGAACCTTCCTACAGACTTCTCACCAATAAAATAATACGTTCACCGTTTAAAGTGCCATAGGTAGACGCAGTGCAACGAGAACACTGCACGCCAGTTCAGAGCCTTGTACTATTAGCATTGTCGCCCTTCTGCCCTTGCTCTTCAAGACCGCAGACTCCGAAAACAGATCCAGGTTGGCGGGAGACTTTACTGCTCTGCGACGTCGAGATCAATTATTTTTTACTCCCTCAGGGGCAAGTAAATTGAGGATAAACATTTATTACATACATCGGTGGAGAGGGGCGGGGCTCCTCATTGTTCCACCTCTGGAGTCATTAGCGACCGCAGGGGCTCCGCCCGCCCCCTCCCTCCCTCCAGGCGCCCCACGTCGCAAATATTATTAATAACGTCGTTGAAAACGTGAGGCTGAAACCGACAACTACGTAGGCGCTATCAAGATCGGCGACTGGTTCCCCGCCGGGCCCTGCGCTTTCGTGCGGTCGCGAGGAACATATCGCTTCTTAGGGCGAGGTCCATGATCCGTGCCTGTTAGCTGGAGGCTGCTCTCCTGGGGAACCTCGTCATGCTGGACCGCTTCGCCTCTAGCTGCTCCCATGTGACGGCCTACGCACATCAAACTACGCCTAGCTTCACCCCCCGTCTTGCAAAACTGTCCCTACACGTCATTGCTAAGTCTCGTGAGGAAATTAATATCACGTGGTTTTAGAACATTTTTCAATGTATTTCGATTATCGCATTTTAGACACATATTTGCAATTATGGGGAAACATATGGTAAGGATGGTAGGCTTAACGTCTCGTCGACAGCGAGGTCATTAGAGACGGTGCAAGTTGCATAGGGAAGAGGGATTGGGGAAGGAATGGGGCATGGCCCTTTGTAAGGGACCCATCCCAGCATTCGCCTGGAGTGATTTCGGGAAACCGAAATCAGGATATCCGGCCCGGGAATCGAACCCGAGTCCAGTGTGTTACCACTGCGCCACCTCGCTCGGTAATGGGAAAATATATATAAACATATTTTTGTAAAATAAGTATTTTTACAGTGCAAACCCAAACCCTTGACATAACGCTCCCTACCCCCGGGGGTGGGGGAGGGTATCTCTTTCTTTCAAAATAACATATTTTGTGAGGAAACAGAGACGGAGATGTATTTACAGAGGTGTTGGCAGAAACCGTCACAACATGAACAAGGACACGAATGTCATTGCGGTTCCTTTGATGTGGATGTACCCACTCTCCGATTGGCAAGCTGAAAATAGTAAGAAACCAGCATGTCGGGGGGAGGTTCCTCTTAAGGTCGAAGTAAAGCAACTGGCTAGGTGGAGCACTGCACCCGACTATAAAACGTGAAGAACTCGTCAGCATGTCGGGGGGAGGTTCCTCTTAAGGTTGAAGTAAAGCAACTGGCTAGGTGGAGCACTGCACCCGACTATACAACGTGAAGAACTCGTCAGCATGTCGGGGGGAGGTTCCTCTTAAGGTTGAAGTAAAGCAACTGGCTAGGTGGAGCACTGCACCCGACTATACAACGTGAAGAACTCGTAAAAAAGTAGAACACACCCCATAAAAGTTATCAGAAAAGTGTGATATGCTGGAGATGAAAGAAGAATGCATATATTTTGCAATTTTATAAAATATTTTACTAAAATATACTTTTTCAATGTAAAAGAGTATATATTATACTAAAATAGTTTGTATTTTTAACAAAATTTAAGCGCATTTCCATTCTGGATGCTTCAGAAAGAAAAATTTGCAAGAAAATCTTCGTGACAGAATATGCTCATAATGTTTACTATGCCCATGTGTAAGACAACTGTAATAATAATGTAGGGAATTATTTTTGTAATTATTTTTATGTGCGTCCATTTGCCACAAACATTTATGGCTGAAACTGACGCAAATAGAGTCGTCTCAATTTGGCGGAGAGAGCGAGATAGAGCGAGAGCACGTCGTTGTATACTCGCTGGCGCTCTCTCGCAAGCGCCATATTTCTTTACATTATTTCCGTGTTTCAATAAGGTTGTAGCAGCTTCCTGGGCCAATACTAAGTTGCTTTTTAACTGTAAATGTATATAATTTCAACTGTTTTAAACAACGAAATAACATACGTAACACATATTTATAAAAATATAAAGACGGATTTTTTTGACTATCTCTCGTTTCCCCCTCCCCCCTCATTCTGATGCAACACGACGGTAAAATATAAAGCAAAAATAATAGTATTTTATGCGCTAATGTTTATTCTGGTAGTGCTATAATTGTTTGTGAATTATTTTGAACGCGCATAAATTACTTACTATAGCCACGACGGCAATTTTCGCGTAACATGATTTCCCGCGCCTTTTGGCATCAGCTGTTAGCCAGACGTCGGAGAGAAACAAGAGACTGGTTGTCTCAATTCCACAGAGCGAAAGCGTAAGAGAGCGCCAGGTCGTGCGAAAGAGTACTCTCTTGAAAGAGTATTCTATTAACATTATCCCGCAACATATTCTGGCTTCCAAGTGCTTCGACGTTGGTGTTTCTGTCAGCGATAATCAGGCTGTCATTAGTATAACGCCTTGCCCAGTTGTCTTCGTTTGACAGTATATTCGTATGGAGGAAGGTGAGAAAGATATATGTAGTAGCTAGGTCAAATAATTTGAAGCCATTTGCTTAGAAAGGAGTTTGCGAGTTCTCATTTGTTGCATAAAGTAAATGATTTCCAACACACAATTAATCTTTGTTTTACTATCATTTCAGATTGTGAAAAGAATGACGAATATATAGGCAGGGATAGGAAAAATTCGCGAGTTCAATGACCTTTAGGCTGGACTCCACAGTCCTGTGCACACTCGGGCCTCAGAGGTTTGTTCATTGGCTGCTTCTGCAGAGAGTAACTCATTATACTCCACACCTGGCAGTATGGTCTTAGTGATTGCAGCTCGAGACTGGCATGAGCAATGCGCGAGGGGCAGGAAGCCAGAGCGCGGTCCCATTTAGCGGGCACGTGTGCACGACCCTGGGGCATATGTTAAACAAGGTAGGCGCGACTGTTTGGCGCCCACACGGTCGACATCTCGATGCCGACCTAGATCAACACGCGCTCTGCAGCTATGCGCCCGCCGCCTCAGATGGGACGGGACCTCTTGTTGTCTGCCCTCAATCCCCGCGCACTCGATTAACGTGCGTTAAGAGCGACACGAGACATCGTATGGGTAGGGACATGCAGAATTCGCGTTTGTTTGTCATCAGGCTCTATCATCAGGAAGTCATTTGTCATCAGGGAGTGAAGTGAAGAGATTTGGACGGCTTTTAACATCTAGGTCTTGAGAGCCGATGAGGTTGATTGAGTTGAGTATGGAGCAGCGCCGGAATGAAAAGGGCAAGGGAAACGGGAGATCTCCGAGAAAACCCCGCCGACCAACGGCATCGTCCGGAACTATTCCCACTTGCGAAAATCTAGAGTGACCCGGCCGGGGATTGAACCTGGATCGCCTTGGTGGGAGGTGAGCAGTCTAACCGCTCACCCACCGTGACCGCCCTGTGTCCACTAGAGCCGGCGTCGTTTCTTCATTGGCTGCTGCTTAGATGTGAAGACTCTTTCTCTTTAACTAAACTGCACGTGATTGGAGCAAACAAAGTGTTACTTTATTGGTGCGGAGTCACCCAGGGCGTGTCACATAAAGTGTGTTCCAATGACAGACGTATTGCAAAGGTACATGTGTTTCAATTTTAACATGTCCCTAAATAATAACGCGAATTTAGCAGCTCTACTTATGAGCAGGGACCTGAAAAGTTCGCGATTTCAATGACCTGCAGGCTAGACTATACAGTCGTATGTACAGATAAGCCGATGTCAACTGTGCATTGGTTGTCTGTTGTCACAGTGGAAGGCGACTATTGGGCCAGTATTTTACTGGAGGCGTCAAACGTCGTGTGGACCAATGGCTAAAGTTATATAACCACACGTGTTAGAAATTATAGTGTATCCCAAAATGAATCTGCGAAATCTTCATGTCTCTACTTATGGGAGAGTTTAGCATAGCGTAATTTTGCACCGCTAGGTGCGCGGTGTTACAAACGGTAAATTTTAATTCAGACTTTAAGCTAAGTGAAAAATATAAGAGAAATATTTTACTAAGTTATTTTATATTTAATTTTTTATTATTACAACTATCTGGTTTTTTTAACATTCAAAATAGAGAGAGAGAGAGAGAGAGAGAGAGAGTGTGTGTGTGTGAGAGAGAGAGAGAGAGAGAGAGAGAGAGAGAGAGAGAGAGAGAGAGTTGGGTACTCAAGCGACAATATCGCTTGCCTAGTGACGAAGATTATTTAGTTGGCAAAATTTCAACGTCGAGCTCCCCGACCTACAGTTGAAGTAACCATAACACGAGCCACCAGCTTGATTCTCGACGAAACTCTTCTTATAGTCTATCCGCGGTTGCTCCACACTAATCACTTCACTTCATGTATCACATGTTTGGTTGTTTCCTAGTATGTATCAAGCGCCACAAATTTTTTGTACCTCTGTTAAAGTAAATGTATCTGATTTTTTGTTAAATTTTACTTTTACTTATGTTTTATTTATAAATTCTAATATCTCATTTATAATTAATGTAAATAAAAACGGGAAGAAAATCGTATAGGCTGTTCACGGTAAAGTCAGCACTTTTGAAGTCCTATTTACTCTTTTCTTTCGGCCATTTTTTATTCTTTAAACATTTTTATAGGCTATTCACAGTAAAGTGAGCACTTTTTGAAGCCCTTTCATTTGGAATAAGAGTCAGTAAATATATTGTATTGTAGCCTTAGACGATATTTTCGAGTCCGGTTAAATATATACACCATGTTTATTACGTACATGGCAATACGGCAATATTTATTTTAAAAAATGGCGGAAAGATAAAAATTGACTGATACGAAATAAGTTACGAAGAGCTCAAAAGTGCTCACTTTACCGTGAACAGCCTATAAATAAAAATTGCCATGTATGTAATAAACACAATATGTATATTCCACCAAACTCGGAATTAACGTCTGAAACTAAAGTAAAGAATATTTATTGACTACTATTCCAAACTAGAGGGCTTTCAAAAGTGCTCATTTTACCGTGAATAGCCTGTAGGAAATAGTTCCCATGCAAATATTATCACACTGAGAGAGCACGAATGCGGCGCGTTGTCCCTTTGGTGTAATTTTCTAGACTCGGTTAAGCTTTGTTTGCATGAGGCGGAGGAATATTCTGGAAGTAGAACTTTAGCAGAACCCGAGGAAAGTTCGAAGTAACCGTGAATGTACTACGTATACCTGCATCAACTTCCACTATTGGACGGGTTTTAGACTGCCAAGTATCTTAGGAGAATACTTACATTCTGTACCGATGCGAGAATTCCGATTGGCCCAGTCAAACACCGCTATGTCTCCTCTGCAAACAAAGAACTGCAGGTGCACGCGTGCGAAGTTGAAGACTAGCCCGTGTGGAACTGCACTCGCGGAAATCGGCTGTCCCTACGAGGTAGCAACAAAATGGGCTAACGTTCGGAAGGTTCCGTGTTCGGTGCCCTACACGGCCATCCTGAATTCGCATTCCCGTAGTACGAAATCTCTCCACAACAGCGCCTGGTACCTTACTACAGACACATGACGTTTGAACTCTTTGAGAAGCATGCACGTATATATTTGGGGCTACGTTTATATGGAAATTTCTTTACTGTTGAAGACCAGGCCCATAATTTCGTAGCTTTAATATTTCGTAGGATTTTGTCGGAAATAAAGGGAAAAAAATACAATTAATCAACAATTTATCTCTTAAGAATAAAACTGTTATCTTTAGAGTCCTGAAAAATTCGCGAGTTAAATGACTCTGTAGTCTTATGTACAAATATGCCGATATCAACTGAGCATTGGTTGTCTGCTGTCACAGTGGAGGCGACGAAAGAGCCAGCCTTCTCCAGTAGGTGTCAAGCACTGTGTGGACCAATGGCTGGAGTGTTATTAACACACGTGTTTTGAATTTTAGATAGTCCCGAAATGAATCCGCGAATTTTTCAGGTCTCTAGTTATCTTTAACATTTATCACTTTAACTGGTGCACAACCGGGGCGTGACTTCATTGACCGACGGCTAGCCAATAATAAACGTTGTAGGATGCAGTAGGCGTGTCAGGTGTAGCCAGGACCAATGGGACAAAGGTAAGTAGAAATACAGATACCAACGATACTGCTCCTATTGCTGTGGTGGAGAATACAGACAACTCACTTAAAAATTGTCCTCGATGGCAAGACATTTGTACCACCCTCAAAGGGTTAGGAATATAGAACTGAAATAACAACCTTTATAATACGAACTCCATTTGCACACTCCAGCAAATTGGCGTCACTAGTCAGCAGCATATCGGAACGCCGTTCGTCAATCAGAGCCTAATAATTAGACACCTCATAAGATTCGCGATATTTTCTGGCAGCACGCTAGAATTCGCCGTCCTATACATCTCCGAGTCGGTGCCATTTGTTTATTGGCTTCTGCAGGAGTACGGGCCCATTTACACTTCTGACTTGGTTGGATGAGACTGGGCCAGCCTTTCGTTAGTTGCTTGCTATTGGTCCAAAGCCCTCCAAGGTGTCCCCGAACAAACTGTAGTCCAATGACAAACACAATGCAAAAGCACGATTGTTTGGAGTCTAGTCTGTCCTGAAATAATGACGCGAATTTTTCACGCCCCTACTGATAACTCGCCAGCTTGTAGCCCAGCGTATAGAGATTATTTAGAGAATGCGGGCTGGCTGTACTGATTTCTCGTGAAGATGAGGAGTGTGTCAGGCATGACTTGTCGGCTGGAGAATTGTTGATGAGGATGACCATACTGACTCAGTTTCAGGATGGACGGGAACTGGCATGACTATGCGAGACAGTTAGCTGGTGGTGTAGGCTGGAGAGGAGTGTAGCGGGGTGAGCGCACTAGACGATGGATCACGTAGAGCAGGTGCGGCGGAGGATTATCCACGGCGTCTGTGCGGCTCCCACGACGAGGTTGCAACCCAGGGGCATCCGCGCACTGAGGAGGCAAGGGCCCTCTTCTCCCATTCGTTCTGGATCCATCCCTACCGCCCTCCACACTCTTCTTCCGCGGTCTTCGCAAGACGAACAATGCACAGGCAGCGCCGATCTCTCCCACGATGATGCCCAACTCTCTTCACTTCTCCACCCTGATCGTATATGCGAGTTCAGCGACCTGCTGGCCACATTTCGTAAATACAGACCCTGTCTCTGAAGGCGACGAGACAGAATAGCTAAGGATACCCGCGTGAAAAGGCTGTTCACGATCAATTAACCTTAAAAAGAAGTCACTGCTCCTACTTGCATATATTTTTACGGGCGCATTGCGACCAATGACCAGTTGATATCTGCAGGAGTGTATATAGGGCTATGAAGTCAAGACTACGGGTCATTAAATCTCGCGCATTTTTAAGGTCTCTATCGGTAACCATTTGTAACAAATTTAATTATTTATTTCGCTTTCTGTTTTTATTTTTTAATGCATCGAAGTGTAAAAATGAGCAGATTTGTAAAATATCGACTTTCCTAATAATTGCACAGTTTCACTTGACCGACGCGTGAATAAAGTGATCATGGCAATGGCAATGATAATTTTACATAAGGCTGAAAACCACGTAACGTCATGCAATTAAATCTTAAGCACGACTTTCAAAAATGCTCACTTTACCGTGAGCAGCGTATTTTATGACGGGGGGGGGGGGGGGGTGTTCTTTTATGTGGACGTATGCATGCGCAGAATTTCCGGGACGGGCAAAACGTTCCCCATTGGCTGCGTTGCCGTCTGGCAAGTAAGTTACAGGGCGCTGATTGGCGAATGGTTTCCTGACATTTTGCTGGCTCGTACTGCTATTTAGCTGGCGTGTGCGGTTGTAGCTCGCGGTTCAGAGGTTGTTTCAATTTCTGGTCCCCCCCATTTTGTCACATTTGTAGCTATAGATCGGCGCAGTGCGTAGGATATACTTCGCTGTCCTATGTATAGAGACCTGAAAAATTCGCGGATTCATTTTTCGACAAGCTATAATTCAAAACACGTGTGTTTATATAACTATAGCCATTGGTCCGCGCGGCGTTTGATACCACCTGTAGAACGGTGGCCCAATAGTCAACTTCCACTGTGACAGTTGACTACCAGTACACTGTTGACATCGGGATATTTGTGTATAAGACTGTAGAGTTCAGCCTGCAGGTTATTGAACTCGCGAATTTTTCAGGCCTCTACCTATGTATTTTCGAGCCTAAGTTTCTTGCACGTTTGTTGTTGCTCCAGTGAGTAGACCTCGGAGAAAGTGGCACGGAGTTCGTTCCGCATCTCCTTGCTGGTCTGTTATTGGCTCAGAGTTCACCTGGGTGTGGCTAATAAATGGTGGGCCAATCGCCAAACGAGCAGAAACACACAAGTGTTAAGTCTAGCGTGTCCTAAAATTAATTCACGAATTTTCCAGTCCCTGGCTATAGATGCTGTCATTAAGAGTGGGATGGACCCCCGTGGGAACCTCGCGTTCAAGGTCAAGAAGCGAGGGAGCGATACGGGCGACACTAACACGCACGCCTTGCGCCTCATCGCTCCTACGAGCAAGACAATACAAATCAGATATGTAACAGTGGGACTTTATTACACGCTTTGAAAGACCACATATTTTTTTCTCCAAAAATACACTTAATATTACACAAATAAAAAAATATTGTTTATTTTTTTAAATCTTTTCTGACAAAGAGCCGTATTTGCAGAAGATTTATTTACCGAGATACACGTTTTCGCGCAAACAACTATTTCATAAAACACGCGGGGTTCCAGTCCACTCTTAAGGTTACCGCCTAGTGAGGGACGTGGTTTGTGCGTGTGTGTGTGTGTGTGTGTGTGAGGCAAAAACCGAAGAAGCGCTACGTGCAATGCCGGCCGGCACATGTCAAGCTATATGATCTCTACATGCACAGTTGTGAACTCGGGTGCAGTGTTTCCGTGTGAGGTCCCATGGGCGCGCACACACACAGTTGGAAGACGCTTCACTCGCCTCCAATACGACGCTGGATACACCTGGGCGACATCCACCGTTCTTTACATACCTAACGTATTACCTACTAGGGACCTGCCAAATTCGTGTTATTTTTTTTTTTGGCATCATGTTAAAATTCGCAGCACTGTATATACTCGAGTCGGCGCCGTTCCTCAATTGGCTACTGCCCAAATGTGAAGACACTCCCTTTCTGAGTGAACTTTACGTGGCTGGGGCACACAATTGTGAAGTGTTCGTTTATTGGCGCAGATCCACCGGGGGGGGGGGGGGGTGTCAAATAAAGCATGGCCCAGTGACAAACGTATTGCAAAGGTAAGAGTGTATTAACTCTTTAAGGACGGCATTTATCTACTGGCATTTAGGATAAGATAGGAACGAATCCCTTGTATCCACCTATAAACAAACGCCAATCCGATTGGTCTGTATATACCTAATTGCCATTGTTTTATTGGTGCAGAATATACTCGAAACTACAGTTTACTGTAAAGATTTTGTTTTTGGCCTGCCATCAACCAATGGAGGGCCGAGTTCACCGACTACCAATCATCGTTGCATTATTCATATAACAGAATTTACAAGCCACTGTGGTAACTACAGCAAAATTTCACTAATAAATATTTTTTCTCAGGGAGATTAATTACTCTTTAATGAGTTTTAGCGATGTTACAGCATGCTGATAAACATGAGTGAAAAAGTAAACATTTAACCGTGCGTTTTTGCCTGCAAAAAACAGGAAAACATTTCTATATTAATACATCCCGAGTTACACTCGGGCTTAGTCGTTAAAGAGTTAAGTTTAAACTGCTCTCAAATAATAACACGAATTTTGTGGGCCTCTGCCTATTAGTCATGCACGCAGACAGTAATTTTCTGTAAATGTTTATGTTCATTTACTTGTAAACTACACGTACTTTCAGAGGTCTAAGTAAATTTGGACCTGTGTTGTTCGCAATAAACCTGTCGACAATGCTTATCTTTTTACAAGCGTATAACAGTCTTAAGAAACGAGTCAAACGTCACGGCGATTATTTGGTAATATTAGTCGAATGAGCACGATATCGTGCCGTGAAAGGCTACTTTATTGGAACACATTGATCTAGTCGCTCCACTGGTTGGCTGACAGCCAATAATAATCACTGTGCAGTACAGTAGGCGTGCCCAGTGTGGTATGGACCAATAAGGATGCGGTAAGTGGTCGCGCACAGACCAGCAAAGCTGGTGTTCATGTAGCGGCTCGCGTCTAGCGTGTCTCCAACGTCTGCTAAATATGTGCCGAGCTGAAAGCGCCAGCACACACGCTGACTCTAGGTTTCCCTGGCAAAGTGCCTCGCGCCGCAATAACATCTCCAGGGTGTAAGGAGCAGCTCGACAGGAATACCTCGCCGCAAGCAGAAACAGCTACCATCATCGTCTTCTATCTTGATTATTCTTCTGCGTTCGCGCCCAGGAAAAACCTGTCGGGTTCGGCTAATGTCTTTCCTGTTCATGCCCTAAGAACAATACAATGCCAAACGATTATTTCCTGTGTTTATAACTTATGTTGGAGTTCTACGATAACATACGGAACAACGCGAAAAAAGTGAAATAAAATCGGTAAGAAAATTTACCAAAGCTAAACAAAATAATATTTCCACATTAGAAATTAAAAAAGGTAAAGTGATCAAATTCGAAAACCCCCTCATTAGGAATATTAGCTGATAAATATATTTTATTTTAGTCTTAGACGTTAAATTCCGAGTGCGGTGGCATATACAAATTGTGTTTATTACTTACACATTTTTAAAATGTGGTCAAAGCATAAAAAATGGCTGAAAGAAAAAGTAACTGGGTCTCAAAAATGCTCACTTTACCGTGAACAGAACAACATGTTATTTTGCAATAATTTTATAAGGAACAAGAATACCACAGATATATTGTATGGTAATTTATTGTGTGCGTTACCTATGGTGTTATTTGAAGTTTTATGATTAAATTTCACCGTAAGTACAGCCAAATGTTAAACCTTCTGGCAACATAAATATGCCATGTATCACAAACATCCTACAATTGTGCCAACATAAGTATGCCATGTATAGTAAACGTCCTATACTTATGCCAACATAAAAATATCAATTTTTTCTAACATTGAACTTTTCTTATATTTTATTTACAAATTATTATATTTAAGAGAGGGATGAGACTGCGCGTCCAAGGTCAAGAAGCGAGGGAGCGATACGGGCGACAGTTACACGCTCGCCTAGCGCCTCATCGCCCCTACGTGCCTGGCGTGCAGTGTTTCCGTCGTGACGCTGTTGGTAATGTCTAGTTAGAAATAGTTATTTTCATGCCAATTATAATTACACACTGACAGCTAAGGATAGAAAAGAATTCGCGAGTTCAATGACTTGTAGGCTAGACTCCACAGTCATGTGTATACTAGAGCCTCAGATGTTTGTTCATTGCCTGCTGCCCCACATAGTAGCCAGTGTTACTCCACACCTGGCAGTATATGGCACTCGCTACTTGTTTCCTTGCAAGTCTGCTATTGTCTCAGAGTCGTCCAGGGCGTGTCTAATAAACTGCGGTCCAATTGCAAAGTCAACTTCAGTGTACACGTGTTTGACGTCTATCTTGTCCTGAAATGAACTCGCGAAATGTTCCTATCCCTACTGATAGCTCACGGTTGCGGTGGGCTGACCTTTTTGGTGTTATTTCCTAGACCCCGTCAAAGTTACTTCTACTACAGGTTGGCAAGCTCAATATTAAAAGTTGGGCAGAGAGAACACTTTCGCCACTAGATAGGCGCTACTGCCGGAAAGGTACCACATTTTCTCTATTCTATGTGTTGACAAACGTGATAACTGCAGTAAGTTCAAAATGTAATTAAAATACATTTTCTGGAACAGTGCGCACACCAAGCGGCGGAAGATTTTTCCAATGCCGAACTCTCCCATAAGTAAGGGCATGTGGTATGTGTGTTATATATATAAAGATTCCAGGACCAATTCTACTCTTTAGACCATATGTTCTTTCGAAGTTGGATAAATTTAAATGTCACGTGCTTCAAGTGTCTGCCCACGGATCATGGACTGTCTGTATCACAGTACCTTGTTTTGATTGGCCCAGTCAAAAAAGACATGCCTTCTCACGTAGACGCGCAGCCAATAACTAGAGACGTAAAAAATTCACGTTATTATTTGAGAACACGTTGAACTTCATACCTCTGCCACATGTTTGTCATTGGACGATACTTTACTTGACACGCCCTGGGTAACTCTGCGCCTGTAAATGAACACTTCACAACTGTGTTCTCCAATCACATGCAAGCCAGTCGAAAAGGGCGCGGCTTCACAGCTGTACAGCAGCCAATGGAGAAACGACGCCGGCTCGAGTGTACACAGTACTGTGGAGTTCAGCCTGGTTCCAAATAATAACGTGAATTCTGCATGTCCCTACCAATAACCAAAGGAGATCGTTGTGAACGTAGACTATTGAAGTATAGCCTGACCATAAATCTTTTCGCGATAAATACATGACCCTATCTATAAGATATCTCGTTTGGTTCCTAACGTGAGTAGAATGAACCTTGTGCGTGGCGGAGGAATATCTTGGAAGAAGAACATTAGCAGGTCTTCAGAATAGTTGCCAGTAGCCTTGAGAATCGATTACGATATTTTTTATTCGAGTAAATAATCGGTAAAATTATCGATTGTCTTTTATTATCCATGCATAAAAATTGACGGCAAATACTGTATATTTCTATAAATTTGTTTAAAACTGTTCTCGCCAAAATATTTTTCTGTTTATTTTGAATAGTTTATGGTATTTTGAAAAGCGAATGAGTGGTTTCACAAATAAAATGGGTCCACAACGTTGCAGTTTTAAAGAGTTCTGTCTATTTGTGATAACTTATTATTTAAATGGCGTAATTGTTTAGTAGTTACACGTTGTTCAGGTAATGTTTACAGAAAATAATCATTGTATTTATATTACGTACTTGCAAATTAGAAAATTTGTTTTTTCAAGATTATATTTTATATTTTTAAATAATGTGAAACATGTAGAACATCAATGTTTTGTTTTGTTCAAGTATAAACAGCTGAAAATTAGAATAATCGAGTTGTTTGAAATTAATCCATCAATCGATTGTAATTTAATAATCGATTATTTTTCAAGCGATCGCTACTTGCCTGTTCTGTTGGCAACCGCGATGGAAGGCGCTGAGACTGCGAGAGGTCGAGAGGAGAAGTCGGAAGAGGATTACCAACCTAATACCCCTCGCTGACACCACGAGATGACGGAAACGCCGGTTTATTGCGACGCTGATGACAGAGAGCCGCCGGAAGTCAAATAATCTCGATCGAATCGCGGAAGTTAGGCGACGTGTTCTAGTAGCAAAGCAGCTTCTTAGACACACGTGTTTCCGGAGAAACCAGTTTCCCGTGACAGGTGTTCCCTAACCCTGTTCATTCCGCATTCCCAGCGAAGAATAGCCCCAATAACATTATTTATAGGCTGTTCACGATAAAGTGAGCACTTTTATAAGGCCCTTATAAATTTTTCCTTTCATCAAATTTCCATCTTCCTGCTGCTTTTTAATATAAACATTGCAATGTTACCAATAAACACAGTGTATACATTTCACCACCATCGAAATTTAATGTCTGAGGCGGCAATAATATATATTTACTAGTTGTTAATGCCTTTTGGGAGGGCCTTAAAAAGTGCTCACTTTATCATGAACAGCCTATATCAGTAGAGACGATGAATATTCCTCCGCGTCATGAGAACTAAATAGAAAATTACTCCATGGGGCATTCGTGTTGTTACGTGCAGCGACAGGCATGCTAGCCTGACTGCGTGAGCACAAACATACTACGAGGAAGTGGGACGAAGAATTAAAAACAAACCCTTCCAGGCAGGGCTGGTAGTTACTAAACACGGGCCAAATATCTCGACTGGAAACACGGCGAACGAGGTCGTTTGCCGTCGAGAAAGAGGTCCAGAGATGGAGGCGTGCCGTCCACCGACATACGTCTTGGCGAAGTCGGTCCTTAGGAACTATTCAGAGTGGTTTCAATGTAACTAAGTAATCAAATAATAAATAATAATAATCACTAACACGATGTAACCAAGTAAACTAAATAAGAACTCCTCCGAGTGAAAGACTGACTAAAAGTTTGTAAACGAGATATAATTTATATGATTTCAATAAAGGAACGATAAAGAGGTAATTTAGTCTTCACCTTTGAGTTACGCGAAACCCCAAATTGTACGTTTAATATAAACCATAAATATCTACACACTTTTTTATAAAACGCAACAGTGTGCACTCAGTTCTACGGTTTTACAATATTTTGCACATTAACTATTTTTTACTAGGCATTACCAAAACGCCAATTTCCTTCTTGTTATTATTCAAAATAATTACAAATGAAATGTTATAACTGCTATATAAGCATAAGAAAAAGTGTAATTTAACAAAAAATATAATACTTTTGTGTTCACAGAAGTATAAAACGCCTGTGATACAGCACGTATTTAGGAAATAGTCAAACATTTTGCTCCATGGGATGCTTTTTCAAAGGTTCAATTGAAAAAGTGTGAGATACTGCGAATATACTATAAAATGATTCCTTAACATAAAAGCATTGCCAGTAGCTGCCCTTATTTAATCCTCCCAGGCCCAAAATAATATACTGTACCTACCGGTTCCAATAATTTCAACCTATTAGAATCCTGTACCATATTACCCTGGCAATGTGCTTGTTTGATTATAATAACTAATAAAATAAGTACTGTGTGTTCGCTGACAATAGCATCAATGAATACGGCGGCTTATTGCAGGAAAGATTTGCTGTTTACTAGGATCTAGCGTGTTGTTACGCGCTGCGGCTAGCACCGGCCGCAAGCTCCCGTTATGCGCATTCCACGGTTCTATGAGGAAGGGGGGAGGCGACCCACCTCGATCCTCCCGTGCCCTCAGGCAGACACGCTACGCTCACTGCCTCGTCGCCATCGCCCCTCCGCCAGGGCAGCCAGAATAATGACTGACAGCGGTGACCTAGCTGGCGTCACAGCCCCTCTTCCTCCCCTCCCTACTGGAGAAGCCGACAAGTGTACAGGATGCACAAGAATATTCTGGGAATTGGGACCCTCGGCGCAACGCGGCGTTTAGAGAAATTTCTGGGCGATGGTCTATGGCTCTATAAAATAGGAAATTTTCGCGTTTTCAACGACCTGCAGGCTAGATTCCATGGTCCTATGTATTTTATAACTTCAGCTTTCTGTTCATTGGCTGCTGCTTCCTTATGTAGCCAGTTTTACCTTATACCAGGGGGCACGGGATTCGGCACTTGATTTTTTGAAGGTCTGTTATTGGCTCAGAAATCGCCTGGGCGTGTCTAATAAACTATGTCCCAATATCAAACGCGAGCTAAATGCACACGTGGTTGAGGTCTAGCTTGTCCTAAAATGAATTCGCGAAATTTTCCAGTTCGTACCTATAAATATTGCAGCGGTTCAGTGGCCAGCAATCTTTGGCGGAAGCCATCTGGCTGAGTGTGGGTGCGAAGTTGAGTGCGGTCAGGGATGGAGGACGACGGGAGATTGCGAGACGACGGCGGACGAGGTGTTCGTGGTGTGAATGTACGAGTGGGAGGGCGTGAAACCCGACGACTGAAGATTACTGTGCGCGAGGGCGCTCGGGGAGCCCTAGAACATTGCAGACTGGTGGGACATGGAGTAAACTGAGAGGGAATAGAATAACATGTGATACGGACAATAAGAGATTGGCTTACAAACTAACTTATGAACTAAATTAAACTACTACCCATGTCTTGCCTGGGATTCGAACTGAAGAGGGCCTCCCGCACCAACTAACTGCGCTACGGAAGGTCGGCTTTGTATTTGGGGTGTGTGCTTCGTCGCCTGTGGGGGACACAGAAGAAGCAACTGGCGCCCTCGTCGCCGAGGAAGCCTGACAACGGCGACGCTCCCCAAGGTGATCGCCACGAAAACTCATTTGCATGCTAATCGAGGAGCCGCAGCATGTTGCTTTTTTTTTACTCGCTGTGTTCGTCTCGCCCTGGCGGCTACAAGGTGCGACTCGGCGAATCCGACACCGCGTTGGCCCTCGGACTAGTGGACGCTGCAGTATACAACAGCCATAAAAAACAGAGAGAGAGAGAGAGAGAGAGAGAGAGAGAGAGAGAGAGAGAGAGAGAGAGAGAGAGAGAGAGAGAGAGAGAGAGAGAGAGAGAGAGAGAGAGAGAGTTGCATAGCGAACGCCCCCTCCCCCATCTCCATTGTCGGTAGACACAACATGGTTGCCAGATTTGAGGACATCACCGCCGTTTCGGCTATTTTTCTGCCGCATTTTGCGCCGGGATTACAGCGTTGCTAACGTGAGCATCAGCAAGTCGGCTAGTGCGTTCGGAAATTCAACTGCAAATAACAAAATACCCTTTCGGACCTGATTCATGTCTTGTAAAGGTTAATCACGATAAAATGAGCATTTTTAAAAGCCCTGCTTAATATCTACTTGCATGCCCGTTGTGTATTATTCCGCCTTATTTAAGATTAACATTGCCATGGGCTTTATCACTTTATTCATACGTCGGGCAAGTGACAGTGTGAAATTAGTAAACATTTAACAAATCTGCTCAATTTACACTTCAATGCATTAAAAAGAAAAAAAAAACAGAAAATGAAATAATTAATTTAAGTTATCACAAATGGTTCCCTTGAACTTTTTATTCGACGTTAATATATGGAACTACTTTCCCTTCATCGTTACCAACTTTACTGGGCGAATGTCACTCAGGGCGCCCATTAAAATATACGCAGGCAGGGGCAGTGACTTTTTTCTAAGGTTGATTTCAAAAGTGCTCACTTTATCGTGAACAACCTTTATTCAGGTTTTGCAAATAATAAATTAATAGTACAGTGAATGAAGATATTTGGGCGGCTCTTAACATCAAGGTCTTGAGAGCCGACGAGGGTGAAGCGAAGTGAGTATGGAGCAGCGCGGGAATGAAAGGGCGGGGGTTACGAGAGAACCCGAGAAAACCCGCCGACCAGCTGCATCGCCCAGGCACTGTTCCCACATGTGACAGACAATTCCCACATGTGAGCATTCGGGAGCGACCCCGCCGAGAATCGAGCCCGGTTCGCCTGTGTAGGAGGCGAGTAGTCTTACCACTACACCACCGCGGCTCCATATTAATACTTAAAGGCCACAGGACATTTGTTTCGTCGTCACGTCCAATTAGCTGCAGGCTTCCTATTCAGTTGTGGTAATATGAATTATTCATGTCTCAGAACACTTGCATTGTTTGCGAATCACTCTCCCACAGAGAAGAGCATTGTCTGTTAAGCCTTGCAGTGTGCATGTATCGGCTAAAAATAAAGGCGTGCGTTGTATAAACAATTGAGTACACTGGTCCTGAATGCGTTGTGCACAGCTCTGATCCTGAGGAATTTGTGGTTTTCAGTTCGTAATGGAACAAGATCAATTGCATTTGGTTTGCTGACCAAATAATTTGAAACCTAGTACTATGAAAGCAGTCGTTCAAATGAACTTTTTTGCCTAAAGACGGAAAAGTGTAAGCAGTTAAAATATAAATGTTTTTGATCGAGGAATAAGACACACCCACGGTCTGAATTCATTGACTACGTTGGTGGTTTTCAGAAAATCCTTTATAGCATTCGAAAAGTAATATTTAGTTAAAAAAAAAATTATTATGAATGATTAGTGTTACATTATTGTGGAAGATTGGCGTTACTTACATTATTTCGTATGATTGGTGTTACTTACATTATTGTGAAAGATTGGTGTTACATTATTATGAAATATTGTGTGTTACATTATTATGGAAGATTGGTGTTACTTACATTATCGTGAAAGATTGGCGTTACTTGCATTATTATGAAAGATTGGGAGAGAGAGAGAGAGAGAGAGAGAGAGAGAGAGAGAGGGAGAGAGTAGTTCCATCTTAATGTTGAATTTAACACTGAACATTTGTGATTACTGAAATTATTTAATTGACTTTCTTTCTAACGCATATAAGTAGGCCTAGGGGCTATGTTCTTCGCGTAAGGATTTTATGTCCAGTTGTACTCCAAAAGACTTTAGTTCATATACACCTTCGAGGTTGTATAAATGTAAATGTCACGTTCCTCAAGTGTCTGTCCACGAGTCATGGAGGTTCAGTATCGCAGTACAACAGAAGACATGTCTTCTCACGTAGGCGCGCGGCCAATAACCAACGGAGGTCGTCTTTGCGGACGTAATATACTCAAGTATAGCCTGAGCATCAATCAGTGGCCCTACACATATGTAAGTGTTAAATCAGCAAATTCGTAAAAAAAAAATTTATTTATTTATTTCTATAACAGTCTCATAATTTTACTTAAGCGACAAATTAACAAAATGATCAGGCCCATGACAATGTTAAAGGCTGTTCACGGTTAACTGAGCACTTTTGGAAGACCTTCATAATATCTACTAGTATACACGTTGTGAATTCTTCTACCATATGTACAATTAACATTGTCATGGGCCTTGTCACTTTATTCATGCGTCCGTTAAGTTAAATTGTGAAATTATTTGAAAGGAAATATTTTATAGATCTGCTTATTATTATACTTATGTGTAGGGCCATCTGTGTTTCGCGAAAATATTCACGCGATGGCTAGACTCCAGTGTCTTATGGCATACGTACAGTGCAGTTTCCCTTCTGTTATTGGCCACATGTCTTTGTCTAGAGACCGTTCCTTACCTGATTGGGTCAATCAGAGTTAGGTAACTCAGACATTGAGTGTCTGTGATTCGCGAGCAGACAACTGCTATATGTGCGGCAGTTAAAATCACCCAATCACGAAAGTAGATCTGAGCTCTAGCGTTTTTGAGGACTAGTAGTCCTGGAATCTTTTCGTGAGAAACAGGTGGCCCTAGTAATAAACATTGCCATTAAAGTGATAAACACAGTGTGCGCTCTGAAGTTGACATCTGACGCTAAAATACAATATTAATATTTATTGACTATTATTCCAAATGAGAAGGCTTTCAGAAGTGCTGGCTTTACCGTGAATAAATTATTTTACGCTAGTCTTAGCTACATTTCACAATATTGCTTTCAGACAAAACACTTTGAGCCCTTTACATTACAAGAGAGTGAGTGAGTGAAGAGATTTGGACGGTTTCTTAATGTCGAAGTCTTGAGAGCCGATGAGGGGTGATGTGAGGTGAGTATGGAGCAGCGAAGGAGTGAAAGGGCGGGGTAGCGGGAGATCCCCGAGTAAACCTGCCGACCAGCGGCATCGTCAGGCACGATTCCCACATGCGAAAGTCCGGGAGTGATCCTGGTTCGCCGTGGTGGGAGGCGAGCAGGCTAACCGCTTAGCCACCACGGCCGCTGACGTGAAGTATATAATAAACAAGATTTTCACACATAAAAAAATGGGCGGGAAAACTTTAAGTTAGGAATGTCCAAAAAAAAAAAAAGATAACTTACATTTCTTGTGTTGTGGGTGACGCAAAAAAACAGCAAAGAAATTGTAAATTTGATCAGTGCTCGGCCATCGGCCATAACTGAACTCAATAATATTTTAAAAATTATGGTTTATTAATTTACTTCGTATACAACGTTATTCATTTTCTTTATCCGGTAGTAGCTGAAAAGGGGATCGTTGGACATATTTTTGACCCCCCCCCCCGACCACTGTAATCCAAATTTAAAGTCGTGAACTCTTGCATAATCAGTTAAATTAATTTTAAATTGTGTCTTATTTGAGGGGAGAGGGTTTAATTTTGAAGGAAGTTATTTAAAATATATTTTTTAAGAGATAGGAAAGAAAGTACATCTTTGATATAATTAAAATGATTGAGAAACTACTGTCAAGAGAACATTACTACAGAAGGTATTGGGATGATGATTGAACGAGTTAACATATAAATGGGATATTATCGTTTGTAGGGGCTTCTAATGGGTCCTGAACTCTAATGTTGTGAGTTCAGGAAGGCGGCTGTTCGTTCCGGCACCGATGATATTTTGTTTTTGTTTTTGTGACGCAGCACCGTGTTCTATGGGCGGGACGTTGTTTTTTCTCGGCGCCGCGATCTCTTCCGGTGTATGTCCAGCGCTGTATGTTCACCACACTCGCCTCGCCAGGGTTCATTGCTCCGGCTGGAGTTTTCAGCGAATGTCATACAAGGTTCCCCGGGGTTGGAGGGGAGGGAGGGGGGAGGCTATAAAAAGAACGGGAGTCAACGAGAGAGGTCGCTTGGCGGATGCCTGTCCGTCGACAAGTGTCGCCGCACACGTCCCAGACGACGAAAATCACGTGGGTACCATCCAAGCAGGACTGAAGATATTTGGGCGGCTCTTAACACCGGGGGGGGGGAGGGGTCTCGAGAACCGACGAGGGCGAAGCGAGGTGAGTGTGGAGCAGCGCCGGAATGCAAGGGCGAGGGGGAAACGGGATTTCCCCGAGAAAACCCGCCGACCAGTGGCATCGTCCGGCACGATTCTCAAGCGCGAAAATTCTGGGCGAGACCCCCCCCCCACCCCCAGGGAATCGAACCCAGTGCGCCTTGGTAGGAGGCGAGCAGTCTAACCAGTACACCACATCGGCACCGGAAAGCATTAAAAATTCGTCACTGATGCAAAGACAGCGGAAAAAAACGAGAAAACATTTTCGCCACCAAAATGTTGATAACACCCTCGCCAGTTTGTCGTTTTATGATAGGATGTTCAAGATTGTTTGACTCGGCCGCGGTGGCGTACAGTCTAGACTGCTCGTCTCCCAACATGGCGAACCTGGTTCTATTTCCGGCGCGGTCACTGCTTGAATTTTCCCACGTAAAAGTTGTGATGAACGATCCCACTGCTCGACGGGTTTCCTCGGGGATATCTCGTGTCCCCTCGCCCTTGCATTCCGGCGCTGCCCTCATTCGCCCTCATCGTCTCTCAAAACGTGCTCGATGTTAAGAGTAACCCAACACTTCTCCACTCATCTCGGTCAAGTTCTTTGCTGTTTAATCACAAACATTTTGCTTTATAGTATCATAATCCTCATTGGTCCAGTGAAATATGATAGCAGCCTCATACTTGCGTGACGGCCAATAACGAAAGAAAATTGTCAGGCGTGGGTACAGTACACTGGATCTTAGCAAACAATCGAATTTTTCTGCGGCAATCCACCGTCTCTCATCATTGGCTACGGAAAAGCCGGAAACTTGTCCGCTTGTCTTCAAAATAGCCCGAAGAACTTTCAAAACAGCTGTCAAGTTCATGTGCTACAATCATGATGTGACGAATGTTTACATTTGGTTTTTAACTTTAAACCCGCTGCTTTTAGAAAGTGGAGCTTTATTACGCGATATTTACTTTACAGGATAAGTTAAAAGTATAGTGGTTGCATAAACACACTTATTTATGTAAAGAGTGTGGCAACCTTAGTCAAAGCTATGTCATTTTGACTGTTCCGCGGTTATCATGATGATTCCTGTTCAGAATTATGCAAAGTACTTTCTGCAGAACTCGGAGCAGGTTATAACCGGATCATTTTACTCATTCATATTGTTAAAATTTCCTCAAAGTCAGTGGGCTAAATCCGGTTCGTTAAGGAATGGAGGTCTTAATAAATTAAAAAGATGATTAAAATTTCTTAATTAATGAAACATAATTACAAAGAAAATTCTCTCGTCTCAATATCTCGCAATAAGTCGATATCACTTGCAGTTTAAAAATAATGAATTCAATCAATCGAGTTTACACCATCTCAAAAAATTACTGTAATTAAATAATTAAAGATAAGTCACAATAGACAGTGTATCACAACCTATTGAATTATTTAATAAATTATATGTCCATATTTGAAAGTTTCAATATTTACAATAAAATCCGTATCACATGTTCATTCAGTCCCAGCTCAGTTTAGTCCATGTCTCGACAGTCCGCAATGTTCTAGAGTTCTCCGAGCGCCCTCATGCACAGTAGACTTCACTCGTCGGGTTTCACGCCCTCTCGTCCGTTCTCACCACGAACACCTCGTCCGCCGTCGTCTCGTACTCTCCCGTCGTCGTCCGTCACTTTCGTCGAAGTCCCTCACTGCACCGCGCGTCGCTCCATTACCGCACTCAGCCAGTTGGCTTCCACAAAGAGACTACAGATCCTTGGCCCACTGCAATATTTCATAGGGTCGTAGGCCATCGCACAGAAATTTCTCTAAATACTGCGTTGCGCCCGAGGGTCCTAGTTCCCAGAATATTCTTTCGCATCCTCTAAACTCGTCGGCTTCTCCAGCATGTGGGAGATGGGGCTGTGACGCCAGCCAGGTAGCCGCTGTCAATCATACCCCCCCTCCCGGCTGCCGGAAGAGCGCGTCTGCCTGGGGGAAGGGAAGGTCGAGGTGGTTCACCCCAACCCCTTAGTGCCGGACCTAAGCATGGAGCCCGTGTCTAGTGCGACCATAAGCACGTAATAATATATTAGCGTGCTAAACGTGCACATTTCAGTTGATTTTACAATTGGATCACAGTTTGTTATTAATAGAGACTTTGAAAAATTTGCGATTGCAATGACCCGCAGCCTAGACTCTAAAGTATTATGTACAAATATGCCGATATCAACTGCACATTCGTTGTCTGCTGTCACAGTGGGAGGCGACGATTGGACCAGCCTTCTCCAGGAGGTGCCAAACACCGTGGGGACCAATGGCTGATGTGTTATTAACACACATGTTTTGAATTTTAGCTTGTCCTGAAATGAATCCACGAATTTTTCAGGTCTCCTCCCCCTCAGGACCAAAGAAACACTGCCATGATTCCATGTGGTGTTGGCTGTTACCTATAGGGACAGGTGTTTTTTCGAGGGAATATGTATGTCCATGCGAGACTTCAATACCCCTACGTCAACAGTCACAACTTCCTTTGGTAATTGGCCGCGTTCCTACGTGAGAAGACATGTTCTTAGTTGATTGAGCCAATGAAAAAATAAGGATTGATTCGCGGACAGACAACTTGGGGCACGTGACATTTAAAATCATCCAACCACGAGAAAGCTTATCAACTAAAGTGTGTTGGGGTACAACTGGTCTTGAGATATTTTCGCGAAATAAACCTGCCCCTAGTTAGCTATAATAACGCTAATATCTTGGATACGTCACTAAATATTAATAGGCTGTTGTCTAGTTGAGGATTTGGTATAGGGAAATACTTGCTAGTGAAATTCGTTTTTTTTTTTAAAAGCCGATTTTGAAGATATAAACTTGAAATAACCAAAGTTTGAGAACTGATACTCTCAAGCTCTGTACCGAGGCAAATGTAACAATTAGTTTTTCAATAATTTGTTATTTATTTATTAAATTTTCTGATCATTCGACACTATAAATCTGAATCAGTGAGAATTTCACTGTTTCAATCAGTCAAACCTATTTGACTGATACAACAGTCACAACAGTCACTTCACTGAATTTCACTGATGAACCAGTGGAAAAAAAATGCCTCATTTCCTTCACTGATTGATTCAGTGACATTTCCCACTGATTCGTCAGTCATTTTTTCCACTGTTTTCTCAGTGGTTTGTTTTTTGACTGATGCATCATTGAAACTGCGTGTGAAAATGGCAGTCGAACATCGTTTAAAAATGGCCGTTAAACAACGTGTAAAAAAAAAAAAAAAAAAAAAAAAAAAAACTAATACAAAATACTTTCTGAAATGTGTTTCGTGTCTCAAAATGCCATTTTACGAGGTAATATGAACACACGACCTTTCATTCCGTTTGTACGTCTTTCATTTCGATTCCAATTCCATGTAATCGTCACGGCGCTCTGTTTGTAGGTTTAAACTGCATATAATGTGACGAAGAGAGTGCACTCATATACACTGTTAGTTTTAACATAACTAACTGTACCAATCAAACTAAACACGAGAAGTATGAGCACACTACTTCAAACTACACTATTTCGTAACGTAACTATAAGATATATATTTTCCTCTCCCAATTTCAACTTGGCGTGAAAGCTCAGGAAACAGGTTAATGATACAAAAGACTTCAATAGCAAAGAAGCACGTATTTGTATGCTCAAAAAAGTTCCCGGTGGTCTGTATATATCTTTAACAGGAACGCCAAAATAACCGAATTTCTTCAACATGTCCATATATCAAAGTCTTAATCAGGCAACAGCGCCTTCCTATAAAGTAAAATGCTGTCTGTAAAATCAGTGATTGCACATATGCGCCTATCCCTGTAAATATATGCTCTGGGAAAACGATTTTTTTTTCAGGAAAAGCATAAAACAATTATTTACTGCCGTCACTTTTCACTTTTATACTAATTAATATATTCAAAGGGGGAAAAAAAATGTGAACATGGATAAAATTAGTGCTTGTAGAGCTTCCCTGCACAGTTTACGTTAGGTAAAAGAGTGAAGAGATTTGGGCGGCTCTTAACAGCGAGGTCTTGAGAGTCGGTGAGGGTGAAGCGAGGTGAGTGTGGAGCAGCTCCGGAATGAAAGGGTGGAGGAACGGGAGATCCCCGAGAAAACCCACCGACACAGCGGCATCGTCCGGCATGCAAAAATCTGGAGTGAACCGGCCGGGAATCGAACCAGGTTCGCCTTGGTGGGAGGCAAGCAGTCTAACCGCGCTCAGTCACCGTGGTCCCGTTTTAGTTAAAGGAGAAAGGACAAAGTGGCATCTGTAGTGTAATCCATCGCCAGGGATAGGAAAAATTCGCGAATTAATTTCGGGACAAGATAGACGTCATACACAATGATCGTGAAGTCACCTTCGCAATTGGATCACAGTTTATTTATAAACGCCCTGCACGCCTCTGAGCCAATAGCAGACTTGCAAGGAAACACCTTGCGAATCCCACAACTGCCAGGTGTGGGACAACAGCCAATGAACTCACAGCTGAGGCTCCAGTATGCAGAGTACTGAGGAGTCTAGCCTACAGGTCATCGAACTCGCGAAATTTTCCTATCCCTATCCATTGGCTTTCTTCGCGTGTAATAACCCCTTAACACATGAAGAGTAAACTCGTTCACATCTGACATGTTGCAAGATATGTACAATCATGATAGTTTGCTGTGCAAGTCCAAAACCTAACGCCAAAACAGACAAAACATTTTCCTGGGCAATGCTACTGGCAGCTTCTGACACACAAACTGTTTTATAATTGGTTGCTTCTTGTGCTGTGGAGCAACTGAAACCTTCTCCATAGGTTCCAAAGTGTCATATGTTCAAAGAAACTCGTGAATACTATCTTCACCATACTGCGTAAAACGCAGTAATTCCGTTTGTTCGGGTGTGTTCAGTCATTTATCAGGTACGTTTTAATCCTTTCAGATCTACTTTAATTTATTGTTTCGGGTGTTGCAAGCAAAAACAAATATAATGCGTACTGTACTTAGGTCGGCACAACACTTGTTTATTTGTCGCAACCAGTGAGCTGTAGGCTGCATTGTAGGCTACAGTCATATCAACCAATTATTACCTATACCAGTAAGACGGTTTTGCCAATCGTTTATCCACAGATGAGAACATTTTGTCATTGAGCTTCGCAGAGTACGGTAAAGACCAAAAATTACCTACACGCTGCGTAATGTAGACAATTGAGTACTCTGGTTCTGAATTGGTTAAAATAATGTTTTCAAATATATGCGTCGATGGATGGCACTCAAGTCACATAGAGTAATGTGTAGCTTGGGCGGGGAAAAACTATCTCGAAGATGAGAAGATTGCATAGCGCCCAGGGGCACCTGTGTTTTGCGAAGAGTCTTTACATTTAGGATATACTTCAATACGCTACGTGCACACTTTCTGTTTTGCTTTCATTATTGGCCTCGTGTCTTTGTGAGGAGGCGTTCTGATATTAGACCGAACCAATCAATCAGAATGCGACTACTCTGGTACTGAATGATTCGTGAGCAAGTATATAAGATGCTTAACAGTTGACCCCTAATAAACCCTCAACTTCACGTGTGACTTAAAATGTATACTTGTTGAGTTTAGGATCGATTTCAATATTGTATTTGCAAGTTAAAATTTTTCATTGAGACTCTCAGAGACTTTTATAGCTACACGTGGTGTAAAAGCGATTCCTGTGTTAATACGTGAAGTCCTGATAATATATGTATTCATAACTTGGAACACTGATAATTTTCTAAAATTATTTTGATGCATAATCAAAAAAACACCTTAGCGTCATTTATCTTCCATGAATCGTCGAGCACGTGACTCGCTGGAAACAGCCAATAGAAAAATCTGCTCATCTGTGGTTGTTGACACTGTCCGTGAGTTCCAGTTCAAGGACGAGAAATTGTAGCTTTGTGTTCAAACTGTTTGTTTGGCGTTTAGACCACTTTACAGAGTTCGACGTCACGAACTCGGCAGAGATCTTAACCCTTTCTCCCGCATTAATTTATGGTTTATGGTTAGAGATGATAGTTTATCGCGGGAAAAGATGACTGTTTGCTAGGATTCAACGTACTATACACACGTCCGACAGTTTTATTTCCTTATTGGGTGTCATGCATGTATGAGGAATCCGTACTATTTCACTGGACCAATTATGATTCTGATACTATAAGGTAGAACGTTCGTGATTGGTTTGTGAATAACTTAGCCGAGTCAAACCCTTGTTTATCCAGTCATGAAAGAACCAAACCAGTTAGAGCGTTATAGAAGATATGTTGGCTATAAAAATTCTCGCGATTTTCCGTCATCTGTACTTGTGGTGTTGCAAATAAATACGGATCGCAAAATTTCGCGAATTAATTTTAGAAATAAGCTGTACTTCAAACACAATGTACATTTCAGCCACGTTTACAGTTAAATTACAGTTTATTAGACACGCCGGGTGAACTGTGCGCCAATCACAGATCTGCAAGGAAACAAGCGCCGAATCACGTGTCATCTGGTCTGAGGTTACATGCCGACAATGAAGAAACAACGGAGGCTCGAAAATACCTAATGCAATGGAGTCTAGTCTACAGGTCGTTGAACCCGCGAAACTTTTCCTATCTTTACACATTACTAGAGACCTGAGTAGTTGGCGAATTCATTCGGTGGCGAGGTAGATTTTAAACACTTGTTATTTCGTCCTTCTGCTGTGATTGGACAGCAGTTCTTTATACACGCCCCTTTTAACTGTGAGCCTGTAATAATCAGGCAGAAGCGGTGCGAGTGAGCCTTGAACAGTCCTGTACAAATGCCTAGCTTGATCGCAGCAACCCAGTGAGTAAACGATACTGTCTGGAGTGCATAGGGTCCTGTGAACTCTATCCTGCTGCCGAATCAATCGGCGAAATAATTAGGGCACTACAAATAAGGCATGCGTGCTGTATTTCAGCTGACAAATAATATGTATCATTATCAGAACCAATAATCTGTATTCTCTGTGCTTGGTGATCAGCGATATGAACCAGCCATAACATAGTGTAGAAACATGCTTTAGGAATCAGTTACCCACAAGGAAGATTATTGTTAGGTACCTGCGAAATTCGCGTTATTATTTGGCATCAGGTTAAACTTGATAGTAATATATACACTTTAGCCGGCGTTGTTTCTCCACTGGCTACTGCAGTATTGTGAAGACATTCCCTTTCTGACAGAACTGCACGTGATTGGGGCACACAATTGTGAAGTGTTCTTTATTGGCGCCGAGTTACCCGGGGCGTGTCAAATGAAGTATGGTCCAATGACAAACCTGTTTCAAAGGTAAAAATGTTTTCTGTTAAAAATGTCCTCAAATATTAACGCGAATTTTGCAGGTCCCTACCAATGAGGAAGAAGCGAGGTGAGTATGTAGCAGCGCCGGAATGCAAGGGCGGGGAAACCCAGCCTAGGAGCGACATCGTTCGGCTCGATTCCCACGTGCGAATATCCTGGAGCGACCCCGCCGGGAATCGAACCCGGTTGATGAGAGGCAAGTAGTCTAACCACTACACCACCGCGGGCCCTACTCAACTGGGACAATTAGAATAAAGTTACCCTGACACTGAACGTTCGTGATTGGCTGGCAGACCCAGCCGCGATACTCGTTCTGAACTATAGTGTCTTGGAGAACAACTTGAGAAAACGTATCGCGAAAAGCGTGTGGCCCGACGCATCATTTTCGCGAACCTATTTTAGGACAACCTATACTTTAACTGCGTGTACATTCCTTTTTGACGTGAATACGCCTTCAAATTTGCAACCATAGTGGGAGGGAGGCAATCCAGAAAATCCGATGATAACAAAATCGGGGGATACAGTTTGGCATTGCAGCTCCGAATCTATCTTCTACATTCAAAATTCAATTACACCACTCGAGCATCGCGTGCGGCCCGGTGAGGGGAGTTGGGAAAGGGGGTGGGGGAGGGAAATTTTCAGTTCATTTCGCAGCGTCCTACAACTTCCGCGGGTATACCATTTGACTAGGAGAAGCTAAGACGCTCGTTCAAGTTTAAATCGACAGCTCTCGTCAAGATCAATCGATTGTGTGTTAAAAAACATTTGTGTGGCGTGGTAATGGTGAAATTGTATGAGTTTAATGTAAAAAATAATAAAAACTTAACTAAATGTCAGTCTACACTCGTCAAAAAGCCAAGTCGAAATACGGAAATCTTATACTGTTGTAAAGAGCATCTCAAAAGCAATCCAGTGATACCTATAAAACCCCATATGATAGAGTGAAGCTGTGCAGGGAACGTAAAATAAACATCAAGGCGTCCGAGCGCGTCAACGTAGACGTATTCACGCAAAACAAACAGCCGTGTCCCCAACACAGCCACGCCCCATTTTTTTCTGTTTTTAATTGGATCATGGTTTTTAGACACGACCTGAACGATTTTGAGCGAATAATGAATGTGGCAGACAACAAGGACTGAATACCGTGTCCCATAGTCTTGGCTGAAACTGAAGCAGCAGCCAATGTACAGTCACAGGGAATAAATGGAGTAGCGATTTCTTAGATGTGTTCGGCTGGAGTTAGTACCGGAATAAGCTGATATTTCACATCTGTATTAAGTACGCTCTGGTACAATTAAGGTCGTGCCGTTGCATACCTTACTTACCGTTGCCACCAAACTTGATGAATTCGGACAGGCGGTCTCGTTGAGTTCGCAACATCTATTAGCCAGCGGATCACTTTTAATGAATGCATATTCATAAAAATAAATTCATAATTGCAGAAAGTTGTAGCAATAAATAAATGATTAAATCATATTTCAATTTGATTGACATGACTTTTGTTGTCTTGCTGATTGTACGCGAGTTTGTTTGTTTTACCGTATCTTTTGTAGGTTATGAGCATAGGCCGAGTGCACATTTATTGTTTAGACTTTTCTTTAAGGTGCACCTTACGATAGTTATTTACTTAGTTTAATAATCTAAGCTACCAAGCAGTAAGGTAGCCCTACTGAAATTTAAATGAAATAATTACTTCGTATATCAATAGTAACCTAAAAATTGCTTCTCAGAATGGCGCCACATATACCGCAAGAGCACGAGAAGTATACATCTTCGTATACTTGCAATTCGGACAGCACTTGTGATGTCACTTCCGGGGACAGGTACGCACTAGTATACACTTTAGGCCCGAACGTACTAAAGCTTGTTTGCAAGTATACTCACAGCCAATTCTGTCTGAAGTCATTTGTTTCATCTGAAACATAATTCCTCCGTTCGTTTAGGTGCCATTGCAGTGAGGAGCTGGCGGGAGGTAGCTGTAAATTGAAGAGCCGTAAAGTTGGCGCGCGTGAGTTTTATTCTACTGCTTTGGCTCCTTCATCTTGCCTTACCACGACCCGTCGACAGCCATGAGTCCTCGCTTCATACTTCACCACGCCGGGAAGAAAGTGTGCGAGTCGGAATTTATTTCACATCTTCAAGCTATTCCTCCTCGGCTATTTTAATGCCGCAAAAAAATGAAAAAAGTCGTACTTGTTAATGCAGAAGTGTGAGATTTTTGCATGCTGTTAAGAAATGCTACCATGTTTTCAAAATTTCGTTTAGGCCCCTACATTATTTTTAATCGCCATAATTAAATATTAAAAATCGCAAAATTTGAGGAACTTTGTTAATTCATAGTAATTAAAGTAATTCAACTATTTTTTTTATTTTTTTTTTTTGCCATTTCTTCTAAAGCAGTTTATTTAGACCCACTTGCCACTATATCTTGATACTCAATGAAAGTTAGGCCCGGAGAAGCTTGGTGTGGTATATTCATTGACCGTGTTATCACGGCCAGATGTGAATACGCCTGTTGAAATAACTACCTACTTACTGCAGCTGTGTTTATGTCCATAGAGTAATCTTCAGAACGTTGACTTCGTACACGAAACTCTACATTACACACTTCTATTTTTGTCTCACTTCAAGAACGATGTTCATGCCACTTTCACTGTCGTGATTTATCTTCTGCAGGTTTTGAATATAATCCTCTATTACTCTATATCGACTATCCACCTACCAATAACTTGTGTACACTCTTAAGTCCGAATCAGTGATATAAGCCAGTGAAATAATATTCACTGGAAGTAACGTGATTAACTACTGCCGACTGGCGAATCCATAGACTAAATATAAGTTAGACCACTTATTCGTCTTCTGCGCATGTACCCGACACTGACCTACCCCAATACAACACAACTGTCAAAGTCACATGGTCAACACTGATGAAGGCGTTTGTTTACATCATTATTTTTACACGTCAAGCACTTTTATATTAATAAAATACTTTTACTAGTTTTAATCTAATCAAACTGCATCACAAATTGGTTAAAGGTAGTATACATCCATCTCAAAGCATTTGTTTACGAATCAGTTTTCTAACCTAAAATCAATCCACGCCATTTTCGCTGGACGTGTTGGCAGAAAAGCAGTTCAATGTTGGGACGCGGGTATTGGCAGCCAGTTAGATCGGTCTACTTCATCTTTAGTCTAAGAAGCGAATCAGACAAATTAACTGGGAACAGGTTACTTATAGCAGCACAGTTCTTTACATTCAGTAGAAAACTCTTATAAATCAGAGAAATTCCGCTACTATATTAAATAGTTATCTGGCACTGATTATCGAACTCTCCATTTTCACTGTATCCACGGATTTGGCTCGATTCTCACTGTTTCAAGTTTAGAGTTTAACCTCGTCCTTCGTGAATGAGGTTTCTAATGCAGCTTCATATGTAATAAAACGCAATTCCCCCCCCCCCCCCGCCCCATCCTGAGCAATCCAGAAGCGGGCTCCGTGCAATACGGGACTAAGAGACAACGCAAAATTAGCAAATTTTGAGGCAGCCAGTTACAAATAGTTGTCGCCATTTACCGCAGTCTTAACATAGTCTTGAGAGCCGATCAGGTGAGAATGGAGCAGCGCCGTAATGAATGGGCGGGGGAAACGGGAGATCCCCGAGAAAACCCGCCGACCAGCGGCGTTGTCCGACACGATGCGTTCACGCGTTTATGTGAAACAGCTCTGTGAGGTTAGGAAAATATGCGTAATACGTTACAAGTTATACCGCCTCGTTTGATGTAGAACCGTTAGGGAAACCAGTTTTCAGGACTTCTTGTACTCCTAAAACACTAGATCTCAGAGCAACTTTCTTGTTTCGGTGATTTTAACTGTCACGCATTGCAGGTGTCTGCCCGCGAATATTCTGATTGGCCCAGTCGAAAAATTAACTGTCTCCCGACAAAAACACCTGGTTATAACCAATGGAAAACTGCACGCATGCCATAGTACAATGGAGTCTAGCCTTCTCGTAGACCAGGTGCCTATACTTACATTATATCTATGAATTATATTTAACTTACAATTATTATTAGTTAAAACAGGGAGAAAATAGTTGTGTTGGTAATGATTAGTAAATAGGGGTACTGAAATTTCGCGAAATGTTTTCAAGACAATTTATATTTCAAAATACGGCAGAGTAGTTTACATAAATCTTGATTGGCTGAATTACTTGTCGACATGCGTTAATTGTATGCACACGAATCACGTAGGAGCCGTGACGATGTTGCCGAATACTGAGTGGCCCGGTCAAATATGAAAACGCCTTCTCAAGTAGACAGCAACCAAACACTGTTGTTTGGTGCTTTTGTCATTGAAGTCTACCGTGTATTCATATTTATTCGCGAAAAATCGCTAGTTTTATCAGTAAGAAATAGTTCTTGTGTAAAATATTACTATCTCGCACGAATGCGGTTTATTATTTACTTGGTGTAATATAGGCTGTTCACAGTAAAATGAGCACTTCTGAAAGCCTTGCTTAAGATCTACATGAGTGCACGTTGTGTATTCTTCCGCCTTATGTAAAATTAACATGTCCGTGGGCCTCATCACTAGAGGCCCGAGAATTTCGAGGGTTCATTTCTGGACAAGTTGGAATCCACACACATCTACGTTCATGTTACGTTTGTAATTGGTCGACGTGTTGTTCTGACACCTGCTGGAGATAAATGAGCCAATAACAAACATGAAATAAATTGTGCGCCCAACCACCGCCTTTTACTACCACAACAATCAACCAATAACCAGTTGATATCTGTACGAAGGTATATAATACTATGAAGTCTAAACTACAGGTCATTGAACTAGTGAATTTATCGGGTCTTTACTCATCACTTTACTCATCACTTTACTCATCACTTTATTCATGCGTCGGTAAAGTGAAATTGTGATATTATTAGAAAAGTAAATGTTTTTTTAAATCTGCTTATTTTTACACTTCGATGAATTAAAAAAAAAAGCAGAAAGCAAAATAAATAATTTAAATTACCATAAATGGTTACTTAAAACTTTTTATTCGACGTTAATATATGGAACTATTTTCCATCTATAAGTAACTTTACTGGGCGCGTGTGAATTTTTTTAAGGTTGATTTCAAACGTGCTCACAATTGAAAACTTTAACATTTAACTTTACGATTTGACTTGACGTTTCCTTTCCGACAAGTTGTTTCTTACGGAACTTGGCACAATGGAACTGCCAAAGGTAAAGTCAATCACTCTTGTCTTTGCGATTTCGAAAAGTTGAAATTTAAAGTCATAGTCAAGCAGCCATTTTGTCGAAAATTTAACAGAGGTCACGTGGAAAGTGCGTTATTTTATTGTAGGGCGATTTTAATCTCGGTATATTAAACAAGGTTCGTCTTAAATTAAATAAATTGCGAACTAATATAATGTGAAGAGGAAACACTAATTGACGCATTTCAATAAAGTAAACAAATTAGTTTTTTGTTTTGAAATATATTTTTAATGTAAAATTTGAGCCTATTAAAAAAAAAAGGTGCGTAAAATGCATTCCTGGATAATATCATAATTATTTTCATACCAATATACACATTTTTACAAAACTCGCAGAACCGATGTTCAATTGTCTAAACTCTGACTTTACAATTGTATTGTGTATTGGTGGTTTCGTCAGAGGAAAGGAAGTGTAAAGTCAAACGCTAAAGTTTTCTATTGGGTAAGAAGCTTTATACTTGTTTAAGCTTATTTTGCATGACGAGGAGAGATATCTTGTAAATAACACTTTAGCAGGGCTTCAGAAATGTTGACTATAACAGAGATTTATCGGAGGAAGTGTGTGTGTGTGTGCGTGTACATAGACGCTTGTCGCACGGTGAGCGGGAGTAGGGTATTGTAAAGGAGTGTTTGTCAATCCGGAGGCCGGTGTGGCATTAGCATAAGGCGCCACGTGCGGACACAATGGTCGCCCAATTACGACCGTTACAAGGCGGCGCGGTGGGGGAAGATCTTCACTGTGGGCTTAACCCAGTCAGGCCTTGTGTCCACGATCTTGTAGGGCCTACTAGGTGCACAAGGCTGTGTGTGATATATGGCCGGCAGCCACAGCCCGTCTGGATGTCTGTCTCTTCCCTACGGCTTGTTTCGTCATCGGCACAAGGATAATATACTCTATTCACGGTCAAGTGAGCACTTTTTAAATAACTCTCATTTGGAATAGTCGTCAGTGAATGTATTTTATTTGAGACTAAGACGTTAACTTCCGAGTGCTGCGTCCGTTACTTACATGGCGCTATTTATTTTTAAAATGTGGTCAAAGGATAAAAAAAACGATTAAAAGGAAAAAGTAACGAGGGCCTGAACTGAAAAGTGTTCACTTTACCATGAACAGCCTATACTTATGACCGGTACTGAACATAGCAAGGCATCCGTGCTAAATCTTCCTTGTGGCCAATACGATGTCTACCTACGGAGGTGGGGCCACTGTGGCTGAGCGGTTAGCCTGCTCGCATCCCACCGTGGCGAACCGTGTTCAATCCCTGGTCGGGTCACACTCTGATTTTCGCGTGTGGGAATCGTGCCGGACGATGCCACTGGTCGGCGGGTTTTCTCGGGATCTCCCGTTTCCTCCTCCCTTTCATTCCGGCGTTGCTCCATACTCACATCGCTTCACCCTCGTCAGCCGCCCAAGTCTGCCCAAGCCATTCGAGTCATGAAAGGGTAAACTAGCTGGAGTGTTATCGAAAATATATTGGCTTAAAAAAGTTTTGGCAATTTTCCAGTGTCTTAACCAATACTGTTGAAGTAATATTCCAGGAGAAATTTTCTCTTAACCCTTTAATTCCCAGTGAAGACATCTGGCTACTTGTTGCACGAGGAAGTTATATTTAATCGGTGCTATACTCTACAAAGATCAGTGCCCATTGAATTTCCCATTGCGTAACTTATTCGTAACCCTTGCTGTTTCTCTATGCTATGTCTGATTCATATCTTCGAACACTAAACACGATGGCTGTAGCTATATATTAAATTAACCAGACCAGAAATATTAAATTAACGTGGGAATGAATGGTTTAGAAAACCACTAAGAATAGTGAAATGCTTCTCTTTACAGTCCATGTGTAAACTCGTGCAAGACAGGTCCTGGGTGGTATTGTACTCAGTGTCGGAACTCTCAACAGCACAAAGGGGTGCAGATTGGGGCCGCTCGCTGGTTGATTAGGTCTCGCAGTTGTTTGAGCTGGAATAATCTGCGACCTCGTGTCCCGCTTCCCCCCCCCCACCTGGGGATAACGAAAGGCTGGCGGGTATTAATGACGCCCCGCCCCTCCGCCTTTTAATTGGCTCGCCGCGGACAACGGATCAGGCAGCACGCCCATTCAATTGGAGCAGCTGTTTGACTTCGCTCGCCGACAATCCGCACCTTGCGCCTTGACCCCATTAACAATTTCAGCACTCGCCACTGCCTTTGTACTCCCCCACCCCACCTTCTTCTGATGAAGAGACACATCCCGAGACAGCTTTATAGCGGCGCGAGATATATGTAGGAACAACTGTCTGCGCCGGCCGAAACAATGGAACACAATTATCTCTTAACACGCATTAAGATATGAGACGCCTTTAATTTTCTTTTCTTAGCGTCTTTTTTTTTTGGTTTGAAGCCGTTATCTTGCTATTCTGCTTGAGCATGCAACGTCTTCGCTGTCCCCAGACGAATTACTGGTCCATCGTATTACAGAGTGAAACCGCAGGAAGATCACACGAATATGGTTGAGAACAAGCTGGACCTAAACACGTATACATTTGAGTGTCTTTTCGCAGTTGCTTGGGTAACACTTTAATTGGACCCCGCCCTCAAAGAGTCATCTAATGATGTTCAAGTAGACAAGGACGTTATTGTTAGAGTTTAATGGCAACGGTAATGAAATATTTCTAAAGTAGGTGTTATCAATTGGCAGTAGTCATTGCCGAAATTAAACAGAAGAACAAAACAAAAAACAAAGAAAATATCAATAGACCTAAATGAATGACATAAACTAGAAGCCAAATAAGAACACAACTCTCAATAAAACCTGATTTAACTATCGAAAGGCAACAAACTGAATAAGATAAACAAATTAACTATAAGAAACTTTTTTAAACCAACCCTTTATTTATTAATGCACTGAAAAGAGAAACACAATTATAGTAGTCACAGAATTTGTAGAACTTGTAAGACGTGATCAAAAAGCCGTAATAAACTTTACTAAAAATTATTATGTTTATGTCAATTTATATTTAATACATAAAAGCTTGGCGCGAATAGGTAAAAGCCTTACGCATGATGTATTCTTACTACACTTGCGCAAATAAGTTATACGTTCTATATTGCGATTAGTTAACAGTCTTACACATGATTTGTGCTTACTACGATTACGCAAATGAGGTATACATTCTGTATTGTGAAAAGTTAAGATTATTACTCAAGATATGTGCTTACTACGCTTACGCAAATGAGATATACATTCTATATTCCGCTAATCTTTTAAATACTAATATAAAGTGATGTAAACATAATTTGTGGTAAAGTTTATTACGGCTTTTCGACCACAGCTTACAAGTTCTACAATTTCTGTAACTACTATAATTGTTTTTCTCTTTTTGGTATATTTATAAGTAAAAGGTTGATTAAAAAATTTTTTTTGTTAATTTCTTTTTTTAGACTTAAATTTCTTTTTGTTATTATTAGGCCTATATATGTAGACTATTTGTAGATTCATTCACACATTCGTGAGACAAAAAAGACTAAAAAGTGCAGTTAAACACTGGTGCCCCCTTCCAAACTTTGGGCTGCAACCTGACGAACAGTAATGCGCTGCAGGCAGACTGCACACCAGTTCAGTGCATAGAGGTCGGACAGACACAATACATACAAACAATGCTAGTCAAATAAACGCTTGTAATGACGACCAACAACCGCAATACTGTAAACCTAAATCAGAAACAGATTGTTTCGTGGTCAGAGTTCAAGGAACCAAAATAATTAAATAGAACCGAATAACGGAGAAAAGACACAGTGTATATCTTATAATCTTATACAAGTCACAATCCCAATTTCAAAAGCCACAGCAAGGCAGTAAAAAAGTGTCGCGACCCAAGTAATTTACATCATTAACACAGAACAACAATTTTTCTGCGCTCATTATGACTAATATCGGTGTCGTGTCGTTGTTTTGACTGCCCTGCTGTTTTTTTTTTATAAGGAATTGGGATTTTGCTCGTATCAATCATACTGCTTTATGGCTGGGTTAGAATAGTTTTGTTCAGTCAGTTTCCTGTTATACTCTAAGAAGGAAATAATATATTCTTGATTCGTGTTTTTGGGGCTGTTGTTCACACTTTTCCTTGCTCAGTTTATTGTCTTTCCCTCTTTAGTTCATGTTTTATCGACTATTATGTTCCTATTTGGTCCCTAGTTTATGTCGTTCATTTTCTGTGTTCTTCAATTTCTTTGGTTTGTTCTTCTGCTTATTTTCGACAGTGGAGAGTCCATTTATTAGGAAGGAACACGGAGGAAATGCCGTGCTACTTGTTGTAGAGTAAAATTGGCTACTCACTGGGACAGCAGCCTGTGAACGAATATCTAGAGCGGAATCATTCTAACCCAGAAGTTAATGCATTCCTGGACTCCTCAAGTCCTTAAAGCCGATATTACACGATACCTGCTGCCATACTTGGTCTTGTACAAGAGTTTACAAGGTCTGGTGAGCATACAAGCAGCACGACTTTACCACTGTGCTACCAAGTCACACGCATTCTTTCCTATTAAAATAAGCTAATTATATAAATTTGCTCGTATTTAATTTTTATTCTAGACAATGTTTTAAATATTTAGAACGGTATTAAAATGTAATTAAAAGTTTGTCACCGTCCATATTAGTCGTCTTTGCTAAAGAAATTCAAATAAATTTGAAAGAGTTTCAACCTCGCGGACGCATAATCAAGACGCAGGCTTCCTTTTCACTTTATTAATCAACTGTTTCAAGTAGTAGCCACGAGGAACGCTCTACGCTCTGAAACTGCAGTGTGATTGGTCAGGTACGGAAGCCGGTATGGCAACTACCACGGAAAATAGAACAAGTCCTGTTACGAAACCTCTTATGAAATGTGACCATACAAGATGGAAATTCTGTGGCTGGTTCCATACTAGCTGGCATAATAGTCGCTATGGCTGACCTTGCACAAGCTTCTACGAAGTATGGTACAGTGTCCAATGTGCTGATCTGCGGAAAGAACACACACTTGAGACGAGGACTGTTGAGTGCTTTCAAGACGTCTCGCATATTAGAATGCCGTCTCATAGCACCCCAAAATGTCTAAGATCTGCCTTTTCAAAATGCTTTATGTCGAATATACGCGTCAGGCAGATACATAAGTTCTCAGGGTCCCTACAGACCATTCACCAGTAAATTAATAGCGCCACCGTTGAAAGTGCCATAGGTACACGCAGTGTGACGAGAACACTGCTGCGCATGGCACTATCGCCCTTATCGCTCTCAGCCTCAAACGCGGAAATAAAGCTCCAGGTAGCCTAAAGGGGAAGTATTGTTAACGTATTTTCCTCCATAACTTAATTTTCCGAGACAATATTTAAAAAGCCCAGCCAATCAAAACATACGGGACGAAGTCCAACATATTTTTCTTACATGATTACTTCAACATCTGTAACCGAACTCAGACATTACCTAATTATTTAATAATGTCAACCCGACATGGGGAAAATACAAGTATAACTGACACCGTGCAAATATATATATAAAAAATTGAAGATGTAATGGACACTGCCTTCGTAAGTACTGTGTGATGGCGAGGCGGAGTGTGCTGCGCGATGGCGGGGCGGAGTGTGCTGCGCGATGGCGAGGCGGAGTGTGCCGCGCGATGGCGGGGCGGAGTGTGCTGCGCGATGGCTAGGCGGAGTGCGCTGCGCGATGGCGGGGCGGAGTGTGCTGTGTGATGGCGAGGCGGAGTGTGCTGCGCGATGTGGGTGTCACAAGCACGGAGTTGCACTTGAGTCGCTCTTCCACTTGAGAGCAGGAGCCGCGAACAATGGACCCATCACGGCGCAGCGCTCTCCACAATCCGGCGCCTAATGAAGCAGTACGTCGGTGGCTGAGGTGTGTCTCCCGACCCACACCTGCGGGTTGTTACCCAGTCTCCTTCTCTTCCCCGCCATTACCCGCGCACGCCAGCAAAATGGCGTCGCCAATCATCGGCAACATTTCCGCATACAGCACCTTCTATAGCTAGGACCACCTGCTTTCCGCGAAAAGACTCCAGGTTTATATTCGCGCCGTGCCTGAGAACGGACTTGGCTCCACCTACCTTAGTGAAAGAGAGAGACAGAATGACTTGCTAAGCACCAGCCACAGGTAGCTGTAGGCACTCCCTCCCACCTGCCGCACCGCCGTCGTAAGATTGTTTCCTTTCCTGGCGAGAAGTGGCCCGACATTGGCAGAGCTCTTACAGCGGCGATACTATAGTACTGCATGACGCGTTAGTCAAAAAAACAATTATGTGTCTGGAGAATGTTGAATTTCCATCCATTTTACCTCTCTGCCAGCCATTCAAATACGTTCATTGTCTGAGCAACTTAGGCTTGGATTTTCACAAGTGGGAATCGTGCCGAACGGCGCTGGTTGGAGGGTTTTCTCGGGGATCTACCATTTCCCCGCCCCCGCATTCGGCACTGCTTTGTACTCACCTCAATTCACCCTCACCGGCTCTCAAAAACACGATATTACCTATGCAGTTTCCAGTCGAGTAGTTGAAATATAGCGTGCGTGTCAATATTTTCGCCAAAGACAAGTGGCCCTAGGCGGAGTGAAATTCATAAGATAAAATAATGAGCAGTCCAAATCGTATCTGGTGAGTCGGGAGAGTCCATTGTCGCTGCACAAAGGGGTGGGGTTGTTCAGTTCAGTAGTGACAGCGGCCGAGAGCGGTTGGGCGAGAGCTGCCTGGCGTGTGCATGTTACCTGTAGAAAAAAAGTAAGTCGCGCAGCGCGGTAGCAGAGGGAGATGTTATCAGTTTGGTGTGTACAGTGCCAGCAGTGTCACGTGGTTCCCCTCCCTCAGCGGCTAGAGCCCTCCCCTACACTGCTTCCCTTCTCTCAAAGCTGCGAAAGAAAAATTATTTTCTCACCTTATTATTGGTTAAATTGAAATTTTACTTTTATTGGGGCTATAATTTTAATACGTCATTTATAATTAATGAGAAAAGGACTTCTGGGAGAATTGGAGAAAAAAGAGCGAAACATCATTAGATGAATACTGTGTTCCAACTAAAAGAATGGCGTCCACCAAAAGAGATCAAACAAAGAAGTCTACAGCAAAATAGAGATCCTACATGCTAGCTAAAAAAAAAAAACTTTAATTTTTTAGATTCAATACCCAAAACCGCGATGCCCTGGTTCGTGAACACCAAAGAGGGCCTTCTTTTGCTGGAAATAAAACCCGGAGATGATTTTGATAGAGATTTCTTTCGGAAGAAGATAGTGACACATGGGATAAACTGAGATGAACAACCCCAAAGAAGACGTGGTGCCCCTTAGACAGAAGAGCGCAGACAGGTTCGCTCATTACGAATGAGGGAATACTGGGCACAAAAGAAAACGAAACTCGCTGCCAAATGCAAGAAGGTGCAACGTGTCCCAGTCGGCCCCAACGAAGAAAAAAATTAGGTGAGAATAAGAGAAGGGCGAAAATAGGTCTTTCGCAAAATATTATACTTAGGGCGCACGAATGAGGTGCTTTGTCCCTCTGGTGGAATTTTCAAGACTTGGTTGTTTAAGCTTCGTTTGTAGAAGGCGGTGGAATAACGTTAAAGTGTAACAAGTGCGGGATGGACCACCGCAATTTTTGTGAAATAGTTGTTTACGCAAATACGCGTATCTCCGTAAATATAAGTTCTGCAAATACGATTGTTTGTCAGAAAAGATTTAAAAAAAAACAACTATCTATGCCCCTATATTTTTAATTTTCTCATATTGATGGTCAAATAAGACACTTTCGAAGCTTGCCTATGCGGTTTCCTTAAGCTGCAAGGAAATATAATACAAAGATACGGGAGTAGTTTAATATGTGGTCTTTCATCGCCTGCAATAAATCCCCACTGTTACATATTTAATTTGCACAGTACAGCGTCACGACGGAAACACTGCACGCCTTGCGCGTAGGAGCGATAAGGTACTATATTCCGTTCACGACTGGAGCAGACTTTCTCGGAATCTTTACTACTCCCATTTTGAAGCAATAGACAAACTATGTTCTTTCTCCGTGCTGCCAATCTGACTGTACCCGCGCCAGTCACTGTTTGCAGTAACGATGTGTGCAGCTGAGGACTAAGGTGGTGTTCAAAAGTCTGCTCTAGTCGTGAACAGACTCTTAGGCGTGCGGGTTAGAGTCGCCCGTATTGCTCCCTCGCTTCTTGACCTTGGACACGGGGGTCCGTCCCACTCTTAAGGGGGCGTGGGACATAAATTAACACCGAATACGTAAATTGATCTTTACTGGTTTTTGAAAGTCAACACAGAAAAAAGTAAAAATGGCAATCCTAGTTAATAGGTTTTGGCAACTTAACGACCAAGTATTTTGCAGTATTACTGTATCAATTTCGCATAATGTCTTGCACCACGAAAACATGCAAAAATTGACGGCGTTAGAAATATCTCGGCAGAATAACGTCACTCATGTAAAATATTTGCTCTCGTAGTTAGTAAAAACTATTCTGTATGGTTGCCCTTCCTTTGTTTTCTCTATCGGCTTCCATAAAATTTGTAAAATGTGATAAACATCAATAGCATTAATTTAATGTCCCGCACTCTCCTAAGCAGATCTTGAGAGAAGTAGAAGTAAACGTGAGAGGAATGCAGGAGGAAGACGGAGTGCAGCGACTGCAAGTCAATGCGCTTCTCCCTGAGAGATGAAGAGGGGGTAGTGGGGACCCGGCCAGAGCGGCGCAAGGAGTTGCTGACAACGATCCCAATTGCGACGATGACCTCGCCAATCCCCGCGCACTTCGAATCTCGACCGTAGTAGCACCAGCTGTGCAGGGTCCAGATGTTCGACCTCCCCGCCGGGCAACTACAACTTGCACGGGCCCACGCAGCAACTCCCGTCGATAGGGGTAGGGAAATATCGCGTTTGCAACGACCTTGTAGGCGAGACTCCATTGTCCTATAATTAGGGAAAGGTAATTTCAGGACAAGATAGACGTCAAACACTTGTACACTGAAGTTGACTTTGCAATTGGGCCGCAGTATATTAGACACGCCCTGGACGACTCTGAGCCAATAGCATACTTGCAAGGAAACAAGTAGCGAGTGCCATACTGCCAGGTGAGAAGTAACACTGGCTACTCTGTGGAGCAATGAACAAACATGTGAGGCTCGAGTATACACATGACTGAGGAGTCCAGCCTACAGGTTAATGAACTCGCGAATTTTTCCTATCCCTACTTATAATCTTCACACTTTTCTGAAGCCCTGCTAAAGTTCTACTTCCAGGGTATTCCTCCGCCTCGTGCAAACTAAGATTAACGAAGTATACAAAATTACACTAAAGGACAACGCGCCGAATTCGTGCGAACTCAGTTGTAATAATATTTTGCATGAAAACAATTTCTCACTAAGTGCTACCAACACACGCGTTTTCTCACGGTCCATCTTTATTTTATAATTTTAATGAGTTGTTATAATGTATAGATGAAATACCTGTATAACTTCATGTTAACGAAAAATAAAATACTTTTATGTTAACAGAGGTATAAAACGCTTGTGATAGATGGAATATTTTGGAAATAACTAAACACGCCATATGTGGGGTGATTTTTCAAAGGTTTAATTAAAAAAGTGCGAAGAAACCGCGAATAGACTTAACATATGTGTATTCTATAACCTCAGTTTTCTGTTCATTGGCTGCTGCTTCAGTGTGTAGCCAGTTTTACATCATACCTAGGTGGCACGGGATCCGGTGCCTGGTTTCCTGGAGGTCTGTTATTGGTTCAGAGTTCACCTGGGCGTGTCTATATAAACTATGACCCCAATAGCAAACGCGAATTAAATGTACACGTGGCTGACGTCTAGCGTGTTCTAAAATGAAATCGCGAAATTTTCCAGTCCGTTCCCATCACTGAGAGACACTGTAATTTCGCGTGTTGACCTTGCAGTGGACTGACTTCACAGTAATATAAACTCTGGAGCGAGTTGCAGTTGCGCTTTGGCCGTATCTCTTAGACTGTCGTACGTGATTGGTTCACTGAGTTTCCGAGCTGTCTGTGATTGGTTCGCTTCCCGCCTGGGCGTGTCAAACAAATGTATGTCCAATTAAAGATTCCCGCAGTCTTACAGTATTATTAGAGCTAGTGATATTTCGCAAAAAAATATGAGTACATGGTAGACTTCAATACTATAAGCACCCAACATCAGTTTGTCAATTGCCAGTGGTTGCTGTCTGCTTGAGAATGTGTTTTCATATTTGACCGGGCCGCTCAGAATTCGCCAACATAGGTACGGCTCCTAAGTGATTCGTGTGCAGACAGTTAACACGTGTCAAAAAGTGATTCAGCCAATCATGATTCGTAAACGTGCCTACAGTGTCTTGAAATATAACTTGTCCTGAAATATTTTCGCGAAATTTCATTACTCCTAAATATTATTTTATTTTGGCCTGGCGCTAAATAAATCTGCGATGTTTCCGGATCACTGCTCATCACGCTACCACAGAGTACTAGACAATACAGAGGTGAAATAGCCGCTTATTCCGCAAACACACACGCCAGCATAATGGCGTCACTAGCCAGCGACATTTTGAATTTCCATTCACCAATCAGCGTCTGGTAACGTGCTCGCCAGCCGGCGGACCACCCAATAGGAAACCTTTCACAGGACGTAGTAGCCAATTAGAGTATCGCAACCAATCAAAGAAAGAGTACGCTCACATCAAAGGAACTGCCACCCTATTTCGCCTCTGTGTACTTACTTACTCTGTGCCCAAGTCTAGCTCGGGCAACGGCATTATGACGATTTTTCGTTTTTTGGAGACAAACCTCACTTTCGTATGATTGCATTACTTTTTCAGTTTTTATGATAACTGGAAATGACCACTGTAAAACATCAGTTAAATTTTTCGTCTAAGTTGAAAAATTAATTTTTTTTAGTCATAGAACTTGATAGATTTTATATCATGTAGCACATGATCAGTCACTGTAATTGTGACACGGTCAACTATCCTAATTATTAGCTGACGGGTAGGTAGTAATATGACTTGTAAGTATGGTAAGCATATCAGGTGTAATCTGAATCAATATGGAGTTGGTAAGTGTAAATGTACAGACTAATAGAACTGCTTTTCCGCGGTGGAATGTAGGCATATATTACTCACTTCTTCTTTGTCGGAGCTGTCAGTGAAGAGACCTCTAAATGTTGAAATAAAATAAATCAAAATTTAAAAAATAATAATATGTGTTTCTTATGATGGAGTGAAATAATCTTAATTACTGCTAAATCTTTACCTTGCAAGTGAGAAAAATTTGCAGCACCCCAATTTTATAGTTGGCCATTTCAAAATTTGTAGCTTTGGTGGCAGTTCCCTCCACCCGCCTCAAAAAAATTCCGAGACTTTCGGTCGTCTCCTCCAAAGAGAGGGTGCGCGTATGTCACAACTCGGTATACTATGCTCAAGGAGACATTTGGCTCTACTAAGTCAGAGTAAGATCACTTCTACTCAAGTTAGGAACGAATCAATTTTTCTTAAGGGAGAGTTCGGCATAGGGAAAATCTCTGCCACTAGGTGCTACAGAGAAAAAGAAAGTCTCATTTCCCCCCCTTTTTTTTATTTAATAAATGGCTGAAAGTGCGAGAAGGAAAAAATTAAAAATGGACTGAGGACAATAGGAAAATTGCTATTTCTGAAGTTCGTTCATACAGAATGTCACAACAACAGACAGCGAAAACTACGCTAGTAGATCGACGGAGAGCCATTGAAGCTGGCAAAACTGTTATTCTAACCCCTCAGATGGGCAGATATCTAATGTATTTTAGTGACGAAATAGAAAAACAGCTGGATTTTTACATGCGAGATCAGGATGACAGATTCATGTCACTCAGTAGGAGAGGATTTACGAAACTGGCTTTCGATTTGGCTGAGCATCTAAAGATACCTGACCAGTTTAACAAACAACACAAAGCTGCCTGGAAGCAGTTTTATTATGACTTTATGGCACGTCATCCTGAGTTTTATCTGAGAAAGCCTTAGTCAACAAGTCTCCAGAGAGCATTAGGTTTCAATAAACATCAAGTAGATCGCTTCTTTAAAACATACTCAGAGCTGCTTGATATGTACAATTTCTCCGCTAGTAGGATACACAACTGTGATGAAACAGGCGTTTCTATTGTTCATGACATTGATGTCAAGGTGATCGCACAAAAAAGGAAAAAAGCAAATATGGAAGATCACATCGGAATAGAGAGGGAGAAATGTGACAGTACTGTTGTGCATAAATGCTGCTGGTGATATTTTCGTCCCCCCTCTTTTACGTTTTCCGTAATAAACAGCGAGTAGATGCAGTTCTGAAAAAGGATGCGCCTTTGGGAAGTATAGTCGCTGCTGAAGAAAGTGGTTGGATTGGTGCTAATGCATTCTTGAAGTGGCTGAGGCTGTTTGTTGAGAGAACTCGTCCCTCTAAAGAAGAACCAGTCCTTCTCATACTTGATGGGCACAGCAGCTACAAGGATCTTGATGTTATTCTGTTTGTGAAAAATCATTTCGTTCACATGATAAGCCAACCACCTTGCGATGCAACCCTTGCATCGCGCAGTAATGCGGCCTTTCAAAGCAGCCTACAATCAAGCATGTGGTATCTGGATAAGGAAGTATCAGCCTATGAAAATGACACAAAGGGATGTAGCTGGGATAGTCAATAATGCCTACACTTCAATATGCAGGATGGATTTGGCACAATCAGCTTTTGCATATACAGGGCTTTGGCCTTTAAACCCGGGTGTTTTCACAGGTTTGGATTTCATTCCTTCTGAGCACTTTCGTGAGATAGAGCACATTGATTATGAATCCATGACATTAACTTCAGAAGCTCAATATCTTTAGTAGAGTCAAATGTTATCGACTGAACTTTCTCTCCACCTCTTGTTCCAGCCAACCTGTTAAAACAGGGGACTGAATCATCTCTCACTCCAATAAATCTCACTGAAACACAACCAGGGCCTTCATCTGCTCACATTTCAAAATCTCCCTTCAATCCGTCACTTCCAGTTTCTTCGGTAACATCCGATTTCAAGAAAATTCTGGCAAATATCTCTCACGCAAACAGTTTTTCAGAAATTAAGGTAAAAAGAAGGAGTAATCGAACGTAGCAATATGAGGTTCTTACAGCGACACCTTATAAAGATCAGCTTGAGGAAAAAAAGAACCTGGCTGAAGAGAAAAGGTCGAAAGCAGATAAGAGAAAGGCTGAAAAGAACTACGGAGAAATGAAGAAGTAAAGACAAGGGCAAGGAAGTCTGGTGATTCTGAAAAAAGAAAACAGGAGACAATAAAACAGAGAAGTATGTTAAGAAATTAGACTTAGGTGAAGTTCGTAGTGACCCTAAGTCTACAGAAGTGACCCCAGAGTGCATCACTTATCGCGAATCGTTTGAAGAAGACTGGGTGCAGTGCATCAAATGCCAAGGTTGGGCACACGTCAAATCTACAGACCAAGAAAACAGAGAAGTATGTTAAGAAATTAGACTTAGGTGAAGTTCGTAGTGACCCTAAGTCTACAGAAGTGACCCCAGAGTGCATCACTTGTCGCGAATCATTTGAAGAAGACTGGGTGCAGTGCATCAAATGCCAAGGCTGGACACACGTCGAATCTACAGACCAAGAAAATACTGTCCATTTTACATGTGATGTTTGTAATCATCGGGCTTAAGGGGCAGTGGACAAAATTATGAAAACTATGTTCTTGTGAATTCAAAATGTTATTTTATAATGTGGTTTTCCATTATTAATTCAGTAATATCTTTAACAAGTTCTACGATGTATGTATTTTGTATTAATTGAGTACTATTTTCAATATTACTATCATTTTTAGTCATTCAATATCTTAAACCATCTAAAAGAGCTACTGGTCGATACTGGAAGACACATTATGAAATTCCCAAAATTAATACTTTTATGTTTTTGTAAATAATTAATATTTCTAATGTAAATTAAGAAAAATAGTTAGCTGTGTTGTATGAAACGCTAATTGAGCTAAAATATATATTTGTTATAACAAATGATTTCGTTGAACCTTTTAAAAGTTACGGTCAGAGATATTAGGGTGGTCGGTACTGTATCGAACGCGCATGACGTCATGAAAGCACTCAGCAGCCCTCGTCTGTAATATTATTGAGGTCTGCAGATATTTACTTGCACTTAAGACAAATTAGAAGTGAGTCACCTATATCCACTAGAATACAGGTTCTGTTGGTGGCTGTGTTAGAACTCACCATCGTCCCATTGGTCCATACCACGCCGGTCATCAACCAATGGAGAGCCGAGTTGATATTGACCCTGTCAGATGTCCTTTATCGTACAGAAGGATTTGCAATCAATCATTTACCTTTGAATGGCTATAAAGAAAATAAATTCCATCGTTAACAATATCGTTGTTACTGCGCTGTAATGTTCTTGTGCGGTCGTGTTGAACACTAGCCGAACAAAGATTGCACAGCCATGCGAGTTTCGTTCTGAACAACAAGTATATTTTAAAATTAGCTATGCTCGAGCCACACTTGAGCATAGTCTACAAAGTGTTAATAATTTCGTTAAAAAAATGTGTATTTCAAGCGTACTACAACGCAACTCCAGCGGTAGGCAGGCGGCGGCCTCATAAGAATACACAAATGAAACATTCACTTGTGGACGGAATTATTTTGCATTGCGCTAGTCCTCACAGTGCCATGCAGATCCCAGCCTTAGGTTACTGTTGATTGACCAGTACCTTGGTGAGAAATCATTTTGTTTTTGATTGGATTAAACCATGATTCGGTGACACCAATTAAAGTATCTTATATAATGTGAACCAAGGACAAACTTATGTGACCATCAACATTTTAGTCTAACATGTCTCCAAATGACGATGCGAATTCTGCAGGTGTCAACTCATCAGGTTTTTAACGAAGATTTTTTAGTGACCTGTTATCGGCCGCCTACCGTTTGTAATATATTGGGATGCTGTGCAATGGAACTTCGAAGCACATCTGTTGAGTTCTGGCCTCTTGAACCGACTGGACTAAATGGAACTCAGCAGACACGAAACCTTTCTTTATGCACTCGGTTTTATGGTCGCAAGGAATATTCAGCGACGCATGTGTTCAGCGTATTGAGGAAGAGGTGGGTGGAGTTGTATTCGAAAACAACCCCAGAGTCGTTTCTAAAGCTGCAGGCCGTAGCACAAAAGGCTCCCACATAGGGCGCGAGTATTTCAAGAGGGGTCGAGTGGAGGTTTTTGTTCATGCGTGGACATAAAGCGACTGCATGAACAATGAAACTTGTCTCTCCGCATGCAAAATAGGCGTGGAAACATGGACCAACTTGTCTCCCTCTCCATACGCGCACAGTAATGTTTGGGCCCTTCACCGGCCCTTCCAGCGTGTCGAGAATAAACACTCTGCAGCGCTGCACAACTCCTTACAATACACGAGTAGTGTTGCGAACTGTAGCCGAATTCAGCTACACTGTAAAAAAAATATTCTATTGAACTTCCCAAACTATAATGAAAGTTTTTAGACCTGCAAAATTCGCGTTATTATTTGAGGACAGTTTAAACTTAAACAACTATTTTACTTCTGCAATACGTTTGTCATTGGGCCATACTTTGTTTGAGACTCTCCGGGTAACTCGGCGCCAATGAATGAACACTTCACAATCGTGTGCTCCAATCACGTACAGTTCACTCAGAAAGGGAGTGACTTCACATCTGGGCAGCAGCCAATGGAATAACTACGCCGGGTTTGAGTATGTACAGCACTGTGCATTTTAGCTTGATGCCAAAAAATGACGCGAATTTGGCATGTCCCTACCTATACAGTACATGGAAAAATTACTACGTCACAGGCTGTAATCATGGAAATGTTTAGCATCGCTGTTATACAAAGTTGAAAATTTCTCTGAGACGCATCTGACATCTGTAGGAACATTGCCATTGATTTATGGGAAAACAATTTACCATTCGCGCTTTGTCACCGTACGTATACACTGATATGGTGATTTTACAAATGATTTCTAAGAGTGTACTACAGCTAGAACTCGTAGAATAACGATGGGGTAGATGGCTTATTCCTCTTCTGCGTATGTACGTACATACCAGCCCAAAGCAACACAACTGACAAAATCACATGGTCAACAGTGATGAACGTGTTTGTTTGCATCTTAATTTCCAAAAGACGAGCACTTATATATGAATGAAATACTTTTGTCAACTTGGTTAGAGGTTGGTTACAAATCTCTCAAAGCACTTGTTTACTCAACAGTGTTTCGACCTCAAATCTAATTCGCACCGTTTCTGCTAGTCGTGTTGGCAGAAAAGCAATTCTGTGTTGGAACGCGGAGATTGGTTTCGTCAATCAACGTGTGGTAACCAACTCGCCTGCCGGAAGTCCAGCTAGCAAAAAGCTTTCGTAGGACACAGTAGTCAATAAGAGACACAAGGCCCATTCCCCAGAGCCTCGCTCAGACAATCAGAGACTGGGTACTTGCACGTCACAAGAACCGCCACACCAGCTCGTCTCTTGTCTACTTGTTTACTCGGTGATGCCGTTTACGGTAAAGCGAGCATTTTTAATAATAGTCAATAAATATATTTTATTTTATTCTTAGACGCTGGCTTCTGAGTACGGTGGAATATACACACTGTGTTTATTACTTACATGGCAATATTTATTTTAACCAGTTCAGTCCCGAATTAATTTACGAGCTCAAGTGCTGCAATCGTTCATTAGTTTGACGAGCACTGTACTCGTAACGAGAGTGCTTCTCGCTACCAATGAACAAGGTGCTGCATGTTCGTTGACGTCAGCATTGACCAATCACAAACGAGAGTCACAGAAACTCCAACAAATCACAAGGGAATCACTTAAAACACCGGCCACTGATTCCTTGGCGTGTACAGCGCCGACCATGAATATCCTTTATGTGCAACATGTCCTCGATTGTGGACTCTGGGACTGAACAGGTTAAAAAGTTTTGAAAGTATAAAAAACAATGACTGAAAGGAAAAAGTAACTAGGGCCTCAAAAGTGCTCACTTTACCGTGAAAAGCCTATAGTGAGGAGTGTGATACTCTTGAGTATGCCCGAGTTAATGAACTTGGTCGTCCAATTATAAAAGTATTAACTAGTTACAGTGTTATCAGAATATATATTGGCTCAAATAATTTTTCGGGATTTTCCAGTTCGTGTATCAGAAAATAAATATATATTATTTATATTGGTTAATTATAAAAGTATCGTTTTACGAAACAATACAACGAAAGAAAAATATCGATTTTCGGTACATCGGAATCAAATATTTTATGTATTGAACTTGACAAATGTAAAATAGCTTGGGATAATATTGGGGCACACACCAGTATCGCGTGACAGTTAAAATCATCCAATCACGAAAGTGGCTGTGAACTATGGTGTTGTGTTGATGACACGAGGCTTCGCAGAATGATATGGCTCCTGTTTGTGGTGCATGTTTCCTAGTTAAATATAGTATTTTTTTCAATTATTCTTTCAATTCAAAACAAAGCTTATTAAAAGAGCATATTAAACGTATTTCTTTCCGATACCTGGAAAAATATGTTGATTTCCGATACCTGGAAAAAGATATCGATTTCGATAAAATATCGTTGAAATATATCAACGATATATATCGGTATATCGTTGATATAATATCGTCATTTCGATACATCGGTATTTTTTAAACATCCCTACCACATTGAGGGAGAAATCCCCTTATAGGCAAAACGCTTTTACGTATAAAGACTCGCTATATACTTGTAATTTGAACGCAAAACTAGATTCAGTTTTTTTCAGCGTTTTTAAAGTATAGGAATGCCTTAAATAATTCCTTTTGAAATGCGATACATGGCTGCGCTGTCTGGCATGAAGATCGTTGACCTCGCGAAATTTCCCTACCCTCTTTTTACCACAGTTCCACAGGCGCCAACCTGCCGGCAACGTAACGGGTTGCTCCAACGCTCTCTCGCGTGTTTTGTTTACTCGGCAACTTCGAGAAAGAATTTATTTGTTTAGGCGCGCGCGCGCCGCTTCGATTGTTTTTGTTTCCTCCGAGAGTCATACTTCCTTCCCACTCTTCATCCTCCTACTATCGCCTTCCCAGCTGCGCGGATATATATAGCATAGAAGGGAGAAACAGAGTCCGCTATTACGTTACGCCGTCGTCCTTGTTTAGGCAGGGTTACACGTTTACGTAAGCGGGCCAAACGTTTCAACGAGACATAACCTAACCATTTCACGTAACGCTAACACTTGTGTGATGGAAAAGCGTGTTAGTGCCTAGCTTTTATGTCTTACGTGATACGTGACTAACACCACGTGATCTCGTCGCTGTCCAATCACAATGCGGGCGTTGTCGTGTTATCTATGCTTTCCACGGGTTTGTTTTTACTTCCGCGATGTTGTCTGCTCACGTTTTTAATAAACGTACCACGTGCATAATTTCTCTCCGGAAATGAGGACAATGGAGTGATAGAAGTAAGACTGGGATTAGTTTTTGTTTAATTCGTAAATATTTAGGGAGCTCCACAGAAGCGTTGTTGTACGTGAAACGGGTTCGATTCCCGGCGGGGACGCTCTCGGATTCTCGCATGTGGGTATCGTGTCAGACAATGTCGATGGTCGGCGGGTTTTCTCGGGGATTTCCAGTTTCCCCCCGCCTTTGCATTCCTACGCTGCTCTATACTCTCCTCGCTTCGCCCTCACCGGTTCTCACGACCTCGATGTTAAAAGCCACCAAAATCTCTACACTTTCCACTAGACGACTACGTACAGTAAATAACTTCATGACGGTATCACATGCAACCAGGTGGAAGGAAAAAAACAAGCCTTTTATCATTCTGGTATGAGCCAATGAGAGAATAGTTGTGGCCCAAACATTTATGGAACTGACCATCCTAGACTGTTGCCAAACGAATTCGCGAATTACACGTGCCTCTATTCATAGCTAGAGCCCCGAGTATTTCGCGAATTCCTTTCGTTGGCGAGGTAGTATTCAAACGCTTGCGATTGGACGGCAGTTCTTCCTTCAACTGGCAGCAGTGTGTGTGAGTATTGAACAGTCCAGTAAAAAGGCCTCACTTGATCGCTGCACCCAACAAGCAAACGATTGTGTCTAGAATGTATAGAGAAGACTAAAGCCTAGTCTGCCGCCAAATCAATCCGCGAAATACTCGCGGCTCTATTCATAGGACGGATTGCAATCTCGAAATTCCTCGTGCGTGTACAAGAGATAATTCTCGTACAAGCACTACGAGTAGTCTCGGACGTGTACGAGGATTGTCGCGTGTCCAGAGAGATTACGAGTGAGAGGCGGACGACTTGGGCTTGAAGAAGGCGGCGCGTGGTAGAAACAAAAGGGACGCACAGATTTACGAACAGAGGAGTTCTTGTGGTCGAAGTTATTAGGCGGCGTGCCGAGCAAAAGTGGCTCAAGTTGTCCGTCAGTATCCGCGCATTCTATTTCGGGCATGCAAACAGTTTCAGAACTTAATTTTAATGTTAATAATAATAATAATAGATACCTGAATAAATCGCGGAATCATTTCGGGACAAGTTAGAATTCAAAACACTTACGTTTATATAACTATTGGTCCACACGGAGTTTGATACCCCCTGGAGAACGGTGTCGAATTGTCGCCTTCCACTGTGACAGCAGAGAACTAAAGTAAAGTTTATATCGGCATATTTGTACGTAAGACTGTAGAGTCTAGCCTGCAGATAATTGAACCTGCGAACTATTCAGGTCTCTAGTTATTATTGTAACTGTTTGATTCTCACTGTAGACAACAGTTAGCATGTTGCACAGGAAGGTTATATTTAACCAGAACTGTACTCTGCGAGGCTCGGAGTCCAATGATCTTCCCCGTTGGTAACTGATTACTAAACCATGCTACTGCGCTACTGTATGTTATGACTGGTTCATATCACTGATCACCATACAATGGCCACAGCTCGTTAGTTGCTATAACAAAAATTGCTTGCCAGCGTAGAAATCACGTATCAAAATGGTTTTAATCTGTAACACTAGAACCGTGTGATTCATTGCGGTGATGAAAGGGTCAGTGTATAGCGGTCAAACTTAACGCCATTTCATCTGTTTTCGGCTTTGAAATTCTCGCCTAGTTGTGAGTGAGATAAGTTAGCGCCAATATCACAGTTCATTATTGTTTTTAAAATGCTGGAAAGTATGAAATCTTTGTGTATTTATCTCCGGCTGTCCCTAAATGTTTGTAACATTAATTTGGTTAATGTGATTGTAGTAATTGTTCTAACGTTTACTTTCGTCATCCCACACGTAACATTCAAATCAATAACGAAGACGGGTGTCAGTTGAAAGTAAAAGTTTTTAAATACGATAACCAGGTGTCCTCACCGAACATGTTCGGCTTTTCTGGTGGCGATAAAGAAAGTCGTCAAGCTACTGACTTCCTTGTGGAACTAGGAAACAAAACAAATACACGCCACGGTGATACAAAACAGCTTGTGCGATGAGCTTCAACTCTTTGTAGACTATGCTCGAGTGTAGCTCGATTTGAACAGTTCTTTGTTGTTCAGTACAAAACTCGCATGGATGCACAGTCTTTGCTTGGCTAATGTTTAAAGTGACCGCACAAGATCACAGCGCAGCAACAGTGATACTGCTAACGATAGAATTTATTTTTTAGAGCCACGCAAAGGGACATTGATTGTAAATCTATGTATACGATAGACATTTGATTGGGTCGATATCAGCTCGGCTCCCCTTTGCTTGATGACCGGCCAATAATGAACGTTGTATAGTACAGGGCAGTGTTCTGTGTGGTATCGACCAGTAGGACGATGGCGAGTTTTAACACAGAAACTATCAGAATCGGTGTTCTTGTAGTAGTGGATATAGGTGACTCACTTATAATTAGGGATAGGAACATTTCGCGAGTTCATTTCAGGACAAGATAGACGCCAAACACGTGTACACTGAAGTTGACTTTGCAATTGGATCGCAGTTTATTAGACACGCCCTGGACGACTCTGAGCCAATAGCATACTTGCAAGGAAACAAGTAGCGAGTGCCATACTGCCAGGTGAGAAGTAACACTGGCTACTCTGTGGAGCAATGAACAAACATCTGGGGCTCGAGTATACACATGACTGTGGAGTCTAGCCTACACGTCATTTAACTCACGAATTTTTCCTATCCCTAGTTATAATTTGTCTTAAGTGCCAGTAAGTGTCTGTAGACCTCTAGACAGAGTAGATAAGTACACAGATGCGTACCAATTCTCTGATTAGCTGCGCGAGGCTTTGGTAACGGCGCTCTTGTCTAATTGGCTACTGCATCCTGCAAAACGTTCTTTATTGGCTGTACTGCCGGCTGGCGGGTAAGTTACCAAGCGCTGATTGGCGAATGGAATCCCGAAATGTTGCTGCCTGGTGACGCCATCTTGCCGTTACATACGGCATGTAGTTCGTGGAACAAGAGACTATTTCACCTCTGTATTATTAACTACTCAGTATTATTCTCGGAAACAATTAACATTCCCGCTAGGTAGAGAGGATTATTTAATCCTCTCTACCTACACGTGAATAAATTGTAACCTTTCCTAGAGATATATGCCCTTCAAAGTCGCTTTTACAAATTATATTAATAAACTGTATTTTGAAGGGCGTGTATTTTCCTTAAGAATTGAGCTAGACGATAAGTTTTGAGTGAATTTCTGAATAGCCTGTATTAATAGCTGCGCGTATTGTTATAGGCTGTTCACGGTAAAGCGAGCACATTTTAAGGCCCTCACAAAAAGCATTAACCCCTAAAAATATATTTTATTGCAGTCTCAGACGTTAACTATTGAGTGTGATGAAATGTATACACTGTGTTTATTAGTCATATTGCACTGTTTACATTAAAAAGTGGAGGAAAGGTATAAATTAATTGAAAGGAAAAATTTAGCAGGGCCTTAAAAAGTGCTCACTTTACCGTGAATAGCCTATATGAACTGTGACCAAGTCCAGCACACAAGCCGTGATTGGCGAAATATCCTGAAAAAAGGCAAAGGCAGGAAGCCTCTCCGCCAGCCAGTAAACGGGGCCGATATAGGATAGCGTAACTCTACGAACGGCGTATTTTGTCATCGGGGCATCGGACCAAGAGGATGTCAGGAGATGTGTCTGTCCGGCCGTCGCTAACAGCAGCCCGAATAACCCTACGCCAACACGGGCAATATGGGGACTAGGTTTTCATTTGTAAGAGGCTTCGTGATATACATTGTCATAATTCATTAGCTAACATCCCTTTTAATTCTTCTAGAGCTCCTCCTAGTAATTTTTACAATATTAATTGCGGAGTAAAGCTCCATCTTTCACTGTTATGCTCTACCTAACTCTGAGTTATGCTTTATGGGCCTATAGTCCTTATAAAATATGAAAGAATCGTAAATAGAGACCAGAAAAATTCCAAAGTTCAGTGACTTGCAGACTAGACTCTGCAGTCGTATGTACAGATAAGCCGATGTCAACTGCACATTGGTTGTCTGTTGTCGTAGTGGAATACGACAATTGCAGCACCGTTCTCCAGGAGGTGTCAAACTCCGCGAGGACCAATGGCTGAAGTTGTATAACCACACGTGTTTTGAATTCTAGCTTGCCCTAAAATGAATCCTTGAGATTTCCCGGGTATCTAAACATGTCGCAACAGTATGTGTGTATGTACGCGCTCAGAGGCAGACGGGGATATGACACGCACACCTAGGCTATTCACTATAATGTTAGCACATTTGAAAGCCCTCTCATGCAGTATAATGGTTAATATACAATACATATAAGTTATATATATATATTATTTTACATTTAGATGTGCTATGTGCTATGGTATATACACACTGTGTTCATTACATGCATGGCAATACTAATTTTAAAAAGTGATTAAAGGATTAAATACGGGCTGAAAGGAAAAAAGTAACTAGGGCCTCAAAAGTGCCCACTTTAACGTGAACAGCCTATAACGACGGCGAAGTACAAAGGCCAGCGCGCGCCACAGTTCGCTGTCGCCCGCGGGCAGCCAGTTCCCTCCCACACCTGACTGACTGCAGCGAGGGGCGCTGCACCTCCTCCCTGCCGGCGTGCTCGTGGCGCCATCGTACCTCCCGCCCACACCACGCCCCGCCACAGTAGCCCGGGGCAGCACGCTAGACCGCCCGGCAACTCTCGGCCCACTTCGGTCAAGCACCGCTGCTCGTGGCCAATCACACCGCCGCACTATACTTGATCCGCCGTCAACTCCACGCCTCTGCCAGGGTTCCGAGCTCAGTTGTTACATTTAACTGCATATGTCTCACAGAGTCCATCCACGGTTACTTCTAACGTTCCTAAAGTCCTGTTGAAGTTCTACTTTCAGGATGTCCGCCCAAAATTACACGTAAGGAACGACGCAGCGCGTTCGTTCGCATTAAAATGAGCACTTTATAAAGCCCTCCTTAAATTCTACTTTTTTGAGCCTTGTGTATTATTCCGCCTTATGCGAAATTAACATTACCATGGGCCTCGTAACTTTATTCATGCGTCGGTCATGTACAACTATGAAATTATTACAAAAGAAAATGTTCTGCAAATCTCTTCATTTTTAAACTTCGATGCATGAAAAAAAACTCAAAGTGAAAGTAGAATTAATTTACGTTATTAAAAATGGTTATCTGACACTTTTTTTTAGACTTTTTTTTCATTGCTACTGAATTTACTGGGCGCATGTCACCGAGTTCACCCGTTAAAATATATGCACGTAGGGATAGTGCCTTTTTTCTAAGGTTTATTTCAAAAATGCTCACTTTATCGTGAACAGCCTTTAATAACATTTTGCATAAGAACTATTAATTACTAGGCATTACCAACACATCAATTTTCTTTGTTTTATTCATATAAATAACAAATTGAATGTTATAATTAATATATATAATATTTAAGTTATATTAAAAATTAAAAAAATTGAAAACGTTTATGTTAACAGAAGTATAGAGCGCATGTGATACATTGCATATCTAAACAAAAAATAAACACGTCATGCATTGATTTAATTTTTCAAATGTTCGATTCAAAAATTTTGAAGAAACCATGAATGGGTTGTGTGGTGTGGTGTATCGTAATATATATATATATATATATATATGCACACACACACATAGTCACAGTCTCAAAGTCAGCTGCGCTTAGCCAGGTTTGTTACGTGATGGAGGTCTTGATTAAATAAATAGTAAATAATATTTTCCTAAATAATTTACATTCATTACATATAAAGTACTCTCAACTTACTATCCTGTAATAAATGGCTATCACTTGGCAATGACAATCAATCAATTTATTCAATCGTATTTTACAATCACCTCAAAGAAATTAATGCAATCAAATAACTAAAATCATACTCAAAATAAATCGCAGTAAAACATTTACTGAACTATTTTTACAAATTATGTGTCCATATTTGAAAGTTCTGATATTAACAAAAAAATTCCGTATCACACATTCATGTTATCCCGCCTTAATTCAGTTCGGAATGATGTATAGTACTCCAATCGGCCACATGCACTGTAGCCCATCCCAGAGTACCACGTGCTCTACTCTGTTCACGCTGCACAGACACTCGTCTGCCGTCGTCTCACATCCTCTTCGGCGATGTCCCTCGCTGCACCAGACTAACCTGATACCGCACTTCAGCCAGATGGCGTTCACAAAGACTGACTCCTCTCCGGCTGCGGGAATACTTATAGTGTCGACGGATCTGTTCCAGATCTTCTCCATTTCGCGTTGCGCCTAGCAAAATAACTACCAGAAAATTCTAGCACATCCTCCCAAATCGTCGATAGCTTCGGCAGGGGGAGGAGGGGCTGTGATGTTAGCCATGTCGGCTGTCAAACACCCCCCTCCCGCCGTGCGACGAAGCAGCTTGCGGGTCTGCCTGGGGTGGGGAGGATCGAGGTAGGTTACTACTCCCCACAGAGCCGGGGTCCGTGCATAGCCAGATAGCATGGAACACGAGCATCAGTACAGTTTCAGTGTCGCGTGTCCCTGCTTATGAGCCCAGGTGTCTGTCCGCGAATTGCATACACACAGCCACTAACCAGGAAAAGTGCAGGTGTGTATGAACGGTGTTGAATTATTGCCTGCGAGCAAATCTTCACACAAAATGTCGCGTGTCCCTTGTAGTCAGTCAGTGTCTCCCACAACACTTGCTTGAGCTGGGAACGTTGGTTACTTTTGTTTGCGAATACTTAACCCGTTCCGTCCCGAATCCAATTACGAGCTCGAGTATTGCAATCGTCTAATTTCTTGATGTGCGCTGTACTTGTGTGTATAGGCTGTTCACAAAAATTTGAGTACTTTTGAGGTTAAAGTTACTTTTTTTTCTTTCAAACATTTTTATACTTCAGCCAGCCTTTTAAAATTATAATATATATACTGACTATTATTCCAAATGAGGGCTTTCAAAAGTGCTCACTTTACCGTGAACAGCCTATAGCCAGGGAACAACGTGCCGTGTGCTCAGTACTACCAACGTTAGCCATTTACAAATGAGAGCTGCAGAAATTTACTCACAAGGCAGACTCTCAGAACACAGGCTAGTGATTTCTTGTTGTGTACAGTGACGACCATAAGTATACTTCATGTGCAACATGTCCTCCATCTTGGTCACGGCGACTGAGCGGCTTCATACTTAAAGACAACGGAAAATCACGAACAATTTTTTCAGTTCCCCCATATCTCCGATGACACTCTAGCAAGTTTATACTTTTATGAGTGCATAAACAAGTTTTTTTTTTGTGACTCAGCTAAGTTATTCGCAATCCTGTCATACATTTTCTGCTTAAAATAAAGGAAGACTCTATGATCCAATTAAATGAGATAGTGAGTTTATACATACATGGTAGCCAATAACTAGGGATAGGAAAAATTCGCGAGTTCAATTACCTTTAGGCTACACTCCACAGTAATGTGTATACTCGAGCCTCAGATGTTTGTTCATTGGCTGCTGCCCCACAGAGTAGCCAGTGTTACTTCACACCTGGCAGTATGGCACTCGTTACTTGTTTCCTTGCAAGTATGCTATTGGATCAGAGTCGTCCAGGCCGTGTCTAATCAACTGCGACCCAATTGCAAAGTCAACTTCAGTGTACACGTGTTTGACATCTATCTTGCGAAATGTTCCTATCCCTACCAATAACAAAAGGAAACTATGGGACATAAGTACACAGAACGTTGGTTCCTATCAAACAGCCAACCTTTCCCATGATAAGCCGTCGTATTGTCGCCTAACACACTGTGTTAATTTCATTAGTTGTTACCATGGGAAGGATTCTACTAGGGCGATGATTTTATGTGAATGATTAATTTTATAATTTGTTCTTAGTACTAAACCTTAGAGAAATTATCTCAGGTATGAAGTCTTTGGTTGGTTCCCAAACATTTTGTGTATGACGAGCTTTTTACGCTTTGAGCATCTTATTTTTAATTAAATTGAACTGTTACTTGTGCTGTATGTATCAGTTATAACATTTTATTTATAATTAATATTAATAAACACAGGGAAAAGTAGACGTGTTGGTAATGCCTAGTAATAAATAGTTATGCTAAATATTATTACAGTGAGTACGTACGAATGCGATGCGTCGTCCCCTAGGCGTAGTTTTCTAGCCTTACTTAAGCTTGGTTTTCATAACGTGGAGGAATATCCTGCTATAAAGTGAGCATTTCTGAAATGAACCTTAGAAAAAGTCACTGCCTATGCCTGCATATATTTTAACGGGCGCACCTAGTCACATTCGCCCAGTAAAGTTGGCAACGATGGATGGAAAGTAGTTTCATTAACGTCGAATAAAAAGTGTTAGCTAACCATGTGTGATAACTTACTATTTATTTCTTTTTCTGTTTTTTTTTTAAGTGCCGAAGCGTAAAAATGAGTTGATTTATTGAAACGTAATAATAATAAAACATGTGTGTGTGATGGGATAGAATGCCAAGTCAAGAATCTAAAATTGAAAAGAAAATATTTCTTTTGCGGAAGGAAATAAATGTATGTCATGTGTGGGTGCCTTGTGCAACAGAAGTTATGTTAAATCTGCTAGATGTGAGGTTTAACTTAAACTGTGTTGCGATATTATCTTTGAAAACGATAACACTGATTTTCTCCGTGTGCTGGAAAAGAGATGAGACAGAGTTCCTTTTTTTAAATATTCAGCACAGTTTTGTGGTGCATTTGTAATCAATCAGCTTATCATAGAACACAAGAAACATTTTTACAACACTACTTAAATGATATCACATGCAACTACGTTTCCAAAATGATTAGTATTTTAATACAAGATCCACATACTCAACATTACATAACAGCTCAAGCAATACGAAATGAAAATTCAATAATACAATAAAAATGTTCTGTTGTCAGCCTAACATTGCAAAAATTATGGGATATGCTAAAAATTACACATTTATGAAAACATCTAGATTGATTCCAATAAAGTTCACCTTTTCTCCTCAAGCAATATTACGGCTAGCAATTTAAATCACACCAGAGATTCTTTTAATTTAATGTTTCGGACCACTGGTTGTATGTTCATGCACGTTATCTGATCTGGCAGATTAATTGCAGGGTTAAATATTTTAATGTCTCAACGTCTCCTCGTACTTTTATCGCAAGACTTCCAAATCAAATAATTTTGCAGATGGCTCGACAGGAACGATGGAAGAACTACTGCATCTTAAACTGGAACTGGCTTACATTAGGACGTGTTGCGATGCCGAAGCCTCCACTCGAACCCGGGCCTTTCTAATACCCGGACATTAGTCGCGTGCTGCGGGAATTGTTGACGTCTCAATAGAATGGAACAGCTGGGCCTCCAGCTGACATAATACTGCGCAGCTGGTCCATCTCCTTCAGGCCGACATCAGCGTTGCCGTTCCTCAGTTTCCTTCACGTCTACTCGCGGACATGTTACAAGCAAGAAGAACAATTTTCTCCAAAACTTCCTTCATGTTCTCTTAACAATTACCGCGACCATATGTCCTTCTTGTGTCCATGATCCAAGATATCAGTATCACTGTAGGAATTTTTGTGCAGAGAAACAAACTAGCCCAATGTAGGTTGCCAAACCCTAAGAGGAAACTGTTTTAAGCACTCCAGAACTAAAATAAATACTTTTTTTCATAGTAACTTCACATATTAATCAATACAGATGATACGGAATCTACTCAAAAATGTAAATAACTTTGTCACAATCCAAAACGTAAATATAAACAAATGTTAAAATAATGTTAAACTTCGGGAGGATAAACAAGGAAATAAATAAATGAATTTAAAAGGACAAATACTGGGCTTAGCACATCGAAACATTATATCAGCAAATAAGCATTTAGAATCAAACAATAACAATAAGACTCTTTACCACATTGTGGAATATTTACTTTCCTAATAATTTCATATGTTTTACTTCACCAACGTATAAACAAAGTGATGAGGCTCATGGCAATGTTAATTTTACATAAGGCGGAAGAATACACAACGTGCAAACAAGTATATAGTAGGCAGGGCTTTCATAAGTGCTCATTTTACCGTGAACAACCTATAGTATAAATTTAGCAGGGCTTCAGAAAATTTGTACCTAACCGTGAATTGACTATATATATGCTGAGGCAACGATGAACCAGCTACAGATTCAATCCAACTGGTCCTTTTTGTTAGTTTCTCCGTGCCTTAGAACAGGCAACGCCCTTGTTTTGTCCACGCCTTTGCATGCTTCGAGAGTATATACTATCGTGAAACCCACATACAAAAATAAATGTTGGAAGATCTGCACTCGTACAGTTGCATGTAGTGCGAGGCGAATTACTAGTAGCTGTTCCGCGGCCGTATCTGAATTCTCCCAGATTAACATAACTGCTCTCGCCCACGACACTAAGTATATACTTGCGCGCATAGTCTCTGCCTTTGGCTGCCGACTTCTTGGGCACACTTAATTTGAAGCGCTCACAACTCCTGCTGCTTTCAGGTTAGGAATTGTAAAGCACTTCTTAAACCATTCAGACCCAATGTACACGTCTGTGTACATTACGGAAGTGTATGTAATTTTTGGTCTGTACTGCACACCGTGAAACTCAAGGACAAATTACCTTACCCATGGGTAAATTATTCGGAAACAGTCTTACTGGTCTAGATTACAATGGGTTCATATTGCTGTAGCTGAACATGTAGCCTATATCTCATTGGCTGTGACAACGAAACAAGTGTTGTGTCGACTTATGTACAGCATGCATCATAAAATGTATTGTTTGCTGCACGTGAAACTGTACATTAAAGTAAGTAAATTCCGCTAGAAGCTCCAAAAATGTTTGATCAGTGCTGTGCTTTGAATCGTGCACAACTTCATAACTTTCCTCTCGCAATCTAAAAATCAAAGAGATCTTGTGAGACGGTCTGTAAAATCGGTTCTAGCCAGTGTCATACAGGATGAAAAATAGGCAAATAGTATATGGAGGGGTGATTTTGTAGTCTCAGGGGTAACTTGTGTTCGGTGAGTGGTGTAAGTAAATAAAGTTTTGATGTGTTTCTCCTGGATTTACTAAAAATATAACCTCCATACCCAGGGACATCCTGATATTTTCAAAAATATCACTTAAACGTTTCGAAATTAATCTACTTAAGAAATATTTCGCGAATGTCAGGTGCCCTTGTTCATGCAATAATTGAAATGCGAAACGTTTTAGGTTCATTCCAGGGAACCGGCTTAGGACTAACGCACGTGTCATTTAATAGGTATTATTTGTGTTTATGTTGGTGTGGAAGATCTTCACTCCTAGTCTGCCAAAAGATATCAGTCTCAGAGCACTTAATAACATAGAGGTGAAACAGTCGCTTGGAGCACCAACTCCAGCCGCACACTGGCCAACAAAATTGCGCCAGTAGCGCCAACATGTCGGCTCGCCATTCACCAATCAGGGCCCGGTACCTTGACTCGCCAGCCAATAGAGAAGCTATTACAGGACGCAGTATAGCCAGTGAGACACAAGACCCGTTCTCAGAGCTTCGCGCAGCAAATCAGAGAATGGGTACGTCCACATCAAACGAACCGCCGCACAATTTCATCTCTGCGTGCTTATAGGCTGTTCACGGTAAAATGGCCACTTTTGAAAGCCCTGCATAAGAGTTACCTGTATGAACGTTGTGTATTCTTCCACCTTATGTAAAATTAACATTGCCATGGGCCTCATCACTTTATTCATGCGTCGGTAAAGTGAAACAGTGAAATTATTAGAAATGTAAACATTTGATAAATCTGCTAATTTTTACACACTGGTACATTAAAAAAAACAGAAAGCGAAATAAATAATTTAAATGATCACAAATGGTTACCCAACACTATTTATTCAACGTTAAGATATGGAACTACTTCCCATCTATCGTTACCAATTTTACCGGGCGCATGTGACTCAGTGCGCCCGTAGATGTATATGCTGTGACTTTTTTCTAAGGTTGATTTCAAAAGTGCTCACTTTATCGTGAACAGCCTTAATGTACTATATGATGTGGAGGCACTTCGTCATATCTATACAGGGTGGAGGCAGAAGTGCCATCCTTTCAACATGCTGTGCGTAGTGACACTGGGTCCCACCTGGGCTACACTCTAGAAAAGTATTTCTGGTGAACTTCCTAAACAGAATTGAAAGTTTTTAACCCATATAACGTATGGAAATAATTCTACACGTCTGGCTACAAATATGGAATGTTTAGCGTCCCTACTATACAAAGTCGGGATGTTTCCTATGCATTTGACTTTTCCTGATCAAATATAGGATTCATAGCATGAATGTATGGGAGATAACTTTACAATTCGCACTTTCTCACTCGTCTTATACACTCACTAGAGCTAGTGTTTTTTTTTTTGAGAAAAAAAAAATCATCAGCTAGTAGTATGTCTACTGCGATTGGTTGCTGTCTACTTGAGAAGCCGATTTCATATTTGACCGGGCCACTCAGTATTCGGCAACATCGGCACGGCTCCTACGTGATTCGTGCACAGATAGTTAACACGTGTCTAAAAGTAATGTGGCCAATCAAGAGAGGTCAAGTCCTCTACGGTGTTTACAGGTATAACTTGTCTTGAAATCTTTTCGCGAAATTTCACTAGTCCTAACACTCCCATAGTAAATTTGCGAATAATTTGTTAAATTCAATCATCTGCTTTAGATATTGTCCACGGGTTTCTGTGAGGAGACAGTGTGGTGTTTGTTTGTATTAGGTTACTCCGATGTTGAACGTCTGTGATTCGCGGACATACACCCAAGACTATTGATGGATCTGCCTGCCCGGCGCTTCAATTGCGGTGCTGAATGTTTGAAATCCTGGTTTTCCGATGAAACTATAAAACGTGGCTCCAGTATTTTTACCTACGAACAGACATCATACACCCAGACGAGGAAGTAACGGTACTTAAAAGTTATCACGCGTGCTGTCAATATTATTCTGAAGCCCTGCAATATAGAGTTAAAAACGGCTTTTTCAGAATGCCGTATATCAAAACATACTGAAGGCTGTTTACGATCAAGGAGTACTTTTGAAATGAACATTAGAAAAAAGTCACTTCCCCTGCCTGCATATGCTTTAATGGGCGCAGCGAGTGGCATTCGCCCAGCAAAGTTGGTAACGATGGATGGAAAGTAGTTCCATATTTTAACTTTGAATAACAAGTGTTAGGAAACCATTTGTGATAACTTTGCTTTCTGAATTTTTTAATTCATCAAAGTGTAAAAATTATAAGATTTGTAAAATATTTTCTTTCCTAATAATTTCACAATTTCACGTGGCCGACGCATGTTAAAGTGATAAGGTCCATGGCGATGTTAATTTTACATAATACGGAAGAATACACAATATGCATAAAAGTAGAACTCAATCAGGGTTTTCAAAAGTGCTCATTTTACTGTGAAAACCAATTTATGATAGGAGCCTGTATTAAACTTTGCTACAAACTTTTCATCAATAAAACGATAGTCATCGCTTAAAGTGCCATAGACGCAGCACTACGAGATCACCGTACGCCAGTTCAGATCCCTGCGCGTAGAGGCGATGGCGCTTTTGTAGAACGTGCTAGTGTGACCCTTATAGCTCCCGTGAAAACGATGCAGGTAGGCGGAAGTGGATGTAAGATAAATGTATTTTTTAATACAGCAAGATACGCACTCTCTTCGCCAAGAATGGGGTGTCCCTGGTCGTATAACAACTTGAATTTATGAGGTGCCTGATCAAAAAGGGGCAAAAAACTAAATGTTTGCTCGCTAATTAAGCAGATTCGAAATGGGGGCGAGGTCCTATGTTTGTTAGGAAAGCGCGGATGTTGGAAATCTCAGTGTTTCGAGGTCGTGACCAGTTTGTTGGGGTGGCGCCAGCGGTTGTAACTGGCGCCATTTCCCGCCGTGCCAATTACTGATGTCGGGCCGTGAATAATGGGCCGATCCGTGCAACACCTTATATTGACTCGCGTGGCTTCTTAATAGGAGCCGTGCAGATCGTTATCTGTACGCAGTGGAACTTCGCAGTGCCCTCAGGGTGTTCATAGAGCTGTAATACAGGATGAGGACTTCAGACGAGATCTTTTATGACTACGTATGTGAACATTAGTGACAGGAAAATTTCACGTGTCATTGACAAGACACTCCCGTGTTCAATCATACGACAGACAGCTGCACGTGAAAGGGGTTCTCATTCTGCCTTACGTTCACTCGAGCGTTTAAAGAAATTCCTGCACTAATCACCTTTTAACACACGTTAAAGCGCTGCCGTCTCCCCACTTAGAGTATTGTAGTGTTGTTGATAACGAGTATGTAAAGAGTCTTGAGAGCCGATGAGGGTAAGCAGGGTGAGTAAGGAGCAGCGTCGTGTTATACTTCGTTTATATTGTGATCAAACCGTACTTGTTAAGGTTTGGGGATTCTGTGATGGTAGAGCATGTGTGGAGTAAATAAATATAAGAATGTATTGGCTACTATATGGCTATATAATAAAAAAACCGGAGAGTAGGTCTTACATAAAATACCGTAAGGTAATTTAACTACACCGACTACCTTACTGAGAGCCACTTCAGTGTATTGTGATTGTCCCACCTCGAGAAGTAACCGACACAGCAGGCTTCTTGGGACGTCCATCTGGGCCGGCGTCACATGGAGACAGACGCCTTCCGCCACTCTACATTGCCCTCATATCGGCGTCGCATAACACAACATGGCCTGATACCCTGGCTGGTAGAGGGCATTCCTGCTTACTGGGGTTAGGGTAGCGCGAGTCCAATTGCGGCCTCATCACTGCTCATGAGTGATGGCTAGAGGTAGTGAAATTTCGCGAAAAGATTTCGAGACAAGTTATAGGACATTCCAAAACACTGTGGGGTTGTTTACCTATATTGATTGGTTGAATTACTTTTTGACACTGTTAACTGTCTGCACACGAATCACGTAAGATCCGTGCCGATGTTGCCGAATTCTGAGTGGCCCGGTCAAATATGGGAACGCCTTCTCAAGTAGACAGCAACCAACAGAAATAAGCAAAGTGAAGTGTACCATGTACTCAAATTTTTTCGCGAAAAATCGCTATCTCTAGTGGTGGCGTGTTCAGGCAGGCCGTCGAATAAGATCCGTTCACGCTATCGTAACAGCCGGAATGAAAGGTCGGGAGGAAACGGGAGATCCCCGAGAAAACCTGTTGACCAGAAGCATCGTCCGGCACGATTCCCACGTGCAAAAATCCGGGAGAGACCCCGCTAGGAATGGAACCCTTTCGCCAGTGTGGGAGGCGAGTAGTCTAACCACTAGATCACCGTGGCCCCGTTGTTGATAATCTGAGGCTGCAGAGATTACATACATCTGGCGAAACAAACTAAGAATAGCTGTTATCAAGACATAGGACTAAATGAGAATTTTGCAGAAAGCGGTATTTTGAAACCTGGAAAGTGGTGTTTTCATTTCGGTAGTTCACACCTAATGTTTTCACCTTTATATCATCTGAAAAGAAGTGCAAACTTCTTAATTAAGGAGTGTTCAACCGCCTCACACTTAATTAAGGAGTGTTCAACCGCCTCACACAGCACAGCTGATCGCAGTAAACATATCTTGGAAACTAATATCCTTTTCACTTTTCAAAGGCACATAAACCGAAAAATTAAAAATAATACCAGTTTATTTGCAAAAAAAAAAAAACCTTATATAAAAAGTTAGCACGTAATAATAAAGAGAAGGGATGTGACTGAGGATCAAAATAAATTGAACGATATTTAGAAGTGAATGTGAGATGAATTTGTAGCGCTCATGTCTTTATATCTTGCGTCAAAATATTTTCCTAATGCAACTGTTCGTGTGTCTGTAGTCGGGTTTTACTTCGGAACTACAACATTTCTGCCAGTTAAAACTGCTTAAAATTTTCTTTATGCAAACTACAAAGTTATTAGGTCTATTTTCGAAATGTTCTCAGCTATTAAATTATATTTCTAATTTGTTTATTATTAAAATTTTAAAAAATATGCATGCTCTGTAGAATAATTGCAATTTTTACTGTATGTTTTTCATTTTATTAACGTTTCTATATTTGTTATCAGGGCCGCGGTGTCTGAACGGTTAGCCTGCTCGCCTCCCACCTAGGCGAAGCGGGTTCAATCCCGGCTGGGTCACTCCCGGATTTTTTGCAAGTGGTAATCGTGCCGGACGATGCCGCTGGTCGGTGGGTTTTCTCGGGGATCTCCCGCTTCCCCCGTCCTTGCATTCCGGCGCTGCTCCATTCTCATTTCGCTCCACGGCAAACCATCGCGGTATCATTCTGCTTAGTTGCCTTGGTCGCGACGCTGCCTCCAATCTCTTGTTGTGTCTTTGATTCCGGCCAACCGTTAGGTTCCTATAGTCCATTCAAGGTTACTTCACACTTTTCTGAAGCCCTGCTAAAGTTCTACTTCCAGGATATTCCTCCGCCTCGTGCAAACTAAGCGTAAATAAGTCTGGAAAATTACACCAAGGACAATGCACCGAATTCGTGCGCACTCAGTTATAATATTTTACATGAGAACTATTTCTTAGCCTACTAGGCGCTACCAACATACATGTATCCTCATTAGTTTTATACATATGTATTATAAATGGACCATTATAATTTATAAATAAAATATTGGCCAAACTTCAATGTAACGAAAAATAAGTACGTGAAGAGATTTGGACGGCTCTTAACATAGAGGTCTTGATAGCCAATGAAGGTGATGGGGTGAGTGTGGATCAGCGCCGGAATGAAAGGACGGGGGAAACGGGATATCCCCGAGAAAACCCACCGACCAACGGCATCGTCCAGCGCGACTTCCACATGCGAAAATGCGAAGTGACCCGGACGGGGATTGTATCCGGATCGCCTTGATGGAATATGAAAAATAATATTTTTTTATGTTAACAGAGGTATAACACCTTTGTGATACATGCAGACACATGTAGAAAATAGCTAAACATTTAATACCTACATGGGGTGATTTCTGAAAGGTTTTATTGAAAAAGTGTGAAGAAACCGCGAATACATTATAAACTCCACACACACGCGAAAACACACTTTTTTTATTAACACATGCATAGTATAGAACTGTATAAATTGTGTTGTGTAATTCTGTAAGAAGCTTTGGTATAAACAATAAAGGCTGTTCGCGATAAAGCGAGCACTTTTGAAATCAGCCTTAGAAAAAATTCACTGCTCCTACCTGCATATATTTTAACGGCCGAAAATGGTGACATGTTTCCACTAAAGTTGGTAACGATGGAGGGGAAATTAGTTCCATATATTAACGTCGAACAGAGTGTCAGGTAACCATCTGTGATAAATTAAATTATTTCTCTCACGTTCTGTAATTTTATAGTTCATAGAAGAGTAAAAATAAGCAGATTTGTACAATATTTATTTTTCTAATAATTTCACTTGACCGGCGCATGAGTAAAGTGACGAGGCCCATGGCAATGTTAATTTTACATAAGGCGGGAAAACACACAACTTGTATAAAGCAGATCTTAAGCAGGGCTTTTAAAAGTGCTCGTTTTACTGTGGACAGAGACTATAGTTGCATTAGCGTGATAAGTATTATAAGTGAAGCTTTTTCTTGGAACAAGAGAGTTGTGGTGTATGCAGCCGAGGCATGGTAACAAGGACATCGGCGCGGCAACGCGCCCTGGAGTATAAATCTGGAACGAAGTTCAACATCACCAGCTAAACCTCACCTGGGTGACTCACATCCAGCCTTCATTGCGCCGCGTTTCCTTCTGCCTGCAGGAGCAATTATCTCTGGATTGATTTCTAATGCCGCTCACACGTTCACGGCTTTCGTTTTGTGGAATGCAAATTTCTAGGAGTCTGTACAACCACGAGTAGAGACCTGCAAAATTTCGCGTTATTATTTGGGGACACATTAAACTTCAAACACATGTACCTTTCCAATAAGTTTGTCATTTGTTTGACACGCCCTGGGTAACTTACAGCCAATAAATAAACACTTCACATTTGTTTAGTACAAACACATGCAATCCAGCCAGAAAGGGAGTGGCTTCACATTTATGCAGCAGCCAATAACGAAACGATGCTGGCTCGAGTATATATAGTACTGTGAAGTTTAGCTTGATGCCAAATAATAACGCGAATTTTGCAGGTCTCTAACCATGAGCATTGTGTTTGAAGCGTGACCAGTTAATATGTAGAAACCGCAAAACTTGGCGAATTCATTTACTGACAGGCACGGTTTCAAACTTTTTTTTTTTTTTTTTTTTTTTTTTTGCCCTACAGGCTGTTCACCGTAAACTTAGTACTTTTCAAAGCCCCTCTCAGGATCTACTTCTATGCACATTGTGCAGTCTTCCACCTTATGACACATTAACGTTGCTATGGGCCTGATCACTTTATTCATGCGCCGGTCAAGTGAAACTCCTGAAGGTATTAGAAAAGTAAATAATTTACAAATCTGCTCGTTCTTACACGCACTTGCATTTAAGAAGAAATATTGCAAAAGAAGTAATTCCCGTATTCACGAAAGTTTATCCAATAATATTAATTCAACGTTGCGACATGGAACTAGTTTTTCAATGTTGTTACCAACTTTGCTGGGCACATGTCACTCAACTGCGCCCATCAAAATATCTGCGGTTATAGGTTGTTCACGGTAAAGTGAGCACTTTTGAGGCCCTAGTTACCCTTTCCTTTCAGCCAACCTTGAATCACCTTTTAAGATAAATATATTCATATAAGTAATAAACACAAGCGAGTATATTCTACCGCACTGGGAAGTTAACGTCCAAGGCTGAAATAAATTCCATTTATTGACTACAATTCAAAATGAGAGGACTTAAAAAAAATTGCTCACTTTATCGTGAACAACCTATAGAATGATTGCACAATTTCTTACACTTTTTTTTTTTTTTTTTACATTTACCATTAAAAAAAGAATACATAGATGAAACAGTTTCTTGTTCCGTGGACTCTAGCCGCACACGCTGGCCAACAAAATGGCATCACTAGCCTGCAACACGTCGGAAATCCCGTCCGCCAATGAGCGCCCTGGTAACCTGCTCGCCTGTCGGCAGCTCAGCCAATAGCGAACATTTTTCAGTACACAGTAGCCAATCATGCGCAAGATTCGTTCCCAAGTTCTCTCTCAGCCAATCAGATAATGGGCAAACCCGCGTCGAAGGGAACACCTCGGCATTTCGTCTCTGTGTAGATATTTACCCTGTGACAATATTTTTTTTTACAAATACGCAAGACCAATAACTAGATACCTGACAAATTCGCGAGTTCAATGATTTGCTGGCTAGACTGCACAGTCGTATGTTGAAACATGCCGATGTTAACTGCACATTGGTTGTCTGCTGTCACAGTGGAAGGCGACAATTGGGCCTCCCTTCTCCAGGAGGTGTCAAACGCCGTGTGGACCAATGGCTAAAGTTATATAAACACATGTGTTTTGAATTCTAGTTTGTCCCAAAATAATCCGCCAATTTTTCAGGTCTCTAACAATAACTAGAGACCAGCAAAATTCGCGTAATTATTTGAGGACTGTTTAAACTTAAAATCTTTTACCTTTGCGACATGTTAGTCACTGGGCCATACTTTATTAGAGACGCCCCGGGTAACACGGCGCCAATAAATGGAACACTTCGCAATCGTGTGCCCCAATCACGTACAGTTCATTCTGAAAGAGAGTGACGTCACATCGGGGCAGCAGCCAATGGGAAAACGACGCCGGCTCGAGTATATACAGTACTGTGAATTTTAGCTTGACGCCAAATAATAACGCGAATTTGGCATGTCCCAGGTTATCAGCAATACTGCAATTACCAAAGTACAAATCAATTTGAAAAAAAATTGCTCCGGAAAAAGGGGAGGGGGTTGGAGAGATTCGGACAGCTCTTAACATGGAGGTTTTGAGAGCCGATGAGGATGAAACGAGGCGGGGGATGGAGCAGCGCCGGAACGCAAGTCCCGGGGGGGGAAGGGAGATCCCCGAGAAAACCCGCCGACGAGCGCCATCATCCGGCACGATTCCCACATGCGAGGGACCCCGTCGGGAATCGAACCCGATTCGCCGAGGTAGGACGTGAGTATTCTGACCACCATACCGCCGCGGCCCCTTCGGGAAAGCGATGTGACGTAGAGACCACGCGGTGACCACTTTCGCACGGACAGGAAGATACCACTAGACACCCGGATCAGCTTCGGTAATTCAAGCACAAAAAAGTTTATCCAGTTCGAGCGTAGTGCGAAACTTGAACGCAGGTGCCTATATAGAAATCCGTGGCGTGTTGAAGGGGCGGGTGTATCGACGCGGTGGAATGCACGCATCTACCAGCCAATCAAAGGCTGCAGGCAATTACACGCGGGCGAATAGAAGAAGCTCGCTCAGGAAATGCCACGAAGATTGGGCAATTCTCAGACGATAATCAGGCTGTTCACGATAAAGTGAGCACTTTTGAAATCAACCTTAGAAAAAAGTCACTGCCCCTAACTGCATATACTTTAACGGGCGCTCTGAGTGACATCGCCCAGTAAAGTTGGTAACGTCGAATAAAAAGTGTTAGGTTACAATCTCTGATCATCTAAATTATTTCTTTCGCTTTCGGTTTTTTTTTTTGCATAGAAGTGTAAAAATAAGCAGGTTTGTAAAATATTCACTTTTATAATAATTTCACAGTTTCACTTGACCGACGCATGAATAAAGTGATGAGGCCCGTGGCAATGTTAATTTGACATAAGATGAACGAATACACCACGTGCATAAAAACAATTAGCTCCCGAGTAGGGCTCTCGAAAGTGTTCATTTTTACCGTGAACAGCTTATACGAACGTCTATGAAACTGAGCAGCACATTTTTGGAATCAACCCTTGAAAATAAAAATCTTTGTACGTAACTATAGACAGGCTACATTACACACTGCCATTCAGGTTATCAGTTAAGTTGGCAACGAATTGGCAGAAATAATTCTAAGTATGGATATTGTATTGTATTGTGTCGGTTTTTCTTCTTTTATGCACATAAGAGCGCGAATTTGCGTATTATGAACACATTTACTTCCCTATAAACTCCACGGCTTCACTCTGATGGTGCATGAATAAAGTGGCATATTCTAAATGCTGTTCACGGTAAAGTGAGCTCTTTAGAAATGAACCTTAGAAAAATGTCACTACCCCTGCATGCATATATTGTAATGGGTGCACTGGGTTTCATTCGCTCAGAGAAGTTGGAAACGATGAATGGAAAGTAGCTCTATATCATCTTAACGTCGAATAAAAAGTGTTAGGTAATCATTTGTGAGAACTATTTCTTTCTAAACATTACCATCACACCTATTTTCATTCTGTATTTATTCATATTAGTTTTAAATTAAATATTTTAATTTATAGATCAATTATAATTTGCTTGAGATACATGTCATATTTAAGAAACAGCCAACCATGGGGTGTTGTTTCAAAGGGATGATTAAAAAGTTTGATGAAATGGGGAATACACTATAATCTATAATAAATTCTATATGTATAACCCGTTCTCATACGCACTTAGGATGAAATGGCACCAGTTATTTTACAAAAAATAAAGTCTCGTTAGCACAAAATTGAAATAGTGCGGAGCCAGTTTATTACTCACATGACTTATTTTGAATAACTTATGTGATTATTCGCTGTATAGATTTTCTACGATGTGGTATACAACGCCACAAACATATTTTGGTTATTACCGCGGCAAACGTAAATTGCGTCTTCGCATGTTCGTGGTCCTGCCGCAGGATTGCGCGATTACACTTCCATCGTAGTTTACGTAACCTATATAGGTACTAGAGTCAGAAGAGAAAAATTGGATTTCGTTTATCCGAATTTGATCTCGTCACAGAGAAGACAAGTACACAGAGACGAAGTGGCGTGCCTCTCTCTCTGATTGGCTGAGCGAGACTCTAGGGACAGGTCTCGTGTCTGATTGGCTACTGTGTCCTGCGAGAGTTTCCCTATTGGACAGGTTGTCGGCTGACGAATAGTTTCTCAGGCGCTGATTGGCGAACGACGTGGAGTTCGCGGAATAAGCGATTTCACCTCTGTACTCTTACCTACTCTGTGACCTCATTCAAGACGTCCTGCCAAAGAAAACCAACGAAGTTGTTATTTTCGCACTGAAAAGCAGAATTAATTCACTCACTCGAGTTAACTTAACTATAGACTGTTCATGGTAAAGTGAGCACTTCTGAGGGCCCTCTCATTTGGAAAAATTGTCAATAAAAGGATTTTATTGTAGCCTTAAACGTTAGCTTCCAAGTCCGGTTGAATATACACGTTGTAAAAGGCTAAAAGGAAAAAGTTACTAGGGCCCAAATGTTCTCACTTTACCGTGAACAGCATATAGGCGCGATCGACGCTAGCATGCCGGAGAAGTTGTTTTAAAGACTTTTTAACGCCGCCGTAATAAATTACACTTCAAGAGCCGAACAAGGAGGTACCGCAGTTCATATCTTATACGGAGACCGATTCCTTACTGTTTTCCTCTCAAACAAGCCGACAGCGGAGAATGAACAATGAAATATAGCCCACGTGAACACGCATATAAAGATGCATGTCGATTCTGAAAGAAGGAGGTATTTGTTGCTCTTAATGTATGCAGATTAGACGACGTAAAGTGCCATCGTTCAAAAAGGGTCATCATTTTTACCAATCCGTTCTCGCGTACAACGCGCTGAGCACATCTTCTCTTCTAAGGCTCTCGCCTAACCGGAGCTTTCTCACGCGTTGGGCACTAACGACAAGGGCGCTACTGCTACGTAAATCAAGTGTGCCATCGCCACTACGACCGGCGGCATAGCATGGGTTTAGTGCCGCTGCGGCTAAACGGGGTGCGGTTTGACGGGATGGGCGCAACACGTCGTTGTAAATGCGAGGTGTTCGCACTAGTGTGATACCTCGCGGTTACATCAATGTGTTGTGCCCATCCCGTAGAACACATATTACCTAGGTGAGGGTAGGCATACGTATATGTATAGGACCATATATTAGTTTCTTTTTCAAACGTGATCAAAACACGAAAATAGGCACAGGGGCATATAAAAAAAAGGAGGAAAACAATTACAAAAATAATAATAACAATCATAATATAATAAAAAATTAAAAAATAACAATAATTGTAATAAAAAATCATTCGCATGTTGGCCACCAAGCATTACTTTGCATGAATGCATGACAAACATTACCTAGCTCTTAGCTCTTTAGAAAACTTAGCTTCAATTCAAAAACCACAACCAGGCATCTCACAAATTTTTATTATCAATTCAAATCCAAAACTAGGCACTTTTGAAAATTAAACAGCAGGTAATAGTTTAGGCCAGTAGGCAGGAGGTGCAGCCCAGGGGCGCAGTACTTCACAACAAAATGGACAGGGTTCCATGTGCCTGGTTTCCAATGAGTCTGGATATGGGCTCCAGGCAGGCAAAAATGAAAATATCCCGTCGAACGGGAGCGTTTCAGCCGCAGCGTTAACTACGCATAGTATGGCACCGGCCTATGGGCTGTTCACAGTAAAATAAGCACTTTTGAAAGCCTTGCTTAAGATCTACTTACATACACGTTGTGTATTCCTCGACCTTATGTAAAATTAGCATTGTCATTGGCCTGATCATTTTATTCATGCGTCGGTCAAATGAAACTGTGAAATGATCAAGAATGTAAATACTTTACAAATGTACTCATTGTCACACTTCGATGATATATATAATTTTAAGTTAATGCAAATGGTTACGAACACTTTTCATATGACGTTAATATATTGAACTACTTTCAATCTATCGTTACCAACTTTATTGGGCGAATGTCACTTACTGCGCCCATTAAAATATATGCACGCAGGGACAGTGAATTTTTTCTAAGGTTCATTTTTAAACTGCTAACTTTACAGTGAACAGCCTTTAAGTGCAAGGCAGTGTTCTCGTCGCACTGTGTGTACCTATGACCAGTGATCTGAAAAAGCTTAATGTCATAGTACTGTATACACTCGGGCCGGCGTCGTTTCTCCATTGGCTGCTACCCAAATATCAAGTCACTCCCTTTCTGAGTGAACTGTGCGTCATTTTAGGCACACAATTATGAAGTGTTCATTTATTGGTGCAGTTTTACAGTGGGCGTGTCAAATAAGGCATGGTCAATTGAAAAAAAGTATTGTAAAGGTAAAAGAGATGACTATTGTTTTATTGGTTGAAAGTCTTTAAGAAGGTTCGATGCAGGACCATTGAGTAGTTTTGTGTGGATTTGACGAGTATATTCTGTTGAAAAGGCCGTGTTTAGTCATTTTGGAGCTGCTCTGGAATGATGTTTTTAATGTGCGTGTCGTGTTGGAACGCACACAACATGTTTCGACTGAAATGTGTGTTCTTTTCGTAGTTCAGTATATTGGACGCATGTTTATTCAGCAGAAATTCAAACACTGCAACAAGGAATATTGTTATGTTAAGACATTTTGCCAATTGTTTTGTTCAATGTATTTCTTTAATAGAATGTAATAATGTGATTTACAGACAATAAAACAAAGATGGATAAATATTATTTTTTCAACAATAATATTATATAGCAGTATTCTTTGAAAAAAATTCATCTAAATGTCTGTTGTTCGAAATGAAATGGTTATCTTTCAAATTAACCGAATGAGAAAAAATTTCGTTTAAAATTGATTCCCCATTTGGAGTCCAATGACAGACCTGTTGAAAATGTAAAGAGTGTTTTAAGTTTAAACTGTCCTCAAATAATAACACGAATTTTGCAGGTTATCGCTTCGGAAAATCAGCTTTTTTTTTTTTAAGATGCCGGTATGTTGGGAGTGCTCCGAAAGAGCTTTACTTATGTACATAATGTGTTGAAAGAACTCAACAGGTTCCGTATGAATATGAAGTGTGTGTTGTTATCGTAGATTAGCATATTGGATGCAAGTTAAATATTTCTATCTTGTCATAAGATTTTGTGTGTCTGTGCTGTGCTTGGCAGGAAATAGTCATTTAGCGGCCTTTAAAACTCACTGCGATCCGGGTTCTATTCCCCTCGGTGTCCTCCCGTCATTCCTCCGGTGGAATCATTGAGGACATTACAACTGACCGTTGTTTATTTTTTGAAGTGGATTCGTCTTTAAATTTGCAACCATAGTGAGAGGCAATTCAGAAAATACGAGGATAACAAAATCAGGGGGGAGAGGGTGGGGATACAGTTTGGCATTGCAGCTCCGAATCTATCGTCTAAATTCAAAATTTAAGTACACTACTCGATTACCAAAGGATTAAAGAATATGTTACGTTGAATGAGGACTGCGAAGCAATTCAGGGAGAAAAAAAAAGAGAAAAAAGAAGGGGGAGGGGGGTGTTGCAATTTTGAGTTAGTTTCGCCGCGTATCATAACTTCCGTGTAGTATAACTTTTGACTAGGAGAAGCTACGACGCTCGTTTAGGTTCCAATCGACAGCCCCTGTCAAGATCAATCGATTTTGTGTACAAAATCATTTGTGTAGCGTGGCTATGGCAAAAAGGATTGAGTTTAATATAAAAAAAAATTAAGAAAATTTAACACAATGCCGGCCTATTTCAAAAAGCTAAGTCGAAATACAGAAATCGTATACAGTTGGAAAGAGCATCTCAAAAGCAATCCAGTGATACCCATAAAACCTCATATGATCGAGTGAAGCTGTGCAGGGAACGTAAAATAAACATCAAGGCGTCCGAGAGCGTCAACGTAGACGTATTCACGCGAAACAAACGGCCGTGTCCCCAACACAGCCACACCCCAATTTTTCGGGCATAGCTTGTTGGCGGTTCAATGAGCACTTTTGAAATAAACCTTTGAGATTGTCACTGCCCGTTAGGTGCATATCTCACCGAGATGAAGGTTTCGTTGAATCAAACAAAGTTTGTTTGTTTGCTTGTTGGCATAGAGACAAGGAAATATTTTGTTGTTAAAACCAAATTATTTTGTTGTTCTAGCCAAGCGTAGTGTTAAAAGTATTACTAACTTCATTATAAATCTTTTTTTTTTTTTTTTTCTGTTTCAGGTACGTTTCTGGTCTGATGCGGCTGTTGACTGCAGCGAGAGCATATTGACTGTTTGTAGACGACGACCAAGGTGTGCTGAGTGCGAGAGTTCTGTCTGCAGTGTACTTGCGTACGAGCACTGCTGTGATTGGCCAGTTCGCCGCTGGAGGTAAGCGGAGAAAGACTTCTGTTCGCGTCTTTCTGTCCATACTACATTTCTGCGCTCCACCTGAAATTCCTATGCTAGTTGTGATTCGGTTAGGTTCATTTCGCTAAATTAACTGCTGAAATACTCTATAAAAATTTTTTTTTATCATCTTCCCCAATGCACTGTGTAGGTTACGTCGACAAATTGAACTGACTGTTCCTTTTACAAACTCAAGACAAAAGTTTAACTGAAATACAGCACCACAAAGAAATAATAACCACAAAAAAGACGACAAAGAACTAGAAAGCAACAGAAATCCTAAATCATTCATTATATATGTTGCGCAAGGCAAAATGAGCACTTTTGAAAGCCCTGCTAAAGATCTACTTGTAAGCCCACTGTGTGTCCTTCCGCCACATGGAAGATCACCGTTGCGGTTTATTAAATCACTTTATTCATGCTTCGGTAAGGGGAAACTAAAATTATTATAAAAATTAAATGTTTTACAAATTTTCTCAGCCATGCACTTATATGAGTTAAGAAGAATCGAAAATAAAAATTAATCATTGTAGCACTGTCAGATTTTTAACGAACACTTTTAATATAATGTTGAGACTTGAAACTACGTTACCAACTTAACTGGGCTCTTGACACTATGTATGCCCGTTAGAAATACACGCAGGTAGGGACAGTGATATTTTTCAAGGGTTGGTTTTAATAAATTTCCACTATAACGTTAACAGCCTTTAACTTTGACGATATACAGTAAGCTATATTATAAAATTGGGAAATAAAGTACGGAAAATAAACCCAGCGGAGAATAAGCTCAATGAAACAAAACAGGCGCCTATGCATAACAACAAAATAGAAGTAGTTTTAAAAATGAAAATAACGGTCGCAAAATAGCGAGTGCCGATCGTAGTAAACACACGGGTTAGAAAAGCACAATAATTAATAAATAGGAGTGAGATAGTGTTGCTGTATTTCCATCCAGTCCGCCAAAGGAAAAAAATAATAATATAACGAATGGGTGTATACTTCAATTTCTTAACTAAATTTAAATTTTATTTATTGAAGATATTTCTTTGCACAATAAAATTAAATGCCTTGCAGTTCTTAATACTATTGTGCAAGAGTAACTTAAAATAGCATTCATTCTTAGAAAGTTTCTAAATAAATTAATTATTTTGATAACCTTAAATGTTTATGTTTTCAGCAATTATTCGCCATTTTAAAGTTTTGTGACGTCGGAATTTTTTTTTTTTTAATTTATTTTTTTTTTTTTTTTGTCATGCATTCTTCTGACTTGCTGAGCGCGTCAAACATCAAGGAATTTTAGAACCGGTGATATTTTCAAAATGTTCAACGGAAATTAGAGCCACCCAACTCTTCCAGAAAAACATAACCACGATAATAAAGTTTCTTTGACGAAAATGCATTCAATTTTATTTTAATTAACTTTATTTGAAGCATTTTGACGAAAAAATTTGACAATGTGACAGGGTGTCACTGCCGCCACATGTTAGTTAATAATATAGTAAGGGTGAAATTACCGCTTACTCCGCGAATTCCAGCCTCACACGTCAGCAAGATGTCGGATCACCGTTCGCCAATCAGCGCTTGGTTGCTTACTCGCCAGCCAATAGGATACCATTCGCAGGACGCAGTAGCCAATTAGACACACGACTGGTTCCCGGGGCCTAGCAGTGACTGGATACGCCCACATGTGTGCTGTAGGGTCGAGCGGACAGCTGTGGCGGCCCACGCAGACCGACCTTGCTGACCCCTCCGGAGTGCTTGGAGTCGGTGGGGGAGGGGGGTAGGGGTCCTGCATCCAACCCCGGAGACGCTATCTGACATCTCGCGTGCCCAGCTGTGCCGAACCCCGCCTGAATGCCCGATGTACCCTGCTGATTGTGACCTCGCCTCATATCCACTAACTCCGTGATGACATCCTCAGACCGAGCGGGCTAGCCTGTTGTTTCAATTATCCTCCTCCTCCTTGACGCCCTCCTTATTCCAAGCTCCCCCTTTTGTAACCTTGTTTCCTTCTGCACTGTTGCATGCTACTCATGGTCAATATCCCCGCTTAATATCCACAAGCATACTAATTCTGTATTCGTCTGCAAAATGTATAATTAACACCTTGTAGACTATGCTCGCGTTTAGCTCGAGCAAAGATAGTTCGAAAGTTTATTTGTGGTTCTGACCAAAACTCGCATGGATGTGCAGTCTTTGTTCAGTTAGTGTTTAACACGACCGCGCAAGAACATTACTAGAGGTACGGAAATGTCGCGGATTCATTAGGCTGTAAGCTAGACTCCACCATCCGTTGTGCTTAGTAGTTCATTGGCTGTTGCTCCACTTTAATACAAGGCCAGGTTACACGGGATTTGGTTCATATTTTCATTGCAGGTTCGTTATTGGTTGAAAGTTGTTCGGGGCGTATCTAACCAACTATGGTCCAATGAGAGCACAAACACATATGTACACGTGAATGCAGTTTAATTTGTCCTCCGAGGAATCCGCGAAATTTCCGGGTCTTTAAACATTACAGAACAGCGATATTGTTAACGAGAGAATTTCTTTCTTTTATAGCCACTCAAAGGTGCATGATTGATTGTAAAACCTTTTGTACGATAAAGCACATATGATTGGATCGATATCAGCTCGGCTCTCCATTGCTTGATCACCGGCCAATAATAAACTCTGTAAAGTACAGCGTAGTATCTGGTGTTGTATGAACCAATAGGACGATGGTAAGTTCTAACACAGACACCAACAGAACCAGTGTTCTTGCAGTAGTGTGTATAGGTGACACTTCTAATTTGTCGTAAGTGCCGGTAAATGTTTGCAGACCTCAATGTGATGACATTGCCATGGTCCTTATCAATTTATTCACGCTTGGACAACGTGAAACTGTGAATTTATTAGAAATGTAAAGATATATTTACAGAAATAGCTAACTTTTACCCTTAGATACATTAAAAAAAACCAAACCTAAAGAAATCAGCATTTCAGTTATCACTAGAGGACTGCAAAGTTCGCGGTATTATTAGAGAACACGTGTAACTTTAAACATGTGTACCTTTGTAATACGTTTGTCGTTGGACCATACTTCATTTGACACGCCTTGGGTAACTCTGCGCCAATAAATGAACACACCACAATTGTGTGCCACAATCACGAGCAGTTAAGCCATAAAAAGGCGTGACTTCACATCTAGGCAGCAGCCAATGAACACACGACGCTAGATAAAGTACCTATATACAGTTCTATGAAGTTCAACCTGATGCCAAATAATAACGCGAATTTTGCAGGTCCCTAGTTATCACGAATGTTTACTCGACATTCTTTATTTGACGTTAACGCAGGGAAATGCTTCCCACTCGCCGTTACCTACCTTACTGGGTTCATGCCATTCTACGTGCCCGGTAAAATATACGCAGTTAGTGGCAGTCAGATTTTTCAAGGGTTGATTTTAAAAGTGCTCAAAACCATGAACATTTTGTATTTGTGATTCAGGCATTTCTTCGCTGACTTCATTGAGTTGCCAGTTTAATCTCTTACCAGGTAACAAGGGATTTTATCGTTGTCTTATTGCATGTTTGTAGATGACTCTCTGAATAGTCCAAGGCAGCGTTAATGCTTATGATCTACCTAGGAAAGTACCTCCAATGCACACGTGTGAGGCATTTCATTTGCTGTGTATTGCTTATGATCTACCTAGGGAAGTACCTCCAATGTACGCGTGTGAGGCATTTCATTTGCCGTGTATTGCTTATTATCTACCTAGGGAAGTACCTCCAATGTACACACGTGAGGCATTTCATTTGCCGTGTAATGAACTTGCAAAATTCGTGATACAGTGATATTGTAATTTTTCCTTCTAACTAAGCAAACTGAGTTCTGAAACTACATCACATTTAATCTATAGAATTTGAACAATGCCTTGCTCAAACGTACATCATAGTATATTCTGTATCGAATGCTCTTAACGCAACATAAGGTTGTGTGATTTTCATCCACTGTGGTAGAGTTTTTTTTCTGCATTGTTACCATAAAATTGAATTAGCTACGGATTAACTGAATTAATTGTCGCCTAATACCGTTGGACGATATTTTTCTCTTTCTTTGCTGAAACGAAATGGACGCCAGCTTGTTTTTCCATGTTCGTTAACGTTTTTTAACTCAATAATGGTCCCCCAGGAAACAAACAGCTTAAGAGTGCGTGGGAGAAAAATTTTTACCGCGCACGGGCTGTTGGTGTGGTTTTATAGTTAATCGTAGGATAGCGCCACATATGGCTACAACGTACACAGCGTGATCTAAGCGGAGCTACCTTGAACTAGCAACACAATGCGTACTTTGTGGCGAAAGATGATAGGCAGATAAGGATATCTGTAGGCATGTTGCATGCCTGTGATGTGAGTCAGCAAACAGCTTTGCAATGAGCAGCTCACATTTATACAACTGACCCAACCAACAGTAGAACTGCTCTATCAATGGCAACTAAGGCCAGTTAGCCTGTTAATGTACTGGTTTTTATGTAAATTATTTATATTTTTACCCTACTAGCAATTCGAGTTTTATTGATCCAGGAAGTGCCGCGGTGGTGTAGCGGCTAACAGTGCTCGCACAGGTTCAAATACAGGCCAAGTCAAATCCGAATTTTTCGCATCTTTTTAACGAGGCGGATGTTGCTGTTAAATAGTAGGCCTTCTCTGGGTCTTTGATATCGATCAATAGTATAAAAAGAAATACTGGATGGCATTAAAATACATATTTTGAGCATTGTGCCTTTATACACTCTCATAACTGTAAACACTTTGTATCTGTGTCTGATTAAACAGTACATTATATGCTACTTCGAAGAAAATGCCTGCTCCTGTGAAATTTTTAAACTACCATGTATTCGTGTAACTTTTTTGCCAATTTAACGCATAACATTTTAAGGCATTTAACACTCTTCAACAAGCAGGTAGATGTATTTAATAGGTTTTCGTCAAAACTGCATTGTCATACCTGAATTAATGTGGAAAGGTTTTTCTGTTACTCTGCTAATAAACAACATTCATATCTATGTCTATAAACATGCTCAGGACACTTTTTGGACAAACTTATTTCTACTTACTGTACACCTGGACCGAACAAGGTCGCGCAGGTGTAAAACACTGAACTCACTTTCGGGAGGACCTGGGTTTGAATCTCGGTCCGGATCCTAATTGGGGTTTTCTATGGTTTTCCGAAATCGTGGCAGGTAGAAAGTTATATGTGATATAAACGGCTGATCAGGAGGCAATAATTAGATACGGTTACAAGGACAAGATAACTGATTATCATAAAATTAAAATTAATTTTTTACGTATTCCCATCTTGGGGAAATGTTAAGTTACTTGATATTTTATATTTAAAATCGTCAATGCCATTTTTTAAGTGCTGACATATTTGCGAATCACCTATTCAAATTAATGTTATTTATTCAGGCTAGTGAGTCGTATTGTATAGTTTCTTTTAGTTCATGTTACGTATTGTTAGCTCCATACTCTCCAAGGATTTCTTACCTAACGGACATACTACTCTAAGTTACTGAATAAAAAATAATGATGGAATAGATTAGAACATTAATATTCCGTGTTGAGTCCTCGTGAGAAGCTACGTTTTATACGTTGGCCAGATTATATTTAGTAATTAATGTAGAGTAGATTGCAGATGATAATAAACGGTAGATAACGCTGATTTTACAGAACATCCCAAATTGTGATTGAATACGCAAGTGATGCATTTTTTTTTCACAATCGCGCACTATGATCATGATAATTGCAATTTAGGAAACTATTATTCAAAACATTTATAATAGAAAGTATATGAGGGAGAAGTGGTATAAGCAGGCAAACACGTTTACGATATACTTCTGTAGTTTATCAATTAATTCTGACTATATAACTTAGGCGTACAGATACTGTCCTCACGTAACAAGCACTATGCTCTGTTGTGTGCTAAGAAATCGGTGTTATATTTATATCACTAGTATAATTGAATTGTTTTCATCAAAACTGAATTACAGTGTATTTTCACGTGCGTTTTGTTTTTTAGTAGTTTCTTTTTGGCGCAATAGTGTGAGTTTAGCTTAATATAATTATGAATAAAAGTACGAAAAGATGAGTAAGATTATTGATCTCAATGTTTTATATTATTTGGAATTTATAATTTTCTTTTCTTTCATATGCAGTACACTTAACGTTAACATATATCACTCAGAAAAATGTCTAACTCCAAAAAAAAATAGATCTAAACTTTTTTGCTGTATCTTATTTAATATAATGTATTATTATATTATATATTGTAATACTGACTCAGATATTCAGAAAAACAATAATTTTAACTCACATTCGAATAGAATAAACTTGAAAACGTATGGTTGTAAGACACGATAACGTGATAAATTGTAATTGAAAATGTTAATTCTGCCACTGAAAATATTCTTAGACTTATCGTAAAAGTCGGCAAATTAAAATAATAATAATTAATTATTCTTCAAAAGCCTTAAACTGAGTTTCAAAATAACATTCTCTCAGCGCGGCCAGCTCCGGATGCATGAGAAACTTTATGACACGGTTACTGTATAGTTGTCTGTTTTGCCATCACGGACATAGAACGACGTTACTGTCCCAAACTATCACTTGGATGCCAAAAATGTTACTTAAATATTTCTTACGTCTCTAAATTTTGTTTCGATGTGTTGACTTCTGGATATATCGGTTATTCTGGGGTCTAGTCAAACGATAAGTCATTATTTTACAATTTGAGTTATCGGCCCCTACAAACGTCGGTATCGAAAACAAGATTATTTAACACGCCATTTCTGGGCTTCTTCCTAGACTGTGCCCAAGTTAATTTGTACACAAATATATGTCAAGGTCCAAATATATAGGTGAATACACTGACGAATTCTAACATAAAAATTCGGGTCGCAGCGGTTTCGAAATGTCCCATAACCGCGGGCTGTTCCTAAACGTTACTTAATTTTGCCTTTGTTAGCTACAAACCCAAAGAAAACCGTTCTCATAAACATGTAAATGTTAAAGCATACAACACGGACTTCAAAATATGTTATATAATCATTGAGGTCTATTATACCCATAGAGGTATAATAGATAGAGGCGGCGTCTGCTATAAGAGACTGAGGGAAAGGGTGTGTTCAAGATGAGTCAAGAGACTTTAGGAAGATTGAGCAATGGCGAACCTTTGGACGCACCTTCGTGACGTCACGCTCCAGGGAGCGAATAGCGTGTTCGGAATCTGTCACGTGACTTTAACAAAACATTGTTCCACGTTGAACACACTTTTAGAACGTCACACCCCCTCTAGTGTATTATACCTCTATTACTAAATAAAACTTGATCATATTAAATTCTGACATTGCAAATCAGTCGCTGGTGTCATGAATAATTACTTTAATAATACAGAATAAGTTAAGAAGAGGTTTGGATGGCTCTTATCATCTAAGCTGAGGTCTTTACAGCCGATGAGACATGAATGAGGCGGATACGGAGAAGCGCCTTGGAATGCAATGACGCGGAAGAGGGGAAACCGAAGATCTCCGAGAAAACCCGTCGACCTACTGCATCGTCCAGGCACGATTCCTACATGCGAAAATCCGGGAGTGACCCCGCAAGTAAAATTGACAGTTAATGAATACTGCTCAGTATCTCTGCTCTGTATCTTTCACTACATGAGAAATTAGTACTGTTGGAATGCAATTCTGACATAGCATCAACTAATTGTGGCCTCCGATTTTCTATAAATACACTCTACTGATACCTTCTCTCATCCTAAACTGTGTTCCCGGTGTAAACGGCCCTGAGCTAGTTACATAACATTGAAGCTCTAAATCTAGACTTATAAACGTAGCTTCTAGTATCTGTTGTCCGAAACACTGTGCACAAAATCCAAGTCAATACTGAAATAAAAAGGGTGATTTTACGCTGATGGGAACCAGAAAGTATAATCACCTGCCACCAAGAAACTTAGTAACATCTTACAACCTGCACTCAAGAAACACTAGTTTCTTTAACTGCAATTTGTATGGCTTCACAGTCCTCTACGGCGAGGTCATTAAGGACAGGGGGGATATATATATATATATATGGCACGTTAACAGCAGATCAGGGTGAAGTGAGGTGAAGATGGAACAGTGATGGAAAAGATCTACGTGGTGAACGAGAGTATAGCAACCCGAGAAAAGCCACCCCACCCACCAATGGTAAAGTCTGCCGCGTTTTTTAACATGTGAAAATTCTAGTGTAACCCGGCCGGAAATCGAAATCGAAACCTTTGGTGGGCAGCGAGAACTATAACTGCCACGCTACTCTAGCCTCCGACTACAACATAGTTCAAGTGAACTGAAAAAAGAACCGGCAATAGTTTTTAGTAAGGAACTATGAGGGAATTTGCCTGGAGTTATGTCAGGAAACCATGGAAAGCTGAAATGAGGATGCCCGGACAGGGATTCAAACCCCGGCCCTGCAGAATGACAGCTCAGTGTTTACTACTATTACTCGGTCAGTTTGATTTTAATTGTTCAGCTTTAATTAGGACAGGAAAAACTAATCAAGCTTAGTCAGTTAACGAAGAAATTAGTTGGAATGTGAATGCCAACTAACTGTATTTACCATAGTTGTCATTAGATACACACATATATACACATACACACCACGAGCCCGTGATGTTAGTTTTAAATGCATTAGTCGCGTTATCAGTGCTGTTTTACACTTGTTTCAATAAAGATGTATGAAAACTATAACCTACTAGCACAACCACCAAGTATTATATTTATACATCAAATAATTGTGACTAGCAACTCGTTGCATCCACGTATTCAACCCAGAAGAAAATTAAATGCTGCTTATAAGCATAGTTTCTAATAAGCATAATTTTATTACATTTCGTATTTTAAAGATGCAAAAATTTCGCAATATTTCATTTATAAGCTCTCAGATGTAATTTATTTCTTTTTACTTTGGAATACTACTGCATTTTCGTAAAATTTAAACCGCTTATATCTGTGATTAATCAGGCATAAGCAATAATATTGACATACCTTTAATCAATTTCGAAAATCATCAGAAGGACCGCATATTTCTGTTATTAAATATTATTTTTACGTACTTTTTTTCTTCCACCACGCTGTTTGCACACCTATCTATGAAGACGACATCATAAATGTAATGAAAAATTTCAAAAGTAAAAGTTTCTGTGGAATAGATGAGGTACCTATGACTCTGCTAAAAAAAAAAGTGTTTGTATTTAATAAAACTGCCTTTGACTTACATTTTCAATGAATTTCTTGCCCAGAGAATTTTTTCTAATGACTCGAATATGTAAAAGTAGTACCAATACACTAAAAAAAGTGACAAGGCATTGATGGATAACTATAGGCCTATTGCTCTTCTTACGTCTTTTTAAAGAAATTTAGAGAAATTGATAGGAAATAAACTGACCCAATTCTCAATAAAAAATAAGGTTATTTCATTGCATCAGTATGGCTTTGTAGAGGGCAGATCCACAGAACAAGCTATTTACAATTTTACTGAAAAATTTTTTACTTCTTTTGATAAAAGACAATCCTGAACAGGTATATTCACAGACCTTTCAAAAGCTTTTGATTGTGTCAAACACAATATTTTATTACAAAAACTTGAACAGTGGAGTAAGAGGCGTAACCAATAATCTGATTAAATCAAAACAGATCACCTCCATAAGATATTATGACAAAAATCGCATTACAAATGTTATGTCCAATACCAGAACTACTCGAATAGAAGTGCTACAGGGATCAATACTGGGACCAATTTTGTTGTTAATATTTGTTAATGATTTTCCAGAACAAATAACCAATGGCTCAGCTATAATGTTTGTGGATGACACAAACATTTTGGTAACTAGTTCAAATAACGCTGTTCTTGAAGGAAATATACAACATACAGTGATTGTGATGTCCAGTTGGTTCCAGTATAATAAATTAATACCTATTAAATGTAAACAAATATGTGCTCATGAGTTTCATGCAGAGAAATAAACATGCAACAATAGAAGAGGACGGGTTAGATACAGTAAATAGTACTATATTTCTAGGGTTCATTGTAGCCAGTAATTTAACATGGAATGAGCATGTTGATATTTTATGTTAAGAAATTGAGTTCAATGTGTTTTGCGGTGCATACCTTTAAAAAGATTTGTAGTAATAACACAATACTTGCATATCATTTCTCAAATATTCAGTCCATAATAAATTATGGAATCATATTGTGGGGTAAATCGACAAAATGGAAGAAAGGCTTTTTATTACAGAAGAATATAGTGAGATTAATAAGTAATCAGGAAAAAAGAAGCCATTATAGACCGCTATCCTATATAATAAGTAGACGATCTCTGTCTGTCTGTCTGTACAACTTTAATACCTTTAAGTCCCTTGAAACTCAACAGAAGTTCTTCAAATTTTGCAGAGCGAATCCTCGGTGTAAAATACAGGTCAAGTTCGAATTTCAGCAAGATCAGATTATGCAATTATTACCTTTTACCCAAAAAAAAAACTAATTGTTTAGTTACTTTTTCCCTATGAAAAGTTCTGTATTAATGCACAGAGAATATTGCATAGAGATATGAAGGTAAGGGAATATGATTTTTGTTTACTTTAAATGTCTCGCGTCAATGTTGAGTTAATTAAGTGGGGCCTCAGTGAAGTGGATAGGTATATGGGTCATAGTAGCTCATTGGATAGAGAGATTCCAAGTGGGGCCTTAATGGCTCAGTGGATAGAGCGAATCCTAGTGGGGCCCTAGTGGCTCAGTGTATATAGAGATTCCAAGTGGAGCCGCAGTGGCTCAGTGGATAGAGAGATTCCAAGTGAGGCATTAGTGGCTTAGTGGATAGAACTATGTTAAGTGGGGCCGTAGTGGCTTAGTGGATAGAACTATATCAACAGGGGCCGCAGTGGCTTAGTGGATAGAACTATATCAAGTGGGGCCGCAGTGGCCAAGTGGATAGGTATATATCAAATGGGTCTTAGTAGCTCATTGGATAGAGCTATTCCAAGTGGGACCGCAGTGGCTCAGTGGATAGAGCGATTCCTAGTGGGGCCTTAGTGGCTCAGTGCATATAGAGATTCCAAGTGGGGCCGCAGTGGCCAAGTGGAAAGGTATATATCAAATGGGTCTTAGTAGCTCATTGGATAGAGCTATTCCAAGTGGGACCGCAGTGGCTCAGTGGATAGAGAGATTCCAAGTGGGGCCTTAGTGGCTCAGTGGATAGAGCGAATCCTAGTGGGGCCCTAGTGGCTCAGTGTATAGAGAGATTCCAAGTGGGGCCGCAGTGGCTCAGTGGATAGAGAGATTCCAAGTGAGGCATTAGTGGCTCAGTGGATAGAACTATGTTAAGTGGGGCCGTAGTGGCTTAGTGGATAGAACTATATCCAATGTTGAGTTAATTTCAGATCTTTTTTTTTTTAAGTCTTTGTATGATAACACAATTTTGTAACATCGTAACTGTTCTATGCACGTGACAATACTAGAAAAGCCGTCACGGGCTAACCCTTGCTTTATAAATGACAATATTATCACTCTTCCATGTCATGTATATGTACTGTAGTATTATTTTTTACAATGAAAATATTAAAAGAGTTTAAAAAAAAAATGGTGATATACACCATTACTACATCAGAGAAGCTTATCATCTTCACCTATTCTCCTACAGAACCTCAAAGTTTACATCAAATCCATACTATGCTGGGGCAAAACTGATAAATAACCTACTTAGTCATTTGAAGTCAATTATTTTGCAGTAATTAAAAAGAACTGTTAAATCCTACTTTTTTAAATAAGGTATTCTGTTCCGTAGAAAAATACTTAAATAAAGATGAATTTATATAATGCAGAACAAGACTGATATAAGGAGACTTCATGTAATACCTTGTGTTTCAATCTAATGTAGACTATACATATTTATACTTTAATATCTATCTGTATATGAATTGTAATAACTTGTACGACAGCCAAAATGTAGTCTTTTCATGTTTGTAGAGCTGCTACAATTAAGAAGTGTGTTAATTATATTATTTATTTGTTATATATTTTTATGTTAATATATTTGTGTGCAAATATCCATATTGTAGAAAACATATTTAAAAAAATTGACATGTCCTTTCCAAAGTGTATTGGAATACGGGATGCGAATAAATAAATAAATAAATAAGTAAAGGGATTTCCTTTGGCTTCTTTTCCGCCATGCAGAAATAAACATGTGTCCTCTATACCTGTTCTTTTTAACTCGTGTCTCTTATTGCCACTCATTGTGGTGTCTCCCGCCAGTATTGAAAAGAGTAGTTTTGCGATATTATAAAGTAAACAATGACGGCCTCCATAACGTGCGACACCTGTGATGTGTTACTGTAATGAATCACTGCGTGCGGAGAATCCGTCACCTATGGGTGGACGCGTGAACTACGACGTACCTAATCAGTACCAAAATCCTGCGTGAACTGCCCTTTTCAAGGCTTGAGGCGCAATATATTTTACAGCTTGTGTTGCTTCTACTCGCATCCTGCAATTTTCAACGTCATGTGCACAAATGTGTTGTGGATTGACACTTTTCAGTTTTCCATTTGCAATGCAAATTTATTAGTATTCGTCTATTGAAGTTCGCCATATTGACGGCTATGTAATTAGTTAAATAAAATACATTTAGAAATTTCGGGTAATGACAATCTAAAATCCAACCTTACACACTATCTTAATATTACCCTGATTTCAAAATATGTAACGGTTTTCACAGTATATCTTGCGCCACGAACGTTGATTTCGAGGCTCGCAGCCACGTGTCCCACGCCCTCTTAAGAGGAATCTCAAGTATAGGCTGTTCACGGTAAAACGCGCACTTTTGTAAGTTCTGAATTCCTACTTAAGAGTGGGACGGACTCCCCCCCCCCCCCTTCCTCACTGCAAACAAGGTCGAGCAGCGAAGGAGCGATAAGCGACATTAAGGCCCGAGCCACAGGAGCAGAATGTCAGAGGAACGGCCGTGTCGCGCGGCGAGGCTTGCTGCCAACGTTTATAATGCCGACACTGTGCGGAAGGAAGAAGGAACGATTGTAGTGGTCAGTCGTAATGGATGGTCATCAACGTGCAGTAGTGGCGTACTTGGGTCTGCAAGTCATAAAAAATAAAAAAGAGGGGGGAAAAGAAAGTATCGGGTACATCCAGTGAACAGCAGTTGTTTGTTGCAAGACACTTTCTATGTGTTATTTAACCAGATTAGTGAAGACGAATGCAAATTCTTTAACTACTTCAGCATGTCGTTTTCAAGCTTTGTCGAGTTATTTCACACACTGAAAAACACCCTGCAGAGAGAAGATACAAATATGAGACTAGCTATACCTCCAATGGAAATGTTTGCTTTAAGTATTAGGTAAGTGATTTTCACTTAATAATTTATACATCGTCGTAAAGAAATCAACGATCTTTTTAGCTTTAAACAAAGTAAGTCTGAGTTACTATTCTATTCCAATAAATGAAAGCAAGATGTAGGTTTATGCCAGTTAACAATGGAAACTAAATGAACGTAAGTATATTTATTAGGAAAAAAAAAAAAAATTATGTAAGTAATAGATAGAAGTTATTTAGATTTACAATGTATAAGATCTTTCAGATTTTACGAAACATTTGAAGGTAGAAAGTAGCAATTACAAAAGTAAGACGGTTGTACATAATAAACATTACACATACGAAAGTTAGTACAGTTGGGTTTCATCAGAAAAGGCCGATAACTCGGTGTCAATTGGCGACGACACTGAGTGTAGTAAAAGCTAAGTCGGTTGCTCAGCATCTGCCATATGGTTTTCACGGCGGCGATTCTTCTCAAGTTGAGGGGATGCAGCTTGGTAGTCAGATTGTTCAGGTGACGCATACAGGATTGTTAAAGGTCCAGGATGGCCAGTTTGTACAGATAAAGGCTGCATGGGTACTTGGCTCTGAGTGTACAAACCTTGAGTTGTTTGTAATTTTGATAGCCTGATGCGCTGCAACAAACGTAACACTTCTACATGGAACTCTTGTTTGTTTTTGGTCCATATCGAAAGAAAGTTCGTACTGTCGGCACCAACGAATCCAAGAATGATTTATGCTCGTCGGCGATAGAAGGAACAGGCACTGGAGGAAAATCCAGAAACGATATTAATTTGGTTTCAAGTTCAGTCTTCTTAGTTAGGTTTCGTAATTTTCCTTTTTTTGGATTGCAAACTTGCATTCGACCGCTCAGATGTTAGAAGATCCTGTGACAATATAGGATCTTCTGGGTTCTCTACTGTTACAGATAACTGAGTTTCATTACGGTCCTGGGTTTGCTCTTCGGGAAAACTTGATGCTGATGCTGCTCTCATTCTTAGTACAAGCGACAGGAAACCCAGTTGGTCAGCATACACATATTTGAACTTCTTGGTCGCTGCTGATCCACAAGTCTTTACTTTCTTAGTATACTCCCTATGATAATCCCTTATATCTCGCCATTTTTGTAAGACTCTGACCTGAAACAAAACAATACATTTGTATTTTAACTATGAAATTGTAAAAAAAAATCAACAGCATATTTTAATTAATACATATTTTTTCCAGGTATCTGGCCACTGATTGCTACTTAGTTGACGTACACTACACGTACAGAATTGGAAAATCTGCGGCCAATCAGATTGTTACAACTGTTTGTTGTGCAATATGGACATGTTTGAGTGGCCAGTGCTTGCCTCAACCAACAGAAGACACATGGAAAGAAATAGCTAATGGGTTTCAAATTCGTGCAAATTTTACGAATTGCTTAGGGGCTATAGATGGCAAACACATTCGAGCGGTGAAGCCAAAAATGAGTTGCTAGTTGTACTACAATTACAAAGAGTTCTTGTTTTTTCAGTTGTGCTTCTAGCAGTCGCAAACTCTGATTACAAGTTCGTCCTTGTTGACATTGGATCGTTTGGAAAATATTCCGACAGTACAATTTTTAAAAATTCTGCTCTGTGGAGACAGCTGAATGAAAAAAAAATCTGAACATACCGGATCCTGCAACATTACCTCATGCAAACATCGTTACTCCTCATGTGTTTGTAGGTGACGAGGCGTTTGGACTGTCAGAATGCGCAGAAATACCTTATGGAGGTAAAATGTTATCGACCAAGAAAAAGATTTTCAACTATCGTCTATCACGCGCCCGTAGATTTGCGGAGTGTACCTTCGGTATACTGTCAAACAAATGTGTTTTCCATCGAGCACTGAACGTAAAGGTGGATTTTGCTGTTGACATCACAAAAGCTTGTTGTGTTCTTCACAATTTTTGTTCGTGTCAGAGATGGTCAGAGAATTGAAGAAATTCTTACTGTGAACGGTTTTGAGTCTGTCTCACATTTGGACGAACGGCGAAGACCTGTGACAGCATTAAGAACCAGGGGCATTCTTGCTGATTATTTTGTTAGTGATTGCGGTTAAGTGCCACGGCAAGATTGTAAAATCTGATTGACTACAAAATACTGTACATTTTCTTGTGTTAACGTATTCGGCCACTGGTTGATTTACGAGATAATGTGTTGGGATAATGGCAGTAAAAACTTATACTATTATTAGGTAATATGACTTAAATCATATGATCAAAGATAAATAAATTTTCCATCCCCCCCCCCCCCCCCCTCCGAGGACGAAACGCAGAAAATTGCCCAGGGTGTTACCATCATTTATACTCATTCCAATGGACATTATTAGCTGTAAATACTTCAACACAAAACCAACGTTCTTCGAGGCTGGATTTTTTTTAATTTTCGCAAATAGTTTTTATCATTAATTAATTCCAAATATACGCCATTTTAACGGATTTATTTCACGAGTGTTACCTATTGTTTATTAAACACTTAATTTCTCTGTTTATCATGTCATTTATAATTAATTAAAGTTTAGGAATGGAATGGTTATAGTTTCTTAACCTAAGTTATGAAATATTTGTCCTAAATTTTTGTTGTTACAAACATTCAAATTCTTACTGTAATACCTAATATCGACTCCTACAAGACATATCTTACAAGACACATCTTACAAGTTATACTTACACACAGATTTCCTTTCTGTGTTGGAATGTTCGCGGGAATTCGGAAACACCACACAACAGATGTCGTACCAGACTGAATCCTTTTGGTTCCTATCTTTATATTCTTCAGTTATTGTGCCCCAATTACACGATATTTTCTCAAGCTCCACCAAAAACACATGAATGTCCACTTTCTCTACATTCATATCCTCACCCATTTCCACTCACAGTTTCCTCATTCACCGACGAAACTCGAACGAACAGTGCTAACTTGGCGTGTCCGAGTGTTAACTAGGAACTCGCCGCACACCTGCCGCGTCCGCCCGTGTGGATTATGCAGCGCGACTGAAGGTGAGTAGCAGCCGCGCACGTGCTGCGTCCGCCCGTGTGGATTATGCAGCGCGACTGAATCTGAGTAGCAGCCGCGCACATGCCGCGTCCGCCCGTGTGGATTATGCAGCGCGACTGAATGTGAGTAGCAGCCGTGCACGTGCCGCATCCGTCCATGTGGATTATGCAGCTCGACTGAAGGTGAGTAGCAGCCGCGTCCGCTGTGGGCGATGCGGCTGGCAAGCGGAGACTTTCCGCTGTCGCCCTCTGTGAACGATTACATTGACACTAGTCAGCCACTGCATCACGCGAGGCTGCCGTTCCGCTGGCATGACTGCTCGTCTGGCCCAGGTCTGATACGCACGCCTAGTGCCTCATAGCTCCTACGCGTAACCCTTTACTGTGCAAATTATATCTGTAACAGCGGGGGTTTTTATTACACGCGATGAAAGACCATATCTATGTACTTTTCTGGGAAACTCCATAGGCAAGCTTTAAAAATGCGATATTTGACCATTTTCACGAATTTTTTTTCTCGCCAAAAACACACTTAATATGACAAAAGTAAAAAAAAAAATACGGGCATAGATAATTGTTTTTTCTCTTTGACGACAAAAAAGGTCGTATTTGCAGAACATGTATTTTCCGGGATACGCGTATTCGCGCAAACAACTATTAAAAAATTGCGATGTTCCATCCAATTCTTAAGATCTACTTGTATTCGCATTGTGTATTCTTCCGCCTTATGTTAAACTATCATTGCCATGGGCCTGATCATTGTATTCGTGCGTCGGTCAAGCGAAACTGTGAAAATATTAGAAAAGTAAATATATTACAAATGTGCTCATTTTTACACTTCTATGTATTAAAAAAGAACAGAAATCAAAACAAATGATCTGAATTATCAGAAACGGTTACCTAACACTTTTTATTCCAAGTTCAGATATGGAACTACTTTCCCTCCATCGTTACCAACTTTACTGGTTGCATGTCACTCAGTGTGTCCGTTAAAATAAGTGCAGGTAAGAGCAGTGACTTTTTTCTAAGGTTGATTTCAAAAGTGCTCACTTTATCGCGAACAGCCTGCAACAATAGTATATGCCCAAGGTCATGACCGTCTGCAGGGAAGTATTGTGACAGCGATGAAAAACACCATAAACAATATTTGCGCATGTTCTGTTTCCTCAGAATTTTAAGCGGTGACTATAGATATGGTTTCAATACAACATTTTGTTCGGAAAAAATACACAGTTTTAGAGAAGAATAAAAATCCTGAACAGATGATACTTATAGCGATATTTGCTTACTTGACACTTTTCAAGGACCACATTTATGTTTGGGCAACCAAATTTATAAATTAGCAACAAAATATCGACTTTAATTTCCATCCATAAAAATGATTTAAAGGCTGTTCACGATGAAGTGAGCACCTTTGAAACGAACCTTTGAAAAAAGTCACTACACGTTCCTGCATATATTTTTAACGGGAGCTCTGAGTGACATGCGTCCAGTTAAGTTGGTAACGATGGATGGAAATTAGTTCCATGACTTATCGTCGAATAAAAAGTGTTAGGTAACCATTGGTGATAATTTAAACTATTTATTTTGCTTTCTGTTGTTTTTTAATGCATCAAAGAGTAAAAATGAGCACATTTGTAAGATATTTACGTTTCTAATAATTTTACAGTTTCGCTTGACCGACGCATGAATAAAGTGATGAGTTCCATCGCAATGATAGTATTACATAAGGCGAAAGAATACACCAACGTGCATACAAGTTGATCTTAAGCAGGGTTTTCAAAAGTGCTAATTTTACCATGAACAGCCTATACTTTGAAGTACTGCATAGTTTTCAAAATTTTGAATTGACACAGCTGCTTACATTGAGAGCCATGTGACAACTAGAGAGTTGTTCAAATATGCTGGATGTACGTAGGAGAAAAGTGGTCACTATCTTATCTATTATTAATTATAAACATTCTGTAATAGAAGTAATCAATTCCTATGTGGATGAGTAGCATACTTTTGCATTCATTGCTGTCGTAAAAATAGTGTGGGTCGCGTGGCTTTATGCTGTACAGCTGCAAGTCTGCATACTGCATGTAAAGGCGATGAGGCACCGGATGTGTATGTTAGGTCGCCCCTCAGCATTCTTGAGCTTCAAACACACCAGACAGCTGAAGGTGGGCGGGGTTCACCAGTTCCGGTATGCCGAACCCCTAAACAAACCGTCGTGTGTGTGTGTGTGGGGGGGGGGGGGGCAAAGCTGGTCGTCACGAGCTATATTTGCAGCAAGGCTGCGTGTCACGGGCTATATCCAGGACCGAGTTTATTTGTTCTCGGTATTTGCCAGTGTTAGGCGCGGCCTGGTGTACGTGACAGCGGGTGGATTTTCTGGAACTCCCGAGGCGTGATATGAGAAGTTGTTTAGGTCCTTAACCGCCGCCCCCCCCCCCTTTTTTTTTTTTTTTTTTTTTTTGCTTTCCTAAACCATTGCCGTCAAAACTCCGAGCTGGGGTCCGGTCGATGACCCCTTCCGCCAATCATTCACAGTGTTGCCAACTCTGTGAATTTCCCCACCAGATTTGTCAAATTTTTATTTTTATTCTACGTTCAACGACACATTCTCAGAGAATACTGACGTGATAAATTTAAAAAATATATAATTAATTCATTTTTGTATAGTCCATTTTCATGGTTACTTCCAATTTTTCTGTAGCCCTGCCAACGTTCTAATTTCAGGATATTCCTCCGCCTCGTGCAAACTAAGCTTAACCGAGTCTAGAGAAATTTCACCAAACGCACAGCGCACCGCATTCGTGCGAATTCAGTATATAGGCCGTTCACGGTAAAGTGAGCACTTTTTGAAGCTGTTTCATCAGACATAATAACCAATAAATACATTTGATTGCAGCCTCTGACTTTTGGTTTTGGGTATGGTGAATGTATACACTGTGTTTATTACTCACATAGCAGGGTTTACATTAACAAGTGGTGGAATAATATGAATTGGTTGAAAGGAAAAAGTAACCACGGCTTAAAAAGTGCTCAGTTTACCGTGAACGGACTATAATAACATTTAAAGTAAGGACTATTTCTTACTAGGCACTACCAACACACATATTTACTCTTTTTTTTAAAATTCTTATTGACTATAGTGATATATAAATATTTATAAATGGAATATAAGTAAAATATTTATAAATGAAATGTAAGTAAAAGTCAAATTAACAAAAAATAAGGAACTTTAAAATAAGTATAAAATAATATTACTATTTTTTGGCGACGAATAAAAATTTGTTGCAAAAAACATTAATACCAATTTAAAAATAGATTCAGTATGCCGATTGTCAAATATCATTTATACTTGTTTAACACGTTGTGTATATGATATAGATCATATGGTATGTGATTTAGTTTGCAAAGTTAATTAGGAACATAGAAACTTGTGCTCCCAATTCCGAAATTTTCGACCTTTCGGTGTTATATTTTGAAAATATAATAATTTGTCTATAGATATTTACATTTATTCGACCGAGCGAATTGGCATAGGTGTTAAACTTTGGACTCGCACTCGGGAGGACCCGGGTTTCGAATCCCTGTCTGGCCAGCTTGATTTCTAGTTTCCATGGTCTCCAGAAATCACTCCACGCGAATGCTGGGATGGGTCCCTAACAAAGGCCATGGCCCATTCCTTCCCCAGTCCCTCTTCCATGTGCAACTTGCACCGTCTCTAATGACCTCGCTGTCGACGAGACGTTCAGCCCAACTACCTATAGGCTGTTCACTGTAACATGAGCACTTTTGAAAGCCCTCCTTAAGACCTACTTGTATGCACGTTGTGTATTCTTCCACCTAATGTAAGATTAACACTGTCATGGGCCTCATCACTTTATTCATGCGTCGGTCAATAGAAACTTTGAAATTATTAGAAAAAGTATTTAACAAATTCTGTTCATTTTTACTCTTCGATGCATATATAAAACATAAAGCGAAAGAAATAATCTAAGTTAACAGAAATGGTTACCTAACCCTTTTTAATCTCCGTTAAGATACGGAACTACTTCCCATCCATCGTTACCAACTTTACTGGGCGCATGACACTCAGAGCGCCCGTACAATATATGCAGGTAGGGGCAGTGATTTTTTAAGGTTGATTTCAAAAGTGTTCACTTTATCGTGAACAGCCTTTACCTATACGCTGTTCACGATAAAATAAGCACTTTTGAAAGTCCTGCCTAAGATATATTTGTATTCAAGCTATGTGTCCTTCAGCCTTATGTAAAATCAACATTTAGTTGTGCGTACGTCAGTTGAATCTGTGAAATTATTAGAAAAGTAAATATTTTACAAAAATAATCTTTTTTTTATGCTTCGAAGCATTAAAAAAAAAAAAAAGGGACAGAAATAATTCTAGTGACCACAAATTGTTACCAAACACTTTTTTTTTTTCGACGTTAAGATATGGAACTACTTTCCATCCATCGTCACCAATTTTAATGGGTAAATGTCACTCAGTACGTCCGTTAAAATATAAGCTGGCTGGAGAAGTTTTCTTTTTCTAAGGTAGATTTCAAAAGTGCTCACTTTATCGTGAACAGCCTTTACCTACCTACATTTATGCGGCCCTTATATAAAAATCTCTTAGATAATGAAACAAAAAATCATGGTGAAACATGGCACTAAGAAACCCTGTATTGAATTCTGTTGTATTTTCGCCAGTGGAATTCTGGACGTTAGTGTCTGTATATTGGCAAGAGTGCGGCGGCGTGACTCTGCGCACGAAAAGCTGGGACGGAAATAGACGAAGCGACGCGATTTGCAGACGGGAAGATAGAGCCGCCTTGGGCGAGCGAGCTTGTTTTGTCTCCACTCTATCAGTCTAATGGGGAAGGAGAAAGCGATCCGCCTGGGCCTCGTCCCTCGACGTCCCGTTGGGTTTTTTTTTTTTTTTGGGTGGGCGCGTATGTCGAATGTTCCTCCTTCAGGCAGCTCACAAATCTGACCACGTCGCCGAGCTACTATTTCTCCCGGCCAAGCCTTATAACCAGAGCCACGAGTATTTCGTGAATTCATTCGGAGACGAGATAGACTCCAACACTTGTTCTTTCCTCCTACAGCTGTGATTGGACGACAGTTCTTTAGACACGCCCCGTTTAACCGCGAGCCAATCTTAAGCAGGAAGCAATAGTGTGAGTGAGTGATTGATAGTCCTGTACACTTGATCACAGCGACCAATAAACAAACGATCATGTCTCGAGTGTGTAGAGGGCTGTCCAGCTTAGCTTGCTGCCAACTCAATCCGCGAAATACTCGGGGCTGTACTTATAACTAGAGACCTGTAGAAATTCCCAGATTCATTTCGGGACAAGCTATAATGAAAAAAAAACATGTATTTATATAACTTTAAACATTGGTCCACACGGCGTTTGACGCCTCCTGGAGAACGGTGGCCCAATTGTCGTCTTCCACTGTGACAGCAGACAACCAATGCACAGTTGACATCGGCTTATCTATACATACGACTGTAGAGTCTAGTGTGCAGGTAATTGAACTCGCGAATTTTTCAGGTCTCTAGTTATAACCAAACAATTCATAACTTGTAAGATGGCACGTCAATGTAGATTTTATTGCTGTTGGTTAGGTTTTTGATTGGCCAAGTACTTACAAACCATTATTAGAGATGATGGAAAATCGCAAAACATTTTTGAGCCAACACACTCTTAACAAGTTTATTCTTTCATGATTGGATGAACAAAGTTTGGACTCCGCTAAGTTGTTTGCCGACCAATCAACGTTCTGCCTTATACTGTCAGAATTCACATTGGCCCAGTGAAATTGAATCTTCATACAAGCATGGCAGCCAATAAGTTGGGACGCCCTAATTTCGCGAAAAGATTTCCGCACGTACTTGACTTCATTCGACTACAGACTTTTTTTTTATTATGCTTATTGGCGACGTTTTTTTGTAGCAAGACATTTTCTTACGTGACTGGCCAATCATAACTGGGGAACTCACATAGTGTAGGTCTGTGATTCGCGAGCAGACACACAAGACGCGTCATTCAAGAACCGTCCAATCATGAAAGTGGATTTGAGCTAAAGTGTTATGAAGTACAACTGGCCTTGAAATCTTTTCGCGATATCCGGGCCACCCTGCCAATAAGGAAATAAAATTGTCGGGCATGTGTACAGAATGTTGAATCAAAGCAAACAGTCAACTTTCCCATTATGAGTAGAGACTTTCCCATTATGAGCCATAGAGACTCGGTAGTTTCAAGAATTCATTTAAGGACAAGCAGACTTCAAACACACGTATATTTGAGGCGAGGACCGCGGTGGCGCAGTGGATAGAGCCGCTCACCTCCCACAAAGGTGGGCATATTACCGACGGAGTCTCTCCTGGACTCTCACATGAGGGAATCGTGCCGGACGCTGCACGGGTCAGTGGGTTTTGCTCAGGGATCTTCAGTTTCCCTCCCGTCCTTGCATTCCGGTGCTACTGTATACTCACACCCTCGCTTCACCCACGTCGGCTCTCAAGACCACACCTCCCCACTTCACTGGACATCATAATCCTGTGTATACTCAAGAGTTCAACGACGCTTGTCCAAAGGCTCATACACTCGATCAAAAAGAATCTTCCCTTTGGTCTGCGTTGTTTCTGATCTCTTCCCTGTTATACAGGTGTCCAAACCGAAATGCCTATTTTCAACCTGTTGGCAATACCATAAAATTACAGATACGGGAAAGGTACTGATATACATAGGACGTATGAGGTCTCCAGTTTTTTTTTTTTTTTTTTACAAAAATCGCAACACTTCCACGTGAATTCCTGTGGTGACACGAAGGATATTAAGCCGGTATTCAAGTTCCGTCCAGGTCCGCGCCAACATGTCCGGAGTGATGGTACAATTGGTGTCCACAAACCGAGCACGGAGATCCTGAAGATTCCATATCGCAAGGGTGTCCCTGTCCTTCACGTAGTCCCACAAAAAACAAGTCCATGTTGCACTTCAGGCCATGCCGAACGTTCACTTTTAGGCTGTCTCGCGCGTGTTCCACGATGGCACGTGGGTGCTCCGACCTCCAAATGCGTACGTTATGCTTAAGGATGGGAAAATTTCGCGAATTCATTTCGGGACAAGATAGAAGTCAAATACATATACAGTGAAGTCACCTTCGCAATTGGATCATAGTTTTTTTAGACCCGCCCTGTACGCCTTGGAGTCAATAGCAGACTTGCAAGGAAACACCCTGTGAACTCCATAATTTCCAGATGCGGGGTAACAGCCAATGAGCACACAGCTGAGGCTCCACTATGCAGAGGACTGAGGAGTCTAGCCTACAGGTGATTGAACTCGCGAAATTTTTCCTATCCCTAATTATGCTTATTGACAGTTCCCGAGTTACGGAATGCCACCTCGTCGGAGAACATGAGGTGTGACAAGAAGGCAGGGTTCTGGTCGCATCGGTCAAGCATATCACACGCAAGTTGGTATCGTTGTGGCTTGTCCTCTGACTCTAGAGCCTGCATAATCTGCACTTTGTATGCATACAGGTGAAGCCCGACGAACTGACTTCCGTGAACTTCGTAAGAACGCTTGGTGGACATTTTCTTCCTGTTCACCAGAGACCCGCCGGCCTCCTCCATGTCTTTTCACTACACTTCCAGTGTTCAGAAACTGTGTATGCCATGCTCTTATCCTCTTGGCCTCAGGAGCTGCCTTGTTGTAAACTCGTCGAAATTCCCGTTGCACCATAACTATGGACTTAAACTCGGCGTTCCCTATTGTGCCTTCTCCTGAACAGATGCAGTTTTGTGGACAGACTGATAACATCGCTACACTGTGGGTGTGAGACAATTTATTTAGGCAGTAATTTTGTGTCTTCCTGAAACCAATGGGCACGCCAGACCTGCAGCGGACATTAGTTTTATATTTTAAAACAAGCACACAAATTATGGCATTTCGGTGTGGACATCCTGTATTACACCTTTTAATATTTGCCTGGCAGCTCTCCAAGACGTGCCAAAATATAGGGAGACGTGTTTTTCGCGAAAATATTTCAGACCAATAGTACTTCGAAACACTTTAGTTCGTATGCACTTTCGTGGTTGGATGATTTTTAATGTCACGTGCTTCTATCGGCTGTTCACGGTAAAATGAGCACTTTTGAAAGCCCTGCTTGAGATCTTCTTGTATACACGTTGTATACTCCTCCGCCTAAAGTAAAATTATCATTGCCATCGGCCTCATCACTTTAGTTATGCGTCGGTCAAATGGAACTATGTAGTTATTTAGAAAGTAAATACTTTACAAATCTGCTAGTTTTTACACTTCGATGTGTTAAACAAAACACAAAGTGATAGAAATAAATGCAAGTTATCACAACTGCTTACCTAACACTTTTTTCGACTTTGATATATGGCACTACTTTCCATATATCGTTACCAACTTAATTGGGCGTATGTCACTCAGTGCACCCGTTGAAATATATGCATGCAGGGGCAGTAACTTTTTTTTCTAAGGTTCATTACTAAAGTGCTCACTTTATCGTGACTAGGCATTAGTGTCTGCTTGGTCGTTCAGTTTCCGAGTACAACTTTATTCTGATTGGTCCAGTTGAATAATGAGATTACTTATCACTAGGGGCGCCTGTTTTTCTCGAAAACATTTCCAACGCACTTCATTTCCGAACCACTTTCGTGATTGGACCATTTGAAATGTTACGCTTCATAACTGTTTCCCCCAAATCACGAACGTTCAGTATCGGAAAAACTTAATCTTGATTGGCCCACTCATGTAACAGACTGTATTCACACAAAGACAAGCGGCCAATAGCCAGATAAAGCCATATGGTATTGAAGTCTAGTTTCCGCGTAAATATTTTCGTGAAAAAGAGGTGGCATTACTTATCACGTAGACGCGGGAAGTTGTGATTGTGAGCGTATAATACTGAAGATAGCACGAGCATGAATGTTTTCGCACAAAATACATGGCTCTTCAAATAAGTAATGACCAGGGATAGGAAAAATTCGCGAGTTCAATGACCTGTAGGCTAGACTCCACAGTCCTGTGTACATTCGAGCCTCAGATGCTTGTTCATTGGCTGCTGCGCCATAGAGTAGCCAGTGTTACTTCACACCTGGCAGCATGGCACTCGCTACTTGTTTCCTTGCAAGTATGCTATTGGCTCAGAGTCGTCCAGGGCGTGTCTAATAAACTGCGATCCAATTGCAAAGTCAACTTCAGTGTACAAGTGTTTGACGTCTATCTTGTCCTAAAATGAACTCGCCAAATGTTCCTATCCATAGTAATGACTGAGTAACGAATGAAAATAGCTTATAGTTAGAGTTGATGTTTTTTTCGCGGGAAAACGGTACTGTTTGCCAGGATTCTATGTACTGTACACATGTCCGGCAGTTTTCTCACCTTATTGGCTGTCATGCATGTATGCCCCATTTCACTGGGCCAATGAGTATTTTAATACTCTGTATAAGGTAAAATGTTCGTGATTGGTCTGCAAACAACTTGGCCGAGTCTAAACCTCGTTAATCCAATCATGAAAGAATAAACTAGTTAAGAGTGTTATAGAAGACATGGGGTTGAAAAATTGTTCGCGTTTTTCTATCATCTCTACTTATAGTGTTATTCCACATCAGAGCACATAATGGTGGTGAAGGTAACAAACTACAAATTGCTGCACAAAATAGAAAGGAAAACAAACACAAAGACTACTGAAAATATGGTTTTATAATATTTTATCTGTATCAGTATTTTGTCGATTTTTGCATCAATAAATACACACATAAATAAGGAAATGGGAAAGAGTTCGTTTTTCGTGTTAGCCAGAACAATAAAGTTTTTATTATCTACATTCGTATATACGTATAGTATAGAAAGGAATTTTGTTTTTAAGAGAGGATAATTATCCAAAACTTACTCGTTTTTGTATGTTATGTTACCAGGCCTTGGTTTACCCGAAATGATCTGGATGAAATTCGAGTCAATGACTTAAAATGCAATAAATCAAGTAACGAATCACTTGCTACAGTTCTTTTCTGACTTTCGAAGTAGCCAGTATTAAAAAAAATTACTCTCTCCTGACTTCACCTTGGCTATATAAAAATCTTGCCTGCAGGTCAGCGAACTTCGGAAAATTTCCAGGGCCTCGAGTGACGGGGTTTGGTTTCAGAAAGTTCTTGACGAGTTTTGTTTATTTCTTATGCGGTTTAAAACACATTATTATGTAGTCGGAACACATTGTTGCACTTGTCGCACCAGGGCGTCTCGGCTTACTTTATACCCAGCGAGCTCCCGGCGCGGTAATGAAGTTACTATTGATCGTTGCCTCTTGTCCTGTCTGGGTCTTATCGACAGCGAAGACCGGTCCACATAAATCTGCCAGCTCCCCTCCCCCCTCCTACCAATCCTTTCTTTTTGTATAGGCTGTTCGCAGCTAACTATACACTTTTGTAATCAACCTCTGCAAAATGCCACTGTCCCTACCCACGTTAACGAACTCATTAATTTTTTCTGGAGACCTGAAAAATTTGTGAGTTGAATGACCTGCAGGCAATACTCGACGGTCTTGCGTACAAATATGTCGACACCGACCGCGCATTGGTTGTCTGCTGTCACAGTGGAAGGCAACGATTGGGCCAGCGTTCTCCAGGAAGTGTCAAACACCGTGCGGACCAACAGCTGGAGTGTTATTAACACTAGTGTTTTGACTTACAGCGTGTCCCGAAATGAATCCGCGAATTTTTCATGTTTCTATTAACCCTTTCATTAAAAAATGAGCATGTTAATTTAGGCGTTGCAACAAACAAAACTTTTGTCCGGAACTGTACTGATATCTGTGCTCGATGTTACTGGTAGCAGTGGTTTATGAGGCTATGGAACATAGTCTCAGTAGCGAATGATGTCTCGCACACGTGTAGGGAACCTTCCTCATTGGACGGTATGTTCCTGCTGTGTACAGTGCACACCATCCAAGCCACTTCATATGTAACATCCCAGATAGAGGACACTGTGAAAGGGTTAAAAGTTTCATTTCAGATGTTGCAAAAAAGTGCATTTATGGTATGAATAGTACTTACGAATCTCTCATAACAGTTTACAGTACACAACCTATGTAAGGGATTTCAGTAGTTCCACGGCACAAGAAGCCACCCAATAATAAAATAGACAAGCCTACAGCGTTGCCGAGAGACAGGCGAGTTCTGTATTGTTACTAGTTTTTGACATTGTACAGCAGCAACCATGATTTCACTTATCCTGCAACATGTCAGACGTGGATGTGTAAACTCGGGGTAATATGTTAAGGGGTTTACGGGCACACTATCCAGCATGCACCCAGTGAAATTGGTAAGATGGAAAAAATGTAGATCCTTGCTTTAACGACGAATATAAAGTGCTAGGGAAACATTTGCGAACAGTAAAATTGTCTTCTGCCTTCCTTTTCCCGTAATGCATATAACTGTAAGAATGAGGGAAATTTTAAAATACTTACTTTTGTAATAACGTTAGAATTTCACTTGACCGACGCATGAATAAAGCGACCAGACACATGCCAATGTTAATTCTACATATGGCGGAGAAATACACAATGTGTCTGAATAAGTGATTTCAAAAAATCAAAATTATTTCACTGAATCGTCAATTATAAACTGTTATCTACTTACCAATTAGTGAAACGCACCGAGAGTTTACAGCCAGGTTAGTGAAATTCTCTAGGAATCAATAAAAATCACTTTTCAAACAGTACTACCACAGATTACCAGAATTTTACTGATTGAAGTGAAACTGTTTTAAGGCGGACGCCTACCTGGTGTCTGAAGTACTCGTGTTTCTACGAAGCTATTGAATATATGTCTAATCAGCTGATCTACGAGAAGAACACACACTTCATACGAGGGCTGTAGAGTACTTTCAGAATTCCACATACATTAGAAACACACTACAGACCACTCCGGAATACGGCTTTTTCAAAGTGCTGTGTCTCAAAATTTACGCGTCAGGTATGTGTGTGTGAGTGTGTGTGTATATACATATATAATTTCCGATTATTCCCCTTTAGGATAGCGTGTGTACTTGAGCCAGTCACTGCTTCACTTCCTTTTTCTCTTATCCTTTTTTCCCAATACCTCTTCATTAATTCACTATGTTTTTTTTTCCTTCCTTTCCTCTGTCCACCTTCTCCCTATCATTTCTTTTTTAGGTTCTTGTTCAATTTTCTTGTTTCTAATTATATTTCTGAATTTTTTCCTGTCCTTAATTTCTTCTTGTCTTCTGGTGTTTCTTTCATCCAATTGGTATTTAATTTACTTGCATTGACGATATTGAAAATTTTCTTCACGAGTCTGTCTTCGCCCATCCTGCATAAGTGTCCGTAGAACTGTAGGCGTCTTTTTCCTAAACTCGTCTGTGATGGCGTCTGTGTTTTCGTGTAATTATTTTGTAGGTCGTCTGACCCAAGTTCCGTCTCGGAGGACCGCACCATGGATTTTCCTAAGGATCATTCATTCTTGTGTCTCAATGTCATGAATTTTAGTCATTCCCCTTATTGCTGTGGTTTCTGCCGCTTCTGGTAAAACAATTGTCTTGTAATGTCGTAGTTTCGCATTACGATATATTGCTCTTTTGTTATATTGATTCCATATAATTTTGTGTGTGTGTGTGTATATATATATATATATATATATATATATATATATATATATATATATATATATATATATATATATACACATATATATATAGCCATACACACACGCACAGTTTTCAGAATATTGAACTTTGCAAAATTTGTGCAGATATTACGCTAAAACATTTAAAGATTACAATTCTTCAAATTAATTTAAAACAGTATAAAATAATATGTAGATAGTTGGGCTTAACGTCTCGTCGACAGCGAGGTCATTAGAGACGGTGCAAGTTTCGCAGGGAAGAGGGATTGGGGAAGGAAATGGGCCATGGCCCTTTGTTAGGGACCCATCCCAGCATTCGCCTGGAGTGATTTCGGAAAAACATGGAAAACAGAAATCACGTTTGCTTGACCGGGAATCGAACCCGGGTCCTCCCGAATGCGAGTCCAGTGAGTTACCACTGGGCTCGGTGTTATAAAATGTATTGGTTGCAATTAAAACATGCCGTTTCCTAAAATATATATTTGTACAATCACTTAACAGGCACAACTTCTACGAGAAATCCTATATTACCAAATGTACATATCTCGAGGGACGCCCAGACGACTAGGTATGACCTCCCGCGGAGTATCCGCCGTTGCTTAGTTTACCACGGTATTTATAGTGAAGATTTCGCAACTACCGCCATCCACCCCAGAGCTGTAGAGAACATTTTCGAAACGGAAGGACATCTTCGTCCAAACAAATTTAAAGGTGGTGCTGACGTCACAAGGCGCCCTCCTCTCACTCGCCTCGACCACCGCTAGGTAGTTCCGACCTCCGTTAACTACTAAGCACTCTCGACGCGGAGTCTTAAGGGGAATGGAGCACGAAAGCAGTATATATCTCACGATTTACATCGTCAGTTGTTTTTTGAGGGGGTTTATGGAAATTTTTGGTACGACAAGACGTAAATCATAATCGCGTACACCTTTTTACATCATTAGATATTCACTGCCTTTTTTATTCTCGGAACACTGATGGAAGATAAGAAGTATGATATTCTTCATTATTTTCCAGCAGTGCTCTGAGAATAATAAAGGCAGTAAATATCTAGAAATTTAAGAAGGTTTTCAATATAGTTATTAATGCCTTGACGTGTTGAAAACTTCGAAAAATCCTTTGGAAAACAACTTGCGAAAAAAAAATTGGTAAATATACAGCTTTCGCTCATCAGTCCCCTAACGCCTCCTCGTCTGCCGTCAACGGGCAGCGTCTTTCGCTCATCAGTCCCCTAACGCCTCCTCGTCTGCCGTCAACGGGCAGCGTCTTTCGCTCATCAGTCCCCTAACGCCTCCTCGTCTGCCGTCAACGGGCGGCGTCTTTCGCTCATCAGTCCCCTAACGCCTCCTCGTCTGCCGTCAACGGGCGGCGTCTTTCGCTCATCAGTCCCCTAACGCCTCCTCGTCTGCCGTCAACGGGCGGCGTCTTTCGCTCATCAGTCCCCTAACGCCTCCTCGTCTGCCGTCAACGGGCGGCGTCTTTCGCTCATCAGTCCCCTAACGCCTCCTCGTCTGCCGTCAACGGGCGGCGTCTTTCGCTCATCAGTCCCCTAACGCCTCCTCGTCTGCCGTCAACGGGCAGCGTCTTTCGCTCATCAGTCCTCTAACGTCTCCTCGTCTGCCGTCAACGGCAGGTCTTGCCGCCCAGCCTCGTCTCTTCGCAGTCTTTCGTCATCAGTCCTCTAACGCCTCCTCGTCTGCCGTCAACGGGCAGCGTCTTTCGCTCATCAGTCCTCTAACGCCTCCTCGTCTGCCGTCAACGGGCAGCGTCTTTCGCTCATCAGTCCCTAACGCCTCCTCGTCTGCCGTCAACGGGCAGCGTCTTTCGCTCATCAGTCCCTAACGCCTCCTCGTCTGCCGTCAACGGGCAGCGTCTTTCGCTCATCAGTCCTCTAACGCCTCCTCGTCTGCCGTCAACGGGCAGCGTCTTTCGCTCATCAGTCCTCTAACGCCTCCTCGTCTGCCGTCAACGGGCAGCGTCTTTCGCTCATCAGTCCCTAACGCCTCCTCGTCTGCCGTCAACGGGCGCGTCTTTCGCTCATCAGTCCCTAACGCCTCCTCGTCTGCCGTCAACGGGCAGCGTCTTTCGCTCATCAGTCCTCTAACGCCTCCTCGTCTGCCGTCAACGGGCAGCGTCTTTCGCTCATCAGTCCTCTAACGCCTCCTCGTCTGCCGTCAACGGGCAGCGTCTTTCGCTCATCAGTCCTCTAACGCCTCCTCGTCTGCCGTCAACGGGCAGCGTCTTTCGCTCATCAGTCCTCCTAACGCCTCCTCGTCTGCCGTCAACGGGCAGCGTCTTTCGCTCATCAGTCCTCTAACGCCTCCTCGTCTGCCGTCAACGGGCAGCGTCTTTCGCTCATCAGTCCTCTAACGCCTCCTCGTCTGCCGTCAACGGGCAGCGTCTTTCGCTCATCAGTCCTCTAACGCCTCCTCGTCTGCCGTCAACGGGCAGCGTCTTTCGACTCATCAGTCCTCTAACGCCTCCTCGTCTGCCGTCAACGGGCAGCGTCTTTCGCTCATCAGTCCTCTAACGCCTCCTCGTCTGCCGTCAACGGGCAGCGTCTTTCGCTCATCAGTCCCTAACGCCTCCTCGTCTGCCGTCAACGGGCAGCGTCTTTCGCTCATCAGTCCCCTAACGCCTCCTCGTCTGCCGTCAACGGGCAGCGTCTTTCGCTCATCAGTCCCTAACGCCTCCTCGTCTGCCGTCAACGGGCAGCGTCTTTCGCTCATCAGTCCCTAACGCCTCCTCGTCTGCCGTCAACGGGCAGCGTCTTTCGCTCATCAGTCCTCTAACGCCTCCTCGTCTGCCGTCAACGGGCAGCGTCTTTCGCTCATCAGTCCCTAACGCCTCCTCGTCTGCCGTCAACGGGCAGCGTCTTTCGCTCATCAGTCCTCTAACGCCTCCTCGTCTGCCGTCAACGGGCAGCGTCTTTCGCTCATCAGTCCTCTAACGCCTCCTCGTCTGCCGTCAACGGGCAGCGTCTTTCGCTCATCAGTCCTCTAACGCCTCCTCGTCTGCCGTCAACGGGCAGCGTCTTTCGCTCATCAGTCCTCTAACGCCTCCTCGTCTGCCGTCAACGGGCAGCGTCTTTCGCTCATCAGTCCTCTAACGCCTCCTCGTCTGCCGTCAACGGGCAGCGTCTTTCGCTCATCAGTCCCCTAACGCCTCCTCGTCTGCCGTCAACGGGCAGCGTCTTTCGCTCATCAGTCCCTAACGCCTCCTCGTCTGCCGTCAACGGGCAGCGTCTTTCGCTCATCAGTCCTCTAACGCCTCCTCGTCTGCCGTCAACGGGCAGCGTCTTTCGCTCATCAGTCCCTCTAACGCCTCCTCGTCTGCCGTCAACGGGCGCGTCTTTCGCTCATCGTCCCTAACGTCCTCCTCGTCGCCGTCAACGGGCAGCGTCTTCGCGTCAAGTACCAGTCGTCTACGTGAGCCGTCAGCCTCGTTAGAGGCGCAGTCGACCGACGTGGCAATCGCCATTCGTCCTTTCGCGCGTAAGGCGACAAGTCACTGACCAGCGTCATTTCGCCATCGCTCCCTGGCTGTCTCGCCGTTAACGTGCGCTTAACGTAAGCTTTTACGGTGCTACGTCCTTACGCCGCAAGGCTCGTTTTCGTCTGACGATTACGCGTAAATTAGGCATAAGTGATCTTTTAGGTTTACACGCGTGAAACACGACGCAGATAAACGTTTCGTCCGTGACGTTACGTGGAACATATCTGTCATGAAGTTTTTTACTGCTCCAGATTACTTACGACAGTACAATTAGGGCCATTTATGAGTTTTTTATCTCTCATATACTATCGACAAGTTATCGCGCGGACGATTTCGACGACAGTTGGGAGAACGTTTGCGCTCATACACAGGACTCTTTTAACAGATATACAATAGCAATCGCATGGTTTGAAGTAATTTTAACTGCTCCTATTCTAGAGCGCCAAGCAGGGCTTTCAGAAGTTCTCAGTTCACCGCGAACAGCCTATACTATTTCTCCTCTCACTCGCGGCGGGGGAGCGACATCTCTGACGGGGACATTTGTTGCTGGGAGGTTGGCCACGCTGCAGTGTGGCGTCGTTTGTCTGGCCACACGACACCGGCCCTGCGGAAGGCGAGTTGGGACATTCCTGCCGCTTTTTATGTGTTGTCATCTTGGAAGGAGGGGCGAAGCGTGCCTGACCTTTTCGGTTGCGCGTTGCAAGGCAATAAACCCACCGGGTGGCACTCGGGGGGGGGGGGGGGGAGTCTGAGTTAGCGATGCCTGCGTCCTGTCGTGTGGCTGGAACTTGTGTACCGGCGAGGAACTCTCGTCCAATTAAAATAGAAATAGCCCCGCCAGAGTCGCCTCCTCTTGAGTGTGGTTCTGATATAATAACAACTTGTGATCCTGTAGTAATCCTGTCGCTTAAATCTAGCGAATGTGAGGAAGCTGAGAATAGCTTACGCTAACACTATTAATTGCGGTTCGGATGTAGTGGGCGATTGTGAGTGAGTGAAGAGATTCGGGTGTCTCTTAACAGTGAGATCCTGAGTGCCGAGGGGTCTGATTTGAGGTGAGTATGGAGCAACGCCGAAATGAAAGTACGGAGGATACTGGAGATCCCTGAGAAAACCCGCCAACCAGTGGCGTCACCCGGCCGGGGATTGAACCCGGTTCGCCTTGGTGGAAGGTGGGCTGTAATCGCTCAGCCACCGCGGCTCCGTCGGATTGAGCGTCGATTGAAACAAGCTATAACTACAAATTACGTAAGTACACAGAGAAGAAATGTCGTGGTTGCACTAGGTTTTGGGAACGGGTCTTGTGTCTGATTGGCTATTGCATCCTGCGGAATGTTTCCTTATTGGCTGGGCTGCCGGCTGGCAAGTAAGTCACCAGACGCTGATTGTAAAACGGCGATACATGTTGATGACTAGTGACGTCATTTTGCTGGAGTGTGCGGTTGGAGTTCGTGGAATAAGCGACTGTTTCGACTCTGTATTATTTATTAATCTCTGATCGTAGGTGCTTGCCTGACAAATTACAGACGTTCAGTACCGAAGTAGCTAGACCCTGATTGGCCCAGTCAGGTAAGAAAAAGTCTTGTTACAAGACGTCGGAGAAGCTTATCCGAGTGCGTGAGGGATAGAGATCTTAGTAAAAATCATAGAACTAAATTTGGTTTTTAATTTATTCACACATATATTTTTTACAACATTAAACTACATATCCCCATTATAATTCTTGTTATCTTATGCGAGCGCAATATTTCATGTGACTCGATTCTAATTAAAGTCCTTATTAATATATATATATATATATATATATATATATATATATATATATATATATATATATATACAGTAAAATGTACACTCATTATTTACACATATTCATTATAGTCCATTCACGCTTTCTTCGGCCTTTTTGAATCAAACCTTTGAAAAATGTCCCAATGTATGACGTGCTTGATTGTTTCCTAAATACGCCTTGTATCACAAGCCTTTTTATACTTGTCATTATTAAAGTTACTTTTTTTTCTGTCAAATTGAAATGTTTTTTAATATTTCATATATAAATTATAATGCTTCATTTATAAATTATTTAAATAAAAACCGTGATAAAAATTTGTGTTTGGAGCGCTTAGTGAAAAATATTTCTTGTATAAAATACTGTTACAACAGAATGCGCACGAATCCGGTGCGTTGTCCCTCTGGTGTAATCTTCCATACTTAGTTAAACTTAGTTTGCAAGAGGCGGAGGAATATCCTGGAAGTAGAACTTTAGCAGGGCTTCAGAAAAAGCCGAAGATACCGTGAATCAACTATAGCTCTACTCACAGACTTCATTCTCGCTGCTCACTCTCTCCGCCACTCGTGGTTCGTCGGTTCTCGCTGTTTTCGCACACCTGGCGCTGAGCGTTGGCCCGATATAGAAGGTTCCCCGCACCCCGAGTCGCGCTGAGAGAGGCAAGGGCGATGACTAGAACATTATTACAATGATAACTCCCAGAAATTAAATCCGCCCGAGGTCAATAGCACACGTGTCGCGATGGGCAGCGGCGGTTCGTGAGGCGGCATGCTTTTGTTAATATCCGCGAGCTTCCCGGTTTACTAGCTCGGCCTCGACACACTCCTGTGCTCTCTTGAGAAAGGGAGCGATGCAGAGCAACAAGTATGTAACAGTGTTGTTAGAAATATACGTGTACAGTAAGGATGGGCCAAACAGTTTCTTTCATGTAAAGTGTCCCATCGTTCCAGTTCCAAGTAAGTAACACGTTTCAGTAACATGTTATTTTTGTAACAGGCTACTGTGAAACATTTCTCGCCTGTCCCGACATTCCGGGAAATAACGTTTACGTTGCTGAATGTTCCAAAGCTTGGCGTTCCAAGAAATAACGTTCGCGAATGCGTACTGTTGGCGTTGGTTTAAGCGAGGCAATCCAAGACGTTAGAAAAATAACGGCATAAACAATGTAACGTGTTACTCGTGTAACATTTTAGAAAAGTGTAATTGTTTATTATAACCGTTACATTAAATAACGCCCATCTCCAGTGTCCGGTAACGAAAGAACGTTGCGAATAGACCTATTTACGTAGGATGTTGAGGTTCTAGCTCGCGCGTAAATAGATTTGAGGGGAAGGGGAAGGTGATCCTATGTATAGGTCAACAAAAGCGTGTTTATGCTTGATGTTGACACAGTTGGTTACGACACTATAGGATATTATCTCGACGACGTGTCATGTCTCTCATTCGCAGCGGCCTTTCCTATTGGCCGCTGTTTTCTGTTGTGAACACTTTACGTCATTAAGGGGAATCGGGGCCATTGTGGCTGAGCGGTTAGCCTGCTTGCCTCCCACCAAGGTGATCGGGGTTCAATCCCCGGCCGGGTCACTGGAGTTTCGTATGTGGGAATCGTGCTGGACTATGCCGTTTCCCCCGCCCTTTCATTCCGGCACTGCTCCATATACTCACCTCAATCACCCTCATCCGCTCTCAAGACCTAGATGTTAAGAGCCGTCTAAATCTCTTCATTCACTCACTCATTAAGGGGAATCTCCATCTAACAATTCCAAATGCGTGAATGCCACATCTGGTCATAACGAAGCACTGTGACGGCGATGGAAATGGCGTAAAAAATCTTCGCGCCGTGTGTCCTGTATCTTCAAAATTTTAAGCTATAACTACAGAGTTTTAATACAGTAGTATGTTCAGAAAAGATACAGCATTGTCGCTATAGTTTAAAATACTTTTTTTTTTTTTTTTTTTTTTTATAACAGAAGAACATATCGTAGACGCAAGGCTACTTACAGTGATAATTGTTGATTTTACGCGTTCCAGAGACCACATTTATGTTTCACTAACCAAATTTATGAATGGGAAAAAGTGTATAGTCTTTCGTTCGTGTCATGAAAAAAAAAATACATATATTGAAATATTAGGTAATAGTTCATTAAAAGGTATAATAGACACAACTGCTTACAATGAGACTCACTTGACAACTAGGTAGGCACCTTACAGCAACTCCCCGTACATTGAACACTGTGACTGGAAGGATGAATGTTCAGTTCAGTCGAGATATTTGGGCGGCTCTTAACACCGAGGTCTAGAGAGCCAATGAGGGTGAAGCGAGGTGAGTATGGAGCAGCGCCGGAATGCAAGAGCGGGGGAAACGGGAGAACTCCGAGAAAACCGGCCGACCAGGGGCATCATCTGGCACGATTCCCACATGCGAAAATTGCGGGAGCGAGTAGTCTGGCCGCTACACCACCGCGGCCCCAGCCACGTCTCGGGGGAGGGGGGATTGTCAGTGCAGGTGTTGTCTAAGAATAGGCGAGGGAGAAAGCAGGTCTTGCAGCGCACAGCCCCGCCCCCTGGCAGGCGAGACAGTGAATCAGATGGTGAAATTGGGCCACCGCCCGCGGAGGTGCCACGGGCCGAACACAATGACTAGCTCTGTGCTCCGGGCTGCGCCGTCATGCATTTACACTCCCGCCAGTATGCCGTGCGTGGGCCTACATGCACACTCCCACCAAGGCGGACCGCGTTCAACTCTCGACCCGTTTGCAAGTGGGAATCGCGCTGGACGATGCCGCTGGTCGGCGGGGTTTCTTCATTCCGGCGCTGCTCCATACTCACCTCGCAACATCCTCATCGGCTCTCAAGACCTCGCTGCCAAGAGACGCCCATATCTCTTCACCCACACTCTGACACCGAGATGTACCAGTTCTGCGACAGGCACTCGTACTATGGCGTTGCTCCTGCTGTTGGGAAACGGGACAACGATTGGTAGTAGCTGAAGTAAAACCAACTTATATTGATATGATAATTTATTTATCCTTAAAAATCAAAACTTGTATGGATAGTTCCGTTGGTGTTAATTGTTTCTTGTGTTATAATTAATACATGTTTTGATGTGTGCTGAACTCAAGCTGGCAAAGAACTGTTTCGTTATCAGTCTCAACCATTAATCTGTAATATCTGTGCTCGGTGATCAGTGATATGAACCAGTCATAACGTAGCGTAGTAGCATGGTTTAGAAATCAGTTACATCACAGGGAAGATCATTGGACGGATTCGCAGAGTACAGTACTGGTCAAATATAAGCTACACTCAAGAGGATACTGTGGAGTGAATTCAACCAGACATTTTATTGGCTAACGACCAGCCAATACTGCAATAGGACGGAGGTGACTGGGAAAACAAAATACTAACACAACTGTTATTCCTGCAATTGTGTAAAATACAGTCCACGAATAGATTCTGACTTGTCTTGAATGCCTGTCAATGTGTGCAAAACAAATTATAACTTGAACTTCCCATTTTAGACTTGCCGGCTAATGATTTTCTTCATATCATAACCAAACCACGAGCTAATGGAAATAAATACATAATTAATTAGTTTTAACTATTTTTATAAACGCTGTTGTCTATCAACAATTGTAACTAAAGCCAAATATAAACCCATTTTTGGGACGACATATTAAAAATATATTTAGTAGCCAATCTTACAAATACATTTCAAATTAGATTTTTATATTCAGTTCAAACTATTACCCACACTTACTCCTGTAATTATTGTCAATCAATGACATTGACATTTCTACACTTTTATATCTGTAGTCCAGAAAAAATTATATATATTCTCTGTATGGTAACTCAAAGCAATGAAGTTTAGAATTTATGAAATATATAAGGTTTCAATTTCTCTCTCTAGAAATTAAGTGGGCTGTACCAAGATCGTTAAGGGATGGAGGTCTTAATCAAATAAAATAATAATTATAATTTCCTTATTTTATTTACAATAACTACAGCAAAGTTCTCTGAACTCAAATTCTCACAATAAATTGAAATCGCTTACTTTTCACAATTGACACCAATTAATAAAATTTATTAATTACGACAAAGAAATCAATGAAATTAAATAATTAAAGATCAGTCCCAATATACAGTGTATCGACCTATTCAATTATTTTATAAGTTATGCGTCCATATTTGATAGTTCGAATATTTGCAATAAAATCAGTATTTCACTTCCATTCAGTCCCACCTCAGTTTAGTCCATGCCCTGCCAGTCGCAATGTTATAGAGTCCGCTAAGCGCCCTCATGCACAGCAGGCTTCACTCGTTGGTTTCACACCCTCTCGTCCATTCAAGCCACGAACACCCCACCCGCCGTCGTCCCTCAATCTCCAGTCGTCGTTCATACTTCACTTCACTCGCGCACACTCGCCAGGCGGCCTCCGTCAAAGACTGCCGGCCGCTGTGTTGCGGCAGTATATATATATAGTGTCTTAGGCCGCCACCTAGAATCTTCCCCAACTCGCGTGATGCGTCGCGGAGGGCTGAGGCGCCAGCCAGTCTCGCCGCTGTCGGCATTCACGGGATTCCCAGAAGGTGACAGCCAACCACGAGCGCATCGTTCTAGGAAGAGGGGAGGGCGAGGTGGGTCTCCGATTAAGGTGCGGGGCAATTGAGTCGGCGCCAGTTGCAGAACGTAACAATAACATGCCACTTGAAAACTATTTATAAATGTAACGTGAAATTGATACCTCAGTACAGTATTGTTACAACTCAAAATATGCAGGTTTTCAGGAGGAACAATTTTGTATGGACAAAATGTTGTACTCCAATGCATTGCCATGCTACATTATCCCGCGCAAAATTCTATTCGTCAGCATGCACGTATTAAAACCTTTGCACGTAACAGAGATTTTTTTGTACTGTCTGTTGTAAGGTAATTAATTAAAATATAGTTTTTTTTTTTAAATTGTAACACTGTTGAACGGATGTATTGAATCTTGCAATTAATCTATGGCATGCGCTAATGGACGTGCGTCCCGAACATTCAAGCTACTATAGGCTATTCACGGTAAAGAGAGCACTTATTGAAGGCCTCTCGTTTGGAACAATAGACTATAAATATATTTTATTGTAGCCTTAGACGTTCACTTAAGAGTGCGGTGAAATATATACAATGCGTTTATTACTTATATGGCAATATTTATTTAAAAAGGTGGTTGAAGGATAAAAATAGCTGATAGGAAAAAAGTAGATCTAACTAGGGCCGAAAAGTGCTCACTCTGCCGTGAACAGCCTATAAATGTGAAGACGGGAAATAAGAGCATCATCGTCGGGCCGCAAGTGCACTGCATTTGGAAAGCTCGGCGGAGGGCCGGACAGGGAGGATGGCGGTGTGGTGACGTCATGGCTGTCATGTGTGTCGGCGGGCGAGGGATAAACGAGGCTCTTGTGTCCGGCTGTCAGAAAAAGTGACTTGTTACGTCGGCTGCATGGTTGGTTCCCAGGCCAGGCCGGGCTTTCTGCGCGGTCGTGGCCGACACACTCCCCACTCCTCCACTTCCTTCTCATTGGCCCGCGGCGGCGAGATCAAAGACAGCAGGCAGGCGTGGGCGGTGTCAGACAGCTCCTCAACTGCACAATGACGACGGCCAATGGCGAGCTTCGAAGCACAGTTATATAGCCCATTCACGAATACCTCCAACCTTACTGAAGCCCTGTTCGAGTTCTGCTTCCACGATATTCATCTGCCTCATGCAAACAAAGCTTAAGGTGGATCAGTCCCCGCCACCATGGATTTTCACTATTTGTCATAAGTTCCATTTAAGAACATGTCATGAAATTTTTCACATGATGCGACATATTTAATAGCTCCTTAAGCTTAATCAAGATATTACATTTCTATATAATTTTATTATTTTATCATTAGCGATTAAAGGCATGAAATGAATAATTTTTTCTTGCTTTCAGTTACAGAAATGGACTTGGCAACAATAGTCTAGCAATACATGTTTGTCGAAGCCCAAAATAAAGTGCAGAATCTGTGATGCAATTTACGACGAAAATTCCAAAAATACAAGATAGCAGGGACTGACCCACCTTAAGGGCACCGTTTGTTTTCAGCATGTTTGTGGCTCAGAAGCAAGCGAGCGATAAGGTCGACACTGATACGTGCGCCTAGTGCCCCATCGCACCTACGAAAAAGACGCTGAACTAGCGTGCAGTGTTCTCGTCATGCCACAGGTACCTGTGAAACTTTAAGCGATGACCTTGACCTTCCCATTTTATTGACGTGATTTTTGCCATGTCAGTGCATGTAACATAGTAGTCTCTTATGTTTATGTGGCCATAATTTTAAAAATCGTAATCTGATACATTAAAACATGTAAGTTTACAGGACGTACTGTAATATTACCGGAGTGTAAAATTTAGTAGGAATCGGTTGATTGTTTCCCGAGATATGGAATCAAAACATTATACACATGGCTCTATCTGTCAAAATGGCGGGCAAACGAGACAATTTTTTGGCACATCTGATGCATGTTGTGGATGGCCACCAAGGCGCCGTACACAAACCCCTTAATGTACGATGGGGTATAGCTTGTGGAGCGAGATAGTTGTTTGTTAAACGTGCTCCACATAGCCGACTGCCTGGAGAATATATAAACGAAGCTCAGTGCGCCACCCCCCCCCCTTTTTTTTTCCCCCCCCAGTCTCCCCCGGACGCTCACCGCATTGCAAGAGGTCAGTCAGAGTGAATTCGTCGGAGTCGACCACGAAGAAGAGGCATCACTACACCAGGCCCGGAGGAGCTCTAAGCCATCCTACTGAGATCTTTTATGGTGAGCATAAATCCGCGTGGTAGTTACTCGTAACGCCATCTCCCGAGTCCCCGCTACCCACTCATCCTAACGCAATATCTCTGGCAAGGGTAGGCATTTCCATTTGCACTCTTGCGGCTAAGAATAACTTCTAACTTATGGTATATTTGTTGGAGAGTTAATATTTGTGTAATTCAGTTTTGTATTGTTAACACATATCTCATATTATAATAAAAGCAGTGTGTTCAAGGAATTCTGGTTTACCAATCAATCATAGAGTTACGTACCTCATGAGTAGCCGCCCTCCTATGATGATAACGGCTATTGCATACAGTAGCTGAGTTCAGTATCCAGATAGTAGGTTTAGACCAGTGACAAGGTTAGGAGGAAGGGGGATTGCAACAATGTTTCTTATAAGCAAAATATGGCAGGAATCGGTGGTGTAGTTACCAAGATATAACAAAAGTTGTATTTTTTATATTGCACTATCTTCCGAAATGGTGGATTAACAAAATTTTCACTTTATACATTTAGTATTTACATAATTCACTGTCAACGTACTAAAGTTGATTTAAATTGTTAAATTGTTATCAAGAGATTATGTAAAAGCTTTATTTTTCAAATTGCAATATTTTTCTAAATGGTGCACCAATACCATTATCGCTTTCTAATTTAAATGCTTACATCATGCACTATCAACGTACCAAATTTAATTCAAATCACTTTAATATTTCCCCAGAGGAAACATAGTGCCCTAAATATTACAGTTGCCGCCATTTTGAAAATAAGCAACCGGCGTGATCGAAAACTATAAAAGTTCGATGTCATTACTAAATAGTATTTGTGGACGTAGTTTGATGAAACTCTGTTGCCGGGTTTAAAAGTTATTAAGGGAGGATATATATTCGGGGGATTGCGTCAGCCTGTCTTTCCTTCGGAAAGTTGGCAAAAAAATGCAGCCAGCAGCAACGTCAGCTACATTTCCTCGCTGGGAATATAGCCTGGCCTCCACCTTGGTGGGAGGACAGTAGTGAAAGAATTAAGAGATTTGGGCGGCTATTAACAACGAGGTCTTGAGAGCCGATGAGGGTGATTGAGGTATGCATAGAGACCTGAAAAATTCGCGAGTTAAATGACCCGCAGGATATACTCTATAGTCTTATGTTACAGATAAGCCGATGTCAACTGTGCATTGGTTGTCTGCTGTCACAGTGGAAGGCGACTATTGGGCCACCGCTCTCCAGGAGGTGTCAAACGCCTTGTGGACCAATGGCTAAAGTTATATTAACACATGTGTTTTGAATTCTAGCTTGTCTAAAAATAAATCCGCGAATTTTTCAGGTCTCTAAGTATGGAGCAGCCCCTGATTGAAAGCGAGGGGGAGATGGCAGATCCCCGAGAAAACCCGCCGAGTGGTATCGTCCGGCACGATCCCCCGTGCGAAAATCCGAGAGTGACTCGGCCGGGGGTTGAGCCCGGTTCACCTTGGTGGGAGGCGAGCAGTCTAACCACTACGACACCGCGGCCCCTCCACCTTGGTGTGAGGAGAGTAGTCTGATCACTGTACCTCCGCAGCCCCAGTTTTTGCGTGTGAGTGTGTGTGTGTGTGTACTGATGTGCTGCGGAGTAAGCCACGTTAACACAACATCGCCTCGCCCTGGGCGGCTGCCCATTGGGCCAGGTGCAGACGTTTTGGCGCCCAACGTGGGGGCCCTCCTTCCTATTTCACGCTCAAGCCTCGTCGCACTTCGTCAGACACCTCCTTGTGTCTGCGCCAAATACCTCACTGACGGCCAACTTTAGCGTGTCAATTGCCGACCCCCCAGAGGCTCACGCCGCTCATATTTACACCACACTTACTTAACACTTTAAACCCTCTTTTACCCCACATTCATTGATATATTATGAGTTGGCATAGTGCTCGCTTCCCACCAAGGCACACCCGGTTCAATCCCCGGCCGGGTCACTTCCGGATTTTCGCACACGGGAATCGTGCCAGACGACGCCGCTGGTCGGCGGGTTTGTAGGCTGTAACATATTGTTGCAAGACCCGATAAGGGCGTATCTGATTTCGTGAGGGATGAAGGTCTTGATTTGATTTTAGTTTATTCACACAGCTATTATTTACAGCATTAATTAATCTATCTCCACTGTTAATATTTTTTATTTCTCAATGAACGCAGTATTTAATGTATATCTTTAATTTTATTACAATCCTTCTTAATGTCTTTGTTCATTTATAGTCAATTAACTCTTAGTCATCATTAACACACTTTCAGTCTGTATGTTGCCATCACTTGTAATGTCTTCCACTCACGTAAACAGTCCAATAGTCCAGCCTGCCAGTCGCACTCTTCAATGTTCCGATGCTCGCAGTCGCAGATTTTCCTACCGCTGGTCAGTTTTCTCTATCACCAAAACTGTAGCCACTCACTCATCCATATCTCCTGGCCCGCAGGCCCATCACACTACTTATACTCTGCTGGCATTGCCCTAGAAAGTTCGACGCACCCCGAGTTACGCTTGGAGAAACTAGGGCAGCAAACCACTAGAAAATTCCTCAGATAAATAGAAAAACTCAATACAACCAGGATCGGCATTGCCCGCCTCAAAAAAAAAGTATTTTAGTGTCGACTCGCTTTTTGTAACAAATGCGCGGTTCGCTCGCCTGTTATTCAAAACATTCCACTGACTTGCCGCCGCTATCATATAACTACTTTGTCCTTCACTTTCACTCACTTACGTGGAATAAAGCAGTGAGCGTGTAACAAAATAGAATGATATTTAACTGGGAAACTTTCAACTCTGCATTCCATTGGCTGACAGGCAGCCAATAATGAACGTAGTGCGGTACAGTCAGTGTGTCTGCTACAGTGGTAAGTGGAAATATGGAGACCAACTGAACTGATGTTCCAGCAATGGTAGATATAGGGTACTCATTTATACCTTTTCTTCAATGCCAATAAATTTTTATCGACCTCAGATTGAAAACTACCCTATGGATGCAGTCCGCCCTTTACAAATATGATTAGTACTTAAAGCGAGAGTATTTGATCGACGGAAGTTGCCTGTACATATGGTGGCATGAACGAATCTTGCCTTTAGAACTGTCGGAATATATGTGAGTGAAACTTGCAGTGCCGAAGAGGGAGGGTCAACTGAATAACACGTTGCCCTGAAGTATTTTCTTATTTTCGTTTAAAGAGTTCTCATGAATATGCAGTACACACAGAGTTGCCAATATGGCGCAGTTTTACAGACCAAATTTTGTCAGTTTTAGAATTTAGGTTCTCGGTAATGGTTTCTGAGAACAGGTCTGGGAAGAATTAATGAGAAGTTTATTTTGCATACCGGTAAACCGCGTGCCGACCGGGGAAACCTGAGTAACTATTTCCAAATACAGGCTGCTTCCCTGTAGCTGGTCAAGTTCGAGTAGACCGTGCCGCGACTGCTCGTCTCAAGTTTGCATAGAATTGTATATACAGCGTGTATAGGAAACACGTGTACAAACTCGGGCACGTGACTCGTGACCGGAAAAGGTCACCCATGGCCCATCTCGAATAATAAGGGCTGTAGAAGCCCCTAAAGGCGATGAGCGACAAGGACATTACGAATTCAGACGTGCAGTAGGGGACATGCAGTTGATTAGATATATATTTTTTCTGAATGTATTAATAGTATATTATTTAAAAAAATTTCCTGAATCTAATATAAACGTTTCTTACGTGAGTCTGACGTACGCCAAACTTAAAACAAATTTTACTACCTTAAGGACGAACCACAGCTAATAACAAAAAAAAGACACACGTATATATCGCAACTTTTCGTTCGCTCTAACGCTTAAACTGAATTACCGAGAGCTAGGCTCTACTCATATGTCGTCTCCACTGAAAGCGATCTGTGTTTGCATTCCTCTTCATAACGGGCGTGTTAATTTTCTTCTTATTATTTCTTCAAGATGTCGAACAGTGCCGGCGTTGTTCCAGAGAAGTTTGGTTGTATTGCGAGCACGTCTTCGCAGGCGGTGGAATGTGTTTTCAAAGCGACTTAGCGTTGGTTCGATAAACACTGTGTTCACAGGCTAATTGAGTTATTTCCAAAGTCCTGCTTCAATTCTGTTCTCAGCCCATTGTCTGTCTACCCGCTACGAGTGAGACTATAGCCTGTTCACGACGTCTTAACACTGTTTGAATCAAACCTTTGAAATACCACACCTGCAAAATGCGATAAAAATATTTCCTAAATCAATAATATTGTTACAATACTCCAGAGGGGCTTATCCAAGTCCATGAAAGATAGGGATCTTAATAAAAATATAATAACTAAATCTGATAAATAATTACAGACCTGCAAAATTCGTGTTATTATTTGAGGACAGTTTAAACTTAAAACACTTTTACCTTTGCAATACGTTTGTCATTGGCCATGTTTTATTTGACACGCCCCGGGTAACTCGGAGCAGGTTAATGAACACTTCGCAGTCATGTGCCCCAATCACGTAAAGTTCTCTCAGAGAGGGTGTGACTTCACATCTGGGCAGCAGCCAATGGAAAAACGACGCCGGCTCGAGTGTATACAGCACTGTGAATTTTAGCCTAATGGCGAAAAAATAACGCGAATATTGTGTGTCCCTATTAATAACTCACGTAGCTCGTATTTGCATCATTAAACTAGCAATTTCTAATTAAAGTACTTGTAGGCCATTCACGGTAAATTCAGCTCTTTGAAGGCCCTTTCAAAATGCATTACGTTAACTTTCGAGATTGATGAACTGTATACACTGTGTTTGTTAGTCATATTGCAATATTTATATTAAAAAGTGGCGGAAAGCTAGAAATTAGTTGAAAGGAAAATTTTTAGCAGGGCCTTAAAAAGTGCTCATTTTATCATGAACAGCCCATATCAATGTATCTGTATTGATTACAATCACATAGTTCACGGTCATTCTTTACACATGTTCAACCTGTCGATTGCCATCATTCCAAGTGTCTGTAACTCACGCGTCCAATTCAATAGTCCCGCCCGTCAGTCTCACTCTACGAACATGCTCGGTGTCTGCTAAGCTGTTTGTTTGCTGATTGACAGTCAGCAGGATTCGGGCCTGTGGAAGCCACGGGCTGAGCCACTTGCAATGTCGTCTGGGAACTCCGGCACATGCTCGCTCGCTCGCACATCCCGACATGCTGTTGCAATGGGAATGTTAAGGCTTAGATATGAAGACTTTAGGGTACGCATCAAATGGTTATACGAACTTGTGTACGATAATTACGGTACATCCGAACCCTACTTTTATGGCATACACGAACCTTAAGCCTGGGGCATAAACCCCCCCATGTGGTGGAGGGGAGTCCGCAACCATAACTCGCTCCCTTCCCCATGGGGCATTATCGACCACCCCCCCCCCCCCTAGTCCTTTCCCCCTCCCTTTACCGTTTGGGCGTGAAGTGTTAGACGTGGCAAACTTTCGTTCTTGATTAATAGTATGTATAGATCAGCAAAGGGATCTGAAACAATGGGCTGATGATAAAGGCTGTTCACGATAAAATGAGCACTTTTGAAATCAACCTTAGAAAAAAGTCACTGTCTCTGCCGCTCGAAGCTCCACCATCCACGCGCTCCTCATTATACCCTTCCTTGGGGCTGGCCGCGGCCGGAGGCTATATATGTTGTGTCGTGGAGTGAAGTGTTGATATAGGCTGTCCATGGTAAAGTGAGCACTTTTGGGCTGCTAGTTAGTTTTTTCATTTCAATCATTTTTTATCCTTTCATCACTTTTTTAAAAATAAATATTGCCATGTATGCGTATGTATTTAATCTGACTCAAAAGTTAATGTCTAAGGTTACAATAAAATACATTTATTGACTATTATTCCAAATAAGAGGGCTTCCAAAAGTGCTCACTTTACCATGAATAGACTATAGTCGTAAAGTCATTTGTCGTAACAAGGGCAAATACAGCAGATCGGCTGGTGTTACATTTGCGTGTAGGAATGCAGTTTTAATTTTTCTTGTTAAAAACGTATTTTATGTCGGGTCGTAGAGTGCAGTATTTTTCCGTTGCCTCGTAGTCAACCGGTATGTTGACAGTCAAAGGCGGGCAAGGAGACACTTGTCTCAACGGACGCTCTGAGAGAGTGCTCAATAAAAAATGGTAACGACAGATGGGAAGTAGTTCCGTATCTTAACGTCGAATAAAAAGGGTTAGGTAACCAATTGTGATAACTTAAAATTATTACTTTCGCTGTCCGTTTTTTTTTTATGTATCGGAGTATCGAAGTGTAAAATAAACAGATTTCTAAATTATGTACTTTCTAATAATTTCACAGTCTCACTTGATCAACGCATGAATAAAGTGATGAGGCCAAGGCAATGTTGATTTTACATAAGGTCGAAGAATATTCAACTTGTATACAAATAGATCTTTAGCAGGGCTTTCAAAAATGCTCATTTTACCGTGAACAGCGTATGCCATATTTTATGTATTTCCTACGTAAAAAAAAACAGGATATTTACAATAAACATAAATGAAATATAAAAAACTTCATAAATATGAAAAATCCGTATCTTTTATTATTCTCGTAGCTTAAAATATTAATTAATAAAAGTTACCTTTTGGAACACTGCGTACCGAACGGCTGAAATCTCTCCCATAAAGCTCCTGTCATACTGTCAAATTATTCCGTAAAATTGCTTACAATAAGTTTGGTCTAATAAAGTTGTACAGTTGTGACGTCACAGAAACTACGGAAAGATCGTCACATTTGTCTGAAGAAATTGCATGGCTTTAGTTTCTATTAAACATTTTAAGATTGGACCGGTTCAAAGAATTTTCCTTGATGTTTGACGATCTCCGCCAATCAGAATAGTTCACGACATAATTGGACACGCCGAGAAACTTTATAATTACGAACAATTGCCGGAGACGAAGTCTGGTTATGAAGATATTTAATTTATGTAGAATCCGACTGGGCATGAATGCTATTTTAAGTGCATTGCACATTATACAATGAGCTTGGCGGCATTAAATGGAATTCTTTCAGGTAACGTGTTTGGTAAGTACAGTTTGAATTTAGTAAAGAAGCGAAGATATATTACAACAATCCTTACATTTCTTCCTGTAGCGGACTGCGTGGAAAAACAAAAACAGTATCTCACTATGAAAATAATTTTGAAATAATCATTCAAATTACATTCCCCCAGAATAAAATTTTTTGAAAGTGTGACACATTTCCAAACACATTTCAGATCATTTGATGAAATTTGTTCAAAGGAAAAATTCGTTGGCTGTATTTTGTCTTCAGATATTATTGTCAAATATATCAGTTGAAGGCGAAAATTTGACAGTGTGACAGGGGCTTAATAAATCGCGTTTTGTTTGTAACCTGAGTAAAATACCCAAGCCAATCACATTTCAGAAATGCGTCGTCACTGCACTGCACTGCCTGCCGTTAGACCAGTGTAGCAGAGCCTTTAATATGACGTTATGCATGGCACGTGTACGAGGCAGTGACAGCGCCGTTTTGATGCTGGTGGAGTGGGTGGAGAGATTTGGGTGACTCTTAACATCGAGATCTTGAGAGCCGATGAGGGTGATTGAGGCGAGTATGTAGCGGCACCGGAATGAAAGGGCGGGGGAAACGGGAGATTTTCAAAAAAAGCTGCCGACCAACGGCATCATCCGGCGCTATTTCCACATGCGAAAATCCGGAGTGACCCGGCCGGGGATCGAACCCGGATCGCCCTGGTGGGAGGCGAGCAGGCTAACCGCAGAAGACGACAGTTGTCAATGTGAAAAGGGAGCTAATTCTGTTATGCCAAAGGCAACTCCGTAAATTCCACAGAGTGTTTACCAGATAAGAGCGGAGCTCCGTTTCCTCGTCCGCCGGGAAACGAAGGCCTGGGTGAAGTGATGATAGGATTGAACACCATGGATGGCTGTACTGCTAAGTAGGGATAATGAAATACATTTTTAAAAAAGGCCTATTGCTCAGCCACCGCGGCCCCCGATGTCTTTGGAGTTTGTGTGTGGGAGGGGGAGGGGGAGGGGTTGGGGATTGCCACGTGCGGCGGTTTGGCTTCCGTATACCAAGATGCTTTGTTGTTGTATCTGGAGATTCCCCTGGGAGGAGGGAAGAAGGGGGTGACACCTCGGAGAACAAGGAGTGCGATGGCGGGAGGGGCAGAAGTGGTCCGGGCTGCAGACAGGTGTTTATGTACCCTCTGCTTGTCGAACAAGTGGTGCCTGTGTGCCGCTGCAGTCGGGAATGTGTGTGGCAGGGGCACAATGCCGTCTTGTGTGTCGCCTGCACCCTCTTCTCTTCTCCAGATAAGATACTCCGCGTGCAAGAACACCAGTCCCCACACCCCCCTCTCATCATTCTCTTTCTGCTTGGCCTGCGCAAACACAAGCTTCTACCCGCCTTCTTACCCGCGGAGGTAATACCTGATGGAGAGGCAATAGCCTATCTTCTCCACGATTATCCGCGGAGGTAATACCTGATGGAGAGGCAATAGCCTATCTTCTCCACGATTATCGCGGAGGTAATAACTGATGGAGAGGCAATAGCCTATCTTCTCCACGATTATCCGCGGAGGTAATACCTGATGGAGAGGCAATAGCCTATCTTCTCCACGATTATAAGCGGAGGTAATAACTGATGGAGAGGCAATAGCCTCTCTTCTCCACGATTATAAGCGGAGGTAATAACTGATGGAGAGGCAATAGCCTCTCTTCTCCACGATTATCCGCGGAGGTAATAACTGACGAAGAGGCAATAGCCTATCTTCTCCACGATTATCCGCGGAGGTAATAACTGATGGAGAGGCAATAGCCTATCTTCTCCACGATTATCCGCGGAGGTAATAACTGATGGAGAGGCAATAGCCTATCTTCTCCACGATTATCCGCGGAGGTAATAACTGATGGAGAGGCAATAGCCTATCTTCTCCACGATTATCCGCGGAGGTAATAACTGACGAAGAGGCAATAGCCTATCTTCTCTCCACGATTATCCGCGGAGGTAATAACTAATGGAGAGGCAATAGCCTATCTTCTCCACGTTTATAAGCGGAGGTAATAACTGATGGAGAGGCAATAGCCTATCTTCTCCACGATTATAAGCGGAGGTAATAACTGATGGAGAGGCAATAGCCTCTCTTCTCCACGATTATCCGCGGAGGTAATAACTGACGAAGAGGCAATAGCCTATCTTCTCCACGATTATCCGCGGAGGTAATAACTGATGGAGAGGCAATAGCGTATCTTCTCCACGATTATAAGCGGAGGTAATAACTGATGGAGAGGCAATAGCCTATCTTCTCCACGATTATCCGCGGAGGTAATAACTGATGGAGAGGCAATAGCCAATCTTCTCCACGATTATCCGCGGAGGTAATAACTGATGGAGAGGCAATAGCCTATCTTCTCCACGATTATCCGCGGAGGTAATAACTGATGGAGAGGCAATAGCCTATCTTCTCCACGATTATCCGCGGAGGTAATAACTGATGGAGAGGCAATAGCCTATCTTCTCCACGATTATAAGCGGAGGTAATAACTGATGGAGAGGCAATAGCCTATCTTCTCCACGATTATCCGCGGAGGTAATAACTGATGGAGAGGCAATAGCCTATCTTCTCCACGATTATCCGCGGAGGTAATAACTGATGGAGAGGCAATAGCCTATCTTCTCCACGATTATCCGCGGAGGTAATAACTGATGGAGAGGCAATAGCCTATCTTCTCCACGATTATCCGCGGAGGTAATACCTGATGGAGAGGCAATAGCCTATCTTCTCCACGATTATCAACTGAAGCCGATTTCTTGTCCGACTTCTTACAACTGCGCATGAGCACTTTTGAAATCAACCTTAGAAAAAAGTCACTGCTCCTACCTGCATATATTTGAACGGGTGCACTGAGTGACATTCACCAAGTAAAGTTGGTAACGATGGATGGAGAGTAGTTCCATATCTTAACGTAGAATATAAAGTGTTAGGTAACCATTTGTGTTAACTTTTTTTTTTATAACTCTTCGAAGTGTAAACATGAGCAGATTGGTAAAATATTTACTTTTATAATAATTTCAGGATTCCACGTGACCAAGGGATGAATAAAGTGTTGAGGTTCATGACGATGTTAATCTTGCAAGGGGGAAGAATACACAATGTGCATACAAGTAGATCTGAAGCAGGGCTTTCAAAAGTGCTCATTTTACTGTGAATAGCTTATACGTGTGAAACATGCACTTTCTTTGCCACCGCTAGCACTGTCCTTGTCTTTCATTATTGTCTGCTGCCCGGCTTCGCTTTCGTGTCTCGGCGTCCACTCCATACACTAATATCTCTTACCTTGCGCGGGAGTAGTAGAGAGATTTGTGCTGCTCTGAACATCCAGCGATGAGGGTAAAGCGAGGTGAGAATGGAGCAGCGCCGGAATGCAAAGCAGAGAACCGCCCACCGGCGGCATCGTCCGCCACGATTCCCATTTATGCGAAAATCCTGGCCAAGAATCGAACTCGGATCGCCTTGGTGGGAGGTGAGTGGTCTAACCACTACACCACCGCGACTACGCGCATACATACATTATTTAATTTTGGAACAGAAAAATTAATATTTTTACTAAATTGTGATACTTTTTGTACAACATTTTAGTTTTGCAAGATTTGTTAGAGAAAGTATTGTTAATAATATTCTACAATGTAAAAAAGATAAAAAAATAAAAATAAAAATAGGCTGTGACTGTGATGGGACACGGTCGTTTGTGTTGCGTGAATACGTCTACGTTGACGCGCTCGGACGCCTTGATGTATATTTTACGTTCCCGGCACAGCTTCACGCGATCATATGGAGTTTTATGGGTATCACTGGATTGCTTTTGAGATGCTCTTTCCAACTGTATACGATTTATGTATTTCGACTTAGCTTTTTGACGAGAATAGGTCGACACTATGTTAAGTTTTCTTAATTTTTTTATACTAAACTCATACAATTTCACCATAACCACGCCACACAAATGTTTTAATACACGCAATCGATTGATTTTGACGAGAGCTGTCGATTGAACCCTCAAAATGGCAACCCCCCCCCCCCCCCCAGTCGGCACGTCAAGCTTCACAGTCCTCACTCAACGTAATGAATTCTTTGATCTTTTGGCAATCGAGGGTGTAAATTAATTTAAAAAAATCTAGACGATAGATTCGGAGCTGCAATGCCAAACTGTATCCCCCAATTTTATGATCGGATCTTCTGTATTGCCTTCCATTATGGATGGTCGCAAATTTAAAGACGTATTCAGGTCAAAAAATGTTCGTGTGTGTTTTAGTATTATAGCATTTGGAATCTATAAAATATGCATTTCTTTTATGCCAAACGCACAATTTCATGACAATATCCCTACCTAGTTGAAACTTTTATCTTCTGTGAAACAAAAATATCAAATTCATAATAAATCAAGTTACAACCTACAGCGAGTTGGTGATTAATTTTCACCATTGATATAAGCACAACAAATAGACGAGCCGTGATTACAGCTACATATTTAGAATTTGGCTTTAAGAAGCCTGCAGGGTTGTATATTCCTAGAGTCCCATTTATTTATTTATAGTGAGTGATTTAATTCTTGTGTTTGAGAGTTTGGTTCTGTATGTTTACCAGCAAAATTATAGCCATTACATTGGAAGGTTCTGTTTGTGATGAAAGTTCGGCAACTTTTACTGGTGCGTTGTTTTGTATTGTTTGTGCTGAATACTGTAAAAACAAAAAAAAAAAAAAATATTTGTTACACCAAGGATTGTTTAGAAATTCCTTACATATTGAAAAACTGCTTTTTAAAATTACAGATTTCAATTAGGAAAAACTCGAAGAAAATCATAGCTCCTCATAGTCTGTATAGCATCTTTATCGTTTACTGCAATTCTACGTAGTTGTGTCTTGACTGATATTTAATATCGGTTTGAACTAATGATATTTATGGGCTTTAAGCAGCACATTTGCACATTTTGCAAATATACAAACATTGTATTATTCAGGTGTTTTGTGAGTCTATGCATGCAGTTTGAGAACACCTAAATGAAATGTAAACGTGTTTTTTTTTTGTTTAGGTTGATTGTCAGCCATTAATAATTTCTTTTCACTAGTAAATTAATGTGGATTCTTGTTTGTGGAACTGTAGAAACTTCGTCACGTGCTCAGGCTGTGTTGGCCATTTGAATTCTTTGTGCTTTCGTTAGATTCACGTGGAAATATCCCGACGTAATTCACAATGTGAGTTCGAGCATGGCCTGTGTGTGTGTGTGTCGAGACTAGACTAGACATGTCTGACACGTGTCTTGGATGCACACTCTAGTGTCAATGTAGTTGTGACAAGAGTCCTGCAAGTGTCAAGTGACAGCTACTGACCGCGTTGAAGCGGCTTCAGTGGCTTAGTGACGTCAACTCCATTGGGTTCATCGTTCCTTCAAATAGCTTCAAACCGAATCTATTTGCCTCCGATCCAAGTCGTCGTGGGGACACCACACACACACACACATGTCCTATCATTTCCAGCTCTTATCCTTAGTTCATGTTGATGGAGTTTTAGATTTCTAGATATGATTAATAAACATTTCATAAATTTAGCGTATGAAAACAATTAAATGTACAATTTACATCACAGGGGATATGGCAACGATGCTGTTAAAGAAATCGCCTGGCTTCAGAGTCGGAAATGATTGAATATTACAAGTTATGAAAAGAGGGTTCAGTGCAAAACTAAACCAAGTTTATGAAGGTAGTTTAACAAAACACTTGAGATTTAAATTAATTATGCATAGCGTATTCCAGGGAACCTTGTAAAAGTCGTAATTATTTTTATACTGATTAATTAAAATGGACTTGGTCTTCTTGTGCTCTAAAACTTCTATATCCGAATGATCTTATATAGCAGTTGATCGTTCAAGCCTGTTTGTAATTTGTAAATATGTAATAACTTCGCATCTCTTTCTGAAGTTATTCACACATTGCTTTTTTTCTGTGGTTCCAGAGATCATTTGACATTCTTTATCTGCTACATATGATTTGTGTAAGATTTTCTTCAAATCCATAATATCAGTTTTGTCGTTCCACTGCTTTACAAGTAATGAAAATACGTATACCTCAGCTGCGGTTCATACAATATTTTGTTTTGGTCGAAACAAAATTTGGGTTGACGTATTGCATTTTCTATTTAGTGTTGGTCAGATCCATTTTCCACTCAGCATCAGCTCAGATGTAGCTGTAAATATGACATAACAAGTTTACATTTAGGTTAACTGCTTTGTTTTCTTGTCTCTAACAATACGTGCGTGTATGCTGTCACGTATGCCCATGATTGGGTGACAATTAGAGGTAGATATTGAGTTAAAAATACATTCTCAACTTTTAAAACTGTTAACCACATTACAGTATTTTTACTATTTTCCTTTCTCGATAAATAGAAATGATGTACCAAAAACTTAACTTGCACTTTGGCCGGCTTCTTTAAATCAAAAGTGTTTTATAATTATCAACTACAAGGGTCATGCGAAATGCCTATTTCTCAAGCTTAAATTGTTTACATCTTAAAACACAATAAAATAGGTTTATGCTAATATGTCTTTCTGTTCACAGTTTTCTATTGTCTGTCAACAGTTGTTCCAGTCAAAATGTAATTTATTTGGTAGGCGCATACATGAAGAACAATGTTTTTTTTTGCAGTAGTCTACTTAGTTAACCACAACATTATTGGCAGGGAAAACACCACTTAATGTGGGGGAATTAACATTTTGGATGAATTTTTAAAAATTGTAATTTTGCAAAAAAAAAAAAAAAATTGCTTTTAGAGTTTATAGAAGTTGTTGGATCTTTATTGCATATCCCATTGTATAATTCAGCTTACAAAATAACAAATCTGCTAGAGATAATGCAGCTTAGGGAAATTGTTGGGAAATTCATGACTTGAATAGGTTAGTTCAACTCGAAACAGAATAATTTTTCTATGTTATTTTAACTGGTAATAAATGATTCACCCACTGTCGGTTAATTCAACTGAAATAAGAAAAATCATTATTACAGGTGGGCGAAGTATCTACTAACAGGGGTGGTTAGGATAACGAGTTAAAAATGGTTTCAGCAAGCTTTGCTGAATATTTATGTAGTCAAAGTAAACTTGAATGGGACAGAATCTGTGATTTTGAAGTTTATACCAATAATAAATAAGTAGACATTAAGTCACTTGTAGTGCTGTCAAAAAATTAGAAAGTTACTTCTTTCAACGTGAACCACAGAAAAAAAAAACATAAAAAATTATGCGCAAGTGTAGAACACCAACTTAAAATAATTTACCAGTAATAATAATAAAAAACGAAGGACGAGGGAGGGCGGTGTTTCAGTAAGTGGTTTTGAAAATCTTAGGAATTTTTCACTGTGCGTTCTCGTGCAATACGACAATCATCTTTACAAATACACTTTTTCTCGTTTCTGTGCCGCAACTTGTCGGAAAAGTGATTATTAATGCGTGTGATTGAAGTTTCGCCAATGAAATTCTCTGATGTAAAATTCTGTCATGGCTGAAGCACTTAATTACCTCGGCGATTGTGTAGAGAATGGGTGATTAGTGTAAGAATCTCGAGGTTTCAAGCCTCTCTCCGGATGTGGGCTGCACAGAACCGGTTCACAGACTCCGTAGTTTAGGAACTGGTCCTAATTAAAGGCCTGCCCACAAGGAGCTAATGTTGCACATTCGTGGACCCGAGTCAAGGGAGAGTTAGCTTTTGTGCGCACCCACGGATGTTGTGATGTTGAAAAAACTATCGATATATCGAAATTATGACTATATTATACCAACGATATATAGATGTAAATTGTCGATACATTTGAACGATATTTCGTCGAAGCCGATATCTTTTTCCAGGTATCGTAAATTAATATTTTTTAAAATGCGTTTTTAAAAAGTTCTTTTTTGAATACGAAAATTTAATTTTGAAATTAGGGTGTACTATGTTTAACTTGACAACATGCACCAAAACAAGTGCCAGATTGCAATGCCTTGTACCCTCAATATGAAATATTCTAATCAATCTTACGTTTATCAATTCATTTAATATATAAAATATCGGATTTCTATGTACCGAAAATTTATACATTTCTTCTGATTTAAAATATTGTAAAACATTCCTTTTATATATAACCAATATAAATAATATCAATATTATTTTTCGACATCAATATCCCCCTACACGGAGGTCATGTCATGTGTACATACGTAGAGACTATATTTTACTTCGAGAAAAATTAACTGTCTGCTAAGATTCAATCTGCTGTACACATGTCCTGACTGTCTGCTTCAGCTATTGGCTGTCATGCATGCACAAAGCCATTTCTCCAGACCAATGAAAGTTCTGATACTGTAAAACAAGACGTCTGTGATTAGTAGGGACATCCGAATTCCGCGAAAAGATTTCACGATCAGTTGTATTTCATAACACGTTAGCTCAGATCCACTTTTGTGATTGGGTGATCCAGATGTTACGAGTCTTAGGTGTCTGCCCGCGAATCACGTGTGTACAACATCGGAATAACTTAATTCTGATTGGCCAGTAGGGTATTGAAATCTAGTGCGGAAATCTTTTCGCGAAATGCGGATGTCCCTAGTGATTAGTCTGCAATGCGAGAGTCACAACTTGATCACTGAAACTAGCAAGACTGTTATTGGATATATGTTGGCTCATATAATTCTCGCGATCTTCCAATGTCTGTCAGGAGCCGCGGTGGCGCAACGGATGGAGTGCTCACGTCCCACCAAGGTGAACCGGGCTCTATCCCCGGCCGGGCCACTCCGGATTTTCGCAAGTGGGAATCGTGCCGGACGACGCCGCTGGCCGGCGGGTTTTCTCGAGGGTATCCATTTTCCTCCCTCTATTGCATTCCGGTGCTGCTCCGTACTCACCACGCTTCACCCTTATATCTCATATCTGGGAGGGCTTGCAGGGATAGAAGAGGAAGATGGCGGTAAGCGGAGAGGGAAATAGCTGGTTATAGGCTATTCACGATAAAGTGAGCACTTTGAAAGCCGTATCATTTGAAATAATAGTCAATAAATATATTTTATTGTAGCCTTAGACGTTAACTTCCGAGTGCGGTAGACTATACACAGTATGTTTATTACTTACATGGCTATGTTTATTTTAAAAAGGTGATAAGTAGTTCCGTATCTTAACGTCGAATAAAAAGTGTGAGGTAACTAATTGTGATAATTTAAAGTGTTTATTTCACTCTCTGTGTTTTAAATGCATCAGTGTGTAAAAATGATCAGATTTATAAAATGTTTGCTTTCCTAATAATTTCACAGTTTCACTTGACCGAAGTATGAATAAAGTGATGAGACCCACGGCAATGTTAATTTTACTCAAGGCGGAAGATCTTAATCAGTAATCTTAATAGTAGATCTTAATCAGGAAAGTGCTCATTTGACCGCGAACAGCTTATAACTAGGACTTCAAAAGAGCTGACTTTACCGTGAACAGGCTGTAGCTGGGTGGGGGACTAGGGAAGGGAAGATAACGATCCATCACAAGTCGTGACCCTCGCTCCGCTTGCTTTATTTTCCCATTAACGAATCCCATTTCCGCCACACGCTGCTTTGCGCCTCCTCTCTCTCTCTCTCTCTCACTTCCTCTTCGGCATCCCGTGCTCCGCGGCGCCGACTCACCGTGCAGCACCAACACCTTACAAGCTGCAGGGCACTTGTGAACGCGCGGTAACTGTGAGATGGTAGCAGTCGCGAGTATGGTACAGAACTACTTCACTTTAAACAAGTCCAGGTATTGAATATGTTACATCACCTTCGAGTTTCTCCTTCAAAGTGAACAGTTTTCATAAGTATTTTCGAACGACTTCTCTACTCTGCTGCGCTCTTGTTGGCTGCTTCCAAGTAAACAAGCTACGTATTAAATATTGTTGAATTAACGTAAGTCCATTATACTATTACAGCAATAGTGTAGGTTTCATAACAAAATGATCGATCAATGGTGATAAATGTTGGAGGCTATTATAATTAAATATAATACATTTTAAGTTCCATGTTTGTTGAGGTTAGGATTTCCATAGATTTCATCGTGTAACGTTCTGTTTTGAAACTTGTTCAGACACGGCTACCGAATAATGTATTCAGCTGAGCACTCGTGTCTGTCTCTACCCTCCTTCATTGCCCACATTATAATTTGACCCATTCTCACCCGGCATTGTATATTTATGGCCGGCACTGTATACAACGAATCAGTGTCCGGTGTTCTGATGGTCTGCTCTGCGAATCATCTGATTTGCTAAAGTTAGTGCAGCTCTCATCTGTGAATGGTCGATGCCGAAGTACAGGGTGTGAGTGAAGAGTTTTGAGCGGCTCTTACCATCCAGGTCTTTAGAGCCGATGAGGGTGAAGCGAGGTGAGCATGCGTGGAAGCAGCGCCGGAACGCAAGGGCGTGGGAGACAGGAGATCCCTGAGAAAACCCGACGACCAGTGGCTTCGTCCGGCACGATTTCCACTTGCGAAAGTCCGGAGTGACTCGTTCGGGGATAGAACCCGGTTTCGTCTTGGTGTGAGGCGAGCAGTCTAACCGCTGAGCCACCGCGGTACCAGTGACGGCGTGTTTCGTTGTTTACTACATGTTTCATTTATGTATAAAAAGTATGTTATATTTGTGTTAATATAACGAATTATTTATTTTTGGGTAAATTGAACATTTACTTATATATTTTCTGTAAATTATATTTTTTCAGTGAGCAATGACATTTTTCAAAGTTTGATTTTGAAAGTGCTTAGTTAAGAGTGTAGATCATGTAAATGTTTATTTATTTATGTACAGTAAATGTACAACATATACTTAGGGCCACATGTTTTCCACGAAAATATATATGAGCAGGACAGACATCAACATTTGACGTGCGTACATGCAGGTATCCTTTGGCTATTGGCCGGATATCTGTGTGAGGATACATTCTCTATTTGACGCGCGTACAAGCAGGTATACTTTGGCTATTGGCCGGATATCCGTGTGAGGATACATTCTCTATTTGACGCGCGTACATGCAGGTATACTTTGGCTATTGGCCGGATATCTGTGTGAGGATACATTCTCTATTTGACGCGCGTACATGCAGGTATCCTTTGGCTATTGGCCGGATATCTGTGTGAGGATACATTCTCCATTTGACGCGCGTACATGCAGGTATCCTTTGGCTATTGGCCGGATATCTGTGTGAGGATACATTCTCTATTTGACTTGACCTATCATAATTACTGTAAGTTACCCCGTCACTGAACTTGCGTGGTTGGCTGGCAAACACTCAGACCCGTGAGATTTAAAATCATTCAACCATGAGATTGTTTCTAAACTAACGTGTTCCCCCAGTACAACTAGTGGAATCTTCTCGCTTAAAACAGGTGGCCCTACACTGCATACATATATTGATTTTTTTTTTTTCCATCTTCGTTTCATTTTGTTTCCACTTGTCTGTCTTTATACATATTGTTACAAATATTTGCTTTTTGCCATGCTCATACACAAAATGGGCTGAGGGTGTATCTGAATAATGAATAGATACCTGCCAAATTCACGTTATTATTTGAGGACACCTTAAACTTTGTACACTCTTACCTTTGCAATACGTTTTTCACGGGATCATACTTTGACACATCCCATTTAGATATGCGCCAATAAATGAACACTTCACAATTGAGTGCCCCAATCAGGTACAGCTTACTCAGAAAGGGAGCGTCGTCACATCTGGGCAGCAGCCAACTCAGGAACGACTCGGACTCGAATATATAAAGTGCTGTGAAATCTAGCTTGATGCCAAAAAAAATCCCTAATAATGAGACATGCTTTGGTAGAGCACAACTGTGAATGATGGGGTTTATTAACATGATAATTTTACAATAACCTATTATGTGATTATTACTCGGGGGAGCTTATAAGGAATTCATTATTCTAAACTAACCGGTTATGGAATAGTTGACTAACTGGGATGTCCCCACCTTAATCATGGTCCCGGCTGTTTCTGGCAGGCTGTTATCGACGATCGGATATACCCATTTCCTCGATATTCTCTTGGCGATGGCCTATATCGGCGCGTTGTTTGGCATAATGGTCTCCGATTGCTGGCCGATGGAGGTAGTTTCTGCACATGGCTTTTCCTCAATGAGTTGTTGCAATTCCGCTCGCATCCTGGTTTAATACGTGAAGGTGTGATCAGGCAGGGATGTTACTTAAGGCCTGATCACATCGTAACAATATATACAGAATGTTCGGAAATTCGCAGTGCCCGAACTCCAGACGCAACTTTGAACACAATTAAATTATATAAAATATACTTTTCCCGGTATACCTGCAAAAGGTTTTTGTATCACGATTGGCCTAAAGGAACTATGTCTGGAGTGTGGGCATTGAGTTTCGAGATATGCGGTATATGGATCTGTGTGTAATAAATACATTTGCGTAATTATGAAGCGTATACGACAGTTTAATTTTTGAAAAATTACGAAAAATAATAATAATAATAATTCGCTCAGCAAGTTTAAAGCGTTGCAAATTCTGTAAAAGTTTCTTATATGCATAATTAGAGATTATGGAAAATCGCAAAAAATATTTGAGCCAACATGCCCTCTATAACACTCTAATTAGTTCATTCTTTCATGATTGGATGAAGAAGCTTTCGACTTGGCTAAGTTGTTAGCAGACCAATCACGAACGTTCTGCCTTATAGTATCAGAATCCTCATTGGCCCAGTGAAATGTGGTAGTATCTTCATACTTGCATGACAGCCAATAAGGAAAGAAAACTGCCGGACATGTGTACAGTACGTTGAATCCTAGCAAATAGTAAACTTTTCCCGCGATAAATCATCATCTCTATGCATAATATGTAGGGGCCAGCTAAATTCGCGTTATTTTTTGGCGTCAAGCTCAGACTCGCAGTACTGTATATACTGGAGCCGACGTCGTTTCTTCAAGATATGAAGTCGGCCTTTTTCTGAGTGAATTGTACATGATTAGGGCACAGAGGCGTGGCCACGACTTATGTCAGGTGGAGTGAATCGTAGGGAGGGGGGGGGGAGCACGGTTTATGAATGGGACAGGAGATTTAGCCTACACACTCCCAGTGATGCGTTTTAGTAAATTCAGAACATAATACCTCAACAACTGTGTTAAATTTCTTTACTTTAACTTCAGATACTCAGAAAAATCTACCAAAATCGCCAGTTATTAAAAACAAAAATCTTGCACTGTGCCACTCTTGTATTATTTGTGATTATCTTATTTAGTTGAACGTAAATGGGGAGGAGGGCAGCTGCCCCACCCCTGAACCCCCCTGGCTACTACACCCATCCCCTGTAGGGCACACGATTCTCAAGTGTTTATTTATAGGCGCAAATTTACCCGGGGCGTGTCAAATAAAGAATGGTCCAATGACAAACGTATCGCTAAGGTAAGGGTGTTTTAAGTTTAAACTGTCCTCAAGTAATAACGCAAATTTCGCAGGTCTGTAATAATAAGGGCAGATAGCCATTTCGGACGTATGTAATAGACGGTCCGACATCTGTGTTGGTACGTCTGCAGCCAGAGTAGCCAACATAATAGCAGGCACCTTGGCACGGAGAGCGGGCGCGCATGTATACGTTTTCCCCCCTGGAGCTCCGCGATGTGCGGAAGGCATTGCTCCCGGAATCTCCGCTCGAGCCCGAACATTAACGATTGTGCCCGAGCGTACAGCCATATTCAACCCAGACGGCCACATGCATGGTTGACAGACTAGGGAACTCCGCACAGACCGTCGTTTCGAAACCCGCAGTGTGCAATGTTAAAAACTTTGTTTACACTTTATTTCAATTACACAGTAAAAATGCTTGAAAACTATCTCTGCAGCAGACCAATACCTTCGAATTCAAGATGATTTGTTTTGTAAAATTGAAATATTTATATATTTTAACCCTTTCATACCCAATGCAGACAATCGTCGACATGTTGCACAGGAATATTATATTTGACAGGTGCTGTACTCTGCTAGGCTCTGTGTCCAATGATCTCTCCTGTGATGTAACTGATTACCAAGCCATGTTACTACGCTACGTTATGACTGGTTCATATCACTGATCACCGAGCACAAAGAATACAGCTCATTGGTTCTGATAATAAAACAAGTTCTTTGCCATTTTAAGTACAGCACGCATCAAAATATTTATAATTTGCAGCACCAGAAATATAAATTAATGTGGTAAATGGAAGGGCTAAAGATCTCACCTTTGCAGAAAAAAACAGCAAAACATAAATTTTTATTTATCTCTATAGAGACCCTCAAAATTCGCGTTATTATTTGAGTAAAGTTAAAACTTAAAATACTTTTATCTTTGCAATAGGTTTACCATTGCGCCATACTTTGACAAGTCCCGGGTAACTCGGCACCAATAAATGAACACTTCACAACTGTGTACTCGAATCAAGTACAGTTCACTCAGAAAGGGAGTGACTTCATATCTGGGCAGCAGCCAATGGGAAAACGACGCCGGCTCGAGTATATGCAGTACTGTAAATTTTAGCTTGATGCCAAATAAATAACGCGAATTTTCATGCCCCTATTTATATCTAAAAAAAATTATAGTTTAGACAATATTCCCTCTTCTCGTATGCGTACCTCACTGCTAACAATAACACTTAGCTATAGTATCACTTCTGAATTGCGACGACATGGGTCAAAACCTACAATAGCTCTGGCTGGAGTTATTTAAACTTTTTGAACTCTTCCAGTCATATATCAAAATGCAGGTTTTGGTCTTGTGAGACGAAAGTTTTTTTTTTTGTTTCAAACGGTATTAACATGATTATACCAGTCCATCGTATCACAGAGTGCTTACTTACACATAGGCGAGATGGCGTGGCTGTTATCTTGACGTACGCGTACCCATTATTTAATTGGCTGCTCTAGGCTTTGGTGGACGGGCCTTGTGACTGATTGGCTACTGCCTCCTCCAGTAAGGTTCCATATTGGCTGGGCTGCCTGCCGGCTGGCGAGTAAGTTACCGGACGCTGTTTGGTTGAACGGTGATCCGAAATGTTGCTGGATAGTGACGCTATTTTGCTGGCGTGTGCGACTGGAGTTCGTGGAACACGCGTTCTGTTTGCATCTCTGTATTACTAACTACTCTGTGCTTTTATCTCAGATCAGCCTCCGTGATCGAGTGGTTCTATCAGTTACGCGTCTTAGGTGCCTGCCCGCGAATTGCATACTTTCAGTACCGGAGTGGGGCAGCGGTGGCGCAGTGGCTAGCGCGCTCACCTCCCACTACGGCGATCCGGGTTCGATCCCCGGCGGGTTCGCTCCCGGATGTGGGAATCGTGCTGGACGATACTGCTTGCCGGCGGGTTTTCTCAGGCTACTCCCGTTTCCCCCACCCTTGCATTCCAGCGCCGCTCCAGCCTAGGGTCTCATTTCATGTCATGTCCAAGGATGACGGGCACCTACGGGTCCCAGCTGGAAAGCCCGTCACTCAGTGAGTGTTGCCTCGTCCTGGGTTCACCTTAACACGAATTTATTATTAGTACCGGAGTAAGCTAACTCTGATAGGTCCAGTCAAACACTAGAATGTTTCCTCACAAAGACGTGTGGCTATGTACTCCAAAATGTTTAGAGCTACTGATTTTTCGCGGAAAAAATGAGTACGGGGTCTAATAATGCCATTGGTTGCTGTATGCTTGAGAAGGCGTTTTCATATTTGACCGGGCCACTCAGAATTCGGCGAACATCGGCACAGTTCCTTCAGTCAAAGATGAACACATAATTTTAGGTGTTGTGACAAACAAATCTTTTGTCCGGTACTGTACTCACATCCAGACGGACGCTTTGCCTTCCATAAGGACCAATAGAAATGTATATTTGCTTTATGTTACTGGCAGTATAGGCTGTTCACGGTAAAGTGAGCACTTTTTAAAGCCTTTCGAAATTTCCCCTTTCATCCCATTTCCACCTTCCGCTGCTTTTTAATATAAACATTGCAGCGTGACCAATATACACAGTGTATACCTTTCACCACCTTAAAAATTTTATGTCTGAGACTGCAGTAAGATACATTTATTAGTGGTCAATGCCTTTAAAAGTGCTCACTTTACCGTGAACAGCCTATAGTGGTTTATGAGGCTACAGAAGACAATCCCAGCAGCGAGTGAATTCTCTCACACGTAGGGAACCTATCGCATTGGACGGTATGTTCCGCTGTGTACAGTGTAGACCATTAAAGCCACTTCATATTGCAACGTCCCAGATAGAGGACACTCAGAGTGAAAGGATTAATACGCGTCGAAAAGTAATTCAGCCAATCTATATAGGAAAATGACCCTACAGTGTTTTGAAATATAACATGTCTTGAAATCTTAGCTATAGCTAAATACGCTACGTGCATAGTCGCAGTTTTACTTTGGTAATTGAAACATGCTCACGATAAAGTGAGCACTTTTGGAATCAACGTTTTAAAAAATAGCACTGCTCCTGCCTGCATATATTTTAAGGGGACTCCTAAGTGGCATGCGCCCAGTGAAGTTGGTAACGATGGAGAGGATGTAGTACCGTAGCGTAACGTTGAATTTAAAGTGTCAGTCAAACATTTGTGTAAACCGTAATAATTTATTTAGCTTTTCCGTTTTTTTTATGCGTCTACGTGTAAATATGAGCAGATTTATAAAATATTCACGTTCCAATAATTTCACAGTTTCACTTGATCGACGCATCAATAAATTGATCAGACCCATGGCAATGTTAATTTTACGTGTAACGGAAGAACACATAATGTGTATACGCGTAGATCTCGAGTACAGCTTCCAAAATCGTTCAGTTTCCCGTTATTGCAGCCTCAGGCATTACATTTTTAAGGTGGTGAAAGGTATACACCGTGTTATATTGGTCACACTGCAATGTTTATATTAAAAAGCAGCGGAAGTTGGAAATGGAATGAAAGGGAAAATTTGGAAGGGCCTTAAAAAGTGCTCACTTTACCGTGAACAGCCTATACTGCCAGTAACATAAAGCACATATACATTTCTATTGGTCCCTATTTAAGGCAAAGCGTCGTCTGGAGGCGAGTACAGTTCCGGACAAAATACTTATTTGTCGCAACGTCTAAAATTATATATTCATCTTTGACTAAAAGGGTTAACTGTCTGCGCACGAATCACGTGGGAGCCGCTCCGATGTTTGCCGAATTATGAGTGGTCCGGTCAAATTTGGAAACGCCTTCTCAAGCATACAGCAACCAATGGCATTATTAGACCCGTGTACTCATTTTTTTTTTCGCGAAAAATCAGTAGCTCTAAGCATTTTGGAGTACAGCCGGAGAAGGCCACTTTCGCAAAAATTGTTTGTTCCTAGAAAATAAATTACCTTGTTTTTAATGACCAAAAGTTACGTCTGTTGAAGGTGTTATCTTCTCCGGAAGAAATTCTATAATTCGATGCGAACTCTAGTCGAGAAAGGACCTTCACTGAAGCTTTTCAATTAACGAGTGGCGCTTGGACTAAAAATAGGACATAACGTATCACGGACAGACCAAGAAAAACAATTTTTTTGTAACATGGCGTGTTGTTTTATCTTTTCACGCCTCGTAGACCATTTTTTTTATTTGCAACGAGGATTACGCGCAATTGACTACATCGCTCTTTTTTCTTCTCTTTTTACGAGCACAGTGTTTTGTTCGCACTCCGAGATGCATCATGCAGTTTCCGGTCCTGACTCCTCGCTCTCTTTTGTCTCCCTCCACTCTTTCGTACTGGGTAGAGAGAGGCGAAACCACAAACCTCACGGGGCGCCACTGATGAATCTTGTACACGCAGGGGCGAGGATGTTGGGCCGTACTAAACATTGGTCGCTACCCCTGTTTTGTAAACCTACTCTGATACCGAATCGTATCTGATACGAAACATGGAATACTTTCGGCATCAGATACAGGAAGAGCTATCCATACACTGAAGATAAGGTAGACCGATTATTCGCCTTCTGCGCATGTACCCAACATTGACCCACTCCAAAGGAACGCAACTGTAATAGTCGCATGGTCAACGCACTGATGAACGTGTATGTTGATGTCTTAATTTTTAAAAGTCAAGTCCTTTACATGAATAAGACACTCTCGCCAGTTTTAAATTAATCAAACTGCATTATAAATAGGCAAGAGGAAGTACACATGCATCCCATAGCACTTGTTTGCTAAACGGTGTTCTAACTTCAAGCCCAATCCACGCCGTTGTCGCTAGACGTGTTGGCAGAAAAGCGAGATCTCTCTACCTCATCTTTACTCTACGTCGCTGGGTGTACTTCGCCAATCTCACGCGTAGCCTTGTCCGTGTATGTTGTCAGGAACGCAATTACGCGAGTTGTCAAGTACGTGTTCTGGATTGTTGTACTGTGTGGTATCTCTTACAGTGAAATCAAGTATAGCAAGGATAAGATAAGATATTTGTTGGCGTCACAGCCAGGGCTCGATACCATGTTGATATTATTCCCCCAGACATCCCAAGAAATTATTGTAATAGAAATTGTTTTAATATAACACATTAAAAAAAAATATTTCAATAAAAAATTCGTATAATTTAAAAGGATCAGCCAGACAATTTGGATTTTGAATAATATATCGGTTTAGAGTATCGCAGCAGATTATAATTACATTTTCTTCAAATGAAATAAATAAATAAATGTAATCTAATAATGTAGCCTAAAAATTATTTAAATAAATAACTATTTCTTAAAAAATTATAAAATACATATCGCCCGCTACTTTGGTACCCAGTGCATAGGGGGGCGTATTGATACCACGTCGTCCCTCACGAAAACCTATAGCAAAGAAAAAAAAACTATAATTTCGGTTCACTGCCTGGGATTTCTATTTCTAATAAATCCCAACAATCGCACTTTCAACTCTTAATAGTTTTTCAATGAAAAAAAAAGTATTTATTTTTTTTAATGTTTTTAAATATAATGCGATAGTGCATTGCAGACGGGACTTTGTAAAAAAAATGCGAATATTAACACTTCTTTGTTTTCGAAAAAGTTGTTTAATGAAAGGTGATAATCAGCTCTGCGTTTTACTTTTATGAAACTGAATATAAAACATAATAAGAGCGCCTATCAGACTGGCAAGGCGCTTGTCAAAACAGGCGTACATCTAGACGTCATTGTGGGAGGGGAGAGGGAGGGGTCGATCTCGTAGCCAAGTGCACGTGCGTCATTGGCCGGCCAAGTAAGGAAATGTCGTCAAACTAAGACCTGCAGCCAATAAACAAACAAACAAACTATCACTGCTGCAATCTCAGCAGACTATTGAAATGTTTGTCGGGCGGAAATATTTCTGCGAAAATGTATATACGTACTCTTCCATCGTATCAAATTAATAATTATCTATCGTGTTACAAATATCTTTGAAATATCTGTTGACGCATTGTTGCTCATTTATGTCCCATGCCAATTGTAATTATAAATGCAAAGTAAGTTTAAGTAATGTGAGTAATATTTTTTCTGTTTCAGGTACGTTTCCGCTCTTCAGAGTGTAGAAGGGTAATGTTACCTGATGGGAGACAACAAGAAAGGTATGCTGAGTGCGAGAATTCTGTCTGCAGTGTACTTGCTAATGGGCACTGCTGTGATTGCCCAGTTCGCCGCTGGAGGCAAGCGGACCAGGACTTCCGTCTGTCTCTCTCTGTTTACGCGATATTTCTGCGATCTCCCTCAAATCCCTACGCTAGTTGCGATTTGGTCACGGTCATTTGGCCAAACTGTTTATCATATTTATCATCTTCCTGAATGCATCGTGTAAGTTAATCTGACACTTGTGTAGATTGTCAAACGGGAACTCAAAAAACTTCACAAGTAAATAATAACCACAAACAAGACGACAAATAGGTAGGAAGCAACAGGTAACCCAGCAGTTATTATGCCATTTACAATAGACAATCAGCTATTGAGTCCGTTAGTGGTTACTCCCAAGTACTCTAATTACCTGCTGAAGTTCTACTTTCTAATGATTCCTCCGCGTCCTTCAAACAAAGCTTAACCAAGTCTAGAAGATTACACCAGAGGGACAACTCACCACATTCGTGCCTCGCACTCAGTGTAATAATATTCTGCATAAGAACTATTCCTTACTAGGCGTTACCAACACACATATTTAATCTCTGGTCTAATGCATATTAATTACAAATTAAATACCACGATTTATAGATTAAGTGAAAGTTTAATTTAATCAAAAATAAGGTATTTTTATGTTAACGGAAGACTAAATTGCTTGTGGTACATGCAGGCATATTTAGAAGAAAAAAAACACGTAAGTCATACACGGGGTGATTTTTGAAAGGTTTTATAAAATAAAATAAAAAGTGGCAATAAGTCGCGAACAGAGCAAATGACAAAATTGGGAAATACTGAACAGAAAACAACCACATTGCAAACAAAACAGGAATATAGGGCCTATTGTATTATATATATATATATATATATATATATATATATATATATATATATATATATATATATATATATATATATAGTTTAAAAAATCAAAATAATCACTACAAAATGGCAGTCGCCGACAATAATAAATAAATAAATAAATAAGTAGGGCTTAGGCAGTAACAATAATAAAGGAAACATTAGTTTCTGCAGGAAAAAAAGTTCAATGTCGGTACAGATGCGAAAAATCCCAAATTTAGAGGAAAGGAAACTCAACAGAGACAGTAACACAATATTTCACAAAATAATTCGGTACAGTTGTGGAAAAAAAAAAAAAAAAACTAGTTAAGATGACCCAAAACACACAAAAGGGACAATCAACACTAAACTTAGCGACGTTCTGGGGCCTGGAATGTGATGCCTGGCTCACGTGAGAAACTGATGTTATCGAGATCATAGAGTAGATAAGTATACAGAGACGAAATGGCGTGGCGATTTCTGCGATGTGGGCTGGCACATTCTCTGATTGGCTGCACGAGGCTATGGGAACGGTTCTTGTGTCTTGATTGGTTACTCCGTGCTGCGAAATGTTTCATATAGACTGTCCTGCCGGCTGGCGAGTAAGCTATCAAGTGATTCCTATAAGGTCGTTACACATATTTGAAGTTGGACATAAAACACTAGTTTATTACTAATATTAGGGGAAAAAATTGCGCCCGAACATTGATCTGTTAACACCACACCACCTTTCTGTCGCTGTTATGAGAATTGAGAATGTGTGGTATAAAAATAATCACGGTTACTGCTCTTATTTTGACTTAATTTCCATGACGCTGTAGCGTACTTGGGATTTAAAAAATGGCTTATTAATCAGCATGTCACAATTAACTTTACACGTTATTCTACACTCACATGTTCCAGCTGCAGTATTTGTAATACAATAATAGATAGTGCTTCGTGTTCAAACTCAGATGTATGTACCATCTTCTGGATTCACTCGTCATAGGCAGGGGTAGTGAAATGTCGCGAAAATATTTCAGGACTTGTTATATTGCAAGACACTGTAGGGTCGTTTACCTGTCTTGATTGGCGGAATAACTTTTTGACACGTGTTAACTGCCTGCACACGAATCACGTAGGAGCCGTACCTATGTTGGCGAATTCTGAGTGGCCCGGTCAAATATCAAGCAGATAGCAACCACTGGCAATAAACAGACTGCTGTTGTGAGCTCATAGTGTTGAAGTCTACTATGTACTCGTATTTTTTCGCGAAATATCACTAGCTCTAGTCATAGGTCGTGTATATGTTTTCGACTAAACTGCAGGCAAAGTAGGTATGTCGGTTTAGTTCTGATTCTTCGTGTATAGATCGCCGGCTTGCGTTCGATCTACACTGTAAGAAATTATTAGTAAATTTACCATAGCAGTGTATATGCCTGGTGAGAAATACGGAATGGTAATATGTTCCCTTTACCTATATTATAAGCGTTCCTACATTTGCTCAGGAAACAGTCAAATGCGTAAGGAAGTTTGTATAGTAGCGCTGCTAAACATTCCCATATCTGCAGCTTCATGTGTGGTATTGTTTCCATACAGTGTATAGGTTTAAAACTTCAATTACAGTTTAGGAAGTTTACCTGAATTTTTTTTTTTGCAGTGAATGTTGAAGCGTGAGTAATCGCCAAATGTCCTGGCATTTCCCACGACGTACGTAATAACAATTTACGCCATAATTTGCATTACCAACCGTATCATTAACCTGCTGCAGCAAGCTGCGGGCAAGCAGTTGGCATCTCCGACCTACAGGTCGTTGAACTCTAGAAATCTCATCACTTTGTTCCTCTGTAAGGTGCATCTCTTTCATAATCATCTTCTTTTAAAATAATTGTTAACCATACATGTTATATTGCCTGTATTTGTAATAAACTTTTTATACCATAACTCAAAAAAATTCTTTCCACGTTAAAATTCACCCCTTCAAATATTTTTTATTCCTGTTCTGTAAGCAAACAGTGCTTGTGTGTATGTGAAATTATTATTTTTACCACAGTGCTTTTAAATTATATCGTAGCTTATGTGATTAATTAACTGAAAAAATTAAGGCCGTGTTCGAATGTGATTTTATTCAGTAATTTGCGATTTTGACAGGTTGCAATTCGGAAACTGAAGGCAATCACTTTGTTCAGAGCTTGTAATACATGCCTAAATGTTAACAGGACAATACATTTTAAGGAAACGTTAAATTAAAAAAAAAAAAAACCTTATTTATATTATATAATCTCAGCTAGAGAATTATATGCCCTTCGGTGATATTTTACAATGCATTACGGTATATTAAAACACTTAAAATTGGTGTAATTATTTAAATAAAAAACAGTTATTTCTTTGAAATTAAATAATTTATGCATTCCCATCTATATTTTGTAGGGTAAAGCAGTGACCTGGTTATGACATGTGGTAAGTTAGTATTTATTACAGTTAATTACATACAAATACTTAATACTATAATGCGAATTAGTCAATGATTCTAAATCGGGCCACGTGATGTATAAAACTAAGAGTTGCGATCCGTACATGGCCTGAATGTTAGGCATAGATAAGGTATCGTCTCATCCGCTCATTAATACTGCGCCTCTCCCATTATTTTTTCTCGCTATTGCCTTCGTTCTGTCGGCCGTCGAGGCGCTGAACTTGAGCGTACTTTCCACACTCCGCGGACAGACGGAAAGCAGTCGGGTCCGCGTTCCGCAAACGAAAAGAACAAAAAAAAGGTTGCAAAGAAGTGCAGAAGGAGGATGGCTCGAGCTGACGGGACACAAGGGAGGCAGGCGGACCAACTAAACAGCGTCGAGCTGTCAACAACCGGAACAGCAGACTGACCTCTGCATTATACATCGCATTACGTCCATTACACTCCGCTCCACATGTAACTGGGGCACCTCCCCCCCCCTCCACATAGGCTGCCCACCTGCAGTTATTTTGCGTGATGGAAGTCTCGAGATGCATGAGCTGTATAGCTGGTTCCACAACACAGTCGGGGGAGGGGGTTAAAATTACTATTTTTTCCAAGAAAAAAAAACGTGAAAGCTGTAATATTAAAAATTATTTTCAACCAAAGGGTTAATATACAGGGAAGGCATTACAAAATGCTATAAATCTCCTTCGTGTTCACGGGGGATTGCAAATTTTTTTATATGTGAAAAAATTGAACATATCAGTTTACTTATATTTTGTTCAAAATAAATCAATGGTCACTTTACATACATGGAACCATAACACTCTATAAACATCCTTCATGTTCAAGGGAGACTACACATTTCTTATATTGAAAAAAAAATTACGTTCAATTTTTTTTTTTTTTTTTTTTTTTTCAAATTTTTTTCCTTAATAATTTGTTTTCATTTGAGGGAGGGGGGATATTTACCGTTATCCCCCCTGGCTAAGCCCCTAAATATATATCGATGCGTTGCGATGAGCGGTAGCCAATCAGGATGAAGCAGCGATTTTCGGCGACAGCCTGCTACGGAGAATAAGAACATACATATGTTTACACGATGAAGATGACACGAGCGTTTATGTTTAGAGTTTAATAATATTAGCATATTTGAGATTGTGTGCGTTGGCGAGTGAAGCTATGTAGGTTTGCCTAGCGCCTGACAACTATGCAACCTACTTGTTTTTCAGTGCATAATAGATTGCCGATAAGCGGGGATCTGACATACGTAGTATAAATAGTACGCATTTATTTATATGTGTACTTGTCTATTCGATTTCGTAGACTAACGTTAAGCCAATTTGCCGAATTTCACAGGTTTTAACTTATATTAAGCTCTGTATTTAAAAAAAAAAATCGTCTCGAGTTTTTTTCCTGCAGGGCAGCACCTGCTATTGCGTCAATGTTTCGGTTTCAAAAACGTGTAAATTCGTTGTAATTATTTATCGCGTAGAATTTTTTGCCAGCAAGTTGTAGCAGTAAGAGCAAATATCTGTTATATTATTTTAGCCGTCGTAATTTCAAAAAATTACTTGAAGCATGCGCGGATCAACATACACCATACACACACTTATTAACAGTTGTGCCACCCAAGCCAAACCGAAACATACTAATTTAATAGCAGATACTTCATAAAGCGAAAAATCAAATGTTATATCAACTCAGTTTGTTAAAATAAGGATAAATATATTAATACGGGCGTTATTTAGATGAATAATTATCATTGAAATTTAATTCGTATGACAAATTAAAACGTTTGGCAGAGTTATGTTGATGTTGGTATATGATATTTTCAGTAACGATAACGTAGGGCATATTTACTGTTGCCAACTTGAGCGCAAACAGTCGTATGGCTGAGCAGGCATCTTCATTTAGGATTCAGACAGCGTGCGCAGGACAGATATCTCGTCCTGCCAGCCCCCTCTCCCTCCCTCCTTCTCCCATCTTATAAAATTGGCGAGGATGATGACGTTGGTGACGTCACCAGCGCATGCGCCCTCAAAGACACGCCTCTTCCGCTACAGCCGGAGGGGAAAAAAGGGGATGCAAGAAATAAAAATGTCAAGGTCCCGGACAATACTGTGCGAGCTTGTAATTTATTGTCTTGCAAAGAGTAATGCAAACATATTTACATGTCATGCTTCCATCCTTTTCTATTTAGCTTTCATCAAATACTTGATTGGCCGGCCGCGTGCATGTTTACACGGAACTCATAGTTCACAATGTCGGCATGGTATTGATCTAGGCCTGCAAAACTCCGCGAAAAATGTTGAGGACATACTCAGCATGCTCGCGTGATTTTTCAGATACGCCGTCTGATCCTTACACAATCCAGTTTTTACATCATTCTCTTGTAATATAACTAGGGATAGGAAAATATCGCGAGTTCAATGACCTGTAGGCTAGACTCCACAGTCATATGTATACTCGAGCCTCAGATGTTTGTTCATTGGCTGCTGCCCCACAGAGTAGCCAGTGTTACTTCGCACCTGGCAGTATGGCACTCGCCACTTGTTTCCTTGCAAGTCTGCTATTGGATCAGAGTCGTCCAGGGCGTGTCTAATAAACTGCGACCCAATTTCAAAGTCAACTTCAGTGTACACGTGTTTGACTCCTATCTTGTCCTGAAATGAACTCGCGAAATGTTCCTATCCCTAAATATAAGGATACATAACGTTAACAAATGTATTGTTTTCAAGCAAAGCTATTTTCCTTCACGATGCTTATATGAGATTGCCTTTGCGGCTAGTCTGCTCGCCTCCCAACTATATGGACCGGGTTCGATCCCGGCCGGGTACCCCCTGGATTTGCGCAATTGCGAATCGATGCCGCTGTTCGGCGGGTTTTCTCGGGGATCTCCCGTTTCCCCCCGCCCTTGCATTCTGGCGCTTCTCCATTCTCACCTCATTTCACCCTCATGGGCTCTCAAGACCTCGTTGTGAAGAGTCGCCAATAACCCTCAACACAACTATAAGATGATACCACGATCGTGATCAAATGTTGAAATTGGATAATTTTTGCTTACGTTTTGTCCTGACAGTACGAGGAACAAAATGTGCAAAAACAGATTTGTTCCGAGTAAAACCGTGCACACGGTAACTCTGTTTATGTGTGGCGTGTAATGGGACCCTATACGATATACGATATGCGATATAGAGACCTGAAACATTCGCGAGCTCAGTGACCTGCAGGCTAGACTCTACATATATGCCGATGCCAACTGTGCATTGGTTGTCTGCTGCCACTGTTCTTTAGGAAGTGTTAAATGCCACTTGGACCAATGGCTAAAGTTATATAAACATATGTGTTTTAAATGTTAGCTTGCCCCAAAATGAATCCCCGAATTCTTCAGGTCTCTAACGATGGCACAGTGACGGAATGTAATTCCCCGCGGGCGGAGGGTTGGTCTTCACGCCTATCTGACAGCGAGGTCAGTATAGAGGGAGCAAGTTGCTCGGAGAAACAAGGACGGGGGATGGAATGGGTTGCGCCAAACATCCCAGCGTTCTCGATTTCGAGAAGCCATGGGAAAATAGAAATCAGGATGGCTGGGGAGGGAGTCGAACCTGTGACCTCTCGAATGAGATCTCAGTCATCAGTCACTGCGCCATCTCGTTCGGCAAGGGAGAAATGGGAGTGAGTGAGTGAGTGAGTGAAGAGGTTTGGGCGGCTCTTAACAGCGAGGTCTTAAGGTTGAAGTAAAGCAATTGACTGTGGAGCACTGCATATGCCTGTACAATGCGAGGAACTTATAAAAAATTAGTACAGAACAGACACCATAAAAACTGTCAGAAAGATGTGAATTATGCTGTAGGTGAAAGAAGAATATTTTACATCATAAAACATTTTACTGAAATATACTTTTTAAATGGGAAAAAAAAAAATCTGTTGATAGAGTCCACATTTTTAACCAAATTTAAGTGCATTTCCGTTTTGGATGCTTCGGAAAGCAGAATTTACAAGAAAATCTTCTTCAATAAAGATCGTTATAATATTTACTGTGATCATGCGTAATAAATCATAGTAATAATAGATCATATCAATTTTTTAATTAACTTTATTTACGTCAGGTTCAGCCGTAAATGTTTGTGACAAATGGATGCACATAAAATCGATTATAAAAATGATTCCCTGCGTTATTTTTACAATTTTCTTACACACAATCATAGTAAACATTATAACGATATTCCATGACGAAGATTCTGCTTTATGAACAATCCAGAATGTAAATATGCTTAAATTTGTTTAAAAATGCTATTAGGCGTGTACCACTTTTTAATGAGTTCTTCATATTGTATAGTCGGGTGCAGTGCTCCATAGGCAGTTGTATTACTTCAACCTTAAGAGCAGATGAGGTTGAAGTAAGGCGAGTATGGAGCAGCGCCGGAATGAAAGAGCGGGAGGAAACGCGAGATCGCCGAGAAAACCCGCCGAACAGCAGCATCGTTGGGCACGATTCCCCCGCCTCGCCCCCCTGAGAAATGGAAGTACTCCGTGGACACCCGATGGGAAGTGAGAAACGTCCGCCACGTTTCCTACACGCTAAAATACGGGTGCGAGCGCTTATAGGCTATTGACGGTAAAGTGAGCACTTCTGCAAGCCCTCTGATGTGGAACAAGCGTCGACAAATATATATATTATTTTAGCGTTAGACTTTTAACTTCCGAGTGGAGTGTAATATACACACAGTGTTTATTACTTACATGGTGATAAGATGGTTCAATGATATAAAATGGCCGAAAGGAGAAAGTAACCAGGGCTTCAGAAGTGCTCACTTTACCGTGAACAGCCTATAGCTGCGGTGTCGTGTGTTCGTGGTGGGGAATTTTCGCAGAGTGGAGCACCACTTTGTACCTGCTTCGCCTTCCAGAGGGAGCCGTCAACGCTATTTATAGTCGCCGGTTCATCGGTCGGTTCAGAGAGTCGCCTGACACATTCCATACTGTCGCCCAGCGCGGCGCTGGTCCACGACTGAACCTCCTTCTGCTCTCGTCATCGAACTGTGAGGAGCACACCTCCCGCCGTACGAACTAAGCTGCCACTTAGAGTGCCCGTCAGTTTGATGCGATTTCTCGCATGACATGACGTAAATAATAGCTCCTGAAGTTTAATCAAACTATTACATCTCTATAGAATTTATTGTTGTTCTACTAGGTGATTGAAGGCAAGACATAGATAGTTTTGTCTTTTGTCGAGGCCCAAAATAAAATACAAAATCTGTGATGCCATTTACGGTGGAAATTCCGAAAATCTAAGATGGCGGAGACTGATCCGCCTTAAAATATACGCAGGTACACACTAAACATATCCCTACAAAATTTTCTGTACGGCAAACAAAACTATTTCTTTGAGGTTGTTTAGTGTGCAGGAACACAATATAGCTTTAATTCAAATATAAGGTTACAGATATGTAGGTTTTCTATTAATAAAGGTTTTTTTATATGTTTGTATTTTATGACAATATTAACTGTCTTAATAGCAAAGAAATATTCTTCTAGTAGCTTTTTTTTGTTCATTGTAAATAAATAATAATTAGTACGAAGATAAAGGTTTTCTGTCGTACGTTGTAGATTTCAATAAATAACTGCTGCTCTGACGTAAACATTCATAAAACAATAATTATATTGTGTAGTTACGAAACTGAAACTGAGCTAATGCACAGCACCCAGCAGACGTTTAACGTCGTTCTGAAGTGATTTAAAAAATAACCAACCTCGGTTGTCCCCAATAGATGTCATATCTAACTAAAGGCTGTTCTTGATAAAGTGAGGACTTTTGAAATTAACCTGTGAAAAAAGTCACTGCCCCCCCTGCATGCAAATATATTTAGTGGGCGCACTGAGTGACATTCGCCCAGTGAAGTTGGTAACGACGGATGGAAAGTGGCTCCATATCTTAACATCAAATAAAATGTGTTACGTAACAATTTGCGATAACTTAAACATTTTTCCTTGGTTTTTTTTTTTTTTTTAATGCATCGAAATGTAGAAATGAGCAGATTTGTAAAATATTTTACTTTCTTAATAATTTTACAGTTTCCTCCGTCCGACGCATGAATAAAGCGACGAGGCCCTTCACAATGTTAATTTTGCATAAGGCGGAATAATACACAACGTGTATATAAGTAGATCTTAAGCAGGGTTTTCGAAATTGCTTATAGGCTGTTCACGGTAAAGTGAGCACTTTTGAGGCCCTAGTTACTTTTTTCTTTCAGCCATGTTTTATTATTTAACCACCTTTATAAATAAATACTACTATGTAAGTAATAAACATAGTGTGTATATTCCACCGCAATCTAAATTTAACCGCTAAGGCTACAATTAAATATATTTATTGACTTTTATTATTCCAAATGAGAGGGCTTTCAAAAGTGATCACTTTACCGTGAACATCCTATGTTTTACCGTTAACAGCCTATAGTCAGAGTTACTGAATACAGAACATTACTATAAGCCTAATGGTCTTGTTTGGAGTTCTTTTTTAGAAATGCGTTTTTTTAAATCAGTTGAAATGTAAATCAATTTTAAAATATAACTAAAAATAGACATTTCTAATATGATTTTTCAAACAATTAAAGAAGTACATTCTTGTAAAATATTCTACGGTGTTAGAAAATACGTGGACTCTTTTCTCGCATGCAACTCTCTCTTCTTTATTTAATCTTTTTTCTAATATATTTTTTTTCATATGAAACGTCAAGAGTAGTTGTCTGAATATTTTGGTGGTAAATGCACTACTTTCTTTTAAAAAAGTTGTGCGTGTTGTGCAGTTGGATGCACTGCTCCATTGGGACGCACTCTGCGTCTCCGAACTCGAATGCTATTTGTACGCAGACGGCGCTGAAAAACATTGAAACATTGAACACTTTTTAAATAACAACTGCAGTGAGAGAAATGTTTGTTATAGCCAACAAAATACTTGTTCGTGCGTGATCAAAAATAAATTAAGTTGTACCAACAAAACATTTTGTTTTTAGTTAACAAAACTTGAAAGCTATATATATATATATATATATATATATATATATATATATATATATATATAATTTTTTTATCAAACAAACTAGGCCTACATGCTTGAATTAAAAAAACCCCTGTGCTGAACCAAAAAAAAACCAGACACTCAACCAAATATTTAGTTGAAATAACTGTACATATTTGTTTGACCACTTATTTTATTGCTATAGTTCGCAAATACAGTTCGAGAGATCTTTTTGTATTCTTTCTCACAATTAGGATAGTAACAGTGTTCGTTTGTAAAGTTATTGATAGTTAATAATGGTATAGACACACTAATAAGAAATATTCACTATGGCAGTAGTCGGTTCAACTGAGGTTGGATAAAGCGTAGCGTTCGAGGGCTGGCGATACAGGTTCGAGCCACGGTTGGGCATCTATTTTGTTTTATATCAACGGAAAAACTGTAACGTACGTGGAGACAAACAAATCTTCAGTTGCACCAGCCAAATCTTTCTTAGGGGCAACTAAATAAGAACAACAAAATAATCTGGTTCCAACAACAAAATATTTCATTGCCCTATACAATGAATTAATTCGGTTGCGAGAAACAAACTTCATTTGATTAAAAAAAAACCCTTTTCTCAGCGTAACGATGGAGGATAAGTAGTTACATGTCTTAACGTATGATTACAAGTGTTAGGTAGATATTTATGAGTATTGAAATTATTAGTTTCTCTTTCTGTACAAGTGTGAGAGTTAGCAAATTTTTAAAATATTTACTTTTATAATAATTTTATAGTTTCACTTGGCCTCCGCAGGGGAAAAAAGGGATCAGGCCCGTGGAAATGTTAACTTTACATAAAGGCGGAAGAATACACAATGTTCGCGCACATAGATCTTTCGAAAGTTGTTAGTTAGGCATTAAACCAGCGATAGTGTGGTGGAGAGAGAGCTTCGTGTAGACCCGACGTTGTTCGCAGCACTCCCCCCCGTGTATAGCATCTTGCCAGGGACAGGAGGTTTTGCCTACGCGAATGCACCAGTAACAACAGGTTTTGACTCCGGGGGCGAGGTGATTCATACAGGTCGACCCACATCAGCACAGGATAGCACGTCAGCACAAGACCTCGTGCAACTTGTGCCGTGGTCCGTTGTTAGCGCGCTTGCTAGGAAACTCGTGCGCTGCTATCCCGTGCTCGAGAAAACGGTACAATAATGGCTCTTAACTGCGAGATCTAGAGAGCCGATGAGAGTATGGAGCAGCGCCGGAATGAAAGGGTGGGGGAAACGGGATATCCTCGAGAAAACCCAGTGGCATCGTCCGGCACGGTTCCCACATGCGAATATCCGGATGTGACCCGGCCGGGCATTGAACCTGGTTTGCCTTGGTGGGAGGCGAGCAGGCTAACCGCTCAGTCAATGCGGTCCCTATTTCCTGAAGGGTATAACCGAGAAATAGTTCCTCGTTAATTCAGTGCCTATGGTTTTATATTTTTTTACAGTTGTACTTCGTTTTATCACACTAGGTCAGTAACAAATCTGCAAGAAAACGAGGTATGAATGCCGTGATGTCTGACCAGGGTTAACTCTGGCTACTCACTGGGGCAAATTGTCTACGCTCATTTCATACTAAGGAATGTGGACTACTCATATATGTAGGGACGGGAAGATTACGCATTTTGAACTACTTGTAGGCTATGTACATTATCTATAGGCCGTTCACGATAAAGTGAGCACTTTTGAAGCCCTAGTTACCTTTTTCTTTCAACCAATTTATATCCTTCCACTAGTTATTAACGTAACCCCTGCCACGTGAGTAATAAACACAGTGTATGCATTCACCATACCCAAAACCAAAAGTCCAAGACCACTATGAAATGTATTTATTGGTTATTATGTCTGACGAAACAGCTTCAAAAAGTGCTCACTTTACCGTGAACAGCCTTTGCCAAAAAGTAATTGGGCCCCCGTGAAGATAGATAATTCAGTACGTCAGTTGATTTGTGTTTCACACAGCCTTCGGCGTAGGACCGCTGGTGTTTGTCCGTGGTAGCATGAACACAGATGTATATTGTAACATTCTGGATAATGAAATGCTCCCAACATTGTGGCAGTTTTTACGGAATGGACCCGTGTTACTTCCAGGATGACAATGCCAGGTGCCATGTTTCAAGGGCTACTATGCAGTGGTACGCCGACAACAATGTTCGCCGATTGGACTGGCCCGCCCAGAGCCCCGACCTCGACACTATAGAACAACTTTGGGACGAATTGGATCGCCGGGTGAGGCGCGGCCAAAATCCATTGCTCAACTCATGGAATGGTTGCAAGAGGAATGGCGACGAATCCCCGTGGATGTCCTGCAAACACTCGTAGAGAGCATGCCAGACAGGGTGGCTCCTGTTATAGCCGCAAGAGGTGGCCCTTCGAGATTCTAACGGGGTGACATTGTGGACAGGTGCCCAGTTACTTTTTGGAAGATAGTGTCATTTCGAGCCTCAGCCTTCTGTTTATACACACTACTTTCCGTAGTGTGTATCCAGGTTTACCTCAGATCAGGTGGCACGAGGTTTCGCACTTATTTCGTTTCAGGTCAGTTATTGTCTCAGAGTTCACCAGGCCGTCTGTAATAACCTGTGATTTAATAACGTTAATTGCCTAGCTTTAATTCTCGAACGTTTTCACTTCTTACTTGTAGGTCAATGAGTGTCATATCGCCAGTAGCTACTTACTCGTAGGCCTTGCAGCTGGGAGAGTGTCGGCTCTGTAAGAGTGACAAGCATGCGTCGATTCCTCGTCGAAGTTGAGTGCTATGTTTACAAATAAGGAAGCACTTTGATGAACCCTCCCAAGGCTACGCCAGGTATAGGCTATTCACGGAACAGTGAGCACTTTTTAAAACCCTCTTATTTAGAATAATAGTCAATAAATATATTTTATTTTACCCTTAGACGTAAACTTCGGAGTGCGGTGGAATTTACACACTGTGTTTTTTACTTGCATGGCAATATTTATTTTTAAAAATGGTTAAATGATAAAAATTGACTGATAGAAAAAAGTAAATAGGGTCTCAAAAGTGCTCACTCCTATACCTGAACTTTTCGCAAAATGCACGTGTCAGTAGGATATTGGCACACGCGATTAAATCCAATGAATTAAACTACATCATGCCAATTTTAACTGTTCGCAGGAAATCCTTCGAAACGCAGTTTTCAAACTTCGTGTTTGTTTATATCTCAGTTTTCAAATGACAAACACTATCGTACGAATAAAATACATGTGCCTGTTTGAATTTAACCTAGATGTGTTAAAAATTGGTTAGATGATGTATACAAACATGTCAAAGAACTTGTACAATAAACAGTGTTATAACCTCAAACCCTGCCCGCGTAGTTTGTGCTGCCTTAGTTGGCACGAAAGCAGTTCAATGTTTATGACACGGAGTTTGGTTCCGCGCAGCCAGAGAGATCGCTCTACTCGCATATTCACTCTCCGTACAGAAAGAGTTGACTGAAATTCCAGTGAGTTAAGCTGGACTCACAACCATCCGTCGCATCCATCAGTCGCCCGTCCGTCAGTCAGTCATCCGTCAGTGTTTTCATCCGTCAGTTGAAAGCGGCACAACAATCCGTCGTCCTTCAATCCTTTTGTACGACAAAATTTCAGTGTTTCAACTTAGCATTGTGATCTGTCTTTAGCTGGAGGTATATTTTGGTTGGAAATACATTTTCAAGAGAGAAACACTTTGTGGAAGTAATTTTTTAAGTCATAAGAATTTATACTAATTTGTTATTTATATTTTAAATTCCTGAATTTGCGGCTAAAGATAAATAAACACATATTCACCGCCTGGCATTTTATTTCGAAGTGTGTATTTGCGGCTACGGAATGTAGTCAGAAGGCGGAGGTTCATCCGTCCGTCCGTCGAAAGCTTAAGGCAGGATTTACAACGACCCGACCCGTCACGTCCGTCCGTCCGTCATCCGTTCATCAATCACGTGACCAACAGCCAGTCAGAGATGGCCATGTAATCTATCCGTCCGTCCGTCCGTCAAAACTTTGACAAACTTTAACTTTCGACGGACGAACGGATGAAATTACAACCTTCTAAACTTGCACGTTTTATTAATCGTTCATCCCGAGTTCTTTACAAGGCTGTGTAGTGTGTGCAGCGTTTTGTTTTTGCTGTCTTTTGTTTCCGCGTGTTTGTTTATGTAACTGTAAAATGAAATTAAGTTACATTTCTCCTGAAGATTAATTGATAATTATGTTTGGAAACACGAGCTCCTTTTATGTAATAGTAAAAATAATAAAATTAAGCTTTATAAGCTATTAAATTTTGTTTTACGTTGATTTATTTCCGTTACGTACATGTATAATTGTTTATGGAACTCAGAAACACAATCCTGCTAAAGATTTTCACTTCCTGTGGAGAATTTTTTTTCTGGGGGACGGACGAATGTATGACGGATGCGACATTGTAACTAGTTGATACAAGTTCTGAGTATTCCGCAAAGGAATTCTCGAACTTCGTCTTTCATCGATATTAGTATATACTGTTGCTTGTCGGCCCGAGGAGGGCGGCAAAGAAAATATAAAATATTAATTTTTAGTCGAATATTTACTAGGAGCCATAACGATTGATACCTCGCAGCTCCAGGAATATAAACATGTACATACCAAAATTATCATATTTTAATTGGAGCACTATCGATTTTCATGTATTTGCGCTGTAATTATCAACGTTATCACACAATACGTACTTTCGCAGGTCGCTTACGGAGGCGTGTACTGAATTTCGAACATTCGCTGGTTTCACCTTCATTTGAATTGCTAAGTTAATACCGCTTCTCTCCATTACATTAAACCACCAGTTCCGAACTTCATTAAATATAAATAATATTTTTACAATAATTTACTGCCACGACTCGTTCGTGTAAACAATTTTGAAGGAGCCGAAACTCCACTCCGAATCACGTTCTTCTTGGCGTCTTGCCAGAACCGTTAGAGCTCAATAAACTCGCGAATTTTCTGGCGCTGCGAAGTGAGCAGGCATTTTACCTCCTGGAGTTGCCTGTGTAATGACTGTTCGTGGTAAAGTGGCCTCTTGCGACAGCTCTGCCTTGGATCTACTTTTCTCCCCTATTATCCCGAATATACTCCTTGTCGTTTGTTGCATAATAGTCTTTGCGGTACAGGTCGAGAAGCGAGTGGGTGAAGAGATTTGGACGGCTCTTAACATCGAGGTCTTGAGAGCCGATGAGGGTGATTGAGGAGAGGTATGGAGCAGCGCCGGAATGAAAGGGCGGGGGAAACGGGAGATCCCTGCGAAAAACTCGCCGACCAACGGCATCGTCCGGCACGATTCCCACGTGAGAAAATCCGGGAGAGACCCGGCCGGGGATTAAACCCGGATCGCCTTGGTGGGAGGCGAGCAGGCTAACCGCTCAGCCACCGGGGCTCTTACAGGTCGAGAAGGTAACGTCAATGCAGGCCTAACATTTCTCTGGGAAACGCTTATTGGTGTAGACCTGAATAATTCGCTAGTTCACTGACCTGCTGGCTAGACTCCACAGTCTTGTATACTATTATGCAGATATCATTGGTTGCTTGCTATCACCGCGGGAGGCGATGATTGGGCCTATGAAATTAGTTTGCATGATTATTTGCTTACGTTTCAACATGAGGTGTCAAATACCGCATGGACCAATTTCTAAAGTAAAATGAACGTACGAGTTTTTGAATTATAGCTTGTGCCGAAATGAATCCGCAAATTTTTCAGGTCTCCAGCTATTGGTTACTGCTGACACACCAACGATATTATAATCGATTGTTTCTTGTGCAGTAGATCTACTGAAATCTTTTCATATGCTCCGGAGTATCAGGTACTGTATTGTAAGGAATTTTGAAGTGTAGCTCACACGTAATATTTTTTCTTTGGTAATACCTGAAAGGAAAAATAAATGTGTTAGTATTGCCGCGGCCACTTCACTTTATTCATCCCTTATTACGGGGTTATTGTGAAATTGTTAGGAATGTAAGCGTATTACTTGCGTAAAAAAAATTTGTACACATCTGCGTATAAAAAAAAAACAAACAAACGAAGAAACTAAATTAAATAAATGTCACTGTCCATAAATCTAAAGGTCACGCTTATAATACAACGTCGATACACGGAACTATTTATCCTACCTTGTTGCCAACTTTACAGACAGTATGCCATTCAGTGTGTCCGTTGGAATGCACGCAGTAACGGGAAGTAATTTTCTTTTTCAAACGTTGATTTCAAAAGTGTTCACTTTATCGCGAACCGCCTGTAGCCACCTAATGTTCGCAGGATCGCTGGACCGATGAATAATGTAACTGAAGTTGGCAAGAAGCCGGGTTTTCAAATATGTACACAGAAGTGGCGTCGACTTCTGCGAATTATGCCGCGCGTGTCGCGGAGAACTACGTTAAAATTGCTTCGATGATTTGGTTGTCCCCCCCCCCCCCCCCTTTCCGTATTTTGAGTTCGCGACGGGCAACGATTTATCAAATCCAAGTACCGCAAAACCTGTTCGATCAACACGAACCTCTCAGCTTCGAGATTTTAAAAAGATATTAGTCCGTGACGTTTCGTATTTATCACTTTTTCACCGCAAGTTAAAACGGTGTATCGACATTTTTGGCACCACGTATAATAAACCATAAATTCACAGACTCAGTTAACCCTCTTCTGCCCGCTGTATTTCTGAAAGTCACATTCCGGTAATGTTTTATTCACTTATAATTTTTATATTACATTTCTGTGGCATTTTCTTGTGATGGGGAAAAAAATCTAAGTGATTTTGCACGTGACTCTTAACTGCTCACTGCATCAAAAAAATATATAAATAAATAAATCTCTCCTATATATATATAGACCTGAAAAATCCGCTAGTTCTATGACCTGCAGGTTAGATTCTACAGTACTTTGCATAAATATGCCGGTTTCAACTGTGCATTGGTTGTCTGCTGTCACAGTGGAAGACGACGATTGGGCCACCGTTCTCCAGGAGGCGTCAAACACCGTATGGACCAATGGCTTAAGTTATGTGAGCACACATTGTTTTGAATTATAGCTTGTCCCAAAATGAGCCCGCGAATTCTTCAGGTCTCTACCTACATGTGTTTAGGTAATCCTGTCTTAAAACGGCATCGGCAATGTTTTACTTTATAAACACGAGTCATTAATTTGGGCAGTGAATGAAAAGATTTGGTTAGCTCTTAACATCGAGGTTGTAAAAGTCGATGAGGGTGAAGCGAGGTGAGAATGTGGCAGAGTCGGAATGCAACGGGAAGGGGAAACGGGCGACCCCCGAGAAAACCCGCCAACCAGCGGCATCGCCCGGCATGATTCCCACACACGAAAATACGCCCGCGGGGGGAGGGGGGGGGGGGCGCACCGGGAATCGAAACCTGAACAGGGTTCACTACATCTCCGCGGTCCCTTGGACAGTAATGGGTAAAAATGTCAAAACTTTGTTGCTTAACATTTTTATCTTCGATATGGACATCTTATTTTCTCGAAATCAGTTCCTCGCAGGTTATAGGCGTACTTCAATACGCTACGTGTATCTGCACTCGCGATTCTCCTTTGGTAATTGGCCGCGCGGCTTTGTGACAAGATACTGCGGCACTTAATTGGACCCATCAGAATGAAGTTTTTCCAGTAATGAACGTATGTAATTTGCGGGCGCGTATCCGATACTCATGATGTAGGATATTCACGGTAAAATGAGTACTTTTGAACACCCTGCTTAAGATCTACGTGTATGTACGTTATGTATTCTTCTGCCTTATGTAAAATTAACATCGCCATGGGCCTCATCACTTACTTCATGCGCCGGTCAAGTAAATCTGTGAACATTTTAGGAAAATAAATATTATACTAATCTTCTCATTTTCACACTTCGATGCATAAAAAAACAGAAAGCGAAAGAAATAATTTAAGTCATCACAAATGGTTACCTAACACTTTCTATTCGACGTTAATATATGGAACTATTTTCCATCCATCATTACCAACTTTACTGGGCAAATGTCACTCAGTGCGCCCATTAAGTGTGTGGAGAGATCTGGGCGGCTCTTAACAGCGAGGTCTTGAGAGCCGATGAGTGTGATTGAGGTGAGTATGGAGCGGCGCCGGAATGAAGGGGTGGGAGAAACGGGAGATCCCCGAGAAAACCCGCCGACCAACGGCATCGTCCGGTACGTTTCCCACTTGCGAAAATCTGGTGACCCGGCCGGGGAGTGCACCAATTAATATATGTGCGTTCATGGGCAACGATTTTTTTTTTCCAAGGTTCATTTTGAAAGTGCTCACTTTATCGTGAATAGCCTTTAGTTGAATCCGCTGAATCTGAGAAGTGGCAGGAACTAGGTAAGATCTCTCTTCGCGAACACTGATGCAGTGTATAAGGTTGTTATTGGGCTAGTTCTTTGTTGCTTGTTTATTAGTTACCCAGAATTCTCCAGGATGAGGACCAATTGCGGACCAGTTGCAAATGTACGCAAAACATTCAAGTTTTTAAAGTCTATCTTGTATTAAAACGAACCAGCTCATTTTTTTTTTTTTTTTTAGGTCTTTTTATTAAGTCGATACTAGAAACTCCGTGCAATTTTGCAAATTCTTTTTAGTACAAGTTTGACTTCAGCCATATTTGCAATGTAATTTATGCTCCTATTGGACCACAGTTTCTTAGGCACGGTCTGGTGATCTTCTGTCAGTAGGTCCTAGCGATAGGAAAACTTCGCGAGTTCAGTGACCTGCCGGCTAGACTTCACAGTCCTGTGTACACTCGAGCCTCAGTTGTTTGTTCATTGGCTGCTGCCCATAGAGTAGCCAGTGTTACTACACACCTGGCAGTATGGCACTCGCTACTTGTTTCCTTGCAAGTATGCTATAGTCTCAGAGTCGTCCAGGGCGTGTCTAATAAACTGCGATCCAATAGCAAAGGTGACTTCACTGTACACGTGTTTGACGTCTATCTTGTCCTCAAATGAATTCGCGAAATTTTTCCTGTCCCTAGTAGGGCCACCGGTTTTTCGCGAAAAGATTTATGCCCAGGCTAGAATTCAACTTGGTTGGTGCTCACATGCAAATATCCTTTGGCTGGCAGATACTTAAGACGTGTGAGAGTTGAAAACATTCAACCACGAAACATGTTCAGAACTATCCTGTTTTGCAGTAGGCCTACAACTAGTCGTGGAATCTTTTAACAAAAAACACGTGGGCCTCTCTTATCAATAACTAGCGAGAGGAAATTTTCGATGTTTTTAAACTGCTTATAGGCTAGACTGTGTTTGTGTGTGTATTATATATATATAATACATTTTTACCTCAGAGCAAGTAGCATGGTCTTCTGGGCTTCTGTCCTTACAGGTCTGTTATTGGCTCAGAGCTCACCTGGGTGTGTGTAATATGCTGCGATCCGATTGAAAACATAACAGGAATGCACATGTATTTGAAATATAGTTTGTCCTAACGTAAATTGCGAAATTTCCCGGTCCCCAGAAATACGCTGTTCATGGTAAAATGAGCACTTTTGAGGCCCTAGTTACCTTTTTATTTAAGCATTTTTTCATCCTGTAACGAACTTTTTTTTTTTTAAATATTGCCATGTAAGTTATAAAAACGGTGTGTACAATCCACCGCACTAGGAAATTGACGTCTAAGGCTAGAATGAAGTATATTTATTGGCTATTATTCCAATAGTGCTCACTTTACCTTGAATAGCCTATATTGAAAACGTGGACCGAGTCCCGTGCTACATGTTTAAGGGCTAAACTAAAGCAACAGCCGAAGAACTACTAACTGAAACTCGAGTACACAAAGGATTGTGGAATCTAGTTTGTCGCCGAATGAATCCCCGAAATTTTGTTGTGTCTTTAGTGGTCACTAAGCACCTGCAAAATCAGCTTTATCGACACTGTCATATTCGCAGCACTCGAAGCTGTGAAATAAATCTGGAAAAGGGATAACCTAACATTTCACATTGTTCACTGTAAAGGCATGACTTTTCAAATGTACCTTTGAAAACTGGAGGGTTCGGAGCACAAGTAGAACAAGTCCAGTTTTATCCACCACTTCTAAAACACACTATAAATATAACTACGACATAAATTTGCGTATGATAAGTACTTAATTTGATGTGCTAAATCTAGCTTTATATGTAGAAGAAATTTTACATAGTTCCTTGGGATACATTGAGCATAATTAATTTAGACGTCATGTGGTTTTGTTAAATAAACTTCACGGGCTTGGTCTACCTGTGCACTGCACACTTCAAATATCACAGCCCCTACCTGCGTACGATTAACAGACACTCGTCGGTTGGCGTGCGGACAGTAAATATGGTATCTGCGGAGGGAATGTAGTTCCACGCTTTAACATTGAATAAAAAATGTTAGGTAAACATTTGTGGATAATGAAATTGTTTATTTTGCGCTCTGTCATTTTAACATGTTTAAGTGTAAAAATTAGCGAATTTGTAAAAATATTTTATTTTTCAATAACGTTACAGTTTCACTTGATCGATGCATGACTAAAGTTGCCTTGTTCATGGCAGTGATAATTTTACCTATGACGTAAGACTATACACTGTGCATACAAGAAGATCTTAAGAGTGTCCAATGTCACGAAGCGAGCGAGCGATACGGGCGACAGTTACACGCACGCCTAGTGCCTCATCGCTCCTACGCGCAAGGAGTGCAGTGTTTCCGTCGTAACGCTGTACTGTGCAAATGAGACTTGTAACAGTGGGACTTTATTCAACATGATGAAAGCCAACAGATTAAACTACGCCCCTATGTTTGTTTGTACTTTTCTCTTGCAGTTTAAGTAATCTGCATAGGCAAGGTTTAAAAATGCGATATTTGACAATTTTCACGAATTTTTTTTCTCCGAGAATACACTCAATACGACAAAAGTAAATAAATAGAAGCATCGATAATAATTGTTTTTTTATTTTCTGACAAAAATTCGTATTTGCAGAACACCGAGATACGCGTATTCACACAAACAAATATTTCATTTATAAAACACGTGGATTCATACCACTCTTAATCCAGGTTTTCAAAAATTCTCATCTTACCGTGAACCGCCTTTACCGAATAGTAACGCGAAAAGATCAGTTTTATACAGATAAAACAATGCAAAGTTAATGACCGAAAACAAAACTAATTAACAGTTTGTTATCTAAGACGAAACATTAGCAACATTTCTAAACCTGGCACACAAGTGTTGTCTGTTCCCATTTTTAGAGAGAATGAATGTGGCAGTTACTTCCGGCCTAATTGAGGTGATTATAGTTTTTATATCATATTCTGATTTTTTTTTTACCTGTAACGTTTAGGATGTTTACGGTAAAATGAGCACTTTCGAAAGCCCTGCGTAAGATCTATTTGTATGCACGTTGTGTATTCCTCCGCCTTATGGAAAATTTATATTGTTATGGGCTTCATCACTTTGTTCATGCTCCGGTCAAGTGAAACTTTGAAATTATTAGGAAAGTAAATATTTTTCGGATCTGCTCATTTTTACACTTCGACGGATTAAAAAAAAATGGAAAGCGAAAGAAATAATTTAAGTTATCACAAATGGTAACCAAAACGCTTTTTACTCGACGTTAAGATATGAACTACTTTCCCTTCCATCGTTACCAACATTACTGAGCGAATGTCATTAAGTGCGCCCATTAAAATAATATGCATGCAGGGGCAGTGACTTTTTCTAAGGTTAATTTCTAAAGAGCTCGCTTTATTGTGAACAGTCTTTAGTAGATAGGTGTACAGAGACGAAATCACGTGGCGTTTCCTTTTATGTGGGCGTACTCAGTCTCTGATTGGCTGTGCGAGGCTCTGGAAATGGGCCTTGTGTCTGATTAGCTACCGTATAAAGGTTCCACATTGGCTTGGCTACCAGTTGGTCAATAATTTACCAGGCTCTGATTGGCAAACGGCTCTCCGACGTTTTGGTGGTGACGCCATTTCGTTAACGCGTGCAGCTGGAATTCGGAGAATGAGAGGCAATTTCAACTCTGTATTTTTAACTACTCTGTAGCTTTGCAGTGGCGTTCTCCAGTAATAATTTTGAAAAACCTATACAAAATTATCTAGTATTCTAACCAGGAATCTAAAATAAGTGGTTAGTTTTTAACGTTTTTATTCCATTTTGCTGAAACAATTTGTCAATAAGACTGCCATGTTTGCAGGCCAATCACGAACGTTCTGCCTTATAGTATCAGAATCCTCATTGGCCCAGTGAAATGGCGTTGTAACGTCATACTTGCATGACAGCCAATAAGGAATGAAAACTGCCGGACATGTGTGCAGTTCGTTGAATCCTGGCTAACAATCAACTTTTCCCGCGATAAACCATCATGCAAAATAACGCGTCATTATTTGAAGACATTTTAAACTTAATACATTCGTACCTATGCAATACGTTTTTTTATTGGGCCATGCTTTATTTGACACGCCAATAAATGAACACTTCACAGTCGTGTGCTCCAATCACGCACAGTTCATTCAGAAAGGGAGTGTCTTCATATCTGGACAGCAGACAACTGAGGAACGACTGTAACTCGAGTATACACAGTGCTGTGAAGTTTAGCGTGATGCCAAAAATGACACGAATTTTGCAGGTCTCTATTAATAACTAGTATTTCACGGAAATTTCGCGAATTCATTTGAGAACAACCTAGTCTTCAATCATATCCACAATTTTCTCTCGTTTTAATTGGATAGCAGTTTGTAAGTCACGCCCTGGGTGCATCCGGACCAATAAGTAACACGCGAGGAAAGGAGAGCCAAGTCCCGTGCCAACTTGCCTCGTGTAAAACAGGATCATCAGCCAATGAACAACTAACTGAGGCTCGAGTACATAAACGATTGTGGATTCTAGCTTGTTGCCAAATGAATCCGTCAAATTTCCGGGTATCTACTGATAACTAGGGATAGGAAAATTTCGCGAGTTCAATGACCTGTAGGTTAGACTCCTCAATCCTCTGCATATTGGAGCCTCAGCTGTGTGTTCATTGGCTGTTACCCCGCACCTGGCAGTTATGGGATTCGCAAGGAGTTTCCTCGCAAGTCTGCCATTGGCTCAGAGCCGCGCAGGGCGTTTATAATAAACTGTGATCAAATTGCGAAGGTGACCACGATATATTTGTTTGACGTGTATCTTGTCCCGAAATGAATTTGCGAATTTTTCCAAACCCTACTAATAACGTAACATTGAGGAAAGTCACAGGAATTAGTCGGTAGATAACGCAAAAGGAAGGGAAAAAAAGACTTACATTCGAGCAAAATAAATAGCCGTATTCCATTGGCCTGCTAATCCTGCTCCGATGTACAGCGAATTCCCAGCGCGTGACAAATACCAAGTCTTGAACGTTGCAAAGCGGCGGCGCCGAGCAGCTTCGTAAATCAGGTTTATCTTTTATGCAACTTCCACGTTCCAAACATACGGGTGAAATGAGCAGGCCCATAATGACTCTCAATCGTTGCCTTATAAGGACAGCTTGCCGTGTTGACATTTTTCAAAGCATGGTCGACATCGAGTCGAAGTTTTCTCTCGGCAAATTACAAGCTGGGTCGTGAGTGGTCGGTCCTGCGTAGGAAAGTAATTTACCTTCATTTCTTCCTTTAGAAAGTCTTGAAAGTTTTAGTATTAAAGAGGTTTTGGCAACCAAACTCGCTCCTTTACACACCATGTCTTGGTGCAGGAAATATTCATGAGTTCGGTGACCTTTGGTATATGCAGTAAAAAATTTCTGTTACTTGTTGCCGAAGATTTTCTTCTAACTTTACAGCTTAAGGCTGCTTCCACCCGCCATCTTGGATTTTTGGAACTTTTCTATACTCTAGAAATACAGTTTTGTATCACGTTTTATTTTAGAACGACGGGGCACGGAGTATTACCTAGTGCATTGTCTGTGGTCAGTATTTATTGATTACTGTTGATATTGTCGCCTTTTTAATCGTTCGCAAGAAATATTATCGCGTTTCGCCTCGACAGTTACCAGCTAAAAATTAATAAAGTTTGGGAAGCTGTTATTTACGATATGTCGAGCGGGAAATTTCAATACACCTTCCGAAATAGAAGCTTTGGCGAAAAATCGATAAATCCAAGATGGCGGGTGGGAACCCGCCTTAAATATTGTTTACTAGTGACTCGCCCCGGCATTGCTCGGAGGCGATTTACATATATAGAGCCGGCCGCGGTTTTGCAACGTGACGTCATAGGTTTTCCTCATCAGCTCGCTCGACCGCTGTAATTATTTTGTTGCGCGTAGTTAATAAATCTGAGCTAGCTACTAAAATGATATGGTGTAACTAACATATTTAATTTGAGAAGGAGTAACACTTTTAAACCCAGTCTACACAATTCACATGAAGGTTATTTTCGGAATATACTGTACCCTGCGAAGCTTAAAGTTCAATGATCCTGCATGTTGATAATTGATTCGTAAACCGCGTTACTAGTCTAAGTTATGATTGGTTCCTATTGCGGTAGCCGAACACAAAGCGTATAGCTCATTGGCTGAGACAACGAAACAAGTGCTGTGGCGACTTAAGTACAGCACGTATCATAACATTTCTCCTTCTCAACACCTATAACAGTAAATTAAGTTAGGTCTGAAAGGGATAATATACATACTATGTTGTTCAGAAAGTCTTTGTAAGTAATCCCCAAAAAGACACTAATGGTTAGTGTGGCTCACCCTTAAAAGATAAACATATGCTGTCGCGGACTTTGTTTTTAGATATTTTTTAAGATATACAGTTCTGTAGTCCATTAATTTGCTGGCGTATCTCTTATGAGTTAGTCAGCGTAAGCCGTATACTGTAAGCGCCCGAAAAGCAGCTTTTCAGACTTGATTAGAAAACGTCGACATTTATCTACTATCCTTACACTAAATATTAATGTATTATATGCATAAACTTTCCTCAAGAAATTTTCTAAATGATGGTGAAACCCGCATCAAAATCCATCAAGTAGTTTAGAAGCCTTAGCCGAATACACAGGCACACTCGGCCGGGCGACTTTGTTTTATACTATGTATAGATGTAACTCAATGATAATAATAATCTTGAAGTCTACAACTGTTGCTTGTTAAAACTCAACATTAGTTTTATACATTCCCATTTAAAATTTTGTTAAAATTTAAACGAATTTCTTTGTGGTGTTACAGGAATATCTTTGAAACCTAGTTTGTAAGGAATTCCTTGTACTAACACAAGCAATTTTTTTACGGTGTACACTCTTAAGAGTTAATAGTCCGGGCACATTTTCTGTACATTCTTTGTTTGCGCGTTTACTCGTGTCTCAGCAAACAACTGTCATGCAAATACGACTTCTAGCCAGAAAAAAAAATCTATAGACCAGTACAGTTTTTATTTTATAATATTAAATGTAAAAAAAAATATCTGGAAAAATGGTAAACAAAATTGCTTATTTATAGCTTGCCTATGCAGTTTCCTTATAGGTAGAACGAAAGAAAAACAGCACAGTCGTAGTTTAATGTATTGGCTTACATCGCGGGTAATAAACTTCTACAGTTACAGATCTCATCTGCACAGGAAAGTGTAACAGCGGTAGCACTGCACGCAGGTTCAGCGCCGTGCGTGTGACTAATGGACGTATATTTATAGCAGTTTCCTTACTAGGTAGAACAAAAGTCATCGCGGTAATAAACATCTACAGTTACAGATCTCATCAGCACAGGAAAGTGTAACAGCGGTAGCACTGCACGCAGGTTCGGCGCCGTTCGTGTGACTAATGGACGTATATTTATTGCAGTTTCCTTACTAGGTAGAACACAAGTCATCGCGGTAATAAACTTCTACAGTTACAGATCTCATCTGCACAGGAAAGTGTAACAGCGGTAGCACTGCACGCATGTTCAGCGCCGTTCGTGTGACTAATGGACGTATATTTATAGCAGTTTCCTTACTAGGTAGAACTAAAGTAATCGCGGTAGTAAACTTCTACAGTTACAGATCTCATCTGCACAGGAAAGTATAACAGCGGTAGCACTGCACGCAGGTTCAGCGCTGTGCGTGTGACTAATGGACGTATATTTATAGCAGTTTCCTTACTAGGTAGAACAAAAGTCATCGCGGTAATAAACTTCTACAGTTACAGATCTCATCTGCACAGGAAAGTGTGACTGCGGTAGCACTGGACACAGGTTCGGCGCCTTACTCTTAGGGGTGACTTGGCGCTGGTCCCGCATGTTATTGTCTCCCGTATCGCTCGGCTTGGAACGCCAATAAAATAACTCGGGGCTATGTTCAGTATATCCCGCGCCTTTTTGCTCTCTGTTTCTGCCCTATTGAGTAGCCAGTCTTGCCCCAGACGAGGGATAGTAGAATGCTTGATAACGAAATAAATAGACAGTGGAAAATTACAAAACAAATAATTTTCGACATTGTAGTCTCGATAACACTCTAGATAGTTTATTCTAACCAAAAGACAACGCACCGAATTCCCGCGTACTCGGTTGTAATAATATTTTGCGTGAGAACTATTTATTACTAAGCACTACCAACACACATGTTTTATCACAGATTTTATTCACTTTTATTATTAATGTAATATTATAATATATAATTAAAATATAGGTAAAACGTTTATTTAACGAAAAATTATGTATATTTATGATGTGTTGACAGGGGTATAAAACGCTTGTGATACATGGCATACGTAGGAAATAACTAAACACGTCATATATGGGGTGATTTTTCAAAGGTTTCATTAAAGAAGTGTGATGAAACCGCGATCAGATTGTAAACAGAGGGGTACTCACATCAATTTTTTCTGACTTTGTCACTTCTCAACGGCAACATTTGTTTTCCAATAAACAACATTTTAAACTGGCAACGAAACATTGACTTTCACTTCTGTCCTGGAAAAATATTTGCATTTAAATATTCCAATAGTGTTGAAAAAAAATTAGAATGGACACGACTGCGTTCAATGATACTTATATGTAGAGATTCAGAAATTTCGCGGATTAATTTGGCAACAAGTTAGACGCCATAATATTGTATGTACTGGAGCCTCAGTTAGCCTTCATTGGCCGATACTCCAGTTTAATCGCAGAGCAGGTAGAACGGTATTCGGGCCAAGTTTTCTTGCAGGTCAGTCATCGGTTCAAATTCGTCAAAGGTGTATCTTAAAAATCGCCATCCAAATGAGACAGAAAGTCAAATGTACACGTGTTTGAAGTCTAGCTTGTCCTCAAATTAAATTGCGAAATTTCCGGGTCTCTACATATATGAGAATTTAGAGAGGATTTTTAAGTCTAGCTTACAAATCAGAACGCGTGAAAATTTCGGTCTCCGCGCTTCAGTCCTCAATTTGACTCACGTTTACATACATCTTTCAGTTCAATGAGCTATTATCAGTAACATGTCTCCTTTTGGTAGCATTATATTGGGTGAGTTTCCCGCGCCTGTTTTTCCGTATCTATGCGACCCGCAAACAATACTACACATCTAACAAAACATTGCCTCCGCTGTAATATAATTATTCTCTTATGTCTAGCCCGAGTCCCTTGCCGTGTATACTCGTTACGCCGCCTCTTCTGTTATCTGAACATTCGACGCCGTTGTCAGCCTGCGCGAGAATAGAGAATCGCTACAACACAGCACGCGCGTGTTGATTATGTCCGTCAACGCAGTAAGCGGTGACTGTAGTATCGTGTCATGAAGAAACACGATGGCTCGAAGCGAGGCATATACGTGCGTTACTAAGGACGCAATCATCACGTACCAACGTGCTCGGTAAACATCGCAATAATATGTTTCAACGCGAGAGAAGGATGTGCGTTATTTGAAAAGTGACTACATCGCAATGCATCTGTTCACCGCTTGCTATACTGGCAACGAATCAGCGCGTGCGTCGTGTTCTGCTGCGGTGGATTCTGTAGTATGGCGTGCGGGTTGCATAGATATGGGAAAACAGGCGAGGGCGACTAACCCGGTATATAAGGGTTTTTTTGCATGTTGTTCGGGCGTGGTAACAGTAGAACGCAACAGCCTCGCCAAGTCCAACGAACCTTGCAGCTTGGAACTTGTTTATGGAACATTCTTCTTCCGAGTTTCCAAAATAAAACTGGGCCGAAGCTGGGCGGGCGGTGAAGATAAACAGTGAAGATATTCTTCAAGCGGCTACCCGATGCGAGACTCCTAAAACCAAGCCTGCAAATCACGGAGTGTTGGTGTTGACGAGAGAGGGAAATGAAGGGGTGATGGGGTAGGCAGCCTGCACCAGTGACCAACAGCTATAACACACATTAAACCTTGAACAACCTGTCCAACCTGAAATAGCAATCGTAGTTTTATTTCTTTATGGCGCTGTTTTTGTGCCATGTACATTCGAACAATTTAGATTTGATCACGAGTGGCTCCTGTAGTTGCTTGGTGAATTACAAATAATCGAAATGCTGATTTTTACTCTCGTGCATCTCAATTAACGTCGGTGCTATCACCGTAAAACAATGATTAGAAAAGGGAAGTAATGATACAGTAAGGGAAGTATTGTTAAGTTCGAATGTAAGTAGGCGGCTTCTGTGCGGCCGATTTTCGGGTGGTTGCAGTCGTTCTGTGCGGCAAAACAGTCTGATTTAATTTGCTCCGACCTTGAGAAGTTTTAACCAAACCTGAAATTATTCTGTTCAGGTCGCTGTCTAGTGCTGCACTGGCGGAGCGAAACTATGGGGTTTTACATGTTAAATGATTTTAGGAACATCTCGACCTCCTTTCGCAATACCACTTTCCAACAAACAATGCTTCGTGTGCTCGGGTCACATTGCTGCATAACGGGCAGCGGTGCGCGCTGTGGTTAGGGCGCTCGCCTACCACCACGGCAATTCGGGTTCGATCCCCGGCCGGTTCGCTCCAGGATTTTCGCATGTGGGAATCGTGCTGGACGATGCCGCTTGCCGGCGGGCTTTCTCGGGCTACTCCCGTTTCCCCCGCCCTTACATTCCAGCCCCTCTCCATCCTAGGGTCTCATTTCATGTGATGTCCGGGGATGACGTGCACCTACGGGTCCCAGCTGGAAAGTCCGTCACTCGGAGTGTGTTGCCTCGCCCTGGGTTCACCTCCACACTCGAGTTTTTTTTATTGCTCACATGTATCATTGTTCGTCTCTTCAAAGCGATATTGTGGAATGTAGCCGAGACACGTCTAAAATAAATTAACATGTACAACTCTATACTTTTCCTCCGCCCATCCCGAAATAGGCAGCATCCTTCAGTAAATATTCCTCGCAATATTCCGAGTATACACTGAGAAAAGGTTTTGTTGAATCAAACAATATTTGTTTGGTGTAACCAAATAATTTGTTTGTATAGGGGCAGTGAAATATTTTGTTGTTCTCATTTGGTTGCCCCAAACGGTAAGATTTGGTTGGTGCAACTAAAGATTTGTTTCACTACACGTAAATTAAACAGTTTGGGCAGACATGAAAAAAAAATTACATGTTCGCGCGAGTTTCGAACACAGATCGCCTGCGTCTTTGCACTACACCTTAGTAATCTCAGCTAATGTGACAAGTATTGGGAGACGGAAAGCTTTTAAAATATATAACAATTCAAATATTGGACAACGTATGCAAACAAATATTTCAAGTTTTACATCTCTACTTGTCAGTTTCTTGTTGCATTATTTTATTAAAGTGTTTATACGAATGTTAAGCATCAATAGATGCACTAACAAACGCGGTTACTATCTTAAATGGCACAAAAAATACAAACAAACTCTCGAGCTGTATTTTCGAATGAAGGCAGTCAAATGAGTGGCCAAACAAATATATACAGTTGATTCAACACAATATTTAGTTGACGGTCTAATTTTTTTTTGCCCAACGTAGAGATTTTGTTTATGCATACATATATTTTGCTAGACGAACAAAAGCAATTTTGTTGCTTTTCAAATTTTGTTTGCTCAACAATACATTTTGTTACGGCAACTCTCTATATATATATATATATATATATATATATATATATATATATATATATATATATATATATATATATTTGGCCCTATACAAACAAATATTTTGTTCGGTTTTCTCTCAGTGTAGATACTCATTTATGTACGGCGAGCTGCAGATTAGGTAAACTAATCATTGGTGCAATGCGCGGTTAACAAACTAGCGCCAATGCCGCAGCAGGTTTTCTATGCGGGTAATAATAGTTGTCACTGCTGACACGATAACGTTTATAACTTCTGCTTATGCAGTGTTACAATACACATTCCAAGAGGCTGTATTGTGTTTGCTATTCATAGCAATAGTATTAGACCAATAATTCGGTAGTTAATTTCAAACAACCGAATCGCGGGATTGGCGTGCATTTTCAGAGGTGGATCTAACCTATATTATTTTGAAATGCAACGAGTCATGAAATCATCGTCGCTTGCCCGACGAACCACTGGTACACGCGTATAACAATCGCGAAACGCTACTTCTCTTCACTTTAACGAAATTATTCGCAATTTTACCTTATCTGAGTATACGTATAGTAATAAAGCCGTGTGTGGCTAAGTATTTCCCATGCATACATCGTAGCGTTCCTACATTTGCTCATGCAAAAATCAAAAGCGTATATATATATATATATATATATTATTTTCGCGATTTCTTCATACTTTTTGAATCTGACCTTGGAAAATCACCCCATGTATGAAGTGTTAGGTTGTTTACTAAATATGTCACGTATCACAAACATTTTATACGTCTGTTAAAATAAAAGGACCTTATATTTCGTTAAATTGAAGTTTTACCAATATTATATTTATAAACTATGATATTTAATTTATAATAAATATTTATAAAAAACAGTGAGAAAACATGTGTGTTGTTAGCGCCTACTAACAAATAGTTCTCATACAAAATATTATTACAAATGAGTGCGCATGAATTCGGTGCGTTGTCCTTGGTGTAATTTTCTTGACTTTTTTAAGCTTGAACAGCCTACAGATGTGCACACACGTATATACTAAGCAGGCTTCCAGAAGTGCTCGGTTTATTGTGAAGGGCGTACAGTGTTATGGGCAGGGATGGAAGAGTTGCGTGACTTCGTCTGAGGACAAGCTGTTATTTCAAACAAATGAGAATGTGAGATGCGCCTGCAATTGGATCACCGTTTAGGCACACCAGACACGCTCTGGATGACTCATCAGCAAATTACAAACCTGCAAGTAAACTGGGTCGGAATACCATGGCGACAGGTCTGGGCATCAGCCAGTGGAGGGATAGCTGAGGCACAGAGCACCTACATAAGTACACATAGTATAGTAATGGGAATGGAGGTAATTTTTAAGCCTTTAAGTCACAGTGTCTTGTATATGGTACGCTGCAAATGTAGTGGTTTGGATGGCGTGCACTGTACACAGCAGAACATGCCGTCCAATGAGAAAGGTTCACTACATGTTGGAGAGATCATTCGCTGCTGAGACTATGTTCCGTAGTCTCGTAAACCACTGCTGACAGTAACATAAAGCACAGATAGATTTCTACTGGAGGTTCACTACATGTTGGAGAGATCATTCGCTGCTCACACTATGTTCCGTAGTCTCGTAAACCACTGCTGACAGTAACATAAAGCACAGATAGATTTCTACTGGAGGTTCACTACATGTTGGAGAGATCATTCGCTGCTGAGACTATGTTCCGTAGTCTCGTAAACCACTGCTGCCAGTAACATAAAGCACACCTAGATTTATACTGGAGGTTCACTACATGTTGGAGAGATCATTCGCTGCTCAGACTATGTTCCGTAGTCTCGTAAACCACTGCTGCCAGTAACATAAAGCACACCTAGATTTATACTGGAGGTTCACTACATGTTGGAGAGATCATTCGCTGCTCAGACTATGTTCCGTAGTCTCGTAAACCACTGCTGCCAGTAACATAAAGCACACCTAGATTTATACTGGTCCCGATGTAAGACAAAGCAGCGTCTGTATATCAGTACAGTTCCGAACAAAAGATTTATTGGTCACAATGCCTAAAATGTTATACATTTTTTGACTGAAAGGATTAATGTGGGCGTGCCCATTCTCTGATTGGTTGCGCTGGGCTTCGGGAACGGGTTTTATGTCTGATTGGCTACTGCGTCCTGCGGAACGTTCCGTATTGGCTGGGCTGATTGGCGTTCCTACATGTTGATCGCTAGTGGCGCCATTTTGCTGGCCAGTGTGCGACCGGACTTGGCGGGACAGACTCCTATTTTACATCTATATTATTGCGTACTCTAGTGGTTGAGGCTCGGGTATAGGTAGGACTGTGGAGCCCAGCTTGCAGCACTGAGGTACCTGCTGGCGTATTCTCCGCTGGCTGGACAGCCGGTGGGGAGACAGTTATTTGGGCGAGTATTAATAGCGGGCACATGACGCCCCGGGCTGATCTCCTCGCCTTGCCGTCGCCGATAATGGCCTCTCCAAGGCCACTTCATTCATTACTGGCCTCCCGCCCCTCCATTAATAACTCCGCCAGCCACAGCCCTCATTTCCCGCTCTACCCCCTGTTCGCCGTTCCATCATCTGCACTGTGATACAGTGGTGGCTGCTGGGCGGTTACAACGTATGACGCTCAGCGGATTTTAGGTTGTTTGTGGGGCCCGTGTTTTGGCGGCTTCGGGTAAAATTTGGTCTGAGGTCCCTTATTTTTGGAGCTTGGGGTAAAATTTGCTTTGAGGTCTCTAACTTTTTGGAGCTTAAGGGCAAAGTTGCCTCTGAGGTCTCGGATTTTTAGAGCTTGCGGCAAAGTTGGCTCTGAGGGCCCGGATTTTGGGAGCTTGGGGTAAAGTTGCCTCTGAAGTACCGGATTTTGGCAACTTGGAAGAAAGTTGCCCCTGAGGTGCCGCATTATGGGAGCGTGGGGCGAATTTGCTTTTGAGGTCTCGGGTTTTGGGAGCTCGGGGTAAAGGTGTTTGTGGGTAACATATTTGCCGTGACACTGTACTCTAAAATATTTTGTTTGCTGGAACACGTAACACAAAATTATGAACCACTACAGTGTATGTTTGCATCAAACAACATTTTTTTTTTTCAGTTTGTATGTTAATGGTAAATATAATCTGATATTGTCGTAAGAATAGTCTAGCAGTACTCTTTATCATAATTTCAGTTACTGCATTTTGAAGGTTAAACCATTTGTTTGTAATCTAAGGAATTAGTTATTTAGTAATGTATCGTTAAGTATGTTTCATTATGTACTCAAACATATAGTGTGTAAAAAAAAACTACTGATTAGTTTCCATCAGCACACAGCAAAATGTCTTTACTGTAAACCAAACAAGCTGAGAAACAGTTATTTTCTTTGCTATAATACAAAAATCTTTTAGAGTAAACCTAAGTTTCTCTAAGCTTCCCTTTGAACGTAAGATATATTTTGTTACTATAAGCAAAACAGCCTCAAAGTAATATTTTTATTCCACGTTGCCGGTAGAAAACATGCTGTCTGGAAACAGGTTTACTGTTTGCTGTCAAGCTAATAAATATTGATGTTTTACAAGATAAATAGTATACGGTTCACATCAAACTATCGCGAATATTGCCAATGAAGTGATCAAAGTTTAATTCAACTACACATTTTTCTGATGTGCGCCATTATGGTTGATTTTTCAAAGCGAAAGAAAAATGTCTGCAGTGTAACAGAGCAAACGTAACTGGCTCGGCGACTGCCAGAGATGTCCTTGCAGCGACGAGAACAACTGGAGGACTTGGAAGTTATGTCCACACCGCTATAGCGCTAACCCCTGACTCCCTACGTCATGCGTCCAGTGAATTTCACAGCATTGTGGCGACGCTCAGTTATCCTGCACGTATTTTCCAAGTGTACTCGAGTATACCGAAACGTGCATAGGCACCAAGCTAGAATGATGCACTGTGAAGTATATACTTGAGCAGGCGTTATTTCTCCATTGGCTGCTACGCATGTGTGAAGACACTCCCTTTCTGAGTGGACTGCACGTCATTGGGGCACACGATTACGGAGTGTTTATTTATTGGCGCATATGTATAGTCCGTTCACAGTTTACAGAATCATTTTGAAATCAACTTTTGGAAATGTCACTGCCCATAACTGCATGTGCTTCGCGTCAACCAGCATGAACCTAGTAAAGTTCTTAAAGGCTGTTCACGATAAAGTGAGCACTTTTAAAATCAACCTTCGAAAAAAGTCACTGTCCCTACGTGCATATATGTTAACGGGTGCCCCGAGTAACATGCGCCTTGTAATGTTGGTAACGACATTGAAACTGTGGGCACAACATTACATGTTTTTTTCTCGTCGTATTAAAAAAATTGGACTCAGTGGCTTGCATGGTTTACGAACAAGGCTTTAGAAAAAATGAATACGTTTTCAGAATTTTCATGGAATGGTGACGCAGGGGGTGGGGGAGGTCTATTTCTGATTATTTAAATTATTTCTTTCTCTTTTTTTTTATTGCATCGAAGTGTAAAAATGAGCAGATTTGTAAAATATTGATATTTTATAGTAATTTCACGGTTTCACTTGACCGACGCATAAATAAAGTGATGAGGCCCATGGCAATGTTAATCTTACATAAGGTGGAAAAATACACAATGTGCATACAAGTAAATCCTAAGCAAGGCTTTCAAAAGTGCTCATTTTACCGTGAACAGCGTATAACGAAGGAAGGAGAGTAAATACATGTATCAACATTGAATTAAAAGTGTTAGGTAAAATTTTGTGAAAACCAAAATTATTTATTTTGCTTTCAATAATTTTCCCGAGTGGCCGCTGTGGCTGAACGGGTAGCGTGCTCGCCTCCCACCGAGGCGAACTGGGTAATATTCCAGGCCGGGTCACTCCCGGGCGTTGCGCTAGTGGGGATCGTGCCGGACAATGCCGCTGGTCGGCAGGTTTTCTCGGGGTTCTCCCGTTTCCCTTCACCCCTCTCATTCCGGCGCTGCTTCATTCTCACTTCATTCCGCCCTCATCGGCTATGAAGTTCACTACATTATATTTGTACGAAATGTAGGCCAATTTGTAGGGAATATTTGTAAGAAGGCCTACTTTTTCTTTGAATAAAATAATATATCGCATAGTTTTTGCTTTATGGCATGTCAAGATCACAATTTCAATGTTTTTTGGAATGTACAAATAAAAATAAACCATAATATTTACAGAAAATTTAACAAAGGTTACTGAAAGGCCATGGCTTAATTCATTTTAAGATATGCTTATCATAGTGAATTTTAAAAAAACCTTAGACTGTTAGAAACGAAAAATAGGCAACCATTATTTGCTATTTTTAAACATTATGAAAACATTTCATACTGCGATTTTAAATATTTCTTTAAGTAACTTATATTATCCGAATTGAAAGTGAGTTGGTTTTTATTATTTTTACATCCACAAATTAAAATGAAATTTAAAAAAAAAATGAAGTATGCGAGGAAGTAGTACTTTTTTTTGGGGGGAGTATTTCGTACGAATAGGCAAATAAAATAATGAATTCACTTGTGTAGCCAGCAATCTTAAGAGCAGCCTAAATTTCTCCACTTCGCTGCACTTTTTTTTTGTGAAAATCAGGAGTCCCTACGCATTAGCTGTTCTTGCCAGCGTCGGCCTTAAAACAAAAAAGTTCCATCGCCTTTGTGTATCACTCACATAAACACATGTGCAGGTAGGCGGGCGCCGTGTGAGTGGGTTCTTTGAAACTTGGCACCCGGTGCCGAGCGCGTGGATAATACACAAACAAGACAACACCGCTGCGATTCACAACACATATACCTCCTCAGTCATAAAACCTCGAGTACATTCGTTCAGTTAGCTCGCTGCCAAGTCGAGTGGGCAGCGAGAGAAGCCAGCTCACGGTATTTACGTGTTGGCGTGAACGCGCCTTCAAGTTCATCGTCGCATGAGCTCGCCCTATCACTTAAGTATCAGCCAGGAAGGCGGTTGTTGCAAACGGGGGCGTGCCTCGCCAAACGCTAATAAGCGAGAACCCCCCCACTACCAACCAGGAAGCAGGGCGGATTGCAACATGCTACAGGAATATCTGGAGTTACTGAGTGGAGGATCCTGCCGTTCGCCGTAAAACCCCGCATCAGTACAACAGCCTCGGAACTCAACACAATGTGGGACAAGCCCAGTTAGTTTCAGGCTGTCATTAGGTTATTATTATAAATATATACAAAGTGCTTCGCCGATAATATATAGCTTCTTGTAATTGCAATGCTCTGTTAACCCAATAGTAAGCCTTCTTCATCCCAGATAGATACCTCTTGCTACAGCCCCCATCATGTATCTAAACCATAACCCCACCGTAGTCCTTGATTGCAATTACGGCCAGAAGACGCACTTTGTAAATACGGGTTTCTGAGTGCAACGCTCTTGGCGATTACCGCGTGGCCATAGCGTTTTCAACACATTCCTTTCGAAAATTCTGATTCGATGAAGTTTTTGCATCTCTCATTGGTGACTGAGATTTGGGCGACTCTTAACACCGAGGTGTTTAGAGCCGATGAGGGTGATCGAGATGAGTATGGAGCAGCGCCGAAATGAAAGTTCGGGGGTAAACGGGAGATCCCCGAGAAAACCCAACGACCAGTGGCATCGTCCGGCACGATGATTCCCACGTGCGTAAATCCCGGAGTGACCCGGCTTGGGGTTGAACCCGGTTCGCCTTGGTGGGAGGTGAGCGGTCTAACCGCTCAGCCACCGCTGCCCTCTGATTCATAAGTAATTACTGATGATGTACGATTATAGAACATTTACGTTTTACGAGTTGTTGAGTGTTTTTGTTTGTAATTTTAATGCTGTGTTATCAGCTTATTGTAGAAAGTCATGAACTTATTAATAAAATATAAACGTGTTCTCGACTTTTTAATACATGCACATAACGCGCAATTACAATTACGCATAGAAACATAAAAAAAAAGAATTAAAATGTAATTTTTTGTAATCGTTAGAAACCCGTAAATTTCGTGGATTCATCTGAGGACAAATTAAATTGCATTCACGTGTACATGTGTGTTTGTGCGCTTCCATTGGACCATAGTTAGTTAGACACGCCCCGAACGACTTGTCAACCAATAACGAACCTGCAAGTAAAATAAGAACCGAATCACGTGCTATCTAGTCTGAGGCTTAACTGACTGGAGCAACAACCAATGAACTACTAACTGATGCTCGAGTGCACAGAGGATTGCAGAGTCTTAACTTCCCGCCGAATGAATCCGCAAAATTTCCGGTTCTCTGGTAATCGTATACATTGTCATTAATTACTATGAATCCGAAACTATGACGCGAAAAGGAAGAATTTCTGCAAAAGGAGTGAAGCCGGCTCTTAAGACGGATTCCCACCCGTCACCTTGGATTGATCTATTTTTGGCCAAAGCTTTTATATTTAAGAACGTGTATTGAAATTTCCCGCACGGCATGTCCTAAATAACAGCTTCCCAAACTTTATCGAACTGCCACAGCTTCGCTACGTTTATTAATTACTAGTTGGCAACTGTCGAGGCGAAACGCGAAATTATTTACTGAGAACGACTACAATATTTCTTGCGGGCGATTACAAAAGCAACGATATCAACAGTAATCCAGAAATACTGATCACAGCCAGTGCTCTATGCAGTGCTCTATGCTCTGTCGTTCCAAAAAAAAACACGATACAAAACTGTAAAACTGTATTTTCAGAGCATGGCAAAAATTCCATAAATCCAAGATGGCAGATGAGAATCTGCCTTAACGTTGACGTCACGAACACGTAGTAGCCTACGTTGTAAGGTGGCTGTGAGAGGCGCGCACTCCACGCTAGTACAGCGGCCATCAAGTAATTTTAACGATTGCATCACTTGAACTCCTAAATTAATTCGGTACTGAACGAGTTAACCGCTCAACACATTATTCCGAGAATACACGTCCACATCCAGCACGCTGTAGAACTGACAAAATAATGGCCGTCTGTGCGCGAGTCCGGAAGCTCGCACAAATACGGACAACGTCTTCTCCTGCAGCCACGTCATTGGTAGAGACGTGCGAAATTCGCGTTATTATTTGCGGACACGTTAAACTTTAAACACATGTACCTAGATAATACCTTTGTCATAGGATCGTACTTTATCTGACACGGCCTGGGTAACTCTGCACCAATAAATGAACACTTCACAATCGTGTGCCCCAATCACGTGCAGTTCTGTTAGAAAGGGCGTTGATACACGCATACGCAGCAGCCAATTGGAAAACGACGCAGGGTTCGGTCTATACAGTGCTGTGAAGTTCAGCCTGATTTGCAAATAATAACGCGAATTTTGAATGTCTCTAGATTGGTCGCTGCTGACGAACCAGTTGTCTCTAGAGACGTGGTGCGAAATTCGCTTCATCTTTCGGCGACAAAATAGACTACACTGTCTTATAAACAAGTGGCCACATTTCGCGGTTCCGCTGGGCACTGCTCTTCCATCAACGCCATGCATCTGCTTCATCTCCTCGAAAGAGATTGACCACTCAAGGGTTCTCCAAGACGCGTGAAACATATTTTTGGCCAACGGCCGAAGTTGGTCAAACGCACAATAACTTGAAGTTCGGGTTGTCCTTAACCCTTTGAGGATGTTACGAATTTCTTGCCATCGAAGACAAGGTTGCAGTGATTGGCTTATATTCTCCACCACACAAATAGCTGTTTCGTTGGTGTCTGTATTTCCACTTACCATTTTCCTATTGGTCCTGGATACACTTGACACGCCTACTGTACTCTGCAACGTTTATTATTGGCCGGCCATCGGCCAATGAAGTCACATCTCGGCTCTGAACCAGTTAAAGTGTCGCTGCACATGTAACAGGTTTTACAATTCATCGTGTTTATTTGATAAATTATTAAAAATAACAGGTTTATTCTTAAGAGCTAAATTGTTGATTAATTATATATATGTTTTACTTATTTCAGGCAAAGTCATGAGAAACGTTCAAGCTATAAGATTGTGGGACTGGTCTTTAACGGTAAAGAAATCCCCATATAAACGTAGCCCCGATAATAAACATGCATACTCCTCAAAGGGCTAAATAATAACTAGGGATAGGAAAAATTCGCGAGATCAGTGACCTGTAGGCTAGACTCCACAGTGCTGTGTATACTCGAGCCTCAGTTGTTTGTTCATTGGCTGCTGCCCCACAGAGTAGCCAGTGTTACTTCACATCTGGTAGTATGGGATTCGCTACTTGTTTCCTTGCAAGTCTGCTATTGACTCAGAGTCGTCCAGGGCGTATCTAATAAACTGCGATCCAATTGCAAAGTCAACTTCAGTGTACACGTGTTTGACGTCTATCTTGTCCTGAAATGAACTCGCGAAATGTTCCTATCCCTAATAGTAAAGCGAATTTTGCAGGTCTATAGATGTTTTATAATTGGTTACTTCTTGCGTCGTGGATCTGCTGGAACGTTTTACATAGGTTTCAAAGTGGTAGTTGTTATAAGAAGCTCGTAAGTACTTTTCACACTAAAAATATAATTTTTCTGCAACACCTGGGATGATAAATTAATGTGCTCATTAAGGGGTTAAGCAGGGCTTTCAAAGTCGCTAACTTTGCCGCGAGTAGTACTTAGTTAGCTACTGTGTAGCGTCAGCTGAGCAGCGGGCCGCGGATGAATGTATCCGGAGTCTTGCAGCAGAGTGCGCACTCGAGACGCGGAATGCGAGGATTCTCAAGATGCCACTTCCTCGAGAGGTCGGTCACGTCTCGTCAAGGACACGGGCGTCGTTTGGCGACCATCCTGGTGCTTCCTTGGGATCTGTCGGGACGCATATCTATTATCCCGAGGGACAGGAATATTCCGCGTTTCAAACAACGTGCACGCTAGACTCCGCTGTCCTGTGTATTTCCAAACAACGTGCACTCTAGACTCCGCTGTACTGTGTATTTCCAAACAACGTGCACTCTAGACTCCGCTGTCCTGTGTATTTCCAAACAACGTGCACGCTAGACTCCGCTGCCCTGTGTATTTCCAAACAACGTGCACTCTAGACTCCGCTGTACTGTGTATTTCCAAACAACGTGCACGCTAGACTCTGCTGTCCTGTGTATTTCCAAACAACGTGCACGCTCGACTCCGCTGTCCTGTGTATTTCCAAACAACGTGCACGCTAGACTCCGCTGTCCTGTGTATTTCGAAACAACGTGCACTCTAGACTCCGCTGTGCTGTGTATTTCCAAACAACGTGCACGCTAGACTCCAAGGTCCAGTGTATTTTCGAGCCTGAGCTGGTTGCTCGTAGATAGGGACACCGAATTTCGCGAAAAGATTTTACGACCAGTTGTACTTCATAACACTAAAGCTCAGATCCACTTTCACGATTGGATGGTTTCCGCGTTACGCATCTTTAGGTGTCTGCCCACGAATCAAGACGCACAGTATTGAAGATACATAATGCTGATTGGCCAGTTAAGTAGGAGGAGAAGATCTCCCAAAGAAACGCATCCATTAAGTAAAAGAAAACAGTTGGTATGCCAGCAAGGTATTCAAACCTAGTATGTGCGGAAACCTTTTCGCGAAATTCGGGTGTCCTTACTCATAGACATAGGCTGTTCACGGTAAGGTGAGCACTTTTGATGGTCTAGTTATTTTTTATGAGTCCTTTTTTGTCCTTCCGCCACTTTTTAATATAAATAGCGCCATATGAGCAATAAACATAGTGTAAATATTTCACCGGGCCCGAAATTTAACGTCAAAGGCTGCAATAAAATAGATTTAATTACTATTCTTACAAAAGAGAGGGATAAAAAAAAGGGCTCACTTTACCGTAAATAGCCTATAGTGACCTGCAAAATTCGCGTTATTTTTGGCATCAAGTTAAAATTCACTGTGTTGTATATACTCGAGCCGGCGTCGTTTCTGCATTGGCTGCTACCCATACTTCATAAATTCACTCCATTTCTGAGTGAATTGTACTTTATTGGGGAAGACGATTATTAATTATTAATTTATTAGTGCAGATTTATAGTGGGCGTGTCAAGTAAAGCATGGTCCAATGACAAAGGTGTTGTGAAGATAAAGTGTTTTAAGTTTAAACTGTTCAGGAATAATAACGCGAATTTTGCAGGTCTCTACTCATAGGTTGTTGCGCCAGGTAGTTGCCAGATTTACCTCAGAGAAAGTGGCACGGGATTCGTTCGTTGTTCTCTTGCTGGTCTTTTATTGGCTCAGAGTTCACCTGGGCGTGTCTAATAACTCGTGAGACAATTTCTCCTGGAAGTAGAAGACTTCGGAAAAAGTTGGAAGTAACCAACTCGTTGCTGTTAAGAGATTTGGGCGGCTCTTAACAACGAGGTCGTGAGAGCCGATGAGGGTGAAATGAGGTGGGAATGCAAGGGCGGGGAAAAGCGGGAGACCCCCGAGAAAACCCGCCGACCAACGGCATCTTCCGACACGATCCCCATTTGCGAAAATCCGGGAGTGATCCGGCCGGAGAATAAACCCGGTTCGCCCTGTTGTGAGGCGTGTAGTCTAACCACTACACCACCGCGGCCTCCAGGGGGAAGTGATAAAAGAAATCAGTTCACATCATGGACCCCGATTGAAAAATTTGCCTTGTACGCCAACGCAGCGGTTTCGCTTCTGTAGTGTGAAGTGTGTGTTAGCGTGTGATATCCGTTGAGGGGAATTGTAGCGAGTAAGCTGTCAACGAGGTGGCGACTTCTCATTTACCGGACTTGGCACAAGGCCGCCTCTCATTTGCTGGAGCTGGCAGGAGAGTGTGGAGGCCAAGAGCAACATAGCCACTCATCACTGAGAAGACAGAGAGAGAGAGAGAGAGAGAGAGAGAGAGAGAGTGTGTGTGTGTGTGTGTGTGTGTGTGTTACATCGCTGTCACCACGTCTGTTGCTGAGTCACGCTGCCCTAGCTACCGCCAGAAGCCAGCCTGAGTTTCTCGACTGAGCGAATCACAGCCATGACTCGCTCGCTTGTAAAAAAATATATATATTTGGGTGGCGCGGAGTGATATACTCCTAAAAAAAAAAAAAATTCCGTCCCAGAAGTTAGAGTGGTATTCGGGGCGCGGGTAGCCTGCTCGCCTCCCACCGACGCAAACCGGGTTCAAACCCCGGCCGGGTCACTCCCGGATCTTCGCAAGTGGGAATCGTGTAGGACGAGGCCGCTGGTCGGCGGGTTTTCTCGGGGATCTCCCGTTTCCCCCCCGCCCTTGCATTCCGGCGCTGCTACATTCTCGCATCACTTCACCCTCATCGGCTCTCAAGACCTCGTTAGGAGCCGTCCAAATCTCTCGACTCAACTCGTTATATTTATAGCATTTCCCCAACACCTTCGCGCACACGTTAGTGAATACAGGATTTTGCAAAATTGTATGACAATACCTCGGGGAAACATTCCTCACAGCTGGAGTATGAAAAAATGTTATATGAACATAGTTCCGCAAGCGCTTTGTTTCTTTACTACAGCTCGTAATTCATAACGTACATTGTAAGGCCCGCGGGCTGGATCATATTACCGTGTATTGCCTTCGCAGCTGTAATGGGCAGTCCCATACCAGTCCCCGAGGAGACCTGATTTCAATCCACTAGACTTTTATTTGTGAAGATATTTAAAGGCACTTGCTTATGCGACCTAGTGGATGATTTAGGCACCCTCCGTAACCAAAATTGTGGTGGATTACTAAACAATCAGGAAGAATATGTATCCTGATGTCTATGCAACGGTGGGTTGATGCACGTGTTCGTGCTGTTGGAGGGCATTTTGAACATTTCCTTTAGTGCCGACGATAAGCTATCAAACACGTGAACTAATTCCCAATGCAGTTCCTCTTGTTCTAGGTGTAGCGTAGTGCGCGGTGCCGTGTATCATGCAAACGGACGCTGTGATGGCATTCCACAGTAACACGATCCAGCCCGCGGGCCGTACACTGTATGTTATGTATTATGGGCTGTAGTGAAGAAACGAAGCGTTTGCGGATGTATGTTCATTTAACATTTTTTCATCCTCCAGAATTGAGGAATGTTTCCTCAAGATATTGATATGAAATTTTCGCAACATCCTTATAGCCCATTCATGGTTAGTTCCAGCATTTCGGAAGCCCTGCTAAATTCTTACTTTAACGACATGCCTCCGCCTCGAGCAAACAAAAGCTTAAACAATTCTTGACAATTTCACCAAAGGGACAACACACCGCATTGGTGCGCATTAATTCTAGTTATTTTTCGCATGAGAACTATTTCTTACCTACTAGGTATTGGTATCACACATAGTTTGTCTCTGTTTTTGTTCATATCAATTATAAATCAAATATTTTAATTTTTAGATAAAATATAAGTAAAAGTTCAGCTGAACCCAAAATAAGACACAAGTTAACATGAGTAAAAAAAAAAAAAAAAAAAAAAAGAGTGATTTTAAAAGGTAAGATTTTAAAAAGTTTGAATAAACCGCGAATAGACTATATCATTTAGGGGAAGTAATGGGGAATGCAAAAAGTCATATTGATATTATCTGGTTTTTGGTTAAAATATTTATTTAATTTTAATCATCCATATTATTTTTTTGAAGTTATAGTTAGAGAGACTGGAAAACTCTAGCTATTATTCTTGTTATGTATAGGGACCTGCAAAATTCGCGTTATTATTTGAGGACACTTTGAACCTAAAACAATTTTACCTTTGCAATACGTTTGTCATTGGGCCATACTTTATTTGACAAGCCCCGGGTAACTTTGCGCCAATAAATGAACACTTCACAATCGTGTGCCCCTATCACGTACAGTTCACTCAGAAAGGGAGTGACTTTACAATTGGGTAGCAGGCAATGGAAAAACAAGGCCTGCTCGAGTATATACAGTACTGTGAATTTTAGCTTGATGCCAAATAAATAACGCGAATTTTGCATGTCCCTAGTTATGTATGATTGTATAGTCAAGTTTTGACTCTGCTAACTTCTTTGCAGACCAGTAATAACAGTTCGTTTTAGAGCATTGATTTTCAAAGTGGTGCCCCCCCCCCCCAAGGGAGGCGTGACGACATGCTAAGGGGGGCGCGGGTGCCAAGCTGTTCTCTTGTACAGATAGTAAATAGAATTTAAACTTTTTTAATTGGACTGAAGTGATAATAACATTAATAGATTAGTGACGGATCCTTTCCATGCAGACATAGACTCGCTGCTAGACACCCTTCAAGAGCAGGCGTTGGAAATTAAAAATGCTTCTGCTACGAAATACGATTTTGAGAAGACTGACAAAACATTGTTTTCGGTCAAATACTTAACGTTTATCCCGACATAGCAGAGCAAGCGCGGCGACTGTATTTGCCTTTTTCAAGCCCTATTTGTGTGAAAGGGCGTTTTCAGCAGTAGCCTAGTAGCAATAAAAACGTAATATAGAAGCAAACTCGATATTGCCAGTGATTTACATTGTGCAATTTCTTCTATTCAACCAAGAACTGGGAATCTTGTTAAAAATATGCAAGCTCATCCGTCTCATTAATTTATTAGTTCACCACCATTTTTTCTTCAATAAGCATTAAAATTTAATGATTAAATAAAACCTTTGAGACTTTTTATTCGTTTTTGTTTTACCCTTATAATAATGAAGTTTTGGCGCGGGGGGAGGGGGGGGGGGCGTAGTTATTTTTTTTTTGTAGAAGAGAGCCGTGATAAACTAAATCTTGGGAACCCATGTTTTAGAGTATCAGAATACCCATTGACCTAATGAATTAAAAATTGTTGTACATATGTATACTCTGTTGAGTTCAATGAAAGTCATCTTGCCTCACGGTAAGCCATCGTCTCTACGTATACTCTGTTGAGTTCAATGAAAGTCATCTTGCCTCACGGTAAGCCATCGTCTCTACGTATACTCTGTTGAGTTCAATGAAAGTCATCTTGCCTCACGGTAAGCCATCGTCTCTACGTATACTCTGTTGAGTTCAATGAAAGCCATCTTGCCTCACGGTAAGCCATCGTCTCTACGTATACTCTGTTGAGTTCAATGAAAGTCATCTTGCCTCACGGTAAGCCATCGTCTCTACGTATACTCTGTTGAGTTCAATGAAAGTCATCTTGCCTCACGGTAAGCCATCGTCTCTACGTATACTCTGTTGAGTTCAATGAAAGTCATCTTGCCTCACGGTAAGCCATCGTCTCTACATATACTCTGTTGAGTTCAATGAAAGTCATCTTGCCTCACGGTAAGCCATCGTCTCTACGTATACTCTGTTGAGTTCAATGAAAGTCATCTTGCCTCACGGTAAGCCATCGTCTCTACGTATACTCTGTTGAGTTCAATGAAAGCCATCTTGCCTCACGGTAAGCCATCTTGCCTCACGGCAAGCCATCGTCTCTACGTATACTTATTATTTCGGTAGATTTTCTTAAGGTGACATTTGTTGAGTAATCGTAATAGTTAATCAGTTACCTTCTCACAGTGAATACAGATGTAATAATAAATTCAAGTAGTCGAATGACGTTTCATACCGCAGCAGAATTATAAACATTTAAAAATAAATCTCAAACAGGCTTGTGGGATAAATCCCACCATCCTGAGTATTTGTATATCAGATACTGCAATGTTTTCTCACAAAGCCACACATGCAGTAACTAAATCCAAACCACATATCATAGTCTGTTTACGGTTTACTCACACTTTTTTAATCAAACCTCTAAAAAAATCATCCCATATATTATGTGTTTAGTTAATTCATAAATATGCCATGCATAGAGGCGTCTGTTTTTCGCAAAAAAATTCCAGGACAGGTTGTGTTCGAAAACACTTTTAAGTTTAAAACCACTTTCGTGATTGGATAATTTGAATTGTTACTCGTCTCATTTGTCTGCCCGCGAATCACGGACGGTCAGTATCAGTGAAACTTAATTTTGATTGGGTAACCCGTGTATCTGATTCTCTTCACACAAAGCCAAACGACCAATAGCCAAAGGAAGGTTATGAGTGTTCACATAGGATATTGAAGTCTAGCCTCCGCGTAAGTATTTTCGCGTACAACAGGTGTCCCTAGCCATGCATTACAAGCGTTTTATACCTCTATGTATTATTTTTCGTTAAATTTAAGTTTTAATTTAATTTATAAATTACAATATAGGCCTATAATTTATAATAAATATTAACAAAAACACCTATGTTGGTCGTGCCTTGTGTGAAATAGTTCTCGTGCGAAATATAATTACAACTGAGTGCGCACGAATTGAGTGCGTTGGCCTTTGGTGTGATTTTCTGGACGTTGTTGAGCTTTGTAAGCAAGGCGCGGAGGAATATCCTGAAAGTGCTTCAGAAAGGTGTGAAGTGACCGTGAATAAATTGTAGATAAGTAGACAGAGACCAGATGACATGGAAGTTCCTTTGATGTGGGCGTCCGAATTCTCTGATTGGCTGTGGCACGCTCCGGGAACGATCCTTGTTTTTGATTGGCTACCGCGTGCTGAGAAAATTTCACTATTGGCCAGGCTGCCGGTCAGTGAGCAGGTGACCTGACGCTGATTGGCGAACGGCGTTCCAACATTTGGTTTTCCAGCGAGACCATTTAGCTGGCGTTGTTGGAGTTCACGGTATAACGCGGAGACCTGAAGGATTCGGTGGTTCATTTCGGAACAAGCTAGAATTCAAAACACGTGTGCTTATATGACTTCAACCATTGGTCCATACAACGTTTGACGCCTCCTGGAGAACGATGGCCCAATTGTCGCCTTCCACTGTGACAGCAGACAACCAATGTGCAGTTGACATCGGCATATCTGTACATACGACTGTAGAGTCTAACCTCTGTATTATTACATTACTCTGTGGCAAAACTGCAAACGTGCGCACAGGATGTTGGAATCTAGCCTGCGTGGAAATTTGTTTGCTAAAATAAGGTGTCCAGGACCTGGTCATTTATGCTGATCTTGCTTGAAGATGGAGAAACAATGCGCAGGTTTTCATGTTCAATTTTTTTTTACGTACTAACCTAGAGAGCGCCAGATATACGTAGTCTGTCCATAGTGTAATGAACACATTTGAAAGCCCTTCTTAAGATCTACTTGTATGCACATTGTGTATTCTTCCATCGTACGGTTAGTTATCATCAACTTTATTAATGTGTTAGTTAAGTGAAACTAAACAAATATTTTACAAAGTTGCTAATTCGTACAGTTATATGTAGGCCTATTAAAAAAAAGAGAACAAAATATTTAATTTCAGTATTCGCAAATGTTTACTTAAAACTTTTTATTCAACGTTAAGATGCGGAACTACTTTCTCTCCGTTTGTTGAAACTCTTAAATGAACTAATTGTGGCATTTTTTAAAATATATTTTTATTTACTGTTGCCAACAGTTAGTCTTTATTTGTTTTTCGTTTATGATTTTAATACCACTGTATGTGTTTTCCTTAACCTCATAGCTCTGCCTTGCCGTGTGTGTGAAGTAATTTCTCATTTAATCACTTGCGCTCATTGAAAGTAGCATTAGAAGAATACGCCAATTTCTTGCAAGTTAAAGAGGTTGGTTAACCACGACAATAGTTCAAGTTCGTCCATTTGTCACTCATAAAGAATTATCTCTGTGTTATTCTTGGAGTTGTGAATGTGGCCTTGTCATCATCACGCAAGATTGATCGAGTTTCGAGATTTATGTGTTTATTTTTAGAGCTAGTTTTGGCTGCAGTGTGCCGATCATTTTTTTTGCATTCGTTGGCATTTTGTTGTTTTTTTGCGCCACGCGAGTGTTTCGTCTCCACAGCTGATCCTTGGCTATTTATCTATGCTTCAATTAATTTGCTGTCAGTTATGATTACAATATAATTTATCTGAGAGGCAGTTGCCTCAGACAGCAAGGTCAGGGCGTGTTTATTTCATCTCGGGGTCGCCCTATTTTCCACCGAAATCAGACCCTGTATGCAAAAACAGTAACAGTTAGCTTGTCTCAGAGGCACATACTTTTTTCACACTTATTAAAATATTAATTTATGCCGATAGCTTTTGCAAGGCATGTGCGTGTTTTTTTTTTTTAATAGTACGGATATAACTTGCTGCTTCATTCGCTCTGGTCAGGGTCTTAACAAGAACAGCGTAGACTGACGACAACCCTACATATAACAGTAGGAATTTTGTATCGATATATCGAAATGACGATATAAGTCGTAGATATATTTCAACAATATTTTATCGAAATCAATGTTTTTTCCATGTATCTGAAATTAATATTTTTAAAATGCCCTTTTAATAAGCGCTGTTTTTAATGCAAAGAATACAATGTTAGTAGTTATAAATAGCAGGCTTGAGCGTACATGGCATCATGGCATATGTCAAGGTGATGTGGCACACATATTTTCCCCTCAACTGAATTTTTTATTCTCCAAGGTACAGAGTATTAATGTGAAATACATTATATATTCATATAGGCCCACAAACTAGTCAGTTACTTTCGGTGAAGCAGGGCAGGATATAATGATTGTCAGCAGCCCTTCGTACTATAGTGTAAAGGATGTTCGATCCGCGACTTAATAATCGTTTATTTAAAATAATGGCAAAGTGTACACGAAAAGTTCTATCACTGTTCAAATTATTTTTCTTGTGATAAGCTGACTGCGTGTAATTTTTTCTTTAGTAAATTTGTGCGTGTATTTTTTTTTTTTTAATGCGCTCACAGTAGTCTCAAATAAAATCATGAATGAATTTTCACATAAATCCATGCCAATGGCTGTACTAAGCATGTACGTACATATATTTGAATATCTTATATCATCACAGCTTACAGGTATTTGTACGTATCAAGGCACTGCATACCATCATCAGAAAAAAATAAAATTGATTCTAAAATTAATAACCTCTTCGATGTATGTACTTGTACCTCGGATTAGTCTTAATCGTTTCTTCTTGCTTAAGGCATAATTCAATTTCCATCTTGGTTAGACTTGCACTGGTCTGACATGTTCCAGTTTCCATGTGTCTAAATCCAGCAGTAATTGAATGATGTCCAGCTGTGCCTATAAGTTCGTGCGTGTATGACATATACATAATGCACTTGTAACAAGACTGGATGTAAGGCAACTACGTTTCTGTATGCTAATATCACGCATATGACTACTAAAAGTCAATATGACAATGAACACATGTGAACAATCAAAGTTTATAGGGTCGCATTAGCTTTCTACCAGAAAAAAACGAGCCCGAATATATATTTAAGACTTGGTATATTTACGTACTCAATTCTATGCTTATAAAATTTAATATGGTGCTCGCCATCGCCTCATAATCACTTTTTCGGACATAATATTCGAATTATCTTTGAAAACACGAACCCATAGACGTGCTGCTCCATGTACTAATTTTAAAGTTAAATAAAAATGTATTTATTTAAATACATGACTTTTATTCACAAAATTATACTTTTCATAATCTATGGTTTGCAGCATCATATACTACGATTCCGTCTTGGAACACAAACACATTGCTCGACATAATCTTTTCTGTAAGTTTTATAAATGAAAACAATATATTACATTAAATACATACCGACCAAAAATTTATTTATAAAATTATTTTTCTATAATTGATGGCTGTTACATCATAATCAAAAAATTTAAAAAAATGCGAATCCATATACAGGTCGCTTGACACACTTTCGTCTGTAAGTTTTGGTTAACCTCTTATTTATAAATTTATGTATTTTATGTGCGTTGTCAAGATAGCAGTTGTATAAGTTAACATAATGGCCATATCTACGATGTACCTTTCGGACTCATGCCTATAACATTTAGGAACAAATTTATTTTCCATATGCAGTCATCAGTAGCGTATTCTCTTAACACTTTTAATCATATTGCACACATTATTTCTCGAATAGACATACCCTCCTCACGACTATAACATTTTTAGGAAAAATTCATCTCTACACTTATATTTTTATACATACCATATTAAAATCCATCCTGGTACAACAGTTACTTTTATATGTATATAATTTAACCCTGTACTGGCTCCCATGTCCTGGTGGCTTAGTCGACTAGGGCATCGTCTGTTTGCCAATTCAAGGCCGAGCAGTTTGCCGCTCCTCACCTCCACAGCTTTTTATACTGTACTAAACCATATCATGTCGATAGAGGCGAGTGTCTGCATACAGCACATGGAGCATCGCCCTAGCAGCGCTCCTAGCAGCTGATGACATCAAGCGACCATAGCACTGCTTAGCAGACATTGTGTCGAACCAAGATGGTGTTCCTGGTGGGTAATAAATGAAACTTCCCAAGATGGCCTCTAGCATCACCTAGCAGAAGATATGAGAACGGAGATAGCAGCAGGCGAAACAAGATGGCGACCTACAGACGTCCAAGATGGCAGCCAACAGCAGACAATACCTGGTTGAAGAGAGAAGACAAGAAGGAATGACAGCGCAGGAAAATGGAAAATTCTCTAAACAATATGGTGATATGGAATGATAGAACATGAAGTGACAGGTAATATGGTGATGTACTGGCTCCCAATATGGCGGCCATGGTAACAAGACCAGGGTTATCCAAGATGGCAGATTCAATAGGGCGGCTATTCTACTGGTTCACTGCCAGATGCCATGTGTGGAATGAACGAGCATTAGGTAACATCCAAGAGGGTGACATACTGGCTCCCAAAATGGCGGTCGTTACGCAACCCAATATGACGGGTGGATATCAAGGTTAAAGGCCAAGGTCACATCTGGTCCTCTGCCAGATACCACTACCGGTCATCTGCCAGACGTCACTTCTCGACCCACACATCCACTGCCTGATGCCATGTGAACTCGGACATACCAAATCATACTACTTGTGTTTACTTTGGCAGCTTGCACCAAAAACGGGCGCCTTATCTTTCTGCAATGCCCCGTGTCCTCAATATGTAATAGTCCAAGCAATTTCACATTTACCGTGTCCTTTAATAAATAAAATATCGAATTCCGTTTGCAGCGTAGACTTCTAGTCCAAAACACTAGAGCTCAAATCCACTTTCACGATTGGATGATTTTAACTGTCACATTTTGCGTGTGTGAGTCCGCGAATCACAAAGTTAGGGGACTAATCCTCCTTAACTCCTTCAGTCCCAGTGTCCATTATTGAGGTAACATTGCGCATGGATGGTTCTTATGTTCGACACTGTACACAACAACATATAGGCTGTTCACGGTAATGCGAGAACTTTTGAGGTCCTTCTTACTCCTTCCTTTTAGGAATTTTTTAATCCTTTAACCATAATTTTTAAGTAAATAATGATATGTAAGTAATAAACACAGTGTGTATATTCTATCGCTCTCGGATGTTAACGTCTAAAATTAAAATAAAAAATATTGATTGACTATTATGCCAAATGACAGGACTTTCAAAAGTGCTTACTTTACCGTGAATAGTATAGATCAGTGGCCAGTAGGTTAGGACCGTCTTCCGCGTGAAACATGTAATTTGTTGAAGTTTCTGAGGCTCTCATTTGGGAATTGTTGATGTTGGAATTAACTGTACGTTGTTCATTGGTAGCGAGGTGCGCTTTCGACACAGGTACAGTACACTTAAAAAAAAAAGGAAAAAATGGCACCACTTGAGCTCGTAAATTAATTCTGGACTGAAGGGGTTTATTTAAGCACGAGTGTCCGGCGCCAGTGGGGCGTCGCGACATAAGTCAGTCACGTTGTTGTTTACTGCTGTCACGTGGGTGTCTCGCTGCGCGCGCTCTCTAGCCGTCCAGAACCAGTCGCCTTGCAATCATCCTCCCCTCGGCAAACACAAATTACACACCGTCGCGGGCGCTGTCTTTGCTCGCAGCAGGTTTTTTTTTAAATTTATTTTGGGCGTGGTGGCTGTATTTACACTGACCACGGTGTAGTGTCCGTGTGAGGGGGGTGGTTGGGGGGGGGGGGAGACGCCTGGTGCGCAAAATTTGTGTTCCTAACGAGAGGACTCTACTCCCTTTTCTCGGTCGGAATTCGTGTGGGCGAGAATTCCACTCGCTGATCGTTGCTCTAAAGAAATACGGGCTCCTCCCTGGTTCTCATAAAAGTCTCATTGTAATATTTTATACCTATAATAAAAAAAAAAAAGATGCAACTACTTTCCATTCATCGTTACCAACTTAACTGGGCGAATGTCACTCAGTGTGCCCGTTAAAATATATGCATGCAGGGGCAGTGACTTTTTTCTAAGGTTCATTTCTAAAGTGCTCACTTTATCGTGAATAACTTTTAAGTAAACATATGCGAATACTGAAATGGTTTCTTTTGCTTTCAGTTTCGTCCTAAATATAAAAGTTCTAAGTGCAAGAGTTATAAATATATTTACGGTAAAGTGAGCACTTTTGAAAGTCCTCTCATTTGGAATAATAGTCAATAAAAATGATTGATCTTGGCCTTAGACGTTAACTTCCGAGTGCGGGGAACATACACACTGTGTTTCTTACTTCCGCGGCAACATTTATTTTAAAAGCGGGTTAAAGGATATCAATTGACTGAAAGGAAAAAGTAACTAGGTAGTCAAAAGTACTCATTTAATCGTGAACAGACTACAGCAAACTTATAAAATATTTACTTTTCGAATAATTCCACAATTTTACACGACCGAGGCATGAATAAAGAGAGCAGGCAGGTCCATAGCAATGTTAATGATAGAACTTCTAGAAGTGCTCAGTTTACCGCGAACAACTATAGCCAGGGCCACCTTTTTTTCGCTAAAATATTCCTTCCAAAGCTAGACTCAAATTTCCTATGGCTTACGTGCAATTTTCCTTTCGTTATTGGCTACGTTTTTTTTTTTTGTCGTATGACCTGACTGAGCCAATGAGAATTAGGTAACTCCGACGCTGAGTGTTTGAGATCCACTACAATGAGTGACAGTCCAAATCTCACTCAATCACGAAAGTTGTTATAGTCTGTAGTGTTTTGCAGTACAAGTAAATCCTGGAATCCGTATCTATAGATCCGTATCTATAGCTATTTATTTCATAGACCACGTGACATGGGATTCCGTCGTTGATTTTTTCAAACCTACTATTGCCTCATAGTAATCGGGGGTCCTGTCTAATAAACTGTGATTCAGTAGCTAACTCAGATATTTGTAGACTAGACTGCTGTCAAATCAATTCGAGAATATTTTATCTCAGTAATCAAAACCAACACTATGAGTGCTACAAATGGCATATACGTCGTCAATTCGACGGCGTTTTACGGATATTGCTGAAGGATGTTTGCAATCACTGAAGAAATTGTCAACATATTATTTCTTTGCCAAAACTTTTCATGAAGTATACTGCGGAGTAATATTTTGTCGGTAGAACTAGACGCTCAAGTAACTCAAATTAACACATTGGATTGTATAACTACATTATGAAGGAACTAGCATTTTTGGACACAATTATTTTGGTATTTTATTCGCTGGTATCAGGCCAGTAGTGAGCTTCTCCGGTATGGTGTTAACCAATGGGCGAGTGAGTGAGCGAAGAGGTTTCGGCGGCCTTTAATATTGAGGTCTTGAGAGCCGATGAGGGTGAAGCAAGATGAGTATAGAGCAGCGCCGGAATGAATGGGCGAGGGAAACGAGAGATCCCCGAGAAAAACCCTCCGACCAGCGGCATCGTACGGCACGATTCCCACTTGCGAAAATCCGGAGTGAACCAGCCTGCGGATTGAACCCGGTTCGCCTTGGTGTAAGGCGAGCAGTCTAACCGCTCATTGGGACAGTGTTAGATTGGATATATACAGACCAACATAACTGTTGTTGGCGCAGTAACGGGCAAAGAGCGACTCACTTCCATATGAATAGGCGGTTCACGGTAAAATGAGCACTTTCGAAAACCCTGCTTGAGATTTGCTTGTATGCACGGTGTGTATTCTTCTGCCTTATGTATAGTTAATATAGACATGGGCCTCACCACTGTGTTCATGCGTCGGTCAAGTGGAAATGTTTAATTATTAGAAAGAAAGAAAGCGAAAAAAATAATTTAAGATATCACAAATGGTTACGTAATACTTTTATTCGACGTTAAAATATGGCATTATGTTTCATCCATCGTTACCAAATTTACTGGGCGCATGCTACTCTATGTGCCAGTTAAAATATATGCAGGTAGGAGCAGTGACTTTTTTCTATGGTTGATTTAAAACGTGCTCACTTTATCGTGAACAGCCTTTATGTATAAAGTTATAAGGCGTGTCTTCCAATGAATGCTCCAGATATGTGGGAATTGCTATATCAGATGGAAGGTTTACTCGCGGGGACACACGAGCAAAACGCTGTGCATGTTTGTTGCTAACTCCGTTCTCTGGCGGTAAAGGTTAGAAAAAAATGTGCCTCTTTCTTCATAAATGGGGGTGGAGGGAGGTAATGAATTCTAGGAGTTCGCGATCTTCATACAGATCCTCGGCGTTGTGACGGCAATTTTGTGTCCTCTGTTCCTGCAGTTCAAGATTGTGTCTGGCTGCGTGATTTCAAACTGCAGTGCACTTGTCAGTGGAGCTGCTGTGATTGGCTGTTTCAAGTATTTCAGGCAAATAAAAGAAACCAACATTCTAGTAGCAAAGCATATACAACTCTTTCAGTTCCCGTGTCCACTACGATGGGCTTGTTGCATAAGAAATAAATATATGACATCACCTTCCCCACAACTAGGATCATTGTCATATACGATTAAGCCAGTTTCTCCCCTATAGGTAATGTGATTTGTGTACATTTCTACAGCTTTGGTTTGTGAGCGGTATTCTCAATGCCTCTTAGGCGCCAAACACATATACCGTTGGTTGTGTGAATGAAGCAAGTGTTGAGTCAGGATAGACACAGCACGAACCAAAATATTTCTGGATTTCAACGTTTGAAACCATGAATTCCTGCAGGACTGAAGAGAAATCTTCGTACCAATTCTCAGATTGGTCATGTGGGGCTCAGATTCAGCCCTTGCTTCTGATTGGCTTATAGCGTGCCACAAAACATCGCTGATTGGCTGGTAAGCAAGTTACCAGGCGCTGATTAGGGAACAGCGTCCCGGCGTGTTCCAGGTTAGTGACGCCATCTTGCTGTGCATTTTTTTTTTTAAGTATTGTGTGCTCGCGTCTTCTTTTTCATGGCGTCGTTGATACAAATTATTAGTTTTTTTCCGGACCCCCGCGAATATTCTTGGTTCATCCTGGAGAGTTCAGTACAGAATCCTAGGTTCATAACGGGTTCCTGTGATTCATCCAAAATTCCCTAGGCTTGTTGCACATCCATAAACACAAATCCTATGTTTACTCCGAACCCTTTTGATAAATTTTATATTTAAGGTCCTTTCGGATATCTTATTATTCTCTTGGAAATCCTTGATACAATTGTTACTATTTCGAAATCATTGGGCCATGCTGGACCTCCGTGAGTTACACAGTGTCCTAAGTTTATTTCGGACTCCTTTAACTCACCCATTAATACTAAGTACACTTCCGACAACCAAAAATCCTTAATTTACATTTAACGTATGTGATCAACTGTGAGCAAAACCTATGTTTACAATGTGTCTTCCCCATGTAACCTGGGCACGACATAGACACATGTAACCTGGGCACGACATAGACACATGTAACCTGGGCACGACATAGACACATGTAACCTGGGCACGACATAGACACGTGTGATTCACCCAGAAATATTCTGCCCATGATGTTTTCGCGGGATTCGCTTTAAATCCTACACTGAGGAAAATGTTTTGTTGAGTCAAACAAGATTTGTTTGGGGCAACCAAATTATTTGTATAGGGGCAATGAAATATTTTGTTTGCTGAAAGCAAATTATTATTGTGTTGTTCTCATTTGGTTGTACCTAACTGTAAGATTTGGTTAGTGCAACTAAAGATTTGTTTCGCCACACGTACATTAAACAGTTTGGGCAGATATACAAGAAAACTTACTAGTTCGACAGAGTCTCAGTCTCGAACCTAGATCGCCTGCGCTACGCCGAGCGCTACGCCTTAGTAATCTCAGCTAATGTGACAGATCGCCTGCGCTACGTCGAGCGCTACGCCTTAGTAACCTCAGCTAATGTGACAGATCGCCTGCGCTACGCCGAGCGCTACGCCTTAGTAATCTCAGCTAATGTGACAGATCGCCTGCGCTACGCCGAGCGCTACGCCTTAGTAACCTCAGCTAATGTGACAGATCGCCTGCGCTACGCCGAGCGCTACGCCTTAGTAATCTCAGCTAATGTGACAGATCGCCTGCGCTACGCCGAGCGCTACGCCTTAGTAACCTCAGCTAATGTGACAGATCGCCTGCGCTACGTCGAGCGCTACGCCTTAGTAACCTCAGCTAATGTGACAGATCGCCTGCGCTACGTCGAGCGCTACGCCTTAGTAATCTCAGCTAATATGACGACTAATGCTGCTAATACTAGGCTAAGTGTACAAACAAATATTGCATGTTTTATAGCTTTACATGCCAGTTTCTTGTTGCATTGTTTTATTAATTTGTTTATACAATTGTTAAGCATAAATAGATACACAACAAACACGGTCACTATCATAATCGTCAAAACAAATACAAACAAACTCTCAAGCCGTATTTTCGAACGAAGGCAGTTAAATGTCGCCAAACAAATACATAGATTGGATTCAACAAAATATTTAGTTGACAGTCCAATGTTTTTGGCCCAAAACAGGGATTTTGTTTATTCAAACATACACTGTAAAATTTTTCTGGTGAACTTCTTAACTGTAATTGAAGTTTTTAACCTATGCAGTATATGGCAATAGTACTACCTTTTCAGGCTGAAACTATGGGAATGTTTAGCATCGCTGCTATACAAAGTTGTGAACTTTTCTACTCATTTGACGCTTTGCCGAGCAATTGTATAGGATTGTTAAAGGCTGTTCACGATAAAGTGAGCACTTTTGACATCAATCTTAGAAAAAAATCACTATTACAACCTGCATATATTTTAACGGTGGCACTGAGTGACATGCGCCAAGTAAAGTTGGTAACGAACGATTGAAAGTAGTTCGGTATGCCGTATCTTAACGTCGAATAAAACGGTTAGGTAGCCATTTGTGATAACTTAAATTATTTCGTACCTTTTCTGTTATTATAATGCATAGAAGTGTCAAAATGCGGAGATTTTCAAAACATTTACTTTTCTAATAATTTTACATTTTCACTTGACCGACGCATGTGTAAAGTCATGAGACCCATGGAAATGTTAATTTTTACATAAGGCGGAAGAACACACAACATGCATACAAGTAGATCTTAAGCAGGGCTTTCAAAAGTGCTCATTTTAACGTGAACAACCTATACCATACGTGTATGGGAATATATTTTACTATTCGCGCTTTTATAATTTGTCAGGGCGCCAATATATATATATATATATATATATATATATATATATATATATATATATATATTGCCCTATACAAACAAATATTTTGTTCGATTTTCTCTCAGTGTAGGTTAACCTGGACGTCAGTGATTTATAGGAAGTCCCAAGTTGGTAGTGGTTTAGTTCTGTCTCAAGAATACTGAATAATACAGATGTGACATAGCCGCATTTTCCGCGAACTTCAGTCGCACGCTCCAGCAAAATGGCGCCAATACCCAGCAGCATGTCGATCCGCCATTCGTCGATCAACAGGTGTGGTAACTTACTCGACAGCCCGCAGACCAGCCAAAGGGGAGGCCCGTTCTCAGAGCCTCGCGCAGCCAATCAGAGAATAGGCACTCCCACATCAAAGGAATCGCCCACGACGTTTCCTCTCTCGTGTACTTGTTTACTTGGTTGTTACGGTCAGTTAGCTGTGAGGCGGTGGTTAAGTGTGGTGTCACAGCAGTGTCCGGTCGCCGTTCACAACTGCACTGCACTTGGAGAGCAGCGATGGGTGGCTGGTTGGTCACATGTTAATGGTCCGCTATTAATTAGAAACCACGCCCTGGTTATCCTTGGGGCCGGCCCAGCCTGGCGAGCAGCATCTGACGCAGATCCATTCCTCCCAGAGTTGCCAACATTTTTGATAGAGTCTTTAAATAGGTGTGAAAATTCACCAGAAAATCGCTACATTGTAATCATCATCTGTTTCAAATTAAGTTTTGACAAAGTAAGTGAAATATTTGTTTTCACAGCTTGAAATATTACTCCTCTTTACAGTTAATTACATCCATATAAATTCTGTTCACGATAAAGTGAGCATTTTTGAGATCAATCTTAGAAAATATTCACTGCTCCTACCTGCATATGTTTTAACGAACACTCTAAGTGACACGGGCCAAGTAAAGTTGGCAACGATTGACGGAAGGTAGTTACGTATCTTAACGTCGAATAAAATGTGTTATGTAACTATTTGTGATAACGTAGATTATTTCTTCGCTTTATGTTTTTTTCTAGTGCATCGAAGTGCAAAAAAAAAGTGCAGATTTATAAAATATTTACTTCCTAATAATTTCAAATTTTCACTTGAACGACGCATGCATAAAGTGTTTTAATTTTACATAAGGCGAATGAATAAACAAGGTGCATACAAATACATCTTAAGCAGGGCTTTCGAAAGTGCTCATTTTACGTGAATAGCCTATATATGAATATCACTTGTCATATTGAAACTCTGTGAAACTAATAAAAAAAAAAAATCCCATCTGAAATACTTGGATAATGTATCCGCTAGACATAGGTGAAAAACGCACAGTTATACTCTTAGGCTGTATAAGTGGATACGTAAGTACTTTTCCAGATTAGAGTAACCCAAAACTTCGCTTACTAAGAGGCCAAATCGTATCGTCGATTCCCTGTAAAGAGCTAATAACGTGTAATAAAACATAAGGTGTATATCAAGGTATTACCATGCTTTCTTCTGGTGTACAGTACATATATTACAGCGAGATGAACAATCCTGAAGACACAGAAGTGCGATAACCTCATAACAGAGAAAAATCTTGAGCCCTTCCTTCATCACGATATCTGCCAGCAGATCTTTGAGGTAATCACTTACTTCTTGACCTGTCATAAAAATGAAATGTATTCCACAAGACTATCTTCTGAAATAATAATAATAAGAAGAATAAATTAATAATAATATAATATTTGTGTGGTGAAGTTTCTGCTACACTTAAACCCGTATTTTTAAATACTTATTTTATAATTAAAACGTGTTTAAAATGTGATTCAGCTCACGAACGTGGACATGTTGCATATAAATGATACTTATGATCGGTGCTGTACACAAGGCGTCTGAGCTCAGTACTTTGAGAGTCTTCTGTGTTGCTAATCTGATTGGTGGAATTTTCCACACCTCTTTGTTATGAATGGGTAACGCCAATATCATCGAGCACGCAGGTCAGTATTCACCGGGCTATGAGGAAAAGGTTAACTAAAGGGCAGGGCTTACCGAAAAATCACATGACTGCAATATCTGAACTCAGAAAATAATGTGTGACCGAACGGGTTAGAAACTAAAAATTATATGGCTCTAATTTCTCCCTTACCATGCATCTTAACCCTTTCAGTCAAAAATAAATATAACATTTTAGGCGTTGCAACCAATAAGTCTTTTGTTCGGAACTGTACTGATATCCATATGAGGCTTTGCCTTACAACGGGACCAATAAAAGTCTGCCTGTGCTCTATGTTATTGGTAGCAATGGTTTATGAGGCTATGGAACATAGTTTCAGCAGCGAATGATGTCTCCCACGTGCAGGGCAACTCTCTCATTGGACGGTATGTTTGCTGTGTACAGTGCAGTCCATCAAGCTACTTCACATGCAACGTCCCAGATAGAGGAGACTGTGGCTGAAAGGGTTCATATGGAGACACAACCCTACAATTACCAGGTTAGACTGTTGTCTAACAAAACCTTTTTTTTATTCCAATATCTTAATTTACACTAGCATATGTTAATGGTATGGAAAAGTTGTTTAAACACGACTTAACCTTCTCAGTCCTGAATTAATTACCGATCCCGAGTGTTGCAATGGTTTAATTTGTTGATGTGCGCTGTACTTGTGTTTGGCGGGTATAACGCGCTGCGTGCAAGCTGTTGCCAACATTAGCCACTCACAACCGAGAACTGCAGAAATCACATGACTCACAAGGCTAACTATCAGAACACAGGCCACTGATCACTAGCAAGAGACCTGCAGAATTCGCGTTGCTAAACTTCACAGTGCTGTGTACACTCGAGCCGACGTCGTTTCTCCAGTGGCTGCTGCATAGGCCTGGATGTGAAGTCACCTCCATCTTGACTGCACTGCACGAGACTGGACTACACAATTGTGAAGTTTTCATTTACTGGCTCGGAGTTACACACGACGCATGACAAATAAGGTATGGTCCAATAACAAACTTTTTGCAAAGGTACATGTGTCTCAAATTTAACGTGTCCCCAAATAACAACGCGAGTTTTGCAGGTCTCTACTGATTACTTGTTGTGTACAGCGACAACCAAATACATATTTCATGTGCAACATGTTCTCCTCCATCAAGGTCACGGTGAGTGAACGGGTTAAAAAGTAGAAATAAATGATAAATTCTCGTGTCTAATATATGTTGGCAACTCTGGTTCCCCTGCGGCATGTTTCGAGGCGCGGATACGCATCCACCCCTCCTCTACCCCTCTTTACCCCCCCCCCCCCCGCCGATTCAGCCTCCACGGTCACGCCCCCTGTACAATGAAGCCATTCTGATGGACAGACGATAACGTAATTTCAAAAAGTGGGACCCGTTCCCCCCGAGCTACTCGGCTTACCAAAGTCCCATCGAGACAAACAAAAAAAAAAAAAACTGTCGAGGAAAATGTTATTCGCACTGATCAATCTCCGTAAAGGGAGCGGTTAATATTTCAACTCCGCAGGTTTCGATAGCGATCTTCTAATTTCGGTAATAAAATACGCCAGTCCTTAATGGGTATAAATCATTATACGCAGTGTAACTTCATTAAATTTTCTGATGAAGATCGCGTTGAAATCAGTTTCAGATATTCGAGCCACTGCAATTCCCCTCCGAAATTAAAAAAATAACACAAGTTTTTTTTTTGCGGTAACCGTTTAATTATGCGAAAAAAAAAATTCTTTGGTGAATTAATATGTCTACTGAGATGCAAAAACCACGTTAATTAAACTGATTTCACGTGGAAAATGCGTATACTTCACTACTACGCCAATTATTCTTACGTCAGTATAGAAAGTTACATAAATACAGACACCAGATCTTCGCCAAAACGTTTTATAAATTGTTGTTGTTCAAAACACTTTAAATGAGATTAATTTTCGTTGTTGGATATTCTTAATTGTTACACGTATTATTTATTTATTAACGTATTTTAATGATCGCTAAGTTAAGGCAATATCTTACATTTAACCATGCCGAGTAAACACGACCAATTAGTAAAGACGACGAATCAAGTCTTCGCGAGAATCACTGATATTCTGCATCAAAGAAATCTAAATCTAATTCTGATTGGTCGGTCGACCAGTAAGATGACTTCTCACAAAGGAACGTGGTCGATCAGTAAGACGACTTCTCACAAAGGAACGTGGTCGATAATCGAATTCTGATTGGTCGGTCGACCAGTAAGATGACTTCTCACAAAGGAACGTGGTCGATAATCAAACGTCGTCTGCACGTGTCCTCGAAAGATTAAAAAAAAAAGAAGGTTAGATAAAGATCTCTGGTGTCAATAAAAAAATCCCTAAATTCATTCTGGCCAACATATTAAAAAAACACGTTCGACTTTTTCCCCGTTATTTTTAGGAATAGGAAAATTTCGGGAGTTCAATTACTTGTAGGCTAGACTCCTCAGTCCTCTGCATACTGGAGCCTCAGCTGTGTGTTCATTTGCTGTTGCCCCACACCTGGCAGTTATGGTATTCGCAAGGTGTTTCCTCACAAGCCTGCTATTGGCTCAGAGGCGTGCAGGGCGTGTCTAACAGACTGTGATCCAATTGCGAAGGTGACTTCACGATATATATGTTTGACGTATATCTTGTCCCGAAATGAATCCGGGAAATTTTCCTATCCCTAGTTATTATGATTCAACGAAATGGTTTAGGCAAAAAAAAAACTGTTCGCAAGTGAATCACAGAGGTTCTGGTTTAAAGTAGCAGAATTCTCATTGTCCCAATGAAATCTAGAAACAGTTGCGTTCAAATGACGACGTGTGTTGGGTAAAGAAACACTTGAGACACATACAACTTATGTTATCAGCCAACTCATCGTCTCCCAGGATCACCCTGTTACGAGGTTTACGCATCAAACTTCTGCTTCATTGAGTTCGAAGGTTTGCACCAGTGATACATACGACAGTCATGGGGCCGCGGTGGCCTACAGGCTAGAGCGTACGCCGTCCACCGAGGGTTCAATTCCCGGCCAGCTCGCTCGAGGATTTTCGCGTGTGGAATCGTGCCGGACGATGCCGCTGGTCCGCGGGTTTTCTCGTGGGTTTCCCGTTTCCCCAGCCCTTGCATTCTAGTGCCGCTTCTTACCTCCCTTCACCCTCATCGGCTCTGAAGACTCCGATCCCAAACCTCTGCAATCAAATCCGCAGTCACGTCCAAGATGATCGCTACAATATGCCTTTCAATATAGCATTTCACAGTTGGAGCAAAAAAAAGAAGTGTCTCGTTTCCACTGACCTGTAAGCTAGACTCCACATTCCTATGCATACTCATGCATCAGTTGTTTCGTCAATTGGATGCCGCAGTATAGAATGACCAATTATACTTGAGAACAGGTAGTTCGGTATGACAAGCTCTTTTCTTCGACTGTTACGAACTCGGAGTGTAAAAGGTTGTGTTTTGTATAAGTCTATTTGCGGTGTCTTCATACTATTTGAATCAAACCTTTGAAAAAATCACTTCATGTATTACATGCTTTGTTGTTTCCTAAATATGTCGTTTATCAGAAGCATTTTATTCTTCTGTCAACACTTTGAAGATCGCACGAATTGACTGACAATGAAGACAAGGTTGAAGTGAGCTACATATATTTTCCACTACAGAAATATCAATAGGATTCATCTCTATATTTCCACTTACCATCGTTCTATTGGCAGGGATAGGAAAAATTCGCGAGTTCAATGACCTGCAGACTAGACTCCACCAGTCATGTGTATACTCGAGCCTCAGATGTTTGTTGATAGGCTGCTGCCCCATAGAGAAGCCAGTGTTACTTTACACCTGGAAGTATGGCACTCGCTACTTGTTTCCTTGCAAGTATGCTATTGGCTCAGAGTCGTCCAGGGCGTGTCTAATAAACTGCGATCCAATTGCAAAGTCAACTTCAGTGTACACGTGTTTGAAGTCTATCTTGTCCTGAAATGAACTCGCGAAATGTTCCTATCCCTATGAATTGGTCTTGGCTACACCGGAGACGTCTGCTGTACTCTGCAGCGTTTACTATTGGCTGGTCGTAGGCCAATGAAGTCGCGCGTTGACTGTGCGCTAATTAATGTGTCGCGACAGATTAACAGTTTTTACAGTCCACCGTGTTAATTTGAGAAATTATTAATAAATAGAGCTTCTTTCTTACGGATAGGAATGTTGATAAGCTCTAACTTTTTACTTAGGCCTATAATCCAACAAAGTCCAGCGAAACAGTCAAACGATAAAAGTGCGAGTTTTGTCTTAAATAGTACATACATGTCGTATATACGTGCATACTCTTCGAAGGGTTAACATAAAAGTATCCTATTTTTGGTAAAATTGAACTTTTACGTATGTTTCATCTACAAACTATAATATTTAATTGCGAGTAATGAAAGAGAGATAAATGCGTAATGCGAAGTAAGAAATAGTTCTAAAGCGAAATATTATTATACTGGTTGCGCACAAATTCTGTGCTTTGTCCCTTTGGTGTAATTTTCTACACTTGGGTAAGCTTTGTTTTCATGAGGCGGAAGAATAGGATGAAAGATGAAATTTAGCAGTGCTTCATGAAAGTTGGAAGTAATTATGACTGGAACAACGTGGCTAGAGTGTAGCTTGCCCAAAGGATTTCACAAGTTCAGTAACTTGCAGGCTATATTTCATGAACTCCTGAAGAAGGCGTCTCTTCCTGTGTCCACTAGCTATTTCCGCAGTGAGGGTTGCACGTTATTCCTATCGTATTTCGTAAAGGTTTTTATTATTTGTAGAGATGATGTATTATTTGTAGAGATGATGGTTTATCGCGGGGAAAAGTCGACTGTTTGCTAGGATCCTACGTACTGTACACATGTCCGATAGTTTTCTTTCCCTGATTGGCTGTTATCCGTGTATGAAGATACTATTCCATTTAATGGGCCAATGAAGATTCTGATACTATAAGGCAGAACGTTGGTGATTTGTCTGCAAACAACTTAGACGAGTCAGAAACTTGTTCATCCAATCATGAAATAATAAACTAGTTAGAGTGTTATAAAAGTTATGTTGGCTCAAAAATTCTTCGCAATTTTCCATCATCTCTAATTATTTGCCTTTAATCGTACGGGACATGTCAAACTACGGTATAATAACAAAGCTATCGTAAAGCATGTAAATGTTTGAAGATTAATGTGCCACTAAACAAATGCGTGTAATTTTTCGGTCTCTAATTACAGTTAGGGTAGCTGACGTATTTTTGTGCCTAGGTGGAGCTATAATTAAAATTTTCTCCGGCGAACATTTTACGTACGTGAGACCTCGAGGAACTTGTTTTATTACGTTCACGTTTTAACGCTTTTAAGCCGGCGCGAAATTGTTGGCGTTTCAGACAACCTAATTGGCTACTTTATATTCATTTGAAGTCACAGCATTAGTCCAAACCTCACAAGACTTCGTCGCCAGCGCCTGTGTCAAGTATTCCAATCAAAGCGGCAGTACCAGTTTAATGTGACTCTAAATCCAGTTTGTTTAGTCATTTATGTAAATAAAATGGTTTCCTCATCTTCCCTACCAGTAAAAAAAATTGTAGAAGGCGTGTTTGATTTTGTATTTGATGTTTAGGGATAGGGAAATTTCGCGAATTCATTTGAGGACGAGATAGGCGTCAAACACGTGTACACTGAAGTCATCTTTGTAACTGGAACACATTTGATAAGATACGTCCTGGACGACTCTGAGCCAATAGCAGACTTGCAAGGAAACAGGTGGCGAGTGTCATACTTCCAGGTGTGGAGTATCAGTGGCTACTCTATGGGGCAGCAATCTGAGAATCAATGTAAAACATCCATAGTGATGAACAGTAAGGGTATTCACATTAAAGTGAGCACTTTTGAAAGTCCTCTCATCTGGAATAATAGCCAATAAATATATCATATTTAGGCGCTAACCTCCAAATGCGATGGAACACACACACACACTATGTTTAATACATACATGGCAATATTTATTTTAAAAACAGATGGTTCAAGGATAAAAAATTGCCGAGAGGAAAAAGTAACCAGGGCCTCGAAAGTGCTCACTTTTCCGTGAACAGCGTATAGCCAGTAATAACCAAGTAATGGCGCTGACCACGCAATAGACTTCAACGGTATTTTGGAAGTGATTTTTTTGCTGTATACAATATAGGCATACGCCATAAATTTAATGTTCTTAGTGTTAACAGACATTTGAAATTTTGCCTGTCACCAAAAACTATAGCGAATTTTACGGGGCGTGGTCTATTCTTTTCAGTACACTCGCTTCTTAAAAAGCATAATTTTACACGGCCACTACGACACCGATAAAGAAATAACTTTAGGCACGTTTGTTTCTGTAGGAAGTTTGTCTGCTCGCCATTCCACTCTGAATGATCAGACAGTGTTGTATATTTGTTCTATTATATTAAAATTGTCTGACCCTTACGGGGAAGTGAGATTTTGGCGAGAAAGTCTTCTAGCAGAACAGGCGTTTGACAAGTAGGTGTTCGCCATAACAAGCATATCGTTGAATCGAAATTGGACAGAACACTTTTTTTTTGTCGCCAATAAACATATAAATCCGTGTAAAACATTTTGAATAAACAATATAGGGTATATTTTGTGACCTATCACATGTGGAAGGATATATTATTAGTAGATTATAAGTTTTTTCTGCAGTTTGACGGTAGTTTATATGGCAAGCTTTGGTTGTCTCCGAAACAACAAGGCACTCCCAGCTAACATACGAGTCAGACAATGTAACTGCTGCCTACGATGATGTTAACCAACGCACAAACGTGTTTCGCTTTAGTGTACATCAAACTTTCACAAGTCAATCCTTACATCAAACTTTCACAAGTCAATCCTGCGGGCGGAAAACAGAACCCATGTATTCTTCTCATTGATCTTGCTGACAACGGCATTATTGCCAGTTGAAAGCGAGCATTAAATTACCTCCTCGACAGATTTACTACCTAGTACGTAATTGTTAGCGACTGTACCGTAACAACGTAACTGTTAACTTAGCGGGATCGCAACGGCGCGTATGGCGACTTAATAAAAGTCTGTCAATTCAATTAGTGGCGACAGAAAAAGGCTTACTGTGATTTTGTGCAGGTCCCACAAAGAATTCACATCAGTAGCTTTTACACTCAGGTTGTGCTTGAAATAACGGTTCAGTAAATTAGTTTCTGGTATAGCGTTCAATTCGGACGTCATCGGCTATCACGTGTTCAAAGATGGTTGCCATTAGGTAAGTTCCGTAACATACTGAAATACGGCATCATTTTAGTTCAGGTCACGTGACCTTTTAGTAAAGTCTATTCTCGGAACCTTCACACTTTTTGTATCAAACCTGTCGAAAATCACCCTATGTATGTTGTGTTTGGTTGTTTCCAAATATGTAGGGATAGGAAAATTTCGCGAATTCATTTCGGGACAAGATATACGTCAAACACATATATCGTGAAGTCATCTTTGCAATTGGATCACAGTTTATTCGACCTGCCCTGCACGCCTCTGAGCCAATAGCAGACTTGCAAGAAAACACCTTGCGAATCCCATAGCAGCCAGGTGCGGGCTAACAGCCAAAGTTGAGGCTCCAGTATGCAGAGGACTGAGGAGTCTAGCGCACAGGTCATTGAACTCGCGAAATTTTCCTATCCCTACAAATATGTCTTGTATCACAAGCGTTTCATACTTCCGTTGACATGGATGTATCTTCCTTTGGGTAAATAAGACTTTTACTTACATTTGATATGTAACTGGTTATATTTAATTCATAGTTAATATAAATTACACAAGGAGAAAATAGGCGTGTTGTAGTGACGCGGAAATTCCTTGGATTCAGTCGGCAACAATCTAGACTCCACAATCTTGTGCGTACTCGAGCCTCAATTAGTTGTTCATTGGCTGAAGCTTCAGACCAGGTGGCATGGGATTCGGTCGTGTTTTTCTTGCAGATTAGTTATTGGCTCGAATTCATCCAGGGCGTGGCTAACAAACTGCCATCCAATTGAAAAGAAAGTCAAATGTGCATGAGTTTGAAGTCTAGCTTGTCCTCGAATAAATTCGCGATATTTCCGGGTCTGTACATTGCCTGGTCAGAAATAGATCTCGTGCAAAATGTTGAAGTGAGTGCACACGAATGAGGAGAGTTGTTACTTTGGTATAATTTTCTAGACTTTGTTAGCCTTTGTTTGCACGAGGCGGAGCAATATCTGGAAAGTTGAACTCTAGCAGGGCTTCAGAAAGAGTTAGACATAACCACGAACGGTGTATAAACTAACAGTGCTAGTTTGAACATGGCCTTAGAGACCAGACAAACTCGCAAGCTGAGTGACCTGTAGGTGAGATTCCGCATTCGTTTCTGGGGTCCGCGGTGGTCTAGTGGTCAGAATACTCGCATCCCGCCAAGGCGAACTAGCGGTTCGATTCCCGGCTACGGTTTCCCGGATTTTCGCACGTGGTGAAACATGTAGGACGTTACGGTTGACCGGCGGGTTATCTCGGGCGCTCCCCTTACCCCACCCTTGCATTCCGATGCTGCTCCATCTTCACTTCATTTCACTCTCAACTAGCACCCATGACCTCGCCCCTCAAAACTTACGCAGGAAAAATAATTTCAGGCAAGTTCCATTTCAAGACGCTTTATACGTCCAGTAATGAATAACTAATTCTCATTGATTCAGTCCAACACCACATTGCCTTCCTATGAAGTCACGCCACCAATAAACAGAGACCTGCAAAATTCGCGCTATTATTTCAGGACAGTTTAAAATTAAAGCACTTTTTACCTTTACTGTACGTTTGTCATTGGGCCATGCTTTATTTGACACGCCCACTGTAAATCTGCACCTATAAATGAACACTTCATATTCGTGTGCCCCAATCACGCACAGTTCACTCAGAAAGGGAGTGGCTTCATATTTGGGTAGCAGCCAATGGAGAAACGACGCCGACTCGAGTATATCACTCGAGTAAATCACGCGAATTCTGCAGGTCACTATCAATAACCGAAGGAAAACTGCACGTGTGTATGTAGCATATTGAATTATAGTCGGAGTGGAACGCTTTTAGCGAAAATCAGTTGTATCTGTTAAGTAAACTACCGATTTACGCGTTTTTAAAACCAAGACACTTGTCCGACACCCACGAAACAATAGTAGGTGTGGCCTCCTGTAGAACAACAACAAAATTATAATTTTTAAATACAAATTAGCAAGCAAGCTCAAGACAAGGTAACACGTGTGCAGTTTGACAAAAAAAACCCTTAGAACTAGACTACGAAATCACTTTTCAACTACAAAAATATATGCATTATATATATATATATATATATATATATATATATATATATATATATATATATATATATATATTGGATGGGGTGGTGTGGTTGGTATTACGATCGTACGATATTTACTTTCCTTCTTCCCCAACTGCTCAGATTTTATTGCAAATAACGACAGGGGTTCCTATAGACGTAGAAAGTAATGAAAAATCACGGAAATTGAAATTGATTAGGGAAAGTCAGGGGATTTATTTGTTATAGTCCATTCACGGTTACTGCAAACTTTTCTGAAGCCCTGTTTAAGTTCTACTTCTAGGTAATATTCCTCCGCCTCGTGCAAACAGAGCTTAACTGAATCTAGAAAGTTCCACGGAAGGGACCACGCAGCCTATTCGTCCGCACTCGATGTAATCATATTTTGCATAAGAACTATTTATTAATAGGCATTACCAACACACCTATTTCCTCACTTTTTAAATTCATAATAATTATGCATGAAATATTATAATTTATGTTTATAATATATAAAAAACGTTCAATTTAACCAAAAATAAGGTACTTTTATGTTAACAGATGTATGAAACGCTCGTGATATGTGGCATATTTAGGACACAACCAAACACGTCATACATGGAGTAATTTTCAAAAGGTTCAATTAAAAATGCTTGAAGAAACATCGAATAGAATATAGTAAGGGGCACCTGTTTTTCGCGAAAAGATGTCAGGACAAGATGTGTTCCAAAACACTTTAGATCGGAACCACTTTCGTGATTGGATCATTTGCATTGTTACGCATGTTATCCGTCTGTTCGCGAATCACGGACTGCCAGTATCGTGGGAACTTCATTCTGATTGGCTCACCCATGCAACTTAGGCTTTTCACACAAAGACAAGAGGCCAATAGCCAAAGAAAGGCTGCAAAAGTGCACATAGGCTATTGAAGTCAGCCCCCGCTGAAATCTTTTCGCGAAAATAAGGTGGCTAGTCGTTTAAATATGGTGATTTTGCGCATTAGTCAGTGAGAAATGAGTTTTACATAAAACATTAAAGGCGATATTTTCTGAATTTTAAGTACATATTAAAGTCGATTGTCCTCTCGTGATGGATGCAAATTTTTTTTTTCATTTGTCAGTTGGCACAGGTTAGAGCAGATGGTGTCATTCAGTGGTGTTTGACTTATTTATGGCTGTGATGGTATAGAAGCTTCTGAAATATGGGATGAGTTACATTCCTAGCCTGGCCAGCACTTAGATGTGAAAGGTCATACGCATAGGGTCAGTGGTGTTGAAACAGCTGTTTCTAGCTTGGTGAGGAAAGCCATTGTAAGTACCCCAATCCTCACCTCGTATAGGGTGCCGTTTGTTCTTGACCAGTGTCCTCCAGAGTTTCGACCTTCTCTTATCGATAAAGACACCCGAATTTCATAACACTTTAGCTCATATACACTTCCGTTATTGGATGATTCCCATGTAACGCGAATCGCAGACGTGCGGAATTGAAGTTACCTAATTGTGATTGGCTAGTCAAGTAGGAGAATATCTCACAAAAATACGTCACCAATAAGGAAAAATAAATCTGTTGGTATGGCCGTGGGGTTATTGAAATCTAGCATGGGTGGAAATCTTTTCGCGAAATTCGGGTGCCCCTACATATTGATATTCCTTCTAACTTCAGCCAGTCATGTAAACGTATATGCGGTGTAACCGTCCCCTTGAACGATGTCATACAGTATACATCACCATTCCTTTGTATTACTGTGTCATGTAAACGTATATGCGGTGTAACCGTCCCCTTGAACGATGTCATACAGTATACATCACCATTCCTTTGTATTACTGTGTCATGTAAACGTATATGCGGTGTAACCGTCCCCTTGAACGATGTCATACAGTATACATCACCATTCCTTTGTATTACTGTGTCATGTAAACGTATATGCGGTGTAACCGTCCCCTTGAACGATGTCACACAGTATACATCACCATTCCTTTGTATTACTGTGTCATGTAAACGTATATGCGGTGTAACCGTCCCGTTGAACGATGTCATACAGTATACATCACCATTCCTTTGTATTACTGTGTCATGTAAACGTATATGCGGTGTAACCGTCCCCTTGAACGATGTCATACAGTATACATCACCATTCCTTTGTATTACTGTGTCATGTAAACGTATATGCGGTGTAACCGTCCCCTTGAACGATGTCATACAGTATACATCACCATTCCTTTGTATTACTGTGTCATGTAAACGTATATGCGGTGTAACCGTCCCGTTGAACGATGTCATACAGTATACATCACCATTCCTTTGTATTACTGTGTCATGTAAACGTATATGCGGTGTAACCGTCCCCTTGAACGATGTCATACAGTATACATCACCATTCCTTTGTATTACTGTGTCATGTAAACGTATATGCGGTGTAACCCTCCCCTTGAACGATGTCATACAGTATACATCACCATTCCTTTGTATTACTGTGTCATGGACTTCCTATTTCGGGGCGAATCCTGCATATGAAGTTGTTGTGAAAGAGTATAAAGTTATCAGGGAAAATATTTGTTTGGAAAGTCAGGAAAAGCCAGGGAAATTTATTTCCTTATTTTTGGGACACCTGTCCCTCCTCTCTCTCCCCCCCACCCCCCCCCCCCCCCCCGCCGAAAAGGTTTCATGAAAAGTTGTGTTCCAACGCATTTAAGTTCAGAACCACTTTCGTGATTGGATCATTTGAATTGTCACGCTTCTTATCTCTCTGCCTGCGAATCACGGGCGGTCAGTATCGGACAAACTTAATCCTGATTGGCTCACTTGTGTAACAGACTGTCTTCACCCAAAGACGAGGTGCTTAGTAGTCAAATTAAAGACTGCTAGTGTGCACATAAGGTATTGCAGTCTAGCCACCGCGTAAGTCGTTTCGTAAAAACAGGTGGCCTTACTTATTTCTGGGTGAAAGCTGAAGATGACTTTGTACGGAAACATTTTCTGTGAGACCCTTGTTTGCGTAAGTACGCGTATCTCGGTAAATAAACGTTCTGGAAATACGATTTTTTGCCAGACAAGGTAAAAAAAAAAAAAAAAAAACACCCTTCGTGGAAATTTTCTAATGTAACAATTATAAAGCTTGCCTATGTAGTTTCTTTAAGCGGCAGGATAAAATACGATTGTACGAACTTAGTTAAATCTGTGGGATTCCATGTCGTGTTACAAAACCCCACAGTTACACATCTAGTTTAGACAGTACATCGTTAGGACGGAAACACTGCACGCCTTGCTCGTAGGAGCGATGAGGCGCTAGGAGTGCGCGTCAATGTCGCCCTTATCGTATCGCTCTCTAGAACACACAGACAGCTACGTGGTCCCCTGGAGGGAGACAGAGTAGCCCTAGACTGTCGCATGTTTCTCCTTTCCATTGCACAGTGGTCCTTTCATAGCCGTGTTTCTATTCGCGGTTTATTCTCTCTTTCTGAATCTAACTTTTGAAAAATCACCACATGTATAACGTGTTTGGTTGTTTTCTAAACATGTCCTGTGGTGTATCACAAGCGTTTTATACCTCTGTTAACATAAAAAAAATATCTTATTCTTCGTTAAATTGAAGTTTTACCAATATTTTATTAATAAATTATGTTTTATTTATAATAAATATGAATAAAAATAAAATGGTTCGCAGGCTGTCGCTGCCATTGTTGTAAATGTCTAGGGTTCTGGGTTCGAGCCACGCCGCGGATCTCTTCTTACCGAATGAATAAAAATAGCCAGAAAGCATGTGTTTGTAGCGCCTAGTAAGAATAGTTATCATATAAAATATTATTACAACTGAGAGCTCACGAGTTCTGTGCGGTGTAATATTTTAGACTTATTTGAGCTTAGTTAGCGCGAGGCGGAGTAATATCCTGGAAGTATACCTTAAGAAGCAGGGCTTCAGGAACGTGTGAGGTAACCGCGAGTGGATTACGCACATGGCGTGTGCAATGCGACGTCCGTGTAACGCACTTGCGTGGTGGGCAGGAGACACCGAGCGCCGCTTCATGAAGAGGCGTTTACGAGCCGGGCCCGTTGACGCCGTTTGCGACGCATTAACACCTCCCACAAGTTACTGTTGCAAGTTGTATGGACTCCGTAGGGCGCCCGGGGTTCGTGCCTCAGTGCTTTCACAGCACACACACACACGCGTGTATACGCTGTTCGTGGTGACATTAGCACTTTTGGAAAACCTGCTCTTAATATCTACTTGTATGCACGTTGTGTATTCTTCTGCCTTATGCAAAATCAACATTGCCAAGGGCCTCATCACTTTATTCATGCGTCGGTCAAGTGAAACTGTGAAATTAGTAGGAAAGTAAATACTTTACAAATCTGCTCATTTTTACACTTCGATACATCAAAAACTGCATGAAGTGAAATAAGTAATTTAAGTTATCACAAATGGTTTCCTAGCACTTTTTATTCGACGTTAATATATGGAACTACTTTCCACCCGTCGTTGCCAACTTTACTGGGCGCATGTCACTCAATGCACCCGTTAAAATACACAGAGTCAGGGACAGCGACTTTTTCCTAAGGTTGGTTTCAGAAGCGCACGCTTTATCGTGAACAGCCTTTATATTCTGCTCACAGTTGATTAAACACTTTATAAATACCCCGTGATAAATTTCACTGCCCCTACCTGCATGCCATGTCTTTCAACGTACGTACCGACAGGCATAAGTCCAGTGAAGTTGGCAACAACGGACAGAAAGTAGTTCCATGTGATGTGGTCACACTACTCACTTCCCACCAAGGGGAGCCGCGTTTTATTCCCGGCGGGATCGCTCGGCCATTTTCTCATGTGGGAATCGTACCGGTCGAAGCCGCTGGTCGGCGGGTTTTTCGGGGATCTCCTCCCTCCCCCACCCCCTCGGTTCTTTCATTCTCAAGACCCCGATGTTTGTTAACAGTCGCCCAAATGCCCTCGCTCTATAACAACACGACCCAGGACTAAAATACTCGTCTCTGATGACATTGTATTCAAGTTCACTTCTTTGCTGCTTACGCAAGATTAAACTGCTTCTCTGTACGCCTGTTGTTAATCAGTTAAACTCGCGTAAGAGGAAAGCAATTAATTTCTATCACGTTCTTTGTAAGAGTATGCCGATCCTGTGTTGATTGAAGCCGTATGATGTAGTATGATGGACAGCTGTTTCTGCACTGGTGATCATTTTTTTTTTTTTTTGTATTTTTTGCGAAGAATTCTTTGGAAACTATCTCCCGGTGTAATAGAACAGAGTATGCCCATTTGGTTGAGTACGTATATATAGTTAAAGACTTCATGATAAAATAGCAGTTTTGGAATCAACCTTAGAAAAAGTCACTGCCCTTAGCTGCATATATTTTAACGGACGCACTGAGTGACATGCGCCCAGTAAAGTTGGAAATGATGGAGGGGAAATAGTTTCATATCTTAACGTCAAGTCAATAGTGTTAGGTAACCATCTGTGCAAACTGAAATTATTTCTTTTCCTCTGTGTTTTATTAATTTGCCTAAGTATAAGAATGAGCAGATTTGTGACATATTTAATTTTCTTATAATTCCACAGTTTCACTTGATCGACGCATGAATAAAGTGACGAGGCCCATAGGCAATGTTAATTTTACAAAGGGCGAAGGAATACACAAGGTGCGTACAGGTAGATGTTAGGCCGGGCTTTCAGAAGTGCTCACTTTACCGTGAACAGCCTATATCGGCGTTGGGGAGTCTCAGGCTGCGGCTGTGCCTTATTACGTAGGTGAGGGGCGCCATACAGTTAGCAACTAGAATGCCCCGGCTGGGACAGGGCAGAAGACTCGTAGTTCTCTGGTCCGCGCAACGGCGGCAGTGGGGCGACTATCTCAGAAGGCGGTTAAGGTGGCGTGACGTAGTTTTTAAAAATACATGAACATTCAAGGTGTGAGTCTAGCTAGCTATACCAGGTATCGGAGCGTATAGGTTGTTCACGGTAAAGCGAACACTTTTGAAGCCCTAGTTACTTTTTCGTTTCAGCCATTTTTTTTTATCCTTTAAGCACCTTTTTAAAATAAAGATTGCTGTGTAAGTAACAAAATCAGTGTTTATATTTCACCGCGCTCTGAAGATAACGTCTAAGGCTAAAATAAAATATATCAACTGACTATTATTGCAAACGAGAGGGCTTGCAAAGCTGCTCACTTTACCGTGAACAGCTTATAACACCCTAAAACCCTCACGCCGGAGAATACGGCGATGCGTGAGTAACATAAGAATTACTGAGGCACTGAGTTACACTCAAAATACAAACACAACACGGAGAATAGCGATGGATGTTTATTGACCCGAAGTTAACTCTTGGACACGTTCCAGACGCGCGCGTAGCCCGGAACAAACATTTCCCAGAATTAAGAAAAATTTAAAGATAAAAATAATTGCTTGAAACAGGCGTTAACTTTAGTGCGTTGAAAAACGGGAGGATAAAACAAAGTTGATGCACTCGCCAGTTAGCGCGGTTCACGGCCGCCGGGCCGGAAATACTGTTCCCTGCCGAAACAAGTTGCTGCGAGTGCCAGAAGGAGACGACTGATCATGGGAGACAGAAAACTAAACTGTTTTAGAAAATATTAAAACGTTGCAGAAATTACCAAGTACAGATAATACTAAAGAGCTATAGAGTATTCGCGGTAAAATGAACACTTTTGAAAGCCCTGCTTAAGATCTTCTTGTATACACGTTGTGTATTACTCCGCCTTATGTAAAATTAACATTGCTATGGGCCTCATCACTTTATTCATACGTCGGTCAAATGTAACTGTGAAATTATCAATAAAGTAAATAATCTACAAATCTGCTCATTCCTACGCTTCGATTCATTAAAAAAAAAAAAAAAACAGAAGTGAAAGAATTAATTTTAAGTGATAACAAATGGCAACCTTACACTTTTTGTTCAACGTTAAGATATGGAACTACTTTCCATCCATCGTTACTAACATTTCTGGGCAGATGTCACTCAGTGCGCCCGTAAAAAATATGCGCAGGTAGGGAGAGCGACTTTTTCGTAAGGTTCATTTATAAAGTTCTCACTTTATTGTGAACACCTTTAATCTCTCGTGTCACGTGTCCATCCCCTCGTGCGGTCCGAGAAGAACAGAGCAAGTCTGACAGGTTTGTCGTCCATGGTCACCTCAACCGAAAACGAAGGCTGCAGCGGAACTTAACGTTAAAAGCGAGAAAACCAAATAACTCTTAACTTATCTACAGAACACTGGCAGGAAAATATAGCACATAATAAAAATCACTGAAAACAATGATAAAAATAATATAAATAAATCATCCTGCGTTACTAGTAGGCGGAATAATTATGTTAAAAATTAACTTCTAATTAAGCCAGTTTTTTCTTTAACCAGTATTCTTTATGGACAACGCTTGAGAGACGTGAGGCAGCAAGGCCACGAATTCTTTCTCCTACATTCGTCTCCCGCTGAAGCGAGGTTCTCACAAGAAAAAAAAAGATACTTTTATGAGGCAGCGCTAGGTGAATTTTGAAATCAACCTTAGAAAAAAATCACCGCTTCTACCTGCATATATTTTATCGGGCACACTGAGTGACATGCGGCCAGTAAAGTTGGTAACGACGGAGTGAAAGTAGTTCCATATCTTAACGTCGAATAAAAAGTGCTAGGGAACCATTTGTGATGATTTAAATTATTTCCTTCGCTTTCTTTGTTTTTTAAAGCATCGACGAGTAAATATGAACAGATTGGTAAAATATTTATTTTCCTAGACCGACTCATGAATAAAGTGGCGAGGCCCATGACAATGTTAATTTTACATAAGGCGGAAGAATATAATCTATTCGCGTTTTATTCATCCTTTTTGAATCAAAACTTTGAAAAATCTCCCCATGTATGACGGGTTTAGTTATTTCCAACATATACCATGTATCACAAGCGTTCTATACTTGTGTTCATAAAAGTTACTTTTTTTTTCCTGTTAAATTGAATTGTTATTCATATTTTATCTATAAATTATAATGCTTTAGTTATAAATAATTCGAATGAAAGACAGTGATAAAACACGTGTGTTCGTAACGCCTCGTGATAAATAGTTCTTATACAAAATACTGTTACAACTGAGTGAGTGTGCGGGAATTCACTGCGATGTCCTTAGGTGTAATTATCTATACTTAAATAAGCTTGGTTTGCACAAGGCGTAGGAATATCCTGGAAGTAGAACTTTTGCAGAAAAGGTTGAAGTAAACGTGAATTGATTATACACAACGTGCGAACAAGTAGATCTCAAGCAGGGCTTTTGAAAGTGCTCATTTTACCGTGAACAGCGTATACAAGGTCGCCGTCGTAACTCGCGGCCTTGTGAGGTGTCCTCGTCTTGCTGTCTGTTTTGCTTCTCCGCCTCATCGCGCATGCGCTGGTATTGATGCCGGCCTCATGAAGTAATGAGCGTGCTCCGAGCTATACCCCGTCCGCCGTAAGCTGTATGTCAGACGTCTGCACAGAGCAGTTGAGGATACATATGCGAAACCACTGCTGTTACCGCGAACTCCAGCTGCACACGCCGACAAAATGGCGTCAATAACGTCGCAATGTCGCTCACCAATCAGCGTCTGGTAACCGATTCATCAGCATACTGTAGCCAATCAGTCGCAAGGCCTGTTACTAGAGGATCACGCAGCCAAACAGAGAATGTGAGTGAAGAGATATGGGCGGCTCTTAACAGCGAGGTCTTGAGAGCCGATGAGGGTGATTGGGGTGAGTATGGAGTGGCGCCGAAATGAAAGGGCGGGGGAAACGCTGTTATTTTCAATAATTTCTTAAATGAAAACGGTGGACTGTAAAACCATTTTTTTCAATCTGTCGTGACACATTAATTGCTACATGGTCAACGCGCAAACTTCATTGGCCGAAGGCTAGCCAGTAATAAAGGTTGCAGAGTGTAGCCCGTAGGTGGAGACCCGAAAATGTCGCGGATTCATTCAGCAACAAGCTAGACTTCACAGTCCTCTGTGCATTCGAGCATTAGTTAGTTTTTCATTGGCTGTTGCTCCAGTTTCACCCCAGACCAGGTAGCACGGGATTTGATTCTTATTTTCCTTGCAGGTTCGTTATTGGTTGAAAGTCGTCCGGGGCGTGGCTAACATACTGTGGTCCAATGGAAGCACAAACACATATCTGCATGTGAATGCAGTTTAACTTGTCCTCAGATGAATCCGCGAAATTCTCGAGTGTCTGCCTATAGGACGAAGGAAGTGGAAATACAGAGACCATCATTACTCATATGATTGTTTTGACGAATATGGGCGGCTTATTTCAACCTTGCTCTTAGTGCCAGAAAACTTGTGCCGTCCTCGAAGGGTTGAATAACACGCCCAGAACCTCATTAGTAAGCCGTGACACAATCGGAAAAGTTACTTACGTTTGTAAGCCGCTTCACTCACAATAACGAATATGTTTTTTTTTTCTTCCTGATTCAAATTTAGGAGGACTGATTGAAAAATAAAACAATAGAAGCTTGCCTTACTCATCAACACGCACATAATACCTATATGAACTATTAGTGCATGTTTATCCAACAATTGACTTAATACATAATTATATATATTAATTAATTCTCACCTTTTAATCACAACCATGGAACACCTATTAACCACCAGGCACAGAACCAGGACATGTAATACTTCTGTAATGAACAATTTTCAGTAATAGCTTTGACTCGTCTATTATGACACTAAGACAAACTATTTCTGTATAAAAGGTGATACAGACCCTTAAGGCCAGACTTCATCATGCATCGGCGTATAGGGAATTAAATGCTAAATTCGGGCAAAGATCTCTCAGTGTTTTTTTTTTTTGGTAGTATTTTCAACTAAAGATTTTTTAAAATTATTATTAGAGAATGTACGTATCTATATTTGTAAATCTTTCTAATTTTAATTGTTTCATTTTAAATGCACTCTTTCATTTTCTATAAAATTGTTACATTTTATAGATAATGAATAAGTGAATTTAAAAAATTAAAAAAAAATTAAACTACAACGGTTTACAAATCTAGATATGTTCAATCTGTAACAGAAAATATTTAGTTGAAAATACGAGATTTTAGTCCGAATTTAGCCTTTGATTCCCTATACGCCCATGCATGGCGAACCCTGCCCTGAAAACAATTAAGTGGCAAAATGTTTAACTGAAAATGACGAGCTCGTGATTGTACACAGGGTCATTGAGTCTTGCACGGGTCAGCGAGACTTTCCCTGTCTGGAAGTTTGATTTAGTATTCTTCTCTCCTACACTAGCGCTGGCTGCACAATGCGGCTCCATGCGTGACTAATCACACTTCCTTTGTCAAGCCGCATGCGACGTTCTGCTGGAAATTTGGCACGAGAAAAAAAAAGCATCTCACGCTAATGCTGACGAATGGCGCAGCTGCGAGTGAATACGGCCGTTGATTGGCTGAGGCGTGGTTCGGCGCCGCCTCGGGACATGCGCGCGCATATCTTTTCTCGCGTCCCTCGGGCGGGATTTCGATATGCAGTGCTCTTGAGTATATAGGCGATTCACAGTAAAGTGAGAAGTTTTTAAGGCCCTCCCAACAGGCATTAACCACTAGTAAATATATCTTATTCCGTTAGCTTTTGAGAGTGGTGAAATGTATACACTGTGTTTGTTGGCCACATTGCAATATTTATATTAAAAACCAGCAGGAAGATAGAAATTGGGTGAAAGTAAAAATTTAGAAGGGCCTTAAAAAGTGCTTACTTTACAGTGAACAGCCTATAGTGCTGCTGCGATTGGTGAAGATCAGTAAAATTAATTTTCGCTATGTCCTGGACGTAGATTGTCACGTATGTTTTAGTTACGTGTCTGTTAGGTTTTTTCTTTTTTTTGTTTCATGTAATCTTGTAGGTAGCATGTTTAGTATTAAAATTAGAATAAGTCGAATGAACAGTGGGCAGGGAAAAGTATACTTCTTTTTCGCCGTTCCATGCTTTAGTTTAAATACGTTTTTTAGAAGAAGTGTATTAAAAAGTTGCAAACCTACACATTTATGGAACATTCAACTTCTCGCTGCTCTGCCCGAGTGCTCTCTGTATCTCTTCGGAACCCCGACTCTATTTCAGATTTTTACCAAGTATTTGAAATCATACACTTACAGATGAGATAGACCGATATCTCTGGCTGCGCACATCTAGTCTCCGCGCCCCTTCATTGAACTTCTCCTCAGCCAACACGGCCAGCAAAATAGGTATGGATTGCAGTGGCGTGTGGTGGAGTGTTGCAAGGTAAGCTGGTGCTTGCTCAGTACTGTACATTCTCTGGTGCATGCAGCAGGAGCCAGTAACCACCGTGCTGCCTAGGGGAAACTGAATGTATTCCGACCACTCACAAGCGAGCAGCAAGGGATCCATTACACTCGTCCTGTGGCGTCAGCTGCCGAGCTACGTCTCACTGGTAGCAAGCAACAGGGTACAGCACTGAGCTAACAGTCAGCTTACTTTGCAACACACCACACGCCACTGATGGATTGGATTTGAGGTTACAGCACTGTTACGCGAGTGAGTGAGTGAAGAGACTGGGGCGGTTGTTAACATCGAGGTCTGGAGAGCCGACGTGGATGAAGTTTGTAGAGTATGGAGGAGGGGGGGGAACCGCAGATCCCCGAGAAAACCCGCCGACCAGCGGCATCGTCCGGGCATAATTCCCACATGCAAAAGTCCGGGAGTGAAACCGCCTGGAAGCGAGCCCGGTCAGTCTACACTCTAAATCGGAATCAGTTATTATTTACTAACTGTCAGTTGAAACTGCTCCGTCCGGAATCTGCAGAAAGAGAAAACTATTAATCTCTTCAGTTAAATGAAATCCACTAATACAAACAGTAGAACATCAGTTATTTATAGTCGATTAATAAAAAGCACAAGGATTTAAAAACCTCGCATTACGGTTTGAAATATATTAAGTACTATTATTTTGTCGCAAAACAAAATTATTAGCCTTCATGCACAAGGAAATTTTGGAAGTGGTTGGTATCGAACCGCCACCCCAAAATGCAACACACTCTCTTGTTTCTTCTGGCTGACGTTCTACCAACTCTGCTACTTTGCCACTGAGATAAACGGTCTCGCATTTGCGTGGTATCATAAACTTACAATGGCGAACGGCTGTAAGTTTCGTAATGTAAAAGTACTTCACGTGTTCGAAATATACACATATTATGCCTACGTAGGTACGCGTCTTTGTAAGGCTCGAAAGCCATACTAAGTTAAGTTTAGTCCAGATTGTGTGCTTTGAAAGAGAAATACAGTGGTTTTAACGGTGCTGTCGGTGTTTTATAAGTATCTGCCATTTTACAATGAAACGAGATTTTACAGAATGAAATTGTTATTTTGAAAAGACAGCTTGACTAGTAATAAGTGTGTTTGTCGTTTCCTCGTTATTTGATCTGTTAACTTGCAGACCACAAAACTTTTGTTGGTGTAAATCCACCTTTCTTACAGAATCACCGCACCTTCGAGTCAGTAAAAATATCACTGATCCATCTGTCACTAAAAATTACAGTTTAAATCTGCAGTGTCTCGCTGCATTGTAAAATGGCGGTTACTAGTGGATATCGATATCCTCCTACATTGAAACCACCATATTTATATTTTAAGGCACAGTATCCGAACTAAACTAAAGATAGTAGATTGACTTTTGAACTTTGCAAAGATATGTACTTGCATTAACCAACTATAAATAACTAGTTTTCTACTGCTTGAATAAATAGATTTCTTTTAACTGATGAATCAGTGATATTTTTCTGCAGATTCCGGATGGAGCAGTTTCAACTGGCAATCAGTAAAAAATAACTGATTCCGATTTATAGTGAAGGTGAGAGGCGAGTAGTCTAACCACTACACAGCGCTGATTAGTAGGTATAGGAAAATCTCGCGAATTCATTTCGGGACAAGATAGACGTCAAACACATATATCGTGAAGTCACCTTTGCAGTTGGATCACAGTTTATTAGGTCCGCCCTGCACGCCTCTGAGCCAATAGGAGACTTGCAAGGAAACACCTTGCGAATCCCGTAATTGCCAGGTGCAGGGTAACAGCCAATGATCACGCAGCTGAGCTGAGGAATCTAGCCTACAGTTCATTGAACTCGCGAAATTTTGCTATCGCTACTGATTAATAAAACAAGTGTTTTGAGGTGTATGTGTACTTCCTCTAAACAATTTCTATAGGCTATTTACGGTAAACTGAGCACTTTTAAAAGCTCTGCTTAAAATCTACTTGTATGCACGGTGAGTGTTGTTCGGCCTTATGTAAGATTAACATTGTCATGGACCATATCACTTTATTCATACGTCGGTCAAGTGAAACTGTGAAATTATTATAAAAGTAAATATTATGAAAATCTGATAATTTTTACAATTTGACGCATTAGAAAAACAGAAAGAAAAATAAATAATTAAGTTATCACAAATGGTTACTTAGCACTTCTTATATGACATTAAGGACTGAAATTACTTCCCATCCATCGCTACCAACTTTACTGGGATCATGCCACTCAGTGAGCCCGTTATAATATGTCATGCAGGAGCAGTGACATTTTTCTAAGGTTCATTTCAAAAGTGCTCACTTAAACGTGAACAGCCTTTAACGCAATTTGGTTCAATTGAAACGGATAAAAGTATTTTATTTTCATTAAAGTGCATGCCGTGTGAAAACTCAGATTTAAACAAACACGTGCGTCACTGTTGACCATACGACATTGTCAGTTGTGTTACTTTGGGGTAGGTCAGTGTTGGGTACATGCGCAGAAGACAAATAATTGGTCTACCTCATCTTTAGTCTGTGTTCGGAACCCACAACGGTCTTCATTCATGCACCTGTGGAGAATACCTGAGTGGTTTACGTAATAAAGTAGGCTTGGAATCAGCGAATTGGTGCAAAAATACTGCAGCTGAATTAGCATTTTTACATCACCAAAATCTTATGTTTTGGTCCAGGCTGTTCACACGGTAAAATGAGAACTTTTGAAAGCTTTGCCTAAGATTTACTTGTATGCACGTTTTGTATTTTGCGCCTTATGTACAATTAACATTGTCATGGGTCTCATCACTTTATTCATTTGTTAGTTAAGTGAAAATATAGTTATTACAAAATTAAATATTTTACAAATCTGCTAATTTTTACATTTCGATGCCTTTAAAAAACAGAAAGCGAAAAAAATAAATTGAATTATTCTCGAATGGTTACCTAACACTTTTTATTTGACCTTAAGATATATGGAACTACTTTCCACCCATCGCTACCAACTTTACCGGGTGCATGTCACTAAGTGCGCCCTTAAAGAATATGCAGGCAGGGTCAGTGACTTTTTCCTAAGGTTGTTTTCAAAAGTGCTCACTTCATCGTGAACAGCCTTTACAGAGCTATTACCATTCTTGCATATGAGACACAAAATGTAATAAATGAAAATGAGATTCAACTTTTGCTTCCCCTGTGTGATTGACAAAACAGTCGAGTGGTTTCGTCTTTTGAGCGAAAACGAATTTGTAGAGAAATGCAAAATTCGCGTTATTATTCAGCATCAGGCTAAACTTCACAGTATTGTCTGTTTAGGAGCTGGCGTCGTTTCCCCATTGGCTGCTGCGTAAATGAGAAGTCACGCCCTTTCTGACTGAACTGCATGTTATTGGTGCACACAGTTGTGAAGTGTTCATTTATTGGCGCAGAGTTACCCAGGGCGTGCCAGATTAAGTCTCGTCCAATGACAACTGTATTGCCAAGTTACACGTTATTAAGGTTCAACGTTTCCCCACATAATAACACGAATTTTGAAGATTTCTACGAATTGGCTTTTGAAGCTGTACTTTTTATGGTTGAAGTAAAGCAACTGCCTATGGAAAACTGCACCCAACTATACAAGTTGATGAACTCATAAAAATAGTAGTACAGTCACCATAAAAATGGCCAGAAAAGTGCTATTTATGCTGTATATGAAAGCATAATGTGTATATTTTGCAAGATTATAAAATATTTTACTAAAATATACTTTTTAAATTTAAAATAAATAGTCGATTTGTATTTTTTTTTTTTACAAAATTTAAGCATATTTTCATTCTAGATGCTCCAAAAATCAGAATTTCCAAGAAAATTTTTGCCATGGAATATCATCACAATGTTTACTAAGATTGTGTGTAAGAAAATTGTAATAATAATGTAGGAAATAATTTTTATAATTTATTTTATGTACGTTCATTTGTCACAAACATTTATGGCTGAAGCTGAAGTAAATAAAGGTAATTATAAAATTGATATGATACGTTATTACTATGATTATATTATATTACACATGATCAAAGTCAATATTACGAAAATATTTCTCAAAGGAGATTTTCCTATAAATTCTGCTTCCCGAAGCATCCAAAACGAAAATGCGCTTATATATTTATTAAAAATGCGGGCTTTATCGTCGATTAAATTTTTTCATTTAAAAAGAATATTTTACTAAATATTTTACAATGTTGCAAAATATTCATTCTTCTTTTATATACAGCATAAATCACACATTTGCTTTACTTCAACCTTAAGTACTGCAGTAAACACGAGTGTGGACTGAACTGAGACATCCGTCGTCCATGAACTGAGCTAACTCAAGGGTAGATCATAAACTCTTCCAATAACTTTGTGCTTACGTTAAGGCCCTTGCGCACAAATTTTCTTCAAATTTATCGGATTCAATTCCTCGAATGCCGTGCGAAGTCACTCGGACGTCTTAATCGCGGCCATTTTGTCTTTCAAACCATTTGAGCGACTCAAATTCTTTCAAAGGTTTTCGTTTAGAACATGAGCTACGTTTCTGGAATCCAATATTTCCTTTGGCACTCCGATTTAATAGAAATAGTATAAATATCAAGTGCAGTGTTTTAATACAATAATTTATGCGCATTTTAGGTACAAAAATGTTTGCGTATATTTATTTTATACAAAATAAATACAGCATATTAAAAGTAAAACTTTTTTTTTTTAATTTTGACAAGTTATTTTTGCGTAATGTACTCTTACTAGGAAAATTACTGGACTCAATTATAATTTTTTAAACTGAAATATTTTATGCTTCTACTTCAATATTTATTGAATACAGCTGCATGTTAAAAAGTCTTCGGAAACGTTGCAGAAGTAATACAAGTTTTATTGGATTAAATTCATTGAAGTGCACGTAATCGCTTTTTGTGTTCATTAGGTTAAATACAAATTGGTTAAATACAAAATAATTGATATTGTGAAATTGCTTTTACGTCTAAACATTAGCATTGTCGCAGTAGGTCTCTTGGCGTAAGCCGTATACATTTTAGTACGTACTGTAATATTTTAAAAGTTTAATTTGTATACATTTTGAAAGTTTGCTCACGATATCCTTGGTGATAAATTATTATTTACGTATTTTTACTGTTCTTAAATTTGATTGTTGAGTGTATTTCCGGAACGCTTGAGAACTTGTTTGACTAACCCACGAGGTTGCGCGGAATACAGTACGAGAGTTGCTGGTGAAGATAGCAGGTAGCCTACAGCGGCACTATTGTGCCACTCTTGCACTGGCGTCATGTGTCCTCTGTTATGACACGTAGCGAAGTGAGACGGATACCCTGTCATTTGGCGTTATAATACAGCAATACGCAAGGTGTTACGAAATTACATGTTAGTTTCTGCTGTGACATTAGACCTCCCGCCCTTCTGACACTCCTTGTGGAACTCCGGACCAACTGCGAACATTCAGCTCTCAGGAGGAGGCTTCGTTCCGAGTCGCCTGGCTACAGAATAGACACGTATACAGAGCCGAGGTGGCGTAGCTGTTCCTTTGATGCGGTCGTACCTATTCTCGGATTGGCTTTGGGAACAAGTCTTGTGTCTGATTAGCTACTGCGTCCCGCGAGTAAGTTACCATGCGCTGATTGGCGAAAGCTACTCCGACACGTTGCTGACTAATGGTGCCATTTTACTTATATATTCTTTAGTATACTCTGTGCATATGCATTTCCAAGAATATCAATTGCGTTCTTTACAGAACATTACTGGCACAGTAGGGGCCGCGGTGACTAAGCGGTTAGCCTGCTCGCCTCCCGCCAAGGCGAACCGTGTCCAATCCCCGGATTTCCGCAAGTGGGAATCGTGCCGGACGATGCCACAGGTAAGTGGGTTTTCTCGGGGATCTCCCGTTTCCCCCGGCCCTTTCATTGCGGCGCTGTTCCACTCTCACTTCGTTTCACCCTCATCGGCTCTCAAGACCTCGTTGTTAAGAGCCACCCAAATTTATACACTCCACCGCTGGTACAATACCTACTAAACTTCATTAAACTTTTGATTGGATTGTTTAAGGTCCTGCCATGTAAGTAATAAACACAGAGTGTATATTTCACCGGACCCGAAAGTTTACGTCCAAGGCTACAATCAAATATATTTGTTGACTTTTATTCCAAATGAGAGGGCTTCAAAAAGTGCTCACTTTACCGTGAATAGTCTATATGACTGTTTGAGTCCCAGCCAGGTATTCTAATATTTGTTATAGAATACAGTCTGAATATCCTGTTAAACCGAAGAGTCGCGATTTGTATATTTTCAATACATATCAAGTTTATATATATATGTATATTCATTCACAATGTTATTAGTTGTTTCGCTAGAGAAAATTACTAACAACAGCCTTGTCCAAAATCGCTACGAGACCAGTATTGGAGTTACAAAATCAACCATGTGATCAAATTTAGGCTCTAAACATTTGGGTACTTAGGCTCGAAATTTACTGAACTGAAGAAACTCGCTAAATCTCGAGATATGCCTCCGTAAAAGCATCCGTTGTTGTTTATGTCTTATTCTGCGCCTTTTATCATGAGAATTATGAGAATCCAAACGAATGACAAAGAAGGAAAACTTAACCTTTTGAGGAGTATGGTATGCACTTAGTTATACACAGCGCTACGTTTATATGGAAATGTCTTTGCTCTTGAATACAACATTGACACTTTATAGATTTGCTACGTCTCTGGACTTTACCTGAATATGTATTTAAAAAAAACTACAAGTAGTCAATATTTAATTTCGTAATAATTAGGAATAGGAAAATTTCCCGAATTCATTTGAGGACAAGATATACGTCAAACGCGTGTACACTGAAGTCACCTTTGCAATTGGATCACAGTTTATTAGACACGTCCTGGACGACTCTGATCCAATAGCAGACTTGCAAGGAAACAAGTAGCGAGTGCCATACTGCCAGGTGTGGCTACTCTATGGGGCAGCAGCCAATGAACGAACATCCGAGGCCCGAGTGTACACATGACTGTGGAGTCTCAGCCTACAGGTCATTGAAGTCACGAATTCTTCTTATACCAAGTAATAAAGTAACTATTCTGCTTAATAAATTCAGAAATGAACACGATATTGTAAAACGTATTAGATCTGCCGCGACACATTAATTGGTGAAGAGCGAACGCGTAATTCATTGGCTGACGGCGAGCCAGTAATAAACGTTGCAGAGCACAGTACGCTAGGCCGGTGTTGCCATGACCAATAGGTAGGGACACCCACATTTCGCGAAAAAATATCACGACCAGTTGCACCTCATAACACGTTACCTCAGATCCACCTTCGTGATTGGACGATCTAGGTTTTACGCGTCAATCACAGACTTACAGTATCAGAGTAACCAAATTCTGATTGGCCAGTCAAGTGAGAAAATATCTTCTCTCAGAGACACGCGGCCAGTAAGAAAAGGAAAACCCGTAAGGCATTGGAATCTTGCATGCGCTGAAATGTTTTCGTGGAATTCGGGTGTCCCTGCCAATAGGACGATGGTAAGTGTAAATACAGAGACGAACACAACTGATACAGTGGAGCACACAGGCAGTTCGCTTCGATGTTATCCGCAGCGCCAGTAAATGTGTGTGCCGTTCTCGAAGTCTGAACTGAGACGCGGGCTGCGAACCTGCCCAAGGCCGCGCTCCGGCTGGAGACGGGGACAGTGGGGTGACTGCACCGCGCGCGGGCCTGAAGAAACAAACGACTTCACACGGTACTGCGGATGCTAAACGCAAGAGAACTCGAGGCCAGCATGAAAGGGTGCTTCGCAATCTCGCTAGGGTCGCTACGGGACGTGAGTCTTTACACGCATCGCAAGACGTGCTTCAACCAGAAGAGGTGGGCAATCCGTAGGCCAAATGAAGCTGGTGTTGCACCCCGAAGGAGGTGGGCGGGTGGGTGGGCGGATACCTCAGCTAACAAAGTGTTACGATAACCCTTAGGGGGGAGGGGGGAGGTGTACTCAGATGTGAACACGATATTTATACTCATTCCGTCATTTAATTAAAACCATATACAATCTGTTACAATATAAATCATACTACACTGTACAATATCTCAATTACTATATATAGCATGTTATGTTAATATATTCTAACTACCTGCATTATTATTATTTATTACGTTACGGCCACGTATCTAGCTAGTGTGTGTCAATTCGACGAGCATGCTGGAACGATTTTACGTGTAAAGTTGACGAAGACTGAGTGCTAGTTCGATCACGCCGGCTCGAACCCCTTCTGGTCCATCTTGTTCCATCGTCTGCTTGGTGAGGTAAGACAAGACACCAGGCTTGCAGCTGTACAGTCTGTGTAAATGACTTGTGTGTATAAAATGTCGGATATGTTTCCATAACTTCCGCGGCGGCGCCTCGCCTCCGCGACATCTCTCCCTTTTGTCGTCTGCTGGTGGGTTCACGCAAGCGCCGAAGCAATGACGTGCCCACAGCAAAAGCATATTTGTAGGACCACCTGTTCTTCGCGATAAGATTTGCGCGAAGGCCATCCACAGTAAAGTAAGCATTTTTTAAAATTCCCTCATCTGGGATAATAGTCAATAAATAACTTTTCTCTATCATGAAAAGTTAACTCCAGAGTGCGGTAGAATATACACACTGTGTTTATTACTTACGTGTAGGGGTGGTGAAAGTTCGCGAAAAGATTCCAAGACAAGTTATACTTCAAACACTGTAGAGGACTTGACCTCTCTTGATTGGCTACATTACTTTTTGGCACGTGTTAACTGTCTGCACACGAATCACGTAGGAGCCGTGCCGATGTTGCCGAATTCTGAGTGGCCCGGTCAAATATGAAAACGCCTTCTCAAGCAGGCAGCAACCAATCGCAGTAGACATACTGCTAGCTGATGCTTATAGTATTGAAGTCTACCGTGTACTCATATTTTTTTCGCGAAAAATAACCAGCTCTGCTTACGTGGCAATATGTATTTAAAAAGGTCTTTAAAGATTTTAAAAAATGCCTGACTGGGCCACTCAGAATGATGTAACTCCGACACCGAGTGTCTGTGAATCGCGGGCAGACACCTGCAGTGCGTGGCAGGTAATAACATCCTATCACGGAAGTGGATCTGAGCTCTAATGTTTTGTAGTACAAGTATTCCGGAAATATTTTTCGCAAAAAAAAAAACAGGTGGCTAAATTCCTAGCCGTACCACACGCAATCGCGGTAGCTCAAACTTGGCTTTAAAATAATCCGCATAGGTAGAGCGCGCAGACTTGAAATATTACTCTTCAGATGCCGCGCATCTTGGCCCTATCGGCATTCTGCATTCCTGAACGACACTCGGCCAATTTACCAGTAAATTAAAATATCACTCAGGCCGACTATCCACTAGGTCATCGCCTGCCTGATTGCTGAAAGCCTTAAAAACTGCATACTTAAACGACGCCTTTAAAAATCGCGCCAGTCACGAGACGGCTAGATCATATTTTACACCGTTCAGCAAATTTCTCTAAGCAAAGCGTCCCACGTAAAATTAACTTTGTGGCTGAAAACATAAAGACTTACTAATAGGCTATTATTAGACGAAAATTCCTTTTTCTGATTTTAAAACAATTTTCAATTAATATTATGAATTAGAGCTGGAGTAAATAACATGTATATATTACAAACAAATAATACATGAAACGAATAAATATTACATTAGCATGCACATTGCAAAAATAAACTGAGATAAGTGTGACAGGATTAAACAGCGGATATTTGAGGCGTTACAGACTACACTGCCAAATGCAGTGTGATGTGGATTACAGAAATGATACATTTTAACTGGTTGACTATCTACAGGTGTTACACTTTCTGTAGCTGACATTAGCAATGCCATCTCTGAAGGCAGAATTACACTAAGTTCTCCTTCCATTCAACCTTAAGAGCTGCCGAAATATCTCATAATTCCACTCGCGTGTGAGTTATGCCCGGTTGCACCATCGCGGTTCGAAACTCGAGCCGAGATCGGATCTGAGATCGACACAGAAAACTGTTGCACTATTAGAGTTCAGAGCTGGATTAGAGATCGAGATTAAGTTCATTTCGAACCGACGAAATTGGCGTTTCAAAATCTCGATCCGAGATCAGCATCCATCTTCGACAAATGTAGTTTGAAAATACGCCAACAGATAGAACTACGTTCGATTGTTTCCTTGGGAAATTAAAACAACATTATACGCACTTGAATATTATTCAGTAAAAGTCGTACAACAATAATTCACTTAAAACAAATAAAACATAGCACATCTAGTTCTGTCTATAATGAAAAATATGCCTACTTCCATGACGTCATATATTACAAACCAATAGCAAAATTTGTCTTATACTTAATCTCGATCTCTCACTTTGGAACCAAGATGAACGAATTGGAGATCCAGAATTATGAAATTTCGTTGGTGCAACACTTTTACATTGGAACTAAGATCAAACTGTATCCTGGTTCGTAAAGTATCATTCGATCTCGGCTTGGGGAAGATGTTGGTGCAACCGGACATTAGTGATATTTCTGCGAAGCAGAGCGACGACAGAAGGATCCCATTCTCGGACACGAGTGTAAGAGTGGGCGGACAAGATCAGCTTCACGGCTCGCTACAGCCGCTGCCCGACATCGTAAATATACCCGACGGCCAATCACACGCAGCGCCTCTCGCAAGGACGACGACCTCAAGTTGAGCACCCACGTGGGGAGATGCCCGTTGCATGGTACGAGCTGTTGCAAGGTCTGTCCGTGTTTGCTCAGTTCTGTACCACGCCGTCTCCTAGTACACACACCAGCCTAGTAGTGCAGCTGGCGTTACAGCACATTGAGAAAGAAAATGTTTGAAAGACATAACAACCTGCTGCACAAATTCCGTTTTTGATATTTCATAAATGAAACTTAAATACTTTACTGCATATTTGCACAAAAGAGTTTATTAACCATGATCTTTATTGGCTACCCGGTAAAATATCACTCGCCAATAAATGGAAACACATCACAATAGTGTTTTAACCTAATCACTTTAACAGTCCGCTGAGAAACGAGTGATTTATACTGTATAGCAATTCACTAAATAGCACTTTACGAAGCCATCTCATATGGCTAATAAATAGTCCATCTCAAATATATTTAGTTAACCCTATAGAGCCTTAAACGTCCCGATTCGGTGAGTATATACACACTGTTTTTAACTTACAGCAAATTTATTAAATATGCGTTTAAGGATGAGAATGCTGACTAAAAGTAAGCTCAAGAGTGCCACTTACGTGACGCCCAAGTCATGAAGAACGACGCCGACTCAGTAGCTAAACAGCACTGTGAATTTATCTATGCCATAAAATAACGCGAATTGATTGCCTTACAGTTTCAGTTCGCTAGTGAGTGGCCGCAGAACGATCAGTTCCCCCAGGCTACACCAGAGAATATATGAATGAGTGTGTGAAGATATTTGGGTGGCCCGTAACATAGATGCCTCGAGAGCCTATGAGGGTGAGGTGAGTGTGGAGCAGCGCCGGAATTCAAGGGTAGGATAATCGGGAGATCCCCGAGAAAACCCGCCGACCAGCGGCGTCGTCCGGCACGATTCCCACATGGTGAAATCTGGGGGCGACTCCACGGGAATCGAAACCGGTTCGCCTTGGTTGGAGGCTAGTAGTCTAACCACAGCACCACCTGCGTACCCACCAGAGCATATCTGAGAATACAGAAGTGAAACATCAGTGCGTATCGCGAACTACAGGAATACTTGAATTAGAATTCACTCTAATTATTCCTTAAATAATCATTAAGACTTTGCATCCTGTACTCGCTCACAGATTTCCAAGAGAAGCTAGAATTAGGTCACTTATATACACAATTACAGGAACGCCATTAACAGAGACCTGCAAAATTCGCATTATTATTTCAGTATAGTTTAAACTTATAACACTATTACCTTTACAATAAATTTTTCACTAGGCCATGTTTTATTTGACACGCGCACTGTAGATTTGCACCAATAAATGAACACTTCATAATCTTGTGCCCCAATCCCGTACATTTCACTCAGAAAGGGAGTGACTTCATATTTGGGTAGCAGCCAATGGAGAAACTACGCCGGCTCGAGTATATACAGTCCTGCGAATTTTAGCTTGATGCCAAAAAATAACGCGAATTTTGCAGGCCCCTAAGAATAAGTCGGCCCCTGCTTTCTCTTCAACACCGTTCTATTGTTTCCCACCACATTTGACGTGCTTGCTCGTCGGAATGAAGTAAGTCATATACTGGTTGGCTGTCAACTCATGGAGTACTGAGTAGATTGTCTCCCAATTAAACATATTTCATTTGTAACACGTAATGCAATCTATAATTCTCATTTCACTTATAGAAAGATAATTGTTTCTATTCACGGCCATTGGTGTTTATGAGCTATGCAGTGTTATTAAGGTCCTGAAAAGCATTAACAGCAAAATGAAACTACATCCGTGCGAATTTTGTTTTGCCGGGTTGCAGAGAATTTTTGGTTTTTATTGTACGCCGAATTACAAACGGGCATAGTATTGTAACTGTTAAAAGTTGTTATTTTCCAATTGATATATCGAATGCATTATAAATATGTTTATATATTGGGAAACAATAGATTATTATTTAAATACGGACGAGAATTTAGTCAGTACACTTTGAGGTTTGTACATATTAACTAACGTTCAAGACAAGGTAGAATATTGTCGCGTACAACCACCTCTCCAGAAACACAGTGTCTATATTCGTCTGTAAATTCCCTCGTACCACTGTCCTATTGGCCTATGCAATACCAAACACTTCACTGTTCTGTGGGGCCGCGGTGGACCCAGCGGCTAAAGCGCTTGCTTCCCTCCAAGGCGAACCAGGTTCGATTACAGTCGCTTCCGGGATCTTCGCACGTGGGAATCGTGCGGGACGATGCCGCTGGTCGGCCGGTTTTCTCGGGGGTCTCCTGTTCCCCCCACCCCCGCTCTTACATCCTTTCGCCCTTATCGGCTTTGAAGACCACGTTAATAGTCATCCAAATCTCTTAACTCAATCCCGACAGGTAGCAGTTAGTGGGAATGAGGAGAGCGAGGTGAATGTACGTGTCGAATTACTCATGTGATGGCGTCGTTGCATATTCCCGTCACGACGCATGACTTCTTTTCCTCGCGGTAGATACATAAACTTCGACAGGTGCGTCAGCCACGGACTGAAACACACGAGCAGGAAGTAAGGTAGAGAATAAAAAATATTGAGTTTTGTCTCACGGGACAGGCTGTCGAAAGAAAGCTCGGACAGGTCAATATCCTTGTTGCGTCTCATGAGGTCCCAACATCGGGGAGTTCGTAAGATATTTGGGCGGCTCTTGAGATTGAGATTTTCAGATTCGATGAGGATGGAGCGAGTTGGAAATGGAGTAGCGCCGGAATGAAAGAGCGGTGGAAACGAAAGACCCCCGAGAAAATCCGCCGACGAGCGGCATAGTCCGGCACGATTCCCACTTGCGAAAATCCAGGGGCGACCCCCGCCGGGAATCGAACTTGGTTAGCTTATGTGGGAGGCGAGAAGTCTAACCACTTCACCACCATGGCCCCTCGCGGACTTCGTGGCTAGCTCGAATAGGAAGACGATATACAGAATGTTTAAAAATTCGCGGGCGCTGCTTACGGGATGTGTAGTATAGACTATTCGCAATTATAGCCCATTCGCGGTTTCTTCGGCCTTTTTGAATCAAACCTTTGAAAAATCTCCCCATGTATGACGTGTTCAGTTATTTCCTAAACACGCCCAGTATCACAAGCATATTATACTCGTGTTCATAAAAGTTACATTTTTTCCTATTAAATTGAAATGTTATTAATATCTTATCTATAAATTAGAATTCTTCATTGATAAATAATTTGAATAAAAACAGGGAGAAAATAGGTATGTTAGTATCGTCTAGTGACAAACAGTTCTCATACAAAATATCATTACAACTGAGTGCGCACGAATGTGGTGCGTTGTCCCTCTGGTGTAATTCACGAGGCGGAGGAATATCCTGGAAGTAGAACATTAGCAGGGCTTCAGAAAAGGCTGAAGTAACCGTGCGTGGATTATATGTAGGGATAGCGACATTTCGCGAGTTCATTTCAGGACAAGATAGACGTCAAACACGTGTACACTGAAGTTGACTTTGCAATTGGGCCGCAGTATATTAGACACGCCCTGGACGACTCTGAGCCAATAGCAGACTTGCAAGGAAACAAGTAGCGAGTGCCATACTTCCAGGCGAGAAGTAACACTGGCTATTCTCTAGGGCAGCAGCCTATCAACAAACATCTGAGACTGGAGTATACACATTACTGTGGAGTCTAGCCTACAGGTCATTGCACTCGCGAATTTTTCCTATCCCTACTAATTCTGAATGGCCAGTCAACGCGGAAAATTCCTTCCTAAGAAATACGCGGCCAATAAGGAAAAGAAAACAACTGGAATGTCCGCAGGGTATTGAAATCTAACACGTGCGGTAATCTTTTCTTGAAATTCGGGTGCCCGTAACTATCTGATATCAGTGGGTTATTTTCTGTGCTCTGTGCGACTGGAATATACGTCTAGATATCCACTTGACGGGAAAAGCAGAAAGATCGGCAATTGTCAGGGAATTGGACAGTTTCGGGGAATAGTCAGAGAATTTCACAATGTTAGGGAAATTTAAAAATCATAAAATAATTCGAAAGCGACTTTCGAAGTGTAAAATTATCCGCCAGCTTCCGCGGTTCTGCAGTAATGTTGGAAAGCAGCAAAATTTTAATTTTTTATTTTTTTCTCAAGTTGTCTTGTTGAGAAGTCGCTAACCTGGATGTCAGATGTGATCAAACAAACTGCTATAAGGTACCATATATTTGGTTTGTATGCCCTACTGTTGACCAACATACCATACGTCATATAACAAAGTATGAGATTACGTAGTCTCACAAACCAGCGTACTATATTTATGCGCAGTACACCATATTTTTGGTACAGTGTACCGTATTACTGTTCGCTTCGGCAGGAGACGGAGAACTTCGTGTAAACTCTGTTTTACGTACTAATTATATGTCCTGAAAGCATTTGTTATTTCACGTATGTTTATGTTGCTAAGACTTAAAAAAAAAAAATTATGAACATATTAATTTCGATGTATTAATGCGAGGAAAAAATTATAACTTGCCAGGGAAATGTCAGGGAATTTCAAGTCAAAATTAGAGTGTGCACTGTGCTATTCGGTTGTCTATAAATCGTTCCTACAGCGAGAAAAATGTTTTGAAGGGAAGCCATTCTTTTTAAATGTTTTTGAAATAATTTCAAATTATTATTTACCTACTGCTCACAACGTTCAGCGGTGACAGTTAAATAATTTCGTGGGCAAAAAATGAATTGGCAACGAAATATTTTGTGATACTAATACAAAATATTTCTGGAAGGCTGTAGTTACTTCTCGTGTCGCATAAGGGAGGTAGTTATGGTCGGCGCTGTACCACCAACACTACAACTCCCCATTACAGCAAGTGGAAATGCTTTCGTGTGAAAAAATTAGTGGCCATGAGTGCAATTGAGAAATGGCCCTTGTCAATACCGACCAGGCAGAAAAAAAGACGGGGAATGGTCCATTAGTCTCGAGAACCGAGTAGCAAGTGCTACACTGTACCTTCTTGTTCACACAGGGACCGCACAGAACAGTTTACTGTACAGAAGTGAAACTGCCGGGTTCGTTCCGAAATCCGAGGCACGCCCTAGACAAAATGGGTTATACCTAGGGGGTGAAGTGAATGAAGAGATTTGGGCGGCTCTTAACAGCGAGGTCTTGAGAGCCGATGAGGGTAATTGACGTGAATGTGAAGCGGCGCCGGAATGAGGGGGCAGAGGGAACGGGAGATCTCCGAGGAAACCCGCCGACCAACGGCATCGTCCGGCACGATTCCCACATGCGAAAGTCTGGCGAATAGGTCGGATATTGAAACCGATTCGCCGTGGTGGGAGGCGAGCAGGCTAACCGCTCAGCCACCGTGGCCCCAATCCAGGGGGGCGGCCTTTCTTCTAGGTACAAAGGGGGGAATTGTGAAGCCTGTTTCTTCGTCATCACCATGTTGTGACGCCCATAGCGTTGCAATTTTAATTGTTAAGGTTTCAATGCGGCTATTATTTCCAGAACGTATTGATGTTTGGCTTATAGGCTGTTCACGGTAAAGTGAGCACTTTCGAAAGCCCTCTCATTTGGAATAATATTTAGAGCTGACGATTTTTCGCGAAAAAAAAAAAAAAATGAGTACACAGTTAACTTCACTACTATAAGCATCAGATAGCAGTATGTATAATGCCATTGGTTGCTGTCTGCTTGAGAAGGCGTTTTCATATTTGTCCCGGCCACTCAGTATTCGGCAACATCAGCACGGCTTCTACGTGATTCATGCGCAAACAGTTAACAAGTGTCAAAAAAAAGTAATGTAGCCAATCAAGAGAGGTCAAGTCCCCTACAGTGTTTTGAAATACAATTTGTCTTGAAATGTTTTCGCGAAATTTCACTACCTCTAATAGTCGATGTATTTGTTTTATTTTTATCTTAGACGGTAAATTTCCGACTGTTGTGGAATATACACATTGTGTTTATTAGCTAGATACCTGCAAAATTCGCGTTATTATTTGGGGATACGTTAACGTTTAAACACGCGTACCTTTGCAATACGTTTTATCATTTATCTGACACGCCCTGGGTAACTCTGCACCGGTAAATGAACACTTCACAATTGTGGGCCCCAATCACGTTCAGTACAGTTAGAAAGGGCGTGGCTTCACATGTATGCAACAGCCAATGGGAAAACGAAGCAGGCTTCGGTCTATACAGCACTGTGAAGTTCAGCCTGATTGCAAATAATGACGCGAATTTTGCATGTCTCTATTTATTACTTACGTGACAATATGTGTTTTAAAAAGGGTGGTTAGTGGATAAAAAATGGCTGAAATAAAAAAAGTAACGAGGGCCTCGAAAGTGCTCACTTTACCGTGAACAGGCTATAGTTACCTGTTTGTGTGGAGATGGTGGCCTCATCTCGTTTTGCCTGTGCCGGATGTCATTCAGCGCTGAACCTGTCATCCTTCCACTGGCTGTGACCCGCCGCTTGCAGAATACTAATGGCCATGCCTCGCCCTGGTTCCGCAGCTTGACGGCCGCGAAGCCAAGGCAATTCACGGCCCACCGATGACAATCGCATGTTTTTACCTTTACCTTTGCTCTACGTGCGGAGTTCCTCCAATTTCTCACTTTCATTCATCTGCAGGTCAGCCTTCATGCGCGTATCCTTTATAATCCATTCATCGTTACTTCTCGCTTTGCTCTGAAGCTCTGCTAAAGATCTACTTCCGGGATATTACTCCGCCTCATGCAAACTATTATTTAATAATATAGGCTCTTCAAGGCAAAATGAGCACTTTTGAAAACCCTGCTTATGATCTACTTGCACGCCCATAGTGTATTATTCCGCCACGCGTAAAATTAACATTGCCATGGGTCTCATCACTTTATTTGTGCGTCGGTCAGGTGAAACTGTGAAATTATTAGAAAAATAAACATTTTATAAATCTACCCATTCTTACACTTCGATGCATAAAAAAAAACAGAAAGCGAAATAAATAATTTAAATGATCAGAAATGGTTACCTAACACTTTATATTCGACGTTAAGATACGGAACTACTTCCCATACATTGTTACCAACTTTATTGAGTGCATGTCTCTCAGAGCGCCCGTTAAAATATATCCAGGTAGGAGCAGTGACTTTTTTCTAAGGTTGATTTCAAAAGTGCTCACTTTATCGAGAACAGCCTTTACATTGATTGGTTCCTGATAGTCGTCTCACAGATTTAACACACTTCCAGCAGCGAAGTTCTCGTTGGCCCAGTAAAATTTGGAAGGTAACCTCACACACAGACGTTAGGCAGCCTTTATCGCTTTGAGGTCGGCACACTTTTATAAGGTTTGAAACAAGCAATATTTGAGTTGCCTATACCCACCACTGCAGGGACAGCATGGTCTGGTCTCTGGTCTCAATAACCTCGTCCTATTGGTCTTTCACAATTGGGCCGGCTGTCAGCCAATGGAGTGCCGAGTTTACCGTGTTTCACTCTAATGTTCTTTCGTACGTAACAGCGTGTCCATTTCAGTAACTACGCAGATGTGTGTCCTTTACTTACGAAAATGGTGGGAAATATTATGTTAATACCCAATAAAATTCTGCCAAAAATAGGAAATAAATATGGGTTAATTTTTTTTCTCATGGGCAAAGAAATATTCCAAAAAAGTGTTGACCGAATTATGCTCGGACATAGCTCTCAAAGTGTTAACGACACTAAAGGCTGTTCACTATGAATTTGAGCACTTTCGAAATCAACCTTAGAAAAAAGTCACTGCTCCTACCTGCATTATAATTTGACGGGCGTACTGAACAGTATGCACCCAGTTCAGTTGGTAATGATGGATGGAAACTAGTTCCCTGTCTTATCATTAAATAAGAAGTGTTAGGTATCTGTTTGTAATAACGTATATTATTTCTTTCGCTCAATGTAGTCACAATGTATCGAAGTGTAAATACGACCAGATTTGTAAAATATTTACTTTTCAAATAATCCCACATATTCATCTGACCGACGCATGGATAAAGTGATGAGGTCCAATGCAACGTTAATTTTGCATAAGGCGGAAGAATACACAATGTACAAACAAGTAGATAGTAAGCAGGGCTTTCAAAAGTGCTCATTTTACCGTGAACAGCGTATAAACATTCGTAAATACTGAAATAATTTTTTTTACTTTGTATTTTTAATGCACATTCGTGTAAAAATCAGCAAATTTGTAAAATATTTACTTTGGTAATAATTTTGCAGGGCCACTTGAGCGACGTATGAGTAAAGCGATGAGTTCCATGACAGTGTTAATCGTAAACTTATGGCGAAGAATACACAATAGGTAGGGACACCCGAATTTCGCGTAAAGCGTTCACGACCAGTTGTACTTCATAACACTCTAGTTCAGATCCACCTACGTGATTGGATGCTTCCCGTGTTACGGTTGTTAGGTGTCTGCGCGCGAATCACAGAGGTACAGAATTGAAGTTGCCTAGTTCTGATTGGCCAGTCAATTTGGAAAATTCGTTCCTAAGAAACACGGTTCCAATAACAAAAAGATAAACCGCTGAAACGTCCGGAGGGTATTGAAATCTAAGGTGTTCGGAAATCTTTTTTGGCGAAATTCGGGTGTTCTTAATTATAGGCATACTTGTAGGTCTTATGTAGAGCTTCAAAAAAGTGCTCATTTTACAGTCACTTTACATTATTTATAAGGCGACGCAGTATTTAAATATGACAATATGGCGCCACTAGCCATCAACATGACGGGATGCCGTTAACCAATCAGTGTCTGGTAACTTACTCGCCAGCTAGCAGCCCGGCCAATGGAGAACCTTTCACAGGACGCAGTAGCCAATCAGACATAAGACCCGTTCCCATACAGTGTTTAAAAAAAATTTCCTTCAATTTACGGAAAAGTGCTGGTAAAAACTTATCCAGAGGTGTCCGTAAACTCTCCGTAAAATTACGGACTCATTGATTTCTAAAAAACAGACTCTTCATAAAATTCACGGAACCTCTCCGTTTATTCCGTATTTAGTTATCTGTACTTCTAGTTTAAATCATTTTTGATATCTATTTTATTTTAACTTCCATTATGTGGGTGTTCTACTGTATATAAAGAAGAGATTTTTAAAAAAGTTAAAATATTTAATACTCAAGTAAGATTCGAACCCGAGTCAAAACACAGCAAGTTCACGACCCTAACCACTTACTTACAACTCTCACATGGTGAATCTGGTATAACTTTTGAATCTTTATATTAGTCACATATGCAAACTTTTTTTATTTTTTAGTTAGTATTAAAGTTAGTGTATTTTGAAGTGTTACAGATGCGTGTTGCTATTTTTCGATGTTTGAAAGAACAGGTTCTATAGTGGCATCAAAGGAACCGCCAGGGCATTTCGTCTGCTGTGTGCCAGGGTCTTGGAAGCGGATTTGAGCGCAGGCCGACCCAGCTGCCTCGCTGCAGAGGCGTTAGGGTCGCGACCTGCTCCGACGACGAGACGGCCGTAAAACAATTAAGCACAGCGTCTCGGCGCCATTTCACACGGCGTCGTGCGTGCGTGTCTGTGTCGTAACAACGACCGAGACGAGCCCTCTATCGGCCTCTCCTCTCTCTCTCTCTGTCCGCCGGGTTTAATAGTCGTCAACGTGGCGTCGACCTTCTGAGTCATGTAGCGTCTCCCCGCCTCGCGAAATTTATCGCCTTTTTATTTCCACTTCTCCCCCCCCCCCCCCTGACGCTCTGACTAACACCACCAGAGCCAATTACAAGCCACGACTCGCATTTGTGCTGGAGTGCCGCAGCATGTCCCTAAATTGGGGATGAAAGACCATTCCATGAAAATACTTTGTCCAGTGACGCCCAGCTGGAATCGAGCGAACGATCACTGTAACACGAGTGAAGAGATTTAAAGGTTGTTCACGATAATGTGAGCACTTTTGAAATCAACCTCAGAAAAAGTCACTGCTCCTTTCTGCATATAGTTTTACGGGAGCACTGAGGGACATGCGGCAAGAGAAGTTGATAATAATAGATGGAAAATAGTTCAATAACTTAACGTCGAATAAAAACTGTTAGGTAACCATTTATAACAACTTAAATTATTTATTTCGTATTCTGTTTTTTTTTTTAATGCACCGAAGGGTAAAAATTACCAGATTTGTAACATATTTTCTTTTCTTATAATTCCACAGTTTCACCTGACCGACGCATGAATAAAGTGACAAGGCCCATAGAAATGTTAATTTTACACAAGACGGAGGAATACACAACGCCCATACAAGTAGATCTTAAGCAGGGCTTTCAAAAGTGCTCATTTTACCGTGAACAGCCTATAGGCGTGTTACGTATACGACTTAAGGTCTTATCCGCATTAAAGGGTTTAGGGGCATATCTGAAATGATAGTTAATGGTAGTGCTTTTATGGTAACTGAAGGGGTTTATTATGGCTTGAGAAAAAAGAATAACAACAAAGCATTTACAGTTTGCATGACGCTGAATGTGTAAACACGCGGGAGAGCTACAATAACTGATATTCATTTAAGTTACAACTAAGTTTGTCAAGCATGGTTTATAAGTTATCTATCATGGACAGTTCCCACCTTATTCTTGATGCCGGAGGCTGTATATAGTGCCTGCTAGTTGGATGTGGAAATATGCCGGGCCCCGCCATACAGTGGCCTATATCGGTGCGTCGTTTAGGCGTCCATCACCCCAATCGCTGGCTTGTGGCTAGGTTTTTGCAAGCGGCCTCGTCTGGTGGTTGCCGCAGTAAGTTTTCGCAATTCCTGACTTTGCTCTGAAGTTGTGTTGGTGGGTTCATGTAAGGATTCCCCGTTATGGCTCTTCTATACGATCATAACAGGCGGCTCTTAACATCCAGATCTTGAGAGTTGATGAGGGCAAAGCGCATTGAGTATGTAGCAGCCCCGGAATGCAAGGGCGGGAGAAACACGATATCCCCGAGAAAACCCTCCGATCGGCTGAATCGTCCGGCACTTTTCCAACTACCGAAAATGAGGAGTGTCCCGGTCGGACATTGAACCCAGCTCGTCTAGGTAGGAGAGGCGCAGTCTAATCGCTCAGCCACCGCTGCCACCAAATAATACAATATTACGAAATAGCTTATCATTGGACACAGTAGTTCACGGCGGGAAATGTTTACTATATGCTATTCACGGTAAAGTGAGCACTTTTGGAAGGCCCCCCTCTATTGGAATAATGTTCAGTAAACGTATTTTGTTTTAACCTTAGACGTTCAGTTCCGAGCGCGGCGGAATATAAAACATTGTGTTTATTACTTACATGGCAATATTTAATTTTAAAATGTTGTAAAAGGAGCGAGGAAGCGATACGGGCGACACTAACAAACACGCCTAGTGCCTTATCGCTCCTAAGTGCAAGACGTGCAGTGTTTACGTCCTAACGCTTTACTGTGTAAACTAGATCTGTAACTGTGGGGTTTTATTACACGCGATGGAAGTACACAGATCAAACTACCTGCGTATAATCGTACATTTATCTTACCACTTAAAGAAACTTCATAGGCAAGATTTAAAAATGCTATATTTGACCACTTTCAAGATTTTTTTTCTCCATTAATACGCTTACGAAACTTTGTATTTCCAGAAAATGTATTAACCGAAACACGAATTTACGCGCAAACAATGATTTCACAGAAAACGTTTCACTACATAGGATCCTTAAAAGTGTTCACTTTACCGTGAACAGCATATAGTTATTGTAAAGTTTCAGTACAGAATAGACCATGTATACAGAGGTGAACTGGCATGGCGGTTCATTTGATATGAGCGTATACAGTCGATTACTGGCTGCGCGAGTCTCTGGGAACTGCCTTGTGTCTGATTGGCTACTGCGCGCTGCGGGAAGATCACATCCTGGCTGGGTTGTCGACAAGCGAGTAAATAACCAAGCGCTGATTGGTGAATGGCGCTCCGAGATGTTATTGACCAGTTACGCCATTTTGCTGGCGCGTACTATTGTAGTTCGCCGTATAAGCTGTCGTTTCAGTTTCGCTGTAATGTGTAAACCTCTGAACATTTAGTATCGCCAAGTTGGCAGCGAAGAAAATAAAATAGTCCTAACACTTGTCGTCGTATTGCGAGGGCAACGTTTAAATTGATGTCTCTAGGCTGTCCTGCTCATGAATTACTTGTATGCACGGTGTGTATTCTTCCGCCTTATGAAAAATTAACATTGCCATGAGCCTCATCACTTTATTCATGCGTCGGTGAAGTGAAACGGTGAAATTATTAGAAAAATAAATGTTTTACAAATATGCTCATTTTTACAATTCGATGCATAAGAAAAGCTAAAGAAATAATTTGAGTTATCCCAAATTGTTACCTGTCACTTTTTTCGACGTTAAGATATGGAACTACTTTCCGGCCATCGTTACAAACTTTACTGGGTGCATGTCACTCAGTGCGCCCGTTATAAATACTTTTTTCTAATGTTGGTTTCTGAAGTGCGAACAGACTTTAGCAAGGTTAAAGGTTGTTGTTTTATCCACATTGAATGGTCTGTTCGTGGTTTCTTAACAGTTTTAGAATCAAACGTTTTGAAAATCACACCATATATGACGTATTTTCTAATTATTTTATGTATCACAAGCGTTTTATACTTGTGTTTGCGTTAAAGTGCTTTATTTTCGGGCAAACTGAAATTTCATTAATACTTTATCTATAAATTACAGAATTTCGTTTGTAATTAATGTAAATTAAAATATTGAGAAAGCAGGTGTGTTAGTAATGCGTAGTAAGAAACAGTTCTCATGCAAGATATTATTTCACTGAGTACGCATGAACGCGGTTCGTTGTCGTGTTGGCGAAATGTTCTAGATTCGGACAAGCTTTGTTTGCGCGAGGCGGAGGAATATCCTGGATGTAGCACTTCATCAGTGGCTTCCGAAAAAGTTGCAAGTGACAGCAGTTGAATAAGAATTTGCACATGGGCTAAGTAGAACGTCTGCACGCCTAACGATTCCACGATTTCTCTCGGGCGATGCGTTAGTTGAGTTCAGATAATACTGAATCCGCCGCGTATAGCTGGTTCCACAATAGTGCGACGCGATGGACCACGACGAGCTACGCTCAAGCGATGATCTGTCTGCGACGGACGCCGTCTCAGATGGTGCTGCTGTCTAGTTACATTTCCAGAGCTCAAAAGACACGCGTAGAAAGTTGAAACTGTATGTTTGAAGTGGTAGAAAATAAAAACAGGGTGGTATGAACCCAATGTGTGATATGAAAACTACCGGGAACGAGACATAATAAGACGGAGGATAATTATTTTGATATTAATAAACGAATTTTATGACATTGTCCATATATATATATATAACAAGCCTTGTCTTCTATATTTTGCACATCTACGCACCAATAATAATACAAATACGAAAACGTCGGCATAAACGTGATCGTCGATTTCTTAAAAAAAAAAAAACATTCTCATTGTAAAAAAAAACATTTATTCTTCTTCTCCGTCGCAGAGTGACGCCGACAATTTGCTTCATCCTGATTGGCTACCGTTCATCGCAACGCAACTCATAGCACTATTGTGGAACCAGCTCATGGTGGAAGGATACAATGCCGTCAGAAATAGCTCATGGAAAGGCTTTCGAAAAAGTGTTCACTTGACTGTGAACAGTCTATAAGTGCGAACACGGAGCTCAGCAGAACTGGTATTCCAGTAGCAATTCGTGTGGGCGACTCAATTCTGGCCCGTCTTTGCTGTCAAGCAAAACTAATTAGAACTGACCTTTTAAGTGTTAATCTACACGAGCGGGCCCGCCCCTAATCGCCTTTCAAGATAGCCTCCCAGCCGTAACTGCCTTGCAGTAATTGATTATCTTTTAAGACACGTTTCAGTCCCCACTTCGTATGCCACTTTGTAGACGTGTAGTTGCGGGCCAGTAAAATGTATTCACTACCCATTTAAGTAGTTCTCGTTTTAATATATTGCCCACACGTAGATATCATTCGAAAACGCTTGTTCGATGCAACTAAATATACGTAATCACTAGAGAACTGCAGAATTCGTGTTATTATTTGAGGACAGTTTAAACTTGAAACACTTTAACCTTTGCAATACGTTTGTCACTGGGCCATACTTTATTTGAGACGGCCCGGGTAACTCGGCGCAAGTAAATTAATACTTCATAATAAGAGTTAGTGATTTTTCGCGAGAAAATTTAGAGTACACGAGACTTGAATACTTTAAGCACCCAACAGCAGTTTATCTATCGTCATTGGCTGCTGTATACCTGGGAAGGCGTTTTCATATTTGACCGGGCCACTCAGAATTCGGCAACATCGGCACGGATCCTACGTGATTTGTGTGCAGACAGTTAATACGTGTCAAAAAGTAACTTAACCAATCAGGATAGGTGAACAACCCTACAGTGTTTTGAAATTATAACTTGTCTCGAAATATTTTCGCGAAATTTCACTACCCCTATTCATATTCGTGTACCCCAATCACGTACAGTTCACTCAGAAAGGGAGTGACTTCACATCTAGGCAATAGCCAATGGAAAAACGACGCCGGCTCGAGTATATACAGTACTGTAAATTTTAGCTTGATGGCAAAAAAAAAAAAACAACACAAATGTTGCATGTCCCTATTAATCAGTTGTTGGGGACAGTGATACTTCGCGAAAAGATCTCGTGGCAAGGTACTTTAGAAGATATTTTAACACGACTCCAGGGGTGTATTCGAATTCGTGAAGGCTGGAGGTCTTAATAAAACAATAGAGTTAAATTTGATATCTGTAAAAATGTATTTATTATAATGCTATAAATATTTACACAGCTATTATTCACAACATCAAACTAAAGGTTATTCACGATAAAGTGAGCACTTTTGAAATCAACCTTAGAAAAAAGTCACTGCCCCTTCCTGCATATATTTTAACGGTTGCAGTGATTAGCATGTGCCTAGTAAAGTTGGTAATGATGGAGGGGAAAGTAGTTCCATATATTAACGTCGAATAAAAAGTGTTAGGTAACCATTTGTCTGTCGCTGTCTGTTTTATTTAATGCATCGAAGCGTAAAAATGGCCAAAATTGTACAATATTTACTTTGCTAATAATATCACAGTCTCACTTAATCAACGCATGAATAAAGTGATGAGACCCATGGTAATGTTAATCTTACATAAGGCGGAAGAACACGCAACGTGTATACAAGTAGATCTTAAGCAGGGCTTTTAAAAGTGCTCATTTCACCGTGAACAGCCTTGATATACTCGGGTGTGCAAACGAAGGTGGAGGCTAACGAAGAGTTCTCTGAACCCACGAATTATCTCTGGTCTGTGATGACCAGGAATTTTCTCTTCATACCTACTCGCGAGCGAGCGGGCGGATGGAAAAATTGTTCGTGCCACGGTCTAGAGGAAAATCTCCCCCAGCTGGATTCACGAGCCGTCCGAGGGAGTGCGCCCCCTTCGCCGGACAACACACGTGCCTCGGTCCTGACATCTGCACATCGCCTGCGTCTTTTGTTGCCTTCTTCACGCGTCCATATGCACCCGTCGCTCCGGCTATACAGCCGCCGCAGTAAACTGAGCAGTTTTACCATTTTTCGTGCGCGAACATTGCCGGCGGTTACAAACAGGTAAAGGCTGTTCACGATAAAACGAGCACTTTGAACGGCACAGCGTCACGGCGCGTAGGACCTCATTTATTAGACAAAAATCTTTCTTTTTCGCGTCATAATTTCAGTTTTAGAGGTAGCCTATTATAAAAACATTTCTGATTATAGGAAATTTTCAATTTACTAGTTCTTTAATACATCTGTATCTACACTGTAAACATTTTCCCGGTAAAATTCCTAAACTGTAATTGGACATCACGCTGCAGATATAGGAATGTTTAGCGTCGCTACTATACAAAGTAGGGAACTTCCCTACGCATTTGACTGTTTCCTGAGCAAATGTACGAACGCTTATAATAAAGGTAAAGGGAACATATTACCATTCCGTATTTCTCACCAGGCATATACACTGCTATGGTAAATTTACTAATAATTTCTTAAAGTGTAACTTTCGCTGTGTGTTATTTCCTGCTTGCAAAAAGGCAGGAACTTATTCGTAAACGATGTGCCTGACTTTTTACAACTAGCAGATAGTACGATTGAAATTAACCACAAGAATATTGAACAATTCTAAAATGCAAATATTCTTTAATCGTACATTGCAAGTAACTACTATGGTTCCTAGATAATGTTCACGCGGAAACGAAGAATTTCCTCAAAAAGTTGTTTTTATCAAGCCTTCCCTATTTCTAAGTATTAAGTGTACGTCCTAGGTAGGGACCAAGGGGGATATATATATATATATATATATATATATATATATATATATATATATATATATATATATATATATATATATATATATATATATATATATATGTGTATATGTGTATATATATATATATACACACACACACACACATTTGGAGAGGCCCTGGTATAGGGCAGGGTGCAAAGCGAGGTGAAGCCAGTTATAGGCTGTTCACGGTAAAGTGAGCACTTTTTAAGGCCGTCCCAACAGGCTTTAACCACTAATAAATATATCTTATTGTAGCATCAGGCATTAAATTTTGAGGGTGGAGAAATGTATACTCAATGTTTATTCATCACATTGATGGTGTATATTAAAAAGCAACAGGAAGATGGAAATAGGATGAAAGGGAAAGTTAACAAGGGCCTTAAAAAGTGCTCACTTTACCTTTAACAGCCTATATCGGCCGTAGTTGGCCTCGCACTGCCGAAAAATCCTTCAAACTTAACTCGCTATCACTCAGAAACTATTCAACCAAATGAATTGAAACTTTTTTCTGGCAAATCGTCGAACCTTTCTGCCGATTATGTCGTAATTATATGCCCGGAACTTTAAATATTTTTATTTTAAACAATGATATAGTTTCGTGTTGCTGATAATTTCTGCAAATGCGCAGAGGAATAAGTAGCGCCGTGGTACAGTTTTTGTTTCTAAAGATAGGCGGGTGAACATCGCGTATCAAATGGACACGAAGCATCAAATTTCATTTATATTACTCTCTCAAACCATTTATCCTCGTGCTTATCTATTGGCGGCGTGTTAAAGTTGAGAAATTTTTCAGCCCCTTACTACAGCGGCAGAATACACTTCTGTTTAATGTGAGGAGCGCGGTTACAGTAAAAACTCTATGGATATGTTATGGCAGGCTTATTCTGAATTATTCAATTAAATTGTTACCAAAGTGAAATACTTTCCTACACATCTGTAAATTAATAAAAAATAATAATATTGTAACCTAAAACAACACACTCGTGTAATTTCGTATAATCACTTCCATCGCGTATTTTAAATCAACGATGTGTTGAATAACGTATCACATAAACTGGCTGGTATGTGTATATATTCAAGCCGTTTCATTCCTTGTGGTAGCCTGTTAAAGCTGGGAAATATTCCAGCGGTTCAAGGCAGCACAACTGCATTCTCTGTTTAGTAGCTGTTAAAAGGAATTCGGTTTTGTTTGCCGCAAGTCATAAATTATAAATTAGCTTAAAGCATATTTACAATTGCTGATATTGATAATTTATTTATCATACGTCGACTGTTTGAAATCACTTGCAAGATGCCATATGTATTTAATAGTCGTTTTGGTTTCGTATTACATTTATTATTACCAACTATTTTAAATGAACACTTAGCACTTTGTAAAGTGGTGGGAACTAATAGTTTGCTATGATTGTTTTTGCGTTGTAAGTACCCTGGTAATGTTAAAGTTTACTCATTTTGACACTTTTCCACAGGGAAAATACCTTCAGTCACGTGTTCGAATACATAGCCGACTGAATAATTTAATGCGAAACACATATTATGGTTAGAGACGTGCAAAATTCGCGTTAGTAATTGGTGACACGTTAAACTTTAAACTCGTGTACCTTTGCTATACGTTTGTCATTGGAGCATAATTTATCTGACACGTCCTGGGTGATCCTGCGCCAATAAATGAACACTTCACATTTGTGTTCCCCAATCACGTGCAATTCAGTCAGCAAGGGCGTGGCTTCACATCTGAGCAGCAGCCAATGGAGAAACGACTCCGGCTCCAGTGAAGTTTAGACTGACGCCGAATAATAACGCGAATTTTGCATGTCTCTCATTATGGTTCATACAAAGCGTTACTAGGCTATTATAAATTATAGATGGTTACTTCAAAATTCGCAGCACTCACGTAGATCAGTTTAAAAAAGAGTGATGACAAATCTTAGAAGTGAAATACATGAGAGTTATTTGAAGTAAACCTGTACACATCAGAAAGACTACACTCTGCCTAACCGTGTCATATCAAGTGATCTGTATATAATGTGGTTCCCACAACACATCATAGTGATATATAGAGAATGAGTGCTCTAGGTATAGATGCTTGAAGGAAAATAATGTATAGAAACCTGTGGAGTGTTTTTATTTTATTTCATATATAATTAGTACAATATTATGTTTAGCATTTAACTTATGCGTATATGTATACAAATACATTTGAGGAACAAAAATATTGTAATAATTGTATTTGTGTCCATAATATTTAGTTACATTTTACAACTGCGTGTACTTAAATAATTTACATCTTCGATTACTCTAGGTGATGACAAAATTGTAAGACACTTATCGACTTCGCATAGGGACAAAAATACGGCAGTCATTTACATACACACTAAATAAACTTATATTAGGTGTAATGGTCAATAATCTAAATATGGTATTGCTATGAGTTTGCACAGGCAGCAGAAGAATATATGTATAAACACAATTTGCACTAACTTCAAATAGTGTAGTAATAAATAGTATCGGGCGTTAGAGTGCGTCCATATATACCTACATACATATATGCATACATTTATAAAGTATTGTGAAAATTCGTAAAACATTACACATGTTTAAAAAATGCTGTACATAAACAAACTTCTACAATATTAATGATTTTCCAAAACATATTAGTACACCATAAAATTGCTTCGAGGTGGCAGCTCCGTCGATATTTACGTATCTTGCATATTATAAGGTGTTCGGGGATTTTCAATGTCAACAGTGTTTATAACCATATAATTTTGTTAGCTGAATATGAGTCCCACATTTGTAACGTTTTATTACGATGTAAGTTTTTTTTACCGAGCCCTAAATACATTGAACTCTTCATTGATTTTTGAAAATGACAAGTCTGCTTAAAAGTGAACGTACCTTTTCCCCTGTCAGTACGTGATTGAGCTCTTTTGTCGCGTGATGGAGTCTAAGATCAAAATAACACTTGATAATTTCCTTTACTAAGCCATGGACGTGTCCTGAGAAAATACTGAAATTCCTGCTGTGCTGGTCTAGATTATAAAAACTACTTCTTTCGCTAACAGTTTTTGCTGCAGATAATAATGTCTGGGCACTTAGATGTGCATATAAATTTTTACTGTTTTTCTGTGTACATCTAAAATAAGTTTATGTTATTCTGCATATTTCTACATCATATTTTGAGGGTGATATCAAGCCACCTTTAGTTTTTTGTCTTAACAAGTGAGTAGTGTTCGTCGTTAGCAAACAGCACATCGACACAAACTACATAGTCTAATTTTTTTGATAATTTAAACACCACAAATCCAGCTAGATATGGAATAACAGTTTCAACATATAATCTTAGACTTGAGAAATCCGCTGGAAGATTCATGACGCTTTCTTTACTAGGTTGTGTAGTTTCTATGCCTAGAAGTTTGTTTGTTAATGGGAGAGTTGACGTATGCAATATGTATGCCAGAATTTAAAGAAATATTGCCTTTTTCTGAAAACCACACTTGATTTTTTACTAAACTTTTTTTGTATGCTGCCTTAAATTACCTAGCAGAATGATTATTGTTTGAACCAAACTGTCTTCGGATACAACCATAAAACACCTCAATGTGATCTTGGCTCAACTTTTTTGTCAGGATATAGCTAAGAATATTTTTTTCGACAGCTATAATATCAAACATTGTGATGACACTCTATATACTAATAAGGAAACCAAGGGACCCAGTTGTACGTGGTGATTTTAGAATGCCTTTACGCTCAGAGCCATCAGGTGCTAAACTGTACGCCTTTGCTTCATTTAAGAAGTTGAGCCAGGAAGTTTTATTGGTTTCCTTCAGATGCGATTTATAAGTTCTGCAAATGGGACTGGATGAATGAAGAGTATCAAACAATCTGTCAAATATCCTAATGAATCTAACTGTGTCTAATGCACCTTGAAACTCTGGAAGTCGTAAATCAGCTTCTCACATTCTAAGAGCATGTGCAACGGATGAACTTAGCACTTGTGCTACTAGCCGAACTTTAATTTTTTGCCTTTCCCATTGTACGTGAGCTTTAGTTAATTTCGTTCCCATTTTCAGGCCTTCTTTGTCTTGCAATCTTTCCAAATCTGGTTTCGAATCCTAACGATTTGTACAGCCGTGCGCACTAACAGGAAATGACCAGTGTAACACACCAGACATACGCTGCTCAAGTATGGAAGACACAGTGGCTGTGTTCCCTAGAAATACGCTCTCGTCCTCTTCATTTTCATCCCTTGTTCGCCTCCGGCCGGCTTCGCCCCCCATCGTACCCATGGCCTCTCCAGTTATTCTATAAATCATCCTTGGTAGAGACGAGTGCTAAATGCGTCTCAGAGCTCAGTCCCTTACGCCTTCAGTGGATGCATGTATCGCTGCAGAGAGGTTGGGCAGCCATGGATGCCGTACCTTCAAAGAAGTTAAACCGAGCCTTAAGTACCCACTCATATAGGCTGTTCACGATAAAGTGAGCACTTTTGAGACCCTAGTTACTATTATCCTGTCAGGCAATTTTTATCCTTCCACCACTTTTCAAAACAAGTATTAGCATGTGAGTAATAATCACAGTGTATATATCACACCGGACTCGAAAGTTAACGCGTAAGGCTACAGCTATTATTATTATTATTAATAATATTCCCGTGTCAGAAACATGCATATTTACACATTAACAAAAATCAAATAATATTGGACCAAAACTTGGCCACTTCCAATGGCCACTTTTCCGAGGCCTGGTGTAGGTTATCTTGCGCACAGGAGGCTGGACACAGTCGACACTGGAGCATGTGATCTTCACAGCCACACTTGATGTTGCCGTCCTTAGCGTAGCCCCATCTTACCAGAATAACCTCGGATCTGCCCACTCCTCATCTCAGCCTATTCAGACACTTCCACGTCAGCCATCCCGTGTCGTGGCCAGGTGGTCAAGTTTCCAACCAGAATTTGTGTTCATGGCAGAGGTCACGAACGAGATAGCATGGATGAAAGGCCTGTTGGGCGAGCTAGGTCCGACACGATTCGTTGACATACCATGCACAACTGTACGATGCGACAATCAAGGGGATATCAGTCAAACACTAAATCACGTAATGTCTGAAAAGGTTAACCATGTTGATGTAAAGTTCCCTTATGTGAGAGAATATGTAATGCAAAATCTGATTAAATTTGATTATGTTTCTACTAAGCTCAACCTAGCAGGCATGGAACGGCTACAATAAAATATATTCATTGACTCATATTACAATTGAAAGAGCTTCAAAAAGTGCTCACTTTACCGTGAATAGCCTATACCGCGTCGAATTATGCCGGTGGACTCTGACCCTCCACTGCAAACAGAAGAAAAGGAATCCTTTTTTACTGCGACTTTTTATTGGCAGTCCCTCTTCGTGAGCAACTCCCCCCCCCCCCCCCCCCGTCTTCCTCCTCGTCACCCACACCAGTTCGTAAACCCCGTGACTTGTTTACGACCCGGGCTTGAAAAATAAGAGGAGGCAGGGAATGAGATAAACTCATTTTGAAATGAACATTAAACACTAAAGGAGGCCGACTGGCAGTGAAAAGTCCCATGATTGCAATAAGGGTCGTACGCCGGATATTAGATGGAAATATGTTGATAGTCTTCGCCCAAGTGAAGTTTTGTTATAGTCTTTCCATGTTAATTTCTCACTTTTTTAAAATCAAACCTTTGAAAAACCACCCCATGTAAGACTTATTTTATTGTTTCCTAAATCTGTCGCGTGTCACAAGCGTTTGATACTTCTATACATATATTCGGTCAATAAATTATAATATTTCGCTTATAATTAATATGGATAAAACGGCGACAAAATAGGTATGTTGGCAATACCTAGTAATAATTAGTTCTCATTGAAAATATTTTAACTGAGTGCGCACGAACGTGGGGTGTGTTGTGCCTTCGGTGCAATTTTCTATGCTTAGTTGAGCTTTGCTCCCATGAAGCGGAGAAATATCTCTTCAATTTAATGTCTTACTAATTTACGGCACAATATATATATACATCACTGCAGCTAGAGGGTTGTTGGGCATTTCCTAAGAATTTTATTTTAAAGCTTCTAGCTCACATCCGGCTATAGGCTGTTCACGGTAAGTGAGCACTTTTGAGGCCCCAGTTACTTTTTTCTTTCAGCAATTTTTTATCCTTTAACCATCATATTAAATAAATATCGCCACGTCAATAATAAACACAGTGCTCACTTTACCGTGAACAGCGTATATAAGGGAGTATTGTGACGACGCACAGTGGTCAGAAATGTAGTTCTCCGCGCCAGAAATGAGGAAAACCTTGAGAATTATTTGACACTCTTTGTAATACATATTATAAAGTGTATTCGTCAAATTCAGTAGCAGGAGTAACTCTGTTCTATGCTGTAAGGTAATGGTTTCACTATAATACTTTACAACTTGTTAAACTGCTCAATCCTCCAAGAACACGCCGCATTGTACGTTAGTAAACTACTAACGTCAATTGAAACAATATGGCTTTTAAAAATGCTACCTAATAGTACTCTCACGTTTGTAAATTATATAAATGCACTTTGAGTAATTTTGAAATCCACAGAAGCTTTCGTAAACAAACGGGATTATTAAATTGATAAATGTCTCTCTCTGTCTCTCCCTGAAAATAATATGACAGGTTATTAGACTTTTAAACAATTACCATTGTTAAACATTTGTCATGATTACTTTGATGAGAAATTAATATGTGGAGACTATCCATATTGAACAGGACATTAGTATGACGAAAAATATATAACGTTTATTTACATTGGAAATTATGTAATGTCTTTCGAATTCACAGCAAATAACTTCTTTGCAATACGATATTTAGAAGAAATGTACGAAATGCATACTTTTGCGTACACTTATTTTATCCTGGTAAATAATAATTTTCGTAAAGGTGAGTTTAAGAAAATGAGCAGTTATCGAGTGATTGAGAACTACGCTGTTGATACTGCACACCGTGTTACGTTGTCCTACACAGTAAAAATGCGAAACATTGTTACAGGCAATCAAATGAGAATATTCCTAAATAATTTAGGATTTATTCAATGTACGCTTCCTATAATTCCCTACCCATAATCCATAATCTATTTAACTGTTCATTTCTTCTTCAGTCCTCAAACTTCACTCTACGTCATCCTGTTTTTCATTTCCTCTCTATTGTTTTTCTTCAAAGAGAAGTACCTCTACATTTTGTGCTTCCTTCATCACAATCGCCTTCTTTCTTTTTGTCCGCAACTTCTTCTTCTTCCTGCAGGAGCTGCTTGAAGACATTACAAATTTCGGGTCACAGTGATTTCGGACTTTTTCAGGTTTTTTTTTTTACAGTAACTTTCCGGATGTGACAGACACTAGTCGAAGAGGAAAAAGTGAAGTGAGAATAATCTTTTATTACTAGGTTCTGAGAAAGAACATGGCTGGTCCTGCCTGTTCAGAGTCGATGTCGTTTGTAGACGACTGCCACTTTCGCATGTAACGTGACTGTCCAGAACTACCTACCGACAAACTCATATTTTACTTAACTTCTGTAGTATATTGCACTGAGGCACACCTAGAACTTTAAGGTTGAAGTAAAGCCACTGCCTATAGAACACTGCACCTTACTGTACAATGTGAAGAACTCATAGAAAGTAGTACAGACACCATAAACGTTGTCAGAATAGTGCGATTTTAGCTTTATATGAAAGAATAATGTATATATTGCGCAACATTATAAAATATTTTACTAATATATAATTTTTAAATGCAAAAAAAATCGATTAAAATAGTCTGTATTTTTTAACTAAATTTAAGCGCATTTCGATTCCTGACGCTACAGAAAGCAGAGTTTGTAAGAAGATCTTCGCCATGGAATATCGTTGTAATGTTTACTATGATTGTGTGTAAGAGAAATGAAATAATAATGTAGCAAATAATTTTTATGTGCATCCATTTGTCAAAAACATTTTTGGCTGAAACTGACATAAATAAAGTTAATTATAAAACTGTACTGTGATTTTATTACACATGATCACAGTAAATATTATGACAATTTTTCTTGAAGAAGATTTTCTTGCAAATTTTGCTTTCCGAAGCATCCAGTACGGAAATGCGCTTAAATTTGGTTAAAAATGCAGACTACTTTAATCGATTTTTTTGTTACATTTAAAAAGTATATTTTAGTCAAATATTTCATAATGTAGCACAATATATAAATTCTTCTTTCATGAACGGCATAAAACGCAGTTTTATGACAATATTTATGTTGTCTGTATTACATTTTCGTGAGTACAGCGAGATGCAGTGCTTCATAGGCAGTTTCTGTACTTCAACGTTAAGTATCGTCTTAGCTGTGTGGTTCAAGAGATCTTGCTAAGGCATTTCACGCGAAAGTTCCACCGGTGGCGCTATTCTTTCTCGAGTACGTTTTCTTCTCAGCTTCCATAACGTTTGAGGTATGAGGGGTAGACATCAGCATCGTGACATTTGTAAACGTTTCGAAGTAACACGTGCATATTACATAGACATGTTGTCTTCTAAAATAACGGCAGGTACTTCACCAGGTGTGTACCGGATATTGGTTTACAGATCTTAGTATTTGTCCCATCCTTCGTGATGGAATGCTATCGCCAGAATACAGTTTCATCACGCTCCCTTCGCAATTCCACTGATGCAGGTTTGACAGTGTGTTACATACATATCCCCTGCTTCCTTCGCCTGGACTCGCTGTGACGACTCATTGCCACGTTTATCAGCACTCAAGTTGTTTTACTTCTCACTTGATGCTGAGCCAGCTTTCATCGTAAAATATATTTATCCTTGCTACCTTGAATATGACAACATATGAAGCAAACTTCTTGAGAAAGGAAGCAACCAAGCTAATGATTTAAATATATTTCCTCGATGCTGCTTTTGGGATATCATCAAGAAATCATATGGACTATAACGTTAATCAACGTAATTATGCAAACCCTATTTTCCTAATATATGTTAATATAATCATTTGTAATTAACTTTAAAATATACTTCAGTTCAAGAAATTTGCTTTTATGGTCGTGTCTTATAATTTAATTAAACTAATACTTATATGTATTACATGACGAAGAGGGAAAATACAGATAAACAATATCTGGGGATTCAAGATTGATTTTCTGCAACATTCCATATTTATTTTCAAATCTTTTGCTGCATCAAATGCCCTTCCTCCAGAATTTAACGTACAAAAGGAATAAGTTTTAAAAACTTAAGTTCTCAGAGAATTTTCGCATATTTATCTAAATCAATTTTCCGAAGAGAAGTAGTAAAATGCTGGAAAACCTGCTCTTTGGTGCTAGTTGTGACGAACAAATACAAGTTCTACACCACTGGTCGAGAAACCATATCAAAGTCTCTAATCACAAAATTCATATGACATATACTATATCTGAACTACCGAAACGTGATTTAACTTTCTAAAATTTAGTCAGACTTGACAGACTATTCACCCAAAAACAAAATGACTGCATCATATTCACAATAAATACACACTACTCGCACCTTATCGTAAAGTTTGGCTGCAAGAAAGGACGTGTTAGCTAAAGTTTCCGGCGCGAGTCACTAGCAGCAAATCGATAATACCTCTGAACAAGCGGATACACAAAGCTGAGGTTTCGCCTACGCGACTGCTATCGACAAGGTTGCTGCTACAGCTGTTCGATATCATCAAAATATAATATAGCTATTTTCCCAAACAGTTACTCTGTATTTTCGATATATCGATAATACAGAAATAATCAATAATACATAAATACTCAATGATACCGAAATAATTGCTACTACCGAAATTAATTGATAGTAACGAAAATTTTGATAGCACCGAAAATTTCGATAATACCGAAAACTTTGATAATGCTGAAAACTTTGATAGTACCGAAAATTTAGATAATATCGAAACATCGATATTCCGATATTTTTTCAAAGTTTCATATAGTTCGGCAAGTTATTTTCATATCGATAATTATCGATATATCGAACAGCCCTGGTTGCTGCGTGAGGGCTGCTTTGGGACAGCTTAGCTAGCCACTTATTATCAAAATGCTGCTAAACAGGCAGCTGAAGCTTCACATATGTCTCCCCAACATACAAAGCTACACTTTGGTCGTGATATCGTCTGTTCGTTTGTGTTCGCTCTTTTCGTATTATGAATTTTTCATTGCGGAATTTTACCTTAAATCACTGTTTTTCTAATAGCTATAGTTAATTTAAAAAATAACAGAAAATAATTCTGGTATGTTTTATTTTGAAGCTTAAATGTGATGTATTTAATTTAAAGTAAAATATAGAATTTTATTATTGTTTGAAATTGAACATCATCATTTTCAATTTGTGTACTTAGTTACGTAGATAACAGAACCTATGTGACACCGCGCCTCTGTAAGTCGAGGAACTTGTGGAAGACAGAAGATTGAACCATTGGTTAAAAATGTGTGGAAATGTAGAAGAAACGTAGTTGCAAAAAAAAACCCGCCCGCTTTGAACTTTGTGCGAGAATGTTCAATATTGGGAAGTTAGGCGCGGACAGTTAGATTTTGAACTGCTGTACGGCGGTGGGAAATAGCATAATACAAGCTTCTAGTTTGTTCAGTTTGTTCAGAATTTTAAGCGCTAGGTTTTTAACCCGTTCAGTACCCGCGGCCATGATTGAGGACTGTTGCACATGAAGTATAGTTATGGTCGTTGCTGTACACGAGAAGTACTCAGTGGCCAGTGTTTTGAGAGCCTCCGTCGTGGGAACTCTGATTTGTGATTGGACAGTGCTGACGTCAACGAACACGGAGTACGCCCTTCTCTGGTTGCGAGAAACATGCTCGACACAAGTACAGTACCCGTGAAAAAAAAAAAAAAAACTGAACGATTACAACACTTCAGCTCTTTAAATTAATTCGAGACTGAAAGGGTTAATACAGCAATCTGATCGGAAAAGATACAGATTGTCGCTGTAGTTTGCAACACTGTTTTACAGAAGAATAAATATGTTGAACAGAGGCTGGGCTTCCGACAGCGATCTTTGTTGGCTTGGAATTTTTAGCGACCGCATTTGTGTTTCAATGATCAAAATTACGAAATTGACTCAGCTGATTTCAGTGATATCCACATAATGGCAATACAAGGTTCCTGACTAATGGATTATGCTACGGGGGGGGGGGGGGATCGAAAAGGAGTCCACAGGCTTTCCTCACCGCTGGAAGTTCCAAAACTAATGGCTGGAATTGAAATATATATAATCTAAGTAGTAGTAGTTTAATGAGGCAATATAGACATAATACTATCATCAATAGAACAGAACGTCAAGAAGTTGACCCTCCAAGCTGCTAGGGGAGTCAGGGTGAAATGAAATGCAAGAAAACCGCGCCACTTTCACCTTCCAGGCAACGTGGTGTATGCACATAACTTGCAATATTATATTAAAATGTAATCCATAAAGGTTATAATGGAAAAATAAAGTATCAAATAAACGAAAAAAGGGGACATCCCATACCCCTGTATTACCCAGAAAGAGCATAGGCACGGGGGTGATAAATGAGTGACCGGCCTTTGGCTGGCCACGAAAAAAAAAGAAAGAAAAAAATGGTACCCACATTACAACTAGGGAGTTGCCTTAACTTGCGTGAGGAGTGTGAAAGTCATGAGGGTATTTGAGGATCCTCGCAGAGAGGACTGGCGCTGTCACTGGCCAGTAATAAACTGCCCATCTGCTGTTTCGTCACTCCGGGGTATAGACTGTTCACTGTAAAATGAGCACTTTTGAAAATTAACATTGCTATGGGCCTTATCACTTTATTCATACGCCAGTCGAATTAAACTCGGAAATTATTAAGAAAATAAATACTCTAAAAATCTGCTCATTTTTACACTTTGATGCATTAAAAAGACAAAGTGAAAGAATTAATTTTAAGTCATCAGAAATGGTTACTTAACACTATATTCGACGTTAAGATATGGAACTACTTTCCATCCATCGTTACCCACTTTACTGGACGCATGTCACTCAGTGAACCCATTAAAATACATACATGCAGGGGCAGTGGCCATTTTTCTAAGGTTCATTTCTAAAGTGCTCACTTTATCGTGAACAGCCTTTACCGTCGCAGTTCCAGGGCGACTTAATGTCCCTCCCTCCCCTCTTAAACGAGTTGCGAAACTGGACAAGGGGCACGTCGCCCTCTCCTCTCCCTTCTCCCTACCATGTGAACCCCCCCCCTTTTTTTTCGCCTTTTATCAACCCTTTTACCAGGGGTGGATGTTTAGACTATATCTTCAGTGGCTATTGAATTGTGATTAGTTATGCTAATAATAAGGCTTAAGGCATAATGGCTCATTTCACGTCGATCAAAGTGAGGAATGTTACCTATGTTATAAATATCAAGGCTGTAACGTATACAGTTCGGAAATGATGGCCGACTAAGGCTATAAGTTCGTGGCAGTTAGATACAGACATACTCTATTTAAAACACGACCAGTGGTAAGGCAGCCATTGTTTTTGCGTTTTGTGGCTTGGAATGATTATATAATTACTTTTAAAAACCTAAGATTATGCCTATGCATACTATATTACCATAAAAGTGCGTCCTGACGCGTGTGTATGTGTACACACAGCTTGTATGACCAGCCCACTACGTTAGGCGCCGCTCTATCAGGGTGTTTGTTGACTGATTGGGCTAACGTGTGTAGTATGGAAATTAAGATTTCCCCTTTTATTTTGTATTATGTTATCTTAATAAGATGTGGTTATTGATGTTGAACACCAGATCACGTTCGTGATCACGATAGTATGTGTGTGTGAGAAGAGAATAAAACAATAGACAAGTAGCCAAGACAAAACATTTGCACATTAAACTAGATTCTTACCACATAACGTTCAGCTGGCGTGCTTTCAGGAACACTGGAAAGTTTAAAGACATAACCTCATGCCCCAAAACATACAAAGGATTATATTCAACACAAAGAAAACTCATCTCTGTGATCAATATTAATTTTAATTGGCTTGAAAAGAACTGGGATAGAAATCATAATTAATATTCCAATTAAATGTGTGTCTATGACAAAGTTAAAATTAACTTGATTTACTGCAAGTAGAATTGCTTAAAATAAATGAAAATATACCACAATGCTTACATAATTATATTTAATGAAGACAATGAAAAAATAAAACAATTAAATTTCTACCAATAGAAATGAATTGGAAATTAAAATGAGATTTATTTAATAACTCCCAGAAGTAGTTCTTTTGTTTCACTCTGTACTTCCTGACGTACTCTCACTGAAAATTACGTTAAACTTATGCAAACATCACGTGTCAGTTCTTGCAATTGAAATAATTAAATCTGTTCTCAAAACACACTAATATTTCAAGTCAGGTGAAAATTTATGTCAATATTAAAAAATTAATTAAGAATGAGACCTTTAGATTGATAAAATAGCTCCATGCTTAACTCGTCGGTAGAGTGTGGACCACTGGGTCCTACTAGCATTAAAGATGTGCACAATCACACGAGAGTCTGAAAAATGGGCCATAATTAATCTGGAAAATAATAAGTCTCTAAATGTTACTTTCAAACAAACTTTAAATTCGCCGATGACCTCTAAAAATATGAAGTATCACTTGGACGTAGGCTCTATCACAAAGACTTACAAACCTGGCGTAGACGTAGACTCTAACGGCGCCTTCTTCGGCCGGATACAATTCAAAAATTAACTATTTACATGAGTGGCTCAGTCCTCTTGTTCACTTGACTGGCTCTCGAACACATATTAAACTCGCGTCTGGGGATGAAAACCTATCCTAATCTCGGGATAAAATAGCAGATACCTCAAATATAAAACCAGTAAATTACAAATAAGCCGGGCCTTTCAAATGCCTTCCCCAGAGGCCCTTACTTCCGGTAACTACACTAAAACCATATCCTATTCGCTGGGAACTACTTCCGGTAAACTAAACTGGAAATCAATTAAACATTAATCTTTTGTCAACAAAAAAAAAATAATAATTACTTTTTTAAATAAAAGAAAATAATTACACAATAAGAAAGAAATAAACAAATATGTGGAAATTAACATATTTAGAGCATAACCTCTTATTTCAGAATCTGTACCAGCATGTCCTAGAATAACAAACATAAAAATTAAAATATTAGTAAAGTTTGAATTGGTAGTTTACAAATAAGAAAATATTACGTGTTTTTTTTTACAGTAGTTATGAACCGAGGAGGGGCGAAAAATAAATAATATTTCTCAAAATAATATAAAAATATTGTGTAAAAAATATGTCGAAACCCGTATGTATACACAATAATTAACATACCAGTAAACATACTAAATTGCCTGTTAAAATGAACCTATTACAATATTCAATACGGATGTGTGTGTGTGTGTGTATGTGTGTGTGAGTAAGCGAGTATTGGGGGAGTCGTATAGATATCATACAGTCGATTCCACGAAACACTCGAGAACAAATCGAAACCTGACGTAGTTGGCGGCCCGTCCGCTAGATATCGCTTGTTTACTTGCCTTCATTTGTCATTGTGAGATATTCTTCCCCTACACCCTTCTCCGCCACGTATTTCGTCTCCTCTTGTTCGGTCGGAGTGATTTATGCGAAGGAGCTTGTGCGAATGAGGATGGCAAAGGGAGAGGGATCGTTTTTGTCCATGACGCGATGCTGGGACTTCGGAGAGAGCAGAGGTTATCGGTCGACTCTCATCTCTCGCGGCTGCTTCGCAGACACGCGACAAATCCCCCCCCCCCCCCGTCTGTGTTCTATCTTACACAACGTCATTTTTTTACTCTATAAACCCTCGCGCTATTTCTGGACCGACGTTTGTGATCAATTGTCCTCTTAGTCGTTCGACTTTTTTCTCTCTCCGATCAAGTGCTCGTCGAGATCTCGCAGACTCGCGAAGGACAATCTTCTTGCTGTCCAGCTTCCTGTCACATTCTTTTTCCCCTGCCAACAGATCGTGTTGAGCTGCGCAGGCGCAACTGTGCGTTCCACGAATTCCTTTGTCGACAGCACGAGGAAGTACTCTGAAAAAAAAAAAAAAGATTTTTCCAGTGGTCACAAAACATTATTAGCCAATGTTTTCCGCGGGGAAATTGTCTTGCTGGTTAAACCACATTATGACTCACAATACAACGTAGGTTTACTACAAGTACTTAAGTCATCTAGAGCTCAGTAGCATATTTGTGTACTAAAGGCATGGCATCAAAGAGTGTTTGTTTCGTCCAAACGAAATAATCTTGCTGCTACTTCTAGTCTGATGGGGCCGCATTGGTGTAGTGGTTAGACTACTCGCCTCCCATCTAGACGAACCGGGTTCCATTCCTGGTTGGGTCACTCCCGTATTTTCGCATGTGGCAATCGTACCGGGCGGGTTTCCTCGGAGTTCTCCCGTTTCCCGCGCCCTTGCATTCCGGCGCAACTCCATGCTCACCTCACTTCACCCTCATCGGCTGTCAAGACCTCAAGAGCCGGCCAAATCTCTCCACTCACTCACTAATTGAAGCAAGCTTATACTCCAAGTTCTAGAAACAGGCGGAATCGTCCGGAAAAATAGTTGATTTGATCGCACACAGATGCATGTCACCACGTCACAGAAACTCGCCACATTTGACAACAGTTCACTTTAGGTACTAGTTCAGTATTGGGAAAGTAATACGGTGGGTCGAGCTACTTCCACAAAATTCCATAGACATTTGACATGAAGCTTTGGGTTTCTATGCTCTGTGCAACACGATGTGTGTCACGAGATCCCAGGTTCGGAAGTCCATGGCTTGATTCTTCTGTAAACCTCAGTGAGGCATGAATATCCTAAATAAGAACTCGCTCAGAAAGAGCGTTTTAAAAACAAACCTGTTAATAATGCTCGTATGTGACTGCAAGTAAGTACTATTAATTAGTTGGTATTAAACCGGGACGCACGCGTTTGCAGCTGTGTCGGTTTGTATGACACGCGTCGCATGGAATACGTAAGATCCCCTGCGAAACAGGCAGAGCCGCGTGAGAGCTAGTTACGACGGGTTGCTTACATCGCAGGCGTTTCGCTGACTCCAAGGAAGTGCTGGCCAAGTGTGTGGTCGTCTAGCATCGACAGAACAGTACATGCGATGACGAAAGCAGTTGTTGGGTATGTTGCAGCGGGGCAAGAATGTACTCGCAACTGCACAACCATACTGTCGTTCTCAGGACCAATAGAAGACTTCAATCGCCCTAGGTAGGCCTAATATTGTAAGTAACCGACATCGAGCTAACAGTTTGAATGAGGCATCGATCCCCGGGAAATGATACGTGTAGGCGAACCTGTTTATTCGCGAAGATATTCCAGGACTAGTTGTACTGCGTGACACGATAGTTCAGAAACAATTTAGTGGTTGGAGGACGTCAACTTACACGTGTCTTACTTCTCTGTCAGCCAATCACGGACGTTCAGTGTCGGGGTAACTCAAGTCTGATTGGTCTAGTCGAGTATAAAATGTTTCCTCACACTGACTCGTGGCCAATAGCCAAAGGAAATTTGCAAGTGTGCATGTACCAGGTGAAGTATATCCTGCGTGCAAATCTTTTCGCGAAAAACACGCCGCCCTAGGTATAGGTTCAGACAGTACGCTTGTAGAACATCACGTGGTGACTTATTACAGTGTACAGCAGACACCATACATATAACGAAGTTGCAACGTCTAGACATGTGAACATCAGTTCAAAAGTGTTATTTGTCCAGAAAATGTTATGGATAGTGCCGTCTGTTTTTCACGGGAAGATTTACGCGAAGGCTAAGCTCCAATGTCCTATAGCATACGTACATTTTTCATTTGGTCATTGCTAGGGACACTCTAATTTCGCTAAAAGATTTCCGCGCGTATTAGACTACATTAGCCTACGGGCACATCAGTAGTATTCTTATGCTTATTGGCGACGTGTTTTTGTAACAAGACATTTTCTTACGTGACTGGCCAGTCATAATTGGAGAACTCACATAATGTAGATCTGTGATTCGCGAGCATACACATAAGACGCGTCATACGAGAACCGTCCTATCTTGAAAGTGATTTGAGCTAAAATGTTATGGAATACAACTGGCCTTGAAATCTTTTCGCGGAAAACAGGTGGCCCTAGTTTTGGTTAACTGAAATTCTCTTCCTCATATAATATGGCATAACTATAAAAAAAAAAAAAGGCGTGACTGCGATGGTGTAGTGGTTAGACTACTCGCTTCCCACCAAGGCGAACCGGGTTTTGTTTTCGCGGTTTCACCAGAATTTTCGCATGTAAGGAACGTGGCGGACGATGCCACTGTACGGCGGGTTTTCTTGGGGATCTCCCGTTTCCCCCACCCCTGAATTCTGGCGCTGCTCCACACCCACCTAACCTCACCTTCATCGGCTCTCAAGGCCTCGTTAAGAGCCGCTCAAATTTATCCACTGCATACAACTAAAACAACGTCCAGACGTAATTCCGCGCGGGCTCCATGTGCTCTCACACACACACACATAGACACACTAGCACAGACACGCGGGCATCAATTTGACTAACTCTTTAGTTTTTTTCCTTTTCATTGTACGATCCTAGTGATGTGATAAATGCTTGTAAAATAATCGATTATTCGATTGTTGAATCATAATCGATTATGAAAAAATTATATTATTCTGGAATTTCAGCTGTTTATACTTAAACAAAACAAAACATTGCAAATACCTACACGTTTCACACTTATTAAAAATATGAAATATTATTTAGAAACAACAGATTTTCAAAATAAATTACTAAAAGGAAACACAAAAATTTTTGGTGATAATAGCTTAAAACAATTTTTTATTTTTTTTAGAAATATACAGTATTTGCGGTCAAATTTTATGTAAGTATTAGCACAAGAGAATCGATTATTTTTACCGATTATTTATTCGATTAAAAATAATCGTAGTCGATTCATTCGAATTGCACAATTATGTGATTATCCCATCCCTAGACGATGTATGCGGAGTGTTGTGGTCTCGGCTGACGAGGATGTGTTGTGTTCCAGGTGGACGGCGCCACGCCATTGGTCATCTTCTAGTCACGTGATGGTCTTGCTGTCATTGGTCCTGCTCTTCGCCGCTCCGCTCGCTTCTGCACGTAAGTACCACACAATAAGTAAACATTCTTGGTCAATTTTTTTGGACAATTTATAAACAAATATTTTTAATGTATTTACCAAAAAATTTTCCTGTATCGTTAGAATTAAGTTATTACATATTTACAACACACTGCATTTTAATTTTTTTGTAACTGTGCAAGGAAATTATTTGGAAACAAGTTGCCAACAGAATTTGTGTAACACTAGAAATAAATCATAATAAATTTCACAAAACCTTATTGTGGAATGTGTAAAAACAGCAAGAATGGTAGATTTCAAGTTTTTTTTTTTTTATAAAACAGAGTTTTGCAAACAATTCTGCTTGGTTTCTAAACTAATGTGTTGTAACTAAACAATATTTCAGCTGTGCACTTAAGAAGAAAATATTTTGTAACAAGTTGCCAGGGAACGGTTTGTAACAGGTTGGTGGATGTTTCATGTAACATTCTAATTCATATATGTCTCTCCATGTTTATACTAAATTAAAATTATACAACACATGATTCTCCAAATTCTTGTTTGGTTTGACATATTTCACAGTGTGGTGGAACAAAATTTGCTATATTTATTTTTGGTGCCACAAGCATAAGCTTAGCAATTAGTTTAGATTTGTTAAGGTACAAACATTTTAATTTTGCGATGTACAAAAGTAAAATGACGCTGCGTTCTCGGTCGCTCTACTTGTCGCGTGGGGCTGAAGGGGCAAGTCTTGCGTCTAATTGGCTCCTCGACTTTGTTTAAGCTTCCTTATTGGTCTGGCTACAAGTGGGCGATGCTTGACGAACGACATTCGAACCTGTTGAGCAGAGAGAACATTAACGTGGTACATGCAGTTCGAGTTCTAGATACACGCGGCAGTTGTACTTTCGCTTCTGCATTACTGACAGTAAGTTCTGTAAACACTTGAGCCAAACACGCCGAGCGGACAAAAAACAGATCTTCATATACAGGATGTTCCGGGTATAGACGTCCGAACAAGGGCAGATGATAGAGGGGCCCAAGACCAACCAAACTGACCAATACACATGTGCTGTCCGATTCTGGACCGTTTAACTGTTACACGTTTTGTTCCGAATGTACGTAATGTACTCTACACTACACTAAGAATTTAATGATTGTGACAAAATTAAGTGTCCCAGGGCAGTAATAATATTCGTAGAAAGAGTAGCTGACAAGTGGAGTCACATAACCAAACATCATTCATGCTGTTGTTTTAATTTTCCAGATCGCTGTAATGACAAGAGCATGAATGATGTTTGGTTATGTGACTCCACTTGTCAGCTACCATTACCACGAATATTATTACTGCCCTGGGACACTTCCTTTCTTCACAATCATTACATTATTAGTGTAGTGTAGAGTAGCTCCATACATTTGGAACAAAATTCGTAACAATTAAACGGTCCAGAATCGGACAGCATGTGCATTGGTAATTTTTGTTTATGTTAGGCCCCTCTATCATCTGCCCTTGTTTGTACGTCTATGCCCGGAACATTCTGTATAAGCAGAAATCCTCCTTCAACATTTTGGTGTACGGCTGGCAGCAAAGTTTAAAATCTCTTTGGTTCATTTTACTTTATCGCAAATGTTTTGAAGTGAATACTGGATAACAAATCAAACACTGCAGATTTCTTAATGTACTATAGAAAATTCAGTGTGCTGTGAAAATTTTTAGTGAACGATTTTAAAACATCAATTGTTACGTTTGTGCTTCCAAAACACTGTTTTTAAAGATATGTAAGTGCTAACTATCTGTTTATTTCTATACTACCTTTATTTTAGAAATGTTTTTCTTTAGTAAAGTTAATACGAACACACATTATCTCACTATAAATACATGCATGTATCCATCGAAAATGGCGCCGTCAAAGTGTCAACGACTTCGATAACGGAGTTCTTCTACACTAATACACAGTTACTGTGAAAATAACTGTATTGTTTATCATGTGGTGAAACTGAACATTTTCTTCTTGTGATTTACGAACTACACGGAAGTTTGCTATAGGCGGTTCGCGGTAAAATGAGCACTTATGAAAGCCCTGCTTAAGATCTACTTGTATATACGTCGTGTATTCCTCCGCCTTATGTAAAATTTACATTGCCGTGGGCCTCATCACTTTATTTATACGTCGATCAAGTGAAACTATTGAGTTATTTATAAAGTAAATACTTTACAAATCTGCTTATTTTTACACTTCGATGCGTTAAAAAAACAGAGAGCGAAATAAATAAATGCAAGTTATCACAAATGGTTACATAACACTTTTTATTCGACTGTGAGATATATCATTACTTCCTATCCATCGTTACCAACTTTATTGGGCGAATGTCACTCAGTGTGCCCATTAAAATATATGCATGTCGGGGCAGTGGCTTTTTTCTAAGGTTCATTTCTAAAGTACTCACTTTATCGTGAACAGCCTTTATCAAGCTAATGTAGAAGTAATTGTGTGGACAGGAGCCATGTTACTGACCTGCGACACGTCGGGAAAGATTGAGATCACCGCAGCGTGTCAAACGGGGCCTAGCAGTCGCTGCCGAAACAGAAGTATGGTCCGCTATGAAGTTTTGCCCTCATGGTCGTTCTTTCGCAAAGGAATATTATCTCTGCCATTCATCGCGCTCGAATAAAAACTTGCTTTGACGTCATGGATGGCATAAAGAAAGGGAGGGAGATAAACAGTTTTTGACTTTTCGATAAGCATAACCGTCAGAAAAAATCAAATTTGTTTGATCAGACTGTGAAGGTTTGCAAACATGGTAGCATTCTGCTTTGCAAATAAATGTAACTGTAGCTTAACATGGAGTACTGCTTTTTTTATTACAAGCGTGTTTGGATTAATGAATTCACCTTTTGTAACTGTACATTACATTCTCACTTACAAGAATGGCGCTTGTATAGGCCATGACTAGAGACCTGCATAATTCGCGTTATTATTCGAGGACAGTTTAAACTTAATACACTCTTACCTTTGCAATACGTTTGTCATTAGACGATGCTTTATTTGACACATCCCCGGTAGATCTGCGCCAGAACACTTCACAATTGAGTGTCCCAGTCACGTACAGTTCACTCAGAAAGGGAGTCTCTTCACATCTGGACAGCAGTCAATTGAGGAACGACGCTGACTCGAGTATACACAGTGCTGTGAAATCTAGCTTGATGCCAAAAAATAACGCTAATTTCGCAGGTCCCTAGTCACGATAGAACTTTCGTGTTTTTTAGAAATGTTTAGTAAAAACGGCTGACACGCGCCGTTCACGGTAAAGTAAGTGTTTTTGAAATCAAATTTTCAAAAAAATTCATTGTAGGTTAGCCGAATATATGCTAGAGTTCACACTCACATGAAGCTTATAGTTATGTTATATTCCATTCGCGGTTTCTTCGCACTTTTAAACCCTATCAGTGAAAAATAAATATAACATTTTATGAGTTGCAATCAACAAATATTTTGTCCGGAACTGTACTGATATCCAGACGAGGCTTTGCCTTACAACAGGACCAATATAAATCTCTCTGTGATCTATGTTACTGGCAGCAGTGGTTTATGAGGCTATGGAACACAATCCCAGTAGCGAATAATATCTCTCACACGTAGGGAAGCTCTCTCATTGGATGGTATGTTCCTGCTGTGTACAGTGCAGACAATTCAAGCCACTTCATTTGCAACGTCCCAGATACAGGACACTGTGAATGAAAGGGTTAATCAAACATTTAAAAACTCATCCCAGTATGACGATTTTGATTCTTTCCAAAGTACGTCGTGTTTCAGAAGCGTTTTATATCTCTGTCAACATTAAAGTATCTTATTTTTGGTAGAATTGAAGAGTTGCCTGTATTTTATCTATAAATTATAATGTTTCGAAAAAAAACGGGGAGATAAAGATGTGGTGGTAATTTATAGTATAGGCTATTCACGGTGAAGTGAACGCTTTTTAAGGCCCTGCTAAATTTTTCCTTTCAGCCAATTTCTATCCTTCCGCCACTTTTTAATATAAACGTTGCTATGTGACTAATAAACAGAGTGTATACACTTCACCTCTCACAAAAATTAACGCCCAGGCTGCAATAGAATACATTTTTACTAGAAGTTAATGCATGTTTGGGGGGAGAGGCGCCTTAAAGAGTGCTCACTTGACCGTGAACAGACTATAAGAAATAGTTCTGGTACAAAATATTACTAAGCGGAGTGCGCACGAATGCGGTGCGTTGTCCCTTTGATGTGATTTTCTAAACTTAATAAAGCTTTGATGTTATGAGGGGGAGAAATACGCTGAAAGTAGAACTTCAGCAGGGCTTCGGAAAGGTAGGAAGTAACTGTGAATGGACTATAGCAGGCAATTAAGTAGAACAGTTCTATTTCTTGACATGAATGACTTTATTTGGCAAGTGAAATGTTTAAATATGTGAGAATTTTTACTAAAAAAATTAAACGTACTAAACCTGTTACAAAATGTGCGTTTTTTTTGTTTTTGTATATCCAACATCAGTAGGCCACTTACATATCAACACATTTTTGAGGTGTGAAATAAAGTTGGTACGAACATACCGAGAATGGAAAATTACACTCTAGGACAGAACTGAGGAGTATGGGGAAAATAAAACTACACTCAGTTTTGAAGAAGAAAAAAAAAGAGCAAATATAGATGTTGTTTGGATATTACTGCTGCTTCAGAATATCTCGTCTGACATTCGCGGTGAAGAGAACACTTTTGAGGCTTTAGTTACTTTTTCCTATCAGCCATTTTTCATCCTTCCACCATTTTTTAAAATAAATATTGCCATGTAAGTACTAAACGCAGTGTATATATTTAATCGGACTCGAAATGTAACGTCTGTTCACTATTATTACGATTGAGAGGGCTTCAGAAAGTGCTCACTTTACCTTGAATAGTCTATAAAAGGAAAACTTAATATAACAGACCAGTGTGTGAATCAATGAGAAGGTATATGGTGCCCGGTGTGTGTGTGTGTGTGTTGGGGGGGGGGGTCGTATCAGGGAATTCCCCACTCATAAGGGGCCGCGGTGCGCGAGCGATTAGCACGTTCGCCTCCCACCAAGGCGAACCAGGTTCAATCCCCGGCCGGGTCACTCCCAGATTTTCGCATGTGGGAATCGTGCAGAACGATGCCGTTGGTCGCGGCGGGTTTTCTCGGGGATCTCCCGTTTCCGCCGCCCCTTCATTCCGGCGCTGCTCCATACTCACTTCATTCACCCACATTATTTCACTGCCAGGGGATATACATATCTCTCCATGAAGAGTGATAATGCATAATGATTGTCGAGACATGTAGTTCCCACGTATACACTATTCATGATAAAGTGAGCACTTTTGAAAGCTCTCCCATTAAGAATAATAATCAATAAATATATTTTATTATAGCCTTAGACGTAAAATTCCACGTGAGGTGGAATATATAAACTGCGTTTGTTAGTTACATGGCGATATTTATTTTAAAAGGCTGTTAAATGATAAGAAATGGCTGAAAGGAAAAAGTAACTAGGCCTTCAAAAATGCTCACTTCACCGTGAACAGCCTATATACAAATTATAGCAACGAAACTTGCTGCCTACTTGAGACGGAAAGTGCTGGCTGGAGAAACACGCAGGGCCATAGATGACCGACATATACTGGACTGACGAAACACAAGTTTACTGTGTACCGCAACATTTCGTGTGGCTCTGGGTAAACTTAATTTCATAACAGACAAAGACTGGAGACATGTAACACTATGCAGTTTATTTCGAATTCATTTGAGGACAAGATAGACGTCAAACACGCGTATAGTGAAATCACCTTTGCAATTGGATCACAGGTAGACACAGCTTGGACGACTCAGAGTCAATAGCAAACTTGCAAGGAAACAAGTAGCGAGTGCCATATACTGCCAGGTGTGGAGTAACACTGGCTACTATGTGGGCAGCAGGCAATGAACAAACATCTGAGGCTCGAGTATACACATGACTGTGGAGTCTAGCCTACAGGTCATTGAACTCGCGAATTTTTCCTGTCCCTGCCTATAAGCTGGTAGCTACATATCTCCACCAAATATCAGCCACTTTCATGGAGAACAGGAATCTGCAGAAAATCACAAAATTAAACGTCTTCTTTTCCCTCACCCGCCGCAAAATGTTTAATTTGCGCCCTGAAACAGAGCAGAGCTATTGCAACTTTTTGCCGTCGGTTATGTGTCAACGCACAAGTTTTCCGCTTGCAGTCCAGCGCTGCGTGATCAGTACTCATGGGTCGCTGTATTTCCACTGTTCGCCGTTCCCAGTGACCAGACTTAACAGGGCACGTTCACGAAGTGTGATTTCCTACCGCTCATCCCAAATACGAGACCAAGTATTACTCCTATGCTGTGAAATAGATCAAACGTGATTTTCACTCAGGTTGTGTTATGTTAAAACGTATGGCTCTTTTAGAACATAAATTAGACCGCTGTTCCATTTCACGTTGTAGTAATGAAAGAGAACTCTTGTCACAGCTTACTGACTAGTCAGTGCTGTGCACTAACAGTCACTGACCTGCAGATGTGGCGTTCACAGTGATTCAGTAGATTTACTACAGCATCCGTCACGTTGAGTCACGGACACAGTGTTCTTGCTTTCGTCGTATGTAACGGTGCAGATTTGTGTTAGTTTTGCTAGCATCTCGTTGACTCGAACTTTGCCCTTCTTGTTCTTTTCTTATATGACAGTTTATTTTGCAGTTTAAATTAGAACTTTTTTTAAAATAATAAATGTTGTGTGTGAGAGTGTAAATCATCCATTGCTACAGACTACCTTCAACTCATATGCTTATAGAAACACATGTATGTACATTTAATACTGTATAAAGAAGTCAATATCATATGGATTTATATACCTACTAACTTCTTAAAATGCCGTATCACTAATCTAAGTGTATTTATTTATTTGCTACGTTTCAAGACTAATTTCATTTTATCCAGTCAAAATTACAATTCTAGCGTTAAGTGGGCCAGTCTAGAACTTTCTCATCTTTCCTCCTGGGATAAAGGGGTGAAATAGCCGCTTATTCCGCAAACTCCAGCCGTGCACTGACGAGCAAAATGGAAGGACGCCGTTCTAAGGTTCAGTGTACTCAGGTTGGGAAGATTAATGCTTTAAATTTTGCAACTAGAATTTCTTCTCCGCTAGGTAAGCGCTAGTTTCGCATGTGTACCAGATTTTCTCTATTTATACTTCAAAGTCCAAATAATAACAGTCTTCATAAATAAAATACAAAATAATTTATTAGCTAAGTACAATCTTTTTTAAAAATATTATTATCGCAGGTAGCTTAAAATTTTGACTGTAAGTGACCTCTTTATGCCAAACTCTCAAAAGAGAAAACTCGTTCGTTTTGTCTCGAACCTCAGCAGAATTAACCTTAGTCGTTAGACAAATCAACTCCTGTTAACTTACTCGCCAGCCGGCAGCCCCGCCTTTCGCAGGACGCAGTAGCCAATCAGAAGACCTGTTTCCAAATCATCGCGCAAGCAATCAGAGAATGGTTACGTCTGCATCAAAGAAACCACCACATCATTTCGTCTGAGTGTTGAGGGAAGATTGCAATTTTGAAATCAACCTTAGAAAAAAATCAGTGCTCCTACCTGCATAAATTTGAACGGGCGCCCTAAGTGACATGCGCCCTGTAAAGTTGGTAACGACGGAGGGAAAGTAGTTCCATATCTTAACGTAGAATAAAAAGTGTTTGGTAACCATTTTTAACGGCTTAAATTGTTTCTTTCGCTTTCTGTTTTTTTTTTCTATCCATTGAAGTGTCAAAATGAGCACATTTATAAAATATTTACGTTTCTAATAATTTCACAGTTTTACTTCTCCGGCGCATGAATAAAGTGACGAGGCCCATGACAATGCTAATCTTACATAAGGCGGAAGAATACACAACGTGCATAAAACTAGATCTTAAGCAGGGCTTTCAAAAGTGCTCATCTTACCGTGAATAGCCTATAAGCCTATTTGTACTTTTTAATGTGGTCTGTTTTTTTTTAAATTTTATTATTAAAAGAAAATCAATGCCTCAGTTGCGCCATGTTACCTCACGAAACACTGCGTCGTTTACATGCAACCCAGTTTCTGTGCGAGCTCTCCCGCTGCCTCCTCATCTAGCAATGGAGCCGTGCGAGGCCTTCCTCTCCTGATTAATTTGCGCAGCTTGCCTCGATGGCTGCCACCCACTGCACAACCTACAAGATAAGCCCTCTTATTAGTAGATAGCCCGGCTCCGTGCTAACCTACCCCCCCCCCCCCATCCGCAAACTGGTTCGGCCCACCCGGTAATCGAAGTAACCGGCCGATGTGGGAAGGCTTCTTGTTCAGCGGCAGCTAGCGCTGCCAACTTTCCCTAATTTCCCATAAGGACAGGTTGAGGTTGAAGTAACACTGCACCTCACTCTACAATGTGAAGATTTCATATAAAAAAATTAGTACAGACACCATACAAACTGTCAGAAAAGTGTGATTTATGCTGTATATGAAAGAATGTATATATTTTGCAACAATATAAAATATACTTATTTTAAATGCAAAAAATTAATCTATCGATAAAGTCCGCATTTTTAACATAATTTAAGCGCATTTCCATTTTGGATGCTTCGGAAAGCAGAATTTACAAGAAAATAATCTTCAAGAAAGATCGTCATAATATTTACTGTGATCATGTGTAATAAAATCATAGTAATAATGTATCGTATCAGTTTTATAATTAACTTTATTTACGTCGGTTTCAGCCATAAACGTTTGTGGCAGTTGAACGCACATAAAATCAATAATAAAAATTATTTCCTACATTATCATTACAGTTTTCCTACACACAATCGTAGTAAACATTATAACTATATTCCATGATGGAGAATTTCTTGCAAATTATGCTTTCTGAATCATCCAGAATGAAAATCTATGCTAGAATTTTGTTAAACATACAGACGATTTTAATCGATTTTTTTTTACAATTTAAAAATTATATTTTAGTAAAATATTTTATAATGTTGCAAAATATATACATTCTTCTTTCATGTACAGCATAAATTGCACTTTTCTGACAATTTTTATGGTGTCTGTACTACTTTGAGATCTTCACGCTGCATAGTCGGGTGCAATGCTCCATAGCAAGTTGCTTTATCGGCATGTGCCATGGAGTTTCGCTTCTATTGGACCACAGCTTGTCAGAAATGCTGCGGACGACTTTTCACCAATAACGAACCTGTATGGGAAACAAGGACCAGATCCCGTGCTACCTGGTCTGTGGTTAAACTGGGGCATTAGCCAATAAACAACTAACTGGATCTGAAGTACACAAAGGGTCGTGGAGTCTTTCTTGTTGTCGAATGAATCTGCGAAATTCTCTTGCCTCTACCCACGAATATAAAGGAATATTCGCATTATGTTAACACGGCTCTCATGCCTCGACCTGTCTTGCAATATCGCGGTTAATATTTACTTTCTCCTCGTGCTGGCATCTGTCTTCCACGACGCAAACTTCCTCTTTCAGCGCCTCAGGTAACGAGAGTCACGTTCTTTTGTTCGCACCCAATCACGACATCCGGCCGATCCTCGCGGTCATTTCCGTTTTCTCGCCACATTTCATCCCGAGCGAAAGTTACGGCACCGAAAGCAATTTCCTGCAGCCTTCACATCTTGCGAAATCTTGAATCGTTATCTCGACGAGATGTTTTGTTTGTAGGATACGTAAGTTCCGACACCAAGGACGAGACTTGCCTGCAGCTAACTAGTGAGGAAGTTTACACGTTTGAATTTTTTGTTAACGACAATAAACACTCGGGAGCTGACCAACATATCGCACCCTACTCACTCACGCGTACACACAGTCGTGTAGGAGGAACGTTCACGAATTTGGTGGCACCACGATATTAACTTTATTTTTGCGTTATTAGCAAGCGTCGCGTTATTAAGATAATCACAGCACAAAGCATAGTGTTACATGGACGCCAAAGGGGCGTATTCGCGCTCGTGAGATATGGAGGTTTAAATAATAACAAAAAAAAACTAAATCTGGTTTTTAATTTATATCCACAGCTATTTTTTAAAACACTAAACTATCATATCCACCATTATTAATGTTATTCTCAGTGAACGCTATATTAGATGTCTATCTCAATGTTAATTAAAGCCCTTATCCGTGTCTCTATACAGAGTGTTGCAATATTGCATGTCAATACTCCGGGAAAACATTCTTCACATCTGGAGGATGAAAAAATGTTTCATGAACGTAAGTCTGCAAATGCTTTATTTCTGTACTACAGACCATAACACATGAAGTACAGTGTATGGCCCCCGGGCTGGATCATGTTACTGTGGAATGCCATTGCAGCATTCGTTTGCCTGATACACGGCACCTCACACCACGACACTACACCTAGAACACTAGGAACGGAACAGGAAGTTACACATGTGTGACAGCTTATCGTCGGTACTAAAGGATATGTTCAAAATGCCCTCCATCAGCACGTGCACGTGATTCAATCTACCTTTGCATGGACACCAGGATGCGTTGATGAATCCCTGGTGTATTCCGGATAGTTTCGCAGTTCGCCACAATACGGTCTCAAAGTGTGTCCACATCGTCCACGCTGGTTGCATACACAAGAGCCTTCAAACGTCCCCACAAATAAAAGTTTAGTGGATTCAGATCAGGATTCCTCGGGGCCTGGTGTGGGGCTGCCAATACAGCTGCGATGGCATTCCACAGTAGTGACATTATCCAGCCCGCGGGCCATGCATTATGTATTATGGGCTGTAGTACAGAAACGAAGCGTTTGCGGACATACGTTCGTATAACATTATTTCATCCTCTAGGTGTGAGGAATGTTCCCCCAAAGTATTGATATGTAATATTGCACAGTCTCTTAATTCACACTAAATATTTACACATATTCTGTCTGTTTATTGCCATAATTCCAAATGGCTGTCACTCACATATGCAGTTCCATAGTCCCGCCTGTCAGTCTCTCTCTCTACTGTACACTCGCCGTCACTCGTCGCTCTGCTGGCTCGTCGCTTATCCGTATTCGCACACTTGGCGATTAAGACCGTGCAATCCTCCACACTTTACACTGTCGGCCCGGAGGTCTGTCGTGGCTTAAGTACTTGCGCTGGCCCCATCTGGAATATTCCCCGCACCATGACTCATGCCGCGAGAGGCTAGGGTAATGACCAGAACATTCTTGGAAAGATAAAAAGGGCATAACTTCAATCCGCTGAAGGTCAGGATCGTGCAAGTCCCGATAATCTTGCCTCGCCCACGCGGCGGCTCGCCTTTGTAAATCGCCACCCGCTTCTCGAATTAGCGCTCGTCTGTCATACACACACGTAACAGTACATGTTTGCTATGCACATGTTTTTCATTGTGAACTGATCTTATGGTTCCCGTCTACCTGGAGCTTTTTCCCTCGTTTGGGGCCGAGGGGCTCAGGAGCGATAAGGAGGACACTGCCAGGTGCATCAAGCGCGCCATCGCCGCTAAGCGCACGGCTCTCAACTGACGTACATTGTTCTCGTCACACTGCGTGTATATAATGCCCACAGTAAAATGAGCCCTTTTGAAAGCCCTGCTTAAGATCTACTCGTATGCACTTTGAGTATTCTTCCGCCTTATGTAAAATTAACATTGCCATGGGCCTCATCACTTTATTTAACGGTGAAATTATTAGGTATGTAAATATTATAAAGATATGGTCATGTTTACACTTAGATGACTTTAAAAAAAAACCAGGAAGCGAAATTGGTTACCTAACACTTTTTATTCTACTATTTCCCATCTATCGTTCCCAACTTTATTGGGCAAATGTCACTCAGTGCGTCCATTAAATTATATGCAATCAGGGCAGTGACATTTTTCTAAAGTTCATTTCAAAAGTCCTCACTTTATCGTGAACAGCCTCTACCTATGGGTCTTTCAGCGGTAACTGTATTCTTTTATTGGTAGAAAGTCTGTAGGAATGTTCAGTGCTGTGCCCTAGAGTAGTTCTGTATCAATACGTCGAGTATATTTTGAGATATATCGCTTTGGAAAAACCGTTTTTTTTTGTTTCCCCCCCCCCCCCCCATTTTGGAATACTCTTAAATTGTGTCTCTAATGTGCGCGAAGTCTTGAAAGCACTCAGCAACACTCGACTCACTTGGGTGTTCTTTTCGTAGATCGTACATTCGATGCACTTTTATATTTTCGCAGAAAAACGTGAATTTATAACATCCTGTAAAGCAGATCAGGCGGCAGGTAGGCGGTAACCTTATGATGGTATCTGCGACCACGTCTTGGGTAGGGAACACGCGGCGATGTTCGCTTCGCCGCACGTCGATGGCAGTACAGCACCGCCGCCGGGGGAGTCGTAAATCTGTGTTTAGTCCTGGAGTAATGCTCCAGCTGGTCGACCTCCTCAGATCGATCTATCGTCGCGGGCGCAGGAAACGATCCATCACCGCGCGGCAGTAGTTCCCTGTCTGGTGTTTCCAACCGCACCGGCCAAGCCACAGAACAGAACAAAGTACACAGAGATGAAACTGCCGCGCACGTGAGCAAGATGGAGCCACTTGCCACCAACATGTCGGATCGTCGTTAGCCGATCAGCGACTTAGTAACTTTCTCGCCAGCAGGGAACCCAGCTGAAAAAGCATTTTTTTTTCTTACATCGCACAGTAGCCAATCAGAGAACGTGTTCGCCCACATCATCATAGGCCTTGTTAACGGGGCTTGTATCTGATTGGCTACTCCGTGCTGCGAAAGAGTCCCTCGGTTGGCTGAACTGCCGGCTTGGTTACCAGGTGAAGCGACCTCCGACATGATGCTGGTTAGTGGCGCCATATTGCTGGCGAGTGTGTCTGGAGTTCGCGGAATATGCGCCTGTTTCACTTCTGTATTATTACTTACCCTCTGGTTAAGCCATGGAACTAATTTCCCTCCGTCGTTACCAACTTCACCGGAGGTTTGCCACTCAAAGTGTCTGTTAAAATATGCGCAGGTAGAGGCAGTGGCTTTCATCAAAGGTCGGTTCTCAAGACCTCGCAGTTATTGGTCCTGTATAAAGGCTGTTCACGGTAAAGTCAGCACTTCTGATACCAACATTTGGAAAAGAAATCACTGCCCATGACTGCACGTATAGGTCACAGTACACACTAGCATGCAGGCTACAAGTTAAATTGGCAGCGAATTTATAAAAAAAAATAGTTTTCAGACTTACCGTGTTATTGAGTGTCATATATAAATTTAAGACTTTCGAATTTAATTTTTTTCTTGTTTTATACATTTAAGAACACGAATTTGCTTATTATTAACACATTTAATTTCCTTTAAGGAAAGCATGGTTTCGCTGGGATGGCGGCGCGTGGTTAAAGTTTGACCGTCCATACGAAGCTAATCTTACATATAGCGGAAGGACACAAAATGAGACGGCAAGTAGTTCCTAGGCAGGGTTTTCAAAAGTATTCGCCTAATCGTGAACAGCCTATACCAAGCCGACAGCCTCCGACTTCAAATGGGGAATCCATGTTAATCGTAATTCCTTCTCATTGCGTAAATTTTAAATATAACTATTTCAAACAAACGTTACATTTTCTTTAGGAACGTTGCTTTCTTAATACTTCTTGCCGATTCTTTTGTTTAATATACTTTTTAAATGTAATATTGAAATTTAAAAATAACAAAAAAATGAATAAATATTTTTTGTAATCATTTTTATAGCAATATTCTTTGAGAAAGTCGCGTCAAATTTTTTTTTATTTCAAATAGTTATCTTCAAAATTGACTACATGGGAAGGAATTTCGTTTATCATTGATTCCCCGTTTGTAGTTCGCGGCTGCCGACTTGGTAGGCAGGGCCCTTAAGATCTGCCAAAATCTCTTCATTCACTCATTTACCAAAGGTTAATTATAAACGTGCTGAATTATCCGTGAGCAACCTTTAGTTAATTGCTGTTACAGTGGGAGGCGACGATGTGGCTTGCAGTTTTTTTTTTCCGTGTTTCTTATTGACTCCGTGGTTCTCAAGGCGGCGTCAAAAAACGCATTGCCCAATTGCAAACGTAGAGTCTATTAACGGTAAAGTGAGCACTTTTGATAGCCCCCTCAATAAAAATAACAGTCAATGAATATATTTTATTGTAGTCTTAGATGTTAATTTCCGAGTTTCGTGGAATATACACACTGCGTTTATTACTTACATGACAATATTTATTTAAAAATATTGTTAAACGCTGAAATATTAATGAAAGAAAAAAAAGTAACTAGGTCCTCAAAAGTGCTCACTTTACCGTGAACAGCATATAGCAAAAATGGGAGCGCGTCACTTGGCCTAGAAGTTCAGGAACTCGGCCTAAAAATCAATTATTGCAAAAAAATTCACTTGGCCGAAAGGATCATGGCGTTAAATGGACTTTGTCTAATAGACACTTAGGAAAAGAGTCACATTGCTTAAAAGTCATTTTGGCCTAAAATTCACTTAGCGTAAGAATTTGGCCTAAATATATCTTGGTCTAGAAGTGATTTGGCTGAAAAGTCACTTAGCCTTAAGGTCACTTGGTATAAAATCATTTTAGGTCAAATTACGTATGCTGGCAAAAATGTTCAAATTTTTAAATTGGTGCTTGTCCCGAGATAAACGCGAGTTTCACGGGCGTCATTATTGTATAGGTGGACGATATTCCTTGTTGGATCCGTGGGTGGGTTGAATAGACATAGACTAAAGATGAGGTAGACTGTATATCGATCTTCTGCAAATGTACCTTATATTGACCTTCACCAAAGGAACACAACTGTCAAAGTCACGTGGTCAACAGTGATGAACATGTTTGTTTATATCTTAATTTTCAAAAGACAAGCACATTTATAAGAGTAGTTTACTTTCACCAATTTGACTTTAATAAAATTGCATTACGGATTGATTTGAGATGGTATACATACATCTCACAGCACTTGTTTACTAATCAACAGATATGATGTTTTATCGCGGGAAATGTTGACACTTTGCTAAGACTCAACATACTGTACACATGTCTGACGCGACAGTTTTATTTCCTTATTGGCTGCCATGCATGCATGAGGATACTACCCCACTTCACTGGGCCAATGAGGATTCTGATTGTATAATTCAGAACATTCGTGATTGATCTGAAAACACCTTAGCCGTTTCAAAACCTTGTTCATTCAGTCTTGAAAGGATAAACTAGCTAGAGTGTTAAAGAAGATGTATTGGCAGGCAAGATCTTCGCAATTTGCCGTCAATGATACTAATCAGTAGGGGCAGTGAAATTTCGCGAAAAGATTTCAGGACTTGTTATATTTCAAGACACTCTATGGTCGTTCACCTGTCTTGATTGGCGGAATCACTTTTTGGCACGTGTTAACTGTCTGCAGACGTATGACGTATGAGCCGTGCTGATGTTGCCAAATTCTGAGTGGCCCGGTCAAATATGAAAATACCTTCTCAAGCAGACAGCAACCAATGGCAGTAGACAAACTACTGTTGGGTGTTTACAGTGTTGAAGTCTACCATGTACTTCTATTTTTTTTCGCGAAATATCACTAGCTCTACTAATCAGTACTCTAACCTCAAATTCTATCCATGCGCACTGAAAGAAAATCGAACAAAATATTTGTTCGTATAGGGCCAAATATATATTTAGTTGCCCTAACAAAATATATTGTTGAGCAAACAAAATTTGAAAAGCAACAAAATTTATTTTGTTCGTCTAAAAAAAATACATGTTTGAATAAACAAAATCTATGTGTCGGGCAAAAAAAAAATTACACTGTAAACTAAATATTTTGTTGAATTAACTGTATATATTTGTTTGGCCACTCATTTGACTGCCTTCGTTCGGAAATACAGCTCGAGAGTTTGTTTGTATTTTTGTGACAATTAAGATAGTAACCGTGTTTGTTAGTGCATCTATTGATGCTTAACAATTGTATAAACACTTTAATAAAACAATGCAACAAGAAACTGACAAGTAAAGCTGTAAAACATGAAATATTTGTTTATACATTTTGCCCAGTATTTGCTATATATATATAGCAAATACTGGGCACAATGTATAAACAAATATTTCATGTTTTACAGCTTTACTTGTCAGTATATATATATATATATATATATATATACATATATATATACTTAAAAGCTTTCGGACGCTTTCAGGTTTCACATTAGCTGAGCAAGGCGTAGCGCTCGGGCGCAGGTGAGCTAGGTTCGTTTATATCGACCCAAACTGTTTAATGTACGTGTAGCGAAACAAATCTTGTTCTACCAACCAAATCTTACAGTTTGGGACAACCAAATAAGAACAACAAAATAATTTGGTTTCATCAACAGAATATTTAATTGCCCCTATACACACAAATAATTTGGTTGCCAAACAAATCCTGTTCGATTCAACGGAACCTTTTTGTCGGTGCGGTTTTTGCCAGACGTGTTGACAGAAAAGCTAGCTCAGTGCTGGGGACACGGGGACTGGTTGTGCGCAGCCAGCGAGATCTCTCTACCTCGTCTTCAGTGTATGGGGTGAACGGCCCCACAGTGCTCATGAGTGTTTAGGCTGGGCGGGTCGCGGCAGGACGCCATCTGCACTCCGTCTGCAACCTCGGCCATCCTCCTTGCCTCTCGCTCCTCGTCTGAAGACTGCGCACGCCCACACATGCCTGCCGACCTCGCGCAATTATTCCCTCCGCGGCCATAAACAACGCCATGAATTACCGCCTGCAACGCGGCTCTGGCCTCTCCCGAAATAACTCACCCCCGCCTCCACCCCACACCTATACTTGCTCGTCTGGCCGCGGCTTTAGAGGCCTATTCACATTCAAGTCCATCCTTTGAGGAGTGTACACGTTTATAGTTTTATTGCTTCGCTGGACTTTATAGGAATCCAAGTAACAAATTACAACTAGTCCACATTTCAGTTTGAGACGATATGTTTTTTCGTCTCGTGTTACAGAGTTACAATTTCCTATAAAAATGGGGTGCGGCTGTATTAGGACACGGTAGTTTGTTTTACGTGAATACGTCTACGTTGACGAGCTCGGACGCCTTGACGTTTATTTTACGTTCTCGGCACCGCTTCACTCTATCATATGGGGTTTTATGGGTATAGGTCGTTCACGATAAAGTGAGCACTTTTTAAGGCCCTTCCAAAAGGCATTAACCTCTAATAAATATACCTTATTGCAGACTCAGGTAATAAATTTTTATTGTGGTAAAATGTATGCACTGTGTTTATTGGTCACATTGCAATGTTTATAGTAAAAAACAGAAGGAAGATGGAAATTGAATGGAAGGAAAAATTGATAAGGGCCTTAAAAAGTGCTCACTTTACCGTGAACAGCCTATATCTCTGGATTGCTTTTGAGATGCTCTTTCCAACCGTATACTATGTATGTATTTCGACTTGGCTAAATTCTTACAATTTCAACATATAACCACGCCACACAAATCTTTTTGAACGCGCAATCTATTGATCTTGACGAGAACTATCGATTGAAACCTAAACGAGCGTCGTAGCTTCTCCTAGTGAAAAAGTTATATTTTGCGGAAGTTATGAGAACCGACGAAACGGACTCAAAATTCCGCCCCCCCCCCCCTCCCCCACCTGGTCGCGAGCGATGGTTCCCAGTCCTCACTTAACGTACCATATTCTTTGATCCTTTGGCAATCGAGTGGTGTAATTGAATTTTGAACGTAGACGATAGAATCGGAGCTCCAATGCCAAACTGTATCCCCCGGTTTTGTTATCATCAGATCTTCTGGATTGCCTCTCGCTATGGTTGCAAATTTAATGACGTATTCACGTTGAAAGTACGTCTAATTACGTATTTTCGCCTGCCGTTATCAAATTCAGCTATGGACTTTTCCTTTCCTCTGGGGAATAGTTTAGAACAGCTCTTGAAAACAACGATGTATGCTGCCTCGTCAACGGTTGAAAAATACGTAGCAGACTCGGCGCCCGACGTCAAGTGTGGGCCTTCGAAGCAGCAGGTAGTCGCCAAGCATAATGGCCGCCTCAGCGTCAACTATAGGTTGTTCACGGTAAAGTGAGCACTTTTGACAGCCCTCTCATATGGAATAATGGTTAATAAATATACCTTATTTTAGTCTTAGACGTTAACTTTTGAGTCCGGTGGAATCTACACACGGTGTTGATTACTAAACTGACAATATTTATTTTAGAATGTTGTTAAAGGATGAAGAAAGGCTGAAATAAAAATTAACTACTTCCTCAAAAGTGCTCACTTTATCGTGAACACCCTTTCCCCCCTTAACACTTTAACCTCTCCCCCCCCCCCTCCCCCCACATTCATCGCTCATCCAACGTACTTATACGTGCCGCCTTTTGAATTTGCAACCGCGTCCGAACTCCGCCATGGTTTCTTTTTCGAAACCCCGGGACTCGGCCAACTGCATTGTTGCTCCGCGACTTTTACAGCCGCGTGCACTCGAGAAAACTCTCCCTGCAGCTGCGTTCGACCACTCGTCGGGAAGAATTCGTGAGCGCGCGGCACTCAGCTTGCGTGCACGAGTCGCTTTACAAAGAAAACTTTTAGTCCCAAACAGCCCGTGCCTTTTCCCCGACTGTGTTTCTACACTCGAGGTCCGTTCAGGCTGAGGAACGCCATGAACGTCGTGGCACTTCAAAACAGGTGAACACGACTGCGGTTGGAAATATGGCGCGTGTTGTGTGCGAACTTTAGTGCGAGACTACCACTGCTACTTTATTTTTGCGACAAGATGGACGCTCATGCTATAATTCAGCCACAGAGTAGATAAATACCACGGCAGTAGAAGACAGATCTGGACACTAGCTTGAAAAGTTGCATCCCTTACTGACCCATTTAGTTCATGAACCCAACCGCAGAGCGCTGCTACCGGAGTAGTGCTATTTGACATGACTATAGAGAGTCTCACTCTTAGATTGCAGTGTGCTGTGTAATGGACATTCACTCTCTCTCTCTTTCCAATACATGGTCTCTGTCGTTAACTCTGTCCTTGTTCCTGCGGGCGCTGTTGCCTGATGTGTTATCTTTATCCAGCCTTGCGTGAACTCCGTGCAATCACAATGAAAAGGTTTCTCACAGGATTCAGTTTCAAAGGAGTCGCTTAGCTTTGCGTCGCAGGATTGGATTCCTTTACGAGTTGGCAGGGAGGTAAACAGATAAAAATTATCTTAATCAGGCTTTTCTTCACCGCCCATTTGTTTCTCAGTTTGCCAGTTACGTCACAAAGCTGAAGCAATCTGGCAACAGTGAGCGCCATAAGCCCTGTACTGCAATCTAAGCGTGAGACGGACTATAGCATAGGGAGGGGAGTTTAAATTTTTTTTCTTAAAATTGGAAAAATACATTCACATCTAGGGGCACCTGTTTTTCGCGAAAATATTTCAAGACACGATGTGTTCCAAAACACTTACGATCAGAACCACTTTCGTGATTGGATCATTTGCATTGTTACGCATTTTATCCGTCTGCTCGCGAATCACGGACGGTCAGTATCATAGAAACTTCATTCTGATTGGCTCACCCATGTAACTAACGCTCTTCACACAAAGACAAGCGGCCAATAGCCAAAGGAAGACTAAAAAAGTGCACATAGGATATTGAAGTTTAGCCTCCGCGTAAATCTTTTAGCGAAAATCAGGTGGCTGTATTCACATCACTATGGTGCTATCCCGATACCAGCAATGCTAACACTAGTTTGCTTGCAGCGATCTGCGGCTACTGCATGAACTAAATCACTCTATAAGGAGGTGATTTCTCTAACATTGTTAGATAGGCGAGTGTCCAGACCTGTCTTCTACGGCCGTCACAAATTCACAGAGATAACATGGCGCGGCGGTTTTTTTTTATGTGGGCGTACCCGTTCTCTGACTGGCTATGTGAGGTTTTGGGAACGGGTCTTGTGTCTGATTGGCTACCTACTGGCTGGGCTGTCGGTTGGCAGGTAAGTACCAGACGCTGATTGGCGAACGGCGTGCCGACATGTTGGTGGCCAGTGATGCTAGCTTGTTGGCCAGTGTGTGCGGCTGGAGCTCGCGGAATAAGCTGCTGTTTCATAGTTTGTCGCGTGTAATGTTGACTGTTTGCTAGGATTTATCGCACTGTACACGTGTGCGACAGTTTCCTTTCCTTACTGGCTGCCATGCATGTATGAACATACTGCCCCGTTTCAATGGGCCAATGAGGATTCTGATACTATAAGGCGGAACGTTCGTGATTGGTATACATACAACTTAGCCGAGTATAAAACTTGTTCATCCAATCATGAAAGAATAAACTAGTTAAGAGTGTTATAGAGATGATATGATGGCTAAGAACAATTTCGTGATTCTCCATCATCTGTAATTATCAAGTCCTGGACGCCTGCGATAAATTTGGGAACGTGTTATCCAGCCGTAAAGGTATCCATAAGAGGTTTCGAGACTACCTTGGCACGATACATGCTATAATCGTGTATTGTACACAACATCCCATATACATTAACAACAGTATTATTCAAGGATTATAAACCAATTAAACATAACCCAATATGTTCATATTTCCTGTAGTACCTGTTAACTTCCTATACAAATAAATTAGATCGCCAACTTTAAATTTAATTTTCTTACGAGAATACATAACAGGGTTTCCAAACGAACTGATAACATCTGTATTACTTGAAACTCCTTCATTAACTGATAATGTTTTCCAACAAATAATGTCTCTTGAATCAATTTCACTAATGTCTTTTGGTTTTGGATCTTTATAATTATTAGTACGTCTAAAAAAGCAAATCTCTAACAACCCACTTCCTGTCTTTGCTGTTAACACCTAAGTCAGGGTTGCAGCGCGACCAATAGGTAGCGACAGGAAAATGTCGCGTTTTAAACAACCTGTAGGTTGGACTCCACTGCCGTTTGTATTGTCAAGACTCAGCTTTCTCTTAATTGGCTGTTACCCTAGTGTTCATCCAGACGAGGTGACACATGATTCAGTGTTCGCTCTATTAACGTTCTGTTATTGGCACTGAGTTCACTAACTGTTAGTTATCCAATTGCAAAACTAGCAAACAAATATATGTATATTTAAGTATGACTTGTCCTTAAATGGATTCGCGAAATTTTCCAGTCTCTACCGATAGGGAATGTTCCTTAATGCTCATTTGCTAATAAAACTCGAGTTTTGTTTCCATTGCTTCGCGCGGCCATTGACGAAGTAATTGAAGAGATTTGGGCGGCTCTTAATAGCGAGGTCTTGAGAGCCGATGAGGGTGAAGTAAGGTGTGTGTGTGGAGCTGCGCCGGATTGAAAGGGAGTGAGGGGGGAGGGGGATATCACCGAGAATACCCACCGGACCAGCGTTATCGTCCGGCAAATACCCACTTGCGAAAATCCGTAGTGAACCAGCCATAGTTCGAGCCCTGTTCGGAAAGGAAGGGAGGGGGGGGTGAGCAGTCTAACCGCTCAGCCACCGTGGCCACCAAAGGAAGTACATTTCGCCTTTGGGTATTGGCCTATTATAAGACACCAGGTTATCGGCCGTCGACGGTGAATGTCTTTCGCCATGCGGCAAACCTCTCTTGTTGGAGAGGAGGGCGGAGACGAGTGATATGTCCTGGATTGCTCAGTCGGGTTCGCCCAGGGGCGTCGTCTTCTATCTGGAGCACGTAGTCACGTGCCGAGGCTTGCCTCGTGCGAGACAGACTCTCCCCGGGCGCAGAACAGGTCATCATACAGATGCCCATCACTTACGACACTGTACCCCTAGCGCCTCATCGCTCCTACGCGCAAGGCGTGCAGTATTTCCGTCGTGACGCTGTACTATGCAAACTAGATCTGTAACAGTGGCACTTCATTACACGCGATGAAAGACCACACATTAAACTAGGCCTGTATGTTTGTACTTTTTTGTTACCTCTTAAGGAAACTGCATAGGCAAGCTTTGAAAATGCGATTTTGATCAATTTTCGCAATTACAATCATGAATACACGAAATATGATATAGGTAAAAAAAAAAGGGGTATATAAAATTTATTTTACCTATTCTGGCAAAAACTCGAATTTCCAGAACATTTATTTACCGAGACACGCGTATTCGCTCAAACAAAGATTTCACAGAAAATATTTCACTACATATTGCTCTTTAACAGAGCTTTCAAAAGTGGCCACTTTATTGTGAACAACTCATAAAAGTATTTTTTTTCCCCTGATAGCTGCATTGTGCTGACAGATTTGAAATGGGCGAGGGTACAGATCGTCGTTTTTCAATAGGTTTATTTTTAATCAGTGACGTTTATTTAAAACAGTCCGTAACAACTGTTCGACGAGAACAAAAGTTCTGAAGCTGTAAGGCTCTAATTTATAAATGAACTGTCAGAAATTTGCTGATCTGGGTTGCAATTCACCGAGGGGTAGTTAAAAAACGAAAATGCGTGACGAATTATAGTGCGCGTTCGTGCGTGCGAGCGTGAAGGAACAATCTCGAGCAGGTCGTGAAACAAGTTTTGTTGAAGGCGGAAGAAGATGAAGTTATCCTTTTTTTTTGGTCTGTTGTGCTGCGGTGAATGGAGCAGGTCCAGATACAGCTCTCTACCGACTATCAAATCTCGTTGCGCTGACTACGAGAATCCATAGGATCCCCTCGGACCCACCCCTGTGGGACGTTAACACTAAACACCAATCCTACTAATAGGCAGCGAGTACTAATCCTTTATAAAATATGTTTGTGTACAATCTAATAAAATTTCTTGTACTTTTACAAGAAAAATCCTTGGAAACCCATTTGCCAAGAAAATCCTTTGTAGAACTACATACAAAGAGTTATCTTGTAAAACCTGCACAACATTTATTTTTAATATTACAAATTATAACCTTTTATAACAATTTACTTTATTGAGAAGTGTACATAAAATTATTAGTTTTCTTCTAGATACCAAGTGTGATACATTAATAACAGCGAATAACTAAAAAAAAAAAAAAAGAAGAATTTCAGAATATAATTTACGAAAATAAAAATTACACTTGCCAGGATAGGGACTAGAACCCATATTATTTACCAGCATCTTTAACTGCAAGACCAACTAGACTTACGATCTTAAACTAAATTTTTTCGTAAATATAACTGCAACATTTTAATGAAGTTGTTCGGTTAAGTAGAATAGGTACATTTATTTCATTTTAAGAGTTCGGTTGTCGGAGGACTTTTAACAACGAGGCATTGAGAGCCGATTCGAGTTCTGTATAACTAAGAAACATTAACAGTTAATGAATAAATAATACTGTCACGTTTAATTATGATTATTTGAGTTGTTTTAAGTGTTTTGCGTTATTCATACTTGCAATACAGTGCATTTTGCACGCAGCTGCACTTTATATCTCCCATAATTTCTGCACGAACATCTATACTGCATACGGTTTTACGTTGTTGAATGTTCGCCATTCTGCTGTAGCTCGTGGAAACGGGCCAGTATAGTACGAACATTTCTTGAGGTATGTTACAAACACGGCCCTTGTAGTTTTACAATCGAGTAGTTTTACAGGAGAAATATCTGTACTGTTACAAGCATTTGTAAAATTGAAAAGCATTTATCAATAAAAATAACAAAGATTTTTTTACAGTGTATGACGCACAGCCGATTACTTGCTTGGAGAGCGAATGGCGTAATAAGAATCCATACATTATCAACCCTTTCAAACACACTTTCATCCGTTCAGTCTGCGTGTCCACACGCTAAGAAATGATTCGGAAATTCACCATACCAGTGTATATGCTAAGTGAGAAAGCAGGAATGGTATGTTTTCCCCTATACATTCATAGCAGCGTTCCTACATTTGCTCAGGAAACAGTCAAATGGGTAGGGAAGTTCCCAACTTTGTATAGTAGCGCTGCTAAACATTCCTATAGGCTTTTCACGGCAAAATGAGCCCATTTAAAAATCCTGCTTAAGATATAGGCCTACTTTAATGCACGTTGTGTATTATGCAGTCTTATGTAAAATTAACGTTGCCATGGTCTCATCACTTTATCCATGCTTCGGTCAAGTGAAACTGTGAAATTATTAGAAAAGTAAATATTTTTTTAATTTGCTCATTTTTACACATCGATGCATTAAAAATATACATAAAACGAAATAAATAACATAAGTTATCACAAATGGTTACATAACACTTTTTATTCGGCGTTAAGATACGGAACTACTTCCCATTCATCGTTTCCAACTTTACTGGGCGAATGTCACTCAGTGCGCCCGTTAAAGTGTATGGAGTCATGGGCAGTGACTTTTTTCTAAGGTTGATTTCAAAAGTGCTCACTTTATCGTGAACAGCCTTTATATCTGCAGCTTGATGTGTGGAATTATTACTATGCAGTGAATAGACTAAAAACTTCCATTAAAGTTTAGGAAGTTCACCAGAGAATGGTTTACAGTTCACGATATTGAAGACGTTGCGCGTGAACTGTGATTACGACCGATGCTGCACACATGCGAGGCATCAGTGCCCAGTCTTCCACGTGACGGACCTGATCTGTGGATTTTTATACACCTCTTTCACATGAGTTACTAGGAACCTGCAGAAATCGCGTTACATCTTGATATCAAGCTAAATTTCACAGTACTGAATATACTGGAGAGCTGGCGTCGTTTCTGCATTGGCTGCTGCCCAGATGTGAAGTCACGCCCTTTCTGAGTGAACAGTACGTGTTTGGGGCACACAATTGTGAAGTGTTCATTTATTGGCGTATAGTTACCCGGAGGTGTGTCGAATAATGCATGGTCCAATGACAAACGTGTTGCAAATGTAAGAGTGTTTTAATTTCTAACTGTCCTCAAATAATAGCGCGAATTTCGCACGTGTCTATGAATTACTAACGCCAATATAATCGAACACCCAGTGTGTTGCAATGCAAGACATGAATACAAGTACAATGCGTACAAAACATTACTTGATTGCCACACACTGGGTTGCCGCCAATATGTGTTTTATCTTTTATGTATTTAATATGGCGTGTGTGCTTTATTATTAGGGCCAACTGTTTTCCGCGAAAAGATTTACCCGAAGGCTAGACTCCAATGTCTTATGGCATACGCGATGTTTTACTTTGGTTATTGGCCACGCGTCTCGTCGGGAGACAGTTCCTTACCTGACAGAGCCAATCAGAATGATGTAACTCCGACAATGAGTGTCCGTGATTCGCAGGCAGACACCTGCAACGCGTCACTGTTAAAATCATCCAATCACGAAAGTGGATCTGAGTTCTAGAGTTTCGGAGTACAAGTAGTCCAGGTGGCTCTATTAACCATCGCTTGATAGGGCCAGTGATTTTTCGTGAAAGAATCTGTGCCCACGTTAGACTTCAATATCATATATACACCGCTGTTGTTTTTCTGCCTCTATAGTTAACATATGCCAAAACGCGAAGAAACTTGAACGAAGCTGTAGTAATCTGAAGTTTATCATGTCCCTGTATCTTTTCGCCAAATATCACTGCCCCTATCGATAGAGAGCGGGACATTTCGCGAATCCATTTGAGGACAAGTTAGACTTCACACACATGCACATTTGACTGTCTTTTTTCCATTGGTTCGCAGTTTATAAGCCACGCCCTGGACGGATTTGAGCCAGTAACCGACCTGCAAGAAAACGAGCACCGATTCCCATGCTACCTGCTCTGGGGTTAAACAGGATCATCAGCCAATGAACAGCTAACTGAGGCTCGAGTACACGACATATTGTGGAGTCCAGCTTTTTACCAAAGGAATCCGCGAAACTTCCGTGTCTCTGATTATCACAAGTGGACTGTGTTATTGACCGTATCGTGATGGAACAGCTCGCAAACCAAAACTATAACCGAAATCCGATAAGCAGCAGAGACAATACACTGACAATACTTAATACTGAGTTTCATTGAGTCAAGTGCCGTCCATATATCACTTTCCTGTGCAACATGTATACCATGTGGGGAAAAGGGACTGAATTAATTAATTGACATGGAAACATTCTTAGAAATTATTCCAGTACAAGCTGCACTTCCAACATACTTTGTCTAATCATTCTTACGCTTAGAACACAGTTAACTTTTAAAGGAGTATTCACGTACAACTAGGGGTTACGTTTATGTGGAAATTTATTTGCTGTCGAAGAACTGACACTTTTATAGTTTCACAGTTTCGCTGGACTTTGTCGGAATCCATGAAGAAAATTACAAGTAGTCAACATTTCAAATCGTAAGGATAAAGCTGTTATTTTCAATAATTTCGCAAACGAACATGATGGTTGTAAAACCTTGTTACATATGTCGCGACGCATTAATTGGCACACTGTCAACGCGCGACTCCATTGGATGTCGGCCAGCCAATAATAAACATCGCAGAGCACAACATGCATGTGCGGTGTAGAAAGGACCAATAGAACGATGGTAAGTGGAAATACAGGGACTAACATATGTGATATTGCTGTAGTAAAGAATATAGACAGCTTATTTCTACCTTGTCTTCAGTGCCGGTGCATTTGTGCTGTCCTTGAGTTAGGCGCTCTTTTGGCTACTCTTAAGTTAGTAAATTTCAACTTTCCAAGGGGGAAAATAAAGGACGAAATCTTGTGCTGACTTGTCTAGGGAACAGAATACGTAAGTATACAGAAATGAAACGACGCGGAGGTTCCTTTAATGTGGGTGTGCCCATTCAGTTATCGACTATGAGAGGCTCGGGAAAGGACCGTGTGTCTGATTGGGTACTGCGTGCTGCAGAAGACGCCCTATTGGCCGACTGGTGAGTAAGTTACCGGGCGTTGATTGGCGAATGACTCTCCAGCATGTTGTTGGCTGGTGAGTTGAGTTGAGATATTTGGGCGGCTTTCAACGGCGAGGTCTTGAGATCCGGCGAAAGTGATCGAGGCGAGTATGGAGTTGCGCCCGGAATGAAAACCCCGGCGACCAGCGATCGACTTGCATAAATCTGGGAGTGACCCGGCCAGGGATCGAACACTGTTCACCTTGGTGGGAGGCGAGTAGTCTGACCACTCGGTCACCGCGGCCCCACTGGCCAGTGACGCCATGCTGGACTTGGCGCTACAAGCGGCTTTAGTATAGTCCATTCACGGTTACTTCCAACTTTTCTGAAGTTCTACTTCCAAACATATTCCTCCGCCGCATGCAAGCAAAGTTTAACCGTGTCAAGAATATTACACCACAGGAATAACGCACAGTATTTGTGTGCACTAGGTTTAATCCTGCTTCCCTCTGTTTTTATTCGTATTGATTATTAATGGAAAATTATAATTTATACATAAAATGTAAGTCCTATTTAATCAAACATAATTAACAGAAGTATAAAACGCTTGTAATATAAGACAAATCTAGGAAACAGTCGAACATGTCGTACATGAGGTGATTTTTCAAAGGTTATATTCAAAATGAGTGAAGATGCGCGAACTGACTATACGCTCTGTTTCTTGGGGTAAAACTGGTTATAAGCTGTTCACAGTAAGGTAAGCACTTTTGAAAGCGCCGATGAAGATCTATTTGTATACTCGTTGTGTATTCTTCCGCTTAGTGTAAAATTAACATTGCAATGGGCTTCATCACTTTATTCATGCGTCGGTCAAGTCAAACTGTGCAATTATTAGGAAAGCAAATATTTTACAAATCTGCTCATTTTTGCACTTCTATGTATTAAAACAAACAGAAAGTGAAAATAAATATTTTAAGTTACCACAAATGGTTACCCAGCATTTCTTATTCGACGTTAAGATATGGAACTACTTTCCATACATTGTTACCATCTTTACAAGGCGAATGTCACTCAGTGCTTCCGTTAAAATACATGCAGGTAGGTGCAGTGAGTTTTTTCTAAGGTTGATTTCAAAAGTGCTCACTTTATCAAGAACAACCTTTACGGACATGGGGCGGCAACCGAAGGGCATATAGCTGCGTCTCTCAGTATACAGAGGAAGTATGAGGCTAACGCACAGAGAATTGAACCCACGAATTTTCCCTTTCTTATTTTATTAAGTATGATAGATGCGCTGGTTACGGGAAATACGAACCACTCGTGATACCAGCATTCGTCACTGGCTGTACAATCTAATACGCCGATGTTTTTTTTCTTTCTGTAATTAACTATTCATTTCCCTGTTGGGCTCGTTTTCATTCACGAAATGGAGAATTTTCACTTTCGTTTGTTGCCGAACAGCTGGTTTTATAATGCGAAGTGTAATGGCACACACGGAAACAAAAACGACCGAACAGATTTTCTTAAAAAAAAAAAAAAAAAGTAGAAAATTGGCTGCTATGTAGTTTTTTTCCCCCCTAATTTATTCGGACCTGGTATTCTCATGGCCATGTCCGCACGTAAATTAATTCCCAATTTTACACGCAATTTACTGCAGCCATGGAATTATTTCCTCGTCCCGAAATAGAATGTTGCATGGCTTGAGTGTCGTGTAATTTTTACATTACGCTTTTTTTATGATCTGTTTTTCCCGACCGCCTGCAATTTTGCGACGAGGTGCATATTAACTAAGATCCGGTAGTCTCAGGAGACGGATTGGACAAGATGAAAGCACGGCCGCTACTTATTAGGCTATAGAATATCCCCCACGCCGAAGCACATTATAGCAAAATTTTTGACTGGTAAGGACTTAAAAAAAAAAAAATTAGCAAGTCGATAACCCTGCCGAATTATGTAAATTATGCGCCTCCCCGAAATTACACTTTGCGTAATGGACGCGCCTCGCTGACAAGCAATGTGCACAGACAACAGGTCTCGTTGGAAAAAAAAAAAAAAAAAAAAAAGAAAAGACACCATGACCTTAGCCTAAATCGTCGCCGATGCTGATTTTGTTTTCCGAGGGAAGGCAGACATGTAGCATGTTCGAAACCAGGAGGATGTACACGGTGTTGGAACACGAATATGTGGATGGGGGTAAAGGTCGATGACATTTTCTGACCACGGGTGAGTCGAGGACACGTTCTCTGTCGTCGCTGTCAACGAAGTGATGGTGCTTGCGTTACGTAATCGCTGGAGACCAGAAATATTTGTGGGTTCATCGACCTGTACTCCCGACTCGACGGACGTTTGTATACTGACGTAGAAGTCAGTTGCTCATTTCTTATTTGCTACCGTAGTTCTAGTCTTTTGCCGGCGGATTCTCCAGACTTCTTGAAACAAACCAAGCGTTCTGTACTTGTATTCACATGTAGGCCTACCTTATTTTCGGCCAGGGGCGCAGCAACAGAAATCTTCAATTGGTGGGGGGGGGGGCAGCAACTTTAATAACATTCTTTTCTTGGTTAAGGACAGACACGCCACAATATGAATTTCGTTCTCGTTTAGAATTGTTTCCGTTCAATAACAAAGCATTTATGCACTGTCGGCTTTCATCAGTAACAGTTTTTTAAGATATTATATTCATGTAAGTTTTAAATTTATTAATAAATGAATCATATATCAAGTGTAACAAAATTATATTATGTATAAATATCAGTCTACTTGTGTAATGAAATTCTTCTTTGTTCGCCGATCATTAACACAGCTATCATAGCTGTTTGTGGTCTAAGATTTTCATCATTGAATCAGTCAGATCTGACACACTGTTTACAAAATGTTTAATTTAGTAACGGGGTGTTTTATAAAATTATTGGCATACTACCAAGTAAACTGTGAATCAAATGTACTTACTGAAAAAAAACCCCCGCCAGATCATTCATTATTTAATTATAGGGTAAAAATCTATGAGATCATACAGAAATTAAAATTGCACAGTCGTGTTTCTTGTCATTACAGTTATTTGGTAAAACAAGCAATAGCCGATTGACGTGTACTTGTTTAGTTTGACTCAACTTTGCAAAACAGTTGTACGCGATATTATTGTTAGGGATAGGAACATTTCGCGAGTGCATTTCAGGACAAGATAGACGTCAAACACGTGTACACTGAAGTTGACTTTGCAATTGGATCGCAGTTTATTAGACACGCCCTGGACGACTCTGAGCCAATAGCATACTTGCAAGGAAACAAGTAGAGAGTGCCATACTGCCATGTGCGGAGTAACACTGGCTACTCTCTGGAGCAGCAGGCAATCAACAAATATCTGATGCTCGAGTATACACATGAGTGGATTCTACCCTACACGTCATTGAACTCGCGAATTTTTCCTATCCCTAATTATTGTTCACAAACTTTACTTCATCCACCGTTTGCAGGTAACAGAACAAATGATTCAGGCGGTCTTGACACATTGTAGTTCAGAGATAATTTTTCAGTTTCCTAAGCACAGCCTAAAAATAGAACCTGTTAGTAGTAGCTGATGAGACATGAATAGTATCGTGCAAAATTCGCGTTATTTTTTCAGGACAGATTAGACTCCAAACACTTATGCTTTTGCATTGTGTTTGTCATTCGACTACAGTTTGTTTGGGGATACGTTGGACGGCTTTGGACCAATAGCAAGCAACTAACGAATGGCTGGTCCAGTCACGTCCAAACAAGTCAAAAGTGTAAATGGGCACGAACTGCTGCAGAAGCTGATAAATAGGGATCTGCAGAATTAGCGTTATTATTTGGCATCTGGCTGAACCTCACAGCACTCTATATACTCGAGCCAGCGTCGTTTCTTCATTGGCTGCTGCCTATGTGTGAAGTCACGCCTTTTATGGCTTAACTGCTCGTGATTGTGGCACACAATTGTGATGTGTTCATTTATTGGCGCAGAGTTACACAAGGCGTGTCAAATGAAGTATGGTCCGACGACAAACGTATTACAAAGGTACACGTGTTTAAAGTTACACGTGTCCCCTAATACTAACGCGAATTTTACAGATCTCTACCGATAAACAAATGGCACCGACTTGAAGATGTATAGGACGGTGAATTATAGCGTGCTGCCAGAAAATAACGCGAATTTTGTACGTCTCTTAGACACGAATAACCAGGAGCAAGCGAATTAATTCTTAAGTATATGTGAACAAACAGCGTAATTCATGTTGCATTCCTTTAAACTTTGACATCAGTACTGAGATTTGGATACAGGTCATGTAACATTTCCAGCTAGCGACTGTATTTAATATGGTTAAAATGATGTTCACTCAAAACTGCATATACATACTGTTTCATTCTATTCTGTAGGGATGCGAAGGAGTGTATTTTTTCAAGTGTACAGTAGTTATCAGCGCCTCCTATCACACAATCCACAACTTCATAGTATATCATTCTATACAGTTCTCTCGTATCAAACTACTTGGCTCATGCATGACTTGTATGCTGGGGGCGTTTAGGTACATGCTTCCGTGAAAGAAGCGTGGAAGATTGTTAATTGAAGCTGTCTTCGGTACACCTTGCTGTCGGATATTCGAGTGTTGCAAGTACGGTCGTGTTTTGTACATACTTCAACACAACACTAAGTTTCCCTGTCTAACCAAAACCTGATAAACACACAAAGGGCGTGAGAAATGTTTCTGCTTTTCATATCTTGGTAATATTTAGTGGATACTTCTTCCCAACTTTCTGTAAGAGAACTGGAAACGATTCAATATTTTCTTTGCCTCCACTTGCCCCTCGTCCAAATATCCAGTGGGAGGGGGGGGGGCGATATACCCTTGCTCCCTCCTCTTGTTGCACCCTTGTTTTCGGTTAAAATTGAACTTTGACTTACCTTTGATCAATAATACAACCAGTAGCGCTGTATGGTGCCGAACTATGGACTTTAACCAGAAGAATTGAAAACAAGCTAATGACATTTGAAAATGGGATTCTCATGCAAATTTTTGGTCCAGTTAAAGAGGGAGATGAGTGGAGAAGAAGAAAGAATAGAGAACCAAGAAATTTGTACCAGCTGCCTGATATAATGGCTGTAATAAAAGGACAAAGGCTAAGGTGGTACGGCCACATAATGAGAAAGGACAGAGATCTTATATAAGATGAGGTAGAAAGGTGCTTCGAAGAAAAGAGACCACGCGGAAGACGTAGACTCAGGTGGCTTGATACAATCAAGGAAGACGTTAGAAATGCAGGCATTCCAGAGGAGGAGTGGAGACAGAGCTCTTTGGAGAAGGCTAGTTGGTGATGCAATGGATCGGCTACAGTCCGTCATGCCACTGCAGTAAACTGCAGTTAAAAATAGAGAAAAATTGATGTGTTGGTAATGCCTATTAAGTAGAGACCTGCAGAATCCGCCTAATTATTTCAGTACACTTTTACCTTTACAATACGTTTTTCATTGGGTCATGCTTTGACACGCACGCTGTAAATCTGCACCAATGAATGAACGCTTCATAATCGTATGCCCCAATCACGTACAGTTCACTCAGAAAGGGAGTGACTTCTATCTGGGTAGCAGCCAATGGAGAAACGACGCCTGCTCGAGTATATACAGCACTGTGAATTTTATCTTGATGCCAAAAATAATTTTGAAGGTCACTGGTAATAAAAAATAGTTTTTAAGCGAAACTTTATTACACCGACTGCGCACGAATATGGCGCGTTGTCCCTTTGGTGTAATTTTGTAGACTTGGTTAAGTTTTGTTTGTATGAGGCGGAGGAATACCCTGGAAGTAGAACCTTGGGCAGGGTTTCAGAAAAGTTGTAAGTAACCGTGAATGGACTATAAAAGGCTTAGATCGCACAGTAACAGAACAGGCTACTGCGCCCTGCGAAATGTTCCTTAATTGACTGCGCTGACGGCTGGAGAGTGCATTACCAAGCGTTGGTTGATGAATATTGCTGGCCAGTGGCGCCATTTTGCTGGTACGTGCGGGTGGAGTTCGCGTTTCACCTCTCTGTACTTAAATGGCTTAATAGGCTGCACTTTTGAAAGTGCTCACATTTGGAATAATAGTCAATACATAAGGGCAGTGAATGATTGCGTGAGTGAAGAGATTTTGGCGGCTGAGCGAGGTCTTCAGAGCCGATGAGGGTGATTGAAGTGAATATGGAGCGGCGCCGGAATGAGGAGCGGGGGAAATGGGAGATCCCCGAGAAAACCAGCCGACCAACGATTCCCACTTGCGAAAATGCGGTGACCCGGCCGGGGATCGAGCCCTGATCGCCTTGGTGGGAGGCGAGCGTGCTAATCGCTCAGCCACCGAGGCTCTCATAAGGATAGTGAAATTTCGCGAAAAGATTTCAAGACAAGTTATATTTCAAGACACTGTAGGCACGTTTACGAATCATGATTGGCTGAATCACTTTTTAACACGTGATAACTGTCTGTGCACGAATCACATAGGAGCTGTGCCGATGTTGCTGAATCTTGAGTGGCCCAGTCAAATATGAAAACACATTCTCAAGTAGACAGGAACCAATGGCACTAGACAAACTGCTGTTGGGTGCTTACAGTATTGAAGTCTACCCTGTACTCATATTTTTTCGCGAAAAATCGCTACCCCTATCAATACATATATTTTATTGTAACCTTAGACGTTAACTTCAGAGTGCGGTGGAATATGTGCACTATGTTTATTACCTACACAAAAATATTTATTTTAAAAAATGTGGTTCAAGGATAAAGAGAAAAGCTGAAAGGAAAAAGTAACTCGGGCCTCGAAAGTGATCACTTTACCGTGAACAGCCTGTACCAAGCCCGCAGCCAGCGTTGGAAAAACAATACGAAGAAACCTTTCTCTAACAATAATACTATATGTGACATGTCTTAATAAATACTGGCACGTTAAGTATATGTTTAAGTTTTTATTCTAAAATTTATCATTAAAATAAATATTTTACAGAAAATGTACGAATGAATATTTTTTTAAAATCACTTAAAGTGGTTGTATTTTCTGGGAACATTGCGTTCTGTATTTTTTGTTTTAAACCGTTATATTTTTTGACATAGATTCCCCATTGCAAATTTAGTTATAGCTTGTCCACGGTAAACTGAGCACTTTTGAAAACCCTGCTCGAGATCTACTTGTATGAACACTGTGTATTCGTACACCACATGCAAACTTAGCATTGCCATGTTTCTGATAACTTTATTCGTGCGTCGGTCAAGTGAAACTGTGAAATTATTATAAAAGTAATTATTACACAAATCTGCTAATTCTTACATGTAGCTGGATCAAATAGAACTTAAAGCAATAGAAATAATTTAAATATGCATACATGTTTACTTGACACGTTTAATTCAAAGTTAAGGTTGGAATTGCTTTCTACCATAGTCACCAACTTTAATTGCGCGCATAATCAGCTAGTGCACCTCTTGTAATATATGCAGGTATAGGCAATTCACCGTAAATTGAACACTTTTTAAGGCCCTCCCAATAGGCACTTACCACTTATAAATATATATTCTTGCAGCCTCAGACGTCAAAATATCAGAGTGGTGAAATGTGTACAATGTGTTTACTAGTCACATTGCATTGTTCACATTAAAAACCAACAGGAAGATAGAAATTGGGTGAAAGTAAAAATGGAGAAGGGCCTTAAAAAGTGCTTACTTTACGTTGAACAGCCTATGTAGGTGCAGTCATATTTTTGACAGGTTTTTTTTTTTCTTCAAAAGTGCGTGCTTTATCGTGAACAGCCTTTAACCTATAGTAACACTGCACACTTTGCGGCGGGGGAAATGTTTTCTATGCCAAACTCTCCCATAGTAACTCGCTATTGGTAGTGGAATATACATTAAGGGGACTATGTAGCTGCGCTTCCAAGGTCAAGAAGCGAGGGAGCGATACGGGCGACAGTTACACGCACTCCTAGCGCCTCGTCGCTCCTACGCGCAAGGCGTGCAGTGTTTCCGTAGTGACGCTGCACTGTGCAAATTAGATCTGTAACATAGGAGTTTTATTACACGCCAATGAAAGACCACAGATTAAACTAGACCCGTATCTTTGTAATTTTCTCTTGCCGCTTAAGGAAACTGCATAGGCAAGTTTTAAACATGGGATATCTGACAATTTTCACGAATTTTTCTCCCCAAGAATACATATGATATGACAAAAGTAAATTAATAGGGCCATAGGTAATTGTTTTTAAATATTTTCTGACAAAAAGTCATATTTCCATAATTTATATTTACCGAGACACGCGTTTACGCGCAAACAACGATTTCACAGAAAACGTTTCAGCACGTAGGACCCTTATATGATATTCACTGTAAAGTGAGCACCTTTGAAACCCCCCCCCCCCCTCATTTGGAATAACAGTCAATAAATATATTTTATTTTAACATCAGACGTTTACTTCCGAATGCGGTAGAATCTACACAATGGTTTTTTTAATTACTTAAATGAGTATTTATTTGTAAAGGTTGTTAACCGATATCATATGGTTGAAATAATAAATAAGAAGAGTCACGGAGCTTGTGAGGCGGAGGCGACCTGGTCTCGCAGAAGTCTGGCAACACTGCGTGACAGATTTGTCTCGTCCATGAACAATGCCGTCTCCACGTCGGAGATTTGCATGCGTGACCTCGACCGAGGAAATTCCTTAGCGCCGAGGTCCTTCTTCTTCTTTTTTTTCTCTCTCACAGTCGATTTTCTCGTTACTGCTGTGCCGCACGTGTGCCTGATTGTTGTCTGGAGTTAGGGCGGACGTATTTAAATAGGCTGGCTGTTGGAGGAGTGACTGTGAGCGAGAGTCTATCTGCTCGCTAAAAGGCTGTCTCACACGGTCAAAGTGAGCGAGTGGTGCTCTCAACCCTCTGAGGAGTAGTATGCACGTGTATAGGCTGTTCACGATAAAGTGAGCACTTTTGAAATGAACCTTAGAAAAAAGTCGCTGCTTCTTTCTACCTGCATGCATATATTGTAACGGGCGCACTGAATGACATGCGCACAGAAAAGTTGGTAACGATGGAGGGGAAAGTAGTTCCATATCTTAACGTCGAATAAAAAGTGTTAGGTAACCATTTGTGACAAATTAAAATATTTCTGTCCCTTTCTGTTTTTTTTTTTTTTTCGCCGAAGTGTAAAAATTAGCAGTTTTTTTTAAATATGTACTTTTCTAATAATTTTACATTTACACTTGACCGACGCGTGAAAAAAAGCGACGAGGCTCATGGCAATGAACGTAAGGCGGAAGATCACACAACACACATACAAATAGATCTTAAGCAGGACTTTCAAAAGTGCTCACTTTACCGTGAACAGCCTATATAAACGGATTTGGGTTTATACGAAAATTTCATTTCTCTTGAAGATCAAACTGACACAATAAGCGTGTGTGTGGTGTAATAGGACGACGGTTAGAGAAGATGGTTTATCGCTGGAATAGTTGACTGTTTACCAGGATTCAACGTACTGTACACATGTTCGACAGTTTTATTTCCTTATTAGCTGTCATGCGTGTATGAAGCTACTACCGCATTTCACTGGACCAATGAGGATTCTGATACTATAAGGCAGAACGTTCGTGATTGTCTGCAAACAAGCTAGCCGAGTCAAAAACCTTGTTCATCCAATCATGAAAGAACAAACTAATGAGTGTGTTGTGTAAGATATGTTGGCTTGTAAAATATTCGCGATTTTCGATCATCTCCAACGACGGTAAGTGGAAAGACATAGAACAATACAACTGGTGTTGCGGTAGTGGAGCGTATAGGCAGCTAAATTCAACCTGGTTTTCAGTGCCAGTAAAGTTGGCCGTCCTCGAAGGGCAAACATCGAGGTCTTGAGAGCCGATGAGGATGAAGCGAGGTGAGTATGGAGCAGCTCCGGAACGCACGGGGCAGGGAATACGGGAGATCCCCGAGAAAACCCACCGGCCATCGGCATCGTCCGGTACGGTTCCTACATGTGGAAATCTGAGAGTGGCCCCGGGTAGTCTGGCCACTAAACCACCGCTCCCCCCCCCCCCCACACACACTGTTCGTCTTAAACGATGCTCCGACTAATGAAGATTGGTTTTTGAATAGAGTAAAAGTAGTTTAAGCAACTCGTCCCTACTGGGAATGTGAACGGAGCCTTGCCATACATGGAGAGCGTTTTGATGAACCTGAAGTTATACGTGTTTCAAGTGATAAAGGCTGTTCACGGTAAAGTGAGCACTTTTTGAGGCAGTGTCATCAGGCATAATAACCATTAAATGCATTTAATTGTGGCCTTGGACTTTGGTTTTGTCTATTGTGTTTATTGCTCACGTAGAAGTGTTTACATTAAAAACTGGCTCCAGGGTATAAATTAGCGGAAAGAAAAAAACAGCCAGGGCTTGAAAAGTGTTCACTTTGCCCTGAAGAGCCTATAATAGAATTTCATCAACATCTATTTCGAACATGGTTGACGATCCATCGTCCGAAGTTGAAGTTTTCCCTGTAGCTGGTCCGTCTGGTATAGAATGTCCTCGCCCAGCAGTGCCTTCCGAATCAGAATATCGATATTTTTCTCCTCCTGAGAGAGAGAGAGAGAGAGAGAGAGATAGAGAGAGAGAGAGACGCAGAGGATAGTGTTTTTGAAGACTCGTTAAAGTGTGTTAATGTCACATATGGGAATGTACTCTTTGTGGTTAGGGGCCGATCAGTCTTATTTCAAATTTGGTGTGTTTTTTTATAAGATGTTATAAGTCTGTGTTAGTGTAATGTTAATATTGATCATATGTATTGAAATGTAACATTATTACACATTTTGGTTGATAGGTTACATTGACGTTTTAACCGACCATGTTTGTGGTGTTTTGGTTTTTTTCTGCCTATCAATAGGACCTGTGCATTAATGGAAACGTTGTGCCATTTGGCAGCATTAATATATATATATATATTTGTATCGAAACGGTAGCGAGAAAAGTGGCTCACATATCTTCTTGTGGCTCCTGTTAACAGCCACAGAACATCAATGCACAGGTCCTGTTAATTTGCAGGAAAATAATTTACCACTTTAAAAAGTGTAACCCTTGTTATCAGCATTTAAAGAGTTCCACTTCCTGTTAATTACAGTGAAAAGCTAATTTCACATATACAAATGATTCATGTTGAGAGTTGTAAAAGAGAGTATAGTCTATAGATAGGAATAGGAACATTTCGCGAGTTCATTTCAGGACAAGATATACGTCAAACACGTGTACACTGAAGTTGACTTTGCAATTGGATCGCAGTTTATTAGATACGTCCTGGACGACTCTGAGCCAATTGCAGACTTGCAAGGAAACAAGTAGCGAGTGCCATACTGCCAGGTGTGAAGTAACACGGGCTACTCTATGGGGCAGCAGCCAATGAACAAACATCTGAGGCTGGAGTATACACATTACTGCGGAGTCTAGCCTACAGGTCATTGAACTCGCGAATATTTCTTGTCCCTACCTATAGATTTTTAGCAGTTGTTGCTGTTAGTTGCCAAAAGGTTTAGAAATATTCAATTTTGATTTTCTACTCCAAATATACAAACAGGAATTTTTAACAATATGATAATGCACATAAAGAAAATACACCACCAAATTTGAACTTTGTAAAAAATAATACGCGTTGGGTGTGTTTATGAACAGAAATTTGGTGGTATTGGTGTTTCTTATATATCCTCTTGCTATTATCCCAACAAGAAGCCGCGGTGGCCGAGCGGTTAGCCTGCTCGCCGCCCACCAAGGCGAACCGGGTTCAATCCCCGGCTGGGTCACTCCCGAACCTACGCATGTGGAAATCGTGCCGGACGATGGCGCTGGTCGGCGGGTTTTCGCGGGGATCTCCCGTTTCCCCCCTGTATTTTAATTCTGGCGCTGCTCCATGCTCACCTCAATCACCCTTGCTGTTAAGAGCTGCCCAAATCTCATCACTCACTTGCTGTTATCGTAACGAAGTTTTATAGTTATCATTGTTGCAATGCGAAGCGCATTGTTATATATTATTAAAGGTTGAATTTAACAATGAAATAAGATACCTTTAGTTAACAGGCGTAAAAAACGCTTGTGAGACATGAGAGAGTTAGAAAACAACCATACACGTTAATGCATGGCTTAATTTCAAAAAGCGTGTAAAATACTGCCAGTATAGTCCGTTAACGGTAACTTATAACTTTTCTGAAACCCTGATAAAACTCTATCTCCCGGATATTCCTCAGCCCAATGCTAACGAAGCTGAACCATGTCTTTAAAATTACACGGAATGGACAACGAACTGGATTCATGTGCACTCAATGTAATACTATTTTGTATAAGACCTATGACTAGAGACCTGAAAAATTCGTGTTTTCAATTACCTGCAGGCTAGACTCTACAGTCGTATGTATAGATAAGCCGATGTCAACTGTGCATTGGTTGTCTGCTGTCACAGTAGAAGGCGACAATTGTGCCGCCGTTCTCCAGGAGGTGTCAAACACCGTGAGGACCAATGGCTAAAGTTATATAAACACACGTGTTTTGAATTCTAGCTTATCCAAAAATGAATCCGTGAATTCTTCAGGTCTATACCAGTCACTTGTAATTCAATCAGACAGGGAGTAACTTCACAACTATGCAGCAGCCAATGGAAAAAAGACGCTGGCAGTAGTATATACATTACTGTGAAGTTTAGCCTGATGCCAATAATGCCAATTTTGCAGCTCCCTAATTATTAGGACCAACTGTTTTTTTTTTTCGCGAAAAGACTTGCGCGGAGGCTAGGCCTCAATATATTACATGCACACTTACAGCCTTCCTTTGGATATTGGCCGTCTGTCTTATGCCCGGTTGTACCATTGAGGACCAGCAATGATCTAGGTTCAAATATCGGTTAGATCCTGGTTCAGCACATGTTGCGCCATTGTGATATGCGCGTCGAACTAGAATCAATTTGAACCTCGGCTTGGACCGTGCATTTTGGTGGTTCAGGAGAATGATATCGGATCAAGTAAATACGAGTACTTTATTTTAAAATGCCAAAGTTATATTGAAAAGCAATTCTGTTTTAAAATGAGATAAACATCCAAATATTCCGTATTTAAGCTCTGTTTTGGATTTATGAAGTGAACAGAGAAGAATAAAAGTTTGTGTTGAATGTAGTTTATGTGAAGACAAAAGCGCTGTAAAATATTTGTAGTTACTAGATATTTTAATAGTTTAAAATTGGTTTGGTTGTTTTTACTGTTGTAGAACGTAAATTGAAAAATTTTACGAATGTTTAAAATGCAATGAATTTATGGAATTATAGATGGTATTAATGTTTTGTAAAGAGAAAACGAAATTCATGGTTTCTCTCCTATCAAACCAAACGGAAAACTGGAAAAGCCATTCAGAATATCATAAAGTGTCGTAATTTCCCGCACGAGCTAAATTTATTACTCACGAAAGATCAACCGTAGCTAACAGATGTAGTTTGAAAATACGCCAACAGATAGCACTAAGTACAATTTTATTTTTGAGAATTCAAAACAACATTATACACACTTGTGTGCAAAGTGTTTCCACTCAAACAAAACAACTGAAATAGAGTTTTTTTTTTTCAGTGCATTCAAATAAATTAAACTATATAGTAAAAATAGTCTTACGAGATAATGTCCACAAAAACTTATTAATTTTCTCTGAACTTCAAAATAAACAGTTGCATCATGATGTCACGAAATGAGAGCCAATCACAAACAGTGCTTCATCTCAGTTCTAGCTTCGAACCGAGATCAGGTGATCTACGATCAGAACTCTGCCGTTCACGTTTGTGCAACACTCGTAAATCGTACTCGGATCAAACTGAAGATCATCTTTGAACCAAGATCTTATGATCTTGGTTCAGGGCTGTTAATGGTGCAACTGGGCATTAGTGTGAAGACGGACTGCAATACAAGTGAGCCAATCAGAATTAAGTTTCTCCGATACTGACTGTTCGTGATTCGCGGGCAGGCAAATATAAGAAGTTTCACAAGTCAAATGATCCAACCTTGAAAGCGGTTCTGAACAAGTGTTTTGCAACACAACTGGTCCTGAAATTTTTTTTCGCGAAAATCAGGTGGCCCTACTAATTATAGATTATACGTACATGTTAGTCTGCACAGGGAAGACGGCGCAGGCGAATGTTTGTTGCTCGCACAGTAGTGGGAGGATACAGAGTTGTAATGGGACGTAAAGCGGTCTGGAAGAGGCTATACCAGGCGGGGTCCGTTTAGCGGTCGTGTTTATGTGCGGTCTGGCTGCAGCGCCCTCGAGACTGCGTGGGCCGAGACAGTCGCATCGATCAGCCCCCCCCCCCCCCCCCGCCACCGCCGGCAGTTGCCGAAAATAGTTCCTGGCGGATCGGCCAGGCCGTATCCTGCCGACGACGTGCTAGCCGCTAAATTCCCTCCTTCGTCGAGTGTTTACGAGATGACGGGATCCACCGCGAGTCTGCAATTCAGTTCACGATAAAGTGAGCACGTTCGAGTCCCTAGTTACGTTTCTCTTTCAGCCATATTTTATCCTTTAGCCACCTTTTAAAATACATATTCCCATGTAAGTAATAAACATAATGTGTATATTCCACCGCACTCGGAAGTTAACATCTAAGTCTGTAGTAAAAGTATTTATTGACTTTCGTTCAAAAGTGCTCATTTTACCGTGAATAGCCTATACAACAAACACGCCTGCAACTCTTTACACAAACTGCAACGGGTGAGCCTCGCTCTTGCAACGAAAACTGTGGCCTTTTTGCATTTTATTATCAATTCTGTAAAGTCCTTGTGCTATTTTTTCACTGCCGTTTTTACAGCCAGTACTTCTTTTTTTCAGTACAAGCCGTAATTTTTTGCGACGTCAAAAGATCTCATAATCAGAGCTCTGAGTATTTTTTAATTTTTCTCGGCTTGAGGGGGGGGGGGCGGATATATAATAATGCCGTGAAGCAATAGCTTACACCACGAGCTCTAGCGCACCCGCCAGCAAAATGGCGCCAACAGCCAACAGCACGTTGGAACGTCGTGCGCCTATCAGCTTCTGGTAACTTACCCGCCAGCCAGCAGTCCAGACAATAGGGGACCTTTCGCAGGACGCAGTAGCCAATCAGACACAAGACCCGCTCCCAGAGCCTCATGCAGCCATTCAGAGAATGGTCGCTCCCACATCAAAGAAACTGTGATGCCATTTCGTCTCTGTGTAGTTATCCACTCTGTGCTAATACTAGTGATGCGAGAGAGATATTTGCGCGGCTGTTAGGGGCAGTGATATTTCGAGAAAAGATTTCAAGACAAGATACATTTCAAAGCACTGTAGGGTCACCCAGATTTTTTATTGGCTGAAACATGTTCTGGTCTTTGTTGAATGTTTGCTCACAAATCACGAAGATTCAGTGTCGGAGTTACAGAATTCGGAGTGACTTGGTCAAATTCGGAAACGAGACCAGAAGCCAATGGAGGTATGACAACATCTGAGGTGTAGGCCTGTATATAGCATTGAAGTCGTGTGTGTGCTCCGATTTCCAAGCGAATAATCACTGGTCCTATGTATAGTTATTAGTGGCCCGGAAATCCAGCGAATTCGTTTGAGGACAAGCCACACATCTAACACGTGTATATGTGACTTTCCTTTTCCAATTGGATCGCAGTTCGTGAGGGATTCGACCCAATAAATGAACTGCAAGAAAAAGAGTATGAAATCACGTGCTCTGTATTCTGGGTCAAAATTTGACCATCAGTCAATGAACAACTAGTTGTGCTTCTAGTGCACTAAGGATTATGACGCGTCTAGCTGGTTGCCAAATTAATCCACAAAACTTCTGGGTTTCTAATAATTATCTGTGGCTGAGAAAAGTCTAAGAAGAAGTTTTTTCTCAGGTACAATAATTTCTCAACGATTTTTTTATCCATCTAAAGGTTGTTTACATGAACCTTAGAAAAAGTCACTGCCTTTGTCTGCATATATTATAATGGGCGCACTGAGGGACATTCGCCTAGTAAAGTTGGTAACGATGGCTGGAAAGTAGTTCAATATTTTAACGTCGAATCAAAAGTGTTCGGTAATCATTTGTCATAACTTAAAAATTATTTCTTTCGCTTTCTGTTTTTCAATGCATCGAAGTGTAAAAATAAGCATATTAGTAAAGTATTTACTTTCTCGATAATTTCACAGGTTCACTTGACCGACGCATGAATAAAGTGACGAGGTCCATGGCAGTGTTAATTTTACGTAAGGCGGAGGAATACACACCGTGCATACAAGTGCATTTAACAGGGATTTCAAAAGTGCTCATTTATCCGGGAACAGCCTATACAAAATTGTGCGAGATTTTTTTTTTTTTAGCGGACAGTTCGGCATCACGGTAAAAGTGTTCTAATAAATTTATCAAACTCAACCGAGTCTTTCGAGAATACGTTGTCCGTCATTGCAGCCGTGGGTTGGAAGTAAAGACGTGAAACTGGGACTATATTGGAGATTGTCATCACCGAGTCCAATCCAGCGAGCTTGTTGTCTGTGGCAGATATGATCGGGAGCTGTCTTTCTTCTGGCCTCCTGTCCACTGTGTGTTCTCATTTCGTGTTACACCACGCCATCGTGCACCCCTATCTCTGCCACTGGCAAACTTACGAAGATCCATACAGCCCTTGCCGCCACACACTAAAATTCCCGCCTTCAAATAGCGGCCGCGGTGGTGTATTCCATAGGTAGGGGGCCGGAAATTTCGTGGATTCATATGGGGACGGGTTAAACTGCATTCACACACTCTAAGAAATTGTTCGCAAATATGCCACAACACCAGTGTATACCTATTGTGAGAAAGCGTGTATGGTAACATTTGTTCCCATACATCCATGGTAGCGTTCCTACATTTGCTCAGGGAGCAGTCAAATGCATAGCGAAATTACCAATTACGTATTGTAGCGGTGCTAAACATTCGTATATTTTCAGCCTGGTATATGGTAGTATTACCATGCAATGTATATTTTCAGCCTGATATATGGTAGTATTATCATGCAATGTATATTTTCAGCCTGGTATATGGTAGTATTACAATGCAATGTATATTCTCAGCCTGATATATGGTAGTATTACCATGCAATGTATAGGTTAAAAACTTCCATTATAGTTTATGAAGTTTACTGGAGAATTTTCTACAGTGCGTATACACATGTGTTTGTGCTTCCATTGGACGCTAGTTTGTTAGACATGCCCCGAACGACTTTCAGCCAATAACGAACCTGCAAGGAAAATAAGAACCCAATCCCGTGCTACCAGCTCTGGGGTGAAACTGGAGCAACAGCCAATGAACTACTAACTGATGCCTGAGTGCACAAAGGATTGTGGAGTCTAGCTAATTGCCGAATGAATCCGCAAAATTCCTGGGTCGCTACCCATAGTAGTACGCAAGGTCAGACATGGAGGGTGCAAATCGCAAAATAAAGATTCTAATTGACATTTAAAGTACAACGTAAGAATACATTTAAACATGTTCATTACCAGCGACCTGCAAAATTCGCGTTATTTTCAGGGATCGGAAAAATTCGCGAGTTCAATGACCTGTAGGCTAGACTCCACAGTCATGTGTATACTCGAGCCTCAGATGTTTGTTCATTGGCTGCTGCTCCAGAGAGTAGCCAGTGTTACTCCACACCTGGCAGTATGACACTCGCCGCTTGTTTCCTTGCAAGTATGCTATTGTCTCAGAGTCGTCCAGGGCGTGTCTAATAAACTGCGATCCAATTGCTAAGTCAACTTCAGTATACACGTGTTTGACGTCTATCTTGTCCTGAAATGAACTCGTGAAATGTTCCTATACCTAGTTATTATTTAAGGACAGACTTGAATTTCAGGTTTCTGAACGATTGACCAACTTCAGCCACTGGCCAAAAATCTTTTTATCGCGCCTCGGAGAACTCTTAAGCCAATAATATAAATTCAGAGGTGGAGTGGCCAATCTCTTTTGAGTAGATCAAGCTGATACGTAAAATTGATTACAGTGCAGCGGCCAATGAAACCACGATCTGTGATCGCTTATTTATAAGTATGGACACCGAATTTTGCGAAAAGATTTCACAACCTGTTGTATTTCGAAACACTTTAGTTCAGATCCACTTTTGTGATTGGGTGATCCAGTTGTTCCGCGTGTTAAATGTCTGTCCCCGAATCAGAGACGTGCAGTATCGGAGTAACTTAATTCTTATTGGCCAGTCAACTAAGAAAATGTTTCTCACAGACACACGCCGCCAATAAGCTAAAGGAAATTACTGGCACGCTTTTAGGGTACTGAAATTAAGCATGAGCGGAAATCTTTTCGCGAAATTCGTGTATCCCTATTTATAATACATATACATGTGTTGTGTCGACTTAAGTACAGCACATAGTATAACATGTTTTGTTTGTAACACCTGTAACTGTAAATTAAAGTGGGTCTGGAAGGGTTAAGGCCCTTACACAATTTAAAACTTTAACATTTGACTTTAAGTTTGTTTTCCGACATGTTGTTTCTTATGGAGCTTGACACAGTGGAACTGTCACAGGTAGTCAAGCACTCTTGACTTTACGATTTCGAAAAGATGAAATTTAAAGTCAAAGTCAAGTAGCCATTTTGCCGAGAATCTAACAGATGTTATGAGGAAAATGCGTTATTTTATTGTAGGGCGATTTTAATTTCGGTATATTAAACAAAGCTGGTTTTAAATTAATGGCAAACAAATATAATGTGAAGAAAATATACATGAATTGACATATATGTGAATAAAGTAAACAAATTAGTTTTTTGTTTTAAAATAAACTTTTAATACAAATTTTGAGTCAATTTTTAAGTAAGGTACGTATAATGCATTCCTGGATAATATCGTAATTATTTACATTACAAGATACACATTTTTCGAAGCTCGCAGTACCTATGTTCAATTGTTTTCAACTCTGACTTTACAATAGTATTGTGTATTGGTGGTTCCGTCAGAGGAAAGGAAACAGAAAGTCAAATGCTAAAGTTTTCTATAGTGTAAGAAGCTTTAAGCTGCTATTTCGCCTCTGTATTATGAAGCACTCATAGTCTTTGCTGTATCCTCTGAACGCGGTTGGGGCAGCCAAATAGGACCCGCGCGCCCCACATACACGCATGTGAGCGTGCGCTGACGTCACGCTCGCTTTTCAACACAAACACGTCTCGTTAGCGCGAAATGTCGCCTCCTACATGCAGCACGTCATTTACCCACACCGCAGTCGCAGTTACATTGGAAACGTTCCATGTTTAACCGGAATTCGCCTTGAGAGGCCTGCCTAGGAAAAAAAATTACAAATCCTCGAGATTACATCCTCGGAATTTTAAGCGGTACGGGCTGTTCACGGTGAAATGAGCACTTGCTTAAGATCTATTTGTATCCACATTGTGTACTCTTCCGCCTTATGTAAAATTAATATTGCGATGGACCTCGTCACTTTATTAATGCGTCGGTACAGTTAAACGGTGAAATTATTATAAAAGTAAGTATTTTACAAATATGACAATTTTTACACTTCGATGCCTGAAAAAAAAAAAAAAAAAAAAAAAAACAGAAAGCGAAAGAAAAAATTTAAGTTATCACAGATAGTTACCTAACACTTTCTATTCCAAGTTCAGCTATGGAACTACTTCCCATCCATTGTTGCCAACTTTACTGGGTGAATGTCACTCAGTGCGCCCGTTAAAGTAGGTATATATGCATGCAGGGGCAGTGACTGTTTCCTAAGGTTGATTGCAAAAGTGCTCACTTTATCGTGAATAGTCTTTAACTATAGGACTTTAATACTCACAGAAAACTTTTCAGGAATGTAAAAAATTGTAGCTATAGTTAAAAAAACTTTTACAGAAGAATAAATATTGCAAACAGAGATTGGCTACTTACAGAGATTTTTGCTGACTCGAACACTTCAATAACCACGTTTAATTTTCAGTAACGAAATCTATGAATTAGCGGAAAAATATCGACTGCCATTTCGGTCCAGAAGAAATATTTACATTATAACATTCCATACATTAAAAATCTGATATATACAGAACCGCTTACAATGAGACACACGTGATAACTAAGGCGACCCCTTAATGCTATTAACTGTCTAAATATGTTATGTACTTGTAGGATTTTTAAACTTTGTGGTAATATGTGAAACAGTCTCGTGATATGGATTTGAAAGGGTCGGATATCAATGAGGTGAGAATCGCTTGAGGAATTATAGATTTATAACATTCACCTGACATCGTTCAACATGACACTCTAAAAGGGTTTTCAGTGAGTTTATACATTGCGCAAGACAAAAAACTGCCAGCATCTAAGTCGAGTTCGAACAGTATAATAATGTTCCGAAAATTACTATACATATCCATTAAAAATCACATACGTTAATGCTGTCTGCAATAGTGCTAGTTTTATGGTGCTTTTTTTTAGCATTATTTTCGGTTGTTTCAGTAGAATGACATTAAAAAGCGTTGCTATCTGTCAAAATGGCAGACGAAATGTTACACATAAATTAATTGTAATGTTCATCTAAGTTCTCCCGCAATTCAAAGTACGGTTAAAATAAATATTCCCTAATTGCTCGGTTAATGTTGCATACTAAGTAAAAATAATATTGACCCCACATTTTGAAACTAAGAGTTTTATATTTATTGAGTGAAGAAATTTGGGCGGCTGTCAACAGCGAGGCTTTGAGAGCCGATGAGGGTGAAGTGAGGTGAGTATGGAGCAGCGCCGGAATGCGAGGCGGGGGAAACGGGAGATCCCCGAGAAAACCCGCCGACCAGCGGCATCGTCTAGCACGATTGCCACATGCGAAAATCCGGGAGTGACCCTGCCGGGGATTGAACCCTGTTCGCCGTGGTGGGAGGCGAGCAGTCTAACCGCTCAGTCACCGCGGCCACCTTTTAGTGGCTGTTATTCGATTGGTCTCCGAGTTATGACGTATGGGAATTATTCATTCAAGTACGTTGTCTTCACGAATGGTCGACTAAAGTATTTCATTGAAACATTGTGAACCAGTTATGTGTCCCAGTTGATTCAACGGTTCTTCAGACATAACTTAAAAATACTATTTAATGACAGCTATTATAAAAATAAGTGTCTGCAGGGGTAGATAACTATGAAAGTCCCTTGTTACCACCAAGTCAAATAAGTAAGCCTATATTGACTTTGGTCATAATCTGGTGAGAATCCCTTCGTATGTTTTACGCATTTGCCATTTAAATATGATAAAGATGTTTGTGCTTACGGTAACAGAAAAAAAATTGAGTTTGGGGTTGTAAATTTACTTTGATATACAGAAATATTTGAAGATTTTGTTCGCTAGTGGCTTAGAGAAGATTTTCTCAGATAACCAATATGCCTCGCACATCGGCCATTGCAGCGAACGTTTCACCTTATAAGGTTTCCGCGCAGGTTAGAATTCAGCACCCTACAGGTACATCGGTAATTTTCTGTTGCTCGTGGGTTGCGTATCTTTACGAGAAAACATATCCTTGCTGGACTGGCCAGTCAGAATTAGGTTACTCCTGTAATGTGCGTCTGCAATTCTTGAGCGGACACGAAATATGTATAACATGCAAATACTTCAATCAAGAAAGTGGATCTGAGCTAAAGAGCTATGCAATACAAGTGGGAATGAACTTTTTTTTTTTTCGGGAAATTCGTGTGTCTGTACTTATAAATCTTGAACGCAAGTATGGCTCGTGTTCCCTATTTAATAAGTACAGAAATTAGTTTTTTCATCCCCGGCAATTCCAACCCACTACATTAAAATCTTAGCTAATTGCCTTACCCATCATTACGGACATAATATAAGAATTACAAGCGCATATGTATGCAACAATTAATTTATATAAAATTTCATATATTAATTCATTGTAGCCTTTTAATAACAGTCAGGGAACACACGAACAATGAAGTACAAAAAGTTACACAAAACTATGAGATTTTATACGTACTTGTATAGTGAAAGATTTTCTGTAATGACCCTGACACTTCTGTTATGAGACTAAAACTTATAATTTATTTATAAAGGGTGATGCAGTTTCCTGAGATTCCGCCTGTGTGGAACATTTTATTTCGGCGTTTGAGGCCGAGAAGCTCAGGGGCGATAAGGGCGAAATTTCCAAGTGCATGCGGTGCGCCATCGCCGCTACGCGCAAGGCTCCGAACCTGCGAGAACTGTTCTCGTCACGCTGCGTTGTACCCTACGGGACTTCCAGCGGTGACCCTATTGTATATAGGTCTATAGTACACTTGTACATATCTGACGCATTTATTTTAAGCTACAGGACTTTGAAAAGGCGTTTTTAGGAATTTGGGGTGCCCTGAAATGGCGTCTCTAATATGCGTAACATCAGCTCAAGCGAAAGGTAGGCAGGAGCCTTAATTTACGCCAATTTCTAACAGCATATACTTAGTGACCTGCAATATTCGCGTTATTTTTGGCTTCAAGCTAAAATTCCCAGTATTGTATATGCTTGAGCTGGCATAATTTCTACATTGGCTGCTACCCCCCTACCCCCACACACACACACACACATACATATGTATACACACACATTATATATATATATAAGTTACTCTCGTTCTGAGTTAACTTTACGTGATTGAGGCACAATATTATTTATTATTCATAGTGATAGGAAAAATTCGCGAGTTCTATGACCTGCAGACTAGGCTCCACAGTCATGTGTATACTCGAGCCTCAGATGTTTGTTCATTGGCTGCTGCCTCAGAGAGTAGCCAGTGGTACTTCACACCTGGCAGTATGGCACTCGCTACTTGTTTCCTTGCAAGTCTGCTATTGACTCAGAGTCGTCCAGGGCGTGTCTAATAAACTGCGATCCAATTGCAAAGTCAACTTCAGTGTACACGTGTTTGACGTCTATCTTGTCCTGAAATGAGCTCGCGAAATGTTCCTATGCCTATTTATTCATTTATTGGTGCAGACTTACAGTGGGCGTGTCAAACAAACCGTTGTCCAATGACAAACGTATTGTAAAGGTAAAAAGCGTCTCAAGTTTAAACTGTCCTGAAATAATAACGCGAATTTTTCAGGTTTCTACTTATGAAGAGAGTGAGTGAAAGCTTACCCGATCACAGATAAACATATTTGTTGAAACCTTAGCCTGATAATCAGAAGTTTCTTGAAGAACAGAGCCAGTTATCGAAAGCACAAAACCAATTCGTCTTGTGGGCTGTATGGTAATGTACGCTAAATTAAATTGCGCTCACTTATTCTCAATTTACGAGCCATTCATTTGCAAGTATTACTCTGGCTCGGTGGAGCAATCGCTGAGTTGTAAGACTGATTGAAATCGAGTTACTTGAATAACCTGAAATCCAGCACAGTGCATTATGAACGAAATATGTCTCGGCCAATATATGCTTTAGTTACATTCCATATACGGAATGTACTGACAGAAATACTACAGGTTCCCAGAATGCCTTTTAGGGATACCAGTTTTCCGCGAATGCTTCTACTCTCGTTATCTTTGTTTTTCTTTTATAATTGCGTAACTTCTTCTGCCATTCTTTACTGTTTTCATTCAGTGTTTCAACGAACCACCACGTCAATTATGTGCCTTCCCATAGAGACCAGAACTTGAAAAGTTGTTCTTGTAAAGGCCGTTCGTAGGATCTTGAAAGCTATAAAAATTGTTGTCGAGAATTACCGTTGTTGCTTGCAACTGACGAGCTCACACTTTAGTTACGTAAAATAATTTTCCGAAACCGATTATTAGGGATAGGAACATTTCGCGAGTTCATTTCAGGACAAGATAGACGTCAAACACGAGTACACTGAAGTTGACTTTGCAATAGGATCGCAGTTTATTAGACACGCCCTGGACGACTCTGATCTAACAGCAGTCTTGCAAGGAAACAAGTAGCGAGTGCCATACTGCCAGGTGAGAAGTAACACTGGCTACTCTGTGGGGCAGCAGCCAATGAACAAACATCTGAGGCTAGAGTATACACAGCACTGTGGAGTCTAACCTACAGGTCATTGAACTCGCGAATTTGTCCTATTCCTACCGATTATTAATGAAAACTTATCCACTTAGAATATGAGATTGAAATAAATATTTTTTCAGTGTCTTTTCACAATTTTAAGACGAGGAAAGACGTTATTGAGTATAGGCCTACGGTCGAGTATACTTTCTTCTCAGATTCATTGTTAAAGAACCTAAGTTAGTCAAACTTTTCCCGCTTTTTGTTTCATCGAGGTATTTAAGAGGTGTATGTACCTGCGCGTCCAAGGTCAATAAAGGAGGGAGCGATATGGGCGACAGTTACACGTACGTCTAGTGTCTCATCGCTCCTACGCGCAAGTCATGAGTGTACTTTTCTTTTACCGCATAAGGAAACGGCATAGGCAAGTTTTGAAAATTATATTTTTGATGATTTCCATGAATTTTTTTATGAATACGCTTAATATGGTAAAAGTTGAAAAAATAGGGGCATAGATTTTTTTTATACCTTTCCTGTTCAAATGTCGTATTTGTAGAACATTTATTTACCGAGATACGTGTACTAGCGCAAACAATGATTTCACAGAAAATGTTTCAGCTCAAACTCCTTTTAATAACTCTAGCCGTCTTTCTCCAGAAAAATGGCGTCAGTGATTAGCGACATATCGGATCGCCTTACGCCAATCAGCTTCTGGTAACTTACCCCCTCCCCCCCCCTTGGCAACCCAGGCAATAGGAAACCTTTTGCAGGACGCAGTAGCCAATCACACTCGAGACTCGCTCTCAAATCCCAGCCCAACCAATCAGAGAATGGGTACGCTCATTTCAAAGGAACCGCCACACGACATTTCTTCGCTGTGTATATTTATTTACTCTGTGGTTTTATTCTGTAAAATTCTTTTTTAAGATGTTCGCAAAGACGATGGAAAAATTTCGCGGAGACATTTCACAATTAGTACGGTCTCAAACGCTTAAGTTGGCGACCGCGGTGGTGTAGCAGGTAGACTGCTTGCCTCCTACTAAGCCAAGGCAACGCCGGGAATTTCGCACGTGGGAAACATGACGGACGTTGCCTTTTGCCTACGGGGGTTTTCTCGGGGCGCTACCATGTTCCGGCACTTGCGTTCCGCTGTTGCTCCATCTGCACTGCGTTCAACTACACGTTTGGATCGCAGTTTGTTATACATGTCTGTAAGCCAGTAAAAAAAAACCCCTTCATAATAATTAAGTTCGCGTTTAATTGAGCACATTTCTAACCAACCTCTGAATAATGTCCTTGACCCTACCTGCACCTGCATATATTACAACGGCACATGATCTGTCACGCAACCAGTTTAGTTCACAACGATGAAGGATAAGTAGTCCCATGTCATGACATTGTATTAAACATGGTAGGTAAATACATGTGAATAATGAAATTATACAGGCTGTTCCCGAATATGTGGGTGGTAATCGGGGAGTGGATAGTACACCATAAAGCAACACAAAATGTCCTTATGAACATACGTCTTAAAGTCGATAGTTGCCGAGTTACAGCCCTTGCGATGTTGTACAGGATGTATTTTTACTTTTCTGAAGTCCTGCTACCAAACCAAGATATTCCTCTGCCTCATGCAAACAAAACTTAACCGAGTCTAGAAAATTACACCAAAGGAACAACCCACAATATTCGTACGTTCTCAGTGTAATAATCTTTTGCATCGGAGCTATTTCTTACTATGTATTACCATCGCCCTTATTTTCTCCCTATTTCAATTCATATTAATTATAAATGAAATATTATAATTTATCTATACAATTTGTGTGAAAGTTCACTTCAATATAAAATAAAAACGCTTGTGATACATTTCATATTTTGGAAGAAACCGTACACGTCATTAATGAGGTGATTTTATTCAAAGGTTTTGTTAAATAAAAGTGTGAAGAAACCGCTAACAGACTTTAGTTAAGGGCTGGAAACTTTCGCAAATTCATTTTACGGCAAGTTAGACTTGAAACACATGTGTATTTCTGTAATGTTTGCAATTGAATCACAATTGTCTGGACACGCCTAGGTGAACAGACCGGCGAGGAAACAAGCACCGTATTCTGTTCCCGCTTGGTCTGAGGTAAAACTGCCAGCACGCACACTGGCGAAGCAGCCTATGAAAAGAAAGCTGAGACTCGAAGGTATATAGTATCGTGGAGTCTATCCTATAGACAGTTTAACCCTTTGAGGAGTATGCACGTACATATTCGGGGCTACGTTTATATGGAAATTTCTTTGCTGTTGAAGACCAGGCCCACAAGTTTATAGCTTTAATGTTTCGTAGGACTTTGTGGGAAGTAAGTAAAAAAGTACAATTAATAAACAAGTTAGATACTAAGAATACAACTGATATTTTTAATAATTTCTCAAATGAACACGACGAATTGTAAAACCTGTCGCATCTGTCGCGACACTTTAACTGGTTCAGAGCTGATACGTGACTTCATTGGCCGACGGCCAGCCAATAATAAACGCAGCAGTGTACAATAGGCGTGTCAGGTGTATCCAGGACCAATAGGACAATGGTAAGTGGAAATACAACTGCTGTGGTGGAGAGTATAGGCAGCGTCACTCCAACCTTGTCTTCGATGGCAAGAAATCTGGACCAATATGAGGGGCACATGTTTTTTCGCGAAAAGAGTTCAGTACAAGATGTGTTCCAAAACACTTAAGATCAGAACCACTTGGTGATTGGATCATTTGCATTGTTACGCATTTTATCCGTATGCTCGGGAATCATGGACTGTCAGTATCGTAGAAACTTCATCCTGATTAGCTCACCCTTGCAACTAACGCTCTTCACACAGAGACAAGCGGCCCAATAGTCAAAGGAAGGCTACAAAAGTGCACATAGGATATTGGAGTTTAGCCTCTGCGTGAATGTTTTCGCGAAAATCAGGAGGCTCTAACCGTCCTCGAAGGGTCAAGACTAAGTATAGCTCGTGACTGGCAGTTGGAGTGTTGAGACGTCAAAGTGCTGAGTATTGTGCGTGAACACAGTCATGCCGTGGGCGGGGTTCGTCGGCCCTACTCGGCCATCCCCTGGATGAAGTCAGCGGCACCAGTTTAGCTCGTGTCCGGTGTATATTTTGCCGCCGACCACACGCCTCGCGTACCCCACGTCTGCGCTGCCTCAACAAGACGCCCTCGCCGCCCGAGGGGCGTCTCTGCCGCGACGTCCATCGTCGCCGAATTCCCCCCCCCCCCCCCGGCAGCCTCCCACGGCGCAGCCGCAAGAAAAATATGGCTCCCCTCCCCCGCCTCACACTACTCTTTCCCTCCCCCCGACTTTTTTTTTACTGCCCCGTCGATGACTCCAAACATCCTGTCTGCTCTCCACAGGATTTAAAAAAATTCGCGGGGTCTGGACTGGCTTTGGAGTGTCCTTTGCTGAGGAATGCTGGGCCGAAACTCTCGGCTCCGCTTGGTGATTTGTTCAGTCAGTGACCGAGGCACTTGGAGTAAAAGCCGAACGTAACGAAACGGCTTTGTTAGAAACTGTATTTTTTTTTTTTTTTAGTCAAAGATAAATATATAATTTTAGGGCATTGCAACAAACAAATCTTTTGTTCGGAACTGTACTGATATCCAGACGAGGCTTTGTCTTACACCAGGACCAATAAAAATCTACCTGTGCTCTATGTTACTGTCAGCAGTGGTTTATGAGGCTATGGAGCATAGTCTCAGTAGCGAATGATGTCTCCCACGTGCAGGGAATCTTCTCATTGGACGGTATGTTCTGCTGTGTACAGTGCAGCCCAGATACAAGACGCTATTACTGAAAGGTTTAAAAGGCATATAGACTAAACTTCACAACCTGTGTATACCGTAGGACAGACTACTCTAGTTAGTCTCTCCTATTATGAGTGGATGATCCAAGTTTCAGACTCGGCTTAGTTTTGCAGATCAATCACAAACCTTCTGATTTATAGAAAACTGCCGGACATGTGAAAAGTACGTTCAATCCTAGCAAATAATCAACTTTTCCCAAGATAAACAAACGTCTCTAAACTATAAGTATGGCAACCGTATCACTGGGACAGCAGTCAATGGACGAAGACAAATACGCGAGGCTTTAGTACACGGAGAGACGTGTAGTATAGGACTACAGGTCAGCGATATTGAGGAGTTTTCTTTCCCTAGGCCTATGTATTAGTAGGTATTTATAGCGAAACTTGTTTCTGTTACGAGTAACACGATAGATAATGAAGTGGATATACGCAAGTGGCTAGGACGGTGAAGCCAAGGTTTACCAGAGAACGGAGCCGCGGAATTCGCAGGCTAAGTCACTGTTGGTGAAGTAGAAAATAGTACGGCATTAGTCTGGGAACTCCTGCGTGTGCTTGCTCGCACATCTCGACCTGCAGTTGCGACTTATACTTAAAACTTAAGACTTAAGGGTATGCGAAAAATGGGTATATGAACTTGTGCACGATAATTATGGCACATCCGAACCCAACTTTTATGGTATAGGCTACACGAACCTTAATCCTGGGGCATAAAAACCCCTCCCCCCGGAGAGGGATCGGCAACCATAACTCGCTCCCTTCCCCATGGGGCACTAATCGACCCCCCTTAGGCAGCCTTCTTCCCACCTTCAGCGTTCGGGCGTCAAGTGTTAGACGCCGCAAACTCTAGATTGTAATGTATTTAGTCCGTTATGCTGATGATGTGTGTGTCAAGACGAAAATGCCACCGAGAATAAGAGTTTTGCAAGCCCGTCCAGGCTATAGCTAACAGTTTAATCTCAGGATAAACGACGTCGAAGAAGCTTCGACTGCAGAATAGAAGAGTCTACAGAGAATAGATGGCGTGGCGGTTCTGTTGATGTGGGCGTGCACACTCTCTGATTGGTTGCGCTAGGCTGTGGGGACGGGCCCCCCGTGTCTAATAGGCCACTGCGTCCTGCGAAAGATTCCCTATTGGCTGGGCTGCCGGCTGGCGCTCATTGGCGAACGACGTTCCGTAATTTCGGTGGCCAGTGGCGCCATTTTGCTGACGCGCTGCTGGAGTCCGCGGAATCAACAGCTGCTTCACGTCTGTATTGTTAAGTATTCTGTGCTAAAAATGCGCCAAAACACACATCACTCGAAACCAGATAAATCGACGAGTTCGCTGACCTATACGCTAGACTCACGTCCATTTGTTTCTGCAAATTGCTCATTGGCTCCTTTCTGTCACTGTGAGAGGCAGTGTCTGGACCTGCATTTCGGCGCGTGTCCATTATTGGCCCAGATTTTCCTGCGAGGTGTCAAGTCGTGGGCAAGTTGCAAATTTAACACACAAACATACAAGTAGACCCGTTTGTTTTTCAATGTCTTAGCTTGTCCCCGTAATGAATTCGCGAATTTTTCAAGTCTGCACACATACTTCACGAATACTAGTTATTTAGATGACGTCACTAAGGTTTATTCCACTCGGGTTGCTGCGAAGCTCAATTCTTTTAGTTTTGTAACTAAATATTTTCGCTGCCAGGACTCACTGTTGTCATACTTGTACCAGATTTTTTCCGTTTTGCAAGTAAGTAAATGTGATAAGTAATTACAATTATCATAAAATAATTATAGTTGGTGTAAAATGTTCAGATTTGTTTTGTGTTACGCCCCACGTGAAGAATAAATGCTGTTGTTCTCACTAAAGTGTGAATATAACGAAATATGTTCACACGTGGGTTTGAAATTCTGTCGCAAACTGAACTGAGCAAAACGTTGGCCAACCAAATCACTTCATTTAAATATGAAAGCTAAACCAAAAATACTGTGAAATAGTTTAAAAAAATATTCGTAGGCCTCTCCTGCGCAGTTTCGTTATAGCAAAGGAACAAAGTACAAAGCTCTTTTTAATGACAGGTGTATTTATTTCGCACTTAAATTCGTAGCATTTTTCCATTGAAATAAACTTGTTTACGAACGCTCACTGCGAAAAACAGTTGTATTTATACAATTTTATTCTTGTAAATTCAATAGGAGGTTGTGAATAAAAGTTACTAAATAAAGTCAATATAATCCATTCACGGTTACTTACAACTTTTTTCTAAGCCATTTTGAAGTTCTACTTCCAGGATATTCCTCCGCCCCTTGTAAACTAAGCTTCCTAAGTCTAGGAATTACACCACAGGGACAACGCACCGCATTCGTGCGCACTCTGTGTAATATTTTCCATGATAACTATTTCTTACTGTGTGTTACCAACACACTTACTTTATACCAGCTTTGTTCTCATTAATTATAAATTAAATATCGTAATTTATATCATTCACAGTGAGTGAGTGGAGAGATTTGGGCGGCTCTCTTAACATCGAGGTCTTGAGAGCCGATGTGGGTGAAGCGAGGCGAGTACTAAGCAAAATGCCTGAAGTCCCCCGAGGAAACCCGCCGACCAGCGGCATCGTCCTGCACGATTCCCACATTCGAAAAACTGGGGAGACCCCGCCGGAAATCGAACCCGGTTCGCCTTGTTGGGAGGCGAGTAGTCTAACCACTACACCACCGAGCCTACAATATAAGTGAAAGTTAGGTGTTTCGCGTTTACAAAAGTATAAAACGTTTGTGATACATGCCGTCATTTAGCAAACAACCAGGCAGTTCATGCATGGGGAGATTTCTCAAAGGTCTTTTTCAAAAAGTGCTAAGAACTTTTGCATACAAATATTCAGAGTTTCTCCATTTACCTCTTAGGAACACAAGCGCACCTTGTGGCGGAAATTTCCCCTATGTCAAACTCTCCCATAAGGAATCTCGTTTCGTTCCTAACCTGTGTAGAATAAACCTTAACGTCACATCACGAATGTAATGGAAGCCACGCAGCTTGCTATAGCAGCGCTGCTGTAACTTAGGACTATAATAGGCAGTGATGGTGACTTTTCGCAGGCGAATCCCTTGCACGTTCAGTGTGAGAGCGACGTAAGTCCCACTGGGTCTGTCTGACAAGGAACTAGCTGTATCTCACATGTACGGCAGCCAGTGAGGGAAGAAATGTCGCAGGCATGTGCATAATGTCCGACATTTTTAGCGATAAATCACTATCTCCAACTATAGCATATTCACGGTAAAGTGAGCACTTTTGAAAGCCCTGCCATTTGGAATAATAGTCATTAAATACGGTGAAATATACACACTTTGTTTATTACTTAAATGTTAATATTTATATTGAAAGGTTGTTTAAGGATAAAAAAATGGTTGAGTGGGAAAAGCAAGTAGGGCATCAAAAGTGCTCACTTGACTGTGACCAGCTTATACAAATGTCGCGCCACTTCTCCTTGGGGAAGGAAACAATTGTACAACGGTGGTACGGAAGGCGGGAGAGAGTAACTGCAGATTAGTCTGCCCATCTGACTGTGGTTGGTGCTTAGCAAGTCGTTCTGCCTCTCTCTTTCACTAAGGTAAGTTCTTAGGCCGGCGAGAATATGACGCGATGTGGCAGTACTCGCAGTTTATCCAGGCTCCAACTACGTTTCTTACCACTAAAGTCTGAAAAGGGGAAATGTGTGGCGCAAGTATACATTTAAATTTTTTTTTCTTTTGTGTGTGTCAAAGTTAAGTTACGTCGTATGCATGCATACGTGATGGTTCGAGTGGGCAATGTTTAGCGCGACGTAAACAAGCTTCAGGAGGGAATAATGACGGGTCGTAATTCCAAACAAACCTCTCTGGTAAGCGACTTATCCTCGCGGACTGGAAGTTGTGGTTAGTTATCCGCGTCGTTTGTATTAACTCTCTCGCGCCAGTGTCGCTGGCGCCAGCATCCAGAGACCGTTATTACGGACTTACAGACGTAATGTTTCTGCTCCTCGCGAGTTCCATTTGTTGATTTTTTAAATTAACTGTCGCATAAAAAGAACACTGTGGTATATAGGAGCACGACCCCTCTCTATTACATTTCCCTCGTTGTTACTGTATGTATAATAAATGACTGCGAAAAATATAAAACCAATTCGTTGTGAAATTGATGTCGCGAGTAAAAATTAGATGTTCCTTATTTGACGTTATGGAAGATTACGACAAAATCCTACGATAAATAAAACGATTTCCTGTTAGTGTCTGTTGGCTCGAGCCGTAAATATTGTTCTAAGGCAGTTTTATTCTTTTTTAGGAGCAGTTGTATGTTCCAGAAAGGAATTCACGCGAAGTATTCAAGGGACTGTGGCCAAGGGCGGGCTAAATCAGAGAATTTACACAGTTAGGAACGAATATTTCTTTAAAAAAAATTTCGTGCTTATTTCTAGGGGCGCCCGAATTTAGCGAACAGATTTTCGACCATGTTATATTTCAATAACCTACGAGCATAGCAGTTACCGTTCGCTTATTGGCCGCTTGTCTTTAAAAGAAAACATTTTCTTACTTGACTGTCCAATCAAAATTAGGTTGCTCCGACCCTATAGGTCTGTGGTTCGTGGACATATTCCTAAGACGTGTAATACGTAAATCATACAATCACGAAAGTGATCCAAGAAAAAGTGCTATGAAATACAACTGGTCTTAAAATATCTTCCAGAAACTCGGGTGTTCTTACTTATTTCTCAGTTAGGCCCATTTTACAAACTAATATTTATAACATATATGTATTCCACCCTTGAGTATTGAGTGGACGTGAGGGTCGCGATTATTAGCAGCCGATGAAATCACGAACTGTGCTCAAGAGTGTATAGGGTAGTGAAGTCTAACATGTCACTAAAAAAATTGAGGGAATTTGGCATGACTCTTACTGATTGAGAATATCTGAAGACCCTGCAATTTCGCGAAAGAGGGCGGCTCCAAGCTAGACTCCACAGTCCTCTACAGTACACACTTGAGCGCAGATCACTTGTTCACTAAAGGCTGTTCACGATAAAGTAAGCACTTTTGAAATGAGCCTTAGAAAAAAGTCACTGCCCCCATATGCGTATATTTGACATGCGCCCAGTAAAGTTGGTAACGATGAATGGGAATTGGCTCCTTATTTTAACGTTGAATAAAAGGTGTTAGGTAGCTATTTGTGATAACGTAAATTGTTTCTTTCGCTTTCTGTATTTTTTTAATGCACCGAAGTGTAAAAATGACCATATTTGTAAAGTATTTACTTTCATAATAATTCCACAGTTTCACTTGTCCGACACATGAATAAAGTGATGAGGTCCATGGCAATGTTATTTTTACATAAGGCGGAAGAATACACAGCGTGAATACAAGTAGATCTTACACGGGGCTTTCAAAGGTGTTCATTTTACCATGAACAGCCTATAGGTAGGGATGATGGAAAATCGCGAAAATTTTTTGAGCCAACATATCTTTGATAACACTATAGCTGGTTTATGCTGTTATGATTGGATAACCAAGATTCTGACACTGCAATGTTCTTTACAGGCCACTCACAAACGTATTGCTTTAGAGTATCAGAATTCTCATTGGCCGAGTTAAATGGGATAGTAGCTTCATACATTCGTGACGGCCAATAAGAAAATAAAACTGCCAGAAATATGTAGAGTTCGTTGAATACTAGTAAACTGTCAACTTTTCCCGCGATAAACCATCATCTCTACCTATATGTCATCTACCTTGGTGCTGAATTAATACGCTGTAACGTAACGTATGATAATATGGAATTTTTGCCCACTTATAATTTCTCGCTTTGTTTCCACTGCAAACTTATTGTTTATATTTATTATTTGCATGACAGTTCTATTGGTATAATTATTTGTTATTTAGTTACTGTAGGAGCTTGTAATGTTTTGCAAGTGTTTGTTTATTTTATGATTTTCATCTTTAATACGCGTTTCCGACATCTAGCGGCGGAAATGTGTACTTGTATGGTGGGTAAATAACAGCCTTTGCTGATAAGACTGACTGCAGTAAGCTGAAGTGTAAAGCTGATGAAAACTGGAAATTTCTAGCTGACATTGTGTAAACGTTTTCCCCCATAAACGAAGTAGCGTACCCAAACAAAATGTAAAATGTGTAAAATCAAGCAAATACCTTATAAATTATTGTATCAAGACAGGATATGGTGGGTTTGCACACAATTTCCGAAGGAAAAAGTGACGTAACATGCTGGTAAAACGTTAGTTTCAAAGGATTACGAAAAACAAGGGAATTCAGGGATTGAAAAATGTCATAATAAATATAATTTGACTTTAATAAACTTCTGGCAACAAAAATCATTACAAAATGTTGATAGTAAACGTGTGAAAAAGTTACAGAAATATTGGTTCACATACTATACCAGCCGACTAAAAGTGATTCAGCTTCTATTTGTATTTTAACTATAAATTACAGTTATTCGCTTATAATTAATACGAATACATACAGAAAGAAAATAGGTTTGTTTGTAGCGCCTAGTAAGAAATAGTTCTTATGCAAAATATGATTACACTGAGTGCGCACGAATGCGATGCATAGCCCTTCGGTGTAATTTTCGAGACTCGGCTAAGCTTTGTTTGCATGAGGCGGAGGAATATCCTGGAAATAGAACTTACGCAGGGCTTCAAAAAAGTTGGAAGTAACCGCGAACAAACGATACCTCCCGATAAAAGCTGTTCGCAGTAATGTGAGCATTTTTAAACTTCGACCTTTGAAGAAAAAAAATCTACTACGTATAAGCTAAAGTAGCCTACGCGCCTGCACTTTAAGTAATTATCTGTAAAGTCACCATATCATTGTGTTCGTAGAGTGACAAAGCGCGAACGGTGAAATATTTTCCCATACATGCATGGTGACGTTCTTACAGTTGCTTAGGAAAGAGTCACAACGAAGGGAAGTTGACAACTCTGTATAGTAGCGATGCTAAATATTCCCATATCTTCAGCCTCATACATATTACTACTACTTCCATATACTGTATAGGTAAAAAACTTCCAGTACAGTTTAAGAAATTTGCCAGTCGTTGCTGGTTCCGAGTTACGTCGCTAGCGAAGTAAATAAAAATAATTATAATATTTGACCGTTGTATTTGAAGCGTTATGTTAAAATTTATGGTCCCTGAAGTTAGTGTTGCGTTTTGATGTATACACATTAGATTGCAAATCTGCGTATTAGTGTATTTACATCCCTAATGAATCCACGGTATCATTTGTACAGCGTATGAACACAGTGATTATGCCCGTGGTAATGTTAATTTTTTATATGGCGCAAGCATGGAAAAAAAAAAAAAAAAAAAAAAAAACTAATTTGATGCAGGGATACGACATAATTAATAACTGCGAATTTAAACCATCAGTCTGCATAGGCCTGTCAGATCAGTATGCAAAAAAAATAAATGTAAAAATTGATGTCATTATTGGTAAAAAGTGATTCGTGTGTGGCTGTCCGTTGGGGAGTTGGGTGATCGGAGAAGGGAGGGGGGGGGGGGTTAATTAGCTACAGACCGTGTAGCAAAGTCACAAAGCCACGCCCTCGGTTCGGCCGAAGCAGTCAGGCACTGTTAATACGCCCAGCTTTTCCTCGTACGAAATTAACTTTAGGGCGAAATAAGCTGTCACTGAACTTTAAACTTAGTTGTTCCATACCAGTTCTGATGGCCCGAGGAGAGCAGCTAGCCAGTCCCGTGTTAGGGGGGGGGAGGGGGTCGAAATGAATTAAGTAATAACGCCGTGGGCCGCAGATTGGGTTTCCGTGACCGGTATGTCCGACACATTAGTATTAATCTCCGCTGCATATTAACAGTGCTTGTGGAAGACGAGGGCGTGCAGGTCTCGGTGGGTAGTTTCATTAGATTTATTATTTTAGGAAGAGACGATGGTTGCAATTTATCAACTCGTTACGGCGTAACAGGTATTTTCGAAAGCGTGATTCTGATAGGGCGTAGAACTTATATTAATAAATAGGCATCAGAAATATTCCCAAGTTCATTGACCTCTTAAGAGTGGGATGGACCCCCGTGTCGAAGGTCAAGAAGCGAGGAAGCGATACGGGCGACACTAACACGCACGCCTAGCGCCTCATCGCTCCTACGCGCAAGGCGTGCAGTGTTTCCGTCATAATGCTGTACTGTGTAAAATAGATCTGTAACAGCGGGACTTTATTACACGCGATGAAAGCCCACAGATTAAACTATGCCTGTATCTTTGTACTTTTCTCTTGCCGCTTACGGAAACCGCATAGACAAGCATTAAAAATGCGATATCTGAAAAATGTGCGGATTTTTTTCTTCCAATAATTCACTTAATATGGTAAAAGTAGAGAAACAGGGGCATAGATAATTGGTTTCTATCTTTTCTGAAGAAGAAAAAAAAGTCGTATTTGCAGAACAATTATTTACCGAGATACGCGTATTCGCGCAAACAACTGTTTCATAAAAAACGCCGAGGTCCATCCCACTGGTAAGCTGCTTTCATTGGATACTGCCACGAAGGAGGCCATTTAAAGGCGGCGTGGTACATAAATCAACGATGAACAGGTTAACTGAACTGGAGGCCAATTTAAAAAAATCAAGATAGGGCAGTGCCGTACAGGGAAATTGTGCTGGACAATGCCGTACAGGGATATTGTGCTGGACAGCGCCGTACAGGGAAATTGTGCTGGACAATGCCGTACAGGGATATTGTGCTGGACAATGCCGTACAGGGATATTGTGCTGGACAATGCCGTACAGGGATATTGTGCTGGACAATGCCGTACAGGGATATTGTGCTGGACAATGCCGTACAGGGATATTGTGCTGGACAATGCCGTACAGGGATATTGTGCTGGACAATGCCGTACAGGGATATTGTGCTGGACAATGCCGTACAGGGATATTGTGCTGGACAATGCCGTACAGGGATATTGTGCTGGACAATGCCGTACAGGGATATTGTGCTGGACAATGCCGTACAGGGATATTGTGCTGGACAGCGCCGTACAGGGAAATTGTGCTGGACAATGCCGCTGGACGGCGCGTTTTCTCTGGGATTCCGGCACCGCTCCGTACTCACCTCACTGGCTCTTAAGACCTCGATGTTAAGAGCCGCCCAAAGAAGTTGTTCGAACTAAATTAATTCACGCTTGCAGTGCACCAAGTGGCTAAACCACACCAAACTAGTCTAAATCTAAGAAGAGATTCAGGTATAGGGAGTGGATCTGGACGTGCGTGCGTCTCAGAACAGAAACCCACACGCACTGACATGCAGGAAATATAGGTTAACATTGTCATGGGCCTCATCACTATATTCATGCGTTGGCCAAGCGTAAATGTAAAATTATTAGACAAGACAATATTTCTAAAATCTGCTCGTTTTTACACTACTATACATTAAAAAAGTATAAAGGGAAAGAAATAATTTAAGTTATCACAAGTGGTTACCTAACGCTTTTTATTCGACGTTCATATATGGAACTACATTCAGTCCTTCGTTACCAACTTTACTGGACAAATGTGACTCAGTGCGCCCATTCAAATATACGCAGGCAAGGCCAGTAACTTTTTCTAAGGTTGCTTTCAAAATTGCTCACTTCATCGTGAACAAGCTTTACCAATGAACAAGGTGCTGCATGTTCGTTGACGTCAGCATTGACCAATCACAAACGAGAGTCACAGAAACTCCAACAAATGACAAGGGAATCACTTAAAACACCGGCCACTGATTCCTTGGTGTGTACAGCGCCGACCATGAATATCCTTTATGTGCAACATGTCCTCGATTGTGGACTCTGGGACTGAACAGGTTAAGCAATAGCCAGGTATATGTGGTCGAAGATCAGAATGAAGCAAAAAAAAAAAAACAGTGCGATTTTCCAGTAGTGGTAGGTGTGGTGGGTGGCCTCGTGGGCGGCGCCGAGTTAACGTTCACTGTTAATACCTCGCGAGGTCAACGAACCTACACGTTCCCGGAGACCGTTAGGAGGAACTGACATTCAGCGTACGGCTTGAGAGACACTCGGAGGGTGGGGGGGGGGGGGAGTAAAGAACCCGATCAAATCCACGGAAAAAGAAAGTATTAGCAGTCTTACTCTTGCAGCCTGTCACACAATCGTGCAGCGAGATACGTATCAACACGCTATCGATAGCTCGCAAGCGTCGCCGCTTCTTCTGCCTGCTTATGCTAATGCGCGATCACGAGATGTGAATAATTTGCCCTCGTCCACCAGGTTGTCGAGAGCTGCAAACGGAAGGTAAATGTGTTTTGTGCGGGGTATACATCTAGTAAGCTGACGTTTGTAGAACACTTGTATAGGACTATACTGTGGACGTACGAGATTTGCTATTGTGAAGACTTTTTCACGTGAATACGCCTTTAAATTTGCAACCATAGCGGGAGGCAATCCAGGAAATCCGATGATTACAAAATCGGGGGATAGAGTTTGGCATTGGAGCTCCGAATCTATCGTCTACATTCAGAATTCAATTGCACCACTGGATTGCCAAAGGGTTAAAAGAAAATGTTACGTAGCGTGAGGATTGCGAAGCATTGCGCTCGCTCCGGTTTGCGGGGGGGGGGGGGGGAGGGGGCGCAATTTTGAGTTCGTTTTTCGCCGCGTCTCATAACTTCCGCGTAATATAACTTTTGACTAGGGGAATCTACGACGCTCGTTTAGGTTTCAATTGACAATTTTCGTCAAGATCAATCGATTGAGTGTATAAAAACATTCGTGTGGCGTGGTTATGGTGAAATTGTATGCATTGAATGTAAAAACTTAAGGAAGGTTAACACGATTTCGGCCTATACTCGTCAAAAAGCCAAGTCGAAATACAGAAATCGTATACGGTTGGAAAGAGCATCTCAAAAGCAATCCAGTGATACCCATAAAACTCCATATGATCGAGTGAAGCTGTGCAGAGAACGTAAAATAAACATCAAGGCGTCCGAGCGCGTCAACGTAGACGTATTCACGCAAAACAAACGACCGACCCCAACACAGCCAAACCCAATTTTTCCATACTAATGGAGCCACCTGTCTGAAAGTACAGTATACTGTATGTAGGGACACCCGTTTTTTCCCTCCACAATAGTTACTGCGTAGTTGTATTTCAAAACACTATATCTTGGACCCCCTTCTGTGATTGGATGGTTGTAACCAACAAGCATGTTAGGTGCCTGCCCGCGAATTACAAACATTCACTACCGGGATAACCTAATTCTCTCTGACCTAGTGTCGATTACAGGCTGTTCACGGTAAACTGAGCAGTTTAGAAAGCCCTGTTTAAGATCTACTTAAAAAAAAACCCAGGAAGCTAAAGAAAAATCATTTAAATTTTCACAAATGTTTACCTAACAAATTTAATTCGACGTTAAGACATGGAACTCCTTTCACTCCATCGTTACTAACTTTACTGGGCGCATGCCACTCAGTGCTCACGTTAAAAATATATGCAGGTAGGAGCGGTGACTTTTTTCTAAGGTTGATTCCAAAGTGCTCACTTTATCGTGAACAGCCTTTACCGCACCACCTTCTCGCAAAGACACACGGACAGGAAAACTGGAGATATACACGTAGCATATCGAAGTACAGACTTGAATGAAGCTCTATCCGCAAAAAATAAGGCGCACCTAACTGTACAGCGATTAATTACAAGAAATACTGTATCGTCATTAATTACAGACGTTTGGGCGGTCCTTGACATCGGCCGATGGTGCTGGAGCGAGGTGAGTATGGAGCAGCGCCGAAATGCAAGAGCGGGGGAAACGGGATATCCCCAAGAAAACTCGCCGACCAGCGGCATCGTCCGGCACGATTACTATGTGTGAAAATTCGGGAGCGAACCCACCGGGAATCGAACCCTGTTCGCCTCGGCGTTGGGCGAGTGTAGGATTTTGTTGACAAAGATGAAAAAAAAAAAAAAAAGGGCTTTAGTAATTCAGAGATCGACATAGCTGGTATTCCTGTTGTATGTAGATGACTGACTCACTTGGAAAAAATTCTTGAATGTTTGCAAATCGCTTAGTGTTAGGGCCTGTCTACATTTGGGCTATCCCAACCTGTCTCTTAGGACAAGGACGCGCTGATTGGAGCACGTGACCCTCTGACGTCATGGCGCTGTCCCAAGTCTAAGCATTCGGAAAACTGAACTTTTGTCCGAAGTTGTGTCCTAAGCTGATGGAAAAAGAAGAAGACTTCACCAAATGTTTACTCTATTAATGTAAACAATGGATGTGCAAGGTGGACTTTCTCAAAACAAATGTGATGAAATCGTAATAAATAATTAGGGATGTCTTCGTTCGCTCTGGAAAAAAAAATTATTTGAAAGCTAAAAACTTTTAGAACGTAAAATTAAAAATTAAATTTGGATGTAAATTGGCGAACCGTTAAGGCGTTCATTGTAAATACGCTCAATATTCAAATCAACCATTTTGTGAACTATAATAAACAGTAATACAGCAAATTCAAATGCCACTACGCAACAACAAATAATATGCGGAATGTAGTGCGATCTAGTGTCAGATTCTGAAAGCTCACTTCGGACAAAGCATTTGTAGACCATATTCGGACCGCGTCAAAGTCACCTCACTTGACGCCGAGTTTCGGACAAGTCCGCAGGAACTGCCGATTGTAGACACGGCCTTATGGGTATAAATAATTAATGCTTATCTGAGTTCTGACGTATTTATTGACTGTAATGTAATTTCAGCCGATTAAAATGCCATATTAATAGAATTGCTAAGCACGAGCTCCTTTAATGGATCATTTCCCGTCTTACGTAAGTCATTCTGTTGATGCTTGTTTTCCTGCTAAACAAGTAATATGAATAAACATTATTTTTTATAGTCACACGTGTGCCTTCCAGTACCACTTTAGTCTTGGGCGTGCTAGGCTTCAATTTCTCGAGATGCCATTCCACGTTATTCCGAAATTGAATTACTTACGTTGAAGATGATATCGATCATCCTTCGAAGGCTGTTACGAATGGCAGCTGGTCGAGCAAGTCTGCGAACAAGTTACGTTTCACATCATTGCCTCGTTAAAATTCAACGGCTTTGTACTAAGTTAATGCTCCGGTAATTTATCGGCAGTCTTGCTTTATGTTTTAATAATTTATCAGAAAAGTGGTAACCGTTTTCGCAAATTTTACTATTTATTGTCGAACATGCTACAGCGTTTCCGATAGAACTGGAAGTCTTTGCGTATAAATAAAATGTATTACTTAGCAAAATCCTTCAACGACCCATTAGTATTGACAAGGGAGATCAGATTCTTGCAAAATGATTTTAGCGCAGGCCAGATCTCAGTGAACCACGCCCATTCCTGCAGATTTCGGTTATTGGCCGCATTTCTTTGAAAGAATAAAATATCATTAAGCGCGCACTCACGCTTTGGGCGCGGGTGCAGTTTTATCTGGTTTTACGTGGTCCGCACTGAAGGAAAAAAAGGGGGGGGGGGGGGAGACACACCTCGATCCTCCTCTCCCCCAGGCAGACCTGCTAACTGCACCGTCACCCGGCGACAGGGTGATGATTGACAGGTGATCCGTCCGGAGTCACAGTCTCTCCTCTCCCTCCCCTGCCGGAGGACTCGGGATACTTGAGAAGACGAGTAAGAGTCTTTTTGATAATATCCGTCCTCGGCGCAACCCGATATGTAGAGGAGGTTGTGGACCAGAGCTGATGACACTATAAATACTCCCCGCAGCCGGAGAGTAGTGGGCTTTTCGTGGTAGCCATCTGACTGAAGTGCGGTAATCGGGAATAGTCAAGAGCAGCAACGAAGAGGACGGACGACGGCGGAGGGTGCAAGGCGACGGTAGACGAGAGAGAGAGAGAGAGAAAGAGGTGGACGGGCAAGATGTGACGTGGCACCGGACTAGTTGAGGGCTACTGTGCATGGGGCTGCTCGGGGCGCTCTCCACTCTAAATTCGAATCAGTGGGAAACCACTGATTGTTTCAGTGAAAAAAAAATTTACTAAGTGAATTACTGGAAACAATTTCACTGATTGAATAAATCACGGCCGACTACAGTAGAGAATAAGATATTGTTTTTATTGAATGTAGCCAAATAATTACGTGAAATAAAGATAGTTACGATAGTTTACTATTCCTATTGTGCAAGTTACAGTAATTTAAGAAAGTAAAAAAATCTTGCAGGTAACTGTGATTGAACTCACGCACCCTTTTCACTAAAATTTTAGCCCGTTACACTGCCATCTACACTACCACGGCAAATTGAAATAATGAAAGGAAAATATCTGAGTTATTATTTCCCCCTGAAATCGTGAAGTTTTGAGATGTATACTATTCCTTTTCGTTTTTGGTTTAATTGGTATTGTGAGGATAGTTAAAACGAATAGTACATATGAGTGCACTCTCTTCATCACATATGCAGTTTAAACCTTCAAACAGAGCGCTGCGACGATTACATGAAAATGGAATGAAAGATGTAATAAGGGAATGAAAGACTGAGTTTTCATATTACCTCATAGAATGGCGTTTTGAAGGACTAAACACATTTTAGCAAGTATTTTGCATTGGTTTTATTAGTTTATTCGTTGTTATTTCACTTGGTACACGTTATTTAACGGCCATTTTGAAACGTTGTTATACAGCCATTTTACAGGCATTTTAACTGATCCATCAGCAAAAATATAAACCTCTGAGTACACAGCACCCGTGCCCTACCTGGGATTTGAACCCAGAACCTCCCGCACCGCGGAGCACCAACCGACTGCGCCACAGGAGGTCGGCGTAAATATTGGAAGTGTCAAGTATTGACATATCATTTGTAAAATAATTCAATAGGTTACGACAAACTTTTTATTGGGACTGATTTTAGTAATTTGATTGCGTTAATTTCTGTCAGTTGATGGACGAGTATGTACATGTTAATTGTAAATTACAAGCGACAACTATTTATCGGTAGGAGCACCCGAATTTCGCGAAAATATTTCCGCCCAAGATACAGTTCAATAGTGTACTGACACTATAGCGGTGTTTATTTGCCTATTGGTTGCATGTCTTAGTGAGAAGACGTTCTCTTACTTGACCGACCAGTGAGAACTAAGTTACTCAGTTAATGGAAGTATGTGGTTCGCGGGCTGATACCTAAGATGTGTAACAATAAAATCATCCAATAACTAAAGTGAATCGCAGCGAAAGTGTTTTGAAATACAACTAGTCGAGAAATCTTTTCGCGAAATACTAGTGTCCCTATTTATTGGGAGACATTAAGTAGAGAGTATTCTCTTTTTAGTGTATGTAAATAAACTAGGAAATGATAATTAACTCTTTTATTTAATATTAAGACCTCTATCCCTTAAAGAACACGACTAAGTCCCCTGAATTTGAGAAATTGTAACAATATTGTTATCTGTACATGCCAATAAGTGTTAGGTTAATTCAATACTGAACGTCTGCTATTCGAGATAAGGCCTACTCAATAATTCCGAACGCCTTGTTTTTTCAATAACAACTCCATACTTGTCTATACTTCAATATGCTACGCCCACACCTGCAGCTTGCCCTCGGTTATTGGCCGAGTGAGAAGACATTGTGGTGTTTGACTAGGCCAATCAGAATTAGGTTTACTTAGGCACTGAACGTATGTAATTCGCGGGGAAGTAAGATTATCAACAGTTGAAACCATCCATTCGTGGAAGTGGATATTGATTGAAAGTGTTCTGAATTACAGCAAGCCATGGAATCTTTACGCAAAAATCCCACCTGTTTTCCGCGTAGAGATTCAAGGACTAGTTGTATTCCAAAACACGCCAGTTCACAACCCATATCGCAGTTGGATGATTCAAATGTCTGTCAGCCAATCTCGTACGTTAACTGCCAGGGTAACTTCATTCTAACTGGCCCAGTCGAGTATAAAATATCTTCACCCGCAGACACGTGACCAGCAGAGAAAGGAAATGTGCAGGCATGCGTGTACAAAGTTGACACCTGGCTTGTGCATAAGTGAAGAGTGAGGAGATTTTGGGCGGCTCTTAACAGCGAAGTCTTGAGAGCCGATAAGGGTGATTGAAGTGAATATAGAGCGGCGCCAGAATGAAGGGGCTGGGGAAACGGGAGACCCACGAGAAAACCCGCTGACCAACGTCATCGTCCGGTACGATTCCAGCTTGAGAAAATCGTGGAGCAATCGAACCAGGTTCGCCTTCCTTGTTGGGAGGCGAGTAGTCTAACCACTACATCACCGCGGCCCCATCTCTTATAATGACATAGTAAATACCAGTAACGTTAAAGCTGAAAACAAAATTAGTATACAACATGAAGTGGAAAACATATGAACTATGACCGGGCGTGATTATCAAGTCATATATATTTGCTCTTAAAAATTGCGAATTAAAATTAGCTATTTGCACAGACCTGCAAAGTTCGCGTTGTTACTATAGGACAATTTAAACTTAAAACACATTTACTTTTGCAATACGTTTGTTATTGGACCATACTTTATTCGACACGCCCCTGGGAAATCTGCGCCAATAAATGAGCATTTCACAATCGTGTGCCTCAGTCATGAACAGTTCATTCAGAAAGGGCATGACTTCACATCTGGGCAGCAGCCAATGGAGAAACGACTTCGGTTCCACTATATACAGTGCTGTGAACTTTAGCTTGATGCTAAATAATAACACGAATATTGCAGTTCCCTATAGTTATTTGCAAGATCTCATAAACCACGTGACGGGAAACACCACGCCAGTAAATTGTTAGTGATAAGAATATTTCGCCAGTTGAGTGGCCTGTATTTGAGACCCCACAGTGCTGCGTACACTTAGTCCCCAGCTGTTTGTTCAATGGCTGCTCTCCCAGAGGTTAGCCAGTGTTACCCCACACCTTGTAGTATGGGCTTGGCAAATAGCTTCCGCGCAAGTCTGTTATTGGCTCACAGTCGTCCGGGGCGTATTTAATGAACGGTGATCCAATTGCAAAAGTGACTGCAATGTACGTGTCTTTAAAGTCTGTCTCGTCCTGAAATGAATTCGAGAAAATTTCGGGTCTCTAGATATATGCCATTAACGCTTGCTTCCAACTTGTCTGAAGCCCTGCTGAAGTTATACTTCCAGGAATCCTCAATTTTATCGATTTTGAGGTGCAAGATGATTTTTCAGGTTTTTTCACAATAAAATTAGAACCTCGATATGACATGGGTATTTTTAGGAGCTCTCAATACTATCATCGAGGGAAAACTCCAGATGTTTCAAGGGAAAAGGGAAATTCAAGGAAAAATAGTACATTTTAACGGGAAAATGGGACATTTTGAGGGAAAAACGGGAAAGTTTTTGGGAGAAAGGGGGAAAACAAAATGGCCTACGGAAACAAGGTGGCGACCGGAAACAAGATGGTCGACGGCTCAATGTCAACGTCAAGATCAAGAATATCAAATATGGCCACCACGAGGTCACTCAAGATTGTGTGGTTGCGATCCGCAGCCCCAGTCCTTACCCTGGAACCAACATTATCTATTTTTCAGGACTCCGCCTCACCAATTTTCAAGTTTGTATCCCCCCCCCCCCCTTAATAGTGGGATGGACCTCTCCCCCGCGTCCAAAGTCAAGAAGCGAGGGAGCGATACGGGCGACACTAACACGCGCGCCTAGCGCCTCATCGCTCCTACGCGCACGGCGTGCAGTATTTCCGTCGTGACGCTGTACTGCGAAAATTATATCTGTAACGTAGGAGTTTTATTACACGCGTTGAAACCCCACAGATTAAACTGCGTCCGTATCTTTGTATTTTTCTCTTGCCGCTTAAGGAAGTATAGGCAAGCATTAAAAATGTGATGTTTGATCATTTTCACGAATTTTTTCCTCCGAAAATACACTTAATATGCAAAAAGTAAAAAAAGGTGCATAGATTATTGTTTTTTAATGTTTTGTGACAAAAAGTCGTATTTGCAGAACATTTATTTACCGAGATACTTGTATTCGTGCAAACAACTATTTCACAAAAAACGCCGGGGTCCATTCGACTCTTGAACAACCACATTTGGTAGTAGGTCGCACGATGTAGGCTATACCTGGAGTTCAGGATGGTCCTGTATAAATGTAAATAATTACACACAGGCGAAAATGGCGTGACGGCCCCTTTCATGTGGAAGTACTTATCAGACAATTTTCTAGTGGTGGTTGGAAAGTGGCGGGTCATTCCAGCTCGCTGACGCAAAGTAGATGTGTTCCAGGGCGACCAGTTCTGACGGACAGACGGGCGGTCGAAGCCCCATAGGTGGGTAGCGCCGACCTATTTTCACAATCTTGGAAGGCGTGGAGTAAATCGCCCCCCCCTCCCCTTTGTTTCCCTTCAACATTCATCGGCCGCAAGATCTGCAGTTTATCGCCGCTGAAGTAGAGGCGACGACGCCCAGGGCTACCAACACGCTGACATAAACTACACTTAACTAAACTGCGTACTTCAACCTTAATCGCCGCTCTGGCAGCGTGGAGAAAGCGGCCTCTAGTTCCGCCGTCCTAAATTACTCCCCCCCCCCCCCCCCCCCCACCAGGAGCATTTCAATCTGCTATCCCAGAGTTTGATCTAAGCATTTCAGTAATAACCTATCATTGATTCGCAGTTAATTGAATACTTCTAAAATCCCTGCCCACTTTCCTCCTTACCAATAACAACAGCAACAAAGTAACTGTGCCCAGTAAAGTAAGGTATGGCGCCTTTAACTATGCCGCGGGCCTCATCGCTTTATTCATGCGTCAGCCAAGTGAAACTGTCAAATTGTTAGGAAAGTAAATATTTTACAAATTTTCTCATCTCGAGTCTCAACATTGGTTTACAAAGGCTGTTCACGTTGAAGTGAGCACTTTTGAAATCAACCTTACAAAAAAGTTGCTGCCCCAGCCGGCATATATTTTAAGGGGCGCGCTTAGTGACATGCGTCCTGTAAAGTTGGTAACGATGGAGGGAAAGTAGTTCCATGCCTGGACGTCGAATTAAAAGTGCCAAGTAAACATGTGTGAATAACTATTTCGTTTTTTTCCCCTCTTTTTAATGCCTAAAAATGTAATCATTAGAGAGCTGGAAATTTCGCGAGTTCAGTGACCTGCAGGCTAGACTCTAAAGTCTTAAGTACATATATGCCGATGTCAACTACTGTGCATTGGCTGTCTGCTGTCACTGTGGAAGGCGACAATTGGGCACCGTTCTCCAGGAGGTATCAAACTCCGTGAGGACCAATAGCTGAAGTTATATAAATACACTGCTGCAAACCAAGGTACATTGAGTCCCAGCGTAGCCATGTGGCGCATGCAAAAATATTTATTGCTTACTACACTGATTCATCCAAAAATACTTAATGCATACTTAGTGTGACTATTTACTGTGGACATTTATTCCCCTTCAGGTGTATTTTAGGGACAATACACCCTTGCGGTGTATTGTGGTTGTTGTTTAGTATGTTCTTGTTTTCCAGACATTACGACAATCTTGGTAATTTCGGTCAAGATGTACGTTAACATGTTTCATAGAGGTGGAAGTTCATATTTTCCAAGGAAGGTATTTCGCAATATACATGCCATTTAAAAGGACGTTAATAAAGAGGATACTGAGTGGACTGTCCTAGTTGTGGACATAGGAGAAAGATATATATCATTGTCATTGTTATTTATATTTGCACTACAAGGAATTACTGCAAAAGCTGTCTCTGGTTTCTCACAGTTCTATTTCTTCAGACGAGCAAATAATTCTAAAAACCCACTACACTAGTGAAATATATTCTCGAGATATAATTAGTTGGAAAACATATCCAGTTAATAAAGGTGTTAGTAGCACTGCTATTATAAGTTCATTTGGAAATCCTGTTATGTATTCAAGAAAGAAAATCAAATTTATATGTATAGAAAGTTAACAGGTACTTGTGGTAATATGAGAATATTAGGTTATGTAGAATTGGTTTATAATCCTTGATATGTATTCAATATGTTATTGTATATTTATGTGATCATATGAGTTTTAATGTATAATGAAGAGTTTCACTATATACAGCGCGAATTTTTCAGGTCTCTAGTAACGATTATACATTTTGTAAAAAGTATTTAATTTCCTAGCTATTTTACAATTACACTCGACCAACGCATCAATAAAGCGATGAGGCCCGTGGCTATGTTAATTTAACATAAGCTGGAATAATACACATTGTGACTATAAATACATCTTAAGCAGGTATTTCAAAAGTGTTTAGTTTATCGTAGTGAACATCCTGTAGTTAACGGTGTTGCCGATATAATATATATATATATATATATATATATATATATATATATATATATATATCGGCAATATATATATATATATATATATATATATATACACCTACATACATACACACACACACATATAAAGAGTAGCGCCACAGGGTAGAATATTTGGCGCTAGGCTTCACAGCGTACAATGGCGCCTAAACTTTCTCGTGATTTTTTTTTGTGTACACTGGCTCTAAATGGGTTGAAATGAACACTGCCCAGTATCAGTGCACCAACTGAATATCACTAAAAAGTTGTTTGAAAATTTTACATACTTTTGTATTACGCCAATTCTTAAGGCCGCTGATAAGCACTTCAAAAAATTGTATTCGATATACATTAAAGTGCCAATTTGAAACTTTTTTTTTTTTTGCAAACCCCAATAAGTACTTTGTAATTATCTGCAACACATCCCGCCCCCCACCAAACCTCCTCAAATTGCACACTACACGGATATAATTCGTTAAACAGAAACAGCTGTATATACATATTTATATATAAATATACGTATATATTTATGGGTCTGTATACACACATACATTAATATTATGGGTATATTTTGTGTTTGTAAATACAGCTTAAGTGTAAATGTATTACAATACTAGCATGCTACAAATACTGAATATATGTGTAGCGATAATAATGCTAATCGGCTGTTGAATAATTTAAATCAAAATATGGAAGATGTATGGAAAAAAAATCTTCGTAGTAATATGACGCATGATATATTTGAGATAAAATTCTTCGTAGCAATATGAAGTATTCGATAACTTGAAAGGCAAAATGCCCGCGATTACAACGTTAACGTAAACTCGTGTAGCTATTATTGAAAAATCTGATTCGAGAGCCGATGAGGGTCAAGTGAGGTGAGTAAGGAGAAGCGCAGGAATGAAGGGCCGGGGAAATCGGGAGATCTCCGAGAAAACCCGCCGACCAGCGGCATCGTCAGGCTCGATTCCCACTTGTGAAAATCCGAAGTGAACCGACCGGGGATTGAATCCGTTTCGCCTTGGTCGCAAAATAAAAGAAACTGATTCAAGTTTACAGTACTTGTTGTAATAAAATAGCAAATTAACATTACTACTTTTCGTATAAATTGGCTGTCTATATTATTGTGGATGGAGCCGTCGGCACGTATTTTGAACTTAGTGCATCTAGAGGCAGGTAAAATTTTAATGATTGATTTAGAAAATGCTTGTGTTATTACTGCATATTATGCCCACCTCCTTAGTCCAGCCCAGTAGGACTACTTTCTCCTCGCTCTCTTTCCTGCTAACTCACGTGTTGAAATGTAGACCCCTGCCGAGTAAAGTGTGCTGTGGAATTTCCGTTCCTACTACGATCGTTCTTCTCTCCACTACCGCGAGGTTATTGACACGGCACCTCGTGAGGATGCGAGGTCTAAGTTACCGACTTCTTTGTACTAAATATTGGAGTATTTGCAGTCCAAACTGTCAAAAAATTCGATTTCTAGGAGTTCTAGAGATATCTCAAATGATGGCCAAAGTATATGACTACTTTCATCCAAGTGATCTAGCCGAGTGATTCATCAGTAGAGATTTCGTGGATTCATCCGAGGACAAGTTAAACTGCATGCACGTGTACATATGTGTTTGTGCTTCCATTGGACCGTAGTTAGTTAGACACGCCCCGAACGACTTTCTACCAATAACGAACCTGTAAGGAAAATAGGAACATAGTCCCGTGCTACCAGCTCTGGGGTAAAACTGGAGCAGCAGGCAATGAACTACTAACTGATGCTCGAGTGCACAAAGTATTGTGGAGTCTAGCTTATCGCCGAATGAATCAGCGAAACTTCCGGTTCTCTAATCATCAGTATTCACGACTCACGATTGCTCGTGCCCTAATGCAAATGTTACGTCGATCGTTACACGATTATTCTGAAATGTTTTTCCAGCTTCATAGCTATTTTATTGAGGTCTATGTATTCCCACGTGTTTTGTGGTCCATTTATTTTACATGATAAATTTAAAAAAAAAATGTTTGTTCAATATTATACAAACAATTTCGTCCATATTCTTGACTTTTAAGACATTGTTTTGTATCTTATTGCCTTTTATATAGTTGCCTGGGATGAGAATTCGCCGTCCCTCGAATACATCTTCTCATCTCGATACAATAATGCGAATAAAAACCATTCGTCGAGGGTACAAGATAAATACCTTCAAATCACATATTCGAATAGACGACGTGTCGTGAGTGAAAGATCTTGAGTCTTACAAGTATTCGATTACAAAGTATTGTATTCATGGAAATATTCGATTTTGGCCATCACTAGTTTATACGCCGCATACTGAATATAGCTTGGGCTGCGCTTCACTGAAAATATCCCCCCCCCCCCAACCCGTCCTCGACCCCAGGAGATTAAAACTCGCTCCTATAGGCTGTTCACGGTAAAATGACCACTTTTGAAAGCCATACTTCAGATCTACTTGTATGCACATTGTGTATTCTTCCGCCTTATGTAAAATTAACATTAACATGAGTCTTACCACTTTATTCATGCGCCGGTCAAGTACTGTGGAATTATTAGAAAAGTAAATAATTGAAAATTCGCTCATTTTTACACTTCGATGCACTAGAAAAAACAGAAATCGAAGAAAATAATTTAATTTATCACAAATGGTTACCGAACACTTTTTATTCGAATTTATGGTATGGAACTACGCTCCATCCATCGTTACCAACTTTACTGGGCACATGTCACTCAAGTGCTCCCATTAAAATATATGCACGTAGGGGCAGTGACTTTTTTCTAAGGTTGATTTCAAAAGTGCTCACTTTATCGTGAACAGCTTTATATAATTTCATTGTTTCGTTAGTTCATCCGGCTCTTAACCAGCTCTTCAAATCAATTTACAAGCTCAAATGTTGCATTCGTGAAATATTTTGGTGTGCACTGTACGTGTGTCGAATATGTTTCTCTCAACGTGAACAACACACTGCGTTCTCGATGTTATCGGAACTAACCACTCACATACGAGAGTCGCATGACATATCAGATAACTCACTAGGAAATGCGCTCGAAACACAGAGTAGTGATACCTTGCTGTGTACAGGCGTCACCATTAATACACTTCATTTGCAACATGTCCACGATCGCGGACACGCGGACTGAACGGCTTAACCCCATAACTAGAGATGATGGCTCATCGCGGGGAAAAGTCGACTGTTTGCTAGGACTCAACGTACTGTGTGCGACAGTTTTATTTTCTTATTGGCCGTCATGCATGTATGAAGATACTATCCCATTTCACTGGGCCAATGAGGATTCTGATACTATAAGGCAGAACGTTCGTGATTGGTCTGCAAACAACTTAGCCGAGTCAAATCCTTGGTCATCCAAGCATGAAATAATAAACTAGTTAGAGTGATATAGAAGATATGTTGGCTCGAAATATTTTCGCAATTTTCCATCATCTCTACCCATATACCGAGCGTACCACCTCTAGATTGTCTGCTAGCATGACATAGGGATGGGGGATGGGTGCAGTTGTGTAGCGCGGGAGAGGCTCCCGGAAGCGAGGCTACAGACCACAAACCCTCCACCCCCCCCCCTTACGTCCTTCATTCCATGCTGTGATTGGTCGTTAGTTGAGGCAGACCATCAATCCCCCTTTCTGGTATGGTCAGTTATGATTTAAGCCCTTTTATTAACATAGTCATAATTCCCGAACCATTGAAGCTATATACTTAGGCTGGAATAATACTTAATGTGCGTACAATAAGATCTTAAGGTTCCCTCCTACCTGGCGTTGCAGAGCGTTTGAAATACACGTCTTTCCTTGGAAATTGTAAACGTCCGTCCAATGTGCTGTTCTAGGACAAGAATGCGCAGTTCAGACGAGGAGTGCTTTACCGACATCACGCACACTATAGGCTGTTCACGGTAAACTGATCACTTTTGAAAGCCCTGCGTAAGATCTACTTGCATGCACGTTGGGTATTCTTCCGCCTTATGTAAGATTAACATTGTCATCACTTTATTCATGCGTCGGTCAAGTGAAACTGTGAAATTATTAGAAAAGTAAATATTTTACAAATCTGCACATTTTTACACTTCGAAGTATTAAAAAGAAAAAAAAAAGCGAAATAAATATTTTTTTTGTTTTCACAAATGGTAATCGAAACACTTTTTATTCGACGTTAAGATACCGAACTACGTCCCAACCATCGTTACCAACTTAACTGGGCGTACGTCACTCAGGACGCCCATTAAAATATACGCAAGTAGGGGCAGTGCATTTTTTCTAAGGTTGATTTCAAAAGTGCTCAATTTATCGTGCACAGCCTTTAGGAACTTCAGTCCACGATACTCTAAAATAGCTGAAAACGACTTTTTCAAAACGCTGTACCTTAAAATATACGCGTCAGATCCATTAAGAATTGCGACGAGAACACTGCACGCCAGTTCAGAGCCTTGCTCTTAGAGGCGATGGCGCACTTGATACTCGAGGCAGAGTAGACCTTATTGCTTCCGCGGCTCTCTGTCTCAAAAATGCTCTAGGTAGGCTGGAGTCTTAATCAGGGTTTTCAAAAGTGCTCAGGTTAAAACGAACTGCTTTTAGTAAGGGAATGTTGTGTATTGGCACACGATTTTCGCGAAAACTTGATCGGGCAGGTTAGACCTCAGTATCCTGAAACTACACCAGCTTCGTTTTTTTTGGTCATTGGCCTTGTATACTTAAGATGAAACACTTATTTTATCTATAAGCTGTTCACGATAAAGTGAACACTTTTTAAGGTCCTTCCAAGAGGCATTAACCTCTAATAAATATATAATATATCTTATTACAGCTTCAGGCATTAACCTCTAATAAATATATAATATATCTTATTACAGCCTCAGGCATTAAATTTTGATGATGGTGAAATGTACACACTGTATTTATTGGTCATATTGCAAAGTTTATATTAAAAAGCAGTGGGAATATGGAAATTTTATAAAAGGAAAAATTTATAAGGGGCTTAAAAAGTTCTCACTAGCGTGAAAACCTATAACTGGATGCATCGTGATTACGTTACTCTGGTTTTGTTTTTCTGATTCATGGGCAGATTCTATGAATAGGGAAATGCTATTACAAAAACATCAAAAGATTTTAGACTTCCACGATGGGGTAGTTCTTAACTGTTAAGCGTCTTAGGCGCCTGCCCACGAATCACCGAGTTTCAGCACCGGTACCTATTTCTTATTGGCGCTGTCAGATACGTCTTATGAACATACGCAGTCAATAATCAAAGGAAGACTGCAATTGTGCATGTAGAGGATATTGACGCATACCCTGCGCAGAACTCTTCGCGCGAAAACAAAGTGTTCTGCCAATTAAAAGTGGGAGTATTATATATGACCATGCGAATTCTAGCATGTTATAATTGTTACGCGTAATCTGAGGGTCTGGAAATACACGCGTAATAAGTGTGAACGTGGTAGTTGTATGACAGTGGAGTTGTTAACGTGTTACATCTTACGTTGGATCAGGTATATGCGAAGATAATGTGTTGTGGCTACACATGAAGGTAGAATGCACATTATTATGGTTGTGTTATGGTAGAGGAGATAATAATGGTGTGGCTGATGTAGATGGAGCACATGCGATCATTAGAGATGATGGAAAATTGCAAAACATTTTTGAGCCGAATTATTTTTTGTAACACTCCAACTAGTTTATTCTTTCATGATTGAACGAACAAGTTGTTGGCTCGGCTAAGTTGTACGTTTATAGTATCAGAATCCTCATTGGCCTAGTGAAATGCGGTAAAATCTTCGTGCGTACATGACAGCCAGTAAGGAGTCAACTTTTCCCGCGATAAACCATCACTAGAGATCGGGAAATTTCGCGGATTCAATCGGCAGCAAGCTAAACTCCACAGTCCTTTGTGCACTCGAGGATCAGTTAGTTGTTCATTGGCTGTTGCTCTAGTTAAACCCTAGACCAGGTAGCGCGGGATTCGGTTCTTATCTTCCTTGCAGGTTCGTTATTGGTTGGCGTGTCTAACCGACTAGGGACCAATGGTAGCACGATCAGCGAGGTGTCTGACCATCACCTCTAGCGATCGTAGGTGGCAGTAGTGTGTGAGAGTGCGGAGTGACTGAGGCGGTGGATGGACGCATGTCTGACCATCACCTCTAGCGATCGTAGGTGGCAGTAGTGTGTGAGAGTGCGGAGTGACTGAGGCGGTGGATGGACGCATGTCTGACCATCACCTCTAGCGATCGTAGGTGGCAGTAGTGTGTGAGAGTGCGGAGTGACTGAGGCGGTGGATGGTCGCATGTCTGACCATCACCTCTAGCGATCGTAGGTGGCAGTAGTGTGTGAGAGTGCGGAGTGACTGAGGTGGTGGATGGACGCATGTGTTACAGAGGATGACAACGACGTGCTGGCGCCGGTGGAACGTCGCGGCCCCTGCGCCGACTACCAGCCCGGCGTTGACGACCTGCAGGCCTTCGACTTCATCCGCACGTTTCGGCTGGACGTGCCCGACACCAGCTACCCGGGTGTGACGCGGGTCAAGGGCTCCAACCGCATGCAGACGGCATACCGCCTGGACCGCGACGCTGATCTCACCCTGCCCACCAGGTGACCACACTCATCGTCACCTTGTCTCTGGTTAAGTGATACAGTGCTTCGCAGAGTGCGCCTGCGGCTGTTCACGATAAAGTCAGCACTTCAGAAGTGAACCTTAGAAAAAGTCACTGCTCCTGCATGCATATATTTTAACTAGGGGTTAACCCGTGACCGTGTTTTCAGAATGGTCATGTGTCTAGAACAGTTACGATGTTACACATGTTTATCATACAGAGACTTTAAAAAAAGATGTGAAATCAACTCAGCATTGGATATAGTTCTTTCCACTAAGCCACTGCGCCATTAAGGCCCTACTTGATGTGAAATTAACTCAACATTGAAACAAGACATTTAGAATGATACTCCATTACTTTCATATCTCTATGTAATAATCTCTATGCATTATTACAAAACTTTCATAGGAGAAAGTAATTAAAAAATGAGTTTTTAAAGGTAATGATTACGTAAACTGATTTGCTGAAATTCGAACTTGCCCTGTATTTTACCCTGAGGATTCGCTCTGCAAAATTTGAAGAACTTCCGTTGAGTTTCAAGGTACTTAGAGGTATTAAAGACGGACAGAGAGAGATGTCTCCTTATATAGTAGGAGGTTGGGCGTACTCAGTAACATTCGCACAGTAAAGTTGGTAACGATGGGTGGAAGGTAGTTCCTTATCTTAACGTCGAATAAAAAGCGTTAAGTAACCATTTACGATAACTTAAAATTATTTATTTCGATTTTTTTTATATGCACCAAAGTGTAACAATACGCAGATTTGTAAGTATTTACTTTTTTTAATCATTTCACAGTTTCATTTGACCGATGCATGAATAAAGTGATGAGACATGTGGCAAAGTTGATTTTATATAAGGCAGAAGAATACACAACGTGCATACAAGTAGATCTTAAGCAGGGCTTTCAAAAGTGCTCATTTTAGCGTGAACAGCCTATACGCGAATTCCACATAACACAGTTAAATACAGGTGACGTAATGTTACGTCGGCAGCACTCAAGGTGTTACGATATACTTGTATGAACACTTCATATTCTTACACCATGAGAATTAATATTGTGATCGACCTTATTAGGTACTTTAATCATGCGCCGATCAAGCGAAACTGTAAAATTATTTGAAAAGTAAATATTTTACAAATATCCTTGGTTCTACAGTTTAATGCATTAAAATTGAAATAAAAAAAAATAAAAAAAGGCGAAAGAAATTATTAAAATTATCAGAAACAATTTTTATTCGACGTTAAGGTAAGGAACTACTTCCCATCCATCGTTACCAACTTTATTGGGCGCATGTCACTCATTGTGGCCGTTAAAATATAGGGGCAGTAAGTTATTTCTAAGGTTGATTTCAAAAGTGCTCACTTTATCCTGAACAGTCTTTAGTTGGAAACATTTCAACTGGATCTGTAATGACTTTATCTGAGATGGTTGCTCCGGCGTAGATAACTTAGTTGGAATCTCGGTCGAGCTTCCAAACTGTTTTATGCTATCCGAAACTTTATAATGTATTTAGAACCGAACACGTCTTTGGTTGTATCAACGAAATGTTCTTTTGGGCCAACCAAGCAAGAATAACAAAATCATTTGGTTACAACAACAACATATTTAATTTTCGCCTACACGAACAATTTATTTGGTTGCGGCAGACAAACTTTGTTTCGGTCAACAGAACCTTTTCTCAGTGTGCGGAGACTACTTATCTCGATTCAAGCTTGTTGGTTTGCACAGCAAGTTTTATTCAAGCTCACAAGCTTGTCGTTTCAAGCTTGACTCAAGCCGATTATGCTGTTGGCGTATGTACTCGAGCCATCAGCACAAAATATGTTAGTATACAAGTACAGGTAAGAATTGCTTTGATCCTCTTAGCTTAACAGCCCTACCGGATCTTTCTCTCTCTCATATCTGTTTGCTTTTATTATGTTCAACTAGCGACCCGCCCCAGCCTCGCTCGGGTGCGATTTACAATTATGGCGTTGTTCAGGTTTACAGAAAGTATATACACTAATTGCTTAAGGTAACTAACATAGGATTAATACCGCGTTGTTCACAAAGTCTTCGTAAGTGAACCCCTTTTTCAAATCAAATTTAAAAAAAAATGGTTAGTGTGGGCCATCCTCAAAAGATAAATATATGCCGCCGCGGACTTTTTTTATACCTTTTTGAGATCTACAATTCTGTAGTAAATTAATTTGGTGTATCTCTTATGGTTTGGTCAGCGTAAGCGCCCGAAAAGCTACATTTTTCCGACTTGATTAGATAACGTTAACATTTCTCTATTATCATTACATTAAATATTAATGCATTATACACCCAAACCTTCCTCGAGAAATTCTCTAAATGATGGTGAAAACCGCATCAAAATGCTTCAAGTAGTTTAGAAGCTTTAGCCAAATACACAAGACACTTTGTTTTATACTACGTATAAAGGATGATTTTATTAGTCTCTGGGAGGGGTTGGTAGGGGGCGGGGTTCTATCTCCCACGTCACAACTTTTGTGTCGTTTGCGTTATATCTGTTCCCTTGTCACAGCATGCACTGCATATTATGCCGTTCAGTTTTGGTTTTGCTTCTCATTAAATATGCCATGCATAGACGTTGGGTGGGAACTGTGAACCACTGAAAGCACGAGTCATTTCTCTCGTGACCTGGTGTCAGAGAGAATCCCAGACACTGGTCATCCCGTGCTACTCCTTCCTTTTTACGACTTGTGGATTCTCCCGAGGTCAGGTACGTATGCAGAAGCAATATGGCATGACCACAAAAATACGTAAATATGAAATCGTAAAATATTAACTGCTTATATAGGCTGTTCACGGTAAAACGAGCACTTTTGAAAGCCCTGCTTAAGATTTACTTCTATACAATTTGTGTATTCCTCCGCCTTACGTAAAATTAACATTGCCATGGGTCTCATCGCTTTATTCATGCGTCGCTCAAATGAAACTGTGAAATTATTGAGAAAGTTAATACTTTACAAATCTGTTTGTTTTTACACTTCGATGAATTAAAAAAACAGAAAGTGAAATAAATAATTTTAAGTTATCAAAAATGGTTACCTAACACTTTTTATTGGACGTTAAGGTATGGAACTACTTTCCATCCATCGTTACGAGTTTGACGGGGCGAATGTCACTCAGTGCGCCCATTAAAATATGTGCATGCAGGGGCAGTGACATTTTTCTAAGGTAAAGTGCTCACTTTATCGCGAACAGAGCTACGCACTCCAGCTACTTGTAGGAACGACGCCCTTCAATCAGCCGTCTGCGCTGGTAACTCCCCAGCCCAGCCGATAGCTCAGCCGCCAGTAGGGAACCTTCAGCAGCTTGCAGTAGCCAATCAGATAATGGGTACGGCCACATCAAAGGAACCGCCAAGCGAATTCGTCCCTGTGTTCTTCACTTTGCGGTCCAGCCCTGTGCAGCTGATCGAGCCCGCGATGTATTTATTATCTTCCTTAGTGATAAGTGTTATCTCATTTGAGCGATATTGGCGTTCTGTTGCAAACGCAGGATATTTGCAGGAATCCTGGGCCTCTTCACTGCATGGACGCTTCTTTGTTGTCGTTTTGGCGGGTAGACAACGGACAGTGTTGCCAGATCAACCACCCAAAATCAACAGATTCCTTAAGTAGAGACAGGTGTTTTTTCGCGAAAAGATGTCAGGACCAGTTGTACTCCAGCACACTTTAGTTCATATGTTCTTTCCTGGTGGAATGATTTTAAATGCCACGTACCTCAAGTATCTGTCGGCGAATCAAGAAAGTTCAGTATCGGAGTACTTTACTCTGATTGGCCATGTCAAATAAGAACGTGTTTTCTCACGTAGACACCTGGCCAATAAGCAAACGAACTTGGGGCTGTGAACGTAGGACATAGAAGTCTAGCATGACCATAAATATTTTCGCGAAAAACGCCTGTCCCTATCTGTAAGTGAACTGCTCACAATTCCGCACACAGCTACTAGCGACAGGAAACTTTTGCGTTTTAAACGACCTGCAGGATAGACTCCACAGCCTTATGTATTGTCGAGACTCCTCAGCTTTCTGTTAGTTGGCTGTTGCCCTGGTGTTTATTCAATCCAGGTGGCGCAGGATTTGGTGCTTGCTCTATCAACAGTCTGTTATTGTCTCTGAGTTTATTTGGGCGTGTCTAATTAAGGGCCCTATGCACTGAAACGATTTCTGTGAAATCGTCGTTTGCGCGTAAACGCGTATCTCGGTAAATAAAAGTCCTGTAAATATGACTTCTGCCAGAAAAGATAAAAAGCAATTATCTATAGCCCCCTTTTTTTTTGTACTTTTGTCATGTTAAGTGTACTCTTGGAGAAAAAAAATCGTGAAAATGGTCAAATATAGCATTTTTAAAACTTACCTATGCAATTTCCTTAAGAGGCAAAAACCCTATGTTACACATCTGATTTGCACAGTACAGCGTTACGGTGGAAACAGTGCACGTCTTGCGCGTAGGAGCGATTAGGCGCTAGGCGTGCGTGTTACTATCGCCCGTATCGCTCCCTCGCTTCTTGACCTTGGACGCGCAGCTACATAGCCCCCTTAAACTGCCATCCAATTGCAAACCTAGCAAAAACGTGTATATTTTTAAGCATAACTTGTACTTAATGAATTCTCGAAATTTTCCAGTCTCTAATCATTGCACATTATCAAGCACAATTATATATGACAAAAATTTTACTTCCGACACTTACATACATTTTTGCAGCCAACGCTAATTTAGTGAGATGATCTTGTGGCAAACGTTGTACGATTTATCAGCGACAACGTTCTCAAATGAAATGTGCTTAGATGGCAAGGATAGGGAGAATGACCAATTCAGCTCACAGTAGTACATTTAGCAGTAAAGTTAGCGAGGTCTTGAGAGCCGAGAAGGGTGAAGCGAGGTGAGTAGGGAACAGCGCTGTAATACAATGGCGGGGGAGGTGGGGGGGGGGAGATCCCAGAGAAAACCCGCCGACCAGTGGCATCATCCGGCACGGAGTGGTTTCATAATATGATCATCGTGTCGGTCTCTGTATGCTTTTTTCATTCGAGTTGTATGATATGTTGATATAGTTGTCAATTATTTAGTTTTGCTTGTTAAGTTTGGTGGTATGGGGGTTTTGCAGTAGCCTGGTATGATATGTGCAAATGAGTTGTGTGTGTGTGTGTGTGTGTGTTTTGGAGTAGATTTTGGTCATTTTGGGTGAATTTTGGAATGATCTGGATTAATTTGGTTCATTAGGAGTAAGTCTTGGGTGGATCGGGTTTGCCAATTGGCACGATTCCCACATACGAAAATCCGGGTGCGACCCCACCGGGAATCGAACCCGGTTCGACTATAGTCCATTCCCGACTGCAAGCGAATTATGAAAATCAACCTTTGAAAAAACACTCCAGACAAAACATGTCACCTGTTTTTTCAATAACCTGCATTCCACAAATATGTAACACTGTGGTTAACTTTAGAGTACTGTAAATAGTTCACAGTTACGAAACGTAAATTATTCTTACTCCGAAAAATACTTCAAATTACATCACGTTTGTAGACGTTGTGTTTTTTAAACCTTCCTAGGCAAGTTACGATGTTGTGATAAATCTGCGTTTCCACGGCGGTAATAAATATACTGTGACGTGTGCTTCGTTAATCATTGCGTCTGTGAAATGGCGTGCCTTTGTGCATCGTGGTCGATACGCTGGCCCCGTGTGTGCGTGATTTCAAATATTTGAATAGCACTATTTATACGTTTTAACTGTGAACTGTTTTTATGACGAAGTTAATTATTTACATCCACGTCTATCTATTTATCACAACGTGGTACCTTTGCCCTAAGGGGTTTGAAACACAGTCGTGTAACGTAATTTGCTACAATCACAGAAAAATACTAAGCTCGCCCGATAAATTTCAATAAACCTAATAAACAGTAAGCAGCACTAAATAGATATACGAGTGAAATAAAAGTTACCGTAGGCTTATTTGTATGCATGTTCACCGCTATCTTTCAGGTTTGTATGACAAATATGAGCAACACGAGTTGCGTACTTGAATTTAATATGCCTTTTTCGTTTGACTGGTTGTTCCTTTGTTTTAATATTTATTCCAATTGAGGCCGTCCTTTTAAAGAAATTACCCAACACATACCAATTAGAAAAGGTTAATTAGTACAGCCCTTTACCTCCAGTTGGTACAGTGTTACACAGTCCCGGTAAAATACTAACGTACATTACGTGTATTGTGATATGTCGTGGAAAACAAATATGTGAATGTAAAATAACCGTAAGAACTGTAATCAGTTCAGGCATTTTTAAAACATCATAAAGCTGACCTAAATAATGATAAGAGGCCTAAACTGTGAATATTCATACGGAGTGGTTTTTGGAAAATGACAGAATTCTTTGAAAAGTTGTAAACAGTAAACAACACATTTGACAGGTATAAAAGTAGAAGTCACATTTCAATGTTTATTTCTAGGTGTAGCGAAAGTATACGAACACATGTACACACACACAATGTCATGTAAACATTGATTTTGACAGATACTACATGACAATCATATGGCAATGTTTGTTTACATTTGGCGGAAGGATACGAAATGGGCCTGCAAGTGGATATTTAGCAGGGCTCCCAGAAAGTTGCTTCCAATGGGGAATGGACTATAGGTGGGAGGCTAGTAGTCTATATATACACTACACCACTGCGGCTCCGAGGACGTTAGCTTTTTGGTTAAGATTTCAGTATGAGGTGGACATACGTCACTCACATACACATTTAGTGTTTTTAGAGTAAAATTTCGGACTGGACCAAACTTGGATTGGAATCAACTCGTATCGAAAGTAAGCGGTTAAGATGAAGTTTCGAACGTGGATTAAAGTGCAAACAAGATTGAATGCTGATTGAAGCGAGATTGTAGCACTATATTGACGACTTGCAGAACTATTAAACAAATTTCAGTACGATGAGTGTTTAAACTAAATTTTTCAATCCGGATTCTACATTCCAGTCCACCTCGACAACTGGACTGGATGATCTCACTCCACTCCTACTTCAGTCCAGTCTGAATGTGTTTATACTAACATTTCAATCCGGATTCTACATTCCAGTCCACCTCGACAACTGGACTGGATGATCTCACTCCACTCCTACTTCAGTCCAGTCTGAATGTGTTTATACTAACATTTCAATCCGGATTCTACATTCCAGTCCACCTCGACAACTGGACTGGATGATCTCACTCCACTCCTACTTCAGTCCAGTCTGAATGTGTTTATACTAACATTTCAATCTGGATTCTTACGTCCACTCTAGGTTCAATCCGGATTGAAATGTTTCTGTAAACGCACTGGTGGTTATTTATTGAACAGAAAAATCCACACGCCAACAGAAATCGCCTTTAGTTCGGCAAGGCTGCAATGGGGGGTAAGATTGTCGGACGTCAGTGTTTTGTGAGTGGTACAGGAGAGGGGGCAGTTGACTGCCACCTCTCGGCGGGGTCACAATAACACACACACATGGGGACGCTCGGAGACTCTCCGTTGGACGTGCCATGAACGTGTAACGTACAATGTCACTTGTACCGCGCAGACAGTGAGACGGCCTTGGAAACTGACCAAACCATTATTCGGTACACGATGAAGATTCGAAACACGATCACAGCCGCGCGTGGTTATTGCGTCCTTGCAGCCTTTTTGGCTGCCGCTTGGGTCCTGTGTACTGAAACGTTTTCTCTGAAATCGTTGTTTGCGCGTAAACGCGTGTCTCGGTAAATAAATCTTCTGGAAATACAAAGTTTTGCCAGAAAGGATAAAAAAAAAAAAAAACTATTGTCTATATCTCTATCTTTTTACTTTTATCATCTTAAGTGTGTTAATGGAGACAAAATCTTGAAAGTGGTCAAATATAGCATTTTTCAAGCTTGCCTATGAAGTTTCTTTAAACGGCAAGAGGAAAGTACGATTATACACAGGTACTTTCATCGCGTGTAATAAAGTGCCACTGTTACAGATCTAGTTTACACAGTGCAGCGTTAGGAGGGAAAAACTGCACGCCTTGCGCGTAGGAGCGACGAGGCACTAGGCGTGCGTGGTAGTGTCGCCCGTATCGCTCCTTCGCTTGTTAACCTTGGACGCGCAGGTACCTAGGATCCTTAAGGGGAATGGTGCATGGAAGCAGTACATTTACCCGGTATTCGACATAAGTGGTTTCCCAAAGGGTTTGTCGAAATTTTTAGCTCAACAAGACGCAATGTTAGATATTCACTGCCTTCATTATTCTCGGAGAGCACTGATGGAACAAAATAAATTATCGTTTTGTTATCTTTAATCAGTGCTTCGAGAATAACAAACACAGTGGATTTGTAACAATTCAAGAAGGTGTTCTCAAAGTTGTTATTAAAAGTGTGTCGAGCCAAAAACTGTGAATAATCCGCTGTAAAACTAGTTATGACAAAAATTATATAAATGTACGATTTTCATGCAGCATTACCCTTAACGTACGTGCAGTAACCAGGACAAAGGTGGTCCAGACTACATCATGATTATTCTGCATCATCTCCTTGTGCGAACTCGCGATGCCATCTTGGCCAGTGCTTGCGCGCGCGTCGCCTCTGTAAAGTCGCGAGGTGAGATACGTTGTTGCCTGGTCGATTCCCTCGACCCCAAGATCTTTGAAGCCGTCTCCTTGCCCGCTGCGCTGAAATGCGGCGGTGCCAAATATCTAACCCCTCGTTTGCACCGCGCCTTCGAGGGAGCAGCTGTGTGTCGCGCGGTTGCTAAAATCCTCATTTTTATTGGCGATCGCGGGTTTGTCGAAGACCCTCCTGAACGTACTTTCGGGCGTGGCTAGTCGTAAAATATAGACTCTCTGCGAATGGCTTGTCTTTCCTTCACTGCCCCTTTTTTTTATTACTATTTTCAAATTCGGTATTGAAATTTGGCCTCGCGCGGACAGGGATGTCATTTTTATAGACTTGGCGCCGTGATATTTAAAGCTCTGTTTAATTTACACTTGCTTTTCCAGGCAAATATAGTCGATTTGTGTTTTATTTTCATTCTCTATTTGTAGACAGTTTGAGTATGCTAATTTTGTAATCTCTCTCTTTTATTTTCATTACTAACATTCTCGTTAACCTTATACGTGATCCGTGATACGGAAGCCATGAAAAGAAGGGAGAGAGGTTATAGTCCATTCACGATTTCTTCAGCCTTTTAATTCAAACCTTTGAAAAATCTCCCCATGTATGACGTGTTCAGTTATTTCGTAAACACGCCCTGTATCACAAGCATCGTATACTCGTGTTCATAAAAGTTACATTTTTTCTTATTAAATTGAAATGTTATTAATATCTTATCTATAAATTAGAATTCTTCATTGATAAATAATTTGAATGAAAACAGGGAGAAAATAGGTATGTTGGTAACGCCTAGTGGGAAACAGTTCTCATACAAAATATCATTACAACTGAGTGCGCACGAATATGGTGCGTTGTCCTCCTGGTGTAATTCACGAGGCGGAGGAATATCCTGGAAGTAGAACTTTAGCAGGGCTTCAGAAAAGGCTGAAGTAACCGTGAATGGACTATAGCGAAATGTTATACGTTTAATCTCCCTCCACAGCAACATGTATTGATCAAAGAGAAAAAATAATAATTCTCACGTCTCTTTCGGTGATTTCCGTCCATAAGTCAACTGCGGGATTAGGTTTCTTCAGCCACTCACCAAGGTCCTGAAACCGGCTACGAATGCAAGGAAATACTTTCAGGTTGCAGACATCATTACGCCACAGCAGTGTTGAATACAAATTGCAGACAGGAAAAAAAATGAGAGAGGGACACTCCGTGACAGCATCCCTAAGCTAATACAACCATGACTGAAGTTGATACATTATTGGAACTGATGATATCCGAATTATGTCGTTATAGGCTGTTCACGGTAAAGTGAGCACTTTTCAAAGCTCTGTCAGCTGGAATAATAGTAAAAAATGGTATCTTATTCTAGCCGTAGATGTTAACTTCAGAGTGTGGTGGAATATACACACTGTGCGTATTACTTACACGGCAATATTTATTTTAAAAAGATGGTTAAAGGATAAAATATGGCTGAAAGAAAAAAAGTAACTAGGGCCTCACAATTGCTCACTTTATCGTGAACAGACTATACTAGCGTATTCTATGATTAGCTCGTTATATAGTCTCATAGTGTTTCTTTTCATTCATATGTTAATCTTCGGTGTGTTTGTGTATATACAAAGAGAATTAAATTTTAAAACGGAATAAGTAGGCCTGTTATGTGCATTCAAGTTTTAGTTAATTTTAAAATAGGCGAACGGTCAAAATATTCTCGTTTTACGATGTTGACGTTTGTTGTATATTTATATATAAGTAATGTAACTCCACAAATTTAGATTTTTTAAATATAGAGCTTACGTGGACGTTTCCATGTAAAAGTAATTAATATGTGTAGAGACAATTAATTATCAACTTAATACAAACAATAATGAATTAATTGCAGAGGTTAAGTATTCGATATGTTCGTCAAACCTGAAACATACTTTCATGTGGACTTTTCGTTTCGTTTTGTTTTGAGGTGTCATGTCGGCGCATTGGTGTCACTTCCCACATAAATCAACACATTGCAGTATTTGTTACATCAGCGATATTTGCGGTTTTACTATTTCCAAATACTTTCGACTTGAATAAGTGTGTTATTAACATTTTTATTTGTAGTATTGGTATTTTCTATACCGGTTTATCGGCGCGAATGTTTTTCAGGAGATTTACATGTGTCGATACCTATATAACCGATATTCGAGATTCGCGTATTTGCGATATATCGACTTCAAAGCTTAACACTTTACGAAAGCGATATGTCGCACCGATATCGATATAGTTCTGAAAAAAAAAAAGATATCGCATGGGAGCTTTAAGAGAGATTCTGAAATACACATAACATTACTCTGCGTAGCTTTTGTGGACATCCGGAATTGGCCTTTTTTAATTTAATGGCGTAATAATTAACATAAATTTGGAATACCCATCCGCATTCTGTTTCAAAGACCGTGTATTACAATTTTACACTTATGGAATTGTTAAAACAGCTTTCTCAATAATTTTCGCTTTCGAAAATTACACATAAGTAACTGACAGAGGGGAAAAAAAACAGCATTATTCTGGCGTTAAAACGCTTCTTAAATGCTAAGAAATAGCCATTCAGAATATTAAGGCAGTTTCTAAATAAAAAGTATTTTTCTAAACCTGGGCTTAACGTTCGACGACCTACGCGGTAAAAAAAAAAAAAAAAAAAAAAAAAAAAAACAGGAATGACAAAACCAGCTTCCGAGGACAGAAAACTCATACTCGCCGAACGACAAGAACGGAAAACCAGCGAAACACGTTTTTTTTTTTTTTTTTTTTTAAGTCTGGGAATGTCTCTTCCACGGCATTGACACCTGTGGAATTGCGTCTCGCCGCGACTGCTGGCTTTTGAATATGCAGAAGCTTGGTCGCCCATGAAACACCGCTTCGACATGTCCTCGAAAATGGCTGGCGAACACTGGTCCAACCTGTTCGTGGAAATGAAATATGGGGATATCCTTACAAAAAAAAAAAAAAAAAAACTAGAATCCACAAACTTCAGCAGTATCGCTTCATTCAGAGAGGAAGCTATTCAGAGGCACCTGGATTAGGCCTATGCTAAACATTTTATGGATATTTTTTATACCGCTTCAGTCACGACTCGTAAAGTGTCAAAACTGATATAATAATAATAATAAAAATACGAAGGCCGATACACAATTCATGGCAACCATTGTTGATCTGGCTAAAATGACCCTACGTTAGAAATGTACTACGTCGAGATGAAAGTGTATGACATACGTTTGAAAGTGGACACCACATTGGTAGGAATAGGAACATTTGAGGACACCATAGACGTCAAACACGTGTACACTGAAGTTGACTTCGCAATTTGTTTTGTTTTATCGCATCCGTAAGATCTTTCTTCAATACATAGCTGTACAAAGATATTGGACAAGTCAAATTACAGTATACAAAGTTTATACACTGGACATGGTAAACACACACACACATATATATATATGTCAGACTACTCACATCACATCTTGTCCTCGTAATTTGGCCAATCCTCCTCCAACATGCTTGCTATAGGCCGTCGTCGTTTTGCTGAAACATAAGAAAAAGGAAACGAGAAAAACCAGAACAAGAAATGTATACAAAGACGTTTATGCAATTATTTCTTAATTTCTGTAGTTTTGATATTCATCTACACAATAAAATGTTAGTTTAGAAAAAAAATTCTTTCAGCTGATTTTTAAAGAGTTTTTGGTTAGAGAAGCGAATTTTTTGAAGGTGTTGTGGTAACTTATTGAAAAGTTGGCTACCAAGGTAGAATTGCCCTTTCTGGACAATTTTTAAGTTAACTGAAGCCACGTGTAAGTGTTTTTTTTTATTCTAGTGTCATGCTTATGAAAGGACTTATTTTTCTGAAATAAATGACTGTTTTTGGACATGAATATAAGTACTGAAAACATGTACTCATATGCAAATGTTAAAATCTCTGAGCTCTTGAAGAGAGTTTTTATGACATTATTAGACACGCCCTGGACGACTCTGAGCCAATAGCAGACTTGCAAGGAAACAAGTAGAGAGTGCCATACTGCCAGGTGTGGAGTAACACTGGCTACTATGTGGGGCAGCAGCCAATGAACAAACATCTGAGGCTCGAGTGCACACAGGAATGTAAAGTCTAGCCTACAGGTCATTGAACTCGCGAATTTTTCCTATCCCTACACATGGGGTATGTCTGCAGGAATGTTCGGCAAGGAACAGAGACAAACTTGGCTGCTTGAAATTACCGATTCATTTCTCGTACGTCTTGTATACGCTGGTTTGAACGGGTACATATCGATGTCCACGGTTCGTTGCCAGCAATGATGCGAACGGTATATACCATCGACTGCATGAGATCCGTCAATGTGCGCCACCTCTCGCCGAGATGCTGTGGCGACGTCTGCCCCATCGCTGACAACGAACCGTGGATAACCTCGGAGACCTGTGGCTGAGTGGTTAGCCCGCTCGCCTCCCGCCAAGGCGAACCGGGCTCAGTCCTCGGCCGGGTCACTCCGGATTTTCGCATGGTGGGAATCGTGCCGGACGATGCTGCTGGCCGGCGGGTTTTCTCGGGGATCTCCCGATTCCCCCGCCCTTTCATTTCAGTACTGCTCCATACCTCGCTTCGCCCCCTTCGGCTCTAAAGACCACGCTGTTAAGAGCCGCCCAAATCTCTTCACTCGAAAGTTTTAACTGTTGAGCTTAACAAAAAAACACGAAAATAAGCAACAAGCTGGAAACAACATGATTTCTGCAATACCTACTATTCGGCCCATATAGTCTATTCGCCGTTTCTTCACACATTTTGAACCAAAACTTTGAAAAAACGCCCCATGTGTGACGTGTTTGGTTATTTCCTGAATAACTTATTTCATTATAATATTTAATTCGTGATTAATATGAATAAAGACAGAGAGAAAATAGGTGTGTAAGAAATCGTTTTTATAGGCTGTTCACGGTAAAGTGAGCATTTTTGAGGCCCTAGGCACATTTTCCTTTCAGCCATATATTGAATCGTTTAACTACCTTTTTAAATAAACATTGTCGTGTATGTAATAAACAGTGTGTATATTCCACAGAACTCGAAAGTTAACGTCTAAAGCTAAAATAATATACATTTATTGACTATTATTAGAAATGAGAGGGTTTTTAAAAAATGCTTACTTTACCGTGAATAACTTATGCGAAATACTTTACACTGAATACACACGAATGAAGTGCGTTGGCCGCCTGGAGTAATTTTCTAAGCTTTGCCTGTATAAGGCGGAAAATATCCTGCAAGTAGAACTTTAGCATGGCTTCAGAAAAGTTGGAAGTATAATCCATTCACGGTTCCTTCAAACTTTTCTGAAGCCATGCTAAAGTTTTATTTTAATGATTTTCCTCCGCCTCGTGCTAACAAAGCGTACCTAATCGAGCCTATAGGCTGTTCACGGTAAAATTAGCAGTTTTGAAAGCCCTGCTTAAGATCTACTTGTGTGCACGTTGTGTATTCTTCCGCCTTATGTAAAATTAACATTTCCATGGGTATCATCACTTTATCCATGCGCCGGTCAAGCGAAACTGTGCAGTTATTATGAAAGTAAATATTTTACAAATCTGCTAATTTTTATATCACGTCGATGCATAAAGAAAACCATAAAACGAAATAAATAATTTTTAGCTGTCACAAATGGCTACGCAGTACTTTTTATTCGACGTTAGGATATGAAACTACTTTCCATTCGTCGTTTACCAACTTTACTGGGCGCATGTCACTCAGTGCACCCGTTAAAGTATATGCAGGCAGGGGCAGTGAGATTTTTCTAAGGTTGATCTCAAAAGTGCTCACTTTATAGTGAACAGCCTTTAGACAATTATACTAAGGGACAATGCACCACATTTGTGCGCACTCAGTGTAATAATATTCTGCAGAATAACTATTTCTCACTAGGCATTACCAACACATCTATTTTCTCCCCGTTTTTACTCATATTAATGACAAATGAAATGTTATAATTTACAGATAAAATATAAGTGCAAGTTAAGTTTAGTCAAAAATAAGATACGTTTATGATAAGACGAGTTTAATACGCTTGTGATACATGACATATTTGGGAAACAACCACCTCACATATGTGGTGATTTTTTAAAGGTTTCAATCACAAAGTGTGAAGAAGCCGTGAATAGACTATAACTGATTGAGTTACAACAGGGTCGTCCACAACTACACTGCAGATTGAAGCTTGGCTGGCGGTCGAAAGCAGCGCTTAGCGCTGCCATATTGCCGAGAGCACACAGGCGACTGAACAAGTGAGTGTTTCGGCGAGGTTCATATCTGTTTAGTGGTTGCTGGACAAGAAGCGGGCTGGTCAATGTTTGGCTACAGTTCTCGAACAGTTCTTTAATATTTTTTTTTGTGGCCGATTCTGCGTCCACTTGAAACTTGCAGAGCCGTTAGTAGCGTTCGCACGGTGTTTCTTTGTGGGATTTATTTTTGCGCAGTTGCTTACAAGCGGCACGGCGCACATACCCGCATAGCTCACGGAAGTAAATACCTGTGTTTGAACTTGCAACGTTCAGTCCACGAATAGTGTGTGGCGTGACTCACAGAAAGAGATTAATGCCACTAAAGCAGGATTTACAACGACCCGTCACGTCCGTCCATCACGTGACCAACAGCCAATCAGAGATGGTCATTAATACTATCCGTCCATCCGTCAAAACCTTGGCAAGTTTTATCTTTCGAAGGATGACGGTTGAAATTACAGCCTTCTAAACCTGAACATTTCGTTACTCGCTCACCCCGAGTACTTTACAAGGCTGTGTACAGTATGTGCAGTGTTTTGTTTTCACATGTTTGTTTATGTAACTGAAAAAATAATATTAAGTTACATCTTTCCTGACGAATAATTGATAATTACGTTTGGAAACACGAGCTCCTTTTTTGTAAGGAAAGTAGACAAATATGGAATACCAACTCCATTTTGTTTAATAACTTTTTTGTATTCCAGTTGCAATGATGTAAAATACAAGGAATAATTCAAGTACTTTTTGCTTATTAATTATGATGCACAACAAAACTGCTATTTTGGAAAACAACACATTTTAAAAATAAATTGTTTTATTGTTGAACAAAACATCAATTCACAAGAAGGGTGACAAATGTGGAATAGTGAATATAGTATGACATAATGTGCGGTCTATCATGCTACACTATCGACAAAACACTGTATATGTGTACTACTGTACACAGCTCTATTTCCAAGTTAGGCATATATTTTATTTGCAATAGTCACAAACATATGTTCCACTTTCATAGCCAGCGCACTCGGAATGACACCAAAGCTGGCAAATGGCACACGGTATCCACGTTTCACCTTGAGTATCCTCCGAATACTTTGTTTCACAGAAGATACACACTCCATCATCATTATCCAGAGTTGTTCCATTGTGTTCCACTTCAACTTCACTGGAATCGTCTTGAACAGATAATTTTTCACCAGAAGAAGTGGATTCATTTGGCACACTGCCGTCAGGGCTTTTAGTGCCAAGGGATTTGTCTCCCCCACCACTGCTAACTGTAGACTTTCTTTGGTGCTGTCCTCTTCTCACATCTTTCTTGTTTTGTGACAGCAGACATTTGGCTGACTCGTTCTGTATTCGTTCTTTGTGCGGTGATGAAGTGATAATCGCGCACGCCCCAGGCTTTCTACCATGCCTGGAAGTCAAAGATGTTTGTTGTTTTCTAGACCCGATGTTAGGGATGGGAGAAATTTAAGTTGGAACAATGACCTTGGATGTAGATGAAGCTGGATTCCCTAGTTTCTTATGAGAGTTCCTCTCATCGCTCATATGTTGATTGTTAAATGTACCTGGAATTGATTGAACTGGCATAGAAACATCTTCTGTTAAAGTGTCTTGTTGGCTAGTTTCGTTACTGCAAGAGGAGCATGGCAAAGGGGGTACACATCCCTTCAGATTAGGTCTACTAGATCGTAGATCATTTTCTATGGCACACTGTTGAACTACTAAGCCATCAGTTTGACTTTCCTCTGGAGTGTCAATTGCATGCTCATAAGGTATAAGGAGTTGGCTGAGGAATCATCTACCAGACTTCAACAGTCCTACTTTAGTAGAAGCACAACATTCAAGGAAAAGTTGCAGTCACAGCTAGGTAATCTGTTTACATTCTTCCAGCCTCTTGACCGATCCTCTTCAGAGCGTAAAATTTAAAATTATCTTTCCCACAAAATATCAGCCACCTGTAGTTCTGCAAATGAAAGACGACACCACAGAGAATACTGCGGAAGTGCTTAGACTGCCTAAATATGAGCCTGAAGAAAACATTATTCTATCTTTGATACATGTAGCACTGAAAATTTGTGGCGATTCGATTGCGACGCCAGGTCATCAAGGTTATTCTGTAAGTGAAGATCAGGTAATAGCATGCATTCCAGATAGTTTATACATGCTATTAAGAATTATATTTGGTGGTCAAGAGTCCATAAACTACAATAGTGATGTAAATGAGGAAGAACATATCCGAAGAAAAATTCTCTGTGTAGCACAAGATATTGTTTATGGTGTCAGTGGGGGCAAAAAATGCACTCCTAAACATGTCGGCCTTGCCAGTACACTGCACCAAACTATGCGGTCAAAATACCTCGTTACACTTTTCGACAGGGCTGGACATTGCCTGAGCTATGAGCAGGTCTTGCAATTAAGACACCTCATTGGCTGAGAGCACTTTGAAAATATTAGATCAAACAACTGGTGCAGTAATTCCACCAAACATTGTGATGAATAAATTTATCCACTACATATATGACAATATTGATATCTTGGATGAGACACTCGATGGGAAAAATACTTTTCATGCAACCCAAATGGCTGCTTGGCAACGAGGCCTGACAACAGATACTGCTCTGCAGGTGCTTCAGCCATCTACCAGTTATTCCCTCATTGTCCCCAATGTCCTTGGGGAGTTGCATCCTGCCGGTATTACTGCTAACACATGTGAACCAGTATTCAATGGACCTGTTGATATAACATAGTTCAATGAAGATGATAATGATTGCTCGAAACTAACAGAAGCTACAGACCTAGCTTTCTTTCTGAGTCGCCAATATTCCGAGACAAGACCTCCCTGGACAGTATTCAATAAATCTATCATCAGTAAATCCAGAGCAGACAGCAGCAGGATACCTACCTATAATCCTAGATCCAGCTCATGAATTGGATACTTTAAATATAGTTGTGAAGAGATGCATGTCAATATTTTCATATTTTGGGCAGGAACATACAATCATCACAGTGGATGAAGCATTACACTGCAGACTTATGGAACTAAAGTGGTCTGTTCTAGAATACCAGGAGAAATTAATTCCATGCCTTGGTAGCCTTCATATCTCAATGAATTTCATAAAAAGCCATAGGACAACATATGGGTGGATCTGGATTAGCTGAGGTGTGGTTGGAAAGTGGACTGTTGGGCAAGGTGCAGTTGAACTTGTTCTCACAGGAAAAGCATACAATAATATTATGAGGGCTCACAAACTCACATTACAGGTTTTGTGGAGAATTCTTGTGTCAACATTTCTGTCATATCTTGCTGAAGCAGATAATGACTACCACAGGGAGCTTTTCACATTAGTCAATGATGAAACACCTGAACAAATCCCAGAACTGGCATCTCTTCTTATGCAGGAAAGGGTTCGTAAGCTTCTTGCCGATTTTATTGAAAGTAAATCCGAGGATCTCAATTTCATCTTCTGGTGGCAGTATATGGACATGGTGTCAATACTGTTGCGGTTCACTCGAGCCCAGCGCGATGGTATGTGGGATCTCTATCTTCACTCTTTCTCTCAGATGTTGCCATACTTCAAGCGGTATGACCACCTTAACTATGAAAGATGGGGTGCAATATATTTAGCTGACATGCACCAATTCCCAGATGCAGTTGCATCAGAGTTTCGAAAGGGTAATTTTGTTTTCAAGGGATCTATTCAAACCTTCAACCAAATTGATCCTGACTAAGCTATGGAGTGTATAAATGGCACATGAAAGAAAGGTGACGGGATCATTGGTATCACCAAGACAACATCAGCACTGCACAGGTGGACATTGTCATATAACCTGAGATCTCACATTGCAGCTAGCACACATGCAATGTTCAATCTTCGTCTTGGGAATACCTACCTCCACAATGAAGCAACCAAGTGTCGGCAAAAGTGTGGCAATGATAGTGTGAGTGCCTTGGTATCGGTCTCCGAAGGCTTCAATGTGTTTTCCACTCTTACACACCGAGAGTTATTGCAAAACATTGCAACAAAAGATCTGGCAACAAATTCAATCCAGGACTCACTACTTCATGCCAAAGAGGAAATAAATGACTGTCCAAAAGAGATTAATTCATTCAGTACTACACAACAAGCCACATGGTTCATTCCATGCAATTCTCAAGAGGAATAAAGCACAAACATTTGCCTCTTTATGTGAGGTGGGTGACGACACTGAGAACAAAGGCAAGAAAACCATCTTGAAGTCTGCCAGAAATGTCCTTCAACGTCTAATTACTGCTTATGATTCTGGTCGACCGGTTGACTTGCCAAATGTTCTAAAACATGAACGTCTTCCAGTTCCTTTGTTCCTTGTGGAAATGAATGGTACACTTCATACTGGGAACAAATCTATTCTGGCAGATTTGATAACCGAAGGAATTAATTGTCCTGAAACAATTCAATTTCACGAAACTTCATCTTGTCTATCATTGATGGACAAGCACTTGTGGTAGCCCTGGGAAAGCCTGAGAATGCACTAACCTTTGGAAATCTGGCTGGCATGTACATTATGACAGTGCTGAAAGTAGGCTACAGGTATCAACATATGGATGTTGTGTTCTACAGGTACATAGGAGAGACTATCAAGAGTGCTACCAGAAAAAGGCGTATCAATCCACTCGACCCATTAGACGACTTATTGAGGGTCGCGATGTACCTCTTCCAAAGAACTGGAACAATTATCCTGCAGTAGCCGAAAATAAAGCAGATCTAGTGAATTTTTTGTCAAATAAGTTGTGTTCATAAGCGCCAGAGGACAAGGAAATTGTAGTTGCAGGAGGGTTCAGGGACGAACTTGAGGTTAGGTCATCTAGAGGAACTACTGATATAAATGCGCTGAAATAAACACATGGAGAAGCAGATACGAGGCTCGTGTTTTGCATGTTGTGCAGAGCCAGTTTAGGACAGTGGTTGTGTCATCATGGGACACAGATGTTCTCCTGCTTTTGGTTTTCCACTTCAAGCATGCACAGTGTGACCATCTTTGGATGATGTCAGGTACATCAAAGAGACGGCATTAGATACCAATCAATGCTGTATTTAACTGGGTGTCACACCACCTCCTACTTTCCCCATCACACCTAACACTCATCTTGGAGGTTTTCAAAGAGCACCACGAACTGCTGAAGAACCTGGACATTGGTACACTCACTGAGGAGACTCTTAAATCCTCAGAAGCTTTCGTTTGCAGAATATATAATGTGCACACAAGACTCTTGATTCAGAAAGACATATCTTGTTCTCGAAGACAGAATAAACCAGAAGCAATGCCTCCGACAAGTGATGCTCTTTGTTACCATTTGATGTGAGCACACTATCAAGCTATGGTGCGGAGAAATGCCCACTGTGCTATGCCTAACCTTCCTGCGCCTGTGGAAATGGGATGGAAACGTGGTAATTTAGGACTAGAGCCTATTTCCATGTCATTGAGAGCTATCCCTGACAGCTGAATGGAAATTATTTCATGCACGTGCCAGAAGCACTGTGAGAGTCGACGCTGCAAATGTCGCAAATCAGAACTCAGGTGCGTGTCAATATGTGTGTGTCAGCAACAGAGACATGGTAAGGCTCATATAACTTGTATGAATTTTATGTAGTTGAGCCAAGCAGACTGAAATTTCCCATAAAGTGTTTATAATTGACCCAGCTTCATTATTCTTAAACATTATCTTAGACATGTTACTTCCAATTTTTTTTTTGTGAGCTATTAATAAACCTATAGGATTGAATGTCTCTTACAATATGAATGTAACAATTAAACAGACTCTAGGGACCAGTGTTGTACACTCATTCTGAGACAAGATATGTATAGTAAGTAATTATTATGCCCATGTATTTACATGATATTGAAGTACTTGCTTGGTAACATTGAACAGAAATGACACTTTGTCAGTCATTTTGTTTATGCATATCAAATAGTCATACTCTCGGAATTCGGCTTGATTGTATTCAGTATGCCCGAATTATGATGACGCCGTCAGGTGAGACACGAGACGAACTATGACACAAATACTTACTGGTAATATGGGCGCCAGCGGTGCTTCCCAATCACTGCACTATTGAGACCCAAGGTTCTCAGGGATGTTGTGGGTTCTGTGTGTCCGTCTCACCCGTGCGTACTTACAAACACGTTGGCAATACTAAACTTTTATTAAACATCACTGAAAATAAACAATGGATACACATACACGTATGTGGCTAGGACACTGTCACTACTGAATAAAAGCATTGAGTTCACGGTAGACTTGTTTTTATTGATATTGTTTATACACATCAATGTGCCAATGAAATGGTTATCACGGTCATAACTAGCCAATTCCGCTTGGGTGCTCCCCAGCCCGTAATTAACCTAGCGCACGCCTAAATGGATGATCTCACCGAGGTGCGTGAAAGCACAGTATTCACAAGGGAAGAGGGCCGACAGCCGCTAGGGTGGACTGACGGGTTTTCCCTGAAGACAGGGCACTGTGAATTACAAATGAAACCCCTAATACACATTAACACGCGTGATTACTCGGCATCACTAACCCAAACTCGTCAGGGCACGCCCTCCAGCACGTGGTTAGTGTGGTGACGGCCTATACACAGAGGGTGGGAATAATAGCACCATACACTAATTACACAATTACATAGACCCTTGAATGATACATGAAATAAGATGGGACATGAGATGAATATTCACAATAAACACATACACGAGTGAAAACAAGCTTAGATGGCACGGATGACGCTGGATGAAGTTCGTAGCAGACCACGTGGTGCAGGTGAAATTGCAATAATTCTGCGTGGAAACGGCAAACTAAATTCAGATAAAATATTATTTGTGTTGAGCAAGTGATTCCCTTTACGATTAGAGTCGTTACAGGCTTGTAACATGCCTGATGGCGGTGAAATAAAACATTACTGTGACAGTGTAGTCAAGTACAACAAGCATCAAACCCTGAAATAAATGATTGCACATACGATATTATACAAATAAGCTCTTAAAATGCAATGATGGTGTATACGAAGACTTGGCTTCAGTCGGCCACGTGGTTATACGTGATGTTGCCGTAAAATATTCAAACATAAATTTCCCTTAAATACATACATAAAAATAAAGCTCTTAAAATTGCATGTAGTAATTATGCAGAAGTTACAATGAAATGCCATAAACATAGGCAGATGGCATCTTGATTCAAGCTGCGTAGGTCGTGTGACCTCTCCGACATCTTTCTCCTCCTTCTCCTTGATTAAGTTAAAAATGCCATAAGGGCATAAGAAATTAGTAAAACGGGAGCATAATGCTGGGGAAAATGTCTGGCGAAAACGTACGCAAGTAAAGATTAACCAGTAAACTACATGGACTATGGAAACCTACATCAGTGAACAAAAGTTGTAGTACGCACGTGTCTTACCATGGCCGCCTACGGGGTTCACATAAGCGGAAGTGCTATGCTCGCCGAGTGGAATATTCTATAGTGAAAATAAAATGGCACTAATTAAATTAGATATTGTTTTACATTTCTATAATTTTGTTACGAATTTCAATATTACTTTAATGTCTCTTTGTAATGGCGTTCATGCCAGAATATTAAGTGTTCTGAATCTCGGCGCCGCAGGCACTTAGAATATTCATAACCAAACAATTAAAATTAGTACAGGCACTTTAAAACATTTAAAAACATATTAAACACTGTAAAAACAATATAACACATTTTACCCTGAAATTAACATTAATAGGAAAGTTCAAAATTGTCGACCTCTTTGTGCACGTGCGGTACATGTGACACATGAGCGCCGTCATGGGCTCTAGCGCCGCTGGCTGTTAGCCGGCATCAATGTTAACAAATAAGGATCCTGACTTTTACCTCCAAATGCACCTCGATACTTATAGAGAGCCTTTATTCCAAAATCCATCTAGATTAAGTTACATAAGTCATTGGCAAATAAGCGCCCCCCCCCCCCCACACACACACACACGCGCGCGCGCGCACGCACACACACACACACACACACACACACCCCCGCGCGCGTTTTACATCTAAAAATTCCCAATATGAAAAGAAAAAAAATTTAAAGCTGTAACTCAGATTTCACTTTTATCTTTTAAGTTTTCATCAGCAAGTGGCTCCTGTTGCACAGGGTGAATCCTTTAAAAGAGTCCCCGTGGGACATGTGTGTAACGAAGTGAGGAAATGAGGAGATACAGTCCAGTGTGACAACAACATACCTAGAGTAGGTGCTGGAAGGGGCCACCATTGACCTCGAGGCAGGTAAGCAGACGACACCACAAGTTGTGAAAGGCACGGGCGAGGACATGCTGCGGGATGGCATTGATAGTTGCGATAATTTTGGCCTGGAGTTCTTCGAGTGTGTGCTGGTTGTTGCTGTAGACCTGTCCCTTTAGAGCGCCCCAGAAGAAGGAATCACAGAAGGATAAATCTGGAGAACGGGTTGGCACAGGTTGGTTTGTTCCGTGGCGGATGATACGATCAGGCTGGAACACCGACTCAATGCGCGCTATCGTTGCACATCCAGTATGCGCCGTGGCTCCATCCTGCTGAAATTAAGCATTCTTGCGTTTATCCTCCATCAGTTGTTCTGCAAAAACATTGAAAATGTGTTCAATGTAACGAGCCGAGTTCACAGCCTCATGGTAGAACACTGGGATGATACGGCGTGATAACACGGCACATCTGACATCAAGTTTCTAAGGATGCAGTGAGCTTATGTCAACACTTGTGGATTGTCACCTGACCAATGGCGCATGTTCTGGGAGTTTACGTACCCTGACAGATGGAACCATGCTTCATCGGGAAAGAATATGTATGGGGCCTCTTTTAAAGAACTCATCCTGTACTTGTATATTTAGTGGACGAGTGCGTTGGCAGTGTGTTGTCAACTGTGTCGCTCATGCTCTATCATTCCACTTGGGTTGTGACTGCTCAACTTTTGCTGATCTTGATATTTTGTTCAACTTGGGAGGTGACTGTTTAAATTTTACCGTTCTTTCCCAATTGTTAATATTGATGTTTCATTGGCTTTTTGGTTTTATTATCTTTTCCCTTACATTGTCCTATGCTTCTTCAAGGTCAGAAATTCTTGAAGTTCCAAAAACTTGTTTTTTTATTAATATAATTGCAATAAATAACCACTGTGACATCCAGTGGTAACACCTGACCTACAATAATTTGAAGCATTGTTGGTGCTCAGTTTTGATGCAGTCAAATGTGCGACATTACTTCATGAGGAATGTTCGAAATTAAGGTGTTCTGTGTAACCAAGATGGTTTTCTGAAGAAGAGAAAATCAATATTGTACTTTAATATCTGAATGTTGAGTGCTTTTTTTAAATTTTGATTTGTGATTGAGAGAAATATTTTCCACAAAAATTGCCAGCAGTACATTTGCTGCTAAAAAAATATTTCTGTTTTTGTTTTATAATTTTTGCACTGCTCTCATGTTGCAGGAGAGTGTTTCCCTTGGGACTGCCCGAGCAATTCTCGTTCATAACCACCTTCAAGACGAGGAAGGTTGCGAAGAGCCCGTGGCACATCATCAGGATATCCGACGTCGAGAACAAGCCCCAGTTCCTAGTAACCCTGAACCCCAAGAAGCAAACCATCGAGTTGGCAATGGTGAACTTCCAGAACCGCCTGCAGACCATCGCGTTTAAGAGGCCACAGGTAGGTATCCGCACTGGCATTTTACACCTCCAGATTTCTACCTTGTTACAAAGTAACCGCTGGCATAGACAGACATTTATTTTGGGAGGGATTTTCTTCATTTATATCAGTAAGCTTTGTATGGAATTAAAAGTAAACTTTGTATTTCAGGAGGGCATAATCCAGAAACCCTGTACTATCTCTGCCTCTATTGTTAACCATTCAGTAATAACATTTGTTAACACTGCTTTAAAGTGGTTCCAGTACAAATTTGTTAGTGGTACGTATGTGACTATTTCGCTGTAGTGTTGCTAATGTCTTACTATAAAATTTTTTCTCGTATTTGAAATTTTTTTGAACAAAATTATTCATTTGGACTTAAAGTCAAAAATTCTGATAAAGGTTTTTTTTTCCTTTTGCTAAAGAACAGAACATTACAAGTAGTGCTTTGGAAAAAATTAACATATTCTTGTTTAGTTCATAGTTAGAACAACTTACGTCTCAAAATTTTCCTAAATGTCACTGCACAGTTTATGAAATATGATTATTCTTGGTATCTCGGAGTGCTTTAGCACCTATCAGCTAGATTTAACATTGTTCTTAACCCTTTCCAGAATGCAATACCATGGCAAAATTTTATTTACTACACTGTTTCTCCATGAAAGATACCTACAGTTGCTAAGTGGCATCATAGATAGATTCTACCGAACATCAATAGATGTTGATGACCACAAGCTTTCTTAGCAACATTGGCTCTTAGCTTCTCTTTAAGGGCTATTTCTCTCATTTTTCTGTTACATGTCATGCAAAACTCTGTAATAAATGAAGCCACAAAAATTTTGACACTTAAAGGTTTGTAACATTATTGATAAAAAATTTATAATGGTTAAAATATTTGAAATAAGAATTTGTGTCAGTAGTGTAGCATCAAAAGACACCCAGAAATTTTTTTTTTTTAAATCTATGAATCTGTATTTTTAAGGCGCAAGTCATGTGTTAACTTTTGCTACCCATATTTGTGGTGCAAAATATCAGCAGCGAAATTTTTCCCCTCTCTACACCTCTCCTGATCCCAGACATCTGCTCAGGCCAGTATTAGATTCTGTGTCTTTAGGGTACACTGCGGGGAACGGGCTATGCGACAATCTACACAGACCAGGTTTCACACTGTTCAGGTGCGACAGACGCAAGCATATGGGGGAGGCAATAACTATCATATATCTTTCTTTGTAACTCGATGATAGTATGTCAAATGGTGTCAGCTGTTTGTCTGTCACGAGTTCTATTAGTTTTGTGATGACAAAGTATTGGAAAAGTGATTGCAGTCATATCACATAAACAACTCAATGCCTCTACACAGTAAATGGAGAAAACATTAATATGTCGAAATGCTTAAATATTATAGTAAGCATTTTTACATTAGATTTTCAGTTTTTTTTATTTCCCTAGAGGAAAGTTATTGGGTCTCTGTTTTACTAACTTGGGCAAGAACCTGAGCCATTGGGCATTCACAAGTCAAAATTTCATACCATGCCACTGATTTATGTCAATACAATTTTTTTTTTCCTTTCTTTATGTTGTGGTTTGGAGAAAGTTAATGGCAAAAAAGTTTCTTCTGCAAAGTAGCCTACTCACAGCAGGATCTACTGTTATTTATATTCATTGAGATGTTTTGATTTTCGCAGGTGTTTGACAAAGGCTGGCACAAGATTCATTTTGGTGTGTTCAGCGATGAGGTGGTTCTGTACGCAGACTGCTTGATGACGCCCCGGCAGAAGATACAGAGGAAGGGCCCCATTGACACCAACGGCATCATCACCATCTCCAAGGTGTCCGGCGGGCGACAAGTCGTGCCGGTAAGTACATAAACATCTTTTACAACTATCTGTAATTATGGAACTACATGTCTCTTAGGAGATGTCTCAGAAGTGAGTCATGTTTGCGTAAAGTGGATTTTAGAGTTTCAGTCTTGAAAAATTAGTTTTCATTGGCAGTTCCAAATTGTTAGAATACATATTATGAACCCATCACAGTTATTCAATTTGTTTATAAAAATTTTTTCTTGCATTTTGCTTGTGTCATAATATCATAACACCAAAAAACTGTAGCACTTATAAGGACATTTTTAAATGCCAAAAATTATCACTAACTCTTTGCATAAGAATTCAATTTATGTAAAAATGTTATTTTAATCTAATCCATGGACATTCTTGTATTAAGTTTATATTTCTCAAAAATAATAGGCTAAGATTATGTCAGTTTATTGATTGTTATTTCCCATTGGGTAATATTATTACAGCGTCTGGAAATAACAATATATTTTTTCAAGTCAGTATTTGGAGTCTGGTTAAAAAACAATTCCTGGTGTTCCATGTAAATTAATTGATTGGTTTACTTGAGATCACTCAATAAATTGATTATCAATTTATGAATAATAATAAGCAAAGGGTGATTTCAGTATAAAATTGCATACAAAAAACATTTCATATATAGTCAGCATTATTGTTTAATGTAGTGGTAACATCTATATCTTGCCTGAGCATTATCATTATCTGCCTTCTTGCTTTCATAAAGTGCGCAAACTAACTCTGTAGTTTGGTACTGTAATCTATTTGTGCTCAGTGTTAATATATAGGCTTATTGTACATATTATTACCTAAAATTCCTTGGGCTTTATTGGTTGGTGTGGCCAACTTACTGAAAATGCATTAAAATTAACCGGATCTAATGCAGATGCTAATGTAAATATGCATGGCAATGAAATCATGCACTCATGCAAGTACAATATTAAATTGTCAGTTTCAAGTGTTAACACCCTTCTACTGTATTTAATGTCAGTTATGTAATATGTATGGTAACAATATGGCTTCAGAATTATTTAACGCCATATATCGCCAATTTGTGAGCTTAGCTGGCAGGAATTCATCGAGATAGATTCAAGACTTATACTTTTGTAGGTATACAGATGGTCATTGAAATGGATGAGCAGGGGTTACATTAACTTCCATGTCAAAGTGGTAATATTAATTGGCGGGACAGTAGCAGCAGTGAACTTTTTTTGGCAGGTTGCATCCCCTGGCATATTAAGGTCAGTCAGATTTGTCGCCTGTCAAAAATGAGATTAAAAGTTGATTGTGGTGGTTTCTTCATTTTAAGCTAGTCTGTTCCTGTTTCTCGTTAAGATAATATCTTGTTGCTTCTATGTGTGAACTTTATCTCCCTTCCTACTTGTGTGGGATGCTAATTGTTCTTTGGTATACATGTCTAGAGCATAAGTCAGTGATTCTGTCATATCCCTGACTGAGGTAGTAAAGGATGTGTGGGAAGAGACGTCAAGGCTGACTTGTGTAAGGGAACACATCACTTGAGGACAATAGACAATGACCTTTCTATTAAGCTGTAGCTACTGTAACGTCTACAATAGATTCAGCATGTCAACCACGTCTAGCGACAAAGTGAGTGAGGATCTCACCTTGTGGATGGTAAGCGATCAGATCTGGTTGGCTTCCAAATTGAAGGGCTCATACATACTTGGGATCTCAAGACTGTGGCTAATGACAAGCAAGAGGTAAAATAGCTCAGATAATGAATTGAATTGGTAAATACATGACAGTACCAAGTGTAAACCTGTGCACTATATGGTGAATTGTGAATGCAAAAAATTATTTCTAAAGTTGAACGTTTTCTAAGAAGTTTATCTAACGCTGAACTCGACATTAATCTGCACAGTTTTCCATTTGTGTATGAAGTATATATAGTTAAAGTGCCATAGGTGAAGGTATGAGTCGTGCCCAGTTGTGGTGTGGTGAACAAGAGAAACCCCCCCGGGTGTGAGTTGTGCAACAGACTGTGTTCTGCTGTGGGTGTCTGCCATATTGTGAGTGCCAATGACTGGGAAGGTGTTGATGAAAGTGAGTGGGGAGGTAATGCTATAGAGATACACACAGGGTAGATGAGGTGGGGAGTTCTTTAGGAGAGGCGAGTAAATGACCTGTTGTGGTTGCAAGAGGTTGCAAGGGCAATGGTTTACGATAGTATAAACATGTTTTCATTGTTGGCTAAAATATTTTGGGGCAAAAGCTTTCGAAAATATACATTTCCATGGGCACCAGCTTTACTATGTAAAGGTCATGCGCCAAGGAGCAATAAACTCTGGAACAGTAAAGTGTAGGGTTGTTGGGTCAGCAGGCAGCCGATAGTTCCTCTGCAATAGTGTCTCAGGTGATGAAGTTGTGGTAGCAGGGCTGTAAGCCTCCCTGAGATAGTTTAAAAACGTAGGCCAAAAAAAAGTTTTGTCATTTTTTTTATTAGTACTACATAAGTACTGTTAAACTTTTAGACATTATCAGTGATTATTCTTTCCTCGCAAAATAAATGTGTTTTGAGCACATAGTGTTATCATAAATACATGTAAGTATCACAAGTTTAGGGATTTAGACCATGACCGAAATGAAAAAAATTTGTTATTTTGTAATTTGTCATTTCGTAAGTTTCAATTCGGACATTGTCGACAGTCACTGTTTAGTACACGCGGCAACACATTTTCACATTAGCATTGAAAAATATTTTTCTCTAAATTTAATGTTTAAAACTGACGTAATCTTTCTACAACCATCACTGGAATGCTGCAAATACGTTAATGAATAAGAAAATAATAAATTATGCAATAACGACTTTAAAAACATTTTGTTGAGAAATTTATAAACAAAGTACAACATGGTGCTGATTTTGTCATTTTGTATTTTTGCTAACGTCAGCTAGATACAAAATACGAAATACCAAATCTGCCGTTTCGGACATGGACTTAGAAACGTAGAAATAAAGAACACTACCTTACGTATATAAATGAGACAATTCACACCGAAAGATGCCAAAAGCTACTTCAAGACTTTCATAAAATTGTACAAGGAAATGTTTCTGCAATTTTTAAAAATTACTGAAAATAAAGGAATTCTTGCATATATTTTTTTTGCAGCTGTTCATAAATTTCTAGAAAACAACTTTTGCTAAACGTACCTTAAAATTAATGAACACAAGATCTTTCAGTTTCCTTCTTAAAATTATTTACAAATAGTTTGATTTATTATAATTGGATGGTGTTATGCATCAACCGGCTGTGCGCCAATTGTTAGTTTTGAGATAAACATGGTCAAAGGTTTTCAGCTTTAAAACAGTCGTACAAGAAGTATTTTAGTTCTATAAAATTGATATTTTTTTACAATAGTGTATCTATGCATGGATGTTTCGATTATTCACAATAAAATCCATGAATGACAATATTTTCCGTGATTTTATTTAGTTTCACTTAACCGAATTACGATTATGGTGTCCAAAGATATGCATCAGGCAGCTAAGCGTCACAGTGTGACTGTTAACGTGTTGATGCAAAATGTTGGAGATAATTGTGTTTTGCAACAACAAGTTACTAAGTAAGTTTACCACTGAATTAATATTATTGACATTATTATAGTCTCAGTTTTGAAGGAGTTATTTTATTCATACAAAAATTTCAGGGAACCAAACATAATGTATTGATATTGTTCAGACATTATGTGTTTAAAGGCCCATCAATGTTCAGCTCCTAAGACAAGCACAAGTAAATCAAACAAAATTTATAAAATAAACACTTATAGTTACTAAAAGGCACAATCTTCAGTTCTTTACACACTTTCAGTTTTCAATGTGAAATCCAGACTTTCACCAAAACCATCAATATCATCATAATTTCCACCATTTGTATACAGTTTATCATAGAAGTCTCTGCGGTCACGTGGAGGAATGAGATGCATAATGCTTTTCAGATCACTTAGTTTTGGTGCAGATATTGCCTTGCTATTTGGCCACAATGATTGTAGATTATTACCACTGACGTCATCTTGAGAACCAACATGTTCTTTTCAAGCAAAATTTCTTGACCCACGCTGTTGAAGGGCATTTTCAAAACAAGGGAATATGGCAAACTCTCGTCAAATTCAATATTTTTTTTGTTTTCAGCCAACTTACACCATTACCTTCAATGCCCTTTTCCCTGTTCGTGATTTTCTTTTCCAAACAAGCAGATCCCACGAAATCCCTGTTCTTCATTTCCGTCACCGTCATTTTGTTTTTTTTTTCTATGGCAGAATCTCATAACTTGTACGTAATCTCCAGGAGCGTACAATATTTGCTGCAGCTTCAAGGCATACTCAGTGTCTCCAAAATCGGCGTCGTTGGGCAAAAAAAGGTGTCCAGTTATTATAAATTGAATTGCCACTGTTTCTAATGTTGGGTGTGATGCTAGGAGTGCTTTCAGCATGGGAACTAGCTTCATGTTCCTATTCTGCCCTCGGCAGGAATCCGACCATAGTATTACATGTTTCTTTCCTTCAGGTAAATGTCCACCAAATATTTTCGGAGACATGAGCCTACCTCGTGTGCCCCAAGGGCCAGCTTGCCCTTCCACCCAGATATAGCAATAACCTTTCATCAAACTTCCTCATGAATCGCACAGTTGTATAGCCACAACTGCTGTTTGTAAACAAACAACTTGGTAAAGGTAGAGTTCACTGGAGGTCGAAAGTCAGAACCGCCAAATCTGTGGACTCTGTAGCACGCTTCATATCGTTTTTCATCTCGGTATGTGCCATTTCTGCCACCTCCTCATGGGCCTCCAACTTTTGCCTCGGGTCAGGTACATCATGATCTTTCAGCTGAGTATTTAGTGCATCACAAACATTGCACGTGTCCTTCTTCAGAGTTTCACGCCGCAAGTTGAATTTTGACTAGGATATCTTCTTGTAAGAAGAAAGCGACACAGGCACTGAATATTCATTTTTGTAGCGGTCATACATGGCATTAATGGTGACATGTTATGGGAGGAAGTCACAACTTGCCTGTGCCCTGCAATAGTGTGACTTATACCTGGGAAATCTGTTTATGTGGCTGATCACTTCATCCACTTTGCGTATTTACACTACTAGCTTTCTCCCTGTTGTCCTTAATAATTTCATACTTGTGTGTTTTCTTTGTTTTGATAACAATTGATTCTATCCCCAGGTATTTTAAGAGTCGGGGTAAAAAACATTTTAGAGACTTGGACACCTGCTAAAGTGTATCCTCTGGTGCAAGTTCTTCTGCTTTGCCCTCTAACCCTTTTTCTCTCCACTTTGGCTATTGATACTTTACTAGACACGTAAAGCAATTTTGCTTGAAAGGTTGTGAGATCCCAAAATGTGTCAAATTCCTTCCTTCTATCTGCTATACTTATTTTTTCATGGCATTTATCCTTGCAATGGAAGTCACGAAATTCTTTTGGATCAATGACCTTACAACGCTGACTAACATATGATTGGTTAAGCTGGCATCGTAAGTATCTGATATCTTTATTTCGGTCAGGTATTTTCCTTTTCCGTCCTTTTTTTTGGTCTGCCTAATTGCACGACTTTTCTTGGTAGTTTATTCTGTGGTTCTTCAGTATTCAGTGATGCATTCATATTTGCGGGATGTCATAACAGGATTCACGAGCAACAGTGATCAGAGCGATAGGTTCTACAGGATCATCTGACAATGTTTCCAACTGGTTATATCTGATACTCGAATATGTTGCAGGCCACACAGCATCCACATTTTCTCCACCCATAGGACACTCTGCCACCTGTAACACCAAATTGAATTATTTACGATAAACCTTTGTAAAAGTAAACCAAGCATAATCAAATTTTTTGTCAGGAAAACATAACATACTTTTTGTCATGAAATAATTTTACAGAAGACGAAACATCATTATTTTTACTAATTTCCATTTCTGAATATTATTTTACTTTACATACACAATGTGTAAATAGAATAACGATTCTGGAACTTACCCTTGATATATGGGCCATTTCATTTTCAGTCCTTTTTTCAATCTCTGCCAGTCATTCCTCACTTGATGACGCAAGTATTTTTTGTATTCTCGTTGCCATTATTCCAAAAACATAAAAAATTCACCATGCTGGATCACGACTTACGTGGTCCGGAACTAACGTCACTAATAAACAAACAATGCATCCAACATATCAGGCACATTACCAACATTACAATGATACGGACTGTCACTTAGCTGTATGTTGCAAAATTCGGAACACAACTTATCAAGCAATCGGAACAGAATTGGCGGATAGCCGAGTTATGTAAAATGTAGGAACCAACATTAGAGGAATGGCGCTTACCTTTTTCTCCTGTTGTAGTTTTTGTGTTGTGAATAAAGGTCTGACGGTTCTTGTACATGTAGTTCGACCTCTCAGCCGACAGATGGTGCGCACATTTAAATTTATGAAAAATTTTGCTTAGCCGGTTGATGCATAACACCGTCCAATTGTACATTTCACAAACAGTAAAATTTTTACTGTAAGTCATTTTGCAAAAGCCATGCAACCTAAATAAATTTTATCTGAGGAAAAGGTAGTTTTAGTTAATGTCTACAAGTTGAACAATATATGGTAGGTACAAATATAAAACAAAAAAAAAAAAAAAACTTTCCCTGGCCAATGCTTTCAAGGCATTTCACACATTTAGCCACATCATCAGGATCGTAAAGTTATGCTATAGTGCTGCAATTCCGGGAGAGGGCCCAACATCTGAAGAGAAGACGTGTGTATGGTTGGACAGGTTTATTTGTGTTACTTTAAACAAGGGGCAGATCTAGAGGGGAGGTCATAGTGAAAATAACTCCCTTCCCCCAACTCACATTGGCATGAAACTGCCCTGTCAGTGTTTCAACGCTGAATTTAAATAATATCAAGTGTTTAAAATACTGATGATATTTAATTAATTTAACATTGTTTCCTACTATTATGTTGAGATGGTGCCTGTCTTCCATATTACTAACGAAAAGTGTTAGACCTGTAGCTGCACAATTGGGAAATTACCTTTCCCTTCTTCCCTTAAACTGAAAATTTTGATCTGCTCCTGACTTGAACATAGTATTTCAACCATTCTATATCTATAGGATGGAATAATTTTTTAAACAATAAATTATGTTAAATTCAGTTTTTTCAAGTCTGAATTACTATTTTAATTTCATTATTTTAATAATTGCTTCATTACTACATATTTAGTTTGAAAATGAAACAACATACACAGGGTGGGCAATACTGGTGAATTGCCAACTTTCTTTAGCCTCTTCTGGTGCGAACATCCTGCACTCTGTATGCTGGTAGCAGTTTGTCCTGCTTGAGGATGTCAACTAAAGTTGGCAGAAGTGTTCACAAGAAATAATATCGTACAAGGGTGTGGGTTTGTGCATGTTTGCATTTTCGTACAGATGAACAATACGTTTGTGAGCAACTGACCATCTATCTGAAAGTAGCGACTGAAGTCTTCTGAAAACTGACTGAAGTCTAACAGCTATGGTTTTTGAAAACTTAACGTAGAAAGTAGGCTACTTGATCTTCAAAAAAACATTTTGAAAAAAGGCCTCTAACTTTTTTTTAAAAATGTTTTTACAAGTTTTTGTGTATGCCTGTACATAGCAAATCATATGCTTGTGGAAAGCTGCTATAATGGTAAATCTTCACAAACCGTAAATGACTGGTCATACTGTTTTGTGCAGCGTAAGAATGCTCTATTTGTAGTAGAAATGTGTGCGTTTAAAAGGTAAGGAGTTAGTTTTTGTACATGTAGTTTGGAATTAAATTTTTATGCTCCCCAAAATTTGAATGCAACTATGGAACTTTGTTTAGATAGCTTAATATTGTTTTAGATTTTTCCTTTTATGGATGCTGCTGGTTACAGGCTGTCTCTCAATTTAGAGAACACTCTTTCAAGGGAGTACTCTTTTGCATGACATGGCAAGAACATTGCTTTGCAGCCCTCTCAAGCTCTTAGTCTGTGTCATTGAGACAATCACTCTCTCGTTCCTCTCCAACGTCAGTCACACTGACAGCTGATGCCAAAAAGGCAACACACTATTGTAGCTATTGGAAGTAATTTATATGTTAGCATATCAAATACTATTACTTTTCTTTTATAAATTCAGGATTGCCACAGGTCTGGAAAACCTGGAAAACAGGAGAATATGAAAACTGTCAGGGAATTTCAAACACGTTAGCTGAATGTCAGGGATTTCTGTGATATGCATGATGTATTTTGCAGTTCTGTCATCAATCGTGCACCTCTGCCAGAATCACATAAAACTGTTTTAATGATTGTGGACTAAATGCTTAGGCATTTTTCTTTGCAATCTATGTAGTGAGAAATTTTGTAAGATCTGAGAAGTATTTTGGCGTAAGAGTGTGTTATAATGCAAAGGAGCCAATCCTTACAGAAAAAAAAAAAAAAAATTAGAAAAAGGTCAGGGAAAAGGGATTCTTTTTGTCTGGAAATCAGGAAAATGTCAGGGAATTTTCCAATGTATAAAAGGTGGCAACCCTGATATTACCGTCACATTGCAGTAAAATGACAAAAAATTAGACATTTTCAGAAATCCATATCATGTAAATATAAGTTATGACTAAAGTAGTTAGAATGATTCACTTACAGGTAAAATGTGTTGTGGTTTTGGCCCAGAAGCTTTTATAACCTTATTCTAACACTAAACAAATATGGCATGTTGTTAGTGTGTGCGAGAGTGCGCCAGCAAGTATACAACTTCATGCTCTCTCTGTGCTCTCACTCTTTTGCACTTTCTCCGATGAATCGAGATGACCAGGAAGGAATGTGTGGTGACAACATAATGAAATAGTTGCGAGTGCGAGAGTGAGAGCACATGAGACATGGCCTCAGTACTGGGTTATTGCGACAACACAACCTGCTATTCTGGATGGTGTAGGTCGGAAAAACAAATGCAATGTTTGCAGTTACAGTGTAGTTAGTGGTGCAGTTAAACTCGGCTGACTTTATACTTGTAGTTTCTGGATATTTGTGTTGCTCATGGCCAAAACAGTATAGTAGGAAGGGAAGCAAGACATTTGTTATAGTTGGAGGGAAGGTTATTGGTCTCAAATTAGTTTTAATTAATAGTGCTCTAAGATGTATTTATTTATCATTCAGTCAATTCATGTGTTACCTGCATGTGTTATTCAAGAAAAATAAAGTCAAAGAATTTTAGTTTGTACTAAATTTAATTTTTTCAGTTAAAATTAATTCGTAAACTAACACACTTTTAGCTAACCATAGCCTTAAAAACATGTGTTTTGGCACTGAACTAAAATCAGGAAAATATAACAAATAATATATGTGACACGTTCTCAGAAAAGATACCTTAGGTTGAAAACTTAAGGTTTTCAGTGGGCCCAGAAAACAGTTTAAAATGCAAAAATTATTGTTTTCGAGATATGAACAGAACATGCTGAGAGTATAAACACTACAAAAGTACGACTTGTTTAATTGAACTCCTCATAGAATTGTCTACTAAAGCCCAAAACCCGAAAATGAGTTTTTCACCCCAAAGTACCTTTCCTGAGAACACATCACATTTGTATTGTATTATGAATCATGACAACTTTGTACCACCCATAATTCACAAGGATGGAATCCTCTGCCAGAATCTCAGATTAATGTTTGTCACAGAGGCCCTAGTTGCAACCATCACATGGATGCAATTTCACAGTCAATGACACTATGATTTCTGTCCTTAGAGCGCATGGGGCATAAATTTACATTAACATCAATGAAGTTTATAGATGTTTGAAAGTCAACATGGAAAAAAATTAAGGCAGGACAATCTTACACAACCATTTTTGTCAACTTTTTGAAAAAAGTTTTGCCAGGATGATGCATTTCTGATAAGCTTGTTAGTGGTGCCATAAATTTGTACATTTCATTACAGCACCCCTTTCAGAAAAGTTACACTCATTGCCATAAAAATAACTGCACCTATAACAAATTGTCAACGAAAAAGGGAAGGTTTCTATAAAACATCATCATGGGTAATATTACAACTGATTTAAGTTTTGTTGTTATTAGCCACCCAGAATGAGGGGTGTAGTGGAGCCCCTCCCCTCTACAAACTACTACAAGGTTGAAGTGTTCTCATACTGTTCAATATACTACCTAACTCCTGCATAGAACTGACACTATAGGATGCAAACATCGCTACTACTTTGGTAACATGAATTGTCTCTGAGCTGGGACTTGAAATTATAAGTCAAAATATACCGCAAGCTGACAGACTCCATCTGTGGTAGAGCAGGTAGCAGGTTTGCATCTCACCTGGGTTCAGGTCCTCAGCATCGACCCTTGGAACTTCTAATGGTTGGTGATCCTGGCATATCTCATGGGCCAGAAGGCAATGGAAAACCATCATAGTATCATGGGTAAGCCGTTGCTGCTTCCATCACTGTAACATTTTCCTGGGGCCACAATACTCAGAACTGAACTGTATTACTCATTCACACCACTTCTTAAGATTCTTGGCGAAGATAGATTTTAAGATACCATGTGGGAAAAAAAACGATGCCGTGACCGAGCTTTAGATCTTTTGTAGGGTTTTAACTCTTTCAGTTCCGTGTGAATTTATGGTTTTGAGTGTTGCAGTCAAGTAATATTTTGATTCATGCTATATTTATCCTGATTCGCTTGCTTCATTCATGTAACAAATGAAATATCTGGTTAGTACTTTAAAGAGACATTGGGAAAAACCACTTGCGAACCAGAGCTGTAGAAATGTCCACAAGTCACATTACTATAAGGAAGAAACTGATCCAATTAGAGAATGATCCTAGCTATGTACAGCCATTGTCATAGATTTCCTTCTTCCGCAGCATGCCCATTGTAGTAGACATGAGAGGTGAAAGGGTTAATGCAATGCTACATCAGTAACATAGTCTGTGCTTTTAATTTGCAGAATAATCATTTAAAATTAATAAATTACTTGGCAGAGAAAACTTACCATGTATTAATATTCAGGTACTTTTTGTAGTATTTTAATTTTATGCATTAGCGTTTTAATAGACGTGGGTAGCACACAGAACTGTTTGTTGAAAATTGCAAAGTTGCAGTTAAGCTTACAATGCAATTGCATATAACACAGTGACCACTAGGGAAGTTGTAAACTGTGATGTGTTTAGGTTACTAGAATGTTGTGGATAACGGACAAAGTTACGCACGTTGTCTAATATCACCTGTAGTGTAGCTACAATGTTGCACAGTTATGAACAGTTACTGCAATAATGGCCATATTTCATAACTTCACTACAAAAGTAACTGAATAATTTGCAATTGTTTTTCCAGCGGAATTTTGTACCAGTTCCTGTATGCAGTATACTTCATTGGTGTTGGGTTATCCTTTTTTGTCCTTGGTCACATTTTGTGTGTAGAAAACATTTGCATGGTAATGGGTTTTAATTTAGAACATTTTTTCTTAGCTTTGTAAGAACATCTTTAAAATATGTAGTTGCAGATCTTTGAACCAAATGTTTTTTGTAACATGTTTTATATAAGATGTTAACACTAAAATTAATTTTTTTTTTTTTCCATTTCCATTACAGGTTTCTCAACTAGTAAGTATTCAGTAACATCTGTTGTTTTTACTTATTTTTGCATGGCCTTTTTCTTTTATTTTTATTTCTTTTGTAAAATTTTTTTTATTATAAGAAAATTGTTTTTAGCTAATTAGTCCAAAATTGTTTATACTTAATGTGTTATGTGGAGTTAATATTTTCCAAGCAGTTCAAGTTAATTTTGTTTTTTTTTGTAAAACTCTTTCTCAACTCATCAGAACTCTTTAATGACAATTTCCTGCGTGCAAACATTGTTGCAAAATAGTAGCCTACAATTATATTGTAGTTCTGAATTCCAATTGTCTGCAGTAAGCAATCAAGAATTTATCCATTCCCTTACAGTAAATGTAAATTCAATCAGAAGAAATATGATTACCAGTATCATTTGAAAGATTATGGTCACTACAATCACAATACTTATTTTAACATTTTTATGGTTTAGCGCTAGCCATGTTCTACTTAGGCATATTATGTAGCTTTCTGTAAACAATTGCAACACAAACATTATACTGTCGTGTAATTTACAATTATATATCCCGAGATATCTAGGAACAGGATATGTCTCTGATTGCTTTCTGCCGAACCAATTTTGTGACTTGTGTATGACTTCATTCACCTTGTGCATTTCTCTTTCTCTATCTTTCTTACTAGACTGTAACTACGTATACGTTCTTCCCATAAGCTTGGCTCGAGTTGGCCACTATTCTGATGTAACAGGTGGTCACATTCTAAACATCCAGGAGCGAACATCTTAATTTAACACGCAACGTAGTCAAGGCTACCATATATGAATCTGTAATGTTTCCTTCAAGGACATTAGATTCCATCTTCCTCTAGTACCTACGATAAAATCAATGAATAAAATGAAAAATTCTGTGTATCTCAATGTACAGGCTCATCGATAAATAATTGTACTATTTCGGAAAATTACAGCATACACTCAGGTGGTATTTGACCTCCGTCCATGTATTCCAAAGTTCTGTTGATTGTACTTCCTAAGTGGCAGGAGTGCAAATGCTCGGAATCTCAGATCTTCACAGCTTAGATAATGTTCTCCACATATCCCCAGAGTATAATGTCTAAAGGCGTAAGATCTGGGCTTCTACGAAGCCAACCGTTTGGAACCTAGCCTGCAGGGCAGTGTGTACAGCTAGGCTCCAGTGTGGTGGTAATCCATTTTGCTGGTAGATTACATAGCCCTCCGTTGTTCTCAGTCTGAGGGAACAAGTACAACTCTAGCACAGGGCTGCCACCAGCCCTGAAGTTGAAATCCTGGTTCCAGTATATAAAAATCCTGGAATCATTGGATCAAATCCTGCAAAATCCTTGGAATTAAAAATTTTGCAAATTATAGAAAAAAAGTAGATATGAAAGACGTTTACATATTTAATGTTGCTTTGGTTTGGAATGTACAAACCATGATAATTCTTTTCTCCACTGACACTTATACTTTTGTTTATACCACGACTGTATCTGCGATCATTTTCGTTTCCTCACCATTGTGATATCAATGCCAAACACAAAACAGAGTTACCAAAATTCAAATTGCACACGTAAAAACGCCAATTCGCGGCACAGGTTATATTCAATAATGGTCTTGGCCTTTGCATGCGACCATACAGCCAGGAACAGAAATATGTAGATAACCGTATACCCGCACCTGTGAATAATTAAGCAAAATATTTTGGACATACACAATTGAAGCAATAACTTATGTCCAAATATTTTGCTTAATTATTCACCTCCGCTGTAAGAATCTTTCAAACAAATGCATCAGTGGAACCGAGACACATCGCTGTGGGCGTTAGTGTCGCATGTACGCAGCAGCCATTTTGAACAAAATGCTAAAAAAAAAGTTTGGGTCTTTCTAGAGTGTTAAAAATCCGTAAAAACTGATAAAATCCGTTAAAACGGCAGGCCTGCTCTAGCATGTTTAGATAAATGTTGCCAATGATTGCTTTTCCATCAAACACGAAAGGCCCTACAACTCGATCATGCATCAACCCACACCAGACGCTCAGTTTGGGAGTGTCGCAAACATACTCTTTGGTTGCGTTAAGTTACTGTGATCCCCAGATTCTACAGTTATGAAAATTAACACACCCATTATTGTGAAAAGTTGCCTCCTCAATGTAAAACACCCTATTACATCATTTCTTTCCATGTAAATTTAGTTTAATATGAAAGCAGCAACTGCAAAATGTTTGGGACAATCTTCTAGCTTAATTGTATGTTCCAGTTGAATCTTTTAGGCGTGAAATCTCTAATGTTTATGAAGAACATTTCTAACTGTAGTCTTTGGAATGCCAAGCTAAGTTCCAAACTGTGACTGGCAATGGACTTTTCATGGCTGTGCACACAAAATAACCTAAGATGTTACACCTTCTCTTCAGAAGTTCTTGGCCTTTCTAGTTCTATGTTTTCCCTATAGTACCCGAATACTGTTGTCTAAAATTATGTTCAACAGTCACGGCATATTTTAACTCTGCGAACCATTCAATGCACTGTGCTTTCTGCTGCACTGTCGCCATCTCAGTGGGAGGTCTATGTGAAATGTCAGACAGTGTACTTGCCCTTGCTGGGCCCTCAAGGTCAGTGTGCGACTGTCATGCTAACCTTACAAATACGTTGATCCTTCTGTACAGTTTGGTGTAAGAACCATCCAAATTTGTCAAATAATTTCGAAGCTGTAATTTTTTTAAATTGTACCATTTTTATCCAATGACTCTGTGTTTATCTTGTTATTCCTGGGGTTGTAAGCCAGAGAGAAGAACATTGGTATATTGTATATTGTAACACTTTCTTTAATCTATGTTTACACGATGCAAAATAGATTTTGTTCCAGGCCTTGCATGAGATTTCTTACGCGAGAATATCCCCTTGAGAATAGACTCCACAGATAAAACTTGCAGCTAAATACTTCCTTGCATGAGAAAAGTTGATTGCCTTGGATTAGCAATTATTTTAATAATTAAATCTCAGGAATATTTGCTGTTCTTAAGTACTGTCTGCTGAATACAACAGGATGTTTCTTGTAATTCTCCAGCAATCCCATAATACTCTCTGAACTCCCCTCCATTTCCAAAACAAAATATTAAAGAGTTCTCCACAGCGAATATTTTTTGCCTGCTTCCTCTTTGCACAGCTATAAAGGTATTCTCTAATCTTTTACCTCTCAGGTTGATATATAGGTGATCGAAAGACTACCAGAGAATGATCAGTAGAATAACTTGTTTAATCCAAGAAATCTCCGGAAAAAAGGGCATGCTCAGTCACCTGATTTCGTACAAGATCTGCTTTGCACAAGAAATTCTTGCATGAAGTTCAGTATGAGAAAACTATCTTGCACGAGTTTGGCATGTATCTTGCATTATGCAAAAGCTGCTTACCATCCAACTATCACACCTATGGTTCACCCAACTTATATTCTGTGCGAGTGTTAGGTAGCTATGTTCGCCAGGACGTAGTGCTCATGTGGCTAGGAGGCCCGACCAATGGTGTTTCATGCTTAATCTTTACCCTCACTCAGTTTATCAGTGTTAAGTTAGAATCTAGTGGTTACGAGCTCACTAATTATCATTTTAAAAAACTCTTGTGATGTATGACTTCAAATGTAAATTTTATTAGTTTGCCTTTCTTTAGGAATTTTTCCAGTAGATGTGATCTGAAACATTTTGTACGCAGTATTTTTTCTTTCATCCTCTTCATATTCTCAAACTAAATAATTTAATTTTTTTGATGTTTTCTTAATCTAGTTGTTTACTTTTCAGTCCGTTTTTTTTTTTTTTGGTTTCACCTAGTAGCTAGCATCATTTTCTCGCTCCCAGGATTTCTAGCATTACTTTCAGTGCTTCAGTTGGAAGAAAGAATGTGAAATCTCATTATTTTATATCATGTGTCATCTTTTACAGTGAAAGTCTGATGTAACTTGTATACTTTATAACAAAAAGTCCACTATGATGATAACTTTTGTCGGCACCGTCAATTGTCCATATACTCAGTTGGAACAAGAAGTTGGTGATAAGGAATGCAGTGTGGGCTTATTTTCGCTATAACGACGGCTTAAATAGCGGCACTCAGCAGTTTCCTTCAAAAACAATGCAAGAAGAAATGAATACATAAAAAAAATTAAGACAAGGTTTTGGTTTCCGTTGCTTGAACTTTGTGAAACATGTTAACATTGTTGCCGCCAACTGGCCGCGCGCAGACTTGGCCACGCTGCACAGCATGCCTGTCGTGGCCGTGTGGCTGGCGCCGGGCCGTGCTTTCCAGTCCGGCACCGGCACTCGACTGTATTATGTCGCGTGCTGCTTGTGCGCTTGCCACTGTGTATTTGTGTTAACGCAAAGTGAAACGTTTCAATATCGGCCAGCTAATAGTGAAATGTAACGTGAATATCTGTCCCTAAAATAAAATCGAATGTAAATTTACCTACGGATTAGTGTTTTTACTTTAACTTCCTTGAATCAATCGTTAGAAATTACCATATTTTTTTCATGTGAAAATATAGGATGTTGCCTACACACAAGACTTTTTGGGGGGAAAAAATGGTAAATTGTAAAAAAGTTTCTGGCCATAGTAAAGTGACATCTCAGGTCCTGCACTGTATCGTCAAGGAATAGACCCGTGAGTACAAGTAAGTTATATGTTATTATTGCACTGAACAGCTGCTAAGAATTGGGTAATCTGATCGCCGGCATAGTGTGCAGTCGAGTCGCCGGTGAACGTCCGGATTAAATTCTGCTACGGGAATGTTTTTGTTAGTTGCAATTTCCCTGTCTTCAAACGAAAGCATTTCTATGGTGAAAGAAAATCCATTATTCTTATTGGAGCGCACGTGATTAAACAGCTATTATTCCAGTTCCAGGTATTTACACATTTTGCCATGCAAAACTCTTTTTAATGGCAATTTTTCCAACGTATATTTTACCCTGCACCAGCACCGTACATTTTTATAGTCGACCAACTGCCCTTTTTCATGTTCATGTGCATATTCCACAACCATCAATTAAAATGTTGCATGATAACTCGCTTGTTCCTTTTCCAGTATCACGAAGTCGTGTTCCAGTTGGCACTTTTTGTTAACAAAATGCTCATGTGACCTGTTTGTCTACTTACGACACATTTTTGTAATTTACATTTTGACAACTTCGAAGTTGACAAATTACTAAATCGCCGCCATATCAGATTTTATTTTTGAAATCATGATAACACTGAAATAATACAGCATTGCATACTAGGCAGTTAAACGTTGTATTGTTTCGACTAAACCTTACAAAATGCCAGACACAAATGAAGAAAAATGAAACTAGAAACAAATTGGAACACTCTGCCTCATGTTTGTTTGTCTGCGAAGCGAGAAGCATGCACAAAAGAGAGAGAGAGAGAGAACATAGGGTCTAGTCAAGGTTTGTAAAAGGGTCTCTTTTACAGGCCTTGGGGTGGTCTGGTCACGCGCATCACAATATTGTGCTGTTGATAAAGGATGCCTGCAAGTGCTATTGCTTTGCGGGAGCGTGTAGTTGATAGTCAAATTTTCCAATACATGAACAAACCTCACAAACCTCAGGCTTTAAAGATCAGTTCCATGCAGCCTGTACATTGCTAAAACACGGTATACAGTGTATGTGGTACTACACGTGGCAATTGTTTGGGTGACATTATTTATGAAAGTTACCATTTCATAGTACGGAATATGCATTTGTGGACATTTTTGTTTAGTGACATTCAGAAAATATGTTATTGTTTTTATAATAATATTAAGGTCACGTAAATTAGAGTAGCAACCTGTTGGGCTATTTTAAGATTGCCCAATATTTTTATATTATCAGTATAAGACGAGTACGTATGGAAATTTTAAGGGCCTGAATTATGTAACTGCCTTGCACACCTGCAAATACCGCATATACATTTGGAGAGTTGTTAAAGTGCATTTCGATGTTAAACTATCGCACCTTTTGATAATTAATTGTTAATCTCATGAATCAATCTGAATTTTTATAGTCACTAACAAGTCAGATTTTTTGTTAACTGTTAATAGTGTAATAAAATTTCTTCACTCAATTTTAGCAAAAAATGTCCCAAGTGACAGTTGTACATAATAGCTTTGCATGCACACGTCGCCCGTCTGTCTCCGTGACCCCGCCCACAGCCGCCGCCGTGGCAACATGTAGTGCCATGACCTTGGCCGACCTTGCACGTGGAGATAGCTGCGCGCATTGTGCGTTACTTTGCCACCCTCCCCGCTCCAAAACCTTGCATGCGTCACATCTGTTTTCCGCTAGTGATTTAATTTTACGCCGTATAAATTTTTAATTTTAATGAGTTATATTATCAGTCTTTTTACTTTTTTGGGTTGTGCCATTAAAGTTAATATACAGCACAAATAAAACATTTGTAAATGTGGAATTTTTAAAAATTTTTTATAATGAAAGTTCGCTATAGAGACAGTTTTTTGTGCCGATATAAACTATCATTACAACGGACTTTTCACTGTATATCATCTGAACACATTTATAAACCTCAGTCATTTTTATTAAAACTCAAATATTTTGCAATACTTTACTCATTTATTAATTATAAAGTGGACTTATTGCTAATTAGGTTGGCAGAATTATATCATTAACTTTGTTCAACAACAGTAGCAAAAGTCATTATGTACATACTGTAAATATATTAAGTTGCCAGTATATTGCTTTACGTAGAGTAGAAGTAACAATGCTTAAGAATATTCCTGTTAATATGATGTAAATATCACTTGTGATTTTACAAAATGCTTTGGGTGCTAATTTGCTGACAAATTTAAAAATAAACTTATAATATTTGCTTTGTACAAAAATAGTGTACACACTTGAAATGCTTGGTTGTGTTTATGAACTGTAATATACGAGATATTTTAGCCTGTACAAATTTATAGTCATATGATTTCTGTCATCACTTTAGATAAGCCACCTGATCTTTCCAGAAAACAATTTATAGTCATATGATTTCTGTCATCACTTTAGATAAGCCACCTGATCTTTCCAGAAAACAATTTGTGGATTTGTTAACTAAGGATTGCAAGGAAAGTGATTTTTCTTTTATTCCAAATTGTGAGAATTCCAAGAGAAATCCTACACACTATCTCTCTCTGTCTCTCTCGCATACTCATGCATGTATACACGCATGTGCCCATATGTGCATGTGAACAAAATAAACACACCAGTGAGTGTGAAGTCCTCAGTTGTAAAGCTCTCTTCTTTCTTGAAAAAACACAACTTCACGTCATGAGCAGACATGCCTTTGGTGACCCATCATTGTGTGTACATGTAGGTATGTCAGCAATGACAACAATCATAGACTTAAGAATACTGATGTAATAGCAACTCTAATAGTCATATCTACTGTTTTGTTCATGTTTCAAGTCAATCTAAATTGCTAATATACCAAGTACGCCTACATATTTATGCATCAGTAAATAGTTTTTGGCCTATTAGTGCCAAATTTAGATAAGAAAATGATGTTTTTTGAAAAGGCGTGGCCTTATGGCAATGTCCTGTCTTTATGGCACCCAGAAACCATGTGTACATTCTACATAAATCTTATAGGAAGATTGATGCACCAGAACTATCTGTTAATATTTCAAGTCAGTAATCACAATCTCTGTACACTCCAAATATTAATGTGTCTGCAAAAAAAAATGCAAGTATGCTTAACTGTTCTTTTTTATAGTTGATGACTTCCCCATGTAATTAGTGGCCTTAGTTATCATGGCATAATGAGGCTTTACATAACGTGGACAGCCGTGCAAGTTATTTACAATGAACAGCTTGCAACTTTAGCTGCCACGGTTAAAATGGTTCATACGGCTCCGAGGTACCTCCCTATAGCAGAATGGATACTGCATATTAATTACCAGTTGGAACAGTAAGGCAGTAAATACAGAAACCTACAATGATTTCACTTATTCCGGGAACTTATTATGTTTGGAGTACAAACCTGAAAGCTTCAATTGTTTATCATCAGTCCAAGAAAGTGAGAAACTAGGCCAACAAACAGTAAGAAGAAATTAAGTAAAAAAAAAAGTACTATTCAGAAAAGTATTTAAAAAATGTTTTCTTGTTCCTTGTCTAGAATGACTTTTCTGAGAGCGAAACTGTCTTAAATGGGTATTTTCAAAACCATTTTTAGATGTGACTTTACCAGTAAAGAATCTTTAAAGTAGTATAGGGATTTGACGGCATGCCTTTATCCTGATCGTCACGTCATTAAACTGTGGCTTCAGTGTGAGAAGTCTCATAGAGGACAGTCGAGTGCAGAAAGACTGCGTACAAGTTAACAAGCCTGTGTTGCTCTTGGCGCTCTCACACTAGGCCTTGGGCACGCAGAATGCATCCAGCCAGATGTTACTCTTGAGGTAGAACATCATCATAAAATGTCATCGGACTCATGAATAACCACTTACTTTGGAGAAAAACAAGATAAGAAGGTGATTCTTATACAGGAGTTGTCGAGACCATTTTAATTTAAGATGGGGGGGGGGGGGAGCAACAGGGCCTTGTAGAGAATTTGGTGCCTTTGATGTTGCATAAAATGCCCTTCTCAATATTTAATTTTGAAATAAATTACGCCAGTATTTATGCTCCCACACATTGCTTCCTATTCACATACAATGTAATCTCTCTACCCATCATTTCCCACGGGACTGACAAAAAATTTCAATACATGTGGACTTTCAGTGAATGTGGTCTTGACAAGCAGATAAAATCAAAAATGAGACCACAGAATGTGTTCCAAACATGCTGGATTTCAATCCATCCGAATTCAATCCATAGAAGTTCCACTGAATTTTAACACAAAATATGTATTTATCATACCATATTAACAATACTATAGAACATAATTATTGACTTCCATGTTTAGTAAATATACATGAAATAAGAATCTTAATCTATAGTGTTTTCTTGTAAGGTAGGTACACTCGGTAAATCTTCGACTTCCCTTAGTGAGACTGGTAGGAAGGAAAATTTCCCCCTTGTCGCCCTCTTTACAATTCCCATGATTTTATACCTTTGACGCAGTCGGGTGAGACACGAGACGAATGATGAGACAAATACTTACTGGTAATTAGGGCGCCAGCGGTGCTTCCCAATCACCACACTATTGAGACTCAGGGTTCTCAGGGATGCTGTGGGTTCTATGTGTCCATCTCACCCGTGTGTACTTACAAACACGTAGGCAATACTAAACTTTTACCAAACATCACTAAAATAAACAATTGATAAAGCATATGTGGCTAGGACACTGTCACTAGTGAATAAAAGAGTAAAGTTCACTGTAGACATGTTTTTATTGTTACTATACATACACATCAACATGCCAGTGAAATTATGATTATCTCGGTCATGACTAGCCAATTCCGCTTGGGTGCTCTCCAGCTCACCTAGACGGATGATCTCACCGAGGTGCGTGAAAGCACAGCCCTCACAAGGGAAGAGGGCCGACAACCGCTAGGGTGGACTGACGAGTTTTCCCTGAAGACAGGACACTGTGAATTACAAATAAAACCCTTGATGATACATTAACACAATGATTACTCGGCATCACTAACGCAAACTTGTCAGGGTTCGCCCTCCAGCACGTGGTTAGTGTGGTGACGGCCTATACACAGAGCCGGCTAGGATGGGAATAATTGCGCCGTACACTAATTACATACTCTTGAATGATACATGAAATAAGATGGGACATGAGATGAATATTCACAATAAACACACACATGTGTGAAAACAAGCTTAGATGGCGGGGATGCCGCTGGATGAAGTTCGTAGCAGACCACGTGGTGCAGGTGAAATTGCAATATTTCTGCATGGAAACTGCAAATTAAATTCAGACAAAAGCTTATTCCTGCTGAGAAAATTATTCTCTTTACAACTGCAGTGGTTACAGGCATGTAACATGCTTGATGGCAGCAACATCAAACATTAACATGACCACATGGTCAAGTACAAAAAGCATCAATTTACATGAAAAATACATTGAACCCTGAACAAAATTGACATAGAACCCCTAATAAAATATTGCACATGCGATGTTACATAAATGAGCTCTCAAACGCAATGATGGCTTATACAAGGACTTGCGTCGGTCGGCCATGCGGTTATACATGATGTTGCCGTAAAATATTCAAACCCGAAAAATTACCCTCAAATGCATACATAAAAATAAAGCTCTTAAAATTGCATGCAGCAATAATGCACAAGTTACAATGAAATGCCATAATCATAGGCGACTGGTGCCTGATTAAAGTTGCGCGTGTCGCATGACCTCTTCGACATCTCCTCCTCCTTCTCCTCGATTAAGTTAAAAGTGCCACCAGAGCGCAATAAATTAATAAAGTGGAAGCATAATACTGGGGAAAATGTCGGCCAAAAACGTACGCAAGCAAAGGTTGACAAGTGAACTAAATTGACTATGGAAACCTACATCAGTGAACAAAAGTTGTAGTGAGTATGTGAAAGTGTTTTACCTCGCCAGCTCTCCTCGACAGACTGTCCAGAGACGAGCGTCACACAGATCTACTATGGCTGCCTACGGGGTTCACATAAGCGGAAGTGCTATGCATGCCTAGTAAAATATTTTATTATAGAAAATAAAATGTCACAAATTAAATTAAATATTGTTTTACATTTCTATAGTTTTCTCATGGATTTTCATATTATTTTAGTCTCTCTTTATGACGGTGTTCATGCCGGAATATCAGTGTTCTTAATCTCGGTGCCGCGGGCACTTTGAATTTTATAACCAAACAATTAAAAAATAGTAGCAAACGCTTGAACACATTTTAAGATATATTAAACCCTGAAAATACAATATAACACATTTTGCACTGAAAATTAACATTTATATGAAAGTTCAAAATTATTGGCCTCTTTGCGCACATGCGGGACACGTGCGTGGTGAGCGTCGTCATGTGCTCTAGCGTCGCTGGCTGTTAGCCAGCGTCACCTTTCATAAATAAAGCTATTGATATCACAGTGTTTGTATGAAAGAAAATTTGGCTTACACGTCAAATTGTCACATGCAGTTATACCTGAGCTGGGAACTCAACCTACAGCCTTCTGGTTGGTAGTCCATCATCCCCTGCCACATCCTTAGGAGGTGGCGGGAATCCCTAACATCCTCTTTATCTTCACATAGATGCCACTGCTGTCTGTGAAATGCTACATGTGGACTTTGTTGAATTTTTAGATCGATCTCCAGTGGATGGTTCTGAGCTGCGACCCAACTCGTCCTGAGCGGGAGACATGCGACGAGCTTCCAGTCACAGTGAGTACTCATCCACACTGCAAAAAAATTTAAATTAAAGTTATATTTAATAACTTCTTAGACACTTTTTGGCAAGACATTTTTGAGACATAGGTTACTTAGTCCACGGCCGTCTGTAGGTGACAGACTAAAAGGGCAGGTCCCCTCCAATAATTGAAGAGCGGTGGATCATCTCGCCTTCCCCAATAATCACAGTACTGTAATTTTATATTCCTTTTTGGGGAAATGAAAATGCATTAACACTTTTAAATAATTTAATTTTTGTCAGTCACAGCAATATATTAATGTGTGCAGAAAATGTTTCAATACCAAATCTATGTTTTGAAAAAAAATATTCACACCCTATGATATACACTTACTGATGGCCGTTGTCTAAATCGTTTCTAGTTTCCAAATGAGACTTTACACAGTTGTGTTTGCTGCTGGAGTTATTACACTGTCAACTGTCAGAAAATTAGTACAACTTCTATTACATTCAAACTAACTGATAATGTCTCCTGTTACTTCAAATGTTCTGATGACAGATTTATTATTTATTGGTACATATGAGTTTAAGGCCACGGTCACACAGGATGCAGAACAACTTCACTTTAAACAAGTCCAGTTATTGAGGAGGTTACATTACCTTCGAGCGAGTTCCGATCGCAGTTGTTTCTCCTTCAAAGTGAACAGTTTTCATAAGTATTTTCAAACGACTTGTCTTCTCTGCTGCGCTCTTATTGGTTCCTTTGAAGTAAACAAGCACTGTAATAAATATAGCTGAATTTGGCGGGAATTCCTGCATTTGTTGAATTAACTTAAATTTAAGGTTGAATGTACTACTACCCACCAATTATGCCATTACAGTAAAAGTGTAGGTTTCATAATAATGAAAAATATCAATAGTATTACTGTTGGAGGGTATTATTATTAAATATTGTACATTTTAAGTTCCATGTTTGTTGAGGTTAGAATTTCCATAGATTTCATTCTGCTTTGGGCATGCAACCGCGAAAACACGTTCTGTTTTTAAACGTGTTCAAACATGACTACCAGATGTAATACACGGTTACTGGTAATTTGGGCGCCAGCGGTGCTTCCCAATCACCGCACTATTGAGACTCAGGGTTCTCAGGGATGCTGTGGGTTCTGTGTGTCCGTCTCGCCCGTGCACACTTACAAACACGTTGGCAATACTAAACTCTTAAAAAATCACTGAAATAAACAACTGATAAACATATGTGGCTAGGACACTGTCACTACTGAATAAAAAATTGAGTTCACTGTAGACTTGTTTTATTGATATTGTTTATACACATCAACGTACCAATGAAATGGTTATCACGGTCATGACTAGCCAATTCCGCTTGGGTGCTCCCCAGCCCGTAATTAACCTAGCGCACGCCTAAATGGATGATCTCAGCAAGGTGCGTGAAAGCACAGCCTTCACAAGGGAAGAGGGCCGACAGCTGCTAGGGTGGACTGACAGTTTTTCCCTGAAGACAGAACACTGTGAATTACAAATGAAACCCCTAATACACATTAACATGCGTGATTACTCGGCATCACTAACCCAAACTCGTCGGGACTCGCCCTCCAGCACGTGGTTAGTGTGGTGACGGCCTATACACAGAGGGTGGGAATAATAGCACCATACACTAATTACACAATTACACAGACCCTTGAATGATACATGAAATAAGATGGGACACGAGATGAATATTCACAATAAACACACACGTGTGAAAACAAGCTTAGGTGGTGCGGATGCCGCTGGATGAAGTTCGTAGCGGACCACGTGGTGCATGTGAAATTGCAATATTTCTGCGTGGAAACGGCAAACTAAATTCAGATAAAATATTATTCGTGTTGAGCAAGTGATTCCCTTTACGATTAGAGTCGTTACAGGCTTGTAACATGCCTGATGGCGGTGAAATAAAACATTACTGTGACAGTGTAGTCAAGTACAACAAACATCAAACCCTGAAATAAATGATTGCACATACGATATTATACAAATAAGCTCTTAAAACGCAATGATGGTGTATACGAAGACTTGGCTTCAGTCGGCCACGTGGTTATACGTGATGTTGCCGTAAAATATTCAAACATAAATTTCCCTTAAATACATACATAAAAATAAAGCTCTTAAAATTGCATGTAGTAATTATGCAGAAGTTACAATGAAATGCCATAAACATAGGCAGATGGCATCTTGATTCAAGCTGCGTAGGTCGTGTGACCTCTCCGACATCTTTCTCCTCCTTCTCCTTGATTAAGTTAAAAATGCCATAAGGGCATAAGAAATTAGTAAAACGGGAGCATAATGCTGGGGAAAATGTCTGGCGAAAACGTACGCAAGTAAAGATTAACCAGTAAACTACATGGACTATGGAAACCTACATCAGTGAACAAAAGTTATAGTGCGCACATGACAGTGTCTTACCTCGCCAGTTCTCCTAGACAGACTGTCCAGATACAAGCGTCATGACTGCCTACGGGGTTCACACAAGCGGAAGTGCTATGCACGCCGAGTGAAATATTTTATATTGAAAATAAAATGGCACTAATTAAATTAGATATTGTTTTACATTTCTATAATTTTGTTATGAATTTCAATATTATTTTAATGTCTCTATGTGATGGCGTTCATGCCAGAATATTAAGTGTTCTTAATCTCAGCGCCGCAGGCACTTAGTATATTCATAACCAAACAATTAAAATTAGTTCAAGCACTTTAAAACAGTAAGACATATTAAACACTGTAAAGACAATGTAACACATTTTACCCTGAAATTAACATTTATAGGAAAGTTCAAAATTGTCAACCTCTTTGTGCACGTGCGGTACACGTGACACGTGAGCGCCGTCATGGGCTCTAGCGCTGCTGACTGTTAGCCGGCATCAAATTATTACACCTTAGCGAAGCTTACCTATTTTAAATTTGAAGAAGTGATTTAGTTCAGCCAAATTCATGTGCGGAATATAACTTTGGATTGAATTTTTATTTTTAAACCATAAAAAATTATATTTAAGCATAGCACTGATCAATAGACTTTTCTTTTTACATTTTTTATGAAGAGAGAGTTTACAGAAACAATGTTGAGTAAATCTATCATATCACACAATTTATTTTTTTCTAATTTTCACAAAAAAATTTGCCATGAGTTAATTTTTGAAAAATTATTTTGTCACAGTAAATTTTTTTATTGAAGTATAAAACAGCAATTTGCGGTTAGTTGTTTCTGGGGAGTCACCCAAGAGTTTTTGAGTATCTTGTTGAACAGAGTCAAGTCATTTGTGACAGACATGAAAATCAAACTTGTCGCTGACAGTAAGTTTGGTGTAGTGCATGAATGTAGATTAATGTCAAAATATTTAACAAAATGAGCATGTCTAAATGATACTTTGTTGTAGGTGGTACACGCTACAGCTCCTCCCTGCGAGACAGTGTGTCCTCAGGGCCCGCCCGGCTTCAATGGAACCAATGTAAGTACCTGTACTTTGTTTTACACATGAAGTATCTCTCTGGGTTTTTTGTTTATGCTTACTCGAATGATTTGGTTTACAAAGGTAGCAGTGGAATATCGTTTCTTATAATCTTGTGTTGAAGCTTTGTTCAGAAAGTACTGTTGGTAATTTTGGACATGTCAGTTAAGACAAACTGTCATATAACTTTTTTAAACACACAGTTACCTCCTTTTGAAGATAAGTACTTAACAACAGTAAATACTTCTTTATAGTTCTCTATATAGATGGCCATGTTAGAGATTTGGATATTTCTTTGGCTCATTACAGAGACATGTTAAAGAGTTACTCAATTCAGACAATAATTTTTTTTAACTTTCTTTATAAATAGAAATATAAATTTCTGTACAATTTTTCTTTTTACTTTTAATGTGTTATTTTGTTCCGTATTTGATATTTGTGTGTCAGATGAACTCATTAGAAGAAAATAATTGAAAATATTCATAGACATTTTCAGTTCAAATTATTTTTCAACCTGTTCAAAATAAAATAATGTAATTGCAAAACTTTTTTTTTTAATTACTGCATCCACATCTACATCCACATTCCCAACCACATCCATATCAACATTAAATGTGTGGTATTAAAAATTTGTGTCACACAAACATTTTAAACATTCTTACAAACAAAAGAGACTCACAGATACCTATTTTCAGGGAAGGAAATACTTTTAAATGACTTAATTGTAAAATAAAATTAAGGCGACTGAAGCAGAGTAAGAAGTTTCATGGTTGTCTACACTGTGGTTTGTGTGTCCCCCAGGGCCTGCCAGGACGGCCCGGCCCACCCGGACCAATCGGAGAGCAAGGCTTCCCGGGTTTCGCGGGCAGCCAAGGAACGAGAGGATCACCCGGCCGCCCTGTACGTTAGCATCACACCCTACCACACTAACTGACCGGTAACTCACCGCTTATCACCAGCCTCGCCTCCTTAACTAGCCACGTCTGCACAACATTTTTAATGTCTAATTGTCTTTTGTTCCTTTTTTTATAATGTGTAGTTTCCCATTTACAATCAAGTAACTTTTGTATGGATGTAATCTATGATTGTCCACAAAATTTCCTCTTCGTATTATAACAAAAATATTTTCTTGAAATGCCTTCTTTATGTTTCTTCATTTCTTTTTAATACTGTATGTCATTTGTGTGTTGGTCATACTGTATTTTTTTTATGTATCTGTTACTAAACTGCCAAAATTTATTATGTTCCATTTTCCTGCCTGAATGAACAGTGTTATTCATGGGGCATTGCAATACATAAATAAGTGAATAATAAATAAATAAAAAAACAGAACCTTGTATTTTCTCAAGTTAAAAAATTAATACATATAGGATATCAATGGTGCGAATGCAATGCCACGTATCTCCAAATCACAGCCTTATAATAATTAGCGAAAAAATCTGTACATTAAATCAATATTTACAGTATAGCCATTCCACAGTTTAAGTAAACATACATATTGTGATCATTTAAACTGTGGAATGGCTAAAATGCTGAAATTGATTAACTGCGCAGTTTTGCAGTTTCAGAAAACTTTATGATTTGGAGATATGTGGTATTGTAACTACACCTGCAGTATGTCACTTTATCATAATTTTCAGTCTTTGGACATACATTTAAAAATTCCATTTTATCAAAGTTTTGATGCAGTGAGTATAGCACCCCCAAGGAAAAAATTTAGTATACTCTGCAGTATTAATGCTTATCTTCTACAAAATGTTTAATTTCCATACAGCAGTGTGTAATGCAGATATTAGCTGATTGAAACATTTCACAGTAAAAAGGTGTTTGCTGACCAGTAATAAATGCTTTCAGTTTGTAAATTGTATTTTACTGAACAAGTATTTAATATAATCACATCTGTTGGGACTTTGAAATAAATACTTATATTGAAAAGTGCTTCTACTTTGTAAGGAGATTTTACTGTAGCCTTGAGCATTGTATAGTTGTTAATGTTTAAAAGTTATCAAATCGATTGGATACTGACAGAGAAAATGTCCTCATTTTGTACCAAGTACAGACGTTTTTATGTTACACCTTAAAACATTTATATTGAAAGACATTTGTACAGGATGTCCCACTCCAAGCCCAACTCAGGTTTTTGTTAATAAAATTTACAATAATGAACACATTGTAACTAAATTTTCAACAGACGTACTTCGTTTTGCATGAAATGTGATGACATCATAACAAGTGTTGAAGGTGTCCATGCATATAGCAGTTGTGAAGGTTGTCCCGAAGAAAAGTGGACCAATTAGGCCCTGGTGAGAAATTGCACACCAAACACTACATTTTTCTGAATGAAAAGGTTTTTGAAAGACCAAGAAGGGAGTTTTGAGAACTTACAAAATCTGAAAGGTGAAACCAAGCTTCACCAAAAGAAATTGAATACTCCAGAATACTTGGATTTGTGTGGGTAAGTGTCTGCAACCAGCGACAGTATGCCACATGTTTAACTTTATCAGGTTCCTCGAGTTTGTGGACGATTGAGATGTGGTTCACATGGAGTGTGGCTTTATTTTCTGCATGATAAGTGCATTTTGACATTCTGAGAAAGTCACCGCAGTGAGTTCTTTGGAGAGCCAATACTCAGAGCTTTACTTCCTCAATGTTGCACCTGCGACATCTTTTGATGACCCCCTTCATTCAAAACCAATAATGTCCCTTGGTTTCAAGTTTCTTCGCCAAGGCCTGAAAGGTGGACTTGACATGTGTTGACATGTCTTAATTGAGTCTGTTCTCCAATATGGCCAAACAAGAAAGACATACTGCTCCACAGTCTATTGAGACATATCTTCCCTTATTTTTTATTAGTTACACTTACACTGTCACCAGGCGCAATTAAACACCCACGTCCGGCTATTAGGCATAACAACAGCTGCCTACTGACATGCGCACCTCAGTGGACTGACGGGTGACATCCTGGTAGCCATGAGGTACAACAGCTGCCTACCAATATCTGCACAACAGTGGACTGACTGGTCACACCCTGCAGTCACTAAGCACAACAGCTGCTGCCTATTGGTATCTGTACCACAGTGGACTGTCTGGTGACAACCTTGAGGTCACAAGGCAAAAAACCATGGGCAGACACATCACACTACAATTCAAAATGATATAACACAGTCCTACACACATTTCACAATCCTATTTGATTGCATTATCTTCAATATGGAGTGTCGAGTTCAATGTTGTTTGGCTGCAGGTATCACCACATATTACAAAAAGCAAAGTATTTCTGTCGAAAATTTTGTTACATGTCTAGAATCAATCCCACCTCTTTTTTGCCATTTATATAACTTTTAATTTTTTTAATGTATTTCCACAATGCTATAAGAAAATCAAACGCAGGCTCATCCGGTAGTATTTAGATGTAAGATTGCTACATTGAAAGTATTGTGAACCAGAAACACCTAGTTCTCTCTACTAACTATTTTTTTTACGATTTTCCAAAAAGAAAAATGCTCTTTATAGCCAAGCACTATTTCAGATCGTATTTTTAAATATAATTGTTGCGTTTGGGCTGTTGTAAGCTCAGCTTTAATTTTCCAAAATTTTCCGAAAAAAAAAAAAAAAAAAAAACATTGTTTTGGATTAACATGTCAAATAACTGTTTTCTATAACATTATTCTAATTTTCTGACTTTTTAACAACTTACGGCGTTAGTTACTTTTTGCATGAATCAACTACAACTTAACCATTATCACTCAACACATTCTATTTCTTCAAGGCATTATGGAAACTGGAAAAAAACATAAATTAAGATTAAAGAAGTTACATCAGGTCTGGTTTGGTTAGGTTACATTTGCAGAACTTAAGTTACATACGTTTATATTAATTATGATTTGAATATTTAAAAAAATATGTAACACATGACATTCAATCAATCCCATTCATTCACATTCAATCAATAAATATGATTACACGTAAAGTTTTCACCTAGGTTACGCTTGGAGTGGAGCATTCTGTATAATTTTATTTGTTTAAAAATCAGAATTTAAAGTTAAAAAGTACATGCTATTATGTTGCACCTGTAATTTTTGTAAATGCAAACTTAATGTTGAACCATAGTGAGATCAGCTATGTGGTAAAAACAGTCCTAGCATAATTTAATTACCTGAAGATTAATAAAGATTGTAACTCAGCAAAATTTTAATAATAATGTACTTAGAGAGTTGGATGTTGTTAATGGTTGGTAGGTTTTCTTTAGGTTATCCCATTTCTCCTATCACTGCATTCCACTGCTTCTCCATGCACACTGAGCAAGGCAGCTCATTGGTAAACCTTTGGACTCAAATTTGGGAGGACCAGGTTTCATACCTCAGTCCAGCCATCATGATTTTGGTTTTACATGGTTTCCCGAAAACACTCCAGGCAAATGATGGGATGGTTCCTTAGTACAAGCAATGACTGATCCCTGCCATTTTCCTGCTTATGTGAGTAACTTGCTCAGCCTGTAATAACCTTGCTGTCGACGAGACATTAAGCCCTACCGACCTCCTAAAGGCTGCTTACAATAAAGTGAGCACTTTAGAAATAAACCTTAGAATAAAACTTGCCTATATTGTAATGGGCGCATTGAGTGGCATGCACCCAGTAAAGTTGGTAACGATGGACGGAAAGTAGTTCCACATGTTAACGTCAAATAAAAAGTGTCAGGTAACTATTTGTGGTAACTTAAAATTAATTCTTTCACTTTGTTTTTTTTTTAATCTGTCGAAGTGTAAAAATAAGCAGATTTTTTAAGTATTTACTTACATAATAATTTCACAGTTTCATTTGACAGACACATGAATATAAAGTGATGAGGCCCATAGCAATGTTAATTTTATATAGGGCAGAGGAATACACAATTAAGCATACAAGTAGATCTTAAGCAGGGCTTCCAAAAGTGCTCATTTTACCATGAACAACCAATACCTACCTACCTCTCCACCTGCATTTCATCTCACCTCACTCATCTCTAGGCAGGGAGGGAATGATAGGCATTGTAGATGTTTCTGTTACTACAGTAAATCCTTAATTGTAGCGAGTGTACCACTGGAGTGTGTGGTTTTCTGCAGGGCCCATCTGGCCCCCGAGGCTTGACGGGGGAGCGAGGTCCTAGAGGAATCCAGGGACCCGCCGGACTTCTGGGTGCTCCCGGACAACCAGGGTCCAAAGGAGAGAAGGTGATAAAAGATATTTACGTTGTCGCCATCCAGTATCATGCTGAAATTCACACTCGGACTTGTTTGTGGTTTATGTAATATCACGTGTGCCCTGAGGCCAGCAGAAGTGCGAGAACAGAGTGCAAAGTGGCTTAGCTGTAACTCATTACAAAGAATTGCAAAGCTAAAGTTGACATTTGCAATTCAGTATTATCCCTTAAACCTTTGTGTAGAGATCTAATCCTTGGCAACATAAATTATTGTGGTTCTATGTTTTGTGTGTAGATATGCTGCACCATTTCTTTTGTTTCAAACTTGTTTCTCTGCAATATTATGAATACTCTGAGGGCATATTTTGTTATAACTTTGTTCATTTCATCGAAAGAAGGGATTCCCCTGTAAAAATGTATCAATTTGGTGATTTGTAAAATAATTATACCAAAATTAATTTCTCTTAGAAACAAAAACTTTAAACAGTATAATAACGAAAAGTATGAATATATATTGTTTATACATTCCTTTGCAACAACTTACATAGTAGATTACAGTAAGTAGCATATGAAATAATGTAGTGATTACGTGGCTCACAAGTTAAGACACGGTATCAGTGTTGTGATGCCTGGGAATCTTGATCTATTAACTAGACTTGACATTCTTGTTTTGGGAAAGTCAAATTTTTACAAAGCTGTTTTACAGTGCCCAGTGGATGTCAGGACATCTCAGAGGGGAAAGTAAGGTGAAATTCACGAGAGGGAAAGAGATACATGCATATCATGCTATCAGCTGTATCTCAAATATTAGGTGGTAAATTGTCTACTGGAGAATGGATATTTTTGGGATGGCACATGTTACTGGGCTGCTCTGGTGTTGCTCAGCTACATGCCGACTTGTAATAAGTTACAGGTTACCAAGCATGAGGGAACTCATGTGTCCAGATGTCTGCCCGGCACTGTACATGCATTTCAATTTTTCCAAAAATATAACTCAAAGTTATAGCAGTATCTACTGTCTCTATGTATCAAAGGGTGGCCTTGTCTGTGAATATGCATGATAAAGGCTGTGTCCGAATTTGCCTGAAATGCACACTTGTGCATACCTGTCCCCAGAAGTGACATCACAAGTGCTATCCAATTTGCAAGTGAAGTATACGAATATGTATACTTATCGCGTACTTGTGGTATATGTGCTGCCATCTTGAGAAGCAATTTGTACGTTACTATTGGTATACGACGTAATTATTTTATTTAAATTTTAGTAGGGCAACCTTACTGCTTGGTTGCTTAGAATTTTGAACTGAGTAAATAATTATTGTAAGGCGCTCCTTAAAGAAAGGTCTAAACAATACATTTTGCACTAGGCCTATGTTCTTAACCTACAAAAGCTACGGTAACACAAGCAATCAAAACTGCAAACTCATCTACAATCAGCAAGACAACAAAAGATATGTATGAAAATCAAAATGAATTATTATTTAATCCTTTATTTAACCCTATAACTTTCTGCAATTTTCAAGTTATTTGTAGGAAAACACATTCATTAAAAGCGATCAGCTGGCTAATAGTTGTTGCCTAAGCTAACATGACTGCCTGTCCAAATTCATCAAGTTTAGTGCCAAGTATGCAAGTACACAAGTATATACCTGAATTCGGACACAGCCAAAATGATGAAGCCTGTCTGCCGTGTTGTGACACCCAAAACATTGGAAACCTAACCTGTCAAAATTAAAATGTAACTATTGTATCAGAGCTTTTTGATACAGTATTTATATTTAGCTTGAAAGTTTAATTTCATTAGTTGTTATCTGTTGAAAATTTCCACATTTTACACGCATTAAATAAAAAAAACCTGCCTCAACATTTTCTTTGTTTCGTGTGTCACACTTATGATGATATATGAAAATGCAGCTTCAATGACATCATGGCATGTCATTTCCTGTTAATCCTACCTCCATGTTCTATATATACATCATGATATAACCTCACAATTTTCTGTAATTTTGATGAAAAAAGGGAACACATTATAATTGTTGTGGCTGCCTCAGGCTGTGATGTGTGTGTTGCCATTGTAGGGAGATCGAGGATTGACAGGGGCGAAGGGTGACCGAGGGAATGATGGCTTGCCAGGAGCTGTGGGGACGGACGGCCGGCCGGGCCTCCCAGGACCTCCGGGGCAGGCCGTCGTCAATGGCACCAATGTCCCGGGAGCTCCTGGGCCGGCAGGGCCTCCAGGACAACCGGTGAGTATGACTGGAACTATCTGTAGCCTTCTCGTAGTTGTGATCATTTGGTCAGCGTGCAAGTGTGCACTGTAGGTTTTACTTGAGATGAGCAAAATACTGCTGCTGCAAAGTAAACAATTTTTATGTCTCAAAATTGTTTTGTCTGTTCTGAAACCATAACTTTGGAATTAACATTTCCTTTGTTTTATATACATGGGTAATGTTTTGAAATATCATTATAAAAAGGAGACGGAAAACACAAGTACTCACAGGGTGGTACTCATGGATAGACACACATCCAAAAGTCAGGCAAGTACTATACATTTTTCATGCGACCATGTATCTGCTTGGAAATTGTACTTGTCCGACTTTTGTATGTTTGTGTCTATCCATGAGTGGAGAGTGTATTGGAGATATATGGGTGGATGTTAACATCGAGGTCTTGCAAGCCGATGAGGGCAAAGCGAAGTGAGTGTGGAGCAGTGCCAGAATGCAAGGACGGGGGAAATGGGAGATACCAGAGAAAACCTGCCAACCAGCAACATCATCTGGCACGGTTCCCACATGCAAAAATCCAAGAGCAACTCAGCCAGGAATCAAACCCGATTTGCCTAGGTGGGCGACAAGCAGTCTGACCACTAAACCACCGCAGCCCCTCTATCCACGAGTACCACCCCGTGAGTACTTGTTTACTCTGTCTCCTTTTTATAATGTAATTAGTTGCATAGCGACTTATTCTCTTAATATGTTTTGAAAAATCATTGCACTTTTCTGACTTGAGTTCTAATACAAGATTAAAGTCGAGTTATAAAAAAAATTATATTTTACATAAGCACCTGAACATATGTTTCTACACACAATTTGATCATTTCTGCTGGTGATTTGTGTCACTAGTGTTGAATACATGCACAGTAAACAAAAGTAAGTCTGCCCTATCTATATCTTTAATTTGGTGGATGATTCGTATATAAGCACATCTAACTGTAAATCCACTTGGTGCTTCTGCCTTGGGTAGGGTGGCAATGAAAGACAGGAAGTTGGTGTCATGAGGAGCCAGTGTCCTTACTCAAACGATACATCTGTCGTTCCCAGCCAGACATGGTGGTAGAGCAGTGGAAGAATGATGGCGGAGAAGGAAAGGGGAGCATCTTGAGAAGGCCACACCATGGCATTGTCTGCCACTCTTCTCGTGAGAACCCCAGATGGAATTTTTCTGCTCCGCAGAGATCTGCAATCCCAGCAGTGTGAGGCCACAGACTAAGCCACTAAGTCAACCACGCATCCCCTATGGTTTTTTTTAATAGTTAATTTGTTGAAAACTGCTCAGTTCTTCCAGCCAGCATAATCTAAAATTAACAAAAATTCCATGGTATTAATAACTTGTTTCTACGCATCAATCAAGTGGCATTGTTAAATTCCATGGCACAAATAACTTGTTTCTATGCATCAATCAAGTGACATTGTTAAATTCCATGGCATAAATAACTTGTTTCTACGCGTCAATCAAGTGACATTGTTAAATTCCATGGTATAAATAACTTGTTTCTACACATCAACCAAGTGACATTGTTAATTTCCATGGCATAAATAACTTGTTTCTATGCGTCAATCAAGTGACATTGTTAAATTCCATGGCATAAATAACTTGTTTCTACGCGTTAATCAAGTGACATTGTTAAATTCCATGGCATAAATAACTTGTTTCTATGCGTCAATCAAGTGACATTGTTAAATTCCATGGCATAAATAACTTGTTTCTACGCATCAATCAAGTGACATTGTTAAATTCCATGGCATAAATAACTTGTTTCTACGCGTCAATCAAGTGACATTGTTAAATTCCATGGCATAAATAACTTGTTTCTACGCGTCAATCAAGTGACATTGTTAAATTCCATGGCATAAATAACTTGTTTCTACGCATCAATCAAGTGACATTGTTAAATTCCATGGCATAAATAACTTGTTTCTGCGCGTCAATCAAGTGACATTGTTAAATTCCATGGCATAAATAACTTGTTTCTACGCGTCAATCAAGTGACATTGTTAAATTCCATGGCATAAATAACTTGTTTCTATGCGTCAATCAAGTGACATTGTTAAATTCCATGGCATAAATAACTTGTTTCTACGCATCAATCAAGTGACATTGTTAAATTCCATGGCATAAATAACTTGTTTCCACGCATCAATCAAGTGACATTGTTAAACTCCATGGCATAAATAACTTGTTTCTACGCATCAATCAAGTGACATTGTTAAATTCCATGGCATAAATAGCTTGTTTCTACGCATCAATCAAGTGACATTGTTAAATTCCATGGCATAAATAGCTTGTTTCTACGCATCAATCAAGTGACATTGTTAAATTCCATGGCATAAATAACTTGTTTCTACGCATCAATCAAGTGACGTTAAATTCCATGGCAAAATAACTTGTTTCTACGCGTCAATCAAGTGACATTGTTAAATTCCATGGCATAAATAACTTGTTTCTACACATCAATCAAGTGACATTGTTAAATTCCATGGCATAAATAACTTGTTTCTACGCGTCAATCAAGTGACATTGTTAAATTCCATGGCACAAATAACTTGTTTCTAGCGTCAATTAAGTGACATTGTTAAATTCCATGGCATAAATAACTTGTTTCTACGCGTCAATCAAGTGACATTGTTAAATTCCATGGCATAAATAACTTGTTTCTACACATCAATCAAGTGACATTGTTAAATTCCATGGCATCAATAACTTGTTTCTATGCATCAATCAAGTGACATTGTTAAATTCCATGGCATAAATAACTTGTTTCTACGCATCAATCAAGTGACATTGTTAAATTCCATGGCACAAATAACTTGTTTCTACACATCAATCAAGTGACATTGTTAAATTCCATGGCATAAATAACATGTTTCTACGCATCAATCAAGTGACATTGTTAAATTCCATGGCATAAATAACTTGTTTCTGCGCGTCAATCAAGTGACATTGTTAAATTCCATGGCATAAATAACTTGTTTCTACGCATCAATCAAGTGACATTGTTAAATTCCATGGCATAAATAACTTGTTTCTACGCATCAGTCAAGTGACATTGTTAAATTACATGGCATAAATAACTTGTTTCTACGCGTCAATCAAGTGACATTGTTAAATTCCATGGCATAAATAACTTGTTTCTACGCATCAATCAAGTGACATTGTTAAATTCCATGGCACAAATAACTTGTTTCTACACATCAATCAAGTGACATTGTTAAATTCCATGGCACAAATAACTTGTTTCTACGCGTCAATTAAGTGACATTGTTAAATTCCATGGCATAAATAACTTGTTTCTACGCGTCAATCAAGTGACATTGTTAAATTCCATGGCATAAATAACTTGTTTCTACACATCAATCAAGTGACATTGTTAAATTCCATGGCATAAATAACTCGTTTCTACGCATCAGTCAAGTGACATTGTTAAATTCCATGGCATAAATAACTTGTTTCTACGCGTCAATCAAGTGACATTGTTAAATTCCATGGCAAAATAACTTGTTTCTATGCATCAATCAAGTGACATTGTTAAATTCCATGGCAAAATAACTTGTTTCTACGCATCAATCAAGTGACATTGTTAAATTCCATGGCAAAATAACTTGTTTCTACGCATCAATCAAGTGACATTGTTAAATTCCATGGCATAAATAACTTGTTTCTATGCGTCAATCAAGTGACATTGTTAAATTCCATGGCATAAATAACTTGTTTCTACGCGTCAATCAAGTGACATTGTTAAATTCCATGGCATAAATAACTTGTTTCAACACATCAATCAAGTGACATTGTTAAATTCCATGGCATAAATAACTTGTTTCTACGCATCAGTCAAGTGACATTGTTAAATTCCATGGCATAAATAACTTGTTTCTACGCATCAATCAAGTGACATTGTTAAATTCCATGGCATAAATAACTTGTTTCTACACATCAATTAAGTGACATTGTTAAATTCCATGGCATAAATAACTTGTTTCTACGCATCAATCAAGTGACATTGTTAAATTCTTACAAACATAAGTCTGACACTGTTAGTGCCATGTGTTGCTAAAGGAACCAATTTCGGTGGGCACTGTTATATCGCCCGAATATCACTAAATATATTATAGTTGTTGGGTCAACACTGCAATGTTAAGATAAGTATTGCAATGGGCAGGAATTTTTCGACACCGATTTATAAAACTGTCACATTTATTTTTGTTTGCCTTCTTGTTGTAAACATCCTAGAGGACTTGAAATAGTAAATATGGAATATTATTGCTTAACTCAGTCAAAATGTAAAAATTGTTATTTCAGGCAGAGACAGCTGTCAGTGGGAGTAATTTGGGTGGGGGGGGGGGGGGAGGGAGGGGAGAATAGAAGCGCAGATATGTAAAGGATTTTTACATACAGTATAGTATATTTTCTTATATGTTAACCTGAGGTGCATCTATTACTTTATATGCTACAAGCATAAAAGCAGTTAAATTATTATTTTCGAAATTTAACAGTTTCTGTCTTCTAGTCTACAAATATTTTCCCCATCCATATCAGGAATATGAGGAGAGAGTAAAATTATGTAAACTGCTTTTTCTTGCATAGTTTAGCCAATATTTCCTAGTTTGGACAATACTTAAGAAGCTGAGAACCCCAACACACTTCGAACTACTGAATATTGATAGTATTTCTACATTTAAAACTATGGTTGGTTTGACACAATAGGAGGTACAATTTTACAAAGGACGACTGGTTTCACAAAATGGGAAGTATGATTTTACATGTCTTAATGAAATTGTATTTGGATGTAGCAGCTTTGCTATATCTGTGGAAGAGTTTGTCAAGACAAATTTGGACAATACAGTTCTGGGTTTTAATTCCAAGTAAGCTGCAAATGTGTATGCCTTCTTTAGATGTAAATGTGCGAGCAAATATTGACTCCAATCAGAATCAAGCAAAAATCTAGAATTAGGTATTAGATTACAGCTGTCAAATGTTATTACACTTTTTGATGACACACACAACACGCGTTACGTCACATTTGAGAAGGAAGACAGTTATCAAAGACACTGATACATAATTTGCGCAGTTGTTTTTTAGCTGGAGGAGGGAATTCAAAATACTTTATTCAATCATAAATTTTATACTACTGACGTGTGCTCCTATCTCGTGGGATAGTGGTTAAGGCACTAACTACCCCCCCCTCCACAAGTTCCTAAAGTGATCCTAATGCGACATGTTAGTGTTTATACTGGCCCGGTGTGTCGTCGTAGATTCTGTGGGAGGCCGCTTAGTGGGAGGATACCGTCAGAAGAGAGGGGAATCAAACCCCAGAGTAAGGCGAAACGAGATTGTTTTCCGGTTCAATCTTCCTCACTACTAAGATTGCCAAGAGACAGGACACCAGTTGTCCCATGGTGTATCAGATGTGAGGGGGATTTAAATGATAGTGCTGGTGGGGGTGGGTGATCTGGCAGGAGAGATTGGTGCTATTCGCAGTGGTCGCCCAGGCTGACGTGCGGGAATGAAGTTCGCAGGGGGAGAAAACTATGCAGGGCTTGGGGACTACCTTTGGCAGGAGTTGAACCTGTACCGTCTTCCCCGAAGCCAACTTGATCAAACACGAATTCTGCTCATCCTTCGACGGATCTACCTCGGATGCGGCAACACATACTGCCGGCAGTGGAGTCTCCTGTCGGATAGGACGTGTCAGTTCTGGACCATATTCCGGCCAACAAGCACCTAAATAAGCATTTAAAGGCGACCAATGATCGAGAGCGATGAATGGTAAAATAGGCCACGGCACCAACTTGGGTTCATCAGGCGGAAGGCTGACCTCACTGGTGACTTCAACATCGACCGGAGTTCTTAATGATCTTTGTAAAGCTCAGCGTTCCCTGCGCCGAGCACGACACTTAAGTCCACCCTTCTTGCTGTGCATTGAACCAGCCTTCTCACCTTTCCGCAGACGATGGTCCTTCGGGTTGTTTCTTGGTCATTCACACCCAAGGCCCTGACGTACAGATTTGCAGTCCGGTATTAGGATGCCACCGAGGGTAGGCGAGGATGCACCGGAAACCCAGGAGCTGCTGCTTGTCTTATGCAGATTCTAAGCTTTCTGCAAGCTCTGTCTCCTGTGGAGTTTGGCACACCTCACGGCTATTCCTCAGCGGGGTTTTGCTTTTACACCCGTTGCAAGATTTACTGACATACAAAAAGAATATTAAAACAATTGCGATCCAGGAACTAAATTTAAAATGACGGTAAGCAAAAACAATTTAATTTCACGTAAAATTTATTACGTTACTAGGAAAATGGGAAAATCCCAGTTATATTATAAACTGGCTAAACAATTTATAAAACAAGTTACACAAGTGAACAGGCGAAGGTGAACTGGATAAAAATAATAATAAAAATAATTAGATTTGAAATTTATGTACAGTGCGCTCTTTATAGCATCTCCAAATTTACGGGGTTTGTCCAGAAGGGTAAATTACGTTGCGACAACCTGCCACCACGGAGTCAAGGAATTTCACTGGGGTAAAGGGTTGCAGGGTACAGGACATTGGGTTACCTCTGGAGTCGAACCGTTCTTGCGGTCGACTGGTGCAGTTGTGGACGAGCCTTCTTCAAGCTGCAGGGATAGTGCAGTCTTCTCAGTCAGCAGAGGTGGTTGAAACCATGTTGCAGGCTGCTGGAGAGGCTGAGCTGTGTCACACACTGAGAAGAGATGAGAGAGGTCTTCCACAGACCAGGGAGTGCTCACTGACCTACGCAGCCGGTGAACCCGGCATCTCTGCCAGGGAGTGCGCTTGGACTTCCTTATATAGTGAAAAACCCCTTGGTCAGCGATCTTCTGAGGGTGCGGGGTAGAGTAGCCTTCCAGCACAGGGGTAGATTTAGCAGGGTTGTGGTAGTGCCGCTCATTTCTTATCTCGCTGTGTGGAGGCGACGACTAATTTAAACGCCTCGTCCTGAGGTTGGCGGTATGTGACGTCACAGGGCAGCAAAGGTGCTGCTATCTCGTGTTGTCGCAGTAACTTCTTCCACAGCTAAATGTAGGGTAGCGGTTCGTCAAAAATATTTTATTTATTCACGGGGGTGGCATGGCGTATACATGCCGGGTCCTGGGTGGGCCGTACATTTCACAATTAATCACGTTAAGTGGAGTTCATTTGGCTGGTACGTGAAATTACTTAGCCACTGTTTATGACTTGCCTCAAGCTCTCGTCGGCTCGTGATGGGGCGAAGTCGCCTGTAGAGAGCGCAAGTGCGCTGCGCAGCATGTTGGTATGCATCACTACATAGAATTTTTGTTTTGGTAAACATTCATGTTCTCTGATTATATTAAATATTGTTTTCATTTTAGTTATATTGCACTTTTATTTTAATATTTTTTGCTGTTTTCTGTAACTGCAAATAGTTTGTAAAAATATGGTGTTGGTTGTCTCTGCACTCAAATCTGCAATGGAAGAAGAGTGGTCATGTGAACAATTTATTGGCTCACTCAGGAGCATTTTTTGCATTGCTCTTGGCTAATGGGTTTTCTCTGTGTTTCCATGTTTACCTTACTGTTGCATTCCCTTACAACTCCATAGTACGGTCCTATTGCATCTCATGCTTCAGGGACAATGATTGCTTAGGAACACTATAAAAATTTTTAAAAAGAAGTTTTTCTTTGCCTACGAGAGATATTACTAATTGGGGGCTCACTCTACATCAGGGCCATTCAATTAGTGGCCCACCATGTGGCACACCATACTCGTCAGACTGGTCTACGAGCTAAATATTTTATCAACAGTGCTCTTTTTTTTTTTTAAATTTACTTTTGAATACAGTTCCCTAATTTTTCATTAACTGTAACTACCAGTAGCGTAACTTGTAACAATATTATATATTATTCATTTATTACATCTTTTTGTATTTAAAATGTCTATGTATAAGAACCCACAACTTTGTAACAAGTGATATTGTAGGAATAGCCTGCTAGGCTACTAATTATATTTTAAAAAGGAGACAGAAAACACAAGCACTCACATGGTGGGATTTGTGGATAGACACACACACACACACACACATACATAAAAGTCCAACGAACTCATTTTTTCCACATGGAGGCGCATCCAGCTTCTTCAGGCGCCACCTGTTCGCCTGACTTTTATGTGTGTGTGTTCTGTCCATGAGTACCACTCTGTGAGTTCTTGCTTCTGTCTCTTTTTAAGATTGTAATTTGTAACAAATGAATGTGACTTGTCAATCATTGTAAGTGGCCCAACAAGAAAACTAATTGAATAGCCCTGCGAAAATTGGCTTCCTAGGGTTGTGCAAATGTGATTTTTTTCTTGCGAAATGAAAACGAAAGATATATTATGTTCTTTCATAAAACTAAAACGAAAATGAAAGATATCATTAGAGCTCAACCTTAATGAAAGCATAACGCATTTCATAAGAATATAGCAGATTATTCATTATAACAAATTTGTTTAAAAATCACACTAAAAGTCTAGGATATGGAGTATTTACCCCAGGGGATTTTTCCTACATTTAAAGTTTTGTTTCGTGCAGTTACTTCAGTAATGAAATAATGAAAACAAACTAGATTATTTACAGGCAAAATTTCTCTTTGCTGGTGCACTAAATGAATATTCATTTAACACCCAAAAATTCCTCGAAATCGAGATTTTTCATTTTGTTCTGACTTTCGGTAACCAAATATCTTACTGAAATGAAAATGAAAGGTGTCATTTTTCGTTTTCATTTTGGTATACGGAATATTCGCACGACCCTACTTGATTGTGCTTTTAAAGGTGCAAAGTGAGTATCGAACATACAGCCGCAGTGATTGAGTGCGTGTGTTGCAGGGAGCGCCTGGGCCAGCGGGACCAGAGGGGCCAGCCGGGAGGAGGGGTCTCCCAGGGGAGCTGGGGGAAAGAGGGGCCCCGGCAGGGATGGCAGCAACGGAGAGAAGGGCCTGAAGGGTGACAGTGGAGAACCTGGACTGCCCGGCGAGAGGGGACTTCTCGGGCCGGTGGTGAGTCCAACATACTGTATCGTTCTCGAGTCTTGGAAAACCATTGTGCAGTTGGTGTAGCAGTCCGAGTGAATCTGCACAAAGGCAAATAATTCACCTAAATTTACACGACTATAGGATCAATTTCTACTTCCCTCTCTCAGAGCCTGAACAACAAAAATATATGATGCAACAAGACAATATATCCTTGCATCTTTGCTGATTGTAGCGCCCAAGTATGTGGCAGAAGAGAGTGTGACTGATGAAATCATACTAAAGAGAGCATCTTCAACTGGCAAATCAATACAGTGTAGCTGTTTCGTTAATACCATTCTGTAGACAAATTACATACTATTAAAAAATCACACATTGGTGCAATTGAAATAAAACACGGTTCATTCTTTGTTTATGTAATTTTGATAATTAATTAATTTAAGTAACTAGTCAAAAGCTACTAAAGTCTGTTCACGGTAAAGTGAGAACTTTTGAGGCCTTAGTTACTTTTTTCTATCAGCCATTTTTTATACTTCCAGCACTTTCTAATATAACTATTGCCATGTAAGTAATAAACACAGTGTATATATTTCCCTGGACTCAAAGTCAACCTTTAAGGCTACAATAAGATATATTTATTGACTATTATTCCAAATGAGAGGGCTTCAAAAAGTGCTCGTTTTACCATGAATAGTCATAGATTTGAATTTTACATTATATTAACTGATGTAGGTAGTTAATGTCAGCTTAAAAAAAAAAAAAAAAAAACCTGAAAAAGTTTTTTAGCAACAGGAGTTTCTTAGAAGCTAAGTTTTTATCATCTACCATTAAACATTACAACATGTTTATTTGTGTTCCACAGTGTGCCATCATGGGGGGGGAGTACAGTGATTACACAATTTCCACACATTTTCATAGGTACACTCTCAATGCTCAATACTATCATGTTGGGTGCAAAGGATCCCAAATCCAACAGACTTGCCTCATTAAAACGTTGCAGGGGTAACTAATTGATTTGTTTTTGTTGATTTTTTTATGTCATACACATAAAAATTACATTTTTATTCACAGAATGTTTATTGCTAGTTAAATCTGTGGCTGATAGAACTATTTCCTCTTAATGTCTGTGAAGGGTGATGCATGATGCATTTTGTACATTGGGAATGCGCACTCTACTCCATGATTTCACCCACTCTACAAGCACGCCGCTCATTTAGGGCTAGTCATCACTCCTAAACCGTACACAGGGTTATGTGACTACAGACATATGGCTGTAAATTGTACTGTCTACTCAGAAAATCCCAAAAAACAGTCATGCTGTCGCCTTACCTCCGACATGGGCTTTTACTGTTGGCTGAGACATCAGTACCTTCTAGGAAGGCCAAGCCAGTTCCACAGCTTGCCACTGGAGGGCAGCACCCAGTCTACTCTAGCAGTAGCAAGCCTCCAGCCTCTTGCCGAGGCGATAAGGAATGCCAATGCAGAGGCGATACGAAATGAAAGGCATCCCTTCAGACCAAGAATATTCAACCCCTGCAGAGAGAGGTTAGCAACCCCGCACTACTCTGACGACCTTCAAGTTTGGAAATTTGGTATAAAAGGAGCAGCCAACCCTGGCTCTGGGCAGTCACTGTGCCCTCCAGCTTGCAAAGGCCAGAGGTAAGCAGTAGTGGTAAGTGGTAGCCAACCCTCTCTCTCAGTTTGCGAAGGCCAGAGAACTTTCTTAAGATCGCAAACCACTAGACCACTTCGCGAATGAACTTCGGAAGTCGATGCCAGTCAGTCGCCATGTCAACAGTCTCCAGGGTAAGTGGTTAACAACCCTTCTCTCCTAGATTGCGAAGGCCGGAGAACCTATTTTAAGAGCGCTGACCACTAGGGTTCTTCGCGAACGTGTTTCAGAAGGCGGATCCTGAGACTCTCCATTTCGCAGCTACTGTCAGTCGTCACCCCGCAAACTCCACCACTGCTGGTCAAATCACCAGGAGGCTCCCAAAGACATCCCCCTGCTTCGTCCACCCAAATGGTAAACCTCCAGTGATTCACGTGGTAGGTCACGCAGATGTCCCTTCTGGGCCTCTGGTAACCCATTGGACAGTGTGGTTACTTCACTTACTCTTCAGGTAATTGAGTTAGAAAAGGTTCCTTACGAACACAGCCCCATCAGACTAGGTACCTTTGATTATTTCATTATTAATTACTTTACTTAGAACGCATGTATTATCTCACCTAGCTCTTGCGCAGGCTGCCTTTGCTTGTTTTAATGATAGATAGCTTCCTTAAAGTTATTCAGGAGTTAGTAAGGCATCACCGTGTTTTTCATAATACGTACAGTAAAATACTTTTATTTTACCCTATTCTTGAGAGCGTCATTTTAACGTAACTTGTGTAACCCTTGTTCCTAGGCTTTTTAATATGTCTTACGTAAGTTTAACTAAACTGTTTCCACTTCAGAAACGTAAGGGAAAATTATCTGCCTTGGGGAAAACCTGGTATCCATGAATAAACCGCTACGGTGTAGTACACCCACACATTAAGAGGCAAAAAGAGTTCTGCCAACAGGCAGACCTTCGGCTGCACCCAAAGCACTAGTAACTCAAACCTTCTAAGAGATACGACCAGACAGGTTGTTCAGTTCATTTCCCAGCTTACAATGGTCAGAAAAGGACTAGCATCATCCAGGCCTGATTGACCTCTTGTTGGTTACTCACCCAGGGCTCAGTAATCTGTGCCACATCTTAGTTCAGTCCCAACTTGCAAAGACTGGAGTAGAACTTGCAGTACTCCGAGTTGACCAACCTCCAGCGGATATCCCTCCCAGGACATCAGTTATTTGACCTACCCTCCGATCCATCCCATCTTGCAAAGACCAGACGTTGGTAACATCGGTTAGTAAACTGTGTCCTGGAAGCACCTTAAGGCAGCCTTTTAACAACTACATTTTTACGAGCAGAAGACAGAGTTTAAATGCCTTACGCCAAGCGGAGTAGTTTAAGTAAGCAACGTAGAAAGGCCCTGCGGGCAGCTGTAAGAGAACTACTTATATTAACGCCACTGAACACCACCACAGATATTAATGACACTCCTCAACCTGGGCAAGCCTTTGTACCTCTATTTGGCCCACCAATACGAACTGCCCCCGGTGAATATACTGCTGTCAAAGCCATACGATAGGGAGGTGAGACTCTCCTGGGGCTTGATTGGCCGTGTGGCACAGATTAGATTAACCAGAGCCTCAGTAAACAGACATCTCCCCAGATACGAACCCCGTGTCTCCCTGCCTCCGCGAGCCAGCAGCTACATCACCACCCACCTGTAGAGTGAACACGGCAGCCGGAAAGATCATCCACCTTCGACTTTAAAACCAAGTACTGAAACGTCAAAAAGTTATCTCTTTAATCCTGGATTTCGCGCCCTCTAGCCAACCTACTCGACCAACCCTCTATAAAGGCTGAGCTTCACAGGAACTTAAGGTCCCTGCCTGAAACCCATCAATGCTCCCCGTGAAAGTGGTGTCCCTCAAGCCAAGGTCTTCCTACTAGGAAATGTACTAGGTCAAGTTTATTTTGGGGTTTAAGTCCCTCGCATCTTTGGTCGCCACTAGAATAAAGAAATCCCAACAGAAAGCCAGTCAGCACTACTAACATGGTTAACTCCCGACCTAGCTTGGCATCATCTTTAGAGTTTTGCACCTCATTACATGTTCCTCTAGGAACAAATTATATTGTGGACCAGAGACCAAAAAATACCCAGACAGGGTGGACGCATCAAGGGTAAACAGAACCTGAATTGACCCATCTGTGGAAATTTGTAGAAAATGCATACTTTGGGGACGGCAGGAAGAGGTACTCTAAGGATATTTACTAGCTGCTGCAGCTGTGAGATTTACCATGTTAAAAATGTTTGACTTTTCTAAAGTTACATGTTAGTGAAGGTGAGAGCACACTATTGTCCATCCATAGCAGTATTGTACATCATATTTTCTGGAATTCAATATTCATACATGTGTGTGTGCGTCTCAAAATGATTATTTTACATGAAATAATGTGCAAATTTTCAATGTAATTTTAATGTACAGGTTTTTTCTGTAAACCAAAGTGATGCACTGTCATGCCAAAAGTCATGTAATAGCAGTGCATGTGTAGAGGTAATAGTCAGTGGCGTCATTGTATCGTTATGTCTTGGGAGTGGCCTGGCCCGTATCTGCTGTACTCTGACATGGCAGGAGTGTGTGTGTGTACTGGTCTTGGGATTGCACTACAGCCCTTCATGGGCTTCCTGTATCCCCACAACTATGAGATATTTCAGTAGGATAATGCACCGTATCATCAACCAAAGTTGTCCAGAATTGATTCGAGGGGAGCTCTGTGGAGAGTTTCAACAACTGACATGGCCACCTCATTTGCCTGATACAAACTGCATCTAGAATTTACGGAACATGCTGGGAGGTCCATATGCACCCAAGATCCTGCACTTACAAATAGCAGGCAACTGTGGGTAGCTATCCAGGGGGCATGGGTCAATATCTCACCACAGGTGTTTTGTCCACTTGTGAAATTGATACCACGATGAGTGCTGCACTTTGCTGGGCTAGAAGAGGGCCTACACTATACTAGACCCGTATCCCATGACTTTTGGCATGTCAGTGTATGTAGCAGTGGTTCTCAAGCTGTGGTCCTGGTATTTCGTTAGATCCTGTATGGTCCTTGAAACTTTATGAATAAGCCTAGCTTTACCTCTCGATAATTCTGGTCTCAGCACTACAAAAATACGTAAAACCATAGGACACACTGCATTTAAGCATGAAAAGCCATTGTCAAAATCCTCTATCTCATGGCACGCCAATTTTGGAGGATTAACTGCTACCTGAGTAAAAATTATGAACAGAAGCCTGTAGTAATGTTGTGCTTGTAAACAAACTTAAACACGGAACTAGCAGTGTCACATATTTATGGTATTTGTGGTCCTAGGTTTTAAATTGAAGACAATCCCAAATTGTAGATGACCTCTTTATTCGTACTATTCCTTTTCTGTCAAAAAACCTCATCTTCCTTTCGGCCAAATTAGCATTGCAGACACACACTCATGTACATGTGCACACACACGTGCACACACACACGCCACTCATGTTGGCCAGGGATCCAGCGGGCCGTAACTCACTAGGACCCATGCATGAGACGCACGAATGCGCGTGCCCGATGCAGGAGCGGAGCAGCAGTGATCTGCCTCCCGAGCGGAGCAGTGAGTGCAACATGACTCGTATTTACAACGTCACCTTATATTCATGTGTTTGATTGATGTTGAACCAGCTTGAGCATGAGTGTAGAGCTGCTCCTGACATAGCATGTGGATATGTGTAGGGTCCAGCAGGTACCCCGGGCCTGCCCGGCCGACAGGTGGATGGAGAGCTGCTCCTGACATAGCATGTGGATATGTGTAGGGTCCAGCAGGTACCCCGGGCCTGCCCGGCCGACAGGTGGATGGAGAGACGCTCCCGGGTCCTCCTGGTCTCCCAGGAACAGCAGGAGAACCAGGGCTGCCAGGTCCCTCTGGTCCTAAAGGCAGCAAGGGTTCCCAAGGCGACAGAGGAGAAACTGGGCAGAGGGGAGATGAAGGTACTGGTTCCTGCATTATTCTAGACGTTGCTTGTAACTTTGCATCAAAATAGAAAGATGCCTTTTGTCTCAAATTTGCTTATTTGTATGGACAGGAAAATTCATTAAGTACTGTGACATAGACTATATTTTAATGTCCATAAAATTAGTATTTTTTAAAACTTCGAGCAGGACACGTGAAACATGTGCAAATTAAATCTCTAGAAGCAGTTGACCATCGTGAAACCATTCTGATAAATGAAAAGGTTGTACAAGTATATAAACTTTCGAAAAATTGAATGCATGTTTTGACACGAAAATGTGTTTACATAAAATGCCAAATAATATTTTCTATTTTAGAAATGCCTTACGTGTATATTCTGCAGTTCAAAATATGTATACAGCTTCTTGCAGGGAAAGAGAATTAATGAAGGCTAAGGTGCCTGGCTACATGGTGAGCAAATTGCATTGAACAGTGTTTGACATACATATACTCAACAGAAACTACTGTGTGTTCTTGGTTTTTGGATTGTATATTCATGGTAAAGTAGCAGCAGCAGCTATGTCTTCCGAAATGTCAGGACAAAACACGACTATGATGTGGTTACAACACAGAGACCAAGAACATGCAGACAACAGCTGTGAAAGCCTGAAGACTTTATCCAGAAATAACTGTACACATTTACATCACACTAGTCCAGAATACAAATTTGTAGGGTTATGCTAGTGCAACTTTTTCTCTTATAAAATGAAAACAAAATATATCTTACGAACTTTGGTGAAATTGAAACTAAAATAAACTATATTTTCATAATTTCTTAATGAAAGTTAAACACGATACATAATTTTTAGCAAGGTACTCATTATAACAAATTCATTGCAAAACTAAATTAAAAAAGATGTACAATATCAATATGTAGTAATTACCACAAGGGTTCTTGCCAATATTTCAATTTCCATTTTATGTATAGTTTAGTTATAAAATGTATGTTTAGTTATAAAATAATGAAAACTTATGCATGACGCGTTTCTGCGTATTGGACATGTGCACTCTATTTTACGACTTCGCCCCAAGTCATTTTCCAGCAGCATGACTACAGACACGTGGTTAGTAATTAAATTGTAGTGTTGGCTCAAAGCCGTTATGCTGTCTCCCTTAACCTCAATGAGGGGATTTTACTATTCGACGAGCCGTCGACACCCTGCAAAACAAGTTCCACGCATTGCTACAAAGGAGCAGCACTTCTGCCAGTGGAACGTCATAGCCTCCAGACCCTCATGCAGAGGTGGTAGCACAGTCAATGCCTCAGCTGCAGGCAATAAGGAAAGGGCCACGCTGGCCCAGCACTCGAAATTTCATCACCCTCTGGGAGAGGCGATAAAATTCCAGGATAGGGGCTTTTTTGGGTGGAAAAAAATTTCGGAAAGTGGTATAATTCCACTCTACTATTTACACAGAACAGAAATTTACTAGGAGCATCAAGATATTATCAATAGAAAGCCCAAAAACTATAGTGGGGAAGGCTATGAAGATCAGGGAAAATGTGGGGTAAAACAAATGAAAATATGTACATAATCGTAATATTTATTTACAAAAATACATGAAATCGCGAAAAAAAAACTTAACCTAGCAATACCTACATTGACACTATTAGCAATAAAAGCTACAAATATGATAGTGGGGAGGGCTATGAAGAGCAGGGAAATAGATGGGTAAAACAAATAAAAAATATGTATATTTACATGATAAAATTTTACCCCGCATTTTCCCTCCAGTTCATAACATAAGTTACAGATTCGATGGGGGAGAGGAGGGGGGTCCTCTCCCCCATCGAATCTGTAACTTATATTGGTAACATTGTCAATTTAGGTATTGTTCAATTACATATGTTTGCAATTATGAGTGTTTTTGTGATAAAATATAATAATGCTATCACGAATATCACAAAAATACATAAAGTTGCAAAATGACCTAACAAAAAAATACCTCAATTCACAATATTATCAACACACATTATTTCTCAGTGCAAATGGACTACACTTGAAAATCATTTCTGGGGAAACTCAAAGCTTCACTGATGTTTGATGCTTTACGTCACCACCCAAAAAAAATTGCCGGCGAGTTTAAATCACAGTTTTGGGGATTTACTCCCCTGCTGGCGCTGGGACTGTTCACAGTTTTGGGGATTTACTCCCCTGCTGGCGCTGGGACTGTGGCTCGGTGCATAATTTTAGACTATGCTTGTACAGCATTTCTTCCTGTGAGGGGGCTATGCTTGAATATCATATGTTATCACAGTAACATTTAGGTGTGTGTGTGTGTGTGAGTGTGTATTGATAATATTGTGAATTTAGGTATTGTCTGATTAGGTAGTTTTGCAATTTAATGTATTTTCATGATATTCCTAAAATAATCGTACTATTTTATTACAAAACCACATTTAATTCCCCAAAGATGTAACTGAACAGCACCTAAATTGACAATATTACCAATACATGTTACAAATACAATAGTGGGGAGGGCTATGAACTGGAGGTAATTTGTGTGGTACCTCCAATTTTATCATGAAAACTTACATATTTTGCACTTGTTGTAGCCCACAATTTCTCTGATGTACATAGCCCTCGCCACTATCGTATTTGTAGCTTGTATTGGTAAAACTGTCACTTCAGGTATTGTGCAATTTAAGGCTTTTACATAATTAAATACATATTATTCACTCGTTTTACCATGCAATTAACACAACCATGCGCAATACTACACACTTAATTTCACATCTAAAATTTAAAATTACTCACCAAATCAGTACGTCGTAAATGATTAACCATGACACATGGTGTATTCAATTTGTCAATTCTCTATAGACACTCAAAATACCAAACACAAAATATTTTAACTTTTCCAATAAATCTAATTCACAAAAACACTCATAATTCCGCACAATTATTGTATTCACAAGTCAGACAGACTGAAACGCAGTACAACATGCCAAATAGCACTTTTACAATAAAACCTTCCACACTGTCCACCATCAAACCTTACAAAAATGCCGGACAGAACCACAATGCACCTGTAACGTGTACCAATTTTGATGCACATTTGTTTCCTGTCTCTTGTCCATTATTGGTCAACGTGTATCATAAAGTAAGATGGCATTTTACGCACCTGTTTATAAACACTGTCTCTTAATGTCGTTTCGTATTATATACCATATGTATATTTGTTCTACTAGTAATACTGACACATGTCGCACTCCTACGCATTGCACATGACATTCTGTACTTTTTGACTTTGTCCCACCATTGAGCAAATAATCGCATTTGGACAAGTCACATGCCGGCAGGCAATGAATCCCGTGCCTACAGGGTTGATCCCAGCTCAGAGGACAATTACAGACACTTGGATAAATTATTAAAATTGTACTGCCCAATCAAAAGCAGATATGCGGTCGTCCACCTACGCCAGAGAAAATGTTTTATCCACCAAGACACCGACACGCTGGAGCAAGAGAAACTAGTTGGAAGGGATGCTGCTGGAGGGCAGCACCCTTTCGGCAGATGTCGTCACTACTGCCTGAGCCTCATGGAGAGGCGGTTTATATTCATCAGCCTCTAGACAAGGAAATAAGAAATGGTGGCACAGTCCACAACCCTAATATAAACCACCCCTGTGAGACGAGGTTAGCTATCCCTGCACCCCTCGGGCAGCCTACAAGCAGAAGATTTCTGTATATAAGGAGATGCTAAAATGCAGCTGGACAGTTCCGTCTGCCCTCCGACCTGAACAAGGTCGAGGGGCTCCAGTCTGCATAAGACTCTCCAGCTGGTGCTCAGGCAAGAAGCCCCAACAGGGAAGTGACTACAAGCCCGACCAAAAAGGTTGTAAAAGTTCTCCTTTTCGCCAACCAAGAAGCACACGGAGAAAACCCAGCTGGAGAATTGAAAGGTCTCTCACGACGCTCAACGCCGTCAGCCATCAACAATGACTCCAACAGCCGAAGGTATCATGATGCCATCACCTGTTCCATTCTCCGTGAGTTACATCCTTCAAACTCCGCAGTAGCAGGTCATACCATCGCGTCGTCCCTTCTGGACTTTCACCCCTCTAATTGCAAAGCAATTAACATCTTAGAAATTTTAATTTTATTTTATTCTCATCCACAAGTTTCACCTATCGTAATCTTAAAGATCTGCGAAATTTAATATTATTTATTTGTACAGAGCTACCCATCCCCCTGTGTTTACAACATATTAAATAAATACACTTGTGTTAAAAATTGAATCACCCCATTATTCTGTTATTTTATCCCCATCACATGATTTATTAATAGTAATTCTAATATCTTTAACAACTTCTATTATGGCTCTTTATTAAAGCGATTGCTCATGGATAGACACATGTAGACCGAACTTGCTTGGGTATCCTGGCGCCTGAAGAAGGCTATAGTCTGAATAAAACGTGGGATCCCCCAGGTATTGTCCGGAACACCCGTGCCTCCCGAGAGAGCCATTCTCGACTATTCAAATTTTTAAATACTCATTACCTCAGTTTGTCTGCAGAAGAACAGGAGGGCTTGAGTGACTCTGGGTAAATTGAGAATGCCCCATTTTGTTTATGGTAAAAGTTGGTAACAGTGAGCCGATTGCATTTTATCTATATATCAGTTGGAGTAACGACACGGAAGAGTGGAGGACGTAATAGCCGGTTCGCCGGTTAGCCCGACGGGCATTATGAAGGGAATAAACATATCAGGTAATACTGTAACTCCCACAACGTCAAACAAATTATCATAGAACCCTCATCCACTTGAATCCACTAGGGGGCCACGCAAAGAACCACCCGCAGTAATGGAAGAATGCAGTTCATACCTAGATCACCTGTTAGGAATATATTGGCCTTGGCATGATCAAGAATATTTCAGCAACCTAGAAAAACTGGAAACAGATTCCGAACCTACCCCCCCACCTCGGCAGTGTACTGTCCCAAACAAACTAACCAATACGTGCAAAATAGTATACACCACCACTGGGAAGCTGATAATTGTTCATGTCCCTCTAAAACCAACCCCATCATGTAGGGTTGTGACTATTGTCCCAGACTTTGTCCTATCGAGGAAGCCAACTAGGCCCACCCCTTATAAACACACGGGAAGCACCCGAGAAACAGAATAGTCATAGCCGGGACGAATCACCTCATCCTCATTTGATCAGTTTTAGCATTCTCATTAGTCCCATTACTTTGTGACAGCTGACATCATGCATCGTGGCAACCTTCATGGTGAGCTGGACCAAACTCTCTGGGAGGGAAGTTTATGTTGTCAAGCTCGCCCTGGGGTTTGATTCCTTTCCTCCAATTAAAACTCCTCATTTATTTTGTGTACAACCTACTTGTGTCACCTTTTTCTTGTTAAAGTCTTTGAAATCTCATAAATATGGCATCTATATTGGATTCTCACTTTTTAGCTGCAAAAAGTTAAACTGGTATCTACATGAAACACCCTAATAGCAGACACGTATAAATTAACAGGCTAAATCTAGGTCTGCCAGTGGTAGATCGTCGGTGGACCCCAAAAACACCCCTTAGGAACTCCGTACCCCTAACAGATACTATCAGCCTGGGTACTCAAGCCTGACTGAACTCTTGAGGGTCTCTCACGCAGTGTTTCAGTCATTTATTGCCCTCCTAGTCAGTCCCAGCTTGCAAAGGCTGGACGGTGGGGACTAGGGGTGGAACACACCGTTCCCTGGAAGTACACTGTATAGGGTCGAGATTTCAAATACCAGTTTTTCTTTCCCAGAACCTCTCACGAAGTACAACCTGGTCGATTGTCCAAACATACCCCCAGCTTGCAAAGACCAAGGTAGAATTTGGTTGACCTCCAGCGAGTTTCGTCTTCTGAACGTCAGGTTTTCTCGATATCTACAGTCCTAAGTCCCAGCTTGCAAAGGCCGGACTAGGGGACTCTGGTATCTCCCTGCATTCAGAGGGTACTCATGACAATTGTTATTTCTCATTGGCCTTCAGCAAGATGCCTTACGCCACTAAAGGTGGTGTGAGCAAATTAAGGAGGAAAGCCCTACAGGCCTCAGTCATAGAGGTATTAATATTGACATCAGTTGATAATACTATTACCAATAATGAACCCTCCTTAACAGAAGTAGAACCAGTTCCATTATTTGGTCCCCACATAAGGTTTGCATTAAGTGAGGACCCGGAGTGTCTAGCAATACTACAGTACGGGGATAAATTTCTAGAGTTAGACTGGCCGTGGCATAACTTAGAGGTTTCTGACACACACCCTGTTGAAGTATCCACAGAGGCCAAACCCACAACCCCACAAACTCCGCCACGAGCGAGTATGTCACAAAAGATGTCCACGGTACGCACACCATTAGGTAAGATCATTAACCTACGCTTACAGCTCCAGGTGCATAGTCATCCGAAAGTGGCCTCCATCAATCCCGACTTTGTGTTTGCACTCATATAGACTCACCCAATCCTCTACCGAGATAGGGTAGACAGAAAGCCTAAAAGCCCCGTCTAGTTCCCTATCCTTTATGCTACCCGTGAAGCTGGTGTCACGGACTTTGGCGGCCCTAACTGTGAGTAAAGCAAAAGCCTCATATTGGGAGTCATTTCAAATCAAACTTACTTAAGGAATTTTTTCCCCCTCTCCTATCACTGTTACTAAATCTACGAAAACTAAAGCGTAATTATCCTTCAACGTGGGAGGTATCCAGACCCAGCAAGCTTTAATTTCAGTTCTTAGGGTTTTCATTAGGTAAGCGACCCCCAATTTTTACCCAATAGGAGAGGTAGGATAAGGTCCCCGGGATTTGGTATCTAGGGACTATTATCCAAGGAGGGAACCAACGTCAAAACAAACAAGATGATTTGCAGACAAATATTTCCTTTGTTGGTGTACTAAAAGTCAAATATTCATACAAATTTACAATTTTCATTTTGTTACAACTTTTTGTCAACTAAATTTCTTACTGAAACTAAAATGAAAGTTGTGATTTTTCACTTTTGTTTCGGTATACTGAATATCCACACAACCCTACGAATTTGACAACTTTTGTGGTTGAGATGAGATGGGTGTGGAATTGTATCAGTGCAGGAGATGAGAGAACCAAGGAAAAATCCCACACCCCAGCAACGACCACAAAACTGCGCACAAGATTCCCTGTCTGGAAAAGTCCTGCCTAAACAGGACCTGTAATTGAACTGGCAAATTTTTTTCCAGTTAATTCTGCCGTATATTATGGTTTACGAAACAAGCCTTCGGAACTACGAGACAACAAAATATGCAATGAAACAAGGACAAAATGCAGTGCTACCTGAATTGGGGAAAAATCAGCTACTCATTGGTGCATCAGTCAATCTATAACAAACCGTACAGTGAAACTGCTACAAATCAAAAGCCAAGAAGAGTCGTTTCTGTTATGTGTATTTCAAACACTGCGCAAGGCAGTCTGAATGCCATGTTAGCAAGCATATTAACTATAATTCTCTTTCCCAGCAATGAAGTTATATACTTTGAAGTACAGGTAATGCAAGTAAGATATTTTTAAAATATAAAATATCATTACGCATTTTATTTAAACACATCTTTATGTTGAAACGTACATACAGTTTATGCAAAGTTAATGAACTTGTCCCCCATTTTCATTCACCAGAATTGTTCCACAGTGTTGAACTTCTTGTACTGATTTCTCCTGTACAATATGTTTCACGTGTGCTGCTTGGAACTTTAAAAACACTAAATTTATGGGCTTTAGCAGTTCGTGTCTGTAGTGTTAAAATGACCGGCAGTGAGAGACACTTGGCTGTGGTGACGTGTCGCAACTGCAATATAGGATGGCGAGAGTGTAGAATTGGAGTCAACAGCAAGCTACATCGTTGCGTACATGCTTGTGTTTGCAGGCTGCATTTGACCCGATGCCACAAATCACAGTTGGCAGACAACGAGAGGTCATTCACTGGTCCCGTCGTAAACTGGGCCGCATTGATATTTGTTGCCACTCCTGCGCTCGCTCACTCGCTCATATTTCCCTGGTTTTTTTTTCATTTGTGTGCCAGGCTGCACGTGTCAGGAGCTTGTAAAACTGTCTTGTGATAGTTTGTGATTGATTACCGGTTGATTAACTACATTTGAAAAAAGTAATTTGGCTGAAAATCAGTATGCATTAATTTCCAAATATCTAACTAGATCTGGAACATTTTGTAGTTTACAAATCAAAGTAATTACAGGGAAACACTTTTCTTTTTTATGAGAGCAGGAACAAAGTGTTGTGCAAAATGCAGAAAAGTTGATAGCAGGGAAATTTTAAGTTATACAGCGTGGCACAAGAAAAAATGTTTAAAATACAGGAACGAGTAAAATAAAAAGGAACTTAATGTTGTTGGACCATTATATAGGATGAAAGAAAATACAGTACATGTAAAATAAACGAAAGTGTATTATTGTGGGGGATGGAGTGTGGAGTAGAGTTTAAAAAAATGTTTTGCTCTAATTTGTTAAAATTATTTTGTCATTTCCTGTTTTTTTGTTCACGGGGCAACTATACAAGTGCTTTTCTGCCAGACCAAAGTAACCCAGGGTTACTTTGCATCTGCAGGGTTAATGTTCAACTACTCAGTACTTTTGTTTTGATGCTATTCTGTAGTGAAATGGCAAACTGTGGTTGGGTATGTCTGTATATTTTAAACTTTGCATGTTATCTGTCCAGGTAATGTTTTCATATTTTTTCACTTGATAGCACCAAAACAAACTTTTTCAGTGGCGCAAAAATTACACCTGCAGGTGCAAAGTAATCCCAGTAAATATTACTTTATTACTTTATTCAAGTAATAATTCTATTTCCTTTTTTCTTTCATTTAGAAATGTAAGTGTAAGTTAACATAAGTGTTTTAGGCATTCGACGTGTCACAATCCCTAAGAGTGTATTGTGGACGCAAACACACATAGACTAGCTTTCTGTTATGACTCACTGGTAATGTAAAGGTGCAAGAGAATTTTTATACAAGATTTTGGTGTATTATGTGGTACTGCCCTTAACGTAAGGCATAACTGTGTTGTTACACAGTGATCCTTAGATAACGTGGTGAAGTAGATTGGCTGTGGTAAGAAGTTGCTACAGCTGTACATTACAAACGTTACATAAGTTTATCTTTATAAAGAAGCAACAAAATGACATACAACTCATCACGTGGCATATAATTCATTTCGTTGAGCAAAATCAGGACCTCAACCAATGAAGGAAGTCATTCAAAGTTAGTCAGTAGCAGGTAAAACTGTGCATATCCTGGGAACTGAATTAACTATAGAGGAACGTTGATTGGAAAATAAATGGCTCCAAGCAAACAAACATTTTTACCCGTAACACATTATGAGCTCAGATGCATTGATGTTGATGTTAACATTCATGTTGAAGATAAGAAAAAATTGTGGATATAATTTGAAGTACTGCACATGTTATATTAAAGAAAAACCCAATTGACAAATGGTTGTACCTCACTATAGCTACACCGAACTTGGACGGGGCTGGATGTAAAATCTCAAAGCAGGTACAATGATAGTTTTCACTTGTTGATGTTGACAAAAAATCTCTTTCTGAAAACTACTCTGTGGGTCACACACTGGGATTGTTTTAAAAATTGTTACTTGCCTTTGTATTATTCAAGAGTTAGCGAGACAGTCAGACCCATACACAAATATTTGTTTAGATAAGTGACTTATGATCACGGGGTTTTTTTTTGAGACAAAACATTATATTTTCAAGGCAGAGCAACAGCCATTATTGAGTTATCATCAGTTGCACACTGCAGGGATAGGGTAGGGCCTCTATTGGAAACAGAGGTGGATTCAGACTTCAATATTTTTGTGGGGAAAAGATGGTGGGAGCTGCCAGGAAGTCTAAGGGTATGGAATTTTCACGAGAAAATGTTGGTATTAACACTTTGAGTGTTATACAGATTTACTGACAATTACGATAACCTAGAAGTGAATAGTTTGTAATCAGAAATGCATGACCATCCGTTCTGTTGGTCTCCGTATTCCAATTTGTAACGGTCCTATGCCCAGTTACACAATCGTGGTTCAAAACTCGAACCGAGATCGTATCTAAGTTCGACACAGAAAACTGTTGCACCATTTGAGTTCAAAGCTGGACTGGAGCTCGAAATTAAATTAATTTCGAACCACAGAAATTGGCGGTTTGAAATCTCGATCCGAGATTAGCAACCATCGTCAACAAATGTATTTTGAAAGTACACCAATAGATAGAACTACGTTCAATTGTTTTCTTGGGAAATTAAAACAACATTATATGCACTTGAATATTATTCACTAAAATTCGTACAACAATAATTCACTTAAAACAGATGAAACATCGCACATCTAGTTCTATCTATAGTGAAAAATACGCGTACTTCCATGACGTCATATATTACGAACCAATAGCAAAATTTGCCTCATACTTGATATCGATCTCTCACTTTGGAACCAAGATCGATGAATCGGAGATCCAGAATCATGAGATTTCGTTGGTGCAACACTTTTACATTGAAACCAATATCAAACTGGATCCTGGTTTGGAACTAGGATCATTTGTTCTAGGATCGGGGAAGATGTTGGTGCAACCGAGCCCGACTGGTCGGCCAATATACAGTTTTGATGAATTGAACGTGTCCCAGTCAAATGTTCTTTCCCATGTAGAATAATGTAGTCAGTCCTGTTCATTTCAGTATGTACCAACTGGTAATTTACACTCATATGAGTGTTGCTGACATAATATCACGTCGCAGAGCACTTTATGATAACTCCTGGCAAGGCAAAATAACATTACGTCAGCAGTACCCAAAATGTTAAACCTTAATACAGTGTTGGCTTTTTAAGTTTATTCAGGAACTCTGGAAATAAATTATTACTTTGACGCATGATGATCTGCGCATCTTTGACATGCACTCGACTTCGCCCCATCTTAACCACGTTCACCCTTTGGGCAAGTCATTTAAATAGTATTCTAAGAGGCTGGACCCACGCCTACAGGGTATTCCTTGCAATGAGAGATTGTACTGTTAACATATTCCAAGCAGATGTCATGCTAACACCCCCAAAGTGAGATTGTACTGTCTGCCAAGCCACCAAACCCACCGTAAAGGCCACCTATGACTCCATGGAGCATTGAGAGATAGCGCCATGGGTACTAGGGAATGATAGCGTCGCATCAGCACTCATAAACCCTGAACTCCAACGGCAGAGCGTATCACCCCCGCACCCCACCCATACTGCGGCCCAGGAAGAAATCAGTATAAAAAGCCTTGCAAGACCCGCAAAAGTCAGTCTATGATCCTCCACCGCTCTCTTCAGGGCTGGAATCGGCTACCAGTTGAAGACAACCTTTCCAGAAGGCACTTCTTCACACGCTGTACACCCTCCTGCTTCTGGAAAACTGGACCATCAGTGGCTCCTGAAGACGTCGACTGCTCCTTCCTTACCAGATTTCGGTATCGCCCCATTTGGTAACGGTCGTTGACAGTCCGTTCAGGATCCTGCCTTACCGGATGGTAACTGCAACACTACCCTTCTGGTAGTCATCATTCCTATCCCTTCAGTATAACCGGTCAATAGTTAGGGCATTGTAGTAACTCTCTAGCAGATTCTATTGCCTTTTTCCCCCTACAGATTAGAAACAGGTCGCCTTCACCTGGCTAAACATAGTTTTAACTTCAGTGTCAATCCAAGTTAGTATAGGAGGTAGTACATAGCCACCGTGTTTTATTCTACATCAATACAACACGTGTTTCTAAGCTATTTTCTGTGTACTAATTTTCCTGAGTGTCACTGTGTCATTATCCTTACGTAATTTTCAGCCCGTCAAAGTGAAGCCTGCAGACCAAGTGCTTTAAAACCAGATACCCGCACATTAGATGGCCACCCGAGCTTTACCCCTGGGTAGAGTTTGGTAGAGCCTCAACCACTTGAAACTCCTTCACGAAGTGAATCAATCAATCAGGTTATTCCATACTCTGTCTTCGTTCTTTATGGGGCTGGAAGGGAGCTGGAATTAGCCTTGACGAACTGACCCCCTGTAGATATCACACCGTAGAGTCCTGTCATGCAGCTTGAGCCAATCCACCACTCTGTCCACCACTCTACAGAGCCAGACCAGACGAGAAAAGGGAGCGACTGTAGTCTGTACAACTGTGATCCCTAGAAGTACAAACTAGGGAACTGCATCGCATGCTCCACTTTCGCAAGGCGGTAGTTAGCACCTTATTTCCTATGTCATACACCCGGCAGGGCGGTGCACAGAGAAAGTTAAGAAGGGTAGCTTACGCCTCCGAAACCAGCTTGCCTTACAGTCTTGACCCCCCAGTTGCACTTTACACTTCACCTAGATGGGGCAGAGTTCTCACCACCCAGCTACTTTTCCTTCCTGGAAATCCTCACCCACTGCCAGGGAGAAGAGCCGCCCCTGGGTTTAGCTTGCCTGTGGTTCGGAGCACGGCAGTGAGGCCAGCACCAAGGACACCTGTATCCCCAGCAACACTCCACAGCCTGAAGAGAACACTGACAACCAGCTGCCTGCACGTTAACTAGAGCAGCAGCCTCAGGGGAACATCAAGACCCCAGGTAAGTCAGTTAACAAGAGCCAGCCCGTTTGCAGGGTCGAGACAGTAACTACTGATTCGTGGCCGACCAGACAGACCACAAAACCTGTCCTATATACAGGCCGAGCACCCACAAAAAAATTAAGGCACCTCTTATGTTTCTCGTGATTATGGAATCATAAACTAAAACTGTAAAATTGACCATGACAAATGTCTCATTTTTCAAAACTCACATCACCAAGATTTATGTTGCACTTAACCTCAAACGTCGTTGGTCAAAGTTTGACGTGAATAGCCTTAGCCAATAGAACCGCCCTTATCGGGCATGCGTCAACATTATGTGTTAATTTTGCCATATTTATGGTTTATTACTTGTTCCTCTTATTTGTCTCTCCCTTATCCCATGGCTCTTAACATGTCCTTTTCACTATCTCTTTTTTTATACATGTGTTAAGAGGCCTCGGATTGTAGGGCTTCTATGACATTTCCAACCACCCAATCCTGCGTATCATCATCCACTACTACTTCCAGTCTGCAGCTGTACAGACAAGAGAAGGGAACTATGAACTCATAATTATGTTAAAATTCTAATAATGCCAAAATTTGGCAAAATCAATATTGTAATATAAATAAATTTGTAGTTCAGTCATTATGTCTGTACTGCTAAGTAAGGGCAATAGCAAGTTGAATACTGGGGTACTTTTGGAATTTTATAAAAAAATTAATAAACAAGGTATAAAAATCAAGAATCCAATATAAGCTGGTGAATGAAGTGTGTTGTACCGGTTTGGCAGAAAACACATGACTTAAAATGGTTGGATATTTTGTAGTGGTGTCTAAAACACAAAACGCCTTGAACACACAAAATATGTAGCTGCAGCCAGGTGGAGCCCTTAAATGCTACCATTTCACTCTTCCATTATGGCTGTTCATCTTTCTCCACCTTTCTTTGTGCTGTATTTATAAAATACGTGAAGAAAAATTTTTAATGGTAGATTAGCGAAACATACAGATGATATTAACATTTGGAGTGCCGCTGAGATGATAATATTGTGCCATCAATGTCTTCAAGGAATGTGGACATATTAATATTATATGACAAAATCATTAAAATATTTGAACTCTGGTAATGTAACATAATGTCACTAGCAGCTGTGTTAGTAATACTCAGGGTGTTTTACTTGTCACCTGTGTCATGCTGTACATCAGAGAGTTTCCAATTGAAGGAGCATGCGATAACAGATTGCTCTGATGTGGGCAGGGGAGAGAGGTCCAGTGGGATCTCCAGGACAAGATGGACTGCGAGGGGAGCCCGGGAGAGAAGGACCAGTTGGAATACCAGGAGACGAAGGGGAGTCTGGACCTCCAGGGAGCCCCGGACTACAAGGCCCGCCAGGACTTGTTGGAATGCCGGTAAGATTGCGGTGCAATATTGGTAGCAGTGTTAAGTTATATTTAAAATTTGCCATACCCACATCACACCTTCAACACTGTGCGCAAAACTACGGGGGGGGGGCAAACTTCTGAAATTAGGATGTTAGACAGAAAAAAATGCATTTGCTTCCAACACTGTTCGACCAAGAGACATTACAGGTGATTTAGTCAATGCCAGCTTTAAGCAGGAGCAAACAAGGCATTTACCCCAGGTCCTGTGTTTAGAGGCGTTCGATGCTACGCGATACAATTTCTAGTAATAAATACATTAGGGAAATATTTATTTTTCTATACTTTTGCAGAAGGAATGTAATTTTTTCAGGGCTTGAAATATTGTGGCAGTAATAATTTATGTATACTGTATTTCATGCGTTTTTCCTTTCCAAAATTTGTAATTTCATTTGGGTTGTTTCACAATGGGAACAATTGTGAGCTGTTGCAAGACATTTTCACTTTCCAAGTAAACTCTCGAAACTTAGTTGGCAGTTACAATCTTGTGCAGTGTAGTTAGGAGTACATGGGACATAAATGAATGCTTTATAAGTTAATTACATTTTACAGTTTAATGGAAGTGAATAGAAGGAAAATAAAGACATTTGTGAGCAAATGTTTTACCACAGTCATATATTTCTGCAGAGCTATTTCTTCCGTTGTACGTTTCTACAGGTTGTTGTGGCTCAAGTTTTGATGCAAACCAAATGTGTGTCTCTTAAAAATATTTGGCCAGGTAGATGACAACACCTTTTATATAAGCTTGCAAGTAACATATGCTATAATTAGCCATGACAGCATGATGCCCTGATATGTGATCATAGCTCACACCGGTCACGCCCACAACCTAACTTTCTGTTCAACTTGTATTTAGGCAGAAATCTTAAAACTACATTTTTTCCACCAGTCTGAGGAGTTGTTATGGGCGCCAGGAGAGAATCAGTTTCTTCACAATGCAAGTGTTTGCTAGTGGATTTCAATTTATACTGAGATTCTACTCTCTATTCTCATCCTCCTTATTTGTCATGGAAGTGTTTAGCGCTACTATTTAATGCAAATGGACCTGCATGTTCTATAATAAAATGCAGTTGAATTGTCTTTCCAACTCGTTTAATCATAAAGGAAACTAAAAATATGATAATATAAAGACTATGTCTGTTATCTACGTATGAGATTACTGTGAGTATTATTTTTCCAATTTTACATGTATGGTAAAGGTCTTGGGTAAATAAATATGTGTAAGGAGACAGATCAGACACAAATGGTGAACGTAAACTCTTATACACCTTTAATTCCCAAACACCCTAGTAAAAATACTCTCATCTAACCTTGTTTTCAGAACAAAAGGAATGATGCAGTGTTTGCTTAAGGAATTGGTGTGCTGTTGTTAAATCTTACGTAAACAAAATCATTAATCACTGTAGTAATATGATGTTAGGTGAGGTGAGGAGTTTGTGCAGCGCAGAATGGTTGTGTGTGTTTCAGGGATCAGCTGGAGTGGTAGGCCCGTCTGGTGTCCCCGGGCTGAAGGGGGATGCAGGGGAGCCAGGAGAGCCAGGGCAGCCTGGGACGGTGGCCGCGGCGGGCAACCCAGGAGTGCAGGGCCCTCCGGGACCGGCTGGTTCACCCGGGGAGGACGGCACAAGGGGTGAACCAGGGTCACCGGGGGAAAAGGGGCCACCCGGGGATGCAGGGGCTCCCGGGATCCCCGGCAGGGAAGGCCTGCAGGGCGATGAGGGGGAAGTGGTGAGTGTCTTCCATTGCAACTCGATGCCTGTTCACTGTTTGTTGGTCAGTTTTGAAATAAAACCCTGGCCAACAATACAATTATTGACTGGTTTGTTAACGTAGTGTTTGCAGCAAAGCAGAAAAAGTTGTAAAATTAGAGGCCAACAAAATTGGCACTTGGGTACTAATCATAATGTTTTCTCAGCATACATTCTTAAAGTAAAGGTTACTTTATACCTGCTGGGGTAACTTTGAACCTCTCAAAATGTTTGTTTTTGACATTATTTGGTGAAGGAATAGCAAACATGACCTGTGTGGATAAAGTTCAAAATTTCAAACAGACAGCAACAATTTGCTGTTCCTTGCTAATTGGCACTAGAACAAAATTTTGGAGTCGTTCAAGGTTACACAGCAGGGGTACAAAGTAACCATATAATACTAATTTTATGAACATTTATGAACATGCTTACATCATTGTTACACACAGACAGAACAGTACTAACAGGCAAATCACACTTAATAAATAAAATTCTTCCAGTGACGTGTCAAAAATAAAAATGTATATTATGGTACTAGCTAGGTCTAGAAAATAAAGTTTGACATTTTAATAGCAATATCTTCAATTACCATTGAATTCCCTTTCATTGAACTAACCAAAGCTCAACCTGAAAAAATTAATTTTTATGTACATATGGCACGAGTTAAAAATTTTAAAATTACAAATATGAATTGTTGGACAGTAAGATTTTTACACTTCATATCTCTCAGAAATATGATAATTAAGTCAGTCTAATTGTAATACAACATATCTGCAAATAAATAGAGTAAGATATGTTTCTAAATATGTTGCGTTGAAAACATGTTAAATATGTTGTAACTGGTTGGTGTGTACGACAGAATGGTGGCTACGTGAAGTTGCTGTCCGGTAATAAAGTTGTATTGAACTATGCATCCTCTTATCATTTTACAAATCTAACATGGTGTCAGGTGCAGGGGTAATTTTTTTTAGTTCGTGATGCAAAAGGAAATACGTTCGCTAGGCAAATTTCACTGTATTGGGTCAAGATGGAAAAATTTGCAAAACCGCCTGATTACCTTGTTGTGGAAGGTAATTTAGACCATAATTGGACATTTTGAAAAAAAAAAAATTCAAATTGTACCTTCAAGTACTGAAAATAGATGATGACTCCGAAATCTCACAAGTGGTGCTGTTATTGAATGCAATCGGTAACAAAGGAATTGAGATTTACAATTAATTTAACCTCGCTAAGGTTGAAGCTCAAGTGTATGATACTGTCATTTCAAGATTCGACAAGTATTGCTTGCCACAGAAGAATCTGTTATATTACGGTTTTCAGTTTATAACCTTGAAGCGATAGGAAGGAATGCCAGAAGGACAGTTCATTATAGATGTGAAAAATCTGTTGTGTGTGTGTGGAGCTTGGCGCACAAGAAAGTTTTTTGTGCCATGATATACTAATGGCGGGAATCAATGTTGCGGCAATACAAGAAAAGCTTCTTCAAATGGGAGGTGATTTAACACTTGAAAAGGCTATCAATGTGTGTCGCTTAGAAGCAAGTCACATTCAGCTGAAGTGCAACAGTTAAGAGTAGATGCAAATTAAACAAATGAAATGACATGCTTGCAGTTCAGTCACCTCACCCCAGGTTCTCGACAAATTTCATTTAAGGCGTATGTCCAAGCATACCAGTAAGTGTGGCTATTGCGGCTATAATCATGGACGTGAGAAAACGTGCCCTGTAACAAATAAAACATGGTCAAAGTGCCATGGGAAGAATCATTTTGCAGCTGTTTGTAAGTAGAAGGGAATTGTAGGTTCTGGCATAACGGATTTCGAAGCAGGAACTAGGTGCCAACCGCCCTATCTTGGATTTTCCCTTTTTTCCCTAAAAATTTCCCCTTTTCCCTTTTTCCTCGACAACTGTCTTGAGCTGCGGTTTGGCAATTCCTTATATACAATAAATTTTAGCTTGTGGACTGTCAGAGGGGTGCGGGGATGGCTAGCCTCGTCTTACAGGGATAGTTTTAATTATGGTTGTGAGCAGCACCACACTTTTCTTATCTCCTCGGTGGGAGACTGTTGACATATCTATCACCTCTATACGAGGCTCTGGCGGCCTTGGAGGATGCTGCTCTCCTGCAGCATCCTTTCGAACTAGCTTCTTTAAGTTTGGTGTGTCAGTGACTCGTTGGATAATACAAATTCTCAGGAGGGAATGGAGCGACCGCATGGCGGCTTTTGAGTGGGCAGTACAATTTCATATAATCACCACGTGTCTGTAATTACTTACTAGGCTGGGAGCAATTCTGTAGGCACGGGGTTAATTGTCTGCCGGCGTGTGATTTGACCATATGAGTTTATTGGCTCGATGATGGGGCAAAGTTGACAAGTCGTGTGCGTATGCCCAATGCACAGGAAAGCGACATGCGTCAATCGATAGCGATACTTTGTGGTCAATCTCGCAGATAGTGCTAATACAAATCATTTCATTTGTAATTTTTTATATCGTGTTTAAAATACCCTCATCTTAACTTTTTGTTTCCTTTCCCATGAATCTTGATATATGAGCACAAAATCTCCAGGGTGTGGAAAAACATGTAAATAAATACAAACATACAATTTCCTTAAACAATATATATATTATTAAACACTGCACATATGACGACGACACCATGAAAACTGGTGTGTGTACCAAGAAACTGGTACGTCTAACAACACTGGGCTCATATATATTGAATTGAATTCGTACATGAAACGATAAACATTCGACCTTGTTATTAATCAATGTACGAATCATGTGAGGCTGTGAACGAAATAATGATATACAATGTTGGAGCGATAGATCAATATACAGTCGACGTTTACGTGATAGGAAATGTGTGACAATGAATATTATAACAGTAAAACTTTTTTTTTCTACAAAAGAATTTTAACTGCCTCAAAAGCAGATACCAGTGTTATAAGTTTAATTACATTTTATTTTACAAATTTCACCAGGCATACCTTATATAGAGTTATATATGTAGTATCACCAAAGCCAGCCATATCAGTTTCCGTTAAATTTCAAATCACCTGTTACTGAAAGATAATAAAATTAAGAAAATAGTTTTTCGGTTGCAAATAAAATCCTTTATTTGTGAAAACATGTCCCGCAAGATAACCAAGTGTGGTAATTTCCATGATGATTAAATCATTTGGGTTGATGAAATGATTTGGTTGGACCAAGGCTGATTGTAACCGATACCGATTCTGGGTTTATCAGCCGAAGTATCATTATAGGTTTCAGTATCTGTGCAGTCCTAGTTACAAGTTTTTCCCTACTACTGGGGCGGGGCTGTGTGGAAGTTAGTTTTTCATACTTAACAAACTCGCTTAAGAATGATTTTGACAAGTAGCCTACGCCATACGCAGAAAAGAAACAACGAAAGTCTTAGGAAAATAAAATGTCATCACGTGTTTAGCATACTACACAATCGTAAGACTCTATGTGCTCTTTATTGGACAGTCCCTCTAACTTAATTAGTTGCGATATCTAGTATATCTATATGAGATGTGACAACTAATTTTTGTATTAATAATATCTCTCCAACTTTTAATCTGTTTTTTGTGAGACATTCATCATGGTACAATAAAACTGTTTATGTGTTCCAGTGTGAAAAAAGTTCCTGTCATACAAGCTAAAAGAGTTTGCATTTTCATCACTGTCACTTTATTTCCAGGGTCCTCCAGGATCAAAAGGTGATCAAGGACTAAGAGGAAAAGAAGGACCACAGGTGAATAATTTTTGCTTATCATAAGATGTATGTACATAGTCATATTCTTCTGGGCAGTAAGTGTTGTTCTCTAAACTTAGTTCAGAATCTAATTATAACCTTGGAAGCTGATGTGTCAGGTGCTCCAAGGAAAAACGGAAATTAAGTTTGTTTGGCGCAGTAACTCAGTCGCATGAGTAAAATTAAAGGAGTCATGTAGCAGATGGCTCTGCACATCCCTGGAGTCTTTGTCGATGGTGTAGAAGTAATCCATTGTGCTTGTCTATTGGAACTATCAGTTGGAGAAAAGAATTACCGTGGTTTGTACATTTCAAACAAAAACAATGACATTAAATATGTAGGTAAACGTCCTTCATATCCACTGTGTTTCTGTAATCTGTCATATTTTTTTAATTCCAAGGATTTTACAGGATTCAACCCAATGATTCCAGGATTTTTATATACAAGAACCACAATTTCAGTTTCAGGGCTGGTGGCAGCTCTGGCTTAGTATGCTACATCTACGAAACTACGTAACTGATTATATTTTAAGTTTGTATACCGGCAGTATCTACGAAAATCATAGAATGTGTTAATAGATAACACTTTTGTCCTCCATTTATGAAGATTGTCAATAGAAAATAATGGAGTTTTAATGCCTTATCAGAAGGACCAATCAACCGCTTCCTACTAAATTTCTCACACTAGTAATACTACAGTATGGTATGTAAACTAAAATGTTTTAGGCGCAGTAGGTGTTTTTTTGTAATGGTGTTAGTATAAATAATTTAGATTAATATGTTATATCTGTGAATCAATTCAACAAAATTCAAATAAATTTAGTATGCTAATATTATTCATTAGAATCATCAATTATGCATACAGATTTACTGTTTTGTCAGCCTTTTTGCAGAATGGTAGCATGTGAGAAAATGGAACATTTTGCCATATTTAGAGAACAACTGAACTAATTTCCAGCAAATTTTTGTCAACAGCAGTGCTACAGAAGACCATGTAAAGTTACATTATTTAAGTGGGCTCAGACATTAATTTTCAAAATGGTGACCATATAAATATTTTGGTAAGTTTGTCATAATATCAACTAAACAATTTAATACAGAATTTCATGTACGGAATTTCTTTTTTAGGCAATTTTGTATGATAGCACTAATAGATAATAGATAGATAGATAGATAGAAAATAAGTTTTCATATCATATCTCAGGGACCAATCAAATGATTTTCACCAATTTCTTCACACAAATAGCACTGTGGAAGGCCATGTAATTTTAAGTGGCTCAGGCACTTATTTTCAAAATGGCAGACCTGTAAATATTTCAGGTTAGTAAACCCTATGATTCAAAACATAAGACTGATTACATCCAAAGTTTACGCTCCGGATCCTACCCCTCGTGGTGCGGTGATTACACTCTAGCTTATTTTTACGAGGTTTTCTGAGTTCAAGTTTCGAGTAATGTACGTGTGTATTTGTAACTGTCTCGGCACTGTTGCGTATGTTTCTGGTTTCATCTCCAATGATATTGCTGTCAACAAGACATTATATCCTACTACTTTCTAAGCTTTTAAGAACTTCATTCAAAATTATTTGCACCCATGTAGAGGAAACTAGGCTAATTAGTTATATATCAGTAACGTATTGTTTAGGATTGGTTTCTATAAACAGGTGGAATATGTTTAACGTTTATCGGATTGATTTACATCTCACTCACTCTAAAGTGCATCAATGGTATTTACTCCATAGAAGCAAGGTAAGGAATCCTTACCCTATACATATTGGAAATGTTTGACCCGTTATAGTTTTTGCCTTAACGTTAAATTTAAACACTTGTAATTTTGAGTTTCCTGTTTCCGATTCGAAAAACAGGGTTTTCGTAACACCCGCACTGTACACGCATAGTGCTGCTATCTAGTATTTATTTCCACAAACGGGAGCGACTGGCGATGAATCGAACTTGCGAGCGAGTTACGCTGCCGCGTTCTTTCGGCAGGGTAAGCAGTCGTTCTGTTTGCTTCCTCCAGTCCTCCTCATTTTTCCTTGGAAAGTAGATGAAAGAGTTCGGGAAAACTGGAGTTTTCTTATAATTTGTAATATGTTCTCTAAATAATATTCAGTTAAATTATTATTAAATTCATTTCGTTTCCATTTTTATAACTAATGTTAGGTATTATAAACCGTAAATACACGTGCAGGGTAAGCAAAATTGGAAGTTGTGTTTGTTAGTAGAAATTGAAAATGGAAACATAGCCCTGGCACTAGAAAACGTTATCTAAAACACTGAAACATGTGGGGCTATTATATTGCTTACTATGTAAGAAAACTCACTACACGCCACTGAAATGCATAGTGTTCTCTGAGTCACAGTAGTGAACTGTGATGAAATTTGCAGGGGCCAGAGGGTAAACCTGGGCCCCACGGATACCTGGGCAGCTCAGGACCAAAAGGAGATGCAGGAGATCCAGGAGGACAGGGTCCTGTGGGACCACGAGGACTTCCTGGCAACATGGTCAGTATGTCAACAACTTTTGTGTCAGTTTTACGTTTCCTTAGGCCACTGTGCAAGATTGTACTATTTTCACAGTTCATGCATTGATATACATTAAACTCCTCATTTTGGGACTATCCGCAGTTCCAGAGAATACTGCAGAAAAATTGACGCTAACTAATTGTAATCCATAAACATAAAAATATTATACTTAAAAAGAATTTTTGCGTGAAATTTTTGTTTATTCACTTGGGCGTAAAGCCAATACTTTTTTAAAAATTAAATATTGATTAAAATAAACAGGCAGATATCTTCCAAGCAAAATAGTACCCCAGGTGTGTGTACGTGATCTCTTCTTGTCGATAATGTTTAAATATAGCATGGTGTGTAAATTTGACAGTGATCAAAGTCCATGTTCAGTGGCTTCTTGCAGGAATGACATGATTTGTATATGAAATATGAATTTATTTAATAGACGCACATCTTCTGAATAAACTGATATCGTGGAAATGCACATACGACACTCCTTTGTCACTAAATAATACGTAAGCACCAAGCCTGAGCACCATAACTCACGACAAGCATCAAGTGGAGTCATAAGGGAAAAATCAGAGGATGTGGTTTTGAATTATCTACTACTGGAGGTCCAAAAGAAACAAATTTAATAATTATATTTATTCACTGCTGTCTCTAAAATCACCAGATTAAAAAAATATAATATAACAGTATCAATTACTTCCAAAAGTAGATGTGTGCCAAATAAAATGGTCTAGTATGATGCCTGATATTCGGTGTGGGGTGGCCATAAAGTGCAACACAAACTGAAAATCCTACTTGGAGAGATAAGATTTGGCTGTCCTCAAGTGACTTAGTTTCCTCCTGTACATGTTTGGCGACTGGAAGATGGTTACCTAGCAAATCCGCATGACAATCTCACATACTCTTTCTTATGACCAACGTGATGGAAATAAAGGAGTATATGGAGTGACAGTGTGCGCTTCTTCAACTGGCTCACCCCCCCCCCCCTCCCATGCAAGCACTTATATTTCCTTCGACGTTTGGAATATTTCAATGGTTCCCGAGAGTGTCTATGTAATATCAGCACTCGTAAGCACTTATATTTCCTTCGACGTTTGGAATATTTCAATGGTTCCCGAGAGTGTCTATGTAATATCAGCACTCGTAAAATGGGGAGTGGCTAACACTGTTGCTTTGCGTGTAGCATCAAGCACAGCTGCGCACTGATGAGGATGCAAAGCCACGGAGATTGGTATGTACGAGACAGCTTCTCTTTGCAATGTCACGAGTCGTACAAACAGCCCAACTTCCCCAGGTGCGTGTGCTGGGTGTGGTTCAGGCAAAGGTTTTAATGAGATTTCACAGAACTTTTGTGTTTTAAAGATTGTAACCTGTCAATTAATTGTAGCGGTACAACCTATATATTCTATTGCTGCATGTTAACAAACATATTTTTTAATGAACTCAAAATTATATTTCTAGCATTTTTGTCTAAATTATTATTTTTTAATTTTTGTGACTTTTTTAATGGTTTCCAAGAATGTTGTCACATAGCTACAGTTTCAAAATCTGGGATTGCAAAATAGGGGACTTTACTGTATTTTAGAGTTTTAATGTTACCATTATGTTATTTTGCTATTGTATGGTGGAAAAAAAATATTTATAGTTATTTCCCATTTGCAAAATAGCTCAACGTGGAACCTGGTAAGTGGCTCGCTTGCTGTAACCATACAGACAATAATGCTCTAATTTCATTGATAATATGGTGTGCTACACAAATGTTGGAAGAAAAAGAGGTTCTCAAATCAGCAGTAGAGCAGCAAGTTTTCCCAGATAAAGTGTTTTCAGGAGACGTCTCTCGAATTGGAAGTCAAGTGATGTGTATGTGTGTTGTAGGGATCGCCCGGGGCACCTGGAGCCCCGGGGCCTGCTGGTATCCCAGGATTGGTGGGTCCTGCAGGGCCTTCTGGGCCATCAGGCCCCCCGGGACCTCCCGGGGACAGCAGCTACATCCCAAACAACCTCATGTCTCTAGACAGCAATGGCCTGCCAGGTGTCGCAGGACCCAGAGGGCAGACTGGACCCGCAGGACTGGTACGTAAATATCACCATCTTGAAATGACTGTTGGAATGGGGCTCAGTAGTAATTAAATGAAAAATTATTATGAACATATAAGGCATGTAGGTACGCAGGGCTTAACTTCATGTTTACAGCGAAGTCATTAGAGATGGTGCAAGTCACTCGGAGAAGCAGGAACGAGGAAGGAATTGGCAATGACTCGTAGTAAGGAACCAACCCAGCATTTACCAGGAGTGATTTTAGAAATCCATGGAAAACCAAAAAACAGGATGGCTGAACCCGGAATCTAACGTTACTCCCAGATATGAGTCCAGTGTGTTACAACTGCACCACCTCGTTTGGCAACAACAGATAACAATTTCTAGGGCATCATTAATAGTTTATGCTGTCCATTTTTTGTGGATGTATATCTGTATGTCTTCTCCTCTGTGTATGTCCGTGTTTATGCATTCTCATCCAGAGTTATTTGCAACTATAAACTTTCCTTGCTGTTAGTTCAGTAACATGCACTGTTTATTTTTTATTACTATGTCATTAGCATACACCTCTTAGAAAAGCATTTAGCCATGTCAGCATGCAGTAAAATGTTGCTATATACTGTAGAATCCCGTTGTAGAGAGCATCGCAACTGCAAGGACATGGGTATAATGAGGTCTTTTTGAGGAACTGTCAAAAAATCACAAAAATATTCTATGAAAAATTGTAATTTTACGAGTTGAAACATGTACGGCGAGAGAGTGCGAAGCAGGCTTGCGACAGGACTCATGACCGTGTGAAGCGCGCTTTTGTTATCTGTCTGCCGTATCTCCACTCCCTCGCCCTGCCACCTCATTTCCCTAAGTACCTTGTGCCGCTCTCATGTACCACATTCTTCCGCCTTGCCACCTAACCCCTCTCTCAACGTTTTCATGAACCAGTTCTGCTTTTCCGTAGTCGTTCACGGCCATTGTGTTGTCAACTGTGTTTGATTTTAAACAACTTAGCGTAGTGGGTTGAACGTTATTGTTAAATGAAAACTGATTTCATTTGAACATATAGTCCAAGCAGTAGCTGGAATCAAATACAGCTACATATTAACAGATTTTCAGAGGTTTTTTTCCATACTGTGACGTACCAATTAAAGATAGGATCACCACAACTACTACATTTAATCGCTCTGCTATAACAAACTTAATATTAATCCATTTTTATATAGTTTTCTTGAATTTTTGCTGGTTTTGAGTAAGTTTCGCACCATGCAGGTTTTGTTAGTTGAAAACGTATAATTTTCCAGTGACTACCGTATTTACTGGCATAATTCTCACACTGGCACAATTCACACCCCTGTTTTTATGGTGCCGAATTAGGGGAAAAAAAACGTTTCCGTTCTTATTTCACGCAGCATGTTTCTCTCAACGAGGCATGTAATTCTGCGCTTTGTTTGACCGCGCCAGGTCACTGACACTTTAAGGTCACTTGTCACTCATCCTGTTATCGATTTCTGGCTGATGCGCTGCAAACATGTAAACAAAATCAGTCGCAGAGTTTATTTTTATGCGGGTGGTTTTTTAATGTAAAGGGAATAGTTTACATTTATATTAAATTTCATTCAGTACGAATGCATAATGGGTAAATATGCCAGTCAAACTGCTACATTTAAATATCAGGTAATTGCGTATGCACAAGAACACTGCAATAGAGAAGCGGGCCGAAAATTCATTGTGTCTGAGTTTAACATGCATGACATGTTTTCCCAACACCAGGCTGTTGTTACGAAGTGAACCGGACCTATAACGACGGCAGTGGCAGGCGTCGGCCACTCGCCAGAATAATCATGTAGTGACCGACCAACAGCTGCCCCGTCCGAGGATCTAGGGCAGAGCGACAGCCGCAAAAAGCAGTACCCGGCCGTGCTACAGAGGATCTAGGTTCTTGCCTGGCCACGCGACCAAGGATCTAGGAGCTCGTTCGGCAGCACTGCAAAGGATCCAGGCACTCGCCCAGCTATGTGTACATGGCAATGTTTTCTCTGCTAGCCCCAACACACATTTTGAATATGTATCTTCATGTATATTATCAATAAATAAAGTGCTGTTACAAAAAAAAAAGTATACCCCGCGGTTGGAGAGGAAATACTTACAGTAGACCCCATTTTAATGTTTACATGCACGTGTCTTGGCGATTCCTTGCATAGTTCATGCACATTAATTTTTGCACTAAAATCCTGTAAAATAGGTGCGAGAATTATGCGAGTAAATATGGGTATAGCCCCATGTTTGGGCAAGCCATATAACATGGTTCTGACAAACCCTGATTTCAGACAAACCCTGGCTCATGGTTGAAAATGGTTTAAAAGTTCCAGAGGGCTCATCTATGCACGGGTGAGCACATATACTGCTACTCTCAGGGCGGTAGCAGGTCGACAGCGATGTGGCGAACCCCTCACAAATGCACGTTTAGGTAGAAAGAAATAAAACTCAGATACAGTCAGTAAACACTTAAGCACGTGGTCATCTGGAGTGGGCCACATCCCAAAGGTACTAACGTACGAATAATAAATAAGACCGGAATCCTCAAGAATATATATATTGGTAAAAGTGATGGCACACTCAATATACAACATACGCTGATCCTAGTCTATAGCTGGCATGGCATTTAGGCCTGCCATTGGCCGAAGTGCGCAAAGTACTGTTAAGCACGTGGTAGAATTATGGTATTAAAAATCTCCAGGGCCGCGAGTCAGAGATGAGGATACGCACACGGGAGGAGCAAACACAAGTAAAACGTTCTGATATGATAAAACTTACTATTGCAGCTAAGTGAGTAGACAAAAGAAGTTGAAGGCTCCAGCGACACAACATGCATGTATCCTCTAGGCCCGCAGAGATCAGACTGAAGATGGTGGCTGAGACATCCGGCTACCTCGCCAGAGATCTCCCACCATCATTGAGAGAAAATTTCATAAAAAGTACATATGGCAATAGGTACATAAATAAACACTGAAAAATACATAAGGAACACTGGAATAAATTAGACAGGATTTCCGACAAGCAGTATCTGTTAGTTGGAGTCCCAAAGTCTTTCTACATATTTTGAGTTGGAAAAGATAATTAGTGAAACAAGCCAGAATGGGCCGGCAAGGCACGTTGAGGCTGACAAAAGAATTAACATAGCATTTAATAATTACGTTAACACTTTAGAACACATAATTAGATAATGAAAATAATTGAATACAAAGTAAAGCATTTTAACTTCAGGCAAGTGGCATGGTAGATGCTGGAACTGCAATGATATTTTACCTGACATTTTAATACAGTCCAAAATACTCAACTGTCCTCTTTAATTAAACAAAACACGGACATTATCACTGAAAAATTAAATAAAGATTTACGAGTGTCATTAGCTTGATTTCTGTATCCAAACGAAACCCACGTGGCTTCACACTCGCAGGCTGTTTACGCCTCACTTAAGGGGAGCAAAAGGGAGATAACACTTTTCCTTGTTAATTTTAGTCTCTGCTTTCAGGGGCACAGATCAGAATTGCACTGTACACACGTAGCACTGTGTTTACTCTTGAAACAAGGGGTCTGTTGGGTTGTGACCTGGTTCAGTGACCTGTTCCTGCATGAACAGCAGCGGTGACCCGTACATGAGGCGCATGGACATGCGTGCACTGTGGACAAGCAGAGCAGCAGTGGGCTGCCTCCCTAGCAGGGCACGTCAACATATTTTGTAATACACAAGAATATTGAAGCTGGCAAAGACATTACTAATACTAAATTTAAAACAGTAATATCCTTTGTTTATAAATTTTTAATTGTATGCGATGTCCAAATGGCATTTAAGTCTTACCAGTGTCATACAAATGTCTGATCATATTCCAATTTTTTTTTTAATGTTGTTTTTTATATTAAACTATCCGAGAGTTAGCTAACTTTGAAGAAGTCGCGACTTTATATTAATTTTGTGAAGTTTATTTTACGTGTAATGGAAAGTGCGTATGCTACGACATGCAAGTGACAGAAAGTGTTGTTGTTCTAGCCTGGTGAACGAGGAGCGGCTGGAGAGAGAGGTCCAGAGGGGCCGCCTGGAATAATGGGCATGCCTGGGAAAGACGGCGCTCCGGGTAACCACGGACCTCCTGGACAGAGGGGCCAGTCTGGCATGCCAGGACTCCCAGGACCTCCGGTATGCAACACAAATGAAAGCACTTGTGGTTCTCAAAAGTACGTTTAGCTGAACACAAGTGGGCGAGCTCTTGAGAAATGGGTCATGGTAAATGCATCACTTCCTAGAGACCAGCGTATAATTATTTTATAGTGGGTTAGAATCCCCAGAGTAGTTAGCACAATCTAGAAAAGTCAGCATACAGAACCTAAGAAATTTCAGGGCACAGTAATAAATTATTAGTTTATTACATTATATGAAATATTTTGAATCCATTCTTCATAGTTTTGATACCTGACAAGTGAACATTATCCTTGTATGCTATCTCAAAGCAGTCACTGTTTCATAGGTCTAATGTGTTGTATTTGAAATTTCCAGGGGCGGAGCTTCACTGAAGCTGAAGTGCGAGACATCTGTGCTGCAGTTCTGAGAGGTATAAGAACTACAGATTTCATTCCCACCAGCAGTGGGAATTTTTATCCCCCACTGCATAAGGGTAAAGGTTTTTCCCCCTCAAGGATCTCCCATTTCTCCGACCCGTGCATCCTGGTGCTTCTCCATATCCACCTCGCTTCACTCTCATTGGTTCTCAAGACCTTGATGTTAAGAGCAACTCACACCTCGCCACGCCACTGCCTCAATGTTTTGTATTCACCCGTTTATCAAACGCTTATGTTAATTTAAAAACATATATGAACCGTTGTGTAGGAAGTAGAAAACAGGTAAAGTACAAGCTTAGGGTTGCCAGATTTTGAAACTGAAAATAAGGGAGATTGGCAAATTTCAGTTGTGAAAATAAGGGAGACATCAAAAACTGTTTGATGACAGTAGTTACATCAATAATTATTCATACTTTAAGCTTGATCTGCTTGAATTGACAAACTCGGGATGGCTCTGTAAGAAATTAAAAAATTCTTTGCGAGAATACTTGAAATTAACCACATCTTGCGACTCAGCTTTCATGAACTCAACAGAAGTTTTCCCTTTCTTGACTCTTGCTAGCCATTCATAGTTGCATTGCTGAAGAAACTGCTTATTTTCAGTGATTGATTTAAGTCTCGTTCATTGTTTTTATGACCTGTAAAAAAATTGGAAATTGTAATCTAAATTACACCAGTTTCTTTTTGCTTTGCACCTAGCTGCAAGCCAACAAAAATCAATTTTGGCAATATTATGCATTCTCAGTTTGAGTAACAATCTAACCTCTTTTGTTGCTGAAGTCGACAAAAGATTAATAAAGCCAAGGGTAACAGAGCTTCCATTATATAAATATGATTAATCACCTGCAGTTGAAGTGTGTTGTGTGCAGTCATTGCTATTCTCCATCTGCAATGGAAAACTCTCCTTTACAAAGAGAGCAGTACGTCTTGCGTTTATTTGTTTTCACTGGTCGCAACCAGATGCATGATTCTCCCCATTTCATTAAATACACGCACATGTATCGTGCCTTTTTCTTCTTTTCACTCCCTTCCATTGTGAACAATTAACAGAAACTATAAATTCATGTGCACCTACAATCTCACATACAAAAATAATAAACAAAACTTTCTAATCACGGAAGCACGTTACTGAAGCAAACAACAAAACAAAATTCGATTTTAACTGAAAACACACTTCTCATCATCGCTTAATGTCCAATGGACATTGTTCATAGATGACAGAGTAACTGTTATTATTCCTACAACACCTCGGATTAAAATTTCCCAACAGAAATTAAAATTTAAAATAATTACTGGAGATTATCATACAAATATGATAGACGGGAGATTTGGCAAAAACAAGGCCAAAATATGGGAGAGTACGGGATATCTGGCAACCCTAAGCTTCATGTTATTTCTGTCTTATGAAATCATCTTCGTTGCTGAAGTAAAAGTGTCATTGACACTTGGCAGAATCAGCTGCCATTTATGACCAGCCTAGAGAATGGGTGAGATGAACTGAGTTGTGACTAGAGTGTGGAAATGTGATGGAATGCAGTGTTGTAGGAAACAGGATATCCACAAGAAAACCCACCAAGCCACTAGAAATGTGTGTAGATTTCCTTGGTGGGAGACCAACATGCCAACAAAACTTCAGGAGTTAGATTCTTTCTTACAAGCAAACTAAGCTTGTTTTGGCTTGAGTTGATGTATGTGAAGAAAATGCTGAATACATTGAGTTTATGCATAAAATTTAAATATTAATTTTGCTTTCACTGAAAAGATAAAGGTTTCATCACCATGCATGATAATTTTTTTGTTTATATTTAAATTATTTACATTCCTTGATAACCTGTCAAGATTTGAGTGTAAGTAATGAATATGTGGTGCTTAAAGGTCATCATGTCATCTCACTTCCTTATTACAACCACAGACTTGTTTTAATGGTAAAAAATATGGTCTTTTTGTTTTGTATGTAATGACAGGTAATGCATTTAGAAATGTCAATATGAGTTTCTAATGTCTGTAAGAGTTGTATCATATTTAAGCACCATGGCTTTTAAAGTTTTCTGTACAAAATCTGGTAGCAAATGTGACAGGTCATTCATTACATCAAATCCATATTTCACTACAATGAAAGAGAATGACTGGAAGCAGAATATGCACTGTCATTTTTGATGATGCAATTCCACAAACGTAAATGAGATGATGTCACAGTTTGTTTGGCAGGTGTTGATTCTGCTCACACATTCAACATATGAGAGACTCACTTGCCATCAAGGATGCTGGTCACAAAAAAATTCATTATTTTACATTCGTACAAAATATGTACCGTTCAACTCATTTGGATCACATATTTTTTACATAACGACTAGTGAAAATCACAATTTTAGTGCCTTTGGGGTTTACGAATAATAAAAATGAATTCCACTTACTAAAATGTGATACCATGAGATACACCCATAAATGTTCTGAAATCATACCATAAACTGATTTCACAATTTTTAAAAATTTGACGCCGTCAGGTGAGACACGAGACGAACGGTGACACAATAAAGTTGCAGTAGATGGGCGCCAGCAGTGCTTCCCAGTCACCGCACTGTTGAGACTCAGGGTTCTCAGGGATGCAGTGGGTTCTGTGTGTCCCTCTCACCCAAGCGTACTTACAAAACACTTTTCATTACTAAACATCATTACTAAACTTTGATCACTTACAAGATGGCGAGAGGTTGCTGTCACTGCAAAGGAAAGACTTTGAGCACTGTGATACCTGCTTTTATTCTGTTAACCATACAAGATCATGCCAACATTACTCTTATGAAAAACTCGGACGTGTCTAGCTAACTCTGTTAGGGTGCTCCCCAACACACAATTAATCTCGCGCACTCCTAGATGGATGACTTCTCTGTGGTGTTGGAAAATGCAATTTTCACAAGGAAAGGGGTCAACAGCCGCTAGGGTGGACTGCCGATTTTTCCTGAAGATAAGACGCAGAGAATTACGAGATGAACAAACACGTGTGATTATTTGGCATCACTAACGCGGACACGTCGGGGCTCGTCTTGCCGCACGTGGTTAGTGTGGTGACGGCCTATATACATAGCCAGCTGGGACGGAAATAATATCACTGTACACTTTACATAAATACATTTGAAATGTGATGGGACATGACATGGATGGTCACAATAATCACGCAGATGCGTGAAAGCAAACTTAGATGATGCGGATGCCACTGGATATGCTTCGTAGCGGATCACGTGGTGTAGATGAACTTTCAGTCTCCCTTGGTTAAAACGGCAAATTCTGTTCATATAAATTATTCTTGCGAATAGGAAAAATATTCTCTGGCAAACTGTGACATTTGAAGGCTTTTAGCATGCCCGATGGTGGGAAAATCAATTTTGAGATTGACCGCGTGGTGATACATACAAAGCATCAATTACGTGAAAATTACATGAAACCTTAAATAAAAATTACAAAGAACCCTGAAATAAATTACGGCGCACATGATTTTACACAAATAAAATCTTAAAGCGCATGGATGGCACGGACATTGACTTGGCAGCTATTAACCACATGGTCGCGAGTGATGTGGTCGTAAAACAATTAAACACGAAAATTACCCTGAAATACATACATGAAAATAAATCAGTTAAAATTGCATGCAGCAATTATACAGAAATTACAATGAAACGCCTTTAACATAGGTGGATGGCACCTGATTCAAGTTGCGCGGGCCGTGTGGTCTCTCAGATATCTTTCTCCACCTTCTCCAAAGCCACAAGGGCACAAATTACTAGGTTAAGCGGAAGCATAATGCTGGGGAATGTCTGGTGAAATGTATGCAAAGCAAAGGTTAACCAGCATACTGAAGCAAAATTATTGTAATCTACATCAGTGCAAAAAGTTTGTAGTGCGTACGTGACAGCGTCTTACCTCACCAGCTCTCCTAGACGGACTGTCCAGAGGCAGGGGTCGCGTGGACCTACCATGGCTGCCTATGGGGTTCACACAAGCAGATGTGCTATGCACAATGAGTAAAACTTTGATATTTGAAAATAAATGGCACACAAATAATTTAAATATTGATTTATATTTTAGATTTTTCTTATAAATTTTCTGTATTCTGTAAATGTCTTTTTATGACGGCGTTCATGCCAGAATAATAATGTTCTGAATCTTCGTGCAGCACACATTTTGAATTCACAACCAAACATTGTGCAATATTATCAAACATACATTTTAAGCATTTAGGCACTTGAAAAACCTGAAAATAAACAAGAGACATAATTTTACACTTCAAATAAATATTCCACTATGGAAAGTTCAGGTTACGGCCTCCTTACGTACGTGCATGCCCATGTGTCACGTGAATAGTGAGCGCCATTATGGTCTTAACGCGGCTGAAATTTCTGAATATTTTGTATTTGTTTCAGTCTATGATTTTCTGTAAAATAAATTTTACTAAGAATATTTTAAAATTAATTAAAACATGACCTTTCAGCCGATTAGTATGTTTAGTTTATTTTATTTGTACATTTGTTAAAACACTAAAATTGTGATTTTGAGATGCCTTAATGTAAAAACTATGCAAGTTATGTGAGGAAATGTACAATTCTTACAAGTAATGCTTTAAGAAAGCGCAATCTTAATTAATGGCTTGTGCCAACTCTGTCAGCAACTATTTCCCATACTGGTGCATTAATTTCACCTTGCACTGCAACAACATACTGAATAACTTTTTATGACATCAGAAATATTTAGATTAAATTACATGACATCACTCTTTTAAAACATCTGTTCATGTTATTGCCAAGAAGACAAAATGGACTGATAACTTGAATTGCTTCACATGCTAAATTAAAACATTGATTGGAAGTGAGGCTGCCCGATTGACACTACTCTCCGCCATGATGCTTCACGAACAACTGACTGTCTCCTCTCTGCAGCCCAGGGTTGCCAATTCTGTGATCCAGCACTGGATGCAGTTCTACCAACTGCGAAAACCATGAGAGATGGCAGCGCAGAAAATTCAATTAATGAATGTGTCCAGCACGTGGGAGGAAGTCAGTAGACACGTAAAATTTGTCCAGTACACATACAGATAGTCACTAACACATAAAAATGGAATATTCACATATTTACAGGTCCAAACAAGTTCACAAAGTTAGTAAAAACAGTTATGTAGTATTGCTCTTTCGTGGTTTTTCTATATTGGCTCCCAGAAACTTGTAGAATATAATTAACGTTTACAGCACTTATTTATGTCCTAAGCACTCTAAATAAAGTTTCTTAGTGCTTAGCCAGTGTAAATTTTCCCTCTGCTGTGCCTTCCAGCATTCTAAAACATTTTTATCTAGTCCTATCAAAATTACAAAAAAATGGTTGAGCTGTATTTTATCTAGAGAAGTGTAGTGTTGTGTACGCTGAAGAAGCATCAGCAAGATGTGTGATTTGTATGTGTGTGTGTGTGGCCCCCGGACAGACCAGCTCACAGAGCTGACGGAGACGCTGGTTGGCCCGCCGGGGCCCCCTGGACGCAGCCGCCCGGGCAGGCCGGGCGCCCACGGACTGCAGGGAGCTCCAGGTTGGAACTGCAGCAAGCAAACACCTCCGTCTTGGCGACCTGTCACATTCACACTGTATCCAGGGTTTAATTGATTCCCGCACTCTTAGGCAAAAAGGAACTATATTGGATTGTACTCTGCATAAATTGGTAACAAATGTACAAAACCCCTTAAAAAAAAAGTGCTGACTAAAAAATCAAAAGGTGCACATAATTGCACAAAAACATCACTTTAATGATAATGGAGGTTGTAAATAAGTATTTTTCTACTAAAAAACTGAAGTAATGAAGAAAATAAACAAAATTGTAAGTAGCTGGAAATGTATATTTCTGGTCCACAATGCTTTGCAGTTGCTTACTCTCTGTCTCATGTAACGTGGCAAGTTTTTGACAGTTTGACAAAAGTAGCGGCAAATGTTTACTTTTCGTTTATGTATCCTTTTGCCATCGGCTGGTGCATCAAGTGGAGGCTGTATATTTTATCGACACTTTGTCAGCTAATCCACTTGCCATTGTACTGTAATGCTAAACAAATATTAAGGTATTTTTAGACTGAACTTTGTCTAAAAAATTCTTACGTTATAAAAGTAAAAAATAAAACATTGAAAAAAATTAAATTTTTGCTAACTCTTTAAATTTATCAGAGACAGTGAATTTGGGTTAACATTTGCGAGATGGTAATTTTAGTTCTTATCACACTTTGGACGTTACAGCTAATATAACTGGAAGTAAATGTAATTTGGGGAACTTGCTTGACAATGCAGTTTCATTTACCAACAACTCACCTACTATTGCAAAGCATAATTCCACTATTCCTAATACTAAACAGTTAGAGTTGGAAATGTGTTACGTGGAATAACATAAGAATTGCTTAAAAACTACTCATGGGTATCCCACTCTCTTTGTTTTATTAATAAATTATAGTAACAGCACACAAACAACAAAGAAATGGGTTTGCAGGAGAACAACATGATGCATAATGGATGTAGATGTAACAATTACCAGCCGAATACATATTACTAGTAATCAAAATTGCTATACATGGAAATACATGTTACTTTAAAAAATATGCAGAGCTCATGGAAAAATAAAACCATTGGTATCTGTTCGTAAAATTATTTTATACAAGAAATATTTTTTTACTCTCGCTGATAATGCTTTGGGAGACAGCTGACAGATGGCGCGCATGGCAAGGCATGTTGGGAGCCGAGCCCGTTACTCAACAGGTAGCAGCACATTGGCATGCCTCTTGATTCCATCTTTTTAAAAGTTGACTTTTCTCCCATTACTGGCTCAAAACGAAATGAGTTTGAAATATATTTAGCCAAATTATTTGAAGGAAAAAAATTAAACAGCACCCTGCAATATTTCTGTACGCTTTTGGAATTAATATCAAGCACGTATGGAATGCTTGGATGGAGATGAGTGGGGATATGTCGTGAAAAGAACTCTTAAGGTTTGAAGTTGCGTTTCATTTGAATATGGATCGTTTTAATGCACATTTAATTTTAAACACCTATACTTTACTTCTTTAGCATGAAGTTTAGTTTGTAACACCAACAATCACTGTTTTGTGACCATGTAAAATAAAATGTCTAAATTAATACAGGAACTCTTTCTTAATGGCATATTTTCTGCTTGTCTGATGTTCATCAGTTGATACAGGATTTTGTAATGTTTCGTATACATCAAGTTGCCACTCACTGACTGTCATGATCTTGCCAAATTATATGAGACAGAGAGTCTGTACACAGTAAGTGCCTTTACATGGCATGGAAATAAAAAAAAAATGTTAAAAATATTGCACATACATTAAAAATAATTATTGTGCACATTTAACATTTCCTGTGGCAACAATTGTCATTTTCTCATTTTAGATGATTTGATGGAGTATGTGGGGATATTTTGGTGCACAAATACTTGCAGAGTATAGCTAAGATTTTTATGAAAGATTTTATTAGATACTTTTGCAAAATGTATTGTATCTAAAAAATAGTCGAATTTAATATTCTTTATGTACAGTTTGTATTAAAATTGTGGTTGAATTTTTTTTATAACTATGCACATACAAGGCTATTTCCCAAGTGTAAACTAGGGCACTGTGTGCACGGGAACAGAGGAAACACCCTGTGGTGGTAACAGTGTTGCCAAGATGCAGGTGCTGAGGTCATGTAGAATTGAGACTTGTTAACGTTTCTCTCTCCCTCTAGCGATGCCTGCCGCCCCCCTGCCAGTCTAACCCAGCATGACCTTGTACATATGTGGCGCCGCCGTGTGCGCGTCTTGTGTCTCTCCATTTGCTCGCCCTTGCACTTATTATTCTGCACACAGATCGTTTGGATGAGCTAACCTCGGGTCTGCGTGGTCCGCCGGGGCCCCCAGGAATTAGTCGGCATGGTAGGGTGGGGCGTAGAGGCCCCCCCGGAATCCCAGGTACCCTGCTATGCTGTCCCCCGGCTCTCTTGGTGTCTATCTGTCAACTAACCTGGGGTCCTTCTTACATGTTCTCCTCCATGTGGCTTTTTTAAACTTGAGGGATTTTCAGAATGGTTCACCTTTCAAAACAGATCTTGCTAATGATCATTTTTTTTTTCAGAAAGATCTGAAACACAATATTATATCTTATTAATATTTGCAACTTACATAATTTTTGCAGCATTTCTTAATTTGCTGTTTCTGTCCAAAATCTAATAATCAATATACTATGTGCATTTACATGGGTATAATTAATAATTTGATGCACATTTTTGAATTACTAAAAGCTGATACCAGTTTTGAATTTAGTAGACTAATTCTTGGAATTCCTTCCACAAGTTAACTAGTATAAGTAGTCTTTTTGTCGTAAGCATGTGCATGGTTAAAGAAAATACTATTTGTTAAATTTTTCTTTCCATTAATAGTAATTTGTAGATATTAATTTTGGAACTACTCTAAGGTGTTTTAATATAGTTTTTTACTTCCTCCAGCAATTTTTTTTTTGTATGTGAAAGAACTACCGGCAATCATTAATCAGTTATGTATTTTTATTTTATCCTGAAGTCTGCGTGTAGGGCGAAAAAAATTGATGTTATTAAAAATAAGTGAACACGTTTTATAATTAGGCCTAGATGATTCCTTTTTATTCCTATATCTATCCATTAAGGTTTCTGTGTAAATTAACTTTTTTAACTATGCATATCAACTTAGTTTTAAGAAAATTGAAAACTGGAGTCACCCTGTTCATATTGTTATGTTTTGGATGTTCCTCACAATGGCATGCCTTTTGCATTAATGGCTGATGTACTTTATTATGTGCTATTGAGAGAAACACATGCGATGTGCAAATGTGTGACTATTCCAAGTGGTTGGGTATACCCCTTGTCAGCATACCTACGTACACTTCCTATGAGCCGAACCCATAGCACATCACATCATTTTACGGTATCTATTGATTAACGCTTGGAAACTGAGCAATCCCACAGCTTCAGAAGAATAGATAGAAGCCATGGTTGCACAGCATGCTGAACTTGTTGATGTGAATATGCCTAAGTAGCCATTTTCAAACATATTCAGTTGAATGACGTCTGGAGTAAACAAAAATATATACATACACTTGGTTACACAACACTCAACTGTAATGTTTCCACTTGGCATATTTGTTTACGATCGTAAGATGTAACTGTGGTTAGGCATGTTGTTATTTTAGTAGGGTTAAGATTATGCAATTCATTTTAATTACAGCTGACTAATGTAAAAATAATTTATTTAATTATTTAGTAACTTAACTGTTGATTTTTTTTTTGTACTGCTACACAAATTTCCACAAAGGCCAGTCATCTGATCGTAATGGTTGGTTGACGTACAACAAACAATCACAATAAAACATAGAATGAATGTCATTGTACTTCCACAACCGGTTTAGGTAGTTTGAATAGGAAATATCAATGAACGTACAACTTCCGGTGCTGTGTCTCTGTATACAAAGCTGAACATAGTCAAAATTAACTAGTTCAGAGTGAAGTGCAACCACAGAATGAAAAGCTTTCAGAATTACTTAACCACTGTATATTGTAGTTGATTGCACACAGCATGATGATAGCATGAATGAATGTAATATGTAGATGATAATATTCCCTCATGTTGTTATGTGCCATGTTATGCAGGCTTCAGGGTAGAAAGCAGTATGTGTGTAATTTACAATAGTGTGTCTGTATACAGACATGAATAAATGTTATTGATCAGCTATGTGAATAGATGCCATTTTGGATATAACTGGTTAGTGGTTAACTATTACTTCTATATGGGACAACTTGTAACAATTTTTTTTTGTGTTGTCTGGTACAGACAAGAGTTTAACAGAATATACAGTATATGGATTAGTTATGGCCTACTGATGTGGTGTGATATTTTCATTTGAATGGTATCTTTATGTTGTAATGGTTAATTTTCTTAAGCTTTGTTCGCATGGTCTATACCTTCTGCAACTTCAGCACCCAAAGGAGTAGAGGGTGTAACTGGGTTCATATTCATGTTCTGAGTGCAGAAGGTGTAAAAGTCAACACCCAAATGCCTCAGAGCTAAACTGAAGAACTATTTTCATTAAATTTACAACAATTACATAGATTTCAAATGTATCAACTCTATTTGTGTGTAAACATATAATTCATTTGATATGGTTTATTTTTTAATTATTTGTTTAAAATTAAAACTTTCATGTATTGTATATGTCACAAACTATTTCCTTCTCTTAAGATTGCAAGTAGGCTGCTAGGCTACCAAAAATATATAAAAGGACAGGAATTCAAGTACTCACAGTGTAGTACTTGTTGACGTGCACGCACGCGCACAGATATATATATATCCACGCAGTTGCATGAGCGCGATGTTTCTCTGGCCAAGCCAACTTCATCAGGCGGTGAGTTGTAGGATGCTGCAGTATGGTAGAAGGGCGACGTAAACCTTGTGCCCGGATGGCAAACTAGGGTGGGGCAGGAAAATTGAAAAATTGCCTGAGTAGCTGATGAGTGTGGTTAGGAGCTGTGATTATCTTATGTTGAGGCCTGGTGGCTGCCTGGATTTTGTTATAAATTAATTCCCAGCATCTTAGTTCTGAGTTATTGCTTGAAGGTGGTAGGACTCTCACAACTCTGTTACTGCGGCAGGTTGTGGATGTGACTAGCTCTGGCTTGTTTCGTGTCTGCTCTGTGGCCATCCATTCTCTGCCTGAGTGTGTTTGTGGTGAGGCAGATGTATTCTGCACTACAGTGTTGGTACTGTAGCCGATAAATCATATTTTCTGTTGCACAGTTGTAGTTACCTTGGATGGGGTTTGTATGGCTAGTGAGTCTGCTGTTGAAAGAAATTGAGGGTTGGTGGATGGCACAGGAGCCACAGCGTGAGCTGTTGCAGGGGTGGGATTCTCTGGGGGTGATAGTTTGGTTGGCATTTGTGGTGGGCTGTATCTTTGGACGAACAAGTTTGTTGCAGAGGTTGGCTGGCCTTTTGAAGACCAATCTGGGTGGTTTGGAAAGCAGGTCTTGTGTTTGTGGTGAGGAAGCCAGAATTTTGTATCCAGAGTGAAGAATATTTCTGAATTGACTTAGGCCTTCATATGAGGCCATCAGAGTCGTTCACCTTGGTTTGTGTTCCAGTATTCGAGACAGTTTGCTGTATCTGTTTGTGGATGAGGTGCCTGGGGTAGCCCCTGTCGAGGAATGCTCTGGCTATTTGTTGAGATCACTGTTGGTGGAGCAGATACATTTCACTCTTGTGGTGAGACTGTAGGGTAGGGTGTTTTTTGGCATAGTACGGGTGGTAGCTGTCGAAATATAAATACTGGAGGTGGTTGGTGGGTTTGGTGTGTACAGTAGTTGAATAGTGCCATTGTGGAGAGTGAGTTCAACGTCCAGGAATATGGCGTGTGTTTTTGGAGTATGACCAGGAGAACTGTGTGCGTTTAAATTGTTCAGAAAGTGAATTAGGCTATCTTCAGTGGAAGTCCATATCATGAAGATTTCGTCGATGAAACACATCCAGCAGTGTTGTCGGATTTGTTGGTTACTGAGGAAGTTTTATTCTAACCGATCCATAAACAGATTAGCATAGGATGAGGCCATGCGTATACCTATAGCTGTGCCTTTGACCTGAAGGTAGTGTGTTTCTTGAAATCTGAAGTTGTTGTTGCTGCGGTTTAACCTGGCGAGTTCAACAAGGAATGCTGTAGAAGGTTTGCTGTATGGGGGCCTTTGCTTGTGGTAATATTTTATGGTCAACAGTCCCCCAATCATCTGGAATGAATGGCCACAGAGCAGACACCAAATAAGCCATTGCCGGTCACATCAATAACCTGCTACAGCACCAGAGTTGTGAAAGCTCTACTACCTACAAGAAATAGCTCAGAACTAAGATGCTGGGAATTAGCTCACCCTTTTATAACAACATCCAGGCAGCTGCCAGGCATCAACATAAGGTAATCACAGCTCCTAACCACATTCATCAGTTATATAGGTAATTTTTCAATTTTCTCGCCCCACCCTAGTTCGCCACCCGGCCGCTAAGTTTACTACTAGCATTGCCCCTCCACCATACTGCAGTGTCCTACAACTAGCTGCCTGATGAAGCTGGCTTAGCCAGCGAAACATCGCGATCATGCAACCAAGTGGAAAATGTGTCGCCCTTCTTTGTGTGTGTGTGTGTGCGTGCCTGTCGACACATACTGTGAGTACTTGAATTCCTGTCCTTTTATATATTTTAATTTCCTTCTATTAAGTATTTTGATTGAATATTCATCATTTACAACCCTGTCAATCGTGATTGGAATAATTACAGTGTCCAAAATACATGTTAAACTTATCTGAAATTCATAACCTGTTTCTCCTGCCTAGCCACGTTTATTGTACATCTATCGCACCTTTTACTTCACCTCCTTAAGATGGTGTAAAAGGTGTAGCACCCAAGTGCTGACGTTGTATTTATACCAAAATACCACTTCCGGTAACAAGAACACAATGTTTCTAGTTGTGTGCAGAAGTTGTAAAAGGTACATCCCAAACAAATAAAGCTTTAGCATGGGCAGAGGGTGCAATATAACTGCAAGAAAGTTACTAATTGCTTTATAAGGGATGTGTTTCAGGATCCTTCCACTGTCCTTTTTCCATTTTTATAGCTGTAGCTTATTTTTACCTAAGTATATATTGTTTGAATGGCATTTATGGCAGTTTTATTTAGTTTGTACATAAATGTGTTTACTAGTTGAAAGAAATTCAGAGGTTGCCTCTTTATAACATGGGGAGTAGTTTTGCCGCCAGGGGAGCATTTACATTCCTTTACACCATCCACGTTGTACATGACTAAGATTATAAATTATGACCATTTTAAGGCATTCCGCACATAGCAAAATCAGAAAACCTATTAAACTATCAAATAACATGAAAAATTGTAGTAGATAAAAATATGAATGGGACAGTTTTATAAACAGAATATTAATAATTACATCTCTTGTTCTGTACACCTGTACTGGTAGTCCTCTACTTTTGTACATGATGTGTTCATGGAAAAATGTATGAAAGATGAATGTATGATTTTGTTCCTTGAAACTAATTAAAATCATTCAAAATTTGTATGTATGACACAGATATACACTTGTTTTATTATTTATTTGTATATCTTATTTAAACATGAATATTTTACAAACTTTAATTAAATGGTTTGTTAAAAAGTATGCAGATGTTCCTTTGTCATTAGTATTGGATAGCAAGAAGCAAGACTACGTGATTTTGGTACATTCTTTGTTAATGATTACCTGAAATCAGTATAGGTGAATGTTGGGATGGGTCCTCACCACCAGCCACGGAAAATTCCTTCCCCATTCCCGCTTATCTGAGCAATTTTCTCCGTCTCTAATAACCTCACTGCCAACAAGATGTAAAGCCCTACCTACATATCTATATGCTGTTCATGGTAAAATGAGCACTTTTGAAAGACCTGCTTAAGATCTACTTGTATGCACGTTGTGTATTCTTCCGCCTTATATAAAATTAACACTGGCAAGGGCCGTATCAATTTATCCATGCATCGATCCAGTGAAACTGTAAAATTATAAGAACAGTAAATATTTTACAAATATCCTCATTTTTTCACTTCGATAAATAAAATTAAACAGAAACCTAAATAAATAATTTAAGTTATCACAAATGGTCACCTTACTCGGTTTATTTGGCGTTAAAATATGGAACTACTTTCCATCCATCGTTACCAACTTTACTGTGCGAATGTCCTTTAGTGCGCCCATTATAATACATGCAAGCAGGAGCAGTGACTTTTTTCTAAGGTTGATTTCAAAAGTGCTCACTTTATCGTGAACAGCCTTTACTTAACTACAGTCAATGTAATGGAAATGTGTAAAACCTGCTGAACTGTACATTAATGTCGATGTTGGATGTGAACCTGCTGACTGTACATGCGTGAGATGTCTCAGTGTTTGAGTTGTGTTCTTGTGAGGAGTTACCTGCTGAACTGTACATGCGTGGAGGACTGTCTGCAGTGTTTGAGTTGTGTTCTTGTGAGAGGGAGTTACCTGCTGAACTGTACATGCGTGGAGGACTGTCTGCAGTGTTTGAGTTGTGTTCTTGTGAGAGGAGAGTTACCTGCTGAACTGTACATGCGTGGAGGACTGTCTGCAGTGTTTGAGTTGTGTTCTTGTGAGAGAGAGTTACCTGCTGAACTGTACATGCGTGGAGGACTGTCCTGCAGTGTTTGAGTTGTGTTCTTGTGAGAGGGAGTTACCTGCTGAACTGTACATGCGTGGAGGACTGTCTGCAGTGTTTGAGTTGTGTTCTTGTGAGAGGAGTTACCTGCTGAACTGTACATGCGTGGAGGACTGTCTGCAGTGTTTGAGTTGTGTTCTTGTGAGAGAGAGTTACCTGCTGAACTGTACATGCGTGGAGGACTGTCTGCAGTGTTTGAGTTGTGTTCTTGTGAGAGGGAGTTACCTGCTGAACTGTACATGCGTGGAGGACTGTCTGCAGTGTTTGAGTTGTGTTCTTGTGAGAGGGAGTTACCTGCTGAACTGTACATGCGTGGAGGACTGTCTGCAGTGTTTGAGTTGTGTTCTTGTGAGAGGGAGTTACCTGCTGAACTGTACATGCGTAGAGGACTGCCTGCAGTGTTTGAGTTGTGTTCTTGTGAGAGGGAGTTACCTGCTGAACTGTACATGCGTGGAGGACTGTCTGCAGTGTTTGAGTTGTGTTCTTGTGAGAGGGAGTTACCTGCTGAACTGTACATGCGTGGAGGACTGTCTGCAGTGTTTGAGTTGTGTTCTTGTGAGAGGGAGTTACCTGCTGAACTGTACATGCGTGGAGGACTGTCTGCAGTGTTTGAGTTGTGTTCTTGTGAGAGAGAGTTACCTGCTGAACTGTACATGCGTGGAGGACTGTCTGCAGTGTTTGAGTTGTGTTCTTGTGAGGAGTTACCTGCTGAACTGTACATGCGTGGAGGACTGTCTGCAGTGTTTGAGTTGTGTTCTTGTGAGAGGGAGTTACCTGCTGAACTGTACATGCGTGGAGGACTGTCTGCAGTGTTTGAGTTGTGTTCTTGTGAGAGAGAGTTACCTGCTGAACTGTACATGCGTGGAGGACTGTCTGCAGTGTTTGAGTTGTGTTCTTGTGAGAGAGAGTTACCTGCTGAACTGTACATGCGTGGAGGACTGTCTGCAGTGTTTGAGTTGTGTTCTTGTGAGAGGGAGTTACCTGCTGAACTGTACATGCGTGGAGGACTGTCTGCAGTGTTTGAGTTGTGTTCTTGTGAGAGGGAGTTACCTGCTGAACTGTACATGCGTGGAGGACTGTCTGCAGTGTTTGAGTTGTGTTCTTGTGAGAGAGAGTTACCTGCTGAACTGTACATGCGTGGAGGACTGTCTGCAGTGTTTGAGTTGTGTTCTTGTGAGAGGGAGTTACCTGCTGAACTGTACATGCGTGGAGGACTGTCTGCAGTGTTTGAGTTGTGTTCTTGTGAGAGAGAGTTACCTGCTGAACTGTACATGCGTGGAGGACTGTCTGCAGTGTTTGAGTTGTGTTCTTGTGAGAGAGAGTTACCTGCTGAACTGTACATGCGTGGAGGACTGTCTGCAGTGTTTGAGTTGTGTTCTTGTGAGAGGGAGTTACCTGCTGAACTGTACATGCGTGGAGGACTGTCTGCAGTGTTTGAGTTGTGTTCTTGTGAGAGGGAGTTACCTGCTGAACTGTACATGCGTGGAGGACTGTCTGCAGTGTTTGAGTTGTGTTCTTGTGAGAGAGAGTTACCTGCTGAACTGTACATGAGTGGAGGACTGTCTGCAGTGTTTGAGTTGTGTTCTTGTGAGAGGGAGTTACCTGCTGAACTGTACATGCGTGGAGGACTGTCTGCAGTGTTTGAGTTGTGTTCTTGTGAGAGGGAGTTACCTGCTGAACTGTACATGCGTGGAGGACTGTCTGCAGTGTTTGAGTTGTGTTCTTGTGAGAGAGAGTTACCTGCTGAACTGTACATGCGTGGAGGACTGTCTGCAGTGTTTGAGTTGTGTTCTTGTGAGAGGGAGTTACCTGCTGAACTGTACATGCGTGGAGGACTGTCTGCAGTGTTTGAGTTGTGTTCTTGTGAGAGAGAGTTACCTGCTGAACTGTACATGCGTGGAGGACTGTCTGTAGTGTTTGAGTTGTGTTCTTGTGAGGAGTTACCTGCTGAACTGTACATGCGTGGAGGACTGTCTGCAGTGTTTGAGTTGTGTTCTTGTGAGAGGGAGTTACCTGCTGAACTGTACATGCGTGGAGGACTGTCTGCAGTGTTTGAGTTGTGTTCTTGTGAGAGAGAGTTACCTGCTGAACTGTACATGCGTGGAGGACTGTCTGCAGTGTTTGAGTTGTGTTCTTGTGAGAGGGAGTTACCTGCTGAACTGTACATGCGTGGAAGACTGTCTGCAGTGTTTGAGTTGTGTTCTTGTGAGAGGGAGTTACAATAGTGTGGTGTGATGGCAGGTGACCGCGGACCTCCTGGACTGCCCGGGGAGCGAGGCTTCACGGGCCTGCCGGGTCCCTCCGGTCCCGCCGGTCCTCCTGGGTCTCGAGGGGAGCAGGGTGAGAAGGGCGACAGGGGCCCTGAAGGTGTGGGCGTAGAGGGCTCCATGGGCCCGAGGGGACCGCCAGGTAATTCTTTCACCAGTACGCTCGTTACTCTCATTACTAGGACAACCTGTTTTTCATGAAAAGATTTACACACAACGTATACTTCAATATCGTACCCGCATACGTGCAGTTATTTTGTTATTGGCCACTTGTCTTTCCCACAAACACATTTCTGGGCCAATCAGGAGTAAGTTATTGTGATGTTGAATATCCCTAATTTGCAGTCAGAGAGCTACGATGAACAACATTTTAATCATCCAATCATGAAAGTGGATCTGAGCTTAAAGTGTTTTGAAGTACAACTAATAGTGGAATCTTTTCACAAAAAAACAGGTGCCACTAGTAATTGCTTATGGAAGTGAAACTAGATCATATCAGCTTTATTTCTGCATGGTTTGCATCAATTGTATAATATGTAAATATAATTTACTGTATTTCAGTGTATATAGGCTGCACTTTTTTACAAAAAAAATTACTACTAAAAGTGAGGTGCGGCTTATTTACGAGATATATGCATTTGAAAAAAATTTTTATCCCCAAAACATGTTTAGAAATTTGTCAACACACAGTAGAATTTAATGTTTTAACATAGTTCCCACGGAAGAAAGAAAGAAAGAAAGGAAAAAAAAAAAAAAAAAAATATATATATATATATATAGCTTATCACTAGTGTTAAAACCCTATGGAATGCCCAGTGCCAGAGGAGCTGTCTGAGATTTTTCCTTCTCATTTTCCTACTCCCTCTCTCAGCATCCCTCCTTTTCACCTCCCTCCCTCCACCTACCTCATTAGCCATCCAGCTTGCCTACTCCCTTTGTTTCCTTTCTCCACTCTCTCCCTTTCATTCCCCTGTCCCCTCTCCCACGACCTTTGTCACTGACCATTTATTTGTCACTTCCTTCCGCTCCACCCCTCCCCCCCCTCATGGTTGCTGGTGCTTCACACATCTGCTTGGATGTGGCAGGAGGAGAAGTGTGAAAGAGGGGAAGAGCTATGAAGGCTGAGAGGTCTAAAAGTATTTTTAGAATGCCCCCTTCACTCTCTTTTTTGTTTCTCATGCTATCTCTCTGGCTGGATGACACACCAGCAGCATTTGTGTGTGTGTGATGATTGCACGCACACATGCACTATTGCCTTTCCTCTCCCCTGCAGCTACTCACGCCCTTCACTCTGGTGGAATACTGGGCTGTTGGCAGCCACACTGCAACCACATGCCCAACAGTAACCAATTAGTTTGATATTGCAATAATTTGCTGTTGCTGCTCCGGTCCGCCGGTTGGCCTCTGCACTAGCACGATGAGGGCCAGCAATATTTACAGGAATACACACATTCATTGAACCTATACTTGATACATTAATTATCCCTAATTTTTCATCAAAAACTTCTGGTGCAGCCTATACACGCCAAAATACGGTAGTATTTGGAGTTTACTGTTTGGTAGTTTATTTATATGTGCAAATCAGTCATTATGTTTTTGCTCGTTGCAGGACCTCAAGGATCAGATGGCCAAGGGCTGCCGGGACGAGAAGGTGAACGAGGAGAACCAGGTCGACCAGGTAATACCATAATAATTCTTCACTTTATTGGGGGGTTACTAAAGCTTATGCTGGTAACTTAATCAGAAGGAAGAGCAGCAACTTACAAACTAAGCTAACCTAAACACACTAAAAAAAATGCATTCACATCCATGGCTAACCCAAGATTCAGGGTGACAAAGGATGGTCTTAGATATTCTGTTTTGGGATCAAAATCGTTTATAAGTGTGCTACAGTTCTAGGTGTCATCAAGGCTACAGGAAGAAAACAAGACAACACCTAGTAAAGGAGCATTTTATGCATCTTTTGTTATCCATTAGGATAATCTAACTTTTGCTGTTCTGGACCAGATAAACACATTGTGTGTTCTCAAGAACATGGTGACTGATAGATGTGGTCTGCATATTCGCAAGTCTGTGGTTTACTGTAATATATAACACAGTTCATTTGACGGGCTTTCAAATTTGCCACACACTAAGTCAGGCCTTATACCAAAAGTCTGTTGTATACAAGATAATGCTGATGCGTCATGTCTTTCCTACTTATATTAAATCGACTTCTACTCATCAGTGAGAACCACTTAGCTGCAGACCACAACGGAGTTTGATTGACAGTATAAGCTACCTAACATCAAGAACTTGTACTGTTCACCAACCGAGACGCCAAGACTATGCTTCAAGGTCACCTAGTACTATTCACACCGAGGGATGGCGTGACTAGTATGAATCACAGAGACATGCAGCAGCTAGCATCTCGGCCGGCCGGTGACATCACATGCCTAGAGGATCTAACGCCGCCACCCCTCTTCACCTGATCAAGGGTGAGCCAGGAAGAGTATGAATACGGGTACGTCCCTTGGAACACCAGTCTGTCCTGTTCCTTCACCATGCTCATGGTATCGAAGCCCAAGTCTAGAGATCCCTCTTCGCATTCAAAGATCACCACCAGTTTAAGTTCTCAAACACTTAGACACTTACCGGTCCCTTCCAGACATACAGCGTAGCGTTAGTTGAAGTTAAGCTCTCATTGATAGAGATAGTACAAACCACCTTGTTTATTTCCATACTGAAATAAACATCATTTTATCCTACTTACAAAATTATTCCAGTAGCAAAAGAACCCTACCGTGTAGACATCAGGTCTGTCGAGGGACAGTAGGTGACATATTCTAACCAAACCACCCTTTCCATGCACTCAGGTGTATAGAACGGTAGGGCCCCGACACTAGGTACTTATTATCTTGGGGTTGGACTGTCAGTCTGGGGTCTGCTATTTCCACCACGCTTCTGGTGCAGGAAGAAGTATTTCATCAGGTCTGAGGGGACTGACTCTTCAGGGGAACTCACCCATGTATTGGGACCATCAGTCAGAGTGGAACCTCACTCTCACTGTCCACTGGGCTTCTGGTGCTGGATACTGGGATAGGGGATGGCTTCGGCCTGGCAGTTGCGGTAGGTCCAAATATTACCTGCTCCACCTCCATGGGTTTGGTATTAGTGACTCTTTCCTCATGTCCATCTCCCGTCGAAGTAGTATCCTTAAGAGGGTTAAAAGGGCTGCTATTATCTCTAAATACCAACCGGAGCTTAGCCTCATCCCAGCCGACTTCGCGAACCTCAGTCCCTGGAAAAAAACTCAAGCCATCCGCCATCTAGACAGACCAGCCTCATCAGCATCCATACCCAATCTCTTCACACCACCAATCAAGTTTGAAGGAGATACGTATTTTGGCGTATATAGGTCACACGTTTTTACAAAAAAAATGACTACAAAAAGTGGGGTGTGGCTTATATACGAGATATTTGCATAACAATTTTTTCCCCCCCAAACATGTTTAGAAATTATCAACATCCAGTACATTTTAATGTTTTAACTTGAAGGAAGGAAGGTAGGAGGGGAAGGGAAAGAAATAAAAGTGAGAAAAGTGAGAGAAAAAATCCACTCGTGCAATTATATGAATTATTTTTTGTAACATGTTGCTCTGGTTTTGCTTTCTCAAGTCAAGTTACCATATGTTGAATAGCAATGGTGCAATGTATATTTGTAAACATTGCAACATAATACAAATTTTCTGTCACAAATGTTTTGTAGGGGAGAAATTAAGTCTGAATTTACTATGTTTGTATGGAATCGTAACTTAACAATATTTACAGGAATAAAAAAAATTCAGTGCGGCCTATACTTGAAGTATTAATTATCCCTAATTTTTCATCAAAAACTTACGGTGTGGCCTATACACATCAAAATACGTATTCACCCTGTGATAATAGTCTATTTGAACGGCAAAGAAACTTCATTTGGCATAGCCAACTCGGGGTTTTGGGGGTTACTGCTCACTGAGACAACCAGCGCTGATGATCGCCTGTGCACCTGGTACCGGGCCCAACCCCAGAGCACCGCAAACCGAACAACAGCTGGTCCAACAGCATCCTCAGGCCATACGTCGTCCAGGTATACCCGTGAGAGTGATCCCGCCTAAGCAAAAGATTGTGCTAGCTGCCCCAGATTTTGTGCCTAGCCGGAAAGCCACGCGCCCAGTCCTCTAGACTGGCCGGGCTCCTGTACTGTGCTGCAAGTAAGAGCAAACTCATCCCTGGGTGAGTGTACCCTTCACACCCACCAAAACACTTGGGGCTGTGAATACCTCTTTTCCTCCTAGGACGTATGTTTCTACAAAGCTCGTGATATCTGACAGATGTGCATTATACAACGGAGACAGAATGCACAAGTACTCACACGGTGGTTCTCATGGACATGGACATGTACATGCATGCACACACACATGTACGTGTACACACACGCAGAAGTAGGACAAAGACATTTTCTACATGGATGCACAGTTACAACATTTCGCTGGTTAGACCAGCTTCTTCAGACAGCGAGTGGTGCTGGCCAAGCCAGCAAAACGTCACAACCGCGCATCTGCGTGGAAAATGTGTTGGCCCAACTCTTGTATCTGTGTGTGTGTATCCACGAGTAACGTCCTGTGAATACTTGTGTATTGTGTTTCCTCTTTATAATGTAATTAGTAGCCTAGTGGCCTATTCCCAGCATATCTTATTGCTTACAGGATTCTGTTATTTCATTTTTGTGATATAGTGTTGTCCATAGTATAATCTGAGCTTATACCACCAAGTGTGCCAATTACACTACTGGATGTCCTCATGTTATCGTAATAAACATTCTTGGGTTATCCCATTGATAGTTACATGACATCTGTACATACAGAAAAAATTATGCACATTGCATAATTCAGATACAGTAAAAGCAAACTACATTAAACTGTGTTGTTATGGAAATTTACCATGAAAAATTTCAAACTAGCAAACTTGTAACATATTCATTATGCTCACATTACATATGAAAGCTAAATCCAAAATCCATAAGCAAGGCTATTATTCAAACTTGTCTTAAAGCATGACAGTGAGACATGCCTTATGTTAAAGTAGAAAGTCAAAGAATGTAAAATTAGATTTGTGTTAGTGGTAATTAATTGTGATCTCATAATTGTACACAATCTTCACTGAGCTGCAAAAATGTGTATTTAGCAGTTGTAAAATTGTTATGTAAATTTACGCAAGTACAATTTGCTTCATTTTACAATATGGAGCAGGTAAACCCTTCAACACCTGAGAGGAAAATATTTCATGAACTGCACAAGATTTAGCTATCTAGTTATTTAAATGTGTTCAAAGCTAAGAAACACGAACTTCAAAGTTTTTGCATGTGTGCAGCACGTAACCAGTTCATGTCACATTGTTTATTCTAATTTAATGGAAAATAGGTGTGCTAGGGAAGGATGTTTTCATGTGTTTCCCCAGACAACCCCCCCCTACTTGAGATAGCTGTCGATTTTTGTTGCTGTGAGCGTGAATCTTGTTTATTTGCAGGAATGCCAGGTTTGCGTGGTGCCCCTGGAGCTCAAGGACCTCCAGGATACTGCGAGTTCTGCAACTACCAGGGCAACAACTACCTACAGACCGTACTGCCCAGGCAAGGTGGCACCACGAAGGGGTTGTGAAAAGCCTCCCTCCCCTCCACCCACCCACGGGGTGTGTACTGATTGACTAGCCGGACTGCGGACATGTTATCACTTCTCGGATGTGACGACGCAGTGATGTGTATTGATTGTTTCACCAGCATCTTCACTGCTGAATGCTGAACCCATACATCAATTGTTACTAACGTCCTGTGGCGAGAAACAATTTTTTTTTTATATATATATATATTTAAGTTTCAGTATTTAAAGTTTTAGTCTCACTGTTTTCTTCATGTCCTTGGATGGACATTTTGCTCAAATGAATAACACAAGCATGATGTTGCAATCTTTCCCTAATGTCCACACAGACAGATCTGTGAAAATTAAACAGATGTATTAGTAAAATTTTATTTGTATATGAAGTTTATAATTTTAGTTCACGAAGAAAGATTTGGTATTACTGTTCACGTGTGATATTCTTGGCCATCATTATAGAAATAAGTTCTTTGGAAATGCTGTTACAATACGAGAACTTGATATTAGTAAATATGTGTAAGATTGGTGCTCGTATGTACTTCTATGCAACATAAAATTCATTAATGATGACTCTCTCCCCATTTTCTCTTTAAATTGAAAAAAATTACCCATTCAAACTAAGTGTTTATCAGAGCCCTATTTTTTAATTTGAATACAGAATTGATGATGTTTTGTTGTTAGTAAAGTGTAAACCTGAAAATAATATTTTTAGTTTCTGTGTCTGCCATTTTGTGTCTATCAATTATTTTCAGTGCTAGTCAACCACACCACAATTCCACTACGTATATGTATTCTCTTTGTTGTCCGTGCAAACAGAAATTGTAATGTTGATATTTGGACATAAGTAGAATACTGAACATATTTCTGTAACAACAAAATGATGATTCAATAACAGGATACACCAACTGTAAATGTAAATGCCACATCTTTGCTTCCAAATCGTGACATCAGATCCAAGTGACAGCATTCAAACGGTTTCCAGCTAAAGTGCGGGCAATTATCTTTTTGAAGTGCCTTTACTAAAAAACAATTATAAAAGTAGAGTTGTACAAATTTAGTCACCTTCATCATCACTTGCTTGCATGGGTTGTAATACTTATTAACTTTACATGACTGTTGAGCTATAAACATGTCTTATTTCCATATCAAAATGGTTTCCTTTAAAATTTATTAAAATTCATTGCAGTGCCAGGCTTCTTTTCTTTTTTAAGTATACATGTTTCATGTTGATAACACGTAATTAATACCTCCTTGTCTGCTTAAATACAAATGTATTCCATTTCTTAGTTTTGTCTGTGTATTATAATGTAATAATGTTTTAAGTCATTAGTGTTATGCTGTTATTATCTTGCAGAATATGTTAAAAGTGAGAAAGTGGTTACAGGCAGATATACGCTGTTTATGTAAGTCATGTATGTGTAATTTTTGTAATGTAAATAATGCGTTCCTAGGAGTCATTGAAGATGCAACAGATTTTGAAGGGAGGTTTAAAAAAAAATTCAAGACGTAAAAAGAAATATCATTCCACCATTTGTAAACAAAAAGATGTAAGTATATAAATATTTCTAACGTTTCATAATAAAGTAAATGTCACATAGCCAAATACACTACAGCATTTTTGTTTCAACACAGTAAAATCAGTGAATCTATAAAAACATATAGCATTCTTGCATGAAACAATTTTTTATAGAATAAAATATTTGTATTTTTGTTATTTAAGTCTACTAACCATACAACAAGAACCTCCCTCCAAAGACAATTTAATTTGAAGCTATAGCTTTAGTGAGTCATTAAGAAGTCTCATGTTTGTGTTCATTAGTGTCAATAAAATGGTTCAGTTAATATTTATGTTTAATATGCACATATGTATTTGTTCTTAGTGCCTAAAATTATCATGTTTCTATAACTCTTATTTATACTGTATGTAGTTGTTTCATGTATCAAAGTCCACATAAAAAACATATGTAATAGATTTTTACATAATTGTTTGAATTGATTTTGTAGTTTTTGAATAGATTATGAACATATATCACTGCCAAAAAGTTTTTTATTTTAAGAGAATGTGGTTAACAAGGATCATAGATTATTGTGAGTATAGTAGTGTATTCTAAAGTGTATATTTTCAATGATAAAAATATATTGTTTAAGGCACTAATTTTTTTTTTTGTTATTTTTAATATTAAAAATCATTTAATTACAAAAATTTTTATTCTATCTGCCTCTTGACTTTGTATGTTATGTCACTGATTTTGTAAAAATGTTCCTAACATTCTATTTCCTGCTTTTTTTAAAAACAGTTTACATTCACAATAAAATAGTTTAAAAATGCTGATTTAGACTGTAATATCTCAACAACAGTGTGCATTTCTTTTACAGTGAGAACTTGTAAGCACCATTTTTAAAACTATACCTGCAGTATCATTTCACATAAGACAAATTTACAAGAACTGATTGTGTGTTAGTAAGTGCAAGACAATGTCATGTGCATTTTTAAATTTTTAAATCATATATTGTATCTATATTGTTTATTTCATGTGCCTTAATATAACTCTTAATTTTGTAAAGTAATATGCCTGTAAAATTTTAATTTTTAAATGAAATGAAAAATTAAAACTGTATTGGTGAGAAATGTTTTCCCTGGATTTATTCCTTATCTGTTATGTCCTTAAGCCTGGAATACACAGCACCGTAAAATGCCCGGCGCCCATCCCCGGACGCATTTTGGCCTTGCACCGTGCCAGGCTCGGCCCGTGCCCATGTGTGCTTCCCAATGCCTCCCCATGTATCATCAAAATTGTAAGAGCGGGACCTGGCCCATGGAGGTTGCTGTGTGTTCCCGGCCTTAGAGTGATGCCCTACATTGTTCCATCCTCACCATCCAGAGTCTCTGTCTGATGCTGGACCCCTCTAGTGAAGCAGTGGCAGTGGGCCTTTTGGGCTACCGTTCTTTCCAATGGCTTTGCTCGGTGCCCCTTAGTGACTCACTTCTGTAGGGCGTCAACCCGCCACTTAACCCAATCACTCCTCTCCGCAAAGGTGTGTACACATCAGTTGACAGTGGTTGCGCCAATATGTTCTGCTGCCTACTTGAACCTGGTATGACCTACATGTAGGTGATTCATCAGGTCTATGTACTGTTCTCCCGTATTTCCTGAGGTCCTGGACCCAGACCTGATCACCTTTCCTAAGCGGAGGGAGCTCTTTCACTTGATGACGATTTTTATACCACAGAGAGTGATCTTCTTTGGCTTGCATTAATTTTTGTTTCAATTTCTTGTTGGTCTTTCCTGATAAGCTCAAAGATGGAAGAGAAGTCCTAACTTTCCTGCCTAGCATAATTTCTGCGGGAAAGACCAAATGCCAGTGGAGTGCTCTGGTATGCAAGGAGAGCCTCGAGAACATTGTGACATTTATTCAGCAATTTATTGGCTGTTTTCACAGCTGCCTCTGTAAACAATTGGACTGGGGGTAGCAGGGACTTCTAGTTTGATGACAGAACCCATACCTTGGCAAAGTTACTAAACACACCTCTGAATTGTGGGCCGTTATCCATTTGTACTATTTTGAGAATCCCGAAACGTTGAAAAACTGTTTTACACTAATGGATGACTGCAGCTACGGTTAAGCGCATGATGCTTTTTCTAACAATGGTGATTAGACGACTTCAGCTCATTCCTATGGATAGCCTTGCATGAGTCCTGGAAGTTTGCATTACTGTTGTTATTCTGCCACTTGATGGTATTGTACTGTTTACAGTTTAGGATGGATGTTCTAGACAGAGTAGATTGTTTTATTCACCGACCCACGTAACCATGCATCTAGAACTGCAAGTACTTTTATCCACCGCTAGATAGCGCTGCTAGTAGGATTCTTAGTTTGTTCTTTTTCGCTCTCCAGCTGACCAGTGACATCACGCCAGAGAGTTATGCTTTTCCCCACCCCCTGCTCTGCGACCTCCCCTCTCCTACGAGACTTCAGCCAACCAGCGCCGAGTAGCAGCCCGATTTTAGTATAAAAGGGGAGTTGCCGCTCAACTCCAGAGCAGTTCTCTTACTCCCACTGCGCTTGCCGCCAGGGAAAGATTTAACTGACCAGGCTTCAGTTATCTAGCACCCGCTGCTCAGACACTGATCAGTCTACGCCTAGCTTTGTCCTAACCACCATGTTAGCTGCTAGGGACCTCCTCGCATAGCCTTCCTCCACTGCACCTTTGTGCTACAAGGATACTTCAGTCATTTATGCCCTACCCACGAGTTCTCCTATCACATCCTACTTAGTCAACCTAGCACTGTGCTCGTTATGCCGTTCTGTCGTCTACACTGTAGACAAATGCCCCTCAGGGCAGCAATAGGATTCAGCGATAGCTAGTTTTTCAGTTGTTTTCACAATGCTAGACTACCCGCTCCCTGTTGTAGTACAAAACCGGTCATCTCTACTGGCATTGCATATCTAGCTTCCCGGCAGATGTTCCTGCGGACATTAGGAGGTAGTACATCATCACGGGATATTTCCCTAATAAGGAAATAAAATGTGTGTTTTGCTGCAATCCTGAGTACCACACTTCCTGTAGACTAGCACCATCCCAGTTGACTTCATCGAAGCAAGGGGAATGCAGGTGATCCCGGGAATTTACTCATTTGTCCCAAAACACACTGTTGCCACACCCATTCTATCTATGCCATAGGTAGAACGGTGGAGCCCACATTGGTACACTGCTCCTGGACCTGTTTGTCAGCTCGGAGATCGCTTCTTTTTCCACTGCACCTTAGTGCCAGGAAAAACGGGCATTCCCCGAGTTGGGAAGACTCTGCTGGACAACACAGATGTGCTGAGACTTAAGATGACGAGGTCTGATTTTCAGCATGTACTGCGCATCCACACCAGGTACTGAAGTAGGGCGTCTGCCCAGTCAATGGTCCACACGTGGTCTGATACGCTTTAAAGACCACAAGGAGCCTATCTTGCCTTGCCGACGTGAAGGGTGTTGTGCATTTCAAATGACGTACTCCAAGCATTCTTGGCTAAAGGACCGTACTTGCCTCCGGATGCCTGCATGAGCTTACCCCTTCCTTTGTCACCTCCATTGCCCAGCATGTCCCAATGGAACTAGCGCAAGCACTTCGCCATCTGCAGGACCCAGTCAAACCAGTAGTACTGAAGAACCTGTTTCTAGAACCAGAACGAGTAGGTACTGAAGTCCATCCATTGTTGGCCACCTACTTTGCCCAGCCAGACCAACGGCCTATCAAAGCGATTCCCTATTTGGTTCCAGCTGTATTAGTGCAAGCTACTCAGTCAACACTGCGCACCTCTGTCTGCTGCTCCACTACGTGCCCACAGAGTACCTCCTACAGGTACAGCCAACAGTCCTGTGTGCCGTTCAGGTATACCAATTCAAGGCAGGAAACTTCAAGCACAAGATAACGCTATCCGAACCCGAATTTGTCCCTTACCTCAAAGCTACCAGGCCAGTCCTGTACAATGGGCGAGCCCCAGTACCTCGACAGGACTAAACTCCAAGCATGAGCCCCAGCCTACAAGTGCATGCCTGACTCTGCATCCAAACAAAAACCAAGTCTCACTGCACGTAAGTCTTACCTGCCTGACATCACGTGTAAGCTGTTTACTTCAATCAAATCAAAATATTTGGAAAAGTAATCAACCATTACCAGGAACCACCTGCCTTGACATTTATTGCCACGGGTAGTCTGGCATAACTTCCGTAATGAATGGTTCCTTAGCCTGGCTCTTATGTTCAATGCATGTGGGACATGCTATTACTTCTTCTATCTGGGCCTCTAGTCCTAATTGCCAAACAGCTTCCCTAGTTCAACCCTACATCTAGTAATGCCCAAATGTCCTTTGTGAATTTGTGCGAGAATGTACTGTTGCATTTCAACTGGAACTATCAACCGGGTGTTCTTCAACAAGAACCCTTCACAAATGTTTTATTTCAAATCGTTACTGGTAGTATTTGTTCACTTCTTTCGGTACGTGTCGCTTAAAGGCCATTTGTGTTTTGGTGTATTCTATCACTGCCTTAGAGACTGGGTCAGTTTGCTGTTGGGCTTTAATATGCTGCAGGATGTTAGGCACAATTGACACATTTGATATGACCATGTTCACATTGTGTCTGCAGACAGTTCCTCAGCCAACGAGTCCATTATCTTGAACTGGGTTTCATGACAAACAATGACTAATTGTTTGCTCGGCACAGAATAAACTGTATAAAAGTACTTCATAAGTGTGATTACAAATCTTTGCATCCTAGGACTCAGGTCATCAATGTTTTTGGAAGAAAGTATTTGGATCAATGGTTTGTGTTCAGTCTCCATTTCAACATGGAACCCAAGAACATATTCTTGAAATATCTCGCATGCCCAAGTAAAGGCCAGGACCTCTTTCTCAATCTGAGCATACCGCATTTTGGTCTTGGTTAGAACCCTTGAACCATAGCGTACTACTTCCAGGGTACCACCAGTTTGACTCACTTGCATCAAGAGACAACCCAGTCCGAATGAGGAGGTGTCTGTACTTACTATCATTTTTTGCGCATATCAAAGTAAGCTAGACAGGGGGCTTATAGCATAAGCTTTTTTACTTTTTAGAATGCTAACTGTTGGTCCCTTCCCCACATATACGTGTGATTTTCTTTCAGTAATTAGAGTAGCGGTTGTAGAGTTTGGCTTTTGTTAGGGATAAAATTAACCACGTAATTAACCATAACTAAGAATCATAACAACTCCAGCTCCGAAAATTCTGCTATGGATTTGAGTTTGTTCGGTTCAACTGATATACCAATGATGACATTTCCTGACCCAAAAACCTAACCTTATCTACCCTAGAAACACTTTTGTCCATATTAATAATATTTTTTCTTTCTTGTACTTAGCACCAGGCGCAGTGTTAGATCATGTTGTTCGACTGCCTACCCATAAACTAGAACATCTATGCTGAAGGAGATGTGGTATGCGTTCCAGGATTCGGGCTATCTTACAACTAAAATACTCTGGGACCACATTTAAATCAAAAGGCAATCTTCAATACATGAACCTCCCAAATGGGGTGATGAATGTTGTAAGAGACTGGTTAGTTTCACTAAGCAGGACTTGGTAAAATCCAGAGTTTGTGTCTATCTTACAGAAAACTTTAGCATTGCTCAGTTGCGATAAGGTATACTGATCTTTGTGAATGGGAACAATGACAGTGGGTCTAACCTGGGCATAGTCAACGCATAAGGCTGTGCTTTTTTCTGTAGATGAATTTCCATTTCTCCTTCAAATTTGCCCAGACCTGTACACACCTGTGGGAACTCAGCTGCCACATTAACACTGTCAATCACTTGAACCACATGCAAGGCTCGGAATACAGCTTTACCAAACAAAAGGTTGCATAACTTATCAATAAAATACACTTTAACTTTTTCCTCTTGCCCCTTGTAGTCCAAAGTCAACGATTGAGAGCCCATTACATCAAGCGAGTGGTTGTCCGGCCCGCAGATGGCGTTGTGGCTGGCTTGGGGAACAATGTGACGTCCGCCCCCGTATCAATCACAAAGTATACTGTCTTCCGCAGTTCGGGAATTTCCACTGTCACTTGAAATGTGTTATATTCCCACTGCTGTCCAGACGTACCTAACCTCACAGCCACACTCCCCACCACTAATTAATTTGTGTTGCCCTGAGAGCTTGGAGTTTCAGAGACATGCTGAATGTGTTTATTGCAGCCACTTACCACTGGTATGTGTCCTGCCACAGTAACCACAGCCATTGCAGTGTTCCTTCCATGGTGGTCCTGTATTTTCGTTCCTCCGTGGCTGTTGCTGGACTGGTATTTTGTCTGGTCTCGATGTGTTTTGTCGTCTCGACGCAGATAGTTGACTTCCTCGGACTGTGGCTGCGTAACTGTAGCGACTGCGACAATTGTAGATCTGCTTGTCTGCACATGTTGATGGCCTTTTTGAAGGGTTAAGTCACTCCTTAGTTGCATCTTATCACTTAGTTCTACGTCACGCATTCCTACGATAATAATATCTCCTATAAGTCCTCTTTAAGGACGCATGTTTCGGCGAGGTTATGTAGCGACATTATAAACGTCTTGGCCATTTCTCCTGAATTTTTTTTTCAATCAATATCTAGTATATTTGTGCGAGCATTTCTTACAGGGACTCTACAAAGATGTCAAGTACCGGCAGGCCTAGTGAAACAAGTACTCGACAATCATAGATTCCAAAGTACAGACACAAGAAGAGAATGGAAGAAGAAAGGACACCACAGAGAATATATGAATTGTGTACGCCTGAAGATAGGCCACATGGAAAAACCTAGGGATAGCTGAAGGGACTGGAGGAATATGTAAGAAAGAGATGAAGACTGTAGCAGAGTAAGAATGGAGAAGTGATAGGAATACAGAAGAAAATGGAGATGCCTGTGCTGCATACAAACCCTGCCAATTGTTGGGACATGCACCTGATGATGGTAACAAGAAAACAGTTTTGATAGGAAATCTGTTCTTGAGGCGAGCACTTAAATTATATGCAAAGTTAAAATAACTAGTAAGGTTGTACTGAAATTCAATTCTAACAACATTATTACAACAACAAATTTCTTGGCGTTCACGTAAATTCTTACATAAATTCAAAAATTCAATTAATATGTGTGTTTCATACATGTGCACAATTTTTCCTGAAAAAAGATGTAGACACACATTAAAGGACTTGGTTGAAAAGACGAACGACTTTTTAATATCACAACTTTTTAAGGCTTTATAGGTTAAAATTATTTCAGAGAAGAAAATGTTCTGTCAAAGTTAATATTGGGTGAAATACACTCTGACAAATGCAGACAATTTTCATAGTAATGTATTAGTCCACAATAATAACTCTTGAAACAAGAAGCAAAAGACAAAAACATTATGCACACTGGATAAAAATTCTTTGCAGTTCATATTCAAAACGAGACCGGAAAATTCAAAGTTTTAGAGACCTCTAAGCTATAATTTCAGTTCATTCGTACACTCGTGCAGATACCAACTGCTCGACGGCTCCTCGATGCCGTATTGGGACGCTGTGATTGGCCCTGCATTTTGCTGCATGTTAATTAATGTCTTCTCAAACTTTCTGTGACAGTACTAACTTTCATTTAAATTCTCTCTCTCTCTCTCTTCCTCCTTTTCTTCTTCTCATATTGTGCATGTGGTTATGCACGTACGTAACACTTGATTTATGTGGGCGAATGTTTTAAATAAAATAATTTCTACTGAACTATAGCTGTTTTGGTTATTAAAGACCTATAAAATATATATCTTTTGAAAAGAATGAAGCAAGCAGTTTACAATAAGTTATAAATACATTACAAACTGAAGTAATGACCAACCACTGTTGCTCCTGCTGACTGAATAATTGAGTGGTGACTGCTCCCCTTCCCCCCTCCCCCCGGCGTCTAAGCACAGGTGGTGTCAAAAAAGTTGAATGCCAATAGCCAATTTTACATAAATATACACTTGTTTGAAGTTTAGTTAGCACAATCAGCAAATTTTCCAATTCTCTGACGTTCCACAATCTTTCTGTAATGAACTCTTCAATATGTGTCCCTTGCATGCATTTTGCTTATTAAATGAAAATGTGTGTTGTTACACATACTGTAAGCACCACAAATCTTGGCGGATCGCCTCCTTAGATGCCTGAGCTCGGCCCAGCCGCCGCCGGCAGCTGAAACTGGTGAGGGCCCGGCTGTGTACGAACTGTTACAAAAGCATTCGGCACGCACTTGAAAACTCGCAACTAATTATGCAATGTTTATAGCACGGCATCAGGCTACGTGCGCAGCTGTCGCTCCACAAGTTCACCCACCAGCAGTCGTGGCGCTAACAACGTCTTATAGAGTACTAAAGGCTGTTCACGATAACGTGAGCACTTTTGAAATCAACTTTAGAAAAATGTCACTGACCCTGCCTGCAAATATTTTAATGGGTGCACTGAGTGACATGCGCCCAGTAAAGTTGTAACAATGGATGGAAAGTAGATACGTATCTGATCGCAGAATAACGTGTTAGGTAACCATTTGTGATAACTTAAATTATTTCTTACGCTTTGTGTTTTTTTTTTTTTTTTTTTTTTACTGCATCAAAGCATAAAAATTAGCAGAATTGTAAAATATTTACTGTTCTAATAATTTCACAGTTTTACGGATGAATAAAGAGATGAGGCCCATGGCAATGTTAATGTACAAGTAGATTTTAAGCAGGGGTTCCAAAAATGCTAATTTTACCATGAACAGCCTATACCTCTTTTTCTCAATACAAAAATTTCCAAGCTATGTAAGCTCACATGTCCCTAATATCATTAGATTACGTGTTTATGCCCTAAACAAGGCCAGATTCCAACAAATGCAAATCTGTTTGAAATAAGAGTAAATATGATGGATGTTCACACTGGGAAAGGCAAGGGGACACTGCCCACTCCAAGAATGGCAGAAGGAAGCAAAATGAGGATCAATGTTTATTAAAATAATTATGTATATGGTATGTTTCCATGTAGTTTTCAAAACATTTTCATTATTTTCCATACTCAATCCTGAATGAGTATGATACAAGATTCTATGAATCCAAATTGAAATCTATTTTAATACTATGGTTGATGTGTGTTCAAGTTGGCAAAATGGAAGTTAATATTGACTACAATGATATAACAACACCACTGACATATCAGGCCTTATAAGTTTGAGTAACTTATTTCCTTTATTTTGGCCAACATGAAATTGTAGCAATTTTAAGCTGTATCTCGCTCAGCTTTGCTCAGTCTAACTAATAACATTCCTGCTGTCTTACCAACTTTACGTCAATATGCAAATACAAATCTCTAAGTTCTCCACAGTGTACTGATGTGGTAAGCAGGGAGGCATATTCAAATAATATATCTGGTCAAGTTTATTGGTGTAGTAGCTAGACCTCTCGCCTCCCACCCAGGTGACCTGGGTTCAATTCCCGGTGGGGTCACTTACGGATTTTCGCACGTGGGAATCATGCAGGACGATGCCGCTGGTCAGTTGGTTTTCTCAGGGCTCTCCTGTTTCCCCCACCCTTTCATTCCAGCACTGCTCCATACTCACCTCGCTTCACCCTCATTGGCTCTCAAGACCTCAATGTTAAAGAGCCGCTCAAATCTCTTCACTTCACTCAAGTTTACTAGTTTCACTAAACACAATGTCCTGCTCTATCCTGATCCGTGAAACAAATCCATATCGGCCTGTCACATTCCCTCCATTATCTTCTCTCTCGGTGTGCAACCGTTAACCAATCCGTAGTCCCTATTGTCGGGTCTGCCGAGTGTTGGGTATTAGCATAATGGGAGATTACTTATAAACTAAATTATATTGTGAAGGCATAATCTATTCACTGGGGAAGCTGTAATTGAGTGTTTATATTATTATATAACATTTTTGTTAATGTTTAATATAATAAAGTCTCCTTCTCTCTGAAATTTAGTTTTCTTTTTGCCCTTCACTGAGGCTGAGCCAGGTCAATGCCCCTCAATTCAATACTATATTTATCTAAAGTAGAACTATGTGTTTTGTAGTTTGACACCTTATAGGCTATTCACAGTAAAGTGAGCACTTTTGAAAGCCCTCTCATTTGGAATAATAGTCAATAAATATAATTTATTTCGGTCTTAGATGTTAACTTCCAAGTGCGGTGGAATTTACACACTGTGTTTATTACTTAAGTGGCAATATTTATTTAAAAAAACGGTGGTTAAAGGATACAAAATGGCAGAAAGTGAAAATTAACTAGGGCCTCAAAAAAAGGCTCACTTTACCGTGAACAGCATATACCTCCATTTGGTGGAAATTTGCTTGGAGGTCACTGCCAGATTCCTGTTTATAGGCCAGTACAACATTCCTGAGAGCTTAAGCTGAAGAAGTGCGAGTGCAACTAATATAAGAGCTGTCTGGCACAACCTGCAACATATGCAGAAAGATGGTCGTAAGCTACAACTGTGACTTCCACATGCCTTCCTTAAGCTCACTTCAAAACACGAAGCAGCAAGGTGCAACGTGAAGCAGCAAGGAGCGAAGCGAAGCTGTATGACGCCAGTTAATCATAATTCATATAGCTCCTGATGAGAGTGCTAGCGGTAAGCATGATTTTTCCATGGAAGTGATATCGCTGAAGACATTATTAAAAACAGCCAACCACAGGCAAGGATATAGAAAAGAAGAAGAGTAGCTATTATAATGTTTGTTATCAAAGGGAAAGAAACAAGGAACTGGCTAGTACGTTAAATATATATATTTTTATTTTTGGCTACACATCTTGCATTTGTGAACGTTGTTTTAAAAACTGGTGGTATGTTGTTTGCTTTAAGATGATTCAAGAAGAAGTCACAATAGCATGACGCGGTGTGATGAAGTGAAAGGCTGTGATATATATATATATATATATATATATATATATATATATATATATATATATATATATCACAGCCTTTCACTTCATCACACCGCGTCATGCTATTGTGACAAGAGCTTTATTCAAAGGGAGTAGCATGCAAAGGTAGTTAATTTTTGTTATGCCATGTTGGCTTACATTAAACAAGAAGGAAAACATTTTCTCTATCACAAATTGCACTTTAAATATTTGCTTATGTTACATTTAAAATAATTATATTAAACACGATTTAACTCATAATAAAATAAAATTTTACATGAAGTTCATAATTACATGGTAGTTAATGCAAAGACATAAAATGCGTAATGTTATGTAAATAGAAAACTAATTTTATTGAAAAACAGTAGGGTTATGTTATTTTTGAATAGATGCATAACTTGTACCACGACAAGCTCGCGTGCGGTATAGTATTACAAAATATAGTTACCTGAACCTATTAGTGATAAAAAGAAAATGTTTGTCGAACAAACCGTTAAATTAATTGAATTGGTTCCCGTACGAGTGCCGTACTGTTTTGAAACTGCCTCTGGTCGCCGGAGAGAAGTTGGCCGCGTCATGTTGGCGTCCTGCTCGGTGCTGCCATCTATACGACTGTCAGATGTTTTATTTTCTCCACGGAACGCTGTGGGGTTTGTTTATCGACGTGTGGTTCGGCGGCGTAAAAATGAGTGTAATGTGGCGTGTGCGGGTCGAATGAGATTCCACGTTCGTCGCCACCTCTCGCGAACGTGAGCGATGCTCGACTTCTCACGATCCCGTCTCACGCACAACTGATAACTTGACGTGGGAATTTACGGCGTCTGCGTCTGGGATTTTGACAGGTGAGTGTTGTGATCAACTCTTTGGCTAATAACTGAACAATCCTGGCTACAACTGTGCGTTTTTCAAATGACCGCCTTGAACTGCATCGTGCAAACGCAATGCCTACGTCATATGCTACGTTTTCCGGTGAGCTTTGCTTCTTTTTACGTCAATAATTCAGGTTATGGCATATAGTATCTGGTTAATTAGTATGTTTTTGTCACTTGAATGTCAAGCGGCGATAGTAAACAACTTACGAAGTCGGTTAAAAGTAATGATAGTAAACGTTACAAGTTTTCATTTGTGTAATATTAGTAATTCTTTTTTTAAAATTAAAGTTGAGAACAATTATAAGATTTATAATTTTATCCAAGCTTTGATTGAAGTTTGTAAGATGAAGTATTATAAAAGCTAAAACGTGAAACTACTTTTAAAAATAAACATTTTTTTAAGATAGTAGGCCCTAAAATAAAAACCAATATTCAATGAATGGATCATTGGTTCTGTATTTAAGGAAGTTCGCTATCGTTTGGTAGCGTCCTTGTCAATCATGACAGCTATTAATTATGCAATATTTCGATTTGTAATCCTTTTCCAGTAGTTACATAAAATATTTAGTGTTATTTAAAGTTGTAGGCCTACTTAAAAATAATGTTTTCTATTTAGAGGGATAAGTGTGTACTTGTCTTGTAGAACTCGTAACAAAAATTATTTCAGAGCCCTGATTGTAATTTGGATGATTCTTTGAATCCTTGGAGTTGTGGCAACAGTGTGATTTAGTAAATGCTACATTTAACAGAGGAATGTGATACTCACTTGTTTTTCGTAAATGGTTTTGTTTTAAATTTTGCTCCATTTTGCAAGTTTTTGTGCATTCTTTGTATTATACTAAATTCTATTGCAGGTAGGTTACTGTTAATTCATGTAGCAAGTTTGGTATTCAGATAACCGAATCACAGGTGAAACAATTTTTGTCTCCACATGTTATTTCTGTAACTTCCCTTGATGCAGTGCTAAGCTTGTGTAGAATTTTTTTTTTTTAATCTACAAAACATTGTATTTTTATGAATGATAGAGAACTTAAATCTTTGACTTTTCGAACATTTCGTACATTAATCACTGTGTAGCATACTTCAGTCCGTTTATGTTATGTTTCCTTTTGTTTACTTGTAAACTGTAAGAATTGGCTGTCTCTAAATTTATAAGTGAGACACAGTTTAACTTACTTGGTCGAACTAAAATTTTCAGAATCTCACCATGATGATATTTCGTATACATTGTAATGTGTATTCAGATGTTCTAAGCTGATCAGGAACTGCATTGCAGAAATATGATAGGTATAAGACTTGCCCCAATTATAAGCATGATTCATTAATGCCTGCTGCTAGCCTTGAATAGTTTATTAATTGTGTCAAAGGCCACACTTAGACCATTATCAAGTTGTGTGACACATGACTCCCAAACCTGCTTGACAAAAATTAATTTTAGGAAGTTGTATGTTCGTATTGTTCTATTTAGAGTTAAATCATATTTGCTCAATTAGTTTTTTACTGTGTAGGCATTATTACATTTTTAAATTTATTTTTACAAAAAACACAAAAGGTTGCTGTTGAGTAACTTACACCTAAAATTCTGTATGGGTTATTGAAAATAAAATTACTTTCTGTCATTTAAGAATGGCATTGCGATGTGCATATCATTCTTCCTATTAAATACTGGATGTCAAACTGAAATGAGAGACTTTTTTAGTTACTTTGCGTAATTAGTATGAAATTAATTGAGAATAATAGCGTGTACACTATTGACACATATCAGTGCCCAGGTGATTACATAGGCTACACCAAATAATATTTATTATTTGGTGCATTAGCTGTACTTTATGCTATTCATAACGTTTGGCAGGCCTCCAAAGTAGCAGATATGTAAAACTTTGTGCTTTGTTTTTTCCCCCTCCTGGCATGCTTCTTTAAGGTATGTTGTTAATGTTTTCGCGTATCGTACCTACAGCAGCCTACACGTGTTCTGCAGCTAATTCTGCCATGGCCATTTTTTCAAATTTATCTGTTGCTCTTTGTTTAACAGCGTTTCAATTCTATACATCTAACATCAATTATTTTTTAAGCTGCGACGTAGTATTATGTATTTGAATGGCAAGCCAAATTGTAGCAGCTGGTAAATTATTTGGCGGGAAATAATTTCAGCTAATGGTGGTAGAAATATGGCCTGACCAGAACCGGGTAGGTGTTGTGCCATATACGTGTCAAATTAACAGTTTGTAAGTGGACTCTTGTAACAAATATCGGTTTACTTTCAAATAAAGAGCAATAATGAAATTTAATAATAATAATACACTCGCAATTAGGCTACCGTCCGGTGGCGAACTCTCACCTCTCCCTACCCGACTGAACTCCTCTTCCACTCCCTTCTTGAACTTTCCAACCCCCCCCCCCCCCCAGATACCAAATCCTCCCTCAACACATTCCACTCCCTCACAGACCTCACAAGCATGGACTGCCTACCCCGCTGCGTTCTTCGCCTAACCCTCTGAAGCTTCTCGCTGTTGTTTCCTCTCCCTCTAAACACCCCCTTACTTAGCTTGCAGTGTAGCTCTCTCCCCTCCACATCCTCCCCCTTCATTCACCACCCTGTATATCCTGACTAGCCGTTCAACTTTCCTCCCGTCCAATGAGCAGTGATTTGTAGTTACATTGTGTATCCATAGTTTTTCTAACACACCTCTTAGTTTTAACTTCTGCTTCATTTTATATCAGTAATTCAGGTTATTGCATATAGTCTGTGGTTAATTAGCATCTTTGCCGCTTGACTGTCAAGTGGTAGTAGTAAACGAGCCCCTTAACTGTCAAGTGGCAGTAGTAAACGAGCCGCTTGACTGTCAAGTGGCAGTAGTAAACGAGCCGCTTGACTGTCAAGTGGCAGTAGTAAACAATCTGAGTCTGTTTAAGTAATGTTAGTGAGGGTCGGTTTCACCAAAGAAGATTAACTTTTCAGAATATCGAGATAATTTTATCCAGACGAGAGGTTTGACTTCGATTTTAATCTCGATAATGTTCAGCGTGTTTAACCACGTTTAATCTCGGTAAAGAATATCGCGTTGAAATTATCTCGATATTCTGGCTTAATCGCGATTTTCTCTTGGTAGACATTGGATATTTTGCTTTGAGCTGGTACAGAGAAATCATTTTGAGAAAGTATGGCAAGTCGGGAAGGCATTGTGGAACGGAACGTTTCCATCCCATGAAAAACACAGTTTGTTAGAATTAGTCACAGAATATTTCAATAACATTGAAAATAAACGAACTGATGCTGTGACACAACCAAATAAAGCTAAACAGTGGCGAACGATTGCGAATAGTTTCAGTTGTACATATCGTGATCACTACAGGACAGCAGGAAACTTGAAGGCGGTGTGGGATAACCTATAAAACCATACGCGAAAAACCTACGTCGTTGAACGTGTCCATGATAAGGGGTTCTGCCCTCAAAATAGCCACCCAAGGTCACTATACTGCCACCAGTAAAGCCAGTGGAATGTCATTCCAGTAGAGACTCATCAGTTGTCATAGATACAGCTCAGATGAGTTACCCTGCAAATGCACCAGATAACTATACCTCGACTGGGTCCGATGGTTGGAGGACAGTCTCTGCCAGCCATGTGAGAAACCGTATGGCAACATCTTCCTGGACTAGTAAACGACGACCAGCAATGTACTCACACAGAAAAGCCGAAGTAAGTCAAGCATAGAGGAAAAATGAGTTAATTAAGTTAGCAAAAAGTTTGCAGTTGAAGAAAATGAGGCAATGAAAGAGATTCGTCAAGTAAAGTTACAACAGGAACAAGAAAGTAACAAAACAGAAGCTTCAAACAGAGCTCTTAACTTTGCAGATCCTAAAACTAAAGACACAACTAAGTAACTAATGTGCTATCTGTTGTGGTTTAGTTCACATCATCTGTTTTTGGGTATATTCATGAAATTTTCAATTAAAAACACTACTGGTGTCTGTCACATTCTTGATTTGAATTAGGTCTACAAAAGTAACTTGTTTATTTTACATTTATACCTAATGTTTGACAATCAATCGTGTGTTCGTAAGGCGAAAGTGTACTTTAACCTCTTCATAATAAATTTCAAAATAATTCATTCTTCCTTGTAAACATCGCGGACAACAAACAATGAAATCCTCATCACTTTTCTCTACAAAAATTAAATTGTATATTGTCTGAGTCATTTTCTCTTTATTCTCGATTAAATAACTTTGCCCTCTCGTCACCTTCCCAAAATATTTGTTTATGTTTTACAGTTTAATCCCGATAATGTGACTTAAACCACCAAAATTGGCGGGTTAATATTTTATCGAGATATTCAGAGAAGATCGAGATTAATGTGTGTTGTGAAACGCAAAATACAGAAAATAGAGATTTTATGTCACTTAATCTCGATAAACTATCATATCGCGTGGTGAAACCGGCCCTTAATGTTACAAGCAGTCAGTGGTGTAGGTAGTTCATTTTAGAAACCAAATTGAGAAGTATTATAACATTTTAGAATTTTGTACACGCCATATTCAGCACATGAAATCAGTGGCGAAGCAGCACTGAGTGGGAGTGGAGAGATTTGGGCAACTCTTAACATCGGGATCTTGAGAGCCGATGAAGGTAAAGCGAGTGAGTATGGAGCAGTAGCGAAATGCAAGAGAGATCCTTGAGGAAACCTGCCTGATAGCTGTGTCATCCGGCACTGTTCTCGCGCGCGGAAGTCAAGGAGCGCTTGAACCGAACAAGGCGGATCGCCTTGGTGGGAAGCAAGCGCTCTAGCCGCTGAACATCACTGACTTAGGAGAGGGCGCGCTCTTGGATGCACTCTCTACCAGTGGGATGGACCCCGGCGTTTTTTTATGAAACAGTTGTTCGCGCGAATACACGTATCTCGGCAAATAATTGTTCTGCAAATACGACTTTTCGTCAGAAAAGATAAAAAACAAATATCTATCCCCCAATTTTTTGTTTACATTCGTCATAGGCTATTAAGTTTAGTCTTGGAAAAAAAAATCGTGAAAATGGTCAAAGTTCAAATCTTGCCTATGCAGTAAGAGAAAAGTACAATCTGTAGTCTTTCATTGCGTGTAATAAAACCCCCTGTTACAGATCTAATTTACACAGTACAGCGTCACGACGGAAACACTGTACGTCTTGCGCGTAGGAGCGATGAGGCGCTAGGTGTGCGTGTAACTGTCGCCCGTATCGCTCCCTCGCTTCTTGACCTTTGCCGCGGGGGAGGGGCAATATTTTAGACGTCCCTTGTAAGACTTTTTTGCTCCTTTCAGGCCCATAAAATTTTATTGTGGTGCAATGAAGACCTAAATTACATGCTGCATGTAAGATAAAGGAAAATCTATAAATCAGAAGGCAAACTGTATATAAGTTTCATCAATACATTATAACGAGATTGTATACAATATGTCAAAGCGTCGGTGGCGTGTGGTGAACTGTTGCAAGGCAAACTGGCTGTTAGCTCAGTGCTGTACCCTGTAGCTTACTAGTTTACACTTCCGTTAGTGAGACGTAGCTCGGCAGCTGACGCCACAGGACGAGTGTAATGCGACCCTCGCTGCTCGCTTGTGAGTGGTCGGAATACATTCAGTTTCCCCTAGGCAGCACGGTGGTTACTGGCTCCTGCCGCGTGCACCGGAGATTGTACAGGACTGAGCAAACATCAGCTTACATTGCAACACTTCGCCACACGCCACCGAAGCATCCTGTTGAATAAAACCGGTTTGGATGTCAATTTATTCTTATCCTACCGTCCTTACTAGATGTATGGAAAGGCCGGGTGTATACCCTACCTCCCCTAGATGTTGCGTCGCTGTAGTAAAAACCATGTGCTTCAGATGATTCGAACCGCGTGATGTTGCGAGTGGATTCAGGTTTGTGCAGCCCTGTTTATCAGTTGGAGCATGTGACTCACATGTGCTAACCATCACTGATGTTATGCTAACATGTTTGTTCCTCTCCGGCATGCGGCGCCAAGTTTAGTTTTCTGTAAGCAGATCAGTGTGGCTGCAGGGGACTGCATGCGAGAGGTAATGGATTGTTAGTACACTGCTCCCCCCCCCCCCCCCAACCTTCTTTCAGACACGTCACGGCGAGAGAAAGCCAAACATACGTAAGTGTGTGGCGGATCTAGACTTGAGACAGAGAGTAGGGAAGAATGCAGAAGCGAAATAACGTGGCGGATCTCTCCACGTGGCTACGTGAGGTTCTGTACTGGGTCTTGTGTCTTATTGGCTACTGCGTGTCGTGAAGAAGATTCCTTGTTGGTGCAGACATGCAAAATTCGCGTTATTATTTGGGGGACACAAACTTCAAACACATGTACCCTTGCAATACTTTATTTGACACGCCCGGGGTAACTCTGCACCAAAAAATAAACACTTCACATTTGTGAAGTCCAATCACGTGCATTTCAGTCAGAAAGAGAGTGACTTCGCATCTATGTAGCAGCCAATGGAGAAGCGACGCCAGCTTCAGTATATACAGCACTGTGCCGTTTAGCCTGATGCCAAATTATAACGCGAATTTTGCAGGTCTCAGCTTATTGGTTAGAGGAACCGCCGTGGTCTAGTGGTCTCCCCTCAAACCTAAGCGAACCGGGTTCGATTCCCGGCGGGGTCGCTCCTGGATTTTCGCACGTGGGAATCGTGGCGGACGATGCCGCTGGTGGCTGGGTTTTCTCGTGGATCTCCCATTTCCCCTAAGCCTTACATTCCGGCGTTACTCCATACCTCGCTTCGCCCTCATCGGCTCTCAAGACTCCAATGTTAATCCATTCAGTCCCAGTGTACACAACTGTGTACATTACGCACGTGTAGGTAAATTTTGGTCTGTACTGCACATTGCGAAGTTTAGTGACTTATGATCTTACTTGTGAGTAAATGATTCTCAAACCGCCATACTGGTCCCAGTCATAATTGGTTCATATTAACGTATCCCAGCTTACAGCTCATTGGCTGTGACAACGAAACAAGTGTTGTGTCGACCGACTTAAGTACAGCACGCATCATAAAAAAAAATTGTTTGCAATACGTGAAACTGTAAATTAAACTGGGAATGAAAGGGTTAAGAGCTGCCTAAATCTCTCAAGTCAACGCTGTACCCTTCCGTTACTGCGCGTCTGATAGTGACAAAGAACACAGATTCACGAACAGGTTTTCACCACAGAGTACGTAATAATACAGAGGCATAACCGGCCGCTTATACCGCCAACTCCAGCCGCGCACGCCAGCAAAATGGCGTCACTGACCAGCGGAATGTTGGAACGCCGTTATGCAATCAGTGTTCTGGTTACCTGCTCGCCATTCGGCAGCCCAGCCAATAGGGAACCATTCGCAGCGTGCAGACGCCAATGAGACGCGAGGACTCTAATCAGTAAAATGGCTCCACTTAGAATCAGTGGAAAACCACTGATTGTTTCGGTGAAAAATAATTCACAGATTGAATTAGTGACTTGAATCAATTTCACTGAGTGAATAATTGACGGCCGACTGCAGTGGCGAATTAAATATTTCTTTTATTGAATGTAGGCAAATAATTACTATTTATATTGTGCAATTGACGACAATTAAAATAAAATCGCAGGTGGCTGGGTCCCCTACGATTCTAGGCAGTTGCCTTGCCATTTGAGCTACCACGCCAACTTGAAATTGCGAGAGGAAAATATATGTCATATATTATCGCTGTGAAGTCTTGTAGCTTGAAGTATGCTCATACTTTTCGTGTTTGGTTTGATTGATACCGTTAGGATTCTTAAAACGGATACTATATATTAAGTAGACGATCTCTATCTGTTTGTCTGTACGTCTTTAATACTTCTAAGTCCGTTGAAACTTAACAGAAGTTCTTCAAATTTTGCAGAGGGAATCCTCAGGTTAAAATGCAGGTCAAGGTAGAATTTCAGCAAGATCAGAATACGTAATCATTACCTTTTATCCTACAAACTCATATTTTAATTATTTTTTCCCTATGAAAAGTTTTGTATTAATGCATAGAGATATGAAGGTAATGGAATATAATTTTTGTTTACTTTAAATGTCTCGCTTCAATGTTGAGTTAATTAAGTGGGGTCACAGTGGCTCAGTGGATTTAACTATGTTAAGTGGGGCCGCAGTGGCCAAGTGGATAGAGAAAAATTAAATGGGACTGCAGTCGCTTCAATGTCGAGTTAATGTCACATCATTTCATTATTACATATATATATATTCAAATTTTTTTCAGTCTTTGTATGATAAATTGTTTTTAACATTGTAACTGTTCTAGCCCCGGAACAATACAAAAAAAAAAAGTCACGGGCTGGGCCCCCTAGTAGTATATATGAGTACACTCTCTTCACCATATTAAGTGCAGTTTAAAGCTACAACCAGAGCGCTGTGAAGATTACATGGAATCGAAATGAAAGGCTGTGTGTTCATATAACCTCGTAAAATGACGTTTTGAAAGACGAAGCATATTTTAGAAAAGTATTTTGTATTTGTTTTATTCGTTGATATTTCATTTGATATACATCAGTCAAACATAATTAGAGACGGAACAAGTTTCTCAGATGTTTCACTGATTCATCGGTGGAAAAAATGACTGATGAATCAGTGGGAAATGTCACTGAATCAATCAGTTGAACAATACGGCTTTCTTTCTCTGGTTCGTCAGTTACATTCACTGAAGTGACTGTTGTATCAGTCAGATACGTTTGACTAATTGAAACAGTGGAATTCTCACTGATTCAGATTTAGAGTGCATGGTGTGTGTGGTGGTTTTCTAAATATCTCGTGTATCACAAACATTTTATACTCGTGTTAACGTGAAAGCAGCCTACCTATCTTTTTTTTTTTCTAAATTGAACTTTTACTTGTATTTTGACTGTATGTAGATTAAAAAATTTAATTTCTAATTAACATCAATAAAATATGTCTGTTGGTAATGCCTATAGCCCATTCACGTTAAAGTGAGCACTTCTTCAGACAGTCTCATCGAACATAATAGTCAATAAATACATCTCATTATGGTCTGGGACTTTTGATTGTGGGTATGGTGCAGTGTATTCGCTGTGTTTATTACTCACATGACAGTGTCTACATTAAAAAAAAGTGAGGGAGCATATTCATTTGCCGAAAGAAAAAAGCAACCGGGGCCTCAAAAGTGCTCACTTTACCGTGAACGACTTATAGTAAGAAATACTTCTCTTGCAAAATATTATTACACAGAAGTGCGCACGAATGCGGCGCGTTGTCTCTTCGGTGTGTAATTTTCTAGAC